>OW386543.1:40326869-42952221 GCA_936435175.1 Glyphotaelius pellucidus
ACGATAAACAAAGACGATCAAAATATGTAAATGAAAACTATGGGTTAAATTACTTAAAAAACTTAAGACCTAGATTTAAATACTTACTTTTTTTATTCAATTTGGTATGCGAGTAGCTACCGCCGCCCCGGAAAGCATTTATTGGATTACCAACACCCTTCCATAAGTCACCCCAAGTGGTTCGCTACGTTTGATGACTTAGCAGGGATGCCCAAATTCATGGGGTGAGATTTTTCTAGGTCTTGGCGGCGTCTTTCGATTTATTTATTTATTTATTTACGCCTATTTAGGCTTTTACATATACATAACCATATTTACAAAATTATACTCGTAAATAGTGCAGGAAACGACTACTTAAAACGTTTACACAAAAATAAATATAAAGTAAGAATATTATTGAATTTGATCCACACAGTATGTAGGTACAAAATATAAAAAATCCAAAATAGTTTTTTGATTTTCTTTCAGCCAACAAAATACTGTTAATGTGTCAATTTAAATAACTTTATCAAAATATCCCCCTAATCGATGAAAAAAACTTCAATAAGGTATGCTTATATATTAAAATTGATGTACTAAAAATATCAACAACATCAGAGGATTTGTGTCCTAACTGTTGAATCCGTCGCAGAGGAGTGTAATATTGGGAAGTTGATGAAGAATTGTTGCAATAATATGGGAGGTACTGTCTTGTAGCTGACCTGCCTGGAGTATGAAAAGAGATTACATATAATAAATAATAATAATAATCTCTGCAGATGATGCTACAAATTTGACAGGAATGTCCTAACTGTATACATAATATATATCCTCGACTTTTAATTTTTTTTTTCTAAAATAAACGAATTTTATTTTTAATTCTTCTACAGATCACTTGTTAGCGCAGCTGCCTGTAGTTAGGTAGAAATGGTAGAAATCCACGACACGCTGCGCTCAGAAGATTCACTACAGTTGACTAAAGTTTGACAAGTGTGAAATATTCTCCATACATTACAATTCTTCCGGAAACTTTCTACGTTCATGTAAACTACCCAGGAAATAAATGTTTCTTTCGCGAAATGTCATGGAAACTTTAAAGGTTGTTTTTATTGATGGATGGTTTTGTTTGTAACAAGCATAACTAAATAAATACTTCTGAGCCTTTACACCTTAAAAAAATGTTTTGAAACTTATGCATAAAATTGAACTTACACTATAGTATTCCTGCATCCAGAGTAGTTAATAATTTTCGGTATCGCCACGGTGAAGCGCACCATTTAGAGTCGATTTTTTTCCGTATCTTGTTCTGTTTCATGTTTCTTTTAAATTTATTAGTATTATTTGCTCCTTCAATGATAAATTACATTGATAGATACAACCTTTAAGACGTATTCCAATAAAGTAAAAATGAATATTCATTTAGACTTTTAGAAAAGATCGGATATGTTTCTCCGAGACACTTTTTAGGTTACAAACCAGTTCTTTGAACATTTGTTTCCATTTAAAAAGGTAGCTGCCAAAAATTTGGGAAAAAATTAGTCGAAGATAATATTGTTAATCTGAACTAGAAATATTAGATTGACAAAAATGACTTCACAATTGAGGTGTCAGTGGCCGAATTGGTTAAGGCGTTCGTCCCGGTAAGACGAGAGATCGTAGGTTCCCCTCATAGTTGCGACCTTTGGGTTTTTATTTTTCTGTGTCATTTGTTTCAAATAATATAATATTTAACATTGCTTTACAAGGGAATGGCTTTGCCACGGAGCTATAATTATTTAATTAGGTTTTATACGTGTAATAAATCAACTTCATACATTTTCGAACAAACTTTTTATAATATAGGTTTAATCTGTAAAGGACTTACTTTGTGAAAAAAATCTTATGTTATTTCCGCTATTCTCAATCCGATTAAAATTCAGCGTCTCTCATTTCCCGTGTTAAATCAACATTTTATTAATTTCGTGGCATCCTTCAATTAAAATGATTAAGCGCTGCGAAAACAAAATGGATTTTTTTAAATTTTGAACAATTTATTCATTCTTTCACATAATTAATTCAGAGTGGAAAGTTGAAAGGTCGTACAAGAGAATCAAATTGATCGTTTTCTTTCCAACGTAGAAATGGCAAAATGGAAAAATATACATACCTTGTAGCACGATCTACAAATTTTGAGAATTGTTTAATCGCACATTCTTGGTATTTTTGCGATCGTTTGTTTTACTGGTTTCATGTTAAAATTCTTAACATTTCGCTAGAATATTCTTTGAGTATACTGTTTTTTAATAATATACTTTTAAATTAGCTTGTTAACCGTTAGAATAACCCGACGAACTTTTAATCACTTAAAGTTTCTAACTGAATGTAATTTTGAAATGACACTTTGCACATACTTCACTTTGGATTTTGTAGTTGTTCATGCAGTGATTAAGTTAACAGGAGTGTTTTAAATCATTCAAAAGGTGATATTTGAAATTTTCCTCAAATAACTTCTTCAGAAATGGTCGTGTTGTCACATTTGTCAGCTAATCACCATTCGATTGCGTTGAGAATTTGTTTTTAACGATAATTGTTCAAATGTCGAAAAATCCAAGTAGCTCTGATCGTTTTTTTTACATTAACTCCACACAGGAGGCCCTGAGGAAAATGATTTCCCTCAGGGCCTATGTCATCTTTGAAGATGCTGTGTGGAGGGTGTTTTTGAAGAGAGGAAGGAGTGAACATGGGTCTTGGAGAGACCCATGTTGTAGGAGGGAGGAAGCACAGAGGCCGGCAACTGGCGAGTTGTTGAACTCAAGAACGACTCGTAGAAACGACCCGTTCTCATGTGACTAATGTCAACCGTGTACAAATGTTGGGCGCGAGTTTGGCATGTTTCCCGAATACGCACCGGTGCCGAAGGGATCAATGACGCTAGTTCCTCGGAGCATCTTCCATTGTAATACCGGTAGATCAAGGACAGCATTCCCACCTGAAGCCTGTGCTCTAAAAATTGGAAACCGTGTGTTAAGTTAGGAGAATCTATCAAACGGACCACCCGTTTCTGCACAGAGTCGAAGGTTCTTTTAGGTATTTTGGGGCTCCAGACCAGAGGTGGCTGCCAAATTCAACCGTGGGGCGCACTTGCGATTTGTACAGGATTAGCAGTTGTATGCTATATTGTATTGTAAGTATCTGCGGGCCCTGTACAGTATGTCCAGTTTCTAAGAGGCTAACTTAACTCTGGCTTCGATGGAGCCCCCATACTTGAGCTGGTCACTCAGAGTTACACCAAGCATATCAATGGAAGGCCTGTTCGGGAGATTGCTTCCGTTGAAGGAGACTAGATTTTCATTTCGATCCCTTTTAGACATAATCAGATATGATTAGGTCTTTGAAACATTAAATTCGACGATCGTTGATTTCTTGTTTCATCAAATTTGCGAAACAACCCAATCTTATATCTATTCTAAATTATTTCTTTCGTAGATTACAAAACGAATGTTACAAGAATACAATTTCAAGTCATAAGACCAAAAACCTAGGCAACTGATATTTCTAACTATAACTTCTAACGATAACTAACTACTAAAAGGGAAAGATGAATACAATCTCTGCTAGTTTTGGTCATGAGTATTTCTCATTAATAACTTCACCTATACAAAGGCATTAAGAAGAAGGCGTGAAACTAACTAATGACATTAGCGAATGGTTCCAACACCAACCAAACTGATATAACGATTATTACTTTCTTACGTCAGTCGTCTATCAAAATTTATTAATGAATGCTTTTGATATCTGACTTTTACCTGGATTCAAACACTTTTCTATATTTTTGTAAATTGGAACCAATAACAACTGTGATAGGGCATTGTCTTATTTGTTGACTATTTGAAGTTCCACAACTAATGAAAGAAATGTTATTTGGTCTGATAATAGTTGCGTCGATCGATCAAGTAGTTACGACTGCAAAATCTCTGAAAACCTCAAGACGCGCTGGAGTTTAATGTTAGTGAATATTGTAATCAAATCAAACGAAACACAATAAAATTAATATTTAATTTTTGTAATTAGATCTAATCAAAAATATATATTACTGCGATAATAAATCGGTATTGTTCTTTACATACTTACCTACATTCACTAACAAAAAAATAATCTAAAGAGTATTTTCACTGTTTTTTTTACTCTCGAAGAAAATTAAGAAAAAATTACTATACAGAAGGCATTTTATTGACGAATAAACTTTCTATAACGATTGAAAATGTGCCATCTTCGATTTGCCGCTAAAACGATTTGTTAGTTTTTATTAGTGAATTCGGCGGCGTTGACTTCACGCCGGACGACGTTGATGACTGCCGTCTTACCAGCCAGTGGCGGTTTCTATGTCATAATGACGTTGTAGCCGACTGGAACTGTTTCTGAATGTGCGAATTGTGAAATCAATATTTATGAATTTTAAAATATATTTTTAGTACAATTAATAATTTGTGAAAATACCCCATTGTTTCATTTAGTCCACGTAGTATACTTTTCCTTTTACATTGTTACTTTTGTTACATTGTCTCAGAATATATTATTAACTCCTAATAAATAAATATGACAATCAAACTATACCTAAAACATGCGAACACGTCAACTCACTACTCGTACACACTACTAAACCATTTTTATACAGCTGGTGATTATTGAGCACCATTCTACTATCATTTTTTAAATTTGAAACATTTTTTTCTATTACTTGCACTTAAGCATATATTTACCTGTACACTGTATCTTCCGGGTTAAAAATAAATAAATGTTCTCCCTGATTTATTTAAGTCTCGAGGAAGTAGTTGTCTTCATTGAAAATAAAAATTTAAACCGTTTTTCTTGTTAGAAATATTAAAATTATTTGTTTGTTTTGGGAACTTACGAAAATCCGAAAAACGGAAAACCGTACACCTCGTACGTAAGAACTTCTTAGAACTGGGGAACTTTTGTCATAACAGTCAGCCATTTCCAACACAACATCTAGAGTTTACCTGTGAATACTGTCTCCTCACTTATCTTGAGCTAACAAGTTCCTCGTATTGCCAAATAAATATTATACAAGTGAATTAAAACACATTTTCTTCAGAAAAGTTGCAAAATAAACAATGGATAATAAACACAGTGTATTTATATTGCCACAGACCTGTGCATAATCATGAGATATAATTTTATTTTAAATAAACGCCATTGAAAAATTAAAGTAAACATTAAAAAAATGGCTGCGGCCAAGAATCGAACCCCGATTAATTGCTTGGAAGTCTACAATTGGAAAGATAGCATAAATTCACTACGTTTACTGAAAAATATAAGAAATATGTTATTTTGTGTTTTAAATTGTTACGTTAGTCTCACCGGAGATTATATTGCTTTCTAGCAATAACCTATGAAAAATAACGGGTTATTATAATTCTAGGATTTATGAAGTTGAATTTTATCATGAAAATAATATTTGCCTCAGGATCATTAGTAAAATTGAAAAATTATGATTTCGGTTATTGCAAATAAATGTTGTAATGATTTACTGCGATTCAGAGTGTACTGTATTTGAAATTGTTTTATGAACCCTGATATTGACACAATATACGGGATAATGTAGGATTGGGCAGGATCTGACTTACCCCAACGTTGCTTTTTAGGATGATAAATTCTTCGTATTGGTATATATAACATTATTTAGAACATTGCAATCACATAACACAGACAGTAGACATCTTATGTGGATGTTGAATGCACGGAGAGGTTATTAGGAATCATTGCACCGCACATAACACACTTAAACTTCTTTGACAATTGATCTTGAAAGCACCAAGAGATAACTTAAGATCTTGCAAGCACATAACAGCAGTAGATATTTTTCATTCAGAACAGTGTTGAATGCACCAATAGAGATAACCTTTTTTATCATTATCATTGCAAGCTCATAACACCGATTTTGACTTCAGACTGGTAGAAATTTATTATTTTCATTTGGGATTAGTCCAAGTGTTGTTGTCAGTTCGGGGTGGGTAGATAGAATATGTAGGAATTCAAAGGTACATTTATAAGGAAAGGAATGTATATTTGCATCAACAACATCAATCTGTCAGAAATTTTAACGACCACATTTCAAACATAGAATTATAATATTTTTTTATTCCCTACTTAATCGATTGTGTGAATTATTCGGACCATCAGTTCCAATTTAAAAGTCAAAGCTAATTCAGTTTATAAAGTTCATGGAACCGGATTTACAGACAGAGTTATAATTTTTAATTATACTAGCGCAGTCCCACAAAAATTCACTGGATAATCGGAATTCTCGACAAATCAGTTCTAATTTTAAAAACGGCAATTAAAATAATTTTCTGTTCCAAATATTGTGTTGTAGGTAGGTACTTTGTTGCTTGTCTGAATTCTTCAAATATATAGTTCCTACTTTGAAAATAACACTTAAATTCAAAGCAAATCCGAGTTCATTGGAACAGAGTTAGACACACAACCAAAATTAGGATTTTGATTGGTACCTGTATTGTAGTAGCATACTCATTAGCCTGAATTCACCGTGCTACGATTCGCTTGTCAATACTATTTGTGCCAGGTCAAATGACCTGAGAGCCGAATTCATTACATAAACTGTAAATGAGAAAATACTCGACTCACTAAGCATTAGGATCTATTTCAATTCGATGAAAGACTAGAATTTGTAAACAATATAAATCACATTACAAACAATAGTATGAAATCATCATACCTATGAATCGATCCCTCCCACTGCGGTGCAAGGTGATTGGTCTAAAGAGAGATCAGCTGGAGTGTTTAAAGGTTCTCCCTAAACTAACCTCTCCCGATCCGGCCCGCCACACAGTAGGTGGGCAAACACATTCCCCGCCAAGATCTGGACAAACCTCACCTCATGAACCCGGGCACCCCTGCCACGTCACAAAACGTAGCGAACCGCTTAGGGCGACCTAAGGCAAGGATGTTGGTTATCCAATAAATGGTTCCCAGGGCGGCGGTACTTATTCCAGCCGTAACCCGAGGACCCGTAACCGCCTCCCAAATTAAGTTGGATGTAATTTTAAATTAATAATAATGTTTAATTTTTATTGGAATAATAACTTTGTGAAGAAATGAGACTAAAAGAATTTGGCATTCTCGGACTATAAAAATATTACCATTTGTTATTTCGGCTACTGGCATTATATCTAGCTCTCTCATTCAAAATTTAGGCTTATTAGATTTGTCAAAGAATCTTTATATAAAAGTGCAAAAGTCAGTCGTATTAAATTCATGTAGGATTACGAAAGATTTTTTAAATAATTATGTAGAGGGATCAGTAGGATTTATCGGTCCAGTTAGGAATTCTATCGAGCCGAACCCACTGATTTGAAAATATCTGGAGTCGGTGAAGTATTTTCCCATATGGTCTCTGGTAGGTTGACGTGTTGTTCTTGAATTGTTTTGTATTTATTATACTTATACAGTGCAATTGCAAAGCGTAGATTGACAAGATGATCATTTGTGGAAAAGTGTGTGGAAGGGTTAAGTCTTTCCTGTGGGGAAGTGTAGAGAACAATTAATTAAATAACTTTTTAATCATTCAGAAAGATAGCTGCCAAAATATGGGGAAATCGGGAGAGGAAAATATTGTTACAAAAATGACAGAAAACGCTTAGGTCCCTTTGGCCAAGTTGGTTAAAGCGCTGTGTCCCCGATAAGACAAGAGATCCGGGTTCGGTCCTGAGATTCCACCCTTACCTTTTGATTTTTCCGTGTCTTGTTCTGTTTCATGTTTCGTTTAGATTTACAAATATAATCTTCTTAATAAAATAATAATAAAACTGAGCTTGCTACATTCAACATTTGAGCAAATGTAGCATTTTCTTATCTACACTGCCAAAACCCAAATCAGTTTCCATTTGCGTGATGCTCCCCTATGTTGTTAGGTTTAGAAATCTCCATACATAAACGCTACATTATAATATTTAATTGCCGCGTACTCGAAAATATAACAATGTGCCATTTGTGAAATTGCGATAATTTCGTGTGGAGGCTGTCACAGCTTTGGCATTATTTGTCAGCGACTTCAATTTACATTTAAATTGGGTTCTCGCAATTCCGTTTGAATCTGATTATCAACTGACGCAGCGTTATTTGTGATTTCGTAAATATTAAAAATTTCAACGTTTCGTGTGGTTTTTAGCAATTTGCATCAGAGTGGGAAAATATTATTTTACTCAATAAAGGAACGTATAAATGATATGTAACTAGTAGTAGTAGTAGTAGTTATGTGAACAGTATACCTGGCGTCCAAAAAAGTATGTTTGTAATTGCCGTTTTTTTAACAAATCAAAACCAAAATTTCGTCTCAAATCAAAGATTTGGAAGTATGTACTCATTTACCTACCTACTAAATTATAAACCATATATTTAATGTAAATTAATATTATTATTTTATTAAGTCTAAATTTAAATATTTCAATTTGGGAGGCGGGTATGGGTACCACAGTCCACCATTTACTGGATAATGAACACGCTTTTTTTTTTTTACATGAGCTCCACACAGGAGGCCCTGAAGAAAATAATTTCCCTCAGGGCCTATGTCATCTTTGGGGATGCTGTGTGGAGGTTTTTTTTTTGAGGAAAGGAGGACAGGAGAGTTGTGGGAAGGAAAAGGGTTTAAGGGTTGGGTAGGAATCTGGGGTTCAGTGTATCTTGGTCATCCGCCTCCAAGACCTAGACAAACCTCACCCCATGAACCCGGGCACCTCTGCTAAATCACCAAACGTAGCAAACCACTTGGGGTGACCTATGGCAGAGGTGTTGGTTATCCAATGATGGTTCCCGGGGCGGCGGTACCCATTCCCGCCTCCCGCTGATTGCAATCTTCAGAGCACAGGCGTCGGTTGGGAATGCTATACTTCTTCTACCGGTATTTTAATTGAAGATGCTCCGAGGAACTAGCGTCATTGATCCCTTCGGCACCATAGTCGGGAAATACGACGCGTGCCCAACATACACGGTATGACATTTGACATTTGTCACATGAGAACGGGTCGCTTCTTTGACTCGTTTTTGTGTTCAACAGCTCGGCTGTGGAACAATTTGCCGGCCTCTGTTTTTCTCCTTTCTACTCCTCTTCAAGACCAAATTATTTTCCTTAGGGCCTCCTGTGTGAAGTGAGAAAAAAAGGCCCATGTGAGAAAAAATCTCACATTGGCCTTTTTCGAAAAAAAATTCGTTGGGCCGCTTTAGATAATTTCGAACGCGTGACGTAGCTTGAAGTAAAAAACTGCCACTTGTTTTGCAGTTAATTCAAATCTCCTAGTGGAACATGGACTTCAAGCAATGTCACGAATTTTTAGCCCATCACTGCTCTACCCCCTCGATGAACCAACCTTTTTAAACTTATTTTCTATGAACCTTGGAACCTGCCTATAAGAAAAAAAAATTATAAATAAATATACCCATTTAATTTTTTTTTTTTTTTTTTGTTATTGTTTTTGGGGTGTTATGCCGTGTTTCGCTACCTCCTTCTTTAGCCAACGTTTCGGACAGCGTTACAGTGTCCATCATCAGGGCAGATGACCAAATGATATTGGTGAGATTAGAACCGGCCATTACTTTGGATTTGTTCCTGAAGTCCTGGGAAGACCCAAAACCTACAGAGCACGCCTAATTACGGAGGCAATTGAAATCCATAAAAACCCCATCAATATTAACAGAGACGACGGAGCTAAGCTCAATAGTTCTTGGTATCCAGTAATTGACGGCTTCACCAAAGCTAAACGCAAAAAACCATGCTGAATTTTTTCTAACACCAGCTCGTAGAGAAATGGAGCTGGCAGCACGGTATCGCTTCGACACACATAAGTAAACACTCTCACCAATATCATTTGGTCATCTGCCCTGATGATGGACACTGTAACGCTGTCCGAAACGTTGGCTAAAGAAGGAGGTAGCGAAACACGGCATAACACCCCAAAAACAATAACAAAAATACTTTTTGGCCGTGAAAACCTAAAAACATACCATACCCATTTAAATCTACAAAATTTTTCTCTTTTCACAAATGAGAAATCAGAGAATACCATTTATATTTTCTAATATTATTTGTTTTATTACTATTCTATTCTCCTATTTTTCAACACGTGTACCATATGTCGCAAAAATGCCGGGTAGTTTATATCTTTCCACAGAATGTTCCCGGTGCTGTAACATGTGTCCAAAGTGTCGAAGTTTCTCTGCTTTTCAAAAAAGTAATCACCGGTGACAAATGTTTTTCTTGCCGTGATAAAGAAAGCGCTACTCGTAATGGAAAAATAAATAAAGCGACAAATTCTGTTTATTCTTCATTCCATTTATAATGTGAATGTTTCAGGATAGATGTATAATTTAGTTCGGGGTTTAATTTGAAACCATCAAACGGACTTTTTTCCGTGGATCTCTTTAAATATTATTTATTTTTTCCATCTTGAAAAATTTGATGACTTTCGTGGTAGAAGCAGTAACATTGTCATAGAAACTCCAACCGAGAGGTAAAAAATAAATATTTGCACTCATTTCATACTCTCTCTTTTTGAAAACTTGCTAAAATTCAATATAGCACAACCCATGGAAAAGTGTCATAATTCAAAATTTTCTAGTTTTGTCTCTGAAAAGTAAAGTGATTGTGATTATCTATGCTCCGTGAACACCGTATTTATGGTAGATCACTCCATCTCCGCTAGTATCTCTTTTTGTCTCTGAAAAGTTAAATGATTGTTTTTTGGTAGAAAGCAGTCACTTTGTGGTTTGACATATTATTAATTGAAAAACACAATAACTTTGTTTGTAACAACGGTTTATTTATTTAATTTTTTTACTACCGACCGGTTTTGCTTAACACAAGTATCTTCAGATTAAACTGATCAAAAATATACATTGCGTGAGCTTTACACATACAGAAAAAGACAAAACATAAGTAATAAGAGGAAAAGAGTGAGAAAATAAAATCAGCATCTTATATACAAAGTCATAGAGAGAAAGAGATGGGTGATTCAATTAATTGTAGTGTATCGTAAAGCTTCCGCCCTGTAGAGACAGATGGCGGTGACATCAGCTATCGGTAGAATCCGCTAGATGGCAAGCCGTAGTGTTTTAGCTCTCCGACAGGTGGTCAGGACAGCTCGGAGGCGGTGTTTCGATGATCACTGGGGAGAACCATTTTAGCCAGCTCTTAATTAGGTTGACTAACGTAGTCCCAATTGTATACGCGAAGTATAAATAAAACCAGATAAAGAACCAGAGTTTATTATTTACGAAATAATCTCCAACCAAGGGAGTTGGAGAATCTGATAGTGTGTCTGCAAAGTAACAGAACATTACAATTAATAAAATGGTGTGATTATCTACGCCACATGACGACCGAATTTACAGTAGATATCTCTTTTAGACGGGACCGCTTGTTCATCTTTCATTAATTTGTTTTCGCTCTACTATAAAATTAACTTTTTTTACTTACGACAATTTTGTGGGAAGAAAAATTAGCTCTGTCGAAGTTCTTTTTGGGGAAAGGAAGGTGAGGAAAAGGGTACGAGGTGTGGGTAAGAATCTGGGGCTCAATGTGCCCAGGAGTGATGGACGAATGAATCAGATCTGAATAATTAAGTACTTCCAAGAGCTCATCTTCCTTTTTCCCATCTCGTTCTCCCGTTCACTTCATTCAGCCGTACAGCATTCCTCAAATGTATCTAGGGACTTTCACGCGATAATCACGCAACGTTAAAAAATATATATTTTTAATTTGTCACTTCGTTTGTTTCAGGAATTCAACTCACATGGAGCTAAGCACTAACATCATTTAAGTGAAATAAAAATAGTGCTCTTTTAACTTAAGAAGTTAGTACTTAGTACTTTCTGCAAGTTGCAGCAGTGAAAAAATTGTGCCAAAGTTTGAAAAAAATTGTAATTGTGCTAAATCGAGATATAGACTTGTGACCTAACTTAAAACAGTGTCGCCAACTGACCTGATTGCTACAAATCAAAGCGACAAAAGGCGGCTTTGGGGCGCCTTTGTTCGGGCGCGGTTTGTTTGCGGACGAACGGAAGAGAGGCCGTTGTATGCGCATGTCCCCCGCGCACACTTCCGCTTCCGGCATGAAGGGGCGCCACCAGTTCCGGAGGAGGTTCAGCCTGCAGCCCTCTTTCCTCAAAGAGGAGCCGGAAGACGACAGGCGCACCAATCATAAGTCAGTAATTACAACTCTTTATTTTCTAGCCACTTCTTTGAATTCCATTGAAATGTTTTTGTCTGAAAAAGATCTTAAGAAAATATTTATTTTACTAAAGAAACAAAGCATTCATTCACTTGTAAAGGCATATTTTCTGTCTGAAGGAATATTAAAAAAATTAATTAATATTAGCTAGCTTTGTGTGAAAATATTAGCTTCTTTCACGAACCGCATTTTTTTACATTAGCTCCATGCAGAAAAGGGAAGGAGAGGAATTTCTGGGAAGAAAAAAAATATTTCCCTCAACCAGTCTCTCCCGATCCGGCCCGCCACGAAGTAGGTGGGCCTCCAAGACATATTCAAACCTAACCCCTAGAACCCGGGCACCCTTGCTAAGTCACTAAACGTAGCTAACTATTTGGGGTGGCCAATCCAAAAAGCCAGGGCGGAAGTATCAATATCTAGAATAAATTATTCTAATGTGTTTTTAATAAATTACATTGTTGGCGTCCAGCGTGGGTGCTGATGCCAACGGCAGGGTTGGAGAAAGCTCCCACATATTTAATACAATTAGCTGCTGTATCTGCCCCAAATTATAACTAGCTCAAGATTTGGCACAAGCAGGATTCCTCGTAAACTCAGGGCTAGTGCTTATGGTTCGGAACTTCACGTTTCTCCATTGTCCCAGGGCCTCCCTCGTCAAGCAAAACACGGTAGGTTATCACATAAACAGTTTATTCAATTCTAGGAGACACAATAATACATAAGGAACGAGCCTAGCTGAAAGTTTAGTTTGAATGTCCGTCTCTCTTCTCTAACACGCGTGGCTAGGGTTAATACATTTAATTGCACACAAGGGATAACATGGTAATTGACTCACGTTTGGTTTTGGGCCAACAGCGACTCCACGCGCTTGATTCTATCAAGCTAGGCAGCGTCCATCGGACACCGGAAGCGCACGAACGGCGAAACTGGTGTCGCCCATGTTCGGGCGGTACGTGGGCCCTCTAAGCCGGCTTGCTGGAGACTGGCGCGGGCAGCGGTGAGCGAGCGCGTCTAGCGGCCGTTCGGTTTGTTGCTCGCGGGAAGGGGTAGAGTGCGCGCGCGGGAGGGGATGGTGCGCGCGCATCTATATGGCGCGTTATTCTGCAGTCCGTGGCGAAGTCTAATTCTCGAATTGTAACGTAACACTTCCCCCCTCGCCGCAATAAAAGCGACGTGGTAATGGAGCTGTAGGACTAATAAATCCTCTTACCTTTTCAGCACTTGTGCCAAAAACATTTAAGAGAAACGAGGAGAGAGAGAGAGAGAGAGAGAGATTCCTAGCTGGAGAATAGTTATGAACAGAACACAAAAGAGAAGATACATGGTGTAACAAGGAATTGTCAATAAATGTATATAAAGGCAGTGGCATACATAAATACAGTTGCAAAGAACAAGGATCTGTTGAAGAAAGGTACAAGGGTTATGCAGTGATAGAAAAAAAAACTCTAAAATTGTATCATTGGTCTGTGAGCTAATGTTTGCGAACGTGGTTTGCGTTGGATGTCTGGGGTGGTTGAACGTTTCACTGAAGTTACAAGGTTACTTTGTCACAGTAACCTGGCCCATTTGAGATTACACTCAAGGGACACTAGGGCCTTTAAGAAAATACGAGGAAGAGAACACATGATGAGGCTTCTAGGTGGTGTGGAGAGTTCTACCTGTCACAGAGGTCGAAAGGGTAACTGCTTCCGGATCCTGTGGGTGAGCCAGTACGAAACCATTGAAGTACTGGAGAGTGGAATCGCAATTGGTGGTTGGTACACTGGTTTTTGTATGTAGTGGGATTGTTTTGTGAACAATCGTTGGTATTGTTATTTGCGCAAGGGCACAGGAGCATCCGCACAATGGCAGTAGGGCATTTGCATTATGCAGCAGGAACATTTGCATAATGGCAGCGGAAACATTTGCACAAGGGCAACAGGAACATTTGTATTATGCAGCAGGAATATTTGCATAATGGCAGCAGAGCATTTGCACAAGGGCAACAGGAACATTTGCATTATGCAGCAGGAATATTTGCATAATGGCAGCAGAGCATTTGCACAAGGGCAACAGGAACATTTGCATTATGCAGCAGGAATATTTGCATAATGGCAGCAGAGCATTTGCACAAGGGCAACAGGAACAGGAACCAACCTAGAGCTGGCGTGCTCGGGTTTGTTTTGAGTGTCGGTTCTTTGTGGTGATACGATTCGCAACTACACGCACGACTCACACTAGGTTATGTTAGATGCGGTCGGGTGCTTTTGGTACGCAGGGATTGAAGGCAAGGGACCTCCGTGACGGTAGCGAGGGCAGCATGAAGAGGCGCAGATGTAGATAGGGTGCAGAGCTGCTGGTTTTCTTTTTTTTAAATCCGGCAAAAATTATTATTAGAACAAAATTCTTGAAGTTTACCTGCCTAGTAGACCAATGATGAAAAAATTTTGGAGAGAAACAAGTGTGCATGTTGAGAAAAAGTTGGATTTGTTTGGCGTGTAGAGAGAGAGACGGAGAGAGAGCTAACTAAATGTGGCTAATTCCTAATACATGTTACAAAGGTACGTATTCAAGGACAGGTTCTGTGTAACCCCTTTTGGTTTTTTTCTTTACCAAATACATTTCCAAGAATACGTGGTTGAGGGATTGTACGTATAACAAAATTCCCATTCGAAAGAAGTTGGTCTTCCATGACCTATGCTCACGTCTATACGGTAGCATTTTTTCTACTCTCGAAAAACAAAACATTGCGTACAAGATTAGTTATAACAAAGTGGGAAAGGAGTAGGAAGTTGAAAGGATCCGCGTATGAAGATTGTCCCATTTGACAAACGAAACGCCAAGTGCGTAACGCATATATCCCCATTCACGGATAATTTCGAGGAAGGGGAAGGGTGATAATTGGGAACATTTGAACGAAGAAAACTGCTGGGGACTCGGCTATTTCCGAAATTCGACCTCTGGGTGGAGGTGAAACAAGGTCTACAGCAGTCATCCTGGCACATTACAATAATGACAACTGGGAAAGGAGTAGGAAGTTGAAAGGATCCGCGTATGAAGATTGTCCCATTTGACAAACGAAACGCCAAGTGCGTAACGCATATATCCCCATTCACGGATAATTTCGAGGAAGGGGAAGGGTGGTAATTGGGAACATTTGAACGAAGAAAACTGCTGAGGATTCGGCTATTTCCGAAATTCGACCTCTGGGTGTAGGTGAAACAAGGTCTACGGCAGTTATCCTGGCACATTACAATAATATTTGGTAATGTTGGACATGGTGAGTATTGTAACGTCTTCACGTATAGCGTACAAGATTGCAAAATCAAAAGATTTGCAAGTAAGTTTTATAACGTCTTCACGGATAACATACAAGATTGCAAAATCAAAAGATTTGCAAGTAAGTTTTATAACGTCTTCACGGATAACAATGAACGAATTACAACTGGGTTGCCCAGTATTGAAGGGAGGTGCAAAAGACTAGGTATTTCTGACATTTCTGACAAAAACCCACAGAGTAATTATAACGGGCTCCCCGTATCGCATTTAGTAGATATTCTGAGATTCCCATCTATGACGGCAGATTTTATAAGGTTCCCACCTATGATGGCAGATTTTATAAGGTTCCCACCTATGATGGCAACAAAAGGTTAACGTTCATATAAAAGTACCTATTCAATACAGACGGCGAGACATACTGATGTACTTAGTACAACAATACCGTAGCATAATAAATCCATATTAGCGTACGTTAAAGACTTGCACAAAGGCAAAACATATTTGAAGATCTGGCCAAGATTTTATACTTCAACAATTAAGGGACGAAAAATTCTGGCGTGCTGATGGAATGTGAATTTCATCTAAGCTTACCGCAAAAGAGATCCTTTGTGGTACAACCCTTTTGGTTACGCACAGAGTATCGTATCGTGATGGTACAACTTTTGCTGTACTTACACGTACGATGGTAGCAACAATACAAGACATGCGCTTATCGTTGTTTGACAAGGAAAATTATTTACATTAGTCCGATTTGAGTGTTTAAGACCTTTTAGGTTTTACTTACTTAAACAGACTGCGATGGACACACCTTGGTGTTATGAAAATTATAATAATGGGATGGGTTGTTCGCAGGGTGTTCACTTGGAGACCTGGCTTCTTGTTGTGACCTCGTACTTTGCACGTGATAAGTCACAACAAGGCAACCCCAAAATTTCAGTTTGAACAGTTGAGACCCAGGGTGACTCAATGTTGCTGAAATGTTGTAAAAAAAATTTATCGTTAATGAAGAGGCACGTTAAAAGTTGTCCCTTTTATAACGATACTTTCCAGACTCCACATTCAGTTCTGGGGAGAGCTAGAGCAATTAGGGTTATTTATTGAGCGCCATTCTATTTTCTTAAAAAAACAGAAAAAAACTTAGAACTGGTAGCAAACATCTGATACCGTCGTGGGTTTACACAGGTTTGCTTACCTAATTTAATTACATATGACATAAGGGTTAGATGCACTTTGGCGAGGACCCGATATTTAATGTACAAAAAGATTTTCTAATATTTAGAAAGGGGTGACGAGGTATGACATGATGATGTGAAAATATGATGCTGCGAGTTGTGACGATGCACAAAACCTTGGGCACGTAGTCTCTGACTACTTGCAGTAAGCCACAGGGAATTCCTTTCTCCGAAGTGATCAATTTCAGGTAGAGGTGTGCATGCTTAGAAAAAACGATGTTTCCAAGGTTTGACACCTGGGGCAGCGATTAGAGGCGAATGACTGATGATGACGAGATATTTATACAAACAAAAATAAAATAAAATGAAACGAAACCACAAGGGAGAATTATATTTCTTCCATGACTTTGGCTACAGTTGGCAACACTGTGCCAGAGCTAGAAAAGGTTTCGTAAAAAAAACATTTCCTTTCGTTGTGCTCCGGTTTTATGCCGGGCGAAGTGCTTGGGCGAAAGTTTTCTTTGGGGAATCTTTCGTCTCTCTTTTGATCCTGGTATGCCTCCAGTAGCTGGCCGACATCTTTCAGTTGCTCCAGCGTGGCAATTTTCTGAGAAGTAATGATGTTTTCGTATCTGGGGAGAAGACCGTCGATTAAAACCGGGAGAAGTTCCGCTTCAGGGACAGGTTGGGTGAGCTTAATATTGATGGCCTCTGCCCTCTGTGTGAATCTAGCAACAGGCTCTCCGGAGTGCTGCTTGATAGCGAGTAGGGATAACCTGACTCTATGTTGGGCCTTTTTTTCTCCGAAACTGGATAAAAGTGCCACCTTAAGTTCCCTCCATGAGTTTGTTTTTCTCTTATGTATCCTGTGCCAGGTAAGCATTTCAGGAGCGATGAGGTCTATGAAGTTCCTGTGCAGAATACTTTCGGGTATTCCTCTGACTTGGGCTGTTTCTTCTATTCTGTTGATGAAATCCTCCACATCCGTGAGTCCGTTGTATTTCGTCTTCCAGGTTGTCAAATCGTATATTTTCGTCTGTTCCTGGGCTTGTACCACCAAGGGTTTTGCTTCGGAGACTGTGAGGGAGGTAGAGATGATTTCTGAGGTGTCTTCCTGTTGGAACTGCAACTTCCTGATGTACTTCTTATTGTAGAAAGAAGCATATTGAATAAGGCATTTTTTGGATTTATTCCTGGGAGAAATCTTTCTACTTCTCAGGGCCTGTAGTAGTTCTTCCTTTTTTGACGTAGAAATGTGGGGGATTATACCCAGCGTGACTTGAGGGACTTCCATAGTGTATAGGGTCGTGTCAGGGTGACCTTACGTTGGGAGAAAAACGAGAACTCGACTCTTTATCCGTATTTGGAAAGAAATTTTTTTTTTTTTTTTAAAAAAAAATGCTTCTGCGAAAAAACGCGTATTTGTAAGTGTTTGGGTTATTTGAAAATTTGGGCAGAGGTTTGCCTCTGGCCGCGTGCTTTTTAGGAAAAATCCAAGCGTTTTGAAAAAAAATTTTCGAAAATTAAAAAAAAATCGAAAAAAGGAAAAAAATCGGAAAAATTTTCAGAGTCCGAAAACTGGAGAAAATTTGCGCAGCGATTTTCCTCTGGCAATGCGTTTTTAAGAAAAACTCCAAGCGTTTGGAAAAAAAAAATATTTCGAAAATTAAAAAATCGAAAAAAGGAAAAATCGGAAAAATTTTCAGAGTCCGAAAACTGGAGAAAATTTGCGCAGCGATTTTCCTCTGGCAATGCGTTTTTAAGAAAAACTCCAAGCGTTTGGAAAAAAAAATATTTCGAAAATTAAAAAAATCGAAAAAAGGAAAAAATCGGAAAAATTTTCAGAGTCCGAAAACTGGAGAAAATTTGCGCAGCGATTTTCCTCTGGCAATGCGTTTTTAAGAAAAACTCCAAGCGTTTGGAAAAAAAAATATTTCGAAAATTAAAAAATCGAAAAAAGGAAAAAATCGGAAAAATTTTCAGAGTCCGAAAACTGGAGAAAATTTGCGCAGCGATTTTCCTCTGGCAATGCGTTTTTAAGAAAAACTCCAAGCGTTTGGAAAAAAAAATATTTCGAAAATTAAAAAATCGAAAAAAGGAAAAATCGGAAAAATTTTCAGAGTCCGAAAACTGGAGAAAATTTGCGCAGCGATTTTCCTCTGGCAATGCGTTTTTAAGAAAAACTCCAAGCGTTTGGAAAAAAAAATATTTCGAAAATTAAAAAATCGAAAAAAAATTTTCACAAGTTTTCGTGGAAGTAATTTGTTTGAGAATTCAACAATATCTTGGGGGCATGGTTTCATTACGCGGCTTCCTATAGCCTGGCTTTAAACAGCACCAATTTTTTTGGTATTTACCCGCGAATTCCCTTCGTCTTTTCGACAAGATATTACCTTCATTGTCAATTGACAAGGTATTATAGTGTCAGATGTCAAGGAATCCACGTCAACGCGAATTTAGTATTTTTTGCAATATTCGAATGTGATTTTGGCATGGCATGGCATGGTCCGGTTTCATCAGACGACAGAGTCAAAAATACTTAATTGTCAAATGACAGAAAGAATTTAAATCCACTTGTTCCCTAGGTGTCAGCAAGTGTCTCGATTAAAGAAACGATACCAGCGAGCTGCAAACTAGTATATTATTAAAAATATTTAGCACTTTCGAGACCAAGCGGATGATTTGTTTATCATGTACATGATTTTAATTGTTGAATAAATTCTTCTTTAATTTGTGTTTATTTCCACTATTCACTTGTATTGAAAATAGCACTTTTAATCGGCCGACACTTTGTAATCACTGTATTATTCGCAGCGACAACTTCCTAGGTTGGGCACCTTGCGTTGGAATACCGGTAATATTTTGTCGAGTGACGAGTCACAAATGATAAAATCGCGTCCGTAATAATTTAAATTGTGATTCGAAATTATGTTCGCGCCGAGATTCCTGTTGGAAGTGCTATACAATTGGGAATAAACAATACATCATAATAACATTTCAGAGTTTACAATTGTTGCTTGGGAACGAGGCCGTGGTAGAACAGAAAAAATTTAAATGGCCCCACGTTTAGCGCCAGTGTTGGCGTCCAGCGTGGGTGCTGATGCCAACGGCAGGGTTGGAGAAAGCTCCCACATATTTAATACAATTAGCTGCTGTATCTGCCCCAAATTATAACTAGCTCAAGATTTGGCACAAGCAGGATTCCTCGTAAACTCAGGGCTAGTGCTTATGGTTCGGAACTTCACGTTTCTCCATTGTCCCAGGGCCTCCCTCGTCAAGCAAAACACGGTAGGTTATCACATAAACAGTTTATTCAATTCTAGGAGACACAATAATACATAAGGAACGAGCCTAGCTGAAAGTTTAGTTTGAATGTCCGTCTCTCTTCTCTAACACGCGTGGCTAGGGTTAATACATTTAATTGCACACAAGGGATAACATGGTAATTGACTCACGTTTGGTTTTGGGCCAACAGCGACTCCACGCGCTTGATTCTATCAAGCTAGGCAGCGTCCATCGGACACCGGAAGCGCACGAACGGCGAAACTGGTGTCGCCCATGTTCGGGCGGTACGTGGGCCCTCTAAGCCGGCTTGCTGGAGACTGGCGCGGGCAGCGGTGAGCGAGCGCGTCTAGCGGCCGTTCGGTTTGTTGCTCGCGGGAAGGGGTAGAGTGCGCGCGCGGGAGGGGATGGTGCGCGCGCATCTATATGGCGCGTTATTCTGCAGTCCGTGGCGAAGTCTAATTCTCGAATTGTAACGTAACAACATATTCTAGAATAAATGATTCTAATGTTTTTTTAATAAATTACATATTCTAGAATAAATGATTCTAATGTTTTTTTAATAAATTACATATTCTAGAATAAATGATTCTAATGTTTTTTTAATAAATTACGTATTCTAGAATAAATGATTCTAATGTTTTTTTTAATAAATTACATATTCTAGAATAAATGATTCTAATGTTTTTTTAATAAATTACATATTCTAGAATAAATGATTCTAATGTTTTTTTAATTAAATCTAAATAATTTTAAAGTTGAATTAAATGACAAAATTTTTTCACTTTTCTGTTTGAATGTAATATATTTTTTCACTTTTCTGTTTGAATGTAATATATTTTTTCACTTTTCTGTTTGAATGTAATATATTTTTTAATACATTATTTCAAAAGTTCTAAGAAACGCTTGAATTCCCCAAAAACTCTAAAAATTTAATTTGACTCTACTAATAAAACCATTTTGAGCTTTTGCACATTTTCAATCTTGTGATGCATTTAAACGTTGAGTAGATTTATTTTCTGTGATGCTTTTTGCACAGAAACGACAGGACCGAGGACACGAATTCAAGCAGCGGAAACCTATCATCAAACAACGTCAGGCACAAGATAGTCGTCATGGGATCTGCCAAGGTCGGCAAGTCCTCCATCATAGCCCGCTTCCTCTACAACACGTTCTCCCCCAAGTACAAGAGAACAGTGGAAGAGATGCACCACGGGGACTTCTCCGTTCAGGGAGTGCAGCTCACCCTAGACATCCTGGACACTTCTGGAGCCTTTGAATTCCCGGCCATGAGGGCTTTGTCCATCTCCTCGGCTGATGCCTTCATCCTGGTGTACGATGTGACAGATATGGCCACATTTGAAGAAGTCCGGATGATCAGGGATCAGATCCACGAGACCAAAGCTAGCACGGCAGTACCCATCGTCGTGGTTGGAAATAAATTGGACATGGCTGATAATTCCCGAGAGGTTAGTTTAAATTTATTTATTGAATAAATTTGATACAAGAAAATTAGGGTAAAGTTGTATTTGGCCAATCAAGGCGTCGAACACTTCGTAAGTGAATTAATCTCAGGAGACAGAGGGACGAAAACATATGCACATTATATTTTATTTCTAACCGGAACGTGCGGGTTAACCAATTTCGCTATTGCCACCTTATGTCAAACCGTCATATTTGTCAATCTCATATTTCAAATTTTAGAATTAACAATATTATCTTCAACCTATTATGTTATCCATATTATGGGCAACTATTTATTTATTTATTAATTTACGGACAAATAGTCCATTAACAATATGACAATAGCACGAATAAAAATAAAAAGAGATGACAACGAAAGGAGAATACATGTGATTGAAGAGCATTGACAATATTTTATTGGAAACCCTTTTTATTGGAAATAATCATTCTAAAAATTGGTTTGTGACCTAGATAGCATAGCATAGCGTCTCAGATAAATATATCCGAATTTATTCATATGGAACTATTGACTTAATAAAAGTCTAAGTGAATATTCAATTTTTATAAGAAAAACACTATTTTTCAAGGTTATAAAAAGGTTAAGGTTAGACGAGAGGTCTGGGTTCGAGTCCCAGTTGCGACAATTGTCTTTTTCTATTTTTCTGTGTCTTGTTCTCTGTCATATTTTCGTTTAGATTATTATTGTTTTTTTCTACTTCAATGATACATTACATTGATGGGAATAACCTTAAAAAGTTATGAAAGAGAGTTTTTCTTATAAAAATTGAATTTTTCATTGTATTAATTTATTATTATTTGTAGGTAATTCAACAAAAGAGAAGAGAAAAAATAAAAACGGAAAAATTTGAGGGAATAGAAATAGAAGAAAACGAAAAGATGACGAGTTTAACATAATTTCTAACCCTTTATAAACACGGCACGGCAGATAGTCCATTTCCTACGGAGGCGGCAGTCTTAGTAATTCCCATCCAGAAGTTATCCAAAAAAAAGAAAGAATGACAAGTGTTTCAAATCGACTTAAGATGAAGCTAAGCGTGAAATTCATCTTTACGACGAAACGGTTTGCATTATGAACATCAAAAAATATGTAACTGATAAATTGAAGCTTTTACTAGCGTTTCTATGTATTGGAGTTACAAAATTATTCAATTTTTTTAAAGAAAAACTCTCTTTTTATAACTTTTGAAGGTTATTCCCATCAACGTAATATATCATTGAAGAAGAAGATAACACTTATAATCTAAATGAAAATATGAAAGAGAACAAGACACAGAAAAATAGAAAAAGACAATGATCGCAACTGGGACTCGAACCCAGACCTCTCGTCTAACCGGTAAAAAAAAAAAAAAAGAACTAGTTGAAGATAATATTGTTGATTCTAAATATTTGAAATAGGAGATTGACAAATGACGGTTTGACAGAAGGTGGCAATAGCGAAATTGGATAACGCGCACGTCCCGGTTAGACGAGAGATCTGGGTTCGAGTCCCAGTTGCGACCATTGTCTTTTTCTATTTTTCTGTGTCTTGTTCTCTTTCATATTTTCATTTAGATTACAAGTGTTATCTTCTTTTTCAATGATACAAAATTATTATTTAAATAGCAAAAAATATAAGCGTAAACCACAAAAAAAATATTTTTTCATGACTTAACTATGAAGTAACATAAGAAACCATTTTTAAGAAATACTCCTTTATGTTTTTTTTGTTATTGTTTTTGGGGTGTTATGCCGTGTTTCGCTACCTCCTTCTTTAGCCAACGTTTCGGACAGCGTTACAGTGTCCATCATCAGGGCAGATGAGATCTCATCTGCCCTGATGATGGACACTGTAACGCTGTCCGAAACGTTGGCTAAAGAAGGAGGTAGCGAAACACGGCATAACACCCCAAAAACAATAACAAAAATACTTTTTGGCCGTGAAAACCTAAAAACATACTCCTTTATGGCTCAGACTATTTTCGAGGTTTTGTATGTTTTAACTTTTTTTTCGTTCTTTTAAAATTATGCCCAAAATAAATTTTAAAAAAAAAACACTTTTTCGCTTTCTAAATTTCTGCGTTTAATTACATTTGTTTAAGGCATTATTCTAGTCTAGAAAAAAAATTTCTTCATATTTCCAAAGTTTAAATAGTCAAAAATAGCCCCTGAAAAGGATTTTCGAAATTAGCATTATTTTAAAAGTTATAAGTTTAGACGGAATCTAACCAGAATCTAAATAGAACAAAATTTTAAACGCATTTTTTTTTCAAATTACATTTTCGAGACGGTTGACACGATATTTCAAGTTTTACGGAACCAATTTGCTTGAAATTTTGTATGAGTTTTTTCTACTCACTACTTACTCTATCGCCCTTACCAGCATTATAACAAATTTTCAATTTTTACTATTTTTATAAAATTCCGAAAAGTCAAAAAAACTGGTTAAAAAAATGTCTTTATTTCCGACAGCCGACATTTTGCGAAAAAATTTTTTTTTACATTTCCGAGGTACGCGCCATAGCAGCATTTGTCTGGATTAAGAATTAATTTGTTTTTTTTTTCTGATTTTTTTTTTATTTATATATTTCTATGTATTACAGTATTTACCTATAGATCAATTTTGAAAAACATTTTTACATAATATATTTTGTAATTTAATTATGTTGGGCGTAAGGTAGGTTTGTGAAGGTGAAACTGTGGATAGGTATTGTTGTATGTTTCGTGAACGTACAACAATACTAGGAGGGTTGCAATCGTGTCAACCAGGGCGCGCCATTTTTTGGAGACCCTGTAACTTTTTGGATTTTGAATTTTTTCGTTTGATTTTTTTTTTATGTATATTTTAATGTTTAATAAATATTTGTTTAAGTTAGGCTGCTAAAAATATTATTATTTTTTTTTACTGATCCTAAAAAAACACCTACAATTCATGCTACAAAACCCCCATAACTTTTCAGTCAAGATATAGATAATATAATTAGCATTCAGTTCGAGAATCGTACTAAAAAATGTAAACGTGTAAAAACAAATGGAGCGATTCAATGGTATAACGTCTAGGAAGACATTTAGTTTACTACGTGTACTTGATTGTTCTGTGTATATTACATTGTACTATTTTACTGTTTTTGTTACAATTCATGTTCGACGTGAGCATTATCTAGAAAGTTGAAGAAAGTTCCCGAAGCTTAACTCTTCGTTACCTGACATTCAAAGACAAGGGTCTTGAACTCAGATCAAGGTCTGGCGACCTCTTCACAGACGTGGAGTGGGCACTCATTCGCTTGTTCAAGCGGCTCGTTACGTACTGCAATGCCATTTTATTGATAGAAATCTTTTTCGAAAACTTTCGGTTCAAAGAGTCGCCACATTTTTTAATGTAATGAATAAGTTTAAAATTTTACAGGTCATGCAATTGAGTTGGCTCAAACAACAAACACCTAAGAAAACACCAACCAAAAACACCAACAAACACCTGTATTGGTGCAAATGTATACGTTTCCAACAGTAATGTCCTTGCAGAACGTCACTGAGAAACAAACCTTCGTCTTGCTTATTCCTACGCGTATTGTTTTTATTGAAAAGGAGACAAGTATATTTGTGCGTGGTTCGAATTTA
Source organism: Glyphotaelius pellucidus (assembly GCA_936435175.1). Lineage (NCBI taxonomy): Eukaryota > Metazoa > Arthropoda > Insecta > Trichoptera > Limnephilidae > Glyphotaelius > Glyphotaelius pellucidus. The sequence continues at coordinate 40,351,885 of OW386543.1, forward strand.
AATATTCGAATAGATTTTGATTATTTTTTTTTTCGAAAATTTAATGACATTATTAAAATATACCTACTTTATACGAGAAATTAGGCTGTGGGACTAAGATGTGACCACTGAGTTCGTGTTATCTCTTACTGAGATACCTATTCATGCATAAATAAAATATAGTAAATTTGTGTACAACGATTTATTTGTTAACAACTTAACCATTTCTAGATATTCGAACAGTTTCATTTCAAGGAGATAAAATAACAAAAACTGTGGATATTTTGTGAAATAATCACTTCAAAAACTTTAATTAATTAATTAATCATTCATTAAATAATCACACATTTTTTGTAGAATAAACGGGATGTTAAGGGACATACTAGACCTATTTTAAGCCGCAATTCCTGACATAATTTTGAGTAAAAAAAATTAATGAACTTTTTGTCTCCGGTGATTTTGATGTTTTATTCTTTTTTTTTCTTCAAAAACAAACAAAAAAAATCTTCCACATATCATAACTGATCACTCAATCGAGTGACCGCACAACCTCTACCCCGACTCTAACTATCCAATACCTACTGATTTATTTTTATATTTTATGTTTTAAAAAAAAACTTAAAATGTCACCGGAGACCAAAATTTCATTTACAATTTTTACTTCAAATTATCGCAGGAATCACTGGTTACATATAGTGAGGGTTCTTAAACATTCGTATATCATTTTATATACTTCTAATACGAAAATTATTATAAACTTGCTATTTTGTCAAACGATTTCATTGGAACATATCAAATGAAGTCATATTTTTGTATCGTTGTTCCACAACAAGTCTTGTAAAAATAAATTGATCTACACAAATTTAAAATTAAAAATTAAATTATTTATCTTAGCAATTGAGCAAAGCTGCAAATAAATACCATAGCAATATTTTATTTAGCTGTCTCGATGGATGCGAATTCATCCATCTACATGTTTTTTTTTAAAATAGCTTTTAAGACAGTAGTACTTTGAGAAAGATATTCAAGGTAATTTTTAATCAAGAACTTTTATAATTGAACGTTATGAATACAGATTATGAAACTTTGCGAGCGCCAAATGTATTCTTTCTGGAAAGAAAAGCAATTTCTTGAGACAAAAACTTGGCCGAATTCGGTATTTTGTAAAAACTTCAGTTCGTGAAAATGAACACCGTATTTTGAAAGGTCAAATTCTATTTTCAGTGGCTAGTACGTGTAAATATTAATAACTAAGAACAAAAAAAAAACTAACATACCAACTTCATAAACTAATCAGAATCGAAGGTGCTGTAAAATGGGGCGACGTTTAAAGTAGGGGCGACATTCATCGCGGATATCTGCATAATTCTCGCTCTAATTTTTTATGATTTTTTTATGGCAACTTTCATTGAAATGCACCGAAAATATGTACTTTAGTGTCGTTTTATTAGGTTTCTGATTATATTCAAATAGTATTGAATAGTTTCGTGAAATTAATATTGTGGAGAAATATCATATGTATAATATATTTTTTCGAAAAAAAATTCTTCTGAAAGGTTTTCACTTCGTGATGGTATTACTTATTTTATTAAAAGACAAATAACTTTGTTTACATCACTTTATTTTATTACACTCTATGTTTCATGAACAATGTTCACTTCATCAGGAGTATACATCACTTTATTTTATATACACTCGAAGTGCTTTATGAACAATGTTCACTTCATCTGGAGTTATTTGTCTTTTAATAAAATATTATTTAACTACGTAATTGTATATTCGAGCTAATATTTTTTGTTTTTACGAGTTTTTGGGATTGGCGTACGGTTATAATCTTATATATAAAAATAAATATTTATGGGTTCATATTTTACGCGCTGTCATTCCGTTCATTCGATTGCGATGAAACTTAGGCGATTGATTGTCACGCCCGCGAAGGTCTCTATATATATACTAGTATATATTGGTAAGCTCTGGCGTTAGATAAAATTTGTACAAATGAAAATGTGTGCATTTCATATATTAGCAGCAGGGAGGGAAGACAGGAGGGGGAGAGTAACGAAGGAGGTGGGGTTCGGGAAAAGGGTGACGAGGGAGGGGGAAGGCAGGGAAGGTGGAAGGAGAACGCGGAAGGGACACGGAATGAGAAAGGGGACGCATAGTAAAGGAAATGAAGGGAGAAACAATTTATTCCTTTGAATGGCATTGCAACGTATGCCGGGTACCATCCAATGAGCTTATAAAAAATTTATATTATATCGAAGTCACCCAACTCCGAAAGATGTGACACACATTTACTTTATTTCCATAAATTTTGATATTTTGAAAATGAGCAAAATATACGACATAAAAATTTTCCAGTGCAAACGATTTTATAAAAAGTTATATAATTTGTAAACCCTGAAGAGGTGAGCATAGTTAACGAAACATGTTGGTTTTGTAAACGATAAAAGTGGTTAAAACTAAGTATTTTTTTTTGTTTTAAATTAAAATAGTGCCACAAAATAAGTTTGCTGTGTTTGAAGAAGGAAAAGTTATATAGTTGTTAAAGTCACCCCGCTTTACGGAACCCATGTTCCTATAATGTCTTTGTCTTTTACATAATGGCGCCTTACGTCGAGGTCTTAGGGTGACATGGGATGGCGAAATAATAATCAATACTCTGTGGGTACTATCTCGGATGACAGGTAATGATGAAGAGAGACTGGACAACCATGCCTACTCTTTATATACCTACAGTTGGCTCGCTCTCGTACCGTCTCTCTCATACACGACATTCGTTCAATGTTCATTACAAACAAAGGTACCTTTGTTTCCTGATCTTGTTTCCTGGGTAAAAATATCTTGGATAGTTAGAAAAATATTTTTTTTTTCTGATAATTTTTTTAAATGAAATAAGTGGGTAAATTCCACTTTTGCGAATTTCTGTATACCCATTAATTAACTGAAATCACATTTCTACAGTGAGCAAAAAAAATTTGTTGGGTTATTTCTGCAGATTTAGTATTGTTAAATAATCTACAATTATTTTAGTGATATACCTACAACTGTTTTATATACATAACATCGGATTCCTTGTAAAGTAGTTTCGGTGAAAATATTTTTGTCCATAACTTTAAGAATCAATTTGTGAGCAATATTTAGTGGCTCTACGTTGGCCTTTGACAGCATTACTATATTGTATGAAATTCGAGATTGAACTAAGGCATAATAGACAGATTTTAATTTCTCTTTATCCGATATATGTCTTTACACTCGTGTGTATACCTTCAAATTTTAAAGCGGTGTCGTCTGCGAAACTAACAATGTTAATACAAAATAACCATAATATTGGTCCAAGTACACTACCTTGTGGAACCCCAAAAGAGATTTGTTTGCTTCTGCTTAAATGATTTTTTATCTCCACTTGTTATGTTCTTATCACTGAGATAGGATTTGAACCAACCTATCTGTACATTGAATGCCAAGAGAAGATAATTTTTTGAGGAGTATATAATCCATGGGAAACCGTGTCAAATGCCTTTGAAAGATCTAGGCTTTGTTTCCATAATCCAGGGCACTAGTGACTTTTAACAATACTTTCAACATTGCATCAATTGTTCCTTTAATTTCTCTGAAATTAAACTGATTGCTAGAGAGCAATTTATTTGTTTCTAAGAATGATACCAATCTCGTTACCAATCCGTGATACCAATCCATTTTTAATTTCTTTCAAAAGACCCTGCGCGCAGCATCCCCAAATATGTCATAAGCCATATGTTTGAGCCTTCTTAAGATATATATGTGTTCGTTAGGCTGGGGTGTTTCAAGTTAAATTTCATGAGCAATACTGAACAGATAATCGTCGCCATTTTATTTTTATTTTTTTTATTATTTTTTATAAATACAAAGTAATACAATATTACAACAACAAAATAAAATATTCAGAAAAAAAGAAAAGTCCCAATAAACTACTTTTAAGCAGTTTGTCGATGGGTACTTTTACTTTGAAGATATAAACTTATTTTACTTTGTTATGCAGTTAGAATTTTTGTGTCAATCTAATACAAATTATTACTTTCAGCGATCCAATTCTTCAAAATAATATTTAATTTACCATTTGTACATTTTTTAATTTCGGCAGGTAACATATACCCCTCAAATGCCGGGAAAAAACGAAAAAACGTCAACTTTAACGTAATATTTTGCAGGTTAATTTTATGCTATCTTATGTAATTTTTACTGAAACACATTCTTTGAATACTAAACTATACATAAGAACAATATTACTTGCGTTTATTCAATGAATTTACACTTTTTACTACTTTTCAAATGCCACGGAAAAAACGAAAAAATTTCGCGATGTTTTGACTTTTACGTAATATTTTGCAGGTTAATTTTATGCTATCTTATGTAATCTTTACTGAAACACATTCCTTGAATACTAAACTATACATTAGAACAATATTACTTGCGTTTATTCGATGAATTTATTCGTTTTACGATCATTTCATCGCCCGCGACGCGAGACTTGACAGCCGCCATTTTGACAGCCGAGCGGCGCGAAAAAGTTCCAGGCCGTGTCATAAACAATTTCAAAGAAAATATATCGCTGCTCTAGGTGGGTTCACGGTATCTTATACTTTATGAACAAGAATGCCCCAAGCGATTCTGACCTTCTTCTTCACGCGTTTTCTTTATACATAAGGGTTAAAATCGCATAACAAAATTATTTTTTAGTGATTATTTTAGCTTGCGCCGATGGTACGCCGGCGGACGAACGGCAAGGGGCAGGGCAATTTGGTATCATGTAGTCGAGCGCTCTTTGTTCATATTTTTTTAAATGCTTAGGTACAATTAGTCCTTCATTTAACGTAAAAGAGTATTGTAAGTGTGGTACAATTTATTTATGTAAATAGGGCTACTCATGCTGAAATATAATTTTATACGACAGAATTGCTCTTACTGGGAGAATTTTGAGATTTTGGTAAAAGTACGGAACATTATGCCTTTGTTCATATAAACTTTTATGAGCTAATAATTTAACTAAGAATTTGAACTGATGGAACACGATTTACATATGATTAATGACATTTGAGCAGTCCCTGTTATGCCGATTCTTGGCCAAATTTCAGTGGTATTTTTTTTAAATCAAAATGATCATTGTTGTGCTCGTCAGCTGATAACAGTTCGATCAAACGTTAAAACCGACCAAAAATCGGCGTTTAACCGTAACTGACAATTTTTTTAAATTTAAATTTGGCGTCGGCCATCCGATGATGGTAACAAATAATATTATTACGATATTATGAAAATTGAAACACTCCAACTTTAGTCTTAATTCGAGGCTGAATAGAGTACTGGTCCGGGCGCGCGACAGATTTTGAAGTATCACAAGTCAGTGCCGTTGAGCAGACAGTTTGCAAAGGTCGGCGATTGTTATTAATGTTTATTTGGTCGCTGATTTGTGCGTTGTTTTATCGCAAGCATATTAAATGAACAGAGCGATTAGACTATTTTCAACAGTGAAGTTTACTTAGCGACAGAAATGTAAATGTAAATAATTTGGCCGTGGCGCCCCAAGGTCTGTATTCTAGTCGGCCTTTCTTCATTTCATATGACGCAAAACAACCCATGTGGAGCCACCTTTGATGTTCTACATTTACCTTCCCATAAAATTAAAATTATTTATGGTTTAACTTATTTCAGTTCCAATTAGCGTTACGTTAAATATGTAGCTTTATTTTTATTTATTCTTTCAATACAATCTCTTATCGGAGGTTGGCTAAAATCAAGGCAAACTTCAGTCTGCAGAATGCGGAACAATTGTCCTTTTTTGTACCTATACCAGTCACCTAGACGAAAAGTGAAAAACTTGACTTAAAGTCACTCGGTTTAATTATACCAACTCTTAACTGGCGCTTAAAAATCTAATATGTACAGTGTACACTGATGTGTAATAAATTATATCTTCTTTACTTTTTACAGATGGACTACGACACGACTGAATCAGTCGTCACCGTCGACTGGGAGAATGGCTTCGTAGAGGCTTCAGCCAAGGACGGCACCAACATCACGCAAGTCTTCAAGGAGCTCCTCACGCAGGCCAAGGTGAAGTACAACCTCAGCCCCGCCCTGCGACGGCGCAGGAGGCAGTCACTGCCGCCGCCTCAGCCCGGCGCGCCCGCCCCCGCGGCCCCCATGCCAACCCCAGCCCAACTGGCCCATCTGCAGCAGATCAGAGAGCGCCACGCGGGCGGCAAGAGAAACTCCTGCATCCTGTCTTAAAATCCAACACCACCAAAATTTCCAAGACTAAACTATACATGCCAAGAGAAATATTTTCAAACAGACTACGTCACAATGAATTTGAATAAAGAGAGGCAAGATCCAACTTAAATTTCAGATAACTTTCGAGTGATCTACAATGACGTACAATCTAAAATGATATGCATAGATCAATTTTGATCAAGCAGCTCGTTAAAGACTTAAGTTAAAACAGCATTTAAACTTTGGGTTTCAAAAGTAGGAACACCACCAACATATCCTGGACTTGAAGAATAAATTAAGAATAATAGACTATGTCACAATGGATCGGTTGCTGAAGAGAAGTAAGATTTCAACGTACGACGTAATTTCTACAAAAATAAACATTGTTTTTACCAAAACCTGCCCTGATGATGAATACTGCTGACTGTTTAAAACGTGGGTTGTAGAAAGAAGAAGCACAACACGGCGTAATACCCCAAAATACAATCGCGATAAAGATTTCAACTTTAGAGTGATCAATGTTGATACGAGATCAAATTCTTGAAATGATTAAACTTTCTACATTAAAATGAATTACGTTTTGAGTCCTTTGATCCAAAACAAAGCGAAGATAAGAGCTAAATTCTTAAAAGAGAAATAGTATTCAATTTTCAACATTAATATACGTTATGTTGTGAGTGATTTACAATCTATTAATACGCGAAGAGATCAAAATGTAAAATTTTGAGAAATCCGAAAAATCTACAGATTCATGCAACTGTTCTACTACAGTTATACTTGTACATCCATATCAGCAAAAAATAAACCCCGAAGAAAACCATATCACCGACTCAGGGAAGAAGCAACAAACAAAAAGTTTACATAATTATAAAACAAATCGGAATAAAAATTGGAATAATCAGGAATTGTGGAAAAAGACTGGAAGAGAATATAAATTTAAAATTTCGCCGATGGATATCACTTCAAAGTGAATGTGATCTTTTAAAGGGCCTTGTTTCAAAATGTAATGATACCACTAGCACTCGATGCTCTAAGACCACTTTAGATTCAGCGATATTTTATTTCAGAAAAATCACCTGTTTTTCTATTATCTATCTTCTAAAACATTTTTTAAAATGTGTAAGCATAGATTTCATATAACACCTTGTCCATGACTATCACGTCATTCATAACTCTTTTTTATTAGTGATTAAGTAATAATAATATTGTAATATCATATTATACGAATGAGATGAATATCAGAGATTGTAAATTAGTCTCTGAATTTTATAAATGTTTACTAGAAAGATAAATGTGATGTTTGTACAACCAAACGACGACTTACTGTAAATTAAGCGATGTGAAGATGAACGCACAACTGAAGTTTGGTTACTTTGGGAACTTGTAATAAAAATATTTTCCCCAATATCTACATTAAGGTGACACACCACGTTGTGTAAAATATGGGTTCAGGTCGCTAATAATAACAATCCTTATGTAGATGGCAATAAGGTTTAAAATTCCGTTTAACATCAGCCCATTATTTTGATTTATTCACGAAAAAACATCGCCACAAAGCGTGTTTTATTTTATTTTGCGAAGCTCAGGCACAAATATTTAAATGTTTTACGACCATTTTCTAAAGAGTTTAATTTTCCACATTATACAATAGAACCATAACCCAAAGGGGGTTCGTAAATAGGAGATTTTAAACCTTAATTCAGTTTTTAAAGGTCTGATACTTTGGTTTTACAAAAAGACTAAACGCAAAAATACTCGATTATTTCAAAGTCAAATTTGTGTTTAACTCGCAGTATTTAATTAAAACATCTGAAATATTTTCTTGCGACCTAATTTTCAAACCAAAATCACATCTTTCTGCATTACTGAGTGCTGCATCACCTTAATGTAACGTTTCAATTTTGTTTTAAAACGTGATCTTTAGGTTAATACTAGAAATTTCTTTTTTGAAAATTAGGTACCTACCTAGCTAATTAATTAGGTACTTAAAAAAGAAAATGTTTTGAAATGGTGTTTTTATCCATCCACGCAGCGTGAGTGTCTACTAACGATTTTTTAATACCAGTTTCGGTTTGTACAAAAATGCAAAAGAAGTAAACATTGAATGGGGATTTATTTAAATAAGATTCCAAGGAATTTTCTTTTCGTGAAAATAGTCAAGTTAATAAAGGCAAACGTTTGCGAAAACGACTTTTTAATTAAAACTTTTTTTAAAAGCAGTTTGAATCCTTGAAGGCGAGCAATAATGAAAAATGAAGAAAATGTTTTCGATTGGAACTTCCGTTCCGTATATACGACAAAATTTATGGCCGTAATAACGGTTTTTATGAAATATGTATTAAACTTGTCAAAAAGAGCGGTGTAAATTATTTATATACGTAGTTTACAGTTTAAACTCTCATAAGTGTGGCAAAACCTAATTTTGAATTCTAAGAATTTATACAACAGCCAATATGATTATTTCATCCACCTCTCACGTAGGTATTCGTTTCAAATTCCTGTTAAACACTTTGATCCCAGAATTTCGTACTGTAATTCTAAACATTTATGTAACTGCCCTAATTACTCCCGTTATGTTGAGCTGTACACAAATGCTCGCGTAGTAATTACTTGTAAAATCAATTAATCTGTAAGGGAGCAGCGGGGAATACGGGTCAAACGTGATGTGATTTTAGAGTGAACGACTTAGCGAATCTATTCGATTGTCGGTTGGGTGCTCAGCCGACTGTAAAATTTCAAAGTTCCATCGATAGGTCAGGGGTCAAATCCATTACAAACAATAGATGTTAATCCTAATGAAAACTTTCAGTGTTGGTAATATTGCTGTGTGTCTAATAAAAATATTTTAAGATGTTTATAAGAAAGAAACCTTTTGAGAATGATTTTGAATGAAATATAATGAACGTGTTTACTTGAAACTGGAAAAAAGTTTATCTTTCCCCATCCAATATCAAGTGATTTTTTATTTATTTTAAAAACGAAAATCAAGGGTAATTTTAACGTAGATATTAAGAAGAGATGTACTAGTATCAAAACCAATGTTTCTATTTCCCCGGGTCCAAATTCTACACTTCTAATTACAAAATTCCATTAATAATCTGACATGCGTTACTTAGATCTGACAATAAAGTTTATTTCCTTTTGAAATTAATAGAATTGTTTTGATTAAAACTTTGTGAAGTTAAGCCATTGAAATATTATCATAATCTTACCTTAAAATTCGCCTTCGTAATATTTTGGATCCGTTTCTGATTGCCTTGAATTTCTCAGAAATCGTTTATCTACAGAAGCCAACAATATATAATAATATTTAAACACAATACGAAAAAGCCAAATCAATCACTTGTCGTTTTCACTACTGACGAGGTATGGATATAGCGTTCTGAGAAATGATTATTTCGAACAATAATATCTACATGCCTCGTTGTATGTTTTAGGTAAATACTGATTAAAAAATGTAATTTATTAAATATGTTTGTAAATTAAATCAAATATAAGCTTATACACCAAATATATTACTGTATGTTAGAGTTAATAGTAATTGTATAGCTCGATTGTACTTACATCTTTATGAAATTGTGTGTATTTCTTAACTGTGGTGAAATGAACATTCCTTCTTTAAATTAGTATAAAACTTGTAGTTGTAATCATAATATTATCAAATGTTTTATGTTTAATGTGATTACAGAAAATTATATATTTTATATTAAATTTTCGAACTGCTAACATACATTAAATTCTTATTAAATGCAAGATGTGATCCATATTGAATGATTTTTTGTAAAGCTGGAATCCGTAATCTCGCATAACGTGAAAGATGCAATATCTTTACTTTGAAATATGTGTTATTTGGCAATTGTGATTTGAAAAACAAATAATATAATTATATGTATCATTAAAGAAGAAGATCATACTGATTAATCTAAACGGAACATGAAGCAGAAAGATAAAAAAGGTAACCCCAGGATCTATTAACCATAGGTCCCAACGGTGCTGCGTGCCGGGAAGATAAGAGATTCAGGGTTCGAGTCTCAATTTTTTGAAGTGAAACTTCTATGGCCCCGTTGTTATTAGGAATTCGGATGAAACGGAAATGACCCATACAGCACCTACGAAGCATAAAATCTCTATCAAGGCTCCTATTGGTTGAGATATAAAACGGAAATGGCGCCAGGTCGGCGCTCATTGGCTGCTGTGATTATGACCTCACTTTTCAAAGCCCCTTGGTTCTTCTCTAGGTCTGCGCTCATTGGCTGCTTTAATTATGACCTCACTTTTCAAGGCTCCTTGGTTGACATTATTTTGGTTAAGTTTCGCGTGTTAACTGCACTCGAATTTATTTTCTTTTTCTGTTTCGTGCTTCGTTTAGATCTATTATTTTATCTTCTTTGTCAATAAATATAACATTGGTGGGTATAACATTATAAAAGTTATTCAAATAGAAATTGAATAAATGTGTAAATTACGTATAGAAAACGTGTAAAGTAGCAATGGTTTCAACATTTTTTGATGTCGTCAAGCTCAGTGACGATGTCAAGATTTTAAACCTTTGATGTTGTAAAAATGTTAATCGAAAACTCATCATCAATAAAGTCACATGTTTTAGCGGCCTCGAATGTGACAAAAATTTTATATTATTTTCAAATATTATATTATCATTGGTATTTTAATAGCAAACGAGGAAAATCACTTTTCAGGTTTTGTAAACATGTCTGTTTAGTTGAGGTCCGTCTTCTTTCTATGGAATGTACAAAGTTAACGAGGGTCAAAGGAGAGCTCTGTTATATTATTATATGTCATCAAATTAAATTTGATTTACCATACATAAATTTGTGTGTAGAGATTTAATTTAATATTGCTCGTACGCAGAACTTTTCGAGAATTTAATCAAAGGAGAATAATATGTAAATGTGAATATGAAAATGAATATTAAGAAAGATTTAAAAAATGAAATTTTATGATGTGTGCTATATTCTAGTTAATTTAAAGTTTAATGAAAATAATTTCAAAAAACTATTTTTTTTCTTGAAGAAAAAACACATTGCATGCTACAAAATTGATTAAATTAATGTAACTACTTCAGGAATAGAATTTCACGTAGTGCAAATGATTTATCTTTTTTTTTTTGGTAGAAAGCAGTAACTTTGTGTTTTGACATTTTATAAATTGAAATAACCCAATATCTTTGCTTTGTTCGTAACCACGATTTATTTAATTTTTCTAATACCGACCGGTTTTGCTTTACACAATTTTTACAAGCGTCTTCAGGGTATAAAAATTAAACAGTTTAATTTTTAAACCCTGAAGATGCTTGTGTAAAGCGAAACCGGTCGGTAAGAAAAATTAAAATAATTCGTGGTTCCAAACAAAGATATTGTGTTATTTCAATCAACAAAAAATAATGTTTAATTTCTAAAAAATACAGTCGTGTTAAAAATGAAACCACAAATTGTTTTTGGGGATTTTTCTCAAATTTATTTTTTTATTTTAAAATATCTTAAATATATGATTTAATTATATAAATTAATAATATAAATTTTAAAATGCAATGCTTAAGGAACTGTAGTTAAGTGATTGATATATATAATATTACTTGAATGAAAATAATTTGTATCTTCGTAACACGTTATGTACGACATATTTAAAATACAATTTATATATAACGTATCTATCTACTCAGTAAACTTTAGCCCTTTGTATATCTGGAGTATTTGTAAGATCTAACTACATTAATGTGAAGTTATGGAATAAATGTATTTAAATGGCATAAAATAAATGAGTTGTATATTCTTCAAATATTTTTTGAAACCTTATTTTCCAGTACCTCCATTAGTTTGAGTTTCCTTAGGGAATTTGAAAACTTAACCCTCAGTACTTAAATGAAGAGACGAAAATTGTGACCTCCACAACTTGTGCGGAACAAATTTTACAGAACCGTTGAAGGGCGTTGGTGAAGGACAAAGATGAAGGTCGCCAAAATTGTATTGAAAAGAATCATTAAGGGTAATGACGTTCAACAAGTGGTAGGAATAACGAAATACAAATAATATCGATAGCGAAAATTTAAAAAAATAAATCCAAAAATGAGTTAAATATGTAATTTTTCTTCGTTTCCTTTCTCCTTCGATCTGCGTCGTCAAAATATTTCTAGAAAAAAGTGCATCTTTTACGACGTGCATTTTTAGAGAATTTTTCAGAAAAAGTAAAAATAAATTAAATATTGATTTTTTGTTTTTTTTTAGTGAATACCGCACAACAGTCCCAACTGAGACTATGGCTATTGATGCTAGGGCATCCCCAATTGGGGTGTGTTGTGAGGCTGAAGGTAGTGGGCAGTGGAAGGAGATGGGGAAGAGGAAGGTGGGAAGTACCTGGCCATTTAGATCTGGTCACCAAACACGGCTAAAGCCATTTCAAGCAACGTTTCAATTCTGAGCGGTGGTCTTACACCAGGGCGATACTGAGAGTATCTTCCACTCTGGAACGTGCCGCAAATATACTATACATTATTTTAAATAAATAAATTGTTATTAAAAAGATACGTTTTTAAATTTTCACGGCCAAAAGTATTTTCGTTATTCATCTGCCCTGATGATGGATACTGTAACGCTGTTCGAAACTTTGGTTAAAGAAGGAGGTAGTGCAACACAACACCCCAAAAACAAATAACGAAAATGATGTTTTATTTAATGTAGAACTGGTAAAAACACACTTCATTTTGATCTAATTAATTAATCAAAAATATATTCAGGTTCGGTGGTTGTATTTAACTAACTAAACAAAGTAAATAAATAAATATTCATGTTAAAAATTCATAACTTTTCAATATTCCACAACACATAACTATGAAAAATTCAATTAAAATCGTGGGACATGTCGAAAACGTAATATACAAACTTTGGCTAAAATGCCCAGAAGCTCATTCAGTAAGTCTATTGATTGCACATACCCATGCACACCACAAGTCCCACACGTGCAAGACTCTCAAGATATTATAATTTGAAAAGCTGATTCAAGATATTAGATTTGTAAAGCTGAAGGCATAAAAAATATATTTGCCTCAAGATCATTGCTTTTTAAGAAAATAAACCTACTGAACTTGATAAATCCATCCAATGACATTATAAAAATAAAATACACATTATATTTATTCATACTAAAATCTCGAATACATAGAGCGAGTTTACAAGCTACTAGCCGGTAAGTTTGAAAGCGGATAAATCGACGAGTGAGATTGTCATGATGACACACAAAACTGTCTACTCGCTCAGTAGAGACAGTAGCAGTTAGCTGCTAATAACGACTCTCGCGCGAACCAATTCGGTTGACATTTTGTAAAAAACTAACCTGACAGACGTAATCAGCTGTTGGTGGGCCTCCATCTTTAGGCAAACACCAGCGAGTAGCGAGTAAAGTTGACCACTTTCAGCTTTTTTCGTAGATTGTCCACAATCTGCTAGTTAGCAAGTAATATGATGACACTGAGCGAGTTTACTAACAGATAGTGAATTTCCCAGATAGTAGCTTGTAAACTCGCCCTATGTCGTCGAGGCTTTGGAACAAAACGTGTCGCACCACATATTGAAAAGGATAGCCTTTCAATAACTATGTATATGTGTCTGACGGCCTCCTTGGTCAAGAGGTAAGGCTCCCTACTAGCAATCCGAAGGCCGCGAGTTCAAATCCCGGCGTGCGCAAGCAAATTTTATTTGATTATTTGTGTTATTTCACACTTTAATATTTTAAAATAATACAGATTATATTCGCGGCATAGAGTGGAAGATACTCTCAGTATCGTCCTTGTGTAAGACCACCATTCAGAAGTGAAACGTTCCTTGTAATGACTTTAGTTGTGTTTGGGGACCAGATCTGAATTGCCGGGAAATCCCCACCTACCTTTTCCCTATTTCTTTATATCTTCATCCTCACAACTTAACCCAATTAGGAATGCCATAGTCTCACTGGCTCTAGAAGGTTGGGAGTAGTCGGGACTCTTATGCGGTATTCACATAAAAAAATGTACTAATGAAATAGCTATATAGAGGCCCGCTAAAGTACTTATCGGTGAAGTTGCACGCACGTTGGATTCACTCTTAAAGCTGGTTCACTCAGAGCTATAAATCTGCGAGCAGATATCTGTTGAAGCGTGAGCGCTTATCTTTTGTGGTTTCACACGAGGCTATCAAATATTTCTTCCTGTGGTAGGAGAGGGGGTCAGTCGAATTAGGGAACGGCAACGGAATGCATATTTTTTGTACTGAAATCTGTCAACTTGACATCTGTCATCCACGGGTCTAGGCAGCTCCGTAATTACAATGACCCCCTCTCCTGTTTTCGTCGGAGAAGGGGAGAGTTATCTTCTGACATATCGCCTCTGGAGCGGTTACGTCTAAGATGTGTATTATCTATGATTGATCTGCGCTTAAAAACGCTTAGCTGAACGGTCTAAAGGGATTGTATGGAGAGCGTTATTTGGCGTGCTATGATCTTTTATATTTGATAGCTGTGTGTGAACCAGCTTTTAATCCTTATTCTAAATTCATCTTGCATCTGTTAAATATTTAAACAAAACATATGCTCATTTCGAATACAAAATTATTAATTTATAATAAAAATATGTTGGTAGATACTCGTTTTACATGGCCACTCTAATGTAATCCCAGATGTCCCATACCGTTATAAATATTTTATATGCTAATATGAGAATACTAGTAATTTTAAGAAAATAAACAAGTAGGATAGAAAAAAATTCAAAGCAAGAAAAATACGTAAATAATATAATAATAAATAATCAATTATGTGAGGCGTGGTCTTGAGTGAGCTCGGGCCCGGCTCTCATTCAGGAGTGGCGCTGGAAGGTAAATAGTTCCAATTATGAAAAACAGAATTTTACATCATCCCGTGCGTTTAAGCATTTTTGCCGAAGCAGATATTATTTGTGGAAATAAAACCGGTGATTTTTTTATTACATCTCAAATAAGCATGAGAGATAAATGCTTACTGTAATTCAACCGCAACCACTCTCGTTAACTGGAAAATGAATTCAATTTTACAAAGCCTTCCCCAATTCCGTTGTGTACGTCGTAAGGTTTTTATTTTTGAAATTTAAATAAAATTTCAATTTATAGAAAACCAGCTGAAGTTGCACGAGCTTTATATGGAGTTTTTTCGAAATCTGTATGAAAGATATTTTTTTTTATTTTTTTTTTTATTGTAATGTAAAAAACATGGGTTACATATATACTCATACATTTTACAAAACACCACAATAAAGGTCGTTTTTGGTCATGTATTAGAAAAGAGGAGCTCTTGTGCCTGATAAGAGAGCCACGATTCTTAATTAGGTTGTAAGTTATAGCATGTTTTGTATAAAATATTCACTTTTTACTCTAAGTTTTTTTGAAAAATTGTTTAATTTTATTTATTTGTTCTGATTGGTTGATGATACAGCGCAATTCAGAAGGGAGGTTATTGTAGTTTTTTATGGCTTGGTAAATATAATGATTTTGCATTTGAGTTGTTTTAAAATTAGGTGTAATAAATTGGTTTCCATTTCTCATTAGTTTGTAAAATTCTTGACATTTGTTTTGTTTTGGAAGAAGGAACTTCATAAAATAATAAGGCAGCTTCAGGAAACTTTCAAAGGACTCGTGACATTTTATTTTGCTTTATTCCCAATTACATTGTGAATAATTTCGGAGACACAAACTACCCAAGACAGACCAAGGATTTTACTGTTACTTATTAAGAAGTTAGGATGGTGAAAAGAGAAGGAAAAAACCTAAACACAGGCCTTTTATATCGGTCTTGTCTGAAGAGAGTTTGCGTCTCCTGACATCTATTGATAAGTTCATTTGTTTATTAATCGACTTTAAACAAACCAACAAATCGAAATGTCTGGAGAGGTGTGAGCCTTAGCTAATTTAAATTAAACATATTCCCGCCCAAAAAACGGTAAAGGCCAGAGTTTTTTTACACAAATAGAATATAATAATTAAAATATCTCACTTATACTACTAAAGATAACTCAAACAACTTTAACTGCTTCACACCAGATTAAATTAACTAACCATTTCATATTTTACATGCTCCAGTTAAACATTAAAGCTAAAGATTAAGTTAACGATTAACATTAAAATCAATAAGTTCTACAATTATTAAACATTTAATTTTAGGACAAACACAATGCCATGCGGATTGGACCAGGTCTTCCTTCCAGGACAGCTAATTTTATTATATACATTTAAATGGGCACTTGCAGTGTTCATTCATTTTCCTTTGGCTAGATTATGACCTTTAATTTTCATATGAGTTTTCACAAGAGGTCACGACCTCCACCATCTTTATTTATTTGCACTTTTTTTATTTTAATTGTATTTTCCACTTTTCTACAAGCGAATTTATCATTGTTTTTCACTTTTATTTACACAAGCGAATTTATTATTGCCTTTCACTTTTATTCACAAAAGCGAATTTATCATTAAAGTCTGATTATAAAAACAAACACCCAGCTCCATCCATTTATTTTCCTTTGCTTGTGGGCGCCGCACTGTGCACAGGCGCTGCCGGGTTGCTTCTTATATTTCTTGGTCTATCTCGGGTAGATGGTCTCCGCATTTGTTGTCCTCAATTGGCAGCAGGCATAGTTTTGATATTGCCCTCTGAACCGTTCCCTGTCCTGTGATGATGGTAGCTACTCGTACTCTTCCATCGGGCCCCGGGTGTACAGCGTGCACTCGTGCTAGCCTCCAAAAGCAAGGAGGCTCATTATCTTCCTTCAAAATGACCATTTGGCCTGGTTGCAGCTGCCTTTGGTGGTTGCCAGTCCATTTCGTCCGGGTCTGCAGCTCAGCCAAGTACTCCTTGCGCCACCTCGACCAAAACGACTGTATTAGTTGATTTAATTTTTGGTAATGATTCAATCTATTGACTGCCACATTCTGCAAATTCTGCTCCGGGATCGCTGCTAAACTCGTTCCAATGAGAAAGTGACCAGGAGTCAGAGGATTTAGGTCTTGGGGGTCATTGGACAGCGGACAGAGAGGACGGGAGTTCAAGCATGATTCAATTTGACATAACACAGTGCTGAATTCCTCATATGTTAGTAGTGAAGCATTTGCCACCCTCTTCAAGTGGTATTTTACTGATTTGACCCCTGCTTCCCACAGTCCCCCAAAGTGCGGAGCCCTTGCGGGTATAAAATGCCACCGAATGGATAAATTGGCTAAGTATTTATCGATTTTTTCATTTGAATTCTTCAAAAATTCATAGATTTCCCTCAATTCGTTATTCGCGCCCCGAAAGTTCGTGGCGTTATCTGAAAACATTTTACTGGGTTTCCCTCTTCGCGAGATGAAACGCTTAAACGCATTTAGGAAGCTATCAGTGCTTAAAGACATTACTACTTCTAGATGTATAGCTTTGGTTACCATACATATAAATAGACATATATAAGATTTTACGCTGTGAGTCTTACTGCTGACACCTGATTTAATCATAATGGGTCCGCAGTAGTCCACGCCGGATAATTGAAACGGGCGACCTTCCGTTATTCTTTCGGTCGGTAAGTCCGCCATCAGCTGTTGCTCTGTTTTCGGGTTACACCTAAAACATACAATACAGTATTTCAGAACCTTTTTAATTAAGTTTTTACCCATAATTGGCCAGTATTTCATTCTTATTAACGCTAACAATGCCTGCGTTCCTGCATGTAAATATGAGTAATGGTAGTGCCTGACAATAAGTTCACTTAGTTTATGATGTGAAGGTAGTACTATGGGATGTTGTTGACTTTCCGATATCATTTTTCCGTTGGACAACCTACCCCCCACCCGGATTAAATCCTTAAACAAATAAGGATTTAATGACTTTAATCTACTACAATTTCTCACATTTACCCCGGTTTTCAATGCCCTCGTCTCCTCCGGGAATGCAAAACATTGTGCGCGAGATATTAATATGTGAAGTGAATTCTCCAATTCGTAAACAGTTAACGCTCCGTCACGCCTTGACAAAGGATTTCTGCAATTAAAAATAAATCTTAAAATATAAGCTGTCACCCTTTGCAATTTGGTTAAGCAAGAGTATCTGGAGAATATTTCCCAATCCTGTTTTACTGCTGAAATTAACGTTAGTTTCAATCTTTCTTCTGGTAAATCCAACGGCGTAATTTCACTGCAAGTAATCGGGTAATCGCCTGAAGTCAACCAGGTGGGCCCATGCCACCAAATGTCAGATTTAAGTAGTTGCGAGACTGTGGTGCCTCTGGATAAAACGTCCGCCGCATTATCCTCCGATCTTACGTGCTTCCATTGTGCGGGTTGACTGGATTCCTGGATTTCAGCCACCCTATTGGCCACAAATGTGTTCCACCTGGCTGGTTGTCCACGAATCCAGAAAATCGTTATCATGGAATCGCACCAGTAGGTTGTATCTATTTCATTTAAGTTCATAGCTATTTTGACATAGTTTACTAATTTTGTGAGTAAAACAGCACCACAAAGCTCCAGCTTTGGTAGTGATATGCTTTTCAACGGTGCCACCCTTGATTTTGATGTGACTAAATTAGAAGTTGTGTTTCCTGATTCATCAGTAGACACTATATATATATACAAGCTGCATAGGCCTTTTCTGACGAGTCACAAAATCCATGCAGATGCAGTTTAACTTGATGTTTGCAAATTATTTTTCTCGGTATTTTTAACTTGTTCAAAAAAGGTAATTCATTTATATACGAATTCCATGCATTCATCTGCTCAGATGGAACATCCTCGTCCCACTGAATTTTAGTTTGCCACAAACCTTGCATTATCAGTTTTGCGACTAAAGTTATTGGGCCTATCAGTCCCAATGGGTCAAAGGTAGAGGCGATACATGATAGCATTTGGCGTTTGCTTTTAACGCACGCTTCTAAGGGCTCTACAATGTACTGAAAATAGTCTTGCTGGTTATTCCATGACAACCCTAAAATTTTCTTCTCCTTGGGGTTATCAGTAATAATCATATCTGCATCATTCTCTGATTTCGAACCTATAGAGGGTAGATTCGATCGCCATTTTCGTAAATTCATCCCAGCAGATGCCAAAATGCTGCTTAACTGATGCTTAATAGTGAGACAATCTGCCTCATTTTCGTCGCCAGTTATCAAATCATCCATATAAAAATTGTATTTTAGGATTTGACTGACCTTTCTGTATGCTTCCTGATTTTCCGTTCCTAACTGCTCCAAGCATCTGGTAGCCAGAAAGGATGATGGTCCCAAACCGTAGGTGACAGTATTGAGTTGGTAGTGTCGGATTTCTTCCTCCGGAGAGTCCCTCCAGACTATGCGCTGCAAATCTCTATCCTCAGGTTGCACCAATATTTGACGATACATCTTCTCGATGTCGGCGGTTAATGCATACTGGTGCTTTCTGAAAAATAACAGTTGTGCACATAAATCCTTTTGTAAAACTGGCCCTACCATGAGGGCGTCGTTTAATGATATACCGGTTGATGACTTGGCTGATCCGTCAAACACGACCCTGGTTTTGGTTGTCGTGCTAGACTCCTTCATCACTGCATGGTGTGGCAAATAATAACAAATTTTATCTTTTGGTGGTGCTTCGCACAGCGTCATGTGCCCCAATTCCTGATACTCTTTCATGAATTTTTTATAATCTAGCATCAGGTCTTGATTGGCAAGGAATTTCTTCTCCATATTATAGAATCTTTTTTCAGCCACCTTTAGGGTTTCACCCATTTGATTAATATTAGGCCGCAGCGGTAATCTTACCGCAAAACGTCCTTTCTCATCTCTTTTGTGCGTGTGTAAGAAGCTCTCTTCACATGCTCTTTCTTCGTGGCTTCTATGTTTTACAGGAGCTAGTTCCTCTATTTTCCAAAAGTTTTCTAATTGCTTATGCAATAAATTTAAAGATAAATGACAGGAATTTACTGGCCTTTTTGGTTTCGGAGTGGAGATAGGCCCGGATACAAGCCATCCTAGCTCGGTCCTTTGCAGCGTGAGTCCCGCATCTCCAATCCTCATTCGATCGTTATGCAAGACTTCCCAAAATACCTCCGCTCCTAGTAGTAGATCTATCGGGCTGGTAATGTTGAAGTTTGGATCTGCTAATTGGAGACCGCTGGGGATCTCCGCTTCTTTTCTCTGAAAGGAAATTTGGGGCAGATTACTGGTCACCTCAGGTATAATCAGGCATTCTATCTTCTTTTCGTACTCAGAGTAGCCTGAAGTTATATTTAATCCCACTTTAGATCTTATATTTAAAATTTTATTGTGGATTCCCGTGACAGGAATGTTGACTTTTTTCGTTTTTGAATTTAATTTCTTGATGAATGCCTTACTTATGAAATTCGTTTGAGCTCCAGAATCTAATAGAGCTCTTGCTTGAATTGAGTTTCCTGCATCATCCTTTATGTTGATGATGGCAGTTGACAATAACACGAAATTTTGTTCTACCTTCGCGGCATGATTTGATACTAAAGGCGCTTCCTTCGCGGAAGATGTTGATGCCCTTTCGTGTTTTGATTCCTCCTCCTTCTTAACATGAAGTAAAGTATTATGATTTTCACCATCGCATTTACGGCAATTGAATTTAGACCTGCAATCCTTCAATTTATGACCGGGGTTTAAACATTTTAAACAAGCGCCTAATTTGTGTATTTTATCAATTCGTTCTTTCGGTTTTAATTCCAAAAATTTGCGGCAATAATAAATTTTATGATTATCGTTGCAATGTAAACATTTTAATTTTTGTGCGGACAACGACACCAAAACTTCCTTTTTATAATTATGCGGATTCGTTTTTCCCGGATTAATTCTTTTTTCGTTATTTGCCGAGGCTTCTAGTACTTGGGCCCTTGTATACAAACAACTAATAAATTCTTCGTAGGTAGGTAAATTATTCTTTGTTGGGTATTGTTCCCAATGAGCCCTTGTATTTGAATCTAATTTGCTTGATAACAAATAAATTAATATTACATCCCAATTTTTCGTAGCTATATTTAAGTTATTTAGTGATTTTAAATGTAATTGCGCCTCGTCCAATAGATTCCTTATTGCGACGTGATTTTCTGCCTTTACGTCCGGTAATTTAAACAATGCGTTTACATGATTATTTATAATTATTTTTGAGTTTTCGTATCTATCCGTAAGCATCTCCCAAGCCGTAACGTAGTTATCCGCGTATATCGGTAACGCTGTTATGAGTTTAAACGCTTCCCCTTTCAGACAAGACCGCAGATAATAAAATTTTTGAACGGCATCCAGGTTATGATTGCTGTCTACTAAAGATATGAACGCATCCCGGAACTGCATCCATTCGCAGTAATCCCCTTTAAATTTCGGTAATTCAATTATCGGTAATTTAATATTGTTATTCGCCGTGATTGCAGAATCCTTTTTAGCTAACCTCTCTTTTGCGCTGGCCAATATACAAAAATAATCATTTTCAAAGCTCGCTCGGTCGCCTTCAACATCGTCTGGAGATAATGCCTCTATTCTATCTTGAATTTCTTCAAAATTATCTAGCAAAGGTTCGAAACGCTTTATACGCAATTCTAGTTCGCTTTGCGTCAGTGAATCTTTGTTTAAAAATTCTCTGAACCTTGTTATCTTGCCTTTACAAACGCCCCGTTGAGCGATCAGCGTTTTTAAATCCATTTTGATTAATCAGATGTGTACTTACAATTTACAGAGTTATCCAATTATTTTATCGCAATCCCGTTTAATCACTATTAATCATATAATATACGCACTGATAACTTCCCAAATTTTAGTTATTTACTTCACGAACTGTCACGAGACAACAATAACAATAATAATAATTTACCAACGTCGTTAATCATAGATGAATCCCGTTGATTTTTATTCAATCGCCCATAGAGCATTTCCAACAAAAACTGCTTTATTGACTTCGCGAC
The DNA here is from genome assembly GCA_936435175.1 of Glyphotaelius pellucidus. Lineage (NCBI taxonomy): Eukaryota > Metazoa > Arthropoda > Insecta > Trichoptera > Limnephilidae > Glyphotaelius > Glyphotaelius pellucidus. Next base: position 40,374,037 of record OW386543.1, read on the forward strand.
TAATTTAAAATAAAAATTTCAAACAAACTTTATAAATCTCGAAATTTAAAACATTGCTGTAGTTTTTGTCAATAATCAATAATTTTGTCAATAATTTTGTCATACCGGCTTGCAACAATTTTTTTTTGAGTAATGCACAATATTGATGTCATTGATTTTTTTTGCTTTTAAGGATTTTAATGGTAAGGTAGATAGTATGGATATGGATTGGTCACTTGCCCTTTTTTATCGCTGATGGCCTCTGCTGCTTGCTGGATGCTGGAAACTGCATGTTGGCTGTTCCTTTTTTCAGTGCTGGTTCTTCTTTACTAATTTAATCACTCGCGTTAAATTATCCGACTCGTAGGATCATATGTGTTGTTTTGGAAGAAGGAACTTCATAAAATAATAAGGCCGCTTCAGGAAACTTTCAAAGGACTCGTGACATTTTATTTTGCTTTATTCCCAATTACATTGTGAATAATTTCGGAGACACAAACTACCCAAGACAGACCAAGGATTTTACTGTTACTTATTAAGAAGTTAGGATGGTGAAAAGAGAAGGAAAAAACCTAAACACAGGCCTTTTATATCGGTCTTGTCTGAAGAGAGTTTGCGTCTCCTGACATCTATTGATAAGTTCATTTGTTAATTAATCGACTTTAAACAAACCAACAAATCGAAATGTCTGGAGAGGTGTGAGCCTTAGCTAATTTAAATTAAACAACATTTTTTGTTATTTTTTCTTTACACATTTTTAAAATGGAAGCTGCTTGAATATGTCATCGACATTTGGTACTGGAAACAGTTTAAAAAGTGATTCTGTTGAGAAGGTAGATTTTTTTTTTTAATATTACTTTAATGATTATTTTTTGAGAAATTTTTACTGAGTTTAGATTATTTTTGTGAGATCCTCCCCAACCTATAATTCCATAGAGAAGTAAAGAATGAACATATACCTAGGCAGTCATTTTATTTTGGACGTCAAGTATGCAAAATTTCATCAAGAAGCGCCAAAATTCTGCTTTAAGTGGTGAGAAAAGATGATGAAGACAGTGACCTTCCTCTTGTTTTGAAGGTGAAGTGAGCGAAATTCATCAATCTCGAAAAGAAACTGAAGATTTGTATTAAAATCAAATCCACGTGGCCCGCCCGCCACAGTCACTCTCCTTTTTTTTAACTTTATTTATTCTCATTTCTTTGTATAATGTATAATAGCACATATAATAATATAATATATAATAACAATTAGTATGAACAAGAGATGAAAACCCACTAAGGCACTGCCTGAGTGTGGGTAATATTAAAACAAAATACTATATTTCCAAGTACCCAAAGTATAAAATAGACTTAAAAAACATATAAAATATAAAGTTAGTATAAAAAGTTAGTAATACATTGGTAGAATAAGTGAAAAAGGTTTTTTTTCAGCTATTATAAAAATAAAATAAAAATATGGAAAAAAAAACATAATGATTTTTAATTTTTTAATTTTTTTTTTTTTTAGTTATTAAAAAAAAAAAAATAAACAAAAAACACATTGTACTAAAGTTTAGAAAGTTACAGAAAGTGAGTTGTAGAAGAATGGATAAATTTATAGAAAAAACGTTTCAATATTTACATTATGATAGCTCGATAGACTAACGCAGACTCATTATAAATTACGGGATAGTACGAAGCTTTGCTTCTTAATATCAATCATCCAATTGATTAGTCAGATATTTCCAAATATTAAGTTTTGAGATAATGAGGAAATGAATATTCGAATATTCGCCGTAAATCAAATATTATTTACACTTGTCCATGTTTTAGATATTAAATATGCTATACAATAATACCGGGAGCCATTACATTATTTTAGAAAATCCTTCTAGTGACCTAATGTATACCAGATAGAGGGTTCTCTTTCACATATAACTAAAATTACAATTTTTCAGAGATGTCTGACCAATCAACTGGACTATCGATAAATCACTTCCATTTCTTTTTAAATAATAAAATATTGTACCATAAGTAGGTACTTCATCGCTTGTCTGAATTCTTCATACAATTGATTCCAATTTTGCAAATCGCACCCGGGGGATAACAATGGCACAACTCAGAAATCTACTATTTTTAAGAGAGCAGTTTGAATATTTCGTTTGATTGTATTGAATCAGTTTTTCAACCAATAAAAATACATTATTTTATAAAAGTTGAAAAGCTGTTTATTAATATTTATCAGATTTAATATTATAATAGTGCTACAATGATCATTGTGCCACTATTTTTTGCATGAATTCGAGTAAAACGTTATTATATAAGAACGGCATATTCACTTTTAAGGCCACAATAACATTTTTTTAAATTGTGCCTTTTTATCGAAGATAAAATAGATATCCATGAACATTTCAGCATACTCAACTCAAAAATGCATTTTTTGACTTGTGCCACAGTTATCCCTCAGGTGCGAAATGATCAAATTAAATTCAAGCCAATTTGAGTTCATTGAACCAGATTTCAAAGTGTCAATTTTTCCATGGGGACAAACAAGTAAACAACAAACAACCGAAATTGGTGAAACAAATATGCATTTAAAATTTACGACAAGACGGTACTTTATCTAAAATTAAGGCTTCTACCCAATTTCCTCAGAGGCATAAAATCGATACGTAATGGTATTTTCTTACCTAGGTTATGTCGTCACTGATGACCTAAATGATAAAAACAAAACCCAAAACGCCTAAGAAGTGTACTGAGAGTACAAATCAACATCCAACAGGTGCAGTTCTCCGGTGAAAAAGAAACTGTTCCAGAACTACTGCATGAGTTTTACGAACTTTAGCAAACTATGAAAATTCGCACACAAAGCGTCATGAACACACTCCGAGAGCAGTATATCCACGAGTACTTGTCGCTGTTTGGCCTCCCTTGGCGATGCAGAGTCTCGCAGATGTTAGCAGACGAAAGGGCGCGTGGGCTCGCTGCTTTGATGCGCCACAGAGTGAAACGGAAACACTCTCGTCCAGTGGCACAACGCGCCGCTACACTTTGGATTGAGAATTTCTTCAAGCCACCGTTATAAATTCTAAATATGTTCATTATTTTATTTTATTTGTCCTATATTCAATTTTATGTTCCGTATTTCATTAATAAGTATTATTATTTGATTTATACGGCAGACGGAGAATTGCTTTCGATTTGGGAGGCGGATATGGGTACTGCTGTCCCCAGGAACCATTTATTGGATATCCAACACCTCTGCCGTTGGTCAGCTGTGGTCCACATTCGCTGTGTTTAGTAAGAGCGCCAGGGTTCAAAGGGTGAGGCCTATCTGGATCTTGGCGGCGGATGCGTCTGCCCACCAACTGCCTGGTAGGCCAGATTGTGAGAGACTGGTTGAGGGAGACCTTTTGATCTATCCAGCAGATGATCGGATCATCGCCTTATCGCAGTGGGAGGGATAGATTCATATGTCCGTCACTCCTGGACAAACCCTCCGATTCCTACAGACCCCTCACACATTTTTCCTTCCCAAAACTTTGTCTTCTTCCTTTCCTAAAAAGACCCTCCACGCACCATCCCCGATGACATAGGCCCTGAGGAGAATGTTAATTAAAAAAAAAAATTAATTATTTTTTTTAAGACAAAATGAGAAGGTTCCTACCAATACTCTTGAGTCTGTAATTGATTAAAGTAAATGGGTTGCAAATGTACCAAAGTCCATTCTGAATTGAGGAAAAGTCCTGAGTTCGAGAATAAAAATGACATAGGCCCTGTAATTGCTCGTGAATGACTGTGTAGAGTTAATGTGAGAAAAAAATCAAACGGATGTAATATTTTTAAATCCGGATTAAATATTTAATGAGACTTTTGCGAGAAAAGTCCGAGATAAATCTCCTTAAACTTCTCGGCTCATGAATTTTGCGTAAAGATTCCCTGTAATATGATGAGATTTTGATGAATTCACACAAATTTAGATACCTTAACATTGAACCATTTTGTAAAATATTTCGAAATCAACGAAATTTGTAACATTTTCATTTCTTTTCTTTTTTTAGTCTATGTTCCTATACAGTTTATTACATTTTAGTCTATGTAGCTAAGCATTGTTATTTACTGCTTTTTGTTATTTTGGCCCCAATGGTCAGGGTAAAATGGTCTACTTACTTAAACCAGCACTCTATAAAAGGTTGCGGGAATATAAGGAATAATACACTTTTGATATATGCTAGTAATTTTTATTTAAGTGTGCGAAATGAAGAAAAAACACGAATTAATTGTTTGCTGACTAAATATTAGTGCAATTTTACTTTTTTGATCTTATTAATGAATTATAACTATTTTGAAGTTAAATTTTTTTGTTTGTTTGTCAAAAAGTTGTTTTTCAAACCTCACAATGTAACTGCGGCTTTTTCTCCATTTCTTCATAAACTGTAGTGAAAAATTCTTTACGGTCTTGTAAAATGTAGGGCTCAAAATGTTCGAACCTGCTATGTGGTATGTTTGTGCTACGTAATTAATTAAAAATTCCTTTGATTTCACAGAAGTGGCATTTAATATACCCCGTTCTTTTAATGCCTCGAATGATTCTCTCCGGGGAATGCAAATGGGCCTCTCTGAAAATAACAAAATTGTTCAAGGGAAGACAAAAGATGATCACAATTTATATATGACATTAAAGGTGAGACTTTAGTCTACCGTACGTATATATTCATAAATAGGAACAAACGATGTTTTGTTTCTAAATGCTAATTGAAATAAGCATTTTAACAGCAAAAAAAAAACAAAAATAGTGGAACATTAGATGTTAGTTCAAATCTCACACACGTGTGATATTGATAGATTGTTTAGTACATTAAATAAAAAATACCTTGAAAAATGTCATTTACAAAAAACTTTTGTATATATATATATATATCTAAACGTCACTAATACACAACCGTCTCTGCCCACGCTTAGGAGCGAAGTGAAAAACGCGATGCCGAACATCAAATTTACGACACATTTTGAGGCGTCGCCAAACTTTCGTCAAGCGATTTTGAGAAAGTTAAATAAACACATAAAATGCCGAAACTATTGCGCTACACTAAAAAAATATTTAAATTAAAAACATTAAAGTCTGCAAAATACAAATTACTTATTTACGGCGGAACAAAATTTTGTCGTTTATATATTAAAACTACTACCCAACTCATTTTCAACAATGTTTTATGTTGTATTTTATTTTTCATTGTATTTTTTTTTAAATATAGTAAAATAACATTACTATTGTCTTTCATTTACTCACAAATAATTTTCAAATTGCCTCTACAATCATGAAACACCAAAATCTTTAATGGCCTACATCTTATAATTTAAAGCAAAAATAAATAAAGTAGCTCACATCCGTACTAGATATTTAATATACCTTTTGAATACAAAAATAATTTTACAGCTTGGTTGGGTATTTTTAATCCAAATTTTGGGTATATTTAATCCAAATTTGAGATTTGTATGAAACTGGCCGAAATGGGCCGCACGTACATTCCTCTTAATGTACATAATATTGATTATTCTGATTTGTCAGCTAGTAGTGGATCCACGCTTTTGCGAACTCTGGCAACATAAAAAGGTAGTATTCAACTAGGTCACAATCTTGAACTGGAAATGAAACACAAAAAATAAACTTACAAATACATGAAATGCCAAACGGTCGAGTTAAATCAGCATTTTAACTATAAGGGATTTGTATGATTGCACCAACCTACCCAGATCCTACAATAAAAAAACTTGTTTTTATTAAACTTATCCTGGTAAGATTTTTTTGTACCTACATAACAACGGAAACATTGCATGCATGCGCTTAAAATGAAATAAATAAATAAAAAAATAAAAAATAAATTTTAACTCATAGGTTAATATTATAATAACAGTAAGGCATCAGATTTAAGAAATTTAATCATTGACGAAGAAAATATCAACAACTCTGTAAATATGAAACAGACACACAGAAAATATTAAAGAAACGGTCGCAATTGGGAATCGAACCCAAAGGATTTTTTAGTGAAAATACTTCAAATGGTAGAGTGCGAGTCCCGTTTTTGGGTGGAGTTAATACGATGTCAAGTGACTCTAGCGATGAAAACAATGTTCTCTTTTGTATTATTAAAGTATTAAAAATGATCTTTTCCAACATCAGTCCATGCTTTCTCCACTAAATCCTTTCTTACATATTCTGGGTACGTATAGTTATATAAACATATAATTTTTCCATTTCCCGAACAAATTTTACATTCCATTCAAGATCGATCGCCATTTCTGTCAAACGTCAAACGGTATTAGATATGATTACAAGAGCGCAGCGCGCTACCAGAACCGAACCTGTAGTCGGCGCGTAGCATCGTGTACCAACACAGTAAAATAGTATGGCGGGTATTCATGGGCGGTGCGTGTGTTACGCGCATCAAACACGAGTCGTTTTTAAGTATGTCCATGTACGCAGGGACTAAAGAACCTGGGTTGCGACGACAACTTTTTTATTTTGGAATGAAACTTCTTTGGCACCGTTGTGATTTGAAACTTGGGTGAAACGGAAATGGCACTAAAAAGAGACAAACACATACACCTAAAGGATTTAGCCTGCGAGAGAATGAGATAGAATAAAACGTTACCTACGAAGCGTCGCGCTGGCCGCATTGGCCGCTTTGATTATTATATCACTTTTCAAGGCTCCTATTGGTTGAGATTATTTTGGTGAAGTTTCGCTTCTACCGCGTGTGAACTGCACTCGATTTTTTTTATGTTTCATCTTTTCATTGAGAACTGTTGATTTTCTTCACCAATGATTAAATATTATATTGAGATTTACAAGCTTCAATAAGTTATACATAAAAGAATTAAATTTAAATACCGTTATGGTAATATTGTTACGTAGTACTTGACGGCCGGCGTAGTCCAGCGGTAAGGCGCTTGACTAGCATTCCGAAGGTCGCGGGATCGAATCCCGGCGTGGCAAATAAATTTTATTTGATTTATCTGTGTAATTTCACAATCTATTCATTGTAATGGATCAGTGTTGTTTGAACAAGTAGACGAGGAAATTTTTTTTTTAAATATTTAAATTCGATCATATTACTGACCTCTGTTGGGTGTGTTTGAAAACGAAATTGAAGGAGTCTGTAATAAAATATGGGTTAATTATCGCGTGGGAGGTGCTAGACTATCGGAGATGTAAAACGTTGGACAAATTGGAAATGATAAATTAACAATTATTTTGAACACAACGAATAGCGAGAGAGAGGCGGAGCTAAAGGCGTTTATCTGGTTCTGGTTCTCACGAAATCCATGGTATGGAATGCGGGCCCTTATGAATGTGATCATAACTCACTTTATGATGGCCAAAAATAAGAAATTGATAACTGTTGAAATTCGGGACCGAGACTCAATTGAGATTTTGAAAAGGATCGTTCAGGAAGTAGATTTTGGGTTAATTATGAACTTTTGCGTTTCAGTTATTAGGAGCGACATGGGGAAGGTTTACGATCTCTTGTACATAAGTGTCGTTCTAAGAGATTGACAGGTAACACGATTTTGGCTCTTTGAAGAGGTCATTAAGCTGGAATCACCACTCTAGGTTACGTACAAAATAGTGGAAAAAGTAATTAGCGAAATGCATAAAATTTAACGGCCTGTCTAATTCTAAATTTATTTACAAATTCGAGTGTGATTTTTGGAGAGATCAACAAATCATTTTGACAGTTATCACCTTTTTCGGGAGAACGAGACGATGAGATGTGGGAGGTTACTTAGTAGAGATGCAAAGAACAGGGACAGATTAGGCCATGGTGGTGATAAATGGCCATAAATGAAAATCGAAATCAATAAAAATGTGAGTTTAGTACTGGGAAAAGCCTTACGGGCGTTGCTATTTGTTTAAAGAGAGAGTTTGTCAGAGTATAAGGCCTAAACACTCACAAATACGGAAAAACAAGGGAGAATACATATTGTTCGTAGAATAATGCGTAGGATAAAATTCCTTCGCGTTAGGTTATAAAATAATGATAATAATAATAAATTATTCCAGAAGGTATGCAGGGGTAGTGCGGTGTAATACATTTATTTTGAGTGGGAGAAAATGTCCTATGACAAGTTTGAGTCGAGCGCGTGGTCCACCCCTGGTTTATTTTGTTAGACCGAGATAGGTTAGGACCCGATTTCAAGGGTTGGGACTGTGACAAACGTAGAAGGCAGGAAGAGGCATGAAGCAAGAGTGGTGGGTGGCAAGCTAGTAAATACGACTCAAAATTGCATGAACTTATTTTGATTGATGGGAGATTTTCGTTTTAAATAGGCAGTTTTTTGATAACGGGGGTCAGTCAGTGGAATTCGGCGGAAGAATACGGTGAAGTCTGGAAGTTTTGGTTCTAACCAGCTCGTAGCAACGGTTAATTAACCTCAGTGAAAACAGATAGTGGTAATTTTATTAAAAGGGAGTCCGAAGTTCGAAGATCGGTGCGACCCGTTGAGTTCAAAATTCGTAAATTAAAGAAATAATACAAGTTCGTGAATTATTGCAACGCTACGTAATAAGAAAAAGCACATAGTCGAAGTTACCGTAATTAAAAATAAAGTTAGTTTATCGGATTAAATTCAGTGATAATCGCTTAGAAAAATCGTATAAACTTTACGTAGATTAACTTGGGCTTTAATAATAAATATACCGCTTGACGGAAGCTATAACTAAAAATGATAACTACAGATGACAGAGTATAGATTTCCGGACATATCATAACAGACGGTGAAGAATGATCGTAGGGAGGGTAAGGGGGGTTTTCTTTGTTTTCTTCCCACAGGTTATAACAGGTACACAGTTACTAACAGAAAAAGGGGGTCAATTTTAGCATTGTGCAATAATCAAGCAAATAACTATAGAGTAGTACAGGTGTTTTTCAATAATTCAGATAGGAGTATTAACTTCGGACATCGAATCGTGTTAGGAAAAGAAAATTCATAGTGAGGTGTTTTGTCTCCTTCACCCACAGGATTATAGGATACGCGATTTAGGGACGATTATCGATGTAACCAAACCCGATAGGAGATCGTCCACTAAACAATCGCGTAAGGGGTGAGTGAATATATTTTCTTAATTTTCAGACGGAGAGGATAGAACGAGGCCAACCTGATTTCATCAATGTTCAGACAAAGCCATCGTAATATTTTTTATTTCAGAACCCCGGCGAGGGTAATATGACATCTGTTTTGCCGGCTACAACAGTGCGAGTTCAATGGCCTCGTATTTTAAGTACAACTTACCCAATTGCAGTTGTTGGCTGACAGTTTGGCGCAGACTTCGACAGGAGGGCGTGGGAACCAGATTCACGATTCTATGCATGTATAACATTATATCAACCTGTTTATCTGCGAAATTTCTACCTGTTGTATTGCGTGAATTAAATTTTCACGTTTGTGGAATGTATACGATGGTACCGAGACTATACATAAGTGAGATACGTATGTCGAATGGTAAGGGTTTTCCCTCATTACCATGTTACGAGGAGGGGAGGTACCAGCCACAGACTGGGCGGGTCACGCGCTATGTCGGAGGTCATTCCCTTTCGCGGGATCGTGTCGAGCGAACGGGCGCGAAAGGTTATGTACCAGGGATGCCGAATTGTATGTCATGGGCACGATTCGCTGACGGAGGCGTTTGACCTTAGACATCACGGGAAGCCTGCAAGGTTGAGTGGAGGAGACCGTTAACAAGGCATCTTGCGGGAAAATTCTGTAACGTTGTTGCATTCTCTCATCTGTGTCAACCCAAGAGTAAACGTAAGGCCCACAAAGTGCGCCTTATGTCAACTATTGGAGGTGGAAAGACGAAGACGGTCGGCTTTAACGGTCTGCCTCACAGCTTCGCGCCACTTGTCCGCGAATAGAGCCATGACAAGGGACGAAATGGAAATACCCCTTTTAGAGCCAGTAACGTAGTCTCTGGAGGCGTTTTGAGTATTGGAGTTGACTGGGAAAGGTTTGAAAGCCTGCTGTTCTTCCTCTGGCATGAGTGAGTCCGGGTATGTCAGGGTGATCGTCCAAGAGATCCGCCAGATACCGGGGTATAGCTCAGACATGCATTGGCGGGATAGTTGTGTCCGGAGAACTGCCCACTCGGTCAACTTGGTTAGCGGAGGAGCCAATACTAGTTTGCAAAGAAATTCTCCTTCCTTTCCTTTTATCACTTCCTTAAGATTCCCTAGTTCTGCCGTAAATTGGTGCTACTAACAATAACAATATTTCTAACGGTTATGCATAGGATAGGTATCTCAGATTGGGAGCAGCCTACTCGGCCATAGAGAGGCACCTCTAGGTACGTACATTTAAATTAAAGTAAATAATGAACTTGTATTGCCATTTAATTGTCCACAGGATCGACCGCTACGTGAGCTAGGTTCCTTCTTCGTGATTTACTAACTGACCTTTAGACGTGCAGTTAAATTTTACTAGCGCAAAATAGGACCAGAGGATAGCTTACCCAGCCTTAATAGACTAGGTGCAAAAGGGATCACTATAGCGGGGAACGGGGACTCTACAGGGAGTATACAGTTAGGGCCATAGGCATCGGTAGTGTAGGGCAGTTAGACAGGGCGTATCCTTCATGCGTTTGAGAAGACAACAGAAAAAATTCTTCCACGCCTTTTAAAGAGTCGAAAGTTACCACGAAAAATAGTAAATACATTAAATTCCTACTCCAAATAATCTGGAGGCTTCGAAACAAAAATCAATCACAACGTGAAGTAAAGGGTTTATTGTAAGATTTCCCAGAACAACCTTGTTTTACTGTGTTTCGCATCACAGGGGTTGGGAAAATGAGATCAGGAAAACAGCGTAGCTGAACCTTCCGATCGGAGATCTCAACGACGAAGAGAGAAAAAGAAAGGGGGGGGTGAAAAAACCTTGCAGCGGGGTGGGACCAACACATCATTTAAAATAATATAAAGTATATTTGCGACACGTTCCAGAGTGGAAGATACTCTCAGTATCGCCCTGGTGTAAGACCACCGTTCAGAATCGAAACGTTGCTTGAAATGGCTTTAGCCGTGTTTGGTGACCAAATCTGAATAGCCAGGTACTTCCCACCTTTCTCTTCCTCATCTCCTTCCCCTCCCCTCTATTTTCAGCCTCACAACATACCCCAATTTGGGGATGCCATAGTCTCACTGGCTCCAGACGGGAGCAGTTGGGACTCTTGTGCGATATTCATGTAAAAAAAAAAAAGTTATACTACGCCGTTATCACGCATTCGCAATTTATAAGATTCAGAAGTTTCCCACGAATACATTCATTTCCGCACCCTTGGTGTGTGTTCTAAGTTTATTCGAATGAACCAATCATGCGTGACAGTCGGATTTTTAAGGCTTTTACGGTTCCAATTCTCATACCTGGAACAAGTACATGGAACGTAGAACCTGTTCCCGGAACCCGCGTCCGGAATCCGACCCGTGCGACAGGTAAATTAGATCACAGGCCGCATTCCCCATGAATATAGATTAAAATTACCCCTCTAACCTTCAGCTGTTGAGAGGGAGCTCCCAAGTGAGGTGTCATCCCTTAAACGTAGGTTCATTCACTATTTGACAATTTTAACCTACATATTCTATCTGTGCCACCTCATAAATAAGAAATGTGAAATTTCATGATTCCAGAAGCAGCTTGCTAGGCGAAAACATTTCCAGCGGAAAATCGAAAATATAGAAGAAGATTGTGAAAATTCTGCCGGTAAAGCTGAACACGCTCATGTGAAACGTCAGATTTGACACAAATATGTTGAGGATATCAAAAGACAAGGAAGTTTTCAGTGCATGCAAATCTGAATTTTATGAATTTTCAAAGTAAGAAGAACATTTTATATTAAATCCTTGTGATAAAACATTTTGCACCGAAACATTGAAATTTGGGAGGCGGGATTGGGTACCGCCGCCCCGGGAACCTTTATTGGATAACCAACTTCGCTATGTTTCGTGATTTAGCAGAGGTGCCCGGGTTCATGGGGTGAGGTTTGTCTAGGTCTTGGAAGCGGATGACCAGGACACAATGAACCCCAGATTCCTACCCACCTCTTAAACCCTTTTCCTTCCCAGAACTATCCTCCCTAGAACTCTTCTCCCCTTCCTTTCCCTAAAAAAAACCCTCAACACAGCATCCCCAAAGATGACATAGGCCCTGAGGGAAATTATTTTCCTCCTGTGTGGGGTTCATGTAAAAATAAAAAAATAAAAATTGAAAAAATTATGTAGACTTACCATGAATTTAAAAACGAAGATATGTTTGCTTTTATTTTATTTATTTATTTATTTATTTATTTATTAAAAGAAGTTTATACAATGAACAAAAAATTGTGTTAATTCATCCGCCATGCTAGGGATGCCCCTGTGTTATGGCGGATGAAGATTACAGATTGTGTAGGTACAGTGTACAGCTATTAACTTATGCAATTCATTTAAGTAGTTTAAGTAACATATTTAGTAACAAATTAAGTTAGTAATTTAATTAACACATTGAATTAATTTATGTTACAAGTTTTATCAATTATATTACAATTCAATTAAAATAGCAAATTTTTACTCATCATCGTTACTGAATGTAAGGATCCATTTTGATAATTTTTTTTTAAAGATATGGGCTTTCAAACGTGTATTTTAGTGGCGAGTTGTCTATGTATTACTATATTAAGCGTAGGAAATGTTTGAAACTTTCAAAATATCTTCTTTCTTTAAAATTGTAAAACCAGGCTGAGACACCTCGCAGTGTCCCATTTGGCTCCTCCCAGCACGCAGTGAATTCACAAAATTATCTCCGTATCCCGAATTGCATTTGACACCCATATAATACCCACAAAATATCCCATCTCGACGCCTCCGTTTTGGTAAATATGACCGTGATGAAAAACTTCAAAATAACTACAATTGCAAAACGTGTGATGTCATACTAGTGGGGAGGGGGCATCACAAAAGTGACATCGTATGACAGGGGTGGGGGGGGGTAAAAAAATCATGAAATTCGTGTGACGTAATTTATGGATGGTCCCTAAGGGGGCTCGAGTTGTTTGAAAAATGAGTGTATTTCATATATTTTAGCGTTGGGCGGTAGGAGGAGGGGAATTCGGGAGGGTGGAGGGAAATGTAGGGGGGGAATATTCGCTGGAGAGGGGGTCGAGGTAGAGGAGAAGGCGGGAAATTAGAGAGCGGGGAGGGGTTTGCGGGACGAGTGGAAGCCGAAAAGAGAATGGCGAGGAAGGTAGAGGAAAACGCGTGAGGGGAAGAAGAGGCAGAAGGGGAACGGGGACGAATTGGAAAAGACACACAGGTAGAAACAATATCTTTATTTATAAATAAATTTCAGTGACGTTGCAACACATATAGATATTCGATTTAAATTTGGAATATCGTTTTAAAAAAGATTTTCGAACTTTCAAAATTAAAATGCTAGGAAATTAATTATTTATGTAATAATAATAATCTCAGTCGTTTCCTTTTCATTAATCAAACAGAAACTTGGTAAAAATAAGGAGAAAAGATACTTTTCTTTTGGAAAAGTTTTCGCAACAAAAGTCCAACCTTCCAACAAAATGACAAAGCCGCAACCTTTTCTTACCTTCTTTCACCTCAAACTTATTACATCCATCCAAACTAACAACAAACATCATATCACATCTTGTCATACAATACTCGTATTGTAGGTAAAAGGTGTGATTGATGATCCCCTCTCTTAGTTATGAAATAAGAAAAACTAATACTTTATCATATTATAATGAAATTAATTGATAGCAAAGCGAACTAGACCGTTTGGTATTTCATCTGTCTGTAAATTTGTTTGGACGTTTCGTTTCCAGTTTCAAAAATCTGCTGAATCTACATTATTATTTCAGCAAGCCTTATTTTCACTTTTTTTTACATTAACTCCACACAGGAGGCCCTGAGGAAAATAATTTCGTCAGGGCATATGTCATCTTTGAAGATGCTGTGTGGAGGGTGTTTTTGAGGAGAGCAAGGAGTGAACATGGGTCTTGAAGAGACCCAAGTTGTAGGAGTAGTGTTGTCAACCGTGTACAAATGTTGGGCGCGTGGTTTACGTGTTTCCCGACTATGCACTGTTGCCGAGAGCATCAATGACGCAAGTTCCTCGGAGCAACTTTCATTGTAATACCGGTAGAACAAGGACAACATTCCTACCTGAGCCTGTGCTCTAAAGATTGCAACCCGTTTGTTAAGTTAAAAGAATCTATCAAAAACAGACGGCCCGTTTCTGCACAGAGTCAAGGGTTTTTTTTTTGTATTTTGGAGGACCAGAGGTGGCTGCCAAATTCAACCGTGGTGCGCACGATTTGTACAGCGTTGTACAGTCGTGTACGATTAAAGTATCTGCGGGCCCTGTGCAGTACGCCCAGTTTCTGAGAGGCTAACTTAACTCTGGCTTCGATGGAGCTCCCGTACTACCGAGCTGGTCACTTATAGTTACACCAAGCATATCAACGGAGGGTCTGTTCGGAAGATTGCTTCTGTTGAAGGAGACTAGATTTTCATTTCGATCCCTTTTAGATGTAATCAAACATCCTTGGGTCTTTGAAATAGATTATGATAAATTATCGCTATTTCCTCGCAGCAGTAAGGAGAGGATCGTTACACAATTCTACCTTGACACCATGTTAGTTCTTCACAATAACACAATAAGGTCCTTCGTACCCAGAAATACTTACAAGCTTGGTGACTGTGATGACACCACAAGTTGTCTACAGAAGTGCTACTCTTCAAAGCTGGTTTCCGTTTACTGCACTACTCGATTAATTTCGAGTAGGTATACTGACTTGATTATCATTTTTTCACGTGCATCCGTGGGGTAAATACAAATCAAGTGATTCTAGCGATGAAGATAATATTGTCCTTCTTCATCTTTATAACAAGCCTGGAAAACACGGTCTGAAACAACATTTTGGGTTCACCCGTAGAACTAAATAAATATTAATTATTGAGTATTCGTTGCTGCCGAGGGACTACATACGAATGATGTCAAATTGACTTTTTTTCCTACCTCAATCCACGCCTTCTCCTAGATCCTTCCTAGATCTCGCTAAATCATTTCTATAGTATTCTTGTAAATTTTAATAAATTGAATAAAGACATTTTCTCACCACTACAACAAATTTACCATGCAAATCATGATATAGTCAAACAGATACCAAATGCACTCCCAAAATTTCAAACGGGGAAGAACGTTCTTGAAATTTTGGGAGTATTTTGAATATCTTAAATTTTGGATATCTGTTTGATTATAGGACACCATTTCGGGTATGACGGGTATTCACGAGCGACGTGTACGCTCTACGCTATGCGCACAAAACTGAGTCGCTTGTAAGTATCTCCAAGATTTCAGCGATATTTCTGCAGAATGGTTTCTTTCAAAATTATAATTATTAATTACGATAATTTGCTGACGATACGGCATTGGTTATATCGCATAAAAATTTAAAATTGCTTTTGAACTCATGTTAGCTGACTTATTACTCAAGCAAGCCTCGCCTAACTTACTGTTACGAGACTAAAAGCATCGATAGAATTAAAACATTGACTAGTTGACTTACTTTGACTAGACGACTAACTTTGCCTAGATGACTAACTTTAACTAGACGATTAATTTTGCCTAGATGATTAACTTTGACTAGATGACTAACTTTGACTAGATGGTTAACTTTGACTAGATGACATACTTTGACTAGGTGACTAATTTTGACTAGATGACTAACTTTGCCTAGATGACTAACTTTGACTAGATGACTAACTTTGACTAGATGGTTAACTTTGACTAGATGACTTACTTTGACTAGGTGACTAACTTTGAGTAGATGACTTACTTTTACTAGATGACTAACTTTGCCTAGATGGCTAACTTTGACTGCGTGGTTGAGTGATTTGCGTTTATTTAAATCTGCTGCATCCACTTTATTATTCAAACAAACCATAATTTGAATAGATAGCTAACTTTGACTAGATGACTAACTTTGCTGAGCTTTCAATATGGAAAGTTTGAAAAAGAATTGTAATAGAGGTAGTGGTGTTTTTTTACACAATTTGCATATTACTCATTTTAAATGATTTTCTTTGAATTAAAACATGAATGATTTAAAATTAAATATGCAGGTTGGTATTTAAGAACCTACTTACAAATCTTATGATATCACCGGAAAATTAGGTTTTGGTTTATTAAATTATAGAAAATTAGAAACATACTTTTTTGGGTGCTAGGTCTACTGATCACAGAACTACTAATAGATACGTTTTTTTCCAAATGCACAAAAAATCCAAAATTTTGTTTTAGGTGTGCAGTATATGTATAAATAAAAGTATTATTGTATTACATTACATGTATTTCAATTTTTTTTCTTTTTTCTTTGTCCTTGTTTTCTAAAAATTTGTCCTATCAAAATAGAATCCCCTTGTCAAACAAATATAGTACCCACAAAAAAGAAATAAAAGTTTGAATTGAGTAGCGTCAACACAATAAATTTGTTTGGGTTTGTAATTGTGTATACCTACGAATTTGTGTGAAATACGAACACAAATTTTATAAAGGTGGTAGTCAATTTTTTGCGTCAAAACCAATCTTGAAAGTACAGGAACTTTTATGGTGGATTCCGTAAATAGATTTCTGTCTCCCTATGGATAATATGAAGAGAATGAGGCTTCTTGATTAGACATATTGATGCCATAGAAAATTCTTCTTCGCTTTTATGGAGATTGCCCATATCAGATTCGATTCCAAGAAATGCCAAGAAGGTATTCTAATAACATTTATATAAAATTATGTGCGTCTTGGCACAATTATGTCATAATATAATATTACAGTAATCAGAAAAATGGTTTTCTTGCTAGTATCTCAGATGCAAGTTCGATATGATATTGAATGCAAACTGGAAAAGAGTTTTACCATTTTTTTTGTTGTTATTGACTTAGAGCATTTTTGTGTATCATGTCTTTTGATACAATTTAAATTGCGACTGACATGAAATCAAAAACTAGTATTGAGAAGGCAGTACGTATGTATATCCAAATGTTCGATTTCCAAATCCGTCATAGCCAAATGAAAGCCTGAAGAGTGGAGAGGCTATCGTAACTCACAACGGTGCTAAAGAAGTTTCACTTCAAAAAATGTAAAAAAGGCGTATGAGGAATATAATGTTTTTCAAGCGATAAAAATAGGGCACGTATTTCTTTCTTTTCTGTAAACGGTGTCGTAAACCGTAGTATCTTATGAATCTGCATTGTATTTGGAGTCGATTTTGCAGAATGACTTTTTTTTATTTGAGCTTTCGTATTCGAGCATTTTTAAGTAAAATTTGGAAAAAATTGATGGCTAGGGAAATAATACCAGATATTTAATGTCTTTTAAAATGCGTCGAAGCGTAGACTATGCTCCTAAAGTTTGTTTAACCCTTCAGCAAGCCGAAAAAATAGGAAAAAACTTTATGAAAAACGAAAAACTCAGAATGAAAAAAATTTACTTTTTTTGAGTTCTCTATGTTGCGAGCAGACATGTTTTTCGAACTCAATTTTTCGAATTTCAGTTTATCGAAATACTAATTTTTCGAAAGGTGCATTTTTCGAATTTGTTAATCAACTTTTAAAATATATATTTCACTTGTTTACAACTAACGAGATACTGTCAGACATACCAGTTATTGGTTAGATTAGGTTAGGTTAGGTCAGGTTAGGTTAGGTTAGGTTCTTAGGTTAGGTTAAGTTAGGTTAGGTTAGGTTAGGTTGTACGTACTGTATACATACTCAAATCAACTCGAAAATATAGTATTTCGGTCAATTGATGTTCGAAAAATATGTTTTCGAAAAATCGAAGTTCGAAAAAGTGCAATTTGAACTATATGTTATGTGGTTTCCCGCTTGTATTAGTAGTTTCCAAACACGGTGTATATTCGTGTATGTCCATGGGGCTTTTTATAATAGAAACAATATCAATAAAACATAAGAACAATGAAGATGGATAGATTAGAAATACAATGTTAGGTAGGTTATAGAAATATAATAACATAATTTACAAGATACGTATTTTAGGAATAAATAAAAAATAACCGTTGTAAATTAAAATACCTTCATTAAACAATAGATAATTTGAAATACTTAAAAAAAGATATTGCTTATCTCTAGCAAATAATAAATCTAAAAAGTGATAACATATGGAAATGCGTAGAAAAATAAGTTTTAAGAAGAAAATAAAATGTTTTTTGTTGTGCAAAGTCTCGGTGACATTGAGCGAGTTTACAAGCTACTATCTGGGAAATTCACTATCTGTTAGTAAACTCGCCCAATCTCATCGTACTACTTGCTAACTAGCAGATTGCGGACAATCTACGAAAAAAGTTGAAAAGTGGTCAACTTTATTCGCGACTCGCTCAAGATGGCGGCCTACCAACAGCTGATTTCGCAACTGTCAGAATTAGTTCGCGCGGGGGGCGTAATTCTCGCTACTGGCTAGTATGTGGCGCTAGCTGCGAGCTCAAGTTTTTTACAAAATATTGACCAAATTGGTTCCCGCGAGAGTCGTTATTTTAGCTGCTACTGTCGCTGCCACTTTTTTTTGTATGTTATGTTAATGTAAGTACTTGCATACTGCTTAATAACCCCGTATGCATGGACATTGGAGGGTCTAGAGTCGATCAAATAAATGTAGCTTCGTTCAATAAAAAAGTAGAGTCTTGACGTGTGCGGTGAAGGAGGAAACCATATGTTTTCTTATAACGCCGTGGGAAAATGGTGGGGTCCCCTCCAATGCTACTGTCGCTACTGAGCGAGTAGATAGTTTTGTGTGTCATCATGACAATCTCACTCGTCGATTCAACCGCTTTTAAACTTACCGGCTAGTAGCTCAATTTGGGAGGCGGGAATGGATACCGCCGCCCCGGAAACCTTTATTGGATAACCAACACCTCTGCCATAGGTCACCCCAAGTGGTTCGCTACGTTTGGTGATTGAGCAGGGGTGCCCGGGTTAGGTTAGGTTAGGTTTGTCTAGGTCTTGGAGGCGGATGACCGGGACACACTGAACCCCAGATTCCTACCCACCCCTTAAACCCTTTTCCTTCTCAGAACTCTCCTCTCCTTCATTTCCTTAAAAAAAACACAGCATCCCCAAAGATGATGTAGGCCCTGAGCGAAATTATTTTCCTGAGGACCTCTTGTGTGAAGCTTATGCAAAAAAAAGCTTGTAAACTTGCTCAATGTAATCGAGGCTTAAGGCGGCGCTTTCCGGATCAAAGAGAAGAAGATGGAGAGATACGTAATTACGAATGTTGGACAGAGCGCGCTAATATTAAAAGTAATAGAATTGAAGCGAAAATTGCGAAAATGCTTAATAAAACATGACTCGTTTAAAATAGAGCAAAAATCTCGTGGAAGGTATCTTACTTATCATTTAAAGAAACATTGTGAATTTTTTCACTAATATAACTTGTAAATTAATTAAAGTAGACTTCTTTTTAATAATTTTCGGAGCATACTTTGCGATTTGATGATTTTTTTTTATATCGAGGGAACTTCGTATAATTTGCGTTTCGGCGTGGAACGTATCTAGATATTATCTTCAAAAATAACATATTTTTTAAGAGCTTAAAAACTTCAAATGTTTAAGGGAGATATGTAGGAAATCGGTCGAAATTCGGATAGCGGCGGCTTAAGCAAAGTAAATTGGTTTCATTATAAAAAGGGTTCGGATGTAAGCACAAAATGTATCTAATAACTATTTTAATCCTGCAATTAGTATCAAGTGAATGTAATTGCAAATTCTTCTCAGAGTTAATTAATGTTGTACAAATAAGCGAAATTCCATTTAGAGTTTAATTATTAATTTAAAGTGAGCAACACAGCATTCGTCTTCATTATGTCAACGAGTAGTTTATGTATATCTTCCACGCCAGCGAGGGTTACCACGTTTTGTGGTATTTGTTAATTGTTTTGTAGCACACATGGAGACAGGATATGTCAGTTTGCTCTCGCTTTCCGGCCCTCCACGATATTTAAATGAATAGTTTTACAAGAAGTAAACACGCTCGATATGATATTGTGTACTCACTGTTGGTATCATAATTCCTTGTGAGAATGTCTTGGAATCAAATATGCATGTTAACTGTCGAATTGTTTCGTACGAACTTTGTGAAAAATCCTCGGTGAATGTGCTGAGACACGCCTCACGCAAAAAGCACAAATTTAAAAAAAAGACTAAAATACATTAACACTTTGGTTTTTTTTTTTGACCAAGCCAAACTAAAAGCCTTTTGATGGTTATCGTATGAGATGATGTGTGAAATACCAAACCTTAATAGATAACAAGAGAGTGACACTCACTACAGCCAAATCGACTTATTTATTAACGTATTAACCAAAAAAAATATTATTTCGTAAATACATCGTATTGTATTTTATTTTTATTTGTTGGTATGAACCACCCTACTTGGCTGAGCCTGTTCCTGCCTGTTCTAATACGGAGATTGCATAAATCTAATTATTTTTAAAGCAATTTTGCAGATTTCTATTCCATGAGCCAACAAAATGAGATATTTGGAATTTTTTGGCTTGTGACGTACGCATTTTGATAATAATCAACGTAAATTTTTCCAGAATGTAGATCTGATGCCTTCCAAATGAATAGTATTTCACAATGGCATGAAAAATAAATCTGTACGGAATTTACAACAACTTACGCGTTCTTTCTGGATCTTAGTAATGCTTTCGATAGAGTTTCCCACCCCTTATTGCGGAAAACTAATGTGGTCAGACAGGGAAAACTGTACTGTTTAACATGCACATGGATGAACTAATCCACATGTTCAATGCTGGAGTGGGCTGCCACACTTGCTGTCAATGCATCAACAATATGAGCTACGCAGATGATATGGTTCTGATGGCATCGTCAATAAGGAGATTACGAATTCTCCTGAAGATCTTTGAAGAATTCGCACACGAAACCAACATGATTTACAATGCGCCAATACAAAAAAAAAACACTAGTCATAAAACACGCGGAAGGCCCAAAAAACATTCCCCCTGCCTTTTTAAACGGTGAGCTTCAATAAATGTTAGAATCCACAAAATATCTAGATCACATCAACAATAATAAGTTAATTTTTTATCTTATTCTTATTTATAAATACCTATGTTTTTACGATATGAACTTATACTAGTAAGGACCATTATTATTATCATTTAAAACATTCATTTAAGAAGCGTAAAGGCCTTTTAAATTTAAACTAATTAAAATGACATTTCGTGTGTCGCAATGTAGACGGAAAATAATGCGATTAAATAGCAATTTCGTTCAAATTCTAGATCTTGCAAATTCAGAGAACTATTACCGACTCTCAATGTGACACTTCAATGAAATGCAAAGAAACTGGAAGGAGAAGCACAAAATTAATAAAGTAATTATATTTTATTTTTTTCTTGCAGAAATAAAGAACGGTTTTTTGTTATTTCGTGGAGTACGGCAGAAGAGTAAATATTTACAAAAAATAACAATGATAATGATGGGATACAACTTTTATAGCGAAATAGATGTTCGTGAACATTTCTAATCAGAGTAAAATGTTCCTTGAAATCTTGTATCTTTGCTAGATTTCTATGACGAGGACTCCCAAGGGGGGCCGAAGGACGCTCAGGTTATCAAATCCTCCGTGAATTCGCTTGTAACCTGAATAAAATGAATTACCTCCCGTCAGGTTTTCGTTTTGAGAAATTCTAGGTCATTTTTCAGAAAGGGAAAAACATCTTGGCAAAATGTTTTACAAAAAAGATGTTTTGTTAATCCTTGAATAGTTTTGAAAACAAAGTGTGAGGTTGTGCTAGCACTGATCTCCTATTTCAGAGATGCGTGGGGTGGCTGTGTAGAATACTGAAAGACCAAAATGCTATTTAGTTTAAAAATAAACTTAATATAATATGCGTGACTCTTATGATTTATAACAAAATTCGCAGATTGAAAACCCAGTGAAGTTAAATAATTAATAAAACCCATATTTCACCGCTCCAGAACCGATGGTTAGATTTTTATGAAATTTGGGAATATGAAATTAAAATATACCATTTAAAAAAATACAGAAATCTATACTAATATTATAAATGCGAAACTGCGTGTGTTTGTTCGTTACGCTCTCACGCCCAAACCAATAAACCGATTTAAAATTTCTTTCATCAATAGAAAGCTACATTATATGCAAGTAATAAAGGTTGTATATAATGGTAAGCTCTGGCGTTAAAATGAAATTATATATATTAATATATTATATTTATTATACGTTTTCTGTCACTAATAAAAGCGAGTTATTTCTAACGTCAGAAGACAAATCGTTGCCGTGGAAACGATGTTGATATATTTCAGGCGTCGTAGTTAATCTCTACATAAATAAAAATGAATCTTCGAAATGTTTGTACGCGCATGACTTCCGAACGACTGCACCAAATTGGATATTTTTTTTTTACTACTGGTGGGCCATGGCATTATGATATTTAGGTGGCACGCGAGTTTTTTTTTACATTAACTCCACACAGGAGGCCCTGAGGAAAATAATTTCCCTCAGGGCCTATGTCATCTTTGAAGATGCTGTGTGGAGGGAAACTGGGAGCTGTTTGAAAACTCAATGTACCGGGAGTGAATGTATGGATTGTGGGAGGGGGGGGGGGGGGGCGATAATTGATTAGTGCAAGCTCTACAACAATTTCCCCCTAATACCATGCGAGCGAAGCCGGTCCGGTAATCTCCGGTACTATACTAAATCCGCCTATGTTGAAAGAGATTAACTTAAGTCCCTAACGCATATACTCGTGGGAGATACCACGCACTTTTTTAATAAACTTTTAATATAACTTCTGCGTATCAGAATGCGCCATTAAACATAGCAACTCAACTGCTTAACGATTCTGCATTGAGCGTCTACATCCTCAATGTCACTTACGGAGAGTTCAGTAACTATCTTTCGACAAACAATCACAACATAGTAAAATTAAATTAAAAATTATTTCATTAATAAAAAATTCGATTACACGTAAATAAGTTTTCGAAATGGCTATTCTGTATGGCTCATTCCCGAATAGAATCAAAGGAGTCTTTTCCATGGGTGCTTTTTCTTATTCATCTTTTTCTGCTCTCCACTTCTTCAGGCTTCCAACATTCTGTGAAATGAAGATGCCAAAATTCTACTAGCTCTTGGCAATCGGATCTCTGAAGCGTAATCCAAAAAAAGGTGATCCTTTTTTTCGATACCTATTGACAAAAACGGTTTATGGCTTTAACGATTCCCTTCAAAGTTCTCGTAGATACAATACATTTGATTTAAACGGTCTTCTCACTCCACCGAACAGATTGACCCTAGAAGTGTTATATTTTGTGAATTTGGGAGGCGGGTATGGGTACCGCTGTACTGAAAACCATTTATTGGATAACCAATGTCTTTGCCATAGGTTAGGTACTCCAAGTGGTTCGCTACGTTTGGTCATTTAGCAGGGGGTACTTACGTTCTGGGGGTTTTTCCGGGTTTGGCGGTGGATGCTTCTGCCCACCAGTTGCGTGGCAGGCCGGATTGGGAGAGACTGATTGAGGGAGACCCATTGACTTCTCCAGCAGGACTCTTTCGGAAATGGACTTGCACCGTGGAAGAGATGGATTCATACGTCCGTCACTCCTGGAGACACTGACCATCAGATTCCGTGTTATATTGGAACCGAATACCTATGAAATAAATAAATATTGTATTGCTATCTCATTCAGTACAGTATACACCCATATCGCATTACCCCCCCCCCCCCCCCCCCCCCCTTTTCCTAGCTAGGCGTTTTAAAATCTGATGCATAACCGGTACAACAACGTGCGCTGTACGCCACTCGCTCTGTTATGGAGGGGGCGTAATGGGTTATGCGACGGGGGTGAGATGGGATATGGATATGGGGCACGGGATGAGTCTAAGAATCGAAACCAGTTCGTGGACCCCCACTTACAACTTGTGAACCCCCATTTCTTTATCGCGCCTACGTGGACTCCCGTCGGGTCTCCCGGGGACCCCTATAGGTCCACCTGGATCACTGTGGAAATCACTGCTATAGAGGTTATGTGTGTCTCTTTTTAGTGTCGCTCGCTTCCGTTTCATCCGCTGAAAATACACATCTGTAGGATTTTCTATCCGGTGGTTTCAAACACTGAGCTTTTGATTTGAAGCCTACCCTTCCTCTCCTTCTATTTTATATTTGAATATCGACGTTATTATTTGCCTGAAAGCGAGTAGAATATATTTTTAATATTAAATGAATGGTAATCAATTCAAAGTACGTGCTTCGCTTCATCCTCAGGCGAGGCGCAATTTCTTTTATTAAAAGGTTTTAGAGGTTTACCTTCATTCAAAGTCAACGTTCCCTGGGAGTAATTTAAATAAGATGAATGGGTCTTTCCATTCAGGATACTATCGAAACTTTCAGATTAGTGGGGTGTCGCTTTTCCTTGCCACAGGTAAAGTGGGCAAGTACTCACTTATATATATACCTACTCATACCTGTTTAATGAAGATTAATTATTGTTGGATTTAATTTTATCCAATTTTTACGAAGAATAGCTCTTCTAAGGGTATTTTTTCTCTGTGATTACATTATTACGTTAAATTTGTGACTATATTTTTTTATAAATGAAAAATTAAAACAACTTCCAGTCATTCTCAAAGTTCCAAAGTATTCTTTAGGAATAGCTCCTAGTTTATTTGTTCTGTGAATCCATTCCTTCCTACCCTTTTTCTTTCTAGAACTTCCTTTGTTAAAAAGACCTTCCATACCGTTTCCCCGAAGATGATATGGGTGCTGAGAGGAGTTTTTAAATTTATAATTCTGTTTTATTTTGATTTTAAGATGATATTTTGATACAAAAATTTCAGAAATATAAAATTGTGCAAAACGTTAAATGAAAACAAAATTTAAAACCTTGTCTTAGAATATTTTTTTTTTTTTACATGAGCTCCACACAGGAGGCCCTAAGGAAAATAATTCCCCTCAGGGCCTATGTCATCTTTGGGGATGCTGTGTGGAGGGTTTTTTAAAAGAAAGGAAGGGGAGGAAAGTTCTGGGAAGGAAAAGGGTTTAAGGGGTGGGTAGGAATCTGGGGTTCAGTGTGTCCTGGTCATCCACCTCCAAGACCTAGACAAACCTCACCCCATGAACCCGGGCACCCCTGCTAAATCACCAAACGTAGCGAACCACTTGGGGTGACCTATGGCAGAGGTGTTGAATATGATGTAGAGATTCCTTTGTCTCAATATGTAATGTAGTCACTCACCTTCTTTCGGAAAGTACTAAGTAGTTTCTGAACAACATTTTTTTGAAGCAAAAATATGCTCATGGACCATTGTGCTTTATAATACTTACTTTCATTTTGTTGATTCCATGCCAACTGAGAATAAAGTCATAATACAATATTTTATTGAAAACTAGCAAGCACCCGGCTTTCGTTGCAATGCCAGTCAAAGAAAGAAAGTGTAAGAGTGTTAATTCTATTTTTTTAAGTGCTTTGGAAACACAATATTTTTTTATTTTCCGACGCGTGAGCAGGTCGCATACAGTTGTCCGAGTGAGAAGCACGGATTTTCAAATTAACCCCCTGCAATTCCCTACCACTCCCTCGAACTCCTCTCATTAATTCCCCTCCCTGGATTCCCCTCCATGTATCCTCCTTACCACCCTGCCGCTAAACTATACGAAATGCACACACGTCTCACCGCTGTCCGTGTGAGAGTATGATTTTTTTTTTTAATTTATCCCCTACTATCCCCTATCGCTACTATGCCTCCTTGGAAATCCCTCCCTCTGCCTCTATAGTAAATTTAACCTATATATTGATAATCTTTAGTAAATTTTGTACACGAATTTCATAACATCAGAGCTCGCCATTAAACATAGAAACCTTCGTGGGCGTGCGCACAACCAATCACCAAAGTTTCACAAAAGATTCACAAATCATCGCAATGGGATGAACGGTTTAAGGACCACACAAGCGCCAAACAAAGAAACATTTATTTTTATATATTAAGAAGATAACTCTTTATAAACAAAGTGAAAAATGATTAAATTTTAAAACTTATGAACGCTTTCAACAACTTCTTCTGATGGAGTTTGTAAAGGTCAACCTTCTAGGTTATTTAAGAGCAGGTTTTTTTTCAGACTCTTCCACGAAATATTTTTAACAAAAACTTAAAATACCCTGCGTTAATTTAAATTTATATTCTTCAAGGTAAAGAGTGAATTTTAATCATATTATATTGTGTTTTAAGGCAACCTTCTTATTTTCATAGACAAACTTTACGAGTTTCGAAACAAAAGAGTTAAAATTTATTAAGTATTCACATACATTTTTGTTTTCAAAATATGATAACACCTTGTTAACTCTTATCAAAGGGTTCAAAATAATGAGGTCTAATTTCAGAAAAATTGATTGAACTATCAAAAAAATCTTGTTTGTAAAGTTGTCCAGGCAAAATTACCAAAGCCTTTTTGTTAAAAAAGTGATAAAAAAAATCCCTCTGAATAGTTTTAGAAGACTAAGAAACTTTTCACAAAAATATGTATTTTTTTAACATTAACTTCACACAGCAAGCCATGAGAAAAATAATATAGGGCCTGTGTCATCTTTAGGGATGCTGTGCGAAATTGATTTTTAAAAAAGGTAAGGAGAGGGTGTTCTGAGAAAGAAAAATGTAAAAGGGGTGGGTAGGAATCTAGGGTTCAGTACGTCTAGATCAACCGCCGCTAGATCCAGACAAACCTCACCCGTGAACCAGGGCATCACTGCTAAGTCACCAAACGTAGTGAATCACTGGGGGTGATCCATGGCAGAGATATTGGTTATCCAATAAATGGTTCCCAGGTACCCATTCCCGCCTCTCAAATTGTTCATATGAACAAACGATTTTTTTTTAATTTCTTGGGCATTAACTATGTAACAATTTCTACATATTTTGTTTTGAAGCGTTTTACTTTCCGTTTACATTTGTTACTGTACTAGTATAAATTTTAAGTTGTTTTAAGTTTGCTTGTGAATGACACGAATGTGTACAAGCCGACAGCAGATAAATTAAAATTTAAGTAACAAACGTACATTGGAAAATAAAACTCTTTAAAACAAATTATATATTGCTATATAAAATTGTAAACAACATTACTGACTGTCCTGAGTTATTGAACAGAATTGATTTCAAACCGTTTCACACACGTTCATGTAATACTTTTAAAGAAAAACATTGTAATACAAACTCAAATAAAAATGCTTGCCTTATATTATGCCCTTCAACGTATAATAACACTCTCTCTGAAATTGATATCTTCAATTGTACCGAAAATAAATATAAAAAAATCTATTAAAAATGTATTAGTGTGTACAAAACTGCATAAATTTAATGGTACTAGTGGTCGCCCAATGGTCGAAATTCGACCATAATTGTAATGTTTTTTTTATGTTTGACATTCAGTAAGACCATAGACAAATAATATTAAAGACAAACAATATTAATCTATTCTCAATTTGACCATAGACTTTAACAATAAACAATAGAGTAACGACGCGTTTGTGTGTGTGTCAAATACATGGTAGTGTGTGTAATGTTTTTATTATTGATTTAATGTATTTTTATGCATAATTTTTAAAAAATATTAGCAATCTGCACTCCTCTATATAAACTATAAGTATGCGAAATTTCATACTCCTCCGTCCGCGCAAATTTTCGTAAAAAGTGGTACAAAGTTTTGGCTTCACGTATTAATATATTGATATTGTGGAACGAATAAATATTATGTACTACCTCCTGTTGGAATAACGTAATTTCTTTTAGTTATTGTAAGATTACTGTTTATCTTATAGATACATAATATCATATTACAATGAGGAAATCTATAATTGGTTTTTCAGATAGGTATATTAAACATGTATAAATTAATCAAGTTGTAAACTGTTGATTTCCCTAAAATAAAATAAATAAATAAATAAAATTAACAAACGAATCTGTAATCCAACCTTCATCTTTTTGCTGGTATGAAATTTCTCTTGTCACCATCAAGAATACGATCTAAATTGACTTCCTATTATTTGATTTGTTGTTTTCAAGATACGACAATGTAAAATATTACGAGGCAACTCATGTTCATCAAAATCATATGTCAAAGTTGAGTTTCTTCCCGAACATAAGTTAATAAGGCAATGCCTTGAGGGACAACTCACCCCTCCTGGGGGAGACATAGCTCCGATGTAGGTTAGCTTATTTCATGGAGTCTTATGTGTACTAAAATAACAACATCTTTTGTATATTATGCTCTTTTCTCTAATATTTTCTTTACTTATAATAAAATCAGTCGTATTTATACTACATCGTGCGTAAATTCCAAGTGGAATTGAGTATTTGCATTAGCTTTTTAAGACCTCGCGGGGGACTTTTCAAAATTTAATGATTTTTGCGCGTTTTCGAAGTCGCCTAGGTCCAAAACAGCACCAACAAAAAAAAGTCAAACAAAAAAATGTTAGTTTTTTTTTACATTAGCTCCTCACAAGGTTTTCACATAATTGTAAACTAAAATAATTCCTAATATTTAATTAAATGAAGACAATATAAGCGAAACTCAATCGAAAATCTGAAAACAGAAAAATCAGCGAGAGGTCCTGGGTTCGAGTCTCAGGGGTGTCAATATCTTTCAGATTTGTTTTCAGATTTTCGATTTAGTTTCGCTTATATTGTCTTCATTTAATTAAATATTACAATTTGAGGTTTTACTCATTAAGTTAAAATAAAAATTAAACAAAATAATTCCCCTCAGGGCCAATGTCATCTTTGGGGTTGCTGTGTAGGGGGTCTTTTAAGGAAATAATGGAGATGAAGTTCTGGGAAAGAAAAAGGTGTGAAGTGTGGTTAGAAATTGGAGGTCTGTGTCTCTGGGAGCGACGGACGTAAGAATCAATCCCTCGAACTACGGTACAAGGGATGGGTCCAGATATAGCTGTTCGAAAAGCCTCCCTCAAGCGATCCGGCCCGCCACACAGAAAATGGTCAGACGCATCCGTCACCATCATAAGATGTGGAAAACGTGTGTAATGACGTAGAGAACAGAATAAGTCACAAAAATTCACCAAAGAGAGCAAGGAGAATAAATACTTAGGCGAAATATATTTTCAAATGTAACAAAAATGTTAAAGTAACTAAATTGGTTAACAGTGACACAGATGCTGATCTTGAAAGCGATATTACTTATACATAAAATAATATACACCCTATTACCATGACCCTATTCAAAAATAATTATATACAACGAGGATGTTCACAGACGTTAACAAGAAAGTGCCATGAAATCAGACTACCAAAAACGGTCAATGCCAAAACACAAAATGTTTTACTCTATAAAGAAATGAAATATTGTACTGCGCTGTAAGAAATTATAAAGTCTGCACCAATTGATAGATGTATTGTAGGAGTCACATTAAGAAAGAGAAAACGAAGTAGGTATAGTCATGTCACCAAAGTCTCAACGCAATGTCTTCCTTTAATTTGTTTCACGTTCCACGTATTGACAATATCACTGGGCGCACAATACGAAATAAATAACTTTTTATTCAACAAATAAAGCACAAAATTAGCTATCTAAATTGGAGTCTCAGAAAGAAGTCATCAAAACTTCTGTCCTTTACAAACATCCGCTACAAGTCGCAACAAACATGCGAGCTCGAGTTACGTCAACATAGCAGTGATAAATCGTATTGTTAACGTCGCTGTCAGTGGGGGACTCTTGTAGTAATTTCCTGATACACCAGGCAGATTGGGTAGGGTGGTAAGTTACACCCAGGCGATGCACCATGTCGTGTTACATTCGGAATTGGGCCACTAACATCAACACTCCTTACGTAGATGGCGATAAGATTGAAATTCCCACTTAACATCAGCCGCCTTTTCCGATTTGTGCAAAAAAAACATCGTCGAAAAGCGTGTTTTATTTTATTATTTTGTGAAGTTCAGGCTCGAATATTACAATGCTTTCCTGTTATTTTCTAAAGAACTTAAATTGCCACTTTATACAATAAAACCATAACCGAAAAAGGATTCGTGATCGTAAATAGGTGATTTTTAAAATTAAAGCTGTATTTATAGGCCAGATTCTTGAATTTTTTCTTTACTTATTAAAAGAAATCTGGGCTTTAAAAATAGTCGATATTTCAAAAGCAGTATTTAATTAAATCATCTAAAATATACTAGCGATACAATTTTCAAATCAAAAACACATGTTTGTAGCATTACTTTGCATTTTTTGCAATGGAAATTGAACGAAGCCTACTTTCTTCCAGCAATGGATCGGGGATGACTGGTAAGATATTAATAATTGCCTACATTACTTAGGAGTATAAAATTATAGAATCAAAAAATGTACATCAAGTACTTTCCCTGAATTTTTGAATACATTGTTATCTTTACTGGTATTTACATAGTACAAACCTTAATATAGTCATTAAATCCCATTTCATCTTTTAAAGCATGTAATATTTTCGCTTTTCCCCCTCTTTCATGCTTGATAGCTAAAGAGTTGGAGCTTTCCTAAACCCTTCTTCTGACTGTGATCAAATAATTTACTCTTTTAAGGCTTTCTATATGCGGAGTATGGGGATGGAAAATTCCTCCCCTAATCCACATAAGCCTTCCTGAAATTTTCTCCCGACCCCTCCAATAACTATAGGATGCTCCTTTTAATCCCCCAGTACTTTGCATTTGAATAAAATGTGTACTTGACTTTGTATACGTCTTTTATGACATGAACATAAAATTACACGTATAAATTTTTATAAGTAGACTTCATCATACGTTGTGATTGATTTTTGTTTCATGATATAGAAATCTAATTATTTTTATTGTTTGTGCTAACCCTGGTTCTAGTGAAGCGTTGAATCGAGAGAGACTGAATTGATTATTTAATTACGAAACTAATTTATTTTTATTTTCCTTTTCCAAACGCGATTGAATGACCTAAACCCCAATATGGAGTCCCTACCCATTTTGTATGGCCTACATATTACCTGCCAGTACCCCAAATTACAAACAATTTCAAAACAATTATACAAGACAATGAATCAGTTAGTGATGGTTAATACAATGTTTACTCCGATCATTTAATCCACATCCTTCGGCTCCAAGTTTATAAGCTGTAAGGTTATAAAATACAATCATGATTTAGTTGGTTAGTACCCTTGTTATTGTACAGTGGACGAATCAGGAACAAACCCTTTTTCTGGCATAATCTGGCTCCGTTTCCTCCAACAAGTACACCAGGTGATCCCAGTTCAACAAGAATATCCCACATGTCGCAGGTGCTATCACTAATTGATACCTACAGTTATCGCGTTTTAGTGACTCCTCACCCTCGTGCGGTACTTTCAAGTCTCCCCAAGAGCCCGATGACCCCCAGATTCCGACTCCTCCTTGGATTTAATTTTTACTGAAGGCGAACCGGTTTCGTCCTCTGTACAATCATATACTCACGGTGTTTTTGTGATAACGAGGTTTCCTAGGCCTTTTATCACGTCCAGAAAAAGGTGCAACACGACCTCCCAGGCCTTAGGCGTTTAGCTTTAAAACGAATTTGCACTATTCAATGGACAGTACATATAAAGATATATATGTAAACATACTTTGGGTGAGGTTTATAATCCACAATGCGACATTATGTACACCGCATTGGGGACCTGAATTTCGTGAAGGAAGTTGTGAGTTTCCAGCCAATGATCAGATATATACTTAATAATATTGGAGTATAACAATAAATAACCAATAAATTAAGATCTTATACTGGTAGTTTGATTTTGGAGAGCTACCGAACTCCAGGATTGATTTGTTTTGTTTTAATGATTTTATTTTAGAGTTCATTAACTCTGTTTCATTTTTCTTTTGAGACCCTTATCATGAAAGGTCAACTCCCATGTTTGACTCGACTTGCAATTACCCCAAAGATTTTAAAATTTTCTTCGACAAAGCTGCTTTCCCGTGATTTTTCAACCGTCTAATAGTAAAGTATAGAATATGCTTGAAAACTAACAACATGATTGTTTTTTTTTTTTTTTTTCATATAAGGTTTTGAATGTAATTTAATTGGGTACATAAAAGAATTAATCAATCATTCAATTGATTGACTTCATTAATCGACCGACCCTACATTTGGTCGTCCCTGACACTTGTCACATCCATTGTCTAATATAATGAATAACCGCCCTTCTTTAAATAATCTAAAACACATACAATGTTAAAATATCATTGGTAAAACGTCACCACCTATGACACCACTAACCCACTAAGCAATGGGTACTTCCCAGTTATGTAACACGACCTTGTATTTATAGTTGACCCAGTGACATAGTTAATTGTTTGTTTATATAACACTTCGACCTGGTGAATGAGCATCGGTATGCACTTTTATTTCAACAAGTATGTACTCTCAGTTAAGTAAACACGACCTTGTATTTATAGCTGACCCAGTGACACAGTTAATTGTTTGTTTATATAACCTTTGACCTACTAACATAGTGGATAGGCATCGGTAGGCATTTTTATCCCAACAGGTACATACTCCCAGTTATGTAAACACGACCCTGTAATTAGAGTTAACCCAGTGACATAGTTAATCGTTTGTTTTTATCCCCATTCAACATATGATTGCTATAGTTAGGTATTTTATATACCTTCTAAAAATACCTAAGTTACTTGATTTTGGTTCAACTTACGAACATTATAGAAAAGTAGTTTAATTATCTGTTCGGTGGTTCCCGAGCGACCTGATTTCATTTATTTATTCTCCCAAACACGCTAAAATATACACGAGCACGGCTTTCTATACGCCACCTAAGTTGATAGTAAACTACATCTTGATTATCCCATTTCCTCCTGTAAAATTAAGTGTAATAATATTAGATATACATAGATATTAGTTCATAAATACGGTCACATATACACACAAACAAGTAGTCTGTTTTATCCAGAGACGAGCTCTGAAAATCGAGTTGGCACCATCCTGCTCTCCGTCTCTCGCTGATCATGCTCCTGGAAAATTTTAAAGGAAAACTGACTTACGTTTTTCCGACTTGTTATTCAAAGCTCCACACAGGGTATACTCTGCTCTTTGAAAAATCGGAATCCAACCTGAAATCTTCATTACTAAAACAACAATTTCTCATTACTTCGGACGATACAAGGTTTTACCTATCTCAAAACGTGATTAATTTGGTCATTCAATCTTTACATTTATTTATAATTATTAAATTATTTAACTGAATTTATTATATCCGACGAAGTTATTATTTTAAGCTATATTAAACGCGATTAATTTGATCGTCCAATTTTTATTATTTATTATTACTTTAAACATTTCAAAATTTTTTATAACTTATATAAACACTTCACGCCACAATTTATTTTATGATATTAATTCTGACGACGTTATTATTTTCTTTTAAACTATATCAAACGTGATTAACTTGATCATTCGATTTTTATTTTTTTATTATTACTTAAAACATTTCAAAATTTTCAATAACTTTTATAAACACCTCTGATGTATAATATTTATAAACCGATAAAAGTATAGTTGATTACGTTATCTAAGGTGCTGTATATTAATTTAGTAATATATAAATTATTCCAATAACGGTTAACTTGATAAATTGAATTTAACGATGTTGTTATTTAGCACTGGATTTAACACGGATAAGTTACTACAATAAACCACCATTGTTTAAACCGGATTGATAAAAAGGCAAATTTTTATTTTAAATTTTTACGCTAAGTTTTAGATCTAAATTTATTTATTCACTGAATTTAAATTTAAATTTTTATAGAATTTCACTGCTTTAAGATATAGATATTTCAAAGTAAATGAAGCACTTCTTTGAAATTTTTCTAAGTCCTGAAGACACTGAATTTACTATTATCTTTTCAGAAATTTTCTAAGTCCTGAAGACACTGAAGTTATTAGTAAGTATCTTTTCAGATATTTTCTAAGTCCTGGAAAATTAACTGATAAACTCAAAAATACTAACAAAGACAATTCTCGCGACACACTAGAACACTTCAGGATCCTTCCCGTACCCGTAAACCGACTGACTAAACAGCTCCTGCAAGGCTTTAAATAGGTCCCTCAGCTCCAAAAGAGCTTAATCGTAATTTCAATGATCTGAGATAATAAGCTATATCAACTCGAGAATCGGAACATTCAATTCACTACAATGCTAAATCAATAATTAGCCACCACCCATCGGACGCACTCTTCCTAAGATAGTTACCAGATCCGAACTTAGAGATTGTACTATAGATCGCCCACTTCTTCCCTTTGTTTCAGAATACAAAATTATTATTCATATGAGACAGTTTTTTTTGTCCCGTTTTCCTTCAATTTGGAAAGTGTCCGTCCGTGACGTACTGAATCTAGATCTCGAATTTGCACAGGCGTTTGCAAAACGCAGATACCTCTACTCTTCCGACTTGATTATGGGATTTCTATAATTATCTCTTTCTCTGGGCACCTACGTTCTCCTCGAATGTATATCCATTACATTTCCAGACCGTATTTACGCTTTTTTTGTCATTACACCCACTTCTTTTACTTTTCCACCCAATCTTCACAATTTTCTGTTCCCCAAAGTTTCCTTATTACTATCTTTGTCTGCTCTCTCCTTCCCAGAGTATTCCTCTTTCCTTTATAACTTTATGATTAGTCAAAGCCTGATCCGAGATGGTATCTTCCTCGCAACGCTCTGATGACACCCCTGATTGCGCAATTTTGCTTTTAACACTCGCAATTTTGTTTTCTCTACACATGTTTTCCCACCAAGCCTTTCAACATAAAATCTATCTTACCAGCTACTCGAATTTTATATATAATCTCCGTTTTTCTTTTGCTCACTACCAAAGTCCGACCCTCGAATATCCGTCAATTTTATTGCATCCTCGGGGCCCCGCCTAAAATGCATCTCATTCTTGCAGGAAAAGCCATCAATTTCGTCTAATCGTTATTTACATTTCGAAAATTAAATAAGTCCAAGCAATTAATCATGTTTTATATCTCGGTCGTTAGTTTTAATTGTTTTTTTCTTAAAGTAAATAATCCATAAGCTACATGTATTTCTTGATCACCCTTTAAAGCAATAAAATCTCTTAATTACCTAAAAACCATGTCAGAAAAATTGTTATTATAACACAATAAAGTGCAAGAGCTCGACAACCATTTATCTAAGCTCATTTCAACGTGATCGTTCCTCTGTCCCACTGTATTTTCCGGTGACCGGCCAACTCGGAATGAAACCAACTCAGAACCATCTCAGATAAGTCATTTAGAGTGATAAAAAAACATATTTTAAAAATTGGTTAAATAGGTTATGTTAGGTTAGGGTTATCGGCAAATTTAGAATTATTTTTTTCATAGATTTTAATGACTTTTCAAGGAGGTGTTGAGTTGACATTATTCCCAGTTGGCATGGAACCGTATTTTCCTAGTCTAATGTTGCGCAAAATACCTTTTTTTTTTCTCTCGCTAATAAGTTGCTACGTGACATATGATCCCTTGGCCCCAGACGTGGCTGTTAATCCCCTTTTTTGTCTCTAAATGTTTCCGAGATGCTAGATCCTGGACCCTCCTCTCCGAGCAACGATATATTAATTTTAATAGAATTTTATTTTGAAATTCGCCCCTTTTTCTTTTTCTTCTTTTCACCAGCCTTGTTTTCACAGCTTTAATAATTATGGTCAACTTGCACCCACGCCCCTTCTCGTTCAATTTGTTCATTTCCTTCAGATCAGCGACTGTTAGTCACCACGCACAATATGCTTTGTCTGAAGTTCCTACGGTATAAAGTCATTTTGTTACTAAACGCCCCCTTCCTGGGCTTTTACAAATAGTGCATGGTTATTATTTCGTATTTATTGCACATAACCGAACTGCCTTAATAAAATAATCTATATTTATCAAAGATAAATTGAAGATATCCACCGACTTGGTATAATCGTTTCCATCCATTAGTATTCTGGGCAATGAGGAATACATATGGTAGTTAGTCCCAAGACTCCTGCACTAATATAAATCCTGACTTCTAGTATTACGAAGTGGAATTCGGAAGCTTATCAATCCAAATAATACCGGACTATCAATTAAATCGTTTGTAATTTTATATAAACACTAATTCAGTGAAATTCTTCCGTCATAACTTTTTTTTGTGTTCCCTACCCTCATTTCTAATTATATAATTCTTTTATTTACGTAAGTTTGCATTTTTTCATATTTAAAGTTAACATTTCCACTCGTTTTCTATGGTTGTCAACTCCGTAATGCACTGAATGTTTACATCCAAATTCGAGTCAATGGCCGCAATGTACCGGTTGTTTATCTAAAGTTCATTGCTCCCCATACTTCGTGAGAACATCAGGATCATTAATAATACGTTTTATTGCCCAGTCCAAAGTCCGAAATTCCTTTGTTCCGGTCCTCGAGTCTGTCATTGGCGTTACCATCTCCCTGATGGGCGTAACCCTATGCCCTATCTCTATCGTCTAATAACTCTTCTTTTGTTTTAAGCAGTCTACATTGCAAGCTTCAAATTTAAACGACAGGTGTCAATATCATACTGATTCCCACTCGAAACGTTCCAAAGTTTTTCTCTTCGTCTGTTAGGGCGACACCTATGAATATTCAAATATAACGCAATCACGTCTTTGACCCCTTAAAAGAAAACATAGAACCCACGTGACCAACGCAGCACTGATGATTTCTTCATTACATCACAAGCAAAATGATTCAGCCCTATCCAGTATCTTCGATAAACCCACTATTTACTTACTTACAAAACGATGGCAAGAATTGGGGAATGTATTGTTGGAAATTTTAAAGAAATCAAATCTCTCGAGAAAACTTCAGCGAACACCTTTGTTAAGGACTTGCTTCAGTTGCTTGTATGAAAAGATATAAAATTTACCCAATCGTGTAAAAGTTTTCTTGTAAAGTACCTACAAACTTCAATATACATAATTCACTTTTCCTACATTGAAAATATTAGGTTCCCACGAAAATCCCTCCCGGTTGAAAGGCGAAATTTTGCTTTATACCTAATATTTTGCAGGGTGAAAGGGTTATGTTAAATTTATTATGCAGATGGAAAAGAATCCGGATGTAAGTAATAAATTCATTATTTTTTTTAATATAAACATTGGTATCCGCAACTGCTTTGCCTCGACCCTCTTCACTGCCGACCAAATTTACGGACAAGAACAACGAGCAATAATTTGTAGAACAATTGAAGATTTAGGATTTAGGCTTTTATTTACTGTTAATTGTCCGTTTATAATATAAAATCACGCAAATTAAAAAAAATGAATTAAAATAAATAAAAAAAAAAAACAGAAATTAAAGCAAAATGAAAGCGTATATTGGCGGCCTCCGTGGTTGATTGTTGTACGAATCCGGAAGACAAGAAAAAATATTGAATTAATTTGTGTTATTTCAGAATTTATTAATTTAAACATAACATATCTATACTAATATTATAAATGCGAATCTGTGTGTTTGTTTGTTACGCTTTCACGCATAAACCAAAAAACCGATCTTAAAAATTCTGTCACCAATATAAAGCTAGGTTATATGCGAGTAATATAGGCTGTATATAATAATGGTAAGCTCTGGCGTTATAAAATTATAAATATTAATATATCATATTTATCACACGTTTTCTGTCGCTAACAAAAGCGAGTTACTGCTAACGACAGAAAACAAATCGTTGCCGTGGTGAGCTTTGGCGTTATGAAATTTAGATGGCACGCGAGCTGTTTTAAAACTGAATGTACCGGGAATGAATGTATGAAATGTGGAAGGGGGTGGGGGAAAGAGGGGGGGAGGGGGGGAGAAATAATTGATAAGTGCAAGCGCTACAGTAATTTCCCCCTGATACCATGCGAGCGAAACCGTGGGTAAAAGCTAGTAAGTACGTAGTATATTTGCGACGCGTTTCAGAGCGGTAGATACTTTCATTATCACCCTGGTGAAAGACGACCATTCAGAATCGAAATGACTTTAGCCACTTTTAACTTTTGTTTGGGACCAGATCTGAATAGCCAGGTATCCTTCCCCTCCCCACTGCCTTCAGCCTCACAACTTAAGGAACGAGCCTAAAACCTAAAATGTATTTATTCTTATTGTCTTAAGATCGTAATATCGCCACGAACATAAATAATAAGAATAAAAATTGATTGGAAATGTAAGTCCAGAAAAGCTCGTTTTCATTCATTTTGTGAATAACTTTCTAATAAAGAAAAAAGATAGTTAAAGAAAATTGTCAAAGATAATTTTAGCCGTAATATATATATTTTTTAAGTTATTTCAAATGAAACAAAAATCGAGTGCAGTTCACACGCGGTAGAAGCAAAACTTCACCAAAACAATCTCAAACAATAGGATCCTTGAAAAGTGAGATAGTAATCAAAGCGGCCAACGAGCGCAGTTTGACGCTTCGTAAGTATTGTTAAGTAAAGTTCTCTCATTCTCTCGCAAGCTAATTCTATAGTTGTAAGTATTTGTCTCTTTTTAGTGCCATTTCCATTTCATCAGAGTTTCAATTCAAAGAAGTTTCACTTCATAAATTTTGTAGATTACCCTTATATTTTTTAAAGTAACATTTTTACTAGTATTCTACTCAAGCATACAATAAACGTCAATTTTTTTTTTTTTTCCTTTATTTTCCCAAATATTACAATTGATGTATACAATATTATGTCATAATAAGAACAATGGGAACCCACTAAGGCGCAGCCTGTGCGTGGGTAATATAGTTCAATATATTTTATTATTTTACCTTGAAGGAACAAACAATGGGCATATAAAGCAAAAACATGATTAAAATTTGTTTAAATAGCTATGCACAAAATGAGCATACAAACAGTGCAACAGTAAGTGTATAGTATAATATTAAATTAAATGAAGACATTATGAGCGAAACTCAATCGAAAATCTGGAAACAGAAAAATCAGAAAAAGATATTGACACCTCTGGGACTCGAACCCAGGACCTCCCTACTTTCCGGGTTGGGCGCTCTTATCCACTGAGCTAAGGTGTCGATATCCAATACGGTCACTTTTAACTGTACCATACTTCGACTAAGAACCACCCATATTATCTTCATTTTTCTTAACGCATATTTTTATTGGCTGCCATCTTTATGAATGATTGCAAGATTCAACTCGAACTAAATGCAATCTAGATGGTGTCTGGATAAATTATTATCCATTTTATTTAATGTGCGACATCTATTGACTCTTCTGCAAGTCTGGGATGAATATTTTTATTTATTATTTTAACTTTATGAGTAAAACCTCAAACTGTAATATTTAATTAAATGAAGACATTATGAGCGAAACTCAATCGAAAATCTGGAAACAGAAAAATCAGAAAAAGATATTGGCACCTCTGGGACTTGAACCCAGGACCTCCCTACTTTCCGGGTTGGGCGCTCTTATCCACTGAGCTAAGGTGTCGATATCCAATTCGGTCACTTTTAACTGTACCATACTTCGACTAAGAGCGCCCAACCCGGAAAGTAGGGAGGTCCTGGGTTCGAGTCCCAGAGGTGCCAATATCTTTTTCTGATTTTTCTGTTTCCAGATTTTCGATTGAGTTTCGCTCATAATGTCTTCATTTAATTAAATATTACAGTTTGAGGTTTTACTCATAAAGTTAAAATAATAAATAATAGTATAATATTAAGTATAATAGTAATTGCATATTAAGTGAAGTAGTGTAATAATAGTGGAATAGTGAAACAACAAGTGCATAGTGTAATAATAAGTGTACTGTTTGTGAAAAAAACATAAAGTCATACAAGTTAAACAAACAACGTTTCAATATCTACATTGTCAAGCCATGACTTCAATTCCTTTGTGTATTGAGGAAGTTTAGTTATCACTTGAATATTTTACACGAAACCTTTTTTGTATCCATAATTTAAACCGTTTCGTCCTAAAGATTAATTTGAAATGGTGATTTCTCATTCAACATTATATTTGTTTATGTAACGACTGAAAAAAGTCACTTCCGCTTACACCAAAACATTTAATATTTTGGCTTGAATCCACGAGTCTCGTTTTTCTGGACAAAGAAAAATGGTAGAATGGGTATATATCAAAATAAAAATATGATTTATTTTTAAACTGGAATGCTGAGTGATTAGCAGCAATTTGTTATTTTGAAATCTACGGGAAGGGATGTTACGGGAGATTACGTAAGTCTACGGGAAGGTATGGATAAAATTAATAATACAAATAACATCTAATAACAGATTTTCATATAACTTAGGGCCCTGTACCCGTGGGCCGACATGTTTATAAAAAATATAACATTGTAAATATTAAATCTCTACTTATTATAAATTAAAGTCCTCCGACGCGTCTGCCTGTCTGTCTGTTCGCGATAAACTCAAAAACTACTTAACGGATTTTCATGCGAAAATCACCAATCACCAATCGATAGAGTAATTTATGAGAAAGGTTTAAGTGTATAATTTGTCAAGGTTTTGTGTAAATTGGTTGAAATATATAAGAATGTCTGTAAGCGGTTTGGCAAGCTGGCGATGTGGATTTGATTTGCATGCAAATTAACGAATGGCGTTTTGTTTCGTTAGCCACAGCAACGCGTGGCCGGGTCAGCTAGTAAAAAGTAAAAGAGAAGTTAGATTACAAATAAACAACAATTTAAAGGTAAATAATAACCTGCTTAATAAATTGGTACTAGTATGTTATTTAAGATGGTACGAAGTCACTATTTTTTCAATGTCGGATTAATGCCACCTTTCTGTATGTGTAATAAATGATGGTAAGTGACTTTTTTGATACATTACTATGTTAATAATCGTTGAAAACATCATAAATAATTAAACTCTCAATGAAAATCTGAAATAGAAGAAGATACAAAAAAAGCAAAAGATTAGCTGCTTTTAAAATTCCCACGGCAACGGCACGGAGATGAAAATTTAACAGCATCTCATTTCTTTAATACGAGTGAGGGAGATAGACGATAATGATTGCTTTTCTCCTTTGGAGGAATCAGACAAACGAACATTTTTTGTCTCACTTTTATTAATGTATAAGAATGAGCTGCCGCATTATTGTGTTAAGGAACGTATGTTTATTGCCTTGTTTGTGCCGTCACCGTAAGAATACTAAAAGCACTGATTAAGTCGCAATCTCAGTATCGACTCGATCTCGCAACCTCATTAACTGTCTCGAGGAGTAACGTTTCTGCCAATTGAGCTACCGAGACCGTTTTGAAACCCTTAAAATTTTTATGTAATTTTTTAGTAATATTGACATCTATTTTTTTATCAGCGCGCAATTTTCTACCCGAGCATGTGTTCACCCCAAGATGGTGTTATAATAAAACTCTACTCGAGCATGTTTGCACCCATAGATGGTATTATAATAAAACTCTACTCGAGCATATTTGCACCGATAGATGGTGTTATAATAAAACTCTACTCGAGCATATTTGCACCCATAGATGGTGTTATAATAAAACTCTACTCGAGCATATTTGCACCCATAGATGGTGTTATAATAAAACTCTACTCGAGCATATTTGCACCCATAGATGGTGTTATAATAAAACTCTTATTTTATTTTATTCATAATTATTGATTTTTTTAAATAAATAAAGAAAAAATTTGATATTCTTTTAATTCACGATGAAGCGCCAAAATCTGCAATAAATCAAATTCTTATTTGTGATGTAAAAGATGAATAAATAAATAAATAAACAAACAAAAACAATTACGACCGGTCAGTGGTTGAGTGGGCATTGCGTTTGGGTCCCACCCAGGCATCCTGTGTTCAAATCCTTGGCTGGCTAAGTCCTCCATCTCAACACAATCAACATTTTCGGCTTTCTGTGGGGGTAGTAGGAGATTTTCAAACATTGTTGGGTTATTCGTAACACGGGAATGTTTCTCTTTCTTAAAAAAAAACTCTCAATATTAGTATTTATACGCATACGATTCATATCCCCATACGTTTTCATAACCCCAAAAATATAATTTCATTTTATACCATTTTGACTGGCAACGGCGTAAATAAAAAATGATATTTTGCTTTCTTGGACACCCTTGGATAAGCGGCTCGTAGCTGCCCAAATTATTTTTTCACAATAACCAGATTAGACAAATCCCTGCTCCTTTGTTGAACTTTCTAATGACATTTAAAAATGTCTCTCGAGACTAAAACTTCAGCCTTTTTGGAGAACTCGGACCCTTATTGGATTCTTTTTTCCGCTTAAACTTGTTAACGAACCTTTTTTTACTCCCCGGCGATCTTTCACAAGGACGCTGAATATAATCAAATATTAGCTTCGTAACATAAATTGTTTTTTAAACAAATACAACATCTAATTTTTCAATTAACCGTGCTCTTTATAGCTTCGATAATATATTTTTTGTTTCCATATTAATACTTATATGAATATTCATTTATTTTCAACTCGGTTACTCTTTGATTATTTTGTGAATATAAAGGTTTTTTTAATATATAAATGCCATCGTTTATTACTTTTTCAAAAACAATTTTTATTTTTTATTTAATCAATTTTTTTATGATACCTTTAACTAATAAATCAGCACTATTTGTTATGGTTTTTTATGTGTATATACTTATTTGACTTTATTTGTTTGTCTTTCGTCATTTTTGCTAATTTTAATTTTATCCTGACGAAGGAACCGTTGATTTCAAAACATGTTGATTATTTTGATGGCAGTATTCTAGTCTAGAAAAAAAAACAATTTTATTTTTTTCTTCATATTTCCAAGGTTTAAACATTCAAAAATATCACCTTAAAGGATTTTTCGCAATTCACATTATTTTAAAAGTTATAACCATTTTAATTTCGCGGTTTAGACGGAATCTAACCAGAATCTAAATAGAACAAAACTTTTAACGCATTTTTCGCAAAACTACTTTTTTCGAGACGGTTGACACGATATCCCAAGTTCTACTGAACCAATTGGCTTAAAATTTAGTGTGAGCTTTCTCTTCACTTTACTCTATCGCTTTTACCAGAATTATAAGAGAATTTTAATTTTTAGAATTTTTTTTAAATTCCGAAAAATCAACAAACTAGTAAAAAAAGGTTTTTTTTTATTTCAGACAGTCGCCATTTTGCGATTTTTTTTTAACTTTTATATATAGCAGCATTTTTCTGGATTAAGAATTAATTTGGTTTTTTTCTGATTACTAGGAGGGTTGCAATCGTATCAACCAGGGCGCGCCATTTTTTGAGACCCCCCACTTCAACACCCTGTAACTTTTTAAATTTTCAATTTTGTCATTTGATTTTTTTTTTTTATATTTTTTAATGTTTAATAAATATTTATTTGGTTAAGTAATGGCTGGTAAAAAAATGATTTTTTTTTATTGTACCTGAAAAACACATACAATTCATGCTTCTAGACTAGATAGAATACCTCCTTAAATAAGTGGTGCACACAACGTGATTTGTTTTCATTCAATAATACTTATCTTTTTACTTTTTTTTTATTTGATACAATAACTTGACATATCTTTAAACATACTTTGATAATATGAAAAAAATTCATGAATATTTTTTTAATTAAAAAAATATATCATCGAACTGCAAAATGACTTCCACGTTTTTTACTCCAAATACGCCATATGGATTTGCTGGTTAAAATCCTTCGGGTACGTGCTAACACCTTGATAACTTTCGTGCATTTTTTTTATTTACAGTCGGAACTGTTTCCCGGTGAAAAGTGAAACTTTCACTTTAAGATGAGCATCTTCAGACTGGTACAATTTGAACTAAATCTCTAATATACACATCTACGTCAGAAAAGAGAGTTATTGGCTCTGTACAATATTGCAAATTAGAAATAAGCAATAGGTTTTCACGCAGTTTCAAGAATCCAATCTCCGCTGAGCTAAGTTGTTGAGTGAAATTTGATTTACATGTTTTGAATAAGAATTCGCAGAAACCGGAAGGTGGCGCTTCAATTTCCCAGCGATTTCAGCAATGGAGGCCCTTTAACCTCTCATCCACTTTATTTCAACATAATTCAAAGGTTGTTGAAAAAATTGGACGGATTCCCAAAAAAAAATACACGTTTCGTAACTTTTTGTAACGAGATAATTAAATAAAAATTTTAATACATTTTTAACGGTGAACACAATCAGTGTATATTTTCTGTACAATCAATTTACAAGTACGGCGCTTGTTTAGAGCAGTTCAACAATAGTAAGAAAGTATAATAAACTTTCACAATAACATTACGGTTTCACTCCTAAAAGAAACTTATTTGGTGGTTCGTTTAACCTTTTATCAAAAGGATTTCAACGAGTTTATTCACTCTGGGTTAGCTGAAATCCGAAACCGACGGTTTACAACTCATCTCTTGATTCAGTCCTGCCAGAGATTTACCCGGTCCGCGGTAAGAACCTGGAAGCAACTCACTCTGTAGTGTTAACACATGATCTATATCGTTCATTCCAGGTGCTGATATCTCTTTCAGGGATCACATCTGTGATGCTGAGGGTAGGGTGAAAATTAGCCAACAGCATCCCTAATTAGTAAGAGACGAAATTATGTGGGATTGAGAAAGTATTCGAAATCGAAGAACTAATCAATATTGGTGCTGACACACAAGCTCACAAATGAGCCACTTCAGTCTGTCTGCTGCAACCCAATCTACTAACAATCAGAAAATAACAATTCACTCTTGTTCAAGACCTTACTTTTCCTGCACTTGCCCAAACTTGGAAAGCTTCGTTGGGATCAGCACTTAGCCAGTCAACGCCCTGAATTCGCAAGCTCTCTTTTGTTTTTCGAACTCTAAGGACGGGTTGTTTCAAAAAATTTGATGGGTTCATCAAATATTTGAAGTTAATTTTCACGTTCTGTGTAAGTTCTATTCGAGTTCTGTTATTTTATCATC
The DNA here is from genome assembly GCA_936435175.1 of Glyphotaelius pellucidus. Lineage (NCBI taxonomy): Eukaryota > Metazoa > Arthropoda > Insecta > Trichoptera > Limnephilidae > Glyphotaelius > Glyphotaelius pellucidus. The sequence goes on from OW386543.1 coordinate 40,419,030, forward strand.
ATAGGCCAGCTGCTTCATTAAACGGAAATCATCACAGAACTTGAATAGAACTTACACAGAAAGTGAAAATTAACGTCAAATATTTGACGGATTCGTCAAATTTTTTGAAACAACCCATCCTAAGAAATATTCTTACTCCAACAATACTAAAAACAGTTTACTTTTCTGTCTGCCAATCCCATTTAGCATATTACGGCATCATAATTTGGGGCGGCTGTGCTCTTAAATTTATTGATCCTCTACAAAAAGCCCAAAAAACGATAAGACGTGCTATCAACAAGCGACCGACAAGATACTCCTCCACTCTTCACTGGATGTAATGTCTTAAACGGTGGCCCGACATCTCGGAATGAAACCAACTCAGAACCATCTCACATAAGTCATTCAGAGTGTTAAAAAAAATCATACCTCATATCCTTTCCTTCCCAGAACTTTCTCTCCTTCCTTTCCATAAAAATACTTTCCGCACAGCATCCCCAAAGATGACAAAGGCTCTGAGAGCTCTTGTGAGGAGCTAATGTAAAAAAATATGTTAATTGTTTTTGTGTTTAATTCATAGAACTCTATTTAATTTTTAAAAAATTAATTTAAAGTAAATATGATAGTCAGATAAGTTTTTAGATTTTCACGGCCAAAAGTATTTTCGTTATTTGTTTTTGGGGTGTTATGCCGTGTTGCGCTACCTCCTTCTATAGCAAACGTTTCGGACAGCGTTACAGTGTCCATCATCAGGGCAAATGTGTAATTGTGTACTTGTTAGTGGTGAAAAGTGTGCACAACACCCCAAAAACATATAACGCAAATATAATAGTGTTTTTATTTAGTTCTGCAAATATTAAAAAAAAATATATAAAAATAAATTTAAAATTACTTACTGTTTATATGTCTATTATTTTCTGTTGTTATCTTTATGTTCTTATCTAATTTACATTGTAAATTATTAACACTTAACATGTATTTTTTTAGTCATAGATGCAAATTTCTTTCGATAGAGAATATATCATTATTATTGATGTTTTTGTTACAATGTTGGGAAATTTTTTCGTCGAATCGTCTCCGTGTCCATCAATCATGTTCCCGCCTGCACGGCCAACCTGCCATTGTTCTGTCGGTGAGAAGGAATTCAAAATGATTGAGTTCTGATCATTTTTTTTCGTCCACTCGCGTTCAGGTCGTGTATATATATATATATATTTCGCGGGCCAATCGTAAAATCAGGCAGATCATGGTGAGCCTCAGGCACATCTTAATCTGCCGCCATTTCACGATGCGGCAGACATGATACGGCTAGGCGCATCATGATCCGCCTGATTTTACAATCGGCCTACGACATATACGAGTATATCAGAACTGTGGGAAGATTATACTGCATCCCGATGGCATAAGTTAAAAGTCGCCTACAATCAATTGGCCTATCGCCAATATTCCAACTACCGAGATACTGCAGCGCTACAGAAATGTTCCTTTTTTACATGAGCTCCACACAGGAGGCCCTGAGGAAAATGATTTCCCTCAGGGCCTATGTCATCTTTGAGGATGCTGTGTGGAGGGGTTTTTTAAGGAAAGGAAGGGGAGGAGAGTTCTGGGAAGGAAAAGGGTTTGAGGGGTAGGTGGGAATCTGGGGTTCAATGTGTCCTGGTCATCCGCCTAAAGGCCTAGACAAACCTCACCCCGTGAACCCGGGCACCCCTGCTAAATTACCAAACGTAGCGAACCACTTGGGGTAACCTGTGGCAGAGGTGTTGGTTTTCCAATAAAGGTTCCCGGGGCGGCGGTACCCATTCCTTGGTCCTGGAAGGACGAGTGCACACTTTTAGAGCACTTAGCTTCCCATGCGGTGTTGTTATGTGTTTGGGCCGCCCCAGCGCTCCAGTAGCGCTCTTGGCTCTCAAAGCCGGGTTCTGAAATTCAACCATGCAGACGCAAGCCTAATAATACTTTTCGATTATTAGATATTATTTCAAACAGAAAACTCAAGTATCGTCGCCAACGGTCTCGTAAAGCCTAAGAAAAGGTTATTTTTTCTCACATGCGTTTTATTCGGTCGATAACGCATACAGTCTACAATTAGTATGTTTGATAAGAAAAAATGTGTTTTGCAACAATAAAAAATCTCGTTAATATTAGAGATGTGCGCAGGAGAGCGGAAATCGCATCAATCTACAGCACACAGACCCGGGCTGAAGCTCGGAGGGGTAGGGGAAGATATCTTACTAATCTTACAAAGGATTTGCATCCATGAAAAATGATATTATCTCCATCTGGGTTCCACTTCAGCGGGGTTTAAAGGCGGAACTTGATGGCATCTCCTTTCAAAGTCCAGACTTACAGAGTGAAAAGTTATGCTGGTTTTAAAACACTGGAAGTTTAGTTACTTCAGTTACAAAGTATCTTCAATTTATTCCTCTTTTGAGGAATCGTTTACTTAGGACATACTAAATTTACCTAAGTTAGTGTTAGACTACCTTTATACGAAGAAGATCAGATTTTTAGCAATAGCAATAAAACGAACAACCGCACAAATTCAAACTAAAAAATTTTCACTTTAAATACATGAAATCATTTGTTAATTTATTTTTTTTAGTTTTCTGCTACCGGTTTCGACACATCCGTGTCATTCACTAGCAAACTCAAAACTAACTTAAAAATTCTATACAAATACAAAAATGAATTAGATTTAATTTGGTGGGGGTAGTGGGAGGGGTGATTTTGAGGGAGGGGGAGAACGGTGGAGGAGTCAAAATTACATGGAAACATCATTAGTAAGGGTGATTTACAGAGTTCTATTATTTTATTAAATTAATTAATTTTTTATTTAATTTTTTTGTATATTTTAAGTGCACAAATTAAACTATGAATTTACAATGCAGTGTTTTAACTTGGTTTTTTATTTGTTGAAGCTATGGCCTGTCTCTATTAAAAGGTAAGCAAACTCGGAGTGGTTATTATTTCGTAAATAAAGTTCATGTTCCCTGAATCTAGTTTTGAAATTTCTAGTAGTCATACCTACATCCTACATACTGTGCATCACAATCATTAAATTCCAAAGTGTATATGCCTTTTTTTTTCAATTTATTAGAAATATCCTTGTTATTAATCAACTTTTTTAAATAGTTAAGAAAGCTGGAGAAATGTGACCTGGTAATTTGAGGTAATTTATTATTATAACTTCTAATAACTACTTGCTTCCTAATCAGTAACCATAACAAAATATTAAATGAAACTTAACAGGATAATAATTTATTTACTTTTTAATTTACAATGAATAATTTTATATACAATGTATAATTATATTTCACATATATCTTCTATAAATATGATAATAACAATTAAATAACAAAACATTATACATAGAGTATAATAGTAATAAATAAAATAAAGTAAGAAATCACCCTTGAGGTGATATTTCACAAAAACGGCGCTAAACAAATAATTATTGTTATTACGTAATTACATTACCATAGAAAGCCCGGTTTTATGTTTGTGGGGTTTGTCCTGGGCTTGGCGACTGATGCGTCTGCCCACCAGCTGCTTGGAAGACCTTTGGACTTCTCCAGAACGACTATCTCGTCCCACCACCTTTGCTCCGCAGTGGGAGGGATGGATTCATGCTTCAGTCACTTAAAGAAGTAAGTAGGTTCTAAGATGAAATGAAAAATTATAAATATTCAAAAATGATAAAACAAATCATATCGAAAAAGGCTACTAAAATCGTACCCGCGTGTTTTTTTTTCAAAGAACTATCAACTTTTCAAGACAAACCATTTTTTCATCCAAAAAAACATTTCATTGATAAGTCAGAGTTCCATCAATGCGAGACCGGGTCGCCGCGTCGGTGACTCCTTTAGTCAAGAGAAAATGTAGGTCGTTTTTCTTTTGTTATCGGAAAATTTACGTAAATCTTCCAACATTCCGCTTCCGGCATGAAACCCTCGGCCGAAGAAAGGACCGCTTGTATTCCGAGTCCATTATCGTCCTAGAATAGATTGATGCTTCCCAGGAACAAATGCTGGAATCAAATGAAACCGCTATGACCCCTGGCAAATGTAATGATACTTGCGGTATTCCGCTTTGGGTCTAAAATCGCTTGTCGCAATGAGAAAGTGAGTCGGTGAAGAATTTCGTAGCTTTTGTATTAAATTTGAGCTTTGGTTTTTTAAAACTCCCAGGCCTGCGTTAACACATTTTTTTTTATTTATTTTAACAATAATATTTACATTTATAATATTATTACGTTGGTTTACATAATAATTAATTTTATGATTCTATTACTCCATAAGTTGAGCTCTAGGAGCTCGTGTTTATGGGAGGAGTATTTACATACATAGAAAAAAAATGTTCTGAGAAGTATGTATAATGTATACAATGATCAAATATTTAAATGTCTTGAATGAAATAAATATACAAACATTTTTTGACAAAGATATATATTTATTTGTTAATGTGTTTTTTATATCAAACAGTATTAATAGGTTAACGTCTACGTGTTTGAATTTCAAAACCCGGCTTCGAGTGCATGTCTGCCGCCACGCTCTACGCGCCGCGCCAAGTTTCAATCAAAGTTACCGTTGTAATTCCATTTCGAAATCAAGAATTCGTCAAAAGGCGTCGCCACTTTCTTTAGCAGGTCGCATGGGGACGTGCCGACAGGTATAAGTGCTACGAATTTGTGAATTTGAAGTATCTCTCCGGATATGAAAAGACGGTTATACTCAGTTGTGAATAATAGTATCAAGCGCCTATCTTTGCCCTATGGCGTAAGCGATCCGCCCTAAGCGATCCGAATCTTTGGGGATTTGATGTGCGCATGTCCGCGATGGTTTATATATATATTTATACCCTCTATATATATATATATATTTATACCCTCTCGTACTAAGTTGATCTTGCGTGACGTGATTAAAAAAATGCAAGAGGTGGCACGCGAGCTGTTTGAAAACTGAATGTACCGTGACTGAATATATGGAATACAGGAGGGGGGGAGGGGAACTCGGGAGGGAGGTTCGCAGGAAGGGGAGAAGGGAGTGGGGAGAAGGAAGGCGGAGAAGTTGGAGAGAAGACGGAGAAGGCGGAGAAGGCGGAGAAGGCGGAGAAGGCGGAGAAGGTGGAGAAGGCGGAGAAGGCGGAGAAGGCGGAGAAGGCGGAGAAGGCGGAGAAGGCGGAGAAGGCGGAGAAGGCGGAGTGGGAATGCGTGAGGGGGAAGGGGAACGGGAAGAATGGAAAAGGACACGCAGGGAGAAACAATTTCTTTATTAAGTGGCATAGCAACGAATGTCGGAAACTCTCTAGTTACAGAATAAAAATATAAATAAAAGACAGGTTAAGTAGAACAAACAGCAAGAGAAAACAACTAAAGAAACAAATAAGGATATACATATATGGATTATTACAAATAAAGGGAAAGGAAAAAAGAAACATGCCAATAAAATTACAGATTTTTATTTTTAAATGTACTAAAAAAATATTCTTTTAAAACATTACTTTGAAATTTTTTATTATGTTGGACATTTGTTTCATTAATAGATTACCTTTTTAGAAAATAAAAATAGGTTTGCGACACCACCGACTGCAAACCACTAGAAACTGTACGTACCCTACCTACGGTACGAACGGTGGATGAATTGACCCTCCGACTAAAAAGGTTGATTACCACTGCTCCGCACGATGGATGGCCCATTACGATGGCCCACTACTATGAGACTATGGGCCATCGTGCAGAGGGTATAGTAGAGTCGGATGGCTTTTGAGGCGGATGACTGGGATGATCTCGGGCGTTGATTTATCGCAACAATCGAAATATGTATGCATATACAACTACAAAACAGTTGCAAAAACAAAAACAAACTAGCAAATCGGTCGAAAAATTCTCAACTAATGTAATTAACAATAAAATGAATAAATAAATATTTTTAAAAAAACTTATATTTTTACATGTAAGCAACGCTTCAATTCTGAATGGTGGTCTTACACAAGGGCGATGCTGAGAGTATCTTCCGCTCTGGAACGTGCCGCAAGTACACTATTTATTATTTTTAAAGAATCAATTGTGAAATAACACAAATTAATCCTTTTTTTTGCGCACGCCGAGATTCGATCATGCGACCTTCAGATTGCGAGTCAAGAGCCCACGAACCACGGAGGACGTCATTTATGTATATGATCAAAATTTATATTTTCCCAATAATTTTTTTTTCAAAAGCTCCACACAAGAGGTCCTGAGGAAAACAATTTCCCTCGTGGCCTATGTCATCTTTGGGGATGCTATGTGAAGGGTCTTTTTAGGGAAAAGAAAGAGAGAAATTCTGGGAAGGAAAAAGGTATGAGGGGTGGGTAAAATCTGGGGTCCAGAAATAACGGACGTATGGATCCATTCCTCCCACTGCGGTGCAAGGCGATGGGTCAAGAGAGTCCAATTCCAAACAATGAATATATTGCAAGATTTTCTCGAAACTTACTTACGGTACTTAAAAAGTCGGTGTACATTATTTGTAAGGGCGTATTAAGGGCGTTCAAAAACAAGCCCAGTTACTGCGCTTTTTATATCATCTTTACGGCCGGCTACGACCTCTGAGAGGTACAAGGTCCGTTAGAGGCAATAATATAAGCCTAATGGTTCATGGTAAATAATGGCCCCTGTGTCTGGTTAGAATGGTCAGTAATAAGGATTTATTCGAATAAACGAAAAATGGATTTTGGAATATCAAATTATATTATAGAGGTTTGTAGAATAGACAGATAGAAATGAACCCCTACAGGAATAAATAATTGGAAAGTATGTTCCTTACTTTTCCCGACTTATTAATGAATATACCTACATATGTGTATAGAAGGAGTTTGGTTTAAGTCTTAATGTGTTTATTTCATTCGTATACTTTATTCCATAATAACTTTATTTATTTTCACATATACGGCACAACATGTGCCATCAACATAATTAACCTATAAATACTAAGACAAATAATAACATAATTCACATATAAATAGTGCAACAACAATATGAAGAAAAACAGCTTAAATGTAAGTTAAATCTAAAATATATATATTAAAAGTAAGGAGTAAGTAAGGCAATAAGTAGTAAGTAAAAAGTACGATGTATAAGGTATAAGTATAAAGTGTAAAGTTCCATGTATAAAGTATTTAGTAAAAAGTTAAAATAAAATAAAAAGTTAAAAGTAAGAAATAAGATAATAAAAGTAAAATGTAGAAATTTAAATTATCTTTAAATATTACAAAGTTTTTAATATGAGATATAAAAAGTAAGAAATCTTCTTAGGAAGAATAAAAATATTTCAAAAATCAAATGATAGGTAGGTATTATTGATTATGTCAACAGATATGATAAATTACAAGTCCTTATGATTTCTAATGCATTAAATCAATTTGGGAGGTTGGTATGGGTACCGCCGCCCCGGGAACCATTTATCGAATAACCAACACTTCTGCCATTGGTCTCCCTGAGTGGTTCGCTACGTTTGATGACTTAGCAGGGGTGCGCGGGTTCATGTGGTGAAGTTTGCCCAAGTCTTGGAGGTGGATGAGTCTGCCCACCTGTTGCGTGGCAGGCCGGATGACAATGGACAGCTTAAGGGAGACCTTTTGAACTCTCTCCCGACCCACCGCAATTGGAAGGATGGATTCGTACGTCAGGACACACTGACCCCAGATTCCTATCCACCCCTCATACTTTCTTCCAGAACTTTCTTTTCTCAAAAAATCTTTCCTCATTGCTGCATCCCCTAAGATGACATAGGCCCTAATGGAAATTAATTCCCTCAGGTCCTCCTGTATGGACGTGGGTGGAGCTTTTGTAAAAATAAAAATTAAATTAAAAAGTGTATTTTGGTTCTAACCCATTTAGCACGCCTTTTGTCTCCCTTGCACTTGCCTGATATCGTATTTCGCCATTCCATTTAGTCGCATTGAAAATTTCATAATGATGATGAAACAATTTGAAATTAAAGGCCCGATTGGACTTTTGGATCACGAAACATGTCCACATCCCATTTCTTGTGCTCTTCATTGACATTGGTTTCCATTTAAATAAATGGAAGGCACAGCATTAATCTGTTCAGATGTCGAGAAGATTATATCTTTTGTGTGACCTTTTTAACATAAAAAATGTAATTTACTCTCCTTTGATCCGGAATAAATAAATTGCCACGTGTGTTTACCAGATGCATTCGCTGTGAGGCGCACAATTTCATTCCATAATTTTATTTTTCCCGCTCTATATTTACAAACATTGATAAAACAAGAAGCACAACGTATACAAAAATCGCACCGATGAAAAAATACAGCTCACACGTGATTTTAAACAAACGAAAAAGTTTGAACAGATTAATAAACTTATCTGACATGTCGGAATGCTCCTGCTGTATACAGAATTTATACAAGCATATTTCAGTGGTAAATACTCTTCTCAGCGTCGCCCTGGTGAAAGACCACCGTTCAGTTTCAAAAATTCCTTGCAATGGCTTTAGGCGTGCTCAATCACTAGACCTGAATAGTCAAGTACTCTTCCCAACCTTCATCTATCACACTCCCTTCAACACAACCTTTCTTATCTCCCACATGGAGGCGGGACCTCAATTTGACCACCGTCCCGGGAACCTTTATTGGATAACCAACACCCCTGCCATAGGTAGAAGTGGTTCGCTACGTTTGGTGATTTAACAGGGGAGCCCGGGTTCATGGGGTGAGGTTTGTCTAGGTCCTGGAAGCGGATGACCAGGGAACACTGAACCCCAGATTCTTACCCACCCCTTAAACCATTTTCCTTCCCAGAACTCTCCTCTCCTTCCTTTCCTTAAAAAACCCTCCACACAGCATCCGCAAAGATGACTTAGGTCCTGAGGGAAATTATATTCCTCAGGGCTTCCTGTGCGGAGCTCACGTAAAAAAAAGGTACCACTGGCTCTGGGCAGAGTGGGCTTTTTTTATATATGAGCTTTACGCAGGAAGCCCTGAGGAAAATATTTTCCCTCAGGGCTGATGTCATCTTTGGAGAAGTATATGATGGTTCATCAAGAGTAGATGTAATGAAATTGTAAATTTTAGAAGTCCTTTGAACACCCTTTGCTTGTTGATAAACTCTTCAGACGAGTCATGACGAGTTTATCAACAAGCCTGATGGCATCAATCTTTCCAAGTGAGTAAATACATATTATAAATTTGAATGTAAATACATTCTAACTTATCAACGCGCAACGCCCACAAACTGTTCTTAAGGTCAGGTATCGGAGGATACACATCTGGCTGGGAATACACGGTACGCAGCGTGGATTTTTTTTTGACGTGATAACGTCTTATAAATCGATGAACGCCGGCCGCATTCACGAAAAAGCATGACTCATTATCACGCTGTCACGATGTCACGATGTCATAATGTCACGATGTCATGATGTCACGTTCCGCCTGAGCCGGGCGTACAAGCGAGGGCGCGGAACAAGCGTTCGGCATAAGCGTTCAGCGAGAGCGCGGAACAAGCGATAGAGAGGCACGATCGGCCTAAGCGTTCGGCTTAAGCGTTCGGCTCGTAAACCGACTTTACAGACAACCAATTTTTTTTGTTATTCAATGCTTCAAGCTGCTGATATCGAATGCAGACTGCTGTCTTTGTAATCCAGAGATTCCAAACAGGGGCGGTACGCCCAGATGAGATCCAAAGGGGCGGTGGCCCCGAGGGCAAATGGTGGGCGGTGAAAGGTGAAGGGTTGAAATGAGGGTTAGAGGAATTTAACAAAAATATTAATGATATCAAGTCCGACATACATCATTACAAGAATCTTGCATGTTTGAACAGTTCTATTTTTGATGGATTAACATGGTACAGCACTCTCGGGTTACAAAAAATCTACAACGCCAGGCGGCGCTTTCCCGCTAAAAAAGAAGAAGATGGAAAGATATGTAATTACGAATGTTGGACAGAGCGCGCTAACATTTTAAATGATAAGATTGAAGCGAAAAATGTGAAAATGTTTAATAAAACATGACTCATTTAAAATAGAGCAAAAATCTAGTGGAAGGCATCTTAAGTATCATTTAAAGAAACATTGTGAATTTTTTCACAAATAAAACTTGAAAATAATATAAACAAACGTGTTTTTAATAATTTTCGGAGCATACTTCGCGATTTTTTTCTATCGAGGGAATTTCATATAATTTGCGTTTCGGCGTGGAACGCGTCTAGGTATTATCTTCAAAAATAACACATGTTTTTTAAGAGCTTTAAAACGTCAATTTTTTAAGTGAAATATGTAAGAAATTGGTAGAAATTCGTGTAGCGGCGGTTTAAGTTTGTGGCCACGATTGGTATACAATACCCTAGTATTTATTTAAAAGTCAAAAAAATAAAATGTCACCAGATTATATATGTTAAATAATATTAGAATTAATAGTGCAGTTCATTGCTATCGGAGAAACTGTAACGATTTTAGGCTTCCTAAAATAAATTTATCGCGAACACAACACATACACAACAATATTTATCATAAAGATTTAAAATGTTCAATGAACTCCCTAAAAAAAGTCTTGCAGTTTTTCGTGGATGATGTTTCAATGTTGTGAAGTTCAAATTTTAATAAAGGTTGTAGAATTATATTATACTAGTTTTAGGAGGTAATAAATTAGATATAAGATTTTTTTAAATGTACATAAAACAAAAAGAGTATTGAAAATTCACCCACTTCTGTAAACTTGGAAAAATATTGCTGTGCTGGGTTGCATTTGTGCAATGATGTGGGAGTAAATTAGTAAAGGATCGAACCCGCAACGTCCGGTTTACTATTTGTTTTAAACTATCACAAAGTGTAACTTTAACATTTTTTTATAATTTTTCGCTTGCTGTGCTTTTTTCATTTATACTGACATGCTTTCTTTTAATTAGGGGGGGGGGCGTTAAAGAAGAACGTACTCGAAAAGTAGGTGGTGAGCCAGAGAAGATTGAGAACCTCTTAAAAATCTACATTTAATTAAAACATTTACTTATTTTATAAAATGTCGTGTTGCATTCGCTGCAGTTTTTGCTCATTGTCCCTTGTCCAAATATAGTTTCAACTTATTTATTTAGATTACCTCCACACAGGAGGCCCTGAGGAAACATTTACCACATAGCCAATGTCACTTTTAGGGATGCTGTATATAGGGTATTTTTAAGAAAACGAAGTAGAAGTTCTGAGAAGTAAAAATGTATGAGCGGTGGGTATGAAACTTGGGGTCATTGTATCCAGAAGTGACGAACGTATGAATCCATCCCTCCCACTGTCTCTATCATCCAGCATCACCGGATCTGGCCACGTAGTAAGTGGACAGATGCATTCGCCGCCAAGACCTGGACAAACTTCAATCACCGAACGTAGCGAACGTCACTTAGGGTGACCAATGGCAGAGGTGTCGGTTATCCAATAAACTTCTTGTGTCTCTGCTGCCTTCCCTCCTTCTCTCCTTTCCTCCTTCCCTCCTTCACTCCTTCCCTCCTTCCTTCTTCCCAGTACCAATCGCTGCCAAGAATGTATTGGCATGGTCTCCCTGTTGGTCATCGTCTGCAGTCTTCTATATTGTATATTATACACGTTCCACTTCCAAACATCTGCGGATCGTAGACAGTTGTCTGCGGTCCCTCTGCGCATCAAAAAGTTTCCTGAGGAGAATGTTCTTAGGAATTCGAGTGTCTTTCTATACGTCCGAGGTGCGGTACTCATATCTATTTAAAGTGAGACATAGCTGATGAGACACTTGGCCAAGCTATGACCGTGGCTTTCGAAACATTGTTTTGCCGTCTGGGACGATCAATTTCTAACATCAATAAAAAACACTCCAATAGATAACAAAGAAAGGACAATAGTATGATTGATCAAACATTTTCGATTATTGATCAAACATTTTCGATTATTTAACAAACATTTTCGATTATTGATCTAATATTTTTGATTATTTAACAAAAACTTTCGGTTCAAACATTTTCAATTATTTAACGATCGTTGTTGTAGATTACAATTCAAAATATTTTCTTTTCAGGGGTTCTTTTACGGTTTTTCAAGTTAAAAATGTTTTTCATTTATCTGAGAAATTTTGACACCATTTTATTTTATTGTGGTGGGTAATAAAAACACCATTAGGCTAAGTTTACACTCGTAAGTAAAATTTACGACTTAACAGAAGTTTTTGACAAGTTACTCACAGAATCGTTTACATATGCATCCAACTTGTGATAATTAATGCTCACGGAAGTTGTTCGGAAGTTCGATCTGTGTAAAATGCTCATGCGACCGTTTACATCTGTAAATTTATTTGCAGTAAGATGGCTTCCTGTCAACAACGATCTGCTGCTGTCAAATTTATGCGATTTTTTCAATAAAGACAAAAAGGCCCAAATAAAGCGTTAAAATAGAATTTGGCTTTAATTAAACAATTAACCACGTGCTTTTGTGCCGTCGAAGGCAGAAATTAATGTAGTTCTTTCATTTTATCCGAATGACAGCTACCTGACAGCAACCTAATTCGAATTCAAACACGTAATATTAAAAACAGAAACATTGAGAATTGAAAGTATTGGACTGATAATTGAATAGAAAGATAGCCATTTTCAGAAAACTTAAATAATTGTAAATAAATTCTAGTTTTATAGGAAAAAATCCTACGAAAATAACTGTCTTTTCATTTTTGACATTAAGCAAACGGCGCATTTTGGTACCATTTCTTGCGGAAAGTCTCTCAGCTTATCAAAATGATTTTACAAGCTGTGAGAAGGCTGGAAGTTCGCGCGGACGCGATTAGACCTGTCAAAAAAATCGCGAAAGAACAGCTTCTGTAACTTGCTATAAATTACGTTAAGTGACTTTTGATCTCGTTTACATTGGTAATTTGGCCATAAATCGCTTACACAAGCGACTTACGGGAAAAAAACTTACGAATTTAAAGCCAGCCTTAGGTATAATTCAATATTATTGATTGGTCGGTAATCGACTAACAAGTTACTGACAAGAAAAACTTACGTTCGAAAGACAAAGGGTATGGTACAAATAAATTACATTACAATATTATAGTTTATTTGTTTAATGTTTCTTTAAATAGTATTTTTTTGCATTTCAATTTTGAACCACACTGGGACAAGCGTTCTTTGAGATTAATATTTTTATAAAATAATAAAAATAAAATATTGATACAACAATAATATTGTTTCTTACAAATATTACAATAAAACAAAAATATATGCTACAAAACATATTGAATACAAATAATTTCTTATAATAATATTGAATGTTATTTAATAGGTATTATTTTATTTAATACCTACAAAATAACCTAACCTACCTGCAAAATAACTGTTATTTATCAGTTATTTTGCAGGTAGGTACTAACTTCATGCTGAATAAATTTTAGTAAGTAGACTATTTATAACTATATTTTACTTTTCAAAATAAATGTCTGCATTTCCATCATTTTTATAAATTGGTTGCCTTACTGCCTTCGAAAACATTTCCCGTCAGTTCTGTTTGAATAAAAACCACACCCTGCTCATGGGCGTGCCATGGCCCTTCAGATTACCTACGCAATTTTCCAGAAAAAGAAATTTAAAAAAAAATCTTCAGATTTGTAAGTCGGTACTTAAATACTTGCGTACTTAATTATAAGATATAAATATTTTACGTAACATTTTTTTTTATTTCAAATAATGAATTCTACAATTTATCTAAAGAAGTAACACAATCTCGGTGAAAATTCTTTTTTTCAAGCATTCGTTGCATTTTTTATATTGATTATACCAAATTTGACAGCTCGTAGCAGAAACGACGATCATGTTGGATAAACATATGGTGTCATCTTGAATCGGAACGTAATAAACGTAAAAAAAATCAAACAGATAATAAATAATAATGAGGGGATATTTCACCATCCTCCTCATATATTATTTATACGGTAATGTACATTTTAGATTAATTATACAGGATTTATTTATTTAAAAAATCTGAGTTTATTATTCGGTACTTGAACCTATGAATAATGGCTACATATAGAATAAGTTAGCTGAGTTTTTTACCAGTTGCGAGTATTTATTTGTTTATTTATTAATATTTGTTATGTGTATGGATAAGCTATGAGGCGGATGGTGAAATAACCCCTAAATGTTTTATAATCTTCCTTTTTTGCTACAAGTAGAGAATGATATTCTCACTGTGATCACCCGTGCTGAGGATTTCGTTAATTTATTAAAATTGATTTAAGAGTTATTTGATGTAATTATAAATATATAGTGTTTTTTGCAAATAATCATAAAAATTTTTTTTGGTTCAGTTGAGTGTTTTTGCTTTCAGTCTACATTTGGTATATTTTCTATTTCTGGTCTGCCTTATGTTTTGTATCCAGCTTTTTATTTGTGATTTAAATGTTGTTGTGGTTTTTGATTGACAAAGGGGTTTTATTGCAGAGTTTAGTACTACAGTAAAGAAGCTTTTTTGCCCAAATGTTGGATTTGTAGTTACTTGTTGGATATGTTTCTAAACCTGAGATCTAGTGTTTCTTAATATGTGTTAATAGCACCACATTTATTTATTTAATTAACGAACTTTATAACAATGAACAAAAAAATTGTGTTAATTCATCCGCCATGCTAGGGATGTCCCTTTGTTATGGCGGATGAAGTTTACAGATTGGGTACAGTGTACAGTTATTAACTTATTTTTAGCAATTTATTTTAGTAACTTAAGTAACAATTTAATAACAAATTAAGTTAGTAATTTAAGTAACACATTCAATTAATTTAAGTTACAAGTTGTATTTATTACATTACAATTCAATTAAAATCGCAAGTTATAAATACATATCTTCGATTCTAAATGTAAGGATCCATTGTGATAAATTTTTTTTAAAGGTTTGGGGTTGGGTTTCGGTTTTTAGGTTCTCGGGTAGAAGGTTAAATATTTTAGGAGCTAGGTACATGAAATGTCTTTGAGCTGATGTGGTGCGTAGTGTAGGAACATTGTAGTGTCGGTTGGTTATTGTTCTGGTGGTGTAACTATGATGTAAGAGGTTTTTTTTCTTATATTTGAACATGAAATGCGTCAGAGTAAATTTTAGATGAAGTTGCCGTATGTTTAAGACATTATATTCAGTGAAGAGCCTAGTGGAGGAAAATCTTGTTGGTCGCTTGTTGCATAGCACGTATTATCGTTTTTGGGCTTTTTGTAGAGGATCAATAAAACATAGATCTAATATTTCTTAATAATTGTTATTTCTGGTGTTTGTGTTTGTATAAAGGAGTATGGTTTTAGAATAAAGTTGCTTAATTGACATGTTAATATTGTTAATTTTGATATAGACAGATGTTAATATTGTTGAAGATTTCGTCAGTGCTAGTTATTACAGGGACTTTCAGTATAATTACAGGAGATTACAGTATTATTTTCATAATGGCTTTTAGGTTTTAATTAATGAATTTAGCACATGGTCATTTGCACTATCCCATCCGATAATACCGTATCCTATCTGTGATTGGCAAAGAGCCATGTTAATCTTGATTAAGATGATATGCCAAATGGTCGCATAATAAAAGTCAATTATGCATAATTACAAAATACCGGTGTCGACTTGTCGAATTGTTACATTTTTATGAGTAATTTTCACAACCACGGTGACAAACATAAAAAATTTCTAAAAACCAAGGAAAATCACCGACGTACGCTAATGGAAAATGCCTGTGGGTATGTAGAAATAATATAACGTGAAATATAATATATGCATATCCATGATTCTTCTTGGATGTTCTGTAAAATAAATGTTCGAAGATCATTTTCCTACCGACTTGTAAATCTTCTAGTATATTTGACTAGAAAATTGCTCCTCCAACAAAATATAAATATGTTTGAAGCAAATATTCCGGGGAAAACCACTGATGAGATAAAACAATAGAAGTGTATTGTGGGAAAAAAAAATTTTCCCGAAGTAAGATAAATTTTTGCATATTTTTTTATATATTTTTTTCATTAGCCCTACACAAGACCCCCTTAGGAAAAATATCCCCTAAGACCTCGTCAGCTTTAGGGATGCTGTGTGGAGGGTCTTTTAAGGGAAAATAACGAGAGAAAGTTCTGGGAAGGCAAAAGGAGAGAGGGTGGGGGTAGAATCTGGGAGTCAATGTACCCAGGAGTGACGGACGCATGAATCAATCCTTCACCCTGCGGTGCAAAGCGATGGGTCGAGAGTCCGGCTGGAGAGGTCTAGGTTAGGTCTCCATCAACCAGTCTCTCCCGATCCGGTCCGCCGCGCATTAAGACCCAGACAAACCTCACCCGTGAATCCGGGTACCCCTACTGATTCACCAAACGTATCGAATCACGGCAGGGATGTTTTTCCGTACCATAACCGCCTCCCAGATTGTCTGCTAAAAGTGATAAAGGATTTCAAATACCGAAATTCTTTTTTGACCAGAAAATAATTTCATTGGCCTGCATGGGCCTAGGGCCCGACAAGTCTTACGCAGTTTGGCGACATCTGTTTTTTTTCATGTCGGTGTAAATCACACTTCTAGGGGTTAGCTGTTCAGTGAAGAAAACATTCTGGAGAGATCGAATATTACGTTTGATACAAAACATGTGCCTGCATTTGCTGTTTATGTAGTCAAAGTTTATTAAGGAAATAAATCATCAAATCTATTTCTCAACCTAAAGTACATATCGTAAAAAATAATTTGATACAGATGTTTAGTTTAACATCATTATTGTTGTTACTTTACAACATTTTAGAGTAAGATGTCGGATCAGTCAGCTTTAGCATCAAACATGTTGGAATGCAACTAAATGGTTGGAAAATGCTAATCAGATTTTGTATTTTCTTTATTTTTTCTCAAGTTATTTTTGTAAATAATTTGCAAAGTAATTTTATGAACTAGGACTCACAAAGGTGTGTGGGTAATATATGTAAGTAATATGAGTAATGTATATAATTTGTTTTAGAATTTATGATAACTAGAAAGTCATTGCCTAATGCAATTTCGAAGTTACATTGGTGCAGACAAGTAAAGCAGATATTGTAATTCAAATTTAAGTTCATAAATAGATATGACAGGATTTACTTCTTTACTTCATCTCGTCCTGCATTTATATGATAACTCTCTTTAAAGGATTTACCCACACTTCCAATCACCTTTCTGTTCAAATTGTATTCAAATTAATATATATTTAAATTTAAATATTCTTGTAACTACGATATTCATTCATAAGCCTGTCTCGACACAGGTGCGTATATCCTAGTGAGACAGGCATAGAAAAACCCAATGTAAACATACTGTATATAGATGAACAATGACGGCCGGCGTATTCGCGGGATCGAATCCCGGCGAGTCAAATAAATTTTATTTGATTAATTTGTGTTGTTTCACAATTTATTCATTTAAAATAATATATAGTTCCAGAGTGGAAGATACTCTCAGTATCTCCCTGGCTCCAGACGGGAGCAATTGGGACTGTTGTTTGGTATTCATGTATACATTTTTTTTAAATAGTTTTTACAAAATTAAGGCCAATTTTTTTCGTCGATTTTCATTTTATGACTGCTATTTCTGCAATCAACAACTTTTTTTAGCAAATTGTGGTGCATGCACATTCATATTATAACGGATTTTTTTTTTAATTTCATGTTTCAGATCATTTCCAAGGACTCCAGAATTCCAGCCAATTTGGTCGGCCGGTATATCTATATATTCAAATCAAATTTTTAATAGTTTTTTCTTGTTCAAATGTAGTTTTACGTGTACCAAAAGTTTCGTGAACAAAAATAAATTTTAGTTTAGAAAAAACGCATTGAAAAAATTACTCGGCTGGACCAGATTCCCTCCTTAATGCAGTAGGTACTAGGTACTAGATAGAATAATAGCTCCGTTTACAACATATTAGTGGGTACTATAAGGTAACTATTAATGTGGAAAGGTGTTAACTGCAATGAGTTTATTATTTCACCAGAAACAACATCAAAGTAAAACGAAATATAGTTTATGGTTTATTTATGGATGGAGGTTTTATTACTTCTCGAAACATTCATGAATGGAACAGTGTGTTTTACAAACATGTGCAGTTGGCAAACATTTATTTATTGTGCATTTCTTGTGCAGGGTTTGCCAAAATCACACAAAACTGACGAAAAAACATATCGATCGTCCGGATGAATAGTCAGATATCTTCAAATTCAAAGTTTTGATAATGAGAAAAGCAATATTCGAATGCTCAACATTAATCAAATATTATTGGCGCGTGTTAATTTTTTACGGGAAGCATAACAGTAATAGTAAAAGTATGACACTGTGAAATGTTCTACTAACAACCCTTCTGGTTTTTTTTTTTTTAACATTTTTTTTTTTTTTACATTGTGAGTGAAACCACAAATTATAATATTTAATTAAATTAAGACAATATAAGCGAAACTCAATCAAAAATTTGGAAACAAAAATCATAAAAAGATATTTGCACTTCTGGGATTCGAAACCATGACCTTTCGCTTTCCGGGCAAATGCGCTAACCACTGCGGAAAGCGAAAGGTCCTGGGTTCGAGTCCCAGAGGTGCAATTATCTTTTACTGATTTTTCTGTTTGCAGATTTTTTATTGAGTTTCTCTATTATTGTCTTCATTTAATTAAACATAATTTTTTTGATTATTTCCGTAAAAGTTATCCTGCATTTTAATTGATTTGGTGGTGTTTATAGGTAATCTGAGTATTGTACCAGAAGAGAGCACGCTTTTACATATAACTGCTTACTCAACTTAAATTTCGACTTTTCGGAGATGTCTGACTAATCAACTGGACGATCGATAATACGTGTAAATTTTATGGGTACCTACGGCAATGAACGTCACACAAAGTGCATTCAAATTGTATGACTGTAAATTCTTTTTTTTTCAATTTCGTGCAGGAACCCGAATGAGTATATTATCCGAACAGTATATTATCTCACATCCAAAGAAGAATGTTTCTAATTTTCCTTTTATTTTTTTTACGTTAGTTTCATTTTATTGCCGTTTTGTATTATTTTAACCATTTGTTGGATCGCCAACACCTCTGTCATGGGTCACCCCAAGCGGTTCGCTACATTCGGTGAATTAGCAGGTATGCCCGGGTCCACGGCGTGAGGTTTGCTTAGGACTTGGCGGTGGATGCGTCAGCTTACCTACTGTGAGTTAGGAGGTACTGGTTTGGTGAATCCTTTTGACCACCCCAGCTCATCGCATTGCACCGCAATGTGCGGGATGGATTCATACATCCATCACTCCTGGGCACACTGACTCCCAGATTTCTACCTACCCCTCGTACCCCTTTTCTTCCCAGAACTTCCTCTCCTTTCTTTCCGTTTAAAGACACTCCACACAGCATCCCTAAAGACGACATAGGCCCCAAGGAAAATAATTTTATTTAGAGCCTTCTGGAGTGGAGTAAATGTAAAAAAATACAGAAGTCTTGAAAATAATTTCCTATGTCATCTTTGATGATGCTATGTGGAGGGTTGAATTTTTAATTTAAAAAATAAAACAAACTCTCCTCTGAAATCATAATATGATTTGTAATATATTATATTATTTTTAAGTAGGTACTGCTCAATTATAAAAAATATATTTTATGCCCGTAACATTTTTTTTATTTCAAACAAGTAAATATATATACAGTCTGAAGAAACATCATTATCTCAATTACAATTGTTTTTCAAACTTTCTTCAGGTAGGTAGGTAGTAAAAAGCACATTTGAAAAAATAATTTTTATTAAACCCAACGGCCACCCTGAAACGTAAAAGGATCGTGCAAACAAATTTACAGACAGTTGAAATGCAAAAAGGTCGAGACAAAGAGGACTTCTGTAAAGTAGTCAATAAAGAGTTTTATAAGGAAAAGTGCTGATATTCAACGATCTTAAATCATCACGTAGACATTGCGATATTTTACGAAAAGGCGAACAAACCGTATGTACTAGATATAATATTAATAGGCTGGACTTGCCAACTTTCGGCACGTAAAGCCACGGCATACACAGGATGTTTTGCAAGAGAAATAGTAAATATTTTGGAAGATTGTACTATCGATTAATACGACTATAAAATGTACCTGGTTGCTTGGGAATTCTTTAGTAAACATAAATCGATTTGTCGGCAACGTACTCTACACACTCTTGCAACTCTGGAACTGGTTTCATGGGAGCAGATAGTTGCTTAAATTCAATTAAAACAAATCATTTTCAGCCTTACTAAAAAGAACACTTCACAACCGTTAAACGGTGTTTTTTTTGCACATTGTACAAAGACTGTACATTTTCAAATTCGATTTATTACTTTTTTAAAGTAGGAAATTCACCCTAAAAATAGGCCTTGCCTATTTATTACTAATAAAAAAGTTTTTTACTCTATTTTTCACATGAAGCAACACTGAATCGCGCATGCGCTGATTCCCACTATATTTGCGGTGTGTTGTGTTGATATTTAGATCTAGAAACCTATACACAAATCGCAAGTTTTTTGGTAAAATTATCAATTTTCTATTATATTCATAAATTTTAATATGTTTTCAATTTATTTGTGTAATTTTTTCAGGTTATTTAGTCAGGTTATACAATAATCATATGTTGCAAATTAAAATGTAAGAAATGGTTTTATACGTTAATCAATATTTAAATTGAATTTTAGGGTGTATATTTCATAAAAATTTCTTGAAAGTGATGTTTTTTTTTTTAACATAAATGTCTAATACATGTGTTGGTAAACGTATCAAAGAAATTAACGTCTTAAGATGTGCAAGCAATGCATTAATTGTTATTGTAAATTTTTGAGAAATAAAACCAAACTTCAAAAATTTTTAATTTTTTTTATTATATGAACGAGAAATAGTGAAGTGATAGTTTTCTTCCAAATTCATTAAATAAAAGTGTTTTTTTTAATTTTGTACATATGTTTTTTAACTTCTCTAAATTTTTATTAAAAATGCTTTAAGTAAGCTTTTTTTCAAAAAAATGTCGTGTTTGACGCTTAAAACGTAGCAATTAATAAAGCTAAAGTACATTTAAAATACAAAAATCTAAAAGATAATTATATCTAGTTTTGATGGTGGTACTTGTTTTTATAACATCTTAAAAAATAAGAAATGTATGACATTTAAAATACGTCGGAAAAATTCCGAAATTTGTTCAGAAATTATTAATAAAACAAGTACATATATATGTTACTGTAAATGCCCGTAAATTGGTAAATCTTAAATTTTACTAGTAAATCTTATGATATAATATTCATATTCGTAATGAACGATTATCACAGAACACTTCGGACTTTTGCCATTAAAAGTTAGTAAATCTTAGAATTTTCTGGAAAATATTAAGATTTACCGTAGTACGGGTTTTTTCAGTAACATATACAACAGAAAAACTACCCTCTTCGGCTGGATAAGCAATTCATATATCTTTCGATGAACAATTTTTTGTCATTTTTCAATTAATAATGTTATCACATACATGGTCGTTTATCAATTGAATAAATTTTTCACATTTTAACAAGACTGCATACACCACACATATAATCAAAATTATCAACGTGTTTCGAAATCAATGGTTTCTTCGGCAGGACAAAATGAAAATTAACAAAATTACAATGAACCAAACTCAGAAAAAATAAATTTCCCCTTTTGTCTACTTTCCAAACATTCATTTTCACATAACTCTATTTATTAATTTAAAAATAACAAAAACTTTTTGCGCAACCCTTTATAATAATATATATTTAAGTAATTTATCTCATCTTATATTATAATTATATGTATAAAATATCTGTTTCTTTTTTATTATAAGTAATCCGAATAAATTTAACTTCCTCAACAAATAATTTCATTTAATTTCCAAAAATACGATTATCCCTAAAGAGATAAATAAATAAATATACAGGTAAATTTTATCTTATTTTAGAGAAAATTGTCGAAATATTTTCAAAGACGGAAATCATTTCCTTAACACATAATCACTCTCACTGTCTCCTCCATAGTCGAGAGGTTCTCGATTAGCAATTCGAAGATTGCAGGATCAAATCCCGGAATTTGCAAATAAATATTATTTGTTTAATGAAAAACAAATACCTTTGTATAACACCACTATTTTATTAACAATATCAACATGTTTCGAAAACTATGTTTTCTTCGTCAGGATAATAAGTCAATAATTTAATATTATTCTGACGAAGAAAACATAGTTTTCGAAACATGTTGATATTGTTAATAAAATAGTGGTGTTATACAAAGGTATTTGTTTTTCATTAAATTAATGATGACACCCCAAAGTAAATATGCCTATTTTGAAGAAATATTATTTGATTGATTTGTATTATTTCACAATTTCATTTAAAATAATTTAAGGTATATTTACGGCGGTGACCGGACAACTCAGAATGAAATCAACTTAGAACCTCCTTTGAAAAGTCATTTAGAGTTATGAAAAAAAAAATGGTTAAATAGGTTACGTTAGGTTAGCGTTGTAGGCTATTTTAAAATGATTTTTTTCATGGCTTTTAATGACTTTTCAAAGAGGTGTTGAGTTGACTTGATTCTTAGTTGGCATGGAACCATTTACGGCACGTTCCAGAGTGGAAGATACTCAGAATATTACGCTGGTGTAAGACATCGTTCAGAATTGAAACATTGCTTGTAATTGCATCGACCACCACAACACGGGCATGTGCCTAGCATGGTGGTCGAAAAATCATAAAATTCATGTAACAAACATTTTAATGAATAAAGAAAACAAAAAAAAAAACAAAAAAATTGATGATCAGTACATCCCTCTCTTCAGTACATCCTCCTCTTCCCCCATCTCCTTCCCCTCCCCACTACCTTCAGCCTCACGACATATTCCAACTTGGCCATTGTCTCACTGGATCCAGGTGGGAGCAGTTGGGACAGTGCGGTATTCACATAAAAAGAGGCCTACGAGTCAAAAGCTCTCAAGAATATTGACACCATTGGTTTTCTTTCTAATCGGTAGACGAACAAATGACAGTGACAATGATACAAATATAAACACGTACAATAATATGTTTTCTTTCACGCTCTGTACAAGTTTTCACAAATTCATGGCTGAATTCAAGCTATGGAGTAAGCTCTTCTGAACCCTTTGGGGCTATTGGGATTCTTGGGGGTGGATTTGGTTTTCTTTTTCTTGTGTACTGCGGAGGGCGGAGGGTGTTGCGGAGGCTGTTGTGGGCGGGGGCGAGGTTGTTGGACCGGAGGGGGTAGTGGAGCCAGACTCAGGGGAGCAAGACCTGGTAGAGGGTGTTGCGGAGGCTGTTGCGGGCGGGTACGGGGCTGCTGGACCGGATGGGGCGGTGGAGCCAGACTCAGAGGAGCAAGTACTGGTAGAGGGTGTTGCGGAGGCTGTTGCGGGCGGGGGCGGGGCTGCTGGACCGGGTGAGATGGTGGAGCCAGACTCAGTGGGGCAAGACCGGGTAGAGAAGGATTCGGTGGGGGCTCCACGAGCACCTCCTGGCATCTTCTGCTTTTGGCTTCAGCACGCTGCGCCTCTGCGAATCTAGCCAGCTCTAGTTCGTATGCTATCGCCTGCAAAAAAGAAAACATTTGTAAATATGAAGTTAAAATCATTGCATTATCAGTGTTTCGGGTGAATTATCAGTTTTTCATGATTCAGAATCGACATGTTACTTGAAATAGCTCTAGAGGTGTTTATTCCCAATCTTTTTCTTCTTCATCCTCCCCTTCCCACTCACTTCGTACCAACTCAACTCACCCCGATTGGATATGCCATAGCCCCAATAGCAGTTTTTTTTTTTTTACATGAGCACCACACAGGAGGCCCTGAGGAAAATAATTCCCCTAAGGCCTATGTCATATTTGGGGATGCTGTGTGGAGGGTTTTTATTTTAGGAAAGGAAGGGGAGGAGAGTTCTGGAAAGGAAAGGGTTTTAAGGGGTGGGTAGGAATCTGGGGTTCAGTGTGTCCTGGTCATCCGCCTCCAAGACCTAGACAAACCTCATCCCATGAATCCGGAGACCCTTGCTAAATCACAAAACGTAGCGAACCACTTAGGGCGACCTATGGCAGAGATGTTGGTTATCCAATAAAGGTTCCCGGGGCGGCGGTACCCATTCCCGCCTCCCAAATTGAAAACTTGGGGCAAACATCGGAACTGTTAAGCGGCTAATACACCGATCGTCCAGTTGACGTCATGACAATAAAATAACGGTCTGCAAACATCTTCAAAAAATGAAAATTTGAGTCAAGTGTGTGATAATGCACAAAAACTTTTTGTGAATTGATGTTGTCTGGGTCACTGCTGGAATATTTTAAAATGACATACTAATGGACCCGACCCTTATGCCTCCCGGTATTATTTGAGAATGATTAATATGTAGACCGCAAACACATATAAATAATATTTAATGTAAGGTGAGCATTCGAATATTGCTTTCATCATTATCTCAAAATTGAGTATTTGGAGATGTTTGACTAATCAACTGGACGATCAACACATAAAAAATTAAGCCTTACAACAGACGATAGGCGAATGCAGTCTAATGAAAGGCGAATGGTCTAGCTATGGACTTACATAATAATAATATCATGATACAGTTGTAATTATATAAAAACTAGCTTTTCCCCGCGGCTTCGCTCGCATGGTATTACGGGAAATAACTGTAGCGCTTGCACTTATCAATTATCTCCCCCCCACCCCACCCCCATCCCCTCCCGCATTCCATATATTCATTCCCTTACATTCAGTTTTCAAACATCTCGCCTACCACCTAAATTTCATAATGCTATAGCTCAAAGAAAAAAAGAATTACTTATCCAATTTTGTTCATTCGTTCGGAATTTATGCGCTTACAAACATTTCGGATGTTTATTTTTATTTAAATATTTGGAAGTTCGTTATTATAATAAAAAAATACTCTATTTATCATTCAGTCTTTATAATCGTTACGAATTATATTTTTAATATAGGAACTCAAATCTGACATTTATTCCAAGCTTGTCCAAAAAAAAAAACGAATTCTAATATTTAAATTTTCTGCAGTAGTAGCTGACTGAGTACCTACCAGCATAGAGCCCAAAAATATATCAACATTGTTTCCATGGAAAAGATTTTTTTTTGACGTTAGCCAGAGCTTACCATCATATACAAACTGTAGTCTGCGCATATAATTTAGCTTTACATTGGTGAAAGAATTATTAAAGTCTTTATATTGTGTTATGCGTGAAAAGGTCATAAACTCGAGCAGTTTCGCATTTATAAGTATATATAAGTATAAGTATAAGTATAAGTATAAGTATAAGTATAAGTATAAGTATAAGTATAAGTATAAGTATAAGTATAAGTATGAGTATGATTTTTGTATAAATTGTATTTACTTATTTTAATTTATTAATCCCACAGAATATTTGGATGTACTGAAGACACATGTTTGTGTATAAAAATGTGTATATAGTATATTCACATTTGAGGATTATAAAAATGTACACAAAATTGTATTTTAAATATATAAAAATCACAGGAAATTTGTTAAAAATGTTTTTTTTAAATATAGGTGGTTTCCTTGTTTTGTGATTTTAACAACTATTGTCACCGACCAATAAATGTTCACAATAATAACCAAATGGAAATATCCAAGCATATTTCTACGCTCCTGGTATTATGGTCATGTCGGCAGTTTCATGTTTTGACGTTCATTATCATTTTGTATATTTATTTAGTTTAATTGCGAAGTTAGCGCTATTGCGGAATAAATAACACAAATTACCCAATGACATTTCTGTGTTCCTGGTATTTTGTTCCTGTCAACAGGCACGTGACTTTATTATTTAATTATACTTACTACCTATCATAGATCCGTTAAAAATTACGAATAGTCAGAATTCTCAACAAATCAGATCCAATTTTGTAAAATGGCAATTAAAATATTTTTCTGTTAAAAATATTTTATTAATAAGTAGGTATTTATCATTTGTGTGAATTCTCCAAACAACACCTCGCATTTTGATAAAGACACTTTTAAAGCAAATCCGAGTTTTAGAGATCATTGAACCAGAGTTACCTCATGGGGGTGTCGTCTTTGGGTAAGAATAATCTAGTTGAATTTAATGTTTTAAAGACCCAATCATGTCTGATTACAATTAAAAGAGATCGAAATGACAATCTAGTCTCCTTCAATGGAAGCAATCTTCCCAACATGTCTTCCATTAATATGCTCGGTGTAACTCTAAGTGACCAGCTCAGGCACAGGGGCTCCATCGAAGCCAGAGTCAAGTTAGTCTCTCGGAAGCTGGGCGTACTGAACGGGCCCGGCAGATACTTTCATAGTACACAGCTGCTGATGCTGTACAAATCGCAATTGCGCCCTACTGTTGAATTTGGAAGCCACCTCTGGTATGCAGCCTCAAAATACCTGAAAAACCATTGACTCTCTGCAAAAACGGGCGGTCCGTTTGTGTCCTCAATCTTAAGCCGCCGCATCCCGAATTTCTACCGATTTATTAGATATTTTCCTTAAACAATTTAAATTTTAAAGCTCTTAACGAAATGTATGTTTATTTTGAAGATAATATCTAGACGTTCTCTATGCCGAAATACAAATTATATGAAATTTCCTCGATTGAAAAAAACGCAAAATATGCTCCAAAAATTATTAAAAACACGTTTTTTCATTTATTTTAGAAGTTATATGTATAAAAAAATTCACAGTGTTTATTTAAATGCTGCTTTAGAGTTCTCCACGATAATGTTTGCTCTATTTTAAATGACTCGTTTTTTATTAAATATTTTCACAATTTTCGCTTAAATTTTATCGGTTTTAATATTAGCGCGCTCTCTCTAACATTCTTATTTACAAATCTCTCCAGCTTCTTCTTTTTGAGCGGGTATACGGCACCTTAACCAGCGGATTGAAATTTTTAGGGCACAGTCGTCAGGTATATCGGTATAACGATGAAAGATGCTCCAAGAAATTAGCGTCACCGGCACCGGTGCATAGTCGAGAAACACGCCGAACGTGCCTAACGATGTACACTGTTTAAATTTGTCACACGAGAACGGGTCGCTTCTACGACTCGTTCTTGAGCTCAAGAGAGGTACAGAAACACACTCGAGTTTGGTATTTTTAATAAATTGAATGGAAAATCCAAAAAATTAAAAACGTTATTTCAAATTCAATGCACCTATTCATACACACCATAATGTAATGACATATAAAGTTTCTAATAGGTGTAACTAATAATATTAACAAAAACAGCTTTGTTCCCGTTTTCAAATCTATATAATTTAAATAAGGCTAAAATTATTTAATGTGGAATTAAATTCACTGTTGGTATGATTTAATTTAAGCCCGTATTTGTATTCAAATTTACCGGAAAATAAATTACAACACATGTCTGAAAGGCACCTACAAAAAAGAATTTGTATTTCGTTAGTCCCAGTCGGTTAAAATTTAGCATAATTTTTCCAGTCTTTTAATTTATGTCACAACACATACGAAACGTTTAACGAACCTGTCCAACATTCATAAAAACATGTTTATTGTTCTTTGAGATAATAAAAAAATTACGGCACTGAAAAGTCGTAAAAAACCAATTAGAATAACAAACTTTTTTAACTGTACACAAAGGATTTTTATTTCTTGAACCTGCACCGCGATGTTTTGCCGCATGTTGGATCTTCGATTGATGTTTATCAACCACGCGAAAACAGATAAAATTTAAACGTTGTTGAAATCCATTTATTTGGTTTTGACGGATTGCCGAAATACTGATCGAAAGGGTCACTCAAAATACTGATATATATTTTTCTGTCTTTCTTCAATCTTTGTACTTCCTTTTTATCATCTGTATTTCTTCTATTCTTTTTTTAATTTATTTCTGTGATAAAAAAAAACTTCAATAATGTTAAGGAGAGTTGTTGCGTTTCATTCCGACATATTGTGTTTTAGTTGCTCTGCGGGATTATTTTTATATCAGTGGCCCCTTAGGTCTAATATCTTTGAAAATGTGTCAAAATTAGTTATAGCTTCATAATTTGATTACGAAATTTGGTTTACGTTGTTGCAATAGTGGTAAAAATGGCAAAGTTTGCAAGTGAATTAGAGTGAACAAAGGATTTGACAAAAGCATCACATCAATATTCACAAGATAAGACCCACTTCACTTTTGTTTATATTTTAGTTGATGGTGAAGATTGTTTATGTTAGAACAAATTATTTCTTAGCGATCTTACAACAACATAAATAATACCACTTAGAGAGCACCTTTTTGAAATATTTTTTTCTTATTAGTTTTTCTTATTTCTAGTCGGCCTTTATTCATCACATTTCAGAAGAGTGGTCATTGTTCGCACACGGAATTCGTACGCAGATAAAATATTTAATTTTTTTAATTTCTTCGTCAGGTTTTTATTTTATTTAGATATTTCACGGATACTCGAAGACCCAGGAAGAAGAAAAGTGATTATTTCAGAAGCCGTTACCACGGGGAAAGAAAAGTGAGACGGAGAAATACAAGAAGAGCCAAGAGAGACTAGAAGAAGGGAAGATGCAAGAAGAGCCATGAATGACTAGAGATATAAGAATAGATAAGAAGGTTCGGTAAGAAGTGAGAAGATTCAAGAAGAGACAAGAAGAAACAAGAAGAGCCAAGAAGGGGCAAGAATAGCCAAGACAAACTTGAAGAAACACGAAAAGACAAGAAGAGCCAAGAAGAGACGAGAAGAACTAGAAAGAACCAAAAAGTTGCAAGGCACTGTAAGAAGAGGCAAGAAGAAGGAAGACATTAAGAAGAAAACAACAACGCTCAATCAATTCCTTTATTTCTACCCACCCTAAATTCCAATATTGACTTATTAGGTTGCCATGTATACCGGTCGATTAAACTCAAACCATCCTCAGAACACGTGTTCCAAGTCCTAACAAATCAGGATCCCCTGGTGTACCGGTCTCACCGGGTCAGGAGCGCTCCTGGCTGGGGTGGTACAATCGTACCGTATCTATCTTATTATTTTTTTTCTATTTTTCCATTTTCCCCTTGTCGATTATTAAAAGACTGGCATAAAAGTATTTGTGATGTAGGTGGTAAATAAGCAAATTATTGACGGATCATATATTAATTAATTAGTTCAGCGCATTCCAACCACATAACTATTATTTATCTTAAAATTTTCCAAACCAAGTTCTATAGTCATTTAAGCTTTTATTGCTCTTACTCCGCTAAAGCGTTTGTAATCTCCTGGTTTTTTTTTTATTCTTCATTTTAAGGCGGCGCTCTTAACTCTCTTAAGAAGAAGATGGAGAGATATGTAATTACGAATGTTGGACAGAGCGCGCTAATATTTTAAGTTATAAAATAGCAGCGAAAATTGCGAAAAAGCTTCATAAAACATGACTCGTTTAAAATAGAGCAAAAATCTTGTGTAACGTATCTTAAGTATCATTTAAAGAAACATTGTGAATTTTTTCACAAATATAACTTGTGAAATAATAGAAATACACTTGTTTCAAATAATTTTCGGAGCATGCTTTGCGATTTTTTTCTCTCGAGGGAATTTCATATAATTTGCGTTTCGGCGTGGAACGTATCTAGATATTATCTCAAAAAATAACATATATTTTTTTAAGAGCTTAAAAACTTCAAATGTTTAAGAGAGATATGTAAGAAATCGGTCGAATCCGAATAGCGGCGGCTTAAGCACCCGCTTAAGTGCCACAGCAGTTTGTCAGTAGGTCAGTTTACAATATTAATATAACACTTAAGCACACATATAATGAAAAACCACAATATATAAAAAATATACAGAAGAATAACATTTCAAGTAACTACAATTATACACAGGCATAAAATACATAGACATACATACGCAGGCAATGTACTCGTAGTCATATTAATATTATACACTAGCTGGCATGCGTTGCTTTGCCATATTCAAAGAACTAAATTGTTTCTCTTTCCCGTGCGTCCCCATACCTCTCCCGCATCCCCTTCCTTTCCCGTGTTCCCCTTCCACCTTCCCCGCCTTCTCACTCCCCTCTCCCGCTCCCCCGTCCCGCATTCCATATATTCAGTCCCATTACATTCAGTTTTCAAACAGTTCGTGTGCCACCTATTACAATTTTTTTAATTCAAATTTTCATTTTTCACACAATACAAATATTCATTTTTGTTTATTATAAGAACAATCAATCAAATTTGTTACCTGACACAGGTACCTATTTAAAATATCTATCTTGATTCGATTCAAATTATTTGGTAAGTACTTCAAATTAATTCATTAATTTAAAGAGTTTTGAAATTGAATTTTGACTTCACAATCATTGTTTTGCAAAATGTCATTCTCAAATTTTTGACAGTTTTGCAAGATTTTTTGTGATGATTAAAAAACTTTTCAGATTAATTAATTAATTATTATTTAACTTTTCAATTAATCAATTATTTATTGTTGCATTTTTAATTAAATGAAGACATGAGCGAAACTCAATCGAAAATCTGGAAAAATCAGAAAAAGATATTTACACCTCTGGGACTCGAACCCAGGACCTTCCTACTTTCCGGGTTGGGTGCTCTTATCCACTTAGCTAAGGTGTCAATATCCAATTCGGTCACTTTTAACTGTACCATACTTCGACTAAGAACCACTCAAATTATCTTCATTTTTCTTAACGCATATTTTTGTTGGCTGCCATCTTTATGAATGATTGCAAGATTCAACTCGAACTAAATGCAATCTAGATGGTATCTGGATAAATTTTCATCCATTTTATTTCATGTGCGGCATCTATTGACCTTTCTTCAAGTCTAGGATGAATATTATTATTTTTTTATTTTAACTTTTTATGAGTAAAACCTCAAACTGTAATATTTAATTAAATGAAGACATTGTGAGCTCATATTGTCTTCACAATTTGGGAGGCGGGAATGGGTACCGCCGCCCCGGGAACCTTTATTGGATAACCAACACCTCTGCCATAGGTCACCCCAAGTGGTTCGCTACGTTTGGTGATTTAGCAGGGGTGCCCGGGTTCATGGGGTGAAGTTTGTCTAGATCTTGGAGGCGGATGACCAGGACACACCGAACCTCAGATTCCTACCCGTCCCTTAAACCTTTTTCCTTCCCAGAACTCTCCTTCCCCTCTTTTCCTTAAAAAACCCTCCACACAGCATCCCCAAAGATGACATAGGCCCTGAGGGAAATTATTTTCCTCAGGGCCTCCTGTGTGGAGTTCATGCAAAAAATTACGTGTATTAATATTGTGTGTATGGTGGTCGTACATCAATACGTTATATTGCATCTGAAACATTTATAAGTTAGTTACAAAAAGTTAGATGGTTAGAAAAACTTTTAAACACAGTAACTTAATTAGGTGAACTCGGCATTTAATTTTGATCAAATAATTAAGGTTAAATAATTATTTCAAATACGAAAACGATTGTCCTTTCGCAAACTATAATATCTCAAATTATTTTAGATCATAATGTGTGTGTGCTTTGGGTTTAAGTTGTGGGTTGTTCAAAGTTCAGCTGGTACCTTCAACGGTCGGCAAGTTTAGCGCTGTCGCTAATGGCAAACATTGTTTCAAATAATATCATCTAATAACAGACCCGATGGACCTTTGAACAAATAGAAGATTCTCAAACTAAGCTCTCAAAACCGATAAATATTATTAATAAATTGATACACCTGTTGGGCTGTTACGATGTTTGTTTAGCGATGACTTCAGAGAATATCGAATATCTACATTTTAAAAAATAAACTACACTTTGTTGGGATTAGAACTCTCGACCTTTGGGTCTAGGTCAGGTTTCAACAAAGAAAACGTCGTACGACTTCATGGTTTAACAATAACATACGTGAAATTGTGAAACCTTCGTTATAACAACTGGAACAAGGTAAAGAAGCAAAATATTACCATATCATGACATTTATTTTTTATGTGAGTACCTCACAAATTCGCAACTGCTCCCAATCGTCTGGAGCCAGTAAGGCTATGGCATCTCCACTTGGGCTGAGTTGTTAAGCTGAAGTGAGGAGGGGTGAGGATGATGGGGAAGTTTCTGATTTTCAAATTTGGTCATGCGGCTAATGCCATTTTTAGTAACGTTTCGATTATAGATGGCGGTCTTTTACTAGGGTTATACAGAAATTATCTACACCAAGTATAGTATAAAAGTGTTTCGTGTTTTATGTTTGGTGTTTTATCAGGAGTGTGCCCGGGTTCATGGGGCGAAATTCGTCGTGGTATAGGCTGCGAATGAGTCTGCCGACCCGTTGCTTAACGGGTCGGATCGTTTGATACTGATTGAGAGAGACCTTTCGATCTCTTTGGCAGGACTCTCTCAACCCGTCGCCTTTCACCGAAGTGGGAAGGACGGATTCAAACTTCCGTCACTCCTGAACACATTGACCCCCAAATTTCTACCCTCCCTAATATTTTTTTCCTTCCCAGAATTTCCTTTCCCTAAAAATACCCTCCCCACAGCATCCGCAAACATAACATGGCCATGAGGGATTTTTTTTTCTTTGGGCCTCCTGTGAGGATCTAATGTAAAAAAGTCCCACAATGGTTGGTTTTTTTTTAACGAATAATTCCAAAAAAAGAAATGGGATTACTACTTACTATTGTAGATATTTTTAACATTTCAATTTTATTCCAGAAACACAAAAATTATATGTTTTACCTAAATACAATATTAAACACCATTTTAATGTTCATATAATATAAATCCTGTTTTTTTTTAATGTCGTCTGCTAAATTGCATTGATATTATTAAGTGTCGCGTAAAGTGTATTTGTACTTGGATTCATATACACACTGAATCTCCTCCTACACTCCTGGTACACTGAACCTCAGCTTCCTAACCATGCCTTATAGCCATTTGCTTCGCAGATCTTCCTCCCCTTCATTTTCTTAAAAAGCTCCTCTATACAGTATCCCCAGAGATGACGTAGGCCTTGAGGGAAATTATTTCCACCTGGCCCTCTATGTGGAGTTAACGTAAAAAAAATCTAACACTATAAAATCAAATCCACAGCATGAACACAATAGTAGCAGAATATATCGACCGAAGTAAAAATAGATTTTCCAGAAGAAACTAAGCCTTTTTCCAATATCTAGGCTCCATTGTAAGAACATATTTCACTTGAATGTCGGGAGTCCTATAAACCCTCTGGTGCAGCTGATGCATGTGTCTGGTCCCTGAGTTTAATAATTTTAATAAAAATATTTATTTATTTATTTATTTTATCAGGTTCTTCATAAAACAGTTGTACACCAGAATATTATGGAGAAGATTACAAAATTTAAAGAAAAAAGTGTATGGGGGAAGTTTCACTATGTCGTGACACGTCAGAAGATGGAAACAGGTTTAAAATTGGGTCATTTAAAAACAATTTTTGGTTATTAATAAAATTCAAATTCCAATGTTAAACCTGTTTCGTTTGTAAATTGTTCCCTATTGCCCCTCTTCCCTCTATCCATTCTTACCTTTCCATTGACTTAGTCTATTATTTATATTTATGTTGTCTTTGTCTATGACCATTGTTTTTTATTTATTTTTTTATAATTAGTTAGTAAACCCTGAAAAAGTGAGTTTAACTCACGAAACGTTTTGGTTTTGTAAACAATAAAAGTGGTAAAAACTAAGTATATTATTAATTTTGAATATTAATGGTGCCACAAAATAAGTTTGCTGTGTTTGAAGAAGAAACTAAAATCTTTCAAGAAATCTTTCAAGTAATACAGGGAAGATTGTAAGTCATCAAACATAGTGAACCACTTGGGGTGACCTCAAGGCAGAGGTGTTGGTTATCTAGTTAATGGTTCTCGGGGCGGCGGTACTCATACCCGCCTCCCAAAATAATTTCCTCCCCCCTCTTCACTAATCCCATACCTGTTACGCCTTCACTCCACTTCTACACTTTAAAATTGTGTAATATCATTCATTCAGTTGACATATTATATTTTGTCCTGAGGAAGGGACGGTTAATGGTTAAGCTCAGAGTTAATTAAAAAAATATAGCGGTTGTAAAAATCCCATATTGTTTCATTTAATATTATTTCATTTATCCCGTCGTTTAAAGAGTTGGGTACAAGGAGCTTATACTAAATAGAAGGTTGACAGTGACTGGTTTAAAATACTTGAGCGTTTAGCAAAACGCCAAACCCATAGCAATTAAAGCAATATGAAGTAGGTAATGGAGCAACGTCAGACCGAGATGGCCCTTTTCGAATTTCCACTTTGAATTTCATCGTTTGTCAAGTACCTACAGCTCCAAGCGCTCCTGACGAAGGGTAGACACGGGACGGGATCCGATTAATAACGACCGCGCTTGAGGTGAAACAAGGAACATTCATAATTACAGGCAATATGAACATATTTATTTACAGTACCTACTACTTATTCTATATATGTAGATACAATTTCAAAGAGTGCGTCACAAATATTAGGATTAACGCTAAGAATCACAAATCGCTTTAAAAGTGCAGAATTAACTTTAACATTATACAAATCAATCGAAGTATTCTCGAATACGGATCCACTATTTGGTCTCCCAATTATGAGATTAACAATTACAGAATCGAATCCATTCAAAGAAAATTACATATACACCAAATATTTTATCCCAAATTAACATCAACACATCATCAATAAATTCATCAAAACACACAAATACAAGATATTTCTCTCCTGAACCACGAACATTAAAAGATAATATAACACTATACACTGCTCTAATAATGAAATAAAAAAATATATTTTACCATCAATCATATGAAGCTGGTATTGTGACGAAGCCCTTTATTCAAAGACAGGCCATATTGTTGTACCCACTAAATCATTGTCCCATCAGCACAGGTGCCAATAATAATGTGATTCTTTTGTATTCTACCTTTTACTCATTCTTGTTTGTCATTCACTTTTGCATATTTAGCTGATTATTTTTGTTATAATTTCTGTTATGCACTGTATTTAAATCATCCATGTTTATAATTTTTTGGGCAACATGCCTATTTTTTGTACTTAAATAAAAACAAATAAATATCCCACACTCAAAACCAACTACACAAATTAATTTTTTCCGAAGAACATGCACACATGCATGCATTAAAACATACCGAACATGCACACAATACAAATGTACATATTTTCTTTCATTCGGTGATATTGTTTATCAGATCAATTTACTAAGGAATGCACAGAGAATTTTTTAAATCAAAATATTTATTACGAACTCCCCCTATTCTTACATAAATTGTGTTTTCAAAA
The DNA here is from genome assembly GCA_936435175.1 of Glyphotaelius pellucidus. Taxonomy (NCBI): domain Eukaryota; kingdom Metazoa; phylum Arthropoda; class Insecta; order Trichoptera; family Limnephilidae; genus Glyphotaelius; species Glyphotaelius pellucidus. Next base: position 40,454,290 of record OW386543.1, read on the forward strand.
AAATAATGTTAAGGGGAAATATATAAAACATGTGTATAAATAAAACTGTTTTTTTTTTCAAATAAAGTAAAATTAAATAAAAGTCGATTGACGGTCATCAAATACTTCCAAACATTCAACTCTCCAGCCTTACTGTTTTCTGGTTGTTTTCAGTTCTCTGCTATGAAATGTGTTGAATCCTAAATTTCAAATGAAATGAAATCATAAAAATCAATCAAAGATATTTTTTTCCTAAAAACAGGAACAGAAAATTATTTTTCTCTCGTAAACATGACATAGGTTTTATTCTGCGTCAAAAAGGGGTTGATTTTGTTATTTTCTTTGCCCAAGCTACAATACAATACAGAAATTATCACATCAAGAGAATTTAATTAAGCTTATTTTAGTATTTACCCTAAAAAGTATTCATTTATTAGTTTTTTTTAAATAAAACTTATTGTTTTATTATGTTGCCTTTGTGCAAACTCAATCATTTTAAATAACAAACAATTATCGCGAAGGTTGGTGTAATGATAGGTTAGAACTTCTATGTTCAGGTAGGTACACACTCCTTGCTCCACCCACATTCACAATCATCTAAAAATACCTGCACACCCGTTGTTTCGACTTTATGCCACGTTCTACTAAGCATTTTTCACAAAAGTGTTTGTTTTAACTTTCAGACGAAATGTGTTGGATAGATCTTCAACATGTTTCGTAAAAGAAAACAATTCTCATTTAAAAAAGTTGAATGTTTTGATTAAAAAATTTAATCAATAGCAAATAATGCCTTTCTTTACAGAAATCGTTGAAAAAAATAATAATTATATTCATAGGATAATTATTTGTAAAGCGCCGTTTTACGAAAAATCAAGAGGCAAATAAATATATTTTTTAAATTATTTGAATTAGCTGGGGTCTCGCACTTTCCTGGCAAGAAAAATCTCCTGGGTTCAATTCCCAGATGATACTGAATTTTTTCTGTCTTTTCTGTTTAACATATTTCGTCTGAGAGTCGTTAATATTGTCTCCAGTGATACATTTTTTAATAAGCTTATAAATTTGTTCAGGTGAATATGGTTTACAGAGTATTGCTTAAATAAGTTTGAAACGAAAAGGTTCAATTTATTCGAACTATATTCCAGGCATATCGCCCAAGGATTCAATCTTAGAGCTTTCAGCGTAGGAGGAGGGAAGGAATGGGAATTAAGTTGCGGTACAATTTTATATCCGATATTAATCGTAGACTTTATAAAGCAAAGCAATTTAAAGCCAATTTTTTTTCTTTTATAATAAAAATGAGACCATTATCAAAGTCCCTTGCGGGTTTCTGCATTTTTCCCGATACTTATTTTGTGTTTTGTTTCTCGGGGTTTCCGCTTTCTTTCGAGGACAGAGTATTTGTTTCGATTCACAAAAAGGGAACAAAGTTTTTATAATCGTTCGGAATTTTTTCCTATATTTTTTAAATGGGCTATCGTTGATAGGAAGCAATAAATAAAATTATATTTCCACCTTCTTAGGATAGACAGGTACTTGGTGCTTATGAACAATCACCATTCATAAACGTTGCTTGAAATGGCAATATCCGTGTTTGTTGACCAGATCTTCATAGCCAGGTACTTACTAACTTTCCTAACCCTCTTCTTCCCAAACCGGGAATCTTCCCAATCCCTCCAGCCGTAATTTAGGAGACGGATATGGGTTCCGCCGCCCCGGGTACCATTTAATGGATAACCAACACCCCTGACTTAGGCCACCCCAAGCGGTTCGGTACGTTTGGCGACTTAGCAGGAGTACCCGGATTTATGGGTGAGGTTTATCTAGATCTTAGCGGCTAATGCATTTGCTCACCTACTTCGTGGTGGGAGGGAGACCAATGTGTACTGGTTGAAGGAGACCTAACCTAGACCTCTCCAGCCGGACTCTCTCCACTCGTCGCCTTGCATAGCAGAGGGAAGGATGAATTTATACGTCTGCCTCTCCCACATTAATAACTAGATTCCTGCCACCCCTAACACCTTTTTCCTTCTCAGGACTTCCCCTCATTCCTTTCCCTTAAAATATCCTCCAGACAGCATCCCTAAATATGACGTAGGTAGTGAGGGATTTTTTTCTTCAGGGCCTCCTGTGTGAAAATCCATAAAAAAGTGATGGCATTTTGTACTTTACAATTATAGACATTTTTTGTACTTAAATTTCATTCCAGTAAAGCTATTTTTTTTTACCTAAATAGAGTATTGCACACCGTTCGTATAATTTCAAAACATTTTTTTTAATACCTCTATCCTGCTATTTTTAATGTCTGTTTAAATGTACATATATTTCATCGTTTTTTTTTTTCTTTATTCGAAATTAAATAGGTTTTTGATTACCCACCTTTTATTGTATTACATGTAATTCAATGAAGTACGTATGTTTTCTCAGATTTCCACTAAGTAGTTAGTTGCGATCGTAACGGGCTGAAATAATAAAAACCTTTTTTTTATTTTAAAAGATTAAAACCTCGAACTAATAATGAACTCAATTAAGGGTAAAATTTGGGGTTTATTTGACCAAACTCTGGTAGAACCGGTTGTAGGTACTTCTCACAAAATTGTAACTTTAAGGAAAACGTCCCAAACATTCGCTACTCTTGCCCTTCAAGAATAATTTCCGGCTGTGAACGTGATTCGTTGGAACTTTGGAATATAAACTGCTATACTCAAAGCTGTTATTCATTTCCGCTAACCTTTCAGTTCCAAATGAGATTTGTTTTTAAGAGAGTTATTTATCAATTACGATTTATTTAAGTAATCTTTATTATTGAATACCGTTAGTATTTTATACATTCCTCACGCATACAGGTATATACTTATCACATGTACTCGTATGTGTGAGAAATGTATAACATCACATCACATATACAATATAAATGTGATATGATATACATTCTTCACTCAAACTGGTGTTCCTATTTGTGATGTGATATTATACATTCTTCACTCATACGGGTATATAATATGTGATATTATACATTCTTCACTCATACGGGTATATATATTTTTTTTTTTTTTTTTAAATTTATTTATTTATTTTATAAATCAACAATCCAGTCCCGCTAAGCCAATTGCAATTGGCTTGACAGCAGGTGCTTATAATTCCTTACAAATATATTTAAAGTTATAATTTACATCTTTTATCTACAGTTAAACATTTTTTTTTGTTATTGTTTTTGGGGTGTTATGCCGTGTTTCGCTACCTCCTTCTTTAGCCAACGTTTCGGACAGCGTTACAGTGTCCATCATCAGGGCTGATGATGGACACTGTAACGCTGTCCGAAACGTTGGCTAAAGAAGGAGGTAGCGAAACACGGCATAACACCCCAAAAACAATAACAAAAATACTTTTTGGCCGTGAAAACCTAAAAACATACCAGTTAAACATTTTTTCATAAATTTTATCAAGTATCAAGTATCAAGTATAAATATTCTTTTTCCAATAACCAATTTTTCACCATATATTTAACCTTATTCATAGAATTATGTTGCTTTATATTGTCAGGTAATAAATTAAATATCTTCGGTATGTTGTATTCAAACGTTCTCTGTCCGTACTTATTATTGAATTTCGGAATTATTAACCCGTCGTTACGCGTGAATCTAGTGCTATATTTATGATCTAGTTTCTCTTTATGCTGCGGGGTAAATATATGCTGAATTATAATTTTATACCATAATTTTTTATATTATATATTATATAATATGTGATGTTATACATTCTTCACTCATACGGGTATATAATATGCGATGTGATGTTATACATTCTTCACTCATACGGGATATGTCTCATTCATTCTTATTTTGTTCACTACTGTAATACTTTTTTGTTTTAGTTTATTGGGGAAACCAATATACATATTATATTAAGGTAATTACATAGTACATGATTGCATAAACCAGCAAACTTTCCGCAAAAATTCATAGTATAATATTCATACATAAAAAAACATAGATACAAACAATAAAGAAAATATAAAGTGATAGAAAAAAAAAGAATATTTAAAAAAGAAATAAAATACTGTTGATACCCTCCTTTGTGTCACTTTTACTTATAATATTACGTGTCATTGTAATGTAAAAGCCTTTTTATGGCGTTAAATAAATAAATATTATGTGATGTCATACATTCTTCACTCATACGGGTATACGTATATACACTCATACACTCATGCATGTATATATGTGATGTTATACATTCTTTGCTCATACGGATATATATGTAATATGATGTTATACATTCTTCACTCATACGGTATATGAGTATATGTATATACACTACACTCATACACTCATGCATGTATATATGTGATATTATCATTCTTTGCTCATACGGATATATATGTAATATGATGTTATACATTCTTCACTCATACGGGTATATGAGTATATGTATATACACTACACTCATACACTCATGCATGTATATATGTGATATTATCATTCTTTGCTCATACGAATATATATGTGATGTGATGTTATACATTATTCATTCTTTCGGGTATAAATATGATGTGGTGTTATACATTCTTCACTCATTCGAGTATACGTGTGATGTGATGTTATTATATTTGACGGCCTACGTGGTCCCGAGGCAAGACTCTTGACTCACAATCCGAAGGTCGCGGGTGCGCAAATAAATTTTATTTGATTAATTTGTGTTATTTCACAATTTATTCATTTAAAATAATATATAGTATAAAACAATATATATAATATATTTGCGGCACGTTCGAGAGTGGAAGATACTATCGCAGTATCGCCCTGGTGTAAGACCACCATTCAGAATTGAAACGTTGCTTGAAATGGCTTTAGCCGTGTTTGACCACCACAGTGACCAGATCTGAATAGCTAATCCCAATTGGGGATGCCATAGTCTCACTGGCTCCAGACGGGAGCAGTTGGGACTCTTGTGCGGTATTTCATATAAAAAAAAAATTTAAAAAAAACATTCTTCACTCATACGGGTATATGTGTGATGTGATGTTATACATTCTTCACTCATACGGGTGTATATATATGTGGAATGTGATGTTATACATTTTTCACTCATACGGGCACATATGTGATGTTATGTGTGGGATTGTACTAACCTCACAAAATTTTGGAATAAATAATTCATTGAAGAAGAAGATAATATTTAAAAACGTTTAATGGTTGCAATTGGGACTCGGATCCGTGATCTCCGTTTTACCAGGACAGCGCCTTAGCCAACTCGGGATCTATTTATTTTACGTGATTTTTATCGATCTCATATTTCAAATTTAGAATTACCAGTATCATCTTCAACAATTTTTTCCATATTTATAGATGCTATCTTTTTTAATGATTAAAAAGTTTTGGCGAATTTATTTGTAACGTGGATAGTGGCTCGAACAAAGATATCAGATTTATATGGGATACAAATACCTAACTTTATTTACCTTTTTTGAAATTTTTTGTGTCTCGTTTTGTTTCGTGTTTCTTTTAAATACACTACATATTATTTTTATTGAATTAATTGTGATATTACAGAAATTAAACAAATAAAATTTATTTGCCACGCCGGGATTCGATCCCGCGACCTTTGGATTTGCGGGTCAAGAGCCTTACCGCTAGACCACGCCGGCCGTCAGCAGGTGTGAAGGATGATTAAGAATTTGAGGGTCAGTGTGTCCAAGAAGTAGGATCCTATTCCTCCCACTGCTGGATAGAGAGCGTCTGCTGGAGAGGTCAAAGGGTCTACCTCAATCATTCTCTCCCGATCTGGCTTACCGCTCAATTGGTGGGCAGACAAAATCTGGAAAAAACTAACCCCATAAACCCGGGCATCCTTGCTAAGTCACCAAACGTAGCAATCCACTTGGGGTGACTTATAGCAGAGGTGTTAGTTATCCAATAAATGGTTCCAGGAGCCGCGGTACTCATACCCGCCTCCCAAATTAAAAGAGTACATGTTGAAACCCTCATCTGCCAAATAATGATTGGTGCCCTTTCTAATCAGAGGTCGGCTATCATCAAGTTATCTTTACCCTGTAAACTATAACCCAATAAAATTTTTTCTTTCCCAACATTAAACTAACTTTCCGAATAATATCTACTGGTTACAAATTCAATGTTTACGTGTCAATTAACTATCCATGTTCCACATAATCCCGCTCTTTTAAAACTTAAATAAACAATAAACAAAACAAAGTGCCAGTCTAAACTAATTAATGAACATCATCGCTGGCCGCCGCACCAAATAAATTCATCAAACACTTTCTTTGAAGAACATTATTCATATTTAAAGAAAACCAGAAACATCAACAATCTCTGTTGAACTTCTTTGCCGAACTAAAGCTGTCATTTTTGTTTAATTTTCCTAAAAATTGAAAGTAAATATTTACATTTCATATTCTGAATGAAATCAAATATTAAACACTCTCTACTGGAATCTAAAGGTTATTCGTGGGTTTTCGTTCCATTGTTGTGTGGAAATTCTTGAAATTTCTCAAAAACACGCATGCCTTTTCGCTGAGTATTGGACTTTTACAAAAGGTAGGATTTAAAGGATTTTTTTACATTAGTATGCTTAAAGTTGAAGGTTCGGTTTATAAATTTATTTCTTATATATTACTTGTTTATTTTTTTCTTTAATATCTTATCCATTTATTTGTTGTTTTTGACGTTATAGCGTCTTATAAATCGATGAACGCCGGCCGCAATCACGAAAAAGCATGACTCATTGTCACCCTGTCACGCTGTCACGCTGTCACGATGTCACGATATCACGATGTCACGATATCACGATGTCACGATGTCACGATGTCAGAATGTCACGGTGTCTTGGTATCACGGTGTCTCGGTGTCACGTTGTCACGATGTTACCTTGTCATGGTGTCACGATGTCACGTTCCGCCTGAGCCGGGCGTACAAGCGAGGACGCAGAACAAGCGTTCGGCCTAAGAGTTCAGCGAGAGCGCGGAACAAGCGATAAGGCCGACCAATCGTTCGGCCTAAGCGTTCGGCTTAAGCGTTCGGCTCGTGACGTTATCGCGTAAAATTATCGTCCGTAAACCGACTTTACAACCAAAATTTTTTTATTATCATTATTTTAATTTTAATTAATTTTTTCTTCACTTGTATTTTCAGTGTTGCGTACGAAGCCAGTACTATAATATTACCTTGCAATGTTTTGCAATCATTTAAGGGGGGAAATAGGTGTAAGATGGCATACTTTTAGTGATTTTCATGATTTTTTTTAACGCATAAGGAATATATATTTTTTTATTTATATTTTGGCGTCATTTTATAAGAGTAAATTCTAAAATATTTCGGCGGTTTATGAAGAGGCGCTTCATGAACCGCCGGCTTAGGAGTTCAGCTAACCTAGAGATAGAAAATACTCGTTGAAACCCTTTCGGTAAAACGTACGATTACGGGAACAATAAAGTTTCCTTTGCGAGGACCGGCACAGTTATAACCTGTTTATCAGTGCACCCATAATTGTTTAAAGTTTGTTGTACATTTTGGGAGGCGGGTATAGGTACCGCCATTCCCGGAACCGTTTAATGAATAACTAACATCTTTGCTATAGTTTCAATTTGGGAGGCGGGAATGGGTGCCGCCGTCCCGGGAACCTTTATTGGATAACCAACACCTCTGCCATAGGTCACCCCAAGTGGTTCGCTATGTTTGGTGATTTAGCAGGGGTGCCTGGGTTCATGGGGTGAGGTTTGTCTAGATCTTGGAGGCGGATGACCAGGACACTCTGAACCCCAGATTCCTACCCACCCCTTAAACCCTTTTCCTTCCCAGAACTCTCCACTCCTTCCTTTTCTTAAAAAATCCTTCACACAACATCCCCAAAGATGACGTTGGCCTGAGGCACTGAGGGAAATTATTTTCCTCAGGGCCTCCTGTGTGGAGCTCATTTAAAAAAAACCTCAAGTGGTTCGCTACGTTTGGTGACTCAGCAGGGGTGCCCGGGTTCATGGGGTGAGGTTTGTCTAGGTCTTGGCGGCCGATTCGTCTGCCCACCCGCTGCACAGCGGTCCGGATCGAGAGAGACTGCTCCAGGGAGGTTTTTTGACCTCTCCACCCAAAATCCCTCCACCCATCGCTTTGCACTGCAGTTGGAGGGATGGATCCATACGTCCGTCACTCCTGAACTTACTGAGCCCCAGATTGCTACACATCCTTGATACCTATTTCCTTCCCAGAACTTCCGCTCGTTCGTTTCCTTAAAAAAAAAACTCCACGCAGCAGGCTCTAAGATGACAGAGGCCCTGAAGGAAATTATTTTCCTCAAGGCCTCCTGAGTAAAGCTAATGTAAAAAAAATCACGTCATTTTATTATTGAACTGCTATAAACACCTGTGCTTCTTTGAAATTAGATTCATAAAGATTAATTGTATTCAACGTTAAAATTTTGCATTTATTTAATTAACCCGTTACAAAACATTTTTTGAGGTGATAACGTCTTAAAAAAGCATGACTCACTATCACGTTCCACTTGAGCCGAGGGTGCAAGCGAGAGGGTGTAACAAGCGATAGAGAGGCACGATCGGCCTAAGCGTTCGGCTTATACGCATCAATGCAATTTTTCATCAATGTTTTCTTATGACGTTATCACGTAAAATTATCGTCCGTAAACCGACTTTACAGACAATAAATTTTTTTCTTTTTCCAAAATCTTCTTTGCTGATACAGTTTAGGTAACAAAATGTCGGTATTTTCCTAACCAATCGCATGTTTGGAAGGTCACAGGTGGGACTTTATCGTACCCCAAGGAATGTGAAACTGCAAAGTTCCCACTTCAAACTAGTGGGAAATTATCTCCATAAGGTCTTCATTATCGTTACGGTTCAAATAATATTAAACTAATTCACGTTAGGTTCGTGTGTCAAGTTTCTACGTTATAAATAATAAGGAATTAAGTTTTAAGAACTCTAGTATCAAAGTAAACAATCTTTTACTTATTTCCAATGAGCATATTTAACCTTCGTTAGTGAGATTTGTACCGTCAAAATTGAAATAAGTAGGTAGGTAAGTCAAGGCAATGACATATTACAAGTTTCATGAAATTCAATTTACGATATTTAAGTTTAAAACATAACTAGCTGACCCGGCCACATGTTGCTGTGGCTAACAAATCAAATCCACACCGCCCACTCCTTTATATAATATACAATTACCTACCTGACAAAACAAGATAATCGAATAATATTAACATATACAAAATCCTGATCAAACAATGGATCATCGAAAAAGGTCGTGCAATAATTAGTCACCTCACCCAAATATAATCCTGTATGTCATTTTTAGTTGTTTGTCAAATATTTTAGCTTTATTGTAAAATGTTTAAAATATTTGTAAAATAGTCTGTCTCGACACAGGATCTTCTATTCTGCCCCTTGCCGTTCGTCCGCCGGCGTACCATCGGCGCAGGCCAAAATAATCACTAAAAAATAATTTTGTTATGCGATTTTAACCCTTATGTATAAAGAAAACGTGTGAAGAAGAAGGTCAGAATCGCTTGGGGCATTCTTGTTCATAAGGTATAAGATACCGTGAACCCACCTAGAGCAGCGATATATTTTCTTTAGAATTGTTTATGACACGGCCTGGAACTTTTTCCCGCCGCTCGGCTGTCAAGATGGCGGCTGTCAAGTCTCGCGTCGCGGTCGATGAAATGATCGTAAAACGTATAAATTCATCAAATAAACGCAAGTAATGTTATATTTATGTATAGTTTAGAATTCAAGGAATGTGTTTCAGTAAATATTACATAAGATAGCATAAAATTAACCTGCAAAATATTACGTAAAATTCAAAACATCGCGAAATTTTTTCGTTTTTCTGTGGCATTTGAAAAGTAGTAAAAAGTATAAATTCATTGAATAAACGCAAGTAATATTGTTTTTATGTATAGTTTAGTATTCAAGGAATGTGTTTCAGTAAAAATTACATAAGATAGCATAAAATTAACCTGCAAAATATTACGTTAAAGTTGACATTTTTTCGTTTTTTCCTGGCATTTAAGAGGACAGGCAAGGACAAAAAAATATATGTAAAAAAAATTATAAAGATGTAAATAATAAATAAAATAAAAATAAAATAAATATTTCAACGAATTGATACAAAACCTTGACAAATTATAGTTCTTAATCTTCTTCGTGAATTACTTTATCTATTGGTGAAAACCTCATGAAAATCCGTTCAGTAGTTTTTGAATTTATCGCGAACAGACAGACAGACACGGCGGAGGACTTTAATTTATAAAATGTAGATATATTTAAAGTGTATTATTTTTAATCATTGAATCTTTAAAAATACTTATTTCGGTTATAAGCCTGCCTTTCGTAACTCTGGTTCGATGAGATCAAATTTGCTTTAAATCCAAGTGTAATATTCAAAATTAAAACTGTTTGTTTGAAGAATTCAGACAAGCAATAAAGTACCTGCTTATAGTATAAAGTTTTCAACATAAAATTATTTTAATTGCAGTTTTCAAAATTCAGACTCACCCGTGACTTTTGTCGGGTCTGCACTGCTAGTATTACAAGAATACATAGTACAAGAATTTACAACTGCGTTTGAGAGGTACATCATGACTTAATACCATGAACATGTTTCAAAATTGTATTTAGAGAAGTTTTACAATTATATTTAAATTTATTTTTATTAAAATCTACCCCAAGAAACATGTACAAATTACTAACATTGAAAAAAATATATGTGTACAATCAAATTACTGGCATAAATTAAACTTCATCAGGCTAAGAACAGATATACCTACCACCATTTTAAATATTGTAAGCTTTTGTAAAAGTTAATTTATTTTAAAACTTTGAATATACGCTGAAGGAAATTAGGCAATAAAGCTTAATGAACGAAATTTTTTTTAGGAAACGGTAATACCAAGAAAACGCTGAATGGACTTAATACAGACGAGGTTTTCATTTGGTTGAATATAATCCATCCTGTTTTCAGACGATTCCTTTCGTCGTTCGAATCTGCTTTCGCGAGCGAACATTTTCACCCCTAGGGGCGATGGAAACTATAATGTATTCTTTGCACAGAGTAAGACTGAATTCACAAATCAAGCACACTAGAGGGACATTCACCGATTACGACGGAATTCTTTTGTATGATGGAGAGGTGGGACCAGTGGCGGTTTCCTATCAAGTGAATTCCCAAATAAATTATAAAGAAATGAGACACACTTTTATTATGATTTTATCAAACTTTAAGCAGCACGCCATTGAAATTCCGTGCTAAAAATCCACCCTTCCGAATGATGCTCGTACCTTTTTTTTACGAGTACATTAATTCCGCACACGAGGCTTAGGGAAATAATCTGAGATGCTGTGTGGAGGGTCTTTTTGAGGAGAGAAAGGAACGAACGTTGGACTTGAAGAGACCCATGTTGTGGGAAGGAGACAGGGGCTGGCAAATCGTTCCACAGCCGTTGAACTCAAGAACGAATCGAAGAAGCAACCCGTTCTCATGTGACAAATGTCAACCGTGTACACGTGCTTGGCCTTCTGCCTAAGAGCTAATCCGAAATTAATCCCAATCTCACAGGTGCGTTGTGAATACAAGCACCTGTGTGACCTTTCGTCATAATTCTTAGGTTTATGCAAAACATGCTAGTGATGCCAGAGCGATAGACGTTCAAACCTCGGAAATCCACTAGACTTTTGAGTGCGCGGCACCAATGAGATTTGTTAAAACCTAAATATGTACTTAATACGGAAAAGTATTTTTCAAAAACAAAAAATCTGTGACCATCGTATTTTTATGCTGTTATTAAAATAAGCTAAATACCGAAGATGACATTTATATAAAACGATTAGTAGTTTCTTGCGTAAATTGTGATTTTCTTATTTTAATCGATTTTTTGTAACCTGCGAAATTACATTCGATATTATTGATGGGATGATGGGATAACATATAATGATGGGATGAAATTCGTTTAGATCTGGGGAAAAAAGATAATTTGGAAAATACCAACATAAGATTTTTTCGTATCTGGAAGAAACTTTTTCTCTCTTTTTAATCTACGATTGAGCTCCCGATGATATATAGACTATAGACTATAGACCACGGACCGCCACTGGATGAGACTGGCATAAAGCAACTAGCAAGATCTTTTGGCGGTCGCATCTGGAGTCACCGCGCACCACTGTGGGAAGTTTTCAGTAAAGTTGCCCCGAGGGGTTGATAGACCCACGCGGAATTACAATTCTTTCTTTTGACAATATTTCTAGAATTTATTCGTACTAGCGCAAAATTTTATAATTTTTGGATTTGTAAATATGGTCTACAGGATTATATATGTAGTTTAAACATCCTTCAAGAGATGTCGTTAGTATATATAGTTATATGTAGTTTTGAGGTGTCTCAATAGATGTCAGTAGTACCTTAGAAGAGTGACAGTGTCGTCGTTTGTGTCAAATGCACGAACGGTTATGGAAATAGCCGATGATACGCGATAGACCGCTGGGCTCCTTCAGTGTTCGGGTTCTCTGTCTTCAGAATTACTTAGAGCATCCAACGGGACAGACGTCTGGTCCAGTTAAATATTCACTGTAAACCTTACGATAACGTAAATAAGAAACTTGTAATCTCGACGAACCTTGATCGTTATTGGGTTTTGGATTGGATTGAAGAACATTAACAATGTCTGCATAGCTAGATTGTCTGTACACGTACGCTGTGTTGCTTGACCTACGGTGACCGAACAGAGATACGGGTACAGTTCCATGGTATTATTTACCTTCTTCTTGTCCCTGGCGGCCGTGTAGAGGACCCAGGCGATGTACAGCAGCATGATGAGCGCGGGCACCAGCAGGCTGGCCAGCACCGGTATCTTGCGCACCCACGCATGGTAGATTGCCAGGCACACCAGCGAGATTCCCACCACGATGGCGACATACCGCCCCGTGCGGCGTCTCTCCTCCTGCGAGACACGAAGAACTTTAGAAAATTTCTCAACATAGTGATTGTTATATTAAATTTGTGTGTACCACTATTATGAAAATGATACTCATTAGCAAGTAGCGTTCAAAAAGAAGAAGAAAATAGTTTGAAAGGGAGATATGTAAATATGAATGTTAGAGGGAGAACAGAATATTAAAAAACGATAATAATTTAGCAAAAATTGTGAAAATATTTAATAAAATACGACTCGTTTAAAATAGAGTAAAAATCTGTCTGCAAATGTCTTAAGTAGTATTTAAAGAAACATTGTGAATTTTTCACGTGAATATGTGTTTTTAATAATTTTCGGAGCATACTTCGCGATTTATTTCTATTGGGTGAGTTTCATATAATTACCGTTTCGGCTCGACAATGTGCAGATATTATCTTCAAAAATAACAAATGTTTTTTTTAGGAACTTAAAAACAGAAAGTTTTCAAGAGAAATATGTTATAAATCGGTATTTAAGAAAAAAAAACACGGTTGCTGAGAAATTTAAACAATATGTATTTTACCAAACTTTTGCCGTTACTGTCGCTCTTACATTCTCGAATACTGAGCGACAGGGACCGGCACCGCAGGCTGATAAATACCTAAATAGAATCATCAAAATTGAGTTTTTGTATTCCCCATTTTCCTCCTTTAAAACTGGACCAATTTGTCGTTTTTTTTATTAACTTTACGATTTTTAATTAGAAGTAAATATTCTATGTCTGTACGTTTGCTTTTTAAAAAAATACATTGTCTAGTTTGTATACTGAACATCTGTTGATGGCATTCAATCCAGGAAATTTGAACGATTTTCGGAGGGTCCTAACTCCTATAAGAAGTAATTTATAGGAGTTTGACGGCCGGCGTAGTCCAGCGGTAAGGCTCTTGACTCGCATTCCGAAGGTCGTGATCGAATCCCGGCGTGGCAAATAAATTTTACTTGATTAATTTGTGTTATTTCACAATTTATTCATTTAAAAAAATATATAGTATATTTGCGGCACGTTTCAGAGTGGAAGATACTCTCAGTATCGCCCGGTGTAAGACCACCATTCAGAATTGAAACGTTGCTTGGTTTGGCTTTGGCCGTATTTGGTGACCAGATCTGAATAGCCAGGTACTTCCCACCTTCTTCTTCCCCATCTCCTTCCCCTCCCCACCACCTTCAGCCTCACAACATACCCCATTTGGGGATGCCATAGTCTCACTGGCTCCAGACGGGAACAGTTGGGAGTCTTGTGCGGTATTCATATAAAAAAATTAAAAAATAAAAACTTATCAATAAAAGCAAAACGTACCAAAATGCTAGTTTTCGATATCTATAGTACATTAAAAAATATTTGCACTAGTGTCAAAATTCAGAGAAGATATTGGGGAATACTTTTGTATGGACAAACACATTTAGGACAAATTATTGCACCCACCTCCCTGTCCTGCTGAAATGAAGACTCTATCAAACTTCAAAGGACGTATGTGCCAACTATTTCTTTCTACTTCATAAACTATCTTTATCTGTATTTCTCTTAACTTATATTCTATGTTACCTACTTTGTGTCAACTCTTATATTCTAGGTTACCTAAATTTTGTATCTTATATTTTTTTATGTTATTTCCTGTATTTTGTCAAAAACATGTACTGCACTATATGTAAAAGCCCAACGGGTATTTAAATAAATAAATAAATGAGATGAACGATGAAAGGTAAAAAATAGTAATTAGGAGAAACGAATTGTTAACTTATATAGTACTATCAGAATAATGTTGGCTCTTTAATTAACATTTCTGAAGGAATTTAATTAAAACAATGATAAGAACAACTCCAAAGACTGAGCGCACATGTTGTTGAAATCGCCATACAGATAAATAATAATATCTCGTACAGGCCTTTTTAAAATTTCCTTTGTTCCTGTTTGTTAACCGGGAGAATTATTTCATTTTCGGTTTCCCTAAAGCGAGATATAAATTTCGCTTTTCGGTTTCAAGTTTTTTTTTCATCCAGACGCGAGCTCGTTCAAACGCACACCAAAATAATTGCTTCCTAGTGCTCTCAATGCCGTGGAAAGATTGGACTCATTTTTTGGCTGAAGGGGGTTCGCGTTCTGTGTGGCTCATGGCAGATAGAAAGCCATTTTTGTGGTGAAGGGTCTGATTAATAAGAGTACCATTAATTAGATAAAAAGCGAAATAATTTTTGTCAAAGAGCTTGCTTTACTTTTTTAAATTATATTTATCTCATCATCTCGTTCGTGGACGGAATGCGTTGGTATTTTTTGTTTTTTTTTTTTTACTTTAACCCTAAGAGGCTCTGAGGAAAATGACTTCCCTCAGGGCTTGTGTCATCTTTGGATTTGCTGTGCGGATGGTCTTTTTAGGGAAAGGAAGGAGAGGAAGTTCTAGGAAGGAAGAGGTATGGGGGTGGGTAGGAAACTAGGGTTCAACGTGTCCAGGAGTGATGGAAGTATGACTCCATCCCTCCCGCTGTGGTGCAAGACGATGTGACGAGAAATTCCGGTTGTAGGGGTTCACGCTGGGGATGCCAAAGTCTCACTGGGAGCAGCTGAGACTCTTGTGAGGTGTTCACATAAAAAAATATCTCCCTCAACCAGTCTCTCCCAATCCACGCAGTAGGTGAGCAAACGAATTCGCCGCCAAGACCCAGATGAACCTCACTAAATGAACCCGGGCACCTCTTTTAAATCACCAAACGTAGCGAATCTTTGGTGCCGACCTACAGCAGCGTTGTTGGTTATCTAACAAATGGTTACCCGCTTCCCAAAATGGTTTTGCTTTGCTTTGTGAATACATTATTTTTCTATTTGAAAAGTCAGTAGGTACTGTCGAAGCACAACAAACCACAACCAGGAGTGCGTGGGTAAAGATTCCAACTGCCAGCATCAGAAAAGCTTTTTTTATATTTAATTAAAATTAAATTTGATACTACTGACAGTTTGAAAATAGTCTTGTAAACCGAAACAGCTATAACAAAAATACATACTAAAATACTTGCAGAACTTGATAATAAAACTATCAAATTTAATTTTAATTAAATATTAAAAAATAAATTGAGTTCTACAAATTAAACACACAAACAATTAATAAGAAAAGTTTTTGTTTTATTGGCTGTAATTTTTTTAAATCCTTCGTTCAAATACGAGCTATACTAGCCTATTACGAAAAAAAAAATTCGAATGGAACTATCATGAGTTATCCTGTCTACTGCGAGGACATTTTAAGGGGCCTTCGGAGATCAGGTCCCATCAGTTGAATTTTTAAAATTTGTGAATTTTATAAAATATCGTTTCAATATTGAACTTTAACATGCTTAAAATTTTAAATAATATAATTAATTTTTAATATAATTTTTAAAAAATAGGGAAAAAATGTCTAAAATTTGTTCAGAAAACAATCGTATACATGAGATAAACTACCCTCTCACGCTATGTAAGCAATGTATATTTTTTCCATGAACCATTTTTTAATTAGTAATGTTTTGACAAAAACGCACGTTTATCAATTGAATAAATTTTTCACAGGTTTTTTTAGTAAGGCTGAATATATTTAGCGGATCTATTTTTAATGATGAAAAAATTTTAAAAACTTGAACATTTTTCTGATTGACAATATCTCTACTCTATAAATGCCTTGTAGTAAGAATGGGTTTTTTGTTTCATTATAAAGGTCCCCAAGGGTTGAGGTCAGAGCCCGGATGTGTTAAATTCAGATTTTTTATCATGAACCCGTCTTAAACTCCTGTTATTATAATAAATGCTTATTAAAACCTAGGTAAATCATATCACGCGGGTAATTTTCAGCCTCCGATAATAATTCAATATTATGATTGCTCTTAAAATTGATCATCACATCAAAATAGACGTTCGATTAGCAAATCCCCTTTCGTCCCAGTTCAATCTTGCTTGCGTGCGCAGTTTGGACTGTTTATTAATTTTGAAACCCTGTTTAGATTACCTCTATTACCTGGAAACCACTCATAAACATACCTGTACTCTGTTTATGGTCAACTTCTGTTTATAAACCGATTTTAATGCGCTAACGTAGGAGCTATTTTGGCCTTTCCGATTCGCACCATACCATGAATTGTTGGTATTGGAATCTGAAAAAAACAAACATTCCCGGGTTACCAACAACTTACCAATATGCAGAGGCGTGCCGTCCTTTTAGGGACTCAAGCGCTGCCCACGTGTCTACCCTAACTCGCTTAAAAATATAAATATTAAAATTAACAAAATTTTTATGTTAATTTTCAAAAATACGCACGAAACGCAGTTTCGCACACGGCTGAGTGTGCAAAATGATCCACGAGCCAAATATCGGCACTGTTCTTCACAAAAAAGCTTTCATGTGTGTGTTAAGGGATGACTCATTTGTGTTTAGTGCCCGTAAAGGCTGTGGTACGTGTATAACGTATTTCCAAATATTTTCTGTGTTTATTTGGCGGAAGGACATGGAAATTTTAAGCATCCAGTAATTGTCTCGTAATAAACATACTTAAACTAACTAGTTACCGGCATGCGTTGCAATGCCATATTCAAAAAATAAATTATTTCTCACTGCATGTCCTTTCCCGTGCGTCCCCGCTTCCCTCCTGTGTCCCCTTCCCCTCCCGCGTTCCCTTCCTCCTTCCCCGCCTTCCCTCTCCCCTGTCCCGCTCCCCCGTTCTGCCAATCCCCTCCCGCGTTCCATATATTCAGTCCCAGTATATTCAGTTTTCAAATAGCTCGCGTGCCGCTGATTACAATTTTTTCAATTTAAATTTTCATTTTTCACATATTACAAATATTCATTTTTTTATAATTATGAAAGCAATCAATCAAATTTGGTACCTAATATAGGTACCTATTTAAAATATCTATAATTCTTGAATCGATTCAAATTACTACATTAATTATTGAAAAGTGATGATTTTTTAATGTAGATTACGTTAGATTAGATAATGGTTTCATTTTTTTTATAACTCTTAATCACTTATCAAAGGGGGTGTTGAAATGCCACTTTATTGAGTTGTCGTGGAACCATCCCAATCAACATTGGCTAAAAGCTAACTTGCACTTAAAATTTCAATTTTTTCGCTATTTTCCAACTGCCCAACCTGATTACAAACTCTGTGCACGCCACTTATCGCCATCCAATATGTATTGGATGTCTTCCTACTTCCATCGTAAGAATCTGAACATTTTAAGTCCTACCGGCTGCGCCAACGTTATTTAGAGAGGGATAGGGTGTGTTCACGACAACGATTTATTTAAGTACACGGTTCAAGTAACAATGGATATTGCGGCTAGGTACTAACGTCTTAGCAAGCGGAGTGCTGGTTCGAAAGAGGTAAAGCGACATTACTTTGTAACCTTTGACTGTTGCCATCTCGCTTTAACACTGCGGAAGTCAAACCGACAACTTTATTATCTCGCACTGGTGCACTGATGGAGAACTTTGTTTGCGGACCTTTGTACCTGCAAACATCCGTTCGTGTTCGATTTTTATTTTTATTCGTTGTAAGTGGTTCGCTACGTTTGGTGATTTGGCAGGGGTGCCCGGGTTCATGGGGAGAGGTTTGTCTAGGTTTTGGAGGCGGATGACGAGGACACACTTAACCCCAGATTCCTACCAACCCCTTAAACCCTTTTCCTTATCAGAACCTTCTCTTTTTCCTTTCCTTAAAAAAACCCTCCACACAGCATCCCCAAAGATGACATAGGCCCTGAGGGAAATTATTGTCCTCAGGGCCTCCAATGTGGAGCTCGCGTAAAAAAAAACTAATAATATTTCTATAAATACAAACACAAAATATAGAAGAACACTAGAAATGCGATATGGGCGTGTTTCGTGATCCAAAAGTCTGGCAAATCAGGCCTTAACCTCCAAGCCAATACAAAATCGTATTTTATCATCATTATGAAATTCAAATGGGATTTTTTCGCATTAACCCACAGGAGGCCCTGAAGAAAATCAGATCCCTCAGGGCCAATGTCATCTTAGGGGATGCTATGTATACGGTCTTTTTGTGGAAAGGAAGGAGTGAATCAGGATCTTGAAGAGACTCATGTTGTGGGAGGGTGGAAACATAGAGACGGGCAAATCATTCCACAGCCGAGCTCTTGAACTCAAGAATGAGTCGTAGAAACTACCCGTTCTCTTGCCAAAGGATGACGGATGTGTGAATCCGTACCTCCCGCTGCGGTGAAAAGCCAAAGAGTCAAAAGGTCTCTCTCAACCAGTCTCTCCGATTCGGTCCACACAGTAGGTGGGCAAACGCATCCGTTTTTTAAAATTGACAATTCTCGGAAAATGGCGGAAATATTTTATCCGTATGGAATTCAATTTTGTCCAATTTTGACAAAGTTTGGGCGACTATTTTTATAAATTGGCTACAGTTAGCTAAACTGGCTAAAGTGAGCGACAGTTTTTTGCAGTATTTATGAAAATATGTGGGAGCTTAAAAAAAAAACGACAGTATTTTGTCCATTTGGAAATTATTTTTGTCCATTTTCACATAGTTTTTGCGAAAAAATCGCGACAATTTTTGGAAATCGGCGACGGTTTTTGAAAGTGAGCGACAGTTTTTCGAAAATAGGGGCTTTATCGACCATGCATAATTATTTTTTGTGCTATTTCCCAATGGTTTGACGAATGTTTTTGAAAATTGGCGACAGTTGGAAATAGCGGCAATATTTTATCTATTTCGACAATCAAACTCAGAAACTTTTGAATCATCGGCCCCAGACAGGTCAATGATAATGATTATCAATCAAAGAAATAATTTCAATATTTGAAAATGTTTGATTAATTTCACCAGAAAAAAGGAAAAATTTATTTATTTATTTTATTTATTTTATTTATTTTATTTATTTTATTTATTTTATTTATTTTATTTATTTATTTAGTATAGTATAATACATTTATAAACATTTTTTATGATATGTTTTGACTGTTCAACTAGGATGATTCCCGTTTTAGAACAGTCAAATTAGGATTAGTGACAACATATGGAACATGATTTGTACAAAAAAGAGGAAAAATCGAGGAAATAAAAAGAAGAGAAATAATAAAAAATGAAGTTAGAAAGTTTAAAACATAGTAACAAAAGTTAAAATATAGTAGTTAATATACATATAGGTTCTTAAAAACAGAGGATTAAAATATATAGATAACTTGTGTATGCATTGCATACTATAGTAGAAAAACAGAAAAAAAAAAAAAAAAAAGCTAAAGAAATAAAATTATTATAAAATAACCAACAAATTATTATACAAAAGCCGTGGTTTGTTTAGTATGGCTATTGAAATGATAATAATAATAAATAAAAGGAAAATAAAAATGGTGTTTGCGTTTCATATTATAGTCGTACTAATGAGAACTATAAAGAAAACAGATACAATAAAATAAAATAAGCAATTAATACATGATTATTACTGTTTTTTTGCTTGCATAGTTATCAAATAATAATAAAATAATAGGTATGTTTACTTATACATGGTGTTTGCATTACATATTATAAGCATACATATATATTTTGTATAAATATGAATAAAAGAGAATAAAAAAAAGAAGTGATAGAATCAAATGTTAACTGCTGCTTGGTAGCATTCTAATTTAAAAGTAATAGGTAGTTAAATACACGCACATAGTAATAACGATTAGAACAGAAAGGTATCTTTTACATAGTTTATTTTTGTTGGAATTTTTGTTATTGTTTTGATTTGTGTTTGATTTCATTTTTTATAAAGTAAAAGTTCACTCTCTTTTCTCCCTAATTGGTGAAACCAAGTTGTGGTCAATCTGCGAATAACACCTGCGCTTTCCTTTTTCCAAGCATCAGGCATGAAATTGTATAGTTTTGGACCTAGGAATGAGAAGTGTCTTTGAGCGAGAGACGTTTTGGTTGTGAGTGGTACAATTGGATTTCTCCGTGAGTGTCGGGTGTCGTGAGAGTGGTTAATAGATGGGTAGAGGTGGCGTTGTTTATGGGTGTTTAAAATTAATTTTCGCATATATAGTTGTCTATTATTAGCTTAATTTAGGTACACCGGCAAGCCTGCAACACACTTTCATATTAATATCATAATAATTTTATATCAGTTTTGTGGGCCTAGCTGCCCACGTTTCCAGTCCGTATCAGCCGATCATAATAACAATAAGCAATAAGCGAAGGACCCAAAGAAAAAATCAAATCAATTCATCACAGGAGCTTCGACTATAAGTCGCAAGGGGAGTGGACAAGGCTCATTGATGACATTGATTACTAGAGAAACCCGTGATGTTGCCATTTTATTAATAAATAAATCAGAGAGAACCTTTCTCGAATGTAGGAACTTTTTGATTTTCTTGCCATGCTGAGGAAAATTATATCGAACGAATAATTTCATATCACAAATTTCTTCTAACGAGAGTAATATTAATAAATAATAGTCAATTTAATGTTTATTTTTTTTTATTTATACGCCCATGTGGCTTTTACTTGGAGTAGGTGGATGAGTTTGTTTATCTGGTTAGAATGTTTACGGGAGATGAGAAGGCTGAAAGAGATATCGAAAGAAGGGTAAATGCGGGTAACTCCATTAATCGAGAACTGAATGCAGTTGGCGCTTATAAAAAACTGTCAAAAGAAGCGAAGCTAGCAGTCCACAATGGAGTCCTGATGTGTGGCAGCGAGGCATGGAACTGGCAGAGGAAGGATGAAAGTAAACTAAATGCTGTTGAAATGAGATCCCTGAGGCGCAAGTGCGGTAAATCCATGTATGATCGTGTGAGAAATGTGGAGATCCGCAAACATGTCGTTAGTTTTGTAGTCAACAGTTTTGTAGTGTCGCAATAGATGTCAGTCAAGTAATACCTTAAAAAGTACCATCTATCGCCGTTCGTGCCTAATGCATGAATGGTTACGGTAGTTTTGTGGTGTCACAATAGATGTCAGTTAAGTAATACGTTAAAAGAGTACCATCTATCATTCGTGTCTAATGCACGAAAGGTTACGAAAGGTAATAACCGAAGGTATGTGATTGACGACTGAATTTCATCAGTTCAGCCGCAGATTAACATAGAGCCTCCTATAGAAAGGACATCTGGTCCAGATAAATATTCATCGTATACATTACGGTAGACGTAAATAAAGCAACTTGTAATCTCAATAAACCTCGATCTTATTTGAAGTTTTCCAACACAATTCAAGTCAATTTTATCACTGGGATTAAAGAACACTCCAGGTATCAATTCATTGTACAATGTACAATGATCCAACTCGTGAAATACACAATGGTCGTTGAAAACTCTCTTTTTGGTATTGTGCTTCGCCGTCGTAATACGACACGCATAATAAATCGGCCACACTCGAGGACACTGGCATCCTCCATTGTTTTATTGTCTAATCTTCAGAAATGTTTCTATTTACGAGACGGCTTGGCGCACACTACTTAAATACCAGAGAAAATCCTACAAGAAACTGCCACCCGATCAAAAAGCCTAAATATTTAGTGTTAAGATCTCTCCGTACCGCTGCCTGAAGTTGATCCTTTTGGTGAATTGCCGTCAAAGTGACTGTCAACTTTCAATTTCAAATACAATTTTCACTTGATAAGGTCACCGAGTTAGCGGAAATGATTTACGAGGCAGACTGCTACGCAGAAAATTACTAAAAAACCAATAACACTTGCGGGAAATTCGAATCTATTTAGAACACCAACGCGCAATTTCAACTCCTTTATATTTTACGGCATTTTCATTTACCGCTTTAATCGAAGCTGTTATAGGTAGGTTTATTTCCGGAAGGAAATAAACCGTTTGGAAAATAACACAACTTTGTTTATCTCGATTAATGTTGGGGGGGAATCCAACAGGGTACGAAAACAATTTGGATTTATTTATTACAGTCGTAAAACGATGTTTAATTACCATGGAAATTAAAAACAGGTGTTAAATGTTTAAAGAAGAGTCAATTTATTTTATAATGTACTAGCTGGTACCCCGCATGCGTTGCTATGCCGTTTAATAAAGATTTTTTTTTCTCCCTGCGTGTCCTTTCCCATTCGTCCCGTTCCCCTTACACCTCCCCTTCCTCTCCCGCGTCTCCTCCCCCTCCTCGTTCTCACTCCACCGTCTCCGCCTTCCCTCTCCCGCCAACCCCCCTTCCGCGATCCCCTCCTCTCTCCTGCTTTCAATATATTCAGTCCCGGTACATTCAGATTTTCAAACAGCTCGCGTGCCACCTATTGCATTTTTTTTTACAAATTTTCTATCAAATTTGGTACATAACATTTTTTAAATAAATAAAAATTTTAATTAGCTTCAAAGTATTCGATTTTGGTTAGTACCATAGGTGAAAATAAATTCATTAATTTAAAACATTTTAGAAAATTGAATTTAAATTTAACAATCGATGGTTTGCAAAATTTCATTCTCAAATTGTGACAATTTTGTAAGAGTTTTTGTAATGATTAAAAAAAATTGTCATGTGGTTGTAATAATCCAGAAACCTTCACGAGGACGAAAAGAAGGTATTTTGATATTACAAATCATCCACATCAAATCCCCAAAGTTTCATCGCAATCGGATGAATGATTTAGCAACGCATAGCATACATACATAAAAAAAAATTTCATTAACTCCACACAGGAGGCCCTGAGGAAAATAATTTCCCTCAGGGCCTATGTCATCTGAGATGCTGTGTGGAGGGTCTTTTTGAGGATAGGAAGGAATGAACATGAGTCTTGAAGAGACACACGTTAAAGGAAGGAGGAAACACAGAGGCCGGAAAATCGTTTCACAGCCGAGCTGTTGAACACTAGAGCGAGTCGAAGAAGCGACCAGTTCTCATGTGACAAATGTCAACCGTGTACATATGTTGGGCACGCGTTTGGCGTGTTTCCCGACTACGCACCGGTGCCGAAGGGATCAATGACGCTAGTTCCTCGGAGCATCTTCCATTGAAATACCGGTAGAACAAGGATAGCATTCCCACCCAACGCCTGTGCTCTAAAGATTACAATCCGTTTGTTAAGTTAGGAGAATCTATGAAACGGACCGCCCGTTTCTGCACAGAGTCGATGGTTTTTTTCAGGTATTTTGGGGCTCCAGACCAGAGGTGGCTGCCAAATTCAACCGTGGGGCGCACTTGTGATTTGTACAGGGTTAGCAGTTGAGTAATATTAAAGTACCTGCTGGTCCTGTACAGTACGCCCAGTTTTTGGCAGGCTTACTCAACTCTGGCTTAATATATATATATATATATATTACAAGAGGTTGTCATTTATTTGTAAATATGTATGAATATTTACAAATAAATGACAACTTCTTGTAATATATACGGTATTATGCGGAAAAATGTATTTTATTTTCCAGTAGTTGTAATATCTCCGCGACAAAACTTGTGAGATCTTCAATTCAATATATTTATTGTATTGAAAACATTACAAAAGGATCATTTATAAAACGTTTTTAAAAATAGATTTTTTTTTAAATGAACTCCATGAGGAAAATTATTTTCCTCAGGGCCTATGTCATCTTTGGGGATGCTGTGTGAAGGGTTTTTTTACGGAAAGGAAGGAGAGGAGAGTTCTGGGAAGGAAAAGGGTTTAAAGGGTGGGTAGGAATTTGAGGTTCAGCAGGTCCTGGTCATCCGCCTCCAAGACCTAGACAAACCTCACCCCATGAACCCGGGCACCCCTGCTAAACCACCAAACGTAGTGAACTACTTGGGTGACCTATGGCAGAGGTGTTGGTTATCCAATAAAGGTTCCCGGGGCGGCGGTACCCATCCCTGCCTCCCAAATTGAAAGAGTATTGCATTAAACATCAGTAGTAGGTATACAAACTATGTCTTTAAATGACAGCTTCACTAATGCTAAATATGTCGATATCCAAATTGATTCTGTTCAACGGTAAGATCTTTCGACATGCGATGCCGCCCCAAAATTTCGGGATCTTCCCAAATAACCATATTATTCACACGGGGTCCAAATATTTTTGGTTTTTGCTGCAAGATTATACATACATTGGATGAGGAATTTATCGTCATACTCATCGTATTCGATATCACATTGAAGCCCGCAATTTCTTACCATTAATTACTCCATACATATCTCCAACAGAACTATCAAATGTGTCAAAATGACTGAGTACCTCTAGCTTAACTGTCTTTTTTCAGAAAGTAAAAATGACGTAGAACATGCGGTTAAATTCTCGATTTTTGAAGCGATTTAAACATCCACGTTAATTATAACATTTTGCAATCACGCTTGAAGAATGTCTTGATTCTCGATTTTTGCGAGCGATTTAAATAACCAAACTTATATTTATTGTCAAACAAAAGCATATAATACTAAATTTGCATTTTAAAATATTATTTTTTCTCTTCGCTTATTTTTTTTTCTTACAAGTACAAAATTATATATTTAACTATGAGGAATCCAATCGTAACACTTTTTTCCTTCTATAAATAATATGTTATATAATTAAACAATGTAATATGAAATTATGATTTGAACTAAAATTGTCAATTTGACTGGCCTAAAACAGAATCCATTCCTAGTTGGCTAGTCAAAGTTTCGGCATATGTTTTATTGTATAATTTTATGAGAAATAAATTATTATTATGATTAAAACTGATTGAAAAACGAATTTTTGGATATTTTAGAGTAGCAATTTCTTTCACTCTTGCTTTTACTCTAGCAACCGTTGAAACAGACGGCCCTAACGTAACATCAAATAATTATTTCAATTATTTTGTATACCTACTATATAATACATAGGTACAGTATTATATAATAGCTGGCTTTATATATCCTGTCTGGTTGAAGGGTTTTGTAAGAACTAGGCGGTCTTTAACCTTATAATATTGGGTACACAAAATTTTAATTTTATGTTTATTTCAAAGAAAATCAGATTTTTTGTCTGGAGTTTTCTTTGTAGAGGAATTTGAAATTAGAAAATGCCACGATCATTTTAGTAGGGACGCCTGATTTAAAATTGAGTTTTTATTAAAAAAAATTAAATTTTAAAAATGAAAGATAATATTGTTTTCCAAATTTAACTTTTTTCACGAAATTCAGTTCAATCACTGAATGGGACTCTACTAGTCTCAGGGAGAGATCGTACGCATGTCATCGACGATCGTCCTAAAAGCCGTACATAAAATTGTTCTTTTTCGCACGTTTTGTAAACGAAATTTTCAAATGAATGCCAAAAGATTTAATGATGTGTTTCTTTCGAATTGTCGAATTATTATGATATTGCCAGTTATAAAAACAAGAAAAAAAATGCTTTATTTCATGAAACGCGCATTTTGGTAACAATATTACCACAGGATGAGATAGACATTACATACTTATTCGTTAATATTTTTACCTAATAATAATATGATATTATAAATATAAAAGTTCCTGTCAGGGACGACTTATTTTTAGATTTGTAACAATTCGAATTCAAATGTCAAATAATTAAATGGTATGTTGACCACATAATTTTGGAATTTTCAGAACAGTTGAAAAAATAATACATCTACCTTGTTTTATCTTGTTTTCTTTTTGTGAAAATGTTATGTAACGATTTTTTTGTCTATTATTTGTAAAATGAAATAAATAAAATTTTATTTCGATAATTTTTTTGTTTTTTTTATTGATCCATTTTGACTGAACAAGAAAATATGTGTGCTTACAAATACATAAAATTCTTGTACTTAAGAGTATTCGCATTTTTATTTCGATTCTACAATTTTTTAAATGAATGCAAACAAATAAAATATTATACACCTGAATCATCGATGAAGATACTTAGAGCTGGTTCACACTACGCTATCAAATATAAAAGATCATAGCACGCCAAATAACGCTCTCCATACAATCCCTTCAGACCGTTCACACCTAAGCGTTTTTAAGCGCAGATCAATCATAGACAATACACATCTCAGACGTAACCGCTCCAGACGCGATATCCCAGAAGATAACTCTCCCCTTCTCCGAATAAAACAGGAGAGGGGGTCATTGTAATTACGGAGCTGCCTAGACTCGTGGATGACAGATGTCAAGTTGACAGATTTCAGTACAAAAAATATGCGTTCCGTTGCCGCTCCCTAATTTGACTGACCCCCTCTCCTACCACAGGGAGAAATATTTGATAGCCTCGTGTGAAAGGACAAAAGATAAGCGCTCGCGAATCAACAGATATATGCTCGCAGATATATAGCTCAGTGTGTGTTTGTTTGTTACGTGTTCACGCCTAAACCACTAAACCGATTTCGATAAAAAGCTACATTATTAGCGAGTAACATAGGCTGTATATAATGGTAAGCTCTGGCGTTATGAAGTTTGTATAAATGAAAATGTGTGTGTTTCATATATTTTAGCGGCAGGGATGTAAGGCAGGGGGAATATGGGGTTTGCGGAGAGGGAAGAGACGAAGAAGGGGGAAGGCGGGGAAGGTGGAAGGAAACGTGGATGCACGAGAAAAGACATGCTGGGAGAATCAATTTATTTCTTTAAATAGCATTGCAACGCATGCCAGTTACCAGATACATGAGGTGTTTATGCGTTGCTAAACCATTCTAATGAATGAATGAATGAATGAATGAATGAGTGAGTGAGTAAGTGAGTGAATGAGTGAATGAGTGAGTGAATGAATCAATGAATGAATGAATCAGTGGTATTTCCACCTAATACCATGCGAGAGAAGCCGCGGGTAAAAGCTTGTATATTATATTGTTAACATCCCGTCAATTGCAGAAGAATGGGCACCGTCACCCATCAATATTAAAAGAAAGATGGTCGTATGATCCTTTCGAATGCTCCATGATGACGTGGATACGACCTCTGCCTGGTTTTACTTTATCTCTCTAAAAGTGGGACATAGTTCCACCGATATGAAAGAAAACAATTGATGTCTTTATTTTGCTTGAGACTTCTCCACTCCTCGGCTCCACACACGCCAGTAATTTTATTTATCTCTTAAAAAAAAATTACAATATTACTTAGTAAAAATTAAATTTACTCCGGGCATACAAACACATCCACAAAATATCTCGATCGGTTTATCTTTTCAGTGGGTTCAATCTTTAAATATCATATTTTCAACTCTTCAGTTTCCGTAAACTATTTATACTGCAAACTATGAAATACATATTTAAAAACAAATTCGAAAAAAATTACAACCGAATCAACCTTAGAAATAATGGTACTGACACACGTGCTCACAAATGAGCATGCTCACTACATTCTTCGCCCGCGAATCAATGAGCGTGCTCAGAAATCAGGAGCCGATTAATTTGTGAGCACCTCATTTGGGCGCGACACACATACTACTAGGTATCATTTGCTCATTAGTAGCACGAGAGCACGCGACTAATGAGCATATGTGTCCATAGCTTAATAATGTATTTTATACCACAGCAGTTTCATTGGACTTCGTACTTTCAATCTTTTACCGAAAAAATTAAAAGTGACAACAATACAGATGTTAAAACATTATTTATTCAATTTATATCACTTCATGTTTCTCAAAAACTATAAGCTTATTATTAAACTATATATTAATTTATATCACTTCATGTTTCCCAAAAACTATAAATTTAATATTAAACTATACACTATTGTACATACTTTTTGTACAAACAACAAACTTTAATTATGTTTTTGCTTTATATGCTCGCCGTTTGTTTCTTTCCAGGGGGCCTACTCTCTATCTTTCACAACGTCCGTACGGCAGGTTTAGCTACGTCACAAACGCATATTAACCCTCCTCCTATCGTGCTAAAACTTCCTCGCGCTTCAGTACCGTACACTCAGTAAATATGTATATGTGTTGTTATTGTTTAATCCAACATATAAATGTATTGCGGAGGAATACCTAAAAGATGAACTCTATTTTTAATATATTTACAGTAATTATATACCGTTTCCGCTTAGTTGACAGCACCCGCTACTGAAGGTTAAACCACAAACGTGCTGGTTTGTGAAACCGAAAGATAGAGAGTAGGCCCCCTGGTACACTAATAGAATGTTTATATTTATTATTGTAGAAAGCACTCACTTTGTGGTTTGACATATTTAATAAAATAAAATACTTGTTATGAAGTGGTGTTAACTCCTATTTAAAGTCATTATTTTTTTTAACACCTCTTCAGAACAAGTACCATTGTTGAATTAATTTACTTAAAGTTCTTAATAACACGGGCGGGCAACACAGAGACGACCCGGGATCTATGGTTTTCCGGCTCCGTTCTGGTTAACTCTGGAAATGTTTCACCGGCCGGGCTGCGTTGAAACGTTGGCACAGTTCATAAAAGATAATATTCGTTGAATCCCTGACGGGTGAACGTATTTAAAATTGTTACGAGAGTGTTTATCAATGATGGGTGGTGTTTCATCCGAATTTATAAAGTTTTAGTCGAGTGTGAGTCCTGTTTAAATTTCCGCCTAAGGTCCGCACGCGCAGTGACGATATTGCACGACTTGCCGCCGTGAATCGTTGCGATCATGCGATGATGTAAATTCCCGCATTCGGCGAAGGAAGTGAATTACTCCAAGGGGCGCTACTCAGGCCTTATTTTCCATGCGGTGCTCGTGTAGTCGAGCCACGCGCTCTGTACTGCTCCAGCCGGGGCCATCCGCCCGCGGAGCCCCACATTTGTCCTAGAAGGGAACTGAATGAACCGAAATCAGTCACCCTGTGTTGGAGACGCTGGACCCGTCTCCAGGACACTCCTTCCGGACGGCGATCCTGATGGAGCCAGCTGGGTCTGACAGGATCGGATCACCACCGGCTTGATGGAGGCTTCCCGCGCACACACACACGGTTGTTTTAGTGTAAAATCAGATTAGATAGAATTTAACTCATCTTCCGATCCCTGGGGGTAAGACTAATACTTCAAGATTGTATTTTGTTAATATGATTAATACATATCCTACCTTTTACTTTTCCGAATATAATTCTTTCATTTGACGCCCAAAAACAATATTTCATGCAAACCCTTGTGCTCATGCTCTGGAGATTGTGTCATGCTCTCCTCCATCAAGAACATTACTCGGAAAGGACCGAGTATTGGCGCGCAGGAATTCTGCAAAGTTCTTGATGGTAATGCTGGTTAAAAAACCCACACATATTATGTTTTTTATTTGGCAAATAGCCCTCATGAGAATCTACCTAGCATACTTTTTTGTTTAAAAAGTATTTACTAAAACTTTACCAAAAGTCATATACTTAACAATCAATTAGACATATCAAGTAGTCCAATATTAGGTCTGTTTCCAATAAACCCTTAAATAAAAATTCCCAGAGCTCCTTACCCCATGCCAGTTGATGCTTTGTTTCTCCAGATTTATTATTGTAACCCATTAGTCACATAATTATCTTTCGGTTTTTTCCATTACTTGTGTATACATTATGTTAATGTATTTTATGGCCGTCAATGTATTTGTTATATTTGTATCATGTTGTCTCCCTCTATATTTTTGATTATATATAAGCACACTAGGGTGGTCCAGGCCCCTATAGTAAAAAAAATTTCAAATATAGGTGTCGCCACCCCCTTGATTTGTTACACTCACCATTTCTATTATGTGTAAAAAATTTCAGCCCCCTATCTTATATACAAGGGGGTGCTCATCGAATTTGAAGTTTCTGCCGAAAATTCAGGATTTTAAGTAAAACACGTAATTTAAGGTTTATTAATATTACAAGTATTTTAATCCAATAAGTACACAAAGTTTTTAAATGTGAACCAAATTTGGTAACAAAGCAATAATTAACATGATATTGGTCACATTCTTTCAAAACCATGTTTGTTAACTCCTTTTTGGATGTTTCAGTAGAAACGATTTTTCTGTTTCGTTCAACGATGTGAAGTAAAAATTGTTTTTCTTCCTCATTCTTAGTGAGTATCGTGTAGTAATCTTCAAATAGTTTAACACCTCTCTCCGCTGTATCATTAACAACACGTAAATTTTTGACGCAGCTTTGCCTTGAAGGTAATCAACATTATCATTCCAAGTATCAGGGGGTAATTGCAAAAAAGAGTGCTTGATATCAAGAACTAAGAGCGTTTTTAACGTTATTTGTTTTGCAAAAGCTTCTAATGTAACCTCTGAGACAAGTTTGCAGAATCACCTCGTACTGAACGTTTACCGCCATCAGAATTTATTTTTTTTAACAATAGCCTGTTTCAGTATCAGACAGCTTGTCAGAAAACAAGGCAAATGCAACTAGCTCATCTGACAAATACCACAAGTGACGCTCTAAGACACCCCTAGCTGCTATACTGATTTTGGAAACAATGGCGAGCACACCAAAATTAACAAATCGAACAATTTGTTTTTTTTTCTCTCTTGGTTAGTTTGAATGCTTGTAAATTATTTCGAAAGAGAAAAATCTTCAAAGCATACAGCAATTTCGCCATCCAACGAGCATGTTGAATCGGACCTGGAGTGCTCCAAAATATCTTGGCAGGTGGTTTGTTCAAAACAATCATGGTGAGCTTTATTAGCTCTTCGTAATCATCACGAACTTGATTATCTCCAGATAGAGCCATTTCTCTCGCATTTTCAGATCTTTGTTTCCGTTGTAGAGAACGTTCCCTTTTCTAGTTTCTTGACGATTGAGTACGTCTTCTTACGTTCTACTCTTTGATCGATGAGAAACGCTCTGCCCTCCGCAATTTTTATCAAATTCAAAGCGCTTGCATGGGCAATATCAAAAAGTTTGTCTACTTCTTTTGTAAACAAATACTCTCTTTTTCTTTGTGCTTCAGAATTTATTCCTTTATTTTTCATCAATAGCAGCCAGTTCTCATGAAACTTAATCAATTTTTTAATGCAGTGATTTTGTTGTCTGGTCTGAATATTAGATTCACTCCATACTTCCATGAGTTCATGAATAAGTACATGCACGTAATCTTTCACATTTTTGGATTCATTTTATTAAATATTTGTGGTGATAATGGAGTAAAACTTGCCGAAGAGTAGGAAGTTGGTTAAGCACAATGGCTTAATATCTCGAACCCCAATTTATTTTCAATATCTCGCACCCCAGAAAAATTTCGACTTGGATGAACACATTCTATTGCACTGATTCACTTCACAGTCTACTAAATAAGTATCAAAACTGTTAAAAGTTCTCTATAGAACTCTTCAGTAGTTTATTTTAATATTTATTTAATTGTTTAACACACGAAATTGTCCTATAACAAAAAGTAAAAATTAAGCATTTTACACAAAAAATTCAAAAACACCACTCAATTGAGCACCCCTTTCTACTTGATCTATCTCGCTGAAATTTTACTATGTTATCATCAATATATTAATACGTGAAGCCAAAACTTTGTACCCCTTTTAATGAAAATTGCGCGGACGGAGGAGTATGAAATTTCGTACACTTATAGTTTATATAGAGGAGGAGTGCAGAATGCTAATATTTTTTTAAAATTATGCATAAAAATAGATTAAATCAATAACAAAAACATTAAGGCGGAACTCCTGCGCCACAATACACATGAATACTAGCTTGAACCACACTAAACGTTCTTTGTTTTCCGTCTCCTGCGTTTTTCGAAACATGGCTTGAAAGATTGGTGTGAACAGGTGTGAAGTTCGCGCGGTCCGACAATTTCTGCTTCCCGCTTCACCCACTTCAAAAATAATATTAATATTAATGTTGTTAATATTCGTTATTATACTATAATTTTATTATCAAATATATTTATTATATTGTATTTAGGTATCATAATATTTTAAAGTAGTGATTATTAAGCTCAATCATTGCGCATAACCTCAAAAACTTGTTCGGTTTGATTCTCCATACATGACCGCATCGCGCGGCTCTTGTAAAAATATGAACACATTTCCCCCCGCCAGCCTTCCCCCTTCGCCCGGGAGATGAATGTTTTCCGTCGCCTGTGGTAAAGCTTGAACACAGGGTTTTTGAACACGAAGTGTTCAAATTTTCAATGTTTTGGGTGCTGTTCAAGCTAATGTTTATGTGTATTGTGGCGCAGGATACGCCGCTTTACACACACTACCATGTATTTGACACACACACACTCGCGTCTTTACTCTATTGTTTATTGAGTCTATGGTCAAATTGAGAATAGATTAATATTGTTTGTCTTTAATATTATTTGTCTATGGTCTTACTGAATGTCAAACACAAAAAAAAACATTACAATTATGGTCGAATTTCGACCATTGGGCGACCACTAGTTACTATAAATACATGTAACAAATTCACGGGGTGGCCAAATGAAAAATGAAAAAAAAAATTTTTTGGACCACCTTAAAGCACACACTATGTACTTATTGTTTAGTATTAATTTGTACCCTGAAGGTGCTTGATTAAAGCGAAACCGGTCGGTTCATAAATTAATAAATCTCGTGGTTTTAAACAAAAAAGTATTTTATTTTATATTTATATTACCCACGCACAGGTGAGGCCTTAGTGGGTTTCCATGATTCTTATATTTTTATAATATTATACATATCAAATGTATTGTACATATCAAATAATTGGGAAAAATAAAGGAAAAAAACTCGACACGATCTTTGTGCATTTCGATAATTCGTTTTTGTCCTTTTGTTTCGCAGTGACTGTGCTGCATTTTTTCGAGAAATCCCTTTTACCTCCGGCGTTTTAATCCGATTCGCGGATTTTCAGTTGTTGAGTACGTCGTATTTTTCATAGAATGTCCGTCGGATTTCCCAGAGTTACTTGTAAAGTTCGCCAAATGCTTTGTTTGAAAAACTCTATCCACGTTTATATAGAACAGTCTGTGCACGTTCGCATGGAAATGGTCTGTTCCTGTTTTTCTGGAATAGTCTGTCCTCCTCCGTTTGGATCAAGCTGCCCTTTTTATTAATAGCACAACCCACCCCCATTTTCCGGAAACGATTTGGTATTTAGACACGTCAAGGCTGCGTATACATGCATGTAACAAAACGCGAAACGAACCACGAATTATGGGAAAAGAATGAAGCCACAGCAAACGGCGCGAAACGCCACATTCAGTTACTTTGTTCCTTTCCCGTAATTCGTGGTTTCGTTACATACATGTACACGCAGCCTGAGGGAGACATGACTCCGCACATTATATTCTGGCTGGAAAACGTTTCCTGTCAACTCTCTGTCAGTAGAAATGCTACTGATGGAAATGACGAAAGTTGTGACACATCCGGAAAGGTAGAAGAGAAACTTTTGTTTTAATCTATACCCTGCGAGAGATTTTAAGTACTTGATTTGAATATATGTTCTTAGTTAAGAAGACGAATATATTATTTTATGTAGAAGAGAACCCTAATTCTTTCGTAAGCGTTAATCGTGTATTAAACAAACACAACTGTCGTCGGTGAAATTCTCGTTATTTTTTGGAAACTACTTCTACTTGTGGAATTATTTGGAAAAACTTGTGTTGTTTTTCAGCGAAAATTGTGGTACTTTGCTGCAAGTGACGTTCTTTAATAGTGAATTTTTCAACAATGAAATAAATTAAAGTAAAAAATTAAAGACAATACGCGGAGTTTTCGACGCCAAGTTAGTTTCGATCCATTTTATGGCTTGTTAAGATTTCAAGAACCGTGGTCAAAGAAATATTTACAACTAGCGAGTTCCCGGTATGTGTGGCAAGGCCACTTAAGAAAGAAATTGTTTCTCCCTGCGTGTCCTTTCCCATTCGTCCCTTTCTCCTTCCACCTCCCCTCCCCTTATTCGATTTTTGTTAGTACTATGGGTGAGAATAAATTCATTAATTTAAATATTTTCGATAATTGAATTTTAATTTAACAACCGATGATTTTTAATTTAGCAAACTGTCATTCTTAAATTGTGACAGTATTGTAATGATTAAACTTTTCAGGTGTATTGTCATGTGGTTGTAATAATTCAGAAACCTTCGCGAGGACGGAAAAAATGTATTTTGATACCATAAATCATCCACATCAAATTCACAAAGTTTCATCGCCATCGGATGAATGGTTTAGCAACGCATAGCATACATACATACTTAGTCAGAAACAAAAAAATTTTCATTTTTATATAGGTATATAGAAGAAGATAACAATATTACAACAATGCTTATCTCATTTTAAAATACCAGAAAAACGTGTAATTTCCTGTTAGCTCCCTAAAAAAATTGCGAATTTCAAGTAAAAATCTGGGGATGACTGAACGATCACCGTTGGTACAGCATTTTCATCGGGCGGCATTATTGGTTAGAGAAGAAAACAGAGATCACCCAGAGATGAGATGGGCTGACTATTTGAAATATCTGCAGGCATACGGAGGGTGAGAGCCCTCAGAAAAAAATAAGGGACACCCATCACCAAATATGGACACCAGAAGGGAGACAAGAATTCCTGAAGAAAAGATAATTATTTCTGAAATTTACACGACGGAACTGTTTCTTCTTATTATTGGTTAGGGATAGCAGAAGAACGAATATACATTCATAAAATACGTATTTTGAAGTTTATAATTTTTCCCCTATTATCATTTAATAAGTAATTTCAAAATCATAATCACGTCTAACCCCTTTCTCAAACTATTTTTCATCTGTTTTCTTTACAATATATCAAAGCAACTCCCTTGCGTACTAGATCATTCTTACACGTTAACATTTTCGGATTGAAAGTTTCAAAATATTGTTCCCTCTGAGAAATTAAATAAATATTTCGGGCGTAATAGAGATAGATAAATTACATACAGTAATTTCTGTTGTCGGTGCACGGGTGCATACGTGATTTGAAATTGTATTCCTGCTTAATGTTAAAATTATTCAACTTCAATAAATTTTAATTTAAAAATTATTATATTTATCAATGATTCTTTATTTCTAATGCGTATTTGTTTTATCGTTATTTATTTTTGGCAAGGCACTACGCACATATTTGGTACAGGCACACTATGCTTCTTCAAATAGAAACTAACAACACTAATGCAGCAAATAACTCATCAATTACTCGCGCAATCACAACTTTACCCACTATGAAAAATTTACTACAAACATTTTTCATGATTCCTTGCAACATAAAGCTAATTTATAAAATTTCTTAGCCTAATATAAATTAATTTAAACCTACTAACATTTAATTCTTCATTAAACTTTAATAAACAGTCGTTATGCCATGTTGCGCTACCTCCTTCTTTAGGGAAAGTTTCGGACAGTGTCCATCATCAGGGCAGATGTGTATTTGTTTTGTTTAAATTTTTGACATGTTTATCTAGCGATCAATTCAGATAAACACTCTTATTAGAAAGTTGGAGAAGATACGCACGCAGAGGGCACTGTATTTTAAAAAACACGTTATTGTACGATTTACTGTTGCTATTTATCTCCCGTTTCTCTTGATATTATCATATTCATTTGATCTCTCTAATTTGACCACAAACATTTAATTATTTTGTAAGTCTGCCCTAGTAAATAAATTAATTATGTCGGTCACTTATCGAATTATCGAATAATTTTCATGAAAATAAAGATTCAGAGTTCAAAATTCTTTTGGCACCTTTTGGCGCCTACTTTAATCGTCATGAATACAAAGATTTTGTGGGACAAAAAAAGAGCCGTTGTTTTAATCGTACACATTCAAAGAACAATGTAAGTATATCGTACATGTTTGGTTATGACCGATATTCATGTGTGTTATTTTGAATAAATTGTGAAAATATTAACCCCGATACAGGCGAACCCTAGTGGGGTTAATAATTACATGCTAAAATGAATTAAACTTGTGAAGAAGCAATAAATAAATAAATTTGTTCCTTTTATATCAATGTATATATATTGCATATATCTCTTTTTTATATCTGTCAATGTATCGCTCATGGAAATTTTAAATGCTAAAGGACAAAATGTTTATTATTCAGGAGAGCGAAAAGTAAGTTTTTTAAATCTTATCTCCTGTTTTTGTAGACTTTTGATAATTATAATTTTTTATTACAAAATAACGTTGAATACTTTCAGAATGCTTAACATTTATTGTAAATGTCTTACATAACGTAATTAAAAAATCCTTTTAAAATCATGTCCCTACACTTATTTTTCTAAATAAATTTTGCTGGCGCTGTTCGAAATAAAACAAAAAACGAAGAAAAATTATATATTTTCTTAATTTTTGAATTTATTGTCCTTTACAGCATTTAAAATTTCCATGATCGAAATATATTTTAAGGTGGGTCACGACTGTATTGGAAAAAATCTTGTTTTGATTTGTCTAGTAGTGATAAAAGGGTGTTAAATGAAGACTTAAAATCACGTATTTTTTTTAATATTTGGATATCATCTTCTTCCTCCGGGTGGGCTTTGAAATTTCACAAAATAGAGAAAACACACCCTTGTTAAATCTTAAAAAAATGTTAGACCAACTATTAATAATGAACTATTTTTCAATAAAACACGAACTATAGGGAATATTTTGATTTATTTATTAAAAAAATATATCTATATAATTCAAATTATCTCAAGGCAGTGTATTCAAACACCAGCAAAATCCTTGTTACTTTCAAATTTCGGCATTATTTTGCGAAACTCAATTTTGGGTCTTTTTCTAAATGATTTCGTAAATACAGACTTCACTTGATATGGAAGATTACAAAAAATATGGTTTAAAAAATTCAAAGCAACTTTTATGTACACTAGAAATAACCCCAAAAATGAAAATTTTCAAAACTTTAAAGTGAATCCGGAGGAAAAAGGTCGTATCAGAAATTTGAAAAATTTGAAATACGGCGTTTTGCACTCATTTGGCACCCTTTAATCGCTCTTAGAATTTAAAAATAACTTTTCTTTTAAATGACCCGCCTTAATGTTTATTGTATCTTTTTTAAAAAAAGGAAATAAAAGAAATACCTATGTGTGTTTTTGTTTATTAATTGATTTTGTATTTGAATTTTAATATTTAATATTATTTGCTTTAATTGAATTTAGGTACATTGTATTATAATATGTGCATTAAATTAGAGATTTGATTTAATTATTTTTGGCGTAATTTAATTTAACGTATTTATTTTATTTTAACATTATTTATTTTGTATATTATATTAGAGGCACTGCTGAAAACCAGCAGCATTCTAGGAGAAATCCCGAATGTATGGATCAGCAGTAACCTTATTGTCAATAGAATCATTGATAAATAAACAAAATGTAAAAATCTATTGACGAATACATGTTTTATTGAATTATTATTTTATCTATCAATGTATGTATATTGTATATATCCTTTTCTATATCTATCAATAATGTTGTTTGTGTGAATACATACTTTTTCACTCTTTTTTTCTGGGTGTTTCTTTTTTGTTTGCGTCTAAAAATAAACAATTAGAAACTACTATCCGTAAAAGCTGTGAGTTAAAAATAACTTTCCCATCGGCCCATTTTCACTCAATTAAGTACCAGGTGAGAGGTGAGAGGGTATTTCGGTAAAAGTGCGTGTCAGACATGAAAGGTTGGCACGAAATCATTGCGTGATATCTTCATTAGCACAGTGCGATGATGTCAATCAATTTGAGAGCCGAACATGGATACCGCCACCCTTGAAACCATTTCTTGGATAACCTACCTCTACCGAGGTCACCTCAAGTGGTTTGCTACGTTTGGTGACTTTTCAGGAGTGCCTGGGTTTATGAGGTGAGGTTTATATAGGCGGCGGATGCGTCCGCCGAGCTACTGCGTGGCTGCTTGAATCGAGAGACTGGTTGATGAAGACCTTTTAACCACTCCAGACGGACCCTTTTGACCCTTGCACCGCAGTTGGAGGGATGGATTCGTACGCCCATGTTGGGCGTACGAATGGGCGTACGCACTCTTGGACCACCAGATCCCTACCCACCCATATATTTTTACTTTCCAGAATTCCCTCTCCATCTTTTCCAAAATGATCCCATGTCATAGTGATCAAAGTTGACCTAGTTCTTGGTAACTAGTAGACATGTAGATGTGAAGTTATGTGCTTTACGAGGTCACAAAATACCATATATATTAATTACAAAATGAAAATACGTCACTGAAACCCATGGTGCCTTGCAAGGACTTGGGAATTGTGTACGACCCTTGCTTAATATTTCATGCTCATATTGAAAAATTCTGTAAATCAGCCACAAAGTTGTTGAGTTTTGTCGTACACAATTCAAAGGAATTGACCAACCTTACAGTTATAAGGTTGCTTTATTTTAGCTTAGCGAGCAGCATTCTCGAGAGTGGATCTCAGGTATGGGGGCCAGAGGACATCGTCTATGTACTAATTGATCGAGAAAATTCAAAATAAACTTTTGCAATACCGCTACGTGAGAGAGGCAGGTTTTTACCCGTGATCTCGCGCTATTTCCAGAAGGGATGTCGCATTACTGCTGATGGCTTATAAGTTATAAGCTTCTGAATGGTTTATTATCAATACCAGACATTCTGGCTAAAATAGGATTCTATGTCCAGGATAATTTCACGCGAGGCCGCCAACGCAGGCTTTTGATTCTTCCCAGGTGCAGAACTAATTTTCCAATGGTGATGCACCCTGGGAAGACTCACTAGATTAATTAACTGCATCGCAGGAAACGTGGATATTTTCCTCTTGTCCGACAACAATTTTAAGCGTGAAACTTTAAATTTTTGCTTTAACTGTACGTACCTACGTATGAAATTTTCAATCAAATGTAAATGAGCGCAGTGGTCAGCGCATTTACCCGGAAAGTGAAAGGTCCTGGGTTCGAGTCCCAGCGTATTTTTAGTATTTTTTCTGATTTTTCTGTTTCCAGATATTTGATTGAGTTTCGCTAATATTGTCTTCATTTAATTAAAAATGTAAATTAATTTATTATGTTAAAAAATGTTTTTATAATTTTATTTACTGGTTTTGAGATGTTGGTTAATATACTGCTTTTCCAAATAAACAAATAAATAAAATAAAATTATCAAACATACTGATTTCTGTTGTGTGTGTTAGTATTGCTTAAAATCTGGTTCAAAGAACTCAAATTTGCTTTGAATTTAAATGTCATTTTTAAAAATTGAATTGATTTTGTGAAGAATTTAGGCCTACATATAATATTGTATTTATTATTTACAAAAAAAAATATTTTAATATTCGACAAATATTTCAATGTATGTATCTTTTTTTTTTTATTTCTTAAGCTTAATCTTTACAAGTAAGATCGAATTTCGTGTTTTTTCAAGTCCGCGCTTTTGTCATTTTTTAAGAAATCTTTATTTACGTGAGGGCCTTACAAATAAACGTATTTTAAATTTTATAAAACTGATAAATAACTATTTTTGCACGGTAAATGGTTGTTTATTGGCTGTGTAAAATTTAAATCATATTTATTAGTAAAGGGATAAGTAACTAACTAGATTTACTAAATGTTCATTCGAAAGGTAAATTTCTGATCATCTCTTCTCTAATCTGTCTACAAAAAATATAATAAATAATATTATAAAGAAAATGTTATATATTATAAAGATCCAAGTATAATTTTATAAATGTTATGAATTTATGCAACCATGTAATATGTAATTACCTTAATATAATATGTTTAACTTTTTGTTTCCCCAATAAACTAAAATAAAATAAAAAATCTTAAGGCAAAAATTTTATAAATACTTTCAGCTTCACAATTATTATTATTTTTTTTTTTATCAATCATAAATAGATACGTGTATTTCAAACAAATTTTATACAATAATTAGTTACATAATTTATATATATATATATATATATATATATATATATATATATTTGATATACCCCCATAAATAAGCAGGGCTTGTGTGTATGGGGGGGGTGTATCATAATGGTTTTATTTGACATTACTCATTTCACATTTTCACTATAATTTTTAAGGTGTGTTTTAAATTCTTTTATATTTGTGTTCATGTTTCTAATTTTTTCTGGTAAGGAATTAAAAAAAAAATCACACAGAATCCTAATCAATGTATCTAAATAGGAATGCTATTGTTTTTTTTTACATTTTGGATTTGGAAGTATTGACGTTTGTCTAAGAATTCTGTTATTTTTAAAGGATGCTACTTTATTTTGAATATCATTTTCATAAATTTGTAATGTTGCATGGTAGAAGTATAACGCATTTAATTTTCTGACCTTAAATTGTCTGAATAAAAGTTCTGACAAATATGAATAGGGTTTTTTTTAAATTGTTTTTATTATTAGTTTTTTGTGATATGTAAATTGTTTGTGTTCGACTTTTATATGTACCGCCCCTATATCCTATAATGCCGTATTGTATAATTGATTGACAGAAAGCGAAGTATGTGGTCCTAAGTAATTTTTCTTTTAAAATACCTCTTAAACATCTAAATATGTATGTAAGTTTCCTTACTCTGTCGTTCAGCATATAATATCCCGTGATTTTGAACGCACTAATTAGATAATAAATTAAGTAAGAAATATTTCTACTTACTGCTGAGGAATATGGCAGGGGGTCCAACCGATCGTTTGGTTCAGCCTCGTCGTTATTTAATTTTAAATTCATCTTTAAATAAATATTAAACTTTTAATATTATCAAGCAAGCAAGGTTTCTTCTTATTAAATTAGAGCGGGTAATTTATTTCTTGATTCGCCAGCCCCGGTCAAATTAACCCAGAGCGCCTCGTCAAGTCTTCAAATAAAGTTATCTTTAAATAAACTAATTTAACATTTTTCACTTTTATAACTACAGCTTCCATTCATAATTAATAAAATTTATTCAAAACGACGACGTTTCGACGAGGTGCTCTAAACATATCACTCAAAATGCGAAGAAATGTTTTATTTTTAAGGGTTTATACCGTTAAATGAATATTAAATTTTATAAACTCTTTTTTATTGTAAATATTTTCAGTTCATTCATTGCAGCGTTTAAATGCAAATTTTCTGCGTTTTTTTTTGTTTATTTATAGAGTTCCTGTTTATACTTAGTTAGGTGCAGCGGTTGCAACGTATTAAAATTCCTTTTGGTGCAATTTTTCCGTAATGGGAACACTTTTTTTCACAGAGCAAAACAATTGAATCGCGTTCTATTTTATGGCGCGCTTAATTAGTGCTATCGCGATTTTTCCGCGCCTATCCTGGTCGCGTGCAGACGGCGCGATGACTGAGCCCGCAGCAGCCCAAGTCGAAGGCAGACGGATATAGTTCACACTGGCGAATGCAAATGGCTCCGGAGTATCAACAGTCAACACCCGGAGGAGAAAATGAGACGTGCTGCGTTTTAATTATGACAGATTTATTCAGTGCGCGCCGGCGGAAGTGTGCTTGATTCCGGTTAACGGATTGGACGCGCCAATTCGCAAAGATCAGCGCTGCAATAGTCTATTGTGGTACCTAGTGCCAGTACCTACCTGCCATTACCCAGTCACTGAATACCGGGTAACTAGCATCTAACCGTACCTCAATGTCTCACTTTCCTGTTTTAAGCTGGTTGAAAAGTAAAGGAATCTTCCTGAAATGAAAGATTCCACCAAGAGTTAAACATATCCCGGAGGGTTCCATGCCAACTGAGAATAAAGTCTCTTTGAAAAGTCATTACAAGCCATGAAAAAAAAAATTTAAATAGCCCATAACCCTAACCTAACGTAAACTATTCAACCAATGTTTTTTTCATGGGTTAATCTTTATATTCTCCAAAGGCTTCTTGGTGGGATTGGCATAAATCTATACTTCCATACTAATATTATAAATGCGAAACTGCTCGAGTTTGTTTATGACCTTTTCACGCATAACACAATATAAAGACTTTAATAATTCTTTCACCAATATAAAGCTAAATTATATGCGCAGACTACAGGTTGTATATGATGGTAAGCTCTGACGTTATGAAATTATATATATAAATATATTATATTTGTTATACGTTTTCTGTCGCTAACAAAAGCGAGTTTTTGCTAACGTCAGAATTTTTTTTTCCATGGAAACAATGTTGATATATTTTTGGGCTCTATGCTGGTAGGTACTCAGCCCCCTGGTTAGCTACTACTGCAGAAAATTCAAATATTAGAATTCGTTTTTTTTTTTGGACAAGCTTGGAATAAATGTCAGATGAGTTCCTATATTAAAAATATAATTCGTAACGATTATTAAGACTGAATGATAAATAGAGTATTTTTTATTATATTAACGAACTTCCAAATATTTAAATAAAAATAAACATCCGAAATGTTTGTAAGCGCATAAATTCCGAACGAATGAACAAAATTGGATAAGTAATTCTTTTTTTCTTTGAGCTATAGCACTGTGAAATTTAGGTGGTAGGCGAGATGTTTGAAAACTGAATGTAAGGGAATGAATATATGGAATGCGGGAGGGGATGGGGGTGGGGTGGGGGGGGGGAGATAATTGATAAGTGCAAGCGCTACAGTAATTTCCCGTAATACCATGCG
This sequence comes from Glyphotaelius pellucidus, assembly GCA_936435175.1. NCBI lineage: Eukaryota > Metazoa > Arthropoda > Insecta > Trichoptera > Limnephilidae > Glyphotaelius > Glyphotaelius pellucidus. The sequence continues at coordinate 40,497,590 of OW386543.1, forward strand.
AGCGAAGCCGCGGGGAAAAGCTAGTAATATTATAAATGCGAAAGTGAGTGTATTTTTGTAACGCTTTCACTAAACCGATTTTATAAAATTCTTTCACCAATAGAAAGCTACATTATCAGCGAGTAACATAGGCTGTATATAATGGTAAGCTCTGGTGTTATGAAAATTGTATAAATGAAAATGTGTGTATTTCATATATTTAAGCGACAGGGAGGAAAGGCAGGGGGGAGGTGGGGTTCGCGGAGAGGGAAGAGACGAGGGAAGGGGAAGGCGGGGAAAGTGGAAGGAACGGGGACGCACGGGAAAGGACATTATGTATTGCTAATTGCTACAGTAATTTCCCCCAAATACCACGCTAGCGAAACCGCGGGTATAATATATATAGGGTATAATAAATTTGTTCGAGCTGTCCCCATCAGAATGCAATATAAAAAAATGTTAAGAAATTGGTACCTACAGACATATTCACGACGTCATATAATTCCTAGTCAGCTTACTATGAAAGTATACAGATGTTTATTAAAATATCTAGGGGGAAATAAAAATTCATTTCAAATTTTTAAACTGGATCTCAGATTTACAGATTATCAGATACCTGATTTTGTTATGTTCGTTTTTCTCCTGTAAAACGAGATTAGTCCACTAAGGGGGTATTTCACCATCCTCCTCTTAGCTTATTCACACACATAACGAATATTAATAAATAAAAAAATAAATACTTGCATCTGGTAAAAAATTCAGCTAACTTATCCTATATGTAGCCATTAGTCATAGGTTTAAGTGCCAAATATTAGACTCACTCTTTTTAAATATATAAATCCTGTATAATTAATCTAAAATGTACGCTATCGTTTGAATAATCTATGAGGAGGATGGTGAAATACCCCCTAAGTCAACTTACCAGCTAAGCCCAGGCCTGGATATTATTCTAATTATCGATGTTCCCAGATTACATCTTCAAATTGATACAATAAATCATCTTCCTCGAATTCCACAAACCAACCTAAGGTCGGTGGTTAATGCTGGGTAATACAATAATGATTCATGAAAGACTGGATGAGGTAGTCATTAATTAGAAGATGTCAAAATGGAATGAGGTTAGCAGTCCTTACTCAAGTTTCTGAATTTCATTCTGATTCATGGAATCGCGGAGCAAAGAGCGAAGATGAATGTTGTCGAATGCTAAAAACTAAACCAAAATAAATACATTTCCCGAGTTTACTACCCAGATGAGGGTATCTTAAAGAAGTTCCCATTAGACACAGGTGTAAAATGTCATTTATACCAACAGAGGGAAGATTAGAAGACTTGGATTAGGCGAAATGTTAGGAGTGCCAAAAGAAAATAGATAAAATTAGATGTTAGAAGGAGACCCAATCATGTCTGATTACGTCTAAAAGGGATCAAAATGAAAATCTAGTATCCTTGAACGGAAGCAATCTTCCGAACAGACCCTCCATTGATATGCTCGGTGACCAGCTCAGGTATGGAGGCTCCATCTAAGCCATCGTTAGCCTCTCAAAAACTGGGCGTACTGTACAGGGCCCGCAGATACTTTAATAGTACACAACTGCTAACCCTGTACAAATCGCAAGTGCGCCCCACGCTTGAATTTGGCAGATACCTCTGGTCTGGAGCTCCAAAATACTTGAAAAGTACCCTCGACTCTGTGCAGAAACGGGCGGTCTGTTTGATAGATTATCCCACCTTAACGAACGGATTGAAATCTTTAGAGCACAGGCGTCGGGTGGAAATGTTATCCATATTCTACCGGTATTTCAATGGAAGATTCTCTGAGGAACTAGCGTCATTGATCCCTTCGGCACCGGTGCATAGTCGGGAGACACCCAAACGCGCGCCCAACATATGTACACGGTTGACATTTGTCACATGAGAGCGGGTCGTTTTTTCGACTCGTTCTTGAGTTCAACAGTTCGGCTATGAAACGATTTGCCGGCTTCTGTGTTTCCTCCCTCCTACAATATGGGTCTCTTCAAGACCAATGTTCATTCCTTCCTCTCACACGACATCTACAGCATCTCAGATGACATAGGCCCTGAGGGAAATTTTTTTTTTTTTTTTTTTTTTTTATTAATCTATAAACATAGGGTTATACATAGGGTTTAATTGATGCCTGTCTCACTAGGATTTACCTGTGTTGAGACAGGCTTTGACGTACATATTTAAAATTACAAGAACATTTAAGTAACATACAAATTCAATTGAATAATATAAAAATGGAAAGGTGATTGGAAGTGTGGGTTCACTTTAAAGAGAGTTATGTAAATGTAGGAAGAGATGATGTACAGTAAATGATGATGTATAGTAAATTCTGTCAAATCTATTTATGGGATTGATTAATTAATTTGGCATGATTCTATTTTTAAGTTATTTTACATGGATTAGGTCGTATGCAAATTGTTCACTGTCTATTAATGATTTACTTTACAGATGTTTGCAGTAGTGTGGCGTCCAATACTAACAATCCATTTCTTTACGTCTTGTTTGAATTTTGTCAAGGATTCAGTATGTCTGATTGTAGCTGGTAGTGTATTGTATAGTTTGCAAGCTATGTATTTGAAGTGTCTTTGTCCAAAGGTAGTTTTGGAAAAAGGAGTTTGGAGAAGTTCTTTGTTTTTGGCTCGGGTATTGTGCGTTGTTTGTGTTGTTTTGTATGATGTTTTGTTGTTTTTGTGTAAATTAACTAATATGGATCTTGCGTAGAGTTGTTTAATATCCATAACGTTGAAAGTATTGAAGATCGTATCAGTGCTGGTAGTAAGAGGCAGTTTAAGAATAATTTTTATGATAAGTTTTTGTGCTTTAATGATGGGATCGAGGGCACTGGAATAAGCATTACCCCAAGCTAAAATTCCGTATTCGATGTGAGATTGGCATAGTGAGAAGTACACTGTTTTTAAAAATTTTAAGTCAAGGAAGTTGCGTGTTTGTTTGAAAAAGTATATAGATTTGCGGATTTTGTTTGTAGTGTTATGTATATGTTGCTTCCAATTTAGGTGTGTATCAAAGGTTAATCCTAAATATTTGATAATGTTTACTTGTTCTAGGCATGGGCAGTCACAATTCCGGTTTAAAGATGTATTTTTACATTTGTGTATTTTTAATGGAGGGATTAGGTTTGACTTAGGAATATTGGAGAGACTAGACAGTAAGTATTTTGTTTTCTGTACATTTAGTGTTAATGTGTTCGAGTCAAGCCAAAATTTTACCTTTTGAATTCCTTCCTCTGCTTTGGAATATGCGGTAGGCCAGTCTTTCGCCTGGAAGAGGAGGACAGTGTCATCGGCGAAACTGACAATAGTGGCATCGATGTCTAGGTTACACAACTCGTTAATGTATATAAGGAAGAGCGTTGGACCTATGACACTGCCTTGAGGGACCCCGTAACTAATAGGCAAAAATTGACTCTTTGTTGATCTGAGTTTAACGCATTGGGATCTGTTAGATAAAAAGCTGGAGAGGAGGCCTAATTCATTATTCCTAATACCTATATTGAACATTTTGCGTTCTAATTTGATGTGTGAAATTGTATCAAATGCTTTGCATAGGTCGAGAAATACCGATAAACATTTCAAACCATTGTCCAGGTGGCCAGAGATATGGTCAATGACCGTGGCTATGGCATCGTTGGTGCTTTTATGGTTTCTGAATCCAAATTGCCGCGGCGATAGTAGGTTGTTGGTTTCCAGGTATTCCATCAGATTATTATTAACGATCTTTTCAAATACTTTGGACAGGGAATTAAGCAACGTAATAGGACGATAATTACTAATATCAAGTTTGGAGCCTGTTTTGAAAATAGGGATAATGAGACCTTGTTTTAGAATGGTGGGAAATATGCCTTGGCGGATGCTAGTATTAAGCAAATGAGTTAATGGTTTAATTATACCAGGGGCAATTTTTTTAAGAACACTGTTAGGTATTTCATCAATACCGGTGGAAGAAGAGTTTTTGAGCGAGTTTATTACTAAAGAAACTTCTTTCTCTGTAATCGTTTTAAGAATAAAGCGGGTTGGGAAATCATCATTGATTGTGCGGTCACTAGGGCCACGCGTATCGTTATTTACTTGAATTTTTTTTGCTAGTTCTGGACCTATATTTGCAAAGTAATTGTTTATATAATTGACTATTGTATTGGGGTTTGATGTGAAGTCTACGGTGGTATCATTGATATTGAGAGAGTTTAAGGTGTCAGTGGCTGTATTTGAATTGGTAGCTTCCTTGAGAACTTTCCATATTTTTTTAGGATCATTGCTACATTCGGAAATTTTTTTGTTGTAGTATAGATTTTTGGCTTTCCTAATGACTTGTGTGCAAATATTTCGGTATCTTTTATAGAAATTATGGAGTGTGATATCATATGGATTTGTGGCACATTTTTTATGTATGGAGTTGCGTTTCCGAATGCAGTTGATAATAGTGTGGTTTATCCATGGTTTGAGAGGTTTGATTGCTCTAGGAATGGTTTTTGTGGTGATTTTGGTGTTTTGGACAAGGGTGTCTTGTAGGTAGGTAGAGAAGTAGTTCCAGGCCTCCTCTATGTTTTCTATATTATAGAGTACGTCCCAGGATTTGGAATTAATCGTTTTGTTGAGGTTGTCATAGTTAATTGTTTTCTTCGTTATTTTAGTTGAAGCTTTGCTTTGTACATTGTGTTTGGGACTCATTGTGAATGAGGTGGCGTAGTGATCTGTAATAGATGACGTGTGGATTTCGGAGGTGTATTGGTTGGTTGATTTAACCATAATATGGTCGATGCAGGAGGAGGAGTATGGCGTACATCTTGTTGGGGAATTTATTGTGCTTTCCATTCCGTGGAACATGATTGTATTTAAGTAATCTTGGCACTGGGGATGTTCATTGATTTTTAAAATGTTAATGTTAAGGTCTCCCATCAATATTAAGTTTTTTGTATTGTTTAGTTCCGTTAGATAGCAGTTCAAGTCATGTAGAAAGGAGGAGATATTAGGTTTCGAAGGAGAGCGGTAAAGTGCAATGATACAGGTGTTGACGTTGTATGTTATTTGCAGACAGTTTGAGTTTGAAATGTGAATTTCTTTAACGTTAAATGTGTTGTGAGTGTCGTTTAGTGTATATGCTACTATGCCATCGTTTTGTCTGCAGTGGTTGGAGGTTTGATGATGGGTATAATTGGGGATGTTTTTTGGATTATAGTAAGGTGTTAGCCAACATTCTGTCAGGATAATTAGGTCATATTTAGTTTTAGTAAGGTCGAGTTGGATGAGAAACTGGTCAAAGTTTTTATTTATCGATCTAATATTTTGATGGTAGATTGATAGGTTTGATTTGTTAGACGTTATATTGGTAGTTACAGAATCCATTTTTGTGTGATGTGTACATTGAAAGGGACAATTTCGTGACATTTTAAGTTATTTTTTTTAAATCATCTACATGTTTGATATAGAAAATTTTTTCGTTGGTGAGGCGCCTCATCATGATTCTACCTTCCTTGTACCAGACATAGGTATAATTTTTTTCTTTGGCAAATTTTTTTGTTTGCCATAAAAGTTCTTTATGATATGGGGTGAGTTCTTCTCCAATGAAAATCTTGTCTTGGGCAAGTCCTTTGATAGCAGCGTAGTTTATGTTTCTTCTTACGGCGATGAAGTTGTCTCTTGTGGTTTTATTTTTGAAGTGAACTAGCAGTTTGGGGGGAGCATCGATACGTCTGTCCGGTATTCTTTTTACATCGTTTATTTCGCTATTTTTGATTTCTAAGCCAGCCGCTGCAGCCACTCTTTTAACTATTTCGGTAGCCTCTTCTTCACTTGTTTGTTTAATGCCGGCTATTTCCAAGTAATTTGAGCGAAATTTTGATTCAAGTTCCGATAGTTTGATTTCAAGATGTTTTATGATGGTATTTTTGTCTTGTTGATCCTTTTTGATGATTTCTATTTCACCTTCAATTTTTTTGTTTTGTATGAGAGTTAGGTCTATCTTTTTTATAATTTCGTCATACTGATTACTTATGAATTCTATGCTTTTTTGGGTTTCTGCTGTGATCTTTTCCATTTTGGTGATTATTTCTTTTTTAATATTTTCCATATTTTTATTAATGTGGAGAATAATTTTTTCCATATTTTTATCATCGATTTCAAGTGCACTATTTCCTATACTTTTGTTTGTTTTATTAGTATTGGTGTTGTCTTCTTCCGAATCGCTAGATGTCACTTTTTTTTGGGGTTTTTTCTGCCTATTCATTATGAAAAGGTTTGAAGATCGGATAATTATTTGATATAAATAAAAATAAAATTTTATTTTTCTGGATTTGATAGGATTCGATCGTTGTCCGCTAGGTCCGCTCAGTATATTTTCAGCGAGCGCGCTAGCCACTACGCTATGGGCCGACTGTGACGCACTGTGAAGATAGTGCAATATTAATTGACTTAGGCGCAGTTACGTTTATAATAATCAGATGTTTGTTTTGTTAACAATACTCGATGTCACTTTTGCAGGTTTATAAAGACTTAATTACGTTATTTAAGATAGTTTGGAAATCACTAGCTTAGATATTTCACTGAACTGATATTAACGAAAACAATTGCCGCTAAAATGATTGCTATAACCGTACTATGGGTTATAAATTTCTATGATTTTTGGGAGCGTTTTTTTTTAGCGTGCACTCTGTATGAATTGTATGAAACTAATGATTTTAATTATTTTCCTCAGGGCCTCTTGTGTGGAGTTAAAGTAAAAAAAAAAAATTATGTAGGTTCCAGGAAGAGATAGTACGATCGGCTGAATACAAGGCATTCAATAGTCAAGATCCTACGCACGCGTGAATAAAAAGATGTAGAAATGCAAGAAGTACGACATTACAGACGTGTGCTAATTTTCCACATATGTACGTACCACTGTAAAGTGAGTTGTTACCTTAATGAAATTTTGGCAAATTAATTTATTTGCTGGGAGGTTAAATGCTCCGTTAAGACGATCTAGAAAAGGTGAACTTCCACAATATTCAAATGCGCATTATTCTGGAAGGCAATGAACAATATCAGTGACGGTGGCAAAGGATAGTGCACGTAGGTACGCATCATTCAAGAATTCTAGCATGGAAGATCAATAAAATCCTATATCTATACGAAATAGACCCTATCCGTCATCTATGGTCGGTTATTAATATCTGTGATCACGGTCAACAATTGGTAAGAGATATTCCGACCAATGATTGATGAATTTTAGCTCGGCCTCCGTGGTATCAGGTAAGTTTCGGTTAACTACTAATATACACATATGTTTTAATTATGTCGTTCGTAATGCAAAATTACTGGCTAAACTAACGAAGCTCTTAGAAATGAAATAAGTCGTATACGCGATTCATAGACTTAAATAATCCATCTAAGACGCAATCAATTTATTCCGTTCAATCTTTGAGAAACGACTAGAGATTTCATTAAGTAATTAACTCCCATTTAGTGTCAAAAAGTAAATGCGGGATGCCAATGAATATTTAGGTTAGCAATTTAATGCAACCTTGTCAATTTGTTAATATTTTTACGTAACTGCATTGCGTTTGACATTTCGTAGTGTCAGTTCATAGAAAATACCTTTAGTGTTACCAGCGTATATCGATTTCTTATTTATTCCCTGTCAATGTTAGCTCGACTGTCAACGATGAAACCGTGCTTTGGACATCGATATAAAATCATCGGAAGTTAAGCCTATCGATCTGATATTGTAAAGTTATCGATTTCACTGTGCGAGAGATCCAGGCTGTCACCAATCAAAAGGATTGTCGGCAACAATCACACATTTATCTCGCACACCTCTCTAGAAGGTTTAACTAATTTCATTCATGACCATCCTCATGATGATTTGTCCTAGGATGGGATTTAGTCCAATTTATAAATGATTTAAACTTCCTGCGGTTCCAGTCCTGCTCCAGTCCTCTTATATGCAGTCTGTCCAATATCCATGTCGACCTCTTAACAGTCTACGAGTATCTCTGAGTCTCTGAGGAGCACCCACTTGATTATGATTTCGTACGTTGCTACGATTCCCTGCGTTTCCACAATTGTTTAACGTAACCAACAATCGAATCATCCAGAAGCTATCAACTGGTCACGAATAAAAGTGGATCGTAATGGAAACATACTGTTGTGGTTTATGTTTGCCATACCACTGGCCTGACTCACTGTTGATTGTTGATATTGCGGGTGCCGTGACCAGTGGCCGGTAGCTGTTGTTATAATATCTATCAATCAAATACCGATGATGGATCATTGCTCACGGCTTCATAGCCGGCTGGGACCAAGTGCCAAAATAAATAACAAGACCGCAATCCAGAAAATAAGAGCATTTGACCGACGCAACGTTCAGTTGGTTTTAGGGTTTATTTTTTCGAAGAATTCCAATGATTCTGTCGACACCAAAGGTATTGGATACAAGTCGACACCACACAAAAACAATATTTTTAAAGTTTACGTTAGATATTTTGATTTGTCATGTAATTAATATATTTTTTTAAATATATTCGTTAAATAGGTAACTACATTATACCTTTGGTACTTATACACGGCGTGCGGAAACCCGTAGTACAAGCGGGGAACTAGTGAAGAATCTAGAACACAGAAATAAGCAACGCTCATCTAGAGGAAATAGTGATCTATGAAAAGATTGCACTTGGTCATAAGAACATGCTTTACTTCTCAACCCCAAAAATTACAGTTATATTATTTATTAATAAGAACTAAGCAAAAAATATCATGTGTAAGGAATGTGGGACATGTTGTAAAAATATGTGAAAAAAATGTTCCCTTGTTGAAGCTGCGCGCAATCTTGGAATAATGGTGGGCGGTAATGTTGAGTAATGTTTTTTTTACATTAGCTGCACACAGGAGGCCCTGAGGAAAATAATTTCCCTCAGGGCCTATGTCATCTTAGGGGATGCTGTGTGGAGGGTCTTTTTAAAGGAAGGGAGGAGAGGAGGTTCTGGGAAGGAGGGTGTGGGTAAGAATCTGGGGGTCAGTGTCCAGGAGTGACAAACGTATGAATCCATTCCTCCTACTGCGGTGCAAGGCGATGATTCGAAAGTCCGGCTGTAGGGGTCAAAAGGCTTCCCTCAACTAATATCGCTCGATCCCGCCCGCCACGCAATAGATGGGCAAACGCAGCCACTAAACATAGCGATTTACTGGGGGTGACCTATGTAATGATCTATTAATGTAAGGACCCACTAATATAAAAAAAAATAGCCGGAGGCGTTGGTTATCCAATAAATGGTTCCCGGGACAGCGGAACCCATACCCGCCTCCCAAATCGAAAAATGAGAAACACTTTTAAAAATAGGTCACAGTGGTGCTATTCGAGGCTTCGTCTGTTATAAATAATACAGGAGATTATTATATCAGTGAAATTACGTACGTTCACTAATAGTCTTCTCAACTCAATATGGAGACACAGTGTTCATCCTCTGTTGAAAAAAAACCAAAGACAAGTGCATCGTATCGAAAATGCAGGTATCCGATATTTTTATAATTTCTCGAGACGAGAGCATAATATATCTCGACTAACCTCCGTCGGCATAATGACGAAAGGAAGTTACGTCATATGCACAGTGATAAATTCGAAGGTTCCTGCTTTTATGCTTAACAGATTTCAGTGGTCCCGTGACTCTCATGCACATAGTACACTACAAACTACCACGACCATTTGCTTGATCTCCCCAGACATAAAACTGCTGTATTTCAGACAGTTCCTTCAACCACTGCCTGTTTTAATATTGACAGGCTTTCCTATTTCTATCCCCTTTCCTTCCCCTCTCCGCTTTCACCTTTCAGACTCCAGACATTTGAGATCAGTTATTACTCTAGTGCGGTATTCACCATAAAAAGCGACATTTGAACATGTCCAATAACAATTTCACCAGAAGAAACTTGTCCACAATACACTTCTATCATTTTACATATTCAGTGATTGATACGATTTTCCTCGTAAAATAATCGGTACTGCGCGTTTTCATCTCGTGACAAAATATCCCCGACAAAATATCCTCCGAACAAAACATCCTCCAACAAAATATTTACTAAAAACTTACCTTACCTAACATATCCTTACCTAAAGTCTCGATTACGTGGGGCGAATTTACAAGCTACTAGCCGGTAAGTTTAAACGCGGGTGAATCGGCGAGTGAGATTGTCATGATGACACACAAAACTGTCTACATGCTCAGTAGCGTCAGCAGCAGCTCAGCTGCTAAAATAACGACTCTAGCGCGAACCAATTCGGTCGAAATTTTGTAACAAACTTGAGCTCGCAGCTAGCGCCACATGCTAGCCAGTGGAGAGAATTACGGCTCCCGCGCGAACTAATTTTGACAGTTACGAAATCAGCTGTTGGTAGGCCGCCATCTTGAGCGAGTAGCGAGTAAAGTTGACCACCTTTCATTTTTTTTCGTAAATTGTCCGCAATCCGGCCTCCGTGGTCCCGAGGCAAGACTCTCGACTCACAATCCGAAGGTCGCGGGTTCGAACCCGGCGTGCGCAAATAAATTTTATTTGAATAATTTGTGTTTTTTCACAATTTATTCATTTAAAATAATATATAGTATATTTGCGGCACGTTCCAGAGTGGAAGATACTTTCAGTATCGCCCTGGTGTAAGACCACCATTCAGAATTGAAACGTTGCTTGAAATGGCTTTAGCCGTGTTTAGTGACCAGATCTGAATAGCCAGGTACTTCCCCACCTTCCTCTTCCCTATCTCTTTCCCCTCCCCACTACCTTCAGCCTCACAACATACCCCAATTGGGGATGCCATAGTCTCACTGGCTCCAGACGGGAGCAGTTGGGACTCTTGTGCGGTATTTCATATAAAAAAAAAAAAAAAAAAAATCTGCTAGTTATCAAGTGACACTGGGCGAGCTTACTAACAGATAGTGAATTTCACAGATAGTAGCTTGTAAACTCGCTCAATATCATCGAGGCTTATCAATATCACTCAATATCACCTTACTTCATTTTAGATTCTACTATTTTTGAACAATAATTTATTGGTTACGTTTTTAGATTTTCACGGCCAAAAGTATTTTCGTTGTTTGTTTTTGGGGTGTTATGCCGTGTTGCGCTACCTCCTTTATCCAACGTATCACACATCTGCCCTGATGAACACTGTAACGCTGTCCAAAAAGTTGGCTAAAGAAGGAGGTGGCGCAACACAGCATAACACCCCAAAAACAAATAACTAAAATAATTTATTGTCCTTACAGGATGTCTGAATTATTATTGTCCATTTTACTATTTGTGAACAATAATTTATTGTCTTTACATGATGTCTGCATTATTTTTGTTAGGTTAGGTTGTAGCAGATATTTTGTTGGAGGATGTTTTGTCCATAGGATATTTTGTCGCGGGTTGAAAAGTCGCGGAACCAAAATAATCTGTACACGACAGTAGTTCGGATGGGTACTACGAAAAGCAATTAATCAATTTACTGACTCAGCGAATAATATTATCAAAATTGATGTGAGTCACAGTAATAATAATAACACGGTGTGGAATTTAATGACCGGGGAAATTTATCGGATTTTAAAGACGAGCTAATAGTTTAATGTTTCCCAATAAAATAATTACCATCCTCAATTTAATGATTATAACAGTAATTATTACAGCATCAAACTAAATAGCAAATACGTAGATAATTTAAATTTAAACGTCATTATTGTTATTGTGTCTAATTCCTAGAATGCCATGATATTTTTTTTTTTATTTTACGAAGTTTATTTGGGAGTATTATTGTTCTGTGAGTGTTTTTGTTATAGTAACAACAGTTTCGGCGTCCATCCATATCGGTGGCGGTTTGCGGGGTTGAAAAGTGGGAAGGCACAACACCTAAAAAAACAATGAAACTTTTACCTACGATAAACTATCATAATAATATGCCAAATCAAAATAGACTTACTCCCTGGGTATCTACAACCGAGTATCACAAATAATCATAAAACCAAAAGGAACTTGATCACTAGAGCTAATGGTAAATGATGGTTCTACTACTATTCGTTATTTGAAGCTCGCCTCAAACTAAACAACGGGCGATCGCGCGACGGCTACCATTCGTTTCGATTCCATGTGACTTCCATACTCCCCCGCCTACATGAAATCAGCGGCTCTCGGAGGCGGTCCCTATCTCTGCCTCACTAGCGCATTATTGAGTATCCTTCCTTAAATATCCCAGTAAATCAAATTAAAATATGTGCTTATCCACTGACTAATTCTATTTAATGTGTTTGCCTTAACTTAGAACGGGTGACCAAAGTCAAATACTTAGGTATTATCTTTGTCACAAATTTTAAGATGAAATAACATATTATCACTACAGCAAACAAACTTAGAAAATCAATATACTTCTATAAACATACTCGCAACTTTTTAAACATGAATCAACTCAAAACAATTTACTATGCTCTATGTCAATCTCTGATCGAGAATGGCATTATAGCCTGGGGAGGAGCAAACGCTGCCGCCATTGATCCGATCTTTAAAGCTCAGAAACTAATAACAAAGATTACATTAAAACTACCGATCACAAGCAGTTCGGATGAAATCTTTAGGAGAATCTGTGTCTTGGACATTAGGCAAATTTATGCCAAAAACATACTAGCATACCTCTTCAAACACAGAACTACCTTTGAAAATGTCCAAACTGCTCGAGATACTAGAACCAAAGGGCATAACCTCCTACTTATCCCTTTTGCTAAAACAACCTTTGGCCAAAGAAATTTTAGATACTTTGCAACAAAACTATTTAATACACTTCCACTGGCAATCAGACAAAACACAATGTACTTAAATATAAATCTGACACCAAATCCTGGATTACCAGCCGAAACAGACCCAACATCAAAGATTTTATCAAAACTGACTTATCTTACTTGACTTATAAATATTTATTTCTTCAATGGTACCTACGTTGATGATTATCTGTTACTCGTAATATTGTGTGATTATTTGTATTTTGTATGTGTTATTATTATAAACTGCTCATGTTAAGCGCCTGCTCTCAACACGGGTTCTCCTGGTGAGACAGACATAGGACAAAACAAATTGTAAGTCTAAAATTAATAAAGATGAATAATAAAAATAAAAAATAATAAAAAAAAATATTGTACTGCGTTGCGTAGCAGCTCAGCGCGGCGAGGAGCCGCGCTGCACTGGTGTGATGATATTACATAATATAAAGTCAACCAATCCTAGTAAAATACGAAAATATTCAAGGGCTTTACAAAAATTGATATAATTTCAAGACCTTTTCTTCTCTATTTTATTTATTTAGGGACAGCTTCCCCTGCCTCATGGCACGAACCGCCACTGCTCAATGGATATGATCAACTGTCAACTGAACGCCGAAACACCTGACACAATAACAAAAACTAAAATACTTACAGAACTTTGATTTACTTACTTTAAAAATTTTTAAATAATTTTAAACGATTGGGAAATATCCTGATTGAGCGATCGCATATTATTTTTTTATCGGTTTACAAAACAATTAAAAAAAAATCAATTATTTTAAAACCATTTTAGAAACAACATTGAAACATGAAAACGCATTCGCTGACTTTAAAATTGAGATTGAGAAAACACTCCAAGCTTTTTTTTGGATATTTGGTATTTTTGAAAAGTTTTACCTACCGTTTTCTTAAAAGGGAAGTAATTTCCTAAGTACCCAGTTGTTTCATATTTTATTCGGAAATTAGGCATCATTTTCAAGGAAATCAGCGCATTTGTATGCACTTCCGGTAGATTGAGCACAGACAAGGATAAGAACGTATTACATCCGGTCCATAAATGTTAATATCCGTTTCTTATAGCCGGACGTAAACGGTGTTCGGTAATTCCGGACTGGAATCATTTGGAAGTTAAGTGTTGCAAACGGAAATCTTGGAAATAAATTGACATTCAACTTTTGAATTCACATTATCTATGACTTGGGAGGATACAATTTGGGAGGAGGGTATGGGTAAGTGGTTCGCCTGCTGGGTGGCGGATCGGATCGAGAGAGGCTGGTTGAGGGAGGCCTTTTGACCTTTCCAACCGGACTCTCGCGATCCATCGCCTTGAACCGCAGTTGGAGGGATGGATTGATACGTCCGTCACTCCTGGACACACTGACCCCCAGATTCCTACCCACCCCTTGTACCCTTTTCCTTCCCAGAACTTCCTATCCTTCCCTTCTTTAAAAATACCCTCCACAAAGTATCCTCAAGATGACATATGCCCTGGGGTTAAATTGCTTTCCTCAGGGTCTCCTGTACGGAGCTAATGTAAAAAAAAAAAAAAATTGAGAGGTTTCTTAGCATAAAGTATGACAGCCTTTTTATATAGATAGGCAGGTACTTAGGTTATTGTACGATATTTTCAAAATTGGAAAGATTAAAATGATATGTATTAATATGACCTGATTTTTTTTTGTCGATACAAGCAATAAATTACTTTCCTATAATATACCTACCTATGTTATACCTCTCAGTACATAGCCCGCAGATACTTTAATAGTACATAACTGCTAACCCTGTACAAATCGCAAGTGCATCCCACTGTTGAATGAACAGTCACCTCTGGTCTGGAGCCCAAATATAGCTAAAAAAAACCCTTGGCGCTGTGCAGAAATGGTTGGTCAGTTTGATAGATTCCCCTATCTTAACAAGTGGATTGAAAATTTTGAGTGCTACGTGTATGTGAGTGATAGAATGCGTTGTCGTCGACAACGAGTCTTTCTGCCGAGTGTCAGCTCGATCTGATGTCGAGAAGTGGGTTAATTTCCACATCCAAGATGCCCCCCTCCCCTTTAAAGTGTGACGTAATTTATGGATGGCCCTTTAGTCAAAACATCGCGAAATTTTCGAGTTTCATCCGTAAAAATCCTGGCATTTAAGAGGTTAATAGCACCTAGTTCTGACCGCAACCGATATTCCACAAATTCGGTTATTCTTTGTGATGTGATGGATAATATTATTACAGTCGTAGGCGAATTCCAACCAAATTAAAATCAGCGAAGTGTGCTCTGGGGGCGTCATTCTTGCTTCGGATCTAGGGGGGGGTCAAACCGTGGCGCCTGCCCTGGGCGGCAGTTTAAGGGGGCGCCAAAATCATAATTTATTTGTTTGTTTGAAAAAAAAATTATTCACAAAGCGCCTGCCATCTAGCGCACGTTGTTCTATCGATTATTCATTTGATTTTAAAACGCCCAGTTGGTTTATGAATTCTAAGTTGATTTATGAGCGTTTCCTAAGTCGATTTTAAATGGTATATAATGTACGTCTTATGTTATCCACATGGGCGATAACGCCCCCTTATGGGCGTTTGATACTTTCAGGGGGCAGTAGAAGACCCAGAAAAAATTAGGGGGCGTTGAAATGGCACAGTGATGGCGTGGGAAGATAAAAGAAACAAAAAACATGCTAATCACGTAAGCAAATAAAACTTTAATATTGGTAAATTTTTGTTTTTTATATATTGTAAACATTTTTATTTTGTGTGCGAAATTTTATATATTTCAGAAGTTCGGGAAGTGGATGAAAATTGAACTAATAGATTCCATTATATTCAAAATGAAAATTAAATTGCGTGAGATATTTTTTTTTTATTATATAATATTATCATCTTTCGTGCATTATTATTAACATATATATATTTTTCACACAGGAAGCCTTGAGGAAAATAATCTCCCTCAAGGCCTATAACATCTTTGGGAATGCTGTGTGGAGGGTTTTTTTTAAGGAAAGGAAGCAATTGATTATTGATTCCGTGACAGTTGAGTCCCCCCCCCCCCCCTCGCCCTCTTTCTTTACCCCCAACATCCCCTCTCAAACGCTAGCGAGAGAGGGCGCCACCATTAACTTTCTACCCGATATGAAAAAGTCGTAGATCCGGGGCTACTTTTTACTTAACCTTTGTAATTTTTATCATCAATACCTAACTGTATTAGGGTGTCCGGAGGTAAAGTGCAGTGCACTAACTTCGGGAGGTGATTCTACATAACAGTACAAATAAAAAATATGGATAACTTTTTTCGAAATTCCAACGTTTTAAGGTAGTTTTTTGGCCACAAAGGGGAATTGTTTGCGTGGAAAAAAAATATTCTTCCATGAAAAAATATTTTTGAATGGGAAAAAAACGATGGAATTTCGAAAAAAGTTAATAATTTTTTTTTACTTCTACCGTCATGTAAAATCATTTGCCGATGTTGTACTTTACCCCCGGGCATCCTGTATTATTTGAAAAGTGTTCATCCAGGATTAAAGACATAGATTGATAGGTTTTAAAAAAACACATTTAGCAATATTTATCATGATTATTTATTAAATAATGTATCATTAATTTGTCACAGCAACAAAATTATACAATTAGAGAAGTAATAGATGTTATAAGTAAAGCATTATTTGGCACATTATTGTCATTAATCAGTATTTTTTAGCTATCCTATTAAATAAACAAATAAATAGAAAAATAAATGAATAAAATTATTTAAAATGTAGACATAATTATTATTATATTATTTATGTTATGAATCGTAAAAACAATGTGTTTTGAACTAACCCAAAACGTTTAACGTTTTGGTAGAGGTATTTTAGTTAAGTGAATAAAGTTATTATCATTTGTGACTGTAATATAAAAAATAGTAATGTCATTTACCTACCTAATATAATATCAGCTTTTGACTGTTTCTCTCGGATATTATCTGTGAGAAAGTTTTATCTGTGAGAAGGTTTTATCTGTGAGAAAGTTTTATCTGTGAGAAAGTTTTATCTGTGAAAAAGTTTTATCTGTTAGAAAGTTTTAGCTGTGAGAAAGAGTCAAAAGCTGACTTGTCCAAAGCTAGTTTGATACATTGATTAGATCAGCTTTCGTATCTTTGTGACTATATTATTATACGCATCTATTCAATGGATTACAAAACATATAAAGGTGAGTACGAAAATAATTTGCAGCATTTTAAATTCCATGAGAATTATAATAAATATAAAAGCCGGGGTAAATTAAGCCAAATAGGAAAAAATATCGCGGGGGTTGGTACCTACAGCTCAATTAATACATATTTTTACCAAAAATTAATCCTACTTACATTAGAGAAAGCAATACAAATGCTTTGCTGTTGCCGTTTGCAAATTTTCGAACAAGAAATTTCCAATCGTCAAAGTGTTGAAATCGGTTGAACACCGAAGGCAGTTAGGTGGGATCCAAAATATTAATTTTAATGTTGATGTTGTGAAACATTAAGGGTATCAAAACTTTGAAACACTAAACAACATCGTTAATTTGTCGAAATTTAGAAGGGGCATCCATTAATTACGTAAGCTGTATTTTTTTTCAATTTAATTTAATTTAACTCCCCCCCCCCCCTTTGGTGAGATTTGGTGGGACCCCCCCCCCCCATCCTCCCCCTTACGTGATAGTTACACTACATAAAAAGACTACAATTATTTTCATAACGATAAGGGGCCATCCATAAATTACGTCACACGAATTTCATGATTTTTTGACTCCCCCCGACCCTGTCACACATCGTCACATTTGAGAGACCCCCTCCTCCCTAGTGTGACGTCACATATTTTGCAATTTTATAGTTATGCATTTTAATAATTTAGATTTTTACATGTGACGTCGACCCCCCCCCCCCCCCCCCCCCCCCCCCCCCCTTAAGGTGTGGCGTAATTTATGGATGGCCCCTAATAGCCATCAGACTTTTTCAGCGGGCAAAATGGGACGCTTCAAAAGGAGTGAAACAATTTTTATTGACTCCCCCTCAGTTTAAATAAATGAGATTGGTGAGATTTTACTGGACCCCTCCCCCCCCATTTTAAGCTCACATAACTAATGGATGCCCCCCGAAGAGAAAACTAAAGATTTATATAGTTACTTGTTACTTAGTTAAGATTTATATAATGAGTTACTATTTTTTTATCACTTCATGACGTTTGTTTTTTGTTATCGTTTAGTCAACTTTATATATAATTTCTGACATCTAATACCTACCTCTAAATACTTAAAAACGTGTGTGCTTATAATATTTTTCGTACAACTTTCAAGTACCTAAACGGATTTCAATGAACTTTTAAAAATTTTTTATGTTTATTTTCACGTTCTTTGTATTTTCAAGTTTCCGCGGATACGTCAATTTTTTCCTCGCTTTCAAAACTAGAAGGGTAATATCGGTGTACCAAAAAATCGGGTAATACTCAAAAAAGTTCCCCGACCCCTAACATAAGACGAAAATGGCCAAAGGTCATTCATTCTAGGTAGTTGATTGGTAAAATAAAAAGTGTGATACAGAATGTAGAATTGGTAGGTATGTTGGAATCATAGAATAAAGAATAATATTCTTTTTTCTGTGGTTGGAATAATACCTAGGGCCAAATTGATAATGAGTATAAAAAGGTTTTCAAATATATTTCATTACTTTTTTCTTTTAAAGTTCGTCTTTCGCGGTGGTAGAGGAATGGGGCATTTTGCACATCTCATCAACATCGCAGCCATCTGCCAATCGCGTGTCGTGTAAAACCTTCAAAGAACACAATTGCGAGTCTTTGTCACAGCCTGGCAGATGAACCGGCTTCTCTTGATGAAGAGTCAGAAATTTATCCACTGCGCCGCACCTTAAAAAAATAAACATTTTAACCCGTTTAATCACAGGAGACCATATTTGTCCCAGCTCACACAGATCTCACAGAAATCATTGTGTCTCCCTTACTATCGTAGTGAGACGTATGATCTAAACGGTATTGGAAAGAGAAAATAACACGCTTATTATTCAAATCTCAAAGTTAAGCACAAAATAATTAAAATTTACACCTTTTAAAACCACGGTTACAGACCGCAATTTGAAAAAAAATTATGAAACTTTCTGAATTTTTTAAGAATTAATTTTCCATTAAACGACAAAAAAGTGAGATGGCAGTAACGTTTATAATTCATTTGTCTAATGACATATGTTATGTGTGTTTTTTTTTTCTTTATCAGTAAAAAAAATTTAAACTTTTTAAAGTTTGCATTCAAAAATTTTATATTAAAAAAATATATATACTAGTTTTTAATTATAATAAAACTTGAAAGCGTATTTCATCATCTTTAGAAAACAGTTTTTAGTTTTCGGGTACATTCACAAATTTTCCATTTATTTGGATTTCATTGCAAAGCGGAAATATTTTTATCTACTGACAAAATACGCCCGATTTTTTAAGGGTGCAATTTTTTAATTATGCAAAAGATTTGTAAAAAAATGTGTGCAGTTCACACGCGGTAGAAGCGAAACCTTCAGAAAACTAGAGTACACATGAGTGGGAAGGCTAAGAAGCACCGCACAAAGAGGAGACCGATTAGTCTATCTCATTATCTCACGTGCTAAATCCTATAGAATAGTTTGCGTCTTTTTAGTTTCGCTTTTTCGTTTCATCGAGTTTCAAATCACAACGGTGCTTTAGAAGTTTTCACTTCAAAATGCTTTTAAAATTTAAAAAAAATTCTAAATAAATGTTTTAGTGTCGCTTTTTCGTTTCACCGAGTTTCAAATCACAACGGTGCTTTAGAAAGTTTTCACTTCAAAACATTTTTAAAAATTAAAAAAAAAAATTCAAAAGAAATGTTTCCGCCCGGGATCGAACCGGGGGCCTTCCGCGTGTTAGGCGGATGTGATAACCACTACACCACGGAAACAGATGACAAATGCGAGCCTACCATTCTATAAGAATAAACAAAATTAACATAACTTTATTAAATTTATCGCTTACAGTCTAGAAATCTCTTAAATTTTTTTTTATATATGTTTTAATTTATACAGCTTTTACTAACCTGTAAAATAAGAACGCTAAATTGGATCCAAAGGCGTCGATACGGGAAGAGCGCCACGGGCGGTTCGGATCTCGGATATTATGTCGTAATGCCGACTCTGGTTCATAGAGACCGAAGTACGCCAAGGTTTTCAGCAATGTTCCGGAATGGGTAAAGTGAAATGCCGATAGATGGCCATCAGAAGTGCTAAAAAACGAAAATTATTTATATACTTATAAAAATTCTAATTTTATAGTGCAGAATATAAAATATTGACATCATTTTTTTTTTAACAGTTCCTGATTTCACGGAGGTCTGTCTACCTATTATATCGCCTCATTATTGTCTCAATAGTACCGAAGTAGGTAGGTACCTAGGTACTAGAGTATAAAAAGGTGGCCAGAGTATAAAAATACCGAAAACAAACACTGTCAGTTGCAGGTAGATGGGTACTTATAAAATCAATGATGATAATAATATACACGCACTTGAAAAAATCGGTAATATCCTCCATAACTTTGCAGGGCAATTTTTTTGTCAATGGGTGACCATATCCATCCATCCAGTAATATTTCAGGTCTTCAACATACTCGAAAGGCTAAAAAAAATTACGCAAAATTTAAAAAAAGTTTCTCCATGACAGTAAAGATTGATAATCATAAAAAAGAAAGAAATAAAATGTCGAAAAACAGGGCCAACGGCACGCGGTGTTCCCAAGCGGTCACCCATCCAAGTACTGACCGCGCCCAATGTTGCTTAACTTCGGTGATCGGACGAGAACCGGTGTGTTCAACATGGTATGGTCGTTGGCGAACACGGAGCAATTTTACTTTCAGTGTACTTACCAAAAAGTCGAATTACTGAATGAAAATCTTCAAATAAAATAATGACTCAAAAATAATGTTGGTTTCCCACCTGAATTGTATTTTCGGTAAACGCTGAGCACCAGGGGGATAGGCTGGTTTTATTCCAAGCTGATTCGAAAGCACACGTTTGGAAGATAAGTTTACCAATATCTAGAAAAAAAACTTACATTTTACTATAGGCTTACATTTTTAAATACATCTTTCCGCCTGTTCGTGTGATGTAACACTAGGTACCTATATTCCAAAAACTAGTTTCAATATATCTGTAGATATCATACCAAATAAATAATTCAAATTGGGACACCAAAATAAAATAACAACGAAACATGTCTGGCGAAAAATACAACAAAAATCTTCGAAAACCTTTATTTTTAATAATGTTCCGTTTTTCATCACAGCATAGAAAAAGGAAGAAACTAGATACATATCATAGATAGGTACCAATCTTTTCTATGATTACTACCTAGGTATGGAAGGAGAAAAATGAATTAATATTTAGGAATTTGGGGATTTGAATTTACGATTCATGATTAGATTAGTTTAGGTAGGTAGGTAGGTACTAGGTACCTACCTATATCGTTTTTTTTTAATTCATTAAACTTTGAATAATACACTATTGCAGAGCAAACGAAAATGGGTACATTATTGTCCAAGTCACAATTTTTTTACAACTTTTAATTAACTATTTCAATTTTTTAGAATCAATCAAGGCGATGTACGAATGTGAACGAGGCAAGGGGTGGGTGCCAAGACTGCCAAGACCGAGCTGTTTGGCGGTCCGTCCTCTCCGCATAACCCTGCGGAAACGACGTGACGGTTGGTTAGTTAGTTGATTAGAATCAATATAGATGATTACAATCTATTTAAACATTTACTTTAAACTTGTTGCCCATCCAACATAATTATAATAGGTAACAATATTTTGTATCATGTAAGCTTGATACGCTGATGCTTTGGTCATGTAGAGCGAATGAGCGAAGAAAGGAGTGTAAGGAGAATATATGACGCAAATGAGACTGGTAGAAGAAGTCGGGGAATCCCGAGGAAGAAATGGCACGATCAAGTGAATCAGATACCTACTTCAGTCGGGCCACGTCAAGAGTGAGAATAATACGAGAGTACCTATGTAGGTATGAGACTGTGTATGAATGTGAATGAGGCAAGGAGTATGTGCCATTATTAGCAATAATAATAATTGCTAATAATAATAGTCTTGTCGTTTATAAGTTTATAGCAGGTAGGTAATAGTATGCGCCATAAGTTTGATTTTTGGAAACTTTATTTTTACAACTCCATTCATACGAATTCGTTTATACATTATCTACCTACCTACTCACTACTGACACGAAACGATGAAAGTAAAAAGCGCATAGAAAACAAACAAAAATATATCCGAGCGTATTCCGCGTAGGTATCCCCTCGTTATTACTTGTACGACTTTTTGAGACATCTGACACGAAGCAGAGTGGCGCAGCGGAAGCGTGCTGGGCCCATAACCCAGAGGTCCGTGGATCGAAACCACGTTCTGCTAGGATATTTTTTTCGTTTTTATTTTTGTAACTATGTAATGTTTTATTTTTATAATATATACGGATATATAGTCAAAATTATCGATAGTTGAAAAAAAACAGGTGTATGCGGTAAAACTGAAACCTTCAGAAAACTAGACTTCGAGAGAATGAGACGAATGCAGAGTATCAGGAGTAGGATAATTATTGTAAGGTTTATTTATAATAGTATTGTTACAACGTTTAAAATTATTTTATTCGACGAAGCACCGAACGAACAGGAGACCAATAGGCTAAGAAGCACCGCACAAAAAGGACACCGATTAGGAGGTAGATACTGGTTGTTGTTTGTAGTGTAGCAATAAATTGCTAGCAGCCAGACAATAAGCCCGATTTTATAAAATAAAATTATGGAGGTAGGTGTATTGTATTATAAAAAGTAAAAGTGGAAATATTATCTTAGAGAGAGACGAACAACAAAACATAAAAGATAAAATTGAAAAAAAATACAAAAACAGAGCCAACGTAAAAAGTAAAAGTGGAAATATTATCTTAGAGAGAGACGAACAACAAAACATAAAAGATAAAATTGAAAAAAAATACAAAAACAGAGCCAACGGCACGCGGTGTTCCCAAGCGGTCACCCATCCAAGTACTGACCGCGCCCAATGTTGCTTAACTTCGGTGATCGGACGAGAACCGGTGTGTTCAACATGGTATGGTCGTTGGCGGTTATCGAAAGTGAGTTGCGAATCATATTCGAGAACACGGCAGAAGAAAAGTATTTTCTTTATTCAATGTTTGAGTACAGTTGAGCGGGACTATGAAGGCGCATCATATTCCGGAAGATGCCTCTTTCACTCACAAAGGAAAAAGCAAAAGAAAATTTTGACAAATTACATCGGGTTTCGATGGTTAGGTACCTATCTACATCTGTTATTGAACAATAAATATAAATTTTAAAGATAAATAATAGAAACGCAAAATGTAATTAATTTTACACTGATTCGTAGTAATAATTATAGTTTCGTTTAATTATTCCCATTGAAGATTCATTTCAACTCGATAGAAGAGTGGTAAGCGGATCAAAAATTTATACTCTCGATGTGTGTGAAGGTGTGAAACAGCAACAACTTTTATCGGGCCAAGTCAAAGGGGACGGGAGATATTTATTTTTCCTTTGCGGATCTAAGAGCGGCACAGTAGAAATACGCGTATCTTGTCAACCGTAGACATGGCCTCCGTGGCGCAATTGGTTAGCGCGTTCGGCTGTTAACCGAAAGGTTGGTGGTTCGAGTCCACCCGGGGGCGATATATTTTTGGAGTTTTTTTTTAAATTTTCTCGTAAATAAAATCTTATTAAATTTAACCTTTCGTGATTATTCCAATTTAAATTGAAAAGATAATATTATTTTAATCTGAACAAAAATACTTATGATAAACAAACATTCTAAATTCAGTTATCTCTACTGTGCGTTAGTTAGTCCTGCATGAAATCTGGTTCAACAAATTCAAATTTGCTTTAAATTTAAGTGTAATTTTAAAAATGGAACTAATTGTTTGAAGAATTCAGAAAAAGTAAATAAGTACTCATAATATTTGAATCAGAAAATTATTTATATCGCCATTTCCAAATTTGCAACAGATTTGTCGAGAATTCGGATTACTCCGCAATTTAAATGAATCTGGACTAACAAATTACATAAATAATATTATAATATAGCAGAGGCCCATGAAAAGTCACTGGGTATAACAAAATGATTTAATTTATTTCTAAAATATTTTTTGCCTCACAATCACATTGCCTTTCAAAAACAAATACAAATTGCCAATTTTCTTTATAAAATTAAAGCGTAATAATATTTTTTTGATCACAAATTAAACAAATTTACACCTAGTAAACTTGAAAAATTGTCTGACAAAAATTTAAACAAAAAAATACACATTGCAAATATAAGAATAAAATTCTAAATAAAAGAAAATAATTTTCTGATTAATCGTTGCAAGAAAGCAATACGACAGCCAAAAACCAAATTGGTCAATTGTTGATTTGAGGTGTGTACATCAGTTAAAAAACGTATTATTGACAAAACGGCTAGTTTTTCCAACGTTGTATTTATAGTTGTAGAGTCACGGGACCCAGATAGATCGACGCAGAAAAAAAAACTCTGCAAAATGGTTTATAAAAAGTGTTTTCATAGGCTGTGGCAGTTACAGCAGTATTGCTTTCCTGCGACGATATGTAGATCCACTTTATGGCTTGTCTGCATTCAAGCAACCATCAGTTCCAATTTTGAAAATTACAAAGGGAATTCGAGTTCATTACGCAGGAAAATTTGATATCACAGATAACTGAAATTATCTGTTATGTGTGTAATAAAATCTACGTGCCTAATTGTTACTTGCCCTACAGGAAAAATTTCATCTCATTCAAAAATGGATGAAATCAGAAGATAAGTGGAGATTTTGGTGGACGACATTCACCGTAAAGTAAACACAGCGTTTTTTTAACAGCGTTTGTAACATTCTGAAATGTTCGTTTCTTTTCAAGTAACATTTCATTATATTATAAAACCTTACTGAATTCTTCATTTTCTTGGCCTTCCCCGATTTTTTTGTTTTTTATCTCTGATTGTTTGCTTTGTTTTAAAAAAGGGTTGAGCGGAAAACTTCAGTTTTTCTTCAAAGTTTTGAATCAGCCGCTCAAAGTAATAAGAGTTTTCTTAAATATTCTTTAAAAACATTTTGTGCTACGACAAACACCTTCGCAGCGCAGTGCTTTTCTTGTTGAAATCTATTTTCGATGCATTTTAAAGGTTTCCATTTTATAATACTAAAGATTTCTTGACTACATTATGTTTAACTTTCCAGATGAACAAAATCAACAGTTGCCCAAAAGTAAGTGTTTTTTAGATTTTCTTTTTTTCAGAATGGTAAAAATTTATGGTATTGTTCGGCCTTGGAGTCATAAATTTTTCATCTAGGGCGCTTTGTTTTTGCGGTCTATGATTGTTTTATACAAAAAAAACCATTTTATAAAATACAAATAGATTTGCGACACCACCAACTGTAAAGTTAACCATATCAGGCAGTAGGTAGGTACCCTACTCCCAAATTGAGAATGGATAAATTTACCCCCCCGCTAATGAGGTTGATCATCACTGGTCACACTTGGGGAAATCGCGCAAGATCCAAAGCAACTCACCTTGAGAAAGGCTCTTTGGAAAGCCAAACTTCTTGGATATTTCTTTCAAGGCATCCTTCATTTCCTTACCATTCAAGTATAGCTGTTGCTCTGTATAAGTATGCATATTCTTTTTTACCTCCTGCCGCCAGCGCTTACACCGCTTGTAAAACTGAAATGAAATACAAATTGTTATAATGAACAACTTAAATAAAATTAACTAAGAAAACAAAAAGAGCTATTTTTACATAATAATATGTAAAAATAGCTTTTTTTGTTATTATTCATCCAATATAAAATTCTTGAATTATAGTAATGCCACCTATCAGATATAAATTAAACTAACATCTCAGGTTGCATCCAAGTATTTTCTAGCTTTTGATTTTAAATACTTCCGGTAGATGGCGTTGGTATATATTATTAAAAATAATTTATGATTTTCAATGTTGGTAATTTAATATTTTCACATTCCCATAGAATTAAAGTTATTGATATAAATTAATACGCTGCAATTAACTCTTACCCTTAAAACTGGATCGTGTTCATGAAGGGATGGAAAGGTTTTGACGTATTTAGCGCTTTCTCCGAATAAACCGGCTGCAAAGTGCCTAGCACTTTCATTAGCTCTTTCGGTAGAGGTGTGTCTTATCTAAAAAAAGTGAACAAAGTTTTCAAATAATAATTATTAGGATACAAAAATGAAAAAATGTCAGAGAAAGAAAATGCCAAAAGAGTGAAGCAAACTCAAGAGGCAATGATGGGGACATTGTTTTTAAACAAGATGATAACAAATTCATATTGGAGTTCTTACCTTTATTATATTACTGTCAAATTTGTCCGGAAGGAGTTCTCCGAAACGTTTTTGCATTCGCTGCGCTAGGAGAAACATTTCATTTCCTCCTTCAGGCACCAATTTCTTCTCTTCAGAAGCTTCAATATTAACTGGCAACCAGTTCTTCAAAGCAGCTATTTGGTTTGATGTCAAATAACCTGGATACATTTTAACAACAATGGAAATTATATTCTAATATGCTTTGTACAAAATTAATAGCTAAGTAATACAGAAAAATACTAATGAAGTCATCATGGCGTACTAAAATTTATTTGTAAAACATATATTCGTTCATAACCATCCAAGACATTGTCAGGACCTAAGGGTTTAATATGAATAATTATAACCATATTCAAAGGAAAATGACTCCAATGAAACATATTCAAAGAAAAGGACTTGTCAGTAGCCAACTAGGGCAGTGTCGGGTTCCTACTCAGATTCAGTTACAATTCTCTCCTAGTTCAATCCTCCATCATTGTTCAAGCCACTTTTACCAGCTCATAACGATAGAAGTAGGAGGACATACCACAATTCAAGTCATAAAATTGGTTATTTTTTTTATATGAATTATTATTTATGATGAAACTATTATGTTTAACCTTTTCCTTGCTCATGTACAGCCAGAATTTCTTCTTTAACATCAGGTAGCTTTTCTTGCATGTTTCTAATAATTTTTGCACTCGGGTAGCGAGTTCCGTGTCTTACCATCATCCATATCTTTTTTAGTTCACATCCTACGAGCAAAGAAAACATTTTTTTCTTCTGCATTCACAAGAATGATAATAATCAAGAGATTAAATAAATATCTTGGCAATACGTCGCCTTAGTTCTTAATTGTCCAAACGACCATTAGAAAATTTTATAGGAGGAGAAGGTTTTCTTTCATTATTTCAATGAAACATTATGATAGGTGTTTAAGATAAAGCGATTTCCGCAAAGGTAAAGGTCACATTAGTTTAAATAATTCTTAGTTAAGTGATTAACTAAAAAATTTTATACTTTATTTTTAATTCGAAAGTGGAGATTGAGCAAATTCTAAAATGGTAGTTTGGACAATTAATTGAATGCACAACTTTTTATTCATTTTATTAGCTTTGTACATATTTTTTTATCAATGTTTCTTACGACAGTTCAAAAGCCATTTTTGTAAAAGTTGGTAATAATAAATTGGTAATAATAATGGCATTTTTGTAAAAATTGGTAATAAGTAGCGTTAATTATACTGCAGCAATCGTAACATTGATGTTAGTATTGGGTCTATGATACAACAGTTTCTAAGAGTTATAAACATAAAAAGCAATGTTCAGACTGATAGTAATAGAATGTAGGTACTTAATTGTTGTTAAAAAACTTTAGTTTTTTATAGGTTAGATTTTCAAATTTAATAATTATTTATCTAGTAAACTGTGTGAGGTACATAATATATTGTATTATACAGTATTATAATGCTTTCAGTACTAAACGCAAAATACTTTGACAAGAAATGTACAAACCTGGATAGAAACCGAGATTTAAATCTTCATTTGCTAGTAAACGATAAGGAGTTTTGGTTGCAAACCGCTCCTCAATTTTATCTAAATAAACAAAATCTGGTCGCACTAATGTGGCGAGAATTATAAGAATAAATGTTAATTTATTCATCTTAAAACTAGAAATTTGTCATTGATGACTGAGATAGTCAAATCTGTCAAAAATAAAATAAACAATCAACAAACGAACTGTCAATGTCAACTTCAAAATTGAATAGGGATGGATGTTCCACAGTCGATGTTTTAGATTTTTATTTTTATAAAATCTCGTTCCAGCTCAACAAATTTTTCGAATGTTGTTTAATTTTTAATTTCTTTGAAAGCATCAATCGTCATAATGTTTTGATAAAAAATTTTAATGAATATCAATAAATATTATGTTCAACTTTATTCAAGAATGAATAGTGTGTTTTTTTTCATTACTGTAATTGCGTTATAACACAACATGGTTTAGAATGGAATGGTCCGACGCTCTGTAGGGAATCCGAACAATTACAAAATAATTTATACGGTCGTGAAAAACATATTTTATAAGTAATGTTTAACGTCCAAAGAGATTCATATAATTATAAAATAATAATATTATAATTGTTATGCATTTGGCTTCTATTTTTGCTCAGGCCCGGTTTCAATTTTACTTTCTTCAGCACATTAATTAATAACATATTTTGTATCTTTGAAAGCAAATATTTAATAGTGCGATGTGGTGATGTTATTAGTAAGTGTGACCTTATATTTCAACATTTAGTGCTGATGAAACATGAATCAAAGCGAAAACTTTAAATATTAATAAATACCTAGCGGAGTATGTACTAAAAGGTTTTTATTTTATTAATTAATAACATTATCTCACTGTAATTTTGATGGAGTCCCACCACAATTTGAACAGCTTAAAGAGTGGATTTTTTAATTATTAATATCGTTTAGTAGTCTAATAGCGAATCTCACATCCCTACAAATATCAATGTTGCCATAGAACAAAAATATACGTCTTGTACTGGCCGCTTCTATAATGTATTTGTTAGCCGACGGAAAAAATCATTCAAAATGGCAGAAAAACACGGGAAGGCGGGATTTTTAGATGATGACATTATGAAAATTATTCACGAAATATCTTTTATTAATCAGGTGAAAATTCCTATGCAAATTTTATGAATACTTCTTAGTTCTTCTGAATCCTTTTATTTATCGCGAATCATTTTATTTATCACGAATGTATATTACTTTGTTTCAGCGCTATTTAAATTGCTATAAAGATCGACAAGAACTTGAAAAACAAACAATCTCTTTGAGTAAAGATGTACAAGATACTCGAGAAACTATAAAGTTGCAAATCATCGAACTTGCAGAATCAAAGCAGCTTATAACTGATCAACAAGTTACAATATCCAAATTAGTTGCAATTAAAAACGAAGTCAAACGTTACAAAGATGACATATTGGCGAGGGAAAAACTAATCGATGACTTGGAAAAGGTCCGTAACCTACGTTTTGATTTTTTAAATTTTTTATGGTAGTTACTCAATGATTATTATTTAATTATTTTATTTGATGAATGAATTACAATTTTACTTATATTGTTTACATTTTGATTGCAATTCTATGAATTATAATTATATTTTTGGAGTGAAAACTTCTTTAGCACCTTTGTGATTTGAAACTCGATGAAACGAAAAATAGCTACACCAAAAAGAGACAAAGACATACATCTATAGGATGTAGCCTGCGAGAGAATGATATAGTATAAACCGGTCTCCTCTTTGTGCAGTGCTTCGTAGCCTCCCTACCCTTGTCTACTTTAGTTTTCTGAAGGTTTCACTTCTATGGGATGTGAATTGCACACTCTGTATTTTTTTTTTATTTCAAGGAAAAAACTGAATACCAAAACAGTCACCAATTGGATCAAAAAAAATTTGAAGAAGAATTTAATAAAAAAATTATGGATACCAAACGCGAATATGAGGAACAAGGTAGATTATATGTATTGATTTTGAAAATAAAAATGTGTAATTTTTTGAAAAACTCCTAAGAGTTGACCCAACAGCCATATAACAAACGTAAGAATGTGCAAATTTGTGCGTATGCATTCATTTCCAAAGGTGTTGGCTTTGCCAAAAGTCACCGAGAAACAGTATTTTGTATTGTTTACTACTGCTTCTGCTTTTAGCAAGAAACTGATCTTATGCAGGGTACGTCCTAAAATACGCCTAATATTCGAAAAGTTTGGCAGTGTAATCTTTGATAGTTATTTTTATAATCAATATATATTATAAAATAAAGTCCAAAAAAACGTGCGGACCGCAAAAACTCAGAAACTAGTCCCTGTACGATCAAAGGAGTTTTATGGTGTGGTAGATCTCTATCCCCCCTCCAGGATCTCGTTTTCACCTAAAGGGCGTGCTTTTGAAGACATAAGGGCTGGATGTTTCGTCCTCTTGAAATTTTTAGAACAGTCTTCCGGAAAGTTCTAGAAGGTTCCATAGAGCTCTAGAAAGTTCTGGAAGGAGTGGCGGAGTATGTCGTGGAATGTTCGGGAGTAGGCAACCGAGAATATCATTGTGGAACATTCCAAAAAACTCCTGAGCGAAGCTGGGTAACCCAGCTAATATTTTATAATTTCTTATATTGAAATTTCACGAAGGCGAATAACAGATTCTAAACATGCTGTAAGCAATGCATTTGACAGAGTACCATTCATTGGTTTATTTATGGTACCATGTTCGAGTCAACTCTGGTCACAATGCCTTTTCTTACTGTTCAACGGAATACTTAATAAAATAAATATTTTTCTGATGAACAGTTAAAAACCTGTACAACCAAATGAATATCATGACGTCTGAGAGCGTGTGCAGTGCCAGAAGGGCGGAAAATGAAAAACAGCAGTTGATAGCAGAAAAAGACGAAATGGTTCGTGAAAACATTTTATTTTTAACAAACTAACAAAAAATATTTTATTATATTTTACGCTGCATACTTTTTACCATATTTTCTTTTCAGACTAACAGACTGGTTTTGGAATACGAGGAGAAACTGCAGCGAGCACATGCCCTTTACATGCGCTTGAAAGATGAAAACAGGACAAATAAAAATGTGAGTTTTTTTTTAAATTAAGTGTTTTGTGGATTTTTTAAATTAAGTGTTTTGTGGATTTTTTAAATTAAGTGTTTTGTGGATTTTTTAAATTAAGTTCGTTTGCGCTCATTTATCTTACTTTGGTGATATTAATTAACCCTAGAAAGATAATATTGTTTTGACCTACGTTCAAGATAATCACACGTCTTAAAGACGTACTGAAGGTTAAAAGTGTAAATTTGACACGTTATCATACTTAAACAGTTTAAAGGTAGTTAAATAATTAGTTTAAAGCTTTGTGCTTTAAATAAAATTAAAATAATAATTATAAAAATTATATTGTAATTTTAAAAAAATGCTGTAAACCTCTTACAAATCAACTTTTAAGTCTTTTTTTAAATGAAAAATGATGTTTAATTTTATGTCTAAATCGTTTTTTTTTATGCTATGAAATTTTAAATGCTAATCAGTCATTGTACTTTAAAATAATATTGTTTTGTTCGCTAAATAACATTTATGAGAACAAGTCCAAAAGTTGGACAAAAGATAATCATATGTCTTTCGGACGTATGGTGTGTATATTTCTCCGTAATTATTGTACTTACCGTGGTGACAGAACCTCCCTGCGCAAGCTTTACTCGGCTACTAGGCTAACTGAGATGACGTTACGAAATAAAAAAAAACAGTGTACGCTTACGTCGCAAAGACGTAGATTATCTTTCTAGGGTTAAGACCTGTCCGGGAACTTAGAATCGAAAAGTGTTACGTAAACTGGAGAAATCCGTTTTCTTTCAATACAGTGTTGGTAGTCCCAGATGCACACTAAATAACTACATATTTATTAGTTTTCAAATTGAAATTATGTTTATTAATTCAGAAATATTTACTCATGTATGAACAACACGCCAATCACGGAATTGTTTTTCAATGAAAATTATTTTCATACTAAAAATGGCAGAAAGTAGATGAGTGCGGTGGCACAATGGACAGATGCGTCTCCCCGGGTAAGATTTCGAGTTAGAGTCTTGGTCGTAGAATATAGGCCTGGGCGCGCGATTGTCAAATTACGAAGTCAGAGCTCTCGCTAAGTAAATAAACTTCACTGTTAAAAATGTTCGGTAAAATAACACCCAAATCAGCAGTAATAAAAATTATTCACAGCAATCACCGCCATTTGCAAACTGTCGTTGCTCGATGGCACTGACTTAATCACGTGACACGTCCGTCGCTCGCTGAGGCCTGTTCCCAGTCGGCCTTGACCACAATGTAACGAATTATGTTTGTAGTCATAACCTAATTTTTTTTTTAAGTGAAACTTCTTTAGCACCGTTGTGATTTGAAACTCGGATGAAACGGAAATGGCACTAAAAAAAGCAAGCACATTCATCTATAGGATTTAGCTTGCGAGAGAATGAGATATAATGAAACCTTACCTACGAAGTGTCGCGCTAACCGCATTGGCCGCTTTAATTATGTCATCACTTTTCGAGGCTCCTATTGGATGAGATTGTTTTGGTGAAGCTTCGCTTCTACCGCGTGTGAACCGCACTCGATTTTTTCTGTGTCTTTCTTTTTTTATGCTGTAATAATTTTAGATATTATACTTCCATCGTTTTAATTGTCTATGTTAAATGTTATTTATTATGTATTTGGGGTTCTTAAAAGAAAAACTTATTATTTTAGAGACTTGAAATATTGGAGCAGAGAATTCCTCGAACCAACATAGTCGCTCCAAATGTGCTTCGAACCAATACACCAACATTCCAACCGGAATCGTCTCAAGACAACAATTCCTATAAGCCTCAATCCACCAGAAGTAATAACCAGTTTTCAGTTGATATTGCCAATAATCAGCCGGCGAAACAGCTGTCTTTGAACCCTGGGCCTTATAAACTGATGCAGAAAGGGAACCCTGGAAATTATAAGCCTTTGCCTGTTGTTATAACTCCTTCAGCATCGAACCAATCAGAACAGAAGACTTTGAAGAGGAAGCTCTTCAATAAGGCTTTGGATGACTTCCACGATGTATTTTAATTTTATTATATTGTTTATCTACTGTTAATTAAATTTTGAATATTATTCAACACATTCGTGAATGAGTTCAACCCGTAGATAATAAAAATAAGGGAGACGGGCATATATGCCAGCACCGGCATAGTAGGGACATCATTGACCTACTTTAACTCGTGATTCCTGACATTCTTGGAATAAAAAATGTTAATGTTATTTTAGTCTCCGATGAAATTTTTTTTTTTCAACTAAAATCATAAAAAAATCAGGTGTGATTTGAAACTCGATGAAACGGAAACGTCATTAAGGGGCCATCCATAAATTACGTCACACCTTAAGGGGGGAAAAGGGGGGGGGGGGGTGGTAGAGGAGTGTGACAATGTGTGACAAGTGGTATCTAAATGTTCTAATAATCTGAATTTGAAAAAAGTCTACTCCAAATAATGTTAGAAGTTAGGAATCACTGGTTGAAGTAAGTCAAGTACGTCCCGTAACACCTTTGACCAACCCTTTAATATCCTTATGTTTATATTTTAATATGAAGTTTATGTCCTGGTTGTCACAGATAATAATAAGTCAACAATATTGGGCCAAAATAGGGCGTTTATTAATAAATAAAAAATTAATTAATGCTTAAAACTTTGAGTGATTTTTTTTCCGAACCGTCATTGCCAACGATAAATATTATGCCGCGTATACATTTGCGAGCCGAATCATGGTAAGGGGCCATCCATAAATTACGTCACATCTTAAGGGGAGGAGGGGGGGGTGCAGAGAAGTGTGACGTTGTGTGACAAGGCGTACAGAGGCGGTCATTGGCTTTGTGATGTCACATGCTGTTTAGACTTACCGCAGAAGATATTATTAATTTTACAAGTAAAATTGCAAAATGTGTGATGTCACGCTAGGGGGAGGGGGTCTCACAAATGTGACAGCGTGTGACAGGGACGGGGGGAGGGTCAATAAATCATGAAATTCGTGTGACGTAATTTATGGATGGCCCCTAAAGGAACGAAGCAATGCGGTTGGTTCGTTCCTTTTCCACGATTCGTGGTTCGGCTCACGTCTCGAGTCGCAAGTGTAATTGCAGCAGTACACGAAAATGCATTTTTTTTATAATTTTCATTACCATAAGGAATATGCCTACCAACGCACAGGTTCATTAGCCATAAAATATTACACATCATTAGTTTTTTGCGTGGTGTAACGGCGCATGTCGACATTCTAAATTCACTCAAATCGGTACCTACTTTATCGAATGCCGATTTCAATAGCATCGTTGCACGGCTTTTGTAAGCAAACATATTTTGAATTAAAAAAAAGCAAATTGTCCATCCGTCTTGCTATAATTTTACAAGGCAAAGATGAAAAATATATTTCGGATATGAAAAATAGTTGTATTTCAACTTTTCATGATATTTGTTTTTGAAGTGAAACTTCTTTAGCACCGTTGTGTTTTGAAACTCGATGAAACGGAAACGACACTAAAAAGACACAAACACGTACATCTACAGGATTTGTCCTGCGAGAGAATGAGATAAAATGAAACCTTACCGCATTGGTCGCTTTGATTATGAGCTCACTTTTCAAGGCTCCTAAAGGTTGAGATTGTGGGTAAGTTATTGTGAAGGTTTCACTTTTACCGCCTGTGAACTGCACAAATTTTTTTTTAGGCAAATAATTTCCCTCGTGGCCTATGTTATCTTAGGTGATGCTGAATGGAGGTTTTTTTAAGGAAAGGAAGAAGAGGAAGTGCTAGAAAGGAAGTAGATATGACGGGTGGGTAGGAATCTGAGTTCAGTGTGCCCAGGAATGACGGACGTATGAATCCATCCCTTCAACTGAGGTGCAAGGCGATGGGTCGAGGGATTCTAAACTGGAAATGACAAAAAACCTCCTCAATCAGTCTCTCTCGATCCGGCCCGCCACGCAGCAAGTGGGCAGACACATCGGCGGCAAAAATCTTGACAAATCTCACTTCATGAACCTGAGCTCCCCTGCTAAGTCACCGTAGCGAACCACTTTGGGTGACCTGCGGCAGAGGTGTTGTTTATCGAATAAATGGTTCCCGGGGTGGCGGTACCTATACCCGCTTCCGCTTGTTTTTTTTATAAAAAGAAAAACAAACATTCCCGAATTACGAATAATTTAATAACTACACATTTGAAAATTGTTTGCTAATTGCTTGTGTTTAAAATTGCTTGTGTCTTGATTAAGGACTTAGTCAGCTGAGTCGACAACACAAACTCTACTTCAGTTTTTCTTGTTCATTCTCACAATTAAAAAAATTTACCTTAACTAACAAGAATACTATCTAACTAGATAGATACTAATTATTATTTTAGGCAACTGTTGCCTGTTATCTCAAGGAGTATAACAGACCATTTTTATTGTTAAATAAAATTAATAAATAAAACTCCCTCTTTTCTAAAACTTTATTAAATTTAAAAAAATATATACATGTACACTTAGTAACAAATGCAAGTAAACGTGGTAATAATGTTAAAATAATTCCTATAAAAATGGTAATAATGTTTATTTACACTCGATTAATTTGAATAATTAATTACTCTCTTCTGAAGTCACACTTATAATAAAAATAATTATATGATATAAAATAATATTTCATAAAAAATATGGTAAGGTGAAAATAATTATTTTTTAAATGTATTAAAACGCAGTTATTAGGTAATTGATTGGTAAAATTATAAAAAATAGGTAAGTGTGCAGTACATTTATACAAAATATATTATAATTAAATAATGTATCAGTAAAATTGTGTAGAAGAAGTTTTAAGAAAACGTATTTTAACATAATATCATGTACAGTTTCAGTACATATATATGTAGGTACGTACCCACCTATATTGGATATGTTATTTTATGTTGATATTAAAATGTCATAAATATTAAGTACTTACACAATCATGGTCAGAAAACGATAGTGATGGAATTTCCGCTTTAAAAAATCTTTCAAAACCTACTTAATCGTTGAAGCTAATGAAATTTTATAAGAAAATAGTTTAAATAAAGGCGAGAATCGATATATAAATAATTATTATTATTATTCAAGGGGCCTAGCACAGCAACATTGATAACATATCAGAATCGCTACAACAAAGCAAGCTGTCGCTGTTTGTTTATCAACGCAACACACTGATAAGTTACCAATGTCGACTAATTACCGATAATTTTATCAACGTCAAAAATTACAGATATTTTTTATTTTAAAAAATTCATCGTATCAATATTGATAATTTTAAGCTGGTCGTGCCAAAGTAAACTATCGCTGTTAGTTTATCATCGCAACACGCTCGGCTTCGCTTTATATAAATTGATGAGTTACCAACGTCGACTAATTACCGATAACTTTATCAACATCGACAAATTAGCGATATTGTTGATAAAAAAATACTTCATCGTTTCAATATTGATAATTATAAGGTGTTCGTGTCAGCCCGGGCAAAGGTTCAAGAATATTTGGACGTAGAAAATTTATCTTCATTATCGTTGGCCATGAGCTGGTCGAGGGAGTGCCAGCTGCAGGAATAGTCTATCTTCAGGTGTCCGTACTGACTAAGGCCAAAGTTTTCCGGTGGTGTCTTCAGGACTGGGGAAATGCTGCTTAGAGTGCTGAGGCTCAGGTCGCCCTGACTTAAGTAGCCGGCAGTCTCGAGCATTCTGCAGTCCGGACAGTTAATGTTGCGGATTCTCCTGGGGAAAACAACATAAAAATAAATATCATCTACGAAAAACACGAATGCAATATAATATTATTTTATTATTATCGTGTTCAGTAATAAAAAAAATAATAGGTCTTTAATTCTAATCTTTTGCAGAAAATACAAATAAGTATTGGTTCTATTAATATTTTGACATTGAGCGAGTTTACAATCTACCAGCCGGCAAGTTTAAAAGCGGGCGAATCGGCGAGTGCGATTGTGATGATGACACACAAAACATTCTACTCGCTCAGTAGCGAACTATAGTGACGTACAATAACGACTCCCGCGCAAACTAATTCTGTCGACATTCTGTAGAAAACTGAGATACTCTCAACTAGCTCACTAGAAACAATGATGACACAAGGTTAGTTTACTAGCTACCAAGCCAGCCCACACGCTAGCGAGTAGCGAGCAAAGTAGCCCCCCTTTCAACTTTTTCCGTCAATCGTTCACAATCTGCTAGTTAGCTAGTAAATATAATTACACTGAGCGAGCTTACTAGCAGATAGTAAATTCGACGGCTATTAGCTTGTAAATTCGCTCAATGTAATCGAGGCTTTAGGAATTAAAAATATAAAGTTTTGGTAATTGCCACGGCTTGGTGATGGCCTTTAAGAATGTTTTAATTGATTTTAAGCTGTGTTCAAAATATCCAAGAATCAATGTGTACAAAAAATGCATCCAAATGTGCACCATAATTTTCAAAATAAGCGCTAACAATGCCAAATATGTGCTTAAAATATTCCCAGTTAGTGGTATTCTTTAGAGGTGAATTCTTACGTCACTCCTGAACACATCGACCCTCAGATTCCTACCAAACCCTCATTTTTTTCCTTCGCAGAGCTTCCTCTTCTTTCTCTATTTAAAAATATCCTCCTCTTCTTATTCTTATAATTATGTTCTTCAGAGCCTACCGTGTGGAGAACGTAAAAAAATTAAAATGTCCAAAATATGATGGTTTAATTATTGAAAACGGTGAAAAAATGCAAATATATGCATTGTTGAACCTTGGTTGAACCCATACTCGAGCATGCACATGTAAAATGAATGTCTAATTATTATTATTTACGTGATACCTGTGAGAGGTTCGTCGTAACCACTTTTTTCTATTAGGTACGTGTGGTATAAATGTTACAACGGGGCTGTACGGCTACTCCAAAGTTAATTAAATTTCCCACAATACAGCAATTATTCTTTGTGCGTCTGGGAGTCTGGGATGTCAGAATATTGATGAGATAACATTTTGTACACTTACTGCAAGCTTCTACACATGGCATTAAGAATTTATAACGGCATTGACATTGATTTTGTCCATATGTAAGTAAATTATAGAAGCCGGTACAGAAGTGCAACACGCCGTTACCTAAACTTTCTCACGGGTGCCGGCCTGGTCTGGAGAGAGGGTCTGCTGTGGTTCTTGGAGTTCTTGGGAAGGGTGATCTTTCTCTTCCTAGTCGCTGTCTCATAGACGTACACCAGGGAGGGGTCTGCGGAACCAGGCTCACAGGGAATGGTGGTCGTGTAGACGTAGTTCTCGTTGCCGCTGGACAGGGAACTTCCAGTGTCTGAAAGATGAATATTATTAGAATTTTTTAATTAAATTGTGTTTCTGGATCGGCCACGATATTTTTTTTTTAAAAAGACGAACATTCCCGAGTAACCTGACAATAATTTGAAAATCTCCTACTATCACCTCAATAAGCAGGAAATGTTGCTTATGTCATGACGGAAGACTTAGCCAGCCGAGGAACTGAACTAACGACGTCTGGGTGAGACCCAGACGCGACGCCAACTCAATCACTGACCAGTATTGTATCTTCATAATAATTATTTCTAGAAAATTTAAGTAAAACAAATTGATTAAATTGAAAAATTTTTTGCGTTATAAAATATTGTGTTGGTGAATATGCTGAGTTAGAGATGCCATATTTTTGCACGCCAATATTTGGTTTGTCTCCTTAGTAAATGCTTGTTCATAACTCATTTTCACCAAAAGGTGGATGCACATTACGTAATACAACATACATTGTCTTGATTTTTATTTCAAGTTCGTTCTCATTGTTTGAGATACAATGATTAACTTTATATCAACAGAAAACAGGATAAATGTATTAGAAAAAAGACGGAGAATATTTAATAACATCATATTATAAATTTCAAGAATAATTCCAACCATCAATAATTTATTTATTATATATTGTCATAAAAACACTAATATTTGTTTATATATTCTTTGAATTCTAAATAGTTTTCTTTTGAGCCATGCCAAAAATTCTGCGGGATGAGTATAACATGCAAAGTACCTATTTTATATATTTTAACAATTCTTAATTGTTTTTGGTTTCGATAAGTCTTTCTTTCTTTTTTAATAATTAACAACAAATGCATATATCATGGAACATTAACCACATGCTCCTTTATGTCGCTATTTAGCAAGGTTTTAATAACTTATCCAGTGGCGGCTCGAACACATTTTCGGTGGTAGGGACCGTAATTTTTTTTGTGAAGATGTTGAAATCTCACTGCCAGAAAGTGCGAGTACAAGACCAAATATACTATACCTATATACACGAATATTTATATATGAGTATAGTATATTATACATTAATATTTACTGTTTAAATGTTAGTGCACTGAATTTATTTTTCAGTAAAAAGTCGACTTCGTTCATTTTTTCGAATAGATTTTATATTTCTTACAAAAAAGATAGACGGATAAATCACGCACCTAACCAGAAACATCAAATAGGTACATACATAAGTATGAAGTTTTTAAAATAACACACGGTAATCGTACCAACTTCGATTTAGAGCGGCTTTGGGGTTTTTTACCACGATAATGGCGCTAAAAAAAATCCACCAAACCAGAAACACCAAATAGTTATTTACATTCATAAATATGAAGTTTAACAAAAATAACACAAGATAATCGTACCAACTTTGGTTTAGCGCCTTTGAGGTGTTTTTACCACAAGAATGATACTATGAAAAAAATCCAATCAATCGATATCAAAAGTATTATTTTACTAAAATATCACATACGATTACAAAACGACTAACGCGAATTCCGGCCCGTGCATAAGTGACCTTTGACCTACTTCGTTTAGAACTAAAACTAAGCAAACATTCGCTGCGCTAGGGGATCACTCATGTTATCCCTACGATTCCGGAAAGATTATCCTAATGCGCGTGCGCAGATTTTAGAAATCTCATACAAAATATTCAGCGCAAATAAAAATTTCATATTAGTAGGAAAAAACGTTTCGGGATGACCCCTAAGTGCGCAGAATGCTGTGCGCATAGTTCTAGCTAGTATGCGCCGAGTGCTGAGTTTCAAGTCCCAAGTCGCTGATCGCGTTAGTATTAGTTAGTATGCCACAAGGAAGAGAGCGGAGCGGTCGCTCGTTCGTTCGTTGAAACTTTTCAAATTTCGAGATTAAAAATTACTCGTATTAAATATTTAGATTATTTTTCTGAAATTGGTAATTACTTTTATGTTAAAAATGCATTCATTATTTTTTGTGAACACAAAAAATTAACTTTTTTTCTTGGCAGGTTTCTGAAATTTCTAGTGGGGACAGTCCCCACGGTCCCCTTAGGAAGAACCGCCACTGAACTTATCCATACTATTGAGAAATGGGCCGGATATATTTTGTACCTACACGCTACACGCATAGTTTCTAATTATGTAAACGTACAGTTATTATTCAGATCCATTAATTTTACATCAATTACCGGTTTCTATAATAGATCGGAATCGATATTGAAACAACTGTTGTATTTCCTATTGTCTTGAATATGTTATTGATAAACGTTTAATAAATTGTACCTATAATCGGCATACCACATTTTCGATTACAACATATATTTTCTATGATTTTTAAAAACTTATGAGTTACTCCCCGTTTAACCAGATTAGCCAGTGGCCAGTGTTGTTTACTATAATATTGGAAAGGTCAAAAGGGGACCAATAGAATAGCCTGTAATAAGCTATATTCAAAACAAATAAATATTATGAAGACAAAACTAAAAAGTTTGAATCCCGTTTATAGCAAATTCAGGAATCTCCAAGGGGACAGTCCTTGGACCACTTTTAAAAGATTATACCCACAGAACTATTCTAAGTCGTGATAGAAGATGGGCACAATATCTACTACAACATTTTTCTATAATAATTCTAAGTCCTTATTTAGACATTTAACCATTTCAGAATCATTTCGAATTCAACCAGATTTAACCTTAACAGTTTACGCCACTTACATATTTAATTTACTCACGACATCGCCGTAAATACGTGTATATTCTTCCACTAATATGTGTATTTGGCTCACGAAGAATGGTTATTTTATACGAATATGTGAACTGTAATTACTTTTGCCAATACCCACGATATATATTTCTCAGAAAAGGTTTTAATACAAATGCCTACCACTGATTTACTTACTTGTGTTACTTATTAATTACTTGTGCCTTTTGGCATGATGGCAGGACTATTATTTTTATTCTTGAGAGATTTTCTTATTACATGTATTAGTTCAAAAAAGGATAGGTAAATCAAATGCTGCTGAAAAGAGTGGCGAAGACAAGAAGACTGGATAGAGGAATTTCATCAAATTTAGTTATTAAACATTCAAAAGCCATTTCAAGCATAGTTTCCATTCTGAATGTTGGTCTTTTGCCAGGCCGATACTGAGTGTTTCAGTGCCATAATGGGAGGTGTCGCCAACTTACAGTATAGATAATATTTTATTTTACGTAAATGTTAAATAACACATAAAGATAAATAATTATTTTTTGGGTACGCTGGGTTTCGAACCCGCGACCTCTGAATTCGGAGCCGAAGATTCGCCAATTTGATGTTTATTTATTGGTATAATATCGTACTAACATGACGTCGCGAATTAATTATTGAGTCCGGGGGCAAATTTACCAGTTCGGGCTCACTATTTAAATAATCGATTTTGTTGCGGAGAAAGTCGCATGCCGGTTACATGGGGCGAATTAAATTTTGGTTCACGTAATGAATGTGTAACAGGGGCCGGTAAACTGAATATAGTCGATAAATACGGGTACTGTACAGGTGGTTTATCATAATCAGAGCATCAGAGGCCTGGTTAGCGATCGCGAACCTAACTGACCGAACGAGTCTTGAATGGATTTTGTCTTGATTGAGTCTTGGATGGATTTTGTGGCCTGACAAGCAAAAGGGAAAGGGCTGTGTAGCATTTTTCATACAAAACTTAATTTTGGATTTGAGGCCAACATACCCAACCAAATTGAAAAAAAAAATTATACAAAGGGAAAGCAAATATCTAGTACGGATTCGTGCTACCTTATTTGTTTCTGTTGTAAATTATAAAATAATGGATATTAAAGAAATCAATATTTCAAAATTTTAGAGGGAACTCTGGCAATTGTTTGTGAGTGTGTGATGCTTATTAAAAAAATTCTCTATTTATTATAGAAATATGAAGAAATGTACAGTAAAAAATTAAAATTATTATAAAAGCAAGTTAATGTAATAACTTAGTAAAAAGGGCAAGATTACTTTTTTAATAATTATAATTAGCTAACAAAAAAAAAATGCCAAAAATTCCCACTAAAATCATGCAAAATTGAATTTTTTTAATGGCCTTTATTTTAAAACATAAAAATAATGCATTCTTTATTTAAGTTTCATATAATAAAATATATCGCATAAACGTACAATTTGCTATATCTTTTGTTTAAAAAATCATTCAATTTGGGTATTTTGGCCTCAAATCCAAAATTAAATTTTGTATGAAAAGTACCGCACAGACGTTCCTCTTAACAGCAAGACCGTTATTTATTATTTATTTTATTTATTTATTTATTGATTTTCAGCGCCCTTTAGATAGGCCTTTAGATGATACAGAGACACAGTTTTTAAATATAAAAGATAAACTTGAAGAAATAAACATCAAATGAATGGTATAAAGATAAATTTAAGTCAAAATAATGCATTACAAGAAAAGAGAAAGATTTTAAATTGCAGGTGGCATAGAAATAATAATGTTTGTGTTAGTAATTACAAAATTTAAAAGTGACAGGGAAACATACAATGAATGCATAACAGTTGATCGTAATTTTATCAAAAGCTGACAGTTTAGTCATTTTTAATGATCTATTTTATTGTTATTTTATTTGCTTCTACGATCACGAATCAATGACGAAATTTGACAGGTGACCGGACAACTCAGCAACATACAACTTCAACACCTCCATTGAAAAGAAATGGATTATTTAAAAAAAATCATAACTTTGAATGACTTTTCAAAGGAGCGTTGAAATGCCACTTTGTTGAGTTGTGGTACAATTAAAAGCGTATTCTTTTATAAGAATAGTCCCGGCTTTAATAATAATAACAATAATAGTTTCTCCCAGAATGTATGCAGGGCAGGGGTAGTGCAAAAAATACATTCCACATTTTGAAATAACAAAAAAAGAAATTAGACAAATAATATGAAAAAGAAATTGAACAAAGTAACAAAACCCACTTACAATTCATAAAATTAAAACAGAAAAGAAAAAAAATAATACGGAAAATAAGTGAAAAGTGTTTAATACAAAAATGTACGCAAGCAGCCGTTTATGGGAGATATTTGATCATCAGGGGGATTCGATTGGTGTAATCTGCCATAAGCTTCCCGTGCGGGGGCAAGAAGTGCACTAATCCCTCCAGGAACATTTCCGTGGCGCTGCAGTATCTCGGTAGGCGGAATAGTTGGTGATTTGCATTATTTAAGTGAGTGCACACGATTTAAAAGTTTAAAAAAAAATACTACTCACTGAACCGTAAAAAAATCGTGCAAGAGGCTCATCAGTCATCAGTAATTACACCATGCAAAGTTGTGGAATAATCAAAGTCTAGAAGACCCGCTTGCCCAAGTACTGGTATTTTTATTTGCACTGCATGTAGTCTTTTGTGTAGTAACTTAGTCCAAATACAACGTGTGCCATTTTTAGCGCTTTGCCAAATATGCCCCATAAACGAGTTGTTTTGCTGACGAGTATGGGCATTAAGCAAGTAACACACATCTGATGGTGTTCTGCGTCGTTGGAATTTTAACTTGCATCGACCTCGTTGTTGTATTTTCAAATAAAAATGTATCTACAATAAATACCTATACTATATAGGTTTTAAAAATAATTCACAAATGTTTGGTAATTAAACATAACTTGATTGACTGCCGTAATGTAGTATCATATTATGAATACGAACCAAATTCATTTTTAGAAAAT
Source organism: Glyphotaelius pellucidus (assembly GCA_936435175.1). NCBI lineage: Eukaryota > Metazoa > Arthropoda > Insecta > Trichoptera > Limnephilidae > Glyphotaelius > Glyphotaelius pellucidus. The sequence continues at coordinate 40,541,384 of OW386543.1, forward strand.
TGTGATGAAATTATTATGATAAAACTATACTAACAGACAGAACAATTTGTCAAAACAGACCCTATATAGTTTTACATGACAAAATTAAAAATAACTTATATGATTGATGTCGCTATTCTAAATTCCTGTAATTTGGCATTCTCAGACTATAAAAATATGTATTATCATTTGTTATTTCGGCTACTGGCATTATACCTAGCTCTCTCATTCAAAATAAGGCTTATTAGATTTGTCAAAGAATCTTTACATAAAATGCAAAAGTCAGTCGTATTAAATACATATAGGATTACGAAAGATTTTTTAAATATTTATATTGAGGGATCAGTAGGATTTATCGGTCCAGTTAAGAGTTCTATCGAGCCGAACCCTCTGATATGAAAATATCTGGAGTCGGTGAATTATTTTCCCATCTGGTCACTGGTAGGTTGACATGTTGTTCTTATATTGTTTTGTATTCATTATACTTATACAGTGCAATTGCATAGCGTGAATTGACTAGATGATCATTTGTGGAAAGTGTGTGGAAGGGTTATTTTTTCCTGTGGGGAAGATTTAACCCGGACATAAAGTCTAAATAACTATTATAAAAATAAGGTATTTATTACCTACAAGTGTACCTACGCAACGTTTAAAAAAAGTGGATAATCTTTAACTAGTGGTTGTGTGAACAGTTCTAAAAATATGTTCCTAATTTTCTCTTTTTTGACAAATCAACACTAAAATTTCCTAATCATAAGGTTTGTAAATAGGTACCTAATAGGTAGGTATTTGTAAGTGGGTACTACTTAAATTTAAACCATGCAAATAAGTATATTAACCAAATAAACAAATATTAAACCACAAACATAAAATCATGGGATGCAAAATCCAAAACAAATTAGATTGCCAACAACAGGGAGAAATCAAGCACCCAGAAATCTCTTGTGTACCAGGCCGTCCAACTTTATAATAAATAAATAAGTGAAAACTCGGTAAAAAAACTCAGCTAACTTATCCTAAATATAGCCACCATTCATAGGTTCAAGTACCGAATAGTAAACTCGGACTTTTTAAATATATAAATCAAATTAATTAATCTAAAATGTACGTCTACCCTGATGATAATTTGAGTTATATGTCCCCGACAACTTCACAAGAGCGCGCAGACACAGAACTTTTGTTGTTCCGAGATGCAGAACTAACTTACCATTAGTAATGCCGCTCGGAAAAATGATTCTGTTACTAAATTACCTGAACCCTGAAATAGATATTTTTCTACTAAATATTCGAAAATTCGAAAACGCCATTATTACTTATTAAAATAAAATGTATGTTTGTTATTGGTTTTGTAAACTGTAAATGTGCAATTAAAATAAAATAAATAAATGATGGACACCGTAACGCTGTCCGAAACGTTGGCTAAAGAAAGAAATAACGCAACATGCCATAACACCCCAAAAACAAAAAAAAACAAAAAAGAAGAAAATGTACGTTATCGTATCGATGCTCTTGAGGAGTATGGTGAAATACCCCCCTATGTCTACTTCAAATATTGAAGTTTTGTTTTGTGATTGAATATATTTACATAATATTGAAACATACATATTGTTTGTTAAATAATGTAAATTTTATGTGCATACATGTTTCTAAAATTATTAGTACCCACGCCGATGTGAGCTTACTTAAGGTTAATTAAATAAATATAAGCCTTAGGAGATTTTTTTTTTACTTTTCAATAAGAAATTATACAATTTTTCAAAAAAATTTAACGGTCCCAATGACGATTCATTTTCCAAATTTTCTTTAGGCAGGTAGATACCATAATATTATTGAAAAAATGTGAAAAAGAAAGGTGAAAGGAAATTAATTCGTCGTATATTTCGATCCTGCAGTTGATTAGTCAAATGCCTCCAAATACTAAGTTTCGAGATAAGGGGCCATCCATAAATTACAGCACACGAATTTCATGATTTTTTCTGTCACACATCGTCACATTTGTGAGACCCCCTCCCCTCTAGTGTGAAGTAACATTTTTTGCAATTGTACATCTAAAAATTTTTTGCGTTTTAATCATTTAGATTTTTACATGTGACGTCACAGAGCTGATGACCCCCCAAACCCCTTGTCACACAATGTCACACTTCTCTACTCCCCCCCCCCTTAAGCCGCCGCTATCCAAATTTCTACCTATTTCTTACATGTCTCCCTTAAACATTTGAAGTTTTTAAGCTCTTAAAAAAATAAATGTTATTTTTGAAGATAATATCCAGAAACGTTCCACGCCGAAACGCAAATAATATGAAATTCCCTCGGTAGAAAAAAATCGCAAATATGCTCCGAAAATTATTTAAAACGAATTAATTTCTATTATTTTACAAGTTATATTTGTGAAAAAATTCACAATGTTTCTTTAAAGGATACTTTAGATACATTCCACTAGATTTTTGCTCTATTTTAAACGAGTCATGTTTTATTAAGCATTTTCATAATTTTCGCTTCGATTTTATCATTGAAAATATTAGCGCGCTCTGTCCAACATTCGTAATTACATATCTCTCTATATTATTTCTTTATTATCTCTCTATATTATATTTTTGTGCCGGGAAGCGTCGCCTTGTGTGAAGTAATTTATGGATAACGAGGAATGAAATATGCGAATGCTCTCCATAAATCAAATTTTATTTACACTTGTCTGTATTTTACATATAAAAATTCTTTAAAATACACCGAGAAGATAAAGGTCAGGTGGATTACTATGACATTGCGAAATTTCCTACTAGTTATCCTGAAAACATCAATACAAAACCCCAAGTTTTTGAGCTTTTCAATTGATTTGGTGGTGTTTGCGAGTAATTTGAGTATTGTACCATATAGAGGACACACTTTTACGTATAACTGCGTACTCAATTCAAAGTTATATTTTTTTGAGTAATCAATAATTTGACGATCGATTTTAGAGCATAACTTACAAAAAGTATTTTTTTCCTAAAATAATAAACTCGCGCCATCTTCAAAGAGCAGATTATGAATTCTTTTAGTGATGCATTTCAAAAAGGTGACCCAATTTGGGGTGGCTTACTTTCAGTAGGTACTTTGAATAAAAAGTAACATTTGTATAGCATTTATCTTATTATGCAAGCTGTATGGCTAGTGGTAAGTACCGTAATGGTAAGTTTACTGGAGTTAGGTAAGTACTGTGATATCAATGCCTACTCACCGAGTAGCACAGATTCCTCGACGGGCCGGCTGCCTTAGAAGGTAGAAGGTCAAGCCATAACGGTGTGGCCGAATGAAGAAAATACCGAGGATTTCCAGCTTATGTGCCATTCATGTCAAATTGATTGATCTTCACGGAATGTCCGGTGAAGATGTAGCAAAATCAATCAAGATGATCGAATAGAAAAAGAATAGGAATTAGTTTGAAGAGTAGTTTTAACAATTTTAATTTGACGATTTTCCGTCTAACTCATTAGATAGTTAAGTGATGTTTCAGCTTTAGTATAGTTAAACCGGCCTTTTGCCTTAAGCCGCCGCTACCTGAATTTCTACCGATTTCTTACATATCTCCCTTAAGGCGACGCTTCCCTGCTCAAAAAAAAGAAGATGGAGAGATATGTAATTACGAATGTTGGACAGAGCGCGCTAATATTTTCAATGACAAAATTGAAGCGAAAATTGTGAAAATGCTTAATAAAACATGACTCGTTTAAAATAGAGCAAAAATCTCGTGGAAGGTATCTTAAGTATCATTTAAAGAAACATTGTGAATTTTTTTCACAAATACAACATGTAAAATAATAGAAATAGACTTGTTTTAAATAATTTTCGGAGCATACTTTGCGATTTTTTTCTATCGAGGGAATTTCATATAATTTACGTTTCGGCGTGGAACGTATCTAGATATTATCTTCAAAAATAACATATATTTTTTTAAAAGCTGAAAAACTTCAAATGTTTAAGAAATCGGTAGAAATTCGGATAGCGGCGGCTAAATCATTCGAAGTTTTTAAAATAAATACATGTTATTTTTTAAGATAATATGTATATTTTTATTATTATTAATTTACTTATATATATTACAATAATATATAATAATATCTTCCCTTAATACATTTCCCACGCCGAAACGCAAATTATACGAAATTCCCTCGATAGAAAAAAATCGCAAAGTATGCTCCGAAAATTATTTAAAACAAGTCTATTTCTATTATTTTACAAGTTATATTTGTGAAAAAATTCAGTGTTTCTTTGAATGTTGTTTTATGCAACCCCTACGAGATTTTCGCTCTATTCTAAACGAGTCGTGTTTTATTAAACATTTTCACAATTTTCGCTTCAATTTTATCGTTTTAAATATTAGCGCTCTCTCTCCAACTTTTGTAATTACATTTCTCTCCGTCTGCTTCTTTTCGAGCGATAATACGGCGTCACGTTGATTTGATCGCTTTTCGGAACAACTCATAGAAATCATTGATAATAATGAAATAATTACTGAATTTTAATGGAACTTTCACAGAGCTTGAATTTTAATTTTGAAATTGAGTGAATTGTTCAAATTCTATGAAAAAAACTGTCCTTAATCTTTTTTTTTCTTCAGAAATTATAATATCATGCAGACATTGCAGATGCTAGAAGCAGTGGAAAATATTTAAAAATTAGAAAATCCTCCAAATTGCTAAAAAGACAATTTTGATTAAATTTTTGAAAGTAAAAGGAGATTCACAATGTTGGTTTGCCAACCACTAATCACCAGATCACGATTTGCTACTAATAAACAATATTTCAAAGAAGTATGAACCTTCAACACAAATGAGTAAATCGTGGAAATTCATAATATTGATGTTGTTTTGTTGTAATTTCACGGACGTGAGCACGCAGCAAGGGGAAATTATCATTTAATTATTTTTAAAACGTGGTACATAATGTTTAGTTTAACAATTATTTCTATAAACAACATGCCACATTCAGGTGTTTAAAAATCGTCAGAGATGTTTAAAGTCTCCGTAATAAAGAGAGGAACAATTTCACTTTCCTCTCGATCGTTGACCTCATGCATATTAATTTTGCTATTCGTTCATCCAATGTTGAGTTGATGGCAAATTTGAATTGGTTTGTGAAAATACAAACACAGGCCCTGACAACATAAAATTAAGTGACTATGGTATTGTATGATAGCATTGGTCGGAAAATGTGATTCCACCATGAGAATTGATGGTTTATGGATGTTCTCAATCATTAATAGTCCGACAAATTGAGCCTCAATCAACAATATCAACATGTTTGCAAAAAATAATCATTGAAATCTATTTTGTGTTGTGTTGTGTTAATAATAATAGGTAATAATTTTTGGATAATTTCTATAGCGCCATTTTTGTGAAAAAATCACCTCAAGGGCGCTTTACAAATTCATTTACACATTTAACCCATTTATATTACAAGAGTCTTATAACTAAGATTGATAACTAAGGACTTACAACTACTAAGACTTATATAACTGGTGCTTAAAACTATACTTATTTTTATAACCGTATACTTATACTTATTTATATACCAAGAGCGAACGGTTACTTTAGGTGAAATTTTTCGATTTTTCCAACGAAAAAAATTAAAGATTTTTATTAAAAAAAATAAAGTTAATACCTCGCTAGAGTCCCAACTGCTCCCGTCTATAGCCAGTGAGGCAATTGGTAACCCCAATTGGGCCATGTTGTGAGGCTGAAGATAAGTGGGGAGGGGAAGGAGATGGAGAAGAGGAAGGTGGAGAAATACCTGGCCATTCAGATCTAGTCATCAGACACGGCTAAAGCCATTTTAAGCAACGTTTCAATTCTGAATGGTGGTCTTACACCCGGGCGATACTGAGAGTATCTTCCACTCTGGAACATGCCGCAATTATACCTCATATTATTTTTAATGATTAATCAACAAAATTTTGCTGGGATTTAAGCCCGCGACTTCCAGATTGCTATTCGAGAGCCTTACCCTTCGATCACGGAGGCCGTCTTTGAACTATCTGACATCACATCAACATCACCTCAACTCTCCGCAGATGTAGACGCAGAGAATGGAACAAATGTAACATTTCTGTCCTGGACCAAAATCTTAATTCCTTCGTGACTCATTTCGAATCTTTACTTTTCCTATTCCTAATACCTATCACCAAGTTGTAACTTGATTAGTCATCTTGGCTTCCTGGGACTTTCTCTACATTTTCCATCTACTTTCATATCAAATATTTCCCTCTGACACTCCTTCCTATCGAAATAATATCAGCAAATGATGAAGAATCTCCTGCTTGAAAGTAAAATTTTTAATTGAAGAAGAAGATAACACTTATAATCTAAATGAAAATATGAAAGAAAACAAGACACAGAAAAACAGAAAAAAACAATGGTCGCAACTGGGACTCGAACCCAGACCTCTCGTCTTACCGGGACGGCGCGTTTTCCAATTTCGCTATTGCCACCTTCTGTCAAACCGTCATATTTGTCAACTAATGATATATTACGTTGATGGGAATAACCTTCAAAAGTTATTAAAATGAGAGTTTTTCTCATAAAAAAAAAAAAAATTAAAATTTTTAAATTTAAGTAAGTACCAACTAAGCACTTTCAGATAGAAAAGTATTGAATTCTCAAAGCACTAAGTTCACCATTTGAGCATTTTTGGCCCAAAAATACATTACATACAAAACGAATTGGAAATCGCTCTTGAATCACCAAAAAGCCATAAATTTTGCAAACGAGCCACTTTTGGATTAGTCAAACATACTAGCAAGACTGCATACCTACCTACTCCAACCAAAAAGGTTCGACAACTTTCCAATTTTTTTTGGTACTCTCAAACCACCAGTCGCAGTTCAAAGGATGGATAATTGCTTGGTTAAATATTTCCCACCTCTTGTTACTTGTAAGTAACATAATTATAAGATATCAGTCAAGTTGAGGTCATGCTCATAAGTACACCAGCCATTAGCAGAACTTAACATAATACACTAGCATTATTGTTGAGTATTGGGGGCAACCTTTATGGGTCGACGACAAGTTGCTCTTTGAGAGCTCACATTATTTTTAAACTTGTAAATTATGTAAAATGAATAATTTTCACTCAAAAAAGAAAAACAAAGTCATTGGAACTTGAGGTTTGTGGAGGGACATATTTTTTGCTTTTGTGATACATATATTCAGCTTAACTACCGTGTACAATTTGAAAACGTACTTGCACTATAACTTAAAATGTACGATATAATTTTGGCAATCAGTTGTTGCGCTCAAAAATACCAGGAAAACATATCATTAAATTGGTGGTTTGATTCTTAAAGTGCCAACGTCAGTTTTCACGATTCAATTTCACGAGGCTTGTGCAGAATTTGATATTTTCAAAAAGTTTTAATTTTCAATTTGGAAGGCGGGAATGGGTACCGCTGCCCCGGGAACCTTTTTTGGATAACCAACACCTCTGCCATAGGTCACCCCAAGTGGTTCGCTACATTTGGTGATTTAGCACGGGTGCCCGGGTTCATGGGGTGAGGTTTGTCTAGGTCTTGGAGACAGATGACCAGGACAATGAACCCCAGATTCCTATCGACCCCTTAAACCCTTTCCCTTCCCCGAACTCTCGTGTCCTTCCTTTCCTTAAAAAAAACCTCCCACACAGCATCCCCAAAGATGACATAGGCCCTGAGGGAAATTATTTTCCTCAGGGCCTCCTGTGTGGAGTTCATGTAAAAAAAATAAATTAAAAAACAAACCTTTTTCTAGTGTTACATTGCCCCCCGAAAACTGAAAAATCCGTTCGTTTAGAATTCGGAAAACAACTCGATTTTGAGACAAAATCGTGAAAAATATATCTATATCTAAAACTAACAGGCCTTTTTAAAGCCGGGCAAAATATTTAACATTAGCACTGACGATACGTAAAAACCCACCGGATATTCTAATTGTAATTTTGAAAAAGACGAGTAAAATAATTTTCTCTTAAAACCTTAAACTATTGGTAGGTACCTAATTGAACGGTTGTTGAATTAATTTTCACAAAACAGTTTTTCGGGAACTTTATAAAAATGAAGATAAAGATTTTTGAACGGTCCAAAACATTACCTAGAATCATGCATTCATAATACAATTGAGTAGAACCAAAGGTACACAATACGAATATTTTTTTAGAAAAACCTTTTGATTCACCATAACAACAACATACTATAAAAGACAACTATTTGCTTTCGGGGCCATGGAAAAAAACTGCATTCATCATTTCAATAAACATGTCATAGAATACGGATGAAAATTATTGTAAATGCCTGCCATCCCAAACGATGAAAGCAAATTTACATTTTGCGTAATTGAAATTATAAATGCGGTATTTTCCATCGCCCCGAATTCAAATTGTTGACTTTTATGGTAATTAAGGTGAATCGAAAAAACATCAAAAAATATTCGTATTAAGCGTGTCCAGTCATCCCAAAATTTTACAGAACTAAATTCTATGGAGACCTTTTTGTTATATCTTATTTTGAGTAAGCCTGAGCTTCGCGTACGTTTTTTGGAGAGTGATTAAAAATTTTTAACTTTATCCTGATCTGCGCAAAAGTGTTGGTTAGTACTCTCAAATTTCAGGGTCAATTCAGATTATTAATCGGTTTTAAAACAAAAGGAAAATTTCAAAATTGGACATTGTCTCTTCTAAGGCTGCCGACCCACGCGCCAAGGTGTGAACACAAACTCTTTGGACCACCAATGTCAGTAAATGAGAAAACTTTCGCTGTTTCAAAGCAAGAATCCATTAGTTAGGCAGAAGTGTAAACAGTCTCAATGGCGAGGAGATGCCTTATTAATACAATACAGCCACAATTTATTCTAAACTCAAAAGATTTAATGAATTATTTATGTTTTCCATCTATCTGGCGTGAGGCGTGACGCGTTTCTTGGGAACCGGAGAAAGCCACCAACAGATTAAAACGCTATCAATTTAACGTTAGATTTTATAATCTACGCATTTAGCTCTTGGCGAAGATCTGCACTCGACCTAAATTATAAATAAGTTAACAATAATACTTAAAAAGTGATTTTCACCTCCAGAGGAGGTCGCCCGAAGACTCTCACGCCTTCTAGGTCAGTCAGACTATTGGCAAATAATCGCATAGCTCATAATATCAGGTATCATAAACGCTTTGTCTTTTTATGGCAGGTTCACTAATATGATTTTTTCCTGTGTGTTGATGTTTTACATCTTTTCGAATTTCTAACAGCAGATTCACTGACGACTGATCTTGCATGATGGTGCCAGTTTTGATCCAAATTAGTTTAACAAATTGAATTTCTACACAATGAAAAAAAAAGACTTCTTATTTTCTTGCCTACCAATCTTTCGTATCGTTAGTTGGTGTTTGTTAGTATAGTTGGTTGTGGAGCTATAACTTTTGTTTATAACAATAAAGTGAAGGGGTAGAATTATACGAACTCAAAAGGCGTCTACTGGTTTTGACAAGGAGCGCCAAAATTTTACTCGCGGATTTACTTACTAGATCCAGGAGGTTTTGCATGATGACCGGACAACTCAGAATGAAACCAACTCAGAACCACCTCAGAAAAGTCTTTAAAAATGATGAAAAAATATAAATTAAAAAATTGGTTAAATAGGTTGCGTTAGTTTAGGGTTATGGGCTATTTTAAAAAATTAATGATTTTTCAAAAAGGTCTTGAGTTGACTTTTCAGATGCCACGGAACCGCTTTAGACTAGTATAGGTTTTACACCATTTCTTTTTTCAGCCCGATTCCCGTAGAGAGCAAGGACAAAATGTTTCGCTTTACGCGATCGCTATTTTCATCTCTATTTTCATATCTACGGTTTCAGTTGGCATCACAACAACGTGGTTCATGTGTTGTTAGCTGTAATGCCAATTGAAATCGTAGATATTAAAATAAAGATGAAAATAGCGATCGCGTAAAGCGAAAAATTTTGTCTTTGGTCTCTATACGGGAATCGGGCTGAAAAAAAAGATGGTGTCAAACCTACATTAGCATGGAGAATGACGAAATGCCTACCGATGTCCGCTAGCGGCTGTGAGGCTAGCCTCTAATGTTACCATAGTTGAGGGAACAATGTGGCTAATGAATGAAACAATTATTAACAGTACCTAAATACTCGCATATTTTGAAAAATGCGGAGGTTTTGAAGGTTGACCCTAGTTAGAATCCTTATTTTATTTTGTGTTTTTCTAAAGCATGATATGTTCATAATGTTTCTATATCAAAGAGCATATCTATATTAAACTGTTTTTCATCTGGTGGGTAAAGAGATATACGAGTAGGTATCTTACCTTTTTAAAATGAACACAGCATCAACGCACCAGATGTTAGAAATGAGTGTTAATTACAGTAAGTATAGATTGTATAGTACCTACATCATCTTTGTACGAAGCGTTAGAAGCATAAAAAAACGACATAATTATTTACTACCACGTGTCTCCACATGTGTGTTAGATAAAGTTAATAAAGTTCAACATAACGTTATAAGTTCATTCATTGAACACCCAAGTGAACGCGTTCTCTCTCAGGCACAGTTTGCATCACCTGCTACGCTGCATTATTCGTAGACTTCTTATTCCATTGTTTACCTGCAAATTTGCCACTATAAACGTATAAATGACAATTGGATTTCACTGAATGGGAAACAAAACAATTCGGCTACCTAATCTACCTATATGTATTGTCTTCCACGGCAGAATGCCGATCAAATTGGCACTGAATGCCACCTTTGAAAACAGCCAGATTAAAATAGCAGAAAACAGAAACCAATTTTCCATTGTTTAGATTTTAGATTACGATTTATACTACAGGTGGGTGCTAGTTTTCGCAAAGTTCACGGCTTTGGTTTCATAATTTGTTGAGTTATTTATTTAATGCTGTACGAGGTTCAGTCAAAACGTAATGCCTGCAATTTTTTTTCCTCCTTTAGTTGTCAAAAGACAAAAATTGCGATTACATGGGTCAAAAACCGCGCTATTGACGATTGATTTGTCACTATTCAATAAAATCTTCGTCAATTTCCACAGTTTTGGTCCATCTTTGGTCCAACAAAGGCATGTATCCTAGAGTGGTAAAAAGCACGGTCCTGCTTACTAAGGCCATCCGCCATAGCTTTTGTTGGGCGATAGACGTGCTTTAAGCTTTTTAAGGGTTATGACGTATTGGACAGAATTTTTACTTTGCATCCCTGCTCCAAAACATCAACCATAATCAAACTCTCTGCATCCCTGAACACTATCGCCGTAACTTTCCCTGCCATCACACAGTTTTGAATTTCCTCGGTGAGTTTGTGTGATGCCATTCCATTGACTGCCTCTTTGATTCAGGTCCCATGAAACCCATGTTTCGTCTCCGGTCTCAATTTTGTGCAGTTGTATCACCGTACACATTTTTCAGTCTTTCATGAATGCGAATAGGCGTTTCACCTTTTGCATTCAAGAATTCAGTCAGAACGCTGAATAATACAACCATTTTGCAAACGACTGCAGTGTTGCCACCAGTTGACGCAGAAAGTTATTATTGCAGTAGATTGTAGATAAAGGTTAGAAAAAAATAGGAGGCATTAGTTTTTGACTGACCCTAGTATACATAGGCCAGGCGTCTTAAAGTAAAATAGGGCTTTAGGCGGAATTAAGTGCGACAATTTTGAAATTGAAAAATATGTCACTTATGGCGTTTTGTTTTAACAATCGTGAGGAAATGTCGCCAACTTGAAAAATGTTAAGTTTCAAAAGAATTGCAGTTATTTCAAAAGAATTGCAGTAATTTCCTAATGACTAGTCTTTATAGAGAGGAAGCCTTTCTCCATATTTAGAATGCTGTAACGAAAATATCGTTTTGTTTCCATTTCATTTTTAAACCGTATTTTACTGCATTAAAAAAATTACCTTAATTCCAATTGAAGATAAATTAAAAAAGTACCCACTTTTTGACCTATTTTATACGAACAAAAGTTTTTAAAGCTACTTCAGAGATGCTTGTACGGGATTTAAATATGTATAATATTCTAGAATTATTAAAACGTTTTATTTAAAATTTATTTATTATTTATTATTTTAACTTTATGAGTAAAACCTCAAACTGTAATATTTAATTAAATGAAGACATTATGAGCGAAACTCAATCGAAAATCTGGAAACAGAAAAATCAGAAAAAGATATTGGCACCTCTGGGACCCCAGAGGTGCCAATAATAAATAATAATATTCATCCCAGACTTGCAGAAGAGTCAATAGATGTCGCACATTAAAATAAAATGGATAATAATTTATCCAGACACCATCTAGATTGCATTTAGTTCGAGTTGAATCTTGCAATCATTCATAAAGATGGCAGCCAATAAAAATATGCGTTAAGAAAAATGAAGATAATATGGGTGGTTCTTAGTCGAAGTATGGTACAGTTAAAAGTGACCGAATTGGATATCGACACCTTAGCTCAGTGGATAAGAGCGCCCAACCCGGAAAGTAGGGAGGTCCTGGGTTCGTGTCCCAGAGGTGCCAATATCTTTTTCTGATTTTTCTGTTTCCAGATTTTCGATTGAGTTTCGCTCATAATGTCTTCATTTAATTAAAATTTATTTATTAATGTAGTAAGAAACATTTTGTAAGATAAAATAATCAGAATTAAAGCAACAATTCAAAACCAATGCACTTATTTGAACTTCTTCAGGTTTCTTTATTCCATGATGGAGTGATTTTTCCACATACATACATACGTCTGTACATTGGAGATTATCCACCACTTACCGCCTTGGTATAATATAAGTAACAGATGCTTACTCTTTCAAGGCTCTCGCAAGGACTCTATTTTTTAACCCCCGACGCAAGGAGCGGTGTTATAAGTTTGATGTGACTGTGTGTCTGTCTGTGGCATCGTAGCTCCTAAACGAATGGACCGATTGTGAAGCAGTTTTTTTTTTGTTTGAAAGCTGACGTAATAGAGATGGTTCTTAGCTACAATTCATGAAAATCTATTGAGGCGTTTCAAGGTTATCAGCCTTTTTTTGTGTCGGGGGTTTCTTAAAATTTTGTAAATTTTACTTGTTTGAATGAACGAATCTACTTTAATTTTGAAACGAATCTAGACCTCCAGTGTCCCTGCATACGTTGTTAGTAAGCAGTATGCAAGTGCTGTACAACGTGGAAACATGGACACTTAGAGCCAGCGAAACAAATCGGATACACGGCCTCGAAATGTGATACTGGAGAAAAATACATGGACAGCCAGACGCACAAATGTGTTCATTCTGGAAGAGCTAGGTGTAAGAACTACGATTAGGAACAGTACTTAATAAAGATTTTTCAATACGGTAAATACTTATTCTATGGCAACACCGGCGCACGAGTTCAAAACCTTCACGCCGCTGAACGAAAATCAGTGAGATTATTGCGTGCCAGCCATCAGCTCCGATCAGTTCGTAAAATCATAGTTCCTACATTTCAATTCCGTGTTACAAACTTTTGATAATATAGCGCGTGTGTGATAAAAATGTTACAATAAACGTAATCATCTGTTTGAAAAATCGATCTTTCATTTTATCTTAGAATCATAGAATCCCACTGCTGCAACCTAGACACCGTTGCCACGCTGTATAGGCATCCAAAATTGGCTTTCAACTATCTGCCTACAACGCATCTTGATACTTAGGACACGTTGCTCGCCAAACTGAGGTCTCCAACTATAATGAACGCATAGTCACTGACAAAGTGGAAGGCAGAACAAGCTGAGGAAGGTTATCAATGCCTCGGAGAGACCAAGTATCACTGACGTCTGATGTCTGCAGTTCTCCTCTCAGCGTAGGAGCGCAGGACCACGAGGAGTCTTGCCCACCATGGTAATTGGAGTACGGGTCATGATTTTTAAAAAAAATATGAATACTGCACAAGAGTCCCAACTGTTCCTGTCTGGAGCCAGTGAGACTATGGCATCCCCAATTGGAATGATGTGAGGCTGAAGGTAGTGGGGAGAGGAAGGAGATGGGGAAGAGGATGATGGGAAGTACCTGGCTATTCAGATCTGGTCACCAAACACGGCTAAAGCCATTTCAAGCAACGTTTCAATTCTGAATCGTTGTCTTACACCAGGGCGATACTGAGAGTATCTTCTACTCTGGAACGTACCGCAAATATACTATGTATTATTTTATGAATGAATAAATTGTGAAATAAATATAAATGAATAAATTGTGAAATAACACAAATTAATCAAATAAAATTTATTTACCACGCCGGGATTCGATCCCGCGACCTTCGGAATGCGAGTCAAGAGCCTTACCGCTGGACTACGCCGATCCTCAGCAAAAAGGAACCGACTTGAGAAGAGATTTCTTTGATTAGGATGACTGAAGTAAATGACATATTTACTACCTATTGATATGAACTCAAACCTCCCTCCATTGGAAAGTGTGCAGAAGAGAGAGTACCTACTTAGTCACACAGCGAGTAACTAGTAACATTGATCTTGAAACGTGACCTCTCTGTCTGTAGGTATTTTGAATCGTGATATTTCGCACTGTCACACTCAAGTCTTATCTCATCATATTCTGAGTGGTTTCATTCTGAATGTCTCATTGTTCTAAGTGGTTACGCAGTCGGCAATCAATTTAACTTCATCGGTTTATCGACACCAAAACAGTCTGCAAAAGGGAAAGTTTACCACTTATTGACTCTAGAATGCCTCCGATTGATTTATTACGTGGACCAAAGGGGTCGGAGAACCCAAGTAAATTACGCAAAACGATAAATATTGGAAGTCCATAAAATTCACTTAATAAATATTGGAAGCCCATAAAATTCACTTCAGGGATGAAAAACTAAGTCGAATTTAGTTTTGGAAGATAAAACTTCTTTAGCACCGCTTTGATTAGAAACTCGATGAAACTAAAAAGAGACAAACACATATATCTATAAGATTTAGCCTGCGAGAGAATGAGATAGAATAATCGGTATCCTCTTTGTGCAGCGCTTCGTAGCCCATCGATCTCCTCTTTATGCGGTGCTTCGTAGCCTCCCCACTATTGTCTACTTTAGTTTTCTTTCTACTTTCACTTCTACCGCGTGTAAGGTGCATACAATTTTTTTTAAGTGAAAACTTCTTTAGAACCGTTGTGATTTGAAACTCGATGAAACGAAAAATAGCGACACTAAAAAGAGACCAACACATACATATATAGGATTTAGCCTGCGAGAGAATGAGATGGTATACTCAGTCACCTCTCTTTGTGCGGTGCTTCGTAGCCTTCCCACTCTTGTTAACTTTGGTTTTCTGAAGGTTTCACTTCTACCGCGTGTGAATTGCACATAATGATTTTTTTATGCATACGTAACAGTAGGCACGTTAGACTGTATCCTTCCAAAAAAATTGGTTGTCTGTAAAGTCGGTTTACGGACGACAATTTTACGTGATAACGTCATAAGCAAACTTTTACAGTCACAAGCCGAACTCTTACGCCAATCGTGCCTCTCTATCGCTTGTTCCGCGCTCTCGCCGAACGCTTAGGCCGAACGCTCGGCTCAGGCGGAACGTGACAACATGACAATGAGTCAAGCTTTTTCGTGAGTGCGGCCGGAGTCCATCGATTTATAAGACATTTTCACGTCAAAAATTACCAACTCACAATTTTGAAATTAATTTCTCTTCATTTTTTCCAGATCCTTTGGAAATCATTTCAACGAGGCGGACCTGCAGGATAAATATTTTTTCCGTTCATTATGCAAACCCGTTTACAAAGAAATTACATTCATTTCTATTCGCAAATAATCTTTGAGTTTCACGCTTTTCATGGCTTATATCAGATCTATCATATTCAATGAATCCATAGCCAAACAAAACTCATGCGAAAACGTTCATTGCTATAAAGCTATCAGTGTTGCCAATTCAGCTCCTTTAGAGCTAGATTTAGCTCCAAAACCAGGCCGTCAGCTCCAAAAAGGGGGTTTAGTTCTTAGAATCAAGCTTCTATTTTTATAAAAAACTAATGAACGAGAATGACAATTTAAGAGTTATTTCCTTGAAATAACTATTGAAAACTTAGTGTTTTACCTTAGAATTTCTCCCGCCAGGAGGGCGAATTTTCGGTCCCAACTTAAAGCTATTCAAGCTTTAACTCTTTTTAATTTTAGAGTGACGTCCGAATTTATTTTAAAAATTTAAATGGAGTTGGCAACACTGGTAGCTGGGTGCATAATCGGTAGGTAACTACTTACCAATAGTCATTATAAACAAATGATCCGATTCCGAAACAGCGATATAATTTAATGATGTCTCGAATTAATATTCCGGATGCTCAAGCGACAACGATTTTCCATCTAATTATTATTTGTTTTGTTGGTGAAACAGTAAATCATTTCGAAATGATTGACTGGTGATATTATAAGAATTGCATTAAACAATGTTCTTCATTTCAATTTTTCACATTTCTGTTGATTTTCCCAAATAAAAAAAACTTATTAGTACTAAATAGAAATGGGCTATGTCTACGCCTTAATATTCTAGAAGCTCTTGAAATTAATAAAAAATCAATGAAAATTAATAAAACCAATTTAATAAATAAACAGTTAGATTCGTCAAAGAGCCCCATTTTTAACACATCATCACCATCGTCCAAACGACTTTAGAAAATTTTACAGGAGGATAAGGTTTTCTTTCATTATTTCAATGAAACATTATGATGGGTGTTTAAGATAAAGCTATTTTCGTCAACGTAAAGGTCTCATTAGTTTAAATAATTAACTTATCATTTTTATACTTTATTTTTAAATTTAAAGTGGAGATCCAACTAAAACTAAAATGGTCGTTTGGACAATTAAGAACTAAGGCGACGACATTTCCTTCCCTACATCCCTACGCCTAATCCCTCCCTCTTAGGTACCTCCCCCTCGGCTCCCATCAAAGTTAATGTTCTCTCTCCCTCTTCTGCTTTTCATTTAAATATTCTGTAATCCTATATTTTATTCACCCTCAGGAAGGTTCAGGTCGAACCGAAACCGGTTGGATTGAAAAAAATATAATAAAGTGGAATTAAACAAAGTTATTTTACTGTCATTATTATTCTTCATTTTATTAAAAAATAATACAAGTTGAAAGAATGCCAGAAGATGATAGGACACCAAAAGCGTGGTTTTTTTCATCAGGGCCTCTTGTTTTTTTTTTACATTTGCTCCACACAGGAGGCCCTGAGGAAAATAGTTCCCCTCTACGAAATTTTTGGGGATGCTGTGTGGAGGGTCTTTTTAGTAAAGGAAGGAGAGGAAGCTCTGGGAGGGAAGGAAAAGGGCATGAGAGGTGGGTAGGGATCTAGGGGTCAGTGTGTCCAGGAGTGACGGACTTATAAATTCATCATCAAGAGAGAGTACGGCTGGAGAAGTCAAAGGGACTCCTTCAACCATTCTTTCCCAATCCGGCCTGCCATGTAGCTGGTGGGCAGATGCATCTGCCGCCAAGACCGGGAAAACCTCACCTCATGAACCCGTATATCACCAAACATAGCGAAACACTTGGGGTGACCTATGGCAGAGGTGTTGGTTATCCAATAAATGGTTCGGAAAGACGGAGGAATGAGGGCAAATGTCGAAGGACCGCAGCCAAATCACACCCCGAAGTGTACATAGTGAAAATGATAAAATAAATGAATAGGTAGATCAGTAATAATTATTACAGTTAAAATATAATTACATCTGTTAAACAATGCAATTACGTATTTTATTCCATTAACTGCGTGATGTTATCGACTGCTAGATCGGCAAACCCCGACCATTTTTTATGACTTTCTCCTTGCACTCTGTTATGATTGATATGTTACATTGTTTTGTAATTAAAATCTGATTATCTTGTCTAATTAACGCTGGCTGCACTGAAACACCCGTAACTAATAGGTAATACAAGATGCAGATCACGCTATAGTTAAGTATTAATTATATATTATACGGCAATTGGAAACGTAAAGCACTATTAAATTCTAGACGATGAAAGCTGCTAAATTGTGATTATTCATTAAAATAAGACGCCGCACCAAACGGTTAAATTACAAAACAATAGATTGATAGGTTTGTTGTGATCTTGCCAACAAAATCAAGGTCGTCCAAAAATTCTCTATAACTTTCTCTGGGTGTGTAAACCTGTTTTCTTCGCATTTTGTTTATTATATCTTTGAATTTTGAATATCTTTGGTTCAAGGTTCAAAGATCAGCTATCTTCGATCAAAATTCACTGATATCATTTTATTGTATTATTTACAGACAAATAGTCCATTAATAATAAAACAATAATAGGATTAAAAAAAGGAGATGACAATGAAAGGAAAGTACATATAAACGAAGAGATAATATAAAAGAACACATAGAAGACAACTACAAAACAAAGCTTGAAGATGGATTTAATAGACTTTAAAAATTACACATTGCGTATCGACTGCCGAAAGTCATTTAGGCTAACACCAAAAAATTCAATGCTTTGACTTGCGTTGACAAGACATTCTGGGTAAAGAAGAATGATATCCACAATTAGTAGACTGTTGATTGAGGAACAGCAATTCATTATTTCTGAGTCTACGGGAAGGAAGTTAAACTGGACGAGTTAAACTGTTGAGTAGGTGTGTCAGTAATACTGTTGATAATTTTTAATACGCAAAATCATGAATTGAATTAGGTATAATAATCCCAATTGAGATTTGATTTATCTACTATTGACTAGTTTGATCATTGTCTTTAATATCGTTAATGAACGGAAAACAAGTGCAATATAATAAAACAAATAGTTTTGTAGGGACCAAAATTCTAAAACAGAAACTTGTAGAAATAGCCTCACCTAGCTCACCTACTCGTAACTAGAAGATACCTAATACACTTTACACAAAAGTGCATTCTTTAATGTAAGTCAACAATTCTGTCATTGTCAACGGTATTATGACATCTCCGATTTGAGGTTCTTGTATGCTTTTACTGTTTAATAATTCTTTTGCGGCTTGTTGCTTTTACCGTTTTAAAGCTGTCGATATGGAGATAAATCAGTGTCTGTACGTACATTGTACATGCATGTTTTACGATGTACCTACATTGTTTATTGGAGTTCTCACAGCTCAGGAGGTTGCTAGCTTGTTATTATTAATGAGCACATAAGATATCGGCACAAGGCGAAGGCACAATGGAGGACGGACGGACTCGCATGAGAAGTCATCGTATGAAAGTTGAAGAAACAGACAATAGGTATTCTTCAATCAATGCGATCGGTCAGACTGCGATGAGAATGGCGTCGAGAACTTAAATATTATACCTTTAAGGGGTTGTAATTAGTTTTTACCGTCCAAAGTGCAAACTTCTTAAAATCGTAATTACTTTAAGGCGACGCTTCCCGGCTCAAAAAGAAGAAGATGGAGAGATACGTAATTACTAATTACGAATGTTGGACAGAGCGCGCTAATATTTTCAATAATAAAATTGAAGCGAAAATTGTGAAAATGCTTAATAAAACATGACTCGTTTAAAATAGAGCAAAAATCTCGTGGAAGGTATCTTAAGTATCATTTAAAGAAACATTGTGAATTTATTTCACAAATACAACATGTAAAATAATAGAAATAGACTTGTTTTAAATAATTTTCGGAGCATACTTTGCGATTTTTTTCTATCGAGGGAATTTCATATAATTTAATTTCGGCGTGGAACGTATCTAGATATTATCTTCAAAAATAACATATATTTTTTTAAAAGCTGAAAACTTCAAATGTTTAAGAAATCGGTAGAAATTCGGATAGCGGCGGCTTAATCATTCAAAGTTTTTAAAATAAATACTTGTTATTTTTTAAGATAATATGTATATTTTTATTATTATTATTAATTTACTCATATATATTACAGTAATATATAATAATATTTATACATTCCCCACGCCGAAATGCAAATTATATGAAATTCCCTCGATAGAAAAAAATCACAAAGTATTTTATAAGTATTTTATTTTGAAAAAAATCGCAAAGTAATCGATTTTTTTCTATCGGGGGAATTTCATATAATTTGTGTTTCGGCGTGGAACGTGTCTAGATATTCTCTTCAAAAATAACATATATTTTTTTAAGAGCTTAAAAACTTCAAATGTTTAAGGGAGATATGTAAGAAATCGGTAGAAATTCGGGTAGCGGCGGCTTAATGAAGAAAATCCTTTGGTTCCTTTGAGATATTCAAATGGACAGTTTCTCCAAAATTTGCAGAGTTTTTTCCTGTTTCCATTTCGCAGCGACATTACCATCACGAGTTTAGGAGCATGGAAACTTCCATGTAACTATACTTTTTTTATGTTGGTACTAACACAGAGTCCAAACTGCTCCAAACCGTCCGTAGCCAGTGAGACTTTAGCAACCCCAATAGAGGTATGTTGTAAGGCTGAAGTTAGTGGATGGGGGGAGGAGATGGGGATGTAGGTACCTGGCTATTCGAATCTGGTAACCAAACACGGCTAAAGCCATTCAAGCAACGTTTCGATTCTGAATGGTGGTCTATATATTATGGTGGCCGCAAATATATCGATATATTAGTTTTAATTAATAAATTCTGAATTAACACAAATTAATCGTATAAAATTGATTGATTGATGTCGGGATTTTAACTCGTGACCTCCGGTAGGCAAGGATGGTAACCACTCAACCATGGAGGCTGTCGAACTGTTACTTTCATCCTCAGGAGGTTAGCTAAGGCAGTATTCACTCTGAAAACTGCAACCCGGAAAACTCACATCTTATGGTGTTGGAATTTTTAGTACCTATTACATTATAAAAGTCACACGTATAAATATTTATATATTTTATTGAATCACGCATGGGTGACCATTTATTTATACCCTCAGCGCTTAATTCGAGTAACCTTATGGGTTACTCAAATTTATATATTGTAATATTTTACATTAGTTTCATTGTTTTTTAATTATATATTTTTTAAATTATGTTTAAGTCATAACTACGATGTAATATCTCTTTTTTATTTCATGCGTTTGTGAGAAATATGCAGAGGTTAGAAATAATGAACTATCAACGGTATGCCTTTAGGTACGCCCTCCCTATGTAACTTTGGTATTGATGGTCAAGTTACTACTTCTAAATCAATTTTCATAACATTATCGAATCACTCAACCAATGCGTACGTCTGTTGCAAATCGTTAGATTGCTCGTTACATTTGGCCAAGCACTGACTGATTGAATACACGAATAGATTATTAATTAATTATTAACCGGAGTTTGCTCTCTTCTGCCAATTAAGGGGGAGTGTGGATTCAATGAACGGTCACTTTCTTTTGAAAAGTTACGACTTAAGCACGGTCGAAGAGTTATGAAAAATCTGTGATGCATAATGATTGCAAATCTGTTTGGAATACTATCGATTATTTAGTAATCGAATGATTAAAAATAATAAAAAAACAATATTTTTTTTTTATGATAATAGAAATATTTTAAAACAAATTAATGAATTTTCCACTTGCTTGGCATTGTACAATACAAATGTAAAAAAAAGACAGACATTGAATTCAAAGCAACCGATAATCTTCCGATATCCGCAATCCATCCCTGCATAGTTGCATTGCGGACTTTCTCAGGAGAAAAACAATTCAAACCGTAGAAGATGTGGTTGCGGGGGTGCCACAAGGATCTGTGCTGTCAGCGACCTTGTTTTTGTTGCATATCAACGATCTCGTTGAATGTGCACCAATTCTTTGCTACGCTGACAACTGTCCATGATGGTATCTTTTTGACAGGCTCCTTTCCGCTTATGATGTTCGAAGAGCTAGAGAAGTTTTGAGACAAGTTGCCTGGGGTAAGGCCAACCTGGTCAGTTTCAACGTCTCGAATACCCAAACGTGTCTGATTTCGGCTAAGAGGAAGATCTGATTGTTTGGCGCAATTTCATGGAAGACCCTCTCCATTAGTGCATGGCTAATGTAACGCAGTAGAGTACAGTACAGGTAGTGGAGGAGTGCACCTACATTCTATAATTCTTGACAATCATTAAAAGAAAATAAACAGAAAACATCATAAAACAAAAGATTTATTCAGAGTTACAATTTTCGTTTCATTTTGAACAGTGTGCAAAATTTACTCAAGAAGAATCAAAATTCTGCTTCAAGGGGTGAATAAAGGGGATGGTGTGGTTTTTCGAAATCTTATGTTTGTCTTGTTTTGTTTCTTTTGTAAAATTTCATCAATCTAGTAATAAAACTGAAGATTTATATAAAAATCAAATCAGGCACTCTTGAATAATAGATACTTAGTTACATTTGTAGAGCATATTTGGAACTATAAAATTATGTACAACAGGTTTACATTCGACAATCTAATATTCATGAGAGTCGGTTGTATAATCCGCAAAATTGTATTAAAGTGGTTGTACACCGGCTTGTGGACACGAGATGATAAATGCTGAGTACTCGTAACATTGTAATTTGTAATCAGTCGTAAGATCGGTAAGAGGCTGTGGAGAAATTGTGAAAGAAAGGTCTGCGCAAGAGATTGATGTCTTGTCTGGAATTCAGAGAATGCCTGACAGAATAATCTAACACGACATGTACATTTTGTACATACCATAATTTTACTTATCTACAATAAATTGTGCCTAGTCAAACAATGCCACCAAACGTGGCTTTTAGATTATACTTCGACGATCCCAGAATAATTTATTTATTTATTTATTTATTCGTACACGCCTTGAAGGCTTTTACAGAATCACATTATTAAAGTTACACATGTTATTCAGGAGTATAATTGTAAGCATGAAGTATATAACATTAATTATAAACTGTACTTTAAGGATACAAACAGGTTTAATATATACATAGGTATGTAGTTTCGTTATCATTAAAATTGTACAAAGGAGTTAAAAAGTTTACATAGTGTAATAATGGTAAAACAGAAGAGTGCTTAAGATACTTTAAAAGTAGTTATTGAGGAACGTGTAGGTATTTACCATGTTGATTTTATTATTAACTTATTAATTTTATTATTAACTTGAATAAATTGTTCGAAAGCAAGTTTTTCAAGAAATCAGCAAAATCAACGCAGCGATAAATAGTACCTACACATAGAAAAAAATAAATAAAAAATACATGTGTTGTAATATCTTGAAAAGTTATACAGATGAGTTCAACAAGTGTACAGTGTGATAGTAAAAAAGTAAAAAATAGTACAAATTATGGTACAAAAAGTACAAGATAATATTAATACAAAAGAGAGAGGATAAAAAGGTAAGTACTTAGGTAATCTTTGTATACATAAGTATTAAATTTTGTTTTTATTGTGAACATGAAGAGACCATCGATTTTAATTTAATCATTAATATATTATTATTGCTAGGGCACCAAGATTTAAATAGAAATATAAGTCAATGTGTTAGTTATTATATTTATAACAATAAATACGAGAGGATTGTTGTTAAATGTGTTCTTATTTAGCTACCTTTATTATTCACATATTTCATGTTTTGCGATAATTAATAATTTGATAAAGGTGCAATTGATTGATATTTATGGCTTTATTTTAAATATTCTAATGTACTGAGTTTGAATTTAGACACAGATTGGTGATAATAACGTCGGATGTGCGATTTTGTAGTTTTGGAGGAGCTGTTTAAAGTTTCATTTCTGCATTTTTACTGTTTTTCAGATCAAGAAATGTAGTGTTGTTTTGATATTTTGCATTCATTTCTTTAAAACTTCCAAAAATACAGACTAAATTACAATAAGCCAAACAAAACGATTTTCCATTTTTAGCTGATCCGATGTTATTCTTCGGTTCCGTTGACTTCAATTTTTTACTAATCAATTTCGTCTTTGGTTTGATGAAAAACTCTGAAGCTTCTTACATTTTTCAAGAAGAACCAAAATGATTTCAAAGATGAATCAACGAATTACACACTGAAGAGTTAAACCTATGTTTAGTTAAATGTGTGCTGTGGGCATGTCCGTGTGTAACATCAAATTTATCTAACTTCTTGAGACGACGTCTATGAGACAAAGGTCTTATGTAAATTGGCGACAGTTGTTTTCCTTCATCCAACTGCTCTCATCTCGCCACGCAGCAGGCAGACGCATCCGTCGCCAAGACCTGGACAAACCTCACCCCATGAACCCGGGCACCTCTGCTAAGACACTAAACCCCAGATTCCTACCCACCCCTTAAACCCTTTTCCTTCCCAGAACTCTCCTCTCCTTCCTTTCCTTAAAAAAACCCCTCAGGGAAATTATTTTCCTAGGCCTCTTGTGTGGAGCTCATATAAAAAAATACTTATATTATTATTGTAAAAACGTTAATTTCACTGATGAACAAAAACGATCACTTTTATGCCGATTTCTAATCTTAAAGTGACTCTTAATATTATTTTAATAAAGCGCGCTCATAATAGATTAGTACTAATTCCAGTTTCGGATTTATTAACTTCAAGTAATACAAAAAAACGGAAGTTTTAATTGCGCTATCAACGCAACAATTTAATACATTTGCGTATTTAATACGGTTGTTTGTTATTTATTATAGTATCCGTCATTTTAGACAGTAATTATTTTCATCTCTTATTTTTTTCAGAGAAAGTGGTTATAGTTAGTTATGTTGGATTTCATAATGATCTTCTCTTCGCAATTATTGGAAAACCACAGATTATGAAATATCAGCGTAGGTACTGAACCGTTGTTTATTTGAATATATTTTTTAATAATACAGAGCAGGTACTGCTTATGAATTAAATTTTTAACGCTTTGTGCAAAGTGTGTCTAAATTCCCCGAAATAAATTCATGTAAATTCGTAGTATTAATAATACGACAGATTTCACGACGTGCGTGGTTGACACGACAAGCGGTTAATGCCCTCAGTTCCAGATTCAGAGGTAAAATTAAAATAAATGTACCTGTTTGTTATCGTCATTTATCTTTGGGATATTATGTAACCTAACACCTCAGGCCTCGGGTATACTTTGTCAGAAAGTCAAAATATTTCCGCTTTGCAGTGAAATCCAAATAAATGGAATATTTCTGAACGTACTCGAAAACTAAACCTGTTTTCGAAAGGTGATTAAAATACGCTTTCAAATTTCAGAATTAGAAATAATCATGTAATTTTTTTAATTTAAACATAAAAAGTTTTTAAAATGGCTCACCTTACATTCCCCTAACTAAAATTACCGATAACAACAAAAAAATACACTTAGTTATTTTGTTAATTTTTAGATTTTAATATAAAGCGTGCTGTTTTCTCTTTCTAACGCCGTTTTGATCATATTTCTCAACATGATAATAAGGGAGACACAATGATTTCTATGAGACCTGTATGTTTCCCAAAGCGAACAAATCAGCCTGAGGGGTTAGCCAACGTTTCGGACTGCGTTACAGTCCCCATCATCGGGGCAGGTATGTAATCTGCCCCGATGATGGACACTGATATTGCGCGCTGTCAGTAAAGAGGTAGCGCAACGCGGCATAATACCCAAAAAAGTCTTGATAAAACTTTTGGCCGTGAAAAACTCAATTCGTGTACCTACGTGTTATTACACATATAATTAATATTTAAAAATGAATGGGCATAACTATATTATGAGTATATTTGCGAAATGTCCCAGAGTGGTTGATATTCTCAATTTCCCACTGGAATCACCACCCAGCAGCCATTATCACCAGATCTGAACAGCCAGGTATTTGCCAATTTCTTTTCCCTTCAACTTCACAAAATCACAAGACACCTTCGACCAAGTATATCAAGACATGCCCTGTGAAATTAAAAATGACGCCAGAAACCAAATAAAACTGGCTCAAGGCCCATTTATGAAAAAGTGCGAGCATTGTTTCGTACTATTTGGATCGCATAGTGCTTTGTGTTTTACCTTTTATCGGTCCACACTGAAACTAATTGCTGTCCCAGCCGTCCTGAAGGAATTAATTTTTTCAAACACAAAAATATCCTACTTCCGAATATTGTACAAGGTACAGTCCGCGGACTTTTTTTTGGATAATGTAACCCGCTATCTGAATACATAAAAAAAATTATGCCTTACAGATAGCTTTAAGGCAGCGTTTTAATAAATGTAATAATATTGACGTATTATTTTTTTGGCAAGCAAAGTTTCTGACGTCACTTTATCACCCAAATGCTTGTGACGTCACCACACACCGATACTAACACATAGACGAAGGGCTTGCGGCACGAAATGGCAGTGGTTTTTAAACTTTTTAAAAACGCGACCCGGTTTGTATAAAACGGAAACCTTTAAAATACATTAAACGCAGATCTTAACAAAAAACCGCTGCACTATTCTTCAATTAAGGTCGAAAGTTAACCTATCTTAAGCCATAGCATTCCGAATTTCTACCGTTTTACAACATATTTCTCTAAAACACTTAAAGTTTTTAAGTTTCTAAAAAAATATATGTTGTTTTTGACGATAATATCTATACATTTGCCACGCCGAAACGGTAATTGAATGAAATTCTTCCGATAGAAGAAAATCGTATAATTTTATATTTCGAAAATTATTATTATTGTTACATTACAAGTTATGTATATATATGAAAAAAATCATAATTAATTTTTTTCTTTAAAGCTATGACATTTCCCGCGAGATTTTGGTTCTATTTTAAAATAGTTTAAACGAGTCATGTTTTATTAAACATTTTCACAATTTTCGCTTAAATATTATCGTTTTCGCGCTCCCTCTAACATTCGTATTTACATATCTCATCTTCCTCTTCTTTTTGAGCGCTTACTAACGGGCTTTAATTAACTACGAATTTCTGTCATTTTTTAATTATTACCTATACACAAAAAAAACTTAATGATTGAGCAGCTGATTCAAAACTTTTAAGAAAGATTATAGTTTTCGGCTAAGACATTTTGCAAAACAGAACAGAAGTCTTTGAATATTTTTTAGCGCAATTTTTTTGATATTTTTTGTAGTCAACGGTCGACGGCCTCCGTGGTCCCGAGGCAAGACTCTCTACTCACAATCCGAAGGTCGCGGGTTCGAACCCGGCGTGCGCAAATAAATTTTATTTGATTAATTTGTGTTATTTCACAATTTATTCATTTAAAATAATATATAGTATATTTGCGGCACGTTCCAGAGTGGAAGATACTATCAGTATCGCCCTGGTGTAAGACCACCATTCAGAATTGAAACGTTGCTTGAAATGGCTTTAGCCGTGTTTAGTGACCAGATCTGAATAGCCAGGTACTACTTCCCCATCTTCCTCTTCCCTATCTCCATCCCCTCCCCACTACCTTCAGCCTCACAACATACCCCATTTGGGGATGCCATAGTCTCACTGGCTCCAGACGGGAGCAGTTGGGACTCTTGTGCGGTATTTCACATAAAAAAAAAAAAGCCAAAAGTCCAGAAAGCAGTAAAAGGGCTTGCGGGCTGCTGGTTGCTCATTACTGAGTTAATGATAAGCGGCCAACCTGGGCAGCCCACGGTGCGTGGGCGGTAAAAGGGTCAATTTTTCGTAATTATTTTTAAGCAAACGATGAATGGATTTTTTTTATTTTAAAACTCATGATCAATATATACATATACGGGACTGTGTACAAGTTTTTGTACACGAATCTAAAGTATGGTTTGCAGTGTACACCGCTTTCAACAGGACACTTCGACGAAATTGCTGCTTGGTGGTTGACAACGAGCCATACGGTTCATCAGAAAAGTAAAATTTAAAAATTATCAGACGCATCCGCCGCCAAGACCCGGACAAACCTCAATCCATGAACCCGGGCACCCCTGCATAGTCAACAAACGTAGCGAACCACTTGGGGTGACCTATGGCAGAGGCGTTGGTTACCAAAAAATGGTTCCCGAGGCGGCGGTACCCATACTCGCCTCCGAAATTGAATCGCTTGTCATAATAAAGTAAAAAAATATTTTTGACTAATTAAATTTATGAACGTCTCGCGATCCCCACTTTGAAAACCATTTATATACAACACAGCTTGCCGAAACGTCACGCATGCAAAACGTGAACACCTATGGAAGTGTTAGTTCGACAAATCACACAATGGGATTCGGCGGTGCCCAGTTTTATATTGCCGAGAGTTCGCATGCTAGACGGCGGAATTCGAAGGAGAGTTGTATTGCGAAATTACTGATACTTGGGGTTATTTTTTTCTGATTTTTACTATGAGACGGCTTGTCTAGGGTATATTAGGTCAATGCAAGACACCATATAACGACATACCCCAATTGGGAATGCTGTAGTCACACTGGCACTAGGTAGTTGGGACACTTGTGCGATATTTAAATTTAAAATATAATAAAGGATTTTTTTTTTTAAATTCAATGTGAAAAAACGTCAATAAATGTTAACGTTTTATTCTTAATTACCGTTTAAAGTATTAAATATCATTTCTTAATCACCAATTTATGTGCATTATAATGTTGTTTATATTCAATCAATAGAGTAGTTATTAGCTTCATAACAATCGGAATCATTGACTCATTGAACCAGGATCATCATTTTCCAATATAATAATCACGCTGCAGTTCCAGTGGGTTGATTAACAGAATACTAATGGGGTCCGTATGACGTCACCATGCTTGAAATCCTTCATCCTGCGCGCTTTAAATTGGCTATCCGTTTTATTGCATCACAATATTTCATTGTTCGGTGAGACGTGTATGTGGGAATGTGGTCGCCATAATTAATTCGAAAGGTGTACTCCAGACCAAAACAATAACCTGAAGACGAACTGATTATTCAAACAACGATTAGTTTTATAGGCAACACCAAAAATCATGAGTCACGAGCTGGCTATAAGTCCCGATATAAAAAAGGGAGGCACATTTTTGGTGAAATCAAAAATGTATTTTCGAAGTTACAATCCTTGGTTGTTGCTTCAATCCTCGGCTTCAAACCTGGGAAACGGTTTCCTACTGTCTGCCTTTAGCTCTTCCCTCACGGGCCGGTAAGGAATCTGTAAAAACCGAATGATTTGACGCTGCGCTGAAAAGTCCCACGACGCTGTAAACATAACTTTAGCGAACTTTAATTTTCCTTTTTTTCTTCATATTAGCTCCACACAGGAGGCCCCGAGGAAAAAATCTCTTCAGGGCGTATGTCATCTTCGGGGAGGCTGTGTGGAGGGTATTTTTAGGAAAGGAAGGAGAGGAAGTTCTGGGAATATTTTTTTTACATTAACCACACAGGAAAATAATTTCCCTCAGGGCCTATGTCATCTTTGAAGATGCCGTGTGGAGGGTGTTTTTGAGGAGAGGAAGGAGTGAACATCGGTCTTCAAGAGACCCATGTTGTAGGAGGGAGGAAACACAGAGGCCGGCAAATCGTTCCACAGCCGAACTGTTGAACTCAAGAACGAGTCGTAGAAACGATCCGCTCTCATGTGACTAATGTCAACCGTGTACAAGTGTTGGGCGCGTGTTTGGCGTGTTTTCCGACTATCCACCGGTGCCGAGGGGATCAATGACGCTAGTTTCTCGGAGCATCATCCATTGTAATACCGGTAGAACAAGGACAGCATTCCCACCTGACATATGAAGGGTAAGTAGGACAGAGGATCAGTAAGTCCAAGAGTGACGGACATATGAATCCATCCCTCCCATTTCGGTAAGGCGATGCTGAGAGATTCCTGTTGGAGAGATTAAAATGTCTCCCTCAACCAGTCTCTCCCGATCCGGCTCACTACGCAATTGGTGGGCAGACACATCCGTCGCCAAGATCGGGACAAACCTCTCTCAGTGAACACGGGCACCCCTACTAAGTCACCAGACTCAGCGAACCACTTGGGGCAGAGGTGTTGGTTATCCAATAAATGGATTCTGGGTTGGCGGTACCAATCCCGCCTCCCAAATTGAAAATATATATGTGTATACCTAAGGGTATGTTTGTTTAGGTCTCCCAACACTCATTCGTTTGACAGAATTATTATAGATGATATTGGTTCTGTTATCTTCCATCTTTGTTATGTATCTTTCCAAGCTTCCATTGATACCTATTGACAGCTCTTCGAAGAGTTTAAAGGAGCAATGCTGTTTCAAACACAGATCAGGCTATCTTAATTTACTTTCGATGATAGTTTTTTTTTTATTATTGTAATGCATACATCGTTTCATTCCAGTCAGAAATGTAATCTTTTCTAATTTAATTTCTTCTCAGGATGCGAAATTGTTGGATTGTGTGACATCCATTACCTTTTTTTAAATAATCAATAGTTCACCATCTGAGTTCCAGCACTCAATTGCGATGTTTTTCGAATATCAATCTATTTTGATGCTGTAATTGTCACTATTGGCAATGTCAGTAGGAATGGAATAAAGATCTGTTTTAAGGATACGTGCTTAGATCCTATCAGGCAATTTCGCTTTCTTCCCACTTCAATTTCGCCATTTATAATCATACAACACAAATCACACAGTCAAACATAGTGAGCATTAAGGTTGTCAATGTTGGCAGTAATATTGAAGAATCCACTTCATTATAAACCTGTTTCTCCGTGGATCTTTCTCTGTCTCGTTATGGACACCTTCTCTTGTACTATAGGTACCCAATTAGATCCTTTCGGCACTGTCGCTTTCTTCCCAGAAAGTTCGTGACTTAAAAAATGCCGTCGACAGCCATCCAAGTGACTATTCGCGAGATTTCCTCTCTCCGGTCTAACTGGTGTCCGGTTCCGAGAACAGGTACAGATTATCCTCTTACTTCTGATGGTGAACTCTAGTTCTCTAGTTGACTTGTATTTTGCGTGGCAATTGATGACATAAATGACTCTTGTTTTTTCTCACGCGCAACCTTACACATAGAAAATATGTTGGAAAACGAAAATAATTAACATGTACTTAGTAACATAAATTTATGAACGTGTATCGCCTATTTTACTCACTGAAGAGATATACATACGGATGTATTTTGTGGGCATGTCCGTGTGCCCGAAGTCAGATCATATTTCTGATGAAACTGACCAAAACCGTTCAAATTTAGAAATTCTATTTTGAGTAGGTTATTAAATCAAGAAATGCGATGTGGGCGTGTTTCGTGATCCAAAGGTAAGACCGACCGGTTTTATGTTTCGGGCTAGAATCAAAAGTTATTAAGTCAGCGGCGACATTTGTTTCCATTCAATTCATATGTATATATTCAGTGATTCTTTCATTGGTCTATCGAAAGCCATGTTGGGAGTTGTTGTTGTTGAGATTTCTTATGTAAATTGGATACAAACGTTTTCTCTCAAATCGGTGTAGATTACACTTCTATTCAGTGATTTTATCACTATTCTAAAGGCGCAGTCATAATACTTTTTTGAGGAGCGTCCAATTGCGCTCATTGGCCAATGATTATGACCTCACTTTTAAGGGCTCCTATTGGTTAAGATATGAAACGGAAACGACGCATTAAAGCCAAACTGGATCATTGGCCGCTTTGATTATGACCTCACTTCTCAAGCCTCCTATCGGTTGAGAATGTGTGGGTGAAAGTTTCACTTCAACCGCGTGTGAACGCACTCGATTTTTTTTAACATTAGCTCCACACAAGGAGGCGCTGAGGAAAATAATTCCCCTCAGGGCCTATTTCATCTTTGGGGATGCTGTGTGGAGGGTCTTATTAGAAAAAGGAAGGAGAGGAAATTATGTGAAGGAAAAAGGTGTGAAGGATGGGTAGGAATCTTGGGTTCAACATACTCAGGAGTGACGGACGTATGAATCGATCTCTCCCACTGAAGGCGTGGGTCGAGAGAGCCTGACTGGAGAGGTCTAGATTAGGTCTCCTTCAACCTGTCTCTCCCAATCCAGCCCACTAAGCAGTGGGGGGACAAACGCATTCGCCACAGAGACCTAGACCAAACCTAAACCTAAGTCACCAAACGTAGCGAACCACTTGGGGTGACTTGTGGCACGGGGTGTTGGTTGTCCAACCGGGTGGTTGAAATGGTTCCCGGGGCGGCGGTACCCATATCCGCCTCTCAAATCGAATACATATTGTTATACTGATTTTTATTTCTACCGGTTTCTCTCTTCAGTGGAATGATCTTATCATAAGATACATTAT
This sequence comes from Glyphotaelius pellucidus, assembly GCA_936435175.1. Taxonomy (NCBI): domain Eukaryota; kingdom Metazoa; phylum Arthropoda; class Insecta; order Trichoptera; family Limnephilidae; genus Glyphotaelius; species Glyphotaelius pellucidus. The sequence continues at coordinate 40,573,403 of OW386543.1, forward strand.
ACTGACTCCATCCCTTATCGAATCTTTCCCATCGACCAGAATCCGTTTATGCAAAGGTTGTCTCGGCCTCTAGATGTCTAGTACACCGCTCTACCTACCTGCCCTCTGCTTGCTAATGAATTCTAGTGTCTGTTAGAAGACGGAGTCTCCTTCATCAAGAGCAATGCTGCCGGGCTTTCTAACAGCCATAACCACTTGCTGTTTGCTATTTACTGTTTACCTGCGACTGTTTACCACCGTTCAGACTGGTCACTGACCAGACCGGCCACCTGGACTGCAAGAAAAGATTAGATGTATTATGGAGAAATGGCTATAATCTACTTTCATTGCAGGCATTACTTGTATAGTACAATACAAAAGTACATAATCATAATTATACTATTGTAAAGTAAAATACTATGTTTACGATTATAAGATATATATAAAGGGCGAAACGTTATCTCGTATGAAATCCGTGAAGGGTGTCGTCTTTGATCCCGAACTGACATTCTCTGACCACATATCGCAGCTCACTCAGTATTGCTACAAACTTCTTAGGTTCACCATCAAGCCATGCAAGCAATTTAATAATCAAGAAGCTATGCATTGTTCGATGGCATGCTGTGAAGCAAGCTGGAATACGCCAGCGATGTTTGGGCACCATACCACCGGAAGTACATTGATATGTTGGAGTAAATTCAGAAGAAATTTCTCAGGTGTCACTAAAAGCGGACGCATGGAACCTATCCAAGGTTTATGCACCATATTGAAACTTTTTCTGTGAGTCGGAAAACTAGGCGGAAAGCAAGTCTAGCTATCACATCTTTCAAAATTTGAAACAATTTCATCGATAGCCCATTCCTCTTGGGATGCTATGATTTTTAAAGACCACTGAAGGAGTCGATATCACGACGTGTTCAGTGTACCAAACCGACGAACCGGCAGAACCTACGTCCTGGCATAGCATAGCATGACGAGGGGAGTGGTACCTACTGTTAAATGAATTTGCAAATCATTTGGAAGTGGGTGACTTTCTCTAAAAGCCTTAAAATAATTTTGAGGATTGCCTGCCTAAATGCCAATACGGCGACTAAATTGTACTGTAATTGGAATAATATTCTGTTGAACATTATTGTACAAAAATAAAAAATAAACAAAATAAAGGCCCGTCTCCAGCGATAAATGAACATGAACAACCGCTTGAACAACACTATAAACATTGAGAACTTTGAACAATTCGTGTTCAAAAACCTTGTGTTCAAGCTTTACCACAGGCGACGGAAAACATTCCTCTCTCGGGTGAAGCGGGAAGGCAGGCGGGGCCAGCGGGGGAGGAACTAGTTAATTTTTTTACAGGAGCTGCACCGAGCGGTTGGTTACGGAGATAATCGAATGAGATTTGGGGTTATATCAACCGCGCGAGCCTAATACCTAATTATGACTTTAAATTGGAAATAAATACTGTCGTAATGGATGATTATTTCTTTCGTGAACTCGCTTGTAAATAAAGTTTATTAATTTATAAATCGGAGAGACACGGAAGAAATTGACCAATTAAAATAAGTATTCTATTCTTAATCCCTGATAAATAAATACCTGATAAAAAAATCGAGGTAGGTAGGTAGGTAGCTAGGTCTAACTTGAAATCTGTGTGTTCTCCTTTATACTTCGTCTACAATCTAATCGCTAAATTTCTAATCAGAACTAGACCTTTGACATCTACGTAAGTAATTACGCATTCAAAATTTTATTGGAATGGCAGTCTTCTCTTAGGATATTTTATTTAGTCATTGACTAAAATGCATTAAAGAAAAATAGATACATTTAAAGAATATTTTCTAGTTACATACTAATAAGATTTTAACAGTACCTATACAGTTATGTACCTTGCCTGTTTAGGTAAACTGCTATAACCATAAGATATGTATGTACGTAATAGGGACATAATGGTGCAAACATAAATGAATCTACATGCCATTCGTTTTATTGTCACCAAAACAATTTGCCTATGGTTCATGAATACGACAACTAGTAGCGGTAATTTGTTTATACTTGCCTATTCTTAAAAATATTTATTACATTATAGGTAGGAATTTTTGCGTTTGATAGTCAAGTTGTGTCGAAACACGTTTTAATATTTTTGATAATAATCTAGCAATTCTTAACTAAATGACGGCCTACGTGGTCGAGGAGTAAGGCTCTCGACTAGCAATCCGAAGGTTTGCGGGTTCAAATCCCGGTATGCGCAAGTAAATTTTATTTGATTGAATTGTGTTGTTCACAATTTAATCATTTAAAATAATGTAAGATATATTTGCGGCACGTTGCAGTGGAAGATACTCTCAGTATCGATCTGGTGTAAGACCACCATTCAGAATTAAAATATTGTTTGAAAAGGCTTTAGCCGTATTTGGTGACCACATTTGAACAACCAGGTAACTCCCTACCTTCCTCTCCCCCACCTCCTTTCCCTCCACACTACCTTCAGCTTTACAACATACCCCAATGGGGATGCCATAGTCTCACTGGCTCCAGACAGGAGCAATTGTGCGGTATTCCCGAAAAAAAATGCAATTTTTATTTTGAAACAATATTTTACATTTTACAGTATAATTTAATAATGTTGGCCTCACTGGGTGGCTTACCCGTGCTGATTATAATTATAAATTATAACGCCATTTTCCGCAGCGGTAGACACTCTTCTTGTCTCATTCACATGCATACATCCTCTCAAACATACTCTTCGATGATCCGACTCAAGTAATTGATTAAGATCGTGCCATGTCTTCCTCGGGCATTCCCGATTTCTTCTACCATTCACTCTTACGTCATATGTATTCTCCTTACATCACTTCTCCGTACATTCGCTCAACACGTCCAAAATGTCGTACATAAAGATATAAGAATAGCCAATAAGAATATGCGTTAAAAAAGAAGATAATGTTGGTACTTCTTAGTCGAAGTAAGATACAGTTAAATATGACCGAATCAGTTGGTAGAGCTGCACCCCAGCAAGGCGTAGGTCCTGGGTTCGAATCCTAGATGTGACCGTATCTTTTTCTGATTTTTTGATTTCTTTTATTTTTTTTTATTTCAATTTTGTTGGCATCAAGACAAAATTTAAGTTTTGTATGAAAATGTCCGCGCAGCCATTCTCATTAATTACCCTGTTCATTGCGTTTTGAGTGGCCAGTATTTATTAAATATTACAAGCTGTCTTCATAGAACCAATTAAGATGTATTGTAATATTATTATGGCTATATGCAATTAATTAGTATGCAAAACATCTCATTTCTGATGATAATATTATTATACTAGAACAATGAACGATAAAAAAAACTATAAACATTTAAGAGGTTTAATCAAAATTCATCCAACACAAAGAACACAAATAAATAATTATTCACAAGAACCAAAGTGAAAAAATATTATTTGGCTTTGAATAGATATTCTTCCCGTGAACCGAGATTGCTTTTAGTTGTATCGGTAGTTAAGTTTAAAAAAAAACTTAGTTTTATAATATGTGACCAATACTAGCGCATTTATATGTCCTTGTCAAGAGTCACTGAGAAACAGCATTTTGTCTTATTAACGATCATCGAATTTGAATTTTCGAAAATCTTTTACAGTTTTTCGTAAAGTTTCACGGTGTGTTCTTTTTTAAAAAAAAACAGACATGCAAAAAACAGAGTAGAAGTGAAACCTTAAGAAAACTAAAGTACACAAGAGTGGGGACGCTACGAAGCACCGCACTAAGAGAAGACCGATTATACTATCTCATTCTCTCGCAGGCTAAATCCTATAGATGAATGTGTTGGTCTCTTTTTAGTGCCGCTATTTTCGTTTCTTCGAGTTTCAAATCACAACGGTGCTAAAACGAGTTTTTTTTATTTTCACTGAAATTTTCGAATATCAAATTTGATACATGCTGTATGCAATCAATGAATATTTAAGAATTCCTACTATATTCGACTCGGCTGCGATATCTCTACTCAACGTACATAATATTGTGCGGTGACCGGACAACTCGGAATGAAACCAACTCAGAACCATCTCAGATAAATCGTTTAGAGTGATAAAAAATAAATTTTAAAAATTGGTTAAATAGGTTACGTTAGGTTAGGGTTATCGACTAATTAAAAATAAATTTTTTCATAGATTTTAATGACTTTTCAAGGAGGTGTTGAGTTGACTTTATTCTCAGTTGGCATGGAACCATATTGTGCTTACGTGTTAACAAAATTTATAATTAAAAATTAAGCATGTATTCATAAATCACAGGTGTACGAAATGGTATTGTGTGGTCCAGTGAAGTCCAAAAAAAACTCGCCTCGGGCGAGTAAAAGTTGAACCATTTCACTGTTACCAAGATGCTGTGACAACCGGTACCCACGTACATCCAATAATTTAAAACATCATAACTACACATACATACAATAGCATATCACATGTAATTAACGTTTATTAGGAAACAGTTACATAATATAAAACCATTTTACTGGTGAATATAATAGAAGCCAGATAAGTTCCATTTACAATAATTTTTGTTGTGGTTACAGATTAGGAAGCAAGGAGATATAAGTTGTAATATTACGTAATCAAAATAAAAAAAAAAATTAAATACAAAATAAAGAAACAATAGTTTTGATTCAAGTAAATAGTAAGGTAAACTTGATTTTAAGCGTTTCAAGGGTACAATGGAAAATATCATTTTCTCTTAGGGCTAATGTTCTTAAAATTTGCAGATACGCCCGAGCGAAGTTGTAAAGATACGGTATTCGATCTGGTATTACTTTCAGGAACTAAATGCAGTCCTTTCTAATAGGGCTCAATAAGGCGTTCACAATCTTATACAGAAACAGTACCTGCGTCAAAAGTGTTCTCCGTTTGTTTAAAGAGCATAATATAAATAATAGATGTCGTATTATAAACTGTAACCAAACGGGTCCAGCCAAATAGGTAATGCAATAAAAGACAACCTGATTTATCTAAGGTTATAATTATCTCTATTATTGTACCCTAAAATAATCCATACTAATATTATAAATGCGAAACTGCTCGAGTTTGTTTATGACCTTTTCAGGCATTAACCAATAAAAAGACTTTAAAAATTCATTCACCAATAGAAAGCTAAATTATATGCGCAGACTATATGTTATATATGATGGTAAGCTCTGGCGTTATGAAATTATAAATATTAATATATTATATTGGTTATACGTTTTCTGTCGCTAACAAAAGCGAGTTAATTGCAAATGTCAGAAAAAAATCATTCCCATGGAAACGATGTTGATATATTTGTGGGCTCTAGGCTGGTAGGTACTCAGCCCCCTGGTCAGCTACTGCCCCAGAAAATTCAAATATTAGAATATGTTTTGTTTTTTTTTTTGGACAAGCTGGAATAAATGTCAGATAAGAGTTCCAACATTAAAAATATAATTTGTAACGATTATAAAGACTGAATAATAAATAGTGTAATTTTGTATTATATTAACAAACTTCCAAATATTTAATTAAAAATAAACATCCGAAATGTTTGTAAGCGCATAAATTCCGAACGAATGAACAAAATTGGATAATTCTTTTTTTCTTTGTGAAATTTAGGTGGCAGGCTAGATGTTTGAAAACTGAATGTAAGGGAATGAATGTATGGAATGTATGGGGTGGGGAGGAGGGGGGATAATTGATAAGTTCAACCGCTACAGTAATTTCTCGTAATACCATGCGAGCGAAGCCGCGGGGAAAAGCTAGTTATTAATATATCGTTTAAGATTTTTACATAAATGCATTTCGTGATAGAACTAAATACCATTACAATATAACTAAATACCGTTACTACATAACTAAATATCATCACAATATAACTAAATATCATTACAATATGTACGTATTTGTTTGGGTTCAAAATATCAGCAGAGTGCAGATCATTGTGGAAAAAATCTATGATTAATATTTTTTTTTGTCCAGTGTTTGTCGGATAGTTACGAATGGTTTGGAAGTTGAGTTTTCCTCGGGCGACCCCGAATTCTTCTACCATTCAAATCACTCTCTAAGCACTCCTAGCACTAGTAAGAACAAATAATAAAATTTTCAGGAAAACGGTCGAGTAATTTTTGAGACTAATATAGGCACAAAATTCCCAACATTGCCTTTTATTCATGTAGATTTTAGTATACATTTTAATAAGTTTTCCGAGATGTTCCGAATATCACACATTAGGTACACAATTTCGAAACCTTTTATAAGTTATTTTTGTGTGCTAGCGAGTGTACAAATAATTCCATTCTGACAAAAAATAAAACAAATGAATCATACTCTATTTTATAACTCTTCTAGATAATATTTTCAGTGAAATACTCAGTATTATTATCTACTAGCTTTTCCCCGCGGCTTCGCTCGCATGGTATTACGGGAAATTACTGTAGCGCTTGCACTTATCAATTATCTCCCCACCCCCCCCCCCCATCCCCTCCCGCATTCCATATATTCATTCCCTTACATTCAGTTTTCAAACATCTCGCCTACCACCTAAATTGCATATTACTATAACTCAAAGAAAAAAAGAATTACTTATCCAATTTTGTTCTTTGGTTCGGAATTTATGCGCTTACAAACATTTCGGATGTTAATTTTTATTTAAATATTTGGAAGTTCGTAAATATAATAAAAAATACTTTATTTTTCATTCAGTATTTATAATCGTTACGAATTATATTTTTAATGTAGGAACTCTCATCTGACATTTATTCCAAGCTTGTCCAAAAAAAAAACGAATTCTAATATTTGAATTTTCTGCAGTAGTAGCCGACCAGTAGACTGAGTACCTACCAGCATAGAGCCCAAAAATATATTAAGATTGTTTCCATGGATAAGATTTTTTTTCTGACGTTAACAAAAACTCGCTTTTGTTAGCGACAGAAAACGTATAACAAATATAATATTTATAATTTCATAACGCCAAAGCTTACCATCATATACAACCTGTAGTCTGCGCATATAATTTAGCTTTCTATTGGTGAAAGAATTATTAAAGTCTTTATATTGTGTTATGCGTGAAAGCGTCATAAACAAACTCGAGCAGTTTCGCATTTATAATATTAGTATGGATTATATACTGATCATGATTCATATGAAAAATTAAATTTGGAATGATTTTTTGAGAGTTTTCAAATTATTTTTCTTTTCGTCTAAGTACCCACACACACTTAAATATTAAAACAAACATTTCCAAGGTATGTTTTTAGGTTTTCACGGCCAAAAAGTATTTTTGTTATTGTTTTTGGGGTGTTATGCCGTGTTTCGCTACCTCCTTCTTCCTTCAGTGTCCATCATCAGGGCAGATGAGTAGACTCATCTGCCCTGATGATGGACACTGTAACGCTGTCCGAAACGTTGGCTAAAGAAGGAGGTAGCGAAACACGGCATAACACCCCAAAAACAATAATAAAAAAAAAAAAAACATTTCCAAGTCTAAAAGTCATCTGATGTGCTATAAGATCCGTAGTAATAATTTGGGAATAATAATTTCCAGGCAAACAACGAATTAAACATGTACTAATCAGACACCAAAAAGTTTTGGAATGCATAGATAATTTCGTAATTTTTTAATTTTCTAGGGCTCTTCACCCTTAGCGATATCTTTTAAAAATATATACGAACACCGCACTAAAGTTCCAATTACCCGAGGTCGGTGGTTACACGACATACCTGATAGGTGTGGGGAAGGGAAGGAAATGTGGAAAGAGAGGTTTGGGAAATACCTCGCTATTCAGATCTGATCACTCTGATCACTCGGCAACAGTCATTTCGGGAAACGTTTCGATTTTGAATGGTGTTCTTTCACAGGGCCTGGGAGCAGGTATATATTATCTATGCTGTGTTCTGCGTGTCCAACCACAATTCACGCCAATTGGGCGCTCAAATGGTTAAATACGCTCCTGATGCTGCCTTTATATTTATTACTGTTGATAATGGCAAATTAATGTGTAATAAAACGCTTTTCATTGTTGAGATGAGTTGATAAGATACGAGATAGAAAGCAAATGCAAATATATGGTGAGTTGTTGTGACAAATATATGTGTGAATTGTTTTAATTGTGAGGCAGGTCTGTAATACAGGGTTTCTCGTTACAAAGAACGATGTCTTCAATTACTTATTATTATTTTAGACGAAAAATTCGCTTTTCTTTGGTATGTAACTCTCTGTTATTTGTAAGAATAGTTTATTACATTCCTGTATCTGTATCTACGGAAGTAATCTACACCTACTTACATACCTCATCTTGTTTTCCTGTGACATATATGTACAATGAAAATGAAGGTATTATTACAGAACATCCGCACAACATGACATATGTAATAGTTTTCCATTTAGTTACCTGATGTGAACGTCGGCCTCGGAACAAGCAATTTCCTTTCGTGATTATAATCTTCGTAAGGTTGGTGATAGTAGATCCCCTGGTCCGATGGCATCTCGAAGTTGTCATTGTGGAAGTCCACTTCATCTATCCCTGCAAAGGCAGCTGGGGAATCATGGAGAACCGTCCTCTGCATGGAGTTTCTGCGCATATCTTGCCTGTATTCTTGCTCTGCCGGGATGTAGTAAAAACTGGAAGAAGTGGGTTCTCCTTCAGGACTTGGCGGATTGCTGGCCTCTGAGGTGTCCCCCAAATGCCTCCTCATGAAAGCGTAGTTTTCCAAGTCCCAGGGATCTACGTACACGCGTGTTGATGGTGTTTTTGAAGGTGTACTATCATCCTCTTCACTTCCAAAATCCATCGAGCTCCAATAGTTTGAAGAGTTACCGGGCATTTTTAAATTGTAAACACACCTAGTTGTACAAATAACTATACTTAACAATTCATTGAAAGTTGGGCTGGAGTCAAAAACACGACGGATGCAAAAAGTTTGTTTTGCGTATGGCAAACGTTGATTTTTTTAAAAATATGTAACACGCACGTTAACTTTCGTTTCGCGCTATTTTGTTATTTAGAGATGGCGCGCATTCCGGGAAAGTAGGTACCGCTCGAACTACTGCGATTGCCACTGGCGCACACAACACTGGCCGCCTTGCCGCGTGAACACTGCGCAGCCGTGGCGGTGGCAGACTGGGGAAATGGCGGGAGAAATGAATCGCATTCTCTCAACGACGCCAAAGGAACAAGTGGCGCGTGAGCTATGTTTCTAGTTTCTATACTATGCATTATTTGCAGTATATTATACGTATGCATAGGTGTAATGCATGATTATTGTATTTTTTTGTATGAAGAATAGCCCAGCTCCGCGATGCAACTCTTTGTAGGTAAAATTATTATTTGATAAAAGTATATACATTAGTATCAACGTAACCCGAGGCCCCAGGAGACTATTCATATTTCTTATACGAAAAGACTAATCATTTATCATTTTGGTTGTCATTTGTCTTATGGTTCATTCCTGAGCATATCAAACGTCCAGTTATTAGTCAGACATCTACAATTTGAGATAATAGTACCCTTTACACGTAGAGTTCGGAGCGGGACGTGCCCCGCGCCACTTCAGGCCGCCGCGCAGAAAAGTCTCACAATGAACTGCGCTATAAACCGTTATCTTACTTTCGGTCTTTACTTTTCTGCGCGGCGGCCTGAAGTGGCGCGGGGCACGTCCCGCTCCTAACTCCGCGTGTAAAGGGTACTAATGAGAAAAGCAATACTCGAAGGATCACCGTAAATCAAATATTATTTACACTGGCCTGTGTTTTATACGTTGAATATGCTATTTTTTTTTAATTATTTTAGTTTTTCACATTTTTTTAGTGTCTCCTTTTTTCAGAGATAATTTAATTTTTGAAGTAGTTGTTTAAAAAACTTTCAATTGTTTTGATTATTTATTTCTCGCGTTTTTAATGCTTTCCAGTGTTGTGGGTTTCTTGAGATTTTTGCAATTTTCTTTCTTACAGTCTTTCTCTTTCATATTGTATTGTTTGTAGTTCTATATTATTAGGTATAATATTTATTTGTTCCTCTTAATTTAGTAGTTTGGATTGGCGTTAACTTGTTAATTAGGTTCTTCTTCTTCTTCTTTCGTATGGTGGGGGGGTCAGAGGGGGACATCTAAGTCTGCGAGCCAGTCTAGGGCCTCAGGCGTTGCCCTGTGGACCTCATCAATCCCGCCGGGGAATGAATGGAGCAGGTATTCGCTGACCACATGTTCAGTGGTCTGCACTTCACCGCATTCACACATCTCCGACTCTTTAAGGCCCCATTTATACATCATATGGGCACAACGGCTATGGGAGCACCTTATTATATTGATGGCAGACCAGAGTTTGCGAGGCAGTGAGAACCCAGGCTGTCTCTAGTGCGCCAAACGCCACACGCAGAGGTAGTGTCCGCCGCGCCGTTCGCGATGTCACCGGCACGTATATTGTTACCGCGCGTGTAAGGTAGTGCAACGAGTGATGCAGCACCCAATATTAAGAGGGCCTCCGACTACTAAATATGCTGCTACATAAGGGGCCGAAGACCATTAGGTCTCCCGGCCAAGGGGAAGTACTAAATATCGGGGAACAATTCAAAATATTGTCCCTGAATATTGAGGGAACATCTCACTCAAAGATGGAGTTAATTAGGTACCCCCGTTAAAATCGTAGCTTTTATAGCACCGTTTAATATTAAATGCATCAAATACTCCGACCCTTTCCCGTCCATTATTTATTTTTTTGCATTTGTAACATTATGCCACGAGTTTATGTATCTACTTCCAAATAAATTAAGTATATATGTTCTTCTCCTGTTTTTTATTTTTTGTTTTTTATTGCGGATACTTCCAATTTTTGGTTCTTCTGGAAACTCGTTTTGAATTTTTATGTTTCATCCATTTTGTGTGTTATCCCAACGAATTGGTGATTGTCAAAAGAATTCATATTCTACTCTTTCATAGATGGCGCGTGTATAATTCGTGCGTCGGTGATTCAATCCAATATTGTATTAGTCAGCCTTTCTTGAAAGATTTGAGTTTTTTTACTGACAGAACTATTTATTCATATTCATATTGCGTTCGTACGGGCGCAAACAATTAATTATTCTTAATATTAAGCATAACTTATAAAAAGCATTTTTTTGTAAAATAATTATACGCGCGTCATCTATGAAAGGGTAGAAAGTGAATTCTTTTGACAATCACCCGGGATCTTCGTTGTATATTTTTCGCAGAACTTTGTTTTATGTCTTCCTTAAAATAAATAATTAATAATGAATTCATTCAAAATAATATAAAGTAACTTTGCGGTACGTTCCAGAGTGGAAGATACTCTCAGTATCGCCCTTAAAGGCTATTCCCTAAAGTTTGTGATAAGAGATTTTTCTCCCGCGAGAAGAGCTGTCAGATTTGTGTGATTTTCTACAGCTGTTAAATGAATAAATAATCATACGTACTTGCAGGAATTCGTGTTTAAAACTACCTTAACTAAAATACGTGACAGCTCACAGCTGATATTTTGACATCGGCCGATAGAAAAAGCAAATAACAGCCGTAGAAAATCACACAAATCTTACAGCACTTCTCGCGGGAGAACGATCTCTTATCACAAATTTTAGGGAATAGAGGAATTATTATAGAAGTGATGGGCTTTTTGTGAGGTATTCAGAAAAAAAACCACAAGTTTTTCTGCGTTATAATTGATTTAGTAATTCATGAGTAATCTGAGTATATTATATTGTAGTATAATACTGAGTATAGAGTATACACTTTTACATATAGGGGGCCATCCAGAAATTACGTCGCATGAATTTCATGATTTTTTTACCCCCCCCCCCCCCCCCCGTCATTGTCACGCATTGTCACATTTGTGAGACCCTCTCCCCCTAGTGTGACGTCAAATATTTTGCAATTTTACATCTAAAAATAATCAAAATTCAGATTTTTACCCCCCCCCCCCATACCCCTTGTCACACAATATCTCACTTCTCTACTACCCCCCCCCCCCCAAGGTGTGACGTAATTTATGGATGGCCCCTAACTGCATATTCTACTCAAATTTCAATTTTTTCGGAGATTTCTGACTTATCAACTGGACTATCGATATTTCGAGTAAAACATGCAGACAAACACCCTCGAGCGTTCGCTGGCCAAAATGTTGCCAGTTTGAAGAGATATTAGTACCCTTTACACGCAGAGTTCGGAGCGGGACGTGCCCCGCGCCACTTCAGGCCGCCGCGCAGAAAAGTAAAGACCGAAAGTAAGATAACGGTTTACGGCGCAGTTCACTGTGAGACTTTTCTGCGCGGCGGCCTGAAGTGGCGCGGGGCACGTCCCGCTCCGAACTCTGCGTGTAAAGGGTACTATTTTAAAACATTTATTGGAATTATTTCGAAGGTTCCCGCGCATTGTGTACTTCGATATCACAAAAATAACTTCGTATTTTCACTTTTCAACAAGAGATGTCTCGCATTTCTATTGAATTATCCACTACCTGAACCGAAATTATTGAAATATTTTTTCTTATAAATCATTGATCACGTGTTACACATTTAAAAAATGCAATCGAATTTAAATTTATACCTGTGATCATCATCTTGGCTCTAGACAACATATAAAGAAGTCATAATATTTAATATTCTCCAAAAAGATACCTACCACGTACGCCAATTTTAGAAAGATGATGCGTTCATTAATTTGACGATTTTTATAATTTTTTTATGAATCCTATAAATATGGGATAAACGAAAATATAGATAAATTTAATTGCTAAGATTGTACGCAGTTTATATGTCTCCATATTAAAATCATCTTTCATTTCAATAAAAAAATACCAAAACAGCAATCGCTAACCCCCAAACCAAAGAAAACGATGCAGATGGAAAAATGCGGCGTAACCGGCTGATTTTTTTTTTTAAACGATTTTCACTACCTCATTTTTGTTGTTTTTGGGTGTGTTCTACACATGTTATAATATGTTGTACGTTGTACTGTTCGGCAAAGATTTCTCCCTACGGCAGGAGATGGGTTCAGATCAATTAATAATCATCCTGTATGGAATCTGACATCCTAGTGAAAATAAATCAGTAACATTTAAAGTGAAGTATTTGGGGCTTATTAAATGTATAACTTGGTGATATATTGAAGTTATATTATATTTTGAATGTGTGGAAACAAGTATTTTATCCATTTTCTCCTCAATTTTTTTTACAGAGGCACCCCCTCCCCTGCCTTATTGCACGAACCGCCACTTATTGAAAGATGTAGTAATGCAATGAAAATTTAAGCTAGCTAGATGGTCAGTAAGAATAAAAATTATATCAATGATCACTTGAAACAACCAGCCCCGTTCCGATGCCGTCGTACTTACCGAGAGAGTATTGATTCTCTGAATTTTCTATTACATTTTCTGAAGTTGTTTTCGCGCCAGAAACCCTTCCATAAAACAGGAACGCGTAGTGTCATGTCAGTCGTATGGTTTTATTTTGTGAAATGTTATAATAATATAAACGTTTTGACACAGAATGGAGTAGTTTATACAATGGTACCGATAATGCCTGCAAAGCGCGAAATATTATCTGGGCTAAAACTTTGGAATTTGACTTTTAACGGTGTATTATTGTGAACCGACCAACACGCTATTTGCGTATAAATTTGTTGTGAACGTAAACTATACAGTTTTAAAAACTCTGACGGTGTTCTTTATCCGAAAAACTTAAAAATATACCGCAAATATGGACGGATACATCGAAATCCTACAGGACCCTTCCAAGCAAAATTTGAAGGTTAACATCTATCGCAATGTCCTTCAAACTATGGAAAGTGGTAGCATCGCACCCGAAAAGATTGAAGTTTTGCTGAAATTATTTGATAAGGACATGTTGCTCAACATGCAATATTCCTCCTCGATCTTGGGTTCAATCAAAAATATATTAAACAGAATTAAGGTGCGTTAATAATTTTCACTATCATTCATCTATATTTAAACCTACAAAATCATAACAAAACGTGTAAAATAAATAACATCCATTGTTTTGCGCGTCACGTATGATTCGGCTTGTTACAACAAACTGTTTTCCTGCAATGTGACGTAATTCCCAATTCGGTTATCTCTATTGAAAATCTCGACATATTATCGTCTACAATACATGAATAAACATGAAATTTTTCGTCCCACCACACTATTATACATATGATGCACTCGGTACATATGATTACCTGAACAATAAAATACCTACGACTAGTTCCTCCCTTATCTTGAAAATGTTCAAATAATATAGTTGTTTATTTGCACATCTATTACAATAAAATGATACCTGGATGACAATATTTTGTTGTACTTAGGGTTGCCAAAAGTGGCTAAAGTACACAAACCGAGTCACCCGCCAACCCTCGCCCCGGCCTCTGCAAACTCTAAGGGGTGCATGGAAGTATCTACTTGCTCGTAGTCAGCACGGCTGTGGAAAATGTTTGCAAACAGCTTTGTGCGTGTTTAAATCCTGACATGGGTTTAGTCGGGACAGAGAGCTCGATAACGGTGATTTAGGGGTAGTCCCAATTTATCATGACAGATCGTCACCTTTTTGATCAAGGTTCTAACTGAATTTTTTTCAAAAATGACTTTAACTGCCAAAGCATTTCTTTTGCTCATTTCTATATCCAAAATATTTTTCAGAGTAATCTGGCTTGTTTTTCCGTAGATAATTGTATGTAGAAGTTCTAACATCAAGTTTTTAAAGCTTCCATTTATTTTACAAGGTTCTAACTTCACGTTGAACCTTTAGCAATTGCCATTTTGTTTGTATCTGACGGTTGATCATTTTTATGGAGCGTTTTTTATGAGAAAACAGTAGGCAATCATTCCTGGGTTTTGCAGCAGAGAATGGAGGGTTACCTTGAAAGGATTTCCTCTTGGGATAAGAATACTCCAGTCGAATTTAATGTTTCAAAGACTCAATCGTGTCTGATTACGACTAAAAGGGATCGAAATGACAATCTAGTTTCCTTCAATGGAAGCAATATTTCCAACATGCCTTCCGTTGATATGCTTGGTGTAAATCTAAGTGATCAGCTCAGGCACAGGAGCTCCCATCGAAGCCAGAGTCAAGTTAGCCTCTCAAAAGCTGGGTGTATTGTATAGGGCCCGCAGGTACTTTGATAGTACACAATTGCTGATCCTATACAAATTCCAAGTGCGCCTCACTGTTGAATTTGGCAGCCACCTCTGGTCTGGAGCCTCAAAATACCTGAAAAAAACCTTAACTCTGCAATAACGGGCGGTTCATTTGATAGATTCCTCTGTCGTAACAAGCAGATTGCCATGTTCACTCCTTCCTCACCTCAAAAAGACCCTTCACACGGCATCTTCAAAGATGACATAGGCCAGGAGGGAAATTATTTTCTGCAGAGCCTCCTGTGTGGATTTAAAGTTTAAAAAAAAAAAATTATCCGTACTGCTTATGGTGCCAGATTGTCTAGATTTAACATTAGATTGATCAAATTGTTTGTTGCATTCACCTTTCAGGATGGAACCTATCCAGAGTTCCCGTACCTGACCAACGTGGCCGGCACGATCTTCGACCTGCTGGCTATGACGGCGCCCCTGCACCAGGTCCAGCTGGTGCAGAACTCCTGCCTGGATATCCTGCAGAGTTACCCCGAGAGTTGTCTGGCGCAGGTGGTGGCTGTCAACCCCCAGAGCATCTGCACGCTGATGATCCAGTATCTCGGGAACGCAAATATAGATATACTCATCAAAAAATCTGTGAGTTGACTATTTGTTCTCCAGGTCCCAGTGGACTAATTCTTGTCAGCAGTATTATAGGTCCATAAATTAGAGTTGATCTAAACAAACTTGGGATTGGATATCAGGGCATATGTGTACACTTCCAACCAGTGGCGGCTCATGTACTCATTAAAATGGGCAGTGAACGTAGACATATGAATATACCTAGACAAAAACAGACAGGTGAGGGGTACAAACCAAATGCAGAGGGACGCGAAGGGAGGAAGATGACTGTGAGATATGTGATTCGTCAATAAATCAATCTGACAGTATATAGGCCTCTCGCATTACAATATCACCATTTAGTCCTTAAAAGTAAAATCTGCTTTTGAATGAATAGACCTTGTTACATGGGAGCGCGAATGAACAAATTTGAAGCGTTATGAACAAATTTGCGAAGTCCAAATACGGCAAAGTAAGGTTCACTTGTTTTCAGAGTCGAATATTTTGTTGCCGTGTTTAGTTAAGACACTTATAAATGTTTCATAATTTACTTACCCCAACAAACAGCGACGAGCACACTTGAGAAACGCGTTCATTTGTTATGGTGAATAGATGGTTATTAAAACGGATCATATTATATGATGTGAATAAGCTTAAAATAAAGTAAAATAATGCTTTCCTATGGAATGTAATACGACAATTATTCTCTTTTTCATTTCCATTTTTACACGTTTTCATAGAACAAGCCACCATTTTTGCCGTATTATTTCGTAAAATGTTCCGCTCATAGCCCGACGCTGGTTCGCACCAGAATGATGACGTCACATTTTTTAGATTCGCTCGAGGCCATTCGTGAGCCCAGCCGGTTCCGAATTCCAAATGGAACCGGTATGGGGAGGGGGAAATAATACGCTTTTTATCACTTAGGGCAGGTCTATATATTCCTATGTCTATGGCAGTGAGCTAAAAATATTGTTAATCTCCCCTATGTATGTAAATACTAACAATTTTTAAGCTGATACCGACCTGCTATAATTATTGGTATATACTTTAGAATAGTTGTAGATTTAACTATTCTAACTATTCTTAAGTATACTGTAATACCAGCTCGTAGTGGAGTGGAGCTGGCAACACGGTATTGCTGCCAAGTACATAAGCACACATTTCACCACTAACGAGTACACAATTAGTCATCTGCCCTGATGATGGACACTGTAACGCTGTCCGAAACGTTGTCTAAAGAAGGAGGTAGTGCAACACGGCATAACACCCCAAAAACAAATAACAAAAAAAACAAATCAATCTTCTCATTTCCACAGATCATACAAAAAAAAATGCAAAGGGAACTGTATATCAATCAACCATAACTGACCACTTCTCGATAGCAATTGGCCTTATGCACAATAAACCCTTTACCAAAAGTCACATAGTAATATTAAAAAAAAAAAACATTAATTTCGAGAAACTAACTTCTAAATTTATTTTATTTAGTATTAAGTTATTTTAGTTATTTAGTTATTTTTTTAGTATTTTTGGGTTCTCCACTCTAAATTCCACAGACGTAAACGTTGCTTTTAATACCTTTTCTGAAACTTTCTTGCAACATATAGAGGATGTCACCGAAGAATCCCATTTGAATAATTCAAAAAATAAAAAACTGAAACCATGGATAACAGATGGTCTAATTTTTTGTATTAAAAAAAGGGACAAGCTTCACAAAAACTTACTCAGTAATCCGGACATTCAAGCTCAAATTTTTTATAAAAAATACAGAAATATATGTAATAATCTCATTAAAACCACAAAAGAAAACTACTATAAAGAGAAACTGTCCAGAGCCGGTAATAATGACAAAAAAATTTGGCATATTATCAAAGAAATATCTAACACTGATCACCCAATACAACCAATCAATAAATTAAACATCAATGGACATGATATATACCTAAACGACCATCCAGACACTGTGACCAATCACATAAACGAATATTTTTGTAATATCGGTAAAAATCTAGCATCACAAATCTTAAATAAGATCAACTGATGAAAATGCTCTTGCCGACATTATTAATCAATCTACCAATGAAACAGATAATATCCTCACTTTAAACCCCACTAACTGCGCTGAAATTTCACAAACGATTAGACAATTAAAGCCCTCCCATTCATGCAATCATGACAAAATATCCTCAGCTATACTAAAAACAGTTGAACCCTTTATAATCCAACCGTTAGCACATACCATTAACCTCAGTCTCATTAAAGGTGTTTTCCCAAACAGACTCAAACTTGCTCTAGTTCAACCAATTTTTAAGACAGGAACTCCTACTGACATAACAAACTACAGACCTATTTCTATATTATCATCACTATCAAAAATTATTGAAAAAAATAGTAAAAAAAAGACTAATCGACCATCTTACAAAATACAACATTCTCTCGTCAAACCAGTATGGCTTCAGAGAAGGGCTAAATACAGATTCAGTTATTTTAGAACTAACATCACATATAACACAAGGCCTAGACAAAGGTGATAAATGTTTGGCAATATTTCTGGATTTAGCTAAGGCATTTGATACAGTATCCCATCCAATCCTTTTGGCTAAGCTCCGAAAAATTGGAATAAAGAATAAGGCATTTGATTGGTTCAAATCATACCTCACAGACAGAAAGCAATATGTTAAGCTACCATCACATAAATCATCCAATCAAACCAGCATTAATTTTGGTGTACCACAGGGCAGTGTACTTGGTCCCACACTTTTTCTCATCTATATCAATGACTTATGTAAACTATCTATTGATGGGAACATTATCACATTCGCCGATGATACTGCCCTTGTAATTAAAAGTAGGACATGGGAAGAAACATTCCATAAAGCGGATCTAATATTGAAGATTATTAAACAGTGGTTAGATGATAATCTACTTACGTTAAACATAACAAAAACGAAATATCTAACGTTTAGTCTTAATATTCCGAGTCAGCCTTCAATCAATCATACACTAATAATACATTCTTGTAGAGATGTCTCTTGTTGTCTATGCAAGCCACTGGAACGAGTAGATTACATTAAATATCTGGGTGTAATAATTGACAATAAGCTACGGTGGGAAGATCACGTAATAAATGTTACAAACCGGATACGGAAACTGGCTTACATCTTCAGGGCATTACGAAATATTCTGAATAAAAATACACTAAAAACGGTATACTTTTCCTTACGTCAATCTATTATATCTTATGGAATAGTAGTCTGGGGAGGATGCTCTAAAACAATATTAGATCCATTAATTAAAGCTCAAAAACTGATAATGCGGACTATTTACAAAGTACACTATATTCACCCCACAAAGGACTTATTTA
This sequence comes from Glyphotaelius pellucidus, assembly GCA_936435175.1. Taxonomy (NCBI): domain Eukaryota; kingdom Metazoa; phylum Arthropoda; class Insecta; order Trichoptera; family Limnephilidae; genus Glyphotaelius; species Glyphotaelius pellucidus. The sequence continues at coordinate 40,592,435 of OW386543.1, forward strand.
AGGACTTCAAAGTACTCGATATAAAATCCTTATACGTCAAAAACATATCCACCTATTACAAATTCAAACATACGAAAAAAAATATTTTTGAATCAACCTACAATACAAGAAACTCCAACAAATCCAATTATATTATTCCACCAACAAAAACCTCAATGGCACAGACACAATTTAACTTTCTTGCTCCTAAAATCTTCAATAATTTAACAATAGAAATAAAGTCAATAGCCAAATACGATAGTTTCAGGAAGGCGCTTGGGGACTTTTTGATAAGTGATTGTGATAATGTTAGTAGCCTGTTTCTCGTACTCAGATGAAAGTGTATATTTTGTTTATATGTGTGAGGATGTTGTTATATGGGAGTATGTACATATGTGTGTATATACATGTATAGATGTGTGCACCAATATATGCATGTGTGCTTGCATGCACCCAGACTAACAAAAAAGGAAAAAAGTTATTACATCGCAAGTTATTACATTATTACATTACAAGTACATTTTTACAATCTTATGTTAATTTATTCTCCTTTCTACCTTCTATTTTTTTTATATACATAATTTCTACTTTTTATTATAATTTCTACTTTTTATTTTAATTTCTACTTTTTATTATAATTTCTACTTTTTATTATAATTTCTACTTTTTATTATAATTTTTCCAATTTTTAGCGTCATTTATACTTAAATCCATGTTCACACTAGACTCCATACTTCATACATCATAACTTTTATCCATTGGTCACCATGAGACAGGCAGCCGCCTAGTATGGTGATCTAATATTCTTTATGTAAGTGTCACTAATATGTTACATGTGTTCTATAAATAAATAAATAAATACTTTTAATAAGGACGCAGGGATTAAAATTCTTCACCTTAACAATAAAAGCGAAAAATTGATAACTTAGAAGCACTTGACGTTAGAAAATCCCTAAATAATAACTCCAGTATTTTGAATAACCAAATTAATTTATCTTTTAGTCCTATTCTAAACATATTTCCAGTAAACCGCCCTGTTTTTGCCGGAAATCCCATAATTACCTCTCCCCCTTTGCTCACCCCCCACTCAAATGTTTGTTAATATTCTCTACCAAAGGTTAGTTCTAATATTCTCCTGACAAAAGAATGGTTTTTCCGAAACTGGTAGTGTGAAAAAAAAATTAAAGTGGTCTGTAACAAATTTATATTCTTTTATTGTAAATTATGGCGAGCCACGAAGTAATTGTTTTATTTCATTAAATTTATGTTTTGTTTGTTGCAGATACTCCAGTTGCTTTTGACGTGGATAAAGTTGATACCAGAAGAGAAGAAGGGCGAGTTTGTGAGCGACGGGCTGAGCACCTGGTTCTCCCACCTGGTGCCCATGATGTACGTGCCTGGAAACGGTCACAGGAAGCTGGCGGTGGAGGCCGTAGAAGAGATCCTGCCTGAGCTCTCCAAAATAGATTACGAGAACAACTCTAAGTGGATCAACGTCTGCAATAATATCAAGGATAAAAAACAGTTAGTATACACTCGCTCCACATGCTATTTTTAATTATTTTTTTTTTAAATTTTCTCCACACAGGAGGCCTGAGGAAAAATATTCTCTCAGGACCTCCGTCATCCTTGGGGATGCTTTGTGGAGGGTCTTTTTAGGGAAAGAAATGGGAGGAAGTTCTGGGAAGGAAAAAGGTTTGAGGGATGGGTAGGAATCTGTGGTCAGTGAGTCTAGAAGTGAAGGATATATGAATCCATCCCTCCCACTGTGATGCAAGGCGATGGGTCGAGAGAAACCGGCTGGAGAGGTCAACCAATCTCTCACGACCCGGCCCGCCACGCAATTAGATGAGCAAACACTTGGCTTCCAATTTCCAGGCAAACCTCACCCCATGAACCTGGGCACCCCTGCTAAATCACCAAACATAGCAAACCACTTGGGGTGACCTATGGCAGGGGTGTTGCTTATCCAATAAATTGTTCCCGGGGCGGCGGTATCTGTACCCGCCTCCCAAATTGAGTAATAATATATAATCACCCCCAAACAACACAAGTTTTCAAAAGATCTTTTTCTTGATGGTGTTCCACTTCTGGTTTTCCTGGAGGAAAATCCAGAAATGGAACACCATCATTACCTTTCCCATTCATTATGTTCCCAGAATTCTGCCATTTTCAGCCATTGCAAATGGCTAGCATGATGTCCATGAAATGTTTTATTGGTCGTCCTAAAGTCATGGGATCAGATAACTTGGCTACACTCATGATTATTGTCCCTTTCTGCTCTTAAGGGTTTAACTATCAAGGGTTTGATTGATACTAACATATTTCATGGTTGCACCTGCCTCAACCCTGCCTCAAGTCTCAACTTACGTTTCACCTCAAGTCACATATTAAGAAAGGGATTCTTAAGGCTGTCTATTTATCTGTTTAAAAAAATTATTTGGAAGCTGAATCGTCGTGTTTAGGACTTGTGTTGTACCGAATACTCAGGCCATATCAGAAAAACAGATCAGTTGATGATAGATGTCAGCAGGGGTGTCCGGGTAGGCGGTGGGTGTCGAGAGCGGGCTTTTGCCAGCCTACCGATTAGATTCAATTAGCAACCAATATAGACAGGTCATGTGACCGGTAGTATAATTATTGTAAATACGTAAACTCATAATATACCAGTTTATAACAAGGACCTATTATTATTATTAAGAATTACCCCCACTGAACAAATGGTGTTTGATTGTAAATAACACAAACATCACAAGTGTGATGGTTAGTTAGTCAGAACTCATTCTTAGGATAACCAAACTAGCACAACAAAATATTTTTGAGTACATATTTTGTTATTAATTTAATCAAAATATTATTTAGTGGACTAACCACAATGACCCGATAGAATTGTTTTTTTTTTTGTATTTTACAATTTGCATTTTATTTTTTAGATACACAGCATTCATGCTTCGACTGTACCAAAACTCGGATGAACTGTGGTCTCGCCAATTCTGTTGCATGCTCCGTCTCATTGGGAAGGAACTCCGCAAGAACGGCGGCCTGCTGAACTGCATCCTCCCAGTCCTGGAGAACGCATTCAAAATGGAGAAAACCAGAAGAGAATCCTTTCTCTGCTGGAAACAAGTCATGGACATATTTGTGATCAACAAAGATATCAACCTCAAAGGCATAAAACTCCTAACAGCACCGCTGGTCGTCAACAATGCCAAGACCGAAGAGATAGCCATTGTGAAGCTAGACGTCTGGTGGTATCTTATTTACATCTTGAAGCAAAATGCCAGTGTCCGGACTGATCTCAATCTATACCCCTTCCTTCAATTTTGTTTTGGCTGTGACAAGAAAAAAATGGACGTGATACCTGGATTGGTGTTCCCAAATGTCCAAAAATTCTCAATAAAGGCTGCTGTTGAAATATTCGGTCACGCCGACTCTTGTCCGGGTTGTCTCAGTGAAGATTTTTTAAAACTGACTCAACCGATACTGACTGAGAGTCTATTTCTAAGCTGTGTCGATCGCTGGATGCACGTGATGAAGCAGGTGACTGTGTTGATCTGCAAAAATATGAACCAGGCAGATGAAGATACGAGGAAAAATTTGACGCAGAATGCGCGATGCATCTGGGTGTCTCTTTTGAAGATTATTACAAAGCCTCTAGTGGTGCCATTTAAATTTTCAGAATTATTGAAAGTCTTGCAATATTTAACAACGGTAATTAATATAACAATAAAATATTATGCTTTTTGTTTTTTTTTAATGTATTCACAAAGCCTAAAAAATAATAATATTTTAGGAGGCTGCTGAAAATACAGAACTTGCTGAACTTATGGTATCGGATATTTTGCCGTTGGTATCGGACCCCAGTCTAGGATATTCCAGTGCCTACCTGAATGATGTAGCCAACAAGGATGAATTGGAACACACGCCTATTCAATCTCTTCTCTTATTGCAGTTATCCGAGTCCCTTTACAAAAAGTGAGTATTATTCTATGACATTACTGATTACAGTGAAACCCTCTTAAGAAGTTTTGTGGCTTAAGAAGTTTGGTTTTTTCGGTCCCTCTGCCCAAAATTGGCTCAATTTTTCCCACATACAAGGTTTTCCTGCTTATTAAGAAGTTTGTTTTTTCCGATCCCTTGGAAAACTTCTTACAAGCGAAAGAGGACTGCCGTTGTACCACCGCCCCGGGAACCATTTATTTGATTACCAACACCTCTACCATAGGTCAGCCCAAATGGTCCGCGACGTTTGGTGACTTAGCAGGGGTGTCTGGGTTCATGGGGGGAGGTTTGTCTAGGTCTTGGTGGTGAATGAATTTGCCTACTTACTGTATGGCAGGCCAGATTGGGAGAGGCTGGTTGAGGGAAACCCTGACCTCTCCAGTAGGACTCTCTCGGAATATTGGATTGCACGACAGTGGGAGGGATAGATTCATGTGTCCGTCACTCCTGGACAACTGACCCCCAGATTTCTACCCACCTCTCATACCCTTTTCCTTCCCGGAACTTTCTCTTTTTCTTTCCCTTCACCCTCCACACAGCTTCCCCAAAGATGACACAAATTGTGAGGGGGGATTATTTTCCTCATGGTTTCCTGCTTGGATCTAATGTAAAACAAAAATAAACAAAATGATGATCGGATCATGAAATCCGGATTTACCTACCAACACCGAGGCCCCTAAATCTATTCCTTCAATAAATGTGGCTAACAGATAACTGCCCAAATAATGTAGGAGAAATGTTGAATAATTATTTTGATGCTGTATTATTATTATTATTAGTTTCACTATGTTATTGTATTAGGTATTGTTATTATATTATTCTTATTTGTAATATGCTACCATAACAAGATCAACACTGGAAAGGAAAAATGGCTAGATCTCCTCCATACAGCTGTGACATTAAAAATGAACCTACGCAAAAAGCTATATTGTTTGTTTGTACTTGTGTTCATCAAATCAAGTTTTCTAGAATTTCAGATGGGTGCCACACACAACTATAAAAGATAAAAGATCATCGCACGCCAAATAACGCTCTCATACAATCCCTTCAGACCTGTCACATCTAAGCGGTTTATGCGCAGATCAACCATAGACAATACAGATCTTACGCCGTAACCGCTCCTCATGCGATATGCAAAAAGTTATGCTGTAGCAGTTTGCTACCGGCATCAGAATTAATAAAGTGCCTACCCGGAAGATTAAATGGTCGCCACGCGTTTGCAGTTACAACTAGCTACTCGCTACCGGTTGGCAACTTTGGTTTCGCTGTGTTCGACTTCCGAACTCTCACTTCAGTGAGATTCCAGCATTCTAAGGAGCAACATCTGTCATCAGAGTCGAGTCATGGCGGTCTGCGACGTAACTTGAATCTTATTATTATTTATTGGTTTACCATTCTACTTGTCGATTATGTAGATTATCATTTATTTATTTAAAAATCGTCTGGCGCCCATTCTTATAGTAAATTCATGCATCCACATAATATTAAAACGTAGCTATAAACATGGTTCTATTATGATATGTCTGTCTTCTTCGAGCAGACACCCGACCTGAGATTAATTATTATTTTTATAGAGTCATAGTCTTCCTTTCTGATTGATTTATTTTTGTATCAAACATGCAATTAAAACCTTATACTAAATCCTTGCATTTTATTTCACTAAGAGTTGACAATCATTTCATGCCTACCGTATCTGTGCTTAGCATCACATACACACATAAATTCTCACACATCATAATTAACAGCATTGAATAATATGGAATATATTCCTATTCTTACCATTATATTTTGGGCACATATAACCTTTAATTAAGTTACCTTTAAAATAACCGTTATAATGCGACTCCCACTCCACCGTAAATAGGAGAGGGGGTCATTTTAATTACGGAGCTGCCTAAACGGGCGGATGACAGCTCCCTAATTCATCTGACCCCCTCCTACTAAAAGAAGAAATATTTGATAGCGTAGTGTGACGGTACAAACATAAGTGCTCGCATTTCAACAGAAATCTGCTCGCTTTTTTATAGCTATGTGTGTCACCTACATCATTTGATGAACACAAGCACAAACGATCAACAATCTAGTTTCTTTTAAAGGTTCGTTTTTATTAATGTATGGCGCTTTAGCCATTTTTCCTTTCCAGCTATGTAAATTTGCTAGTTTGGGGTATTTTTAATAAAAAATAAACAAGCTTAAATTCCGTACTAATTGTCGTTTTTAAAATCACTTCCAGAGACTTGATGGATTCAAAAGTTTACAATTTAAGCAACTTGACTTCAGCGGGGTTGGATGGATCAGTGATAGACTTCTGTGGCTGGATTCTGCCCCGACTATCAGGTGCTGGCCACGGCCCCGCCCTGTGGAGTGCTCTGGCCGAAGATATGTGCTGTGAAAAGTACACTTTCAACAATGACATCTGCAATGCTGTACTTTTGTGGTTGCTGCACCAGGAAATCGCCACTAAAAAGGTAACTAATCAAATTCCCCATTTTGAAGAGATGTACAAATGAAGAAGAACGCAAATGTGTAAATATGTTCATAAATGGTATGACTGAAAAATATGTGTGTGCACTCCTGCTGCATTAAAAATGGAAATTACAGGGTTTTTTTGTACTTTGCCAGCATTCTAAAGAAATTCTAATGTCGGCAAACTCTTCGGAGCATTAAAGCATGTCAAAAACATTGATATTCCGGTTGATTAATCAGACGTCTCCGAAAAATTGACATTTCGTTGCCCGAGTGCTTAATTGTTCAAACGACCACTTTAGTTTTTGTTTAAATCTCCATTTTAAAATTAAAAATAAAGTTATCAAGATAAGAAATCACTTTCCTAAGAATTATTTAAACTAATGAGACCTTTAGCTTTACGGAAATAGCTTCATCTTAAATACCTATAATAATGAATCATTGAAATGATGAAAAAAAACCTCCTACTCCTGTAAAATTTGCTAATGGTCATTTGGACAAAAACTAAGGTGATGATTTGAGTTGAGTATGCAGTTAATAATATTTGGATGATTTGTATAGCGCCGTTTTTGTAAAAAATCACCCCCAAAGGCGCTCTGCACAAACTCATAATATATTTCTACAATTTTACTTCCAACTACAAAGCAGATAAACCATTATAACAACTTACGGCTACCGGTTCCATCATCCACCAATTCATCTATCAAAAAATATACAGGACCATACATGGTTTTACAACACATACGCCTCAGGGAGGATCTCATTGCTACAGCACTCAATCTACTTTCATCCTTCCGCTGCCAGTTCCATGCCTCACTGCCATACAAGAGGGTAGGTACCAGTATTCCATTATGGACGGCTAGCTTCGCTTCTTTGGACAGTTTTTTGTTGGCGCCACTGGCGTTCAGCCCTCCATTAATGGAGTTACCTGCATTTACCCTTCTTTCAATATCTCTATCAGCCTTCCCATCTCTCGTAAACATACTTCCCACGATACCAACTCATCCACCTGCTCTAAGTATTCATCAATCGCGACTATATTTCATACGGTTTTCGTACTCTCTTTACTGATAAAAATAGTACAAATAGAAAATCAGAGTAGGTAAGTCAAGAGTATGAGAATGTGTTGTTCCCTTGTTGTCGCGTCCTGATCAGTCCATGGAGTACTTTCCATTTTTGTGTTCTCTCAAGGACAGCGCTGCTACAGAGTGGTGACACACGTCAGCCCCCTATCTCCTGGCATGACACCAAACGTTACTGGCCTACATACCAGGACTCATGTAAAAGTGTACCCTCTATCTGTTACAATACTCAGATTTCTCTAAAACACCACCAAATCAATTATAATGCAGAAAAACTTGAAGTGAACTTAACAAAAAAAAATATATTTTCGGGGAATAGTAGGAATTTTCAAAATGTCAAACTAATTACCAAACCATTATGCTTCCTTATTAGAATTCCTATATCATATTATGCATATTATGTAAAACACAGACACATGTAAATAATATTTGATTTTTGGTGAACATTTGAATATTGCCTTCCTAATTACCCAAACTTAGTATTTGGAGATGTTTGACTAATCAACCGGACGATCGATATTTATAATTCTTTTCGGTAACTTCATATTATTTATGCAATTAAATTTCAATACGTAGATGAAGTCATCAGCACAGGAGATCCCAGTTAGGATGACATTATTTCTACTCTTAATGAAAAAAGGAAGGCAATAAAACATTTATTATTATTATTAAATAATTAAATTATTGAGAGACTGGTTCAAAAATATTTTTCATTACAGATTTTGCGAGTTGTGTCATCATGGAAGAAGTTGTTTGCGTATTTGTGCCTGAAGATGGCTAGCCTGCGGAGAAACGTAACTCATCTGTTTGATGAGAGCATCCTGAATACTGTTTTGAAGCTGTCTGAAGAATCCAAAAATTCAAGCAACCTTCTGTGTATCTGCATTCTGCCCTGCATAATCAAGAAACGCCTAGAAGATCATCCTGGTAAGAATCATTTTAATTATTCCAAAAAAAATTTCACATCAACAATCAAAGAAAAATATTCAGTCACCTTTCTGACGTAAAACTGCCCATGATTATAACTGGCTACTGAGACATTTACAGGTAACGCTGGTATTTGAAGACTCAACTTTATGCCCCTCTCTCTGTAATCTTGGTGTCCACAGTTTTCCATCTGTTTTCACTGTAAGGCCGGAGAGATAACACATACTATAAAACATCTTCCATTTCTTTTTTATTTCATTCAAAGTTATGCATGAATCCCAATTTATTGGTCGATGGCAACTTTTTTTGGATTTTTTCAGTAATTCAAGATGTTTTAGCAATAGAATCTAATGGATTGCATTGGTGTGCGATTTGAGTGTTTTCGCAAACCTTAATTCATCATTCTTACATTCTTCTTTCAATGGGGAATACATGAAGTTACAAATGCCGGCTGACTGTAAATTTGTGATGTTTCTTTAGTAATATGAGGCTCTTTAGTTAAACCAATTTCTAAACTTGATCTTTTATTCGTAAGTATGTTGGATTAATGTGATGGTGATTGTTTTCCAGCTGGACAAGTGACCTACTTGTCGCCAGTTTTTGAGGGAGTCCACAGGATCCTGAGCAAGGTAGAGGCGGGGGAGATGTGTGATGTGGTGGTGATTGGTCTCTGTGAGATGACTGATGCTGTGGGGGCAGCTCTCTTTGCCTACAACATCCGAAGAGCCACTCCTCCGTATGTCCAGCAACTCATCCATGTTTCAGAAGCCATGTTAAAATGCATTGGCTTTATGATAAATCAAGTAAGTCAAACCATGTTCTTTACTCCGGAAGTTGACTTTATTATTCTAATTATTGATTCTAAAAACTACCATTGTGCATTATGGGTGCATGCTAAAATAAAAGACAAAAATATTGTGATGGTGTATAATATTGTCCTTTGAACAAAAAAAAAGTTATATTCAGTACTTATTTTTTCAGAAATGGGATGCGGGTCAATTAGAAGTTCATGTGTTGAAGTTGGTGGATGCCCTTCCTGATTTCACTGCTCCCCTTTTTAAAAATCAACTAACACAAACTGTGCTGGAAATTATATCACAGTTACTGAAGCGTGACAATACTCCTGGGATCACAAGCAAATGTACCGCTGTGTTGCACCAACTGCTGCAGAAATACGAAGAATCTTCTAAGAATTCTACGATTGACGAAAGTGCCGCTTTGAAAATACAAGGAATGTTGGGAGTAACGGTGTCGGAAAGAAAGCCCTTCAAACTCCCTGCAGAAAAGTCCGATATAGAAAAAGAAGCCAAAACCAAAAAAGGTAAAAGCGACAAAGCTAAAAAGACCCCTGAGGATGAGTTTGTTCTTATCAAACCAACATGGAAATTTGATCCCAAAAAGCTAACGGATCATCAAAAAGAAGTAATTACACGCCGGCGAGAAAATATTCCTGCACTCTACGAAGATCTTTCACAATCCCAAGATGACTACACTTTAAAGACCTGGAAACCCACTGGCTACGAAGGAGCGAGTGATTCCTCTAAAAGCCATGACCAGGAAGAGAATGCTGCGGCACTCAAGGACAGCACAAAAGTTAATGAGAAACCAGTTGATAAAACCTCCCCTAGAGAAAAGGTGAATGAGAAACAAGTTGATAAAACCTCCCCTAGAGAAAAGGTGAATGAGAAACAAGTTGATAAGACTCCCACTAGAGAAAAGATTGATGATATCTCTGTTAAAAAAGTTCTCAGAAACATACCGAATCCTGGTTTGGTGGATTCCCCTAAAGATTTGAACTCATTGCCAGTAATTGAAAATTTAAAAGAGAAAAATTTGAAGCCGAAAAATATCTGCCCTGTAATCACTGATGCAAATATTGAGAATATTGATATTAAAAACTCTCCCCACGTAGAAAGACCGAACAAGAAAAGTTCTCTAGCTGCGAGGCTAGAAAAAAGTTTGAAAAAATTGCACGAAGGCGCGCAAGACGGGATATCTAGCCCTCCAGCATCGAGCAGTCCTAACTTGACCGAATCTGAGCGACCCCTCCGGACTAGACGGAAACCTAACAAATTCGATCCCGATGATGCTCGCTTTATTCCATCCCCGAAGGCTTCCACCTCAGCCATTGATGATAAAACTGCTTTCCTGTCCCCTCGTTCCATCAACGCTGATGCCTCTCAACACACCGGCGACGTGCAAGGTTCTCCAAAGATTCCCCAAATTACACCTACTAAAAAAAGGAAGCAGAAAACTCGCCTCATGAAGGAATTAGAAATAGATACTGTGGAAGGACACCCATCAATAGAGATATTGGACGGATCTCGCAAAGCCAGAAGAAGGAACAGTGTTGGGCCTGTTCCTGGTTCCAGTAAAAGTATCCCCACCACTGAGAATATCATCAAAAGAAGGAGAATGTCTACCGTCAAAACCCCCCTTGAAAAATCTACTGAATCTCTTTCCAATTGCGACTCAAATCCAGTCAAAAGTGTCAAATGTCCCCAAGAAGCCGACAATGTACAGACAGAAGTTCCGCTTGATGAAAACACCACTGTTTCAACAACTATCAAAGATAATTTGACCAGATCACAATCCGTAGTTGTTGTTATTTCTGATGAAGAAAATGAGAATGTCACTTGTAGCCCCCCTCCTCCGGAATCTGAGGATGTAATTGCAAGTTCCCAAGATTCAAGCGTATCCTCTGTTAAGACACCTAGAAGAATATCTGCAGTTATTAATGGAAGAGGAAAAAACTTAAAAATTACAAAAATTTCATCCCCCCAGATCATAAATGCAACTGCAATCGAAATAAAAGAAACTGAAGAAATTAATTCAGAATCTTTGCCTATTTCAAATAATGCTGACGAATCCATTGCACCTTTAATTACACCCTTGCACAAAGCTGACACATTAAAAGATGAAATTATTCATATATCTTCTGAAGGAATATCGCAGATGGATACTTCAGCTGCTACAGAGGCTGGTCATCCTATCAAAACAAAGAAACCAAGAAGAGTATCAACTGGATCCAAAAATAATGCATCGGAAGGCATACAAATTCATGAGACCATTACAGAAATTGGTACTAATACAAAGGCTGATTTTTCCATTAAATCTTTGAAATCTACACTGAGGAGAATATCCACTGAATGCAGGAAACAATCGGCCTCAGTCACACCCATGGAAATTGAGGATAAAGATGAAATCAAAAGCAGGCCTTCCGAAGCGACATTAGACTTGGATGCTAGTGCAAAAACTGATATAAGTATTCCAACCGACTCAAAAAATTTGATGTCTTCTGAACCTTCTGTAGATCTCGGTGAAACCACCCCTCTGTCTTGTCAAACGTTAACATTGATGGACACTTTACCTCTTATAAAGCCCAACGAACCTGTTAAGTTATCGGTAAAGGTCTCCAAAAAGATATCCGATGTATTTAAAGACATTTCCTCAAAAACTGTGAATTTACTATCCATAGAAAAAAATGAAACCCCGGAAAAACTAAATTCTCTGGAGGAAGTTTCAGTGATAAATATTAGTTGTAAGGATTCCAGTGCAGAGAAAGTTCAAACTCCCCCAAAAATTATTGCAGAAACCAATGAAAAAATGTCATTAAAATGTGGAGATAATACCAGTATGTCCTCTGAAACCATATCAGAAATGGATACTTTACAAGTTTTGAGCACCAATGATTCCAGTACGTCTCAAAGTAAGCTGCTGGATAAAAAAACTTCTATTGGAATGATAACAACACCAATGGACAGACCTGTAGAAGAGTTGCAACAAGATTTGGTCACTCCAGATTCTGAGGCCAGTTTAAATACCAGTGAAGGCAAAGTAGAAATCAAGACAACATCTTTTGCAGATCTTTCCACACAACAAATCGCAGAGGCCAACACCGAGCCTGTTAAAGAACTGGTTTGCCAAAAAGACGAGGCTTCAGTGGAGGCGGTCATCGTTCCGAGGCCTATTGAGGATGCTGTTGACAATGCACCTTCTGATGTTGGTAGTGCGCTATCAGATTTAATTGTATTATCCGATGACGATGAAGAGTGTGCTCATTCAGCCGGTAATATCATGTCTTCTCCACTCAAGCATGATTTGGACGATAGAAATACAGAATTGCTGAATAGTACCTTGGATATTTCACCTATAAAGAATGTAACTTTTGATGAAGAGACAACTAATATTGAAGATGAAACATGTTCAGTGATTCCTGAATTGTCCTCACCAGAGAAGAATGAATGTGTATCTGAAAATACGAATGAAGTCTCTCCTGCAAAAAAGAGACATGTTTCACCAAAAAAAATTTCCAGAGCTGTTATTCTTTTTTCTCCCGTCAAATCTCTTCCAAAGCCTTCGTCTCCAGACATATTTAGTGGAGAGCAAGTTTCCCCAGACAAGGAAAAGACGAGCGTTGGGGAGAACAGCCCTTCACCGCCGCGGCCCGTATCCGCAGTGTCCAGTCCCAGTAGCATGTTGGATCAAAAGAAGAACCGCCCACTAATGAGCAGGGCTAACGGGAGAACAGCCCAAATGCTGGGTCTGTGCAAAATGGACTTGGAGCATATAGAGAGTGTAGATAAAAACGACAATATGTCTCCTATCAGGGTGGTGGCTCGAAAGAATTTACACAATTTCTACGGCAATGGGTCAGAAAGCAGTGATCGAAGCAAAATCAATGAAGAAGAGAATATCCTAGAGTTCAACAAGGTATTGCCATCTCAGAACGCTTCTCCGGCTGGACCCATTCTCAAGAGGCTAATTGGAGATGATCAAACCTACTCTCCATCTCCTTCTAGCAAAGTAAGTGTCTTCATTGTTTCTTGGCTAGTTCTCCTGTGTCTATGTTTTGCCGAAAAATATTAATCTATTTTATATATTCTTTCAGAAAAAACGAGTCAGTTTTCACGACCCTCCAGTTTCTACCTCAATAAATGTGAAGAAGTACATCGATCCACCACAATGCATCAGATCGCCGCAGTCCAAATCTAAAAACTACAGAGACGGGCTTAGTTTCATGAGATCCCCAAAGGTAGTCAAGTGTCTCGTGAAAAAGACGGATAATGATACACCTCATGTCTTAGGAATTGACAATGGTTTATTTAAAATATCCCAACTCTCCGATAACTGTTCTTTGGTGGTGGAAACACAGCAAGTCATGGAAATTGCAGATAACCATTTACTCGATGATTCCCTGCCCATTTACCCGAGCTTATGCGACTGCCAAACTCCAATAAGCGAGATTGCATCAGACCTTTCTTCAAAGATGTGGCAACAAACATTTTTGGAGGATGTTAAAGACGAGATTAATACAATAGGAGATTTAGCAAAGATGACGGAATTGAAGATCCAAAGATTACCACTGAAATCCCCGAAGTTGAAAACAGCTAAAAGTGTTCTTGCTGCTTATGAGAAACAAATTAATGAAAAATCTCCTGAGGAATTAATAGCGTCAGTGGAAGAAATGCCCGCAGAAATAATCATGTTTCCTTCGACGGATTCTGTTGTAGAAGAAATTATTATTGAAATTCCAAATGAGGAGGCGGATGACTTGGCTGGAAATATTGCCGACACATCTGTCAATGACACCTCCTCAGTGCATCTTGAAATGGAAGAAAGCTTTCAGATGGAAACGGGAGAGATAATACACATTACTGGTGACACTTTAATTGAGACTATAGAAATGCCTACGCTTGTGAACTCTCTTGCAGAAGTTCCAATTTGTGGTTCCATAAAAAAATTAAAAAAGAGAAAACTAAGCAGCTCGCCTAATTTCAAAGCAAAGAAGTCTCGAAATAATTCTCCATCTGTCCAGCCAGATAATACACCGGAAGTTGAGAGTTATACACTCACTGAGAGCTTGCTGAAAACGGTAATTATGACTTCTCTCTGTACTTTTATGTATTTATTTTTACTATTTTATACACTACATTACATAAACTGGTTACAATTTTTATTCAACTTAATAAAACAATGGTGTTGTACTATAAAATAATTTCTTACTTTGCAATGGTATAAAAAAAATATCAAATATTATCAGAAATGATATTTTGATGTGTAAAATTGTTTAGATGTCTTTTAAACATTGAAATTGTCATCTGAAAAATGTTGATATCATTTATATACTTACTAAACTGTGTAGAAGAATTGACGAGTTTTCTTGATAATTTTAGTTTATGAACGGTGACATTGAAATAGGGCGTTAGGCCCAGTGTGTCGAGAAGATACTCTTATATTGAATGGACTCTGGAGTTCACGACGATTGAGCTCCGAATTTACAATTTAAAAAAGAAGCGTCTTCTTTAATTATTCCAATTTCTGTCCTCTATAAAAGGAACTTATATACTCGTACCTTGTTTTTTTAATCCACTTTCAAAATACACTTACGGTTCATTGCATAATTTTTTTTCAGTCTTCAAAAACCTGCCTGGAAGAGTTGTCTGATGAAAATGCAATCAAAATTCAGCAGAAACTACTCCAGAATAAGGCGGCTGTTTCATACCTCAGAGAGAACATAGCCGACCATCTCTCCGATGAGGAGCTTGTATCTCTCCAAGAGCGTCTTCTTCAGAATCCTGCTGTCCAGCAGCACAGCCGGGACCTACTCCTGACCCCGAGTCTCTTCGCTGACAAATCTGTTTTGGCTTATATCCAAAATAATATTGATAAATATTATAAAATAAGTGTAGAGAGACGTCTCGATAGTTGAGCAATTTTTTTTTATTTATTGACTTTTAAATCTGCAAAAACCCTTTACTTTTTAAGGCTTAAAAGCAAGCCGGTGCATTTATACTCACAACATTAAGCCTAATTTATTTCATTCATCGCAAAGTACTTTTCTGTAAATATTTCATCCTTTGGCTGGGAATACACAAACTGCTACAAGCAGTCGATATTCGAAATATACGGACTGCCAAAGCTGCTCACTGCTTGAAGTTGCCGATATTTACTGCTTCAAGCATTCTGTGCATTCCTTGCCCTTAGTTAACAAATAGGATAAAGGTGCATTCGGGGAGTCACACAATTTCAGCCATAAACTGCATAAGTATAACATAAAGGTGGTTTTACAAATACATACAAATTACATTTAAAATATTAATTGTTCTCATAATTAATTACATATCTGAGTAAATAATATTGTAAATTTCAATCTGGAGCGTTAACTAATTGGGGTCTTGTTGAATCATTATTGAATCTATTTGTTGCAATGATTAAAAAGATATTTAATTAACTTTCGTATGTTAAAAAAAAATGCTATCAATATTATTTCCTCATTATTTTGTGGAAAAGCATTATGACAAAAATACTATTTTTGAGATACCTGATCACTTTTGAAAGTTTAGCCGTTCATACATGGAGATATTTACAAGCGATTCGACTTTGTGCGCGTAGCGTTCGCATCCATTACGGGTTTGACGTCACTGACAGTGGCGGTAGTGCGCTATGCTAGTTGCATCCGTATCTACTATTTGTTTGACAAAAATGGCATGATTTGAATGTTAAATTTCTTCTGGAAGTGGGAAAATATCCATTTTTATATACAGTGAAACCCTCTTAATAAGTTTTCCAAGGGACCGGAAAAAACAAACTTCTTAAGCAGGAAAACCTTACATGTGGGAAAAATTGGGCCAATATTGAGCCGAGTGACCGAAAAAACCAAACTTCTTAAGCCACGAAACGTCTTAAGAGAGAACTTCTTAAGAGGGTTTCACTGTAACTATAATTTACCGAAATATCGTCCCTTAGCTTACAACACCGCTCAAGTCGAAAATTGGCGGTTTTCACATTTTAATGCCTTTAGATGGAGCTGCTCATTGTGCGTCTAACCATTGGTCACATGATATAGATTTCAGTCAATCGGAAGCCGTAATTCGAAAAGTAGTGACAGCGCGCAAGTCGGTTGCCCTACAAACACCGCAAGGTTTTTTCGTCTCCTGTAAAGTTGGTAAAAATGACTTATGCGGTGCTATAAGCTAAGGGACGATATGTAAGAAAGGATTTAGTGGAGAAGGGGTGAAGAAAAGTGAGGTTAGAAAAAAAGTCAGTTTGACATCATTCTTATGTAGTTCCTTGGCGGTGTTGAATGCCCTACAATTATTATTTATTTCGTCGTATGGGTGAACTCAAAATTTTCTTTTAGATCATTTTTATGCTTCTTCGTCGCTAGTCGCTTGACATTGTGTTAATTCCACTGCCACAGGTGAAAAAATGATCAAATTCAGTATATTTCGGGTAGCAATGTGTACCGAAACCAGTATTAAAGAGTAGCATATCAGTAGGCTACTTGTGGTTGCGTCACGTCACGTAGCTTGTAAGTATCTCCGTATACGAAAGGCCTTTGTGTACGCATAACTTTTTTTAGAGATTAAAACGAGATTCCAGTGAGTGCTTTTTGCATCGTTATTTTTCCTGATAACATTGTCATTTACTAAGGACAGGTGGTTTCACAGAATTTGAACGATTCAAGTTATGTGTTATCATCCTAGTAATCTGAAACAACCAGCCCGCAGTGTTGCCAATTTTCTTAAAGATCCTCGATTTTGTTAAAGTAGATAAAGTCAGAAGACACCTGAAAAGGAGCTAAAAAAGAGCTAAAATCTTGTACAGCCTAAGTTAGAACTAAAAATTAGAAAAGAAATAAACCAGTTCTTTCGAATTTTCACATATCCCGGAGGGTGGAGTGGCCACAGAAATAATTTTCATTTCTTAGGCGGTTAACCGGTTGAATGCCTCGGTATTTACGGATGAAACTCGAAAATTTCGCGATGTTTTGACTTTTGACGTAAATTTTGTGGGTTAATTTTATGCTTTCGTATATAATATTTACCGAAATACGTTCCTTGAACAACAAACTACGCTTACAAACAACTTTACTTGCGTTTATTAGACAAATTGATAGGTTTATCGATCTTTTTATGACACGTGACGCTCAAAATTTGACAGCTCAAATCGCAGCAGAAATGCCCATTTCCAAAGTCATAGAAATGTCCAAAGACAATTATTTGAGTGGCTAAGTGTGTTTCTTTTATCTGTTACGTCAAGAACAAGAATGCCCCAAGCGATTCTGACCTTGTTCTTCATACATTTTCTTTATACATAAGGTTTAAAATCGCATATCAAAAAGTTTTTTTTTAAATTTTTTATTCGGCTATAGGGCGCGCCAATGGCACGCGACCTGTTAAGAGTAATTCTGTTGTAAAAACCAAGTTTTTAATACGAAAATAACCTGTTTCTAAAGAAATAACTCGTTAATTGCCATTTTCGTTCATCAGTTTTGTATAAAAAAGGAGCTAGATTATCTGAAAAAAAAAACAAGCTAAGGAGCTAAACCACTTTTTTAATAGTTGATGACCTCATTTTGGAGCTAATTCTCGCTCTAAAAGAGTTAAGTTGGCAACACTGCCGGCCCGTGATGAAATTATAGCATAACCTGAATGGAACTTTCACAGAACTTGAAAATTTTAACTTGGAAATTTGGTGAATTGTTAAAATTCTGTGAAACAACTTGTCCTAAGTAGTTTTGTGATTTGAAAAGGGAAAAAATATATTGCCGATCAATTGATTTATTCAGCAATCATAACAGTATAATACATGATATGTATTTCTAGTCTACACTTTCCTGACATGTCAGTTTGATGAACAAGTTTGTACATATTAAAATTAAGTAATAATTATTTTGTTCTGAATCCTAGTTTTTATTCATTTATGCATTGTTGATCATGGTAACTGAATCTCATTACCGCATTACTCATAAATGTGTGAAATCTGCTCCGACATTTCGTCTCTTGCTATCACACGGAAAGCAAGAACTTTAATTTTTAACTAATACATAATTATTACATAATGAAATGAATGATTCCTGTTGAACACAATAAACAAATTATTGGTGCAAATATCAAATTTTTATAAGTCTTCGTTTTCTATCTGCGATGATCAGCAGTCTTGTATTATTTCATAATTAAACAGATTAGTAGATGGTATAATGGTACATTTTAGCTCTATTACGTGATGCATATTTAACAATCTGCTCTTTCATAGATGGCGCCGGTTTAATTATTTTACGAAAAAACACTTTTTGCAAGTTATGTTTTTAACCTGTCAAATGCTGCAAACGAAACTGCGGAAATTACGCAAAGCTTAAACGTAATATTTTGTGGGTTTATTTTGAGCTATCTTATATAATATTATCCTTAACACATTCCAAGAACAATAAACTGTGTAAAAAAACAACATTACTTGTGTTTATTTGATAAATTGATAGGTTTTTCGTGTTTTTTAGCTACCTGCTATGCGCAAACTTTGACAGTTCGTATGGAGGGGAAAACTGACATTTCAATGTCATAGATAATTTATTATAAATTATTCCGAGTAGCTAGTAGACTCAAGCTCAAGTAGCTAGTAGAGTAGTAGACTCAATGCGGCTTTTTGTTATGTCAAGAACGAGATTGGCCCAAGCGATTCTAACCTTGTCCTTCATACAGTTTCTTTATACATATGGGTTAAAATCGCATATGAAAAAAAAACGAAAATTTTGTCCGCGCGCGCCGGCACAGTCCCGGCATTTGACCGCTTAAAATATTAAGATGAATTGTTTGTACCCGTACACATGCAATTTGAACAAATAATTTGTTTATGGACAAATTATTTGTTCAATGGCAAACAATTAATTCATCTTAACACACTGTGCAGGAAGGGTAGATCTACCTTTTACACCAGTCCCACTTGAATGTCTGGAAAGGCATTTGTGTCAAATATTTTTATTTGAATATTGTGCACTGTAATGTTTGGTATTATTTACTTTCAAACACTATTAGTTCAGCGGGGGACTTCTCAATAACTTAAGGTTCTTAACAAACTGGTTTTTTTACTCGGGTACCCCTGTCAGCCATCGATAGAAGCACTTTCCCTGCTGACATCTGACGGCATCACTTAGAAGCTTTTTCAATACATTACATACACCAATCTCTTTGTAAAGGTCCCGACTACATGTATATGTATAAAATGTATAAATAATATAAAAATTTATATTATAGATCTGACAAAAATTGGAAATCATTCCGTTGGCTTATTTATTGGCTTAATTTGTTGATTTAAAAGTTGGTATTTTCGGAATTTTTAATGAAATGAGATGAAACGTCAAAGATCAAAACAACACTTTATTTTTTAAAACCAAAAACAGTAAAAATGCAGAAAAGATACTTAAAAAAGCTCTACAAAACTACAAATCGCGTATCCGACATTGTTCTTCGGGACTGTCGATATGTATATGTGATGGGGATTTTCCATCTCCTTCTATCTTCTTGTGTGGAAGAATATTTTATCAAAATGAAACTTACACTCGGCGCTGGAGATGTGCAAATTGTTGTTTTTTATTTTTGTTATGATTTGTACCGAAATAAAAACCATTTTTTTGTAATGTAATAAAATATGTACAATTTTTATACTTACATAAAATGTTACTAAATGGCCTAACACTGACTTTAACTTGTGATTAAGGAGTCCTATTAAAAAGTAGGCTAATAATTTTGGATAATATTTTCATAGTTGGGGTGTGGTGAAATTCATTCAAATGCACATATATTACTTTCAAAGATATATCGGTTTGAAACAAATTTCGTTTTCTCAAACGTGTTCCTTATTTTCATCTGCCTGTAGTGTGTATTAGCATAACTTGCAAAATGTGTTTTTTCCTAAAATACTTATCTATCGCCATCTGTGGAAGAGTTGATTTTGAATTCTTCTTTGTATAACCTTATCTAAGTCTGGATTAAGCAGCAGACATGTAAAGTTTATATTAATATTGTTCATAATTTGTGATATTTAGGTTAAGATCCTTAGAATAGTTTCATTATTGTTACATACCATTTAAATTTCATCAAATTTTGTATCTGACTTATTGTTTAGTAATGAAGTAATTGAGTATATTACAGAATATTGTAGAGTACTCCTTTTTAAGTTTTTGTCATTTATTTACGCATTGATCAAAACCTAATTGGTTCAATTTAAAGTGTTTTAATTCACCATTAAGTCTGTTTTGGGAGCTTGCCGATGTTGTGACGGCTATATGTATATTTTTTGAAAATAATGTTATCATAAAATTGTATTATTATATCTAAAGACTTCCTATCGTTTTATATGTTTACAATGAATTAATTATTTCAATATTTTTTTGTAATACATGCATATAAAATTTTCAATAAAGAATTTTTTTATAACCTGTTATGTTTTAATAAAATAGTCTTAATGAAAGCTGCGATTGTTAAATACAAAATTGTGCATTTTTGGTTTGAAAGTTTTTGTATAAAAAACTTGTGCATAGTCGGGGACTTCAGCTAGTCAACATATCCTGAGCATATTGGAGCAAAAAACGTGGATGACATTTTGCTGTCTCATGATATATTTTTTCAATTAAAAACAAAATAAATATGTTTCTAACACACTTCGCCACTGGTCACACTGCTACCTGTCACAGGGGGATCAGGTGATATGCGCTCTCTCTCCTCTGTTACTGTGCTGCTGGAACAAGACGGAGTGCATATCACGTGACCCATGCTGGCTGCATGCGACTACACACTGAATGTGTGACGGAAAAATATTTTTTGTGTTTTTAATTGAAAATAATATCACCGTTCAGCAAAATGACCTCTATATTTTTTACTCTAAATATGCTCAGGAATCACTGGAAAATCCTTCGAGCATGTGCTGTTATACCCTATTTAACCGACCTACCTTTGGGTTATTTTACAAAAAGTTGGTAAAAAACATAGGGTTTTTTTAAACGGTTTTATAAACTGCGCCACTTGCGTAGAGAGTACCCGTCCCATATCCCTTAGCTTTGCAATAGCGCAGGATCAAACTTGATGTATACGAACGTATTGCGCACATTTTGTGGATTTCGAGTATAGTTTTTTTTTTTATCTAAACGTACGTGATACGGTTTGTTGCATTCGGGAGACAAAATTGCGGACGTATCACGTATGTGTAGGGCTAGAAGAGAGACTTTTTTAAATAAAAATATACAGTTTTATTCTGAGATGGTTGAAATTTTGCACACCTGACCTTCAAAATGATAGGAAGACTCTCATCTACATGAGATTTTGAAAAGTCATCCTCATCCCCTTTTGCCACCACTTAAAGCAGAATATTGATACTTGATGAAATTTTGCACACTCAATGTTCAAAATAAAAGGAAAATTACTGTACATCTGATTTCGATTTATCTGAGCTGGGCAGCAGTGTTGCCATCTTGGAATTTCCATTCCTGCTAAAACATTTTCATATCCATACAAATAGGCTATTTTTGCCTAATTATGTAATATGTTATTTTATTCGATTCCGCCAGGAAATCTGTTATGCTAAATTCCATTAGACACAAAATTCTCTCGTTTCGGGGTACTCCAATCCGCCAGATATGACGGGAAATCCATCAAGTTGGAAATGCTGCTGGGCAGCACCGTGGATTTCAGCTAGTATAATATGTGCATACATAACACAATCAGTTGGCGAATTGATCCCCGAAATGATATTTACTATAAAATTATAATTTTTTGTGCATTATGTATTTACTAATTTCAAATGTAAAATCGCCTTAAAAATAAGTTGGTATGAAAATCAATCGAATTTATACATGGTCTTGATTTTTTTGCGCTGGTATACACAGCATATAGAGAAGCAAATTTTTCCGTGGTGCATTTGAATGAAAATATTTTTTATACTTTTGTTATTCTGCGGTACATCCTATCCTTTGGTGTCACTTAGATTTTGTGTAATTAGCAGTGGCGGCTTGAGCACATTTTCGGTGGTGGGGACCGTAATTTTTTTGGTGTAGATACTTCCATGTTTTTTGTTGTTTTTCCAAAAAAATTTTAAGTTTTTGCACGTCATGTACTCCTATGAGTCGGGCGATGTCAAGAGTCAGAATAATAGAAGAGCATATGTGAGACAATGTATGAATGTGAACAAGGCAGCGCCCTCAAGGTGATTTTTCACAAAAACGGCGCTCTACAAATTATCCAATTATTATTAAGGAGTGTGTGCCAAGATCGAGTTGTTTGGAGGTCCGTCCTCTGCCGGGCAGTCCATCCCCTGCGGGAAACGGCATGCTGGTTATTACTTTTATGTTAATAGACTTTAGAATGCACTAATTATTTTTTGTGAACAAAGAATTGATAATTTTTTCTTGGTATGTTTCTGGAATATGTGGTGGGGACTGTCCCCACGGTCCCCTTGTGAAGAACCGCCACTGGTAATTAGGTATACCGTATTTTCCCTAAACCGACTGCACATTGTACATATATAAGTACGCCAGGGGGCCAATCGTCAGCGAATCAATTATCATGGAACCGGTGAATCGTTAGATAAATAAAATACCCAGAATAAAACCATACAAAACTTTATTTGCACTTACAAATCTACGATAATTATTATTGACATAGGTAACAAATTCCCCAATCCTACTCTAGGGATCCATAACTTCATGGATTAGGTCTAGTTACTACTACATAAGTTGATGAAAAATAAATTAATATTTGACCGTTCAGAATCGCCTCCTCTTAAAATAGCAGCAAACAATGTACATATATATACCAGATAAATAAATTAATCAATCACAAATAATAGAATGCTAGGTTTATTGGACAAATTAACATAACAGTATGGCTTTTATCAAAATTGTGCAACTGTACATTTCATATTTCGTCGCCGTAGATGTCAAGAGAGCCAAGCCACAAATTTGGCGAAAATGAGTTAAGTATGGAGATGTGTTTTAAAAACCTTCAAAGTTGCTGCGGTCAATGGTTCTGAGCCATAAAACACTCCGTTTAATATGAGTATTTTGAAAATTGCCAATAGGTCTAACACACATAGATGAAAACAGTCAATGACTAAAAGCCTCGTAGATTTTTTGATTTCTGAAAAATTTAATACTAATTAAAGCAGTCAATGATGACAAGCTGCATAAATAACATCACGAAATATCTATGTCCAAAGTTTCACCCTTCTATCTCTAAAAACAAAAAACTTATAACAAAAAATTGTGACTTGTGTCACCAAAAACCTTTGAGGGCCGTTTTCTCAGCTTTGTGGTTTTGTGGCTTGACTCCCTTGACATCTACGGCGACGATTTATGGTACGATTGCTAATAATGAATAGGCCAGTACAAGAAGACTAAGGATGATAATGGATATATTATGTATTATTATTATAAAGTTCAATGAAATGTATTCATTATTATCTAACTACGTGCATTACAATCTTGTCATTAGAAGTTAATTGATGTCATACTAATTTGAATCAACTTGCATTTTGCCTAAACAAAATGAGTATTTAAATAAATCCCAAAATCTAATAGCGAAAATTTAATGTCTCTTACATAAGTACGAAAGAGATAGTGGGAATTGTAATATGTACATGAATTATGACTATATATTTATTGTTAATTTAGTGGGATTACAGACAGACGGATTAGCTAAGGTATAGTTGCTCATGTAACATCTTTTTCTCAGGAAATAGATAAACAAGTATTACAAGTAAGAGTTGTTTGACAGAATTTGATCAATTCATCACATTCCAAAGTTAATTTTCAAGTTCTGTTGCTCAACAAAACTGAAATAATAACAGAATTTTCACAAGCTTGAAAATGAGCTTTGAAATTTGAGTAATTTGTTAAATTGCAAAGTTAATTTTCAAGTTCTGTAAAGGTTTTATTCAAGTTCTGTTATCATTATTGGCCAGTTGTTTCACATAACCAGAATAATAACAGAAGTTGAATAGAACTTGAAAATTAACTATAAAATTTGTAAATTGTTCAAATTCCATACGAATTAAAATTGCTGATTTGCTTGCTTTTCAAGTTTTACAAAATATACACATGTCATGTTACGTTTAATATTCTATCATTTAAAAATACATTCTTGCACTGAAAAAAAATTGTGGCATTTATGACTTTTACAAATACAAAAAAAATTGTAAATTTTCATAAAATTTTAAATATCCGTAGCACCCTGAGTAAATCTGACTTCCAAGAAACTGGGTGTCTTGTATAGGGCTAGCAGATACTTCAATGGTGACCAGCTACTGACCCTATACAAATCTCATGTACGCCCAACAATTAAATTTGGGAGCCACCTCTGGGCTGGAGACCCAAAATACTTGACAAATCTACTTGATTCTGAGCAAAGGAGGGCGATTGACAATCCATTGTTAACAGACGTATCACCGTCTCTAATGACGTAATGTAGGTACGCTGAGTCTGTTCTACAGGTAATTTAATGGAGCCTGCTCTAAGGAGCTAACAGCATTGATCCCCGGTGCACTGGTATGAAACTCAAGGAACACGAGCGACACACCTGTTCACAGTTGATATTGGTTTCATGAGAATGGATCGTTTCTTTGACTCGTTTTTATATAAGTCGGTTTGTACGTCAAACAAGTCACCGGTTTCTGTTTTTCCTCTTTCATATAATCCCTTCCTACAGTCTCTACTTTAACCCCCATCACAACGCTGCCCAACTAGGTGGCGACATGTTCACCTTTACAGACAAGGCGTGAGGTGTCCATTAAAAAAAATACATATTTATATATATGTAGACATATATACTGTATACAATCTAGCTTACTATTTCACGTTTTAATCACTACTTAAATTATCATGGAAACTAAAAAATAAAATTATTCACCATTTTACACAAATAGTAGGTAAATATTTCATAATTCAAACAATTCTCATTGTTTACAAAAATAATTCCTAATATTAGAATGAAATGATTATTTACAAATGATTTTATTTTAATCTAACAAAAAAAAGAGTTAATCAAGATGAATAAGGATGTATACTTTATGGCGAATTGATTGTTTAAGTACCTACTTCTAAGAATAGTACATTATTTGATAAATTATTATTTTGTTCTTACGAAAAGAATGTTATTATTTATTTGCTATTACATAATTGGATAATTTTATAATAAATTTTTGATTGGCATTCTGCAGTGTTGCCATTGGACCCAGTTTAATAAACTCATTATTCATTACCCACCTCACCATATTAATGTTTCTTAAGATATTATATTATTTACATGACTTCTACAAAAATAGCCTATCTAACTTATTGTTGTGATCACATTTTTATTAATCAGTAAATCACAGATATATTTTATATTTGTGATTTCAAATAAAGGTAATAATGGTAATACAGGATTTTCTATGGAAATTAATGTGTTGCCGTACTCACATAGAAACTACTAGGACATTACTACAAATGAACAGATTTTACAAATAGATTGGAGATTCTGAATGTTATAAACTAAGGTTGAGCTTTGTTGAAATTGACACATTATGTCAATGTTTTTTTATTACTTGAGCCACGTTTGGTAAATTATACCATTACATATTTTAATAAAATGATAAATATTCCTAAACAATTTAAAATCCTACCTATCTATAATTTTATAAAACACGGAACTATGTATTTACACTAATTTGTCATTGTAATTTGTGATTGAGTGAGCAATTTGTCGCACCATAAGATATTAGGGCACTAAAAATAACAAAAATGTTTTAATAAGTAAATAATCGGAGACTGCGCGAGCTCCACGTAACAACACTTTAATGTCACTCATTAAAATTGTCTTTTCAGTCTCAAGGGAATCTCATTTCCGCAACGTATTTGTGTTGGAGGTTGTGGTGAGAGGTGGAGCGTTGGGGGGCCCTTTGGGGCTGCAGGGCGTGCGTGGAGTGCGAGCGCGCCGGTCTCTCGGTGGGCGGCATCTTGTGGCCATTCCTCGACCTCTCCTCGCTCTTCCAGCCTCTGTCCTCGTAAGGGTTTCTCTTAGCGTCATCGTACGCAGCTCTCCTGTTGCCTTCTTGACGCTGGTGGTGCCAGGAGCGCTCTGCATCATATCCATACAGGTCCAACATCTGCGGGACAAATTGACTTTGCGAAGGCAGCTGGTGATGGGACTTCCTCCAGCCTTCTTCGTACCGCCTCCGCGTGCTTTCATCCTCTGCAGCCCGGCGACGTTGCGATTGGCTGGAACTACTCTCGCTCGAATCTTCACCGGATGTTCCTATTCCTAGATCTTTTTCCTCTCCATAGCCTTTGAACTGTGCTCCTTTGAATGGCTTTCCGTTGTACATACTCTCGTTCAACATTAACTGAGGATGCGGAATACAATATGGATGAGGGAAAGCTTTTTCCACTTTGGACATCTTAATTTCTTCTTCATCTTTAATAGCAGTGCACGAGCCTGGTCCAAAGAGTGAAAGCAACACTGGTAATAGAAAGAGACCGTGCATGGCTCCGAAGAATATGACCATGAACACCATTTTAAAGAACACCAAGAATATGTAACTGTCGGCGAGAATAAGAGCCACAACTCCGAGTATGGTACTGGATGCTCCTTGAACTATAGGTAGACCCAGAGAATAAAGACACTCTCTCACTTTTCCATCAGGAGTGCTGGCTTTAGAGGACATGTAGGCGTAGCAGATGTGGGCTGTAAAGTCTACGGAGAATCCGATGCACATGATCAGGTTAATCATGGAGATAGAATCCAGATTGACATCCCAGAGGGCCATGTATCCAACCACTCCGGCCTCGATGGAGATGATGCTGAAAGCCACCCACAAGGAGCACAGGAAGTTGGGGATAAATATGAACGAGATCACCATCATGATGATGGCACCTATCACCATGTTCTGTATGGATACTGGACGGACAAGTTCAAACTGAAAACAAATACACAAGATTAATATTTAATTCCTACATTATCTTTTATTATACATCATGAATGCTATATATTAGCAGGAACATAAATAAGAGTAATCAATGCTTACTTGGTCAAAGAACACGAAGTACGGGTGGAAAACGCTAACATTCAATGGAGATTCATCACAAACTTTTCTCAGTATTTTTACCATGTCCTTTTCATGATTTGTATCACTCACATTGACAGCTTGAATCAAAAACCGAGATGCCACTATTTGAGTTTCATCCTCATTGAATTTTACGTCCAATGAGAATGGATTGGACGGGTAGAGCCATATCTGGATAAAACGATTTTTTATTAGTGAAAATAACAAATTTCGATTAAAAAATTATACATAATGTAAAACAAGCGCCGTACAGCTGTATAGCGCTTGAGCCATTTGTCCTTTCCAGCGTCAATATTATTAAATAGTTAATTTTATTATTATTATTCACCAAACACAAGAGCCTTGTCTCTTTATGATGAGGAAATGCTATTGTTATGTTCATTTTACAACTCTGTTTAACATGTAAAAAAAAAAATGTATACTTATTGTAAAAACATACAAATATTAAATAAAAAAAAAAAAAAAAAAAAAAAACAAATATTAAGCAACTTACCGCTTTTAATGTCTTCAAGAATGATTGTTCATCGTTTAGAGTGAGATTATATTCTTCATTGTTTCTTGATATGTAACTGACAAAGGAGCGTAACCAAGATTCGGTGTACAACGGTGATGATATGTAAGAAACGTTTTCTAATTTCTGTGTTAGGTCTTCCATTTGTCCTTGCACTATCGGATCAGAATAATTGTATGCTCCACTGACGATTACCTAGAAAAATGTTCAATAAAGAATGTTTAAAAAAAATTCATTTAAAATTTTTCACAAAATATTATATTTATTTCTAATTGATTATTACGTTTCCGGTACAAAGCTGAAAAATCTGCACGCTGAAGCAGAAAAATTCTTCAACAGTGAGCTCATTAAATCTCTTAGCCTTTTCTGTGTGAAACTTCTAGATTAATGTAACAGTTTTCAGCTCAGTAAGTAATTTTCATATTGAGCTATGGAAATGAAATATTGCTATAATTTTTTTAAACTTTATCGTGATTAATTTTTGGTTTATTACGCCGTATTGCGCTTCCTTTTCCTTTAGCCAACGTTTTAGACCGCCTTACAGTGACCACCCTCAGGGCAGATGACCACTCTAATGATGACTGTAAGGCTATCTGAAACGTTGGCTAAAGGAGGTGGAAGCGCATATCAGCATAATACCCCAAAATCAACCATGACAATACATGGTTGTGAAAAACTCAAATCATATCTAGGTTAGGTTTGTTTAGTTCAGGTTTAGTTATGTTTGTTTGTTATTTTTCTTCATCATTCTATTTTGACATAGAACCATTATTTGTTACCTGTATTCTGTATGGAAATTCCCTGAAGTAATAATCTTCCATATCAAAGAACACCACGGAGTAAGAGTCGGCTCTGGAGAGCTTCCTCCTCTCCAGCCCCTCTTTGATGTTGGTGACCCCGTAACCGGCTCCCGCTAGGTACATGGCAAACACGATGACCACGATGAACTTGACCCAGCCCTTGTTTAGCAGGCCAGCTACGCTGTCCCGGAAGAAGGCCATGACCATGTGCTCCTTGTTGTCGATGGGGTTGTCTGGGTCAGCTGGATCTATCCCCCCCGTGCACATTGTACGGTAGAACCACGACTTTTCCTCTGAAAATCAGAAATCAATGATTAAAAACCATTTTGTTTGTTTTGAGAAGACTCTTCCTCACATACAGAGATTGAATGCCGATCTATCAGCGCACCTAAAGTTTGCTAAAAGCTTCAAAGCGCCAATCTGCCACTGATGTTTAATAAACAACTACACTAGAATACACCGGTGAAACAAGATTAGAGAAACCTTTTGTCATTCAATAAATTAATTTATGAAACATAAACATTTAGGTTTTGAGCTTTAGGTTGAGATTTTGAAAAAATTTGAAAACATGTGCACACTATTATATAACTAACTCCTGTGATTAAGGCCATGGGAAACTGAAAAAAAACCAGTTGGCGACGCAATCGCAATCAACCTCCTGAACAAAATCGTTAAATTTCTGTTCTGACATATCGTAGATTATTCAAACACACGACAGGTCGTGAGCCGCTACCGCTGTAAGAAGGCAACTGAAACGCGACAGCCGCGGCGACCAGCACTGCTAGTCACCACGGCAGTTTCAGTTGCCTTGTTGACAGGTTGCCATGGTAGCGGCTCTACGGCTGTGTGCGAACCGTCAATGAAATTCACAAGTTTCTTTCTTGTGGATAGCGATTGCCTTGCCTACTGGTTTTTTTCAGTTTCTCCATGAGCGGATGGCCTTAGAAGTAGATAATAATATTATGTCTCATAAAAGTAATCTCCATTATATTATAGTAAAATGTTGGACCATGATTCTGTTTTTATTGGCTTTTTGTCGCAAAATAATAAAATATAACTGATTGTAATAGTCATTTTATTACCTTTGATAGCCCTAGACACGGGCAGAACTTTGATACAAAGTATAGAATGAAGATTCTTCTGTTCGCAGTATCCCGCGATAGCCATGCAGGATGCGAAGAATGTCAAATGCCATATGAATGTGAAGCAAACAGCCAAACCTGAAAATAATAATGGTATTTTGTTAAGAGTTTTATTGATAAAGTCATCAATGGATTATTTGAAGGAAAATATCACGAAGTAAAGTTCAGTCTTTGGTCTGTGGAAAACACCATTTATCCTTGTTCTACTGGTATTTCAATGGGAGATTCTCCGAGGAACTAGTGTCATTGATTCATTCGATACGCCAAATCCGCGCCCAACATTTGTACACAGTTAACATTTTATTTATCATCGTTGAACTCAACATTGTTTCTACAACTCGTTGAGTTCAACAGCTCGGCTGTGGAATGATTTACCAACCTCTGTGCCTCCTCCCTCCTTCAATAAGGGTTCACTCTTTCCTTTCCTCCCAAATAGTCTTCACACAGGATCCCCAAAGAATCCCAGGCCTGATGGAAATTATTTAAAAAAAAAACAGGGAAAACAGAACAGTGGTTAGTGATTTTGAGCTACGTTAGAAGTCAAAGTAATGTATTGTGAAAATTGTGTACTTATTTGAATCCAAGAAGAATATTAAACTGGAGAGAAATAGTCTTTTATACCAAAAAAAAAAACTGTACTTTGTGAACACGCAACAACTTCAAACAAACTTTAAGCATTTTCGTTATTTGTTTTTGGGATGTTACGCCTTATTGCGCTACCTCCTTCTTTGGCCAACGTTATGGACAGCGTTACAGCATCCATCACCAGGGCAGATGTGTGATGATGATGATGATGGACGTTATAACGCTGTACGAAACGTTGGCTAAAGAAGGAGGTAGCGCAACACGGCGTAACACCCCAAAAACAAATAACAAAAATACTTTTGGGCGTGAAAGTCTAAAATCGTATCAAACTTTAAGCAGTTCAAATCTAATGATATATTGATATCAAATAAGTAATACTATCTTCTTTCTAATATAGTCTGGTGAACTGGAGGTCAGTGTAGGATTTTATTTTACGTTCATGAAAAGTCCAAATAAACATGAAAATTTCACATTTTTTGACAGTAGAATCTTTACTGAACCATTAACGGCCACCATATTGAGCCGGAAAATATACAAACTAATTTACTGGCAAACGAAATGCAAACAGTCAAATTAAAAAGGGACTGTTACGCTCAGTCAAATATGATTGGAACTTACTGGAGTATGAGCAGAAGATTCTGACGGAGGGGAATGGGCTGATGACCCCTATCCAGAAGGAGATCATGTCGGTCACGGAGGTGATGGTAATGGAGACAGCTGCGTCAGACAAGGTGTGCCCCATACGCTCGGGGACTGACAACTTCACCGAGGTTCTTCTCCAGGCTGCCAGCATCACAAAGGTGTCGTCGATTCCTATACCTGAATCATTAAAAAATAATTTCATTATTTCACTAAAAGTATAAAATAGTACAAAATATATATATT
The DNA here is from genome assembly GCA_936435175.1 of Glyphotaelius pellucidus. NCBI lineage: Eukaryota > Metazoa > Arthropoda > Insecta > Trichoptera > Limnephilidae > Glyphotaelius > Glyphotaelius pellucidus. The sequence continues at coordinate 40,623,687 of OW386543.1, forward strand.
TTTTTTTTTTTAAGAGCGGAGACGGTTTACATATATAAAGTGCCCGTGAGCACTTAGGCTGTAGGCCCATTGTGCTATCTCCCATTTTACCTCATTCCTTTGACAGTAACCCAATCCTTTTTACAAAGTTCACCAGGATTGTCATTGGAAATGAAGCTATATCTTCTGGTTCGACAATGTGTCTTCCCAGGTCTCATTTCTCCTCTTCACTCCTCCTTGGTTCCCTGAAGGCCCCACGAGGGAAGAGGGCTTCATCTCTCCTCTCCACTCCTTAGTTCCCTGAAGGCTCCACGACAGAGAGTTCACCTCCCTTTGGTTCCCTAAAGGCCCCACAAGGGAAGAGCCCACTCCACCATGGCTCCCCGAGGGCCCCAGGAGGAAAGAGGACTTATCTCTCCTCTTCACTCCTCCTTGGTTCCCTAAAGGCCCCATAAAAGAGTTCACGGAGATGGCCTCATTTCTCCTCTTCACTCCTACATGGTTCCCTGAAGGCCCCACATGGGAAGAGGACATCATCTCTCCACTTTACTCCTCCTTGGTTCCTCAAAGGCCCCGCGCCGGAAGAGTGCCCTTCCCCTTGGTTCCCTGAAGGCCCCGCAAGGGAAGGGTTCATGGAGGTGGCCTCAGCTCTCTTCTCCACGGCTTCTCCTCTTGGTTCCTCCTAAGGGCCCCAGGAAGAAAGTCCACAGAGGTGGCCACAGCACTCCTAGGTTCCCAAAAGGCCCCTAGTTTTCGAATGGTCCAATTTTTTGTCCCACGAGTGACCAGGGAAATAGAAGGTCCACTCCAGCAGAGCCCCGAATGCTGGAGTAAGGTCTAAATACTCCGAGATGCGACCTTGTTTCTCGGAGGCACCGTTTTTGACACTGTTCCCCAGGACATTCAGCCTGAGCACGGTAGCTCACACCTTGGCTTGGGATGGCTACTGCAGGTTTGTGTTTCCACTCCCTGAGCGATGGGTTCGCCACACTCCCTATGCTATAAGTACAAAATAAGTAGACTAGAATATTACTAGCGCAGAAAAAATAAAAGTATTTTGAAAAATGTTAATGGTTTCCTCTTTAGTTGATTTTTTAGAATAAATATTTATAATAAATTTATGATTGTGATGAGTTTTGTCTAGGTCTTGGCGGCGGATGCGTTTGCCTATCTACAGCGTGGCGGGCCAGATCGGGAAAAACTGGTTGAAGAAGACCTTTTGACTTCTCCAGCTGGACTCTCTCAACCCATCGCCTTGTACCGCAGTGGGAGTGATGGATTCGTACTTCTGTCACTCCTGGACATACTGATCTCCAGATTCCTACCCACCCCTCATGCCTTTTTCCTTCCCAGAACTTCCTCTCATTCCCTTTCCTAAAAATACCCTATACACAGCATCCCCAAAGATGACACAGACCTCGAGGGAAATTGTTTTTCTCGAGGTCTCCTGCTATTGTAAAAAAAAACAAGTTGAAATACCCAAACACATTTCTGTGCTTTTAATCTTGCCGATGTTTTGACGTTTATTATTCTGACAGAATTATTCTGAAGGACTCTTTCGACTGTCGTAAACGTACGTGGCGCCCTCTGTTATTTTCAAATGAATTGTGTATGTTTTTGACGGTTCCATGCCAACTGAGAATAAAGTCAACTCAACACCTCTTTGAAAAGTCATTAATAGCTACGAAAAAAATAATTTAAAAATAGCCCATACCATTTTTTTAAATATATTTTTTTCATCACTTTTAATGACTTTTCTGGGGTGGTTCTGATTTGGTTTCATTCTGAGTTGTCCGGTCACCATTTTTTATATCTTCTACATATAAAAACCAAAATGTGTTTGGGGATTAGTGTATTGTGTATAGCTATAATAAGCATAGGAAATGTTAGAAACTACCTTAAAATACCTTCTTCAAACCCCGAAGGTTTCTGGATTGTTACAACCACATGACAATACATCTGAAAAGTTTTTTAATCATCACTAATGAGTGCGCAACCGTTCGTTGGCAAATAAAAGGAAATTTATTTTATATGGATGTTTTCCCTTATAATCTTCTTGGATTTGATATACCGTAAATCGGGGTTACTTTGTACCTTCAGATGCTGCTTTGGCACACCCCAAAAAATATTTCCGCCTAATATTGGTATCTTATAAAAAAAAAAAATCGCTTTTTTAATTGCCTGAATACTTTTTTTAGTTTCGTAGATTGTGACGTCATTTTTCGCGAAATCTGTGATGTAGGTACCATACTTTGTTTTCAAAATATTCTCACCTTGCTGACTAATAAAATATTATGATTCATTTACCATAACAATAGCGCGCGCGCGGATATGTTCTTGATATTGGATTTAATTAATTTATTATAAGCGGAATAAACACAAAAGGATGCCTTACAATTAATTGAGTCATTGACATTCGTTTTAAATAAAAACAAAACCATGTTTTAGGTTCATTTCAATGCTGTCTAACGATGTATTCGAACATAATAATAATTTTGTCAGAAAAAAACTATCACAGGCGTGATTTTGATAAAAAGAAATCTGATAAATCCGGTAAATCGTTAATGAATACAAAACTATTGAAGACGGAGGTAGCGTAGGTGGCAACACGACACAAAAATAAGTCACGATATCAGAAAACAATTGTTTATAGGTGTAATGTATTACAATTAGTCTATGATTAGTTCTCACATTAGTTGTCTACGGACTCTTCGGTTCACATGGTGTCGTTTCCGAGATGTGCCGAAGGTAACCGAAGATAGGTGTGCAGAGTCATTAAAATTCTAGAGGTGGGTGGTTTGGTATATTTATGTTCTAGAGCTTCGCAGACAAAACCTGGCTTCCAGTTAGAATGGACGCTAGTCCTCGAACTGTATTTATAAATTACGATACGTCAGTAAACAGTCAAGAATCTAAGACTTACCCTTTGGTTAGTGAGTTATTTTTTTTATCATTTACTTATATTTTGTTAATACGTAAAAATGTTTGACAAATATAATTTGTATCATCTCTAAATCATAATTTAATCGAAATGACAAACATGGCAATAGAAATTTTTTTATAAAGTCGTATGGCCGCACGTATGCGGCTAATACTCTAAATCAGTGATTCCCAAAGTGGTCCAGGTGGACCCCCAGGGGTCCACGGGAGACTCGACGGGGGTCCTCGTAGTCGTGATAAAAAAATGGGGGTTCACAAGGGTTCACAAGTGGGGGTCCACAAAAATTTATCTGGTTTCGATAGTAAAGAACAAAAATGTTACCTTCACCTTATCTGTCAATGTAAGCAGATAATACATTACTAATAAAAAAACTAGGGGAGCAAAAATAGACATTTGAGAGGCTGTATTTCGGTGAAAAATGGTCAAATGGCCATCCCCCCCCATTGTGACTACAACGCGTGTCGAGTTTTGGGAATATGGTAGAAATGTAGCAGCAGGGGGTCCACCGAAACCAGTAAAATTTGAAAAGTGGTCTACGAGAAAAACAGTTTGGGAACCTCTGCTCTAAATGGATCTTTAGAGTGCCCCTCAAAGGGTTAACAAGCATATTGTATGTAATGGGTACTGGAATTACTGGTCCCAGTACCGATAAATAAAGAATATCTCTGGAGAGGCTATAAGAGACACTTCAATAGATAGTTTAAACACGAATGTTTGAAATCATTTGAAGGCGTGAACACCATTATCCATTTAATGAAAACAGTTGAAATGCAAATTTCTTTTCAATGACACGGAGCCGTTTTCATTTATAAAAAACAACATTTACAATAATTCTTGTGTGCACTCTGAAATCAATCAAAGGGGATAGTGTCCAAATTGTTCAATCGGAGAGCAGAAACGAATCTAGCTTCATAATTCGACAGCGACTGTCATTTTTGTTGTTTACGTGGTACATTTTTACGGCAAGGATCATCATTTTTTAATAATTAAAAGTTAAAGAATTTGTTTATTTTGTAACTTGCAGCCCTGGAGACAGAGTTCGGATTCAGAAGAGTCTGTTCTGAGCCATTGACAAGCATGACTCAATTAGTAATATAATGATGCATTATTAGCGGATTGGGTAGCTACGCACACAATAAGGAAACCACATGCTTTATTGTTTGAATATTTAATGCTTTGTTAATTTAAATTGCTTTTAACTGTTTTTCGAAAACAATGAAGGCAAGGACCGCAAGGTCAACAAAGAATATAATGTTTGGTCTTATCTTTCTAAACTCTCTTTCCAAAATTGATCGATAGAAAACAAATTATTATTTTGTTTCTGCAATCACCCACCTAATAAGTTGTAGATACCAAGATCTGTCAGTGTGGTCCGTTAGCGGTATATTGTTCTAAATCAGATGTCCCATTTTTTGACAAAGCCTTCTGTGCAACTTTCAATAAAAATCCTTAGTTTGAACTAGAAAGTTTCCAAATACTGCTACCAACATGTAAGTATCACACGGTACAACTTAAGGAAAAAGCTAGTTTATTGAATCCTAGGTAAACGAATTTGAAACATGGACAAATATTTATTTATTATTTATTAGTTTTATTTTAGTAAATTGTACATTTAAGTTTACAATTTCCTAATTAATTATATCATTTCATATTTCAAACTATATTTTTTTCATGTTTTATGTATCTCCTACAATACGTTTTGAACTTTTCAATTGGTGCGGCCTTTAAAGTTTCTGGTAGAGTGTTGTATAACTTCATCCCTTTGTATAGTAAACTATTTTGCGTATTCGTTTTGTCCTTTTTTTGTAGCCTGATTTCCTTGCAAGTCCTTGTGTTATGTCCGTGAATGTCCTTGTTGTATATAATTTTGTTTAAGAAGTATTTTGGTAACATGTTGTTCACTATTTTATGAATAAATAAATATCATCGTGTGCAGGGTCAACATCTGTTTCACGGTTAGCCAATTTAGTTCCTTCAACATTTTATTTACTTTTGAGAATCTATTTCGCCGAAGTATTATTCTCATTGCCCTGTTTTGGAGAATTTGAAACTTATTTTGTTCTCGTTCATTACACAGGAAAATGATAGTTGAGCAGTAGTTAAAGTGTGGAGCAATAATTGAATTATAAATAGTGACTGCAGTTTTTCTAGAAAGTTTTTGTCGAATTCTTCCCAAAAAAGATGCAATGATATTTATAATGATATTTATAAATATGAAATTTAGTCAAAAATAGCTTCCTGTGGGATGGAAAGGTGCAATATAGGTAACTACCAAGGAAATCGAAACATTAAAGAATGGACAAGAAATCAAACAAAAGTTACTGACATGATGAGCCTTTATTTTGCGTGCATTTTCAAGTGCCTAAAAAAATTGTTGACAACAATTTTTTGACAAAAAAAAAAAATCTATTGGTTTTTCAACTGAGAAATTTTGCTTTCTTGTATGCATACAAGAAACATGGTCGTACAAGTACTTGGTCGATGCATAAAAGGGAAGAAACGAATTAATGTCGCAATTGCGCAGGCAAAAAATGCCTGTTTCTATGAAAATGCATTAACATTTTTGGTGCATTTGGACATCTTAGCATGGGCCCATTTACGCCTCTGGTTAAGTACCGCGGAGCTGATGGCTGTTGGCACTCATTAAGTATTGCTGTCAGGAAGTAGCCCGTTGTAAAGCTCCCTAGAAGGGGACGATCGTCAGCGGCAGGCCAATGTATAGCTGCTGGCCAATGTATAGCCAATGTCAATCGGAACATTACGACCAAGATTGTTTTTGGTCTTGTGTGTACTAGACATTCTGCACTCTGCAAGGATCTTTTGTGAACTTTAAGGCATTAGATTACATTTAGCAAATAATTCTTATTGAGGATAGAATTCATTAGGAGATACCACTTTTGTAGATAATAATGAATGTGTGAAAATGTATGAAATATCTGTGGGCATAATTTGTAGCACTTGTGCCTGTGATGAAATTACCTTTACTAAATTAGTACCTAATACCTATCTACCGCGCTGTTTTCGTGGAGGGGTATAAAGCGAGGATGCATCATCTACAGGAGCTGTAGTACAATGAAATGGATAACTTTACAATATCGGAATGATAGGCTAACTTCCGATGATTTTGTATCGATATCGGAATAAATAAGAAATCGATACACGCTGGCAAACTGAAGGTATTTTCTATAAATTGACACTACGAAATATCAAATACCGAATAATTACGTAAAAATATTAATATATTTATTGGCAATGTTGAATTGAAATACTTATATAATATCTCCCTTAAACATTTGAAGTTTTTAAGCTCTTAACAAAATATATGTTATTTTTGAAGATAATATCTAGATACGTTCCAAGCCGAAACGCAAATTATATGAAATTCCCTCGATAGAAAAAAATCGCAAAGTATGCTCCGAAAATTATTTAAAACAAGTCTCTTTCTATTATTTTACAAGTTATATTTGTGAAAAAATTCACAATGTTTCTTTAAATGATACTTAAGATACGTTCCACGAGATTTTTGCTCTATTTTAAACGAGTCATGTTTTATTAAGCTTTTTCGCCATTTTCGCTGCGATTTTATCACTTAAAATATTAGCGCGCTCTGTCCAACATTCGTAATTACACATCTCTCCATCTTCTTCTATTTCAGCCGAATAGCGCCGCCTTAAAACTTAGAATTTGTCTTTTTTGGTTTGACTAAGGATTGAACCTTCCTTCCCAGGAACTCGAGTCGACAACTATACCAACAGAGCCACATCCCGATTGCATTTATTACTTATTATAACTACTGTAATGTCAGAGAAATGCGTATATTTCCGCGTGTGCTTGAGTGATTGCCAGCAAAAGTTCATAGAATTCAGTTCATATCATCGGCAATGAGCAATTCCACTTCATTCATACATTTATTCAAACCGTAATTTGGGAGGCGGAAATGGGATAACCAACACCTCTGCCATAGGTCACCCCAAGTGGTTTGCTACATTTTGTGGTTTAGCAGGGGTGCCCGGGTTCATGGGGTGAGGTTTGTCTAAGTCTTGAAGGCGGATGACGAGGACACACTGAACCCGAGATTCCTACCCACCCTTTAAACCCCCTTTCCTTCCCAGAACTCTCCTCTCCTTCCTTTCCTTAAAAAACCCTGCACGCAGCACCCCCAAAGATAACCAAGGGCCCTGAGGGATATTATTTTCCTCAGGGCCTCCTGTGTGAAGCTTATGCAAAGAAAAACGAAACAAAATTGAAATTCAAATAGTTTAAAATCGAATGATAAAATTCAAATCTCTTTAAAATAAAATAATCAACGGCCGGGTTGAAATGTACCAATCAGTAGGTATAAAAACCTGGAGATTTCTCCACGATCCAGTATTTTTACGAAATAAAATTGAATGCAAGGAAATGGCAGGCTGAACACTTATGAGAAATCGCACAGCGAAACATAAACACACCGTAATAATGAATAATTAAAGCATTAAGAATTGCATCATTAGTATCGTTAAATGAACGCATACTGCACGCCTTGTAGTTAGAAGGGAAGGTGCAATATTCATGGAACTGCGTTCATTAAATTTTGCAGAACAAATTCAAATGGTTATTCGTTAGTAAGCCCCGGATACCGAATTTATATCGACATAAAACACACTTCCCTTAAAAGCTTAAAGTTTTTAAGCTCTTAAATTTGCCGCTCGTGCGCCGGCGCATACGCCAAAATGTTAAAAAAATAAATTATTTTGGAATGCGATTTTAACCCTTATGTATAAAGAAAACGTATGAAGAACAAGGTCAGAATCGCTTGGGGCATTCTAGTTCTTAAGGTATAAAATACCGTGAACACACCTAGGGAAGCGGAATAATTTCTATGAAATTCTCTTTGCCCTCCGGCCGAAATTTTTACCAGTATTTGAGCTGTCAAAAAGATCGTAAAACATATAGATTCATCAAACAAACGCAAGTAATAAGTTTTTATGCGTAGTTTATTGTTCAAGGAATGTGTTTCAGTAAATATAATATACGATATCACAACCCAATATATAAACCCACAAAATATTACGCCAAAGTCAAAACATCGCGATTTTACATTGTTTCCTCCTTGGCATTTAACGAGTTAAAAAATATATGCTATTTTTAAAGATATTTTATATCTCCATTCGGATGCCAGGTGGAAAAAGAAATTAAGAATATGAAATTCCCTCGAAAGAAAAAACGCGAAGTACGCTTTGAAAATTATAAAAAATACAGCTGATTCTATTATTTAACATGTTATAGGTATGAAAAATTCAATTTTTCTTTAATCTAATCCCTTTATTTAGCTATTTAGCCCCGTTGTGATTTGAATTTCGGATGAAACGGAAATGACCCATTGCGGTGCCTATGAAACTGCGCTCATCGGCTGCTTTGATTATGACCTCACTTTTCAAGGCCCCTATTGGTTGAGTTATGAAACGGAAATGACGCATTACAGTACCCACTAAGCGTCAAACTGCTCTCATTGGCCGCTATGGTTATGACCTCACTTTTCGATGCTCCTAATGTTTGAGAATGTGTGGGCGAAAGTTTCACTTCGACCGCGTATGAACTGCACTCGATTTTTTTTTATTGACACGTACTTTTTCCCATTCTTTTTTCTATGCATTTTTGATAATTGTAAATTAATAGGGGGAACATTTTTGTATTTTTTTCCGACTTGATCAGAGCAAATAGAATCATAAGTAAAAAAAGTTATAAACATAGATGTTTTACTGATATCATTACACCCCACCGCATCCGTGGGAGTATCACTTCTTGCTACCAAGTTATTACAAGGAGGACGACTTGCACTCAGACTCCTGACCTCCAGAAAGCAGGAAGTGACCCGTACAGATTATTTACGACAGATCATTGAAAACTTGGCGTACTGATGTGAAGATTACTTATTTATTTACTTTATTATTGCTCACAGATCATTGATGTAAATATTGAACAATAGAGGTCCTAAAGTACATCCTTGGGGAACACAAAATTCGATAGAAGCTGGATCGCTTAGCCCTCAGCGTAAGAGTAGGTACCAAACTTCGATAAACAGTGGCTTAGAGTATCGTTAATATCACTCAGAACTCTCCTTGAATATCCATGATGAGCAGCTTTTTATATTATTAAAAGCTATTTATTTACATAAAAGCTTTTTAATCTGTCAAGGCTATTTTGAGGATGAGCAAAGCATGGTCGTCCAGCTCGAATGCAGTCACTAGTCGCCACCGACTGATAGTACAGAGTGTCCTCTAGAATAGATTAGGTTACCAAACATTGAATTAGGATACAGAGCCTGCACTGATTTGCAGTTGCGTAAATAAACAATACACAAACATTATAGTTGCAGACAGGTACTCGTACTATACCTACGGCGGTAAATAGATCGTATCAATATTCATACCGTTCATCGTCGCGTCACTGCTTTGCTCAATTTTCAACCAAACAATATTTCAAAAGCATATAAACAATTATTATAGAACTGAATTTTACGTAGGAAGAAAATTCCTAGAAATGTAATGTGTGATATTTAATCAAAGCAATCAAATAGATGTTGCTCGCACTTTTTACGATTTTTATAACCAGCGTGCGGCATATTCTTACATATTATAAATTCAGGACATTTGCTAATAAAAAAAACTTAGTAGAGATTTGTAAATAGGTACTTAAATACCTACCCACTAATTATAAACCATACATTTTTTCAATGCAATATTTAAAGAAAAGTTCAAATGAGGAATATGCAATTTGTCCAAAAAAATTTCATTATCCCCATTGCAATTCGTTTTTCAAAATTTTTACAGGCAGGTAGGTAAAATATATATTGATTTTATATTGGAAAAAAGAATCTTTACTGAACCACTAAAACGGTTACAAACAAATTTACAGACATAATGGCCGAGTTAAAATAGGACTTCGCTACGCCTAGTCAAAAATTTAACGAAATCATGAGTTACATGACATTTGCTAACAAACATCAACAGATGTATGAGCCTATTTTTTGCATTTTGTTTTTCCTGTTAAGCACTTGCATACTGCTTACTAACAACGTATGCAGGGACTCTGGAGGTCTAGAATCGTTCAAAATAAATAAGTAGCTTCGTTTAACAAAAAAATTAGAATCTTGCGAGAGCCTTGTAGGAGTAACCATTATTACCTATACCAGGGCGGGTAAGTGGTGGATGACCTCCTAAGATATAATAGGGAAGCATAATAATATATGACACTTGCTTATAAAAGCAAGGACTTACCGATCATTAGGAAGGGCGCTGCAAGATTAATCCCGATGAACTCGATCCCGAGGTACATGGCCAGCCCGAAGGCTGCGGCGGTCGCCATCACGGCGGACAGGTTGCCCAACAGTCCCAGCCAGGGCTTGGATCGAACCTTCAACCAAACACAAGATGCTCATCAGTATTCACTAAGTTAGTTGGTGTTTGGTGGGCTAGCATTCGTTAACGATGTGACCAATTGTAATAAATAATAACTGATGAACAGTAAGATAGAGGGTTGTGGACAATCATTTGCTCGCCTTGCTCACAAAACTCATCGACCGCGATTGTTGTTTGTTTACTGTGCCTGTCAAGATAAAACTGAAATGAACTAGGTACTGGGTGATGATGGACATTGTAACGCTGTCAGAAACGTTGGCTAAATGACACCCCAAAAATAAATCAAGGTAACACTTTTGGCCGTGAAAATCTCATATCATATCGTATCTACGTATGATGAAATGAACCATGTAGATTTTTCTACTTTTTTCTTTCCGCACGTATATGAAGCACGCAGGCAGGTTTAAGTGGAATGTCTAGAATCTCGACTGTATAATATGCTTTAGGTACCAATATATACATTATGAAGAACTTTCGATTTCATGTAAAGGACATCAGGTTTGAGGCACGAGTACTATTTCCGTGGCTCCGTAATATGATGATGTATTCAGGTAGAATAGCCCAAAATAAAACGAAAATGAAGAATAAAATTTTTCGATATCTCGCTTACTTTTCGAGATATCAATACTTAAAGTTTCAGACTCAAATTGATTTATTTTATAAAAAGGACTGATTTTATGTTAAAAATTACATTTTTTATTTAAAACCTAACATTACCTATTAAAGACGTAGCATTGAGCGCAACCCATGGTATTAGTCTACATAGAATTAAAAACTTTAAATATCGATATCCCAAAAACTAAGCGAGATATGAACATTTTTTATTCTTCATTTTCGTCTTCTTTTGGGCTGTTCTACCTTAATACATCATCAAATCGCGGTGCTACGGAAATCGTACTCTTCCCAGGTTTGACTTAAAATGATATGTATAGTTGGAAAATTAACGTATATCGTGAACTCACCCAGTCGGACATCATGCACGTGATGATGGAGAACATGCACATGATGAGGAAGGTGGAAGCGAAGAAGGGGATGACGGTCCTGGTATTCTTTTCCAGCTCGTGGTCCAGGGTTCTGGAGGCGAATCTGGCTATGGAAATGTGCTGGAATATTCCAGAATCCTGGGCGTTCCCAACAGTCTCCAAGAACACCTCCTCCCATTCTGCTCCCCTGGAAAAAAATATTTAAAATTAATGTTTTTTCTAATATTACGTATTTGAAGTAGAGCAATAACTTTAACATTATATATTTTAATGAGGCCACTGCACAACCGTTTTTTTCTTGTTCCTGATTCCATTTACTTTGCACTAATGTGTCTTTTTTTGTTTAATTGTTTAATAAATTTGATCAACTTATAATTTTGGTCTATATCTTCTTATATATAAAAATAAATTTTTGTTTGTTTGTTTGTTTGTTCGTATGTTATTTATTTATTTGAGACACAAACAGGATATTTACAGAGCATTATTTTGGTTAATGTATAACAAATTAAGATACAAATATAAATATCCCTAGACTAATGTGTCTACAGTAATAACATTTGCGTAATTCACAGACACATGAAAAACAATGTAAGTATTTTTTTTACATAATTTAGAAACTTAAATAGAAAATTTGAAATACATGATAGCTACAAAATATTTAAAGTGTTTATTAAAAATAATAAAACAACATTCAAAAATACAACAATAATACCTCAAAGTGACAGCTATCTGTATATGCGCTGCTATACCGTTCTTCCGATTGCGATGAAACTTTGATGATTTGTTGTGCGCACGCCCGCGAAGGTTACAGACTGTATATAATGGTAAGCTCTGGCGTAGTGAAATTTGTATAAATGAAAATGAGTGTATTTTGTATATTTTAGCGGCAGGGAGGGAAGGCATGAGGGGAAGGGTAATGAAGGAAGTGGGGTTATCGGGAGGGATGACGAGGGAGGGGAAGGCGTGAAAGGCGGAAGAGGAACGCGGGGGGAATGGACATGCTGGGAAAAATAATTTATTTCTTTCAATGGCTTTGCAACGCACGCCGGGTACCAACTAGTTTCGATTAGTATTATTAGGCTTGCGTCTGCGTGGTTGAATTTCAGAACCCAGCTTCGAGTGCATGTCTGACGCCACGCCATACGCGCCGCGCCACAAATAACATCTGTGTAGGTGGCTTATTATTCCACGGGCTGATACTTCTACTTCTCTTTTGTATTATGTTAATGTTAGTACTTGTATGGCAATCTGGAAGCTTGAGTGGCAATCGGCCAAGGTGAAAAATGCCCTTCTCGTACAAGACCCCACTGAGAGACAGCCTGGGTTCTCTTTGCCTCGCAAACTCTGGTCCACCATCAATAGGATAAGGTGCTCCGATAGCCGTTGTGCCCATATGATGTATAAATGGGGCCTTAAAGAGTCGGAGATGTGTGAATGCGGTGAGGTTCAGACCACCGAACATGTGGTCAACGAATGCCCGCTCCGTTCATTCCCCGGCGGGATTGATGAGGTCCACAGGACAACGCCTGAGGCTCTAGACTGGCTCGCAAACCTAGATGTCCCCCTCTGACCCCCCCCCCCCCACCATACGAAAGAAGAAGTACTTGTATACTGCTTACTAACCCCGTATGCATGGACATTGGAGGGTCTAGAGTCGTTAAAATAAATGTACCTAAAATACCTAAAATAATGTAGGTACCTTCATTCAATAAAAAATAGAGTCTTGACGTGTGCGGTGAAGGAGGAAACCGTATGTTTCCTTATAACGCCGTTGGGAAAGTGGTGGGGTCCCCTCCAATGTGTACGTGGAATTTCAAACAAAGCTACCGTTGTAATTCGGTTTTGAATTCAAGAATTCGTCACAAGATGCCGCCACTTCCGTCGGCAGGACGCATAGGGACGTGCCCCCTCTAGGTATAAGTTCTACGGAGTATCTCTCCGGATATGGAAAGATTGACGGTAATACTCAGTTGTATCAAGCGGCTGTATTGTTTTTTTTTTTACATGAGCTCCACACAGGAGGCCCTGAGGAAAATAATTTCCCTTAGGGCCTATTTCATCCTTGGGGATGCTGTGTGGAGGGTTTATTTTAAGGAAAAGGGGGAAAGGAGAGTTCTGGGAAGAAAAAGGGTTTAAGGGTGGGTAGGAATCTGGGGTTCAGTGTGTCCTGGTCATCCGCCTCCAAGACCTAGTCAAACCTCACCCCGTGAACCCGGGCACCCCTGCTAAATCACCAAACGTAGCGAACCACTTGGGGTGACCTATGGCAGAGGTGTTGGTTATCCACTAAAGGTTCCCGGGGCGGCGGTATCCATTCCCGCCTCTCAAATTGAAATGGCGATGGCATGGCCTCCCAATGGCGTCGTATGTATATTACATACGACGCCATTGCCCGTCCCGGTTACTCTGTCCCGGTGACTAGTCATCATTGGTTGACAGTGGATACGGGGAACGGGCTAATTTTGGAACCAGTTCTGCGGAGAACCTACGGAGCGGGTTTTTTAACTGCTAGTTTTATATTATTTCTACCAGGACCGTCAATAACTCTACTGTATTTAAACAGCACTTTTAACTGTCGTTTAACTATAAAAAAATGAAAAACATACGTAAATAAAGAAAGCCAAGATACCAAGAGTACCAACACAACGAGACTCTTTCCAAATCCTGTTTTTTTCAAAGTATTTTTTTTTTAATATCTTTAGGTGATCACCGGGCAAGAATCTGAACTGTTCGGAGCTAATCGGACTATGATATGTTTTGAAGCTGAAAGAAGTAGAAAATGGAAGGAAATGGGGAAGAAAAAGGTAAAAAGTTCTTGGCTATTCACTCCATTCGGATCTGCTCAATAAACATTCATTGTTTGCCGATTAAATACTGATGTATTATTAATCTCATTTTCAAATGAGATTAATAATACATCAGAAACACCAGTGCGCACAAGTATTGCTTAAAATTCTTGGAATTATTGAGATACGGACATTCTTCAAATGAACAATTACTAATTGTGTAAACAAAGGCGTTATCATAAAAAAACAAACGGAATTATGTAAGGCGAATTGTTTGACGGCCGATTGCTCACGTTTGAATACAGAATAAGTGTAGATAATATAATTATGTTGGGATTTAGTATAACATCTAAAAAACTGCAACAACTTATGATAAAGAGAAAGAAAATTTGCAAGTTATTTTTTAACCTTAACTTTTATTTCAAATGGTAAGTGAAAACGGCCGTCAATGAGTTGAGCGAAATGAAAAATCTGATGTTGTTTGTGTATTCAGAAGAAAGATAGAATTAATAAGTTCTTATGGGTCAGATTACCATTATTACCGGACTATCAACTAAATTCTACATAATTTAGTTGATAGTCCGGTATTGCTTGAATCGATAAGCTTCCGGATTCCACAACGTAATACAAGAAGTCAGGATTTATTTCAGTGCAGAAATTCTGGGACTAACTACCATATGTATTCCTCTTTACCCAGAATACTAACGGAAGGAAACAATTACACCAAGTCCGTGGACATCTTCAGTTTATCTTTAAACAAATATAAAATATTGTTACTGAAGCAGTTCAGTTATGTACAATAAATATTGTATTTTTTACCATTAAAATGTAAAAGCCCTGAAAAAGGGCGTAGATCAATAAATAAATAAATTACATTAAGACAGATTCAAACTGTACCAATCCCACCGACCTTCCGGCGATTAAATACCCAGATTTCATTTTTTATGTTGCGTGATTGTATTCAATCTAAATGCAATTATAATAAATAATTATTCGCTTGGCAATCCAGAAAAGTTGAATGAATTTAACGATTCACAAGGGTAAAAGAGAAACTTGCATTTGGGTACTTTTGTTACTTACCTACTCGTGAAATTGATGAATCGTAAACGGAACAATATAATGCGCAAATAATTTGAGTTTTATGATACCACGACAATAATTGCAAAATATTGCCTAAATCAATGATTGTCAGCGTGCATTTTAGTGGTGTACCACAAGGATCACAATTAGAACCTCCATTATTCAAATTTCATTGGATTGAACAATAAGGAACTCCAGTGAAAAATATTATGGCTTTAAAAAATATGTTCATATAGACCAACAAACGCTGATTCTGAATATATAAGTTTTATTAAATAATATTTAACGTAGATTTTTAAAAAATATATTAAAAAGTCCATTTTAAAACGCGTCGTTAAAACACCCTGTCAAGTTGGTATTATTAAAATTGTGAGGCGTGACGTCACCGCGCCTTAATTCTCCAGTTTCGTGGTCACATTGTATAGAAATTTTGACAGGCTATTCAATATTCCGTGTTATTGGTTTATAGAGATTTAGACATATAATGGTTGTTGTTTTTTATTGAAACATTATTTAGGCCTAAAAAATTCAGTATCAAAAATAGAGGATCTCTATTAGTTTATCTATATTATTTAAAATATTCAAAAACTTTAACTCTCCAAAAACATCCTAATGCCTGTCACAACGCTTTAATTCTGATTTTTAAAATGGCCGACGACGAACAGTTGATTCCAGTTGCATACAAAATAACAACATCTGTTGAAAAACAAAAACTTTTGGCCATGATGACGTCACACTAGATTCGGTGGGTTTTCGGGGGATATTGAAAAATTAATACTTTGGCATTTATTTTAACTATTAAAACTAACTATAAAAATAAATATGTTGTTATTTAATTTAGAAGATCATTATTCATTAAAAAAAAAAAAAAATTGGACTGGAGTTCCTTATTATGAGACTTGTATTTCTAAGACATTACTCGGTCTTACCATTGAAAATATAATCAAGTAAATTTATTAGAACAGATTTTCGACTCCTATCTGACGTGATTTTTATTTACTACAACGAATAATAAGTTGGGTTTCATCCGAGAGATTAATTCAAAATAAAAATCAATTACGCAAATGTTTCGGAAACGGATATTTTAGCTGACTCAATAAAATTGTACTAATTCATCCAAATAAAATCTATTCATTTCGAAATATTTCAACATCTATCTCAAACCAGTAGATCAGACTTTCAAAGCAAAACCCGACGTGCTTGCTAATGCTCACCGAATAGTTTTTATTTGTTTATTTTAGTCTTGGCCTTGTTGTTTTCACTGCATCTAATTCATACAGATCAGTAACGCCCTGGCAATGTCAATTAAGTATATCTCGCGTCAATATCCCCTAGTGTTAGCAACATTCTAATCCAACTAGACCAGGGATAGCAAACCAATTTAAGCAGGTGTATTAAAGAGCATATCCCAATCTTTGCGTGTTTCAGAAGTCAAAAAAGCAAGTGGCATTAAGAAAGAAAAAAATCCTTCTACATCAAGTTTGGTCAAAAAATCTAAACGTTATAAATTTTTTTTTATAACGTTTAGATTACTTTATTTTTGTTTTTATGTCAACGGGACAGGGACGTACACCATATACAATAATTGACGGCATCTGAACTTGTAAAATGTTTACACACACGTTACAAGAAGCACGGCCGTGCGATAAAGATATAGAGAAAATAACCGCACTCATTGTCATATTCGGTAACCGGATAAAATAGAACAGTAACAAATAGGAATATGATAAAATGATAATTTGGTAAGTCAGGTTATTTTAGTTTAGGTTAGGTCAGTTAGGTGTGTTTGATAGTTTTTTTCAATTCTGTTTTGTCACCGGTCTTTTAATGGAACCGTCTTATTCATTTTATTAAGTCGAAATAAACATAATATTTTCGCATATCATTCGCCATCCCTGAAGTGGCATAAGCCATTTGTATCAAATGGCGCACTCGAGTGGAAAGCGAATGGAACAGTTGTCGCAACGGCGTCAGGTCGTTTGGACGATACGACCTACAAATCGTTGGCTCAAGATTGTAAAGCCAAAGTCTGATGGAGAACTTGCCACGCCTAGGTCTTGCATCAAGCAATAATTTATAAGAAATGAAAATAATTTTGTTGTATAAAATAATTGTATATACAAAATATAATGGTGAAATTATGTATAGTCCCACAAAATTATTTAAAATATCACTTATTTGTGAAAGCCCGTAAAGGCGTATACTATAAATAAATAAAATAGATAAGTTAGAAGCTCAGAGTTTGTCTGGTTAGGGGCCATCCATAAATTACGTCACACGAATTTCATGATTTTTTGACTCCCCTCCCCGTCCCTGTCACATTTGTGAGACCCCTTCCCCCTTGGCGCGACATTACACGTTTTGCAATATCTTACTAAAAGTGATAAAGCTGGTAATATTCATCGTGATCATATTTACAGCAACGGAGGGGGCGAGATGGGATGTTTTTTGGATGTGTCGAATGAAATCTTTACGGAGAGTATCGGGATACGGATATATTTTTGTGAATTCACTGCGCGAGGGGAGGGGCCAAATGGGATACTACGAAGTGTTGACCTTTTCGCGGGAATATATGTGGGAGAACACGGGGTTTCAATGTTGTTTTCTTTCGTTTTGAAAATTCGTACAGTCAGAAGGACTTGTCAGGAAAATTCCTGTCATCTGGTAAGCCTAACTGCATGTAACGTCATAAAGCTGGTGACTCCCCCCCCGTACGCCTTGTCACACAATGTCACACTTCTCTACACCCCCACCCCTTAAGGTGTGATGTAATTTATGGATTTTTTTTTACATGAGCTCCACACAGGAGGCCCTGAGGAACATAATTTACCTTAGGGCTTATGTCATTTTTGGGGATGCTGTGTGGAGGTTTTTTAAGGAAAGGAAGGAGAGGAGAGTTCTGGGAAGGAAAAGGATTTAAGAGGTGGCTAGGAATCTGGGGTTCAGTGTGTCCTGGTCATCCCCCTCCAAGACAAACCTCACCCCATGAACCCGGGCACCCAAATCATCAAACGTAGCGAACCACTTGGGGTAACCTATGGCAGAGGAGTTGGTTATCCAATAAAGGTTCCCGGGGCGGCGGTACCCATCCCCGCCTCCCAAATAGATGGCCCCTTACCATCCAGTTGTCGCGGGTGAAATCAACTGAGATCTCCATCATTGCGCAAGAAACATAATCCGCTTATGATGATGGAAGTAGGAGGAATTGTATAATATTATTAGATTAATCGTATCCGGGGATCATTGTATTTCATTTATCATAGTTATTTTTTTTTGTAATAAATTATTATAAAAATGTTTGCACGAGGTATTCATCCACTATGATCATAAGCCTTTTGCAATGGTTTCAAGTTTCGATCAAGCCATTAGTATTCATTGCAAGTGGCGAGCAAAGAGCCTTTGCTAGAAATCTTTGATGTTAATGAGTTGAACGACCAAATAATCAGCGACTCATATTGTATAATATACAATATGTATCTATGTGTCGATAATGACAACACTCAGCACTGAACTATTATAATTGTGTGGCTGAACTGATAATGATAAATTGTTTGCATATTATATCTTAAGCTTTCAGATGTTATTATCTTAGTGCTTAATTAATAAATTTATCTAATATTTTGAAACCATATGTGTGTGTATATTGTATATATATTAACTCCACAGACACAGAAAAGGCCTGCACCTTTTTTTAAATATGAATACCGCACAAGAATCCCAACTGCTCCCGTCTGGAGCCAGTGATACTATGGTATCCCCAATTTTATTTATTTTTATTTATTTCTTCTTCACAAGTTTGATTCATTTGTCAGCATGTAATTATTAACCCCACTAGGGTTCACCTGTATCGGGGTTAATAATTTCACAATTTATTCAAAATAACACACATAAATATCGGCCATAACCAAACAGTTAAATAAAAGCAAAATACTAAAATTTTAAATATAAAAAATAAAAAAAGATAAGTGTAGAAAATTTGTAGAAAAAATAACAAATGAATTAACAACAATTGGGTATGTTGTTGTGTATGTTGTGAGGCTGAAGGTAGTGGGGAGGGGAAGGAGATGGGTAAGAGGAGGTGGGGAAGTACCTGGCTATTCAGACCTGGTCACCAAACACGGCTAAAGCCATTTCAAGCAAGGTTTCAATTCTGAATGGTAGTCTTACACCAGGGCGATACTGAGAGTATCTTCCACTCTGGAACGTGCCGCAAATATACTATATATCATTTTAAATGAGTTAATTGCGAAATGACACAAATTATACAAATAAAATTTATTTTCCATGCCGGGATTCGATCCCGCGACCTTCAGATTGCGAGTCAAGAGCCTTACTGCTAGACCACGCCGGCCGTCAAAACTGCTTTAAGGGTTTACTATTCGTATTTCGACAGATTTCTTACATATCTCCCTTAAACATTTGAAGTTTTTAAGCTCTTAAAAAAATATATGTTATTTTTTAAGATAATATCTAGATACGTACCACGCCAAAACGCAAATTATATGAAATTCCCTCGATAGAAAAAAATCGCAAAGTATGCTCCGAAAATTATTTTAAACAAGTCTATTTATTTTATTTTACAAGTTATATTTGTGAAAAAATTCACAATGTTTCTTTAAATGATACTTAAGATACGTTCCACGAGATTTTTGCTCTATTTTAAACGAGTCATGTTTTATTAAGCTTTTTCGCAATTTTCGCTGCTATTGTACGACTTAAAATATTAGCGCGCTCTGTCCAACACTCGTAATTACATATCTCTCCATCCTCTTCTTTTTCAGCGCCGTGCGTTTCAAGAGTGCGGCCTTAAAGTTCAAAATCTTCTAATTACGAACCCCTTTTTGGTTATGGTTTTAACGTTTAATGTGGAAAATTAATTTCTTTAAAAGGTGATCATAAAACATTTAAATATTTATTTATTTATTTACGCCTTGATGGTTTTTACAATATGTAATATTGGTAAATTGTGCAGGAGCATCATAACAAGTATATAGCATATAAGTAATAAACTGAGCATTAAAGACATAAGCAGGCACAACACAAGTAGGTAAAAGAATTCAATAAGTAAGTTGTACAAATGAGTTCAATAAGCAGATTCGTATTTGGGCTCACGCTTACAGTATACGATTCAGACATTATTGTCAGTGCCTGCGCTTCGCAAAATATAAAAGAAAACACGCTTTTTGGCGAAAGTTTTCTCTTGAATTAATCAAAACAGGCGGCTGGTGTTCAACGGGAATTTAAATCTTATCGTCATCTACATACGGAGTGTTATCGTTAGCGGCCTGATCCTGAATTTCACACGACGTGGTGCATCAAATTAACTTAAACGTTTAATGCTTAACGAACATAACAAGCTGGTTGGCCGTATCTAGTTATTTACCTGCCCGAGCGAAGCCTTTAAATTCTATCAGTTAATTACCAGTGGACAAAACCAGTTTAAAGCTGCAACCTGAAACCTGCAACCATACGCACGAATACACGAACCAAATCGAGGGATGAACGAAATATATCGACATTATGATATTTATTAAAAAACTAGCTGTAATATGAAAACTTCAATAGTTCTATTTGAATATTATAGATGGCAGCACTTCCGTTTGTATCTATTACGTGAAGCGAGTGTGTACGACAGACGCTAGCGTATTAATAATATAGATATATCACAGTCTTCTTTGTTCTAAATGGAAAAGTTGTTGAAAGAAATCATTTATGTTTTTATATGTGAATGGTCCCCGTTAAAACATCTGTTCGTTCTTTTAATCAAATTAAGATTAGCTGTCAAGAATAATTTTTGTACGTTATGGTTGCATGTTATGATCGTCAATTTGAGAGTCACCAAATGTAACGAGAATTCGAAACAGTTCAACCTTACTACTTAGAGGTCAAAATGCTATAAAATTTCGCACGTAGGTGGTGTCTAGAAATCCGTATTTTCATTTCGATAATAATAACGTTCTACTTGTAATAATGTAAGAATTCTTTTGAAAGATGTGATTTTTGGCATCCATGTTTTTAATGGAATTTGACAGCGGCATGCAATGTTTACATGCGGGAGTAGTGCTCTGCGAATATGATTTTTTTTCTTCTTTTTATGGCTTGTGACTTTTGTTATTTACAGGACAGTCGTTCTTTAAATTGTATGTTTGATCAACGTTAGATATTATTGAATTGATAGAATATAATAACCTTTGTAAGGAAACTTAGGCACACGCAATTAGATCATATAAGTCTTTTCCCTGTTCTTTTAAAAAAATCACAATAAAAACGGAAGCATTCCGCGTTCTCAAAGCATTTATGAAACCGAAAATGCCCATTTCTGTGAGAATGCGGCGGGTATATAATATGTTGTGGGCAGATATTGGTGTAAATTCTGTTCATATTTGTATTAAAAGCAAACCCTCTCGTAACACAAGTACAGCTTTTTATGGGGTATAACTTTAAATTAAAATTTCTATGTAAAATCACATTAAATCCAAAGAATATAATGTTATACAAAGTGTCGGGAATAATGTGCATAATTTTATAAAAATGAAAAAAAGTTAGAACATACAAAACCTCAAAAATAGTCTTAGCCATAAAGGGGTATTTAAAAAAAATGTTTCTTTCACAGTGCCATGCAAAAACATTTTTTTATGGTTTACGCTTATATTTTTTGTAATGTAAATAATAATTTTATTGTAATACATAGAAAAGCTTCCATTTATTCGTAGCATATTTTGATGCTCTTAATGTAAACCGATTCGTCGTAAAGATAAATCCAAATAGTATCTAAATAGGATTTCACGTACAGCTTCATCTCCGCCTGTCTCGACCGTATGTCTCGTGACGGGCATCGAAAAATCCCACGTAAACATACTTTATATAGATAAATAAATGGATAATAAATAAAATTAAAAAAATCTAAATGACAGTACAAGAAAAAAGATATATAACTCTTCTGGAATTCCAACGTTTAAATGTAAACAATGTTGAATTGCATGCATGGAAAAAAGAAATTCTTCTTTCGAAAAATATTTTAGTATGCGCAAAAAGAAATGGAATTTCTGAACAAGTTATTTATACTTTTTTTACTTCTACCATCATGTCATGTAAATCACCTCCCAGAGTTGGTGCACTTTACCCCCGGACACTTTATATGTATAAAGGTATTTTTTTAAAATAATTAAATAAGTAAATAAATTTTATTAAATGAAGACATCATGAGTGGAAACTCAATCAAAAATCTGGAAACAGAAAAATCAGAAAAAGATATTGGCACCTCTGGGACTCGAACCCAGGACCTCTATCTTTCCGGACGAGTGTCGATATCAAATTCGGTCACTTATAACTGTATTATACTTCGACTAAGAACCACCCACATTATCTTCATTTTCTTAACGCATATTTTATAAGTTCTTAGTCGAAGTATGATACAGTTAAAACTGACCAAATTTGATATCGACACCTTGGCGCAGTAGTAAACGCGCTCGCCCGGAAAGAGAGAGGTTCCGGGTTCGAGTCCCAGAGGAGCCAATATCTTTTTCTGATTTTTCTGTTTCCAGATTTTCGATTGAGTTTCACTCATAGTGTCTTCATTTAATTAAATATTACAATTTGAGTTTTTACTCATAAAAGTTAAAATAAAAAATAATTAATAAATTTCATTTGAAAAAAAAGGTTATTAATGACTCACTTAGCATCTTGCAGCTTGGTGTCCGCCGTGACGAAGTAGACCAGCTGCACGGCGGGCGTGCTGATGATGAGGTTGTCCTCGTCTATCTTGGTGCCCCCGAAGAAGACGGGAAAGACGTGCGTCTGCCACGTCACGGGGTTGAACATCACGGGGAAAGTCAGCTTCAGGTCGCCACGCTCCACCTGGACAACAATTAACATTTAATCAATCAATTGGTTAATCAAACTAAATTTGTTTAATTACTTGACTTGACAGAATTAGGGACTAATTACTTATATTTAACGATAATATAAAGTAAGTAAAAATACAAAATAGTTTGTTCACAGATCTCCTTTCTAGGAGTTCGTGTTCCGAGGCGGACTGTAGATTGTGTATGGGTATATAGGGTTTAAAAATGGTTTAAAGTAGGTTGAAAAATGTTTGTGTTTCAAATAGATTAGTGGCAGGGAGGGAAGGCGGGAGGGTGTGGGGAATATGGAAGGGGGAGAGGAACGAAGGAAGGATGGAAGATGGACGAGACACGGAGGCGGGGAAGGTGGAAGGTGGAAGGGGAATGCGGGAGGGGAAGGATACACGGAAAGAGAACGGGGAAGCATGGGTAATGGAAAATAATTTCTTTCTTTGAGTGGATTTGTAACGCATGCCGGGTACTCGCTAGTTTTAAATAAAACTGATGTCGCCAATTGAAGTATAGACTCCTTGGTCCTAGATAAGCCAATGAAATGGATAATCTGTTAAAAATATGTAAAATATACATAATCGATCCAATGAAAATAGCGATTAAGCGAGATCAATTATTTATTCCATTATTTCACCATCTAACTATCCAATATAATAAATAAACACTCGCCATACGTAGAAAACTCGGTGAATTTATCTGATAATAGCCACTGTGCATAGGTTCGAGTCCCGAAAGATAAACTCAGAATTATACTTAAATTAAAATAAACCAATCGTTAAACCGTAAATCGAAAAGATGAGCATTTCCGCAAAGGATTAAAGAATATTGGAAAGTTAAATATATTTTTAACATGCAAATTTATTCATTTAGTCAGAGAGCCAAATGTCTAAGCTGAATGCATTTTTAACAATTTTTTTAGATCAAAAAGTAATGTGTTTTTACCACGTGTACATTCAATAAAACAAAGTCTGAATTCGAAATTAATTTTAGATATCTTAGATAACTTACTTAATTTATTTTTGGAAAATTCTCAGCTTTTATGTAAATTTGTACCAATATTGATAAAAATCACGTTTAAAATTTCTGGTACAGAATCCGTTAGTTCCATTCCGTGACCATATCGATCGTCCAGTTGATTAGACAGACATCTCCAAATACTAAGTTTTGAGATAATGAGGAAAGCAATATTCGAATGCTCACCATAAATCAAATATTATTTAAACGTGTTTTTACCTTACATATTAAATAGAGGAGGCATCAATTTGGGAGGCGGGAATGGGTACCGCCGCCCCGGGAACCTTTATTGGATAACCAACACCTCTGCCATAGGTCACCCCAAGTGGTTCGCTACGTTTGGTGATTTAGCAGGGGTGCCCGGGTTCATGGGGTGAAGTTTGTCTAGGTCTCGAAGGTGGATGACCAGGACACACTGAACCCCAGATTCCTACCCACCCCTTAAACCCCTTTCCTTCCTACCCACCCCTTAAACCCCTTTCCTTCCTACCCACCCCTTAAACCCCTTTCCTTCCTACCCACCCCTTAAACTCCTTTCCTTAAACCTTAAAACCCTTAAACTTCCTTAAAAAAACCCTCCACACAGCATCCCCAAAGATGACATAGGCCCTGTGGGAAATTATTTTCCTCAGGGCCTCCTGTGTGGAGCTCATGTAAAAAAAAAAATACGGTCCGGTACATTATTACTATGACATTTTGAAATATTTTACTAGTGATCCAGAAAACATTTGTTTAAATCACTACAAATTTCTGCATTATAATTGGTTTGGTAATCTGTGTAATTGAGTAATCTGAGTATTGTACCAGATGGAGGGTATTTTTCCATGTGTATGTATGCTTCAACTTAATTTTTTCGAAGATATCTGACTAATCAATCGATCGATCTCGTACATTCTTATACTATGGATAGTTCTTTTGATTTAGCTTATCAGAAGGATGGAGAAATACACGGGCTCATTCCAAATAGTTAAGTGGAATATAAAATGTATGTTTCATAATATTGATTTCAACACAATTCACGACCTTCCTTAGGGGGGGAGTCTTGCCGAGTGTTTTATGCAACGCGTTTTTTTCAAAGATATAAATTATTTTCGTTCACAATACTTTTGTTACATGTAAAGATATAATTGAACAAGAAAAAACACTATAGAAAATTTGATTTGAATATCTGTACAGTGGAATCCGTTTATAATGACATCGAAGGGAAATGACAAACACGTCATACTAAGCGGACGTCATACGAAGCATTTTGTAGAAAATAAACAACCTCCTGTTTTTGTTAGGTATAAATGTGTGTATTTATTTTAATAGAGAGAAACACAGCGTATTAACGTTGTCGGACGTTACGTGACCCGCACAGCGAACAGCTGCGTTAGGAATCATGTCGGTCACTATAACCGAAATAATTTTCCATGAATCACAATAAGCGACATGTCACTATAAGCGAAGTCTTTATATCCGACTTTGTTATAAAGAATTTTATATGAAAACCAAACTTCGCGGGGTAATTACGTTATATTAAGCAATTGGTCAATATAGGCGGAGTCATAATAACCGGATTCTACTGTCGCAAGCAGAGGGTCCGTCCAAATCAGCTGGAAACTTGGAGTTCTTAGAAATCCCGGTCCGCTCCGTTTTCTGTTCTACCTGCTTGGTGCGCACCGCTCCTAACTTTTTTCTAGGTCGAATTTGATACTATAACTTTTGGAATGTATTTTCTACACCTGTAGGAAGATTTTAAGGCAACAAAAAAGTCGATTTTTTGGATCGGTTGGACCAGACTTCCCCCTTAAATAATCTTATAATAAGACTACATTATTAGACGATTATTATTGACGGCCTCCGTGGTCCCGAGGCAAGACTCTCGACTCACAATCCGAAGGTCGCGGGTTCGAACCCGGCGTGCGCAAATAAATTTTATTTGATTAATTTGTGTTATTTCACAATTTATTCATTTAAAATAATATATAGTATATTTGCGGCACGTTCCAGAGTGGAAGATACTATCAGTATCGCCCTGGTGTAAGACCACCATTCAGAATTGAAAAGTTGCTTGAAATGGCTTTAGCCGTGTTTAGTGACCAGATCTGAATAGCCAGGTACTTCCCCACCTTCCTCTTCCCTATCTCCTTCCCCTCCCCACTACCTTCAGCCTCACAACATACCTCAACTGGGGATGCCATAGTCTCACTGGCTCCAGACGGGAGCAGTTGGGACTCTTGTGCGGTATTTCATATAAAAAAAAAAAAAAATTAGTTTAGACACCAATTTAATTCACGATGAAATCACTAAAAAAACAATACACAAAACGAAATCTTACAATATACATATATTTGCGTATTCACCAAGGCAGCATTTTAAATACTGTATTTAAATAGCATAAAACTGCCGCTGTATTTACATAAATGTGATTAACTCATATTATAATCATAAATAATTATTTTAGTATCCCACATAAAAATATAAACCGGCTCGCTTTTAGGTCATGTTGATAAATTATTATGCATTGGAACTAACGTCTTCGTTTACGATTCTAATATATCATCAAAATGGATTATTAAATATCCAGCTAGCATCCTCGTTAATTACACGCAGGGTTTGTTAATATTATTGGAAAAGCTATAAAGGGGTGCATAAATTAAGCTTGATTTATTATTAAATTATATACACATATAGGTATATAAAATTATGACCTTAAAAGGATGCACGGAAATATTAACACTCTCGATAAAAAACGTTTTTAATAAAATTCTCGATACTCGATAAATACTCGATAAATAAAATTATTAGAATAGTAAAAAAAATAGCCGAATAGGCCGAATATCGAATAGTAGCCGAATACTCGTGGCATTCCTACAAATTATTACCGTTATTCGAATTTACTTCTAAATAATGTACAAGCTCCATATTAATGGCCCTGAGGTGATTAATTCCCCTCATGTCATATTTGGGGATGCTGTGTCTTTTTTCGGAAAGGAAGGAGAGGAAATTCTGGGAGGAACAAGGTATGAGGGTTAGGTAGGAATCTGGGGGTCAGTGTGGCCAGGGTGAGAAATCTCACTCCATGAACCCGGGCATTCCAAACGTAGAAAACTATTTGGGTTTTATTATGGCAGAGGTGTTGGTAATCCAATAAATGATTTCCCAGGCGGCGGTACCCATAACCGCCTCCCAAATCTCTTGACACCAGCGAAATTTTTTTTCTAAAAATTTTACACAATCAATAGTAAAAGTTATAAATTGCAAATATTCTGCTTTCCCAACATAAATATATTTCTCTATCGATTTACGTATTTTAATTACTAAGGCCCAGTTTTTCGCAGAAATTAATCGTGGCAAAATCATCACATGGCCATTCAGCGCCATTCTGTTTTTTTTGACACTTGAAAGGTTTCGGTTAAATGCCGATTCTAAGCCCGTTTCAGCTTTTGAACAACTTGTGATCAGCTAAAGGGGATAACTTTCATGTTGGTAAGCATGTCGGCTCAATAATTATAGATATTTTAAATAGGTGTGTACCTATGTTAGGTAACAAAATTAATTGATTGTTCTTATAATATGCAAATACGAATATTTGTAATTAATGACAGATGAAAATTTGAATAAAAGGTGGCCCGTGAACATTTTGAAAACTGAATGCACTGGGACTGAATATAAGGAACGCGGGAGGGGAATTGGCGGAACGGGGAAACAGGAGAGGGGAAAGGGAACCCGGGGAAGGTGGGAGGAGAACGCGGGACGCTGGACCCCTCCAGCGTCCCCTACCCCTTTTATTCACCTTTAGGCCACCTTTTATTCAAATTTTCATTTGTCATTTATTACAAATATTCGTATTTGTAGATTATAAGAACAATCAATCAAATTTGTTACCTAACATAGGTACACACCTATTTAAAATATCTATAATTCTTGATCCGATTCTAAGTATTAGACGAGTACTTCAAATAAATTCATTTATTTAAAGAGTTCCGAAAATTAAATTTTGATTTATAAATCATTGTTTTGCAAAATGTCATTACAATTTGGCTATTCATACTCGGCGTTTAACGGGGAGGTTTCAAATTAAAAAAAAAAACAACCAAATTTCGCTGAATGGCCATTTCATGACAGTGTTATATTTTAATTTCTGCGAAACAACTGGGACTAAATTATATTATTTATGTAATACGTACTTAGTCAACAATGTGCAACTACACCACTCCTTTGACAAAAGTCATCAAAAGTAATGAAAAAAAATCATGCATGCAGTTCACAAACGGCAGAGTATCAGGAGTATGTAGGATAATTGTGCGGTTTATTTATTGTAATATTGTTACCATCTTTAAAAATTATTTAACATTTTATTTTACGAAGCACTACACAAAGAGGAGGCCGATAGACTACGAAGCACCGCACAGAGAGGACACCGATTAGTCTATCTCATTCTCTCGCAGGCTAAATCTGCATGTGTTTGTCTCTTTTTAGTGTCGTTCGTTCCCGTTTTATCGAGTTTCAAATCACAACGGTGTTAAAGAAGTTATTAAAAAATTTGGTTAAATAGATTACGTTGGGTTAGGTTATGAATATTTAAAAAAAAATTCCTCACTTTTAATGTCTCTTCAAAAGGGTGTGGAAACGCCACTTCGTTGAATTGTCATGGAACGATTACGGCCGTTGTTCCTAATCCTACTGATTTTCCCAAAATTTTTGGCTCAAAACTCCTCAAATGCACAAATACATTCTTCCCAACGCAACTCTCCGACCGAATCGGGCGTTACTAAATAAATCACTTAGCTGATCGGAGACTCAGAATGATCGATCGAAAAGTTGGAAACAACGACCGCTAGTCCCTAGTCTTAAGTGTAGGCATACAATTCTAAATTAACCTTAAATGTGATGAAATTCATCAAACTTTTTAAAATTCCTAAAATATTTTTTCGCAGATTTATCAATTTCTATGACTTGTCTGGGAACTAGGATTTGGAAGGTTTTATATGTTATTTTTCACACAAATCACTATAAGGATTGTACTTCTAGAGCTTTTATATGAAATTTGAAAAGCTGTTAGCTTGTTAAGGTCAAAATATTAATTGTTCAGGAAAGCGAATTTTTTTTTCACAAAATCATATCTCCTATTTTTGTAGACCGATAATAATGAATTTTTATTAATCAATAACTTTGAATCGGCCTGTCAGAATACGTAATATCTTTTGAAAATTTCTCTAACAATAGCATTTAATTCATTTTTAATTTTTCCGAAAAAATCCTCTTAAAATGCACGTTGTAAAAGACGTATTTATTTTCTAGAATTATTTCGACGATGCAGATTTGTACACGGTTGACATTAGTCACATGAGAACGGGTCGTTTCTACGACTCGTTCTTGAGTTCAACAGCTCGGCTGTGGAACGATTTGCCGGCCTCTGTGTTTCCTCCCTCCTACAATATGGGTCTCTTCAAGACCCATGTTCACTCCTTCCTCTCCTCAAAAACACCCTCCACACAGCATCCTCAAAGATGACATAGGCCCTGAGGGAAATTATTTTTTCCTCAGGGCCTCCTGTGTGGAGTTAATGTAAAAAAAAAAAAAAAAGATCGAAAGAGAGAAAAAAAACGGAGAAAAATGACTGGTCTATTTGTTCTGTTATCGGAACCAATCATATAGGTCTCTTAGAAAACTTGTGTCTCCCTTAATAATAATATTTGGATGATTTATATAGCGCCGTTTTTGTGAAAAATTACCAAAAGGGCTCTGTACTGTACCCTTACTATCAAAGTTAGAAATATGATACAAACGGTGGTAGAAAGAGAAAAGAGCAGGCTTTATTTTCCAATCAAATCAAAAATTAACCGAAAAATAAATAAAAAGTACCCCTTTATGAATCGAAAATTTCTGACCGCAATTGCAAAAAAATGAAACTTTGAGAATTTTTCAATAATTTTTTTGACTTGATATTACCAAACGGTGAGTTGACGATGCGGTTTATAATACATTTGTCTAATAAATTATGTATGTGTTTTTATTTATTTTCGCTAACAGTAATTTTAGTTAGAATAAAAGTAAGGTGAATAATTTTTAAAACTTTTTATGCTTGTATGCAATTCAAAAATAATATATTAATTTCAAAGAGTATTTAATCACCTTTCCGAAACAGTTTTTAGTTTTTGGATACATTCAAAAATACTCAATTTATTTGGATTTTATTGAAAAATGGAAAAATTTTGACCTTCTGAAAAAATGCGGTCGAGGACTGAGGGGTTAACTCATTTTTGGTTTTATTTTCCTTTACAGCATATCAAATTTTCGTTACCGGTATGGAAGTGAAGTGAGCTACTTACATCGTCAATGACTTTATCCAGATTGAGGATATCGTTGGTGAAGCAGTTATCCAGCCACCTGGCGCAGGCTTCCTTGTAGGTGAAGGTGTCCTCTTCCCAAGACACGGAGGCGTTCTGGACCATCTCGTCCAGGATCCGCAGCTCCTTCCACACGGCTGAGCGCAGCATGTTGGGGTCTCCGTCCTTGGACACTACTATCAGTCTGCCGAAACGACCTGACAAAAAAAAGGCAAGGATTAAAATCACTGTTCGCTTCCGGTGAGAATTCAAAATGGAAACCGGTTTTGTTCTAATTGAAAACTCGGATTTCCGGAAATAGTTTTTTTATGTTATAAGATAGTGTGTTTCTTAATTACCCACGTACTGGCGGTGGCAGAAGTTATAGAAAAGGTAAAAGCACGTTAACTATCTTACGTATTTTTTTGGTTTCAAATGTAAAATTTAAAAAAATATATACGTATGAATACCCCGCATAGGTCCGAAAAACTCCTAAGTTTTCTAGGAATAATAAAAGCCACTTAAAAATTCTGTATTATATGATATTCAATCTATTTTATGTCTTCGTAAGCTTGGAAACGATTTTTATAACATTTGAAGCAATTTTGTTGGAAACCCGTCTTTACGGAAAATGGATATCACTTGTGCTAATAATATGAGAGCAGATAGGTGACATTTTTCACAATTCGGAAGGCGGGTATGGGTACCCCGGAAACCATTCATTGGATAACCAACACCCCTGCCATAGGTCACCCCAAGATTCGGTACGTTTGGTGATTTAGAAGGGGTGCCTGGGTTCAATAGAGGTTTGTCTAGGTCTTGGAGGCGGATGCGTTTGCCTATCTACTGCCGGGCCGGATTGGAAAATACCGGTTTTAACCTCTACAGTCGGACTCTCTCAACCCATCGCCACGCATCGCAGTGGGAGGTATGGATTCATACGTTCATTAATCCTGGTTACACACATTCCTAGCCACCCCTCATACCTTTTCTTCCCAGAACTTCCTCTCCTTTCTTTCCCTAAAAAGACCCACTACACAGCATCTTCAAAGATGACATAGGCCTTGAGAGTAATTGTTTTCCACAGGGCCTCTTTTGGGGAGCTAATGTAAAAAAAATAATAATTTAGAAGTAGATATAAATGCTCTCACCAAGTAAAAACGGACATTCCATTAAAAAGCCCACATCCGTTTTAATTTCCGTTGTAATAAAACTTCTTCATAAATTTTCCGACTGAAATATCTAATTTTTGGTATCATTAATTGACCTGTCTCCCAACTTTCACATATTTTGCAAGTAAAATTATATTATAATATATTATAAGTGCCTACCCTGAACTGATCAGATTATATTATAAGTACCTACCCTGAAAATTAATGGTAACATTTTTTGTTCCTTTGGTTCTATTTTTCTAGAATCATTTCCGATTGAATTACGAATAATAAGTTTAGTATTAACAAGTTTTGATCTTGCAAACAAAATACTGAAAACGCATTATTTGTACGCAATGTTTTCTATCAACGTACGCACAAATATGCACGTCATAATATTACAAAAGATGGACATCCTCATTTTTGCTCAACATCCCGTTATTTGAAAAAAAGCAAGTATAAATTATTTACGATTTCCTCTTCACTATAACAAGAAGTTGTTATTCTAAAATTTGCTAGCCTACTGATTAACTGTTTACCCAATGTTTTAAGTAGTTTTTCTATCTACCTATTCAGAAATTGAGCTCAAATATTAAAATTAACTTATCAAATTTTTTAAATTTTGAACGGAACTCTGATTCGTAAAATCAACTTAAGATGGGTTGTTTCAAAAAATTTGATGGATTCATCAAATATTTGAAGTTGATTTTCACGTTCTGTGTAAGTTCTATTCAAGTTCTGTTATTATATCGTTATAGGACAGCTGCTTCACAAAACTGAAATAATCACAGAACTTGAATAGATGGATAATTAACACAGAACGTGAAAATTAACATCAAATATTTGATGAATACATCAAATTTTTTGAAACAACCCGTCCTTATTAAGTTTTTAATATTCGAACGGAACTCAAATATTTAAGGATGTATTATTCATAAGTATTTTTCGCAGATCCATATTTGGGTTACTCCTCTTAACGCGATTAAATATGAATAAAGATATGGTTAGGTTTAAATTTAAAAAATATATTAAGTTCGTCTTCGGAATACGGTATTTTCACCTAACAGGAAGGTGAGACCCACACGATTCTGTGACAGGGGGTCACCGTTGAAGATATTGAAGGTCATGGCATGATTCTTGTGTCACGAATGTATGTCAAACTAAACATGCTAGTTTACAGTATTATAGTGGATATTATGTTCTTGAAGCTATCATCGTCTTTATAATAATATCATATCAGTTTTTTAGTAAAGTTTCTCTTCCACGCGCGTTGAACAATGTAGACAAGAGTAATGAATATTTGGTGGGCAGCAGGAAACAGAATGGAATTTTTTGTATGAGCTTTTTTCATTACAGCTTATCATCTGGGAGATGATAAGCTATTTTTTTATTAAAAAAATCATACTTCTAGGTGCCATAAGGCGAACAGCGAAAGTTTATAGCTTCTGGGAGTTTAAAAGTGTAGAAAATGATGAATGTAGGAAATTCATTCGCACTGATCAGAAATTTCTAAAAAGTTGAGTTCGTAACATAATTTAAAAAGGCAATCTTTTAGAATAGGCTACAACCAACAATCCAACGACCTAACCTAACCTAACAATCCAACAAGTAACTACAATACAAAATTTGGGCAAAAAAGCTTCTATACTACGATACTAAAATCTACAACAAAATACTACTTTCACTCAAAAACCACGATAACATTACAATTAAATCTCAAATAAAAAGCTGGTTACAACAAACTTAGGGTGATCAGAAATAGTAAATCCACTGACTGAAACAAAAAAATACAGGCTGAAATCGAAACTACTCAACTGCACTAAAAATACGCTTTGTAATATATTTTGTAAATATATCAGAAAAAAGCACGGTAGATCCCAGTAAGGATAGCAATATCTATATTTATTACAAAAAAAATATTTATTATTATACATGTACGTCAGGTATCGTACCAGTAAATGGTGCTATAGAAAGTTGACTATTTTATTACATATATATTTAAATTATTAATTGTGATCCATACAGATTTCAAAGAATTACTGTTTCTTTAATTTAGATCAAATTTTTTTTAACCCAGGCAGGTAAATGAAATTGATTTCTATCATTTCTAACCAGGAAAGTTTTTTGTCCCGCTTACATCTGTTAATCTCCAATGAAACCACAATGAAGAGACGAATAATGATATTACGCCAGCTTTTTCCACCGACTTAGCTCGAGTTTTTTATTGAATTTTTATCTTGCAGGCACCCTGCGGGGGAAGAATTATAAAATTAGGAATTAATGTAATAATAAAGAATTAACTAAAGTAAAGGCCGCACTGCGTGATAACAATTAGATTTTTTTATAATTCATCATGTACTGGCTTCAAAGATACTGCTGATAGGTTCAAGGTAAAGTCTTCCTCATTAAAAAAATCACGACCCTCAAGTCTGTGATCTAGTCTGTAATATTCTAGGTTAACAACCCGAAATACGTACTTAATACTAAAAGTATTGCGACATCTATGAAACCATTTTAAAAACCAACGAATTGGTATCATTAAAACCATGCTTTTATGAATATCACCCTTTTGAAGAAGGAATTCCTGTAAAGGTCACAAATATTTGCACGGCTATTTCGCTGGGCTGAACCAATCTCGGGTGGTTATTCTGCTTTCTAGTGAGAAAGTCTCACCGTGGTATTTGCGTGCAACATTTCACATAATTTTACGTCAAACAACCGAAAGTCTTTGAAGAAACAAATGAATAAACATTTCGGCATCCGACAGCAGACACTGTAATCGGCTTTAAACTTAAAATCACAACAAATTACATGTCAGGATTTTATTTTAACATGCCGATCATTGACCTAGTATACTTATATATACTTGGTCGAAGATGCCGGCTGTTTTAACCAGTAAGTATTGCGAAAAACCTTCAGATCCGCCATACTCTTCCAGTACACATAATAATAGTGTTTGGATATGTGAATAACATCGTTCAAGGTTTTTATCGACATTATCGGCAATTAGTCGAGACATTTGAACTTGGTGAAACGTACTTTCGGCAGTTATAATTTACGAAATTTTATACGAAAATTACGAAATTTTGAATAACAGGAGGGATGTCTATACAAATAAAACGAAATTTTGGAATAACAGGAGGGATGTCTGAATAGGTGCTGGCAATGGTTAGATCACACATATTGGAAATAAGGGGAGATGCGACATGAAAGCGTGCAGACTGTCGCCGAGTTACTACTAAAATGAAAGAAATAACAAAGCGGCGGAGCCAATGAAAGTAGGTAGAAACAAGTACTGGACGTCGCTGCGGGGACAAGTTCTTTCCTGGTCTTATGATCCTCCGAACACCGAACCTATGCGTATAATTAACTTTATACGATTTAATAACTTTGGGGTACCACACGGAAGTACGTTAGGCCCCCTTTTCTTTATTATTTACATCTATGAACTCCATGGCCAACATACAGATGGGAAAAGTTTTTATCTAGTTAAGTGATCTTTCCAACATCGAACCAATGCAAATAATTAACATTATGGAAGGTCAGTATTTCAGTAGAAAAAAACTTTGGAGTACTTCAAGGTAGTAGGTTAGGCCCTATTTTCTTTATTATTTTAGATGGCAAAAGTTCTTACCTGGTCTAGTGATTCTCCCAACATTGAACCTGTGCGTGTAGTTAACTTTGAAGAACTCCTCGACTATGTTCCTCTCCGTCTTGCCCGCCCCGCTGACCGGAGAGAAGAGGTACTCGGGGTCGATCTCATACTTGATCTGTTGATAGCCCGTGATGCACAGCAGCGTCAGCAGGATGGGGATTATCAGGAAGTATCCTGGATGCTTGCCCACGATCAGCCCTAGCTTGTAGAAGGATCGATTCAGGGTGTTGTCCACCACGGTGATGCCGCACGTCATCTGGAATAAACAAAGTTCATTATTATAAATCTGTTTGAATAAATAACTGTAAATGCAGTATTTTGAAAGAAAATATTTCAATGAAAGACGCTTAAGTCTTTGTTACCAGTAAACAGTCCGTAATTACATAATACAATCGCCTGACAAACGACGATAATTAATACGACGATGACATTTACCAAGGCTTCGCATTCCGAATTTCTTACGAAATATAAAATTAAGTTATAAAATAAAAGGAAAAGGAGGAAAACATTTCCCCTCAGGGCCCGTGTCATCTTTGGGGATGTCTTTTTAGGAAAAGAAGGAGAGCAAGTTCTGGGAAGGGTGGGTAGAAATATGGGGTTCAGTGTGTGGTATGAATATGAATCACGTATAAATCTACCCCTTCCATTGGAGTGCATGGCGCTGGGTCGAGAAAGCTCCAAGGAGAGTTTCCTTCAGCCATTCCATCCCTATCCGGCCTGCCACGTAGTTCCCGGGGCGGCGGTACCCGTACCCACCTCCCAGATTGAGATCTGGTTCTGCTATTTAATATTAATTGTCATGTAATAGGTATGAAAAATTCATGGTGTTTCTTTAAATGAGAGATTTTGCTCTATTTTACATAAGTCACGCTTTTTAAAATATTTTCGCTTACGCCTAAGAATTACGATGTATATTTTTTTAAATTTTAGCACGCTGCCTCCAACTTTACTTAACTCCCTCCCTTCTTATTCACATATTGTCTTCCTTTCAAACCATTCTTCTTCTTATTGAATGCTTTCTACGGTAATTTAAGCGATTACAATAGTGAGTACTGGCATTATGAAATTATGCGTTGCTAACAGTTCATCCGATTGCGATGAAACTTTGGGAATTTGATGTGGATGATTTGTAGTATCAAAATACCTTTTTTTCGTCCTGGCGAAGGTTTCTGGATTATTACAACCACGTGACAAACATCTGAAAAGATTTTTTAATCATTACAAATACTCTCACAAGACTGTCACAATTTAAGAATGAAATTTTGGAAACCATCGATTGTTAAATTAAAATTCAATTTTTGAAAATGTTTTAGTTAATGAATTTATTTTCACCTATGGTACCTACTAACCAAAATCGAATACTTTGAAGCTTACCAATTTAAAAAAATTTTAAATGGGTATATTTTCTATCAAATTTGATACAAATGTTAGGTGCCAAATTTGTAAAAAAAATAGCAATAGGTGGCACGCGAGCTGTTTGAAAATCTGAATGTACCAGGACTGAATATATTGAAAGCGGGAAAGAGAGGGGATCGCGAAAGGAGAGTTGGCGGGAGAGGGGAAAGGGAAGGCGGAGAAGGCGGAGTGGGAACGCGAGAGGAGAAGGGGACGCGGAAGAGGAAGGAGAGGCGGAATGGTAACGGGACGAACGGGAAAGGACACGCAGGGAGAAAATTTTTATTTATTAAGTGGCATTTATTATAAAGAAAGATCTTCAAGAATCGAGTTCGGTCATTATAATCCATTTCTATTATATCAACAGGTGAAATCTAGCATCGTGTTATTGAGTAGTCGCAGACGATGAAAAAATGCAATAGTTGCATCGACTGCTTCGAATAAATGTGAACAATATTGTATTGTCTGTGAATACAATAAAAATGTTGTAACGTGGTCTAACCAAACTCGAGAAAATAATATATTCTTCCAAACCAATCCCGGAAGATATTAAATGCTATTACGTAACGTAAGGTATCAAGAAGTAAAGTGTATTAATTCTAGAGGTAAATTTTTAAAAGTCTTGTGCCACAAATTTAATGTTGACATATTTGCGTTGATTTGATAAGCAGCTCCAAGGGTCAGTTGAGGATGATAAGGGGTCAATTCTTGATAAAACAGAAGGTCTTTGCTCGCTTTCCATTATATATTATCTTAATAAGTTATATAGGATACACAAATCAGAGTAAATTATTCATTTCGAATTTTATTTCCTGAGATAAACAATGAAGGAATATTTTAAATATAATTTCAAAGCGCTTTAAACTAGCTGTAGCTTTTGGATTTGTTAGATAAAACTTGGTTTCGCTTGTGTTGTGTCCCTGAACTAAAATCGTCACAAATTATTTTTTAGGTTAAAACCCACAATCCAACTATCCGGAGCTAGTGGAACCATCACATCCAAAATTGAAACATTAAGAGAGTGGGAATGGGGTGGAGACGACGTAGAGGAAAGAAATCGCATATTCAAATCTGGTCACCAAACACAGATAGGTAAATAAATTTGATGCAAAACGTTTCTATTTGACTGGTGTTCCTTCATCAGGGCGATACTGAGATTATCTAACGTGCCGTAAATATACTATAAGCACAGTATTTTGTATTAAATATCTGATTTTTTTTTACATTGGCTCCACATTGGATGCCCCGAGGAAAAAATCTCTCAGGACCCTTGTCATTTTTGGGGATGCTGTGTGGAGAGTCTTTTATTGAAAGGAAGGGAAAATGGTGTGAGGAGTGGGTAGGAACCAGACGGACTTACATTCTTCCCAATGCGATACAAGATGATGGGTCAAGAGAGTCCGGCTGGAGAGATCAAAATAACTCCCTCAATTAGTCTCTCCTGATCCGACCCGCCCGCTGATGGGCAAACGCATCCGCCGCCAAGACTTGGACAAACCTCACCCCATGAACCAGGGCGCCCCTGCTGAGTCTTCAAACCACTGTGACAAACCATTTGGGCGACCTATGGTAGGGGTGTTGGTTATCCAATAAATGGTTCCCGGAGCGGCGTTAAAAAAAACTAACACGCGCTAACGATTTTTTTGCGTACGTGCGAATTACATCTCAAAACCCCCGTTTTGATATTTATATGTATTATAACAACATATCGCATTACATAACCAAGTGATGTTAAAGATTTTTTTCATACGGAATCGTATCAATTTGCAACATATTCATCGCGTAATCAAACTTCTTGACCGCATTGAACTCGTATAATATAAGATATTTTTAGGAAATCATATCATTTTATTGATAATATTTTTACAAGTTATTTTTATTTATAAGCGAACAGTATGTATTTATTTATTTTTTAAATACATGATATTTAATTAAGGCATTTACATATAGTTCATGCCAAACTGGGCAGCTGCCTGGTTCATGGTGATCAATGGAGTATACTTATTTCATATAAAGTCTAGTGTAAACGTATGGATTTAGTATGCTACAAGCTGAAAATTGGAAAAATTATAATAGAAAGTAGAAGATAGAAAGGAGAAAAATACATGCATAAAGATTAGATTATAAAAATATACTTTTTGTACATGTGAAAATAGGTGCATACATACATACACATATAAATACACACGCACATAAATAAACATACATGTATATATTACGTGACCGAATACAAGAATGAAATCAAATTAACACCTCCTTTGAAAAATAATTAGAAGTATAAAAAAAAATTGATTAAATAGGTTACGTTAGCTTAGGTTGTGGGCTATTTTTCAATATTTTTTTCATAGCTTTTAATGACTTTTCAAAGAGGTGTTGAGTTAACTTGCTTCTGAGTTGGCGTGTTACCTTACATACATACATACACACACATACACATACGCGTATATACCATTCATCCTCACACATATAAACAATACATACACGTCTATCTTAGTACGAAAAACGGGCTATTTACTATCACTATCACATTCACTCATTAATTTCAATTGTATTGATTTGAATTTATTTATGTAAATACCTCACAAGAATCCCGGCTGCTTCCGTCTGTGAGACTATGGCATCCCTAATTGGGATATGTTGTGAGGCTGTAGGTAGTGGGGAGGGAAAGGCGATGGGAAGAGGAATGCGGAAAAGTACCAGGTTTTCAGATCTGGTCATCTAACACGGCTAAAGCCTTTTATTTAATTTTTATTTATTATTTGATGGTTGCAAAATTTGGGGATATTTCGACTACCATACCTAGGCACACGCCCGTGTTATGGCGGTGGTCATTTCAAGCAATGTTTCAATTCTGAATGGTGGTCTTACACCAGGGCGATACTGAGAGTATCTTCCACTCCGAAACGTGCTTTACTGGATTAAGCGCCGAATTAAGTTACTGAAGAGAGATTTTTTTAGTTAATTTATTTTATGTTGTTTTTCGCTCTGCATTACTTTCCCCACAAAACCGTTGAAATTAGTAATTTTACATTTACCTGAGCATGACTGTATAATTTTCTTTTCTCGGCCACTTAATAATATATAATAACCTTTTCTTCTAATAGTTTGCTACTTTATTGTTTATAATTGGTTGTTTTTTCTCTTCTCGTCGTACTCGTAAATTATAATTAATTTAGCTGCTTTCGTAAAAGAATTTTTACCCATGTGTATCTGCATAAACACGCATAAATTTTATATTTCCTACTACTTTTTTTCCATTATCTCCGCACGGTTGGCCATGACTTAAATAATTTCCCTTAGGGCTTACGTCATCTTTGTCGTTTGCTGTGTGGAGGGTATTTTAAGGAAAGGAAAAAGGTTTTTAAGAAAGTTCTGGGATGAAAAAAAGATAAGAAAAAACCTAACCTCATGAACCCGGGCACCACTGCTAAGTGGTTGCGAATCACTTGGGGTGATCTATGGCAGAGGTGTTGGTTGACAATGAATTGTTTCCGGGCGGCTGTATCTATACATGTCTCCCAAATTGCATTGTACTTATAATAAAATAGCCTCTTCTTCGAAGCACTGCTCTTGGTGTTTAATTTTTAAATCTATACATCATAATATAAGCTTTTCAACAAGTTTTATGTTTTTTATAAACTCAGGGTTTTGGGCTTATGTACATATTTTTGTGTACTTGTCTTTGTTTATTGTTATTTTCATCTCTACTTCAGTTTGAATCTTTTCTTTGTATTAATTACCTCTCTTCTATATACCTACTACATTGTGCGTTTGTAAATTATAATTTAGATTACTAAAATATGTAAAAATTGTATCACCTTCCACCTATATTTTGTAAATTCCCTGCATTCTCAGAAGCGTTACGAAAGAAAGCTAATATCGCCAATGAACATAAGATCTTTCAACTCCTAGGCCCCAAATAGGTCTATAAAATTTAATTTCTGTTCAAGAAAGAATTTTGATATTTAATCATTTTCTTCAGAAATATGGAAAAATTACATTAACTTACTCAGTGCAAAACGGACAAACCCACAACACACTAATTTTATAGAACCTAACCTAACCTTATTATGTGAGGTTAGGGCTTTAAAGATATTTGCTGACGGATAACATTATACAAAATACCTGCCCAAAGTCACATGAAATGAGCTACATAAAAAAAGACACTTAAAAAATAATGTAACAATGTACGTTTTTTCTCTCTGCCCTTCAATAGCGATTTAATCAAAAATATAACGCCATACTTTTTGTTTAGAAAATAAAAAGCGTATAAAAACAAGAATTAAACTGTTAAACGCTTATTGAATAACAATTACCTCTGCATAAAACTTTCTTATTTTATTACCGATCTACGTGAAAATTTGCTAATCCCGAGAAATCAATCTTAAAAATTATTTGACATAATATGCAAATATTATTAATTACGTAATAACTTCAATAAATAACCATAATGATATTAATTGAGTATTATATGTAATGTCGGCAGGTGGGAGACTGTACGGTACAGTAGGTAGAAGGGAGATCTCGCCAAATCCGGTTTGCAGATTTTTTAATGGACATGCTCGGCGCAAAAGGAAAACTTGATTTTATTTCCAGGTCAATCGCTAGCTACTTATTAACTGACTGGGCAATGAGTTACTGCTTGGTACGTGGTATATAATAGAATCGTTATATAATGGAGAACGCTAACTAACTTAATAATAATAATTAATAAACGTGCATTTTTAATAGTGCCCCAATTTTAATATTTATCCCCAAGTGCGCTCTACTGTAATAAACATTAGCAGGTACTCGAATGACGATTTGATCTAATGACTCGAATGACCCCTTTTCCGACATCTATGTAGTTTTGGATGTTCGTATAGTGTAGTAGCAATGCTTTCAACTCTTCACCATGTCATTAAAAACGAGAAAAAAACTTCACTCTTAACACTGACCCTTAACCGTAACCCTGAGCAACGCCAGATACATGACAGCTAGTTAAAATCTATCTTAGATGAAGTTGTCTTAAGGCGGCGCTATTCGGCTGAAAAAGAAGAAGATGGAGAGATGTGTAATTACGAATGTTGGACAGAGCGCGCTAATATTTTAAGTGATGAAATCGCAGCGAAAATTGTGAAAAAGCTTAATAAAACATGAATCGTTTAAAATAGAGCAAAAATCTCGTGGAACGTATCTTAAGTATCATTTAAAGTCACAAATATAACTTGTAAAATAATAGAAATAGGCTTGTTTTAAATAATTTTCGGAGCATACTTTGCGATTTTTTTCTATCGAGGGAATTTCATATAATTTGCGTTTCGGCGTGGAACGTATCTAGATAATATCTTCAAAAATAGCATATATTTTTTTAAGAGCTTAAAAACTTCAAATGTTTAAGGGAGATATGTAAGAAATCGGTGGACCCTTAAATTACACCACAGTTGATGAAGATCGAATCAACGCTTCGATATTAAATAGATATAACATCCTCCGCCCCATTTACAATTATCGACATTTGAACACTCCCCGTTAAAAGCCAACTCTCGGCTGTTTCAGCTTTGTTTCAATTTAGGACCGTTATAAAGTTAAAAAAAAATTAAAAAAACGTTCTGATCGTCATAAAATTTGTTAATGGGAGTTAAAAATACTCCAAGAATAATGATATTTTTTTAATTATTTTATTTTATTGTTATTCTTTATTGTAAGCACCCGCTAAACTGCCAAGGCAGTTTGTCAGCAGGTCAATTTCACAATATTAATATATAATACTAAAGTACACATGCAACGAGAAACCACAATATAGAAAATATGTTTAGAAGAATAACATTTCAAGTGACTTCAATACAAAGTCACAAAATACATACAGAAATAACTTAGGCAACATACTCATGGGCACATAACATACTTAAACACAGTCGTAGGCATGTTTATACATAAGATTACATATTATTAATGAATTGTTTTCGTGTTTAATTCATAGAACTCAATTTTTTTTTTAAATTCATTATAAATCTAATTTAATAATATTATTATTAAGACGAAACCCTGTCGCCGAGAAATGTTGATCGAATCCTGGCGTGGCAAATAAATTTTATTTGATTCATTTGTGTTATTTCACAATTAATTCATTAAAAATAGTATGTAGGATATTTGCGGCACGTTCCAGGTGGAAGATACTTTCAGTATCGCCCTGGTGTAAGACCACCATTCAGAATTGAAACGTTGCTTGAAATAGCTTTAGCCGTGTTTGGTGACCAGATCTGAATAGCCAGGTACTTCCCATCTTCCTCTTCCCCATCTCCTTCCCCTCCCCTTTACCTTCAGCCTCACAACATACCCCAACTGGGGATGCCTTAGCTCCAGACGGGAACAGTTGGAAATATTGTGCGATATTCACATAAAAATTTAAAAAAAGTTCCATGCCTCACTGCCATAAATCCGGGCAGGTACCAGCACTCCATTATGGACGGCTAGCTTCGCTTCTTTTGACAGTTTTTTGTTGCGCCAACGGCGAATTTAATGGAGTTACCGGCATTTACCCTTCTTTCAATATTTCTATCAGTCTTCCCATCTCTCGTAAACATACTTCCCAAATACACAAACTCATCCACCTGCTCCAAGTATTCATTAATCCCAACTATGTTGTACATTGTTTCGTACTCTCTTTTTCAAATACCATTATTTTAGACTTACTTACATTCATCATTAACTCATTCTTCATACATATTACATTCATCCTAGACATGAGCGACTGTAGATCTTCCATACTGTTAGAAATCAGCACCACAAAACTACTACAAAACCCGGAACTAAAAAAAAGACTGAGCGTGTCTTGCTGTATTCTTTATTACACAAAACAAAATTCAGGTAAAAAATTAAGAAATGCTAGCTTTAGATTCAGATATAAAAAGAAAACCGGCACCATTTGCAGTAAACTTACCTATCCAATCGATAAATAATGAAAGGCATCCACTCTCCTTCTTAATTCCGTTAAACCACACTTGGATTGCTGTTAACTGTTGGAATTATGTTTGGATTACGTATTTATTACTACCTTCTGGTATTCTATTTTATAGCCGTTTTCTAGGTGCACGTTGCCTTTGAGAAAACCTAACCAACTTTTGAGGCTGTAATTATAAGTACCTACTTACGTAAAGATTATTTCGTTTTGTCAATTCATTGTAAGATGACATAAGTGATAGCTACTTTCAGAATCGCCCTGGTAAAAGACCGCTATTGAATTATTGCACGAAATCGTTCGCCGCTATACGAATTTCTACCGATTTCTTACATATCTCCCTTAAACATTTGAAGTCTTTAAG
Organism: Glyphotaelius pellucidus; assembly: GCA_936435175.1. Lineage (NCBI taxonomy): Eukaryota > Metazoa > Arthropoda > Insecta > Trichoptera > Limnephilidae > Glyphotaelius > Glyphotaelius pellucidus. The sequence goes on from OW386543.1 coordinate 40,667,545, forward strand.
CTCTTAAAAAAATATATGTTATTTTTGAAGATAATATCTAGATACGTTCCACACCGAAACGCAAATTATATGAAATTCCCTCGATAGAAAAAGATCGCAAAGTATGTTCCGAAAATTATTTAAAACAAGTCTTTTTCAATTATTTTACAAGTTATATTTGTGAAAAAACGAGTCATGTTTTATTAAGCATTTTCAAAATTTTCGCTTCAATTTTATCATTGAAAATATTAGCGCGCTCTGTCCAAAATTCGTAATTACATATCTCTCCATCTTCTTCTTTTTGAGCCAGGAAGCGTCGCCTTAACCGTGTTTAATGACCAGCTCTCAATTTTGTAGGCGGATATGGGTACTGCGGATATAGGAATAATTTATTGGATAACTAACACCTCTGTCTTAGGTCACTCCAAGTGGCTTGCTACGTTTGGTGACTTACCAGGAATGTCCGGGTTCATGGGGTGAGATTTTCCACCAACTGCGTGGCAGGCCAGATCGGAAGAGACTGGTTGAGAGAGACTTTTTAACCTCTCCAGCAGGACTCTCACGGAACCTTGCCTTGCACCACAGTGGGTAGGATCAGTACGTAGCAAGGGGGGGCGGTCCGCCCCGGGTGCCACCCGAGGGGTGTGGCACTCGACCGCCATTTCGTCCCACCCTATCCTACTCCGTTCCACCCATATCCCATTTCGCCCCATCCGTTGTGGTAAATATGCCATACCACCCTATCACATTCTGCCCCCCCATCATTGTGGCAAATATTCTGGTAGAACCCGTGCCACCCTATCCCATTACACCCCCCCCCTGTTGTGCCATCCGCCTCGGGTACCACCGGGGTAGGATAGATTCATACGACTTTCCTATAAAGACCTTCCACGCAGCATGCCTAAAGACGACGTGGGCCCTGATGAGATTATTTTCTTCAGTGCCTCCTGTGTGGAGCTAATGTAAAAAAGATTTGAATATTCAATTACTTCTCAACCTTTCTCTTTTCTTCTTATTCCCCTCCATCTACTACCTTCAGCCACACAATATATCCAAGATGCTATACTTACTGCCTCGGAACTTAAAAAACTTTTTTGGACTCCAAAAATGTTTTTAAATACATTAGCTTAAATAAAATAAATTTAATTATATATGTGTCTGAAGATGTCTGTCTATAACTGAAACTGGAACGGTGTAACAATAAAAGTAAAATCTGTTGGGATAATAAAAATTGTGGACTTTGAACTATGGCGTTACCTAAGCCCCCTGACCGTATGCAATCTATAAATTTGGGTCGAAATCGTAAACTTTAATTGTGTTTTGAAACTAACCTATACCTTGATTAGTAGTACAAACAGACTTGGTTAAATTTAGCCGTCTTCAAGATTTTGTGTAAATGATAAAATAAAAATTTTACTTTTATTGGAATAACTTTTGATGTAACCAGTTACGAGTACCAGTTGCGACCGTTATCTTTGTGAAGTGAAACTTCTTTAATTAAATGAAGACAATATAAGCGAAACTCAATCGAAAATCTGAAAACAGAAAAATCAGAAAAAAGATATTGACACCTCTGGGACTCGAACCCAGGACCTCTCGCTTTCCGGGCGAACGCGCTAACCACTGCGCCACAGTATCGATATCCAATTCGGTCATTTTTAACTGTATCATACTTCGAGTAAGAACCACCCATACTATCTTCATTTTTCTTAACGCATATTCTATTGGCAGCTACCTTTATGTGTGATTGCAAGATTCAAACCCTTTAAAACTTCTTCAAACCTTTTGAAACTTCTTTACCCCGTTGTTATTTGAAACTCGGATGAAATGGAAATGACGCATTACAGTGCCTACGAAGCGTCAAACTGCATTTTAATTATGACGGGTTCGTGAGGTGAGGTTTGTCTAGGTCTTGGAGGCGGATGACCAGGACATACTGAACCCCAGATTCCTACCCACCCCTAAAACCCCTTTCCTTCCGAGAACTCTCCTCCCCTTCCTTTCCTTAAAAAAAGGGAAAGGGAAATTATTTTCCTCACGGCCTCCTGTGTGGAGCTCATGTAAAAAAAAAACGATCTCACTTTTCAAGGCTCCTATTGGTTGTGATTGTTTTGGCAAAAGTTTCGCTTCTACCACGTGGGAACTGCACTCGATTTTTTTTCTGTGTCTTGTTCTGTTTCATGTTTCGATTAGATTTATTAGAATTATACTCTTCTTCATTGATTAAATAAAAAGCTTTTTTTATCGTTTTGTTTTTTAAAAGAATCAACCTATAAAACAAACAATTCTATGGGTAATATTAACTATCAGAGTGGAAGATACTCTCAGTATCACCCTGGTATAAGACCACCGTTCAGAATTGAAACGTTGCTTGAAATGGCCTTTAGCCGTGTTTGGTGACCAGATCTGAATAGACAGGTAATTTCCACCTTCCTCTTCCCCATCTCCTTCCTCTCCCCACCACCTTCAGCCTCACAACATAACCCAATCGGGGATGCCATAGTCTCACTGGCTCCAGACGGGAGCAGTTGGGACTCTTGTGCGGTGTTCATATAAAAAATAAAAACACTGTGACAGATTAACTGTATGATTAATTAATCTTAAATTATTTACAAAATAAATAAAATCGACCGTTTATAGTAATATTTTTTCGACTTTTTTACTAAGCTATTTTATGGCTATATTCGTAGTGACATTAGGCACACTAAGGTGCTGCTATTAGGCACACTTTACATACGTACATATTTTTGACTTCCTATTCCTCTTAACTCAGACTTTGTTCTCTCCATTTTTTTTTTGTTTTTTTGCTCTTTTTGTTGGTTGGTTTACATACCTGATTATGGTTTAAAGTTTACTTATTATTGTATACAGTTATTATTGGACGGATGGTATGTATTATTTGTTATTTTTTGTGTTAAACCTCTGCCTGTTGTATACATTTATAAACAACAAAATGCTGGGGAAAGCAACTCCGCAGGGTGTGAAAACAGGCCAGGTTTCCAATGGACGGCAAAGTAACACAAGGCAGGAACAGGTTCACGTGAGCATTTGGAAGCTGAAAACGAGGAGGACTTATGCGTGCAATAACTAATAAACAAAACTTTGGTATTTTATTTTAAATTTAAGTAAATTTTAATTTAAATGAAAATATGAAAGAAAACAAGACACAGAAAAACAGAAAAAAAACAATGGTCGCACCTGGGACTCGAACCCAGACCTATCGTCTAACCGGGACGTGCGCGTTTTCCAATTTCGCTATTGCCACCTTCTGTCAAACCGTCATATTTGTCAATCTCATATTTCAAATATTTATTATGTTATGTTATCTTCTTCTTCAATGATATATTACGTTGATAGGAATAACCTTCAAAAGTTATAAAAAGAGAGTTTTTTTTTCATTCATTGCTTTGATGGATACATAATTCATGCCCAGTAGGCTTGATTACCTTGGATTTGCAGCTTACTTTGATATTGTTTGGGGAATACCTTACAAGTAACATGAATTATTAACGATCCAATTTTATTGTTATCATGACCATTCTTAATTTAAATCGTTATTATGTTTATGATGATATGGAATTTTTGATTGATAGATTGATTTTTAAAAGGACTAATTTAGCATACTGGAAATAATCAAAATAATTAGAAATTCGACAGTCAAAGACGACTGAGTAAGATGAAAGACTAACAGATTTTAGAAAGAAAACTCATGTAATTGAATAAAATCCTTGTAGACCACCCTTCTGCCTCTTGCCCATATTTTATATATATATGAACCGTAGATTAAGAATAATTTGTACCAGTCTGAAGATGCTGAAACCGGTTACGGTCAAATAAATCAATGGGAAATAAGTTTCATATTTGTTTTATTATATTAGAACTGATATCACCTATCTCTTGTAATGTAAAGAATGTAAAATTTATCATTAATTTGAATGAATTCTGTATGGGTAGTTTCAGAACATTGCACTTTGAGATAATGCGAAGAAGGAAATAACCTCCGTGCAGTATTTAATTATATTATTATCTAACACAAGTTATATCACATCTTACAGCACTGTACAAAATAAAATGTTAAGTTTCTATTTGAGTGCTAATTTCTGCATGCTGAGGATTTGCATAATTAATAAAGCAAAGTATTCGTTAATTTTCAACTTTTATTAGGGAAACTTATAATCCTCATTGCAATATTTAATCATTGGCGAAGATAAAATCAATAACTCCAAATGAAAATATGAAACAGGCAGAAACAGAAATAAATTAAGCTAAAATTAAAGTTCCAGTTCCGATCGTTACCTTTTCGTTTTCCGTGTCTGTAATAATTAAATTTTCAATTTATTGCAGGTAATTTTTTAAGGAACGCTAAAGATACATACCATAAATTTACTAATTATAAGCTATATACTACTATACGGAATATATAAGCTCAACGTAATGATTGTTCCTAATTTTATATTGGAAATATAAGCTCAAACGTGATGATTGTTCCTAATTTTATATCGGAAAAACTACTCCTAATTTCAAAATTAGCATCAAAGAATGTTTAGGGTGTCTGAATAACAACAATTTTTCCAATTTCGCTTACCATATCATTGCAAATAACCATAGTTTTGAAAAAAATACAGGTATAAATATTCTATAATAATAACAAAAAATATTATCTTATAGTCCTATCTTAGATATGTTCCCTTTCAGTTCGTTTTTTTCCTCTCCCCACTCTTCATCAATCCCTAGCCACGCCCCCATATCTACCACAACACTTAATAATACATTGTACTCACCCACTGTTTTGTAATTGTCAAGTCTTGGTATATGTTTGCCCAGAAGAAGACACGGTCATTATGAAACCGTTCGACGTTAATAAAATATATTGTATAAATAAATATTGTTTCATTTATTTATAATGGATAACCACAAAGTTATGGCTACATTCAAAAGAATAAAATATTCATAAATTTTTGGAGAATTACATAAAATATTCGAAAACGTGCTTTTATAAATGCACCTGCAGTAATTCATTTTTTTAAGGGTGAACAATCTTTGGATCTGTCCTTTTTCAAACCTAATACGAAAATTTGCAACTCGTAATGATTTCGTGGCGAAATTGGTGTTCGTGCTTTAGTAATAGTAATTTCAACAATATTGTCACCGGAGACGACTTTGATACATTTTTTACCCAAAATAAGATCAGGAAACGCTTATTTTAAAGTCTGTTGCACCGTAAACAATAATATTATCAGAGTCTAATATTATATTACATTCTAAAAATACTTTTGTAATAGCTTACAAATGTGAAGTAATCTGAAAGTCCATGTTGTGACATAAAACACCATTATGAGTACGCATTAACCTTATCGTATGAGGGCACTTATGGTCAGCTAAGTAACAGCTGTCTCCTATAATTATCTTCATTCTAATGGAGGTAAGTTTTAAGGTATGTTTAAAAAAATTCGGAGTTCAAAACGTACCTAAGTATTTAGGTTAGGGTGCTTTTTCCATTTTTTTCAAGGAAAGTTTTTAAATTTTTATCAAATTGCGATCGATTGTTGAGCACAATGGTTATGATGTTAATGAAGCTGAACCCTAGATTGGTATAGATCATAACAACGATACTGCCCTGATGGAAGTCCACCAAGTTTTGCTTGAAATGGCATTAACCGTATTTTGTGACCAGGTCTGCGTAGTCAAGTGCTAACCTTCCATTCCCCGATCGTCTTCCCCTCCTCACTCCCTTCAGCCTCACAATATACCCCAATCGGTGATGTTATTAATACTCTCACTGGCTTCGAACTTTTCGAAGTCAAATTAAGATTTTATAAAATAGTGGTGACAGGTCAAATAATCTCTGCTTGTTGTTTTGTTTGCGTAAAGTTTAGCAGTTTCTGCGAAACAATCTGTTCGTTTATTAGTCGCAGGTAACGATAACATGAATACATAATTATCGTTATGCTGAAGGTGATCAGGTGCGTATAAGTGCAAAAAGTACCTGCTTCATGGAAACTGACAACCAGGTCAAATAAACCGTCACAGTGGTTTACTCACTTGCTAACTTCAAAAAACTAATTCAATGATAATTTAGTAGAAGTAATTTTGATTTTTGTTTCAGAAAATATATCCATAGTTTCAGAAAATGCACATATGCCATCAAAACTTCAACAAAATACTATTAAAAAGACCAGACAGTGTTTAATTACTGACCGGTCCAGGCGTCATGTGTTCAATTCCTCGGCTGGCTTGGTCCTCCATCACAGCCCAAGCAACATTTTCTCGCATATTGTGATGGTGCTGGTTATTTTCAAATATAGTCAGATTATTTGTAACCCGGGAATATTTGTCTTTCTTAAAAAAAGTAGAATGGTTAACTTTGTTTTGCGCCGTTTAGTGATAAAATAACCCCAACCGCGCTTTATTTTGTTAAAGTTGGTGAACATGCTCGTTAGTTACTCACACTGAACAGCTTTTTGAACATAGCACAAGTTATTTTAAATGTAAATCAGACGCCATGACAGATCTGATTTCAAAGATTTTATTAAAATCAATTTCAATATCGACCATATGGTACGATGCTGATTGTCTTTTATTTACGTAACATTGTGTTGTTATTTGTGTTTTTGTTATAAACTACGCCCCCACTCGTAAGAATTCGTGATCAATGATACGACGCCGATTGCCTTTTATTTTAAACGTAACATTGCGTTTAACATAAATAACGTAATATACTGCGCCTTCTCTCAACGCAGGAGTTCCTAGTGAGACAGGCACAGGGGTCTAGGTAAATTGACCGAATTACAATTTTTCGAATTCAATTGTTCGAAATGCAATTTTTCGAACTCCAATTTTTTGAAAACATATTTTTCGAACATCAATTGACCGAAACACTGGTTTTTCGAATTGATATAAGTATGTATACTGTCAACCTAACCTAACCTCTAACTGGTACGTCTGACAGTATCTCGTTAGTCATAAAAAAGTGAAATATATATTTTAAAAGTTGAATAACAAATTCGAAAAATGTCTTTCTGCCAATTGCTGTTCGAAAAATTAGTCTTTCGAAAAACCGAAATTCGAACAATTGATTTCGAAAAATTGACTTCGAAAAACATGTCTGCCCCCCAGGCACAGCATACCTATTGTGGTAGAATTAATAAAGATGACTGAAGGAAAAAACGGAAGAATTTAGAAATTTGACAATGTTTTACCTATTGCACTCGTCGCGGTGTCAGATAAATCTGTGATGTGAACATTAGCAAAATTTATCATTTCTTCTGATGAAAGTTGATAAAAAATACTCAACAAAAAACGATTTCATTGGCCTGTCGAATTCTGCCGCTCAATTTCAAAACAGCATATTTCGCACTTAGGATTTATTCCGTGTTGCCAATAATGACTGACTGACTTCATTTACGAAAAAAAGTGACAACTGACAACCCTATTATTCATTTAGTCAACATAGTGCAACAAAGTGTGCTCATTTGATTACAAAGTTCAAAAGATTCTGACACTCTTGTCTCTTGAAACAATTTGTGGGTAGATATTTACCTACTCAGTAGGAGAATGTACACAATAGATAACACAGCTGTTTCTGTATCCATTGGGTTGTTGACTTGCTTGTAGTTCAACGCAAACAAATCATTAGCGTCCCTTATTTTCTAAATAGATTACTTCTATTGTCAAGAAATTTAATGCACCGCATCGTATTCTTGCAAGCCATTGCACTCGGATTTCTCGTGTGATCTGTTCAGCTTTGCTGAACATGTATGTGATTAGTAATTACACACATTTCACAGGTGTTCAATTAGCAATCGAATGAATGGGTTTCTGAAAACGATTGAATTTTTCTTTGTCTTTAATAATTTTGAGGCGGTACTTAAGTCTTATAAGGTTGAAGTGTAGTGGTATGATGGTGTAGAAATCTAAACATTTGCCCTGAAGATGTAGGTTGCAAATCTGTTTAAACGCGGCTCAAATAACTCTAACACAGATTAATACACCAAAAATCATTGATCTTGATACTTTTGGTAATATGAATCGTGAATTATATCATTTATAAGAAAGATTACTATTTTTACAATAAACCATCAATACTTTAGTGATTGTATTAAAAACACTAATTTCGGTTGTGAGTCTTTCTGTAACTCTGTGTGTAAGTACTTTCTGTAACTTCAATGAACACTGGAACTTAGATTTGCTATGAATTTAAGAGTAATTTTCAGGATTGGAACTGATTGAGTGAACAATTCAGACAAGTGATAAAGTATTTGAAATGTGTATTTCTTTTGTTTACAATTTTGATAGATGTTGTAATTTTCAAGTTTACTAACGGTCGGTGTTCACTCTAAAGGTAAATATCTGATTGTCTCGAAAATTGAGAAAGTTTGTTTTTTAAGGACAACGATCCTTCTCAATTTAGGAGGAAGGTATGGGTGCTGCGGCCCGGGAAACATTTATTGGATAACCAAAACCCTGCCAAAGCTTGCCTTAAGAGGTTCACTACGTTTGGTGACTTAGCGGGGTTTCCCGGGTTCATGGGGTGAGATTTGCGTGGCGGAGTGAATCGAGAGAGACTTATTGAGAGAGACCTTTGACCGCTCCAGCCGGGCTCTTTCGACCCATCGTCTTGCTTTGCAGTCGGAGGGATGGATTAATACGTCCGATACTCCTAGACACATTGACCCCCAGATTCCTACTCACTTCTAATACTTTCCTTCACAGAACTTCCTTTCCTTCCTTTCCATAAAAAGACCCTCCACACAGCATCCCCATCCTGTATGGAGCTAATGTAAAAAAAAAAATCTGGCAAATATTTTTTTTCAAATAATATCCCGTGATTTTTCAGCTTTAAATGCAACGAAAAAATATTTGTTAAAACTGACACAAATTCTGCTCTTGTATCCGATTGACTGCAATACTAACTAACTATTCTTGTTTTTTCCACTAACAAGTAATTAATCTTGTGACTTACACTGGCAACATTAATTTAACGAAAAAAAAATAACAACAAAGTGCAGTTGAGAAATTAGAATGCCTTTCTGCACCGCATTCTTCTATTTTTCCGATAAATTGAATGCAGAGATTTTTTTGTTTATTTTATTCCAAAACATACAACGACCTGAACATAATAAGTAAGAAAATGCAATAAACTACAACTCCGAAGACAGTTTACGTAATTTAATACTGAGACATAAATTATTTTTGGAAGGTATTTATATTGGATTTTTTAATTTATTTATTTTACACTCGGATCAATACTAAAAAATAACACGTTTTAAAAATAATTACCGGAGTCATTATTACAAATTTACTACGAAAATGTATAATAATTAACCTTACTAAAAATAATTATTTTAATCACCTGCTTCTGTTGTTTATTGAAATTGCAAAATACAGAACCAGTGAAAATATGGCATCTCCAATTAGGGAAAGCTGAATTTAGGCTCAATTAACGTATGGGGAGGAGACATGATATTGGAAGGTTGGAAATTTCCAGAATTTTCAAATCAGGCCTTAAAACATATCTGTGAGAAACGAATTGTGTCAATTTTGACTGATCTCTCAACAAAGTCATCGTAATTTTCTCTCTGGAATGAGGTTCAAAAGTAATATTAATCATTTGTTATTTTTGAAGTGAAACTTTTTTAGCATCGATGTGACTTGAAATTCGGATGAAACGGAAATGACGCAAAATAACACCTAAAAAGCGTTAACTATTGGTTGAGAGATTTTTTAAAAAAAGATTTCGCTTCTACCGTGTGTGAATTGGACACTCTAATTTTTTTTTAATTCAATAAATATTAGATTTGATTATTTTATTATAAAGTTCTGCAAGTAGTATGTATTTTTGTTACAGCTGTTTCGGTTTACAATACCATTTTCGATCGTCTTTTAAACTTTCGCTACGTTTGGTGATTTAGCAGGGGTGCCCGGGTTCATCGGGTGAGGTTTGTCTAGGTCTTGGAGGCCAATGATCAGTGTCCACTGAACCACAGATTCCTACCCACCCCCTAAACCCTTTTCCTTCCCAGAATTCTCCTCTCCTTAAAAAACCTTCCACACAGCATCCCCAAAGATGACACAGGCCTTGAGGGAAATTATTTTCATCGGCTGGAGCTCATGTAAAATAAAATATCTGTGGTTTATCCACTGTGAGACAAATTATTTATACGATTTTAAATGTCAATTTTTTAAGGTGTCTACATTGATTTATTACCGGTTAAACCAATTTGCTGATACACTAATTAAGAGTGTATTATGTGGGGTCAAAATACATACTAAAATACTTGCAGAACTTGATAATAAAATTATGAAATTTAATATTAATTATTTAAAAAAATAATAAATATATTAGGTAAATGGAGTTCTACGAAATAAACACAAAAACGATTAATACATTGGTTATTTGCTTACGTTAGGTTTTTATTTATTTATTTGCAAATACGGTTCAATAACCAATTCATTGCAAAACCGGTAAAGAAAATTAGAAAAACACTTTTTAGCAAAATAAATACATATAAATTTGGGCAAAAAATTTACACGTAGGCTAAATTTACACACAGTTAAAGCATAAATAATATTTCACGTTTAATATCGTTGTAGGATATGTGGAAAATATCCACATTTCCTGCAAGGCAGTTAATTAACCTGGTGAGTCTTCCCAGGGGCATCATTATTGGTAAATTAGTTCTGCACCAGAGAAGAATCAAAAGCCTGTGTTGGTAAATTAGTTCTGCACCAGAGAAGAATCAAAAGTCTGTGTTGGCGGCCTCGCGTGAAATTATCCATAGAACCCTATTTTAGCGAGAATGTCTGTTAATAATAAACCTTCAGAAGCTTATAAGCCATCCCAGTAATGCGACAGCCCTTCTGAAACTAAGGCTGCAGACACCCAGCATGAACCCACCGAAATAAACGCTATTTGAAACAGCCATGGGTAAATTGGTAAAAACCTGACTCTCTCATATAATAAGATATCGCAAAAATTTCTTTTGTATTTTCTCGACCCGTACATAGACGGTGTTCTCTGACCCCCATATCTGCGATCCACTCTCTAATTTTACGCTCTAGGCTAAAGTAAAGCAGCCTTATAACTGCACGGCTGATCAAATCCTTTGAATTGTCTATGAAAAAACCCAACATCTTTGTGCCTGATTTATCTAAGAGTTTGGATCTGAGTAAACATAAAACAAGGATTTTAAATTTAAACTAAGAGGGGAATAGCACTCCTGTTGCTCTAATGGCTGGAGTAATGATTATCTTGAGGTAAATGAGTTCACAATTGCTCAGACAGCGTCACGCATCGTTATCCTTGAAGAATGTTGTTTTATTACTGGGTGTTCATTTCATAAACGAAACTATCTCTGCTAATATTTACAGTAGGATAAACCGCGTATTTAATTATGGTAGCGTAACTGAGTTTGCCCGCAGAATGGGCGCGGTTGCTTTTATAATAGCAATCCAAGGCAAATGTCGAAATTTAAAAAAAAATGCGAACGTGTTTGAATCAGCAAATAAGTGTGGCGAGGTTGTGATCAAAGAGGCATTAATTACAATCCAATATCAACTTTGAAAATTGGTCAAAAAAGCATCAACAAGCTCAAAAAGGCTAAAACCCATTCCACGTAATTATTGCAACTTTGTCTAATCAATGTCTATTAATAAACGATAATTATGCTTCCCATGTTCCCACCACTTTCACATATTATGCGATTGACCTGCATCGTAAGTACTGTCGTATGTTTGAAGTTTAGTGGGTAATTCGTGGAATGTTCACATATATTTAAAGTAGTTTGTACAAATATTGACATATTTACATATCGACAAGAGTTTATAAAAATACTAAATGACTTATTTAATTAATTAATTAACACAATTATTCGATAAAAATACTGGTAACTCTCTAATACTTCTGTTCAGTTCAAGAAGTATATTATTAAACTCGGTTTCTTTCGTATTTGTAAATGATAACCACTAATAGCACACATAGTACGTTTTTCATTTCAGTACCATTTATGGATGTCTTTGAATGCTGCTTTTTCTTCGGCATTCCCAAGTGTGCTCGTGCGTACTGTTCTTATTGCCTTATTGCTTCTCCTAGATGCCCACTTTCGATCGTTTTACTTTCTAGATAGGTGCCTTTCGGCAATCGCCCCACTTTGTGTTGTACCTGCATATCTATCTGTGGCGCATTTGATGAACATCTATCAACAACAACACTTATCAGCCATCAATACCGACCTATTTGGTCAGCAATAAATCATGTAGGTGTTTTAGTACATTTTTTCTGAGTTTCCAATTCATAATAAGAATAATGTAGAATTCCTCAAGGTCCGGACTTAGAGCCATTTGTAATCGATATTTTGGAAGTCCCAATCTAGATGGAATATTTTGGATGTCAAATCTAGATGGTATATTTTGGAAATTTTGGATGGTATATTTATACATTTTATCAAACTTATATTGAACATTTTGTACAACAGAAGTTAAATGATTTAGTAAATGCGAGCCCCACATTCTTGTTTCTTGATAAGAAGTCACCTTTTGAGCGACTTAGGTCATGAAAAAACTTTGATAAAAAGGATGTTTTATTTCTGGTTTATGTACCCACGTCGAATAATTATTCTATAAAGCAAGTTTTTCAAATGTTATCAAGTGAAAATTGCACATCAAATAACTAAAAGTCATTACGGCTTTAAAGATGGGTAGTTTTTAATTGACATGAACAAAAAAAATCGTATAAAAAATCTTCCTTAAACAGAACAAAATTATTCTGCAATTTTAGACGTATTGATAGTGTGTATAGTAAAATGCCATGTCGTGCCCGGAAAGGGTATCACTTTATAATAAACCATTAGACAGACAATTTGCTGAACAAACGGGCCGACACATTACGTTGCGACAACCCTCTTGACAAATCGTCCGACACAATTGAATGATTTGTCAATTAGCTTTTTACAATGTCCAATCCAATTCTACAACTTCGGTTATTAAGTGTTCGTCACTCACAACATTTGAGAGTGACAAATCTTCAATACTGCATCGTCTCCTCGTTTGACCAACAATATTTAACTTTTTGACCCTTATCGCTAAGCTTATCACCCATATCATTTATTTTAGTCTGTGATTTGGTCTCATATATAACTTTTTCTATTCACAAGGGACTTTTGGTCGTGTCAACCGGAATGCCTCAAGTCCTCTATTTGGAGCCGATTGTAAATCAGATCTCTGACGTAGAATTTCAGAAAATTTGGCTAATCGGTTAATAAATTATTGAACTAAAATATTCACAAACAAACAGCCAGGTACCTAATTCACAAATGAAACTAACCAAGATTGAATTAAATTTAAATTAACTTACTATTAATAAAGATAACGGAATAGTAAATTGGCCTTCAAAATCTTTACGAAGACTAATCGTGGGAATCCATCATGGATGTCTGTTGATTGCTGAATGCTTATCTTATTATTGAATTGATCAAAGTTAAACTTCATCAAATGATATTTATCGCGAAAATCGCACGTTTTAACGAATACAAACGGTAGAAAAACTTTAAATTCCTATTCCGATTTCTCGTTTTTTGCAGTTACCTGTTGTTACTCCAATATTGGCAATAACGATGTTATGGCCGATTGAACACTATTAATTACAAGGCCCTAAGGTATTTGCGATTTTAATTCTAATCGAAATTGTACGTACTAGTTGCTGAGCAGTTTTCATAATTAATTTAAACGTTTTGTTCAGAATATTAATTTCCTCCAAAGATACTTAATTAATTATGTTTTGTCGGTTGAAGTTTTCAAATAATGTATTCAATATTGTGCAACAGACCAAACACACATTATCATATATAATTAATGTTAATCGTTCAGAAATTTAAAAAAATAGCTAATAAGTTAGTTTTTTTAAAATTATCCGAAATCTTTAGAATTTTCCACAAAAATCACATTTTTTCGTCGTTGGTTACATTAAAAGTCGTTTATATTAGATTTTTTTCCTCCGTCAGATTTATTTATCCAATCGGAGGTTGGGCAACATGGCTGATATCATTAACTAACTTTATTACAGAAAACATCTAAATATTTATGTGATTAAAAATATGCTATCTTACTCGCACTTGCAATCATACATAAAGATAGCAGCCAATAAAATATGCGTTACGAAAATAAAGATAATGTGGGTGGTTCTTAGTCTAAGTATGAAACAGTTAAAAATGACCGAATCGGATATCGACACCTTGGCGCAGTGTTAGCGCATTTGCTCGGAAAGTGAAAGGTTCTGGGTTCGAGTCCCAGAGGTGCAAATATCTTTTTCTGATTTTTCTGTTTCCAGATTTTCGATTGAGTTTTGCTAATATTGTCTCCATTTTTGACGGCCGGCGTGGTCTAGGGGTAAGGCTCTTGACTCACAATCCGAAGGTCACGGAATCGAATCCCAGCGTGGGAAAATAAATTTTATTTGATTAATTTGTGTTATTTCACAATTAATTTATTTAAAATAACATAACGGCACGTTCCAGAGTAGAAGATACTCTCAGTATGGCCCTGGTGTAATACCACCATTGAGAATTGAAACGTTGCTTGAAATGGTCTTAGCCAAGTTTGGTGACCAGATCTGAATAGCCAGATACTTCCTTACCTTCCTCTTCCCTATCTCCTTCCCTTCCCCACTTACCTTCAGCCTCACAACATACCCCAATTGGGGATGCCATAGTCTTACTAGCTCCAGACGGGAGCAGCTGAGACTCTTGCGAGGTATTCACATTAAAAAATAAAATAATAAAATAAAACTTTTGTAGAGTAGAATCATTTTAAAGAGGTTCTTGCCTTCGTAGTACAGTATCGTAGGACTACTGCGGGGTGAAAGGGGACTGCATGCGGGAGTTTCAAACTATTTCGAATCAATTTGAACCACTATCGGTGAGTACTAATTAGTGCATTCTTTAAAAAGAATTGTCTGTATCTAATAATAATCTCTTAAACAAATTGATTTATTTTCTTCTGTTTTCATTTCACCAACCAATAACTATATTTATCAAATGCATGTTTAACTTATAAAATACTGTATTCACATTTAAAACCTAGCCCCCTAAACGCAGGTTCAATTATGCATAACCCAATGCCCCCCTTAAATAAGACTACTTTTAACAAAATATCCAAGTTCCAAAAGAATGCAAAAATTAGATTGGGGCCAACTTTGATTATGGTTTTATTTTAGAATAAAAAATTAATTGCTCTTAGTTTGCATATTCAAATATCACAAACGCCGCGCCGTTCACTTCTTTAAGATATGCTGATTTTAAGAAATAGGTATAATTCAAAATATTGACAGTTTTTTGATACGTTTTTTCTTACCTATGCGGAAAATTAAACACTGCATGGGCCATGCCTGTACGGAAAGGCCATCCTAAAACACTGGATTTATTTTAAAAAAATGTAATACCAACTGTATGTGTATCTCAATTTGGCAGACGATAGAGTTCACCCCAAGCGGTTAGCTATGTTTTGTGATTTAACAAGGGTGCCGGGCATCGACCAATTGATCGAAGGTGCCGGGGTTTACGAGATGAGCGTTACCTAGGTCTTGGCACTACCCATCCACTACGTGGCGGTCGGATAGAACCTGGTTGATGGACACCTTTAGACCTCTCCAGCCAGATTATCTCGACCCAACGCCTTGCACCCCACTGGGAGAAACAATTTCATACGTTCGTCACTTCTGAACACATTGACTCCAAGATTCCTACCAACCCCCTTAATAATAATAATAATTGGATGATTTATATAGCGCCGTTTTTGTGAAAAATCACCTCAAGGGCGCTGCACAAACTTACATTACATTTCTAAAATCTAGAAAAACTACAAACTAGACAAACAATTAACAACTAATGGCTAAAAATTGCATCCACCGGTTCATAAGAAAATATATGTACAATGTCTCGACCAATGAACGCGATGCTTCTTAAAAATGTATACAGGGCCATACTTACCTGGGAGGTCGCTTGAAATTAACACTGTTTATTGTCTATTGAGAAATTTAGATATAGTTCGCACGCAGAGGACATTATTGTGTACACTTGTTATATGTTTTTAATCCTGAAATATATTTTAATATTAGTATAAAATACATTCTTTGATGAGTGTATTTTGGAAATCAAAAGCAACGTTTTATAGTGGGCGGTACAGTAGTACAAGGATTTGATCTTCCTAAATGTGATTCGTAACGATACAGATTGATGTGCAAAGTTTCAAGTAATTGGAAAATTAATTAGAAAAGTGTAATTAAGACATATCATAGAAAATAAAAGTATGATACTCTCAGATAGGTCTATTTAAATTAAGGATATGAGAGCCCAAAAAGGTAGGTTTTTAATTTGGACCTAAATTCTGTTGGCCTTGTTATGCATCTTAGTTCCGGAGGGAGTTTATTCCAAGCCTTGGGCCCAGATACTCCAAAAGCGCGATCTCCAAACTTTGTATTTGGCTTGCGTTTAGGTTCCATTAGTCTGCCTATAGCTGATGATGTTGCTGATCTAAGGGTTGACTGCCTCGGACCAGTATTTTCCGGGACACATAGTTCAGAGATATAAGGTGGGGCCATTTCATTGATTGATTTAAACACCATCCAGCACAATTTGTACTGGATTCTTTCAGGGCACTTGAGCCAATGAAGGTTACGAAGGTGTTCTGAAATGTGTGAATATTTAGAGACTCCAGTTATGAGCCGTGCCGCTGCGTTAAAAACGGATTGAAGTTTGTCAGTTTGATATTTTGGAAGGCTAGCATAGATACCGTTACAATAATCGAGCCGCGAGACTACGTAAGAGTTGATTAGTAGTTTTGTCGCCTCTTAAGCGAAAAAAACCGGTGCTTACAGTCCTATTTATTTGACTTTTAAGCGAAAAATCTGAATCTAGATTAACGCCAAGAAGTTTGACGGTTGTCTTGGGAATAATATCGCTGCCGGAAATGGAAATAGGCGAATCGTCTATGAAATGTTGGCGTTTGTTTGTGGCCGCCCAGAGAAACTCAGTCTTAGATGGGTTCAGCTTTAGCTTGTTTGAAGACATCCAACGAGTTATTGCTTCTAGGCATTCAGCTACACGGATTTTGAGACTGTTGACTTCGTTTGGAGTGCAGTAAAAATAAACTTGCTGATCGTCAGCGTAGCAGTGTGACAAGAAACCAAATGACTCGATTATTTTGGCGACATCATTTGTAAAAAGGATGAAAAGAAGTGGACCTAAAACGGAACCCTGGGGCACTCCTGAAGAAAGTGTTGCGAAGTTTGAGAGTTTATTTCCAACCTTCACGGCTTGTAAGCGATTGGATAAATATGACGCCAGCCAATTTTTGATATCGGAACTCAAACCAAATGTTTCCTCTTATACATATTTCCTTTTCAGAACTCCACTCACAGCATCCCCAAAGATGACACTGAATGGATTATTTTACCCAGGGCCTCCTACGTGGAAATAATGTAAAACAAAATATATAAAATAACAAAGAAAGAAAGTATGGGATGTGTAATAAAATGTAATATTTTTTTTGGGTTTATTATATTTTACGGTATGTTAACAATGTAATTAGTGTATGTTTCTGAATAAAAATTTAATGAGGTCATTTATATGGCTACACACTTATGTGAGTAAATGTTCAGAATGATAAAGACAACGTTAAATCATTTGCATAATATTTTACAATGTTCTGGTGAGAAACTTTAGAACGGTAATCTGTGTTGGGTTTTAACATCATGAGTTTATTATTCCGCGTCACGCTTTCTTTACTAATTGAATTAATAAACCTGCAGTTTCATATTCGTGTGCGTTTTTATCTCCACCAACAAACAGTTGCAGACTCCAGAATCACCCTGGAAAAAGACCACCTATCAGAATCGAAATATTGCTTGTACTGAAATGGCTTCAGTCGTGTTTGGTGATAACTTCCAAACCTTTCTTTCCCCATCTCCTTTGCTTTCCCAATTCATCCTAAAACATGTACCTATAATTGGATAGTCTAACCGATTCCGGATATTTGAGACCAGTTGTAAATCAACTAGTAAATCAACAATAATAATAATATATTTTTTTAAATACCAACCAGGAATTATTAGATTCCTGGTCAAATAAAATTATTCACGCCAAACACTTCAATTATCTCAACCAAACGTATGTTGACAAACTTTTGTCAAACAAATGGTTGAGTATTGGAGAATTGAGCGCAGAAATAGAAGGATTTATGCTTGCCATTCAAGATAGAGTCATTAATACTAAAAATTATAGGAAGTATATTATCAAAGATACAAATAAAATTGATGATTTATGTAGAAAATGTTTGGCTTTTCCGGAAACTATAGAGCATATTATATCGGGATGTTCTATATTAGCGCCGTCCGAGTATAAATTTAGGCACAATTAGGTCATAAAAATAATTCACCAAAGTTTTGTAATTAAACATAACTTGATTGACTGCCGTAATAAAGTACAAATTTATGAATAAGAACCAAATTCATTTTTAGAAAATGAATTTTATAAAATATAGTATGATAAAACTATACAAACAGACAAAAAATTGTCATAATAGTATAGTATAGGCGATATAGTTTTACATGACAAGATTAAAAAATTATTTATATAATTGATGTCGCTATTCCAAATTCCTGTAATATTCAAAAAATCTTTTTCTGAAAAAGAAAATAAACAGATTTAGGAAATGAGATTAAAAGAATTTGGCATTCTCAGACTATAAAAATATTACCATTTGTTATTTTGGCTACTGGCATTACACCTAGCTCTCTCATTCAAAATTTAGTCTTATTAGATTTGTCAAAGAATCTATACATTAACAAGAAAAAATCAGTCATATTAAATACATGTAGGATTACGAAAGATTTTTTTAAAATATTTATATTGAGGGATCAGTAGGATTTATCGATCCAGTTAGGAGTTCTACCGAGCCGAACCCTCCGATATGAAAATATCTGGAGTCGGCGAATTATTTTCCCATTTGGTCTCTGGTAGGTTGACATGTTGTTCTTGTATTGTTTTGTATTTATTATACTTATATGGTACACTTTCATAGCGTGGATTGGCTAGATGATAATTTGTGGAAAAGTGTGTGGAAGGGTTTAGTTTTTCCTGTGGGGAAGATTTAACCCAGACATAAAATCAAAAAATAATATTGTCGAACGAAATTTGCAAGATTTATAACTAAAAAAGTAAATGTTCAGTATTAATATTTACAATGGTTTATAAGTTACAAAAGTACAAAAAGATTAACAACAGAAAACAATATACATATGAACAGTAGATACTTGAAGAAAAGAAATTTATAATTATAAAATTCGGTTTCTCATAATCCGCCTCACTAGGCTAGCCGACGTTGAGGCAGTAATTTTGAAGTCAATTTATAATACTTATGAACATACCTACACTTATTTTAAAGTGTAATCACACAATATATTGATTGCATTAATATTAATTTCGAATAACGACAACTAATACATTGGTTTCATTAATAATTTCGAATTTGGGTGAGTGCACCGGTAAAGGCCCTTTCATTATTACATCAGCAAAAACAAAGTATGTTATTTAACACTTCTATTTTCGAATGTCTTTTAAAATATTTTTTAATTGGTTTGACCGGGGATTGAACCTTCCTACCTAGGAACTGTAATCAATAACTCTACTAACCGAGCCAAATCCGACTATAGACCGATATTTATGCGTATATTCATTGCTGTAAATGCCATCAAATTTCAGACAAATGCATATATGTCCGCGTGTGCGTATTTCAGAATGCGTCGACAAAAAAGTCTATCTGCCGAGTTTCAGATCGATCAGATGTCGGAAAGTGTGTTAATTTTCAATTTTTAAGATTTCATTAATTTCACTCATTCATACATTCATTTCTTCAGTTCAAATAAACAAAATCGAAATTCAGATAGTATTTAAAAAGTACTAGCAACATAGCAAAGCAAAAAATGTTTTTAATATCACATCACATCTCTCATTGTTTTGAGTGACTAGCGAAGTGCTCCGGTCAATATAAAGCAAGTTTTATAGCAAAAAGTTGATTGCTTTTTAAGCTATCTTAATCAATGTCGCTTTGCCACAATACTTTTGATAGCTCTTTAGTTGACACTGAATGAGAAAAGTCATCATTATTGAACGTTGAATAACGGTTGTTCATGAATAATTATCGTAAGGAATGCCATTTGCTTAGTTTCTGTCGAATGTATCTTCGATCATATGGAGTAGGTAAGTGGGTGCGTGTGATGATGGCATATACCGTTATAATTTTGTCGCACAACATTTACTAGGGATACCCTAACAATTTCTTTTATCTTTCTAGTTGAGTAATAGGAAGAATATAATATCGTGTAAACCGGTTTAAATTAAAAAAAAAATACCTGCTCTAACTGACCATCGCACCAAGAGAATGTACCGTCACACAACTCACACTACTTGTTTCATTCACATTCAAACGTCGTGTCATACATAGATACTCTTCTATTATTCTGTGTTCATCACTCAAGTGTTTGATTAAATTGATTGTGCCACGTTTTTCTCGATTGTCTCCAACGTCTCCGACATTCACTTTCCTGTTCCTTTATATTATGTTTTGTCTCTTTCTGTATGTATATATATATAAGGTTATACAATGTATATTTTTAATCAATTTAATTTTATACCCTGAAGATTCTTGTATTAAGCGAAACCGGTCGGTATTAAAAAAATTAATAAATAAATCGTGGTTACAAACAAAGTTATTGTTTTGTCATCAGTATATAATATCATCATCAGTATATTGATGCGTGAAGCAAAAACTTTGTATCCCTTTTTACGAAAATTGCGTGGACGGAGGAGTATGAAGTTTCGCACACTTATAGTTTATATAAAGAAGGAGTGCAGAATGCTAATATTTTTTTTAATTATGCATAAAAAATACATTAAATTGATAAAAAAAAAACATTACAATTATGGTCGAATTTTGACCACTGGGCGACCACTAGTTTCAATTAATATGTCAAACCACAAAGTGACTGCTTTCTACCAAAATACTCCATTCTTAGTTCATCCATCCTACATGCCCAAACCATCAAAGCACCCCTTTCTTAATATTTTTCATTCGGCTTACGTTAACATTGCGTTCTTTCCGAATCTTCTCATTTTTAGAAGCGAGAATCTTTCTTATTGTATGGTTTAACCACACACACGCGTCTCGGGAATCTCATTTCTATAGCATTCCGTATACGCATCATCTTTTCTCTTCCAGTATCAAACTTCGTTTCTTTGAAATGCTCTTTATTCAATCATTAGCACCAACAGTGGAATTTTCTGCATTTACCTTTCTTTTAACATCGCTTTTGGCCTTTCCGTCTCCCATTAAATACATCAAACCCACGAACATTTTGAAACAAGCGTCAATTGTTTTTGATTCGTCCCAAAGCTAACCATTTTACCCATGAATTCCTAGGAGCACATATCTACAAGAAGCGCGCAAGGACGGTCTCTGTTTCTAGGTCAATCGGTCGCTCAGCGGGTTACTTGTTGGGTGCTGCTACCCACTACACACTATATGACTACAACATAATCGCTTTCAACAGCTGCTATTCCCCGGGCGTTGGGCAGGACAATGAGGAAATGTTAACATGGTTATAACTGGAAAGAATTCCTCCGAAGTGTCTGTCACTGATCGGGCAAGTGGATTTTTGGCGGCGTTGAATTTTTTTGGAAGCACCGTTCATGATTCCAATTAATTAATATTTACTTGATAATATTTTTAGTGGGTTAGTAGGTACTACATTCTCAGTACTAAAGAGATTTTTTTTTTATTCAAATTATAATATGTATCTACCTACTTGAAGCAGAGTAATGTTGTGACATATTATTCCAATAGTTAGGTACCTTCATACTTCTGTATCTACATTTTAATTTAAAATTTTATCCCTTGAAAAGCTATTATTGTGTATGGGGGTGATATTATTTTAGTTATTAAGAAGTTTATTTTGTTTTTTTCGGCTAGTTATTTTTTTCGGTATACTTTTGAATTTATAATACGTGAAGTACATGAATCTTATATTTCATGATAATTTATTCAAGGATTTTATTCCTGTCCACCCAAATTTTTTTACATATCTTAATCGGTTTAATGTATTTTGCATGAGATTTTATGTGTTTCTTAAAGGTGAGGTTTTATTTAAAATATCTTCCTTCCATAAATGTAAAGTTACTTATATAAGGTATTAATGGACGTACCTTTCTTCGTGATTCCTAATATATATAATTTGGACTTAAAATGTAAAAGAAATTTTGGTCTCCAGTGACATTTTTTAGGTTTTTTTTTAATCAAAAAACATTAAAAATCACTTGGTATTGGACAGTGCGGAAATGTGAAGAATATTTTTTTTGTTCGATTTTGAAGAAAAAAAAATTTAAAAAAAGTCACTGGAGACCAAAATTTAGTTCACATTTTTTACTCATAATAATGTCAGGAATCACTGGTGAAAGCAAACAAATACATCCCTTAATCCTCTGTTTATCCTGACCTGAAATCTTTTTTGAATGTATCATTAATTTGTCTAGGGCCTATGAGTCTAGGGCCTATGAGTCTAGGGCCTATAAGGTTTTTATGTTAATTGGCGACATAAGTTTTCATTCAGCTTGGTACAGATGGTACACTAGAGGGGGGTAACCCTCAGAATAAACATTTTATCATTGAACATACCAGTTATTTAGCATTCTATTTTGATGATTGTATTTTATCTCACAGTTAAGTCAAATAATTTTATTCGTAATGATTGTCTTGTCTTGTTAACTAGACAGAGCCTATTTGAAGTAAGACGGGTTATTACTTACGCTGATGGAATAATGAAAGCATTGTTTAACTCCAACTGATGGATTATTTAATTGATGCAATTAAACTCCATGTATGGTTCGCTAACCAAGCTTATGATGAAACGGTAAAGTTATAACTTGTATTTATGCAAAAAGTGCTTCCGGGCTTTTAAGCTAAGAATAATTAATTCTAATAAATCTTAACATGTTTCAATTTCCATGCAAAATTATATGAAATTATAAATGTGTAATTAATTCATTATTATTGAGTGGAATTTATGTTTTTTTTTATGAACGATTTGACCCACTATTCGACATTTTTGCGTTTGATGTACAGTATTTTTTTTTTATAATAATCACCACTGAATATAAAAATTCTAGAAGTGTAATCTATTCCAGAAGCAAACTGATGTCACCAATTTGCTACGTAAGACCTATTGACTTCAAGGCGCTAGATCGACCAATGAAAATGATAGAAATTTGAATTATCGATTTAGTTGTTTTTTGATCAATCGAAGAAAGATAAAAATAACATCACTTCAGGCACACGGACACGACCAAAAGACACTGGTATCATTTTATCCGTATCGTTATAATTTTCTAGGTTAGGCTTCAACGAGAGAGAAATTATTTTTTATTGAATATTATGTGAGTCATTAGGAGGCGGAATGTGGAGGCAAAACAAAAATTCTAGCGCCGTTAATTATTAAAGGCAAAACAATTAAATTATCGTTATTTGACAGGTCAAATTTGTTTTATGGGGCCAAAAAATTTAGCTATAAAAGATAAAAGATCATTTGGTTTTGGCCTCTTTCATCGTATCGCTCGCCATACATTCCCGATGTTTTTGCCGCCGCATTCTGCCTCCTAGTCATAACTGCTCCCAACTTTCCGATAGGACTATGGCATCCGCAATTGGGGTAACTATGTTGAAGGGAGGGGGGGAAGGGAAGGTTGTGAAGTACCTGTGTATTCAGCTCAGGTCAACAAACACGACTATATTACACATAAATAAAAAAACACCACTTAACTACATTTTTGACAAAAAACAAAATTTCAGCAAAACACAAACTATCATTGATAGACCAGTTAGATAAGCGTACAAAAAATCAGATTCTTGAGTACACATTACTACATTTTAAGAGTCAGAATAATTGAAGCATATTTATGAGGCGATGTATGAATGTGAATGAGTCAAAGAGTATGTGCCAAGACCAAGTTGTTTGGAGGTCAATCCTCTTTGCCTACCCCTGCGGGGAAAAGGCATGATGGCTAGATAGTTGGTAAAATGACGGCAAAGCACCCAATGAGACCCACATTATCAAATAAAGTTAAAAATTTGTAAATTTGTTGTATCGAATAATACATTTAAAAAAAATCTACCATTCATTGATCCCACCTGATTGGATCCATTATTAATAAGTAATCTCATGGCGGTATAGCTACCGAACAACCAACAGCCATTCAAACCAATTACTGTCCGTGAGAACTAAAAACACAATAGAAACGTGTACTTCCTATTATTGATCTGCTTAGTGCGTATACATTTCCACAAGATTGCGTAACTTCCTGGGCTTTTCTCGTGATTTTCACAACATTTCTCATTGACTACTCGCGGCTGACTCCATTCCCAAGAGATTAAGTGTCGCACACACGAACATAGGTATTTAGAACAAACATAATGGATGTCATATAATATGCTAACAATCTAAATAATGATAATAATAAATATTACGATAGATTTTAAAAACAAAATGAACGATACGAGTTTGATATCGTTCCGGTGAAAAATCAGTATTTGAATCGATACGATACAATTTTTACGATATTTGTAAGCAAATAGGTGTTACCCTACGTGTTTCCCGACTATGCACCGGTGCCGAAGGGATCAATGAAGCTAGTTCCTCGGAGCATCTTCCATTGAAATACCGGTAGAACAAGGATAGCATTCCCACCCGACGCCTGTACTCTTAAGATTGCAGTTCGTCTGTTAAGATGGGAGAATCTATCAAACGGACCGTCCGTTTTTGCACAGAGTCGAGGGTATTTTTCAGGTATTTTGGGGCTCCAGACCAGAAGTGGCTGCCAAATTCAACCGTGGGGCGCACTTGTGATTTGTACAGGGTTAGCAGTTGTGTACTATTAAAGTATTGGTGGGCCCTGTACAGAACGTCTTTATTACATACATCACATATTTGTAAAAGCTGATATATGCGTACAATAATATAAATAAATAAATAATGTATTCGTTAATAATATTATTAAAAAATTAATGTATTCGTTTCCGTGTAATTTTCTATTCTAGATGCGTTAATTTTGACTGATTATTTTGTAATTTGAAAATAGTTAAAGATTTCACCTACTACTCGAATTCCGGTCACGGCACACACGCGATATTTTCTGATGCGTAAAATTTGGTAACTTCTAAATATAGCTTAATTTTTTTAAACTTAAAGAAAAACCAGCCTTATGAAGACTGTTTTATGAAGTCGAATAAAGTGATTCACAAAATACCAGATTATTTGAATCTAAAATGAACAAACAATTAAAAAACATTTTTTTTTTAAATTGATTCGTCTTTGTCAAATGTTTTACGTAATCAGTTTATCAGAAAGTTTACATGGGTACGTACTTTCCTTTGAGTGCGGGAAGTTTCCAATCCAAATTGCTAAAGATGTATCTTCAAAATGTTGCAAATCAAAGTCAGCTTACCTGAAAACAAAGAAAACAGAAATTAAGAATAATCTTCACTAATATTATTAAAAATGTGAAAATGTGTTTGTTTCTTAGTTTATCCCTCTTCGACGTGATTTTTTGCATAGGGGTATTTAGAGTGACGTAGGGGTAATTGGAGTGACATAGGGGTAGTTGGAGTGACATAGGGGTAATTGGAGTGACAAAGGGTAGTTTTTTAATCTTTTTTTATATGAGATGGGAAGGAGATGGGGAAAAGGAAGGTGGGGAAGTATTTGGCTATTCAGATCTGGTCACCAAACACGGCTAAAGCCATTTCAAGCAACGTTTCAATTCTGAACGGTGGTCTTACACCAGGGCGATACTGAGAGTATCTTCCACTCTGGAACATGCCGCAAATATACTATACATTATATTTAAAGGAATTAATTGTGAAATAACATATGAAATAACATAATTGTGAAATAATTAATCAAATAAGATTTACTTGCCACGCCGGGATTGCGAGTCAAGAACCTTACCGCTGGACCACGCCGGCCGTCATGGAATGACATAGGGGTAGTTTGATTGACATAGGGGTAGTTTGAGTGACATAAGGGTAGTAGGAGTAACACATGAGTAGTTCCTCTTCCGCGTCCCCTTCCCCTCGCGTTCCCACTCTGCCTTCTCCGCCTCAGAATCAACTCAACTCAACACCTTTTTGAAAAGTTAGTAAAAACAACGAAATTTTTTTTTTTGAAAAATAACCCATAACCTAACCTAACGTAACCTATTTAACCAATTTCTTTTCATCAATTTAATGACTTTTCAAAGGTGATATTGGGTTGATTTCATTTTGAGTTGCCCGATCACCCTAAAAAGTGTGTCACACTCGGAGTATCAGCTTTGCATAATTTAAACATTGACAGTAGAATAATTATTCTCCTTGTTTATATTCAATCGTATAAATAATCGACAAAAATATCGGTAAACTTTAAAACAAGCAAATAATATCGTATTCAAATTTGAAGTTTACGCGAAATAGCGGTAAATAAATATTTCTCCGGGTTTTTAGGTCACTGAGTCAGTGAAAAATAAATTCGAGAATGGGTGTTGAATTCGGCATTCTTGTTTACATAGTATGTGTTTATGAGAAAGGTGTTTGGTTGCATAAAGTCGTTAATGGCTGTTTTTCCGTACTTAAATGTCGCCATACTCGACCGGAAGCTCCCAGAAGACAGTAGAAATGAAGCCTTATGTAATAATATCAAGTTCTACCTTACGAACAATATCAATACAGCCATTGCTTTTAGGCTCTACATTAAGCACCCGTTACAATTTAATTATGCCAGGAATTGTTGAAAATCCCAAAGGTTCTATAAAAAGTTTAATATTAATGGGCGCCACTTTAGTTTGAGGTCTGCTTTTACCTATACATTTCTACTTGAGCGTTTGGCGTAGGCACTAGTAATTATTGAATTGTTTTAAAGGGTTCAATGCTAACTGAGAATAAAGTTAACTCAACGCCTCCTTAAAAAGTCATTAAAAGCTATGAAAAAAAATATTTTAAATTAGCCGATAACCCTAACCTTACGTAAACTATTTAACCAATTTTTTAAATATATTTTTTATCACTCTAAATTACTTATCTGAGATGGTTCTGAGTTGGTCTCATTCCGAGTTGTCCGGTCACCGTTTTAAACGCCTGTCAACTAACTGTTAATTGTATTTTTAGATAAGGTTAGGTTTTTTATTTGAAAAAAAAACTAACCTGCTGTGTTAGGTTATTTTAGGACATTTTTTTTCACAATTAGTGTCTTTATATCATTTTTCGAAAGAGCTCTGGTTGGGACCGTTTTTTTTCACTATTAATAACTTTATATCACTTTTCACCATTTTTGTCACTATTAATGTCTTTGTATCACTTTTAAAAAGTGTTCTGGTTGGGACAGTTTTTTGTCACTATTAATGTATTTGTATCACTTTTAAAAAGTGTTCTGGTTGGGACAGTTTTTTTTTCACAATTAATGTCTTTGTATCACTTTTAAAAAGTGTTCTGGTTGGGACAGTTTTTTGTCACTATTAATGTATTTGTATCACTTTTCAAAAGTGTGCTGATTAGGACATTTTTTGTCACTATTAATGTCTTTATATCACTTTTCAAAAGTGTTCTGGTTGGGACAGTTTTTTTGTCACTATTAATGTCTTTATATCACTTTTAAAAATCCATTTTTGTCACTGTTTATGTCTTTGTATCACTTTTAAAAAGTGTTCTGGTTGGGACAGTTTTTTGTCACTATTAATGTATTTGTATCACTTTTCAAAAATGTGCTGATTAGGACATTTTTTGTCACTATTAATGTCTTTATATCACTTTTCAAAAGTGTTCTGGTTGGGACAGTTTTTTTGTCACTATTAATGTCTTTATATCACTTTTAAAAATCCATTTTTGTCACTGTTTATGTCTTTGTATCACTTTTAAAAAGTGTTCTGGTTGGGACAGTTTTTTGTCACTATTAATGTATTTGTATCACTTTTCAAAAATGTGCTGATTAGGACATTTTTTGTCACTATTAATGTCTTTATATCACTTTTCAAAAGTGTTCTGGTTGGGACAGTTTTTTTGTCACTATTAATGTCTTTATATCACTTTTAAAAAGCCAATTTTGTCACTGTTTATGTCTTTGTATCACTTTTCAATTGTTCTTGGAAATGTAAAGGTGGACTTAACAACGCTGCAACAGCACAAAAAATGAAAATAATAAGCAAAGTTTATTTTTTGAAGCAGGGCGAACCAAAACTCTATCAGGTGAAAAATTATTGTGACAGGTAAAGCTGTCAAAGTTTTACTTTCTGTTATAACTTTCATTATGTTATTTCTGTTATTCCGGAGTAACAACATGTTTTTTTTAAGTAATGCAAAATCATGTTTTTTTTTACATTAGAACCAGGAGGCCCGGAGGAAAATAATTTTTCTCCCATGCCCGCCTCCCAATGTGTTTTTGGTTTGAAATCGCTTAGAAGTGTTTTAGATGTTTTATATAATGATCGAGCATTTTTTTGATCGAGAAGTCTTTTAATAAGACCAAAAAAATATCAGGCCTATAAAAACAGCTTTAAAGTTTAAAAATCTCCTACTTACACAACCCCTTTTTGGTAAAGGTTTTTTTTACTGTGCAATGCGGCAAAAAAAATCTTTAAATTAAAATATTTGTGCCTAAACTTCGCAAAATAAAATTAAACATTTTTTAGCGATTTGTTTTCTTGCATAAATAAAAACAGGCGGTTGGTGTTAAGAGAGAATTTAAACATTACCGCCATCTGCATAAGGAATGTTATTAGACGTGGATCTCCTAAACCTGAATTGCTATTCTGAATGTAGCGATGTAAAGAAAGAAATGGATTTTTAAAATGTCTAATTAATTTCACCTAAGTTGAAATAAAATTTACATAACTTTGGGTACATGGACTCATTCAGATCTGTCAGTTTATCAATTCAGAGGTTGTTATTATATAATAAGTCGATTCTTAAGTCGGACACAGATGTGCCGAATTCGTGATAACGACATAACTTACTAATAAACTGTGTTTAGTTTCTACGTAATAATTCACATTATTTCATAAGCTTTAATATGATTAGAATATATTAGAAAGCGTTAAAAGGAACATAAACGATAGAAATATTTCGATTCTCATGCCTTCAAAATTTAAAATCGAGCGTCTTATTTACACGAGGCAAGTAAGCGAAAAGGTTGTTTTTATTTAATTTGTTGATAATTTTATAAAGATGACTAAAAGTTAAGTACATCGCCCTTGGGTTGATTTTTCTCTAAAACGGCGCTTTAAAAAACATCCTATTATTATTACACAGTCATACCCGTCAACTTGTATGCCAATCTTACTCGCGACATTTTTTTATCGTTTTTCTTCTTCCGTTATTGTAAACGGTTTTATACAGAAGAGAAAGTCGGTAAAAAATCTGATCGCCATATTGTCACCACGGTAACACGGTCGATCAATAATTTGTTACATCACTTGTCTTCCGACAATCTGGGATTATTTTTGAAAAGATCTGTGATTCAACCATGAAGAAATAATATTAAAAAGGCAGTGAATGTCATTTCTTCACGTTTATTTAGGATTTATTCAGTTAGATAAGGAAATGAAAAATCAACCGAATTCAAATACAATCGAAGAAATTAGAACTAAAGCACTGAAAAATAGAATTTTTAAAGCAGATAGAAACAAATCAAATAATTTACAACTGAGGAATGAAAATAAAGAATTAAAGCATCAAATGGAAATCAAAGAACCAGAATAAATAATTTTAAAACGAAAGTCTAATTAAAGAATTATAAAGTGTTATAATTTTTTTTCTGGAGTGTTTTCCAACCAGCCAAAAAACACTCATAAAAATTCGTAGTTTCTTTCGGTGGGTAGGTACTTTTATTTAATACGTTTGTTAAAACAGACGTTTTTATGATAAGTAGTTTCCTACACAAAACTGAACAGATTACAACAACAAAGTGGTTCGCCACGTTTGGTGTCTTAGCAGGGGTGCCCGGGTTCATGTGGTGAGGTTTATCATCGGGAGAAACAGGTTGAGGGAGACTTTTGATCTCTGCAGCAGTGGGAGGGATGGATTCATACGTCCTACCCACCTCTTATACTTTTTTCCTTCTCGGAACTTCCTCTCCTGAAAAGGCCCCTCACGGCATCCCCAAATCCATCCAAACCCATCCCCTCATGACATAAGCCCCGATGGGAAATATTTTCCTTTATTTTTTTTATTTGCCTCCTGTGCGAAGCTGATGTAAAAATAATAATTTGATACGAACAATGGGAGTAGTCCTTTGGTTAGAACGGACAACTCAGAATGAAACCAAATACTGATTAAACAACTTCAAGCAGAAAATAAAGAAATAAAATTACACATTAATAAAATGGAACAAAATGAAAAACTAAACAATATTGAAATACAGGGTGTTCCTTTTAAGGAAAATGAAAATATCACAAATGTATTTAATAATATAATAGACATACTCAAATGTGATAAAGAATCGATTAACGTGTCAAATATTTTCAGAAGCAAAAATAAAAACCCGATGAACAAAAATACTGCCATTGTAGTATCTCTACAAAACAAAGAAAGTAAAGAAGTAATTATAGCACATAAAAAAATATGGTATTTTATACGCAAAAAACATAAATTTTGAAGAAAACAACACAATATATATTGACGAACAACTGACCCAATTTAATAAACACCTACTTTACCTAGCTAAATCGTCAAGACTGGGTTACAAATTTATATGGGCAAAAAATGGAAAAATATGGATGAGAAAAAACGAAACATCTCCAATCTTACTCATAAGAACGCCTGAAGACATCCCCTCTGAATAAAGGATAATAAAACCAAATAGCAAACTACTATCACCTTTCAAAATGTCTGAAGAAAACTATATACACGAAAATTACAAATGTAAAAACCCATGTGAACTAAATAACCTATTTAAAAATGTTAATTTCTCGATCTTAAACATGAATATTAGGAGTATAAGGAAAAACTTCGATGAGCTCTGTGTACTTATTAATAACCTAGATTTTTCTCCAAGCATAATTGTTTTAACTGAAACTCAAATGAAACAAGTAATTCCATATGACTTACCAGAATATACAACAATTTCATCTGCCTGTAAGCATACTGGTCATGATGGAGTTACTGTCTTCTGTCATAATACTCTGAAAAATGTTGCCGCTGAAATTATTGAATTTAAAACAGCCAATGCAATAAAAGTAACTTTTTGGCATAACAACTATAAATATCATATTCTAGCCATATATAGATCCCCTTCATTAAATGATTTTTTATTTGTAAAAGAACTAAAATCTTTTGTTAGTAAACTTGATAGAAACAATTTCACTTTTTCCATTGTGACAGGAGACATTAATATAAATATTAATGATAATAATACAAATGTGAATTGTCAAAATGAGTATCTTGATTGTTTATCTAGCTCTGGACACATGTCATATATTAACTCACCAACAAGAGTAACCTTAAGTCACTTGGCATGTTTAGACCACATATTTGTCAAGTCGCACAAGGCGGTTAATATCATCTCTTCAATTCTTGAAACAAATATCACAGATCATTACCCGACCTTTTATGGACATCATTTCAAAAATACTCCTCTAAACCGAAATTCTGATAATCTAGAAAAAGTAGACATTGATTATGAAACTCTAAACTCTTTACTTCGGTCAGAAAACTGGGAAAATGTGATATCAATAGAAAATCCACATCTCGCACTAGAGAATTTCTATAAAACTCTGAGAGATCATACTCTAAAAAGTGAAAGTAAAATAGTGGTCACTAAAAATAAATATAAAAAAATTAAACCTTGGATAACAGTTGGATTAATTATATCAATTAAACAAAGAGATAAATTATATAGAGAAATGTTTAAATATCAAATAGATTGCCAAAAGAATAATCTCAGAACAATGCCTTATCTGCAAACAAAATATCTAATGTACAGAAACTTACTCAATAGGCTTATTCGAAATTGTAAAAAGAAATACTATTGCGAACAAATTGAAAACGCAAAAAATGATAGTAAGAAAACATGGAATATTATAAATGAAATTGCAAACAAAAATCGTATGTATTCACCTGTTATAAATGAGGTTAAAATAAATAACAAATCAATAACTGACAAATCTACCATTGCCGAAAAATTTAATTACTTTTTTACAAATATAGTAGATGAGGTACTTGAATCATCCAAGATAAATGATAATAATACTTACCTAGAGACATCCTCACATATAACTGTAGCTAACGAATCAATAAACCCTATAGAAAGTTTTTCACCTATCACAATAAATGAAATTGATAAATGTATTGATAGCCTCAAATCATCTAATTCTAAGGGAATTGATGGACTACCTTGTAACACTTTGAAAAAAATAAAACAACATATTTTAACTCCTTTGCAACATATTTTTAATATGTGCCTTAAAGAGGGTCATTTTCCAAAACAGTTTAAAACCTCCACCATCATACCAATTTATAAATCTGGTGAATCACATAAATTAGACAATTATAGACCAATCTCTCTTGTTTCAAATCTATCAAAAATATTAGAAAAATGCATCAAAAATAGAATCATGGAACACTTAGAAAAATATAATATTCTATCCCACAACCAATACGGTTTTCGTAAAGATCTGAGTACTGAAGATGCAATATATGATTTAACAAAAACTATATACACTTCTATCGATAAAAATAAGAAATGTCTAGCAATATTCTTGGACTTAAGAAAAGCTTTCGACACTGTAAATCATAACTTACTCGTTAAAAAAATAAATCAATTAGGTTTCAAAAAAGACACACTTAAACTACTCACAAACCATCTTAAAGACAGAACACAAAAAACAAAAATTGGGAATATGTATAGTTCAGAAGCTCAGATAAAAAATGGAGTTCCGCAAGGAACTGTACTTGGCCCGATTCTATTTTTGATGTATATAAATGATTTGTGTAATTTTGTAATCCCAGGAAAAATTATTTCTTACGCCGATGACACGGCAATAATAGTTAACGGAAATTCTTGGAACGAAACTTTTTCTAAGGCAAAAGAATGTATTGCACTTGTTTCAACGTGGCTAAAATGTAACAAACTCATTTTAAACTACAGCAAAACATTTTATTTAACTTTTTATAAAAGCAATAAAAATAAACCTCATGATAACCTTAAAATTAGAATCCACAATACAAGTTGTAATCAAGATACATGTACACTGTGCAATGAACTTGTTAAAGTAGAAAGTATCAAATATTTAGGAGTATCTATTGATACACATCTAACTTGGAAAACACAAATTGAAAAAATCATCTCGAAATTAAGATACCTTACATATACATTTTATAGACTTAAGGAAGTACTTAATCTTGACAAATTGAGAATGATATATTTTTCACTGGTGCAATCTTCAATAATGTACGGCATTATAGGATGGGGTGGTGCGCTTGATGCTTTTATTAAGCCTTTAAAAAACACTCAAAAGCGCATTATTAAAGTTATGTACAATAGAACTAAAACATTCTCGACTGAGTTACTTTTCAAAGATACTAAAATATTCAACATCCGTAAATTATTTATATTGCAGACTATGAAATATGTATTTAAAAACAAAAATTGTTTCGAAAAAAATGAAAATAGAATTAGCAAAAGGACTAATAATATCTTTTACACCCCTCAAATCAATACCAAATTAATGCAAACACATAGCAGCTTTATTGGTCCTCGGACATTTAATCTTATACCAAAACACATTCAAACGACAGATAAAATATCACTCTACATAAAAGAATTAAAATTATGGCTTTATGGTGCAGATGTTAAAACACTTTTGCTATAAATTCTATGTTAACCTTAATACATCACTTTTCATTTTAATTCTAACTCATATAACTTTTTTATAACTATTGTTAATTGTATTTACTGATGTATGCATTTTTGTTTATATTACCCACGCACAGGCAGTGCCTTTGTGGGTTCCCATCACCTACTTTTTACTTTACGTAGATTTAA
This sequence comes from Glyphotaelius pellucidus, assembly GCA_936435175.1. NCBI lineage: Eukaryota > Metazoa > Arthropoda > Insecta > Trichoptera > Limnephilidae > Glyphotaelius > Glyphotaelius pellucidus. The sequence goes on from OW386543.1 coordinate 40,701,629, forward strand.
TTATTCCTAACTTTTGATTTATTTGTTTCTTATATGTGCATTTTGAAATGTTTATAATAATGGGAAAAAATAAAGATTAAAAAAAAAAATTAAAAAAAAAAAATTCAGAACCTCCTCAGAAAAGTCATTAAAAATGATGGAAAAAAATATATAAAAAATTAGTTAAATAAGTTGCGTTAGGTAAGGGTTATGGGGTATTTTAAAATAATATTTTTTTCATAGCTTTTAATGACTTTTCAAAGGGGTGTTGAGCTGACTTTATTCTCAGTTCGTGGAACTGGTTAGAACATTACAAAAATACTAGTAGACAATTTGAATTATAGTAATACGTATCAAAGATACAAGTACATTCAAAACCAATTATTTTTGTTTCCATGCAGAACGAGATTTTGAGAGAGATTTTGAATATGTCGAAAAGGTATGTAATTATTATATATGGGCTGTTTGGATAAACCACTGGTGGTGAGTTATGTGAGTAGTTAGGATTATAGTTATCAAAGTGGAAAAGACGGTGGAGTGGTGTACTTTTAACAGAGACACGGATATTTATAGCACTTATCATTTGAGGACAGCCACTCAATAAATTAAAAGTTTAAGAATATCATTAATCACGAAAAAATTAATGACGGCCTTCGTGGTCGAGTGATAAGGCTCTCGACTGTGATTTGGAGGTCGCGGGTTCAAATCCCGGCGTGCGCAAGTAAATTTTATTTGATTGCTTTGTGTTTTCACAATTTAATCATATAAATAAAATAAGGTTCATTTGCGGTACGAATGGAAGAAACTACTGGAAATCTAAGAAACTCCTTTTGTACTTTCTCCAATCGGTGAAAGTTACAAATATACATACATATAGGATACAAATTCATATATATATATACAGGATCTACATAAGATTCTAGCTGCAATCTCACAGGAGAGCCGTAGAGTAATTTTATCTATTCAAAGTTGTGAAAAGTCCTTGCGTCTTTATTACGTATTGTGTAACCTAAAATTTACTTGGCTTTATTGGAAATTGTTTCGCAATAACGATTAAAGGTAAGTTTCCCGTCGAAGAAGTATGATCTGTGCCGATTTGAAATAAAACTGATATTGTTGATTTATTTATTAACAAAATTCCCAATTATAATTGTATATGCAATTAGTATTTATTTTGGGTACAATCTATGGCTCCACGATTACTCAGAATCAACTAAACTCAACTTTAACCAAAAGGATTACAACGAGTATATTACCGCTGAGTTAGCTGAAAGTATTCCAGTTCTGCCAAAAAATTACTTTAAGATGCGCGGGAAGAACAGGGAAGCCACTTAACTATCTAGAGTTAACACATAACATTATATCGGTTATCTCAGCTGTGACATCCCTTCCAGGGATTGAGCGGCGGGGTGCAACCAATAGCATCCCTCGTCTCTAATTAGTAAGAGACGAAGCGAAGCGAGAATAATGATGTATTCGAAATCGTTGAACTAATCAATATACGTTCGGAAATACGCAAAATAATTAGATGTTTTGTTAAAAGACTGATTATTTTGTTTAAGAAACAATTACGATATTATTAAGATATATAAAAATCTCTTTTCTGTTAATCACTTTAATTTGATTAAGTTCAATTGTTATACTTTTTTCCGCGTTGTTTTATCTATTCTAAAACATCGCGGAAAACTTTCTAAAATAATCAAAAGTCATTATTTTTGTAATGTGTTTAAGTGAATTAATTAATTTAATTGTTGAAACATTAGTGTTCTAGTTCCTACAGAAATAATTCAAGGTCACGGCGAGATTAATACGGGAGATCTTATCACGGTTTTATTATGGAGCGCGCTCAACTAATCTGGGAAAGATGAGATCTTAGTGGCTTAATGGGACGCTGGCATACTTACACTAAGTTGAAAAATAATTTATTTTTCTTTTGAAGAAAATATTCATTTTTAATTTTTAAGACATTCCCTGGTTATGAACAGCCTGACGAAATATGAATTCCTCCTGTTTTTGGAATTGGATGGAGGACTTGGACAGACAATGCGCCTGGAAGGAACCCGGCGCATTTTACACTCGGCTACTATCCGGAAACATGCCGAGTAGTAAAGCTCTCGACTACCGTTATGAAGGTTGTAGGCTCAAATCCCGGCTTGGGCAAGTAAAATTTATTTGACTGAATTGTGATAATTGAACCGTTATAGAAGGTACTCTCGGTATCGCTCTGGTATGAGACCACGATTTAGAATTGAAAAATTTCTTGTAATGGCTTGAGCCGCGTTTGGTGACCAGATCTGAATAGCCAAAAAATTTCCAACCTTCCTCTTCCCCATCTGTTTCCCATCTCTACTACCATCAGCCTCACAACATACCCCAATTGGAGATGCCGTAATCTCACTGGCTCCAAGCAGTTGGGACTTTTGTGTGGTACCTATTCACAAAACAAATCAAAATGTACTCAATGAATATTCATCATCAAATTAAAGGCTTTAAAACATCGACCAAGCCTTTATTGATCGAAGCTTTAAAATTAATTTCTTGCGGGTATTTTCAACTGGCTCAGAAAAATTCATATGGAATGTTAGTAAAATATTTAATTATGTACTTACTGAAGGTTTGTTTTAATATTTGAAATTGTTTCATGTTGGTGCCTATAACATACCTAGGTTTATCTGACTATCAGTGAATTTCACTATTTTAGCTAGAGCGTGTTGTTTTGAAGTATTTAGCAACTTATCTTTATAATCTAAAAGCTCTAGAAATAAACCTTAAAAATAAATTAAATCAATTTATTAAATAAACAATTAGATTTATCAGATAGTCCCATTTTAAACGTGTTCCCCTTCCCGACACCCACTTTTACTCTCCCTCTCTTACCTACCTCCCCCTAACTCCCGTCTCCACCTATGTTGAAATTCTCTCTTCTTATATGTTACCTGTTCACTGTAATTAATTTAGTATATTTTTATGAAACCCTGATGAAGATTCACTTCGAATCGAAATAAATTGGTTTATGTTAATATTATGTACTCAATAAAGTGGTACTGAAATAAATGTATTGTATTCTAATTATAATCTTTTTTTTATTTGTCTCTTTCTGTTCGTGAACTTTACGACAGTTTTTTTATACATCCGTGATTATTGAAATATAGGTACGTAACTCGATTCAATTTAGTATTTTGAAAATTATTTGAGAACTGACTCTATTTTTTAAAATTTATATGCTAGCTGAAGTATTCGACGTTGCCACGCTTTACGCATTTTTTTACGTAAACTTTTATCGAAATCTCATGGCGACCCCGATCTATTTTATCATTTAAACCACTCTCCAGGAACATACTTCAAAAATTTCGACGAAATCGGTCGAGTAGTTTTTGAGGCTACAGGGCACACACATAAGGACATTGCCTTTTATTTATATTAAAGATTAAAATTGGACGTCGATGGTATTAAAAAAAGTAAAATTAAAATGTCAAATTTCACTTCAAGTAAGGAATTAAATATTTACAAAACAATGTCAATCATCAATAGTGTCAAGGTCCCTTCCTGCCAGAATGTCAGTTGCAATATTCGATCGAATTGCCTGTCTTTTTAGCATGGTGAATAACAAAACAGCGTGACAAGCTCATGAACTGGCGACTATTCAGTCCTGAAGACGTGACTGAAATTAATTAAGTTAAACAAATATATATTATACAAACGATCCATATTAAAAAAAAATAAAGGACGTATGTTCAAACGAATGGTCTATTTGACTTGTAACGCATAAACACGTCGTACTAAAAAAAATACAGCCTAAAGAAGTGATGCGTGTTTTATATACTAAATTTAAATACTCATATAGCAAATTGATATTCATATTATTCAATTTTAAAACACAAAATGATTTTTTTAAATAAGCATTTGAAAGGAGTGAAACTACGGAAGATGCAGAGTGTGAAAATCAGAATTATTCCAACTCTTGGAAGTCTTGATTTTTACAACATTTATCATTGTCGAAGGTTATTTCATAATATGCATTTATAAAGGTTGTCATTGTTATACCGTCTTCAGACCTTGTGCATGATTAGTATGACAGAGCGTTATTTCCAAAATAATGACAAATAAACACAGTCTGCAAGATGCAACGAGGTTACAAAGCATCTCCTTTTTATATTGTTTTGCATGTTAATGTTAAAGATAAAGTAAAATCACTTTGAATAGATAAACCAGTGTCAGAACTAGGTATTGTAGTGTCAGAACTAGGTATTGTAGTGTCAGAACTAGGTATTGTAGTGTCAGAACTAGGTATTGTAGTGTCAGAACTAGGTAACATTAGAAAACTCGGTCCATATTTTTATGGGGAAGAATTTATGTTTTGGCGCGCCGAATAATATTGTGAAATAAATCAAATGAATTGTGAAATACTGGTATTATTCCTCCGATAATATATCACTTAGTATGTGTAGTCACTTACAGTTTTTAAAACGACAATGTCAACGTTTTAATAGAAACAGCTACATACTCGGAAGTTATTTTATTTTATTAATCAGGTACGCTCTTGTTTAATGAGTATTGTTATTGAATGTAATATGAACGTTTAAAGATTTGCTCAACCTCGTGGTTGTATCTGGCAGCCACACTGATTTCCAGGAATGGCTCTAAAGATTTTTTTTGTTATTGTTTTTGGGGTGTTATGCCGTGTTTCGCTACCTCCTTCTTTAGCCAACGTTTCGGACAGCGTTACAGTGTCCATCATCAGGGCAGATGAGATCATCTCATCTGCCCTGATGATGGACACTGTAACGCTGTCCGAAACGTTGGCTAAAGAAGGAGGTAGCGAAACACGGAATAACACCCCAAAAACAATAACAAAAATACTTTTTGGCCGTGAAAACCTAAAAACATACCTGGCTCTAAAGATGTTTTTTTAACACTAACTTAACACGCTGAGGAAAACAATTTCCCTAGGGGTCTTTTTGAGGGAAAGAAGTAGTGAACTTGGGTCTTGAATAGAAATATGTTGTAGCAATTAAGAAACACAGAGGCTGGCATACCGTTCTATAGCCAAGCTGTAGAACTCAAGAACGAGTCGTAGGAACGATCCTTTCTCGTGTACATTCTTAAAATCTTCATCTCAAAAATATTAATAACCTTTCACTACGTGAGCACCTGGTACTCAACATCTTTGAGAATCGTTGTAACATATTTTTACATCTGATGAAAATGATAATTTTCCCGGCTAATGCCGTTTTGCGGCGCGACGATAATTCCGAAGCAAATAAATTCACTCACTGCTTGAAATTCATATTAATTAACTGATGGTGACATTGAAGTTGGTGAAACGCAAGCAGGCTCGTATTTCGTCTTGGCTTCGTTAACTCCGAGGCATCTCTCCTCTGCAGCTTTCTCAAACGCATTGAATGCTTCTTTCACGACAGGTTTCGATCTAGCCACTATACCTATATCGACTGCAGATGTTTGCAGGTCTGCATAGTTGCACAGATAGAATCAAGATACTCTCGATGCCGTCGACTGACTGAATAACCACAGCATCCCACGTTGTCTTCCACCAACTTTCCTCCACCTCCACCACATAAAGAAGGAGAAGGGTGTTTTTAATGCCTAGTTTCCTCTCTGGTAATCGCATCCATCGATTCATCGTATCATCGGTCTTATTCAGGGATAGGTGGCGACTGATGACGTTCAGCTGCCCATGTACAGGTCGTCATCGCATCATTTCGGAACACATGCTTAGTATTCAAGTCCAGTACTCGGCTATTGTCGCCTGAAGTAGGCCGCCGTTACATAAGTATGTTTTGAACACATTTCCATCCGAGTTTGATTTGGTTGACTAAATTGATGCTTGAGGCTCCATCATATTTTGGCGTTGGTTTTTGATTCGGCTTTATGATTCTTTTTTATGTGACAAGGTGAAATTTATATTATTTATATTTTTTTGTACTTATTTTATCGGTCATCGCTTAATAGACAAATACGTCTTGTGGTAGCTTGATTGCGGTTGCCCTAAGTAGCACATATTGTTTTGGTATAGTCAGTACAAAAAACCATTCGCTTGGTTTAACTGGTTTCACATTAGGTATGTTTTGTTACTGGTTCTTCTAACCCGTTTGACTTAATTATGATTTAAGCGATTTGAAATTGACGAGAAAAAATGACTTTAAAACGCTGTGTGACCTGCTCAAGGATCTGAGTATGAAATACCTACTGCCGACCGACGATGTTGCTTTGTCAACAACCTTCTTGTGAAACTTTCCGGTAGATTTTACGGTCAAACTGGGTTTTTCCGACAAGCGGATAATATCTGTACGACTATTACAAACAATCTTATCTTTTGTCACTTGCAAGTGATATATCGCTCAGCACACTACAATTACAAGCTGACACTAAAACCAACAATGAGTTTTTAGAAACTATTAACGCTCAACTTTTATTGCAAGCTTTGGGATCGAATTCAAAAGGTTTTTATGTACGCACCTTACATTTATGTCGAAAGAGAAGGAATTGAAAAGAATATCCTCAGGTAAGTTACTTTGTACAGAAGATTTCAATGGAGCCTCGATCTTTTTAAAACATGACTTGTAAAAATATCTACCAGTTAATAATAACTATAATTAGTTGGAGTTTTAGTTTATCTTTGTATGATTTTGGTTTGTCACACTTTTTAAAATACAACCCTCTTTCCAGATTTTTAACGTGTGTGTCTAATTGAAAGGATGAATCTTTATTTTAGAATAATTCAAGGATTCATTTAATGATCATTAAGTAATAAGTAACAGGTTTATGAGGTAAGTTCTTAATCAAGAAACTGTTTATAATAACCATCCTGAAAAACCCCTTTAATTGAATCGTATTTTAATTTTTCTCGAAAGGCGTTCGAAAAACTGTGATATACTGTTAAAAATAACAAGAACGTAATATTAATTCTTAGTTATTGAAAATTCAATTGCTTATTCCATAATGCAACATGCAACGTAATACAAATAATGCTTATGAGTCCGCTCTAGAAAGCCGCTAGAGCGTCAAGTCAGATGACTGGACGAAACTGTAGAAATAACTACTAGTTGAGAGATTACCTGTGCAAAAACATACAAAAAACTGATTGATTTTCCAGTGAAGTTTTTGTAGAGAATACAATCCCGAGCATGTTTTTAAATCCCGGGATTACGGGATTTTCGATGCACAATCCCGGGATCCCGGTACTATCCCGGGATTAGGAAATGTGGTTACTAATTGGGATAAAATAAAATAAAAGTATAGATAGTAAGTTCTTTAACATTATCTATTAATATTGTTTTTTGCATAAGACAACATATCTATACTAATATTATAAATGCGAATGTACGTGTGTTTGTTTGTTACACTTTCACACCTAAACCAGTAAACCAATTTCAATATTTCTTTCACCGTAGAAAGCTACACTAAAATAGTAGTAATATAGGATGTATATAATGATAAGTTCTGGTGTTATGAAATTATAAATATTAATATATTATATTTATTATACGTTTATTGTCCCTTAAAAAAGCGAGTTATTGATAACGTTAGACGAAAAGCAAAAAAAATTGTTGTCTTGGTAATATGTTGATATATTTGCGGGAAATTTTAATTCGGCGTCGCAGTTAATACCTATCAAGCTAAATAAAAATGAATCTCCGAAATGTTTGTACGCGCATAACTTCCGAAAAAGTCAAGGCGCAACGGATTACGGAATGCAAACTAGACCTGATTGTGACAATCCCGAAAATCCCGAGATTAGCCAAAGTGCAGTCCCGGTATTTTCGGGATCGAAAATGGGCCGGGATCTCGGGACCCCGGGATTCGGGACACCGGGATTTGGGATCCCGGGATTGTATTATCTAGGTTTTGGCTGACTTAGACACACATCTCGAGCGCATAACAAGAAGCGACAATACTTAAACGCAGATTAATTAACCCATTTACTTGGCAAGATCCAACAGTTTTCCTCGCACGTTGCCACAATGTATGGGTTTCATCAAACTGTATTGGAATGCGCGGTCAGGTTGCGAAGTTGGTGCGTTGAAGTCTTTCACATGGGAAATTAACAATTAACTCGTGCAGACATATACAATATTAACAAATAGTACAACGTTAATCGTCCATCATTTGAATTTAAAAAAAATTTAAAGCCAATAATAAAAGCACATTACCTATTTATTTTACAATTAAATTAATGTTTCTAAGTTCTATTTCTGACGAAGGAAATGTTCTTGCGAAATTTCGGACTGGAAAGTTATGCAAAATTCAATTGATTTAAGCTGATTCAAGTAACAATATTATCGGAGCAAATCTTTATGAAGACCACACCATAAAATATAGTCAGAATCTTAACGACGTAAGTAGAGAAGGAGTGTTCACAAACACAAGTGTGCGTCGCGCGATCCAGTGTATTAAAATACTATTCTCGAATTTACTTCATGTAAAATACTCTAGAATATTGTGAGAACCTTAGTGAAGAAAGCGTGTATATAAGATATAACATATATACGGCGCATAGCCCAGCATATTGGACGGACCTATGGTCGAATTTACCCTAGCAGGCCTAGAAATTTGATCTTTCCGCATGGTTTATTTTAATTCATTCTGACAAACGTATTACTAAAATTAGAGATTTTTCTAGACGAATTCCTCAGAAAGTTATCAATTTATCGTCTGGAAAAATAAAATCTGCTGCTTACCGCAAAATTGTAGTTGAAAAACATTTTATAAAATTTTCAAACCAAAAACATTTTATAAATTTTTTAATGGTAAATCGTGTTAAATAACTTTCATATATGGGTATTGGTTTGAAAAAAGGTATTTTAGTGACGAATTTATCGGAATTAATGAAAATGTGAGCCATAAGCAAACCCCCATTCTAAGAGTATTGTGCCGCCCTAATATTTAATGATTTCATTTAACGCGTGAATTTAAATTTAAAGAAAATAAATCACTATGTGTACACCACTATTATTGAAAAAAATCAACGTGTTTCGAAACCAATGACTTCTTCGTCGGGATATAGTTTATTTTCATTAATATTATAATGCACTTTTGTAAATACGATACTTGTGTGTACGATAGTCTCAACTAAGTACTCCGTTCTGTATTTTGGGTGCCTCTTATATTTCCATTACCACATTTGGTCAATCCCCACATAAGGTTCCATTGATGGTCTCCGTAGTTCAGGGGTAAGGCTCCCGACTAGCGATTCGAAGGTCACGGGTTCAAATCTCGGCGTACGCAACTAATAATTAATTTAATTAATTTCTTTTGTTTCGCAATAAATTCATCAAAAATAATAGTAATATATTTGCGGCGCGTTTCATAGTGGAAAATACTTTCGGTATCCCCCTGCTGAAAGACCACCATTCCGAATTAAAACGTTGACTTAGCTCAAGCCGTACTTGGTGACCAGATATTGATAGTCAGGTACTTTCCAAAATTCTTCTTCCCTATCTCATTCCCCTCCCATCTCCTTTTCTTCCCCATTACCTTCAACCTCACAACATACTCAAATTGGGGATGCCATGGTCTTACTGGCTTCAGATGATTGGGTGCAGTTGGGTTTCTAATGCGGTATTGACATTTTTTTTTAATACGCTCTAACTGTTAAGTTAGTGTTATGTGCTTAAATTATTTTTAAACAGTTTTCCTAATACCTTCAATTCTTAAATATTTATGAGAAGATAAAAGAAAAATTTTGGTCCCCTACATAACGAAAAAATATCAAGAATATTTAAGAGTTAAAAACCAAGCGCATGCCATAAAACATGTTGCATTTTCAAACATGCAAATTGTTAATTGATTTTCCAGGCGCTGCAAACAACAACAAGAAGTATGGCTAATTTTCCAACTCCGTACCAAGACTTGACTTGCAACAAGATGCTCTTGACACAGTTTTTCCAGTTTTATTTCGATGTGACAGCCTCTGGCTTGTTACTGCAATCTCAAGTACTGATGGAAACCGATCACATTATTATCTGTGAACACGATAAGTTTCATGCTATATGCAGTCATAACAGAATGCATTTTCCTCAAACGAACACAGCTTACTAGCGCTCGATACGAATGCACCTTTAAGTTTGGAACGCGCGGCCCTTTTCATACAAAACTTGATATGGAATTTGAGGCCAAAAACCCAACCAAATTGTATTTTTTTTAATCCAAAGTTATAGCAAATATCTGATACGAATATGTGCTACTTTATTGAATTGTGTTTTAAATTATAAAATATAAGTTGTAAAAGAATTAATTTTTTCGTGATTTTATTGGCATTTTCAATTTGGGAGGCGGGAATGGGTACCGCCGCCCCGGGAACCTTTATTGGATAACCAACACCTCTGCCATAGGTCGCCCCAAGTGGTTCGCTACGTTTGGTGATTTAGCAGGGGTGCCCGGGTTCATGGGGTGAGGTTTGTCTAGGTCTTGGAGGCGGATGACCAGGACTCACTGAACCCCAGATTCCTACCCACCCCTTAAACCCTTTTCCTTCCCAGAACTCTCCTTTCCCCCTTTTCCTTAAAAAAAAACTCCACACAGCACCCCCAAGGATGACATAGGCCCTGAGGGAAATTATTTTCCTCAGGGCCTCCTGTGTGGAGCTCATGTAAAAAAAAAAAAAAAAATTGGCAACTTTTGGCAATCATTTGTAAGTTGACGATATTTATGAAGAATAATTTTATTCTATTAACTATACAAATTTGATAAAATAAACATATAAAAATTAATTGATTTAACCCCTCTTTCACATAGCTTGTTTTCAAACTACCTACAACACGGCCAGACATATGTAATGACGTAAGAGACGTACCTGAGTTGTTGTAAGAAAGCATTTTGATGGGCGTAAATTCAAATTAAAATTGACTCTTTAAAAGGTTATTCCCATCAATGTAATAAATAAAGTCAATCGTTCTATATAAATAAAATCGGATATATTTATCCGTGACGCTATCGATGTTACAAACCTATTCTTAGAATGATTGTTTTCAATAAAAAGGTAGTTGCGTATATGGAAAAAAATAGTTGAAGATAATATTGTTAATTCTAAAATTTGAAATATGAGATTGACTAATATGACGGTTTGACAGTAGGTGACAATGGCGAAATTGGTAAAGGCGCGTCCCGGATAGACGAGAAAGGTTCAGGGCTCTAGTCCCAGTTGCGACCTTTAGCTTTTTATTTTTCTGTGTCTTGTTCTTTTTTATATTTCATTTATGTAGGTTTGTTTGTTGGTAGCATTATCTTCTTCTTCAATGGTATAGTAAATGATTGTTCACAAACCGATGAACTTTAATAACATGTTTATATTGTTAAAAATATTATACTTTTGTTGCTTAGTCACCAATATTATTATTTTATCATCGATATGTTTATTTTGTTATTTTGAATACAAGATGGACGCGTTGAACTCTGGTTGCGGGTCATTCAGATTAATTTATTAATGAAGATACGGTGAAAAGCGAAACGTAGAAAGTAAACCAAATCGCCTTATCACATGCACAAGTATTGCGTGTTATTAATTGGTGAAATGCAATCCTAGTGCAATGCTATCGGGAAATTAAGTTTCGCTAATCAATAATACGATGTTTTAAAATCATAAACACTTTCCATTTTGTTTTCGTTTTTAACCGTATGTAACAGAATGTCATTGCAAATTGCAGCAGTAAGAAGAGTAGCTACTTCATACATTATAATCCCAAAAATCGTTAACCACTGTATATACGGCTGGACGGCCGGCGTGGTCTAGCGGTAAGGCTCTTGACTCGCAATCCGAAGGTCATGGAATCGAATCCAGGCGTCTTTCATCTTTCAAAAAATTGAGTATTCATTTAGACTTTATAAATAAATAAATTACAAACCGAATTATTAGTATATGGACGGAGGCTCATCTATCAACAATTTTAAAAGAGCTTGGCATCCAAAATTGGCTTTTAAGGAATATGGTTCATCAGAAACGTTCGCGAAGATCATGGTGCCCAAAACCCAGACAACTACTCAAAAAGATTAGTAAGTGCTTTCTGCGATTACTGGAAAGTGTGAGGAGTGACACTAGGACCGAGTTAAAGGTCCACTATTCGAGAAACCACTTAACAGTTTTACAGAAAATATCTAATACGGTGTGCAGGATTCTAGCGAAACAAAATCCGCACAGGATGTCCAGATGGTCGATCCAGTCACATCTGACGAAAACATTGAAGATATTATCAGAAGAGTACTGAATCTGTCATGGACCGAGGTCACTGAAGTAGCACAAGATAAGGACAAGAGAACACTTAGAGGTGTTTTGCAAAAATTGTTTCCCGTCCAGCAATCGAGAAGGGCATAAACATGATGCTGATGAAATATGGGATATGAAAATAATAATTTTATGAAATACACTTCAATTAGCTTCACAAATCGTTAACAAGACGAAGAATCGACAAAATATACATTGAATGTATTTTTTTTTCAAGGTTTAATTTATTTATTACAAAAACAAAGTAAATGACAAAATATTATACAGAAAAAAGAAAAGTTCCAATAAACTACTTTTTAGCAGTTTGTCGATGGGTACTTTTACTTTGGAGTGTTTACTTGTACTTTTACCATTTGTACATTTTTTAATTTCGGCATGTAACATATTTAAGCAATTAGGTATCATATAGTCCAGTGTTCTTTGTCCATATTTGTTTAAATGCTTAGGTACAATTAGTCCTTCATTTAACGTAAAACGAGTATTGTAAGTGTGGTCCAGTTTATTTTTGTATATGGGGCTATTCATATGCGGAAATATAATTTTATACCACAGAATTGTTCTTACTGAGAGAATTTTGAGATTTTGGTAAAAGTACGGAACATTATGCCTTTGTTCATATAAACTTTTATGAGCTAATAATTTAACTAATGAATTTTGAACTGATTGAACACGATTTACATTTGTTTTACAGGAAAGTCCCCAAGCTGTAATTCCATATCTTATAATAGATTCAGCTAATGATAAATAAATTATTCGAAGTGTGCAAATTGGAACATAAAATTTTAATTTATATAATCTGCTAACAACAGATCTGAGTCGTTCACATACTTTATTTATTTGTAAATCCCATTTGAAAAAGCAATCAATAATTACACCCAAATAAACATATTCTTTGCCTAGTTCAACATTTTCACATGTACACAAAGCAGAGATACCGACGTGTAAGCAATCTGAAGTATGTGTTTTTATTTCAGGTGTAATAATATTTGCCTTGGCATTGGGTGATCTTACATGTAACAATTTAGTTTTTTTTGCATTTATGAGTAAACCAGCGTCATGAGACCATTTCAAAAGTTCAATGTAATCTTTCAATGATCTCAGATAGTGCATTGTTGACTTTTATTGTTCCCAAGTTGATACCTCATCGAACGCAGATATTGGATAATCGTGAACATTTGTCAATTCGGTGACCCAATAGAGTTTTGACTTGTAAACAAAATGATACTCAGTCCTTTCTTAATCGCATACAGTCATAATGATTTCTGTAATTTGCTCATATATTTCCTAACATTACAGAAATGTATGTTATTATGCATTAGCCCTATGGCTTTAATTAAAGTCTATATAAGCGCAGACGATTTGGCAATCGTTAACAGCTGAATTAAGTAATGTGTATTTAGTTATGCCTCATGCATTTCTTAATTTTATTCTGCATTCAAAGATTTCCACTGCAACCGCGTTAATCTTGACGTATTACTGAATAAGATTATTAACTTTCATCTGAAGTTAAACTCTCACATTGAGTCATTTTTTGACAGAAGTTAAAAAGAGGGTGCGTAACTTTAAATGCATTTTCGCCACCTTGTATAAATTAAGAATTTTTGGTGCCTAATTGAAGTAAGAAATATGTAATTCATGTTACGGAATTCTGATCGACCTGGATAAAATCGCTAGTCCGGAAGAAAACCGTCACAAGGCAAAAAAAAAAGTTGACTTTATGTTGGCACCGAGAATGTACGACACGCTACTCTTATCGTATACAACAAACTTTAATGCCGGCCCAACGTTGATACAGAAATCATCGCAACAGACGAGTTTGAGGTCAGAAAAGTGGCATACCTTCCCGTCTACGTCTTTCTCTGTCGCACGTATGTTTTTACGCATACGTTTACGCTTGCGTTCATTGTAAAGTCAGTTACTGCGCGAGAATAGATCGTATAAATTTCAGGCCAGCATTAAAGTTTGGCGTGTATATACCTTATTTTAGTAAGTAGGTACCTAGTAGCATTTAGAAAAGCCTAAAATCAAACACGATGCCTATTGTTTGTATTAAAAATTAATAAAATACTTAGTTTTTACTGTTTATAAAAGTGGTAACATTAGAAAAAATTCTCCAATTCCCTGTATACTCGTATGTGCGCAATATAATTCAAAATTTTACAATATAGAGATCTTTAAAATACCCTTCAGAAATACCGAATAGAAGTAACGCGTACGATCGCAAATTAATACAAGAGTCTGGAATCTCCTGCATCTCGCATCTCCTATCCTTATCCTATTTTCCTCCTCCTCTTTTCCTCCTTGCATAAAATTAAATTTAAGTTATAATAAAACTCCATATCCAAGTAACTCTAACATAGGAGACTTTTTTGGCTTGACTTTATCTAACCTGTATATTATGTATCTCTATATTTTTTATGTATCTATAAGCTGTTTGTCTCTTACAAATAAATAAATACATAATTAAAACCAACATGTTTCGTGAGCTATGCTCACTTCTTCAGGGTTTACTGAAATTAATTATAAATAATAGATAAAAATCTTTTTTTTTTTATAAAGAAATTATTTTTACATTATTGCGTATCTAAATTGCCGATTCACAGAGTCCTAAATTTTTTTACGCTTTAACCTCTTTAACGATATGCCGCCGGTTACAACGAACTACTTTGCAGGTGTCATGGCAATTTGATGGTAGCAAAAAACCACCATTGAAATCGGTGCAAAGGAAACCAAAAGAAGACCTAGACCGAACAGAATCAGATCAAGCGACAAAGAAATAGTAATAGAGAATTTTTAATCATTCTGTTTATCAGGCCATTTAACTACAGTTATTGATTGCTTGTATGATTCTGATATTAAACGGCCCATCGTTGAAAGAACTGGAGGTGGCTGATATACCTACAGGACGTATAAATATGATATTGTAAAAGTGAAGTCACCAACGCCGGAACAACGGCGCCTTGAGGCTTTTGCCGGCACATTTAAAACGGTACTCTTCTACTCATCGCCTACATCGACTTGGTATCCCCGATCAAGAAGAACAAGCAAATCGAACACCACCAGTAGAAATGACGAAACATCATTTCGACATACATTAGCGAAGCCCGCTGTGGAAGTGTTCACTTCTTGTCGGTGCTATAATACTTTCACTTGCTTAATGGTTTCAAGTTCAACGCGCGAAAATATATCGGTCACAGAATAACTTCTCTTTTATTCCATTTCTTCTCCTCTAAATTCCATTCAGACATACTTAAATATATAAATAAGCGAGGCTTGAATGAGGTTTACATTGCATATAATTTTACTCAGTTTTTACTGTTGACACGTACTACAGGTTTTTTATAACATTTTGACAATCGATACACCGTTAAACTGAGGAAGCTGCGAAGAAGCGAAAATCTAATCGATGAGTTTGCACGTTAAAAAATAGCGTTTTGGCGCCTTTCACACCATAAACTCTGAGGTTTATTTCTTCCGCGTTTTTATTCGACATTTAGTGTTTGAAATTGACGCCATAAAAGCAGGGTTCTTAGAAACGTAAGCTGCTTTTTGATCAACAAAGCTTAGTTTTTTCATAACCTACGTCTTGTACGTCTTTTAAAAGTTCCAGTTTAATCTGACGGACACAAAAAGCGTTTTAGCTTTATTCTAAACGATGTTTAGAATTCTGAAATTGGTACCTGCTACCTGCGGTTAGGCCTGGAGAGCAGTGGCCAGGTATAAAGGAGTGTGTGCAATTTCTTGGGAATCGTATTGAGGATATTGTCTGGACCAGGTAGAAGGGATCAGGTGGAAAAAATAGGGGTGAATACATCCCCGACTTGGGTCTTGTGACCTGCCACTACAATACTGCTCGAAGAAAACTGGCCAATATAACGATAGAGGATGGAGCTTTTGTTGAGCTGCAAGCAGTTTTTTTTGTTTCATCCACAATCATGTTTCACCTCTTCTTGTGTTGTTATTTACTGTATTCGATTCTCTATACCAGGTCATAACTTTCTTGGATATCTTCGAGTTCTACAATTTTTAAGTAACTCCAACAAAAGGCATACTGCAATATTTAATGATATTTGTAATGTTATGTTTAGCCCCTTGGGATTATTTTCGATGTGTTGTACTTTTTCTATTCCTTCCATAAAATAAAATAATAATTATTGGTTTATAACTAGCATTAATAAGAAGAGAATAAATATTATTTATTGTTATCAAGTTTAGTTTGAAGAACTCATTTTAATTTTTTATTTCTTTTATATATTCAATAATATTATTATGAAATTTATAAAAAACAGTTTATTATAAACAAGTTCTGCTACAAGTTCTCTCTCTTCTTATTACACGTGACAGCTGTTTCGCCTTCTAAAAAAAAATGTATTACTGATATGATTTTAGATTTTCACGCCAAAAGTATTATCGTCATTTAATTTTGGGGTATTATGTCGTGTTGGGCTACCTCCTTCTTTAGACAAAGTTACAGTGTGTGAAACGTTTACTAAAGCAGGATATATAATTAACGGATTAACAACCCAAAAATAAATTACGATAATTTTTTCACACGACAGTCTACATTACACATCTGCCATGATTTAATGCTGTCCGAAAAGTTGGCTTCAGAAGGAAGTAGCGCAACACGGCATAATACCCCAAAAATAAATCAAGGAAATATTTATTACTGTTATAAAATAACATCAAATAAATTAACTCAAACTTAGTGTCTTTGTTAAAAGTTTTATTTTAGAACATTATTTGCAGAACTCCATTTCTATAAAAAGGTTTTTTTTTATAATACATTTTGACTAAATTACATTTTTTGACATTTTGTCGGACGTCATCGCTCTAGTACGAAGAATTTCGCTCAAAAAAGCGTCAATTACTCTCTTTTTTAAAATGCCCAAACGGTAAACAAAGAATTTAATTTATTTCGCAACTTCATTTTGTATTTAATTTGACATCGTCACAATAATTTGCGGTTGCTAGGTCCAAACAACTTACAAACTTTTTATTAACTTGAATTTTTATCATTTTCCGGGAAAAAAAGATTATTTCAAGAACGGAAACCGAGTTAATATCCTAATCGCGTTTTTTTTTAATATTTGGACCATCGCGGAAGGTTAAGTAACAAAATTAGATTTTTCTGAATAATTAAAAATTCATCTCAACATTCTTAGTATGACTATAAGTTATAAAACGTAATAATAAATTAAATTACAAATACGTACATAAAACAAGGAGAATCAAAATCAAATATTAGTAAATACATACATACACATTTACGTACATATGTACACTACACACATATGTATATGCATACGTGTGCACACTCTACGCATATATGTATGCATACATGTACATACACATAAGCACATACATATACATTTATACACATATTATAGAGCCAATGCATAAGTAGGTGAATCATTCAATAATTACAAAGCGGCTTTGAGTG
This sequence comes from Glyphotaelius pellucidus, assembly GCA_936435175.1. Lineage (NCBI taxonomy): Eukaryota > Metazoa > Arthropoda > Insecta > Trichoptera > Limnephilidae > Glyphotaelius > Glyphotaelius pellucidus. The sequence continues at coordinate 40,719,289 of OW386543.1, forward strand.
AGGAGACCGTCAGGTATATGAATTGAATCGTTACTAAACATTAAACTATTGTACACATCCCTTGTTAGAAGCCTAATAGATCATAACTCCATAGTCTGGTCGCCCTTCTACAAAATTCATATTTATAATGTTGAAAGAATTCAAAGAAAATTTCTACGTTTCGTAAATTTTAAGCTTAATATCCCTTTAGAGAACATAAATTACCCGTCGTTAATGAATTAATGAATATTTTAAATATTCCAACTTTAGAAAACAGACGAAAAATTAACGACCTTTTTATTAAAATTATTAAATTCTAAATTCGATTCTTGTGAACTCCTGCAATTGATAAATCTACATGTACATACACGAACGACTAGACAAATATTAACATTTCATATTCACACATCTCAATCCAACTATATTTTGCATTCCCCAATACAGCGTTTACACACTCTTGGAACAAATATTTAAACAATATGGATGTATTTCATAATAAATTTAATTTGTCAAACTTCAAACGACGTATGTGCCAACTATTTATTCCTACTTCATAAATCATCTTTACCTCTATTTTTACTTATCATTTATTCTATGTTACCTACTTTGTGTCAACTCTTATACTTTGTGTTAGCTATATTTTGTTTTACAATAAAAACAAATTTATGTGTTTTTATTGTAAATTATGGCGAGCCACAAAGTTAATGCTTTTTACAAATATATTTTGTTTTCTTATATTTTATGTGATTTCCTGTATTTTATCAAAAACATTTTTTGCACCATATGTAAAAGCCCTACGGGCGTTTAAACAAGTAAATAAATAGATAAAATAAATATGCAAGTATAAGTTCCTTCAGAAGATAGTGATAAATTCTTAAGCGCTTTAATAAACTTAACATTATGGTGTGCTTCATAAACATGAATTTTGGAATTGCATACACTACTTGCCACATCCACATTCATACATCTTTATTTACTCTTGAAATGATCCGCCTGAATTAATTGATAAATTTGATTGTTCCATGCCTTTCTGAAACGTTTTCGACTGCTACCATTTTCGACTCATGTAGGTACATAATACATCAAAGATATCTAATAATATAACCACTGTACAGAAAATTACTAGAAATTTATTTTTAAAGAAATTGTGAGAAAAACTGATGTTTCCAATTTACATAAGACCTGTCAATTACAATGAATTTCTATTTAAAAAAGAATTTCGATGTATGAAAAAATTTATCAATTTCACTGGGGCCCTTGACATCTTACTGAATGCTGTGTGAAGAGTCTTTTGGGGAAAGGAAAGGGTTGAAGTTCTGGGAAGGAAAAAGTTATGAGAGATGGGTAGGAATCGGAGGGTCAGTATGTCCAGGAGTGACGGACGTACGAATCAATCCCTTCTACAGCGGTTTAGCGATGATCCAAGAGAGTTTTACTGAAGAGATTAAAAGGTCTCCCACACTCGGTCTCTTCCGATCCGGCCTACCTCGCATTTGGTGGGCAGACGCATCCGCCGCCAAGCCTTGGTCAAACCTCACCCCAACAACCCGTGCAAGCCTGATAAGTCACCAAACATAGCGAATCATTTGGGGAGACCTATGGCAGAGATGTTGGTTTTCTAATAAATGGTTCCCGGGGCGGCGGTACCCATACCCGCCTCCCAAATTGAAGTATGATTTTTTTAAAGTTTAGTAATCATTCATACAGAGTTATAACAAAAATCTCAGAGTTCAATGAACTTTATTTCATCGTCTACCAATTCCACGCCACATAAAACAACAAAAAGGAACCAGAACTCCGCCGTAGCTGCTAGCCTTGCTTCCTTGACTATAATTTATAACGACAGTCGCAGGTTGTGCTCCGTCGGTCTTATTGCCCATATTCACATAACAATTTTTTTTACGGTGTACTTAAGTTATTATTTCGTTAAGAGGAAAGGCTGCGCGGCCTTTTCATACAAAACTTAAATTTGGATTTGAGACCAAAATACCTGACCGAACTGAATAATAAATTTTGTTTACCAAAATATACAGTTGATATCCCGACGGAAACGTGGTACCCTATTTTTTATATTTTAAATTATAATATGTAAGTCATTAAAGAATTAAATTTTTCATGATTAGAGGCAACTTATATATTTTTTTGAGATAATGGTAATGACGTAATGACTAAAAAAATAATCTTACACAATTTACTATGCAAATATAATTAAATATACAATTAAATTGATTAAATATCGTTATAGAAGCGTTTTTTGGGTAGAAATTTTAAAATTATTTCTGACAAATGTGTGTTACGTAAATCCTAATTTAATTAATATTATTTTTAATTTGAAGCCCTTCAAAATTATTTACATTAATTGCGTTTTATTTCAAAATATTTGCATAGTAGGTAGGGCAATTTTTTAAAATAATCTTATATATTATATATATAAAAATCAATTTTTGTTTGTTTGTTTGTTCGTATGTTATGCGCTGCATATCGTTCATTCGATTGCGATGAAACTTAGGTGATTTGTTGTGCGCACGCCCGCGAAGGTTGTAGGCTATATATAAAGGTAAGCTCTGGCGTTATGAAATTTGCATAAATGAAAATGTGTGTAGGAAGGCATAAGGGGAAGGGTAATAAAGGAAGTGGGGTTAGCGGGAGGGATGACGAGGGAGGGGAAGGCATGGAAGGTGGAAGGAGAACGCGGGGGAAGGGGACGCGGGAGGGGAACGGGGACACAAGGGAAAGGAAATGGAAAGGGAGAAACAATTTATTTCCTTGCATTGCAATGTATGCCGGATACCAGCTAGTAACTCATAAATTTGTTATTTTTTATTTAGTAAGTAAGTTTTTTTTTTTATATAGTTCCGCCAAGATTTAAAGTACTTAATGTAGATATTTTTTGTTTAAATTTGTTTGATACTAAATGGGAGTTTGTTATATAGCGTTACTGCTAAAAATTCAGAGTTTCTTTGTCCAAATGTAGAGTTACACTTTTTATATTTAATATATCTGTTTGTTTGGTTCTGGTTTTATGAGTATGTGAGAGGTTTGCCTCCCTGTCATTTTTGAGGTGAGGAACCAGAATATTTTTGGCATAGAATTTCTGTTTACTTAGAACATAAATAATTTCCAAAAAATAATTTCATAAATATGATTAAAAAATTCCTTAATGTCGTGCATTTTATGATTTAAAACACAAATACATAAAGTAGCACATATTCGAACTAGATATTTGCTGTACCTTCTGATTAAAAAATGAATTGTTCAATTTTATTCGGCATTTTGGCCTCAAATCCGAATATATCATAGGCACGTGTAATACATGAAAAAACCCGAGAAGCCATTCCTCTTAATAAACGAATACTAGTTGAAAATTCAGACGTAACTTCCTACATTCCTGCATTAATTTCATATATAGATATGTAATTATTGTACAACAGATTTCAAGGTGTTCAACAAAAGTAACTAGACGAATTTTTTTTTTTTTAAGAACAAGTATAATTAGTGAAATAAATTCAGCTTTGGCTATTCAGATAGGTGTCTAAACATTGAGCGTATAAACTGGGCTAACATTTTTTTTTTTAAATTTTTTTTTGGGGTTTTATGCCGTGTTGCGCAACCTCCTTCTTTAGTCGCACATCTGCTCTGATAATGAGCACTGTAAAGCCGTCCGAAACGTTGGCTAAATAAGGAGTTAGCGCAACACGGCATAACACCCCAAAAATACTTTTGGTCGTGAATATCTAAAATCATATCAATAAGTTTATTTGTCTTCTAAAACTTCGATAATTGCGAACAAATATTTGTTTATAAGATAGCATTATTTAAGAAATATTAAATATCACCCAAAACAGATTTTTTATTATTATTCAAAGTTCACCGGCATTTAGATAATTTTATCAGAAAGTTGCTACCATGTGACTTCCCGTATCTCAATGTACATAAGTCAACACAAAACAAATTCTTGATTAAATTTACTTTAATTTGTGATCAAATAATTTGTTTCTTCCGCCCGGTGTTTATACGCCTGGGTTGAACTATACTAATATAATAATGAATTGGTCATTATAATAGAAATTATGTTCGAAAAGATTTTACTAACTGCAAGTCAAATATCACATGTCAAACTGTAATTTTGCCGCGCGGGCAAAAAAAAACATTTCCGACTGCGCATGCGCAAATCTACGAAATTTCAATGTTGCCAACAGAATAATGCCATTTTTTTAAGAAAAAAAAATGTACAGTCTTTATACGTAATGTGTAACAAGTATATAATGTTTAATATGTATATAATGCGTGACAAAAACACCGTTTAACGGTCATACAATTTTTTTTCCTCAACATTTCAGACAGTTTTGGACTGTCCATCATCAGGGCAGATGTGTGGCATAACACAATACGTGGCAACACGACATAACACCCCAAAATAAATAACGAAAATACTTTTGGCCATGAAAATCTAAAATCATATCACTTATTTTTAATCGTTATATAATATTTTAAAATCTTGCAAGAGAAACCGCACGTTATTACAAATCAATTCTTTTCGAAAAATACGTTTGCCACGTTCTGGATAGACGAATAATTATCTAAATTAAATGAAAACGAATCGCTTAAATTATCAACATGTTTCGAAGCCAATGGTTCCTTAAATAAAATTAAAATGAACAATGATTTATTTTCACTTAATTAAAATGATGCCATAAAGCGAATTTGCGATTATCAACGAATAATTATTTATTCATTTAGATCTAAATGAAATTAGTTCGATATTCAAATTCGAAACTGTTATGATAACGGCTGACAGTGTTACATAATTTAATTTCGGTAACACGCGATTTCTAAATGCAGACTAAGCGTTTCAAAATAATTGATCATTATTTGTACATAGCCTATCAATGAAAGAATACTAATAAACTATTGCTAATAATTAAACCAATTTATAATTCAAAATCTATTGTGCTATGATAGCAGTTTCGGAGGGGAGGCGTCCAGTGGGCCGTCCCGGTACATTTGGGAAGAGCAACTGCAAAGATGTCTGAGGAGAGGCTGAGCGTGCTATGGACGGAGCCTGCTGTTAGTATCCCAGGATAGGGACGCCTGGAGGCGCTGCATCGACCCGAATAGGACAAGGAGAAGATGGGATTTGATATGTGATCACTCCTATTCTTAACATTATTTCATTTATCATATGACTAGGTAGTGCTAATTGTTGAACAAAAAATCATCCCGTAAAAAATAAAGTGTTTTTATTGTAAAACGGCTATTTTCAAATGTCTTTTAAAACTTTTTTTAGTTTGCTTGAGATTGAACCCTCTTGTCCAGGAATTGGATTCGACAACTCTACCAACCGAGCTAAATCTCGATGATAAGACCGACTTTCATTGCGTACATTAACTGCTGAAATGCGAATTTTCGGAGAAATGCTTACATTTCAGCATATGTGTGGATGGTAGTCACCAAAAGTTGACAGAATGCATTGCCATTGATAACGAGTTTATTTGCCGAGTTTCAACTCGATCGGATGTCGGGAAGGGGTTAATTTCCTCTTCCAAGATTCCACTTTATGAAAAAAACCAAAGCGAAATTCAAATAGATGTATTTAATGACCAGATTTATTCTCGTGTTTATAAACTATTCCCCAATTGTGACTAATTCAATTTTTTTGCAAAGTCAAAAAAGATAACTTTTCAGGATTGCTAAAACAAGGTTAAACAAGTTATTTGGCAACTCAAGTTTCTAAGTAAAGAGTTAATAGGATTAGATTCATTGTAATCCTAAAGTGTGGTTTTGTAACATGATTTTTCACGATTGAATTTGAGTAAACAAATAGGTAATAAAAGTTGGCTTACGAACACAGTCACACAAGAAGTATACAATATATTATTGTTAATTATTATAGCTACCAATATCCTAATTTTTAACATTCGAAATCGTCAATTAAATATTACGTTTTCTACCAACATCCGCATATTGTGGAATTCTTTATTGTTACTACTCCAGTTATGTGAGTGAATCTATAATTACAATAAAGGTAGAAATCACAAAATTAAAACATCTAGGTACGTATTTCGTTCATATCTACACGCATGGAGGTTGTTAAAAAAATTTCATTTTCACAAGGCTAAATATTTTGATAGATATTTGAAAGAATTATGGATAACAATTTAATTACAAAAACTCAGTATCTGTTGATTTTTTAAAATTAAAATCAAACACGCAGTTAAAGTGATGAAGATATTTATAAAATAATTTAAATGCTCAAAATTCTAAAACATGGCTGACTTAAGTAAAATATTAATAACTTAATATTATTTTTGAAAAGTATTTTATTATCGTACATAACTTTTTTTAAATTTGTACACGTTTTTTCGGACACAGCCATGACTTTTATTGAACAAATAAATCATTCTTGAAATGAGAATATGCTTGGTTAGTTCTTACAGGGATGTTATTTATTAGTTACTACCTCTCCCTACCCATCATCTTGCTGGAAAAGTATTCGAAATTTGGACCAAAAGCAACGAAAAAAGTGAAAATTTTAGTGCATTTGTTTTGAAAACAGAAGAAAATGTGTGTGTTTGTCGTGTACGCAAGATTTTGACCATCTCGGAAATGTGCAATATCGTTCGTTTCATTCGTTTTGTTGTGGCGAGGTAATTACCTTGAGTTATCGCGATGGAACTATGTTACAATATTGCGGTTGTGTCGTGTGCTCCTACGTTGTAAGTAATTGGTTATCCCTTTTCCTTGCTTTCTTGTTTTTTCCTACACACATTATCACTCAATTCCGGCAAACATCATTTCGTCTGGTTTCGTTTAAAGTATTTACAATTCATTACAAGCTTGCATTCATTGGGAAAAAGTAATTGTAGCTAGCATCGTAGTGTATATTATAAGACACGGTTATCTCTGAAATTAATTAACTTCCAATCCAAATAAAATTGTTCTTACAATGAACAAATTATTATCTACAAGCTTTTACCCGGCTTCGCTCGCATGGTGTTAGGGGAAATTACTACAGCGGTTGCACTTATCAATTATCCCGCATTCCGTACATTCATTCCCGGTACATTCAGTTTTCAAACAACTCGCGTGCCACCTAAATTTCATAATGCCAGAGCTCAAAGAAAAAAAGAATAATCCAATTTGGTGCAGTCGTTCGGAAGTTATGCGCATACAAACATTTCGGAAATTCATTTTTATTCAAATATATCAACATCGTTTCCACGGCAACGATTTGTTTTCTGACGTTAAGAATAACTCGTTTTTATTAGCGACAGAAAACGTATAATAAATATAATATATAACGCCAGAGCTTACCATTATATACAGCCTATATTACTCGCATTTAATGTAGCTCTCCATTGGTGAAAAAAAATAATTAAATCGGTTTATTGGTTTATGCGTGAAAGCGTAACTAACAAACACACGCAGTTTCGCATTTATAATATTAGTATAGATTATAAGCAAAGTTCTCTTTTATAATATTCCTCTTTGATATAACAAATAAATGGTCAATAACAAACGCCGAAGTCGGTATTCGTGACCAAATGAAATTAACTTGTCGACTATTTTCAGTGAATTTCATCCCCCTCCAAGAAGGAAGGGATACAGCTCAACAAAAAAACAAGGGAGAGCGGTGTATTTTTTGCTGCTCTTCTGAGACTTCTTCGTCCATTAAAAATGCATTATGGGCCACAATTGGTTAAGAAATGGATAGCCCATTGTCTGCATTAACGACCATATTGTGCATTATAATGAGCATGATGGAGATTTCTTCATCTTATATACAACCCATTCGATGTGAGTTGTTAGATACTTTCAGATTCGAAATGACTTTGGCCGAGTTTTGTGACCACATCTCAATAGCTAGGTACTTCCAAATCTTCTTATTTGACATCTCTTTTACGTCACAATCTCTTCACCTTCTTCCCGAATTGGGAATGCCATAGTCTCACTGACAAAGAGCGGTTGGAACTCTTTTACGATATTTTCTGAAGAAAACGCTGTGGACTTTTCACTTTAGTGTTCATCAGAATAATGTAAAGTATTTTTAAAATATTACACTAAAAATTCAACATTAAAAAAATCTTCTTTTTGTACTCGTGCAAATTTGTAATTTCTATACTTTTTTTTTAGTATTTTTTTTATCTCCCACGAAAATGAACATTCTTGCAGTTTTGTACTGTAGGTGATTGCTAATAATTTGGTAACACAATTATCAATACATGATATTGCTATTTCTTGCTTAAGAGTGATATTAAAGTGCGTAATTATAATTGCATCATAAATTGAATTTTCAATTACTGATTACGTTATTATGAATACTCTTTTCCTTGAATGCATAAAATGATGCGTGGAATAGATAATTAAGGAAAAAGAATTCCTGGGAATCCCCTTATCGAAAACCAAACAATTTTTATTGTAATCTGCTCCTTTACAGTCATCTTCTTTGTCTTATCAAAATGGTCAAACCACATGGCGAAAACGTTTTATTAAAATACTTTACATAACTATTTTTTAATTTTTATTTTGGTTGTCCAACTAAAGAACTTTTTGATAAATTTGACCTACAAGTTATAAAAATTTTTGAAAAGGTACCATCTGTAAAGTTTTTAAAGAAACCTTACTGTCAATGCGAAGTGCAAGACCTAGAATATCGGGGAAATAATATATGCCTAGATACAACACGACAGCTGTACAACACCATACACCAAGCTAGAACCGGAGCTATTTAATTGTTGACTTCTAAAACCAATGGACCAATTGATTATTTACCGATGATTTTCGGATATATTTTTGCTATTTTCTATGCATAAGTATTCACTTATTTATGTACATACTGAATGTTCAATATTTCAAATATTTTAGTAATATACTCGAAATTTGTGTAACTATAACTTTATGTCCGGGTTAAATCTTCCCCACAGGAAAAACCAAACCCTTCCACACACTTTTCCACTAATGATCATCCAGTCAATCCACGCTATGCAAGTGTACTATATAAGTAAAATGAATACAAAACAATACAAGAACAACATGTCAATCTACCAGAGACTAAATGGGAAAATAATTCACCGACTCCAGATTTATTACAGCGTTTATTATTGTTATTAAGCATTTTGTAAATGGACTAGTTAAACAGAAAAAAACTAATTAATTAAACTAAGACCAGTTAAACCTGAGAATAGTTAAAAAAATTATTATAATAGTTTAGAAAAACATGGTTGATACTCGAAGAAATTATTTGATTTGAAACTGTTTTATGATGAATTCGGAATATATGTATCAAGTCCAGAAACGCAGTATCACTGTACATGTTTGTAATATAGAATAGACAGATAAATTTAAATAACCGCGGAGAGAGCCGCGGGGATGACAATGGAAAAAAAAGTTTCAAGAATGGGATATGTCACGATATTTTAAACATTATTTTAAGACGTTAAAACAAATCGAATTGAAAGTTTTGATTATCACATGATACAGCTTTGATTTAAGATTTTGCCGACGGTTTTAGTGTGAAACTGCATAGATTTTACTATTGATACCACAAAGACGTAGTTCGTATCTCCCACGCAGTCTATCGGCGAGATAAAATGTTACTATGCAGATTAGGAAAATATCTATACAGTAACATAATGTACTTTCGAACATACGGATGTATCTAAAATGAAGAAATACTTCGAAAGTTACTATTCCGGTGAAAACGTGATTATTTCGCAAATAATAATGTTGTAATTCAAATGTATACAGTGCTTGTATTCAATAATGGAACCAACCGTAACATTTAGTTGAGATTGTAGTGTGTATTTATTTACCTTGCATATAACTAGAACATTTAGCTTTCTTCTACATAACATCACTCCAGATAGCCTAAAAAAGTGGATTTTTAAAGGTCTCCATTTAATTTGATCCAAATACACTTTGTGGCGTCATTAAAGTCTCTCTTTAGTTTCAAATAGATGTAGAGTACCCTCATTAACGCCCTGGTGGTATTCAGAATAAAATATGCGTAGAAACGTTGATGTAAATGGCTTTAGCTGTGTTTGATGTTACATCTGAATACCATACCATACCATCAGCCTCACAACACACGCCAATTAAAAAAAAAATAACATGAGCTCCACATGGGAGACCCTGAGGAAATAATTCCGGGGCCTTCATCATCTTTGGGGATGCTGTGTGGAGGGTCTTTTTAGGAAAGGAAGTAGATGAAGTTCTTGAAATGAATAAGGTATGATGGTTAGGTAGGAATTCGGGGGTCAGTGGGTCCAGGAGTGACGGATGTATCAATCTATCCCTCCCACTACGGCGCAAGATGAAGTTCTGCAAGAGAGTTCAAAAGGACTCCCTCAACCAGTCTCTCCCGATCCGGCCTGCCACGTAATTGGTAGGCAAACGCAACCACCGCCAAGATCCGAACAAGCCTCTGCGGGCACCCCTGCTAAGTCAACAAACATTGCGAACCACTTGTGGCAGAGGTGTCGATAATAAATTGTTTCTGGGGAGGCGGAACCCTTCCCCGCCTCCCAAATTGGGATGCCATATTCCTACTGGTTCCGGACGGTCGGGCGTAATTTCAACTTTTGTGTAGTATTTACATAAATAAGGCTTTTCTTTACTTCGACTAAATTTTTAAACATTACACGAATAAGAGCGGTGAGACCGATTTATTTCACGAACCGGAACTGCGTTCCGGCTTGCTCCAGTTGAATCGAGCACTGAATGTTATTCATATTAAATTAGGGTCAGTCTTACCCAACAGGTATTTTGAAACGTTATTTATTCATAATTTGTGTACGTGCAGGATTACTTTCGACCGATTGTAACAGATATCATTATTCAATATTTATTTATTAAAAATGCACCCTACTTACATACACCCGAATTTAAACATTATTATCTTCAAAACTGTGAGATTGAGTAATATAATATTGTTATATAAAATAGAAACATAATAATTTAATACAGATTAAAAAAACGAAATTTGAATTTCTTTACCAAGATTCAAATGCAAGTTAAGCCGCCGCTATCCGAATTTCGATTGATTTCTTACATATCTCCCTTAAACATTCGAAGTTTTTAAGCTCTTAAAAAAATATATGTTATTTTTGAAGATAATATCTAGATACGTTCCACGCCGAAACACAAATTATATGAAATTACCTCGATAGAAAAAAATCGCAAAGTATGCTCCGAAAATTATTAAAAACAAGTCTATTTCTATTATTTTACAAGTTATATTTGTGAAAAAATTCACAACGTTTCTTTAAATGATACTTAAGATACCTTTCACGAGATTTTTGCTTTATTTTAAATGAATCATGTTTTATTAAGCATTTTCGCAATTTTCGCTTCAATTTGATCACTTAAAATATTAGCGCGCGCTCTCCAACATTCGTATTACATATCTATCCATCTTCTTCTTTTTAGGCCGGGAAGCGCCGCATTAGCGAGAAATATTTAAAATCATTAAAAATTCCTGAATGCAACACTAACTTAAAACAAAACACATTCATTCACTGCGCTTCATACATTTTTTAATATTTCGTACAATAAATTCGATTTATTTAATGACATATATGAACAAGATCCAACCCTTCCCGTCATTTTAAATTTTTTTATTATACTTATAAAATATTGTATTAACTTCTTCAATATTTGCACAATCATATTGTGGCGTCATTTTAATTAAATGAAAAAAAATCACTTTATAAAACACCACTTATCAAATCAATAATCAGATCATTTTGTTTAATAAGTGGTCACTTACAAACTGATTTTCACAATTTTTTTGTATAATTAATAAACTAAAAAATCAAATAACTTACCTTTAATGGTTTTTGATTGCGATTTTCTCCAAAATTTTCTTTTTTCGCGTAGAAAGATCAAATAGAAGACAATCCACCTGCCTTTTCACGACAGTGAACACTCACTTCACTTTACTTGATAATAAATACAATAGTTAATAAATTAAACTTTACGGCGTCTGATTGTTATTCCGAGAAGCTTTTACGTATGTTACTAATAAAATTATAATTCACTCTCAAAAAATTTCCACTAAAACACTGTATTACTAAAATCGAAAAAAAAATTGTTTTGTGCGAATGCAGTTTTTATTTAGTTTGTGCGAAAGATTTTAAATGTCGAATTTATATTTTCCATTTTCATTTTCGTCAACGTCTTGTGATTTTATTTTAATAATTTCGGTTTTGTATAATTTACGTGTTGGCGGACATCGCGCCGAAACCGGCACGGTGAAAATAAGAAAAACGGAAGCGCTCCAAAGGCGAAACGGGTTCGTTCGTTCGGATGTAAAAATGCGCAAAGAGAAAGGTGTTCCCGGGCTGCGACATGCGCGGCGTACTGCGCACTCGACGGTCACTGAACAACTGTGCTGCCTACTTGCTCTCTCCGTCCCCTCTCCACAGCGCAATGGCTCGCGAGCACCCCAGACCCAAATGGGGCGCGCACAACTAGCTGACAAAACTAACACACGCATCAAACAATCAACACAAACCAACAAACTATCAAACAATTTGTAAGTTCCCCATTTACTTTGAGTCTCTTTTCTTCCGGACTCATCATCTTCAATCTTGAACAATATGATTTGACCTTATTGCCCAATCAAAGAAGTGACAATATTTTTTACCAGTTTAGAGGCATTAAGTAAAAAAAAAATCACTGAAGACAATATTGGCGACTCGAAAATTTTAAATAGAAAATCTGAAAAAGATACGGTTACATTTAAGAATCGAACCCAGGAGCTTAGTTTCGCCGGGGCGCTGCTCTACCGCTGAGCTAATGCGACCCATCCCCCTCAGTAATACTTAACTGTATCATACTTTTATCAGTCTCAAAATTCTTTCAGTGAGAGCAATTATGTGGTACAAATTATATTTCAGCACATAAATAACCCTTTATATGTAAGCAGGCTGGAACACAACCATAATACTCGCTTTAACTTTAATGAAGGACTAATTGTACCTAAGCATACAAATAAATGTGGACAAAGAACGTTAAATTACATGATACCCAGTTGTTTAAATGTACCTTTACCTGCAGAAATTAAAAACTGTGCCCAAAACAAACAATTGGTGAATTTACTGAAGACTTGGCTTACTGAAAGAATTAATTTGTATTAGCTTAAAATGACATATTATTCTAAAGATTTTAAAATTGTTATTTATGTTTTCATAATTTTTCTTTTCTCTCTATATATCTGTAAAATTTCTAATTTTTATTTTATAAAATTGTAAAAATGTAACTATCAACATTATAATAAGATTTTTAAATGTAAAGAACCCGTTAGACAAACTGCTAAAAAGCAGTTTATCGGGACTTTTTTGTAAAGTGTATAAATAAAAAATATATACTTCGACTAAGAACTACTATAATCTTCATTTTTTTAACGCATATTTGATTGGCGGCTATCTCTATGCACGATTGCCAGATTCAACTCGAACTAAATGCTATCTAGATAGTGTCTTGAATAAATGTATAATTTTTTTATTTAATGTGTGACATCTGTACGAGACCTCTAGGCCTGCACAAAGACTGTAAATAGTAAGCGCCGGCACACAGTGACGCCCGACTATTGCAATGTCTTGAAAGAGATGTTTTCTCGCCTTGACAGCTGTTGAAAGTTCTCAGGTTGTTTATCTCTCAGGTTGTTTATCTCTCAGGTTGTTTATCTCTCAGGTTGTTTATCTCTCAGGTTGTTTATCTCTCAGGTTGTTTATCTCTCAGGTTGTTTATCTCTCAGGTTGTTTATCTCTCAGGTTGTTTATCTCTCAGGTTGTTTATCTCTCAGGTTGTTTATCTCTCAGGTTGTTTATCTCTCAGGTTGTTTATCTCTCAGGTTGTTTATCTCTCAGGTTGTTTATCTCTCAGGTTGTTTATCTCTCAGGTTGTTTATCTCTCAGGTTGTTTATCTCTCAGGTTGTTTATCTCTCAGGTTGTTTATCTCTCAGGTTGTTTATCTCTCAGGTTGTTTATCTCTCCGGTTGTTTATCTCTCCGGTTGTTTATCTCTCCGGTTGGTTATCTCTCGGTTGGTTATCTCTCGGTTGGTTATCTCTCGGTTGGTATCTCTCAGTTGGTGCAAGGGGGCTCCGGGCCTTCAGCCCGGAGCAAGATGGCCAGGGCTCAGGTATCAGCGTCAGATCAGGCTCGGTGCAAGGGGGCCCCGGGCCTTCAGCCCGGAGCAGGATGGCCAGGGCTCAGGTATCAGCATCAGATCAAGCTCGGTGCAAGGGGGCCCCGGGCTTTCAGCCCGGAGCAGGATGGCCAGAGCTCGGGTATCAGCCTCAGATCAGGCTCGGTGCAAGGGGGCCCCGGGCCTTCAGCCCGGAGCAGGATGGCCAGGGCTCAGGTATCGGCATCAGATCAGGCTCGGTGCAAGGGGGCCCCGTGCCTTCAGCCCGGAGCAGGATGGCCAGGGCTCGGGTATCGGCCTCAGATCAGGCTCGGTGCAAGGGGGCCCCGGGCCTTCAGCCCGGAGCAAGATGGCCAGGGCTCGGGTATCAGCCTCAGATCAGGCTCGGTGCAAGGGGGCCCCGGGCCTTCAGCCCGGAGCAGGATGGCCAGGGCTCAGGTATCAGCGTCAGATCAGGCTCGGTGCAAGGGGGCCCGGGCCTTCAGCCCGGAGCAGGATGGCCAGGGCTCAGGTGCGAGGGGGCCCCGGGCCTTCAGCCCGGAGCAGGATGGCCAGGGCTCGGGTATCAGCATCAGATCAGGCTCGGTGCAAGGGGGCCCCGGGCCTTCAGCCCGGAGCAAGATGGCCAGGGCTCGGGTATCAGCATCAGATCAGGCTTGGTGCAAGTGGGCCCCGGGCCTTCAGCCCGGAGCAAGATGGCCAGGGCTCGGGTATCAGCATCAGATCAGGCTTGGTGCAAGGGGGCCCCGGGCCTTCAGCCCGGAGCAGGATGGCCAGGGCTCGGGTTTTGTAGGTGTTGTTCCATCGGGTGGCCTTCAGCCCGGAGCAAGATGGCCAGGGCTCGGGTATCGGCCTCAGATCAGGCTCGGTGCAAGGGGGCCCCGGGCCTTCAGCCCGGAGCAAGATGGCCAGGGCTCGGGTATCAGCCTCAGATCAGGCTCGGTGCAAGGGGGCCCCGGGCCTTCAGCCCGGAGCAGGATGGCCAGGGCTCAGGTGCGAGGGGGCCCCGGGCCTTCAGCCCGGAGCAGGATGGCCAGGGCTCGGGTATCAGCATCAGATCAGGCTCGGTGCAAGGGGGCCCCGGGCCTTCAGCCCGGAGCAAGATGGCCAGGGCTCGGGTATCAGCATCAGATCAGGCTTGGTGCAAGTAGGCCCCGGGCCTTCAGCCCGGAGCAAGATGGCCAGGGCTCGGGTATCAGCATCAGATCAGGCTTGGTGCAAGGGGGCCCCGGGCCTTCAGCCCGGAGCAGGATGGCCAGGGCTCGGGTGCGAGGGGGCCCCGGGCCTTCAGCCCGGAGCAGGATGGCCAGGGCTCGGGTATCAGCATCAGATCAGGCTCGGTGCAAGGGGGCCCCGGGCCTTCAGCCCGGAGCAGGATGGCCAGGGCTCAGGTGCGAGGGGGCCCCGGGCCTTCAGCCCGGAGCAGGATGGCCAGGGCTCGGGTATCAGCATCAGATCAGGCTTGGTGCAAGTGGGCCCCGGGCCTTCAGCCCGGAGCAAGATGGCCAGGGCTCGGGTATCAGCATCAGATCAGGCTTGGTGCAAGGGGGCCCCGGGCCTTCAGCCCGGAGCAGGATGGCCAGGGCTCGGGTTTTGTAGGTGTTGTTCCATCGGGTGGCCTTCAGCCCGGAGCAAGATGGCCAGGGCTCGGGTATCGGCCTCAGATCAGGCTCGGTGCAAGGGGGCCCCGGGCCTTCAGCCCGGAGCAAGATGGCCAGGGCTCGGGTATCAGCCTCAGATCAGGCTCGGTGCAAGGGGGCCCCGGGCCTTCAGCCCGGAGCAGGATGGCCAGGGCTCAGGTGCGAGGGGGCCCCGGGCCTTCAGCCCGGAGCAGGATGGCCAGGGCTCGGGTATCAGCATCAGATCAGGCTCGGTGCAAGGGGGCCCCGGGCCTTCAGCCCGGAGCAAGATGGCCAGGGCTCGGGTATCAGCATCAGATCAGGCTTGGTGCAAGTGGGCCCCGGGCCTTCAGCCCGGAGCAAGATGGCCAGGGCTCGGGTATCAGCATCAGATCAGGCTTGGTGCAAGGGGGCCCCGGGCCTTCAGCCCGGAGCAGGATGGCCAGGGCTCGGGTGCGAGGGGGCTCCGGGCCTTCAGCCCGGAGCAGGATGGCCAGGGCTCGGGTATCAGCATCAGATCAGGCTCGGTGCAAGGGGGCCCCGGGCCTTCAGCCCGGAGCAAGATGGCCAGGGCTCGGGTATCAGCATCAGATCAGGCTTGGTGCAAGTGGGCCCCGGGCCTTCAGCCCGGAGCAAGATGGCCAGGGCTCGGGTATCAGCATCAGATCAGGCTTGGTGCAAGGGGGCCCCGGGCCTTCAGCCCGGAGCAGGATGGCCAGGGCTCGGGTTTTGTAGGTGTTGTTCCATCGGGTGTTTGAAATTTCGGAGCTCCGACTGGTGACGGCGAGACTGGCGTCTTGAATCGTCCAAGATTGTTTAGGTAAGCGAATTTACAGAGATGTTGTTCCAACTTGCTGATCGTGATGACTGAATATCGTCGTCTTTTTGCAATCTTTTTATAGTGGCAGCCGAGTTTATTGCACAACATTTCCATTCAAATTGTGAAATAATTGCAAATCCTTTGTGATTAATTTTGGTGTAATATCGGTGTGTGACTCATCTCCGGCGGTAATAATGGAATATTTTCTATTTCTGGTGCTATGAATCATCTCTCGCACTATCGAAATTGATTTTTGATGATGCAACTTTTCAATATTTTGCCGTTGATAATAATTTACGATATAAAAGGTGGTATTTTCATAACACGTTCGATACAACATCTATTGACTTTTATGCAAGTCAAGGATGAATAATTTTATTTTTATTTTAACTTAATTGTGAGAGTTGAAGACCACAATTGTTCCAGAGTGGAAGATACTATCAGTATCGCCCTGGTGCAAGACCACCATTCAGAATTGAAACGTTGCTTGAAATGGCTTTAGCCGTGTTTAGTGACCAGATCTGAATAGCCAGGTACTTCCCCACCTTCCTCTTCCCTATCTCCTTCCCCTCCCCACTACCTTCAGCCTCACAACATACCCCAATTGGGGATGCCATAGTCTCACTGGCTCCAGACGGGAGCAGTTGGGACTCTTGTGCGGTATTCATATAAAAAAAAAAAAAAATTAGCTATTCTCAATCGAAAATTTGAAACAGAAAAATTAGAAAAAGACCGACACATCTAAATAATGAACCCAAGACCAGGACTATCATTATATGGTAATAGCAGCCAACAAAATATACTTTAAAGAAATGAAGATAATGTCGGTAGTTCTAAGTCGCAAGATGCAGTTAAATAAGAGAGGGATAGGGTCCCACTGCTTAGTGGTGGAGCAGCGCCCCGGCAAGGCTAAGGTCCAGGGTTGAACTCAGATGTGACCGTATCTTTTTTTTTTTTTGTTATGATTTTTGGGGTGTTATGCCGTGTTTCGCTACCTCCTTCTTTAGCCAACGTTTCGGACAGCGTTACAGTGTCCATCATCAGGGCAGATGGGCAAATGATATTGGTGAGAGTCGAAACGTTGGCTAAAGAAGGAGGTAGCGAAACACGGCATAACACCCCAAAAATCATAACAAAAATACTTTTTGGCCGTGAAAACCTAAAAACGTATCTTGTTTTGTTTTTCCGTTTAAAATTTTTGATTGAGAGTCGCTTATATTGTCTTCAATGATTAAATATTATAATTTAAGGTTAGCTTATCAGTCATTAAGTTCTGAAGCAACTTAAGCGCATGTTTTGTTAGTGAGAGCCTGATGCCTGATGTACGTATCGTACACCTACCCCATCACTCTACCTGTTGGTTATCGTCTAACTATTGAAGTACAAGACGCCAACGGCTCTTGAGTAATAGGATTCCTGGTGTGCAGATCGCATGTCACATCAATGAGGTTGGTCAATAATACACGCGCCAACTGCATAACTACCGCTGACACCTGAGTACGTCAAGAGAATTTGATGATACTTAAATTATATATAAGAATTTCAATAACTCCACATTAAAAAGTCAATAATTCAAATCATAAAACAAAAAGATAATTACCGATTTTTAACGGAAAACTTTTCAATGCCCATTAAATACAAACTTCATTTGCACAACAACATTACTTCCCGAGTAAGACCTGATTTTTAATCAACTGCCGGAAGAAATTAAAAGCAAGTAAAATTAGAAACGGGCGGCGTTTTGTCCAATCAAACGTGTTCCCCAATTTCCTCTCTGAATTTTGAAACTAGTGCAAATATTTTTTAATGTAACGTAGATATCGTATGTAACGTAGATAGCAATAAAAAGCACGCAAATAAAACGCTTCTCGTTTTTATGAAAGTTACTTATTTTAGGGGTAGTAGTACCCCCCAAAAAATTGTCAAAATTGGCTGGTTTGAACATTGATTGCTGAACATTGAACATTGGTTTGAATATTGATTGAATTTGCTGGTTCAGTCATTGGTATAATTTTACAATACAAGCTTTCTTTACATAAACAGTTAAACAGTTAAAAAAAGGAAAGAATTATACAATTAGCAGATTAACCAAAAAAATCCCACATAGGTACCGTCGGTTCGTGGGTATACTTGCGTGTTTTTAAAGTAGTTAAAATTTTACTCTTTTGCATACATTATCTTTGTAGAAGATTAAAAAATAAAGTTAAATAAAATCAGCGTTTACTGAATTACAGTATAAAAGATATGTTGATAAAGATTAAAAATTTGTTAAATTACATCAGGTCAGATATAACAACAGGTCAGATGTTACAGCAAGTAAATGTTTGTATCAATGGTATTTATCCAAGACTTTATTACATTTTTGTATTTGCTGTAGGAGGATAAATTTTTACATTCAATTTCTGTAGTCTTACAGAGAGCGTTATAATGTGTTGGTGTAATAAAATACGCATGTCTTTGCGCAAGCCTAGTTTTACACAGTGGAACTTCAAATACATTATTTAACCTATTACTAAATCGGTTTTCATTGTTTGTAAAAACAATATTTCGAGTAAATATATATTTTAAGCCTTCTGTACAGTAGATTTTTCTTGTATCTAACATTTCAGCTTCTTGGAATAATTGCAGATAACCTTCAAAACTTACATTAAAAAAAAAATCATATAATCATCTTTCAAATCATGCCGCTACCACTTCACCTAGTACCTAACTATAATCAATGCTAGCAATAAAATTGTGAGACGAAAACCACAAAATTTTAATCGCTCTGGATATTAGATTTTTCCTCTAGATTAGATGGTTTCAAATACCCGTTCAGTTAGTTGATAAGTCAGACATCTCGGAAGTATCAAAATAGAGTTGTATGTAATCAGTTATATGTAGAAGTGTACCCTCTACTCGCAAATACCATCAAATCAATTACAATGCAGAAAAACTTGTAATGAAGTATACAAAAAAATTAGGTTTTCTGGGTTACTAGTAGGAAATTTCAAAATATCATCCTAATGTACAGGATCGTTATGCTTCCCAATGTTATTTTATAGCATATTAAATACGTAAAACACAGACAAGTATAAATTATATTTGATGGTGAGCTTTCGAATATTGCATGCCTCATTATCTTAAAACTAAGTATTTGGAGATGACTGTAAGCTAGAGGAACGATAGTTGAGATGGTATAGGCACACAAGACGGAGACCACCAGACCACACAGTGAAGCAAGTAATGTCTATGAAGCTTCATCGACAATCATCCAGAGCAATACCAGACAAAGAACTCCTGGATGACTCAATGCTCCAAAATATTATTGCCTGAGAACGAAAAGAGTCGACCCCAACAGCCTACCTAGGCAATTAGTTGGGACAGTGCAAGGAAGAAGAAGATTTGGAAATGTCTGCTAATCAACTCGACGATCGATACACGAACGATCCGAAAGGGTTAACAATTTTCACTTTCAATGCCACCAGTAACATAGAACAATGTTATTGTCCACACAATTAATTATTGGTAGAAGAAGTCGGGGGCGCCCGAGGAAGACGTTGCACTATCAAGTGAATTAGATACTTGAGTCGGGCCACGTTGAGAGTCAGAATAATAGAAGAGTATGTATGAGGCGGTGTATGAATGTGAATGAGGCAAGGTGTTTATGCCAATACCGAGTGGTTTGGCGGTTCGTCCTCTCTGCCTACCTCTGCGGAGAAATGGCGTGATGATTAGTTAAATTAACTATAAGTATCTGATAAAAAATTGCAAAAATGATCACACAACTCTTTAAATCTTTGTGCGGTGGGTTTGAAACAAAGAACACAACTTGTTCATCATACCAAAGGGACAGGTGCATATTCATAGTAAAATGAGTAAGATCATTTGAATTAAAAAACGGGCGTGCTCGATGCAGCTTTTGTTAGGAAAACAATGCAATAATTTCTTTGTTAAGTTTTGGTCGATGTTTTTCCTTTTGTGATCATGAGTGGGCAATTAGGAAAGAACTTGTTCTAGGAAATACAACAAATAATTTCATACAGAGCTTTGACTCATGATTACGAAGCTCAATGACCATTTTTTTTAAACATAAGTTCCACACAGTTGAGGACAATAATTTATTTCAGAGCCTTTGTCATCTTTGGGAATGCTGTGTGGAGGGTCTTTTTAGGAAAAGAAGGAGAGGAAGTTCTTAGAAGAAAAAAGGTTTATGGGGTGGGTAGGAATCCGGGAGTCAATGTGTCCAGGAGTCAGAGACACATGAGTTCCACTGCGGTGCAAGGCGATAGATCGAGAGTGTCCGGCTGAAGAGGTCTAGATTGTGTCTGCCTCAACCAGTATCTCCCGATCCGGACCGCCACGCAGTAGGTGAGAAAGCGGAAAATAGGTGGAAAACGAAAAATTCGCTACCAAGACCCAGAAAAACTTCACTCGAAGAACCCGGCACCCCCGCTAAATCACCAAACTCAACGAACCACTTGGGGCGACTCACGGCTATCCATGGTTATCCAATAAATGGTTCCCGGGGCGGCGACACCCATACTCGCCTCCCAAATTAGTTATCCAGTAACTAAAGTTAACCACCTCCCGACTGAGCCATATGCCGAATGGATAAGCCGACATTTATTTCATATATTAAGTGCTGAATTTCAAAGAAATGCGTATTAGTCCAAGTTTGTGTGCGTGACTGCAATCAAAAGTTGATAGAATGCATTGTATTCGGTCACAAAACATGGCTAAAGCCATTTCAAGCAACGTTTCAATTCTGAATGGTAGTTTCACAGCAGGGCGATACTGAGAGTATCTTCTATTCTGGAACGTGCTGTAAATATACTGGGTGTATACTATTTCTAATGAGTATGTTGTGAAATAAAACAAATTAATCAAATTAAATCCGGATTGCTAGTTGAGAGCCTTACCACTCGCGGAGGCCGTAAAATATACAGTTTAAAGTACAAATTTAATATGTCGTAATTAGACTATGATTAGTTCTCATATTGCTTTAGTTGTCTACGGGCTATTCAGGTCACATAAGATATTTATTTATTTATTATTTTTTTCAGGTTCTCCATAAAACAGTTGTACACCAAAATATTATGGAGAAGATTACAAAATTTAAAAAAAAAGTTCATGGGGGGCAGTTTCACTATGTTGTGACGTATGTCAAAAGATAGTTACTGAACTCTCTGTAGGTGATATTGAAGATTTCGATGCTCAATGCAGAATCGTTAATCAGTTGAATTGCTCTGTTTAATGGCGCATTCTGATTGGAAGAAGTTCTCGCTTTTGGAGCCTAAAAAAGTGCGTGGGATCTCCCACAAGAATACGCGTTAGGGACATATAAGTTAATCTCCTTCAACATATATGTGCCGAAAGTAACCGAAGGCAGGTGTGCATAGTCAATATATGTAATGCCAGAGCTCAGCAGACAAAACCTAGCTTCCAGTAAGTAAGGACGTTAATCTTGCTGAATTCTATTTTTAAATTCCTATAAGCAATCACTACGATATCAGTCTTTTAATAAACGTATTATTGAAATGACGAATGTCTCTGGAGAGGACAACCAGTGATATATTACACATATCAACAACACATATCAACAAGCGACCAACAAGATATTCCTCCACTAGACTCTTCACTGAATATAATGTCTTAAAAATACGGCAACTTCATCTAAAATTTACACTAACACATTTCATGTTCAAATACAAGAAAAAAACTCTCTTACATCACAGTTACACCACCAGAACAATAACCAACCGACACTACAATGTTCCTACACTACGCACCACATCAGCTCAAAGACATTTCATGTACCTAGCTCCTAAAATGTTTAACCTTCTCCCCAAGAACCTAAAATCCGAAACCCAACCCCGTATCTTTAAAAAAAAATTATCAAAATGGATCCTTACATTCAGTAACGATGATGTGTAAAACTTGCTATTTTAATTGAATTGTAATATAATTAATACAACTTGTAACTTAAATTAATTGAATGTGTTACTTAAATTACTAACTTAATTTGTTATTTAAACTACTTAAATGAATTGCATAAGTTAATAACTGTACACTGTACCTACCCAATCTGTAAACTTCATCCGCCATAACACAGGGACATCCCTAGCATGGCGGATGAATTAATACAATTTTTTTTGTTCATTGTATAAACTTCTTTTAATAAATAAATAAATATAAAGTATGATTCCTGAAAACTGATACTTTAAGTTTCGATCACTCGAGGGATTGCAATGCGTTTCCTTAATTTAGTACTTAATTTTGTATCTACAACGCAAATTATCTTGTTTCAAACCATAACTGCAGGTTCAGGTAAACAAGTATACACTTAACTTGGAGAGGACATCCAGAGATATATTACACATATAAAGTGTGATTCCTGAAAATGCAGCGTAGGGTTCTAAACGCTGCTACTTTAAGTTTCGATCATTCGAGGTATTGCAATACTTTTCCTTAATTTGGTACTTACTTTTGTACCTGCAACGCAAATTATCTTGATTCAAACCACAACTGCAGGTTCAGGTAAACAAGTATATATTTATCGCAGCCGTTTACCTTCAAGAATAATGCAATCTGTCAACGATGTAATGGTAATAGGTAATAATATGTGCCTGGTTATTTCTTTCTTAAATTGGGTATTAACCAACACGTAACAGGTCTACAATTTTATTTATTGAAGTCGGGTGGGTCACTACCATGGATATTTTGGATAAAATTCTATTGATCCTATTGATTGTCGAGAAGAATTTTAAAATTTTAGGACGCCCGCAGTCGAGAGACTATAGTCGGAAAACTTTTCCAAAATTCAAAAAAGTCTCCAATAAAAAAGTCTCTCGTGTGCGCACCTCATTATACTCTAATGGATTTATTCTCCTGAGGTATTCGCAACTGGTCTCTCTTCTGCGGGCGCTTTTGAAGAAAATAAATTCCCTCAGGGCCTATGTAATCTATAGGGATGCCGAGGCTCTTTTAAAGGAAAGGATGTTCTAGGAAGGAAAATTTTGCGAGGTGTGGGTAGGAATCTGGAGATTAGTGGATCCAAGAGTGACGCAGTATGAATCCATCCTTCCCACTGCGGTGCAAGGGTTTGAGTCAAGAGAATACTGCAGGAGAAGCCAAATGGTCTCCCTCAACCAGTCCCTCCCGATCTGGCCCGCCACGCAGTTAGTGGGCAGACGCATCCGCCACCAAGACCTAGACAAACCGCACCCGTAAACCTGGAATCTACTGCTAAGTCACGAAACGTAGCGAATCACTAGAAGGGACCTATGAAAGAGGTGTTGGTCATTCAATAAATGGTTCCCGGGGCGGCAGTACCCATTTCGCCCGCCTCTCAAATTGAGAATAATAAATAATCTCACGAATTTATTGCCTCAAGAGACTCAAAAAAGGTTTGCTCAGAACTCACATTTTAACTAATTCCAACGAATTCGTAACAACAATATTTTTTTTTTCAGACCATTACCCACTTTTGTGAGTTATTTATAATTAAGATTAATAAAAACCATACCTTACCATTTAAATCTTTTACGTAAAACATTTTGAAAATTTTATAAATCATTTTTCATCCATAAAATTCGCAATTAGCACCAGATTTTATTTACTAAACTATGAATAAGTATATTCCGAGGATTTCTTTTACAACTATCTAAGACTTTAGTAATATCTACGTTTGTCAAAATTATTTAAAATAAACCCCGCGGAAAGATCAATTTTTCTAGGCTCGTTGGGGCGGATTCGACCGTATTTACTTAGGTCGCGTCGTTAAGATCATAAATAAACCAAACCACACACGTTAAGATTCTCACTTTATTTTCGAGTATTTGCTTGGTCAAATTCAACAGTAGGTCCGTCCAATGCATCAATATCTACATCTATACATCTACCTTCCTTCATCCAATCCACTTTCTTATATGGCAATGTGTGACAATATTAACTGTAGGTTTGTGATATTTGGAACAATAACTCAGATGAACTAATCAATCTATTAAAGTAACACGTGCAATGATCAATATTGATCTCTCAGTTTTTTTAATAACGACTACGCTAAAGAAGCCTCTGTGCAATGACCACCTCCATAGTGATCTCTCAGTGTGTTTAATTTGAATCTATTGAAGTAACCAGTGCAATAATCATCTCCTTGATCTCTCAGTTCTGTGATATCTACTACGTCAAAGAAGAATCTGTGCAATGATCAGCAACGTAGTGGTCTCTCAGTGTATTTGATTGGTGTTTGTTGAAGTATCAGCTATCAAACTCCTATAGTATCTCGGTCAATTTATTTGAAATTTTCTTACGGAAACTAGTATAGTGCCAAACCCATGTTCCCTCAGTGCTGTAATATTGAACCTCAAAATAACGTTAAGTGCGAAATAAAGGTAAGTCAGATTCCTTACCAGTGTCAACTTTTCACCAGGCTATTCCTATCTAGTTGTGTCATTTCGAAAACCCATAATTTTTTTGATTACAAGTCTAATTGATTCGCAATCACATATCTGCGGCTACGTGCCTTCTTCACTTGTCATTAAGATTTCGGCTTTATTTTATGGTATCTTGTCGCCTTAAGAAAAGTTTTGGTCCATTCGTTAGTTCCTATTTAAGCCGCCTAAAGATTAGTTTGTGAATATGCATTTTCCGTCGCGCGTCGAAAGTTCATAGCAAATCTGAGTTCGAGTTTACCCGAGTTACAGAGAGAAACATAACCGAAATTGGTATTTTTGATGATTACATCTTCAATAATTACAAAATTATTTTGTGGCACCATTTTCGTATAAATAATAAAAATAATTTACAACTGGCAGCAGGTAGGTACTACGTTATTTCAAATAGGTACCGCGGAAGTGACGACCAGTTACTACAACCTTAATGCGAGTAACTTACCCAAGGCAATTTCACCCACCACGTTCAATATTAGTGAAATACGGCATGGATTACCTGATATATCTCACAATCTTTATATTTTTGTAAAAGATTATTATATTTCGCCGAACCTTCATTGGTCAATGCAACTGCAACCATTTGTATTAAATTAAGTAACTAGATATTTAGTGGTTCTGTTAACAGTGAACCCCGCGTTCAAAAATGCATTTTCTCTTATTTAATAAATCGAAATCAAAATTTCCCCTGAAATCTTAAGATTTGTAGGTACGTACTCAATACTTAATTATAAAGCACATTGTATTATTTTATGCAACATTTTTAAAATTCAATTAAATATTTTTCAATTTTTTTATGAGAAAAACTCTCTTTTTATAACTTTTGAAGGTTATTCCCATCAACATAATATATCATTGAAGAAGAAGATAACACTTATAATCTAAATGAAAATATGAAAGAAAACAAGACACAGAAAAACAGAAAAAAACAATGGTCGCAACTGGGACTCGAACCCTGACCTCTCGTCTAACCGGGACGTGCGCGTTTTCCAATTTCGCTATTGCCACCTTTTGTCAAAAAATTTTAAAATATGGAAAAAGAACTAGTTGAAGATAATATTAATGATTCTAAATATTTCAAATGTGAGATTGACAAATATGACGGTTTGACAGAAGGTGGCAATAGCGAAATTGGAAAACGCGCACGTCCCGGTTAGACGAGAGGTCTGGGTTCGAGTCCCAGTTGCGACCATTGTTTTTTTTCTGTTTTTCTGTGTCTTGTTTTCTTTCATATTTTCATTTAGATTTATAAGTGTTATCTTCTTCTTCAATGAAATATTTTTCAGTTTTCATAAATTTTCATTTCAACTCAAATAAAGATTTTTTTAAAATTTACAATAGTTCCGCAGTAGACCCAGAATAAAATAATTTCTGTAAGGGTCTACGATATCTTTTGGGATGCGGTTTGAAAGGTTTGTTGAAAGAAAAGAAGGATATTCGGGGAAGGAAAACGGTATAAGGGGTGTTTGTAGGAATTTGGGGGTCGATGTATCCAGGAATGACGGATGTGCGAATCCATCCCTCTCAATGAGTTGCAAGGCGGTGGGTCCAGAAGGTCCTACTGGAGAGGCTAAATATTCTCTCAAAATCTTCCTCATTCAGTCTCTCCAGATCCGGTATGCAGTAAATGGGCAGACATTTCCGCCACCAAGACCTAGACAAACCTTAAACACTAACTTCCAAAAAAATATAACAAAGTTTTATTTAATTTTATAGTTCTGTACAGCTAAAAACACCAATTACATTATTCTCTTTGGGATTCTTCATTCACCCGCTCTACCTATTCAAATCACATTTACGTCCCTTTAAGGGCCAAGATATGTTCTACACGCAGTATTTAATTGAAGCATCTATAATATTTCTAAGCGATCAAATTTTCAAAACAAAAACACATGATTTTGTGTGATTTTGCATTATTTACTATGGCTTCATCTTAATCTTTGTTTTTACATTGCCACACTCTACACAGGAGTGTGGCGTCAACATAATTAAAAAGGGGTAATCTTTGGGAATGCTGAATGTAAGGTTTCTTTATGGAAATGAAGGAGTGAACCCAGAGTGGTCTTCAAGAGATCAAAAAAACTACGTCATCTTTGGGGATGCTGTGTGGGGGGTTTCTTTGTAGAAAGGGAGGAGTGAACCTGGGTATCCTTGAGATCCATGTTGTAGGAGGGAGGAAACACAGAGGCCGACAAATCGTTCCACATTCGAGCTGTTGATCTCAAGAACGATTCTTAGAAGCGACCCCGTCTCGTGTGACAAAAAATGTCAACCTTTGTTGGGCGCGCGTTTAGCGTGTTTCCCAAAAACACTGCACCGGTGCTGAAGGAATCGATGACGCTAGTTCCTCGGAGCAACTTCCATTGAAATACCTGTAGAACAAGGACAGCGTTTCCACCCAATGCCTGAGCTCTAAAGATTGTAATCCGTGTAATAGTCGATGTAATAGTCAATGGTTTTATTCAGATATTTTGAGGCTCCAGACTCTTGCGATATGTACAGGGTCAACTTACATAAGCCTTGCATTCTTTCCAGATTTCCGCATTTGTAACATTGTCACCCATGGTTTTATGTAACACACGTACGCCTCAGGGAATTCATAAAAT
This sequence comes from Glyphotaelius pellucidus, assembly GCA_936435175.1. Lineage (NCBI taxonomy): Eukaryota > Metazoa > Arthropoda > Insecta > Trichoptera > Limnephilidae > Glyphotaelius > Glyphotaelius pellucidus. Next base: position 40,746,896 of record OW386543.1, read on the forward strand.
TAACACATTAGACTAATAATTAACTTATACATAAACTATTATCATTAAGAATACTAGGAATCAATGTTTTTCGTTCTTATGTAAATTTGAATTAGCATGGATGGTATTTTAAAATTGCTTAATGTTTACGTAATCACGGTTGGTTATAAAAACAGAATGCATGCAACGGAGCCAGCAGAGTGCGTCTAATAAACATTCTGCTGCACTGATGCTGCAACCTGCAACCGATGTCATAACACCAGAGGGTCTAGTTCCCATTAGTGACTAGTCCAGAAACTGGTTATTTTATTCCCCGACCTCTGAGATTCTCCTGTGACAGCTTGCACCACAGATACAAATTGTTACACGCAGCTAATATTAACACTCTTGTATTTTACATTTCACCTATAATAATTGCTTACCTTGTTAAAAATATTCCTTTCTACATTAGATGATCTGGCATCAAAAAACATTATCCCGTCCTTGTGAAAAACTTGCCTAGGTGACGTTACAATGAATGCAATAAAAGGAAAGCCTATTATTTAGACTCGTCCATAATTTATATAATTTATAAAATAGGAGGATGGTCGATGGATTAAAGTTTTATAGTACACTTATTGTTTCATCGTGATTTATTTACGGGTTACTATGCCGTATTGCTGTGCCTCCGTCTTTAGCCAACTTTTCTGACTGCATTTCAGTGTTCATCATATAATCTTAGAGCGTGTTCACAAACAGCTATAAAAGATGTAGCTTAGCCTATTTCAGCATATCACTCGCCATATATTCCATATATTGAGAATGTATGGCCAGCGATATACTCGCCATATATTCCATATATTGAGAATGTATGGCCAGCGATATGCTGAAATAGGCCAAGCTACATATTTTATAGGTGTGTGTGAACACGCTCTTAATAATATGATGATGGATACCGTGAAGCTATATGAAACGTTGGCAAAAGAAGGAGGTAGCGCAACACGGCATAATAACCCATAAAAAATCACGCAATACTTTTACATGAAAATCTGAAACTTTTAGGCAAATTTGAGTTATATTTTTTTATGTTTTGGTGGAAAGCAATCACTGTGATTTGACATATTTAATGAAATAAAATAATAACTCTTTTTATAACCACGACATTTTATTTAATTTATTAATACCGACCGGTTTCCGAGAGCCCCGTGCCTGAACTAATCACTTAGAGACAACAAACATATCAATGGAAGACCTGTTCGGAAGATTACTTCTCTTAAAGGAGACTAGATTTTTATTTCGATCCCTTTTAGACGTAATCAGACATGATTGGGTCTATGAAACATTAAATTCGGCGAGCTTATTCTTATCCCAAGAGAAAATACTCTCGAGGTAACCCTTCGTTCTTTGCTTCAAAGCCCTCCGAGCCATTGGAGTTTGTGTGCCCTCGGGGGGCTTGTCAAAAAAAATGCTACCATGGACTGTATTGTTATCCGCATAACAATGAATTGGTGCACACGACAAAAAGTCATTGACATGCAGCAAAAACAAAGTTGGATGACCGACACCCGAACCCCGATTGCCCTGATGAACCTGGTTCCCCCATTCCTCGTGATCTTAGAGAATCGCGGACACGGACGTTCTGAACGTGTGAAGTCTAATACATTTTCTCTGCTTCTCCTGCCAAACACTTTGGCAGTGAGCATGAGCGTCGAATTTTGGCGAGCACCCCTATGAAATCACTTTCAGACAGAGAGGTTTAAATAATGTGAATGAATTATTATAGAAATATTTGAATTAATTAAAGGATTTATCACCTGGCCGCGTATGCATGCGTCGCTCTAGTGCTAATTCACTTTGTTTACAATTTTCGAGCTCATAAAAAACACTTACTGGTCTTAAACATTCACTTTTCTTGTGTGCAACGGTTAATAACCCTGATGTGTGTCAAAATAACGTTTTAAAGCACACGTTCTTTTTATTACATAATGCACCTTCTACGTTCTACATAAGCAAAAGATAATGCATAGCGATCACAGTTAAATCATTGCAAGAACCGAGTGCTTAAAAAACTGGAAGCACAAATTTCCATTAAAAACCGGTCCGAGTCATTCTGTTTGCTCGGGGCAACTTCCCAGAAGGGACAAGGTATTTTAAGAAGTTTTGCTGTGAGTGCTTTAGGAATTGATAAGCTATCATCCCTATTTGGAAGTTATTACCTTTGTTCGAAGTGTCTTTATGCGATGGGGCCGTAAGACACTTATTGGAAACGCATTGTTTAAGATCTTTACACTGTACGTAGCCCCTGGAGTTCCGGAGAAGGGTCTTTGGAATGCAGAATTTTACGGTTTTTATCTCTGATGCATGATGGTTCGATTATGTGAGACCAAAATACTTGAAAAAAAGAATTTTTTTTTTGATTGGTATAGCAAATATCTTATACGGATATGTGCTATTATTTATTTATTTTTTAAATTATAATTTATACGCCATTCAAGAATTTAATTTTTCATCATTTTAAATGCATCGTTAACATTTTTCTGTGAATTAATTGTAATTGTAAAAAAATTATCTTGCCCAATCTACCACTTAAATGTAATGAGATATAAAATTTAAAAATAAAACATCGCAAAAAAGGCTTTTTTCGGGTCGAAATTTTAAATTTATATATCTCAAATTTGTGGTCTACCATTAATTTACGATCATCAAATTGCTTTTTTTAATAATTTTAATCTTTTATATTATGTTTCATCATGTTTTCATAATAATTGGAGTAAAATTACTTTTTTTAAATAAATATCATTAACTCACAAATCATTGCCAAAGTTACCTCTAAAATCAAGAAAAAATCATTTCTTTAATGTGGATATTTTATAATTATTTTAAACACAAATCAATAAATTAGCACATATTTTCTAAATCTTTTTATTAAAAAAAAATCACTTCCAAAACCATCACACTAGAGTAGGTACCCATCGTTCCGTGGAATATTATTTTTCGGTAAATTACGCGTTCCAGTTAAACTAAAGACTTTCAACAAAACAGCCAGGTTTTGCAATTACTTTATCATTAAAAACCTCAAAAACTACATTTTGCTCTCGATGTCTCAAATTCTAATGTATTGTCCCCATTATTTCGTTTACCGAGTGTAAATACTCCGTTCTGGTCGTTAGTGACTAAGAACACCTTTTCGGCACTGTTTTTGATATTAGTTTTTCTTTTGATTATATTATAATGTTATCACGTTTAAAATCATATACCCTATATAGCTACACTTTGCCAAAACAATATTTTGTTAAACTTTTTTAAATAAAGGTGAGGCCGGATAAACAAACACACGTATTTAGTGTGAAATTGACATATCGGAAGCTTCTAAAGAAACATTTATGGTATTTGGTTTTACGAAATAATGTATACGGAACGTGTGATTTCATAATACTTTTTCCAAGAATGTTGTTTATTTTGTAATTTCGCGGGACAACCTTTTCGCCATACAAACATTGTCAACAGTAATGCTCCTGAAAAACTGTCAGAATGCTCTTTTACCGAAAAAAGCATGATCGTTAATGCTTATATGCATCACGAAGTCTTTCAAAGTAGATAAATACGGATCAGTCGTAGTATTAATGAAAAACCCATATACAAATCAAAGTAATTAATTAATAAAACTTAGCATTAATTATCCAAACTGTCCACAGCTGGCGTGACAACCAGATGGGGATAGAAGGGAAGTGATGAGAGATGGGAGAGGATACTTCAAAGTCACTGAACAGAAAATCACTAGAACTGTGGCCTAGCCCGATTTAATGCAGCCGCCAGATTGTCCCGATCCCGGATCCCAGATCCCGGAAGATTTATTAAAAGAGTGATCATTATCTATTAGGTGTGTGGCGAATTCTGGGATATGTCTAATAATGGGATAGTAAATTATAATAAAGGAAATAATAAAGTGGAATTAAAACGAAGTTTTATCATTGTGTTTATTATAATTATGTATTCCAACAAAGTGTTTGCTACATGTGAAAATTTAATAATATTTTACATTTTCAAAGCAGTATCAAGGTCATTATTTATTTGAAAACTACTTTAAATGGTTTTATCGTTTTGGATATGTACGCAGGTTTGTGTAGAAATAATAAAATCAGTCTACATTGGTACGAATATATTTTTTTGACAATTGTTTCCAAAATGGGAAGTTTTTGTTTGTTTTTAGTTAGTTAAATTTCTTACGATACTATCGGGTGATATCGAAGCCTTAAGTAATCGTCAGATTACTTAAGGCTTTCGATTCATGGGAGAGGATCTTTCACTGGACGAAAGTGTGACCAATCCGTTTTGAAAATAAAACTGAAGTCGTCAATTTACACGCCTATACATGACCTATCGACTCCAGATCAACCTGTTGAACGTTCAGACATTTCAGAAGCAGCGCGGCGCGAAAATTGCCTCGATGAGTTCTATAAAAACAAAGCAATTGTTTTTTTTGCGAACGTTTTCTGTTTACCAGATAAAATATCTTATTATTCGTGTATATCACACGATAGTATCGTAAGAAGTTTGTAAATATCGTTTGTATAATATAAATACGTAGAGGCAATTTTTTTAGAGATTATCGTCGTGATTTCAAAGGGTGCATTTGTAACAATGTTTTATTTTATTTTGCATTGTATTTGCAAAATAAACATGGTAAAATATATTTTTTTTGTTTTCATTTACTCACAAATAATTTTTCAAAAGAAGCAAACACATTGTGACTTGACATTTTAAATAAATAAAAAGGAAACACTTTGTTTTACGTCGCTTTATTGATATTTCTTCCGTCTACCGGTTTCAGTACCTCCGTACCATCATCAGGACTGGACATAAAATACTATTTATTTAGAATATTATATTATTTAAAATAGTATTTTATATCCAGTCCTGATGATGGTACGGAGGTACCGAAACCGGTAGACGGAAGAAATATCAATAAAGTGACGTAAAACAAAGTGTTTCCTTTTTATTTATTCACAAATAATTGCCCAAGTTACCTCTAAAATCATGAAACACTAAAATCTTTAATGGCCTATATCTTATAATTTAAAGTAAGAATAAATAAAGTAACTAAAGTATCCGTACTAGATATTTGATATATCTTTTGATTACAAAAATAATTTTTCAGTTTGGTTGGGTAATTTGATCGCAAATCCAAATTTAAGATTTGTATGAAACTGGCCGAAATGGGCCGCACATACGTTCTTCTTAAAAAGTTTGAACAATTTCACTTGAAGTAAGAGAAAATTGACATTATTTCAGACACACAAGGCACACCTATTGGTTTATCTCTTCAGTACTTCAAGAGTAGTCAGTATCAAGATAAGTAACAACGACTTCTGTATTACTCACAACACGATGGCGCATTAGAATCATTACCGCCGTCAATTGCTTAATGACTCCAGTTCCCTTCCCTGCTGGAAGGACCGGAGAGTTGGCGACGGGTGATGGGCGATGGGCGCAGGACCAGACCCACCTTCCTGCTTCAGCAAACAGGGCTGCCAAGTCGAAACTCTGCGAAATGTTAATATTGACAAAATTTACTTGAAGATGCTCTTGGACTCAAAATTAACACAGCAACACAAAGACAATTAATAGTTCCCAGTAAGAGGAACAATAGAGCAATAACCAATACGTATTTAAATGTATAATGTCTCGGGGAAAAGAGTAAGAAGGTTAATGAATGTTATTACTTGCTTGGGTTGTTAGGCAAAAAGTTGGCTTGGTTTTTTGGATTTCGAGCAGAAATAGTTTAATTGACCAGTTCTTGGCGGCGGATGCATCTATGGTGTGGTGGGCCGGAACGAGACCAAAAGCGAACGGGACAAAATGTGAAGAGTATCCAATTTAATAAGGCTTTTAGGGTGAAATTTTGACTACGGTGTAGGAAGTATTGCATCCGTTCCAAACGTTTGTAGGTAATGAAAGTTTTATTAACTTGTTTTGAAAGTTTTATTAAAATACTTTGAGTGTCCAGAAAGGAAGAATTTCTCGTTTGGGACAGTTAAATTTAAATGTTCATGCAATGATAAAATTAGAAGTTGACGCCGAGATGGGTTTCATTGATACAATGATACCATCATTGGTATTTGGAACATATCAACAATATTTAACGATGTCAGGATAGGAGACTTTTGAAAAATGGATCATTCTGAGAATGCCACAAGTTTTTAGACTGGAAATGCTCACCTCGAGGAGTTCAACCAAATGTCTTGACCACATGCTTATCGGCAGGAATCGGCAGACTGCAATTTTCACGACTGAAGAAATTGAGGCATTTAACAGAACAGACCCCCCTGGTCTCTTCTATGTTCTAAAGCACACTGTACCTTCAAAATGGTCGTCTAAAACCTCCTCTAATTGATGGCACTCAAAAAAAAGTTGGGGTTAAGAGGTGCGTAATCTCGAAAATATTAGACAATTTCGAATTACGCAGAACGAACAGCTGTATTATTACGAAAGCTGTAAAAGTAAACACATAAACTCGTAAACACGTTAACACTAACATAAACACGTAAATTGAAAGAAATGTAACTTAAGTGTCTGGCGTTGAAAGAAGTCAGAAATCAAATTACTAATAAAATGAACATAGCCTTCAAACGCCCATACAGCTTAAAGACTGCATACTGATTCCTCAGAACAAATGATTTATATTCTTACAATGTTAAATGATATTCAATGAATGTATGAACTCTGATCCTATCAATTCAAACACGAACAACTCCCCAACTTGTTTCCAAGAAGACTCTGAATTTAGATCAACGTGTCGCAATTCATCCATCCAGAATCCATGAATTATTCTTGGTTTATTAGAGCAACAACAAAAATATTGTTGTATGCTCTTCACGTACGAATACGTGCGCAATAGCGTGTGATGTAACTTCGGTAAAAATGATATCACAGCTTTGAAGAAAAGACACGCACTTGGCACATCCCTCAACTTTTGGTTTCAAAATAGCACCGCATTGAGGCCATTGAACCTACGAATGATTTACATAAAATAATTTGCTCCCTAGCCACTACCAAATTTATTATATCATAAAATCACATAAACGGAATGATCCAAGACTTTGGGCTTAGAATACTGAACAATTTTAAAAATCAGCGTAAACTGTGGTATTTTTCTCATTTTTACGTGGAGGTTTTAGGTTTAGGGTTCTTCTACCGTCGAAAAGTATGAAAAAATATAAGGGTTACCTTTGTTACTATATGGCGTTACCTGGACTTTGAATTTAATTACCCGTGGATTTTAATGGACCCATTGGAGGAATTTATCAAAGGAAAGGGAAAGAAAAAGAGATTAAACGGTTTATTTATTTATTTTTTAACATTAACAGTGTTAATAATTATAATACTTTAGTGAAATTGTTATTGGGATATACACGATATTGAAAATGTACCCAGCATGCGAACAATCAAAGTTTACACTAAATTAATTTACAAGTCTCTGAATGTTTTACATGTCAGAGGATTATCTTAATATATATATTTTTTCTGTCCGTGTGTATGTCACTGAACTCCTCCTAAAAGGCTGGACCGATTTTGATGAAATTTTTTGTGTGGGTTCAAGGGGATTCGAGAACGGTTTAGATTCACAATTTGGTCCACTGGAAAATGTTCTTTTAATTATTTTTTTTATTTCTAAGGTGTTGTTGATTTTGGAATGTTTTACATTGGATCCGGCAGACTGCGCTACCATCGCAGTATCGAATATTCAATATTATTCTATTTTAATTTTAGTTTGTCCCGACAGCTGTGTACAGGACAACGTCTGTCGGGTTCGCTATAAATAAACAAAATAAATTGTGGAACATTCCAGAACACTCTCGAATGTTGTCCTGAGCGAAGCCGGGTAACCCAGCTAGTTGATTTATAATATTGTAAGTCAACATGTTATATTGTCTGATTCCTTGTACAGGGAAAGAGTTTACCATAAACATAATACAAGATTCACTCAAAATGAAGTATTGGTGGTTCCGAAATGTACCAATAAATATGGTGAAAGAACCCTAAACTATATTGTACTAAAAATATTTAATAAACTACCAATGACAATTAAAAATAGTAACGTTTTTACTGCTAAAGTCAAATATAATCTAAGGAAATCGCTATTAGATACTGATACTTTATATTGATGTCCCACAGTAACCCTTGTATTCCTAACTGGAATCCACATTCTAAGGAAATAGAAAGTCATTTTACATAATTTTGTAATATCTCGTATATTTGAAACTATGTATTTGATGATTGTATTAATTTTTTGTTCGAATTACATTTAATTTTATTTTTTTATTATTAGGGCTTATACTGCTAACATATTTATATTTATACCATTTGTAATCTAACCAATTTATATAATTGTTAATTTACTCATCAACATCATACATGTATACAATTTTAAAATCAGCATGTTAATGCATAAAATGTTGTCACTATGTACCTGCTGACAAACTACATAAGTAGTTTAGCAGGTTTTAAATGTTAATAAATAAATAAAAAAAAAAAAAAAAAAAAATAGTTTTAACTAGACGGAGAGCTACTAGTGAAACAACAGAAATAATAAAATATAAAACACATTAAGTACAGAGAGAGGGAGGAAAGAAAGGAAGAAAAGAAATAATAATAAATCAAATTGAATAATAAATAGTAATTGACTTTGTAAGGAAAAAATACAATCAATTAAATTATCTTTTAATTGCATGAATTTCAATTTTGTTCAATAATTTTTGTGATGTTTTCATTATATTTAAACGGGCAAAGAACAATTAGTTCGCCCAATCAATCCCTCTCATATTATTCCACTTAATTTCTTATTTTATCTTCACTTAATTATATGGTAACCGTTTTGTCTTTGTTAAATCTTCTCTTAGTTAAAATATATCAAGGAAGGAAGCGTTACAGAGATATGTGGACAGGATGATGGATGCTGTAATCTGAGTACACATAAACAATCTGCCTACAGAGGAGATGATGACATTGTCCCTAATCACGTGGTAGGTGGCGGTGGTACTTCTAATGTCAATGGCATCGCCATCGGGGACGTTGCACGTGACGTCACGAGCACCCACGTGTGCACTATGCATCTACTCTTGTGAAGACAGAGAGATTAACACATTGTAATCTGATCACGTATTAATACGTGTTTAGCAAATTAATGCTAGAGAGCGGAACACGTATTTATACGTTTTTGATAGATTGTTAGTGGAGCGCGGGTCACGTTAAAATGCGGGTTCTAATATACTTGAGTTTTCGCTATATAGCCTCTGTAGGGTTGTAGCCATGCAGGTAAAAACCTTTTGAGAACAATAGATGGGGTGTACGGTAGGTACCGAGGTAGTGTAAATATTATTTTTTTCATAACTTTCCTGCTTTATGTGAAATTCTGCACTAGTTTAACGATAAAGAATACATTTCTAAATATAATAAAATAAAATGAAATAAAATAAATAATTTGCAAAAAGAATTATTGAAATCAAACAAATATTTTTGAAGTTATCGCAATTTTTCTAGAGGTCTACGTTAGCGCGAAATTACGCGAAAAATCACCCGTTACCAGCACGATACGCGGCCGAAAACTGCCCGATCACAATGTGTTAAGAGGAACGGTCGCTGCGCGGCCTTTTTCATACAAAACTTAATTTTGGATTTGAGGCTAAAAAATTAGGGCAGTCTTTAATTCTTGGGCAAGACTCGAATTTTACCCGAATAATTTTTTTTTTACAAAGGTATGGAAAATATACCATACGGATGCGTGCTTCTTAATTTATTTGAGTTTTCAATTAAAAAATATAGGCCATTAAAGGATTTAATTTTTCATGATTTTAGAGGCAACTTTCACTTTTTTTGTGAGTTCGTGGTAATTAATAAAAATATAATCTTACTCAAAATACTATTTAAATAAAATTAAAAACAAAACTTTGTTAAATTGGGGTTTTTTGGCCTAAATTTTAAATTTATGTCTTTGACCTAAATATTTTTTGGGCTAAATTTTAAATTTATGCGATAAATTAGTGTTCTAACGTAAACCGGCCGTTTTTAAATTAAAAATTTTCTTCAAAATGCTTTTCTTAATTATTTATATTTCTTTATATTGTATTTTCGTAGTAGGTTGTGTAAAGTATGTATTTAAATAATTATCATGAAAAATAGAGGGAGAGAAATAAAATAAAAACCCTTTCAAGGCTAAATAAAAAAATAAAAATAAAGTAGCACATATCCGTACTAGATTATTGTTATAACTTTTAATTTAAAAAATTGTTATTATTCAGTTTGGTCAAGTGTTTTGGCCTCAAATCCAAAATTGAGTGTGGTATGAAAACGCGCAACCGTTCCTCTTAATAAGCTAGTACAAATGAATATGTGCATATTGTTCATTATTGTCATTCATATACAGAGTGTTAACTGATTTGGTCTCAAAAAAAAAAAATTCTTCCGCATGTCGTGACTAGTCACTCAGCCGAGTAACCGACCAACCTCTATTTTCAAACATTGTTGGATTATTCGTAATCCGGGAATATTTGTCTTTCGTTAAAAAAAAATCTGATAGTGAGGTGGCCGTTTATGTAAATGTTTCTATAGCATGCACGTGTTCGAGTCCTTGCAACCTTATCATTTTTCTAGTTAATTTTGTTTAAGTAATATTAATATTAAATATGATTTTAAATTTTCACGACCAAGGGAATTATAGTGATTTATTTTTGAGGTAATATGCCGTGTTGCGCTGCGTTTTTTTTAGCCAACATCTGCCCTGATAATGGACACTGTAAGCAGTCCGAAACGTTGCGCAAAGAAGGAGGAAGCACAACACGGCATAGTACCCTAAAAATGAATCACTATAAATATTAATTTAGTAATAAATATTTTGCGGTTCTACGCGTATTAAATTAAGGACTCCAGCCTGAAATTGATAGTGATTGGTTGAAACCGGTCAAGCCTAAAAAAAATTAAATAAAATTTTAAATTGTTTTCATTAAATTAACTATTATGGAATTTCACAAAAATGTCACGGCAGAATTGTTGGTAATCCAATAAATGGCGGGTAATAATCCCGAGTGGCGGTACCCGTACACGTCTCCCAAATGCATTATAATTATAAAATGATAACGTTTTCTTCTAATAATTCTTGAGATGTACTTAATAATGGTTCCTTTTGTCTAACTTATAGCGACTTGATTGAGCCTACGTTCAAGAAGACCGCCATTTCCATTTTTTGTAGTAATTAAACAAATTATCTGCTTAATTAAACATTTGACAGCTTCCTTTGTATGTAGCCAACTTCACTTGCGTTATCTTCTGTAATTAAAGCAAATAATTATGCAGCTGATTCACCAACATTTCCGGCTGTTGGCATCGATTAAGCAATCCTTCACTTGAAAATTGTGGATATTTTAAATCAAGCATCCTTCAAAATATTGCATCGTTTAAAAATGCGAAGATACTGGTGGTTACTGCCCGACTGGCCATAGTTTCAAATTGAACAAATTGGAACGTGATATGCGTCTTGCATAATTTATTGACAATTTTATCGATATGAAAGCTTTAAAGATCACGATGGAAATGATGCTGCTGGCTGACGTGTCATAACGACTGTCAGAGAATTGCTGCTTTATAATTCAGATTAATTCTTTGAAAAATGGTTTATTATTACTATTTTGAGAACAGCTATACAAATAAATACTCGTAATTTGTCGAGTTTCGTAGATACAGAAGATATCCTACTGATTTTATTGTTGAATGAAATGTTGTCAAGGCGATCACCGAAATGCCGATCTTCCACAATATTTTAAAAATATTTTACGCTTTGCATGTGGAAATTGGTATTTTCTACTATTAAATTTCATTCTAACAAGCCGCAGAAAGAACTGTGAGCTTTTTGTGTTTTTTCCTCCCTTACCACCAAACCAAGAACTAAACCAGACCCAGTAAAGCTAAACACACAATGTATCTTAAGGAAACCAGTTTGCTTTTTGCGTGAATGTCAAGTTAATAATATGATACAAGCTTGGCTACCTATCTGCTCCGTGTTTATGAGGTTGAATTATTAAAGGGTTAAATATTTAGACCGATTGTTGGGTGTTGAATAAACTCATTTGGAATAAACTTCCCTGAGCTCTTACTAATATCCAGAACTGAACGAATTTAAACGGGCTTTAAAAACAAACTTATTTAAAAAATCATACCTTTCATGAATCTTAACTACTTTTCAATATATCTACTCTAACAAGCCATGTTCCTCAAGTTTCCGGTAATTATTTGGTTTCGGTTACCTCCTTACTGTACTTTTGTATTTGATGTGCACTTCGAATTTTTCTTATTTCTAAGCGTAAACTGCCTCATGTTCTATATTATATTTTACTTTTAATGATTCTAGTTTAAGGGCACCGCTATTGTTTGTCATTATCTATTGTCCTGTGCCAAAACAACACCGTTGTTGTTAATAGAGAATTCCAGTCCAATTTTTTTAATTTTTTTATGAATAATGACCTTCTAACTTAAATAACTGCATATTTATTTTTATTTTTATAGTTAGTTTTAATAATTAAAATAAATGTCAAAGTTTTAATTTTTCAAGATCCCCCGAAAACCACCGAATCTAGTGTGACGTCATCATGACTAACCGAAGTATGAATCTTGTAGGGAACTGGAATCAGCTGTTCGACTCCCGCCATTTTGAATTTCAGCACTGGAGCGTTTTCATAGACATTACTGGGCAATAAGATCGTTTTTGTACAATTAAAGTTTTTGAATATTTTAAATAATATAGATAAACTAATAGATACTTTATTTTTGATACTGAATTATTTAGGCCTAAATAATGTTTCAAAAAAACAAAAACTATTATATGTCCAATTCTCTATAAACCAAAACACGGAATGCCGAACGGCTTGCGTCTTCATTTATATTGATTTCTACAACTTTGACCCAGGTGACGCGGCGCGGTGACGTCACGCCGCCAAAATCCAGCAATAGGGTGTTTTAATGACACGTTTTAAAATGGACTTTTTAATATTTTTTTAAAAACTCTACGTTAAATATTATGTAATAAAATTTATATATTCAGAATCAGCGTATATTGGTCTATATGAACATATTTTTTAAAGCCATAATATTTTTCACTGGAGTTCCTTATTATGTTCTCTTGGCATTGCTTTGTATATACTGTATATTCTTTGTTTCATATTATTTAATCAACTTTTGTAAGTACTCATAAGGAACACTATATGATTACTCTTTTATTATAGCTAAGCGCACTTGGAGTAAAATAAAAAAAAACTGCGCTTTATAAATACTACGTTATTATTATTGAAACATTGAAAATAATGGTAGAACAAGTACCAATCTTAATTATTTATTCAAGAAGATTATTAAAAAAATACCCCCTATTCATGGCTAGCAAAGTTCATAATTTCAATGATTAAATGTTTTCAATTCTATTAACACCATTAAAATGATGGCTTCATCTCCTTGTGTAAAAAGTAAAATGCGTAAGTCTATCGTAAAATTTCACGGAAATGTTACTTCGGTGTATGTTTACCTGGCCTTTGTAAAAAATTTGCAGTTTTCACGATAAAAAAAAGGATTGCATGCAATAAGATGGAAATTGTGAAATATATTATATTTGTGGAAGAAAGAGTTTTAGTTTAGAAAGATTTTAAAGCAAAAAAAAAATTTTTTTCTATAAATGCATTTTTTTGGAATTGGTGACATTTTCTTATTTTACCCACTTTGTGTAAAGACCACAGGATTTTCGGACGATTTCTTCATATGCAGAATAACCATTCTGTTTACAACAGTTAACAAACATTTGGTAAATAATTTAATGCTCTGCGGTTTTCTCGAGGCTAGACGACTGTGTAATAAATAATAAATCATTTCCTTGGTTCCGTGGCTTTCTTGAGTATGTTTTTGTAGAAACCATACAACGTTATGATAATTTCAAAATATTATTTTAATGTTAGCGAATAATTGTTTATTAGCTTTTCTGTTAGTAGTAGTTGAATAATGTAGGAAATCCAGAATTGCGAGAGATACTCATTTTGACATGATTAATATTTTTTTCGTGTGCTGGAGCCTATAAAATGAAGATGGTTGCCCTAATATCTAAATAAGTGTTCCTCCGACTAAGTGGATAAGTTTGTACATATTTTTGGAGTATTTGCGTCAGAATAACAAAAATCATTGGAAAAGATGAAAAGTTACAAAAGTTTTAACATGTGATTGATTATATTGATAGAAATATTAAAACCGAAGAATTAATAAAACCGAAAATCTTCTAACTTCACAGGTAAAACAGCAGAACTCTCTTCATCCCACCCTTATCATAGCCCCCACATCCACTAAAGAAATTGTTGACACAATACTCTCCATAAAAACAAATAGTGCTGCAGGTATTGATAAAATCTCACCTTACATACTAAAACACATAGCTCACTTTATTTCCACACCGTTAAAACATATTGTAAATCTAAGTTTCAAAAGCGGTTCCTTCCCTAATCAACTAAAACATTCAACGGTGATTCCAATCTATAAGAGTGGCGACAAAACAAATATCGAAAACTACAGACCCATTTCTTTGCTAAGTGTCCTATCAAAAATCATTGAAAAAGTTGTTAAAAGTAGACTTATCTCACATTTGGAAACCCAGAAGATTCTCTCGCCCAATCAGTTTGGCTTCCAAAAAAAAATGAGTACAGAATCTGCAATCTTAGACTTGACTGAGAACATCACCAACAGCCTGAATGAAGGCGATTCCTGCCTAGCCATATTCCTAGACTTAGCCAAAGCATTCGACACGGTTTCCCACCCCATTCTTCTGGAAAGACTATCTCAAATAGGCATCCGGGATTCAACTCTTAACTGGTTCTCCTCATACCTAACTGGAAGATCACAAACCGTGAAAATTAACAACATAGCTTTAAGCAACCCTTTACCAATCCAATTCGGAGTTCCACAAGGAAGTGTTCTAGGCCCTATTTTGTTCCTCATATACATCAATAAACTCTGTAACCTACCCATAACCGGAAAAATAATATCCTTTGCAGATGACACTGTGCTTATAGCTCGACATAAAAATTGGAAAGGAGCATTCGACATAGCTCAATATGACATAGGTCTGGTAAAGAATTGGTTAGATGATAATCTCCTCACCCTCAATGCTGGTAAAACTAAATTCTTAACCTTCAGTCTATCTGCTGCAACCCAACCTTCTATCAATCAGAAAATAACAATTCACTCCTGTCCAAGTCCCTACTCTTCCTGTACTTGCCCAAATTTGGAAAAAGTATCTCATATAAAATACTTGGGGGTCCTAATTGATCACCATCTTCGTTGGGATCAGCACTTAGCCAGTCTAACTCCCCGAATTCGCAAGCTCTCTTATGTTTTTCGAACTCTAAGAAATATACTTACTCCTATAACACTAAAAACGGTTTACTATGCTCTCTGCCAATCCCAGTTAGCATATGGCATCATAATTTGGGGCGGCTGTGCTCTTAATTTTATTGATCCTCTGCAAAAAGCCCAAAAAACGATTTTACGTGCTATCAACAAGCGACCAACAAGATATTCCTCCAATAGACTCTTCACAGAATATAATGTCTTAAACATACGGCAACTTCATCTAAAATTTACACTAACACATTTCATGTTCAAATACAAGAAAAAAACTCTTTTACATCACAGTTACACCACCAGAACAATAACCAAACGACACTACAATGTTCCTACACTACGCACCACATCAGCTCAAAGACATTTCATGTACCTAGCTCCTAAAATGTTTAACCTTCTCCCCGAGAACCTAAAATCCGAAACCCAACCCCATATCTTTAAAAAAAAATTATCAAAATGGACATTCAGTAACGATGATGAGTAAAAATTTGCTATTTTAATTGAATTGTAATATAATTGATACAACTTGTAACATAAATTAATTTAATGTGTTAATTAAATTACTAACTTAATTTGTTACTAAATATGTTACTTAAACTACTTAAATGAATTGCATAAGTTAATAGCTGTACACTGTACCTACACAATCTGTAATCTTCATCCGCCATAACACAGGGACATCCCTAGCATGGCGGATGAATTAACACAATTTTTTGTTCATTGTATAAACTTCTTTTAATAAATAAATAAAATAAATAAATAAATAAATAAAATATCGTTTGCTGAGGATTGGTTTGTACTCCTGTATTTTTAGGTTTTTTTTAAGCTATGAATTGAAGTACATGTTAGTTCATTCAAAATTCAATCAAATATGTTGTTCTTTTATTTATAGATAGATTAATAATATTTATAACAATTAGTTTGAAATAATGGAAACAAAAATATAATTTTTTGTAACTCAAAATTTTATTTTTCAATACGAGTTTTTGAGGACATAGTACAAAGCAATCCTCAGCGAGCGATATGTAAAACATGAAAATAAAGTTTATAAAGAAGGAAAACATGAAAAAATAAGTTTTTAATTTAAAACACATGTAAACAAAGGTTGTGAAAATGGGACACATGAAAACAAGGGCTGTAAAAAAGAAACCCTTAAAAAGTGTGTTTTACAGGTGGGACATATGAAAACAACGGTTAAAACAATAGTTTCAAGGATGAAACGCATGTAAATGAGGGTTGTAAAGAAACAAAGATAATTGAAAAGATTTTAAAAACAACTTTGAAACCGATGATAAGTCAGACTGACTGACTGACTGAAACTGACTGAAAAACAATAATTACTAATGAACAATTCGCAATGAATCCCACAAATCGTAATGAACTCTACAAATCGTAATTAACTTTACAATTCGAGATGAGCAATTTTCTGAAAAGCGAAATATATTGACTATTGGCGTATAATAACTTGACGCTTTTCTAAACAAAAAATTAATTAGGTACTAAGCTGAACTACAGCACGCTACATTGAGTGGTGTTTTTTGTTCTCCACCTGCATTAACAACATTTGAAAATCTACCTCCGTCTGAGTGACGATACAGTGCGTGTCAGTATTTAGAGGCTGTATCGTTTGATAGCGCCAATTGATAGTTGATCAGATAAGCGAGGCATTGACTCAGTTCCTATCAGCCAATCAAGTCACTGGCTTCTCTAATTAATTCCGTTAAAATGTTGGCGCTTTACCGCACCTCCGCTACTTCTCCTCAAGACGATAATTACAAAGGCCAATTAAAATTATAATTCACCGTGTTTGTGAATAGACACAGAATAAGGTCGCAAATAATATGGAAATAGGTGGACTGGGTTGGTTATGCAGCAATTTACTTGTACTTTGACACTTGGTTTAACCACTGAACAAAAATTTCAAGAAGTGTGATCTATACCAATTGATTTAAAACTGAGGTCGCCACAATGTATATAATACCATTAGATTCCTATGACCTAGACAGGCCAATGAAACTGATTTTTAGTTTATTTATGTTAACAACAGACGGTGTATTTTATTATCTTTGGTGCAATCATATGTAAACATCAAACAATCAACAATAAGGTTTGATCTAACCCCTCAGACTAATTTTTCGCATATAAGTCATTTAAGTCTCGTTATTTTTCCCTTACTATCATGGTGAGAATGATCTAAACGGTGTTAGAAAAAGAAAACACCATGCTTTATATTCAAATCTAAAAGTAAACCACAAAATAATTAAAATGAACACCTTTATGAAACCAAAATCTCTAAACGCAATTTGAAAAAAAATATGTATCTCAGTGAATTTTTCATTATCAATAATAATACTTACAAAAACTTACGGGGAGCCATTTTTAAAATGTTAAATATTTGCATTAAAATGTTTTTACTTGAAAAATAAAATTTGGAAGAGTAGTTCAGAACTTTTCAAAAACAGTTTTAGTTTTCGGATACACTCAGAAGTATTCCATTTATTTGCATTTTGTTGCAATGCGGAAATATTCTGACCTTATACAGAATATGCCCGAGGCCTCAAGGAGTGAAGTATAGTAAAAATTTTATAAAAAAGTTCTGGGGGCTATCGCTTAAGTCCGGAATCTTGCCACTTCACTGAATGTTATATTTTAATCGACACATTAGCATAACAGGTTGGTAGAAGGTAAATTTTGTTCTTTGGAAAGGAATATGGAAAGTTTCGGGGTGTCTCAGCAGGCGAAGATTGAAATTGATTTGGATTGCGGTCAAGAGGGAAGATTCTACATCTACATGGCTATTAGAATTATATAATTTTGAAAATAAATAAGGTGTCATTTTTAAACACGAAAAAAGACATTCGGTATTTGTAAACGTTTAATCGACTTTACCAAAAGTAACGAAACATTGAGTTTACTTTCTGCATACGGACTTAATACAGCACACCTCCATCGATATTTCTCTACTGTTGATTTAATATTAAATCGGGCCGCTGCACGGTGGTTCCCTTAGAACAATCTAGCTAGACAAAAAGATTTCAACGATGTCTTATTTATATACAAAAACATTTTTACAGGATAGAAAACAGTCCATAGCATTATGTTCGCATCGATAAAAAAATTAAAACAATACGCGCTACACGTGGCAACGATGTAAACATGACACTTTGAGTGTACCAGGCGGCCTCCCTGCGGCCCATCTTGTTACCATCCAATATTACTGTTACTATGATTACTCACCTTTTGGAGGTTAGGTGCATCAGGCCGGATTGAGACTCTATCTCAGCGCCGTGGGGAAAGGCGATTTTACCTTGATAGATGGGGGTGTATTTTAAATCAAACATCGGTTTCACTTTGGAAATTAAAATATGACGTGTATTGTACCGAAAGCAAATAATAACAAATAACAGAGTGACTCACCCCGAGGACCGAATGCAATCTAACCTAACTAACGTTCCCTGCACTTCCTAGTCGATCCGCAACTCATCACAACGGGATGGCTAGGATTAGCCTGATGACCAGCCTGATCGTCATCCTTCAGTCTCCTCCGCGGCAAGGCAGGACCTCCTTCATGTAATGTGGATTTCCGGAGACGATCTGATCGTCATCCGAATTAGGGCCAATTGGAATTCCCTTCCAGCGAGGGTACGGGGCGCGCCAGGGAGCACGAGGGGACTTCCGAGGTATTACGGCTCGCGTTGATCTTCTTATCACCCAGCGGAGCGCATGTCCGGGGTATTTCGTGCAATAACGGAATCGATCTTACAGTCGACATTCGGCAGGTGCCCGCAAACGTGATCGGTTCGATGCAATTAAATAACCGATCGCCATGATATCTTGCGATGAATCATCCGGATCCGCGGTTGAACTATATCGGCACATTAAACTTAGTTGCACAATGATTTCTCGATATTCGAGTAGGATGGAACTTTAGTAACACCGGCACCCGTTTGTTTTTTTAAAACATTACGTCCCTTTTATATTTTCACAATAAGATGCTAATTGACTGTCCCAGCTATGATGTTGCCCAATCATCATCGAAGCGAGAGTGAGTCTTCTTCTTTTTCTTTTTCCGGAACCGGAAAACTAACGCCCTCTGTCCTCGGTGTTGCCCGTCCCCTCGTTGAAAAAAAACCATAGTCACCAATTAAACGGGTACTTAATAGTTCGTGCTGCTACGGATCAATGTTATAAAGCAGTGTTCATAAATGAAAAATTTAATGTTATAAAGTAGTGTTCATAAATGAAAAATTTAATGTTAGCAGTGTTCATATTTTAAAAATAAAAAAGATAATAATTTTAACACTGCTTCATAACAATACCCCCCGCGCCACACAAATGTTTGCCCTCAAACATGTATCTTCTAACTAATATATTCCTAAGCTATTCTGGTTATTCCTCAGGGTGTTCTAAAAAATAAATTATAAAATTTGCATAAATAAAATGTGAATCATCAAATGTGGTAGGCACACCATGTTATACATACGATTGATTATAGCAAAATCTAATAAAGAGAGAAAAAAAAATAGAAATAAAGAAGAATGAGTTCATTATGATTCCAATCGCACCCATGTTGTCTGGCAATATGGTGGGTTCACAATGCAGTCATTCAAATCAACACTTAAAATTAGAGAAACTTAATCTAAAGTACAAGGTGAACTAATGTTCCGTGAACGGGGTCTGCAAACACCCACAGCATTGAGAATACTGGGTGAAGAACAATTGACTTTATGTCTTGGACTGCCGTTAACGTTACATCTACAGCATAAACATAATTAATTATGTAAGTATAAACACTAATCAGTGGACAACACATCCTTAACTTAAAATAAACCTTTGTGTCCAGCACATTAATTATACACAACCATACGCATTAATGCATCATTGACCCATAATAGGGTTTTAGAAAGCCATTTAGGCAACACTTTAGGGAGGCAAGCCAACCCTCACTTTTCACTGAGTCTACTTCTCCATTGGAGATAAAACACACTTCGAAGAAATTCTATCTACTCTACCTGACCTCGTTATTGGGTAAGTTTTTCGAAGAGAATTTATACAATAAGACAAAATAATCAACCTTGGAAAGCATTATTTCGTAATAGTAGAAAAAACTTTTAACCTTTACACGCACGCAGGTGTGTAAGGTGGCTTAATCTAGTGAAACTGTCAACAACCAATCTTATAGATGTGGTGCCATTAGTAATAGTATACATCCATTGTTGTAAATGGTGCAATCGGTAATAGTATACATCCATTGTTATAAATGGTGTAATCGGTAATAGTATACATCCATTGTTATAAATGGTGTAATCGGTAATAGTATTATCATACTAATTGATAGATAAAATTACTTTTACTTAATAAAACTAAAGTTATAGAAGGAAAAGCATAATATTTTTATGTCGATATTGTATAAGAAAATCATATTTGATTATCCTTAGATGTAAACAACCATCGCTTATGAATGGTGTCGAAAATTAACAACTATTGCCAATAAATGGTGGCAAATGTAAGTCAACAACCAATGCTAATGAATGGTGCCAAATGTAATGTGTACAAACCTCTGCTAGAGGATGCAATTGGTAAGGTAACATGTTTGTTAAAGACAAAATATTGAGGTTACCCATAATCCTATCAATATATAAAAGCAGATTGTTGTGCGCCGCTCAAGACGCTTATTCATAAATAACAAAATATTATCCCGAACAAGGGAAAAATGATAATGAGAAAGAGAGAGAAAAAAATAAAAATTTTAATAATAACTTGTATGGTAATAACCAATTTATAAAATTTTTGTATCAAAATGAATTGAGGCAATTAGTACGAGTAGTATCTTCACAGGCACTGTGTAAGATGTTTGAGTATACTTGTAACATAAAATTAACACTTAAGAATGAAAATTTGAAACTTGGAACATAAAGAAATGATGGGCTATCATTTCTGTATGTTCTGGTTATAGTTTCATCGGGCTTATAATATAACAAATATGAATAGGTCATAATAAAATATGCTTGGAATACAGGAGGGTATATTTCTAATATCGTCATATATTCCAAGTTAACATAAACTTAAAAGTAAATAATACGAAAAGTACCATGTTTAAATTTTAACTATGCATATGTTTTCCATGTACAAGCATTTCACAGATTCAAATACAAGGGTGTATTCAGAATTAAAGTTTCAAATCAACTCGAGTGTTGTACTAGAGTCGAGAGGAGAAAAAAAAAAAAAAAAAATATATATACATATATCTACCTATATGTATATCTATTATTAGAAAGCGTTGAAATGTAAGTTATTTAAAATTCGGCTTACTGACAACAAAAGAAAACTGGCCACAACAATTCGGTTGATCAGGCCGGATTGAAGTGTCCGAGCATTTTACCATTGATAATAAATGTAGTCCTTGTAAGGATGGCCAGACCTCACAAGGCACTGATGATAATAGGACTATACGGGAATGTTGTCCAATTTAACGATGTCCTTTACGTGAAAGTCACCGGTTTCCTTACCATTTAAGTCGGCAAGTGTATATATTAAATCTGATTTTTTCTTTACTATTACATTTTTAACAAAACGTGGAGCTAACTTCTGTGCGAAGTAATTTAATGCATTAGATTGGACGAAGTTCCTACGCCACACTACGTCTCCAACCTGGTAAGTAACGTGTTTTCTACGTAGATTATAGTGATTAGCTCCCTTTTGGTAAGCCTTAAGAAGTGCGTTTGATACTTGTTCGTAAACCGTGGACAATTCTTTTAACTTATGTGCATAAACCTTTTGATGAGTGGAATCATGCGTATTGGACTCATTATCCGCTATCGGGTTACGATGCAAATCTCCATCCAATATTTGTTCTCTACCGTGCATTAGAAAATAAGGTGTGAAACCTGTAGCACAGTTAACAGTATTGTTCATGGCTGATTGCACTTGAGGAAGAAATTTTGACCAAGTTCGGTGATCAGATTCTACCAAAATGGATAGTGCCGTACCTAATGTTTGGTTGTATCTTTCTACAACATTATTTTGGGGAGTGTATAAAGAATTATAAAAGGGGGGAGATATGTTATAGTTTTTTAAAAGTTCTTTAAATTCTTTAGATATGAATTGTGGTCCGTTGTCACAGACAATGGTACGTGGTACGCCATGTATGAGAAAAATGTTTTCTTCTAAGTTTTTAATAATGCTTTTCGCGGTGCCTTTGCGCAGCGGGAACAACCAAGTAAACTTAGAGAATACATCGACACATGACAATATAACCGTGAAACCCGCATAACTTCTAGGCAGAGGACCTACTAAATCCAGAGATAGCATTTGCATCGGTCTCGTGACCTTTTTCGGGTTCACCGACATACCGTTGGGCGCGGCTGTACTAATTTTGTGTGCTTTACAAATAGAACATTGATTAATAAACTGTTTTACCTCTTTGTACATGTTTGGCCAGTAGTATCGGAGTTGTAACTTTTTGTACGTCTTAAAGACACCAGGGTGACAAGATCGAGTTGACTCATGTGACTCAGATACTATCTTTGTTCTATGTTCCTGAGGAATTACTTTTTTCCAAGCTGTGTCGTCTTGTAAAGCTAACTTAGTCTTAGTATGACGATACAATTCGTTATCTTTTATCTGGAAGTTTAGAAACCTTTGTGGGAATTCCTGACAACCCTTCCAAATATTTGAGTACCATTTATCATTAGTTGAATTCGAATCTATACTCGAAATTTTAGCAAGATCCATTCGCGAAAGGACATCTGGTACGATGTGTTGAGTACCCTTGCGGTGGATAACATCAAAAGAAAATTGTGAGAGTCGAGAGCTCCAACGCGCGAGACGACCACTAGGGTTAGACAATGACCCTAACCATTTTAAACTAGAGTGATCCGTGACAACTGTGAAATGCGCACCTTCTATGTATGGTCTAAAATGTGTAACGGAATCTAACACTGCTAAAAGTTCTCGTTCTGTAATACCGTAATTTCTTTCGTGTGTGTTCAAACATCGCGAATAATAAGCAATCGGATGCTCTGTACCCTCCAATATTTGAATTAAAACTCCGCCTATTCCAACCGAACTCGCGTCGCAGTGTATTGAAAATGGTTTAGTGAAGTCAGGACAGCTAAGGACCGGGGCTGTCGTAAGTGCTTGTTTTAGATCATTAAATGCATTTTCAGCTTCTTGTGTCCAAATGAATTTACTTACACCATTTTTTGAACCAGTAAGTTTTGATAGAGGTGCGGCTATGCTAGAAAACCCTTTTATAAAACGTCTAAAATAACCGCAAAGTCCAAGGAAAGCACGGATTCCTTTTGCGTTTTTGGGGACTGGAAATTCTTTTATACATTCTATTTTAACCGGATCAGTGCGAAGACCTTTGGAATCTACCATATACCCTAGGTATTTGAGCTCGGCTTTACAGAACTCAGATTTTTTTAAGTTAATGGTGAGACCTGCGTCTCGTAGCCGTTCGTAAACTTTTGTTAACAGTTTAAAGTGTGACTCTAAATCTTCTGACACTAAGATTAAATCATCTAAATAACAAAAGGCATTTT
This sequence comes from Glyphotaelius pellucidus, assembly GCA_936435175.1. Lineage (NCBI taxonomy): Eukaryota > Metazoa > Arthropoda > Insecta > Trichoptera > Limnephilidae > Glyphotaelius > Glyphotaelius pellucidus. The sequence goes on from OW386543.1 coordinate 40,770,820, forward strand.
CATCGAATTCAGGCCCAAAAAGAGCGTCCGCCAGTCTTTGGAGCTCACTGGGTGCGTTTTTTAGCCCGAACGGCATCCGAGTGAATTCGAAGAGTCCTCGACCTGGGACAACAAATGCTGTTTTCTCACACGAGTCTTTATCCAAAGCAATCTGCCAAAAAGCTTTACTAAGGTCTATTGAAGAGACAAATCTGGCACCACGAAGTTTGTCAAGAATACGAGAAATGTATGGGAGCGGGTACGAATCCCGAGTAGTGACATTATTAATTTTCCTAGAATCAAGACAAAATCTACCAGTGCCATCCTTTTTTGTAACTATTAGGACTGGACTAGACCATGGAGAGCGTGAAGGACGAATGACTCCTAATTTGAGCATTTCGTCTACTTCCTTATCTAATTGCTTCTGTCTTGCCGGAGAAAGAGGGTAGTACCTCTGTTTAATCGGAGGCCCTGTAGTATGAATTTTATGTTTGACTAAATGAGTTAAACCTAACCCTTTTTTTTCATATGAAATGGATTCAAATTTTTTTATTATTTTTAATAGATTTCTATTTTCTGAGGGAGACAAGGATGAGGCCGGTCGAATTGCCCTTACCTCATTAATTTGTCCTGTCTTTTGTGGGTTGGGCGCCATTGAAAACAGTTCCGGTGCGATTTGGAACTGTCTCCAAAAGTTTACTCCCAAAATATAATTTGGGGATAACGAAGGAATGACGTAGAAAATAATGTTTTTTGTTATTAAATTATACGTCACCGGCAACGTCATTGTTCCTAACACTTTTTGTTTCGTACCGTCGGCTGTTGAAACATTAAAGTCAATTTTTATTAAATTAATACCCATCTTTAAAAAATATTTGTATGTGTCTCCTCCTATACACGAAAGTGAAGCTCCACTATCAAGTAGTGCTCTGCAATGTTTATCTTTAATACAAATATTGGCGTACGGGCGATTATCTCCTTCGATCTCAGAATCCCGTGGTAGTGGGCCCACTACGTCAGAATCCGAGACCGAAAGAAACTCTCTAACCAGTCGGAGCCAACTCTGCCACTCACGCTTCCCCTGCGCAAGAGAAGGTGCATGTCTAGAGCGGCTCCGTCCTAGTTTTCCGATTCCTTATGTGTATTATGTTTATTTATAGAATTTATTTTGGAGGCGGAACTGTCGGAAGCTTTCTTCCTACAGTCTGATTTTGTGTGACCTATTTTTTTGCAATAGCTGCAGACAATCTTTCTGTCCGAAGGGACCTTAGAAGGATGGCATATCTCCTTATTTTTATTATCAATAGAATTATAAGATGAATTTTTTTGAAAGTGTGTAGAAGAAGTATGATCGTTGTTCACATTAGAATTATGAACAAAACGACCCTGGCTATTAGAAGTGTAAACCGGTTTAGATTGAAAGTGTTTTGATTGATTATTAAAATTATTCGGAAGAGAGTGATTGCTGGCAAATCTATTATTGGAATATGTATGAGGTTGTTGATTATTATATTTAGTATTGTAATGTTTATTACCAGCATAAATTTTGCCTGTATAAGAGGGGGAAGGTGAAGTTTGCTTTTCTATTTCAGGAATTGAGAATGATTCTAATTTATTTGTAGCATTTACTAGTTCCTCAAAATTGTTAAAGTCCCTAGACGCAAGCAAATTAACATACATGGGGAGCAAAGCTCGCATGCATAATTGGAGTAATTCAATATCTGGTAATTTAGAATCGAGCATGTTATTCTGAGCCTTCATTCTCAAGGTGAACTCAAAAGCAGTCATACCGGTAGGTTGCTTCATGTTAAATAACTCCTTTTTAAGTGATAATTGTTTATGTTCCCCTTCAAATTGTTTTATTAATAGTGTCTTTAGACTATCCCAAGTTAGTTCGGGGGTATAAATGGATCTAAACCATAATAAAGCCAAGCCTTCTAAAATATCCGGAAAACATTTTACTATATTCGAATGTAGAACGTTTCTTGTCCTGCATTTCTCGTCGATGTGTAGAATAAATTCTCGAACACAAGTTGACCCATTAAATTTGATATCCCAATTATTGATCGTGTTTGTTGGAGGATGTGATTCGTTATAAATAATTTTAGTATATTTAATGACTTTGGAACTTGAGTCACTGTCTTCGTCCGTGTTCGATGTTTCCTCATGTTGTTCCGTGATTTTCGTAACTTTTATGATTTTATTATGCCTTCTGGCTTGAGTACGCATTTCCTCTAAGGTGTTTGCCGGTATTAGATTTCTTGTAGTTAAATCCATAGATAAATCTTCTTTCGATTTGCCATTAATATTCTCGATAGGCCCTGACATCGTGAATTTTTATTCGTAGAACGGAAAAAGAGAGAAAAAGAAAAAAAAAAATTTTAAATTTATAAATTTTTCACAACCCTGATCTTGTTTGAAAATTATTCTAAGTTTTTTTTTTTTTAAATTATTAATTGTGGCAACCTTGTTTTTAAAATTATTATTTTTACGGGAAGAGAGAAGAAATTCGTGGCAACCCTGATATTTAAAATTATTTCAATAAATGTTTGTAAAGTAAAGCTGTTATAACTAATAAAAACAATTATTATAACATAATATTTCGGGGCAAATGAAATAAAATGCTAGAACGTTTTTCAATTAGCAAAGAATTTAACATAAAATTGAAAGGTAAACAATAGAAAACATAAACATTATTTTGACAGAACTGTCACGTTAAGAATGTAAACAACATTATTTATGAAATGTCTGATTGAAATTTGAAAATGTCAACAATATATTATTTTGACAGGTAACAGCTGTTGCTTTGGTAATAGCTGATGTTATTTGGAAAGAAATCATTGATGTTTTGATTATAAACAATTACTCTCAATTATAAATCTCGGCAGTACGAATTGTTATTGCAACAAATGTCAGAAACATAAATATGTAAATCCTTTTCTAGAAGAATTATGTATGAGTGATCGCGGTAAATCAACATTGATTTCTTAATATAAGACTGTAAAAGTTGATAAACTTTGTACGGTGACATTTAGAAACAATAACAGTAATTATATTTCTTTGCAAAATACTTGCACATGGATAGCATTTTTAACATTGACGTTATGTTAAATTCCAAATACCAAGGTAAAATAAATCGAGCCCAAAACACGTTGAGTGCGCCATTGTTACCATCCAATATTACTGTTACTATGATTACTCACCTTTTGGAGGTTAGGTGCATCAGGCCGGATTGAGACTCTATCTCAGCGCCGTGGGGAAAGGCGATTTTACCTTGATAGATGGGGGTGTATTTTAAATCAAACATCGGTTTCACTTTGGAAATTAAAATATGACGTGTATTGTACCGAAAGCAAATAATAACAAATAACAGAGTGACTCACCCCGAGGACCGAATGCAATCTAACCTAACTAACGTTCCCTGCACTTCCTAGTCGATCCGCAACTCATCACAACGGGATGGCTAGGATTAGCCTGATGACCAGCCTGATCGTCATCCTTCAGTCTCCTCCGCGGCAAGGCAGGACCTCCTTCATGTAATGTGGATTTCCGGAGACGATCTGATCGTCATCCGAATTAGGGCCAATTGGAATTCCCTTCCAGCGAGGGTACGGGGCGCGCCAGGGAGCACGAGGGGACTTCCGAGGTATTACGGCTCGCGTTGATCTTCTTATCACCCAGCGGAGCGCATGTCCGGGGTATTTCGTGCAATAACGGAATCGATCTTACAGTCGACATTCGGCAGGTGCCCGCAAACGTGATCGGTTCGATGCAATTAAATAACCGATCGCCATGATATCTTGCGATGAATCATCCGGATCCGCGGTTGAACTATATCGGCACATTAAACTTAGTTGCACAATGATTTCTCGATATTCGAGTAGGATGGAACTTTAGTAACACCGGCACCCGTTTGTTTTTTTAAAACATTACGTCCCTTTTATATTTTCACAATAAGATGCTAATTGACTGTCCCAGCTATGATGTTGCCCAATCATCATCGAAGCGAGAGTGAGTCTTCTTCTTTTTCTTTTTCCGGAACCGGAAAACTAACGCCCTCTGTCCTCGGTGTTGCCCGTCCCCTCGTTGAAAAAAAACCATAGTCACCAATTAAACGGGTACTTAATAGTTCGTGCTGCTACGGATCAATGTTATAAAGCAGTGTTCATAAATGAAAAATTTAATGTTATAAAGTAGTGTTCATAAATGAAAAATTTAATGTTAGCAGTGTTCATATTTTAAAAATAAAAAAGATAATAATTTTAACACTGCTTCATAACAATCTCTTTCGGGGGTATGCGCTGTTCGGTCGCTAGTGGTGTTATTTGAAATCGGAGAGAAATTACATCGGAAAAAAAATTGAAGTCCACAGTATTTTCTTTCAAATTTATTTAAGTATTTAATAATTTGCTTCTTCCATATTACTCTTATTAGTCATTAAAAAATCGTGAAACCATTATCAATATTTACAATTATTTGCCAAAGTTTGATTAAACTTTCAAAATCGTGTACCAATTTGTACCTCCAAACTAAACAATTTTCATATGAAACCATTTTTCATCTATATTTTCTTATAGAATTTGTCTGCTCTTACGTGCTCTTTTGACTTTTACAGAGCCTCTATCCTCGATCTATATTTTCGATATTTTGGAGATGTTAGAAGAAAAAGGCGCATCAAAGTCGAGTTATGCTGCAACACGGAAAAATGTTGGTTAAGAAAAACAATTTTATAGGTCTCGGAAAAAATTGACTAAAGAAGAATAGCTTCATTTCTATTAATATGTCATATAAAATGGAAAAGAAGAATATCGCTTCATTTCTATTAATATTTCATAGGAAATGGTCGAAGATGTACTCTAAAATTCATGTAAAAAAAACAGAAATGGCTTAATATAGTTTTTTTTCTTCCGGTAGTTACGTGTGATGATGGACTACGTGGTGAGCGGGAAAAATAATTTGGTTTTTATGAAAAATATTTTTGCCTAGCTAGAATAGGATTTGGGACCACTGTGCGCTGTACCTACTTTTGAATATGCGTTCAAAGGACGTGTTGTTTACGCTCCATTCCAAAAGGTAGTTTTTTGGCAAGATGCCATTTTTTAAGTTCTTTGTGTTACACAAAAGCTGACAGGTATGTTGAGAATGTTCACACGCTCTTGACAGATCGCTGACAAGATGAGTTTTTTTTTTACCACAACTCACACATGCCCTGCGGAAAATAATTCCCCCAGGACCGATGTCATCTTTGGGGATGCTGTGTGGGGGGGACTTTTTAGGAAAGAAAGGAAAGAGGAAGGTCTGGGAAGGAAAAAGGTATGATGGGTGTGTAGGATTCTGAGGACATATATCTAAGTCAAGTCTATCAAAGCGATGAACATACGAATTCATCCCTCTGATTGCGGTGCAAGGCACCGAGAGAATCCTTCTGGAGAGGTCAAAAGATCTCCCTCAACCAGTGTCTCCTGATCCGGCCCGCCACAACTGCCGCCAAGACCCGGAAAAACCTCAAACAAGTCACCAAACGTAGCGAACCACTTGGGCTTACCTATGGAAGAGGTTTTGGTTATCCAATAAATAGTTTCCGGGGCGGTACCTATACCCGCCTTCCAAGTTGTAAGGAATCTAAATATTGAGGCATTTTCCTAGTTAAGGATCTCATTGTTTCGCCACGCAAGTCATCATATTTTGCAATGCCGACAAGAACCCTAAATTGAAACAAACAGCAGCTGGAACAGAATATTGCTCTTACGCAATGTCTCCCTGGTTACAAAAAAATAATAAAATGATTTTAAATAACCCCAGGACAGGCATAAAAGTTAATACATCCTAGAGTAATAACATTACGAGTATGTCCGACATACCTACGGAGTCCATTATTTAATCAGCATAATGGACGGATGTCTGAACACACTGTGGCGGGTTCTATCAATGGAATTATTAAATAAATCAGACGGGCTGCCCACCAACGCAACGGGTCGGTACTCCACTGGACGTGCACTGGATGGACACTAACCAGCGTCTGCTACCACATCTGTCTGGAGTACTGATTTGTCTCTACCTCTACCGACTTGTTGCAGGGTTTGAGTTAGTGATGCTACGATAATGATCACGGTTAATCGTAGCCGCAAGATATAAAAAAGCTATTACAGTATTATTTTAGTGTAGAGACAAGATATTGTATCTCCATAAATCATTACTTCGAAATAAATGCAGTAACAAAAACCTCTTTAAAAATTTAATTACAATACAAACCTTAAAATATGCAAATATCTTTGGATTGTTTCATTTATGTTTGCCATGTTTTTGCACATACCAAATTAAGTAATCTTTAGTATTACTCCATAAATTGAAGACACATCGTTTATTTATTTAATATCCACGATATAAGTTTACCATAAAAAATGATTTGTCACAGTTAAAATCATAAGAAAATATTAGAAATAATTTAAAAAGAATGAAGTCAGAGATGGCATCAGAAATATAAGTAAGAAATACAATTGTATTCAAATTGGTAGACTTTGATTAAATTAATATTGATTGAAAAGATTTGATAGCGTAGCCCTCTTGTATCTACCTTCCATGCAGCTAAATAGATAGGCCACATCTGCGTATCTATTATTAACTTTACGCAACCTAGGTACAAGCGAGTATTTGGAATTCTCAGTCCTGGTGTTGTTGCATTTAAATAGAATTTTGAAACGAGTAGCTCTCGCGGGTATATGAAATTCAACGATTAAATGAGGCCTGTCTATACTACCATTTACAATTTTAAACATAAATATTAAGTCGGATATAATTCTTTGATCTCAGAGATTTTATAAATTTTATTTTTTCATCAAATAATTTTAGTTTATGTTTTCAGTGGGAATACCGAGTTTAAAATTAATGTATTTTAGTAATTTATGTTGAATTTTTTCGATTAAATCTGAAAGTATTTTAAAATGGGGGAACCAGATCGAGGAACTATATTCGACTTGACTACGTACTAAGGATGTATACGAAAAATTTAATGTTGAAATATTCCTTAAACCTATAGATTCGAAGAGTGAAGCCAAGCGTCTATCTTGTCATGGCTTTAAGCTATGGATATGTAATATCGCTTGAGAATTTCGACTGCCGGAGGCAGTAGAACTATGACGTACCTCGGTTTGTGTATTTTATATCTTCTAATTTTAAGCGTAAATTTTATCGTGAAGATTTCATTTATTTAGCCATTAAAAAAATTTGATTTGAAAAGTAGTGATGAACGATTACGATTAACTTAAATCGTAGCCGCAGAATAGAATTAGCAATTGGAAAATGCTAATGATATATATTGAATCAGTTGGAGAACCATATTTGTTCACCATACTTAACGATCAAAAGACCTGGCCTGGAATATGGCAAAATAAATCTGCTTTGCGAAATGAACTGATACCACAATCTCTCAACTTTGGTGAAAAGCTTGTTTAAGCAACCGTCCGTTTTTCAATTTTCCCTGTCAACTTATAAAATTACACAAGTTTTGCAACAAGCTTTCCAACGTTAAGATTTATAATGATGTAAACCGGTATTTCTCAACCTTACTTGCGTCATGCTATGCCCCCACAACAACGCTTCAAAAGAAAAAAAGATTTAAGTATCAACGAAAAAAAAAGAAAAAAAGCAGGCGAAAATTTTTCTTGGAACCGAGTCAGAAAAATATTTAATAAGTGAAAGTTACAAGTTTCCAAGTGAAATCTCACCACACATTTCATAAAAAAAACTTAAAAATGTTAATTATTGTAAACTTGACGTATTGTGTTTTGCCATCATTTTTTTTTCTTGGAAATTCAGGATGCAATTGCCCCCCAAAACTGCCCCCCTATTGGCCCCTGAGTACTGCTGAGTTGATAATCTAATTGATCTACACAATCATCACAATCTCAAACCTCAAATGGAAGCTTGGCAAATGGCATGACTAAAAGACGATTTTTTTTTCCCAAAAATATTTTACATTTTATGGTATGTTTATTAATGTTGGCCTCGCTGGGTGGCTTATCCATGCTGAGGCCCTTGTTGATTGTTGAAAGCACAGTATTTTAGTTGAGAAAGATAAACAGGGGTCGTTGGGCTTACGATTTGAAGAAACTCGCGGGCTTCGCAATCAGTGAGAGCCACCAAAAATCGGCAAATGTGAAAAAAATTACAGAGATCTAATTCCACACGAAATACAAAGCAGACCTTTCAAATCACGCTTATCAATTTAATTCAATAAGATGTATGTTGACAACCGTGGAATCTTAACATCAATAGATCATTGTATTCATCATAAACCGTTCAATTGTGATAAAAAATATGTATCTGCTTCTACGCGTAATAATTCTTTCTTCGTGTGTTACAACCAGCTAAGACACGCAAAAGCAGGTTGATTTGCCATTGTATGTAAATTTAGTGAAGTTGTTGGTATTAAAACAACTTGTTAGTTATTAAACCTCCTTTTTGTCAAGGGGATTATATATATTTACACTTATAAATGTCCATACCTTTTAATTTATGAAATTTCTCTACATTAGGAAGAATGGCTACTACCTGTGGCTCTATCCTAGTGTCTTTCTTTTGGGTATGTTCGGAATTAACCATCTGAAGAGGACGTATGCGCTGCCCATTTCGGCCAGTTTCATAAAAATCTTAAATTTAAATTTGAGATCAAAATACCCAACCAAACTGAAAAATTATTTTGTGATCAAAAGGTATGTCAAATATCTGGTACGGATGTGAGCTACTTTATTTATTTTTGCTTTAAATTATAAGATAAAGGTCTTTAAAAATTTTTGTGTTTCATGATTTTAGAGGCAACATGGGCAATTATTTGTGAGTAAATGAAAAAAATTAAAAATCAATTTTACTGTTTTTATTTTACAAATACAAAAAAAAATTTTTTTTTCTTAATTTTTATTTTATATTTAATTATATTTCTATGATAAAAACAGTGAAATTGTTTTTTTATTGTTTTTCATTTACTCAAAATAGAGCATCTTTATAACTCTGGAATGTGCTGGTGTTAGCAAAAATACTACATGTATATTTAGTTGGCAACAGATAAAAAAGAACAGTGGCGAAACAAAACACGAACAATAGGTTATGGTAAGATCAAAATTTCTTCTTAAATTTGTTACTTACTAAATACTTCGTATTGAAAGTGTTGAATATATATTTCAGGTTTTTCATACAAAGACGTGAGCGTAGTTATAGTATGAATTTATACAATATTATGCAGTAATACCTCATTGCGTACCTACTATATACTGGGTACTTTCAGTATAAAATTACGTCATTTCGCTGGGCGGATTTAATTCGCAAGTATTTGGTACCAAGGCCAAGAATGATTATCATTTTTGTAAATTTGATGCGTTGGAAGAACTGACCTCACCTAAATACATTGCGGTTCTGGATCCTTCTCAAATGTCGAAGTCTTTAAATGAAAGGACCTAACCCAAAAAGCGTAGGAATCTACGACATTTAAAAAATTATTTCTGGAAAAGTCCCGTATTGTCGAACGATTAATGTCGGACAATTATTTCCCGATAGACAACCAAATTCCCGATGGCTAATATCCCAAAGGTGAGGAAAAAATGAGTACGTTGGTTTAAACGGAAATTCATAAAAACCATTATTAAAATTAATAATTAATTCTTCTTTAATATTAGATTAGACATATTATAAATTAAAGTCCTCCGCCGCGTCTGTCTGTCTGTTCGCGATTAACTCAAAAACTGCTGAAGGGATTTTCATGCGGTTTTCACCAATAGATAGAGTGATTGATGAGGAAGGTTTAGACACATAATTTGTCAAGGCTTTGTGTAAATTGGTTGAAATATATAATTAAAGGAGACTGTCTGCATGTGGTGGACGGGCGGGCTGGCAAGCGGGCGGTGTGCATTTGATTTGTACGCAAACAAACAGATGGCGGTGTGAGTTAAAAGTTTGGATAACCATCAAGTAAATGGCGTTGCGTTTCGTTAGCGTTAGTTACGCGTGGCCGGGTCAGCTAGTATTATAAATAAAATTATCAATACAATTTTTTTTTTTAAATTAAATTTTCATATTCTTCGAATAAGACCTCATCTTAAGAGGAAATACGGTCGCCGAGAACTTTGAATAATAAGTATTTTACCAAACTGTGCTGTCACTCTCGTTGCATTCCCCACTCTCCCCGAATACAATTAATAATTAATAATAATTAATACAATACAATTCTCCTGTCTGGAATCCTCATTATAATATGCACGTACAAGCTGTTGAAAGAATACAAAACAAATTCTTACGTTTTCTAAATTTTAAAATGAGTATTCCAGCAAATATGTTAAACTACAACACAATTTTAAACGAAATGAATATGCTTAAATTGTCAGACAGAAGAATTTTCACTGACTTGGTATTTTTATATAAAATTCTAAATGATTTAGTTGATAGTCCGGTATTGCTTGAATTGATAAGCTTCCGAATTCCACTTCGTAATACTAGAAGTCAGGATTTATTTCAGTGCAGAAATTCTGGGACTAACTACCATATGTATTCCTCTTTGCCCAGAATACTAATGGAGGGAAACAATTATATCAAGTCAGTGGACATCTTCAATTTATCTTTGAATAAATATAAAATATTGTTATTGAGGCAGTTATATACAATAAGATGTTTTTTCTATGCTATATATGTAAAAGCCCCGAAAAAGGGCGTTTATTAATAAATAAATAAATAAATACTGAGCGAAAAGTACACCTGCACCCAGACCTACAAAAAATCGTCAAAATCTATGTTTTGTATTTCCCATTTTTCTCCCCCGAAACTGGATCGATTTTAACGATTTTTTTACGAACCGTATTAGAAGAACATATTCTACCTCTGTACGTTTTGCTTTTTTAAATGCATTGTCTAGTTTGTATGCTTAACGTTTGTTGATGGCGTTCGAGCCAGGCAATTTTAACGATTTTTGGAAGGTCCTAACTCCTATAAGAAGTAACTTACCAAAAATGGCAAATCGTAACGACACGCTAGTGGTCGATATCTAAATTATATTAAAAATGTATTTGCTCTAGAGCCAATATCCAGAGCGAAAATTGGAGAATACGTTTATGGATATATACGGACAAAGTGTCGCCTGGTTTCTCTTAAGGGGTTATACGCAGTTAGGAGGCCGAAAGAAGACGTTTTTTATATTTTTTTAATGAAAATGTATTTTATTTTACAAAAACCAAAAGTATTGATACATTTAGTGGCAACATCTAAGTTTATAATGACACTAATGATTTGTAAAAATATTGATCGGATGTGCTCCTGCAGACAATCTCCAGGTGTTCGGCGGTGACCACGATTTCTCCGGCATAGTTCATTTGAAATCAAAAAACCTATATGATTCTTTTAGTGGATAGATAAAACGAGGGGTTTCGTAAAAAAAAATCGAATTTTCGACCAAAATTGCCACGTAAAATTTAAAAAAATATATAAATAATCATTCAAAATTTTCTTACTTCGATTAATACCTGAGGAATACATTTGAAAAAGTTGTGTTAAAATTAGAACCGATCGGTTGAGCCGTTTTTTAAAAATCTTGGTCACCGACTCGGAAAACACAGTTTTCAGAAAAACGCGTTTAAAGTTTTGGAAGAAGTTTACACATTACTATTTGAAATGATGTTCACTTATTTCGTACTAGAAATAACTCAATTTAGTCTTCAGGGATAAAATAAGGTCATTTATACCTAGGAATACAAAGAAATAAAAGAGCAGCTGCTACTCCTGTCTGGGTTCCATGCCAACTCGGAATGAAACCAACTCAAAACCATCTCAGATAAGTCATTTAAAGTGATAAAGAAATAATTTTAAATTAGCCGATAACCCTAACCTAACTTTACCCTTTTAACCATTTTTTATTTATATTTTTTTTATCACTCTAAATGACTTATCTGAGATGGTTCTGAGTTGGTTTCATTCCGAGTTGGCCGGTCACCTCCTGTCTGTACTGCGCCTACTTTATAACAGTTTGAGAACAGTTTATAACAGTTAACCTACTATATAACAGTTTATAACAGTTTTTCAACGTCTTTACAAATATGCGTATATCTCGGAAAATACTTATCGGATCGATTTTAAATTTTCAGGGAATATTATCAGTTAAATATATAATAATATATAATTTAACCCTTTAAGAAAAATGTTTAAGAATCTTACATGAATTTCGAAATTAAACGTTATTAAAGATAATGAAAAAAATTAAACCGAGTCAAAGGCTAATTGTTTTTTTTTTATCAATTAATACAAAAGGCAGTTCTTATGAAATTCTCAATAATTTTGTCGATTGCCTGATTTTGGGTATACACAATACACGCATATTAATTTATCAATATCAATTTCATGCATCAATGAAAAAATATTTTATGTCTTTCATTCGCACACTTTCTTAAAATAAATTAATGCATGATTTATTATATTACGCCCATCTTATTTGTGATATGAGAATACGTAAATAAATGCACTCAATATGATATTGATAACGGAATTTTTAAATGCTGTGAAGGACGAAATGGTAATTGTTCAGTAGAGCGAAAAGAAAGTTTTCGTGTCTGGTGGTTTTGTAGACCTGTAGTTAAGAATTTTTTTATAAAAATAACATTGAATAGATCTTACAGAATACTTGATATTTATTGTAATTTTTTTAAATAACAGAATTTAATTTATTTTTAATATTTCAGAAAAAAATCCTTTTAAAAAGCACGTCGTAAAAGACACACTAATTTTCCTAGAAATACTTCGACGACGCAGATCGAAAGAGAGATAAAAAAAACAGAGAAATTGACAAATTTAACTAATTTTTGGATTTCTTGCCCTTTTATAGCATTTCAAATTTAGGCTTTCGATATTCTCATCAACGAAAATTATGAGAAATGCGAAGCCAACCAGCGACTTGGTCAAGTATTGTAACTGTAGTAATGTAGTATAACAAAGCGCAGTCATTGCGATATTAGAGAAATTATTACAAAATCGCGATGCATTCGATATGTGCCATCGAGTAGAGATTTCGCCTATTATTAGTGGAGCGTAGGCCGACTATAGTTGGGTCGCAGAAGAAAGTAGTTTTGTTCGCCTTTAGCGCTATTCATCTAGGCACTAACTTATTCCAGAATAGTGTGTGAACGTGTTCTTAGTTCGCACGATACACGCGTACAACGGGCAAGTAAGTACAGTCGGTGCAAAACATTCCTCGCGGTGCTATGCTACTCAGCTTTCATTCAGCTTTGCCGCCCCGGGCCTCTGACGGGCTTAGTCCGCCACTGGGTATCAGAATCTCATGTTTCGATTATTAAGGCGGCGCTATTCGGCTGAAAAAGAAGAAGACGGTGAGATGTGTAATTACGAATGTTGGACAGAGCGCGCTAATATTTTAAGTGATGAAATCGCAGCGAAAATGGCCAAAAAGCTTAATAAAACATGACTCGTTTAAAATAGAGCAAAAATCTCGTGGAAGGTATCTTAAGTATCATTTAAAGAAACATTGTGAATTTTTCACAAATATAACTTGTAAAATAATAGAAATAGACTTGTTTTAAATAATTTTCAGAGCATACTTTGCGATTTTTTTCTATCCAGGGAATTTCATATAATTTACGTTTCGGCGTGGAACGTATCTAGATATTATCTTCAAAAATAACATATATTTTTTTAAGAGCTTAAAAACTTCAAATGTTTAAGGGAGATATGTAAGAAATCGATCGAAATTCGAATAGTGGACCCTTAACCCTCGCAGCTAATATCTGCAATCCTTTGCAAAGCTTTGGTGACTAGGTAACGGATTAACGCAGTTTTAATCAAATGTGATACCTTATAGGAAGAGGAATTTACCATTTTAATCCGTTTCGCCCTGGTAATCTGTTTTATTTATTTATTTTGTGTTAAACGCCCAGCTGGGTTTCTACGTTTTTTTTTAGAACAAAGAATATTTAAATGAGCATAACATCACAACAAAAAAATTCTACAACGCAAGATTGAAATAAGTCGAAACAGAGTTTTGTCTGAGTAATCCGTTTTGCCGTGGTAATATGGTCGAGTTAAATGGTTCAACTTCTCTACTTGCTAAGTCTCCCATCATTGCATAAGCAACATTCACCGCATATAATGGTGTTAGTAAAATGAAAACATATTTGTCTTTCTTTAAAAAAAAAACGATTTTGACCTGATAATCAACTTTGCCCCGACTTCCCCAACAAAAAGTCATAAATCATGTAAGCGTGATATGTCATACTGAAGGCGGTGGTCAATATATTGGCTGAATTGGCTGGAAATTGATGCATTATATGACCAATAAACAAATCAGAAGTGCAGCACAGTGCAAGTACAGGTTTCGCAGAATGGTGGTTTTCAATGACCCGAAAGAAAAGCCGAAACTGGCCGGAGTTGTGGGTTGCCTAATACGCAAGGACCAATTTGTACAATGAAATACGTGGCTACACGGATTTAAGATTTACAAAGGGTTAAGTTTAATACATTCGGCACAAGGTCACTGAAAAATCAAGTTTCGACCTGAAACAAGTTCGCATTTAGTCCATTTTTTAATTTTTTCTCGAATAAGTAATGGACTGTGACCTTGTCGTATTGTGTTGCCAAATTAAAGCATTTTTTACAAAATAAACTTCAGTAACCCTATTTACAGATGGGAGACCACCATCAGGCTTTGGCCGTGTTTTGTTACCAGATCTGAATAGCCAGGGGCCAGGGTACTTCCAAACGTTCCCCTTTTAAATTTCCTTCGCATTCACATCTCCTTCAGCTGAAAACAATGAAAACATTTCTTCTTTTTTATTATATTTTGTCGGTGAAAAAACGTGGTGGATTCGCGCATGCGTAGATATATCGAAGTTCAATGTTGCCAACATAATGAAGACATTTTTTATTAGTAATAATCAGAAAAACAAAATGTAAAATCTTCATACAATGGGTAACAAAAACACAGTTCAGCGGTTGTAAAGTGTTTTTTCAAGTAACTCTGAAGAAGTTTGTTGTATTTAAAGCATGTTTTTAATTAGTAGGGGGGCGGAATTCGGAGGCAAAAACATTGGAAAAATATGGCGAGCGATATGCTGAAATAGGTCAAAACCAAATGATCTTTTGTAGCTAGGTCTGTTGGCCCCATAAAACAAATTAGACCGTCAAATAACGATATTTTATTTTGCCTTTAATAATTAGCGGCTCTGAAATTTTCGTTTTGCCTCCGCATTCCGCCTCCTAATAATTAGTAACCTTTATTACGCTCGGGAGTTTTGCAGGGCATAGCTAAATTAATATAATGAGGTGCAAAATAAAAAAAATTTTTAAAAAAAAACATTCTTCTATCGCTGCTAAGATATGTAAATGGAATACTTAAAAACTCAAAATGTTTTAGTGTTTAATTTATAAAGTAGCTATGATAAAAAATAGTGAAAGTTTTACTAAGTATGTAAATGTTTTTTAAAGTTCTCTTTGAGAACATGATGAAAGATGCTTTAATAACCGAATAAAGCTTTTGAGTACTTTGGATTTTGGTTAGGCATCTTGTGGTTTAATAATAACAATAATAATATAATACAATAAAAACACATAAATTTGTTTTAGACCACTTTTATTTTATAACACTCTACCGGTTTCGGAAGACCCTTCCTTCTTCAGGAGAATATTGTAACTAATCTACGTAGACATAGAATATTGTCAGACATACAAATTTTAGGTGTGTGAGTGAGAGGTAAGCGAGGGGGTGGGGTTATTTGTGGGATTTCCGGGAAGAACAGAGCGGTTCACTGGAAATAAATTTAAAATTGGACTAAAAGATAAATTAATTTGATTATTCAAAATACTACAATTATTATTTAGGGATTTTCTAATTTCAAGTGCTTCTAAATTATCTAATTTTTTGCTTTTATTGCTACGGTGAAGAATTTTAACCCCTGTGTCCTTGTTAAAAGTGTGATCCGTGGAAATTAGATGATTTGCAAATTCTGAAAAATTATTATTATTTAAGCATCTTAAATGTTCCGTAATTCTAATATTTATATTTCTAGTTGTCTTACCTATGTAGAATGATGGACAGTCATTGCAACATAGTTGGTAAATGCCTAAGTGGCTTAATTTATGATCTCTATCTTTAGTGTTTTTTTAATAATTTACCTTAATTGTTAAAAAACACTAAAGATAATAACTAATAAAAAATAGCATGAAAAATAAGAAAAATTAAACCGAAAACTTTTAAACCCAAAAATGAATGCAAGCAGCCATTTTTGGGAGATATTCGACCTTTTCCCGTCTCTGGAGGGCCATCAAGGGGGACTCCAACCAGGTAGTCATTTAGATCAGGTTTAAAAATGAGTTGAAATACCCTTAAATTATGAGATATGAGTTTAACACATTATCTTATGTGGAACGTTTATGCAGCTCTTTTCGGCCCGTTTCAAACAAATCTTAATTTTGGATTTGACATATTTTAATGAAATAACTTATTTACTGTTTTTCATTTACTCACAAATAATTGCCTAAGTTGCCTGTAAAATCATGAAACACCAAAATCTTTAATGACTCCTATCTTATAATTTAAAGGAAAAATAAATAATGTAGTTCACATCCGTAGTAGATATTTGATATACCTTTTGATTACAAAAATAATGTTTCAGTTTGGTTGGGTATTTTGATCTCAAATCCAGAATTAAGATTTTTATGAAACTGCCTGAAATGGGCAGGGCATACGTTCATCTTAGCGACTGTATGCCAGTTTTTCACGCTGCAAATACCTGTGTACTGTGTGGGTAGTGATTAATTATCCGCCACGAAACTCAAACAAAGTAACAACTTATGGTCCACCCGAGAAGAAAGGATTAGCATTCGAGCATACCATAAATGTATATAATAAATCCGTTATTTTGGGTTTGTCCGAGTCTATAGAAGTGTGAAACAGATAAACTAAAATGATGGATTTTTTGCACTTTGTCAAGGAATGTAGGTATGTACGATTCTATGTAGGTATGTATTGAGTTTGAACTTAAACTTGAGTTTCTTTACAAATAGTAGACGTTGAACCTTTCCAGGAGCTCTAGCACGGTGAAATCGACAACTACATTATCGAATCGATCGGTGTAACTTCTGATGATTTTATATCAATCTGCCGAACACAATTTCAACGTTGACAGCCGAACCGATATTGACAGGGAATAAATAAGAAATCGATACTCGCTGGCAACAATGAAGATATTTTATATGAATTGACACTCCGATGTAAAACGAATATTAATAAATTGGCAATGTTGAATTGAAATACTAACCTAAATTTTCATTCGCATTCTGCATTTACTTTTTGACACTAAACGGTAGCTAATTAGTTAATGAGGTATTTAGGCATATTTCAACCATTTTCGTTTCTCAAAGATCGCATGGAATAAATGGGTTGCGTCTTAGATGGATTATTTAAGTCAATGGATCGCGTATCGACTTTTTTCACTTCTAAGAGCTTTGTTAGTTGAACTCGGTTAGTTCAATTGCGATCTGAAACTTTGGATTCGTAAAGATGTACATTTTAATTATTTTGCGGTTAACTTTTAGATTTTAATATAAAGCGTGGTGTTTTCTCTTTCTAATACCGTTTTGATCATATTTGTAACCATGATAGTAAGGGGAGCACAACGATTACGTGGGTTTTTTCCGAAAACCGAACAAATTAGCCTGAGGGGTTAAAAGTTAAGTATTATCGCACGCGTAAAGAATACTATAAACAATTGCATTGCATAAGACAGGTTTATTGATGTGGTTACCTGTTATAAATGTAAAACTTGTATCAATTACTATTAATTTTCTTGTATGGATTCAAGGTTAAATTTCAGACCCGAAATCCACCGATAACCCGTTCGGGTTATGCAATTAATGCACCGGGATAAGAATTAATGAACATCTGTTCTAGACAGACATGCACTTCTTGCCGCTGAGAGTTCCGTTTTAACATTTCTTTCAGTTACATGCGTCGTTTATGATAAAGAGGGAGAAGTTACAACGGTAAGGTGCAATGGTAAGCCTTATCCCCTCAAGGTTAGGCAGTTAAACTAATTAATTCACCGTGTGGCGTAAAATTATACATTTCTTCACTAAATTATTTTCGACAACCTGTTGTTAAAATTTGGTTACGTAAGAAGCGTTCACTTTCATTCCATTTGTAATGGGAATAACAGTAATTTTTTGACGATCAAAAATTTGTACAATATTAATTGTAAACGAGGTTATGTGAAACGTATTAATTTTTAACAAAGATATTATATATGTAACGCTTTAGCCGTAGATAAAAACATTTGTACATTTTGATTTCATTCCGGATTTTACAAAACAGACCTATTCCTCATTTTTAATACACTGGCTGGACGGTTTCTACTCTACCTATTCTAAAATGCTTAAATTATTACCGTCATTTACCCTTCTTTTAATATCTTTTCCCATATCTCTAAACATACTTCTCAAATAAACAAACTCATCCACCTACTCCAAGTAGTCATCATTCACAACTATAATGCATTCTGTTTTCGTACTCTCTCTTTCAAACACCGTGAGTTTAGACTTACTTAACTCTTCACCCGAACATCATTATTCATACATACTTCGTTCATTCTGATTGTGGATCTTCCGGACTGATAGACATCAGCATACAACAAGCAACATTCTTTCAGATTACTCATTTTCGTGCCCAATCCCACCTCTGTCAATTATTGTATACAAATCCATGCGTAAATCCACGGTGACTTTACGCATGCCTTGCTTAACACCTTTTGTGATGTCAAAACGCCCGGTCACCCCAATGCAACGCTTCCCTCGTACAGTGGAAGACACGGCACGATCAAGTGAATCAAATACTTGAGTAGAACCACGTCTAGAGTAAGAATAATAGAAGAGCATGTATGAGACGATGGATGAATGTGAATGAGGCAAAGAGTGCGTGCCAAAACCGAGTTGTTTGGCGGTCCATCCTCTCTGCCTACCCCTGCGGTAAACGGCGAGATGGTTAGTTAATTTAAATTATTATACGTATAAAAAACACACTCTATGTATCGCAACCAGAGAGTCAAACCAGTCGAACGTAGTAATGACACAGATGCATTTTTTGCATTATACAATTCAAAATGTCATTCGACTTTAGAAAATAGAATTCCCATGAAATAATTTTTTTTTAAATTTTAAAATACACACTTAAAATATTACATTGCAAACATTTTCGATTAGCTTCGGTTAGTTATAAACACTTTATTTATTGTTATTGTGTTT
Organism: Glyphotaelius pellucidus; assembly: GCA_936435175.1. Taxonomy (NCBI): domain Eukaryota; kingdom Metazoa; phylum Arthropoda; class Insecta; order Trichoptera; family Limnephilidae; genus Glyphotaelius; species Glyphotaelius pellucidus. The sequence continues at coordinate 40,790,074 of OW386543.1, forward strand.
AATTCGTAGAACTCAAGGCTCGTAGAAAATGCCTTGTTAAATCCATTTTCTACGAACCTTGTGTAGAAGTCAATTAACATATTTTGATTTGTGTATTTATTTTTTGCAATTTATATATTTTTTCTATTCTACTTGCTACTTTTCATAAAATTTACTGTATTCACATATTACCCTAAAAATAGAACGTTTGTAATTGCACTATCTTCCCTACATCTTGTAATAAAACATAATCATTATTAAAGTGAATCAAATTGAATAATAAGATATATAAGCATTTTAGTTTTTATTATTGCGATAGCTGTTTCGGTGTCCAATACCATTATTGAACTGTGGTTAAGCCGCATTGAGACAATCTTGTTTATAAGACTTTAATTAGTCTTACCCTATTTTTATTTGTACGACGTACGACTAAAGATATTTCAAGCAACGTGCAACGTTTCAATCCTGAATGGTGGTCTTACACCAGGGCGATAATGAGAGTATCTTCCACTCTAGAACGTGCCGCAAGTATATCTTATATTATTTTAAATGATTAAATTGTGAAATAACACAAATCTGTCCTTATCTCGCTGTCAAAAGCTGTTGCGTCTCAGCGACATTTGGCAAGGACGTCACTATCGAAAGTGTATACAATGCATACTATACGAGCATATTATGCACTAACTCACACTATCCATACTCGTTCAAACGGTTCAATTTTAGTTAATCAATTCTCTGTTGAATGACACTTGAAAACTTATTGACAAGTGTGAACACTCTTTCAACAAAGTTGGTCAAGTTTTTAGTTGAGCGACTTAAATTGAAAATCTGTCAACTTTTGCTGTTCAATTATGAATCATCGTACGAGTTTCACACCGAATCGCCACGTCTGAACACTTGTTTTAACTCGCTTGCGATTTTTAGTTCCCTGCAGGCGAAAAAGACGTTAGACATATCTACTATTATGGCGTTGTTTTCAATGAAAGGATATCTGAAACGGTCGGTTGATATTATAATGTTTAGATTTATTGATCTGTACCAAAGCCATCACTGTTTGTGGGATCACAAGCAAGATTTGCATAAAAATACAAATGCCCCTGACAACACAGTAAATAATATATATTTGTAACTTATCGAAATTATCTGAAAGGCGTATAATATTTTATCTCCTTTTATTAAAATTGTTAATCCAAGGTTGGACTGCCCTGACGCTATAAATTTGTTATCTATACATATACCTCCAAAATATACTAGGCGGAATATTTTATTCTACAACAATAACTTCGCTATGAATTCTGTGTTAGAAATAATACATAGGTTGAGCAATGAACTAACTGATGTCGCTGACATATTTAATTTAAATTTCGACACATTTAAAGCCAAATTAGTCCACCACTTTTTAGATGTAAATAATGAATGAGAAATCATTTTATTTTGTTTCGATTTTCTTTTGTTTGTTTTTTTATTGTTCGTATTTTGAAGCAAACAACGAGTAATTAAGTAATAATTAAGGTGTTTTGATTTTTTTAATGTTTTAGTTGCTCGTAGGTATTTGAAATATACCTACGAGTTCTCTAAGGTCATCCAAGTGGATTTAGCATTAGATATATTCTTTTTTATTATATTTAAGTTATGCTTGTGTTAGTTTATGCCTTATTTACATATTTTGTAATCTTTTTTATTTACGTTATACTGTTGTTATAAATGAAATTTGTATTTGATATGTAAATGCCCAATAGGGCGTCCATAAATAAATAAAAGTAATTGGTATTTCGCGATTGACTCCAGTACACATAAAAAAATAAGACATTCAGAACCACGGACAGAAGATATAGGATTAGTAATGAAAGCGAAAAATATTGGAGACTTTAAAATGAATCTCTCCCTTTACCAAATATCTCAATTTATTTTTTTATTTTCCTTTGTTGTTCACATCACTATCAAGTTTTTGATATTTATCTTGAATTTTAGAAAGATAAAAGTTTATAAATGATTTGAATACCTTTCTTTAGTATATTCTAATATTTTAAAACCATCTCTCTTAAAATAGTATTAAATGCACCTAATTCAGTTCTTCTTAGAATCTGTTTCTAATTCAAATGAGATGTTTTGTGTAGGTACCTTTTCAGCAACACGTTCTCAAGATCGTTCCGCAAAATGTCAGAAACCATAGAGACGCACACACTAATAATCTCAATTAACGCTATCTTGATGAACAAGTTCGGTTCGATTTAAGTTGAAACGTGTGAACGAAATCTTGTTCAATTTTTGTCGTTCAATAAAAGTTGTTCAACCAAAACTGAAACGTCAGAACGAGGCATAAGTTTGCGTTGTTTGGGTCAACTCTAGGTAATTGCGTGACCTATTAACATGATAAGGATTTGGGACTTACCACATGACACGATTGAACTTTGTAACAGCGATATCATACCTCCCACTATTTCACTCAGAAGCAACTCAAGTTAATTAGTCTTATAACTTTAAAAAAATTTGCATTCACCAATAGACATATCTGCATTGCCTACACCTGCAGCCAGTTATAGTGGCGCAATCATCTCTGAAGCATGTTCGTACGTAGTACTGTACATCATCCGGTGCATGAGTGTTGCATAACGAGACAACTTCATAATATAATTCTACCCTCATGCAATAGCGAATTGCACAATTTTGTTCATTAAATATATTTATTAAGTATTCAGTTATACCAGAACCGTATACCTATGAATCTATCATCATTGAAACACCTCGAAGGGCTTTTTTGTGTTTATAATATTCAAGATGAATTTTAAAAATGCATTATGCTTTATATAAATGCTTTATATAACGGCAGTCTAATCAGGTGGATTACTAAGAACTCTTTACGTCTAAAGCAGTGAAACCTTACGAAATCTGGAGGTCTCTATCGATCGTCCATGATCGATAAAGCCCCACGTCAATACGATATTGGCCAAAACGATCATCAACATTTGCAATCACGGTCAACGATTGTTAACAGATATTCCGACCAATGATTGATAAGTTTTAGCGCTGCCTCTATAGTATCAGATAAGTTTTGGTTAACTGTCAATTTACATATTTTTTTAATAATGTCGTTCATTATGCAAAGTTACGGACTTATTTAATGAACGGATTGAACTAACGAAGCTCTTGTTATTGAAGGAAGTCGTGCATACGATCCATAGACTTAAATAACTCATCTAAGTCACAATCAATTTATTCCGTTTGATCTTTGAGAAACTAACTAACTAACTAACCGTCATGCCGTAGCCGTGCAAGGGTAGGCAGAAAGTATGGACCGGCAAACAACTCGGTCTTGGCACTCTTTGTCTCAAACACATTCATACAGCGTCTCATACAAACCTTTCTATTATTCGTCTCTTGATATGGCCTGACACAAGTATCTGATTCACTTGATCGTGCGTCTTCCTCGGGCGTCATGCCATGCCATGTTTATATATTAATATTATCTCAAAATTCCAATAGAAAACATGAATTATTTAAGTTTGATGAATCGACTTAATTTAATTACGCTATCTGACAGAATAATCATTTCAGACCTAATTTTATTATACAGAGTCATGAACAACCTAATTGACAGCCCAATAGGGCTAATATCCTTACACATTGTTGCTACTATTAAACTCCATGTACCGACAAGGAATACTAGACAAAATATAACATTCTTTTGCAACACATACACAACCAACTATCAATCACATTCACTTACCAATAGGATGTATGATTTAGGCAACAATTTTGGTGGTATTGTATATATATTCACTGATTCCCTTTATAATCTAAAATACAATTTAAACCAACACTTTGTGGAATCCTACAAATTATTGTAACGTGGGTATAATATATTTAACGATTTGATGTGTGTATTGCAATGTTATTGTCAAATATTATATTGTTTAAAATATTTTACGGTTTTACCCTATATTCTTCAAAAACTACTTGTATATTCTTTAAATTTTTCACTTTTATAACTTTTGGTATAAATTCTATGTATGTGTAATCCTCGATAATTTAAATATTATTTTATAATCTATGTAAAAGCCCCTATGGGCGTATAACAACAATAAATATATTTGAGATAAATATGATATAAAATATTATATAAATATATGTATCCTTACACTCCTTTCTTCCTTCATTCGCTCTAAATGCCCAAACCATCTTAGGGTCCCTTTCTTAATCTTATTCATTACGCTTACAACAGCCTTGCATTTCACTGAGCAATTTTTCGCAGCCGAAATTCGTATGTTTAGGTTTCTTATGAACGAAGGTCATAGGCCAATAGAGAAGATGAATGTCCAAAACAAACAATAACGAAAAAAACTTTTTTGCCGCCATTTTCCTTAAAAGCTTCCATAGCGTATTGTCAACTTAACAAAACAATCAAAAACGATCACAGTTCCAAGTTATATCAAGAATAAATATTGACACATGCGATTACAATGATGATTGTCCATAGAACGTCCATGCGTTTTTCTTTTGGGTAAATAGTAACCGCTGCTCAAAATAAACATTTGATTTTCTCAAAACTTAAAAAAATGTGAAATTCATCATTATTAGCGTGTGGCCTTCAAATGTTTTACATTAGTTTAAGCATATGTTTAGGATATAGAACTGATATCTCAGAATGACGCGGGTAACAAACAACTTTTTAAGAATTTACAGAACGACAACGTGGTCAAACAGTTGAGATTCTCGGCGACTAATCCAAATTTAAGATGAAACACGGGCGCCGACAAATTTCGATAATAGGTATTTTACAAAACTGTTGCTGTAACCGTTCCAGAGTGGAAGATACTCTCAGTATTGCCCTGGTGTAAGATCACCGTTCAGAATTGAAACGTTGCTCGAAATGGCTTCAGCCGTGTTTGGTGACCAGATCTGAATAGCCAGGTACTTCCCACCTTCCTCTTCCCCATCTCCTTCCCCACCCCACTACCTTCAGTCTCACAACATACCCCAATTGGGAATGCCATAGTCTCACTGGCTCCAGACGAGAACAGTTGGGACTCTTGTGCGGTATTCATATAAAAAAATATTTTTTAAAAAAGTGTGTCCAGGAGTGACTTTGGAATCCACTCCTCCCACTGCGGTTCAAGGCGCTCGTTAGAGAGAGTCTTGCTCCAAGGTCAAAAAGTCTCCCTCAACCAGTCTCTCCCGATCCGGCCTGCCAAAAAAATGTAAGAGAAGATATTTATGTACTGATATAACAATCATCGGTATTATATAGGTATGTCATTGGTATTGTAAATATCATAATAAATCACGTTCTTACCCATCTTCCTCTTTTTCCTTCTTCTCCCTCTACCTTAAGCCTCACAACATGGCAATTTACAACGCAACCCAATAATCGGGATTGCCATAGTCTCACTGGGCATAGTCCAGACGGTTGGGAGCAGTTGGAACTCTTATGCAGCAGTACTTTCATTGAAAAAACCATATATAAAGTTATTTAATGCAAGTACTTTCACCGCTACTATTTTTTTCTTTTATTAGATCGTGACACGTTCTGAATGCGAGCACTCTAAATGACTTGCCATGGAATAATCGTCAAATTACAAAGTTACAATAGATTCCGTTTGTCAGACGGTTCGTGAAGAGTAAAGCACCATACGTGTTTTTTTTACCGACGGATTGAAATCTTCAGAACATAGGACATTACCTAAGGTGAGAATGTTGCATCCTCCTAAGTCGTTCACTGATCGTTTCAGCACCATTTTCACAGTAGGGACATGCAAAATGGTCGACTATGGGCTCTTGCTTATTCTACAAAGTGAGCTTTTTCACGACTCAGACTCACTCCTATCTTTCCAAATGATTCCCTGCCTCAAAGATGCCACAGTTGCGTTGCTTCTACATTAGATTAACATATACATATAAATAATAGTTCTGTGATCATATGAACAATAAACCTCGCTTCCAAAAAGGGGACTTTCAAATTTTCTCGTATTTAATAAATCAAAACCAAAATTTTTATATTTCAACATTAAAAATCCTACATTCCTCTCTAGTTCGTAGTCGCGTCGAATATAATTCTTCCATTTGGTCCCTTCATTACAAAATCCACTCCAATTCCATCGAAAAAATTCAGCATAAATTCCTAAGATTCATTTACTATAAACTCGGTCTACCAATAGAATCAATAAATTACTTAATGAAATAATTAAATTTACCAAAACTCTCAGATAGAATACATATTTCCGACTTGATTTTTATATTTAAAATTGTTAATCGTATTATAGACAGCCCCGATTTATTAAGCCTAATTACCTTCCAGTATACCTACAAGTACTGCTCGATCCAAAATTATTTTTAATTGCAACAACAATATCAGGACTAAGTCATTTAGATAATTATTATTATACCTAGATTGCATGCAGTAGACAATGATATCTCAGAATATAGTTATAAGAAGGCTTTAAAAACATATCTCAATCACAATAATCAATATTAGGCGTGATAATATTCGTCTGCATGGCTTCTATATCATATTTCTACAGATTTATTATTTCTACAGATTTCTTCAGATTCTAAACTACTGACTTCAGATATCTTAACTATCAGACAAAAGAGTGATAGCTAATATGTAAGTGTAATATTTTTTATAAATAATTAAGATTTTCTCTGAAATCATAAGATTTGTGGGTATTATATCGATAAAATAAATTTGAAATGCTTTAAAGAACAATAAATCCCAAAATAAATTAAATGCGTCATTTTTCTCGTTTTTTTTCTCTTTCGAATTGCTCCGTCGAAATATTTCTAGAAAAATAAGGGTGTAGTAAGGAATTGGTTAGACCGGTCAGTGTTTGAATGGGCATCGTGTTTGGGTCCCACCCGGGCGTCCCGTGTTCGATTCCTCGGCTGGCTAAGTCCTCCATCACAACACAAGCAACATTTTCGGCTTTCTGTGGTGGTGTTAGGAGATTTTCAAACATTGTTGAGTTATTCGTAACCCGGGAATGCTGTCTTTCTTTTATAAAATAAAAAAAAAGTACTTTTAGAACTAGACTTTTTTTCTTGTAAATAAAAATAAATTAAATACTTATAGTTGATCTATTTGTTATTTTATAATATAAACTCATAATTACAAGTCTGCAAAAGCAAGATATATGATTTTTTTAAATAAAAATTTTGTTTTCGAATTTCAATTTTCCGTGGTCGATATGTATAAAGAAGATTTGATTTTTCATTTCAAATACGGAATAATCCTACAATGTGTCCAAAGAAAAGTCACCATCTCAATGATAATTTTTTTTCACACTTTCTTCGGCCGGGTAGGTACCATAATATTGATTATTTCAATTTGACAGATTGTGCTAGGAACATTGATCTTGCGAACTTTGGCGGGATGAACAGGTAAGTAATCTTCAACAAGGCCACCATCTTATATCGGAACCGGAACGTAATAAACAAATTTACACACAGATGGAGTCATGTTAAGAGTACGAATAACAGAGGAGTTTGAAGAGAGTGTGGTGAACCAAAGAGTTGTGCGGCGAACCATCCTCTACACACCCAACGGCGCGATGTTTCAACTTCATTTGTCACTACTACCTTATTCACACTGCTGCAGTAAACACCGCCGAAAATTTTGAAATACGTTCGTCTGACTAATAGGTACTATGTTAAACGTTTCTCCCAAATAAATAACGTTTTTCACAATAAATTCTCCATGAGAATTCTCCACGAAATTAAGTCAGAAGATATTCGTACTTTGGCCGGCGGATGCACAAAATAGAAAGTAGATACCGACTGTTAACACTAAGACTTGAATATTGCTGCAATATTGGCACAATATCGCTGACGATGCATTTCATTATTCTCCGAATGGGTTTTCAGTGGTTATTTCAGCCGTTTCAGATCTGGTGTGACGCAATTTAGCATTCAAAGGTTACAGTTAATAGAAGGTTGATTTTAGTTTATATTTATGGAGCAGACCCGCAAGAGTCACGTGAGCATTCTACCAATAACTTGACATGGGATTATTTGGTATTGTCATATTTATGAATGCGTGACATACTTGCGTGCATATAAGGGGATAACTTGACTTACTTTAACCAGTGATTCCAGACATTGTTTGGAGTGATTTGGAGTAAAAAATGTAATCGCAATTTTGGTCTCCAATTACTTTTTTTTTTAACTTAAAATATGAAAAATCAGTAGGTATTGCACATGTAGGGTTGAGTAGGAGTTACTAGGGATTGGTAGGCAGATTTACCATTGACACGTGGAAAAAAATTTGTGTTGTTTGGTTTTTAAAAAAAAAATTATTTAAAAATAGGAGCAATTTTTTTTTTGTTGTACGTCTATTTTCAAAAGTCTTTTATGTGAATTGAACCTTTCTGCCCAGTGATTGAATTCAACCGCGCTACAAATCGGGCCAAATCCCGAGATGATAAGAAGAATTTCAGAGAAATTCGTTTATGTCCGCGTGTGCGTGTGTGATTGCCACCAGCTGATAGAATGCATTATCATCGATAACAAGTCTATTTGTTTCAGCTCGATCGGGTGTCGGAAAGCGGGCTAATTTTCACTTCCAAGATTTCATTTCATTCATTCGATCGAGAAAATTAAAGTGAAATTCATATGGATGTATTTAGGAAAAAAAGTCACCGGAGACCAAAATTTTGCTGACATTTTTATTACAAATAATGTTAGGATATTCCCGTTCCAGTTTTGTTTTTATTTTTATGTGAATACCTCACAAGAGTCCCAGCAGCTCCCTTCCGGAGCCAGTACCCCATATGGCATTCCCAATTGGGGTATGTAGTGAGGCTTAAGGTAGTGGGGGGGGAGGAGATGAGAAGGAGGAAGGTGGGGGGAAATCTGGCTATTCAGATCTGATCACCAAACACGACTAAAGCCATTTCAAGCAGCGTTTTAATTCTGAATCTTACACCAGGGCGACCCTGAGAGTATTTTCCACTCTGGGACGTGCCGCAAATATATGTACATACTAAATATTATTTTTAAATTCATTATATATGAAATAGCACATGTTAATCCAATAAATTTTATTTTCCCATGCCGGGATTTCCCATGCAATCCCATGACATTCGGTAAGTATTCGGCTCTTGACTGGCGCAGTCAAGAGCCTTACCCCTTATGAGTTACTTTGTTGTCACCGGATAGCCCGATATTATAACTCTTACAAAGAATGAGTGAATATATTTTGGAGAGGAATCAGTTTCTTACCCAGAGATTAGCTAAAACAAAACACATTTTGAAGTATTTTTTAATTGATACTAGGTAGTGGTATTAAAATATATATTTTTACGATCTGTATTGTAAGATCACGGCGAGTCTGGAGGTTTTCGAAATATCTTGTCTCTTATCTATAACCTTCCTAAATACGAGTCTCCCTTCGTAAACATTAGTTATCCTCAATTACGGAGGTATTAATGTACATCAAAAAACCACCAGAGTAAACGGAAAATGTTGCTTTCTTCGTGTTGGAGGACTCCAGACGAGGAATAAGGAACTCCAGTGAAAAATATTATGGCTTTAAAAAAATATGTTCATATAGACCAATAAACGCTGATTCTGAATAAATAAGTTTTATTAAATAATATTAAACGAAGAGTTTTAAAAAAATTGTTAAAAAGTCCATTTTAAAACGTGTCATCAAAACACCCTGTCAAGTTGGTATTATTGAATTTGTGAGGCGTGACGTCACCGCTTCCATAAAACGCTCCAATGCTGAAATTCAAAATGGCGGCGGTCGAACAGCTGATTCCAGTTCCCTACGAAATTCATGCTTCGATTTCCTTAATATTGATTTCGATTCGTAAAGCTAAAAAAATAATAATTTCAAACAATTTTTATACCAATCTCTCGTAATAATATTGAAAAATATACTAATATATTAAATATAATATAATAAATAAATAATTACACCTAAATAACGCTTTACTGATTGAATAGTTTCATCACTTCTTCAACATCTGTTGAAAATAACTAAAACTTTTGGCCAAATGACGTCACAGGGCCAGATGACGTCACGGTGGTTTTCGGGGGATCTTGAAAAATTAAAGCTTTGACATTTATTTTAACTATTAAAACTAACTATAAAAATAAAAATAAATATGCAGTTATTTAAGTTAGAAGGTCATTCATTATTCATTAAAAAAAATAATAAAAAATGGACTGGAGTTCTCTATTGCACTCACGACCCCTGGCTGGGACATAATCGATAACATTATTCCATTTTTTTTTTAATGAAACATTTACACCAAGTGTTTTCTTTTTTCTTATGTTCTCCTCTTACACTCTTACTTCCAGACGTGCTTGATCTCTCTTCATTGACAAGACCCGGATCCTATCTTTGGCGATGAGTACATACGGATCCTACAATCACTAATCAGTCATCTATGTTTCGTAAATGGCAATTCATCAAAACTCAATCTTAAATTGATCTTTAAGCCTTTTTACTATCACCATAGGACTAGAGTTGGCTTTCTCCAAATTCGAAGAATTGAAAATCGCAAACATTTCCTAGTACCGCGTTACAATACATAAAATATGATGTTGTGATCGTATTGATAGACAGCTTCCTCAACATGGTTAAGTGACTATACTGTCCATGGCGTTCCCTAGTCTTGTAATTGTTTTCTATCGTTATTTGTTTTACACATAATATGTCTAATCTATTGACCATGGGGATGTCTTATTATGAGTGACTGGTACGGTCAGTTGGGATCACAATAACCCAATAGCTTTCTTGCAATATATTTTTTTAACATTCATTATCACTTTGTATCAATAGTTCCGGTACTAACTACTACACATGATGCACCTATTTCTCGCCTAAATATATTTGGAAACAAATTCGTCTCAGGTGTCATGTATATTATATTACATTATTTAATGTTAACTAACATACTTATATCAAATTTAGAAGCAATGATTATTTAGGAGCAATACATGTAAGTTATTTATTTATTTATTTTGAATTAACGCCGATTGACGGCTTTTAGATAGGAATTACAATAATTAGAAATGGATACAGAATATGCATAGTTAAGAAAAAATATTCATATGCCAAAAAATTAAAAAGTACATATTGAAGTGACAGCATAAAGTAGAAAAAGAAAACCTCATATACATGTATACCTACAAGGTATTTTGAACTAAAAAAATAACTACGTAAATAACTAAGTAACAAAAATAAATTTAGAAATCCAAATCCAAAACAATAATAAATTTAAAAAAGAAGTAAAATAATACATCTGACAAATAATTTTGATTATAATACATCTGAGAAGCCCTGACAAACAGCTTTAATTAAATAATGTTTGTGTGTAGATAATTTTTGAATATTTATCACATCATCAACAACATATTTATTACCAAACATATGCAGGCGATTTATTATGGAAAATAATTCAGCGTTAGATCCTGTATTATTACAATGATAAGGTAATTTGTGACGAACTGATCTACTCGGTACATGAAAACTTATCAACGAAAGAAGTTCAGGGGAGTTCAATAAATTATTAACAATTTTAAATAAATAAAATAAGTCAGAACAAATTCTTCTTTCTTTTAATCTAGTCCCAGTAGTTGCAACAGAGAGAAGTAATTAATGTTTTCAATTAATATTCCCAATTTAAAATTAATGTGACGTAAGAATTTACGTTAGACACGCTCAAGGGAATTTTCATGTACGCTGTAATACGGATTCCAAATGGAGGAGTTAAATTCAAGTTGGCTTCTAACAAGAGAAGTGTAGAGTAATTTGACAGTTTTTAAATTTTTAAAATCATTCGAAATCCGTAAGATAAACCCCAACATTTGCATTGCTTTACTGGTTATATTATTTATATGTTTAATAAATGTTAATTTAGTGACAAAGGTAATTCCAAGGTCTCTTATTTCAACAACAGATAATAAGGTTCACTTACTTTCTCAACAACATTGAGAAAGTAAGTGAACAATATTGGTTTTTTTTCCTGTGGAAACTCATTACTTGATATCGTATAAATATAATCTAAAAACCTGTTCCTCTTCTTTCTATCTTTCTTTGTATCATATAAAATACTAAATCACATAAAATGTAAAAAATCGTCTAAGAGCCCATTACGCGTAGGTAGTAAAAATACATACATATAGTTAAAACAGAATAAAATATAAGTAGATACAAATCGGTTCTTCGAACACAGGAAACTTATTTTGTGGCACCGTTTAAAATTAATAGAATACTAAGTTTTTATCACTTTTATTGTTAAAAATCAACAAGTTTGGAAGTAATACTTCAGTTTTAAGTAAACCCTGAAAAAGTAAGCATTGCTTACGAAACGTGTTGCTTTTTTAAACAATGCAAGTGTCTGGAATTTAATTGTCCTTTCCCAAAATTCCTACCTACCATCCACTACCTACAGCACAAAGGAGTGTAGTGACAACCTTCGACAAGTGCGGTTTCAACCTTCGAATAATAAGCAGTGTATTATTATGAAGTTCATATTTGTTCATATTTTCAAAGTGCTAATTAAATGTGTGTGCAAAGACTTCAAAAAACCATAACATCTGTACAGTTTGGAACATTTTATGTGAATTCCTATGTAGATATCAACCCAGCCCGCTACATCAACTACAGTGAGTTTTTACGCCGTTCCTATTTCCCTACCTATTAAGAAAGTTCCTAACAGTAAGTTGTTGAAACTATATTTAATTAATTTTGAGATACATTAATGTGCGGCCGTGTAAGGTGACGTTAGCCATTACAAATTGCTTTTTCCAGATATTCGATTCTGTCCTATAAATATCCTACTTACCTACATTTCCTGAAGCTAGTTAACTTATTTTAAAATTTTAAAATAGTTAACTTATTTGAAAATTCCCAACGGAGTTTCCTAGTACCATTTAAGGGTTACGAATAATCTGTCAATACCATTATTAAAAGTGGAAAATGTTATTTGCGCAACGATGGAGATTTAGCAATCACTGAACCCACAAAACCGGACTGGGAACCCGCCGCCTTGGACCACCCGGTCACAAATCAATCAAATGTTTATTTTATTATATCGTATAAGTAACTACTTGGTCAAACATTGTGTGCTTTATCGCCGTGCGTAACAATTCTGCGGGAAAAACCTGCTGAAAATGAGCACGTCGTAAACACCAACTTGTCATTAGGTTTCCCTGAACGCATTGCATACAACTGTCCATTACGCCACCACAGCGAAAGTACCTAACGCGAAGCAGAGCTGATTCGTCTGATCCAGGGCATGCTCATACGGCCCGCCTATGGTTTTTTACCATCTATATTATTAATTATTATAAATGAGAAACTGCTCGAGTTTGTTTATTACGCTTTCACGCATAAAACAATAAAACGATTTTAAAAATTCTTTCACCAATAGAAAGCTAAATTATATGCGAAGGCTGTATATGATGGTAAGCTCTGGCATTATGAAATTATAAATATATTATATTTCTTATAAGTTTTCTGTCGCTAACAAAGCGAGTTATTGCTAACGTCAGAAAACAAATCGTTGCCGTGGAAAAAACGATGTTGACATATTTTTATTTCAGGCGTCGTAGTTAATAACTACCTATCTATGTAAATAAAAAATGAATGTTCAAAATGTTGGTACTTCCGCGCGTAACTTCTGAACGACTGAACCAATTTGGATAGTTATTTTTTTTACTGCTGGTGATTTCTGGCATTATGAAATTTAGGCGGCGCGCGAGCTTTTTGAAAACTGTATGTACCGAGAATGAATGTATGGAATGCGGGAGGGGGGGGGGGATAATTGATAAGTGCAAACGCTACAGTAATTTACCCCTAATACCGTGCGAGCGAAGCCGCGGGCAAAAAAGCTAGTATTAAATATTTTCATCAACTTCATGCTACGCCCAAAGTAAAAAGCAAAAAATGTCGATGTAGAACTATGATTCACATTCTAGCGTGGTTGATCGATAAAATCCTATATCAATACGATATTGACCAAATCCGTCACCTATGGTCGATTATCAATATGAGCACGGTCTACGATTGTTAACACATATTCCGACCGACAATTGATAAATTTTAGCGTGGCCTTCATAGTATCAGATAAGTTTCGGTCAGCTATCGATATACGCGTATTTTTAAATTATTCTTTCATTACGCAAAATTACTGACTTATTTAATGAACGTATTGAACTAACGAAGCTCTTAGAAAGGAAATAAGTCATATACGCGATCCATAAATAATGCATCTAAGACGCAATCAATTTATTTCGTTCAAACTTTGAGAAACGAAAATAAAATATGAATAAAGATCCCATTAACTAATTAACTCCCGTTCAGTGTCAAAAGGTAAATGCTTGCTGCCAATGCATATTTAGGTTAGTATTTTAATCCAACTTTGCCAATTTATAAATATTTTTATGTAATTACTTGGCGCCTGATATTTCGTAGTGTCAATTCTTCGAAAACACCTTTAGTGTTGCCAGCGTACATCACTTTGATCGATTTCTTATATTCTCCCGGTCAACATCGGTTCGGCTGTCAGCGGTGAAAGCGTTAACAACGATTTCACCGTGCTAGAGCTCCAGCACCCCCCCCCCCCCCAACTACCGTATTGGTCATATCGATTAAGAGCCGTAGAAATTCAAGATGGCCGCCGAAATTATGTATTTTTAATTAAGATTCGAATTTCCACTCAAGCTCCCCGATACTCATTTTGAACTACATCGGTGCATTTTCGTTATTTATTTTTTGGGTATTAGGGGCCATCCATAAATTACGTCATACCTTAAGGGGGGGAGGGGTGTAGAGAAGTGTGACATTGTGTGACAAGGCGTACGGGGGGGTCATCAGCTTTGTGACATCACAAGCAGTTAGCATTTTACTTTTACATGTAAAATTCCAAAACGTGTAATGTCACGCTAGGGGGGAGGGGGCCTCACAAATGTGACAGCGTGTGACAGGGACGGAGGGGGGGTCAAAAAATAATGAAATTTGTGTGACGCAATTTATGGATAGCCCCTTACGCCGTGTTACGCCTCCTTCTTTAGCCAACGTTTCGGGCAGCTTTAGAGTTTGAAACGTTGGCTAAAGAAGGGGGTAGCGCAACACGGCATAACACTCCATAAATAACGAAAATACTGTTTCTTAGCCATGAAAATCTAAAATCATATCTATATCGATGCAGTATCATTGAAAAACTCTAGAATTTCAAGATGGCAGCCGAATATATTCGACTCCTCACGATCAAATCCCCACTTCCATATCAAACCAAATCGCTGCAATTTTTTTCCAAAGCAGTTTTCGGACTTTAAAATAGTTAAACATATCAAAGACAACGCAATGCAGGTAAGCAAACTTAGGACACTTCATAATAAGGTGCAACACTATCAACAAATTAAGCGCAAGACAATATTAATGATGCACACATTTTTATTTATTTTGTTTCGCTTCCTTCTAACACATTGTTTAAATTTGATCTTTTGTTTCCCATCTCACAGTATTAGAGAGCTATTATTACATCTTTCTTCGTATTCTTTGTGTTAAAGAAATGCGGTGAAGAACGCGTGTAATTCATAGAAGCTCACATCATCTTTACTTTGTAGAACCCAGTGGCGTAACTTTAGAGTGGCAGGGCTGGCAAAATGCCGGGGCCCTGGCCCGAGAGGCCGCGAGCTCAGAAGTAACCTAACATTCTTAACAAAATTTAGTAAAAATTATAAATTTTATATAAAATCAATTAAAGTTAGACACAACTAAGGTCCATATACAATTCAAGCTCATTGAGCTCATTTCTGTTCTAGTTCTAAAAATAGAAAATGCACTCATAAATGAAATAAATGCCGCACCATTTTTCTCTATCGTATTCGATAAGACTCAAATATTTCAAAAACAGATCATGTGTGAACTTTACCGTATTGTATGATCGAAAAAGACGAAAATGGAATCCCAAAGGCGCTTGTCATTAATAGTACCCTTTACACACAGAGTTCGGAGCCGGACGTGCCCCGCGCCACCTCAGGCCGCCGCGCAGAAAAGTAAAGACTGAAAGTAAGATAACGGTTTACAGCGCAGTTCACTGTGAGACTTTTCTGCGCGGCGGCCTGAAGTGGCGCGGGGCATGTTCCGCTCCGAACTCTGGGTGTAAAGGGTACTATTTAGTCATTTTTAGGATTTCATGACCAAACTGCTTTAGCAAGTGCCCCGCGCCACTTCAGGCCGCCGCGCAGAAAAGTAAAGACCGAAAATAAGAAAACGGTTTACAGCGCAGTTCACTGTGAGACTTTTAATTTGAAAATAAATTTTATTAGATATTTAACAAAAATGCACACAAAATTAGTAAAACTGTTGGGTAACTTCTTAAGTTATTTATTTAAATTTGAAAATAAATTTTAATTTGAAAATAAATTTTATTAGATATTTAACAAAAATGCACACAAAATTAGTAAAACTGTTGGGTAACTTCTTAAGTTATTTATTTAAATTCAATTACAACGTGACGATTTTTACTGGGGGGGGGGGGGGGCATCCAATGAATTTGCCACGGGCCTCAGATGGTATAGTTACGCCACTGGTAGAACCCGATGCAATTTACGCTGGATCGATGTTCTTATTAGATAATTGCAAAATACAGCTATTTTTGCAAATATTTAATGCACTAGGATAATTGTTGTTCCACTTACGCAGAACTTTCTTGGAATTGTAATGAGTAATAACTAATAACTAAATGTTATGTTGTAATGTACAAATAATTAGAAGTCGTTCAATGCTTCGGTTTAATTCGGCTTGTGGTCGTTTTTCATTTAGTCTTGGAAGGGTAAATACCATAATGTTGATGTGTTGGATTTGTACACTGAAAAACGGAGAATGAAATAATTATTTACTCTGACGTACAGTACTGGATAATGATTATTTAAACCAGTATTGATGTGGCCCGCGGGCTTATATTTTTGCAGCCCAATTGGCAAAAAAAAAATATTTAAAAAATTAATCGCTGTTGCCGGTGAAAACTATGCGAGCGTACTTTTCAAAAACAGTGGACGTACAAAATATGTTTTATTGGAAACAGAAAAAAAATGATATTTTGTGAACAAGGTTTTGGAGTGGCACTGTTATATTATTGTCTAATCGAGAAATGGCTAAGATGTGGAATACCAAAAAAATTGTCCATATTCTGAAAAAGGTTTGGCACTACTTTGTTTTTGTTTTTGCGTGAGTACCCCATAAGAGTCCCAACTGCACAAACCATCTGGAGCCAGTGAGAGTATGGCATTCCCAATTTGAGTATGTTTTGAGGTTGAAGGTAATGGAGAGGGGAAGAAGATGAAAAGAGGAAGGCGATGAAGTACCTGACTATTTAGATCTGATCACCAAACACGGCAAAATTCTGAAAGGTGGTCCTTCACCAGGGCGATACTGAAAGTTTCGACAACTGTTTTACACAGTTGTTAAAAATGTAGAGTAACCCAACAAATAAGATTTTTAAAGGTTCTTGGCACATACGCTCGAGGGGTAAGGCTCTCGACTAGCAATCCGAAGATCGCGGGTTCAAATCCCAGCGTGCGCAGGTAATTTTATTTGATTAATAATAATTTATTAATTCAAATATAATATTATTCAGTATATTTAAGACACGTTCCCGAGTAATACTTCCAGTATCGCTCTGGTATAAGACCACCATTCAGAATTGAAACGTCGCTTGAAATGGCTTTAGCCATGTTTGGTGACCAGATCTGAATAGCCAGCTTCTCCATCTTTTTCGTCCCCATCTTCTTCTCCTCCCCGCTACCTTCAGTCTCACAACACACCCCAATTGGGGATGTAATAGTCTCAATGGCTCCAGAATATTGGGAGCAGTTGGGATTCTTGTGCGACATAGATATAAAGGAAAATGTGATAATTATTATTAGAAGATCGTGTGATTACGATTACATAAATGTTTCTTTCTCAATATTACCTCCACACTACGTAATAAATAAAATCAAAGAAAACTATTTTGAATTGCTAACCCACAAATCGAGGCCACCAATCAACTGCTTTAGCAAAGGCGGCGTAAAACATGACATTGACGCTTGCCAACAATCTAACAATTATATCATTATCATAACCAATCATTTTGGCAGTTACAACTACCAATTTACCAGTAATTCACAAAGCTACGCGTTACAAGCGCGACAAACTACATTTTTATGTCCAATCATAAGAATGGCAGGTAAACACTAAACGGATAATTCCAAGAAGTAGAATTGTAGAATCTATACAGAATTGTAAAATCTTCACTCTTGGCCACAACCGACATCAATGTCAATCGCCGACTACTTAGAAATCCCGAAACTTTCCATATTCCTTTCCAAAAAACCAAATTAATCTTCTCCCAACTTGTGCTTGATATGTGTTGACTATATTGAAACATCCACCATAGTAGCAAGATTCCGGACAAATTTTTTAATGTTAACCCCAGAACTTCACAAAATTTCTTGAATCTCTAGTTTTCAATTGTCGCAAACTTAATTCTCTCTTTTTTTTGTTGTTTTACATAATTGTTTTATTCTTATATGTATGATTGTGCACCGCTAATGAACGATTGCTACTAAAATTTGATTTTAAAGTTTTTCTCTTGCATATTCAACAATATTCTTATTAAATTTATTGAAAAAACAGTTTGTGTTAACTATATATTAATTTTATAAACAATTTCTACTAGGTATATAATTATTAATAACAGCTGTTTCGCTTTCTGAAGTCATTATCAAGCCGAATAATAATATAATTTTGATAAAATCGTAGAACGTACAAATTGATTCGTTTTCATTTAATTTGAATAAAAATAAATTGAAAAACAATATTTTTCAATATTCATGGTGTTAAGGGATGTACCTACTTAAAAAACTTTAACCAATTATTTAGAGTAAAAAATGAAAATTAAACTTTGATCCCTTTACTTAACTTTATCCATTATTTGGAGTAAAAAATGTGAATGAAATTTTAGTCCCTTTACTTCACTTTAATCATTGTTTGGAGTAAAAAATGTAAATGAAATTTTGGTCACTTTACTTAACTTTAACCATTATTTGGAGTAAAAAATGTGAATGAAATTTTAGTCCCTTTACTTCACTTTAATCATTGTTTGGAGTAAAAAATGTAAATGAAATTTTGGTCACTTTTCTTAACTTTAACCATTATTTGGAGTAAAAAATGTGAATGAAATTTTAGTCCCTTTACTTCACTTTAATCATTGTTTGGAGTAAAAAATGTAAATGAAATTTTGGTCATGTTTTTCTTTCAATTTTTTTGTTTTTTTTTTTTTTTTTTTTTTTTACTGTTAATACCGCACAAGAGTCTCAACTGCTCCCGTCTGGAGCCAGTGAGACTATGGCATCCCCAATCGGGGTATGTTGTGAGGCTGAAGGTAGTGGGGAGAGGAAGGAGATAGGGAAGAGGAAGGTAGGGAAGTACCTGGCTATTCAGATCTGGTCACTAAACACGGCTAAAGCCATTTCAAGCAACGTTTCAATTCTGAATGGTGGTCTTACACCAGGGCGATATTGATAGTATCTTCCACTCTGGAACGTGCCGCAAATATACTATATATTATTTTAAATGAATAAATTGTGAAATAACACAAATTAATCAAATAAAATTTATTTGCGCACGCCGGGTTCGAACCCGCGACCTTCGGATTGTGAGTCGAGAGTCTTGCCTCGGGACCACGGAGGCCGTCTTCTTCCAAACCAAACATTTTTCTTACACATTTCATCACCGTCACTATGCCGAATAACAGCCCAGCCAAAATTCCCGACCGTACCTGTACAAACCCATACCTATACAAATGTACCCAAAACTTAATGATTTTTTTGAGTTTTAAGATTTTTTTAAATGTCACCGTAGACCGAAATTTCATTTACATTCGATTTCTTACATATCCCCCTTAAACATTTGAAGTTTTTAAGCTTTTAAAAAATATGTATGTTATTTTTGAAGATAATATCTACGTACGTTCCATGCCGAAACGCAAATTATATGATATTCCCTCAATAGAAAAAATTGCAAAGTATGCTCCGAAAATTATTAAAAACAAGTCTATTTCTATTATTTTATAAGTTATATTTGTGAAAAAATTCACAATGTTTCTTTAAATTTTAAATGAAACTTAAGATACGTTCCACGAGATTTTTGCTCTATTTTAAACGAATCATGTTTAATTAAGCATTTTCACAATTTTCGCTTCAATTTTATCATTTAAAATATTAGCGCTCTCTGTCCAACATTTGTAATTACATATCTCTCCATCTTCTTCTTTTTGAGCGGGGTAGCGCCGCCTTATTAGATTTTTTCCAAATAATGTCAGGAATCACTGATTGAAGTAAATCAAGAGCGTCCCTTAATACCCTGAATGGCAAATTTGCGACACGTTCCAGAGTGGAAGATACTCCCAATATCGCCCTGGTGTAAATTCAGCATTCAGACTTGAAACGTTGCTTGAAATGGTTTTAACCGTGTTTAGTGACCAGCTCTTCACACGTACTTCCTCACCTTCCTCCTCCCCATTGCCTTCCCCTCTCACTACCTTCAGCCTCACAACATACCCAATTGGGAATACCATAGTCTCACTGATTTCGCTATAGTCACAAAACAAAAACAAAAAAACCTAACCAGTGGCTCAAAACCAGCAAATTTTAAAACGCGGGAAGCAGATAATGATTTAGGATAATGTTTTCTTTATTTTGATAATTTGATTTTCTGATTCGATTATGAATAAGAATAATATAGTACCAATCCGACATTTCATAGTCGTTACATAACCGAATCACCATTTTGTACCACTGCGCCGCGGCCGCCGGCCGAATAGATACAGTCTGTTGAAGAAAGTTGTGACGTAAGAACCGCAGCCAACTAGAATGTAGGTGCTGTCGATGTAAGCAGAGTGGATCGTTATGCCACCGTCCCCAGGGATTATATAACTGTGGGATGCATCATGCTGTGAGGAGAATGTGCAACATCTGGGCGGGTCGTAAAATAATAATCAAATAATTTCCCTCAGAGCCTGCGTCATTATTTGTGAAAGTATTTTTTAAGGAAAGAAAGGGGAAAGAACGAGAAAGTTCAGTAAAGGAAAGGTGAAGGGTGGAAATCTAGGAGTTAGTGTGTTCAGGAAAAACTAAATCCATTCCTACGCGGTGCCAAATCTTGGGTCGAGAGGATTTTGCTGGAGAGTTCAAATGTTGACTACGGTTGACGACAACAAGACCTGGACAAACCTCACCCTATGTTCCGGATACCCCTGCGATGTCACCAAACCTAGCGAACCCCTAGGGGTGACCTACGGTAGGGGTATCGGTTGCCAACTGAATGGTTCCCGGAGCGATAGTACCCATACCACCCTCTCAAAGCGATCATGTTTTGCAGAATTATTTTTAATTATAGTACATACTAGCTTTTCCCCGCGGCTTCGCTCGCATGGTATTACGGGAAATTACTATAGCGGTTGAACTTATAACTTACAAACATTTTGATGTTTATTTTTAACTAAATATTTGGAAGTTTGTTAATATAATACAAAATTACACTATTTATTATTCAGTCTTTATAATCGTTACGAATTATATTTTTAATGTAGGAACTCTTAACTGACATTTATTCCAGCTTGTCCAAAAAAAACAAAACATATTCTAATATTTGAATTTTCTGGGGCAGTAGCTGACCAGGGGCTGAGTACCTACCAGCTTAGAGCCCACAAATATATCAACATTGTTTCCATGGGAATGATTTTTTTCTGACATTTGCAATTAACTCGCTTTTGTTAGCGACAGAAAACGTATAACAAATATAATATATTAATATTTATAATTTCATAACGCCAGAGCTTACCATCATATACAACATATAGTCTGCGCATATAATTTAGCTTTCTATTGGTGAATGAATTTTTAAAGTCTTTTTATTGGTTAATGCCTGAAAAGGTCATAAACAAACTCGAGCAGTTTCGCATTTATAATATTAGTATGGATAATAGAAGTTCTTTATATTCACAGTAAATTCAATTTGAGAGGCAGGTATAGGTACCGCCGCCCCGGGAACCATTTATTGGATAACTAACACCAATGCCACAGGTAACTCCAAACGGTTCGCTACGTTTGATGACTTATGAGGGGTGTCCGGGTTCATGGAGTGAGGTTTGTTTAGGTCCTGGCGGCAGATAGTTGCCCAAAATATCGAGTTGTTTAATATTTCTGAATAATAATAATCGAGAGCATTAATTTATTGGTTTGGCCTTTGATATATAAAATTTTCCACTGCTGCGCCTTTTTTTAATACGTTATTTTATTGTTTTATTAAAAAAATACTCTTTTCGAAAATTTTGCGATATCAAGCTGCAGGTATCCAACCCCTGTGGCCTGCGAAAAAATTGTAAAATGATAAATTGGCCCTCCGCCCATAGAAATTGATCATCACTGTAATAGATGATATCGAAATAACTTGTAAATTGTAACTCCGGTGTCTCACAACTCTTTAAATAAAAACTTCGGGTCAACAAAACCCCTTTTGAGACATTTATAATGAAGTTTCTAAGTCTCCATTTCTGCATTATCGTCAGCTCTGCTGTTACCAGTGCCATCAATAAATAACTTCTTAAACTACTTCTAGGATATCATACCTTCGTTATGTAATTAAACTGAAAAGCACAATGCGGGTTATGAGTCATTTTATTTATTTATTTTACTTTTATTTATTTTGGAAAAACAACAGATATTTTACACTTATAATAATAACCTTAATAATATACCTACATAATATCCAATGATAGATTTTCACATAATTAAAATTATAATTAAAAACATGAATGGAAGAGGCTTCCTGAGCTGGCTTCTCTGTCTGAAAGTAAAAAAGAAAGTACCTAACTTCATACAGTCTTCTTTCCCTTGTTCTCCTGGCGTCCTTGTCCTTGGCTGGGATACTTCACCGGTCTCCGTCCTTTGCAGGTGCCTCTCATCGAACGGATTAGAAAATTACTAATAGGGAGGTACTTCTTTTTATCTTTTTAGTCAGTTTAGTCATTGCGAATTGTTTTAAACATTTTCCATCTTCGTGGTAACTGTAATAATTTTATTTTATTTTGAATGATGAGGCAGTTCTCTATAATTCGTTCATCATAGCAGTCAACAGCCGAAGCGCCTATTTCATTGCAATTACAATGAACCATACCTGTTTTCATGCACTACTTGTGATTAAAATAGTAAAAATGCCGTAAACAAACGACAGAAAAAAATGTTTATTTAATATTGCGGTAGCATTATTGCAGGCGGTTGGTAGATGAAAGATATGGAAGACATCATCATTAGTAGTTGTTCTGTGCGTAGAGAAGGCCTTTTAATGTTTGTATCATTCTTGTAGCCAAAGGACGAACAGCCAAACAATTCGGTCTTGGCGCACACTCTTTGCCTCATTCACATGCATATATCGTCTCAAACGTACATTCTATCGTGTCTAGGATGAATCAAGTTTGTATGAAGTATGAGTTAAAGAAGAATGTAAGTAAGTCTAAAGTCATGGTAGTTGAAAAAGAGAGTACGAAAACAGTGTGCAATATAGTTGTGAATGATGAATACTTGGGTAAGGTGGATGAGTTTATTTACCCGGGAAGTATGTTAACGAGAGATGGGAAGGCTAATAAGAGATATTGAAAGAAAGATAAACGCAGGTAACTCCATTAATGGAGGATTGAATGCCGTTGGCGATAACAAAAAACTGTCCAAAGAAGCAGAGTTAGCAATCCACAATGGATATGTGGATATATAATGGATACCTAACCTGATGCACGGCAATGAGGTAGGAATTGGCATAGGAAGGAAGAAAGCATAGTGAATGCTGTTGAAATGAGATCCCTGAAGCATACATGTGGTAAAACCATGTCTGAGAAACATTGTGTGAGATATGTGAAGATCCGCAAATAATGGAATGCTGATGTATGGATAATAAGTAAAATTAAGAAAGATTCAGATGTTTTGGGCGTGTAGAGGAAATGAACAAAGAAAGGGGTGTAAGGAGACTATATGACGCAAATGTGAACTATAGAACAGGTCAGGGACGTCTGAGGAAGACATGGCACGATCAAGTGAATCATACACTTGAGTCGGGCCTTGTCAATAGTCAGAATAACAGATGCGATAGGAGGAGGTTGAACAGAATTAATTCCAAAAAGTGTGAATGTGATGTCGCCGATTTACATAAGATCTTTCGACTTCGGGAACACGCAGACGCTTATAACACGCTTCTATCAGTTTATCTCTTCGGTGATTATGTAATATTATAAGGTATAAATCTATTGTGTATTAGCTCATTTAGCTTATTGTACACAATCTTCCGTCATTAATAAATCTCCATGGAATAATTTATTTTGTGGAGATTTCCAACAACTTAAATGATTTAATAAATGCTTTTGTTACATGTCAAAACCATTAAAAACACATTGGGTGATCAATTAGGAATATATGGCTTTAATTGGTATGATAATTATTATTTTCTTGATGTTTCGTGTCTACTTGTATTATTTTATAACTTGGTAAGTAAACGGCTTTTATTTCCACACCGTGCATAGTATTTACATTTAGGTCTCCCAAAACGTCTTGTGTACCTACTATATATGAAGAAGGGATGGCTTTTTTGTCCCAGCTTTTCCCAACCATCTGAAGGCAATAAGAATACGGCATCCCCTGGGGTACATTGTAAAGGTATTAGGGAGGGGAAGGATATGGGGAATAGGAAGGTGGGGAAGTACCTGGCTATTCAGATCAGGTCACAAACACGGCTAAAGCAGTTTCAAGCAGTGTTTATGTTTTGAATTGCGGTCTTATATCAGGGCGATACTGAATTTTTCCACTCTGGAACGTGCCGCGAATATATTATATATTATTTTTAATTAATTAATTGTGAAATAAAACAAATTAATCAAATAAAACCTGTTTGCGCCCGCTGGGATTCGATCCCGCGACCTTTGGATTGCGTGTCAAGATGGTGTAATGCAATGACATTATATAAAGCATTCAGGCCTACCTGGCTTTTCAGATCAGGTCATCAAACACGGTTAAAACAATTTCAATCAATGTTTATGTTTTGAATGGTGTTCATATATCGGGGCGATACTGAAAGTATTTTCCACTCTGGATCGTGCCACAAATATATTAAAAGTTATTTTAAATTAATAAATTGTGAAAAAACACAAATGAATCAAATAAAATTTGCTTGTGCGCGCTGGGATTTGAATCCGTGACCTCGGATTGGTGGTTGAGAGCCTTGCCCTCGACCTCAAAGGCAACCACAGCTTGATTCCGGGATTGACGAAATTTCGCACACTTGATTTTCAAACAGGTGACTGTCTACGTGTCTACACGAGTTTTTGAAAAACACCCCCACCCCATTTCTCACCCCTTTTCCCACCCCTTAAAGCATAATTTTGATGCTTTTTGATTAAATATTTTACACATGGTGTTCAAAATTGGACGAAAATTACTTTCTACATCTGATTTCGTAAAACTCTGTGTGATGACCGTGCAACGCTGAGGACTTCAGATGTCAATTAGAAAGAAGCCTTTTTGGTGTTTTTCACCCCTACTGATATGCCGTGACCGATATCGTCACAGTTTTTTTTTTAATCTTGTTATTGATGGCTCTTTGTAATATGGGAATACTTATCGTGTACTATTTATTACTAATCTCTGGCAGAATTTGCGTCTTTCCTTTCGAGGTTTTCAGGCAAATTTGAAATCAGTAAAACAAACAGAAAAAGACATAAAAAATGTGGAGTGCAAACGATGTTGATGTTTTTACTTAGTATCATTAACGGACCGCCAGACGATTGTCCATCGCGATAATAAAAACATTTTCATTAAAACATTAAATAAAAACATTAAATTATTTAAAAATGTCGTGGGCGCTCCACTTGCCCAGTCAAACAATTCAGGCTAATTTCTCCTCTTACCATGGCCTTTCTACTAATCATGCATTTGGCAAAAATTGAGTTAATGTATGGGCGCTTTCCGACACATTAAGACACTTGATATCATCATTCGGATGTAGGTCAGACAAATTATAGAGTAATCTTCCCAGATCTAGAAGAAAAACGGAAAAAAAGTATATAAGTAGTAAAAATGACACAAGTCATCGTGTTACTTTTGATGAATTTTCATATGCAATAGTTGGAATCTACATTAACATTTTTATTTAATTTATTTATTTATTTTACACGCTTTACAAATATAAGACTAAAAGTACCGATAAACTGCTTTTTAGCAGTTTATCTAACAGGTTATTTACAATTAACTAACTAACCATCACGCCGTTTCCCCGCAGGGGTAGGCAGAGAGGACAGACCGCCAAACAACTCGATCTTGGCACACACTCCTTGCTTCGTTCACATTCATACATCGTCTCATACATGCTCTTCTATTATTCTGACTCTTGACATCGCCCGACTCAAGTATCTGATTCACTTGGTCGTGCCATGTCTTCCTCGGGCGTCCCCGACTTCGTCTACCATTCACATTTGCGTCATATATTCTCCTTACACTCCTTTCCTCATTCATTCGCTCTACATGCCCAAACCATCTGAGCGTCCCTTTCTTAATCTTACTTATAACGCTTACATCAGCCTTGCATTCTTTGCGAATCTCCACATTTCTCACACGATCATACATGGTTTTACCACACATACGTCTCAGGGATCTCATTTCTACAGCATTCAGTCTACTTTCATCCTTTCTCTGCCAGTTCCATGCCTCACTGCCATACATTAGGGTAGGTACCAGCACTCCATATGGACGGCTAGCTTCGCTTCTTTTGACAGATTTTTGTTGACGCCAACGGCGTTCAGTCCTCCATTAATGGAGTTACCGGTATTTCAATTAAAATCTTATTATAATGAATTAACAGTTACATTTTTACAATATATAAAATAAAAATTAAAAATTTTACTGATATGTAGAGAAAAGAAAAATTATGAAAACAAAAATAACCATTTTGAAGTCTTCAGAATAATATGTCATTGTAAGTTAATAGAAATAAAGTCTTCGGTAAATTCACCAATTGTTTGTTTTGGGCACAGTTTTTAATTTCAGCAGGTAACATATTTAAACAACTGGGAATCATGTAATTTAACGTTCTTTGTCCATATTTATTTGTACGCTTAGGAACAATTAATCCTTCATTAAAGTTAAAGCAAGTATTATGGTTGAGTTCCAGCCTGTTCATATGTAAAATGTTATTTATGTGCTGATATATAATTTTGTAACACAGAATTGCTCGCACTGAAAGAATTTTGAGACTGATAAAAATATGGAATATTATGCCTTTCTTTGTATAAATTTTTTTCAGCTAACAATTTAACCAATGAATTTTTCACTGGTTGAACATGGTCGATATTTGTTTTACAGGAAAATCCCCAAGCTGTTATTTCATACCTTATAACAGATTCAGCTAGAGATAAATAAATTATTCAAAGTGTGCAGATAGGAACAAAAAAAAAAGTTTATACAATCTGCTCACAACATACCTTGAGGAATCACCTACACCTTCTTCATGTAACTACTGTTCAAGTACCTACATAGAAGATGTAGCTGGTGGATCGGAGAATGATTGATACTTATAAAAGCGATCTTCAAGAAGAACATAACTTTGCTCTGGATAAAACAATTTCATTTGTATATCCATTAGAAAACATATGCTGTTTCAAATAAAATTTCTTCTTTGATGGATAAGGAAGTTGATGACAATGAAAACACATCAACCAGATAAGCTATGGCTTACCAGTTTTTGGGTAATTTTTTTATTTTTTGTTTTATTTTAGATCAACTCCTCACAAGAGGCCCTGAAGAGGCCCTGTTAGGGCCTACGTCATCATCAGGCATGCTGTGTAGAGTTTTTTTTAGGAAGGAGACAAAGTTCTGGGAAGGAAAAGGGTATGGTGGGTGGGTAGGAACCTGGGGGTGAATGTGTCCAAGAGTGAGAATCTTGAAGAGACAATGTTGTGTCAACAAATGTCGGAATCAATGACACTAGTTCCTTGAAAGTATATTGGAAAATAAATGTAATTATTGCTGCTTTAAAAACAAACTTATCTATTTTCTTCTTGAAGGTGCAAAAGCAATAGTAAAATGAAAGAAGTAAATTTTAGAACAGTGATTAATATGAGAACAATTTTGGTACCAACTGAATTAGTACCTACTTACTTACAATTAACAAGTTTTTGTGTCAAATAAGAAACTGACAGTGACACTATTAATATAATTAGCTTCCGGATTAGGTTATATAAATAACAATATTACCTACCGAGACAAATGACTATCCATTATTTACTTGGTTTAAATGCGAGAGCAAACCTAAAGAAAATTAAATTAAGTTATGTATGTAGCTGAGCTAATGATAAAGAAATCCTAAGCGAAATTCATAAACATTTTTTTTATTGGCAATGTTTTTCGAACACACGTAATAACATAAAATATAAGAGGGCAACAAAAAAAAATCATTATGTATGAATTCCCACATACACACACAATACACATACATTTACTTACATTTACACATTGACACATACATTTACTTACAAATATACGTACACACACATATACATGTATATACATTAAGAATAAAAATATGGCTGAAAGAGTTCAATGACAAAACCCTAATGAAGACACTAAAAATGACATAGAAGACAAATAAATCATTATTAAATAACTCTAGTCCGCCTCGGCACAGATCCCCCCTAAAAAAAGTACAAATATAGATATTATTTATTTCGTTAAATTTATAAGTATTATCTTCTTCAATGATATACAAACAATTATTATTATGGGTAAACTAAATAGTCTGTAAAAAAATATAATGATAAATGTTATTTTAACTGACGGAATAAAATTACGAAACAAAACTTTAAATTAGTTATAAATAATTTTTAACATATCTTATACATAAAAATCAATTTTTGTTTGTTTGTTTGTTCGTATGTTATGCGCTGCCATACCGCATTTTATATATTAATAGCCAGTTTTTAATATAAAATACAAACTATTCCAAGTTATGAATGACCAGAATGTTATTTATTCTCTTATTTTCGTACTGATATATTTCATTTCAATTATAGTTTTATTTCAATACTGATGAAATTTGCACATTTGACCTTCAAAACTAGAAGAAATCTTTATATAAATAGAAATAGATTTGACATTGATACTTACCTCATCTTAAAAAATGTAGACCTCAAAGATGTGTATGTCAAATGGCTATTGATTATAATAAACTGAATGTATGTAGGTTAGTGAGAATAAGTAAGTACCTTCCCTTGTTTGGCAATTTCAGAAATTAGCTGTTTATGCAACCCACGTCCAAAATCATTATTGAGGCCTCGGGTTTGCGTAAGTGCATTTTTTTAGGTTAATCATTCACTTTAAAGTTATCAGATCCCCTTGGAATAACTTGACGTTAACTAGGTAATAAAATTTGTCTCCATTTTTTACAAAGATTTATATCTCAACACGCATCATGGCAGCGTCCATTAAATTATTAGGTGAATAAAACAGAATGATGTTTTATTTACTAAACTCTTAAATTATGCCTTATTTCGTAGATTTTGTTTTAGACTTGAACTTTTGGCCTCGTCAAGTAATCGACATCGTTATAATAATGGATCCTTGAGAACTGAACATTTCGACAATATGTGTTGTACGAGTATGCCCCATTAAAAATAATATCATTCTGTTATCTTTGATAGTTTGATAATTTATGACTTGACAGTTTTGTTTTTAAACGAGCTACGATAAAAAAAAATTGCGTACTCAAACAAAGGAGCTAACAGAATTTGTTTTTCGTACAAATGTAAGCAAAAAATGAGCTTAGTTCAATTACTTAAGGTGATCCAATAGTCCAGAAAAAAATCGAAATCGGAATCCACGCCTCTTTTTGGGTGGGGATTTAAAAATACTACTAAGACAACACTTGAGAAAAAGCTTTTGGAAAGGTTAGAAAAGGTATTTGAGGGTTGTTTTTACATGTTTACACAAAACATTAACTCCTTTCTTACGGATTTGTTTATTGTAATAACAAGGAGATTTAAAATTGCTTTCACGGAACCAAGCAACGCGGAGTCTAGGGATGTCTATTCCCCACCGCAGACGGGAACTGATACAAAATGGGTGTGACGAGAGCATAGTTCTTACGTCGACGGCGGCATAAGGTTCACTTTAAAATTCCAAATTCGTCGACTGACGGCCGTCTTGATTGATGTCAAAAATAACAACGCGAAAATGAATATTTTATTTTATTTTGTGAATTTCAGGCATAATTATCATTTTTTTTGGAATTATTATTAAAAAACTGAATTTGCCACGTTATACAATAAAATCATATCTGAAAAGGAATTTATAAGTTGGAGAATTTGCATTTGAAAGTGTTTTTTTATAGACCTAATACCTACTTTATTTTATTCTAGGCTTATAAAAAGACTTATTAAAAAATTATCGATATTTTCCAAGGCTAAGATGTGTTCTACTCGCAGTATTTAATTGAAGCATCTATAATACTTCTAAGCGTACAAATTTCCAAAACAAAAACACATGATTTTGTATGATTCTGCATTATTTTGCCTGGCTTCATCTGAAATCATACCGAATATTCCTACATTTTTGTTGTTAAGGTGTGTAATTTGTAGAACTCCATTTTAATATAATTTTTTTTAATTTGATTTTTTTAAAGGTTCATTTATACACATTTTAATATTTTTTAAATTTTTATGGTGTTTAATTTGTAGAAATCTATTATTATTATTTATAATTTAAGGTGAATTAATTTTAAAATTTTATTATTAGACAAACACCCCTGCCGTAGGTGACCCCAAGTAGTTCGCTACATTTGATGAATTATCAGGGGTGCCCGGCTTCATGGTGCGAGGTTTGTCGAGGAATGCGTTTTCCCCCTACTGCGTGGCGGGCCGGATCGGGAGAGACCGTTTGAGGGAGTCCTAACCTAGACCCCTCCAGCCGGACTCTCTCGACCCAGTTGTTTGAGAAGGATGGATTCATACTATGTCCGTTGCTCCTGAACACATATCTTTTACTTTCCCAGTGCTTCCTCTTCTTCTTTCTCCTAAAAAGATGGACTCCACCCAGCATCTCCAAGCGTCGAGCTAATATAAAAAAAACACAATAATTTTAGTTTTTATTGTTGTAGCAGCTGTTTCGAAATACAAGACCATTATCAAACTGTTGATTTGTTTTAACCACTGGAGCGACAGCGCAATTTAAAACTTTTTTCTCCGATTGCTCGACATTTTTTGGTGATCATTTTGAATACTTTCCGCCTAAATTAAAAAAAAAATCATACCTCCGAATTTTAAAATGGAGACATACAAACTGATTATAGATCTATATAGCCAATCAATTCACCTATCTTTTGTCGATTATAACAAATTCATAGGATTTATAAAAAAAAATATGATAAATAAACTTCTACAAATAAGGAAAGATTCGCCAAAATTAGCAGGAAAGTAATCAGAGGTATTTTAAATAGTGCCATATTGTGGCAAAAAGTGCTCCAGTGCTTAAGACCATTATCAAACTGTTTGGTACTTGCAGAACTTTAGACCATCTACTCTATTAAATAATACATCTATGATTTGTATTATTTCCATATAAGTATATGCTTATGGTGAAAATCTAAAGATGCTTATGGTGAAAATCTTTGACAAATTGCTTTTATTTGTATTACCATTGCCTTTATTAATTTATCAGTAAATTGTCGAAAATTATTAACGCCCTTGTAAAGCATAAATATTTCTGTGTACCTAGTTTTAATTTGACTAAAGGTCGTTAAATTAGGGCAATTGGTGTTTACAATTTAAGAACTTGGAAGAAGAATCGATAATACAATCCAATTTTGTATTTGTTATCATAAAATAATAAAACACATAAAACTTATTTCCCTTTAATTTATTTTTTACCGTAACCGGTTTCAGCCTGTTAAAGCCATCTTCAGACTGTTAAAAATAGTTATTAATATATAGCAAATGGGGGAGGGGGAGGGGGGTGGTCTACAAGGATTTTATTCAATTTATATGGTTCCATATTTGTTGCCAAGTCGTCTTTGACGATTGGATCTTTAGTTTTGTCAAATAACTAAAAATCCAACAGTAAAAAACGCACAAAGTTTTTTAGATAAATTAATATATTACAAAAGTTACCGTCTCTTTACTTTTTTGTGGCTCCACGTGAAAATAATTAATAAAAAATTGCCGGTTTAAAATTTTTTTTTCAAATTGCTGTCCAAAATTTTGGTTTAATAAATGTTGTACATTTGAATTATTTTGTGATTAACTTTTAGATTTGAACATGAAGCGTGTTTTTATCTCTTTCTAATATCGTTTAGATCATATTTCTCACCACGATGGTAAGGGAGACACAACCATTTTTATGAGATCTATACGAGTTGTTCCCAAAAGAGAATAAATTATTTGATTGGGAGTGGCGTACGAAATAAGATATTTTGTTCATATATTAAATTAGCTTTATGATGATTAGAATTTTTATTAATCTGGTCTAAAAGTTTGTTTTTGAGTGTTTTTTTCTTTATATTGCATAAGTGTATAAAAATATAAAATGTAGACATGTAAAATATCTTAAATATGCCCATCGCTAGTTCTTAGTCGTCCATAAACATTAAAACTCACTATGAATAGTGTTGACACAAATTCAGCCGCCACAACTTTCTATCTGTTTAAAATAACATCGTAAGACCAAGAAGATTGTAATCGAGAGCATAATTAAATTTGAGGTCAATAAGCTACCTAGCAAAGTGAGTTTTAATATAATATTTGGTTTTCTTCTCCTTTCCTTTATATGTTCATGATAATTATGTAGTATCTACATACTAGATAATGTAAACCGACATCCACTTCTCATAAAGTATCCCACGCTCGCGAAAATAGTGTATAGTGTCAGGTGATGATATTAAAAACCAGCCGATGAGTTTTTTGTATTCAATATGCAACGTTCTGACATGACACTGTAAAAAGAAAACACGTCTTTCATTTTTTTTTTAATAAAAAAAGAAGTAGCCTGATTAATTTTCGGGTTATTATTTATTATGCGGTGTTTGGCTTCCTCCTTCTTTAAGGGGGTATTCTAGTCCAGATGCATGAATTGTAGGTGTTTTTTCAGGTGCGATAAAAAAAACCATAACATTTTTACAAGCCACTGTTTTAACAAATATTGATTAAACATTAAAGAATACATTAAAAAAATCAAACAAAAAAATTCAATATTCAAAAAGTTGCAGGGTGTTGAAGAAAGAGGTCTAAAAAAATGGCGCGCCCTGGTTAACATTATTGCAACCCTCCTAGTAACCTAAAAAAAAAAAAACAAAATAACTCTTAATCCAAAAAAATGCGGCTGTAGCCTGAACTAAGAAAAAGTAAAAAAAAAAATCGCAACATGGCGGCTGTCTGAAATAAAAACGACATTTTTTACCAGTTTTTTTGAATTTCCTAATTTTTTAAAAATAGTAAAAATTGAAATTTTGTTATAGTTTTAGTTCCCGCCATAGAGTAATGTATAAAGAAGGCTCACACCAAATTTCAAGCAAATTAAGGTATCGTGTAAACCGTCTCGAAAAAAGTAGTTTGGAGAAAAATGCGTTTAAATTTTTTTTCTTTTCAGATTCTGGTTAGATTCCGTCTAAACCGCGACAATAAAATGGTTTTAACTTTTAAAATAATGCGAATTTCGAAAAATCCTTTTTAGGAGGTATTTTTGAATATTTTTAACTTTGGAAATATGAAGGGAAAAAAAGGTTTTTCTAGGCTAGAATACTGCCTTAAAGTTTCGCACAACGCAGGGTTACAATGTCCGTCATCAGGAAAGATGTGCAGATTGTATTTTTTTCACTTTCTAGATTCTTGTTTTCCACGAAGTGGTGAATCATATTAATTTACTAAGTTTAAAGTTACATAATTTTCTTTATACAAATAGAGCGGTTTCATTTGCGTCTTACAATGTTTACATCATATGGGTGTTTAAAATATTACCTGGCTATGACTTAACGGGTCTCGTAGGTACTTCCTCGGTCGGGAAAAATTTGGTATTTGGCAGGGAAGAATTACATGTATTTTTGCAGCATCATCTGTACCTAAGGCCATGTGTACATACATATCTGTTTGTGTTATGTTGAGAATGGGGGGGGGGGGGGAGTCGGCTACGGCTTATTTAATAGAATTCCTCCACATTTGCCGTTTAGAATGAGGGAAACCATAGAAGACCTCCTTCAGGAAGAAGCGGCCGTCTAAAACAGAGTCAGCCTTCAGTGACATCATACCGTGTTGCGATCGTTTGTAGTTTTCTGCGTTTAGTTTTGGTGTGGCCGTCTAATAACGGATAACATTATCCCCGTCATTCCCATTAATATTTATGAGGTTTTTGTGGAAAGAATTTAATTTAAAAACTTTGCTGGATTGTCTTCTGCCGATTCTTCTTTACTGCCGATTCTTGATCCAAATCGTTGGTCAAATTGTGATCAGTTATCCAACATAACGGTCATGCTGTTATGCTTGAAAGCTGACCATGGTTTGAACAAGCGCTGAAATGAGCCAAGAATCAACGGGGACCGTCCAAATGTGGACAAAATTAAATAGCACTGTCGAGTTGATGAACAACGACCATTGTGAGAAGTCTGTAACATCCCAAGCTAGTTCAGCAATGCTTCAGCTATTGATTTGTTGAACTGTCGGAGGAACCAAGTTCAAAGATCGCGATTTCGTTGTATCAGACGAATAGACTCTCAAAATGACTAAGGATGGGTTGTTTCAAAAAATTTGATGAACTCATGAAATATTTGAAGTTGATTTCCACGTTCTGTGTAAGTTCTATTCGAGTTCTATTGTTATTTCAGTTTCGTACAGCAACTGGCCTATAATGATGTAATAACAGAACTTGAGTAAAACCTCCACAGAACGAGAAAATTGACTTCAAATATTTGATGAATTCATCAAATTCTTTGAAACAACCCGTCCTAATAGTAACAGATCTGAATTTATGATTCCTCCAACTGTAGGTACCTACATCTGAACTTGTGTTTACTGTTTACCTCTGAAAGCTGTTCTGAAAAAAATAACATGTGAACGCAGCTTTATAGTGGTTGGATACTAACTAGGTAGCCTAGCCGAAGTTCTTGTAAATAATTTTCACCGAGAAAGGTCTTTGTTTACATAATAATTATTTGTTATGAGTAGCATCTGGAGTGATTGTTCATATTCACAAAGGAAGAGTGGGTCGTGGGAGAATTTGAAGCTGAATAATAAAGGTGCTCCACTGGCCCCAACGGAGAAGAGAGTCGAGGAAGTAGTGAACATAGATCTAGGTCGAATACTAGACCTGATGCTGCTTATACCCACGAACGGCCGATGCCGAGCTGAACCACGACCTATGGGAAAGGAACGAAGCAACTGCAAGTAGTGGCGTTTGCTCCGTTCCTTTCCCATAATTCACGGCTGGGTTCGCGCTTTGGTTCGCAAATGTATACATAAAATAAGAAGCAATGCCATCAATATTTATTTAATAAACAAACAAAAAAATATGTAAGTAGATAAAAATAAACATTCATTGCAGAAAAAAGTATTTATGAAATACAAAAAAGCTTCGGCCAACGGCACGCGGTGTTCCCAAGCGGTCACCCATCCAAGTACTGACCGCGCCCAATGTTGCTTAACTTCGGTGATCGGACGAGAACCGGTGTGTTCAACATGGTATGGTCGTTGGCGAACAAGTATCAAATAAAATTAGCTCCATAGATAAATAATAATAACATTATTTATGTATTTCGTATATATGTACATTCTATTTATTTAATTTATAAAATTGTTACAATATGGCGTAACAAAATAGTGATATAAAAATTATATATATTTTTAAAAAATTAATGGGGTATTACACCATCCTCCTCGTAGATTACTCATACGGTAACGTACATTTTAGGTTTATTTATATAAAAAGTCTGAGTTTACTATTTGGCTCTTGAACCTATGAATAATGGCTACCTACAGCATAAGTTATCCTAGTTTTTTTACCAGTTGCGAGTATTTATTTGTTTATTTATTAATATTCGTTATGTGTATGGATAAGCTATGATGCGGATGGTGAAATACCCCCTAAGTATTTCTACGTCAGTGAAGAGAATAATACAGTGCACATTAAAATTATTTTTACGCTTTTACATACACTCGGAACGTTTCACTGTAGTCGATGTAGGTACCTAGATTATAAGTCATTAAGGGGGTATTTCACCATCCTCCTCATAGATTGTTCGTACGGTAACGTACATTTTAGATTAATCATACAGGATTTATTTATTTAAAAAGTCGGAGTTTACTATTCAGCACTTGAACCTAAGAATAATGGCTATATTTTGGATAAGTTGGTCGAGTTTTTTACCAGTTACAAGTATTTATTTGTTTATTTATTAATATTCGTTATGTGTATGGATAAGCTATGGGGAGGATGGTGAAATACCCCCTAAAAGCTATAAAAAAATAAAATAGCCCATTAGCTAGGTACCTAACCTAATGTAACCTATTTCCTATTTAATGATTTTGTTCCCATCACTTTTATTGAATTAGGTGTTGAGAAGATTTCATTCCGAGTTATCCGGTCATCGTATTATAATGATTTTATGACCATATACATCCAAGTGATATTTTATGACAATACAATCGTAAACCTCTTTTTATTTACTTAGTGTCCTGTTGAAATTTCACAGAAGCTTTATAATTGATCGTACTGCCATCTTACGGCATTTATCCAAAATATTTTTCATAACTTGCGGTGAATACTTCTAACTCTTGAAAGTGTCCAAAGATGGCAATACTCTAAAAATATTTTAAATAATACTCATCCGATTACCCGAAGACGATCACATTTTTGGTTTTCGGAACAACTCACATTATTATGTCGCATAGAAATTGTTGTGTCTCCCTTTTATCGTCGTGAGAAATATGCTTTTAAACGGTGTTAGAAAGAGAAAATACTGCTTTAAATTAAAATATAAAAAAAACCACGACGAAGTAAAATGTAGACCTTTATGAAACCAAAGTTTCGAACCGGAATTTGAAATAAATTAATGAAACTTTGTGATTTTTTATTTACTAGCGAGTACCCGGCATTTGTTGCAATGCCGTTTAAACAAAGAAGTGTTTTTGAAGTGAAAACTTCTTCAGCACCATTGTGATTTGAATCTTGATAAAGAGTTTATTCGAAAATGAATTTATGCCTAACATAGGTACTTACCTATTTAAAATATCTATAATTCTTGATTAGATTCAAAGTATTAGGTGAGTACTTCAAATAAATTCTTTAATTAAAGAATTTCGAAAATTGAATTATGATTTAATAATCATTGTTTGGCATTCTCAAAGTGTGACATTTTTGACAGTTTCGCAAGAGTTTTTGTAATGATTAAAAAAAAATCAGATGTACTGATGTGTGGTTGTAATAAGCCCGAAACCTTCGCGGGGGTGGAAAGCAGGTATTTTGAAAGTTTCAAACATTTCCTATGCTTAATATAGCAATGCATAAATACTCATATAAATATTTATAAGCAAGCATATTTTGATTCTTATGTAAAATAGATTTTTACAAGGAGTTACAAAAAAGTGAGATAGCAATAACGATTGTAATACGTTTGTCTAATTAATTTCTTTCCTTAAAAATTGAGAAAGATCTTAAATTGCATATTTTCGCGATTTCGGAAAAAAAATCTGTGGAATTATAAATTCTTGTTTGAGAATTGAAATTTGAGTTTAAATTCTATACTTTAGTAATATATTTTCATATTCAAATCGGTTTTCGTAGCTTAGTTTAAGGTAGATTACCTAGGTAAATTTCTACATCATGAAACATAATAATATTCTTATAAAACTTATTTTATTTTTTCACATACCTAACTTCGTCCACAAAATATAAAAATTCTCATAGCATACGTCCGAGCTTATCAGAGGTCGTTAGACTGAAAATTTACATTCATGAACATTGAAAAAATAGTTAGTATCGATTCGGCATTATTATATAGGTAGTCGCAAACACGCGGGCCTGGAAATGTGGAAAATAGTTCACCACGTGGAAACCTCTGAAGAAACAATTCCCAGAGGTGAAGCGAATACTTGAGTCGGGTTGCGTATTTACAAAATCTATATCATTTCAATCAAGGTGACGACTTTAGAAGAGTAGTGTTTGAAGCGAAGGTTTCTGGATTATTACAAACATAGGAAAAAACTTCTGATAAGTTTTTTAATCACTGCAAAAACTCTTACGAGACCGTGAACCATGTCATACTTTGAGAATGGCATTTTGCAAACCATCGATTGTTCGTAATCAAATTCAATTTTCGAATAAACTCTTGAAATTAATTCATTTAGTTGAAGTACTCAACCAAATCAAATACCTACTTTGAATCTATTTTTTAATCAAGAATTATAGGTATTTTAAATAGGTGCCTATGTTAGGTACCAAAATTTGATTGATTGTTCTTATTTATATATATGAATGTTTGTAATGTATGAGAAATGAAAATTTGTTTAAAAAAATTGCAACTCGTGGCACGCGAGCTGTTTGAAAACTGAATGTACCAGGAATTAATATATGGAACGCAAGAGAGGAGTGGGGAACGCGGAAGGGGGATTTGCGGGACGGGGGAGCGGGAGAGGGCAGTAGGAAGGCGGAAAAGGTGGAGGGGAACGCATGAGGGGAAGGGGTCATGGGAGGGGAAGAGCAGGCTAAAGAGGAACAGGATGAATGGGAAAGGACACACAGAGAAAAACAATTTCTTTATAAAGTGGCTTTGAAACGCTTACCGGGAACTCGCTAGTGATATTATAAATACGAGACACATTATATGCATACTAATCGAACAAAAAACGTTGCACCGCTAATGAAAAGGGCAGCCATTCAAAGAATGTGTACCTGAGGGGGTTGCCAAAGCTGGACCTAGTTCAGTGAATCTTCCCTGCCTCAGTAGCGTATTTTCATCACTTTTTATGGGTTGTTACCAGGGCTGGGCAGTATTTGAATTACTTGTAATTGAAATACAAATACGTATTTTGTATTTGTATTTCAATTACTTCCTAAAAATGTATTTTGTAATTGGTATTTCAATTACCTGATGCTGAGGTATTTTGTAATTTGATTTTCAAATACTTATAGCTTCAAAATAAATTTTCAAATACATTTAGCGATCTTAACAATGACAATGAAAAATAAGCTGACATAGATAATACATAGACTAAAACGCTAGAATCCAGGGCAATTTATGTTAATACTTAGAGTTGGGAACACTGTTTGTCAAATTAAGTATCTTGTCAATTCTTGTTTTCATCGTTTCGCGGTATTTATTCATGAAGACATGAGTTAATTGATAATGGATGATCAAATTCCGTAAATACCACAAAACTTTACAAGTGGAGCGGAGATGAGATGTGTCTTCTGAGCAAAATGATTGGTCAATTTTTCCATGTCTCTGTTTCTTACATCAATTTATTGCAACCAAAGGTTCTACCAAAACCAAATGAATTTTGAATTTGAAATTAAAAAAAAAATGGTTAAAATACTGTGTACTGTGTACTGTATTCTGTATTTCAAATACACGAATTGAAAGTATTTTGTATTTCGTATTTAAAATACATGCGAAAAATTATTTTGTAATTTGTATTTTAATTACAGCAAAGCGCGTATTTGCCCAGCCCTGGTTGTTACGTAAATTATTTCTTTAGTTAGTGTATCTTTAATTAAAAGAAAACTTATCGCCAGAGAATGTAAGCCCTTTTGACTCCTAGAATACAGTGAAATTAAGTAGATTATGTTCAAGAAAGAATTTCGATATTTGAAAATGTTTGGTCAATTTCACCTGAATTAAATAAAATTTCTTACTTCCGGCACGCAGACACTCCACGACACACTTCTACAGGTTTATACTTTCAGTGAATGAAACCAATATTCATGGCCTGACCACTACTTGAACTTTTGGGGGTGGTTGGGTGGCAACTTGCCTTTTT
This sequence comes from Glyphotaelius pellucidus, assembly GCA_936435175.1. Classification (NCBI taxonomy): domain Eukaryota; kingdom Metazoa; phylum Arthropoda; class Insecta; order Trichoptera; family Limnephilidae; genus Glyphotaelius; species Glyphotaelius pellucidus. The sequence goes on from OW386543.1 coordinate 40,830,099, forward strand.
ACGCGGACTCCAACAATCGATAACACGTTAATAAATAGAGGCTACAGAATTAACCTTTGGAAAAGGGTGAAGAGGCTACGTACACTCTTAAGGACTATAATACAAACATCTTCCACTAAAAAACCCATAATCAATCAATATATCTTCAATTTGGGATGCGGGTATGGGTACCACCGCCCCGGGAACCATTTATTGGATAACCAACACCTGTGCCATAGGTACCCCTAGTGGTTCACTACGTTTGGTGACTTGGCGGGAGTGCCCGGGTTCGTGGTATGAGGTATGTCCGGGTCTTGGCTGCGTATGCGTTTGACCATGCAAATGCTGCATGGCAGCCCGGATTGGGAGAGAGTGGTTGAGGGAGTCCCTTTGACTTCTCTCGGAACATCGCCCTGCACCACAGTGGGAGGGATTTTTACATCCTTTACTCCTGTACACACTGACACCCAGATCATCCCTCATACCCTTTTCCTTCCGAGAACCTCCTCTCCTTTCTTTCTTAAAAAGACCCTCCACACATCATCCCCAAACATGAATAGCCCTGAGGTAAATTATTTTCCTCAGGGCCTCCTGTGTGGAGCTAATCTAAAAAAAAACAATTTTTTCCCACAATGATGCAGTTCTTGGGACTTCGATTTTCAAACTTTTTATTATTTTTGTTTATTGGGGAAACAAATATGTTAAACATATTTCAAAATTATTGCTCACTTTCTCAGGGTTTAATTAAAAAACTGAGAAAGTGAGCATTGCTCACGAAACAGGTCGGTTTTTTATAAACAATAAACGTGGTTAAAACCAAGTAATCTATTAATTTTGAATTAAAATGGGGCCACAAAATAAGTTTGTGTTTGAAGAAGTTATACGTATATTATTAAAATAATTACATATTACGTGGTTGAACCATCAAATTAACCACAAAATTACAGCGAAGTTTCTGTATAAAATTCATATTATATATATATTGGCAGAAAAAGAGAAACTTAAAAAAGAACAAAAAAAACACAGATTAGACTTTAGAGGTTACATTTATTGTTTAACCATGTACAAAAATTATGGATGAGTGTTTCCTATCTGCGAGTTGAGATATGAGAGAACGAGATGACCTACTACCATGGTTTATATTATACATTATTATCTACGTGTCTCTGTGTACTCGGAAGTCGTATTCATAACTTCATAGTTCCACAAAGTTACACAATTTTTTGTTTGTACTGTAAATTTTACGCAATGAATTTCAGAGATTTTTAATGAAAGCCGAAATCATCTTCTACAAAATGTGTTACAAATGGAAAAGAAGAAACAAATAGCATTACTTTGTGTTGCGTCAAAGAAATTCTATTTCCAATTCGCAGAACATTCTAACACAGTCACCAGGAAAAATATCGATTCCGCCTTTTCACCGCCACCCGCTTTCTGTTGGTTGGTTGGTTGCATTCTTGACCCGGTTGCTAAGTTTCACGGTGGCACCAACAGTCAACTCGGTCCTACTCCTCGCCCTCCCCTCTTTGCTACCGTTTACCCTTTTCTACCCTCAGAGCTTTCTCCTTCTCCATCCCCCCTCCCGTCTTTTGCGGGGTTGGTCACTCTTTGTACACTGGTTCATTGCCCCCTGATTAGGAGCCCATTGTTCTTCAACTCTACTTGAGACTTGGAGACTTTCGTCCAACAGTCCAACAGTAAATTAAATAAAACTACAAATTTCTAGAGCATTTCTTATTTTTTTATAAGTTTGCGAATAATAATAATACATTTATTACTTCATTCGTTCATATTGCAACACATGTTATTATGTTTATTGTAGGTATACTAGCTTTTTTATCCGCGGCTTCGCTCGCATGGTATTAGGGGTAAATTACTGTAGCGCTTGCACTTATCAATTATCCCCTTCTCCCCCTTCCCGCACTCCATACATTCATTCTCGGTATATTCAGTTTCCAAAAAGCTCGCGTGCCACCTAAATTTCATAATTTCACCAGTAGTAAAAAAAATAATTATCCAATTTGGTTCAGTCTTTCGGAAGTTACGCGCGTAGGTACCAACATTTCAAAGATTCATTTTTATTTACATAGATAGATAGATATTAACTACGATGCTTGAAATAAAAAAAAATATATATGTCAACATCGTTTCCACGGCAACGATTTGTTTTCTGACGTTAGCAATAACTCGCTTTTGTTAGCGACAGAAAACGTATAATAAATATAATATATTAATATTTATAATTTCATAACGCCAGAGCTTACCTTCATATAAATTGCGCACCACCTCAAAGGTTTTCCCGAGAGTTGCGAATATTCCCATGATAATGGGTGCATTCTGTTCCACAATCTTCTGAACTTTGTTATCTTTCAACACCTTGTTGACATCATCGGCAACATCACATGCCCACAACGAAAGTAAAACGCAAAGATACATCAACACAAAGACTGGTGACTTTAAAATCATCATAACAATTTTATTTAGGTACTTTTCAAAAAGACGTTTTTTGAACAATAATTAATTCGACTCTTGCATGCGAAATACGAGTCCATTAAACAGGGTGTTAAGGGTGTTATTTAGACTTACTTTAACCAGTAACTGCTGATATTACTTGGAGTTAAAAATGTAAATGAAATATTGGTGTCCATGGACCTTTTCGATGACATTTTTTTTTCTTCGAAATCATAAAAAAAAATTCTTTCGCACGTAGTCACTAGTCATCAGTCTAGTAACCACCCAACCTCTCGCCGCCCCTCCCCAACTCTTCAACACCTAATATTTTTTTGTTATTGTAGAAAAAAAACATCAAAAATGCCACCGGAGACCAAAATTTCATTCACATTTTTTACATCAAATAATGTCCTGTAATAACCCTGTAAAACCAAATTTTCTCCGATAAGAAAAAATATGTATGGTTATCTTTTTTAGTTTTTTTCACAAGTTTGCAGCGGTCGGTAACTCTTTTCCATGGAATAAGATGAATCCAATGAGCATTGTTATTTATTAGCTTCGTACAACGCATGTGAGCCGCTCCCAACTAGCAATTAAGTTAATAAAGCCTTAAAAATTCATTAGAAGACATGAAGATTTATTCGAATACCTTATTATAGTCACAATTGATTTCAATTCCAACTTATTTATGAACATATTTATACAATTATCCTTGAAAAGCTTCCGTTTTTCGTATTATTTTCCATAGATTGTTGTGGCCAGTTCAGCAAATGGGCGTACCAGTTTCTTCCCTACTTGTTTTTAAAATATTTATGCTAAAAAAACCCTTAGTGGAGTGATAATGCCACTTATTAATTTTATTTAATTGGTTTGCTTTAAAACAGTATTTACACATTCATATTTGATATAGTTAGGTATTGTATGTCATTGATCAATTGAAAAAAAAACATTTTATTAGAATAAGAGTGTAGAACGATTATAACATTGTCAAGTTTATAGAAAACCACATCATTTTTTAAAGATTTTTTCTTATGTTTTTAATTTTTTTTCTGTGATTCGTTTTTATTGGATTATGCACGGCGTTTTCAACCTTTTTGGACTGTAAGTTAATGCTTCTAAATATTCCTTGATACCGGCCAGCGACTTTTCTTCAAATGTTTGGTGTTTTTTCGTGTGGTTATTCTGGCTTTCACTTACGACCTGAAAAGATTACATGAAATTTATAATGGAATCTAATAGTAAGTCATCTCTGAAATTACATATTTGAGTATTTTTTAAACTTCCATTCACTATAATTTATTTCATTAGATAGGTGGGTTGTTTTTCTTTTTAACCTACATAACTTTTACCACTCTGTCACATTTCCACCACTCTGTCACATTTTGTTTATACATAAATGAATTCTCTCTGATCTCAGAGGGGACATTGTAGCAAGGGGTAAGGAGGCCTAAAATGCCTGTTGCGGGTGGCAAACACGGGCTATTTCGAATGACAACCCACGTGATAGAATTAACGTACGACATAGGAGTTGTAGGAGACAAGTTTTTGAGATTTAAAAAAATATTTTATTAAACATCGTTAAAAATAATAATCGCTGTTTCTTGATAGATTATACCTTTTGGAGTTTAAAAATAGTTTTATATTTTATGTTTACATATCATTTTTTTGTAACATTGTAGAATATACGCAAGTCGAGGTGGCAGAAGACAACTGTGATTTGTGATAAGAAGCTTATATGAAATGCACTTCTATCACAAGGAGTTACAACTCTGTAACGTAATTTTTTATAAACACATTTTTGTGTAAACACACACAGTCGTTACGTCTTACAGTAGATTTTAAAGTAATTATAAAATAATAATATTGGTAATTCTGTTGAATTTTTCTCCACTAACTGGTGGAGACTTTATGTAGGCTAAAAAGAAGAATGACACAGGTATTAAATTAGTTCTCACCTGATTACCTTCTCTCTCACATAATTCGTGTTTATTTACAATTTAATCGCTGTCTCCACCACCGTCATCCATTTTATCAAAATCTCTTTCATCAGCATCTCTACTTCTGCCTTCTGCCGGAATACTTCCTACGACTTTTGAGATGGTTGAAGTGATGATCGGCGTGTTGTCTTTGACGATCTTATCCACAATTTTTAACCATTTGTTAACTTCGTCAGATAAGTCACACACCACCAAAGTAGTCAGAACGCAGAGTAACAGGACCACTAAAACAGGTGACTTGAAAAGCATTATCACTGTTTACTTTGCACTTAGGAGATGTAAGAAACAATGTTAATTACAACGTTAACTACAATGATAATTAATTTGTTGTGCTCTCTTCGCGCGTTTGCGATAAATAAAAAAGTTTTATTTAAGCAAAATATTCAAACACATTCGCCATTTCAGATATCTTACACTAATGGCTTTGATCTGCATTGGAAAGGTTATCAATATTATTTTAATTATCTTCTGGAGTGAAGTATTCCGTCATTGCATAACTTCTTTATGGGAATAACCGACTGGTATAATTATTGGAAGACTATGTTTTGACGGCCTCCGTGGTCGAGGGGTAAGGCTCTTGAATCGCAATCCAAAGGTCGCAGGATCGAATCATGATTTATTTCATTAATTCACGGCATGATTTATTTCATTAATTTGCCTTATTTCACAATTAATTCATTAAAAATTAAATAAGTTGTATTTGGGGCACGTTCTAGAGTGGAAGATACTATCAGTATCACCCTGGTGTAAGATCACCATTCAGAATTGAAACGTTGCTTGAAGTGGCTTTAGCTCTGTTTGGTATGGTATGGCGGATTTGAACAGCTAGGTACTTCCCCACCTTTTCCTTCCCCATCTCCTTCCCCTCCCTAGATCTTCCTCCTCCTCCCTAGATCTCCCTCCTCCCCACATCCTTCAGCCTTACAACATACCTCAATCGGGGATGCTTTAGTCTCGCTGGCTCCAGACGGGAGCAGCTGGGACTCTTGTGAGGTTTTCACATAACAAAAAAAAATATATGTTCAAATGTCTTATAATAATAATAATATTTGGCTTATTTATAAAGCGCCGTTTTTGTGAAAAATCATCTCAAGGGCGCTGTACAAACAAAATAAAAGAAGTAATGTAACAATGGCTTCACATAAAATAAATAAAAAATGCTTTCCCATAATGCAGGGGTTGTCAACCTGTTTGAGTCTGCGTACTACAAATGACTCTTACTACAAATTTGTTGTACCCGTACGCTCCATCTATCTTGTGTACGCGTGTAATGAAAGACATTGTATTTTTTAATACTCTCCTTATTACACGAAATTAGCAATCAATTCACACAAAAACAATTAATGCAATTTTATACAGAGCTTATAAAATTTGAAAATGTTGAGCTGAGTTTTAAAACCTACTTTCGTGCCACAATATTGCGTAAGGGGTACGCGTACCACAGGTTGAAAACCGCTGCCATAGAGCAAGGAATATGCTGCTGAAAGCTAAATGCAAAGGAAATAAAATAAAATTTAGAACTTTATTGAAATTAAAATCACGGCATGTATATAAACAACAGAGTCAAAAATTTCATAAACACATTACAAAAAATTCTCATTTAAAAATGTTTCAGAATAAATAAATTTAAAAAAACCCAAAATAAATAAAACTAAGGTAGACGTATCGAGAAAATGCTGTTCAAAGGTGTTGATTTCCGTAATCATCTCCTGAAACAAAGATCAGTGTTATTACCACCTAGTTATCAGAGATTTAAAATGTGGTAGGGACAATTTGGGAGGCGGGTATGAGTACCACCGTTCCGGAAACCATTTATAGGTCTAACGCCCCTTCCATAAGTCATCCCAAATGATGACTTAGCAGGGTGACTTAGCAGGGGTGGCCGGGTTCATAGGGTGAGGTTTGTCTAGATCTTGGCAGCGGACTCCCACGACCCATCGACTTGCATTGCAGTGGGACGAATGGATTCATACGTCCCGTCACTCCCGGGCATACTGACCCCCAGATTACTGCTCATCCCATACTTTTTTCCTTGTTAAGAACTCATCTTTAAGGCGACGCTTCCCGGCCAAAAAGAAGAATATGGAGAGATATGTAATTACGAATGTTGGACAGAGCGCGCCAATATTTTCAATGACAAAATTGATGCGAAAATTGGAAAAATGCATAATAAAACATGACTCGTTTAAAATAGAGCAAAAATCTCGTGGAACGTATCTTAAGTATCATTTAAAGAAACATTGTGAATTTTTTCACAAATATAACTTGTAAAATAATAGAAATAGACTTGTTTTAAATAATTTTCGGAGCATACTTTGCGATTTTTTTCTATCGAGGGAATTTCATATAATTTGCGTTTCGGCGTGGAAGGTATCTAGATATTATCTTCAAAAATAACATATATTTTTTTAAGAGCTTAAAAACTTCAAATGTTTAAGGGAGATATGAAAGAAATCGGTAGAAATTCGGATAGCGGCGGCTTAATACTTCAACTTCCTCTCCTTTCTCTCCCTAAAAAAACCCTCCACACACCATCCCCAAAAATGCAGGGGAAAATTGTTTCTTCGAGGCCTCTTGGGGGAACTAATGTAAAAAAGAGATATTTCACCTTTGTGAAACTGTAATAAGTAAAAATTACAAAATTTTAAGAAACCCCCGACACAAAAAGAGGCTGATAACATTGAAACGCCTGAACAGATTTTCATGAATTTTAGCTAAGAACCATCTCTATTACGTCAGCTTTCAAACAAAAAAAAACTGCATCACAATCGGTCCATTCGTTTAGGAGCTACGATGCCACAGACAGACAGACAGACAGACACACAGACACGTCAAACATATAACCCCGCTACGGCGTCGGGGGTTAAAAATAGGATAGAATGAATTTACTTAAATGATTCATTTTAGAGAACGAAAACATAAATTGTAGGGTGTAGAAACAAATAATGTCCAAAAATAAAGATTTGCAAAACCAATTATTTCAATTAATTACAAAATAATTAAATTAATTACAAAATGTATAATGCGATAAGAAAGCTAAGATGATTTGTGATTTAGATGCCCATCGGCCTCATACATACATAAAAAAATATCTTTCAGAATAGAAGAACGTAATAGGTAATAATAATTTTCTAACAACAACAACAACATAACAACAACAACAACAGGAATTATTGCATATAACAATATAATTTTTGCATTAATATTTGCGTTTTAAAGGAAGCAATGTTATTAAAATTAAATATGTCGACAGAGGAAGTTTTAATTCCCCACACGAAGCAATCTTCGTGAACAAAAAATTTACACAAAATTAGTGCGAGAAGCAACTTCATGAAATTGGTTTTTCAAATCAGTTTTTGGGGGACATAATGGGAAAAAAAGAGAAATGAACATTAGAATCGGAATTCCAGGAAGGTCATCAGAGAAAGGCTTGAGATTTTATTTTATTTAAAAATTAACCTTGTACTGGATGGTGAACAGACCGAAGATATAGGTGTAAAGAATCGGCAGTAGTAAATTTATTTTTATTTTGATATTACAGTTACTTTTTAGATTTGACCGGTAGCACGAAACTAGTAAGGAATAAAAAATAGGATTCTTTACTCCTAGTATGGCAGCAGTAGTAACTCACCCTTGTCACCAGTCTGTATCACCTCCACCGCCACGTTCTTCTTTAGTTGGAGTGAGGTGCAATCCATCTACTAATTTGCTGATTAATCGTATAAATAAATCTTTATTTTGGTCGACTGTCTTCTCGATGTCCGCCTCGTATGCTTTTAAATAAAATGTCCAAATATCTGCCAAATCGCAGTAAACAAGAGGGAATGTGCAAAGTCCAATCAAAATAAGTAAAGATATTTTGAAATACATTCTTTTAAAAATATTAATTTTTATTTTCGCGAAACTTCCAGAGTTTATAGAATAGCTAACGAGGAGAATTTGGATGGATATATGACTACGAGAAGCAGTGTGCCTAAATTAAGAAGCAAACCCTGGCTTTTATTCATTCCTACCAGTTCACCTAATACCACAGACAAATCACTTAACAGGAAACAGGATTCAGATTACAAAAGCATGTCATCGCGGTTTTCCTGGTCTAATAATAGAGCTCCTGAAACTACAGACAGCGTCAATGAAATTTAAAAAATTCCAAACATGGAGTAATTAGAACTCCATGAAAAATAAAATAATGTTTATGCGCATATTATCAGCCCACAAAAGATGGCAAGATATTCTCCGAGATAATAAAAATTTTCTTAGGAGTACTGCAAGGGTCTCTTCTCGGACCTGTCTTATTTATAATATACGTTAATGATGTGATAAAAGAAATTACATATCATCAAATTAAATTATTTGCAGCCAACGTACGGATGCACATATTACGAAAATTAAGAATTCGTAATAAATCAAATAAATTATAACCATCACATATGCATTCCTCTCATTGTAAATAAATATAAAGAAATTGAATAAAGCAAAAGATTTGAACGTTGCAAAAAGATAATACCAACGATGGGTACAAAAACTTGTGAAATACGGTGAAGCCCTGAAAGTGGTTGAAATGAAATATTTAGGTGTAATGTGGATTCCAAACTGACTTTCTGGTATAAAATCAAATAGAAATAATAAAAAGATTTCCGAACAGAGTACCAATTCAGCACAAATTTTGGAAAACTACAATTATTCAATGCATTGACTTTATTACAGTGGCATCGTTTTCTTCCTAGCCAACGATGGACAATTAAATATCTGACCTAAAAATAGAGCTACGAGAACCCTATTGAAGAGAAACACAAAAGAGACGATTAAATGTACATTTTAAACCATCACTCATGTCATATCACCTAATCCTTTAAAGAAAATTATTTTGAATTTTTTTTAGCGCAAACACAAGCATGGGACAAGAAACATAAAAACAAAAATACTGACGATTTAACAGAATTACCGAATTACGCGAATTCCCAGAATCAAAAAATCACGTCTAACAGTTTATCTCTTTAGCGTTTCGAGTGGTACCTATAACAAGACCTACCAATATCGATCATTTCGCCGCAATGAATTATTTAGTGTTGCCTGTTGTAGTTCAGTCGTTCAGTACTTTGACCCTCCCCACACCGCTGCCTGTTTTTTCCAACACAAGTGGAAAATTATCGATCTTTTCCTAAACGTATCGCGTGAATTATTTACGACCAAAAGTTTTTCAGCTATTTTGCTTGCGGTCTGCTCCAATGGCCACTCTGCTTTTCAGACAATACATTGAAAAGTGTTTTTCAATTTTATTATTTATTATTTTAACTTTAAGAGTAAAACCTCAAACTGTAATATTTAATTAAATGAAGACATTATGAGCGAAACTCAATCGAAAATCTGGAAACAGAAAAATCAGAAAAAGATATTGGCACCTCTGGGACTCGAACCCAGGACCTCCCTACTTTCCGGGTTGGGCGCTCTTATCCACTGAGCTAAGGTGTCGATATCCAATTCGGTCACTTTTAACTGTACCATACTTCGACTAAGAACCACCCATATTATCTTCATTTTTCTAAACGCATATTTTTATTGGCTGCCATCTTTATGAATGATTGCAAGATTCAACTCGAACTAAATGCAATCTAGATGGTGTCTGGATAAATTATCATCCATTTTATTTAATGTGCGAAATCTATTGACTCTTCTGCAAGTCTGGGATGAATATTATTATTTATTATTTTAACCTTATGAGTAAAACCTCAAACTGTAATATTTAATTAAATGAAGACATTATGAGCGAAACTCAATCGAAAATCGGGAAACAGAAAAATCAGAAAAAGATATTGGCACCTCTGGGACTCATTCATAAAGATGGCAGCCAATAAAAATATGCGTTAAGAAAAATGAAGATAATATGGGTGGTTCTTAGTCGAAGTATGGTACAGTTAAAAGTGACCGAATTGGATATCGACACCTTAGCTCAGTGGATAAGAGCGCCCAACCCGGAAAGTAGGGAGGTCCTGGGTTCGAGTCCCAGAGGTGCCAATATCTTTTTCTGATTTTTCTGTTTCCAGATTTTCGATTGAGTTTCGCTCATAATGTCTTCATTTAATTAAATTTTTCAATTTTATTTATTTACATTCATCATCTAAACTACACTAAATAATAATATTTAAATATTCTTAGTACTACCACGGCAACGCCATGCGACTCTCTTTGTCTTTGAAATTATTCGTACTTCACATTCGAATTCGACACAGGTACCTAGATAGTTCGTTTTTAAAAACCAAAGAAAACTGCTCGAATTGTTAACGATTTTTTTACATATTCAACATCTATTAAATGACTATTCTGATAAATACCTTTCAAAAATACAAAAACATCGTGTTTCCATGTAATCATCTTGCTCGCAAAGCGTTAAATAATAAAGTATAAGTAAATAAAGTATAAACATAAAACCGTTTTAAAGTATGGCGTAGAAATTTTTTTCGGGAGGAACCACGCATTTGGTTATTACCACTTACCGGACGCTCTCGACCCAATGCCTTGCACCGCAGTGGGAAGAATGGATTCATACGTCATGACCTTCAGATTCCTACCACCCCTCATACCTGGGATTTTCAATTTGGGAGGCGGGATTTGGTACCGCCGCCCTGGTAACCTTTATTGGATAACCAACACCTCTGCCATAGGTCACCCCAAGTGGTTCGCAACGTTTGGGATTTAGCAGGGGTGCCCGGGTTCATGGGGTGAGTTTGTCTAGGTGTTGACGGCGGATGACCAGGACACACTGAACTCCAGATTATTACCCACCCCTTAAACCCCTTTTCTTCCCAGAACTCTCCTCCCCAGAACTCTCCTCCCCTTCATTTCCTTAAAAAAACCTATACACAGCATCCCCAAAGATGACATAGGCCCTGAGGAAAATTATTTTCCTCAAGGCCTCCTGTGTGGGGCTCATGTAAAAAAAAAAAAAAATAACTTTTCCCTTTCCAAAATTTACTCTCCTTAGTTTACTTCTAAAATGCATTTTAAAGCGACTTTTTGTGCTCACGCCCCCGAAGGTTTTTATTCATTTTCATAATTTTCGCGCTCTATCTTAAAAACGGAAAAAATCTTTGCTTCTAAAGTAAACAATTTAAAAATACCCTTTACATAACATCCCTAAAGATGACGTAGGCCCTGAGGTTGTAATAAAAAAGTTATTTTTAATTCTACATGGGTCATATTGGTGTTGCCATTTAATATTTTAATTTTACATGGGTCATATTGGTGTTGCCATTTAATATTTTAAAGATCGCAGCGCCATCAATTTTTGTCTACTATTAAATGCCAGACTGTACTAGATTAATAAATTTGCCAGCAAGTTAATATTCAATACAGATTTTTAATATACCCACGGAAATAACAACCTACCTACTTAATAATTTAACAATAATTCATAATCTTTGCTTTATTTTATAAAGCGAATACTACCCGGCTTCGCCAGAGTTGAAACACTCTTATTTATTTTTGAACGGTATTGAAAATATTACAAAAGAAAATTATTTTAAACATTTGAACAATCTCCATGGTCGAGTGGTAAGGCTCTCGAATATCAATCGGAAGGTCACGGGTTCAAATACCGGCGTGTGGAAGTAAATATTATTTGATTGATTTGTGTTATTTTAAAATTTGATCATTAAAATAATATAAGGTGTATTTGCGGCACGTTCTAGAGTGGAAGATGCTCTCAGTATCGCACGGTGTAAGAACACCATTCAGAATTGAAACCTTGTTTAGTGACCAGATCTGAATAGTCAAGTACTTCCTCTCCTCCGTCTTCTTACTCTTCTCACTACCTTCAGCCTCACAGCACACCCCAATTGGCGATGCCATCTCTCTTGATCAGACAGGGAGCAGTTGGGACTCTTGTGCGGTATTCACAATTAAAAAAAATGGTTTCTACAAATCTCAAGATGGAAATTAATGTTACTAACTGAAAATAGTTTCGTTGATCTAGTAATCGTCGACAATTTTTTTTACGATCGTAGCGCCCCCTACATATTTTTTTAGATTGTAACTACGAACCCATCAATCGAACATGGAAAATTATAATGAAATGTGTTGTACATTACGGTACAAATAATGACATGGGTTTATACCTAAGTATACTGTTGTTGTTTGTAATTTGAAACATATTTAGATATACTATTCATTTCATAAAGTACACTAATAAATACTAACGGCCTTAGCAAGCCATTCATCAACATTTAATTATGTAACGTACGTCGGCGTACTATAATTATTTGGCACATACTTACAAAGGGTGGTAAAGGACAAGGTAGTAAAAAATTAATCTATAACTCTTGCAAAATAAATTTTTAATAAGAAATGGTGTGATATTGAAGTAAATTGTAAAATAATATAACTAATCAAAAATATAATTCGTCGTTAGAATTTTAAATTTAACCTAAACACGAGCCGAAAATTGCCGTGTGCACATCCGTGTAAAACAGCTAAGCAAATAAAACGTTAAAAAGTGTTAAAAAGATACAAAGTTTCGACCGTGACAGGACTCGAACCTGCAATCTTCGGATTCGAAGTCCGACGCCTTATCCATTAGGCCACACGGTCTGATGGGCGAGGTCTCCGAAATGAAGAACTAATGCAATATATTTTACCCTTAACATTTAAACACAAAGTTTTGATACGTTTACACCTGTTCAAATAATACAGAAAATATATTTTCGGCTAAACAACACTTTTTACAATATTTAATTTTACTAAATTCAATCAAAATTAAAGCTCCTCGCCATCGTCTTAAAAAATGTATGAACCTATCGAAAATTGAAAATATTGTGGAAATAAATATACAAGGATGGAAAGAACTTGACTTATTTGAACCTGTGATTTCTGACATTATTTGGAGCAAATAATGTAAATGAAATTTTGGTCTCCAGAGACTTTTTTGAGGTTTTTTTTTTCTTCAATTAAAATATTTAAAAAATCAGTAGGCATTGGACAGTTAGGGGCGGGATTAGGGGTAACTAACTAACTAAAACTAACTAACCATCACGCCGTTTCTCTGCAGGGGTAGGCAGAGAGGACAGACCGCCAAGCAACTCGCTCTTGGCATACACTCCTAGCCTCGTTCACATTTCACATTCATACATAATCTTCTATTATTCTGACTCTTGACATGGTCCGACTCAATAACTTGATCGTTATATATACGTCATAAGATCTTTCGACTAACAGGAAAATGTTTGATCAACTTATCTAGAAGTAGGAAAAATCGAGGTTACTTCGGGCACACGAACAAGACCACGAATCACATCGATCGGTTTATGTCTTCAATCGAAAAAATGAACAAACCAATATCGTTTTCAATTTCTGTTAGACATATTTTTATAAAATCTAATATATTTCCGACTGTATATGACCTTTATAACAGGTGGGCCGCCGCCTTCCAATTTCCCGCCCCCGGGCCATTGTTTAGCCCTGGCAAAAGGGCACTGAAATGTAATTTAAGGGGTTATTAGCGCTCCGAGATTCGCGGCGCTCGGCACGCGCCCTAAATTGCCTGCGTTTGTTTTTACGAGGACGTCCGAACGAATTATTCATCCCTGTTGAAGGAAATGCTAACTCATGCCAAACCCAGAAATATTAACAGATAAATTTAAAACAGAGCTCTTAGGATTATGCCACTCAGTAGAAAAACCTACAGAAGCATTTAGTTGGCGTGTTAGTCTCCCCGAAATAGCTTAATATTTGCTTTTCTGGTGAAATTGAAATTAAAAAACCTTTTTATAAAAAATCGAGATTCTTTCTTGAACACATTATCAATTTCATGGACCTAACTGCAGCCTAGAGCTCTCTTTACGTACGCAGGTTCTTTCTCGTAAGTCGCTTAGTAAATGACTTAGGGCAAAATGACCAACGTAAACGACACCGTAAGTCACTTACAGTGATTTACAACAATTTATAGAAGTTGGTTTTACGTAAGTTTTTTGATAGGTCTACTAATCGCAACCGCGCTAACTTACGGCTTTCTCACAACTTATGAAATTAGTTTGATAAGTTGAAACACTTAACGTGAGAAATGGTACCAATATGCGCCGATGGGAAGTGTCAAAAAATAAATAAATAAAACAGGTTTTCGTGGGATTTTTTTTTTCCTACAAAAAAAGTATTTTTATTGTTTGAACTAAAATCTGATTAGGATAAGAACGTTATTATCTCCTGAAAATAAGCTACCTATCTAAATAAAACTCAAACAAGCACTACCCACGAAAATGAATGGAAATGGAGAGAAAATGTTTGGTTACAAAAACCGAAGAGATATCATTAATTTTTTCAGGTGGAAAAAAGCTTTCTGAAAATGGGCATCCGTTTTTTTTAATTATCGGTGCGAAACCTTTCTAATCTCAATGTTTCTGTTTTTATTAGGACGTATTTGAATTTAAAGTCTAGCTGTCATTCGGATAAAATTAAAGAACTCCATTCAAGTCCGCCGTTAACTGAACAAAAGCGCGTGTTGAGAATTGTTTATCTGTAGTCGATTTCTATTCCAAAACTTTAATTGGGCCCTTTTGGCGTCGTTATTGACAAAAACGCGCAAATTTGACAGCAGCAAAATCTGGCTCACAGGAAGCTATCATACCGCAAATAAACTTACAGGTGTAAAGGCAGCTATGAGCACTTGCATATTTTGAACTTCGGAACAACTTCCATGAGCATTAATAATTATCATAAATTGAATTCACATGTAAACTGCTATTGTGAGTAACTTCCCAAAAACTTACGTAAATATTGTAAGTCGTGAAACTTTTTTTACATAAACACAATAGTCTGATAAGGGATTTTAATGTTTCAAATCCAGGACTAATTGTTTCAGTGGTTGAGTTCATTAATAGTGCACGATTCCGGCAAACTAAAATGCTGTTCTAAGTGGGAAACTTTATTAAAAATCAATTCGTAAAAACCAACCCGCTTAATACTATTTTATGTTCATGAAATAAACTGTCGTCGTAAATATTTTCAAAGATCGCGTTCTTCCTAATGCATAGGTAAATGCATTCTACGTAGACAGTAGTTTGGTTTGTCAAAGAAAAAAAAAACAAGTTCCTCTGTTAAAGTAAAGGACAATCCGTATTATACTGGTGAGATCTAAGCTTGCGACCTATATTCGGAATATATTACAAGCCGCGCTAAGCTTGATATTCCTACCAAGCCGAGCTTAAAATTAACTGATGACCGGGTCTACAGCGTAATTGCCTACGCATTGGACTACGCATCCAGCAAAAACATGTTGTTTTCCATTTCATGTATGGATGGGGGGTGACAGATATAATGGCAACGAACTATCTTTAATGTCCTTAGAAAAAAGCTTTTCGGTCGTGATGAACATTGATAAATGTATAAAATACACAACATTCTCTAAGACTCCAAGGAATATTGCCTCTTTTCTCTTGGAAATGTGACTTTTTAGGAATTTATAAGATCGGTTTTGAAGCAGCCAAGAATGCGCATCAAGTCTTACGAAAAAAGTGGCTCCAGGGGAGATTTTGGCGGCAGGATCATTTCGATGACTTGGCCAACTCTGGCCTGGAGACCCAAAATACCCGAAAAAACCCACGACTCTGTGTAGAAAATTCCGTTTGATAGATTCTCCTGTCTTAAAAAACAGATTGCAATCTTTAGAGCCCAGGCGTGGGAATGCTGTCCTTGTTCTACCGGTATTTCATTGGAAGGAACACCGCAAACGCGAACCCAATACTTGTACATTTGTCACATGCGAACGGGTCATTTCTACGACTTGTTTTTGAGTTCCACAGCTCGGCGGTGTGTTTCCTCCCTCCTACATCATGGATCCCTTCCACACAAAGGTTCATTCCTTCCTTACCACAAAAAGGCCTCCACACAGCAGGGGGAAACTAGTTTCCTCATGTCCTCCTGTGTGAATTTAATGTAAAAAATTCACGAAATTGGAGTTTTTTAATAGATTCCACTAAGGAGAACCCAAAGTAAAATAATTCATACCACTCCAGAGATATTAAATATATTTTATAAATTAGATCGACTCGAAATAATGTTTTATGGAGATACAAGATCTTTAATGGCGCCCTACCCGAACTAACGGTGCCCAAGCAAACCCTTCATGGGTTGTAGCCTTGGCCATCACCTCGAAGGCTCTATCTGAAAGGTTTTTGATCCCAATTTCCGAGTACACGGTGAAATGCGTATTTCATACTGTAACTCTGAAACGAACGTTCTAAATCTTAGCACGTTACCTGCTAGGAAAATTCTTCACATTTCCCCGTACGTCACGCGAACGCCTATGTGGATTTTGAATTATAATTATGGAAATAGGTCCTGAATCTATTCAAGCAAGGCAGTTTATACCCCACATAACGACCGTTCAGTGGCTGAATTGGTATCGCGCCTGGGTCCCAGGTGTCGTGAGTTCAATTCATCTGCTGGCTAAGTTCTTTTTATAACGACACAAGCAATATTTTCGGCTTACTTAGTGATGTTCTGTTCGCGGGGTACGGGCCTCCGTGGTCGAGGGGTAAGGCTCTCGAACAGCAATCTGAAGGTCGTGGGTTCAAATCCCGGCGTGCGCAAACATTTTTCTTGGTTAATTTGTGTAATTTCACAATTAATTAATTAAAAATAGTATATAGTTATACTACATTTACAGCAAGTTTCAGAGTGGAAGATACTCTCAGTATCGCCCTGGTGTACGACCACCATTCAGAACTGAAACGTTGCTTGGAATGGGGAGGCGGGAAAGGGTACCGCCGTCCCATTATTGGATAACCAACACCTCTGCCATAGGTCACCTCAAGTGGTTTGCTACGTTTGGTGATTTAGCAGGCGTGCCCGGGTTCATGAGGTGAGGTTTGTCTTGGTCTTGGAGGCGGATGACAAGGACACACTGAACCCCAGATTCCTACCCACCCCTTGAACCCCTTTTCTTCCCAGAACTCTGCTTCCCTTCCTTTTCTAAAAAAAACTCTCCACACAGCATCCCCGAAGATGACATAGGCCCCGAGGGAAATTATTTTCTTCATGTGGAGTTCATGTAAAAAAAATAGCTTTAGCCGTGTTTGGTGACCAGATCTGAATAACCAGATACTTCCCCACCTTCTTCTTCCCTGTCTCCTTCCCCTCCCCATTACCTACAACCTCACGACATAACTCAATTGGGGATGCCAAAGTCTCGCTGGCTCCAGTCGTGAGTTAGGACTCTTGTGCGACATTCAAATAAAAAAGGAGGTGGTTTTTGAAATGTTATGAAAATTGGTCCCGAATCTATTCACGCAAGGCAATTTATATCCAATTCCGCTGCATTATTCTACATATATCACACATCCCGTAGAAAAGCTTCGAAGTCAAAAAAATTACAGGAGAGCGAAAACAAATAAATTAATTATGAACAAGCGGTCCCTCCGAAAAGAGATACTAGCGACATTTTGAGAAGATGAGCGATCTAACTTAAATACATCAAACGGATTTTTTTTTCTTACGACACTTTTCTATGGCCTGTGCGAATAAGACGGACGCTGTATACTTGATTAATTAGATATTTTTATTGTATGGCCGTCAACCCCAACGTGCGATTGGTTCGTTTGAGTTAATCCACAAAAAATACTAAAAAGTTTTCGTTTATTTATATATAAAATTGAAAATATATATTTAATATACTGAAAATTTAGTCTTCTTCAACTGAAGCAATCTTCCGAACAGACTCTCCATTGATATGCTTGGTGTAATAGATGGTGTAACTCTAAGTGACCAGCTCAGGTATAGGGGCTCCATCGAAGCCAGAGTAAAGTTAGCCTCTCAAAAACTGGGCCCGCAGATACTTTAATAGTACACAACTGCTAACCCTGTACAAATCGCAAGTGCGCCCCACGGTTGAATTTGGCAGCTACCTTTGGTCTGGAGCTCCAAAATACCTGAAAAATACACTCGACTCTGTGCAGAAACGGGCGGTCAGTTTGATAGATTTTCCCACCTTAACGAACGTATTGCAATCGTTAGAACACAGGCGTCGCGTGGGAATGCTATCCATGTTCTACCAGTATTTCAATGGAAGATGCTCTGAGGAACTAGCGTCATTGATCCCTTCGGCACCGGTGCATAGTCGGGAGACACGCCAAACGCGCGTCCAACATGTGTACACGGTTGACATTTGTCACATGAGAACAGGTCGTTTCTACGACTCGTTCTTGAGTTCAACAGCTCGGCTGTAGAACGATTTGCCGGCCTCTGTGTTTCCTCCCTCCTACAATATGGGTCTCTTCAAGACCCATGTTCACTCCTTCCTCTCCTCAAAAACACCCTCCACACAGCATCCCAGATGACTTAGGCCCTGGGGGAAATTATTTTCCTGTGTGGATTTATGTAAAAAAATGAAAATAAAATACTAGGGTTGTTCTTCTTTTTAACCTACATAACTTTTACCACTCTGTCACATTTCCACAACTCCGTCACATTTTGTTTTTACTGTAAATGAATCTCTCTGGATCTCAGAGGGAAAATTGTAGCAAGGGGGGAAGGAGGCCTAAAATGCCTATTGGAGGTGACAAACACGAGCTGCGTGTATACCTATTTCGAATGAATACCCACGTTTTAGAGGTGTCGTACGACATAAATTGTAGGTGACAAGTTTTTGAGATTTTTAAAAATATTTTATTAAACATCATTAAAAATAATAATCGCTGATACTTGATAGGTTATACCTTTTGGAGTTTAAAAATAGTTTTATTTTTATGTCGTCATAACATTTTTTTTGTAACATTATAGAATACACGCAAGTCGAGGTGGCAGAAGACAGCTGTGATTTGTATGAAATACACTTCTATCACGAGGAGTTACACCTCTGACGTAATTTTACTACAAAAATATAAACACATTTTTTTAAAACGCACACAGTCGTTACGTCTTTAGTACACTAGATTTTAAAGTAATTATAAAATAAAAATATTGGTAATTCTGTTGAATTTTTCTCCACTAATTGGTGGAAACAACTTTATGTAGGTTAAAAAGAAGAACGACCCACAAGCGAGTTCCCGGCATGCCTTGCAATGACGCTAGTAAAAAAATTGTTTCTTCCTGCGTGTCTTTTCCCATTCAGGTATGGGGGCTCCATCGAAGGCAGAGTTAAGTAAGCCTCTCAGAAACTGGGCGTACTGTACAGGGCCCGCAGATACTTTAATAGTTCAGACGCTCCGAGGAACTAGCGTCATTGATCCCCTCGGCCCAGGTGCATAGTCGGGAAACACGCCAAACACGCGTCCAACATTTGTACACGGTTGACATTAGTCACATTAGAACGGGTCGTTTCTACGACTCGTTCTTGAGTTCAACAGCTCGGCTGTGGAACGATTTGCCGGCCTCTGTGTTTCCTCCCTCCTACAACATGGGTCTCTTCAAGACCCATGTTCACTCCTTCCTCTCCTCAAAAACACCCTCCACACTGCATCTTCAAAGATGACATAGGCCCTGAGGGAAATTATTTTCCTCAGGGCCTCCTGTGTGGAGTTAATGTAAAAAAAAAAAAATCTACCCGTTCCCCTTCCGCCTCCCCTTCCCCTCCCATGTCCCCTCAAGCGTTCCCCCTCCACCTTCCCCCCTTCCTCTCCCCTCTCCCGCGAGCCCCCCTCCCGCGAACCCCCCTCCCGCGAACCCCTCCCCTCTCCAGCATCCAATATATTTAGCCCCGGTACATTTCAAACAGCTCACGGGCCACCTGCAATTTTTTTTTTCAAATTTTAATTTTTCGTATGTTACAAACCTTCATTTTTTTTATACTATAAGAACAATCAATCAAATTTGGTACCTAACATTTAAAATAAATATAATTTTTCATTAGATTCAATGTATTCGATTTTGGTTAGTAATCCGTACTAATATTATAAGTGCGAAACTGCTCGAGTTTGTTTATGACGCTTTCACGTGTAAAACTATAAAACGATTTGAAAAATTCTTTCACCATTGAAAGCTAAATTATATGCGCAGACTATAGGCTGTATGCGTATATGATGGTAAGCTCTGGCGTTGTGAAATTAAAAATATTAATATATTATATTTGTTATATGTTTTCTGTCGCTAACAAAAGCGAGTTGTTGCTAACGTCAGAAAAAAAATCGTTTCGAAACGGTATGATATATTTGTGGCCTTTATGCTGGTAGGTACTCAGCCCCTTACCTACTGGTCGGCTGCTGCTTCAGAAAATTCAAATATTAGAATATGTTTTGTTTTTTTTGGACAAGCTTATGTTTTGGAATAAATGTCAGGTGAGAGTTCCTACATAAAAAATGTAATTCGTTAAGATTATAAAGACTGAATAATAAATAGTGTAATTTTTTATTATATTTACGAACTTCCAAATATTTAAATAAAAATAAACATCCGAAATGTTTGTAAGCGCATAAATTCCGAACGAATGAACAAAATTGGATAACTCTTTTTTTTCTTTGAGCTATATATAGCATTATGAAATTTAGGTGGCAGGCGAGATGTTTGAAAACTGTATGTAGGGGAATGAATGTATGGTGGGGGTGGGGAGAGGGGGGATAATTGATAACTGCAAGCGTTACAGTAATTTCCCGTAATATCATGCGAGCGAAGCCGCGGGGAAGAGCCAGTTGCAAATAAATTCATTAATTTACAAAGTTTCAAAAATTGAATTTTGATTGAACAATCGATGGTTTGCAAAATGACATTCTAAAATTGTGATATTTTTTACAGTTTCGTAAGAGTTTTTGTAATGATTAACAAACTTTTCAGATGTATTGTCCTGTGGTTGTAATAATCCAGAAACCTTCTCGCGGATGGAAAGAAGGTATTTTTAAAGTTTCAAACATTTCATATGCTTAATATAGCAAACAAGTATTGATTTTTAAATATATAGAGTTATGTATTTTTTCTTAGAGCATTATTATTGGATTAGATTAGTTCACGTTCTCGCTTGTCGACCCACGACATTACCGAAAGCGCACCAATGCGCTGCACACCCCACACCGGGAGGATTCAAGTCAACGAATGAAAGTGCAACGTATAAATACATCAGTATGATTCCAGTGAACGAATGTTCTACTGGGTTCTCGCGTCTCCGGGTTCGCGGAACATGGCGTCCAATTTGTAGTTACCTTTACACATTGGGGCAAAGCGCATTACATACGTTACAGTGTTACCTCTGCACTCATTCTGTACTCCGGGTATGTGACTAGAGGGAGTAATTGACGTGAGAATGGAGGAAATAGAGGAAAGGAAAAACAGTCACCGAAAACTGGCGGGGAAATGGAACACATTTTATTTTATTTATTACATTACGTTAGATACATTTATATAGCAAAAATAACATAGTAGTACATAATAATATTGCAAAAAAACTGATTTTTTTTAAATGTGAACAAGTGTCATTATGTCTTGTAGATCGATATTAGTTCCTGACTATGCAGATTTCCCGTTCTAAGGAGCCAAGTGCTGGTGAAAATGCGTACAGGTGTCATTATGTCTTGTAGATCGATATTAGTTCCTGACTAGGCAGATTGCCCGTTCTAAGGAACCAAGTGCTGGTGAAAATGTGTACAAGTGTCATTATGTCTTGTAGATCGATATTAGTTCCTGGCTAGGCAGATTGCCCGTTCTAAGGAGCCAAGTGCTGGTGAAAATGCGTACAGGTGTCATTATGTCTTGTAGATCGATATTAGTTCCTGACTAGGCAGATTGCCCGTTCTAAGGAACCAAGTGCTGGTGAAAATGTGTACAAGTGTCATTATGTCTTGTGGATCGATATTAGTTCCTGGCTAGGCAGATTGCCCTTTCTAAGGAGCCAAGTGCTGGTGAAAATGCGTACAGGTGTCATTATGTCTTGTAGATCGATATTAGTTCCTGACTAGGCAGATTGCCCGTTCTAAGGAACCAAGTGCTGGTGAAAATGTGTACAAGTGTCATTATGTCTTGTGGATCGATATTAGTTCCTGGCTAGGCAGATTGCCCTTTCTAAGGAACCAAGTGCTGGTGAAAATGTGTACAAGTGTCATTATGTCTTGTGGATCGATATTAGTTCCTGGCTAGGCAGATTGCCCGTTTTAAGGAACCAAGTGCTGGTGAAAATGTGTACAAGTGTCATTATGTCTTGTGGATCGATATTAGTTCCTGGCTAGGCAGATTGCCCGTTCTAAGGAACCAAGTGCTGGTGAAAATGCTAAAAATTTATTCCGTAAAAAAATTGTTGTTTGTTTTTAAATATTAAATTTATACTAAGTCTTTACTAAATGTGCTATTAATAAGTAACCATGTGAAGTTTTAAGTAACATTATTTAATAGTTTTTCAGGCTCCATCCTACCCGAGCCAATCAACCATTTCGTTATTATTGAACTGTAAATAAGTGATGTATACAAAGTGATTTGTTTTCGTATAATTTAAATATGATGTCACAAGTGAAAATGTAAATATATTAGATAAATAATTTAATATACAATTTTTTACGGTTACTTCGAGACTTAAAAAGGAAGTACATATTACGATGCTTAACCACTAGCGATAAATAATTTAATATTAAATTTTTTACAGTTACTTCGAGGCCAAGAAGGGACGGGACGTACGTATTATGATGCTTTACCACTTGCGGTGAAACGATTTGTCGGCTAAATTATGACATCAATTTCAGATGCCATAGATCGTTTTTATTATGACTTTTATTATGTTACGATTACCACGACGGCATAAAAAAGGCAAAAAACATTATCACAATAGTGCTGCAGCTCTTTCAAAATATGAGATATACAATGTACGTAAGTCTGTTTCCTCCGAAGGAAAAAAGTAATTATTATTTTGCAGACCAGTAGACCCCTGCAATTAACCTTGATATTTCAAGTTCTTCTGAAATTTGGTGTGAGCCTTTTCTTTACATTACTTTATCGCATGAACCAGAACTATAACAAAATATAAATTTTTACCATTCTTAAAAAATTCGGAGAAGTAAAAAAAAATCTTTTTATTTCAGACAGCCGCCATTTTGCGAAAAAAAAAATTATGTCTTCTTCGAGGTTCATGCCATAGCAGCATTTGTTTGGATTAAAATTTAATTTGGTTTTTTTTCCGATTACTAGGAGGGTTGCAATCGTGTCAACCAGAGCGCGCCATATTTTTGAGACCCCCCACTTCAACACCCAGTAACTTTTTAATTTTTTCGTTTGTTTTTGTTAATGTATTATTTAATGTTCAATAAATTTTTGCTAAAATAATGGCTACAAACATTTTATTGTTTTTTTATTTATTTTTATTGCACTTGAAAAAACACCTATAATTCATGCTTACACTTAATAACAACAGTCGAAAAAGAGAGAAACGGTGAACGTATGTCTGCACCCCCCCCCCCCCTCCCTCCCCCCAAAGAAAACGTACAATAATATTAACATGCATCTCTCTCAAACGTGTAAAGAAAATTAAACTCAATTCCCGTCGCCGTAGCTGAGCTGTAATAATAAGTCTATTTCCTTCAAAGGAAAAAAGTAGTACTTTGGAGGAAACAATCACAAGTATTTTGTCAGATCCTTTGTCTCACCATTATTTAATGCGTATGAAAGAGCTGAAGCATTAAGCGATCAGAAATTATTGGCCTTTTTTGCTGTCACGGTACCGTTAACGTGAATCGTTACGGCAATAATAAAAGCGCCCATAGTCCCGCTGTCCCACTGGCTCCCCCGGCGTCATGAGCGAGCCTGAGGAATGTTTGCGCGAGTCCGGTTCCCTTCCGTCCTGCCTCGGGTGATCCGAGGCTCACTTCATTCCCCAGGGTCTTTGGGAGTATCTCCTCCCCCCTCCTCCACAAACACTTCTTCAAGGGTACTCTTGGGAAACCGGCTAAGAGACGCGGGCTTTTGGGCACGTTGCGGCCAGGCCGTTCGCCCGCTCATTCTCGCCGGGACTGCCCCGCGATAGTGGGACAAACTGCCCCCGATATCTTTCTTTTTATATATTTTCTTTGGTTTTGATCATACTTACACCTGTAAATATTTTCTTTTTCTTTATTATTTCACTCTAACTAGATGCTGAACTAACAGGCGAACGATGTGTCTTTGTCTTGATAATTACTGCAAATGTAAGTATGCATACATTTTTCCTTCTTTCTAACAATCATGCGTGCAGCGACTTTGGAGGGTCTAGATTCGTTTAAAAATAAATGTAGCTTCCTTTTTACAAAAAAAAATTAGAGCCCTGACGTGTGCAGCTAAGGAGGTTAAACAATTAGTTTCCACACACAGCCGTTTGGAAAGTGGTGGGTCCCCTCCAAAGTCCCACTGGCTCCTACGTAGCACGCGCCTAAATATTTCTTTTTCCCAGAAAACGTAAACAAAGCGCAAACAATTAACGCAACTCCATATTATATTTGTAACAACAGGTCGATACTGAACTCTGAATGTCTGCATGGGTTGTATATTATCAAACGTATTTGATTTCTCCTCCAGTCGAAGTGTGTTAACCCGTACTCTGATTATCGTTGAACCGCCTAATTTATAAAGCATTCACCCCTCTCTAATAATCCTCCCTTATAAAATTCGTAACGTGAGAACGCGACCTAACAATCATGTCTGGGCCGAAAATATATAATATCCAAGTGAACGGGCGGCCTTGCGATGGCTGCGGTCGTCTGGGAGCTGCGTCCCTCTCGCACGGCCGCTTTTCCAGCAATGCCCGTCTCGACCGACACAGAAACCAGGAAAAACCACAAGCAAAATCAGCGCTCCGTTTAAAAAGGGAGGAATCCTTTCAAAGAACAATATTTTTTTATAACGAAATGTGTAATTAAAATTGTTAAGTGCCCAAAATACTGAATCCATTGTTTCAGATTTGTTAAATTATTCCGTTGTAAAAAAAATGCTTGGTAAATTGTAGGCACATAGTAGAAATTTTTTGAAATTTGAATAGATTTTTTTTAACGTTTGTTTCGTGTATTGGATTTTCTGCGTGGCGTGTCCGGGCTGATAGAATTGTTTCAGTTGTTCTGTTCGGGTTTGTCCTATTATTATTAGTTTCGTCCTACTCGCTCGAATGCAATGTGAATTGAATGTTTCGACCTCAGCGGTGACATTGACCTGTCTGTTGTTATTGGCCGAAAAGAGAAGGGGGGAAAGGGAGGCTGTGTTGTATATTGGGGAAGGGGTGGGAAATTTTCCGACGGGGTGAGAATAACTAAGCCTGAAAATTTTCGTTTTTTTATAATTTTAAAAATGTTTTTTCAATGCAACGTCAATATAAGACAGTCTGAAAATACTGAATGCTCTTCTAAAATATTGGAAAACTGAAACGCTGAAAACATTATCATACAATCCGAAGGTCGCGGGTTCGAATCCCAGTGTGCGCAAATACATTTTATTTAAATAATTTGTATTATTCCAGAATTCATTTATTTAAAATAATATCTAGTATGTTTGCGGCACGCTCCAGAGCGGAGGACATTATCAGTATCGCCCTGGTGAAACACCACCATTCACAATTGAAACGTTGCTTGAAATGACTTCTATCTGGCTACTTACAACCACACAAAGGTCCCAAATGCTCCCAACCGTCCGGAGCCAGTGGAATCATATCATCCCCAATATTGTGGTGGTGTGTTTTGAGGCTTAGAGAGTAGATGAGATGGGGAGAGGAATGTTGGAAAGATTTAATCTTGTTTCCGAATTCCGGAAAAATCAATAAATTTAATTATATTTTTTTCAATAATTTCGGAGTGGAAGGTACTTTCAATACTATCAACATCAACTTTGCAAAACGATATTTCATGTCCAAAACCTTTACTCGAAATGAAAACAAAAATGCTTTCTGGGCAACGCAACAGACCGTCTGTAAAAGTATTATCGACAAACTCTATGACGTATAACCGACTTTTAACAGAATGTCACCCGAAAAGTTCCAATCGGCATTTGTCTGAGCCCACTGAGTGGTGTTAGTAGTCATCATTATTCTACGTCATAAAAAACCTCCAAGCCTCTGGACGTCTTGGCTGTTCTACTATCTCCCTCCATTGCCCTTCTCTTTCCCTCTTCACGGAACAGCGCATTAATCTTTATCGATAAATCAATAAAAATAAAAAAAAACTTAGTTTTCTGTAAAATAAATCTATAGTACAGGTCTTCTCAGTGAAAATTCTTAAGATGTCAGAGTTACGTTGATTAATAGTGAGCACATTAAAAGCCAGACAGCATTTGAACTGGAATACATAATTTTTACAACAAAAGCAAAAATCAAGGAATATAAATATAGGTTGCTCAATTAGATTTGGCCAGAACATCACATTCTTTTCAAGCATTTGCTTGAAAAGAATGTGAAGAGGCTTTTCACAATTTGGGAGGCGGGAATGGGTACCGCCGCCCCGCGAACCTTTATTGAATAACCAACACCTCTGCCGTAGGTCACCCCAAGTGGTTCGCTACGTTTGGTAATTTAGCAGGGGTGCCCGGGTTCATGGGGGGAGGTTTTTCTAGGCGGATGACCAGGACATACTGAACACCAGATTCCTACCCACTCCTTAAACCCTTTTCCTTTCCAGAACTCTCCCTCCCCTTCCTTTCCTCAACAAAAACCCTCCACACAGCATCCTCAAAGATGACATAGGCCCTGAGGGAAATTATTTTTCTCAGGGCCTCCTGTGTGGAGCTCATGTAAAAAAAAAAAGCATTTGAATTGGAAAACATAATTTTTACAACAAACAGCAAAAATCAAGGAATATAAATATATTCAATTAGATTTGGCCAGAACATCACATTCTTAGGATTTTGTGTATTGGTGCTGGTATATATACGCTTCCGACAGAGATATCCTTGCCATGCGTCACTGAGAAAAAGTCTTTTAAAAACAGTGATTATTATTAGCGGAAAAGGGAAAACGAGTGCGTTTGATTGAAAATTTTGAATATTAAAAAAAGTTTATAACAACCAATCACTGCATAATCCAAATAATAATTACGCTTAGGTGTCCGTCCTGGTTCCATGCTAACTCAACAAAATGGCCTTCAACACCTCTTTGAAAAGTCGATAAAAGTTAAGAATTTTTTTTTAATTTGTCCGTGACCTAACCTAACATAACCTATTTAACAATTTTTTTTTCAGTACTTTTAATGACTTTTCAAAGGAGGTGTTGAACGATTCTGAGTTGTCTGGTCGCCGTCTGTCCTGCGTAACTGTAGTTCAATAAACTCTGGAATTCAGATTTTATTTGAATTAGAGCGTCATTTTCAAAATTGGAACTGTTTGTGTGAAAAATTCAGACACGCGACAAAGCCGGTACCAACCGATAAAATAATATTTAAATTATTTTAACTGTTATTTCAAAATTGGACTTATTGGACTTCGATTTTTCACAGGTCTGCGCAATATATGGTGTAGTATAGCAATAAAAATAAAAACTTTCGAAAAGTACATACATTGGTTTGAATCAGTCGTGATTCTAAAAAAATTGGAAAAACGATTTTTTTATTTTTTATTACAGGGATTTTTTTCGTCAAGTCGAAAAACTAGTTTGTATGCATCTAATCTAAATCATCCCCTTAAGGCCGCACTCTTGAAACGCACGGTGCTGAAAAAGAAGAAGATGGAGAGATATGTAATTACGAATGTTGGACAGAGCGCGCTAATATTTTTGATCGTATAATAGCAGCGAAAATTGCGAAAAAGCTTAATAAAACATGACTCGTTTAAAATAGAGCAAAAATCTCGTGGAACGTATCTTAAATATCATTTAAAGAAACATTGTGAATTTTTTCACAAATATAACTTGTAAAAGAAATAGACTTGTTTAAAATAATTTTCGGAGCATACTTTGCGATTTTTTACCATCGAAGGAATTTCATATAATTTGCGTTTCGGCGTGGAACGTATCTAGATATTATCTTCAAAAATAACATATATTTTTTTAAGAGCCTAAAAACTTCAAATGTTTAAGGGAGATATGTAAGAAATCGGTCGAAATACGAATAGTAGACTTTTAATTAGCATATTTAGCCGGCAATCATATCTGTTGCCAAATAAATTTAAAAAAGGTTTATATCTTAGTCTCGTACACTCACATTGAAATTATTTTATTGAAATTTGAGGAAACGCGTGTGAAACATATAAATGAATTACAATTAATACGAAACTAATACAAATTTAATACTTATGTATACAAAGATTACCTAAGTACTTACTTTTTTGTCCTCTCTCTCTTTTGTACTAATATTATCTTGTACTTTTTGTACCATTATTTGTACTATTTTTTAATTTTTAACTATCACTTTATAAAGTTGTTGAACTCATCTGTATAACTTTACATGATTTTGTAACTCATGTATTTTTTATTTATTTTTTCTATGTGTAGGTACTATTTATCCTTGCGTTAATTTTGCTGAATTCTTTAAAAACTAGCTTTCGAACAAATTATTCATAATAAAATCTACGTAGTAAATACCTACACGTTCCTCAATAACTACTTTTAAAGTACCTTAAGCACTCTTCTGTTTTACCATTATTATACTATGTAAACTTATTAACTTCTTTGTACAATTTTCATGATAACGAAACTACATACCTACATATTAAACCTGAATGTATCATTAATGTACAGTTTATAATGTTATATACTTCATGCTTACAATTATACTCCTGAATAATATGTGTAACTTTAATAATGTGATACTGTAAAAGCCTTCAAGGCGTGTATAAATAAATAAAATAAAACAAGGTTAAAAAAAACCTATTTCACTACAAGCCCAGAACATCCACAAAAAATTATATGTGGAAACAAATCTATACAGTAAGAAAACTAAATGCATACAATACAAGTCTCCTTATATACAATTTTTTTTTAAATTTTTTTATTTTATTTTATATTTATTAACGCCCTAGTGGGCTTTTACAAGAAAAGAAGCAAATATATAATTAACAATATTAATTACATGTATTACATAATCAATAAAACAGAATAAATATGAATGCAATCGACTCGTTATGTAAAGAATATTACAACATAAAAAAAATAAATGAAATAGTACAAGTTGTACTTACAAAAAACTAAAACAATTCAGCTTTAAATATTTGTACATATTATTAATAATAAGACCTGGCGTAGAACGAAGTGTAAATAGAACCGCAAAAATATTATAAAGTAAGTATACATTTTACTGGTGAGATTTAGATGAGAAAATATTTTATGAGAAAAACAAAAAAATAATAAAAGTTATTTATTAGCAGATAGAATCGAGATTAATTGATTTTTGAAACATTCAAAACTGTCAATAATAAATATATCTATAGATTCGTAGTATTTATTCGCAAGGTTATGGATTCTTGGAATTGGTGAGTATATAGAGTAATTAAATAAACAATAAACTCGTACATACAAACACAGAATTCATTAAAACATCCAAAGTACACAAACACCTTACACGACAACACGATACCATACATTTAAACAGCGATCACACTAACTATGGTAAACAATTCATTGGTTATGAGGGGTGAAACTTATATAAATGCCTCGCAAACGACATTAAAAACGAAAAAAAGGAGGGTAACTTAAAAAAAAAATTGATTTTTATTCTTGAAAATTCACTGTATTGTAATTTTTAGTTTAGTTCAAAGTGTTTAATTATTTCTAGTTAGTGAGTGAAAATGTAATTTTCTTTTTACTGGAATAAAAACAAAATTCAAATGTTACAGAATGCATCTGTGTTTTTTTTTATCCATTTTTTAATGTACTTATTTTACACACTTTACAAATATAAGATAAAAAGTCCCGATAAACTGCTGTTTAGCAGTTTGTATTACAGGTTCTATACATTTAAAAATCTTATTATAGTTAATAGTAACATTTTCACAATTTTATAAAATAAAAATAAAAAAATTTACAGATATACGGAGAAAAGAAAAATTATGAAAATATAAACAACAATTTTAAAATCTAGAATAATATGTCATTGTAAGCTAATACAAATTAATTCTTTCAGTAAGCCAAGTCTTCAGTAAGTTCACCAATTGTTTGTTTTGGGCACAGTTTTTAATTTCTGCAGGCAACACATTTAAACAACTGGGAATCGTGTAATGTAACGTTCTTTGTCCATATTTATTTGTATGCTTAGGTACAATTACTCCTTCATTAAAGTTAAAGCGAGTATTATGATTGTGTTCCAGCCTGTTTATATATAACGGGTTATTTATGTGCTGAAATATAATTTTGTACCACAGAATTGTTCTCACTGAAAGAATTTTGGGACTCTTATAAAAGTATGGAATATTATGCCTTTCTTTGTATATCGACTGAACATTCGCTGTGTTACCTAAACCATCGTTTCTTCTTCCCAACTCTCATTTTCTTTTGCCTCACTAAATTCCCCACTTCGTGATATCCGAACCTTCCATTAGCTTCAGGCAGTGGGACTGTTGCGCAGTATCACAAAAAATAAGTTTCACGAGTCAAACATTTCATAAATCTCCACCAGCAAGGTTTAAGTGCGTTGTGAAACAAAGAAAAGTTTTCTAGTGGCTTCGCGCCCGTCACTGACCCACCCCAACGTGAAAATCTACTGAGAATAAGTGAGACGTCGCAGCTGTGTGAAAAGTCTCCCCTTCCCCGACAGCCCAACGCGTTCGTAGCGTAGAAACCTTGTTGATTTAGCTCCAAAATCAACTCTACAAAGCAGACCTCTTCGAATGGAAATGACCTCTGTACAATACTCGTTTGAGGTCGATCTGACTAAGGATTTTAATGGGATTAAGTAACTAGACAGCAGAAAATACGTTGATCTTAAATATTTTTTACATGAGCTCCACGCAGGTGGCCCTGAGGAAAATAATCTCCCTCAGGGCCTGTGTCATCTTTGAGGATGCTGTGTGGAGGGTTATTTTAAGGAAAGGAAATGGAGGAGAATTCTGGGAAAGAAAAGGGTTTAAGGGGTGGATAGGAATCTAGGGTTCAGTGTGTGCTGGTCATCCGCCTCCAAGACCTAGACAAACCTCACCCCATGAATCCGGGCACCCCTGCTAAATCACCAAACGTAGCGAACCACTTGGGGTGACCTATGGCAGAGGTATGAAGTAGAAATCTGTGTTTATCAAGTGAAATATACCGACACAAGCTCTGGTTCCGTGTTGCACAGATTTTTCAGTTTGCTTAATTTTAATGCTAGCAAAAGATTGATTATTAATTTACTGAATTAATGTATTGTTGAAATTCATGCAGAGTTGACTATCCACCCCTTTCTGTATAATAAAAAAAGGTTAGATTGCGGGCAAGAATTATATAGATTTTTTAAAACAAGTAGAAAAAATATAGTGTATAAAATAATATAGTGTTCTGCCGGCGTCCGTGTTCGAGGGGCAAGACTCTAGCTCTAGCGATCCGGTGGTCGCGGGTTCAAATCCCGGCGGCGCAAGTAAATTCTGTTTTAAAGATTTGTGTTTTCACAATTTAATCAATCATCAAAAATAATATGAAGCATATTTGGTGCATGTTCCAGAATGGAAAATGTTCTCAATATTGCCTTGGTGTGAGACCACCATTCAGAATTGAAGCGTTGCTTGAAATAGCTTTCTTGTTTTGTGTCTAGATCTGAATAACCAGCTACTTCCTTACCTTTCTCTTCCTCATCACCTTCCCCTCCCCGCTTACTTTCAGCTTCACAACATACCATGGGGATGCCATAGTCTCACTGGCTCCAGGCGGTTGGGAGTATAATACTCGTGTGCGGTATTCACATAAAAAACAAAAGCAAAGCAGAAATCTGTGTTTATCAAATGAAACATCTCGAACGGGGTGAGCTATAGTTACGCGTTAGACAGAATTTCAGGTTGTTTAATTTTAATGCCACTTATTAAATGTATTGCGCTAAAATTGTTCGAATTGTCATGCAGAGGTTGGCACTAATTTATGGACCGTTCTTTTTCACAATAATAAAGGGTTTAGAATGCGGTCATGACTACTTGCATAGATTTTTAAAACATCTATAAAAAACCTAAGAAATCGTCTTAGAAAATAATATAGTGTCCTTTCTTTAGAAAAAAAATGGCATTCCACAGAGATCCAAAATGAGGTTACTGGCCATTCTTCTTCTCCTCTCCTATCAGAGAACACCATAATTACATACATAATACACCATAATACAACAAAGCCAGTTTTTCAGCCTTCACCCTGCAGGCTTTTAGGGTTCATTAAAGAAAAAAACCCTTTTCATTACGATGGCGAGGAGCATTTTTACCCAATAAAATCTAATCTTATAAACTTTGAGAAATATCTGCCTCGATGTACGTCGCAAAATAATTCACCCGACGGATATTTCTTTTGGCTACTTATTTATTCCTAGTTTTATAAATCCAGACATAAAAGTTTTCCTCCCTTAAGTGAAAATTCTCCGAAAATCGATTTTCAGTAACGCGATGCGATGTGGGAGGGATGGGGTGTTAAATTAGATCATACGAAATCAAATTTGAATAACTGAACATGATTACCCGAACGCTTAAAGTTTCGCTTAAAAAATTTACGAAATTTGCGATTTAAGCGTAAGATGTGTTTGGGAGTTTTCTGGAGTTCATCTCAAAGTTTTTAATTTGTTTGATGTTTTTTATAATATCAAAACCAGACATAATCGATAAGTGCCGACAAACTTAAGGATTAAATTGCTGAATCCTTGAAGCGTCTTGAGACGTCTTTCTAAACAAAATGCTGTCTAAGGGTTTGCGAGGAAAGTGGACGTTTTTACATGTTTATTATTTTTATTCCTTTTTTACCATTTCTCATTTGCTGTATCTTTATGTTAAAAGCATTTTCTACGAACCTTGCCATTATGTGTTCTAATTTTGTAATCTTCTCTGTAATATATTGGTGTATAACTGTTTTATGAAGAACGTGAAAAATAAATTAATTTGAGACATCGCCACCGTGTTGAGTAAAATGTGAATAATGTATTGGAGTAATTTGAGACATCGCCACCGTGTTGAGTAAAATGTGAATAATGTATTGGAGTAATTTGAGACATCGCCACCGTGTTGAGTAAAATGTGAATAATGTATTGGAGTAATTTGAGACATCGCCACCGTGTTGAGTAAAATGTGAATAATGTATTGGAGTAATTTGAGACATCGCCACCGTGTTGAGTAAAATGTGAATAATGTATTGGAGTAATTTGAGAAGGATTATTGAGTAATTTGTTTAAACTTTTTTTACTTTCTTTTACTCGTACTTAATATTATAAAGCATGGTAGTAGAGTTAAAGAAATTTTAATTCATAACCAACACCTCTGCCATAGGTCATCCCAAGTGATTAACTACGTTTAGTGACTTAGCAGAGGTGCCCCGGTTCATGGGGTGAAGTTTTTTGAGGTCTTGGCGGCGGATGCGTCCACCAATTGCACGACGGGCCGAATCGGGAGAGGCCGGTAAAGGAAGGCCCTTTGACCTCTCGGGCGGGACTCCGATGGATTCATACGTCCACCACTCCCGGCCCCACTGACCCCCAGATTCCTACCCATTCCTCACACTCTTTTCTTTCCCAAAACTTCCACTCTATCCTTTCCTATATTTCCATATATATATATATTTTTTAAGTGAATACCTCGACCACGGAGGCCGTCAAATACCCTTCACAAAATGATATAGATCCTGAGAGATTTTACTCAGGACTTCCTGTGTGGACTTAACGTTAAAAAAAATACAAAAAGTAGTAATGTTTTGAGAACACCTCACTGACCCTGTGCTGAAGTGTTCGAATGTTGAAGAGTTATTGTATTTTTTTTTTCTTAAAATAACTTTTGTTACAGTTTTTTCAACTACAACACTAGGCACATGTTTCTGTTCGTAAAATAACTTTTGAATTCAGTTTTTTACAGGTTTTTCGACTACCACACTAGGCGTGGTAGTCGAAAAACCTGTAAAAAAACTATTCTGGTGTGCTTTAAATGATACTAACATTATTATGTTAGTATCATTTAAAGCACACCAGAATAGTATAAAAATGGCAACTAAAAATGTAATACCAATGAAGTGAAAAGAAAAGAAAAGGTTACTATTTATAAGGTAATAGTGGCATTATTCTCGGTTACAGCGTAAACGGCATTAACAGCATTAACAGCAGTAACACCAGCAAAATCACCAGCAACGCAAATGGCCATTGAAACCCCTGCCGTTGGGCTCTTTACAGAACAAGAGATAATCAGATGGTTAATTGGCTAACAAGCTTACCATGTCCCTTGTTGTGACTCAGTGGTCACTGGTCAACGTCCCAGACAGAGTGCATGTTTCATATTTTATAATTTGCATTAAAACTGGCCGTGTCTGGCGACCTTTGGAAACCGTGGGGTGGGCGACTTCCCCCCATGGTTGAAACGAAAATAGTGCGAAGTATGGTTGTTGTGTGGGTATCATTTAGTTAGATTGGGTATGATTAGGTTATATTCGATATGATCAGGTTAGACAGGATGTAGAATGTGTGCAACTAGGATTGGTAAATCGTTCATCTTTTAGTGAAGTTCTCACACTCGATTCACGATAGTCTCGGACTCGTTATGCAAAGCCTATCTTCACTAGTAACGTTTCCGAAATTTTAAATTTTTTATTTTTTAATTTATATTTTAATTTTTTTTATATAAAATTTTTTAATTTTTAAAAATTTTAAATTTATGAAGATATTTAAATTTATGAAAGTTTTACATTTTTGAAAATTTTAAATTTATGAAGATATTTAAATTTATGAAAGTTTTACATTTTCGACAGAATTAAATTTTTGAAAATTTTTAATTTTTGACACGTTCACACGGACTCGTTCATACAAAGCCTATCTTCACTAGTTAAATTTTTGAAATTTTTAACAAATTTAAAAAAATTTCGAATATTTAAAATTTTTTTAATTTAAAAATTTTAAATTTTAAATTTATGAAAATTTTAAATTTTTAAATTAAAAATTTTTGACTCGTTCTCACGGATTCGTTCATATAAAGCCTATCTTCACTAGTTACCTTTTTGAAAATTAAAATTTTTTAAATTAATTTTTTTTTTATATTTCTAATTTTTTTTTTTTAAATTAAAAATTTTTAATTTTTGAAAATTATAAATTTATGAAAATTCAACATTTTTGAAAATTTTTAACTTTTGAAAATTTTTCATGAATTCATCGCGACTTGTGAGGTCATCGCAACTCGTGAAGTCATCGCGATTCGTACGCTTCGTAGATCATCATGAAGTTTCAGATTCTTATTGTTCACAGATCAAGTGAAAGGTTTGTTTACGAGAATCGGAATGATCTGTGACTCGTAGATTGGGGAATGATCGGTACGAAGCGCTTCATATTTGAACTACATATCGCTGGACAAGAGTAATTGGGTATAGCGTACAAGAACTTTTTCAAAAACCCCAGGCAGACAAAGTGCAAAATGGTTCTACTCGTGTATATGGAAACGATGAAACTTCAATATTTCAGCGTAGATTGACATACGAATTTCCAATCACCGTGTGTAAATAGGGTCGTTTTTGCTAGTTACTTTAATGTAGCGGTAAAAGTCAGTAATTGACCAAAGTATCACTATAATATATCTACTCGATCTTAGAAACAAGAAAGCTTCAAAATCTCGATCGCATTTCATGAGGGGCGGCAAATTTCGATTAAATATAGTCAGTTTATTCATTTTACCTCTGTTAGCCATCATTTTGGTTATTTTATTAAATTGCCTAATTGCGAAAAAGAAAGAAGGTTTGTGTCTATGGAGGATGTTAAAGTGATAAAAAAATACATTGTTCTCAAACTTATGTTATAAAATTATGTGCTTTTTTAGTCCTCTGCTTACTATCTTGGGGGAAGAACATAGAAGACTTTTGGATCATAAATCTTCAGTAAAGTATCGGGGTAGATTGATGGGAATCGACGTTCTATGCTCCGACTAGTAAATAATGACTCGCTCCAACAAAACGAAGGAAATGTTCAAATAGAATGTTGGCAATTATATAAATTGCAAATCCGGCACCTTTTTCGAATTTCTAAATTCTATCCTGCAATCAAAATAAGTAGTCATTGCAACATTTCAGGAATTTTCTTTTTTTTGGTATTCGTCAAATTCGGTAAAAAAACATTGAAAGGTAACATAATGAGTAATTTAAGAAGACTATGGAGAGTCCTGTCACATATACGTGAACGGATGTTCATCTTTAGATTTTTTTTAAATACATACTCTCTAAATTCACTTTCCATCTTCATAATTCACAACACGTTACACAAGACAAAAATTGTACGACCTAATCGTACATAATGTGATTTCAATTTCATTTAATCTTGCACATTTGTCTCTGCACACTTAAGTGGAACATTTGCGCGGCCGTTTTCGGCCCGTTTCATTAGGATTTGAGATCAAAATACCCAACCAAACTGAAAAATTATTTTTGTAATCAAAAGATATATCAAATATCTACTACGGGTGTGAGTTACTTTATCTATTTTTGTCTTGAAATTATAAAATATAGGCCATTAAAGATTTTATTGTTTCATGATTTTAGAGGCAACTTGGGCAATTATTTG
Organism: Glyphotaelius pellucidus; assembly: GCA_936435175.1. Taxonomy (NCBI): domain Eukaryota; kingdom Metazoa; phylum Arthropoda; class Insecta; order Trichoptera; family Limnephilidae; genus Glyphotaelius; species Glyphotaelius pellucidus. The sequence continues at coordinate 40,867,030 of OW386543.1, forward strand.
TGAGTAAATGAATTGAGGCCTATATCTTATAATTTAAAGACAAAAATAAATAAAGCAGCTCACATCCGCACGAGATATTTGATAAACCTATTACAAAAATAATTTTTCAGTTTGGTTGGGTAATTTGATCTCAAATCCAAATTTAAGATTTGTATGAAACTGGCCGAAATGGGCCGCATATACGTTCTTCTTAACTTTGCCTATTGTCGTTTGCAATTCTGACTTGTGTCTTCTGGCTCGCAACTCACAAGCACATGCAAATAAAAACAGTTTTTTTTAATCTGCCAAATTTCGTCCATCCGCGGGTCAAATATTGCTGATTTCCCGCATGATTGTGAGATGCGGGATTGCAATCCCTAGGCAATATAATAAAAAATTATCTTTTTAAGAAAGGGAAGGAAAAGAAGTTCGGAAAAAAGGTATAAGGGGTGGTTAGGAATCTGGGGGTCAATGTGTCCAGGAGTGTCGGACGTATGAATCTATTCCTCCCGCTGCGGTGCAAGCCCAAGGGTCGAGAAAGTCAGACAGGAGAGGTCTAGGTTAGGTCTCCCTCAACTAGTCTCTCCCGATCCGATCCGCCCCGCAGTAGGTGTGCAAACGCATTCGCCGCCAAGACCTAGACAAACCTCACCCTATGAAGCCGGGCACCCCTGCTATATCACCACATGTGGTGATTGGTGTGTTGGCAGGGGTATTGGTTTTCCAATAATTGGTTCCCGCGGCGGTGGTACCCATACCTGCCTCCCTAATTGTGTGTGTTTAGTGTTTGGTCGCTTCCATAGGCGTCGCATATAAAATATAGAAATTAGTCTGGAAACGCGTGCGTCACTTCGGAGGTCCGGAGTGGGACGGGTTCTTCTTGTCTGTAGCGAGAAGGGTTTGGGTCTGGGGAAAAATGAAGTTCGGTGGTTCGGAGGTTCGGTGCACGGCTGACAGAAACTAATGGAAAATACGAAAATTGCGCTGGTTTTATTAATGAAATAAGTCTACAACAAATGCTTCATTTTGACTTGTTATGTTTGATAGCTAATTTATAAATATATTCATATAAAGGTTCCTAGGTGTGTTTTATTATTAAACCTAATTTTTTACCTAAGGCGACGTCCGCATAGGCAGGTGGCGTGCTTAGCGCCTAGTGCCTAGTGACTTGCACCCTGGCTATTCGCTAGGATACATGCGGACGTGGCGAGTTAAGCGATTTTTATGGGGTTTTAATTTTAATTGAGATGAATAGTAATAAAATTATTCGATCGCGAGTACATCTGAATAAAAGAGGAGAAGATAAAATGAAATGTTGCAGAAAATGATGTAATAATAATAAACTATAGGACCGTCTCAGGTCTCAGGTGAAGATCAAAACATGCCTATAACAAAAATAAACACACAACAAACGATGGAACGAAACCAACGATGAAAATTACATTAATTATTTATCTTGTTTATAAATGATCTTACAAATATATTTCATAATGTATCCATCTTACTTTTTGCTGATGACCTAAAATTTTTTTAAATTATTCAAAATATTTATCATTGCAACATTCTTCAAGATAATATCAACAAATTGTTAATTTGGTGTAAGGAAAACAGACTTTATTTAAATATCTCAAAATGTCAAATAATTAGATTTTCTCGAATAAAAAATCCAGTGATCTTTAATTACTACATTGATGACAATGCTCTTGAGACACTAACACAAATTAAAGACTTAGGCATCACTTTCCAATCAATCTTTCATTTGTTAACCACATCTCAGAAATCTTTAATAAGTGTTTAAATCCCAACATAGTATGTTAGAAGTCAACTTGAGTACAATTCTTCCGTCTGGAATCCACATTATAATATACATGTACATTGTACAAGCTGTTGAAAGAATAAAAAACAAAATCTTACGTTTTCTAAATTTCAAAATGGGGATTCCAACAATTATGTTGAACAACAGCACTCTGTTAAATAATATGAATATCCTCAAATTGTCAGGCAGAAGAATTTTCACTGACTTGGTATTTCTATATAAAATTCTACATGATTTAGTTGATAAACCGGTATTGCTTGAATTGATAAGCTTCCGGATTCCACAACGTAATACAAGAAGTCAGGATTTATTTCAGTGCAGAAATTCTTGGACTAACTACCATATGTATTCCTCTTTACCCAGAATACTAATGGAAGGAAACAATTACACAAAGTCCGTGGACATCTTCAGTTTATCTTTAAACAAATATAAAATATTGTTACTGAGGCAGTTCAGTTATGTACAATAAATATTGTATTTATTAACATTCATATGTAAAAGCCCTGAAAAAGGGCGTTGATCAATAAATAAATAATAATATAGCCTTTATACGTCTACCATGACGTATTAATAATGATAATGACTATTGTAATGTGAAATTAAAAAAAATATTTAAAAAATTAAAATGAGAAGATAGAACTGAAAAAAGGGTGATAATAAAAAGACAGTGAGGCGAATCCAGAATGAAAACAAATTGAATTGGGGCTGACCTAAGATCAAACTTGACTGACTTGGCGATAGGTGCATCTTATTTCTAGTACAACTCAATAAAAGGATGGAAATAAAGGGCTTTACAAAACAGAAACATAATGAAAAAAGACACCGAACCAACGATGAAACTAACCTGATGGTTAGCGTACGGCCTTCCCGCGGACCTTGTCGTAGCGGCCAATGTACTTGTCGCACGAAAAGCAGCGGTGACCGATGTCCCGCGAGCATTTCAAGAAGAAGGGTATGAGACAACAGCCAGCGACGCCACTGTAAATATCCAAATGTGATTACAGGTGTAACTGTGAAACAAAACAGAGGTATTCATTATCAGGGACCTTTCGGGACATATCCGTATTTTTACAGCAAATAATATTCAGCTCCAGATCAGTACAGTAAGGTGTTGCTGCCCGCTAGACAACATTTATAGAGAAACATACATTAGATGGTGTAACTCTAAGTGACCAGCTCAGGTATGGGGGCTCCATCGAAGCCAGAGTTAAGTTAGCCTCTCAGAAACTGGGCGTACTGTACAGGGCCCGCAGATACTTTAATAGTACACAACTGCTAACCCTGTACAAATCGCAAATGCGCCCCACGGTTGAATTTGGCAGCCACCTCTGGTCTGGAGCCCCAAAATACCTAAAAAAACCCTCGACTCTGTGCAGAAACGAGCGGTCCGATTGATAGACTCTCCTAACCTAACAAACGGATTGAAATCTTTAGAGCATAGGCGTCAGGTGGGAATGCTGTCGTTGTTCTACCGGTATTACGCTGGAAGATGCTCCGAGGAACTAGCGTCATTGATCCCTTCGGCACCGGGTCTCTTCAAGACCCATGTTCACTCCTTCCTCTCCTCAAAAACACCCTCCACACAGCATCTTCAAAGACGACATAGGCCCTGAGGGAAATTTTTTTCCTCAGGGCCTCCTGTGTGGAGTTAATGTAAAAAAAAAAAGAAAGGAAAAACAAATTCAAACCCGTTCCTATGGCTGCGTTCAACATAAGAACAGCATCAATAGTTTCTGGTAAGCCAAAGGCAGTCCCAGTGAGCAGTGGGACGGGAAAGTGGTCCTTCGAACTCTTCACATCGTCCCCACCAGCACAATCGCCAGACGTCACCCCTACGAAGACAGTGGTGGGAAAGTGGTGAAGAGACTTCTGAAGAACCCTGGGGACTAAGTAACTCACTCAAGCCGACAGGACCACAAAATAACTGGAGATCGGGGTCGAATGGAATCTTCCCTTTCACTGCTACCCCCACATCAGGGGTGGCGCAGTTGACAATGCAAGAAACTGGGCGCTTACAAAAGTACAGGCACCAGCTGGGCTAGTGCCAGGCAGGGACAGGGACTATTCCACCTTCTTACGGGGAGCGTACAACAGCACAGACGAAGAAGCAGCACAACTCTAGCTAATTTGATAATCAGTAAAAATATAAAGCACTGTGAAAGGCAGAAAGAAAGTGTTTTAATTCTTAATTTTTATTTTAACTTTATGAGTAAAATCTCAAATTGTAATATTTAATTAAATGAAGACAATATAAGCGAAACTCAATCGAAAATCTGAAAACAGAAAAATCAGAAAAAGATATTGACACCTCTGGGACTCGAACCCAGGACCTCTCGCTTTCCGGGCAAACGCGCTAACCACTGCGCCACGGTGTCGATATCCAATTCGGTCATTTTTAACTGTATCATACTTCGAGTAAGAACCACCCATACTATCTTCATTTTTCTTAACACATATTCGACCATACTATCTTCACTTTTTCAATTTACCACCCATACACACAATTTGGGAGGCGGGAATGGGTACTGCCGCCCCGGGAACCTTTATTGGATAACCAACACCTCTGCCATAGGTCACCCCAAGTGGTTCGCTACGTTTGGTGATTTAGCAGGGGTGCCCGGGTTCATGGGGGGAGGTTTGTCTAGGCGGATGACCAGGACATACTGAACCCCAGATTCCTACCCACCCCTTAATCCCTTTTCCTTCCCAGAACTCTCCTTCCCCCTCCTTTCCTCAAAAAACCCTCCACATAGCATCCTCAAAGATGACATAGGCCCTGAGGGAAATTATTTTTCTCAGGGCCTCCTGTGTGGAGCTCATGTAAAAAAAAAAAAAAATACTATCTTCATTTTTCTTAACACATATTCGCTTATATTGTCTTCATTTAATTAAATATTACAATTTGAGGTTTTACTCATAAAGTTAAAATTAAAATTAAATATTCATCCTAGACTTGCAGAAAAGTCAATAGGTGTCGCATATTAAATAAAATGGATAAAGACTTATCCAGACACTATCTAGATTGCATTTAGTTCGGGTTTGAATCTTGCAATCATTCATAAAGGTAGCTGCCAACAGAATATGTGTTAAGAAAAATGAAGATAGTATGGGTGGTTCTTACTCGAAGTATGATACAGTTAAAAATGACCGAATTGGATATCGACACCGTGGCGCAGTGGTTAGCGCGTACGCCCGGAAAGCGAGAGGTCCTCGGTTCGAGTCCCAGAGGTGTCAACATCTTTTTCTGATTTTTCTGTTTTCAGATTTTCGATTAAGTTTCGCTTATATTGTCTTCATTTAATTAAATGTTTTAATTCTCTTCATTGAAATGTTTTTGTATACACACAGTTTTCTAACAACTTGCGCGCCACCTACTGTAATTTTTATACAAATTTTGTAACGCCAGTGCTCATTATTACATATATAAAAATCTTCGCGGGCGAGCGCACAACAATCACCAAAATTTTACCCTAATCGGATGAACGGTACAGGAACGCATAGAGGAGAAACAAGAAACATACATATTTATATGTAAAGATTATTATGAAGAAAAAGATTCCTACCCAACAAGACAAATTCCAATACACCACAACCAGGTTTTAGTCCCCATTCTGGGCGACACGGTCGTGTGGCCGACGGCCTTGCAATAGGGGCACTTCAACATTGCGGATTCCTTGCCCAGATGCAATTCAGCAACGTTATCTGCAAAAAACACTATCATTAGCAAAATTTGTATTTTATAGTACTTAAGATTAATCCAAAGGGTTTTTTTAAACATTCGTGTTAAGCGTGGCCAGTTCGATCGAAAGATTACCAATATTTACATTAAATATCAAAAACCACAGGAAAATCAGGAGCCCCCGTTTGGGTTTCAGGACACAGTGATCCTGCCAGGGGGGGCGGTAATTCATCATCACCGGACGACTTCTGTTGAAGAAATGTAACCTTGATTGATGATTGGTTTGGTGATGTAAAAATCGGCACCAATGGTTTTTTTTTTTAAATAAATAACTAATTTTATTAATAAACTCACAATCTGGATTCGCCATTGTTATACGTTGTATAGGGTCAATAAGTGGCTATCAAATAAATTTATGTTCCACCTTATTAAAAATAAACAATAATATTAAAAATAAACTTGTTAACGTGTGACGCGTAACGTGTAAACATAAAGATGTAAAAAATAAACAAACCAAATGGTTTTCGTTCTCCTTTCAAAACTTGGTGTTGATTCATTATTGACCATGCCCAGTAGGTGCCTACCGAATACAATTCTGAAGCCAACGAGGAAGAAAGCAAGCACCCAGACAATCACCTATGTACAGTTTTTCAAATAAGAGTAGAAAACATAGGAGGGCGCCACTGTTGTTCAAGTGGGAATACTAAAAATATAATCATGGTGGTAATCTAAAGCTGTGTAACCTACATTTTTATTTACAAAATTTGTAGTTCCATTTTTTATATTTTCTACTGTTATTATACCTTGAGTAATTTTGGGTAAATGTATAAAAAATTTGGAAGTAACAAAAATAACCTATCTCCATTACACAATAATGATAAGTAATACAAAAATTACAAAATGGTTGTGATTACATAAACATTTACGTGAATATAAGTTAAAATTTGAACCAATAGGATGGTGAAATTCCCCTAAAATTTAAAACCAAGACTCCACGACCGTTAAACGGGGTTTTTGTTACACGTTGTATAAAGACTGTTTATTTTGTTTTTCTGATTATTACTAATAAAAAAATGTCTTTATTATATTGGTAACACTGAACTTCGGCAGATCAACGCATGCGCGAATCTCGTAGTTTTGACAAGTATTATTTGTGTAATGTTTTTAACATAATTTCTATTCTAATAACCAATTCGCTATTATATTAGTATAATTCAACATAATTACTGTTATTTGCGTATTTTAAATCATGTTGTTAACATAAAAATATAGGTTTTTTCAGTGAGTTTAATAAAACTTTCATAAAAGTAGATAATGTTATTTAATATAAAAGCCTTGTACGTGTATGAATAAACACAAATTACAAAAATCAACGCTTAAATTGTGCAAATATGAATCCAAAATGTCGGTTTTGTACGGTTAATCTCGGGAAATAATTAATTATTATTTTTTTATAATTTTTTATTGTATGAACGAGACAAAAGTGAGGTGACAGTTCGCTTGCAAATTCTTTGCATAAAACGACTATGTTTTTTTCATTTTTATTTTTATATTTTTTATTTTATGAAATTTTTCAACGGCTTATTTAAAAATGTTTGGGGTAAGTTTTTTTTCTACTTTTTTGTGTTTGAAGTTTTGCAATTTTTAAAGACTAGGTATGTTTTAAATACAAAAATCTAAAAGGTAATTTTATCAAGTTTCTAAAAAATGTTACATTTTGAAAACGACATTTTGCAAATCATTGATTGTTAAATCAAAATTCAATTTTCGAATAAACTCTTTTAATTAATTAATTTAATCGCAGTACTCACCCATGGTACATGGTACTAACGAAATTCGAAAACTTTGAATCTAATCAAAAATTATATTTATATTAAATAGGTACCTATGTTACGTACCAAATTTGATTGATTGTTCTTATAATATAGAAAAATGAATGTTTGTAATATATGAAAAATGAAAATTTGTAAAAAAAAATTGCAATAGGTGACACGCGAGCTGAAAATCTGAAGGTACCGGGACTGAATATGGATCTAGATCGCGGGAGGGGGGGTTCGCGGGAGAGGGAGGTGGGAAGGCGTGAAGTTAGAGGAGGAACGCGTGAGGGGAAGGGACATGGGAGAGGAACGGGAGGCGGAAGGGGAACGGGACGAATGGGACAAGAAACGCAGAGAGACACAATTTAATTATTAAGGTGAACGTCCTCGGTCTGCACCGGCCGCAACGCACGGCACGGCACGCAACGGTATTTCTATATGAATTAGTACAGCACTGCGTCCACTATCGGTATCGCCCGCACCGACCGCCGGCATTTATGAGCAAAAAATGCTTTCGTGCCGGTGACGTCAAACTGATTAATTCGCAGCGTGCATCGCTCACGGCCTCAAACTAAATATAAAATCCGGATACAATGGACGCATGCCATCGGCAAATCCGTTGCGTGCCGTGCGTTGCGTCCGGTGCGGACTAATGGACGTTCACTTTTAGTGGCATTGCAACGCATGCCGGGAACTCGCTAGTTATTAATAAAACAAGTATATACAACAGATAAACTACCCTCTTCGGCTATATAAGCAATGTAAATGTCGTAGGCCGATCGTAAAATCAGGCAGATCACGATGCGGCTATTTGTTTACAGTTCTACTGAATAAGGTGTTCATTTACACGGTCGTTTATCAATTAAATAAAATATTCACGACGCATTTTAGTAAGGCTGCAAATATTTAGAATGAAATAAATAGCGACATCTATGCTCTGGTTGACTAATCTTCTGCTGCGTTTAATGAATAATCAATGAGCTCGCCTACAAGACTATCGCAGCGGTTCAATTCTAACTCATAAAAAAGTCGCGTTTACGTGAGCCTGCATTACATTTTTATCATCCTTATCATAACTAATTTTACTAAAATAAGCAACGCTCGGCCCCCGGCCGTCGGATGTGATCTGACAGCCCGCCAAAGCGTAAGCAAAACAAAGATGGCCGCCGCCGCAGTGTCTGTCTACTGAGCGCAGTGCTGAGTGCAAGCGGTAGAAATCGATTCGAACTAAAAAGTCGTGGAAATTGTAATGCTAAAAGAAAACTTGTAATTTGAATTTGGAATTTCAGTGTTATTTTTTGAATAAATCAACGTAAATCGCTTATCGGCTTGTACTTTTAATTTGAAAGCGGTTATGGGTACCGCCGCCTATTTTTATTTTTTTTTACATGAGCTCCACACAGGAGGCCCTGAAGAAAATAATCTCCCTCAGGGCCTATGTCATCTTCGAGGATGCTGTGTGGATTGTTTTTTAAAGGAAAGGAAATGCGGGAGAATTCTGGGAAGGAAAAGGGTTTAAGGGGTGGGTAGGAATCTGGGGTTCATCTGGTCATCCAAGACCTAGACAAACCTCACCCCATGAACCCGGGCACCCCTGCTAAATCACCAAACGCAGTAATAAAAATAATAATAGAATCTTTATATAAAGATGCAAAAATCAGTCATATTAAACACATGTAGGATTACGAAAGATTTTTTAAATATTTATATTGAGGGATCAGTGGGATTTATCGGTTCAGTTAGGAGTTCTATCGAGCCGAGCCCTCTGATATGAAAATATCTGGAGTCGGTGAAGTATTTTCCCATATGGTCTCTGGTAGGTTGACGTGTTGTTCTTGTATAGTTTTGTATTTAGTATACTTATACAATGCAATTACATCGCGTGGATTGACTAGATGATCATTTGTGGAAAAGTGTGTGGAAGGGTTAAATTTTTCCTGTGGGGAAGATTTAACCCGGACATAAAGTCTAGAGAACGATTTAAAAATAATGGTCTGTCCAGGTTGTGGGGAGGGGAGTGCAATCCCACACATCCCATATAGAGTATAAGTACATATGTTATTATGAATAAATTAAAAAATATAATTTTTTTTTTATTTTTTTTTTATATGAAATACCGCACAAGAGTCCCAACTGCTCCCGTCTGGAGCCAGTGAGACTATTGCATCCCCAATTGGGGTATGTTGTGAGGCTGAAGGTAGTGGGGAGGGGAAGGAGATAGGGAAGAGGAAGGTGGGGAAGTACCTGGCTATTCAGATCTGGTCACTAAACACGGCTAAAGCCATTTCAAGCAACGTTTCTATTCTGAATGGTGGTCTTACACCAGGGCGATACTGATAGTATCTTCCACTCTGGAACGTGCCGCAAATATACTATATATTATTTTAAATGAATAAATTGTGAAATAACACAAATTAATCAAATAAAATTTATTTGCGCACGCCTTGTTCGAACCCGCGACCTTCGGATTGTGAGTCGAGAGTCTTGCCTCGGGACCACGGAGGCCGTCAATTAATAAAAAAAGAGAAGCATCATTAGATAACAGATATTCATAGAAAATTTAGTAAAATCTTTAATTGGGTTCTTGTTGTTCCATCGGATCTGAGATTGTGGGAGCCATTGTCTTTCTCCAAGACTAAGGAACCATTTATTTAATAACCCCTGCCATAGGTCACCCCAAGAGGTTCGCTACGTTTGGTGACTTAGCAGGGGTGCTCGAGTTCGTGGGGTAAGGTTTGTCCAGGTCTTGGTGGTGGATGCGATTGCCCACCTCCTGCGGGTGTTTCTTACTTGGCACACTCTACCTCTCTACCTTGATTTTGTGAGACAGCGACGAGTCTATATATTACGTCATTAATAATAGTTTAAATTTCCGTAATAAGTACCTACCTACCCATTTACATGAAATTCCTTTCTCTGAAATGTCCCAAATAAAACCTGAAAGTTTATATCTCAGTCATCGACCAAATAAGATCTCAGTAGATTACAATTCAACAATCTCTCTGGAATTGCGTTTTTAGGTTAGTATTTTCAATAAATAAACGACAAATTTTTGTTCCGAAATAAATAGATAAGTAATTTGTAATTTAAATTTGCACCCATCAAAAAGAATTCTTTTTTATTTTATATTTCGTCATATTTTTATAAAATATATAATAAAATTATTTTTTCAAATGTGTTTACTTACAAATAATTGCCCAAGTTGCCTCTCAAATCATGAAACATAGAAATATTTAATGGCCTATATCTTATAATTTAAAGCAAAAATAAATAAAGTAGCTCACATCCGTACTAGATATTTAACATACCTTTTGATTACAAAAATAATTTTTCAGTTTGGTTGGGTATTTTGATCGCAAATCCAAAATTAAGATTTGTATGAAACGGGCCGAAACGGGTTGCGCAAACGTTCCTCTTAATATTTTTGGTGGTTTGTTCATTAAACTCGAATATTGTTACACATTACGCTGGAATATTTCACATTACCTAAGCACAAACAACCTTTATTTCGTTTGATTAATTAATATAGTAGACGCATATCAAACAAGTTGTACACTACAACAGAATACTTTATCAGACAATAGATGGCGTTATTTCAGCTTCACTCCATTGGGAAGAGAAAATGTATTTCGGTTGCGGCCGAGCAGCGGCGCGGGCGACCTTGAGCGAGGTCGCAGACGGGATGTACCTCCACTACTTACAACCTACCCCACGCCACCCCACCCAACCGCCCAACCACCCTCCATAGGCCCACCCACAGGCCCACCCGCCGGCTGTACCCGTTTACCTTGCCCGTCTTGCCACCCACCTGCCCCCTGCAAACTGCAAAGGTTTAAACCAAACCAATACTATTCAGTACCAGTACAATACTAGTTTACTTGGAAAATCCGTATCTAATAATTTTATTCAATTTTTTTCTCATTGGTCATTTTGTTTTCATTGCGAGAATTTCTGTTTTGAAGTTAGTGACTAATATTGCATGCATATTTTGGTATCCTGGTGAAGAAACATGGATATTTTATGTAAAATAGTTGTGTGAATAGAGGTAAATATTTTCATTTTGCAATTTATTATTGAAGAAGTACCTATTAGATAATATTATTTTCTTGTGGCAAAAATAATGAGAATTTTATTAAAATAGAAATAAGATTTTATTATGGACGCTGGAATTGTTGAATGAAAAGGGCGTAAGCGATATTTGCTAGATGAGCATAAAAATTGTAAATTTATCGTACTATTGGGAGTTTTTTGTTCTAAATTGCTTTTATAATTTAATTTACCCAAAATTATTGAGGAAATGCCATTTTCATCATTGATTACCAAATTATATCAGAAAAATGTATACACATTAAAAAAAATATAAATGTAAGGGAAGAAAGTAAAATATACCTAAACGTTTTAATTTTAAAAATACAAGAGTAAAAAAAGAAATGAGAAAAAAAACCTTGGAGGCGCCGGGTATCGATCCCGGTACCTCTCACATGCTAAGCGAGCGCTCTACCATCTGAGCTACGCCCCCGGCGAGAGGTGAAGTCAAAATACATAATTTAAATTGATAATATACCCACTGAGATTTCTATTTATCGTGAAAATGCTTTTCGTGTAAAACAATGGCTGAAAATCCGTTTTAAATAATAAATATCACAAATCCAACGGAAAGATAAGTACAAAATAAATGTAGAGTTGAATACAAATATTTTTTTGATTTTATTCAGTTTACAACACTACAACAAAAATGGTAAGTATTTTGGACATTCAATAAAAAGTATTTGAAAAATTCCTCGTATCAAAATATAGTATGGATGGTAGGTACTACATATTCGTGATAAAATCGTCATAGTAATGACGCGCAACCTGTGAAACGTGTAGCGGGGTGGGGGGACTGTAGGCAGCAGACATTCGCCCTTGAGACGCCCTGGACGTTGCTCCGAGCTCCGCCAGGCGGCGCTAGCGAGGCCTCAAACCACCGTTTATATTTTATTTCGTTCCCAAGCCTCGATATAACGACCGCCGTAATATTATAAAATGACATTGTCAGTAGATTCGAAAGTACCTGGATTATGATACGGTTCTCGTTACATTGCCCTTCAAATTTCGAAGTCAAAGACCTAAGCCCGAACCCGTAATATTGTAATCTGCTTATAATTTTTCTAAGAATGGTAGGTAGATTTTTGTTACAAATTGAATTACATTATGAAACGTCACAAGCAATGGTAAAAATATTCATAAAAAATATGGCATAACTAGCATTTTAATAAATTATCAGATTATCAAATACTAGAAGAAAGTAGTGTAAGAAGAATATATGACGCAAATGTGAACGGTAGAAGAAGTAGAGGACGTAGAGGAAGCCCGAGGAGGACATGGCACGATCAAGTAAATCAGATACTTGAGTCGGCCCATGTCAAAAGTCAGAATAATAGAAGAGTATGTATGAGACGATGTATGAATGTGAGTGAAGCAAAGAGTGTGTGCCAGGACCGAGTTGTTTGGCGGTCCGTCCTCTCTGCCTACCCTCGCGGGGAAACGGCGTGATGGTTAGTTAGTTAGTTAGTATCAAATACTTAAGGATATTTACGCTTCATCGTAATAATCGTAATTTTTTCCAAAATATAAAATTTTTTCAATGTAGGCAGGTACCTACCTATAATTTTTGTAAAAATACATTTCGAAAAATTAATTTTTTGTCCGATGAAAAAATGGTGACCTTTTAAATCAGTATAATATAAATAGTAAGAAAAATGTTACATTTTTCATGTGGTAAATTAACAAATTTAATTAGTTAACAGATACGATACCTTTCCACCCCTAAAATATAAAATTAAGGCGTTGGTTTTTAACTATCATTAGAAGTAAAATATTTATTTACCCCTGGTGGGACTCGAACCCACAATCCCCGGCTTAGGAGGCCGATGCCTTATCCATTAGGCCACAGGGGCTGGTTCTCGAGGGGTGAAAAGTTCCCTTTATAAAAATGTCTTCTAAAAGAAACGGAAACTGAAAAAATATTCGTAGGCCAAATTTCTTGACTTGGAATATGTTTATTGGTTCACCCTACTTGGAGCCGGTATCGGTTATTATTTATTACATAGAAATGTAATTTTTGTAAAATATAGGAAGACGTTTCGAAATGCGTTACAATCCCCATCATTATATTCAAATTCGATCCAAAAAAGACAATAGATTCAGTGTTAATATTTTTCCTCAAATAAAACTTATTTGGCGCAAACTTCTAAAATAATATTTGGGGGAAGTTAAAATCTTTATGTTCAGCAAGAATAAACTTCAAATAAAGGGCATTTCATTTTACGCATTCAGAATAAAATTTTCACGTACGTGATTAAATTTCTGTTCTTACTGAAAAAAAGTGTTTTCAACACTACAATTTTTCTTTAATGCCTTCGTACGCTCTTATTGCGTATTTATGCCCCGTCACCCATCTGCCCGGATAGCTCAGTCGGTAGAGCATTGGACTTTTAATCCAAGGGTCCAGGGTTCAAGTCCCTGTTCGGGCGACTCTTTTTTTCAAATTTTACTTTATTTTATCTCTTCTTCGAAAGATATTTTTTGTTTTACCTTTTTTGTCTTCGGCATTACCTACGGTTGTTTATGGTCAGATTTAAAAATGATGACTACTATTAGAATTACGAACTATTTATGTAACTACAAAATAATTTCCCAAGGTTTGAATGGATATACAGTAAACAACATTCTCATGCTGATACCTTCAATTTGGGAAGCGGGTACGGTACCGCCGTCCCGGGAACCATTTATTGGATTTCCAACAACTCAAAGTGGTTCGCTGCGTTTGATGATTTAGCAAGGGTGCCCGGTATCGTGGGGTGAGGTTTTTACGGATCTTGGCGGCAAACGCACCTGCTCACAACTGCATGGCAGGTCGGATCGGGAAAGACTGATTGAAGGAGACCTTTTGACCTCTCCAATAGGACTCTCTCGGAGCATCGCCTTGCATCGCACACTGACCCCCAGATTCCTAAACACCCTTCAAACCTTTTTCCTTGCAAGAACTTCCTCTCCTTACTTTCCTAAAAAGACCATACAGTATCAACCCCAAACATGTCATAACCCCTGAAAGGAATCATTTTCATCAGGCCTCATGTGTAGAGCTTATGCTTATAAAAACCTCCGGCTTTGAAAAGATTTCTCCACCTAATTAACTAAACGATATAATGATATATTCGAAATATATCATTATATCGTTAAATAAAACTAACATTATTTTCCAAACCTTATAATCATATAAGAAATCAAATATAAATAATACAACGCGCCGTTTGTATTTCGTATTATTTAATAGTAATAAATCGTTAAATTTTGAATCCCGTATATCAAAGGTGATTTTAATTTCCCTACAGAATGTTTCAATATGTTTATTTCGTGTTTTTATAATCGCTTAACACCGCGGACCTCGAATGAATCGTTTTATTGCCTCTTATAAATACATCCCAGCTTTTGCTTTTCGTTTTAATAGGTCAATTTTTTTGCGGCGAGCACTAAATCGTACCCGGAATGCTGTCGCGTTATTTATTGCCAAATGTTATTATTTTTATTTTGTGTTAACACTGTCAGACGGATAGAGGCATGGTTTTATAATTTATCACAGTACAAAAGTAAATTTTTTTAAATCACATTTATCACACTCTTCAAAATTCCAGAGGTATTACGAATATTTAAACGTTAAAAAAATTATATGCATCTAACGATGCATTTAATTTTTAGCTTAGTTCGTAGTCAAGTCGAATATAACTCCACGATCTGGTCTCCCCATTTTAAAATACATTTAAACAGATTGAATCCAAAAAATTCAACATAAATTCCTAAGACGAATTAATTTCAAACTCGGCATTCACTCGGCATTTGTGGTATATTTATACCGTTGATGTTAAATAAATAAATTTCTGCTAGGTATTTATTTTTGTTGTGAATACTATTATGATCTATTGGTTATATTATATATGCGATTTTTCAACAAGATATTGTTGCACGTTACTTGGACAAAAAACTATGCGTATACGGAGTAACAACTAATATCTATTTTTAGTCATACTTATTGCTGACGATATAGTGAAATTTGTAAATCTGTGAGTTTCTAGGTCAAGAAACTGTTTTCAGCCAGCATTTTTTTTTAAATTAGCCTCATACAGGAGGCCTTGAGGAAAATAATACTTTGGGGATGCTGTGTGAGGGTCTATTAAGGAAAAGGAAGAAGGGGAAGTTTTGAGAAGAATGTTTTGTTTCGAGAGAATCCTGCTGGAGAGGTCAAAATATCTCCCTCAATCAGTCTCCCCTTATCCGGCCTGCAACGCAGTTGGTGGGCAGATGTATCCGCCGCAAGATCCGATCAAACCTCACCCCGTGAACTCGAGGGACCCTGCTTAATCACCAAACGTAGCGAACCACTTAGGGTGACATTAAATAAGTTGGTTATCCAATAAATGGTTCCCGGGGCGGCGGTACCCATACCCGCTTCCCAAATGTAACTTTTATCGTGCACTACGCGAGGTGTTTTGACAAAAGACGTCATTTTTATAACACATTTTTCAAATTGGAATTGATCACGTTCGTTTAATCTTTCTGGGTTATTATTAAATATTATCCTATACCCTATATCATGAAATACAAAAACTAACTAACTAACCATCACGCCGTTTCCCCGCAGGGGTAGGCAGAGAGGACGGACCGCCAAACAACTCGATCTTGGCACACACTCCTTGCTTCGTTCACATTCATACATCGTCTCATACATGCTCTTCTATTCTTCTGACTCTTGACATCGCCCGACTCAAGTATCTGATTCACTTGGTCGTGCCATAACTTCCTCGGGCGTCCCCGACTTCGTCTACCATTCACATTTGCGTCATATATTCTCCTTGCGTCATATATTCTATCTGAAATACAAAACATTTTAAAATAATCGAAAACTGGTTAATAGATGTGCAGACATCGTGGGTTGCGGAAGGGTTATCATTTATCAATTATTCTACTTTGAAAAAAAAAAATCTACAATATAATGATCTACAGACAATCTATAGACAACTTCCATTTAATATTTCAAAGTTTCCGATAAAAAGAAAACAATATTATGATTACATCACTCAGAATTCTGATTCCTTTTTATTTTTCTAGTTCTTTTTGTCTGCACAATGCCCGCTATAATCTTAGTAATTTTAGGTCCCCCAAATTATTTTTCAATCCTTGTAATTTACGACCTACGGTTCTGGTTTATTTTTCCTTGAACAAAATGGGGACCTGCATGATTAAAAAAAAAACATGTTAATATCGGGTTTTATTATGGGATGCTTGTGTCATTAATCTCACTCGGAAATAAAACTTAAATGTTCACTGAGCTGGTCCGTCCCATTGATGCATTTATTAATGTGGTTAGGCATAAACTATCACGATAGAACCTACATTATGCCCGCGCCAACAAAATGCTTTGATTTGTTCTTCGTATTGCGAGATCATTTACTAATGGAATTGCAATACGGAGAACATTTGAAGCACTTGTCCGCAGCATCCTGGAATATAGCTCCATTATTTGGGCCCCCTCTGAACAATATTCATGTCCTAGAAATAGAAAGAGTTAAAAAAAGATTTATGCGTTACCTGTATATGAAGGAATATACATACTACCCATTCCTGTTTCCATCGTTGTTCTCAACAGGAATGCTCGATCTTAATACATTAGAAGCCCGCCGACACCCGTACGCTCGTGGGAGATCCCACGCACTATTTAATGCTCTGAAAGCGAGAACTTCTTCCTATCAGAATGCGCCATTAAACAGGGCAATTCAACTGCTAAATGAGTCTGTATTGAGCATCCACATCTTCATTGTCACCTACAGAGAGTACAGTAACTATCTTCTGACATACGTCACAAGATAGTGAAACTGCCCCCATACTTTAATCATTAAATTTTGTTATCTTCTCCATAATATTCTGGAGTATAACTGTTTTATGGAGAACCTGATAAAATAAATAAGTAAATAAATTATGAATGTAAATCGAAACGTAGGGGAGCGGAAAAATGGTGACCGGACAACTCAGAATGAAATCAACTGGTTAAATAGGTTATTTTTCAATTATTATTTTTTTTATAGCTTATCATGACTTTTCAAAGAGAGGCTTTATTCTGAGTTGGCATGGAACCGAAAAAGTATATCTATCAAAAAAAAAATTAATTTTGAGGTTATAATATTGTAGATTTATTCCGTCGATTTTTTTAAAGGTAATGTATATTTTAAATTTACCTTGCTCGTGGTGGAAATTACTATTAGGATTCGAATGAATTTTATCTATATTAAAAATTGATCATTAAAAAAATTTTATAACGTCTTTTGATAGAGAGGGTAGAATTCTAAAAAGGTTATCACTGGTTATGTTTGGTGTCGCAGAGGCCAACCTTAACCATGTTTAATCATTGGAACAAGCTTTAAAATTAAAACTTAAAACCAAATAAATAAAATGTTAAAAATAAAATGTCCAGTTTTAAATGCATGTATTTCGTTCATAATATTTTTACATAACTCGACCTTTTTCGATGTAATCTGTTATAATTGATTGTTATCTGGCAATATTTCGGGCTAACTGTGAGATTTATGTCTAATTTTGGGATGTTACGGGCACTGCGCATTGGCTTACACAAATTGGATGCACATTTTAACAATTTGAAACATGACTCATATTTTTAAATTGTCTTCCACGGTTATCATTTTTAGATTATACCTGAAACAGAGGCTGCGCGTGTTTTTAAGCAGTGGAAAATTTATAATTAATTGTTTGTTTTTTAAAATGATTTTTCAGATACCATTGAGACATTGTTGAGGCTGTATAGTAAAAAGAAAATCGTTATTGATTGACTGTAGATTAAGTTCTGCAGAAGACAGTCAACAAAAAACGGATAAAGTTATTTTTATTAAAAGTAATTGTAATAAAAAAGTTGGGACACATTTAAAAAAAGACGACACCGTTATATTTATTATAAAACATATAACATAATTACACAAAATATTCAGGTTTTTACACACAGTGCAGGGTATTTTAAAGGTTATATTTTGTGGTGATTTATAGGAGGCGGAATGTGGAGGCAAAAACATTGGAAATGTATGGCGAGCGATATACTGAAATAGGCCAAAACTAAATGATCTTTTATAGCTAAGGCTGTTGGCCCCATAAATCAAATAAGACCGGTCAAATAACAATAGTTTAATTATTTTGCATTTAATAATTAGCGGCTTTTGAATTTTCGTTTTGCCTCCTAGTGATTATAGTCGAGATTAATTTATTGAAAAATTATTTTTTTTATATTATATTATTTATTTTAAAAATAAAAAAATAAAAAACTTCGATATATTTCCTGTTTGAACATTCGGATAGGAAATATATCGATGAAAGATTTAGTTTTTATTTTTAAGATTAAGCTTTTATTTTTAAGATTTAGTTTTTATTTTCTGTTCACAAAACAATGAGTTTATATTTTGGTTTTCTTTATAGTTTTAATATATTATCATTTTATTTATTTAAACTTTGTAACTTTTCTCAGTACTTTTACAACTATCACTATATTTAACTGCTTTACGGCCTTTATAACATTGTACTTGAAATGATGTTTACATTTGTAATTATTAGATACAATATTATGTTTTACAAAAAACAACAACTACCTAATGTGAACTAAACCAGGAAATTTGACTGTCCTAAAACGGGAAATCTCCTAGTTGGACGGTCAAAGTATTTGTTTATAATGTATATGTATTTTGTTTCAATAAATAAATAAATAAAATAAAATAAATAAAAATATCAAATGTATTTTTATTAGTTTAAAATTATTCGATTTATTTTAGCACAGAGTTAATCTTTAAGGCTCAGGTGTCAGGTGGGAATGTTGTCTTTTTCTAACGATATTTTAATGGAAGATGTTCCGAGGAAGGCATCAGGTAGGAATATTGTATTTTATACCGCTATGTCAATGAAGATGTTCCGAGGAACTAGCGTCATTTGCCCAACATTTGTACATGGTTGATATTTGTCACATGAGAAAGGGTCGTTTCTACGATTTGTTCTTGAGTAACATTTCGGCTGCAGAACAATTGCCGGCCTCTACGTGTTTCCTTCCTCCTCCAAGATGGGTCTCATAAAGACACTTCTTCCTTTACTCAAAAAGATCCTCCATGTAGAATCCCCAAAGATAACAAAGGCCCTCCGGGAAAATATTTTCCTCGGGCCCTCCTGTGTGGAGTTAATCTAAAAATATATTGTTATAAACTAGAATTTAAAGCCTCGATTACATTCAGCGAGTTTACAAGCAACTAGCCGGCGATTTCAGTATCTGCTAGTTAACTCGCTCAGTGTACCTAATCATTTTAACTAGCTAACTAGCAGATTTTACACTGAGCACTAGCAGATAGTGAATTCGCCGGCTAGTAGCCTGTAAACTCACTCAATGTAATCGAGGCTTAAATGTAGGACCTTACAATCGATGTCTGCGTACGAACGATTTTGAGTTCGGAATTTCCCACCTGAATTAAAAGTTTTGATTTGAAACCTAGTGTATTTTTACGAAATATGCATTTTCCATGTGAAATCAGTGATTTTATGTTGCTGTTCTATATATATATCTATTTTTTAATAATGTGAACTAACAAATCACAAAATTCAATCAACAGTGATAAATATAGGTATAATATTAAACAAAAAAATATTATATTATAATAAATTATGTGGGAGTGTTATTTATTTGAACGTATCAAATGACTTGTCATTACCAGTAAAAAAAGACCCGTCGCGACCACTCGTCGCAAAAAGTCACTTACAATAGGCTAAATAAAAATGAATAAATAACAAAAAATGTACGTCACTGGGCTGACATTAGGGTACTCACTTTTGACTTTGGGCGGACCTTCAATGCGAACAAATGATAATAAAAAAGTGACAGTCTACGCGCAAAATGACTTATCTTTGAGGATTAGATAGTGTTCGCTGTTTACCTTTGACTAGAAAGAGCGGATAATAAATACAGTCAGACTAAATTTATGCGTTATCTAGGGTAGGTCATAAAACCTAAAAATAATTTCTAAGTTACTAGTAATTCTGTGCACATTAAACTTAAAATTACTCTGAAATCACTTATAGTCTGTCTCACTCTCCGATACAACGACTTCACACCATGGGAAACCAGTTCCTGGGTGATGTTGACATATTCAATACCAACTTGGCGAGTTTTGTGGATCATATAAAACATTTGTTTTAACACTATCACTAAACACATCTTGTAAACCTATAAAATAGCTGTATTTTTCTTTTTTTTCTGTGTTTGTATGACTTTTACCAAATTTAATTTAATTTTTATTATTTCCTAAATTTTCAAAGTATCTATCAAATTAAAATTATACTACAAATCATGTAAAAGCCCTCCGGGCGTTAAATAAATAAATACATAAATAAGAGTAGAAAATATTAAAAATGGAACTACAAAATTTGTTAGCTGGCAACACCAATTTAACTGCCAAATATTCTTTTAAAGTGCAATGACATTGAACAAGTAGATCACTGTAAATCACATTTTATAAACATTTTTTTGTTCTTAGAAAAAAAAAATCGAACAAACGCTGTTGTTAAGGTACCTACTTAATGTCAAACATTTGATTAAATGATGTTTTACACAGTGATTTGCTTTCATTTAATTTAACATAAATTTGAATTTAATAGTAGGTAGAAAGGATGAATCATTAATGGTGAGTTTAGTTACACTACTTTTAGATCTGTATAAGTTAAATATATTCAGATCTAAAATTAGAGATATGATCTAAAGCTCGGGCAACGCTGTTCTTTATATTTTATAAAAATCGTTATTCTTCATTATGTTAACACAAAATAATTGCAAAGGTATAATAATAATATACCTATATGCAATTCTGAGGGGGTATTTCACCATCTTGCTCACAAGCACTACCAATAGGATAAAGCATTTTTTCGATTTCACCATCCTTCAAGGATGCTTACGTGGGTAGATAAAGTTTATTTTTATTAATTGGTACTTTGACCAGCCAGTAACGTTTACCGGGTACAAATTAGCAAAGTTTTCTACCATATTAGCAAAGTTTTCTACCACGGGTTCAATAAATATGACAGACAGCTGCTGTCAAATCATATTTGCATTACCCGAATTTTTCACGATTTCTACTTACGAAAATGCCGTTCTTGTAATCCATGACCAGCCTAAAGACAAAAACTCTCAACCACTTGGTGTGTTATTTTAATATATATATATTGAAGAATAATACAGAATTGTAGTACTTACATCATATTTCAACAACAATAACAAGTATATTAGGTTTTATGTCATTCTATAACCATATAAATTCCATTCCAACAATTTCCAACAAAGATGTACCATAATAATTTCATTGTTGTCAGCCGGAGATTTTGTTGGTGTCTGCTTGCAGATTTATAAAAAGATAGTCGGAGGCTATTGGATATAGCCGTCCAACGTGTGTTCGCTTCCTTCTGGACCCGGCTCTTTTAAAAGGTTTTTATAATTTGACCCAGTTCCCGAGGGTCAAGGGATTATAGACTGCAATCATGTTGCAATGTGACCAAGTAAGTACCTCTGAATATCATACTACTGTAACGGATATTTTTACAATCAATATTTGTACTATCAATGAATTCACAGGAACAGGGAAGGTATATAAAATGTACCTATATCCTCACTACATACCTGTAGTATTCATTTCCTTATTCCAACAGTATTCGATTTCCCCAACTGAAAAAACCAAGTACTGAAATGACTTTCTTCTTTCAGACGGAGAAAATGCCGAAGTAACCTTAACCAGTAACTGTTACAGAAAAGGTGTCTTCTGCAGGTGGACGTGCTGATTGAAGTGATTCTGTATGAGACCCTAGAAATTATGTACAACTGTGTTTTAAAGAGTAGATTCCCTGTACTTTTATTGTGAAAAACACTTATTTAGCTTTATGGAAACTGTAATAAAACTTCAGAATATTTTGGTATATCTGTACAATATATTTTTTTAATAACATGTGAGAGAAAAACATTTCTCTTTGTAAGAACATACCTAATACGGTAGATTATATTTAGTTTTTATAAATATATGGCAACATTATCAGGAGTCAGTGGGACGACGGCAGCCATAATATTTTATAATATTGTATGGATGAATATGAATGGTACAGACAAGTGATTGTATATTATTTATAATTATTCTCACGCAAGGTCATTTAGTAGATGTTGCCCCATGTGTAGGCACGGTGGGGCAAGGTGGGGCATTTGCCAACTCTGGCTGGGCGATGCATGACCTCTTAGATTGTAGACCAAGTTGCGTTTTCAAATTTACAGCACTTCAAATGACGGTTTTTCCGTCTTCCGTTCATGTTGATAGAGCCCAAAGCATGAATATGTTGTCGAAGCCTACTGTTTTCGGTATCTACTCTAGATTTTAATTTTTTGTCCCACCCTAAATCAATACCTAGCTACACCCATTTGTTCAACTACAAACATTACAAAAATTTCAATGAACTAGAACTAGCTAGAGAATAACTAGCTTCGTGTTGGGAACACCTTACTAAAATGAATATTCTAGATTGTAAAGTAAACAATACATTCTGTTTTATATAATCATTATGTTAGCAGCTCTGGAGACTCTGGATGGCTGATGGCTATTCTTTTAGTCTTCCTCATCCACAACGCACAGCGGTGTACTCCTCAATTGCATTTGGTTTATCTGAAAGTAATAATAAGGGATAAAACATTCATGAAACACTAACCACCTGCCACATTCCACCTGTGGATCAATGAGTATGCTCACAAATCAACAGCCAGTTGATTTGTGAATGGAGGGAAATAATTATGCCGAGTCTTCAATTTATGATGGTCCGATGCTTTGTGACCCCCTTGCACAACGTGTGAAACGCTTGTAAACTGTGCGACCCAAAATTTAAGTTTCTTGTTTTTGTAAAAGCGCAATGAAACCATGCATTATTTTAATTCAATGGCAAGCCAGAATTTAACACTAAACAAATACAAAATATTGTTACTGAAGTCGCTCAGTTGTACATAATATTGTATATTTTTTACTATTTCTGTGTAAAAGTCCCTAAAAAACGTTTTAATAAATACAATAGGAAATGTACAGGTTGATTTTTAAATATGCAATGTAAATGTTTTACCTAGAGCAGAGGCATCGATATTCCAGCCGCTGGTGGTGCATCTGGTGAGGGAGATCGTACATTTTATCATCGTCTCTATGTTGTCCAAGGGAACAGCGTTGCTGGGTCCCTATCTGATGAGGGTGCACTTTTGTCTCTCCAGTCCCTCATATTTCACTTCAATGTATTGGTTCACCTGAAGGCTCTGCAGACAAATACACAATAGATGTTAAAGACACTGTACCTAAACGATTTAACAGCAGAAAATCACAAAAAATAGCAATGAGGAAAGAAGAAAGAGTAAAACATTTTGTGACGCATGAATTAAGACAAATCTACAAATTCAACTAAATTCTTTAGTAATATCACTCAATAATCAATAAAACATAACAAAAACCCGTTGAACTTACCTTATAGTTTGCATAAATAAACCAATCCCGTTCGTAAACAACAATAAACGAACACTGTGTTGACACCATGTTGACACTTTTGACGTTTGTGATTTCATAGAAACAATGGCGTCAAAGACAGGCGTGGCAGTAGACCAAAATAGCTACTTGGCACCATATTTTCTGTGGTGAAATGCGCACGGGTTTTTGAGCATGATTCTCCTACCAATAAAGTTATGTGACCGGTAGTTAAGAGCAACATTTAAAGAGATTGGTGAAATAGCCCCTTAATATAATATGAAAAAATATAATAAATATTTTTTTCACTTTTATGCGGTCTGTTTGATAGATTCTCCTAACTTAACAAACGGATTGCAATCTTTAGAGCACAGGCGTCGGGTGGGAATGCTATCCTTGTTTTACCGGTATTTCAACGGAAGATGCTCCGAGGAACTAGCGTCATTGATCCCTTCGGCACCGGTGCATAGTCGGGAAACATGCCAAACGCGTGCCCGACATATCTACACGGTTGACATTTGTCACATGAGAACGGGTCGCTTCTTCGACTCGTTCTTGTGTTCAACAGCTCGGCTGTGGAACGATTTGCCGGCCTCTGTGTTTCCTCCTTCCTACAACATGGGTCTCTTCAAGACCAATGGTCATTCCTTCCTATCCTAAAAAAGACCCTCAACACAGCATCTCAGATGACATAGGCCCTGAGGGAAATTATTTTCCTCAGGGCCTCCTATGTGGACTTAATGTTAAAAAAAATTGCCTTTTAATTTTTTTTATAAAAATGTAGGCACAGCTTTATGATAATTATATCATATCCGATATAATTGCCTATATAGGATATGATATTTTCGGACACTGTTTTAAAGTCAAGATATTTTTTTCTGTTTCGCATATAGATACATAAAAAGGGGAGTATATATTTATTTGTTTAAACGCCATAAAATAGCTTTTACATTAAAGTGATAAATGAGATTAAATTTACATTAAAGTGATAGATGAGTGATACAATGTTACACAGGAGGGGTATCAGTATTATATTTAAGAACAAAATAAGAATGTATGAGTACACAAAAATAATATCGCTGAAATGACACATTATTAGAAGTACAATGAGATAATATTGAAAGAAAATATGCACTTGTGTAATAGTTAAATAATATACTACTTGGTTTACATAAGAACTGACATAAAACAAAATATGATGTACTAGCTTTTCCCCGCGGCTTCGCTCGCATGGTATTACGGGAAATTACTGTAGCGCTTGCACTTATCAATTATCTCCCCCCCCCCACCCCACCCCCATCCCCTCCCGCTTTCCATATATTCATTCCCTTACATTCAGTTTACTAATATCTCGCCTACCACCTAAATTTCATAATGCTATAGCTCAAAGAAAAAAAGAATTACGTTTCCAATTTTGTTCATTCGTTCGGAATTTATGCGCTAACAAACATTTCGGATGTTTATTTTTATTTAAATATTTGGAAGTTCGTTAATATAATAAAAAAATACTCTATTTATCATTCAGTCTTTATAATTGTTTTCTGACATTTATTCCAAGCTTGTCCAAAAAAAAAACGAATTCTAATATTTGAATTTTCTGCAGTAGTAGCTGACCAGTAGACTGAGTGCCTACCAGCATAGAGCCCAAAAATATATCAACATTGTTTCCATGGAAAAGATTTTTTTCTGACGTTAGCAAAAACTCGCTT
Organism: Glyphotaelius pellucidus; assembly: GCA_936435175.1. Lineage (NCBI taxonomy): Eukaryota > Metazoa > Arthropoda > Insecta > Trichoptera > Limnephilidae > Glyphotaelius > Glyphotaelius pellucidus. Next base: position 40,892,625 of record OW386543.1, read on the forward strand.
TTGTTAGCGACAGAAAACGTATAACAAATATAATATTTTTTTTTTTTTATTTTTTTTATTTAATATAGATATATAAGTTTACAGTGGGTTAATATAAATTACATATTGGTTCAGAAATTCTTTAAAATTGCAGTCTCACCAAAGAAGAAGCTAGTTCTTGTGCTTGATGAGCGAGTTACACTAATTATGACAGAAATAGAATGACATTATGCAATAGGTAAGTATATAAGGGAACAATTGAAACTTCTGGATCATCTATATGTGAAGATGTACATACAATGGGATATAGTTACATACTAAAATATTGTGCACTTTAGAGAAATTAGAAAAATCTAAATTAAATAGAAATAAATATAGATTGCCAATAAATAGAAAGAAAGAGAAAAACAGGTAATTATTTAATTAATTATTCCTGATGAAGTGTTGCTTCAGTTTGAGTTTCAGTTTATTGATGTCTTTGATTTTTTTTATTTCAATCGGAAGATTGTTGAAATACTTTATTCCTAAATAGATGTAATTGTTTTGCATTAGTTTGGTATTAAATTTTGGTATTTTGATGTTGTCTTGATATCTTTTTGATTGGTGGGTTTCAAATTTTTTGACGATATTATCTTTGTAAATTTGGATAATTGCATTTTTCTTGAAGATATTCTCTACTCGAGGCACCGTGAAATCTGCGAAAATCGTTTCTGTTGGATATGTGGAGGGTTTCTTTAGGATTACTTTAATGATTAGCTTCTGGATCACTTTGATCGGGGTAAGAATATTGTTGTATGAACCCCCCCATCCAATAATTCCATATTGAATTAATGACTGGATTAGTGCATAGTATACTCTTTTTAGATTGTTGGGTTTTAAAATATTTCTTAATCTTATGAATATATATATACACTTTCTGATACGCTTAACCAATTCACAGATATGGCTCTTCCACTTCATATGTTGTTCTATTATCACTCCGAGATATTTAATTTCTGATACTGATTTCAACGTTGAACAGCCTTGGATACATGTGATTTTATTGCATTTGTTATTGTGGATAATTATTTTAGTGTTGGGGAGTGTTTTTAGTTTGTTAATTGAGAAGTGTATGTAGTATGTTTTGTTAGTGTTCAATGAAAGGAGATTTGTATCAAACCAATGTTTTAAGGTGTTCATGCTATTATTTGCTTGTTCGTTTACTATATTCCAGTCGATCCCATTCACTATGATAGCTGTGTCGTCGGCATATGATATTATGTCTGCGTTAAGTGGTAGTTTGAAAATATCATTGTCATAAATTATAAATAGTAGGGGACCTAGCACAGTGCCTTGAGGTATCCCGAAATTGCTTGTTAGTGGTAGACTTAGGGAGTTACTTATCTTGACTACTTGGTATCGTTCAAATAGATAGCTTTTTATCCATTTTAGAGCTTTATCGTTTATCCCAACACAGTTTAATTTTTCAATAAGTTTATCATGAGAAATACTATCGAAAGCTTTTTTAAGATCTATGAAGATTCCAAGGCATTTCAAAGATTTGTCTAATGTGTTCTGAATAATGTTCGATAATTTGGCAATCGCATCTTGGGTACTTCTATTTTTCATAAATCCATATTGGTTGTCGTGAATTATGTTATTTTTGTTAATAAATTCAGTCAATCTTTTTTTGATAATTTTTTCAAAGATTTTGGCAATGTTTGAAATCAGCGATATTGGACGATAATTTGTCACTTCTTCTGGGTTGCCAGATTTATGAAATGGAGTGATGATATTAATATTTATAATTTCATAACGCCAGAGCTTACCATCATATACAACCTGTAGTCTGCGCATATAATTTAGCTTTATATTGGTGAAAAAATTATTAAAGTCTTTATATTGTGTTATGCGTGAAAAGGTCATAAACAAACTCGAGCAGTTTCGCATTTATAATATTAGTATGAATATGGATATGTATGAATGATAAAAGCTAGTATTTAGGTAAATAATTATTTAATGACTGTTGACACCAACAAAAAAATAATGTGAAGTACTTTTAAAGTACAGAAAGTTACAATATGTTATAATAATAGAGAACATTTAATTTTAACAGAATAAAAATAATGTGAAGTACTTTTAAAGTACAGAAAGTTACAATATGTTATAATAATAGAGAACATTTAATTTTAACAGAATAAAAATAATGTGAAGTACTTTTAAAGTACAGAAAGTTACAATATGTTATAATAATAGAGAACATTTAATTTTAACAGAATAAAAATAATGTGAAGTACTTTTAAAGTACAGAAAGTTACAATATGTTATAATAATAGAGAACATTTAATTTTAACAGAATAAAAATAATGTGAAGTACTTTTAAAGTACAGAAAGTTACAATATGTTATAATAATAGAGAACATTTAATTTTAACAGAATAAAAATAATGTGAAGTACTTTTAAAGTACAGAAAGTTACAATATGTTATGATAATAGAGAACATTTAATTTTAACAGAATAAAAATAATGTGAAGTACTTTTAAAGTACAGAAAGTTACAATATGTTATAATAATAGAGAACATTTAATTTTAACAGAATAAAAATTTGTAAAAAAGGTGACTTGTTGGTAAGTAGAATCGAGCAAATTGTCAATATCAAATTCGACTATTCATGAATTCGCATTTTTATTTGCAAATCGTTGAATTCTAGGAATTGGCTCATAAATAGAATAATTTAGTTCTTCAAAATTCGCAAATTCACTTTGTGGCATCATTAATAAATTTAATGAAAACAAATAACTCTGTGTACACCACTATTTAATTAACAATATCAACATGTTTCGAAAACTATGTTTTCTTCCACAGGATAATAAGTTAATAAAAAATAACAAAAGACAATCAAGTATAGACTAATTAGAACATAGACAAAATATTAGAAAGGAGAGGTGATTAAATACTTAAAATATCATAAAAAACAATTATATAAAATAAAATACCTATAAAAATTATTTTAGGATGGGTAAAAAATTACATAAGCATAATAAAAAATCTTTTTAAAACAAAACAGGTAGTCTAAATAACAAAATAAATTAATATAAATATAAGTATTAATACGAAAATAAATAGAATAATTTTGTATTGAGATTATTCCGTAGTATTAGTCCTTGCGCTAATAGTCATTAATATAGTACACGAAGCTAAGCCTTCTGTTACCAGGACTTTAGACTTTAGACCAAGACAATGTCTTATGAATAACGTTGTGACCTTTCTGAAGAGGCGAGGAGAGATTAATTTCTGGGACAAAATTACAACGGATCGTAGGAAACTCAACATTTTTCTATAGTAATTACTTCCAGAAAGGGAAAAGACTTCCTCACATTATTTTATGTATAGAAATGTGTTGACACGATCCCGCGAACAGTTCGCTAGATAGCCATAAGCCGCTAAAAATATATACTAAAGGAAAGCCTTGCACCAGGGTAACATAGAATGCATCTTTAATTTTAAATGTATGCATGGAATACCACACAAGCTTGGAGTATTGAGAAATAGCGGTTACATATTTTCAATGGCACAAAAAATATTTATTGGAAAATTAACATTTGTTTGTTCTTTTCAAACATTCGTTTAGCAACTGCAGAGCGAACGTGAAATCTATGCACTTTAAATATTGACACTAGCATCGCATCGCGGTACAATGGCCGCGCTGTTTTCAATAGAATTTATTAGGAAACACTAGCGGTAGCCCGATAGCGGATAGCGGGGGACAAAGAGAAAAAAAAAAACGCCACGCAGCCATTGACACGCTGACATTGAAACACATTCAAAAGTCACCTGAATGACTAATAGGTACAACTGTCTCACGCAGGGTTGCCAGTGTTGTCAGGTCACAACATAAAATAAAGAAGGAAACTAGATGTGCCTTCTTTACAAATTTGGATGGAAACAAATGGTCGCCCTCAACAAGCGTATTTGAAATTTTTTGGGAGTCCCAAAAATCTTGCATTTCTGCCGGATTCTTAATTAAATATTTAAAGTAAAAGTGGATTAAAAATGTTTAATTTAAACCTTAATAAAAAAAACTTTTTTGGCTCACCTAAAAAATTTAAAAATGACAGGTCTCACTTATTTTTTGCTCACTCTCTCTGTCTCGCCTGATATCGCAGATCTCCGTCGCATTTGAATTTCGTAATCGTGATGGTACACAGTTTTGTATTGAAAATTTAAGGCCCGACTAGTCAAATATTTGGATCACGAAACACACCCACAAGGCATTTTTTCTCAACGTCCAGTCAAAATATGACCATTAAATAATAACCATTAAAATGTTTACACATCTGCTCTGATGATGGACACTGTAAAGCTGTCCGAAACATTGGCCAAAAAAGGAGGTAGCGCCACACGGCATAACACTCCAAAAACAAATAACGAAAATTAAAAATTTTGTACCATGGCCAGATGGCACGTTATATCATCGTCAGTTGACTGTGGTCAAAGGAGTTATGGCCAATAGTATCATGGTCAGTTTTTCATAGGCCAGTGGCCACGATGGTCAGTGCAACTATGGCCAGTTTCACGTTGGCCAGTTGTTCTATATCCAGTACAACTTTGGCCAAGTTTACGATGGCGAGTTTTTTTTTACTACCAGTACGATGCAACGGCCCGGCCAGTTGTCCAGTTCAACTTTTGCCAATTTTACAAAGGCCAGTGCAACTATGGCCAGTTGAACCAAGGCAAATGTATTATGCCCTGTAGAGCAATATTCAGTAGACCTACGTCCATTAGATACATCACAACCTCAGTTGGACAAAAACTGTAATTTTTTTCAAAAACGACCCTTTGAATGCAAAGAATTTCTTTTGCTTATTTCTATAACCAAAATAATTTTCAGAGCCATTTGTGCTGTATTTCCGTAGATACTTAAATAACAAAGTTCTAACGTCAGGTTTTTAATTCTCCATTTATTTTACAAGGTTCTAAAATCACTTTGAACCTTTTGCAATTGCCATTTTGTTTGTATCTTAACAGCTCTTCGACTTTTACGAGGCGCGGTTATAGTCCGTCACTTTGGTAGGATAGGGTTCTAACTTCACCTTATATTTTGAAGTTTCAAAGTTTGTAAAGGCGAATTCTCATAATCTATTTAACAATTTTTGATTTTGAGGTTCATTCTTCTGTAAAGTATTTTAGTTGAAAATATTTATTTAGAACGTGGCCCTATCTTGGGAAGGCATTTCGGAAATGTAATTAGAACCTTATGTAATAAATTAATATGCCCTAGCTGGTTGCATATGGTTCTATTTAGTTTAGGTTTGTTCTAAAATGAGAAGAATACATATTATGTTAAACTAAACTGTTAAACTAAAATACTTTACCCCCAAATGCCAAGAAGAAAAACCCTAACAAATAATTACAACAATGTATTATTACTGTACAACATTGCTGCAGTTTTTCATTGACTATTTTATGAACCTTAAATCAGGGAGTGTTCAATTACACATAAATATTTTTTATTTATTTTTATCTGTCAGGTAGACTGAGATGTCGATTCGTAGAGTGAAGAGGTTTCAACAAAAAATATAATATACAATAAAAACACTTAAAATTTGTTTTAGACCACTTTTATTTTCACTCTACAGGTTTCGGAAGACCCTTCCTTCTTCAGGAGAATATTGTAACTGTTACAATCAGTTACAATATTCTCCTGAAGAAGGAAGGGTCTTCCGAAACCGGTAGTGTTAAAAAATAAAAGTGGTCTAAAACAAATTTATGTGTTTTTATTGTAAATTATGGCGAGCCACAAAGTTAATGCTTTTTACAAATATGAAAAATATAATATGTTATTAAATAATTGCATTGATAAAGTTAAACATAAAAACTTTAATTTTCAGAAATTAAAAAAGGGCGTCTTGACGCTTTAAACAAAAACTTATCTTATAGTTAACTATTTATATTTTTTAAACTAAGTTAGATTTATTCAAATCCTTGGGTCGCCTTCAATCAGACTACCTATTTAGCACGCATGTAAATGAGATAAATAATTTTTATTATTCTCAAAGATTTATTTCACTTCTGTACCTTTTGATAAACATACATAATTTATTATAGTGATTTAAAAATATATAATAATAAGAATGCAATCAAAGATCTTATTATAATATTAAAAATAATTTATAATACGTTATTGTCAAAGCCTAATTTTATATTTTTCCGACAGATGTCACTAATCTGACCATATTTTCTTCAATCAATTTGCAAAAATTATTTTTTGTATTTTCATTTAAAAAAATTGTAAAATCTTTTAGAAAATAATATAAGGAGGTGGAGGGGTAGTCTTTGAAGAATGATTTAGCAAAATTAATATAAGGAGGTGGAGGGGTAGTTTTTGAAGAATGATCTAGCAAAAATAATATAAGGAGGTGGAGGGGTAGTTTTTGAAGAATGATCTAGCAAAAATAATATAAGGAGGTGGAGGGGTAGTTTTTGAAGAATGATCTAGCAAAAATAATATAAGGAGGTGGAGGGGTAGTTTTTGAAGAATGATCTAGCAAAAATAATATAAGGAGGTGGAGGGGTAGTTTTTGAAGAATGATCTAGCAAAAATAATATAAGGAGGTGGAGGGGTAGTTTTTGAAGAATGATCTAGCAAAAATAATATAAGGAGGTGGAGGGGTAGTTTTTGAAGAATAATCTAGCAAAAATATAAAACGCGTCAACCAAAAAGGTTCTCATTAGCGAAGTGCATAATATGCTATTGTAGAATATCTAATTATTTCGAACGTTTCGTTGATAAGAATTCAATCTCGAATACTCTCCCATTCCCATATCGCTGCGTCCCTTATTAATAAGGGGCGAGGGATGCTATTGGTTAGATGCTGCAGATAGTCTGACCGATATAAGGTCATATGGTATCTCGAGAAAGTTGAGTTGCCTTCCGGTCCTACCCGTGCATCTTCAAGAAAAGCCTCTGGCAGGACACAAAGTGGATTCTCGAAAGCCATTTATTAAAAGGTCCGTTAACGGTTGAGGGAACAATTAGTTTCCTTTGGGTTAGGGGCCATCCATAAATTACGTCACACGAATTTCATGATTTTTTTCCCCTACCCCCGTCCCTGTTACACGCTGTCACATTTGTGAGACCCCCCCCCCCCCTAGCGTGACATCACACTGCAATTTTACGTGTAAAATTAATAAGTATTTTCAAGTTTTTCGTGGTGGTCATATTTACCGCAACGGAGGGGGCGAGATGGGATATTTTTGTGTCGAATGCAATATCTACGGGGAGGGGCTCTTTGGGATTTGGAGATATTTTTGTGAATTCACTCACAAACACTCCTCCTGCGGGGAGGGGCCAAATGGGATACTACAAGGTGTAAGTCTGGTTTTTAGAAACTCGCGAGAATATGTGTGAAAGAACACGTGGTTTCATTATTGTTTTCTTTCCTTTTTAAAATTCTTACAATCAGACGAACATGTCAGGAAAATTCCTGTCATCTAGTAAGCCTAAATGCATGTGATGTCACAAAGCTGATGACCCCCCGGAAGCCTTGTCACACTTCTCTGCACCCCCCTCCCCCTTAAAGTGTGACGTAATTTATGGATGGCCCATTATTTATTGAAAACCCGTTAGTGTTGTGTGTACAGTAGTTGTGTACTGTTTACTCTTATTGAACTGTGTCATACTTGCAAATTGATTGTACCTACTCTAAGTAAAGACTGATTATGTTTACCGTCAAAATAGTTGTGCATTTTCTTTAATTATACCGCTGCACTATTGTATATTGATAGCCTCCACTGAATTACCTAGAATTTAACAAATTTCTAAAATAATTAGCTGGCATGCGGCATCACATCAAACAGATCTGATAGCAGATAGCGCGGGGAACTGCTCAAGTTTAGTATCGAGAAACTTTTACGAATTGCTATAAATACTCGCAGCTAATTGAAAATTTCATTGAAAACAGTTCCTAGTCTCCACGGAGCTGATTGTTACGAGATAACCATTAAGTTGCACTGACAGAATCTCTTGTAAAGTCATTTATCTTAGTTGGCTTCAATTATCGCGATTCCCAAGGTTCAATGTGGGATGAACTGCTTACGAGTGCATTTTACACTATAATACCTAGGTAATGCACGCAAGCTACACAAGTACAAGAGCGTGCCGTTTATATAGACCTGTGATTCCCAAAGTGGTGCACGGGAGACCCGACGGGGTTCCACGTAGGCGCGATAAGAAAAGAAATGGGGGATCCACAAATTGTAAGTGGGGATCCACATACTGAGACCCATCCCGAGCCCCATATCCATATCCCATTCCACCCCCCGCCTCATATCCCATTACGTCCCCTCCATAACAGGTGTACAGCGCACTTGTTGTACCGGTTATGCATGAGGTCTTAAAACGCCCAGCTAGGCAAGGGGGGGGGGCGAAATGGGATATGGGGATACTCTACCCGTATCCCGTTACGCCCCCTCCGTCGTGGCAAATATAATCTCGAATACTGGTCCATTTTGTCCGCGTTTGAAAAAGTCGCAGCTCCGGTACTGCTCCGTTGTGATAGACCACACCTCGCCATTCAATATTCAGTACGCGTGTCGAGTTTTGGTAATATGGTAGAAACGTATCAGCACCACGTCCACCGTGACCAGAAAAAAATTGATAGTGGTCTACGAGAAAAAAAAAGTTTGGGAACCTCTGACATAGACGAAGTGAAGGGAAATATCGGGTGAAGATAGTGGAAGCAGTATTTTTTGTTAATGATATCTGATTTAGCCAAGTAATTGTCGGTGGATCAACTACCGGTCACCCTTTTTTCTAAATCTAGCGATTTTACAAATTTACCCTTCACCCCATCGCTTTGCACAGCAATGTAAGGGATGGATTCGTACGTCCGTCACTCCTGGACCCCCTTACCCCATATTCCTATCCACCCTTCATACCTTTTTCCTCCCCAGAACTTCCTTTCCTTTCTTCCCTTGAAAAGACCCTATACACAACATCCGCAAAGATGACAATAGGCACTAAAGGAAATCATTTTCCTTGGGGTCTCCTGAGTAGAGTTATGGTAAAAAAAAAAGTTTATCTGGAGTTAAGGTAAAAATAAAGCAATTTCTAATTCCGAATTTTTTTTAAATGTATAGTCTGCCAGCGACCCAGGTGTTGAAAGGTCTTAAATAGGTAAATTGGCAACATCGGTTGGCAATATTGGATTTTTTATTCAGTGACTTCAATATCATGATGAGCACCTTTGAATTAAAGATCAATGAGCCGCGTACGAAGTCTATTGAATCGGATGATATGTAAATAAACATTTTAGCAAAGGTTACCTACAATTCATAACACCAACAGAGACTTGACCGCGTCAATAGAACTGTCCATCATCTGGACAAGCGGCAAATAACTATTGATTATATTGCTATTGATGATATATCAATTAAAATGACCTCATAATATTGTGCCGTCATGACCTGGTGTATTATTTTTGTCGGAGTCGTAAATAAAATCCATGTTTTAAAAAAACCAGTAATATTTGAAAAATTAAAATAAAACTTGCGGCGGATTTGACGGTGATGCAGGGGCAGAATTATGAAATTAATAAAAATATTAAGAAGCATTTTTCATTAAGTAACGAATGGAAAATGTGAATCAAACAGTTTTGTCAAATATTTTTTAACGGTTTACAATTTACAGGACATTTCAAAGCCTGTGTTGGAAATTGTTGTTAAAATTCAAATTCCAGAGATAAGGGCTATGCAAATTCAAATGAAGAGATAAGACTTCCTCTTCCCCATCTCCTTCCCCTCCCCATTAGCCTCTGCATCACAACATACCCCAATTGGAGATGCCATAGTCTCACTGGCTTCAGACGGGAGCAGTTGGGACTCCTGTGCGGTATTCATAGAAAAAAAAAGTTTTTAATACCGAATAGATTTCCTGGACAAATGTGGGTTTTTTTGTGGGGGTCGGTCCACCAGAGAAATGAACAAAGAAAGGAGTGTAATTAGAACATAAAACCGGTCAGTGGTTGAGTGGGTATCGCGTTTTGGTCCCACCCGGTCCCGTGTTCGATTCCTCGGCTAAATCCTCCATCACAACATTTTCGGTTTTCTATGGTGGCAGTAGATTTTCTAACATTGTTGGGTTATTCGTAACCGGGGAATGTTTTACTTTTTTTTTTTTTAAAATTAAAAAAAGGTGTTAATGTAAATGAAAGAAGAAGTCGGAGACGCCCGAGGAAAACATGGCACAATGAAATGCTCGAGTCGGGCCATGTCAAAAGTCAAAATAACAGAAAAAAAAGATGAATTAATGTGAATGGGGTAAGGAGTGAGTGCCAAAAGCGAGTTGTTTGGTGGTCCCTCCTCTCTGCCTACCTCTGCGGAAAAACGGTTTGGTAGTTAGTTAGTTAAGAGGAAACACAGTCGCCGAGAAATTTGAATAATTGCCTCTCTCGGTTACTTTGTACCGGTAACTATCACTCGATGACAGTGTATCCGAGGAACACGCTATTTTTGAAACCAGTTCCTATTGCAATAAAATGGTCGAACACAGACACTAACTGGGCGAAGCCGAACCAAAAGCCGCCCGCAGGGCCTAGTAGCGAAAACCTGCGGAGCGGGTTTTTAACTGCTAGTAATAATAATTTTACTAAATTGTCGCTGTAACTGCCGCTTTTACCACTTCAGGCTGATAATACCTAAATAAATCATTGAAAATTGATGTGTTCACCATTTTTCTCCTCCAAAACTGGACCAATTAAAAAAAAAATATGTTTGTATTAGAAGAAAATTTCTAGTTTTGTATACTTAACGTCCGTTGATGGCGTTCAAGCCAGACAATTTTAACGATTTTTAGAGGGTCCTAACTCCTGTAAGAAGTAATTTATCAAAAAAAATCAAAACCTACCTCACCTACCTACCTACCTACTTTAACATCCCTAACTCCTACTGTTTACACATCACTACGGTAGACCATGTGACCTCAGAGTGAGCTCCTGCAACGCGGGCTCGCGAAGCAAGTTTTAGTTTGGAAGCGGAACCTGGAAGTGCAACACACCTGACGAGCGGGAAGAAACGGATTGGAATGCCGGGTCCACAGAATCTATACTACGACGCAGTGAATCAATATCTCCACGTAATGTTAAATTTCAACTTAGATTATTTTACGATATGGTTTATTTTATTCAAGTAAATGTTTTCTTGTTTCATCTAAACAAGATGGCGCTCGGGTATTTTACATTTGACCTCATAGATTTGTTCTTATTCACAGATTGTGACTAATCACATTTTTATTAAAATCATTTTGGCTCTTCGAGTCTAATGCACGCCTTTAGAGATTGCAATTATTTATAAGTCAACTCATGATTGTTCTTTCAAGTAAAATAAATTATGTGTTTGTATAATTTGACTTTCATTGCAAAAAGGTTCCTGTCTCATGCTCTGGGTTTTAAATAAGATTGCTTCACACACCATATGTTACACTACATTTTAAATACTTATATATTTTATCATTGCATTTGTCACATTTATGACTCCCCATCCTATAATCTTCGTTACATATGCTAGTGGTCAATATCTACTTTATATTTAAAAACAACACTTGCACTTGTGTCAAAACCAGAGGGCAAATTGGGGAATGCGTTTGTATGGACAAAACTAACTTTTTCCGAATTTTTGAAAATTCTCGATTTTTTGTGGGGGTCCCTTTGTCAAATCATCAAAATTCTTTATGACAGAATTTTTATTCCACTTTCCACAATCCTACCCTTTTACAGTTTCCAATGATTGAGTCTTGGATTGGAGCTTTTTGCAATCATTAGGTAATGCGCTTCAGTAATGACACATGACATTGCAATTTCCTGAACTCATTGCAACAAGATCCCTGAGGTTTCAATTTCATCAAGTACCTGCAATCTTGAAGGATACTTCAGACTTCAGCTCTGATATCCTGTGGCTTTTTTAGCCAACTTGCTTGGATGAATTTTGTAACAAATTACTATATAGAATATGTCTTAAGAAAGCGACTGAAAACATTTCCACTTTTAATTATTTTTTCCTAAGAGACGTTTTAAAATACATTGGAACTTACTAATGAAGTTTTAAATTTTACACGCATTGTTTATCAGTTGTGTAAATTTCAAAACACCTTTTTGGAAAAGGTTTAATATATAAATGTAGAAAACTTATAAAGGGGAAAGAAATTTTTGGAACAGTTTTTTTTTTACATTAACTCTACACAGGAGGCCCTGAGGCCTTAAAAGACATAAAATTAATATATAAATTCCTTTCTCCGTAATTTTAATCCTCGCCGTGCAAAATAAAGCGACAGCGCAATTTAAAACTCGATTGTTTTACGCCTGAATCGTCAGTTTGGACAAATGATAGGAACAATAGGGTGACAAAAGCAACAACGAAAAATTTCTAGATGCGACCGTTTCTTTTATTGACTTTTCTGTTTTAAATTTTCGTTTGAGAGTCGCCAATATTGTCTTCAATGATTAAATATTACAAATTCAGGTTTTACTCATTAAGTTATTATACGTCCGTCACATTGACCCCCAGATTCCTACCTTTTTTCTAGAAAGAGTTTCGATTCACTATTTTATAGAAAATTTAGATCTAGTGTGGAAAAATATATATTTTTTTTAAACTCTATTTTTATAACTTTTGAAGGTTATTCCCATCAATGTATTTCATTGAAGAAGAAGATAACATCAATAATCTAAACGAAAATATGAAAGATAACAAGACATAGAAAAATAGAAAAAGATAATAGTCACAGCTATAAAGTCAATAGTTCCATATAAATAAAATCGGATATGTTACGCTATATACAAACCAATTCTTAGAATGATTGTTTACAATAAAAAGGGTCGTTGCCTATAATATGGAAAAAATATTGAAGATAATATTGTTAATTCTAAAATTTTAAATATGAGATTGACAAATATTACGTTTTGACAGAAGGTGGCAATGGCGGAATTAGTAAACGCGCACGTCCTGGTTGGACGAGAGGTTGTGGGTTCGAGTCCCAGTTGCGACCATTATCTTTTTCTATTTTTCCGTGTCTTGTTCTCTTTCATATTTTTGTTTAGATTATTATTGTTATCTTCTTCTTCAAAAATAATTTTCACTTTAAATTATTATTAATAACGTTCTTACATACATATTCAAAATCAATATTTATAATCGCTCAGATACGTCAAACTGACAAGTACACGTCAATCAAGTTAATATTGTTTCAGACAATTTCGAATATCGAATAATATTTTTATAGTTGTCCCAGACATCTTTCAAAACTGTTTGATGAACATGAGTGTTTTTTTTAATAACAATAAATTTAAAATGTCAGAAAATAATTATTTTTGTATTATAGTTATAAAATAGCTCTATTGCATGGTGATCCGACAATTGATATGGCAACAATTGGCCCGCCGACAGTTAGCCCGCCGACAGTTGGCCCGCCGACAGTTGATCCCCTAAAAGATTATTTCTTCAAGTAAGTATGCAAAGAGGATATACGGTCGTACAACCAAAGTCGATATACTTATATCTATCTATCAGGCGTCTAGAGTGAAAATCCGCTGTACAAATACTTTTACTAATAATTATTCTGACTTCCCGAAGAAACATGCGGTAATAATGAAAAACGACATACGTATACGTTTGATCGGCTTAGCGAAAAACCGCTAAAGGTTCCTATTTATTACTTTTTATCTGAATACCAAACAAGAGTCCCAACTGCTCCCAACCGTCTGCAGCCAGTGAGTCCATGGTATCCCCAATTTTGGTATGGTGTGAGGCTGTAGGTAGTGAGGAGGGTAAGGAGATGTTGAAAATATACCTGGCTATTCAGATTTAGTAAAAAAAAACGAATAAAGCCATTTCAAGTAACGTTTCAATTCTGAATGATGGTGTTACACCAGGACGGCCTGCGTAGTCTAGGGGTAGGGCTCTTGACTCATAATCCGAAGGTAGCGGTTCGAATCCCGGCTTGCGAAAATAAATTTAATTTGATTAATTTGTGTTATTTCACAATTAATTTATTAAAAAAAACCTATAGTATATTTGCGGCACATTCCAGAGTGGAAGATACTATCAGTATTGCTCTGGCGTAAGACCACCATTCAGAATTGAAACGTTGCTTGAAATGGCTTTAGCCGTGTTTGGTGACCAGATCTGAATAGCCAGGTACATCCTCTTCCCATCTCCTTACCCTCCCCAACCACCTTTTTAATTCAAAAGCATCAAGGGTAAAGTTATTAGTCTTATACCTATATACACCAGCGTAAAAGTACAAAAAAATCAAATTATTTAATTTATTTTATCTGAATACCACACAAGAGTCCCGACTGCTCCCGATCATCTGGAGCCAGACTATGGCACCCCCCAAGGTATGTTGTGAGGCTGAAGGTAGTGGGGAGGGGAAGGAGATGTGGAAAACGCATCTGGAATAAAGCCTTTTCAAGTAATGTTTCAATTCTGAATGATGGTGTTATACTAAATTTACCACCTGAAAAAAATTATCTGTCCAGGCAGGTCCAATTTTATTACCTGAGGTATTAGAAGTGAAGGACACTCACATTTTTAAAAACTAACTACCCAATGCACATTATAACATAAAAAAAATATATTTACAAAGAAAGACAAACATTCTCGGGTTACGAATAACCCGGCAATATTTGAAAATCTCCTACTACCACCACAGTAAGCTGAAAATGTTGCTTGAGTCGTGATGGAGGACTTAGCCAGGAATCAAACACGCGACGCCCGGGTGGGACTCGACCACTGACCGGTCAGCATTATAACATTAAATTTATATACGAAATATACATAAGAAATATTTTTAAGAATGTTTTCTTGAGATTTTTAAAGGTCCATACTGTCAACAGCTTGATATTTCTACGTGGAATCTTGGACAAACTCTTATTAAAACCTTTTTTATAATCATAAAATTTTATTTTGTCGAAAAGTAAAGTTATTGCTTGTAACAAATGCGAACACAACTTACATCAGGTATTTCGTGTATTTCATGACCATCCCACAATATGCAATATCATATGATTGATTAGTTACATTCTGTAAGATTTCAAACTAAGGTCTGAATATTGCAGAACCAATCTAAATGCACGCCTGCATTATCGGAGCACGCGGGAGATGCATTATATATCATAGGATGCTGAACCTTGAAACACTGCACTCGGGCGCAGTTGCACCCACCACCACCGCCTACCAAGCACCTTAGCAGTAATATAAGCGGGAAACTCGTGAATCTACACCACATCTAGAATCGATTTTGGGGTTGACCCGACAATTGTCTCCCGGCAATAATAAATGAAATCATAATATTTTGTGCATTATTTAACAATTTCAAACCTACAATCGGCTTAAAAAAATCCCTTAATAATAATATATCCAAAAGCTTTTTTATAAGTGGTATGGATATCAAACGAATTTATTTAAAGTGTCGATTTTTTTTACTTCTTTGCTGGTATGTACAGTATAAAGACAAGCAGTTTTATCCTTGATGCATTTGAATGAAAATATTATATTATTCAATTGTTTTAAGAAAAACTCTGTTTATAACTTTTAAAGGTTATTCCCATCAACGTAATATATCATTGAAGAAGAAGATAACAATAATAATCTAAACGAAAATATGAAAGAGAACAAAAAACTGAAAAATAAAAAAACGACAATGGTCGCAACTGGGGCTTGAACCCAGACCTCTCGTTCTCAAAGAATTAGTTGAACATAACTACATAGTCTGGTTGCCCTTCTATAAATTAAATATTCGTAATGTTGAAAGAATTCAAAGAAAATGTCTACGTTTCGTAAATTTTAAACATAATATCCCTTTCGAGTACATTAAATATATATATTACCTGTTCTTATTGCAACTCTAGAAGACAGACGAAAAATAAACGACCTAACCTTTTTATTAAAATTATTAAACTCTAAATTCGATTGTTGTGAACTTCTGCAATTAATAAATCTTCATGTACCTACACGAACGACTAGGTAAATATAAATATATCATATACATACATCTCATTCCAACTATAGTTTGCATTCTCCAATACAGCGTTTACACAGTCTTGGTAACAAATATTTAAACAATATGGATGCATTTGATAATAATTTTAATTTGTCAAACTTCAAACGACGTATGTGCCAACTATTTCTTCCTACTTCATGAACTATCTTTACCTCTATTTTTACTTATCTAATTTTCTATGTTACCTACTTTGTGTCAACTCTTATATTTTATGTTACCTATATTTTGTTTCTTATATTGTATGTTATTTCCTGTATTTTGTCAAAAACATGTATTGCACTATATGTAAAAGCCCTATGGGCGTTTAAATAAATACATAATATTGTTTATTCTAAAATTTTAAACATGAAATTGACTAATATGACGGTTTTACAAAAGGTGGCAATAGCGAA
The DNA here is from genome assembly GCA_936435175.1 of Glyphotaelius pellucidus. Classification (NCBI taxonomy): domain Eukaryota; kingdom Metazoa; phylum Arthropoda; class Insecta; order Trichoptera; family Limnephilidae; genus Glyphotaelius; species Glyphotaelius pellucidus. The sequence continues at coordinate 40,909,032 of OW386543.1, forward strand.
ATTGGTTAACGCGCACGTCTTAGATAGACGATAGGTCTGGGTTCGAGTCCCAGTTGCGACCATTGTCTTTTTCTATGTCTTGTTCTCTTTCATATTTTCGATTAGATTATCATTGTTATCTTCTTCTTCATTGCAAATATTATAAGTACTTTTGTTATTTGGCGCTACATCCTCTATGCATATTCCTTTTTTTTTTTATTTACTAGATTCTTATACTCCTTGAAGAGGTGAATCATTTAAATTTACTGAATTTAAAGTTAATGTTCTTTATACAAATAGAACGGTGTCATTTGCGCCTCGCAATCTTTACCTCATGTGGGTATTTAAAAATTTTACCTGTTTATTATAGACTTAAGGTCCTGAATTTAATCGGTAGGGAAAAATTGTTAACTTAAAAACCCTACTAAAATTGCATCTTTTTTGCTCATCATTTACTCTTCATCGCCCGCAAACTGGAAAGCATAAATACCTACGTGTGTGTTTGTGTTATGTTGAGAGTGGGAAGGAGGCGGTCATGTCCTTTTATTTGGAGTTCTTCCGCATTTGCCTTCGGGAATGAGGAAACCATGAAAAACCTCATCCAGGAAGATTCGGCCGGCGGTCAACATGAACCCGGTCGGCCTTCAGTGATATCGGTGTACAATATCCTGCATTGTGTGTGTGTGGGGTGTATGTCTGTTTTTATGTAGATATATACTTTATGGGACTACAGGGAATAAACCTACATATACATACAAACTATACGATATTATATAAATATATACATAGATATATAAACATAAGTTACGGGGGAGGGGTCTGGAGTTTGGGAATACCTACTGCTCGCTCACTCGTCGGCGTCTGAATCTGGTTCATGCCAGATGTGGTCAAGGTCCATCAGAATGTGTTTGGGTAGTCTGTGTACGTATTTGAATGTGAAGTCGCTGGGAGAATTGTATTGACCGATTTCCTGTATGATTTTATTTTTACTATGTCTTAAAGATTTGTAAAATCGGTCTGTCAGTCTGTGAGTGTATTCGAATAAGGTCGGAATGTCTTCTCTCGCATGTAGTCTTTTCAAATTTGTTCTGATTCTAGTATTGTATGTGATTTTAATGCAGAGATTCTGTAGTGTCTGTAGTTTTGTAAAGTCAGATTGTGAGATGCTACTCCACACGGGAATAGCATAGGTCAGCACCGGTCGAATGAGCGAATAGTAAGTCAGGAGTTTGGTTCTGGGAAGTAGCGGACTTTTTCTATTGAAGATGGGCTTCATCATGCCGAGTGCCATTCTGGCTCTTGCGTGCATCTTGGCTAGGTGAGATTTCCAGTTGAGTCGTGAGTCCATAGTCAGGCCCAGGTAAACGACTTCATCCTTCCATTCTAAGACGTGTCCGCCCATTTCGATGTTGACGTCTGGTGTCCTTCTGACGCGTTTCCTCGTGTACATGATGACTTCGGTTTTGGCCTCGTTCAGTTTGAGGCGCCACATCTTGTAGAACTCTACGAGAGCGTCGAGCGCTCTCTGTACGTATATGGCCGCCATCTCGGCTTTAGCGAGGAAACGTACAGCTTGACGTCGTCTGCATAGATAGACAGGTTGCATCTCTCGTCTCGGGGGATGTCATGTGTAAAGATGTTGAAGAGATGAGGTCCCAGTAGACTTCCTTGTGGCACGCCTTTTGGAATCTCACGTAGTGACGACAGCGCGTTAGCGCGTTTCGAGCGACTGTCGCAGGCGGCAGTCACAAGGCGAATCTGACAGATGAGTCTGATCAAGCATATTCCTTTGGGTATACTTAGATATATTATGTAGGTAGGTATACCGTATTTTCCATGTTGAACATAAGTGTGCTAGGGTCGACTGTCAGGAGACGATTGTCATGGAATCGATTTTGCGATGTAACTTTTTTAATTTAATTTTTCCTTTCAACCAACATACTGCCATAGGTCACTCCGAGTGGTTCGCTACGTTTGGTGACTTAGCAGGGATGCCCGGGTTCAAGGGGAGAGGTTTGTCCCGGTATTTTTTTTTATTTACTTAGGAAAATCAACATATTATTTACATGTATTAAAATAAAATTTATAAAATAAAATAAAATTAGCCTTTATTGCTGTTAAACTTACAAAACACTCTTCTAATCTAATTTTAATTTTTTTTAAATATTTTTCTAAATTATCAGCATTCGGGTCATTATTTTTAGATCTTTTAACAGATTTTCATATAACTTAAAATTATAATTAAATACTAAGGGTCTTTTACCCGTGGGCTAACGTTTCCATGCCAACTCAGAATCAAAGCAACTCCACACCTCTGAAAAGTTATTAAAAGCTATGATATAATCATTTTAAAATATCAATAAAGCCATTGATAATTTTATGGAGATATATTATATCTGATATATAATACATTGTAACTTGGCGGCAGTTACGCTTGCCCTGCTACTGTGTGGCGGGCCGGATCAGGAGACACTGGTTGAGGGAGATATTTCTTTATTTTTATGAGTTCAAAGTTGGGATTTTTTAGGTCAAATGTGGATGAAAACGGTTGCCGTTGAGTTATCGCTATTTATTGGCTATTTAATATCTTTTATAGTGCGTTGAAGCGAGAACCCATCTGTCTCCAAAAGCTTTTTCATACTTTAGTCGCCGAAAAAATTTTAATTTTCTGCGGTTGCAATAATGTTTTTTTTTTTAAATATACTTTTGATAGAATTTGGTCAGGTAAGAATTTATTAATAAATGTAGGTAAGGTATACGTGGGTACACCTCATAAATCTTTTCTCACATCTTTACCTATCCCTTGCGTTATAATACAGCCTACATCAGTAGCTCTTAATTGAATTGATGTGGAAAGCTAAAAATATTCGTTGACCCATAATTTCCAGACAAAAAAACCGTGCAAAATTTATTACAACCAGAGCCACCGTTCCATACTTTTTGATGTTAACATCTATGCGTTTTATTTTCTGTTCTTTGATCCGTCTTAATAAATACCTATCTTAATTTCAATAAGATTTGATCAGTTGAAAAAAAACATTTTAAATCATTATTAATTTTATAAAAAAATATTCTTGAAAACGGATAAACTGAAAAAGAAATTTGCGAAGAAAAAGAATATCTAAACATTCCTGAAAAATACTTTTCACTGGCCAGGCTTCCGTAAAATTTATATTTTTTCATATTGAATAGGTACTTACCGACTTTGTTTTAAAAAATGAATTGAAAATCAATCCCAAATTTAAATTTAAAAGATTTAATGAAGCGAAATGTTTCATCAGATTTATTAAAATACTTCTTGATTGCAAAATCATTTTGCCTTTTAATAAAATTTAAATTATTCTGAAGGGTGGTCCATAATACATATTAAAATAACTTTTCTTCGCTCGTCGCTTAGTCTTGTCAGACCTCTAACATAATGCGGTTATAATGAAAAAGTAATACGTGGTGAGCGATTCGTCAGTCGTCAAAAACATTTTAGTTATAAATGATTATGTTTAGTACCCCTGCTAATCGATACAAAAATACCCTTAAAGTATGGCGTTCCTTGGGCTTTTAGGTTGATTTGCGACTTTTTCTACAAATCTCCGAAGATGCGAGTTTAGCCGGAGTTAGTATTGAGCAAGTCGATAACTCCCTCGGGCAGCCCTTGCTCAGAGGTCTTACCCGGATAAAAGAGAAATGTTGTAAATAAAAACCTACATCACCTCGTCGAAAATCTTTACAAAAATGTTAATTTAAGATGAACGATTTATGATTTATGAATATGAGTAGATATTGAGGGTGTTGTCTCGAATATAAAGGGTCCGCCATCTAAAGCTTTTTTTCAACTAGTGCTTATTTCGTGAATGGTAACACTTAGCTCATGTCTGATTTGACAGATAATTAGTTTTATCCTTCCGCTGAGCGATAATATTGCGACATTACTTTGAAAATCATGGTAATGTTGCAGAATGTGTGCGAAAATTGCGTACGGTTTTTGGAAGAAGAGAAGCACCGTCAGCTCCGTATGTTCGTTATCTTGTGAAAAAAGTGAAAGAAACTGGCATCCTCATCGATAAACCAAAGCGTGAAAAGCCAAAAACAGTGCGTACACCCGAGAATATCGATGCTGTGGCAGAAAGTGTGCGTGAAGCGCCATCAACATCAATTCACCGTCGTTCTCAACAATTGAACATTTCGGAGACATCATTGAGACGAATTTTGCATAAAGACCTTGGTATGACGCCATACAAAGTCCAATTGGTTCAGGAGTTGAAGCCGGATTAACCGGAAGGATTGTACTTATAAATAAAAAAAGAAATTTGAGAAAATATTCAGTAGTTTTTTTTTTATAGCATTTTCAAAAAAAAAAGTTATTTGGCGGACCCTTTATTATGTGGCAGGAGATTGCTGAATTCCCTGTATGCAAGCGATGAAAATATCTAAATTTAAAATAAGTTTTATGTTTAAATTGTTTGATTATAGCTTACAAACTTATAAAAATCAATAAACATTATTCATTTCGCTATTTTCTACTAGAATAACTTATATAATAAAAATCAGTAATGTGTCTCTGTGTCTATGTGTAACTCGGGTTCAATAAACTATAGAAATGGGATTTGCTTCGACCTGGATCTGATTGTGGGAACGATTCAGACAACCGATAAAGTAGGTACTAAAATATTTTGTGATAATATTTTTCGTTAATATTTTCAGCTTCTTAAATCATTTTTTTTTGCATGAGCTCCACACGGAGGCCCCGAGGAAAATTATTTACCTCAGGGTCTATGTCATCTTTGGGGAAGCTGTGTGGAGGGTTTTTTTTAATGAAAGGAATGAGAGGAGAGTTCTGGGAAGGAAAAGGGTTTAAGGGATGGGTAGGAATCTGGGGTTGTGTGTCCTGGTCATCCGCCTTCAAGACCTGGACAAACCTCACCCCGTGAGGTCATGGGGTGAGGTTTGTCTAGGTCAGCGGTCGGAATTTGGGGCTCGCGAGCCGCATGCGGCTCTTTGCATAGGCGTCTGCGGCTCATCAGACGTCAATTGCCATTTCACCTCTACTCGAACGAACTTTCACTCGATCAGCATCAGTGTTACCAACTCAGCTCATGGAACAGCTTTATTGAACGAGTCTTCTGAGGATTATGAGAATGGTTTCGGAACACAAGGTTGGTTTAACATCTGGAACTAGAATTTTTCTTCCTTGTTCGAGTCTGTTGATAGAAACATTTAAATGGTGTTAGCGTCGGCGTTGGTGCTAACGTTAGCGGCTGAGTAGCGGCATACAGGGAGGCCATTGCCTCCAGGAGAAAGCTCCCACATATTTAATACAATTAGATGATGGATTTGCCCCAAATAAACTAGCTCAGGTTTCGGCGCAAGTATGTTCCCTCTTGACCCCAAGGCGAGTGCCTGTGGTTCGAAGTTTCACTCTTCCCATCCTCCCAGGGCCTCTTTCGACAAGCAAAACACTGTATGTTATAACATAAATAGTTTATTCAATTCTAGGAGTCACAATAGTACATAGGGATGAACAATCCTAGCTGAAACTTAGTTTGAACGTCAATCTCTGCTCTCTACACGCTTTTTTTAGGGGGCTTAAACACCATTTGCACACATAGGATAAAACATTGTATTGACTCACGTTTTTTATGGGCTAACAGCGTTTTACAAGCTACTTTTCCTGGTCAAAGCAGCGTCCACACGCACACACGCGGAGGTGCGCCCTCGGCGAAACTGAACTGGTCTCACACATGTTCGCACGAGAGGCGTGGGATTGGTAAGCGTGCTAGCCGGTGACTGATTTGAATGGCCGTCCGCGGCGCGTCTGCTGATCTGTGGGTCGCGGGAGGGGTGATGCGCCTGCGCATTACGGTTCCGCGGTGCAACAGTATTTTAGGGCTCGATTCGCTGACTGTCGTAACATGACGGTACTTAAGACTCGATTCCTTATTCTCGTAACGTAACACTTCCCCCCTCGCCGCAATAAAAGCGACGTGGCAATGGAGCTGTAGGGCTAATAAATCCTCTTACCCTTTCAGCACTTGTGCCAAAAACATTTAAGAGAAACGAGGAGAGAGAGAGAGAGAAATTCCTAGCTGGAGAATAGTTATGAACAGAACACAAAAGAGATGATACATGGTGAAACAAGGAATTGTCAATAAATGTACATAAAGGCAGTGGCATACATAAATACAGTTGCAAAGAACAAGGATCTGTTGAAGAAAGGTACAAGAGTTATGCAGTGATAGAAAAAAAAACTCTAAAATTGTATCATTGGTCTGTGAGCTAATGTTTGCGAACGTGGTTTGCGTAGGATGTCTGGGATGGTTGAACGTTTCACTGAAGTTACAAGGTTACTTTGTCACAGTAACCTGGCCCATTTGAGATTACACTCAAGGAACACTAGGGCCTTTAAGAAAATACGAGGAAGAGAACACAGGATGAGGCTTCTAGGTGGTGTGGAGAGTTCTACCTGTCACAGAGGTCGAAAGGGTAGCTGCTTCCGGATCCTGTGGGTGCCAGTACGAAACCATTGAAGTACTGGAGAGTGGAATCGTAATTGGTGGTTGGTACACTGGTTTTGTATGTAGTGGGATTGTTTTGTGAACAATCGTTGGTATTGTTATTTGCGCAAGGGCACAGGAGCATCAGCACAATGGCAACAGAGCATTCGCACAATGGCAGTAGGAACATTTGCATTATGCAGCAGGAACATTCGCATAATGGCAGCAGAGCATTTGCACAAGGGCAACAGGAACATTTGCATTATGCAGCAGGAACATTTGCATTATGGCAGCAGGAACATTTGCATTATGCAGCAGGAACATTTGCATAATGGCAGCAGAGCATTTGCACAAGGGCAACATGAACATTTGCATTATGCAGCAGGAACATTTGCATAATGGCAGCAGGAACATTTGCACAAGGGCAACAGGAACATTTGCACAAGGGCAACAGGAACATTTGCATTATGCAGCAGGAACATTTGCATTATGCAGCAGGAACATTTGCATAATGGCAGCAGAGCATTTGCACAAGGGCAACAGGAACAGGAACCAACCTAGAGCTGGCGTGCTCGGGTTTGTTTTGAGTGTCGGTTCTTTGTGGTGATACAATTCGCAATTACACGCACGACTCACACTAGGTTATGTTAGATGCGGTCGGGTGCTTTTGGTACGCAGGGATTGAAGGCATGGGACCTCCGTGACGGTAGCGAGGGCAGCATGAAGAGGGCGCAGATGTAGATAGGGTGCAGAGCTGCTGGTCTTTTTTTTTTTTTTTTTTTTTTAATCCGGCAAAAATTATTATTAGAACAAAATTCTTGAAGTTTACCTGCCTAGTAGACCAATGATGAAAAAAGTTTGGAGAGAAACAAGTGTGCATGTTGAGAAAAAGTTGGATTTGTTTGGCGTGTAGAGAGAGAGACGGAGAGAGAGCTAACTAAATGTGGCTAATGACTAATACATGTTACAAAGGTACGTATTCAAGGACAGGTTCTGTGTAACCCCTTTTGGGTTTTTTTTTCTTTACCAAATACATTTCCAAGAATACGTGGTTAAAGGATTGTACGTATAACAAAATTCCCCATTCGAAAGAAGTTGGTCTTCCATGACCTATGCTCACGTCTATACGGTAGCATTTTTTCTACTTTCGAAAAACAAAACATTGCGTACAAAATTAGTTATGACAAGTGGGAAAGGAGTAGGAAGTTGAAAGGATCCGCGTATGAAGATTGTCCCATTTGACAAACGAAACGCCAAGTGCGTAACGCATATATCCCCATTCACGGATAATTTCGAGGAAGGGGAAGGGTGATAATTGGGAACATTTGAACGAAGAAAACTGCTGGGGACTCGGCTATTTCCGAAATTCGACCTCTGGGTGGAGGTGAAACAAGGTCTACAGCAGTCATCCTGGCACATTACAATAATGACAACTGGGAAAGGAGTAGGAAGTTGAAAGGATCCGCGTATGAAGATTGTCCCATTTGACAAACGAAACGCCAAGTGCGTAACGCATTTATCCCCACTCACGGATAATTTCGAGGAAGGGGGAGGGTGATAATTGGGAACATTTGAACGAAGAAAACTGCTGGGGACTCGGCTATTTTCGAAATTCGACCTCTGGGTGGAGGTGAAACAAGGTCTACAGCAGTTATCCTGGCACATTAGAATAATATTTGGTAGTGTTGGACAAAAGAATACACTGACATAAAAGAGTCTAATCCTCTACGTGTATTGGGCAGAAGATTAGGGGTCGTTTTATTCTCCTACTTGTTTGCGAGAAATGACAGACCCTTGCTCAAATCTCACAAACCTGGGGATTTTTCTTTGTTCGTCTCCCAGACAACGAGTTAGGTGTTTTTGTGTCCATCAACTTAACTCCCACGACACGATGCCCCATAATCATGAGTGAAGCGTATGATTAGTCCTTTTGAGATAGTAGATAGTTCCTGGGTTCTTGTGACAGGAAGTCCACGGGCATATTAATGATTAAAAAAAGGGGTGTGGACTACATTGAGTAGTTCACACATAAAGGTTTGATATTATTTCGTTCGCACGATTCATGGTGAGTATTGTAACGTCTTCACGTATAGCGTACAAGATTGCAAAATCAAAAGATTTGCAAGTAAGTTTTATAACGTCTTCACGGATAACAATGAACGAATTACAACTGGGTTGCCCAGTATTGAAGGGAGGTGCAAAAGACTAGGTATTTATGACATTTCTGACAAAAACCCACAGAGTAATTATAACGGGCTCCCCGTATCGCATTTAGTAGATATTCTGAGATTCCCATCTATGACGGCAGGTTTTATAAGGTTCCCACCTATGATGGCAACAAAAGGTTAACGTTCATATAAAGGTACCTATTCAATACAGACGGCGAGACATACTGATGTACTTAGTACAACAATACCGTAGCATAATAAATCCATATTAGCGTACGTTAAAGACTTGCACAAAGGCAAAAACATATTTGAAGATCTGGCCAGGATTTTATACTTCAACAATTAAGGGACAAAAAAAAATTTTCTGGCGTGCTGATGGAATGTGAATTTCATCTAAGCTTACCGCAAAAGAGATCCTTTGTGGTACAAACCCTTTGGGTTATGCACAGAGTATCGTATCGTGATGGTACAACTTTTAGTTGTACTTACACGTACGATGGTAGCAACAATACAAGACATGCGCTTATCGTTTTTTTTGACAAGGAAAATTATTTGCATTGGTCCGATTTGAGTGTTTAAGACCTTCTAGGTTTTACTTACTTAAACAGACTGCGATGAACACCCTTTGGTGTTGTGAAAATTATAATAATGGGATGGGTTGTTCACAGGGTGGTTCACTTGGAGACCTGGCTTCTTGTTGTGACCTCGTACTTTGCACGTGATAAGTCACAACAAGGCAACCCCAAAATTTCAGTTTGAGCAGTTGAGACCAAGGATAACTCAATGTTGCTGAAATGTTGTAAAAAAATTTATCGTTAATGAAGAGGCAAGTCGAAAGTTGTCCCTTTTATAACGACACTTTCCAGACTCCACATCCAGTTCTGGGGAGAGCTAGAGCAATTTGGGTTATTTATTGAGCGCCATTCTATTTTCTTAAAAAACAAAAAAAACTTAGAACGGGTAGCAAACATCTGGTACCGCCGTGGGTTTACACAGGTTTGCTTACTTAATTTAACTACATATGACATAAGAGTTAGATGCACTTTGGCGAGGACCCGATATTTAATGTACAAAAAAGATTTTTCTAACATTTAGAAAGGGGTGACGAGGTATGACACGATGATGTGAAAATATGATGCTGCGAGTTGTGACGATGCACAAAGCCTTGGGCACGTAGTCTCTGACTACTTGCAGTAAGCCACAGGGAATTCCTTTCTCCGAAGTGATCAATTTCAGGTAGAGGTGTGCATGCTTAGAAAAACGATGTTTCCAAGGTTTGACACCTGGGGCAGCAATTAGAGGCGAATGACTGATGATGACGAGATATTTATACAAAAAAAAAATAAAATAAAAATGAAACGAAACCACAAGGGAGAATTATAATTTCTTCCATGACTTTGGCTACAGTTGACACCACTGTGCCAGAGCTAGAAAGGTTTCGTTTGAGTGTCCTAATGAGTGACAATCGTTTACGAGAGGCCGCTCATTAGTGACGAAACAAAAAGGGTTGACTTCCATAGTGATCCATGTCACGGTGTAGACGAATGGTTGCTAGGAGTCAAGGAATAACCGTTGGGGTTATACGGGCGTGGCAATGGAGTTTGTTTCCATGTTCCCACTTTTTACAATGTCCTTTATATGGTAGTTACCTATGTGTTTACCAGAGATGTCGGACAATCGGTAAACCAGGTCTGAGATTTTCTTTAGAACTTTCGTCTTTACAAAACGGGGTGCCAATTTGGCAGAGAAGTACAGCGCACCTTGCGACAGAGTGTTGTTTCTCCTCCAGACGATGTCTTCTTCCTTGAATGTGACGTGCCTCCTGCGAAGGTTATACCTGTCGGCGCTCTTTTGGTGGGCCAATAGTAGAGCGTCTGTTACTTCACTATAGATAGCGGAGAGTTCCTCCAAGCGGTGGGCGTAATTTGCTGCGGGGTCTGCTGTGGAGGAAGGGACGGGTGGAAGGCAATTGTCAGGGTGTAATGAACCGTGAACTACTTGTTCCATGCCGTGTTTGAGAAAAAATGGTGTATAGCCTGTAGCGAGGTTCACCGTGTTGTTCATGGCTGCTTGTATTTTGTCTAATTTTTTGCACCATGTGCGTTGATCTTTGCCAACCAAAATTGCCAGGGCCGTGTTTATGGTTTGGTTGTATCGTTCAACGGTGTTGTTCTGTGGGGTGTAAAGGGTGTTGTAGAATACATCTTTTATACCATATTTAGACAAAAACTCTTTAAATTCCAGAGCTATAAATTGTTTACCATTGTCGCATATTATAGTACGAGGGGTACCGTAGGGTATGGAAATATGTTTTTCCAATAGATTGGTTATTGCTGCTGCAGTTGCCCTTTTCAGAGGAAACAACCAGCAATATTTGGAAAAGATGTCCACTACGCTGAGTATATGCATGTAACCGGCGTAGCTTCTAGGGAAGGGTCCAATGAGGTCCATTGAAAAGGATTGAAGTGGTCTATCGGCACGCTTGGGGTTGCCCATTAGACCAGACGGTGGTGCCGTACTGTGCTTGTATGCCTTGCAGATGTCGCACTTGGAGATGTATAAACGTACTTGTTTGAATAGACAATCATAATCATAATCACAATATCAATACTAACTTGTTCTCTATTTTCGAGAGGGACTACCATTTTCCAGGCATAATCCTCTAAGATTGACAGTGGAGGCTTGCAGTTGCGATATAGTTGTCCGTTCTTAATTATAAAATTTGGAAACTTTTGTGGGTTGTCACTGCATCCTCTAAAGATTTTTTGATACCATAAGTCTTTTGTGGGGAGACTAGAATTGGATAATTCGGCATTTAATGTTGCTATCTCGATCCTAGAAAGGGCATCCGGGACGATATTATCCGCGCCTTTACGGTGGATGACATCGAAGGTATATTGAGATAGGCGGGACGACCAGCGAGCCAATCTCCCAGAGGGGTTGTCTAGCGAGATCAGCCATTTTAGGCTGCTATGGTCTGTGACGACGGTAAACTTACTGCCCTCAATGTATCCGCGGAAATGTTGAATGGATTCCATGACTGCTAACAATTCTCTCTCGGTAATCCCGTAGTTTTTTTCGTGTTTATTTAGGGTACGAGAGAAGTATGCCACGGGGTGTTCGCCGTCCGTAAAATTTTGAGTGAGGACTCCTCCGATTCCGACGTTTGATGCATCCGAATGGATCGTAAAGGGAAGATTGAAGTCGGGGCAATTCAGTACTGGGGCTGATTGAAGAGCCTCTTTCAGGGAGTTGAATGCTGACTCAGTCTCTGTAGACCAGGAAAAGTTACTGGTACCTTTACGGATTCCCGTGATTTTGTTGAGCGGCGCCGCGAGAGTTGAGAAGTTTTTTATGAATCTTCTGTAGTAACCGGTGAGTCCGAGGAAAGCTTTTACCTCTTTTGCATTTGTAGGTCGGGGAAAATTTGTCATAGCCGCTACTTTTGTGGGGTCTGTTCTTAGGCCTTCTTCGTCTACTATGAAACCCAAGTATCGTAGGCGGTGCCTGCAGAATTCCGATTTCTTCAGGTTGATAGTCAAACCGGCCTGTTTGAGTTGTTGAAAAACCTTTTCTAGAATAAGTATATGTTTTTCAAAGGTATCACTAATGATGATCAGGTCATCCAGGTAGCAAAATAAATTGTTATCGAACTCTGGGCCAAACAATTTATCCATGAGTCTTTGTAGTTCTGCTGGGCTGTTTTTTAAACCGAAGGGTAGTCTTTTGAAGTGGAACATACCCCTGCCAGGCACCACGAAGGCAGTCTTTTCGCAGGAGCTGGGATCCAAAGGTATCTGCCAGAATGCTTTGCTTAAGTCTATGGATGAGATGTATTTAGCGTTTCGAAGTCTGTCAAGGATGGAGTTGACCAAGGGTAGCGGGTAGGCGTCTGATATTGTACATGCGTTGAGGCGTCTGCTGTCGAGGCAGAAACGGGCTGAGCCGTCTTTCTTTGAAACTAATAAGGTGGGGTTGGTCCATGCACTGCGGCTGGGTACCACCACTCCCAGTCTTAACATATCGTCCAATTCTTTTTCTAGCGTTTTCAATTTTTGTGGAGCTAGATTGTAATACCTTTGTTTGATTGGGGGGCCTGTTGTTTTTATATGGTGTTGTACTAGGTTGGTTAAGCCTAAACCGCACCTTTCGAAGGAGATGGATTCATACTTGTTGATCATTTGATTTAATTGTATTGTTTGTAAGGGGTTCAAGTTTTCGTAGGGTATTACCGTAAGGATTTCGTTTACTTGGGGAGTGACGGAGGGGTTGTTAAACAGTTGCGGGGCAATTTTGAAAGCCATCCAAAAATCCACTCCCAAGATGAATTTCTGTGTGATTGTAGGTACAACTAGGAACTTGATCCAAACTGTTTTTTGGTCGCAATTGATCGGCAGGGTTAGAGAACCGATGACGAGTTGTGAAGTGTTGTCTGCCGTAGTAACATGTGAAGAATGTTTTCCCATTTTAAAACCACAGTTTGTGAATAAGGTGTGGGCGTTGTCGCCCAGGCAGCTGACAGAGGCGCCGCTGTCTAGGAGACCTGAAAAAACCACGTTGTTTACGGAAAAATGCGCGAAGGGTCTACCGTCGATTGCCTATTTGCAGCAAACTGTAGAGAGGGGTAAGGCCTGTTTAAAAAATTTGACGTGTTCCAACCACTCCGACCATTCCTTTGGCCTATGGGAGGGATGGCCCGGGGGGTTGGGGTCTAGTTTTTTGTCTTCCTGGCTGTCCAATTGGGAGGGGGTCTGGAGAAATCCATAGGGGGTTTGATGAATCTGAGATCCGGGATGGACGTTTCGGTATTGTCTTGGCGTGGTCTTTTGCCAAACTTCCTCCTTCATCTCTTCTTGGAGAACGATCGACGGATCGCCTTTTGTTAGAATGGGTGTCTTTGGAGGATAAAAGTTTTGCTTGTTTACAGCAGGCGGCTTGGGAGTGACCAATCTTGTGGCAAAAAGAGCAGGTTTTCTTTTCGTTGTGCTCCGGTTTTATGCCGGACGAAGTGCTTGGGCGAAAGTTTTCTTTGGGGAATCTTTCGTCTCTCTTTCGATCCTGGTATGCCTCCAGTAGCTGGCAGACATCTTTCAGTTGCTCCAGCGTGGCAATTTTCTGAGAAGTAATGATGTTTTCGTATCTGGGGAGAAGACCGTCGATTAAAACCGGGAGAAGTTCCGCTTCAGGGACGGGTTGGGTGAGCTTGATATTGATGGCCTCTGCCCTCTGCGTGAATCTAGCAACAGGCTCTCCGGAGTGCTGCTTGATAGCGAGTAGGGATAGCCTGACTCTATGTTGGGCCTTTTTTTCTCCGAAACTGGATAAAAGTGCCACCTTGAGTTCCCTCCATGAGTTTGTTTTCCTCTTATGTATCCTGTGCCAGGTAAGCATTTCAGGAGCGATGAGGTCTATGAAGTTTCTGTGTAGAATACTTTCGGGGATTCCTCTGACTTGGGCTGTTTCTTCTATTCTGTTGATGAAATCCTCCACATCCGTGAGTCCGTTGTATTTTGTCTTCCAGGTTGTCAAATCATATATTTTAGTCTGTTCCTGGGCTTGTACCACCAAGGGTTTTGCTTCGGAGACTGTGAGGGAGGTAGAGATGATTTCTGAGGTGTCTTCCTGTTGAAATTGCAACTTCCTGATGTACTTTTTGTTGTAGAAAGAAGCATATTGAATAAGGCATTTTTTGGATTTATTCCTGGGAGAAATCTTTCTACTTCTCAGGGCCTGTAGTAGTTCTTCCTTTTTTGACGTAGAAATGTGGGGGATTATACCCAGCGTGACTTGAGGGACTTCCATAGTGTATAGGGTCGTGTCAGGGTGACCTTACGTTGGAAGAAAAACGAGAACTCGACTCTTTGTCCGTAATTGGAAAGAAATTTTGCCAGGGATTGACCACTGGGGACGTATTTTTTTTTTTTTTTACAAAATGCTTCTGCGAAAAACGCGTATTTGTAAGTGTTTGGGTTATTTGAAAATTTGGGCAGAGGTTTGCCTCTGGCCACGTGTTTTTAAGAAAAAATCCAAGCGTTTTGGAAAAAAAATTTCGAAAATTAAAATTTCGAGAAAAAGAAAAAAAAAATCGAAAAAATTTTCGGAGTCCGTAGCTGGAGAAAATTTGGACAGAGATTTGCCTCTGGCCACGTGTTTTTAAGAAAAAATCCAAGCGTTTTGGAAAAAAATTTCGAAAATGATTTCGAGAGAAAAAGAAAAAAAACGAAAAAATTTTCAGAGTCCGTAGCTGAAGAAAATTTGGACAGAGATTTGCCTCTGGCCACGTGTTTTTAAGAAAAAATCCAAGCGTTTTGGAAAAAAATTTCGAGAGAGAAAAAAAAAAAATTCGAAAAACCAGAAAGCAATGTTTCCTCTTTTTTTTCACAAGTTTTCGTGGAAGTAATTCGTTTGAGAATTCAACAATATCTTGGGGGCATGGTTTCATTTACGTGGCTCATTATAGTCTGATTTTAGGCAGCACCAGTTTTTCTGGTATTTACACGCGAATTCCCTTCGTCTTTTTGACAAGATAACTACCTTCTTTGTCAATTGACAAGGTACTATAGTGTCAGATGTCAAGGAATCCACGTCAACGCGAATTAAGCATTTTTTGCATTAGTCGAATGTGGTTCGGCATAACCCGGTTTCAGCAAACGACAGAGTCAAAAATTGTCAAATGACAGAAAGAATTTAAATCCACTTGTTCCCTAGGTGTCAGCAAGTGTCCGTTTAAGGAATAGACCATCGTGCTGCAGTATAGTATATTATAAAAATATTTAGCACTTTCGGGACCAAGCGGATGATTTGTTTATCATGTACATGATTTTAATTGTTGAATAAATTCTTCTTTAATTTGTGTTCATTTCCACTATTCACTTGTATTGAAAATAGCAAACTTAATCGGCCGACACTTTGTAATCACTGTATTATTCGCAGCGACAACTTCCTAGGTTGGGCACCTTGCGTTGGAATACCGGTAATAATGTTTTGTCGAGTGACGACTCACAAATGATAAAATCGCGCCCGTAATAATTTAAATTGTGATTCGAAGTTACGTTCGCGCCGAGATTCCTGTTGGATGTGCTAGACAATTGGGAATAAACAAGACATCATAATAACATTTCAGAGTTTACAATTGTTGCTTGGGAACGAGGCCGTGGTGGAACAGAAAAATTTAAATGGCCCCACGTCTAAGCGCCAGTGTTAGCGTCGGCGTTGGTGCTAACGTTAGCGGCTGAGTAGCGGCATACAGGGAGGCCATTGCCTCCAGGAGAAAGCTCCCACATATTTAATACAATTAGATGCTGGATTTGCCCCAAATAAACTAGCTCAGGTTTCGGCGCAAGTATGTTCCCTCTTGACCCCAAGGCGAGTGCCTGTGGTTCGAAGTTTCACTCTTCCCATCCTCCCAGGGCCTCTTTCGACAAGCAAAACACTGTATGTTATAACATAAATAGTTTATTCAATTCTAGGAGTCACAATAGTACATACGGATGAACAATCCTAGCTGAAAGTTAGTTTGAACGTCAATCTCTGCTCTCTACACGCTTTTTTTAGGGGGCTTAAACACCATTTGCACACATAGGATAAAACATTGTATTGACTCACGTTTTTTATGGGCTAACAGCGTTTTACGAGCTACTTTTCCTGGTCAAAGCAGCGTCCACACGCACACACGCGGAGGTGCGCCCTCGGCGAAACTGAACTGGTCTCACACATGTTCGCACGAGAGGCGTGGGATTGGTAAGCGTGCTAGCCGGTGACTGATTTGAATGGCCGTCCGCGGCGCGTCTGCTGATCTGTGGGTCGCGGGAGGAGTGATGCGCCTGCGCATTACGGTCCCGCGGTGCAACAGTATTTTAGGGCTCGATTCGCTGACTGTCGTAACATGACGGTACTTAAGACTCGATTCCTTATTCTCGTAACGTAACAATGGGCAGAAGTGTGATATTACAGTAAGAATGTAGATAACACAAAGCAAATCGTAATTATCGTTCCACCACATTTACAATAGTACGATTACAACCCCCCCCCCCCCCCTTCTCCCCCGCCCCATTATAAAATAGCTCTTTGATATGAGGGAACGAACTCCGGGTGTCCATAGAGAGGGAGAAATAAAAGGCATCCGAGTTGGTTGCGAGTCCAGTCGTTTATTGAAGCATGAGCTACGTAGCTGAGGTCGGTGCTATGTAACAGGGAGTATGTCGAAGTGCCATGCAACCAGGCTCATCTGCCCTGATGATGGACACAGTAACGCTGTCTGAAACGTTGGCTAAAGAAGGAGTTAACGAAACACGGCATAACACCCCAAAAACAATAACAAAAATACTTTTTGGCCGTGAAAACCTAAAAACATACATAATATGGGTGGTTCTTAGTCGAAGTATGGTACAGTTAAAAGTGACCGAATTGGATATCGACACCTTATCTCAGTGGATAAGAGCGCCCAACCCGGAAAGTAGGGAAGTAGGTCCTGGGTTCGAGTCCCAGAAGTGTAAATATCTTTTTCTGATTTTTCTGTTTCCAGATTTTCGATTGAGTTTCGCTCATAATGTCTTCATTTAATTAAAAATCATGGATTTTATACAATTATAATGTCCCACGAATTTTCACGGGCCTGTGCTGGTAAAGTTATAATTATTTAAGTTTTTTGCATTCATGGTGTATCTAAGCTTGTCATTTTCTAAGCAATAGCATACATAAGACCTTTTGCAAAGCACAAACGAGAGGTGATTTTTCACAAAAATGGAGAAATTTACCAAATACTATATAACTTACCAATTTTTTATTATTTATTGTTATTAACAGATGGGTAGAATAAATTATTACTAGATGGGGTGGAATGGGTAGATATTACTATAATACTATATTATCCGGTGGGTGGAGTAAATTATTTTTTTCTTTAAACAAGTTTGATGTTCGTTTGAGTACAACGGTATTTGCCGGCACGGTTCATATATTACCGCCCTTTTTAGGACCTTTTACATATGAATGGTAAAAATTATACAGTATTTATTATACATAAGTGAGCCTCAGTAGCAACCTTTTATTTAGTGATAAATTAACGATGTCCACTATCTCAGTATAATTATTTCGCTCCATTAGTATTATGTGCAAAGCGGAATAGTCCGAGAATTTCTGCACTAAAATAAATCCCGACTTCTAGTATTACATTACGCAGTGGAATACGAAATCATATTTTATTGTGTTGTAGACTTTTTGGGGCTTTCCATAATTTATTTTTAAAATTCATTATAATTTTTATCTCCATTTGAGCATAGGGCGAGAGAATGTCAGTCTCGGTGCGACCGATAAACCACAGAGCACCGATTTGTGAGGAATCCGAACTCGTTCTCTGTTGATGAGAAGAGAGATAAGAGGAACGTATGCGCAGCCCTTTTCGGCCAGTTTCATACAAATCTTAGATTTGGATTTGAGATCAAAATACTCAACCAAACTGAAAAATTAATTTTGTAATCAAAAGTTATATTAAATATCGAGTACGAATGTGAGCTACTTTATTTATTTTTGCTTTAAATTACAAGATATAGGCCACTGAAGATTTTAGTGTTTCATGATTTTAGAGGCAACTTGGGCAATTATTTGTGAGTAAATGGAAAACTAAACAGAGTAAAATTATTTTTTTATTGTTTTTCGTTTACTCACAAACAATTGCCCAAGTTGCCTATAAAATCATGAAACAATAAAATCTTTAGTGGTCTATATTTTACAATTTAAAGCAAAAATAAATAAAGTAACTCGTATCCGTACCAGATATTTGATACACCTTTTGATTGCAAAAATAATTTTTAAGTTTGGTTTGGTATTTTGATCTCAAATCCAAATTTAAGATTTGTATCAAACGTTCCTATTTGTTTAATCAGCCGTTATATATAGCACCAATTTTATAATAACCTAGAATCAATTTAGGAATTTTGAATGCACAGGAATCATAGAATGGGCTTCGATTTCTATATTAATATTTTCTTTCTTATTGGCGCATCTTCTTGCGTTTCCATGCTTTTTCTTTCTTCTTCTTACTTCTTATTTGCTGTACGTTACCAATTATACTAGTATTTTTACTTCCAAAACATGATTCGAAAAAAAAATAGTTTTTACTGCGCCATTTGCCATTATTTAAATTGAGTTAAACGTTTTTTGGTCGGATTTAAAAAAAATAATCTGGCAATAAATAGCACGGGACTGGGAAAGGATACAAGTGGCTAAAGGATAAGAGGGGAAGATCGAGGGAGAGGGTGTATCGGTGCGGGCGTGTGAGGGAGAGAAACTGCACTCGATACAGTTTTTTGAAGGTCGCGGAAGGTCGCAGCCAAATTCCCACCGTTCTGTGATTTATTAAAACATATTTATTATTTCTGCCGAATTTGAAAATATTACTTCCAATTTTGAATAGTGATTTAATTTAATGGTTTTGAAATTTGTAAGGTAGTAATAATTAATGGTTTTAATTGAACCGTTTCAATCAATTTATTAACATTGGGGACTTCCGTAACATAGCGTTGAGAATGCTAACTTTTAATTGGTTTCTCACTAACTGGTTTTATCGCTAATTAAAAGTCATTCAACACATTAAAAACACTGTTGATATTTTTAACAAGCTTTCAAATATATATTTTTTTTTTTATTTAATTAAAATAAAATTTGATAGTTTTAATAATTTGATAGTATTTTAGTATGTATTTTTGTTACAGCTGTTTCGGTTTTCAAGACAGTTTGAAACTGGTCTTATAAACCGAAAATACATACTAAAATACTTGCAGAACTTGATCTCTCATACCCTTTAACTAACATATTTTCAATATCACTAAAAGAAGGAAAATTTCCCACAAAATTTAAAGAAGCAATTATAATCCCTATTCATAAAACAGGTTCTAAAAGCAACATTGAAAATTACCGCCCAATATCAATACTCACGGTATTTAGCAAACTATTTGAGCGCATTATCTACGATCAAATTTATACTACAATTGTTCGCAACATTCAAAACCAACAACACGGATTTTTACAAAAAAGATCGGTTCTAACAAATTTGGTAAATTTTACCGATTATTTATCGAGTAATATGGACAACAGAAACCAAATAGATGTGATCTATACTGACTACTCGAAGGCCTTCGATAAGGTAAACCATTTAATTTTAATTAAAAAATTAAATCAATTAGGCATTCATGGTGACTTACTCCGATGGCTCACTTCATACCTTTTGAGTAGACTCCAATGCGTCTCAGTTGAAAGTCCAACTTCTTTTCCGTGCCCTCCGGCGTACCTCAAGGTTCTCATCTAGGCCCATTATTATTTAATGTGTATATTTATGATATTCACAAATGTTTTTTACACTCTAATTATCTAGCATACGCAGATGATAAAAAAATATACCTAGTTGTCAAATCAATCGAAGACTGCTTTAAACTTCAAGAGGACCTCAATCGTCTTTTTGTATACTGTGAATTGAATAAACTAGTCATAAATATCTCAAAATGTAATAAAATATCATTTACACGTAATAAAAATAAATTTTTATTTGATTATACACTAAACGGGACACTTATCAACGAAGTTGAATCTATCAGGGACCTTGGGGTAACGCTTGATTCTAAATTAAACTTTATCCAACACACTAATAATGTCATCAACAAAGCCAACAAAATGCTGGGATTTATAATTCGTATATCGAAACCTTTTCGAAATGTAAATACTCTATATTCCCTCTACACCGCATATATCCGCCCACATTTAGAACACTGCACACCGATCTGGACTCCTTTCTACCAAGCCCACATTGTTAGGATCGAAAGAATTAAAAAAAAATTTTAAACACTTAAATTATAAACTTAACCTACACTTTCTAAATTACACCGATTCTATTAAATTTCATCCGTTCAACTCCCTTCATACACGACGATTAATTTTTGATCAAATTTTATTATTTAAAATTTTAAACAATGGCCTGGACTCACCAGATCTTACCAATTTAATAAAACTCCATATTCCTTCAAGATTAACCCGACAATCGAATTTACTTCATTTGCCCACTTGTAGAACAAACTTTAGAAAAAATTCCCCGATTCCTCGAATATGTGCGCAATACAACGAATTGTTTCACAACGTAGACATTTTTAATTTAAACCTTCAGAAGTATCGAATAGAAGTAACGCGTGCGATATTGGATTGATACGGAGTGTGGAAGGTATCGAGAGCATCTCATATCCTTATCCTATATTCTCCCTCCCCTCCCCCTCCTCTCCCCTTCCTCACCCCTTCCTAAGTCTAAAATTCAGCTTAAGATAAATTAAAACTCCATCTAGAAAATATATTAGCATAAGAAACTCTTTTGGCTTCACTGCAGTTAACGTGTATATTTTTATGTCTATTATATGTTTATAAGCTGTTTGTTTCTTACAAATAAAATAAAATAAAATAATAAAACTATCAAATTTAATTTCAATTAAATTTAAAAAAATTAAATGAAGTTTTACAAATTAAACACAAAACAATTAACAGCTTTCAAATAATTTATTTTGTTGGGTTGCAGCTACATTTATTAGTGTTATAAAAAAGTTAATCTATCTAATCAGTTGTAAATGCCGTGTCCTCCAGATTATTTAAATCAGATTTGGTTAGGTGAGGTTAGTTATCAGGTAGTATCTCTTAAGATCAATTGTAATAGATAGATACTTACCTTGCATTGATTTTTTTATCTTTTGATGTTGAAAGGATTACAATACATTATCTATTAATTGACCCGAGAAAGGTTATGAGAATCTAATTGGATGAAATGTTTGCACGGAGCAACTAATGAGGGATAAGCCATAACACAAGTCTGGATTAGCTGTTCTAGCTGGATTCTTCGTGGGAAACATAATTAACCAAACTAAAAAAAGAATGAACTATTTGTTTAACGGTATGAATATACATAAACAATTATTGTCTGTCACAGTAAAATACAAGCATAAGAAAATAACTTACGAGGGAACAACCGGACAGAACCGGAAATATGTCATTTTTAAATCAACGTTTAGTAGACGTATTGACTCTTTTCCACAAAAAAATATCAATTGATTTCGATAGACTGTTCTTTTATCTAGTAAAGATTTTTTTTTTTATTTTGAGAAAATATGTTTGTTTTTATAATACATAATAAGGTTTTACCGTCGGCCGTTTGCAGATTTGTTAAATTTTCAAACAAAATTTTGTATTATACAACTTGCATTTCAAATCATAAAATCATACAATAAAATAAATCAATAAATTTTTTGGGAAAGGTACTTTTCAGAATTTTAATTTATGTTCAAATAAAATCATAAAAAAAGATCCGCGTTTTGTGACAAAAATATTTCAGTTGTCCATTTATTTACGGTCTTACATACTAATATATATTTTTTTTTAATTGTTATTTTGCTTAGACATTTTTGAAAAATTATAAATACTTATGATAAAAAATAATTACAAAAAGTATGTATTTTAAATAATTTTATCATCACGAGTTTGAGCATTTTTTAATGTAAGTATTTATCGAAGTTAATTTTTAATGAAATAAAATCGATACTGAGTTGTTATGTTAAAATGCTGGTATGGAGAATAATTTTTAAATCTTTCTCACCGGAACCGCCCTGTACAGTTGCAAGGATACGATCGCAAGATCATCGATCGACGAAATTTAAATTCTCGGCCGTTGGTTACATGCTCTTAAATAATTTTAAAAATTAAATGCGGCATTCGATCGTACAACGACAATCAGAAAGCATATAAAGAAAACAAGATCCTGCGGGGTATAAATGTAATAGATACGCATACACAAAAAACGGTCGGTGGTCGAGTTGGAATCGCGTTCCACCCAGGCGCCGTGTGTTCAATTCCTCGGCTGGCTAAGTCCTCCATCACGATACAAGCAAACCTTCGTTTAATGGGATGGTAGTAGGAGATTTTCAAGTATTGTCAAGCCTTCTTGTACCTACCTTTCGTGCAGTTAAATAGATCCGCAACATCTGCGAATCTATTATTCACTTCATGTAATCGTGGTATAAGCGAGTGTTTGTAATGCTCAGTCTTGGCATTGTTACATTTAAACAGGATTTTGGAAACAGAAATTATGTATAAATATAAATAAAGCAAGGAGTTTGTGCAAGGAGTTCTATGGCGGTCCATACTCTCTCTGTATGGCCTGCAGAGTAACTGCCGACGTGGTGATTTGTTAGTTAATTAGACATTTTTAAAACAAGCATTTTGCAGAACAAATTTCTCAGCAGTTTCATTTGAGTTGAGCTTTATTTTATTTAACTCATCAAAAGCAAGATGTGTGATAAACACATTAAATAGAAACAGCTTTCGCTTTTCAAAAATAATGTAATCTTTTCAAACCGTAAAGGAGCGTTTAACGTGCATTTAATAGCTCGTCTTGTTCAATTTATCGAATGGCTGAACCTTGTAATAATAACCTCACGGAGCCAAGCCCTCGCGATGTAAAATTGTAATTAACTTCTGCCCATTGAGATCAGATCTTCACATAAATTCCTTCACATGTAACATACCAATGGAAAGATTCTTGTACCACCCGTGGTCTCATTTTAAATAGAGTACGACTAATCATAATTAACATAAATTTTACATGATTAATTTTACATTTTTTCTTAAATCATCGGTGTATCTTATACCTTACTTTGTCTACTAAAATATATTTTGTGTATCTTATACTTTTGCTTACTACAATGTATTTGATGTTTTTATGCTTTGCTTTGCCCACCGCTAAATATTTCTTATTTCTAGTACTTTACTTTGCCCACTGCAATATAATTATTTTATCTAGTACTTTACTTTTCCAACCTCAAAATATATGCTTTACTTTGCCCACTGTAATATAATTGTTATATCTAGTACTTTACTTTTCCCACCTCAATATATTTGGTATATCTTGTATTTTACTTTGCCTACTTCAATATATTTGCTATATCTATTACTATACTTTGTTCACTGCAATATATTTGTTTTATTTTGTACTTCACCTTGTCCACTGCAATACATTTGTTGTACTTTGTACTTGAATTGTCCACTGCAATATATTTGGTATATCTTGTAATTTACTTTGCCTATTTCAATATATTTGGTAAATATAGTACTTTACTTTGTCCACTGCAAAATATTTGGTGTATCTAGGACATTACTTTGCCCACTGAAAAATATTTGGTTCATCTTATGCTTTACTTTGCCCATTGCAATATATTTATTATATTTTGTATTTTACTTTGTCCACTGAAATATATTTGTTTTATTTTGTACTTCACTTTGTCCACTGCAATACATTTGTTGTACTTTGTGCCGTAACGCTCAATGGTTGTCGATGTGTTTTCTGCTTGCTGAGGGCCGACTAGCGTTCCATGTGTCGTTGGACGCGCACATGAGTACATGACGTCAAATCTACCGCCCGGCGCAACAATAACGGATCGGCAGAGTGAAAAGTTAGCGTTCGTATTATGCGTATCGCACGCGCATATTTACGGTTCATATATCGATATCGTGCTTCATCTCGTACCGAATCATATCGTGTTTTATATCGTACCATATTGTATGTGTAATGTGTATCAGACTTTTATAAAGTGTCGGTTGCCTGTGGAAAGAGCGCCAGACAGCGTTACCGAATGCATAGCGGAGGAAACAAGGCAAGTACTCAATGTGACTATATCGTGCGTTTGGTATGTAGTTGACGCTTTGATATCCATGGGCGCAGAGCACACAGAGTGGCTCCACCACACCACTTTGACCCCGTGATTCGTCACGATACATTGGTGCCGAAACCAGGGACATTTAGATGTTCATCTTTGTATTAAATTCGTTCCATGCAAAGCGTAAAATGCTATGAATTGTTAATTTATATGTGAATTATATCGAAAAACGTGAATCATTGACCGCACATCTAAATTAAAATAGCTTATAATTATTATTTCTTTACGTTTTGCAGGTTATTCCTTTTCTTTATTTTAAGCGTTTCCAAACGTGTTTATTGTCAAAATGGCCCCAACGGTGCAAGCATTGCGCCGGAAACGGACATTAGCGAATAATAGATTAATCAAAACATATGAGATTGCGAAAATCGCTTTGCACGATGCATCCAAGTGTAATCTACTGTTAGCTCACTTTACGACCCTTGATAGGATAGTGCTGGAATTTGGGACAGCACACGCAGAAATGCTGGACTTAGACGATTCTAACGAAATAGATGAAGATAAGATTCGAGAATCTTTTGATGAGATGTACTACCAAATTATTGAAATTTATCAGGAGTTGACTACTCAATCTGGCGAATCCAAGGCCGCGAGTGCGTGCGCGAACGTCAAGTTACCAAAGATAAACATTCCTATATTTTCTGGCGATATCAAGAAATGGCCCGAGTTCTACGATATGTTCAATGCTTTGATTCATGAAAACAAATCGTTGTCAAACATCGAACGTATGCAGTATTTGTTTTCAAGTGTGTCTGGTGAGGCACTGGGTTTAATTCGAACGTTCCCGGTCCAGGGAGCTCATTACTTGGATGCATATCAAAGACTGGTAGCGCGCTACCGTAACGCGCGCGAACTAGCATTTACGTGTTGGCGGGAAATGCTCAATGTAAATTTTCCGACCAACGATCCGTATGAATTTCGCCGCGTATTCGACGTATTTAACGAAGATTTAACAATCTTAAGAGAATTGGATCTCCCAACAGATAATTGGGACTTCGTGCTGTGTTACTTGATCCTGTCAAAATTGGATTCACTAACAAGATGCGCATTCGAACAACTGCAGTCTCCAACCGAGTTACCATCATATTCAAAACTCAAGGAGTTTTTATATAACCAGTGTGAAGCTCGTGTACGAGACTTACATTTTTCGTCTCCGGATCGCAATCATGTTGACAGACACCCCGGTGTAGGATCAACGTATAAACCTCCCATGCGTAAATCGGATCAGGCTCCCAAAAAACATACTTCATCGTTTCTTTGCGATGTAACGAAGATGCGACCTGAATCCAACGGGTCCTCGATCTCGACTAATTATCCGAGGTGCTCTTGTTGTGAGGAAGAACATTCAATTTTCAAATGCAAGGCGTTCGCGCTAAAATCAGTTCCTGATCGCATCCAGTTCGCCAAAGCACACCGTTGGTGTTTTAATTGTCTGCATTCTTCGCATTTTCTTAAGGATTGTAAATCTTTATTTAAGTGTCGGAAATGTAAACAAAAACACCACACTCTCCTCCATCGTGATGAAATCTTATCTTCTGAAGAAGGGGGTCATCACTCCATGACGTCTACGGACCGTGAGGCCCCTGTTTCCAACCCTCAAATTAATGTCCTCACCAATTTAGGTGACAGGTCCGGAGTTCTTTTGTCTACTGCCAAGGTAAGCATTCGCGATTCCTCCGGCAGGTGTCAAACTTTACGTGCATTAATCGATTCGGGCAGTCAAGCTCACTTTATCACCGATCGTGCTGCAGAGCGTCTAGGTATCCATCGTACGGCCAGTGCTCGAAGAATTTGTGGCTTAGGCCAATCTTCCGCCACTGCGTCAGCAGTCATTCAATTAGAAGTCGGTGTTAAGGGGCGGGTTCTTTTTAATATCAAAGCACTCACGCTGCCTACTATCTGCGGCAACATGCCAACGGTTCAACTAGACAAGTCATCATGGCATCATTTGCAAAACTTACGTCTTGCGGACCCTGACTATCACAAACCAGGACCAATTGACCTTCTTCTGGGTGCTGAGGTCTTCACTTCTCTTCTGAGACCTGGTAATGTGAAGGGTGATCCTAATCAGCCATCAGCTTTTAATTCTGTATTTGGTTGGCTTCTTCTGGGTTCTGTTGGTTCTGACGCCGGTCACGAAACAAAATCGTTCATGTTAATTAGCGAGGACCGGCTCCACGAAGAGGTTCAGCAAGTATGGGAGTTAGACACCCCAATTCCCCAGTCTTTACAGCTTACCCCTGAGGAACAACTTTATGAACAAATGTACTGCATGGACCACACCCCTGATACTCCGGGACGATACATCGTAGCTTTGCCTTTTCGAGAAAAGGACCGGGATATCTCTTACCTTGAGTCGAACCAAGTCGCCCGCACCAAAAGGATTTCATTGCCTCGCCTCGAACTTTGTGCGGCAGTTCTTCCAGCGGATCTATTAAAATTTGTCAAGGAATCAAACGAACCGTTGCTTCCAATCCCCAATACGTTTGCGTGGTCCGATTCAACTATCGTTCTTGCATGGTTACGATCTCCTTCTTATCGCTGGAAAACTTTCGTGGCTAACCATGTCAGTTACATCCAGGATGCTTTCGAAGATACTCCTTGGCATCACATATCATCCGGCGATAATCAAACCAACGTTGCTTCGCGTGGTCGGTTCCTGCCCGATAACACGTTATGGTGGGCGGGGCCTCCATGGTTAATCCAACCAGTCAATTCTTGCCCAACCCTTGATAGCAATGTCGACGAAACTGAACTTCACTCTGAGAAACCAAGTCAATCGTTATTAGTCCAACAGGATGAAAATTTGGTGGACCTACTACTAGTTAAATTTTCTTCTCTCAGAAAGATTCAACGCGTTCTCGGTTATTGTCACAGATTCATTTACAACCTACGTAACAAAGAGTCTCGTCGTTCAGATCTTCCATTAAACCGTGCCGAAGTTCACGTTTCGCTGTTGGCAGTGGTTAAACACATTCAATCTGTAAATTTCAACGATGATATCACGCGCTTGAATGAGGGCAAACTTCTTTCGAAACAAATGCGGAAGCTCAATCCATTCATTGACGACCATGGTGTGCTCAGGGTGGGCGGCAGGTTATCTCGTTCTGAGCTCGAATTCGAGCATAAACATCCTGCCCTACTTCCTCGTGAATCCAAGCTCACTTTTCTTGTGATAGACGCTCTCCATCAAGAATATTGTCATCCAGGTATTAACACGATGCAATATCTGCTGACGCAGCAGTTTTGGATTCTGTCGCCAAAACGCGCCATCCGCCACTGCTTGTCAAAGTGTATTCATTGTTATCGCATAAATCCAGCCCCTCTAGAATCTTTCATGAGTGACCTACCCGCTGCTCGTATTAATCAAGTTAAACCATTCCCGATCGTGGGCTTTGATTACGGTGGTCCATTTCACATCAAAACTGGTAAATACCGCGGCGCTAAGATAGACAAAGCTTATCTTTGCTTATTCGTATGTTTTACTACCAAGGCTCTACACCTTAAAGTAGCTTCGGATTTGTCTACCGAATCTTTCATTGCAGCGCTACGTCGAATTGTAGGTAGGAGAGGTCGTGTAAATATCATACACTCAGATTGCGGAACGAATCTCGTCGGAGCTAAAACTCAGCTTAATTCGTTCATGCAGACTGCTTCAAATTCGGAACAAATCGTTTTCGGCTTCAATCCCCCATCTAGTCCCCATTTCGGTGGCGTATGGGAGATTCAGGTTAAATCGGTCAAAACTCATCCTTATCGCTTAATTGGTAACCAAACGTTGACTTTCGAGGAACTGACTACGCTTTTCGTGCAGATTGAGGCCACGTTAAATTCTCGGCCTCTCTACCCATTGAGTTCAGACCCCAACGATTTGAGCGTATCAACTCCAGGTCATTTTTTGACTTTGGAACCCTTAACTTCCGTGCCAGACGAGGGTTATACCGATCTGAAGATCAACCGTGTGGGTCGTTTGCAACTTATTCAACGTTGCGGCTAATCGACATCGCGATCCGTCTTAGTTTTAAGTTACCTCTAAGTTTATCATCATCTAGTTTAGTTCTTATTCGTATTCTCTTCGTTCCTTTAACATTTCATGGCATTTTGCGCTTCGGTTAAGGTTCAATTTTATTTTAAAAAAATACAAGTTTCTGTATTTTGGTGGGCGGAATGTGCCGTAACGCTCAATGGTTGTCGATGTGTTTTCTGCTTGCTGAGGGCCGACTAGCGTTCCATGTGTCGTTGGACGCGCACATGAGTACATGACGTCAAATCTACCGCCCGGCGCAACAATAACGGATCGGCAGAGTGAAAAGTTAGCGTTCGTATTATGCGTATCGCACGCGCATATTTACGGTTCATATATCGATATCGTGCTTCATCTCGTACCGAATCATATCGTGTTTTATATCGTACCATATTGTATGTGTAATGTGTATCAGACTTTTATAAAGTGTCGGTTGCCTGTGGAAAGAGCGCCAGACAGCGTTACCGAATGCATAGCGGAGGAAACAAGGCAAGTACTCAATGTGACTATATCGTGCGTTTGGTATGTAGTTGACGCTTTGATATCCATGGGCGCAGAGCACACAGAGTGGCTCCACCACACCACTTTGACCCCGTGATTCGTCACGATACATACTTTGTACTTGAATTGTCCACTGCAATATATTTGGTATATCTTGTAATTTACTTTGCCTATTTCAATATATTTGGTAAATATAGTACTTTACTTTGTCCACTGCAAAATATTTGGTGTATCTAGGACATTACTTGGCTCACTGAAAAATATTTGGTTCATCTTATGCTTTACTTTGCCCATTGCAATATATTTATTATATTTTGTATTTTACTTTGTCCACTGCAATATATTTGGTATATCTTGTATTTTAATTTCCCTACTTCAACATGGTATGGTATATCAAGTACATACTTTACTTTTCCAAAATATTTGTTTCATCTTGTACTTTACTTTGTCCACTGCAATATATGTGTTGTATTTTGTACTTACTTTGCCTGTATACATTGTATGCTTTATATTTGGTATGTCTTGTACTTTATTTTCCCCACTGCAATATATCTAAAGCACGGTCTCATCCGACCGCGAACATAAACATTTTCTTACACATTTGCTTGAAAATTATTATAAACATCGCAATGGGGGCGTAGCTTTGAACATTTTTGTATGCGTCTGCAGCAAGGCCTCGCCCCCATAGGCAATGTTTATAATAATGTTCAAGCAAATTTGTAAGCAAATGTTCATGTTCACGGTCGGAGGAGACCTCACTTTATACTTTACTTTGCCCGCTGCATTATTCTATAAATACTTTTTTACACATACCAGTATAAATATAAAGGCAGTCAAAAAGCTTCAGGGGTCTTATCAAAGCCAACGACAAACGCTGAATTAATGATGGAGATATTGAATGAAAAGTAGCTTAGAAAACTCCTATTAAACAAAGCAGATTTATTCTATTAATTATACATACAAAAGTTATATAGCTGTGAAAATTAGTATTAAAAATTTTCATCTCAAAAAATTTACACGAGTTCCATCGCTTTTATTTATTTTCTTTAAAACATTTTTTTTTTTCAATTTTTTTCTTTTATCTGCCCTTAATGTACTAATACAAATAAAATAACGTAATTAATGTAATTAATTAATCTTCAAAATTTGATATTACGTACGCAAAAAAAAAAACAAAAATTGATATCATTAGTTGGCTAGTTTCTTAGATCAGGCACTGCCTGGTTAGAAGCTAATGTTGACTGGGCCATAATGTATTCACGCTTGTAATGTAGCTTATCCTCGACGTAATGAAATTACATAATTGTGCATACCTCCAATCAAATGTTGATGCATACATTAATTGGCTTACTACGATAACTCTGTAATCTTCTATATCAAATGTACAATAAATAAATACGCTTTTACCTTTTTTTGTATTTTTTAGGCATTATTTAGGTAACTGAGATTTATTCCACATGTACATTTGTTACTTAATTTTTATTTATCTGCCACCGACAAAATCCCTTCCCCAAATATCCCGGCCTAATAAAATCTAATGGTTTTTGTATTTGAATGACTTTTAAATTAGTTTTAAGATTGCTAGTGTAGCGAAAGAAGGTAAATAAAAATTAAGTAACAATTTTTACATGTGAAATAAAACACTTCAAAATACTTTTTGTAAATTTCTTTAATTTCTTGAACATAATATAACATTTTGCTGGGTTACACACCGTATTTGTAACTATTACTTACTTGCATATCATTATATATTTATGTTTCTAAGAATGGCTTTGTTTGGAAGTTAATGGTTATTCTATAAGTACTCATTGTGGAGCACTGAGAGCTATTCTCAAGACAGAATGGAATGAGAAACATCACTTCTCCTCGGCGGGAATGGATAGCCAAGTGTAAGAGATTGATTGATCGATCCTTGTTCTGTGTAGGTGCAGGCAAACTTACCATTATCATTATTAATACATATTATGACTTACCTTTCAGGATTATGGGTGCCTGGTAGAGATAGAACGAGTATTTCTACAATTGTTACGGTTGATCCTGTTGTTCAAATGTAACCTTTAACTACTGGAGCGCTTTGTGCCACAATATGTCACTATTTAAAATACCTCGGATTGCTTTGCTGCCAATTTTGGCAAATTTTCCCTAATTTGTAAGTAATTAAGTAGAAGTTTACGATTTTATAATATTTTTTTAATAAATCCTACGAATATGTGATAATCGACAAAAGACAGGTGAATTCATTGGCTATACAAAACTATAATCAGTTTGTATGTCTCCATATTAAAATTGGGAGGTATGATTTTTTTAAATTTGTCGAGCAATCGGAGAAAAAAAATTGGGGTGTGCTATGACGCTGGGAGTGGGGAAGGACTGATACTGAGGAGAAAGGTTGAAAATTACCTGAATATTAAATTTTTTTTTTACAAGAGCTCCACACAGGAGGCCCTGACGAAAATAATTTCCCTCATCTGTTCCTTCTCCCTCCATCTTTCCTGTCATCTTTGGGGATGCTGTGTGGAGGGGTTTTTTAAGGAGAGGAAGGGAAGGAGAGTTCTAGGAAGGAAAAGGGTTTAAGGGGTGGGTAGGAAACTGGGGTTCAGTGTGTCCTGGTCATCCGCCTCCAAGACCTAGACAAACCTCACCCCACGAACCCGGGCACCCCTGCTAAATCACCAAATGTAGCGAACCACTTACCACATCTTACACAATTACCTGGTCACCAAATAATTCAAAAAAATCGTTTAAATGTTTAAAATTTCAATATTCATTTTTTGAGTGAGCTTGGTGAAGT
The DNA here is from genome assembly GCA_936435175.1 of Glyphotaelius pellucidus. Classification (NCBI taxonomy): domain Eukaryota; kingdom Metazoa; phylum Arthropoda; class Insecta; order Trichoptera; family Limnephilidae; genus Glyphotaelius; species Glyphotaelius pellucidus. The sequence continues at coordinate 40,940,717 of OW386543.1, forward strand.
CTTTTTTTTACTCGACCACTTTGCATTCGTCTGTCTGTAAATGTGTGTTTCTTGTGCGATCAAGATGGTAGCCGTGTTTGATAGTAAATTTTTTTTTCGCCAGAGCGCATGATCGTTGCGAGCTGTCTATTCGAAGTATTCAAGTGGCCCCTAGACGTTCAATATTCAACATATTGTGCGATATATTGCTGGAGGACACACACGTTGCAATATTATCGTCCAATAATTTAGTTTACAACTGACGCTTCTACAGTCAACAACTCAGCATATCGAAAAGTAAAGGATCTGTGGCCATTGCTTTAGTCATAGCTTTGAAAAATAAAGAGAAAAACAAAACGCAGATGGACGAAAGAATGGTTCAAAAAAAAGAAAAAAAATGTTAAGGCTATGAATATATGAACCAGCTGATTACCGAGACTTTCTGCGGATGGTCGGTACATTATTTGATTAACTTTTGAGAATGTTTAATACCTGAAATTAAATTTCATTAAATTATACTCTGGTATTATTCAATACATTCCATAAAAAATATTCTCTCTTCTTCTTTACTAATTATATCATTCATAGCCATCTCGATCATAAACCTTATCTCACTACGATGTTCACTGCTTGACTGTGGAGACAGAAATTAACCATAATTGTGCAATATCACCCACAGACGATTCAATTTTTATCAGAGAAGATCATATTGCACAATACTTTAACTACTAACTCTTTTTGATTGACTCAATATATTGTGCAATCCTTCAATATAACCTAAAGACGGTCAATATTATTGTGCAATACGCATTATTGTGCAATATATTGACCATAATATTGAACGTCTAGAGACAGTTTAATGTTCAAAATGTTAAATTCTAGTAGATACTTCTTTTCAGTTCTGTGTTTCGTTTTGCATCCGCGTAATAAATGTATTTGCAGAGAAATTCGTACCATTGTGATGATTTTTCATAATTTGAGATGCCCATAATAATATTTATTTACACTTTTAGAAAAAGTCAACAGATGTCCAATATAAATAGAATTGGATATGTTTATCCGAGACGCTGCCCAATTATAAATAAACTCCTTAAAGAACTTTGTAATCAATTAAAAAGATAGATTCCAAAAATATGGAGAACATTAGTTGAAGATAATATTGTTAATTCTGATTTTGAAGTATGAGATCGACAACAACGGCTGAAAAAATATAGGTCCCAACTCGTCCTGAAGAGCTATTTCTCTATCTTTTGTGAGAACGAGATCGTTCTCCCGCGAGATGTCCTGCCAGATTTGTGTGATTTTCTACAGCTTTTAAATGAAAAAATTATCATGTATACTTGCAGGAATTCGTGTTTAAAACGACCCAAATTAAAATACGTGACAGCTCACAGCTGAAATTTTGACATCGGCCGATAGAAAAAGCAAATAACAGCTGTAGAAAATCACACAAATCTGACAAGACATCTCGCGGGAGAACGATCTCGTTCTCACAAAAGATAGAGAAAAGCTCTTCTGGTAAGATAAGAGATCCTGGGTTCGATCGTTATATTTTTATTTTTAGTCTTATCCTGTTTCGTGTTTCATTTGGATTTGTTCGTGTAATAATCTTCTTCTTCTTCTTCTCCAATGATTTACAATTTTTTACAAGAAGTTGTACACCACAAGCCAAACATACCCTAACCTAACCCTAACATTTTAAAAATAAATTAATATTTCTGTATCTTGGAATTATGTAACCTATATTACCTAAAGAGCGCTTTACTTTAATAAATAATAAATAAACTATGTGAGTATTGTGAGTAAAACAAACAAAGCGAAGTATTACACACGTGAAGTAATTTGTAACAAAAATCACATTATATTTATTTTACATCTATTTTCAAGGTGAGTTGATCGGGTTATACCTTTTTAAGGGTCACGTTTGCTCAGTTAATAAAAATAACATTTCCATTCTTTGAAATATTATATTCGCCCCTAGGGGGTTTATTAAGGGTTGTGCTGTGTTCCAAAGAATCATATTGTGTCGTTATTTTTCTTGAAGTAGGTAGTTCCATTATTTTCTTTGGCAGTTAGGGTAAAAACTTCTGATGTGTTCCATGTAAATTTCTGATTTCCAGTATTGATTTTTCTTGTTTGTATTACAAAGTTTTATCTCTTTGTACACATCACGCTTTTACCAGATGGAATTATTTGTATTCAAGATCTCTTGTAAACAGACACATATAAATACAGCACATATATCTATATATGTAGACCCGCGGTAATCCGACAAACGTTTCGCAAAGCGATTTCGGATGATCGAATTTATTGGACTACTATAGAGTACTGCCAACGACACCTGGAGTCCGGAACTTTTTGAAAAGAAACTTGTAATCCGACAAATTATATCCATACTTTAAAAAAAGATCATATCTGTATGTACTGTTATAGGCATGTGGATTGGTGACCGGCCAACTCGGAATGAAACCAACTCAGAACCATCTCAGATAAGTCATTTAGAGTGATAAAAAAATATAAATAAAAAATTGGTTAAATAGGTTAAGTTAGGTTAGGGTTATCGGCTAATTTAAAATTATCAATTTATCACTCTAAATGACTTATCTGAGATGGTTCTGAGTTGATTTCATTCCGAGTTGGCATGGAACCATGTGGATTATAGGGTGTGCCGGATTAGACAGGGGCCGGATTACCGCGGGTCTACTTTTTATAAATATGTATATACCTGGATATTGAACGGTATCTGTTTATGATGTTTTGATTGCGTCCTTGGATTCCGTACGAAAGGGATTTAGACAGCATAAGAAGACGACGGTGTGACGTCAACTGATGACTGATAGATACAAACATCGTTTCTAGATGTTGGTCTGGACTAGATGTACTTTTCTGACAATTCTAGATCTAGTGTCTATTTAAATGTCGTTATATACATTAAGGGGGGGGGGGGTAAGGTTTTAAAACTCATTTTAAAAAACTAAAATGCACAACATGTTGAGAGTATTGTGTCAAAATTTCAAGTAAATGGAGCAAAACTTACGAAGATACAGCTTTTCAAGCGTCCGGTTCTTGATTCTTGCTCGATTCAAGTATATTTCGAGTATAAAAAAACTTTACATCGAATTTCTCGCAAACAAATTCTAAAAGTTCGTGAACATCATAACTCAAAATTTACTTGATTGATCCTTTTGAAATTTTGTACACTATTTTTACACATAAATCAACAGGTAGTGACGAAGAGTTTTTTTTATCATTTTTTTTCCATTTTATAATAGCAAATTCACCGAAAATTTTAGCTAGCTGCAAAAAAAATCGAAATAAAACACTTCGTCACCCTTTAAACGCATTTCAAATTTTTTGTTTTAACTAACGAGCTATAATGTTCACCGCATAACAATTTTTTTTCGAGGCGCCTCCGGAGATTCGCTTTCACGGACTTATTTATTGATATTTTTAATTTAAAAAATTTTCAAAGATACTTCAGATGTCATACTATAACGTTTATAAAATAAATAAACCAACGTTATTCATATCTCCTTTCTCCCATATGCCTTTTTTCGCCTTTAAATCCTTACCCTCCCCTAAAATACTTAACAAAATCATTATATTAAATTGTAAGATTGACATTTTCCAACATTTATTTCATCGAATGAAAGTAGGTGTCGGACGTTTTGAAGTAAGAAGGGACCTTTAATCCAAGGCCGCCAGAATTATTGCTCACAGTATTTCTGTTTCGAGAAATTGGACTCCATAAACACACAGGTATAGGAGAACATCTCTTATTATTCAGATCCATTACCTAGAATGGAGATTGGACCATTGTTCAAATTCCAATATAAGGAAGGAATCAATTTTGTTCCCTGAGTAAAGGAATGGGGTGGTAAGGGGTACCAATTCCGTATTCCCGTCTCTCCGTGTACCTTAATAAATTGTCAGCTGGCTTGTCACTGCTGGAAACAGTTTGGGAATCTCCGGGTCTCCGATGCAATTTGAAATAATAATCCGATATAGTATTTGATGAATAAATCAGGCTTCTACTTGACGTGTCGTCTCTCACCTTGGATAGACCGTGTTAACATTTTGTACACCGTCTGGAGTCTTGTGAGCACATTGCATGGGTGTTTATCTCCCTTGACAGAAAATATAACACTATAAAATTATATACCTGAACATAAAATCATAGACAATTGAAGAAGAGGATAACACTTATAATCTTAACGAAAATTTGAAAGAGAACAAGACACAGAAAAATAAAATATAACGGTCGCAAATGGGACTCAAATCCAGAACCTCTCGTCTTACCGGGACAAACGTCTTACCAATTCTGCTATTGCCACCTCTTATTTGAATATTTCAAAGAATTATCGATATTATCGTCGACTTATTTTTTTTTTTTTTAAATATTGGAAACTACCTTTATCGTTGGAAACAAGTGTTTTGTAGTGTCTCGGAAAAATATATCCGATTTTATTTATATGGAATAAATGTTGACTTTTTTGTAAAAGTCTAAGTGAATATTCAATTTTAATTATACAAATAAGCACTAGAGCCTTAAGAGTTATGTTATATCTTTTAACACCCCAGTTTGTTTGTTGTTATGGGCAAATAAGTTTTAAATATAATGCTACAAAGCTATTCAATTCTCTACCTACTGACATTTCAATCCCAAAAGTTAATTTAAAAGTAAAATCATTGATCACCTCCAATAAACATTTCCATCAGGAATATATCATTGATCACCTCCAATAAACATTTCCATCAGGAATATATCATTGATCACCTCCATTAAACATTTCCATCAGGAATATATCATTGATCACCTCCATTAAACATTTCCATCAGGAATATTTCATACTTGAATTGTATAATTAAAAAAAAAAACGGATTTAATTTTTTCTGTTATTATTAACTATTATTTTTTTTAATTATTGTTTTATGTAAACAAAAAACCTGGATAACAGCCACTGTGTAAATTGCCATTATGATATGGGTAATACGTCATTAATGTAGCCAATATAATATAAAAATAATAAAAAAAATAAAAATTAATAAAATTAGAACAACTCTCTATTTATAATTTTTTAAGGATATTCCCATGAACGTAATACATCGTTGAAGAAAAAGATAACACTGATGATTTAAACCAAAATATGAAAGTGAACAAGACACAGAAAAATAAAAAAGATAATGGACTCAATAACCTTCAAACGTTATAAAAAGAAAGTTGTTTTAATAAAAAATAAAATCATACGTTTTACTACGATTGAAATTAAGGAAAATGATTATCCCCAGGCTAATAACTTTTGGAAAAAAAAACAATATTATATTTTTACACCTGTAATATCCTGTTAATATCCTGCTTTTGCGCGCCCACTCTTTCCTTCCATAAGATAGAAGAAGACAACGTTTTGAAAATAATTTTAGGAAACCTTTTTTGAATACTCAGCATCCAGTAGGAAAAGGCAAGCAACACGGTACCAACATTCTCAAACAAACTTAATTTTCATCGTAATCTTGATGTCTGCCCTGATGATAGATACTGCAAGGGTTTCTGAAACGTTGGCTAAAACAGGAAGAAGCGAAAACGCCAAAAACCTCCAAAAACTAGGTTTTAAAAAAAGGGCCCGCAGATACTTTAATAGTACACAACTGCTAACCCTGTACAAACCTCAAGTGCGCCCCACGGTTGAATTTGGCAGCCACCTCTGATCTGGAGCTCCAAAATACTTGAAAAATACCCTCGACTCTGTGCAGAAACTGGTGGTCCGTTTGATAGATTCTCCCATCTTAACGAACGGATTCCAATCTTAAGAGCACAGGCGTCGGGTGAAAATGCTATCCCTGTTCTACCGGTATTTCAATGGAAGATGCTCCGAGGAACTAGCGTCATTGATCCCTTCGGCACCGGTGCATAGTCGGGAGACACGAATAACGCGCGCCCAAAATATGTACACGGTCGACATTTGTCGCATGAGAACGGTTCGTTTTTTCGACTCGTTCTTGAATTCAACAGCTCGGCTATGGAACGATTTGTCGGCCTCTGTGTTTCCTCCCTCCTATAACATGGGTCTCTTCAAGACCAATGTTCATTCTTTCGTCTCCTCAAAAGATCCTCCACACAGCATCCCAGATGACACAGGCCCTGAGGGCAATTATTTTCCTCAGGGCCTCCTCCTCCAGGGAGTTAATGTAAAAAAAAATAAAAATCAATCACGGTAACATTATTTTGAGTTCAATTATAAACACGGATTAATTCGGCAAGTAAAAGCATTTTACAAGTTCAGTTGTCAAAAAAAAATTTATATGCCTAATTGTGGCCGCACATTATTTAGGTAGTATCGGCCAAGATGAGGACACAAAAAGGGTGCAATCTTCCATCTAACCATCACCATTATGTTTCAACCCCTACAATAAATCCGAAACGTTGATTTATTAATAAACCGGAGTGTTAAGTGCCAAGCCAACAGATTTCATGACCGGAGTCTGTATGCAGTTTCAGACAATGGATAGCTAATTATAGCGGCACCGAGCTCCTTTCAGGTTTCAGAGAATCCACAGCAGACTTCATAGAAAAGCAGCAGCTCACACGTGCACTTCTCAATTTTCTATTCATCATACGAATCCCATTGAGCTGGCGTCATGAAAACCATATATTATCTATTAAAGGTTCTCTGGAAAGTTTCACAAACAAAAGTGTTTCAGTTTACCAAGCACGATAATATATCTCCAGTTTACTTCGGTTGTGGCGTTCATGTCTTTTAACAACGTGAACGAATTACGCTAAGATATTAAAGTGTTTATGCAGCTCAAAGTTGGGTTTTATTTAAGAACCAATAGCATTAATTAAAAAAGTCATTTCTTGATAAATAAATCAATTCACTCTTATTTGAGGTATTTTTTATTTATTTATTTAAACGCCCGTGGTGCTTTTACATGCAATGCAGCGCAGGTTTTTAACAAAGTACAAGAATAACATAAAATATAAAAAACAAAGTATAGGTAACATAAAATATAAGAGTTGACACAAAGTATGTAACATAGAATAAACAGATAGTTTATTTATTTATTTGTAAGAGACAAACAGCTTCTAGATACATAAAAATATAGATATACATAATATACAAGTTAGATAAAGTCAAGCCAAAAAGGTCTCCTATGTTAGAGTTACTTGATTATGGCGCTTTATTATAACTTAAAATTAATTTAACGTGAGGAGAAGAGGAGGGAGGAAAATAGAATAAGGATGGGAGATGCTCCCTGAACGTTCCACACTCTTGTATTAATTTTCGATCGTACGCGATACTTCTATTGAGTATTTCTGAAGGGTATTGTTAAAGATGTCTATATTGTAAAAATTTGCATTATATTGCGCACATATACGGGGAATTGGAGAATCTTGTCTAATATTAGTTCTACTTGTAGGCAAATGAAACAAGATGGATTGTCTTGTTGATTTTGTCGGAATATGAATTTTTATTGAGTTGGTAAGCTCTAGCGAGGCCAGGCCATTATTCAGAATTTTAAATAATAAGGTTTGGTCAAAAATTAAACGTCGTGTGTAAAGTAGGAAGAAATAGTTGGCATATAATAGGTATACAATATTGGTTTTGCCATAGTGTAGTGGCCGATCGGACAACATAAGATCCTCGGCTAAGAATCCAGCAGTCACGGGTTCGATTCTCGGCGAGTGCAAATATTTAAAAAAAATATTTTTAATAAGTAAAAAAATGTACAGATATTAGAAAAAAGTATGTGCTTATTATTTCATATAAAGTTTTAAAAAATATAGTGTTCGTTATTTTCATATTAATGAATATAAAATATTATGTAGTAGAGTTATACTTGCAACATTTTCCATTGTGGAAGATACTCTCAGTATCGCGCTGGAGAAAGACCGCTATTCAGAATCTAAATGTTGCTTAAAATGGGTTTATCCGTGTGTAGTAATCATTTCTGAATACAATATCACAGCTCCTTCCTTACCCGATTCCCTTCGACCTCACAACATTCCCAAATTTGGGATGTTGTAGTCCCATCTGCTACGAGCGTTTCAGAGACTTGTGCAGTGGTATACTTAAAAAACAGAAAAATAAAATACGGATTATATTAATCACATAATATGTAATATATTTTTTATTGTTTTCTATTCTGATATTTTCCTATAAGATTGTAAAATATTATATTTTGAGGATGAGCTTAATAAATGCCTACGCAGAAAACACGCTTCAGAACGGAAATAACTGAATTCGGAGAAAAAGTATCCGATACATTTAAAAACAATATATTTTTTTAATCATACTAAGTTCTAAATATAATATTATATCATCGAATAAAATTTCACAAAAATACATAACAAAGCTGACTTGATTTACTTTGCTTGCAAAATTCTGTAAAAGCTGGTTCACATTACGCTATAAATCTGCGAGCAGATATCTGTTGATTCGCGAGCGCTTATCTTTTGTCCTTTCACACGAGGCTATCAAATATTTCTTCTTGTGGTAGGAGAGGGGGTCAGTCGAATTAGGGAGCGGCAACGGAACGCATATTTTTTGTACTGAAATCTGTCAACTTGACATCTGTCATCCACGGGTCTAGGCAGCTCCGTAATTACAATGACCCCCTCTCCTGTTTTAGTCAGAGAAGGGGAGAGTTATCTTCTGGGATATCGCGTCTGGAGCGGTTACGTCTGAGATGTGTATTGTCTACGATTGATCTGCGCTTAAAAACGCTTAGGTGTGAACGGTCTGAAGGGATTGTATGGAGAGCGTTATTTGGCGTGCTATGATCTTTTATATTTGATAGCGTAATGTGAACCAGCTTTAATTCCTATCTTTCCAAGAAACATATGTCATCAATAATTAATTTGCGCACACGCGAATTTCACATATTTACATATTCTTACATTTTATTTATTTTCTCTCTATTTATTAGTTAAATTCATTCTGTATATCAACTAAATTTATTATATTCAGATTGTTAATATGATATGTATCAACTGTAATAATGGTTTAAATTGTATTTTTTTATGTTTTGTCAACACCTCACTAGAAGAACCTTTACTGAGGTGTTCACGTGTTTTGTTATGTATATTGCTGGCCTCTGTAGTCGAGGGGGAGGAGTCTCGACTAACAATCCTAAGGGAAATTTATCTTAAAAAATAATTTATAGTAAGCTCCGGCATGTTCCAGAGTTAAAGATACTCTCAGTATCACCCCGTTGTAAGACCATCATTCAGAATTGAAGCGTTGCTTGAAATGACTTAAGCTGTGTTTGGTGACCAGATCTAAACAGCCAGGTAATTCCCCACCTTTCTCTTACCGATCTCTTTCTAGTCCCCGCTACCTATCAAAATATCTCACAAAATACCCCAATTGGGGTGCCATAATCTCACTGGCTACAGACGAGAGCAGTTTTTTTTACATGACTTCCACACAGGAAAATAATTTCCCTCAGGGCCTATCTCATCATTGGGGATGCTGTGTGGAGGGTTTTTTTAGGAAAGGAAGGGGAGTAGAGTTCTAGGAAGAAAAAGGGTTTAAGGGGTGGTTAGGAATCTGGGGTTCAGTGTGTCCTGGTCATCCGCCTCCAAGACCTAGACAAACCACCCGATGAACCCGGTCACTCTTACTAAATCACCAAACGTAGCGAACCACTTGGGGTGACCTATGGCAGAGGTTTTGGTTATCCAATAAAGGCTCACGGGGCGGTGGTACCCATTCTCGTCTCCCAAATTGAGATTGGAACTCTTATGCGTTATTCGCATAAAAATTAAGTATTTAAATTTCTGTGAATTTCTTATGTTAAAATTGCTCTTATTATAAAATTGCTCATATGTAACATTTTCATTTAATTTTAATCAATTGATGTTTAAATGGGTGAAATTAAGTTTTGATCCAGACCGAAACGTTTATACCTATGTTGGTAAATATTGCGTAGAGCCTCGAGCAACAGCTCGGTAAATATATCATGCTCGGTGAATTGAATTTCTGTGAGACAAGATGCTTTTCTGTTCAAGGACACTTTAGTCGTCCGCTTTTCACGTTTTTCTCAAAGAAAAGTTAAGTGACGAGAACTCTTATTGTTTCCGTTACAATATAAACCATTTTTACTAAGGGAAAATGTTAAAATTCGTGAAGCAAAAGGCGATGAAAATTTTGGCAGGCACATGATATGGTTTTCCTTGGGTTTTAACTGATCACTGTATAAAGCCATTTTATGCAATATTTCGATTATACATGGTGGTCTTTCACCAGTGTGATTCCGAAAGTAACTAACTAAATTTAAGTGCTATATTTTATTTTTAATCAATTAAATGTGAAAAAAAAACATATTAGTCAAATGAAATCTTAATGCGCACGATGCGAACCAAACCTATAAACTCTGCAAATCACTTTATGTTTTAATTTCTACGTTTGGTGACTTAGCAGGTGTGCCAGGTGTAAGGTCTCAGTGGCGGATGCGCTTGCATACCATCTGCGTGGCGGGCTGGATCCGGATAAACTGGATGAGGGAGACCTTTTGACCTCTCCAGCCGGAGACTCTTGATCGCCGGACATATGGATGCATACGTCCGTCACTCCTGGACACAATGACTCCAAGATTCCTACCCACCCTTTAAAACTTTTTCCTTCTCAGAACTTCCTCTCCTTCCTTTCTCTAAAAAGACCTTTCGCACAGCATTCCCAAAGATGACATAGGCCCCGAGGGAAATTGTTTTTTACAGGGCCTCCTGCGTGGAGCTAATATATATTTAAAAAAATAACTCCACGCAGGAGGCCCTGAGTAAAAAAATTTCCCACAGGAGTCATAATTCATCTTTGAGGATGCTGTGCGAAGAGTCTGCAAATTTTACGCTAAGAGAATTGTACAGTTTTAAGGAGCGATTGAAATCGAACCCACATTGTTCTGAAGAAACAATTAACATTAACTTCCCGATCTTCTTCTACTCATTTCCTTTCCTTCCCCACTTCCCCTTCAGCCTCATTATATACGCCAATTGGGATGCCAAAGTCTCATTGTTTCTTGACAGTCTGGAGCAGTTAGGTTGCTGTATAAACAAACATAAATCAATAAAGAAAAATCATAACTTTTCAAGGACTCCTCTCTGATATTGATTCGTATGATATATGAACGTGGTAACGCTTTCTGGACTGGCACCATGATATCACTCTAATGCTCAATGCAGTCCATCATCAAAAACGTATTCACCATTCGTCACATCAAGTGCCATGGTACTTGGTGCTCTTTTCCTGCCGTTCTTCGCAAAAGATTCCAAATTCAATTTCCATCCCTTAGCGCACGTGATCACTTTTGAAAAACGTCACCATCTAGCGGCAGTCCCCGGCACTAACCAGGTGTGGTTCTAAGGGGAAAATAAAAACCTTGAAACAGGCAAGTCATTTTAAAGAGGATACGTTTGGACGTGTTTTCGCACGCCGATAGTATCGAAAGTTTCAAAAAAGGTTGTACCTACCCCCCTCATACCGCAGTCACAACCCGTAGATGCCCAGAGATACTGGATGTGTTGCTTAGCGACGTTCATCAATTTCATTAAATATAGAGTCGCAATTCATTTTGTCAATGTTATTTTTATGTTTTCTTGTTTCGTTATTCAACTTCCTAACAAAAACAAATTATTTTTTTATTATCTATCTTCACGATCAGGGGTTGCAATCTCGCAATCCTGTGGGATTTCAGCAATATTTAATCCCGCGGATTTGCAAGAATTTTCATGTCCGGGATGGAAAAAAAACATACTAAATTGACACTAAAACCATGATGTTTTTGACACAATTTTAAGATTTTTTTTATTTGCATGTGCTTGCAATTTGCGAATTGTGAGATACGCAAGCTCTAGAAGTCATTGCTTTTTACGATCATAGTTGCATCAATATTTATTTTTTATCAATGCTTAAAAATGTTGCTTTATTTTTACTTTTGTTTGGCGGGTTCGATACTACACGTCATATAGGAACATATTGTATTAATTTTATTTAATATTTATTTATTTATTGTTGTTATACGCCCATAGGGGCTTTTATATAGATTAAAAAATAATATTTAAGATATCGAGGATTACACATACATAGAATTTATATCAAAAGTTAAAAAAGTGAAAAATATTAAGAATATACAAGTAGCTTTTGAAGAATATAGCGTAAAACCGTGAAATATTTTAAACAATATGACATTTGACAATAACATAGAATAAAATATAAAATAAAACATTACAATAAATAATACATCAAATCGTTAAATATATTATACCCACATTACAATAATTTGTAGGATTCCATAAAGTGTTGATTTAAATTGCATTTTAAATTATAAAGGGAATCAGCGAATATATCTACAATGCCACCAAACTTGTTGCCTAAATCATGCATCCTATTGGTAAGTGAGTGTGGTTGTGTATGTGTTGCAAAAGAATGTTATATTTTGTCTAGTATTCCTTGTCGGTACATGGAGTTTAATAGTAGTATGGGCATCACTTACATTTATTTTTACGTGTGGTATCATTGCCACTTCTCCAAAAAATATCTCGGCACCGCTCCGAGAATGACCGTGCAAATCATTCCGTTCCGAGCACTCGATCCAACCGCCCGTTCGCGTTTTGTACCTCTCTACCCGTTTCATACGTGAACACTAATTGTGTAAATAATTAAAATCTTAAATAAATGTTAAATCACTCAAATAAGTGTTATCAATCATCATCCAGTATAATCATTGAACACAGGGCGCGGCCTGAAAGTACCGCGACCCCCAGGAGCCTGACTATTCCTCATAGTTAAATATTAATATACACTCGTCTGATGAGAGGACGGAGCACAGGTCAAACACCCTCCACCACCTCCTCAGCCTCTGGAACCAATTCTTTCAACATTGGTAATCCCGACGCTCAAAAACTACTTTCCACAGCAGCAACAATGGCAGGGCTGTCAATTAGGTTGTTCATGACTCTGCATAATAAAATTAGGTCTGAAATGATTCTTCTGTCAGATATCGTAATTAAATTAAGTCGATTCATCAAACTTAAATAAATAAATTAATTACTTTTTATGTTACGTTTTCAACAATTTTTATAATAATACAACTGTAGAGTTGATTCAAATTACTGGTAGAATATCCTGTCAGTGACAATTTGGTTTTAATTTTTATTTTTTTATCACAATCGTCATAAAATACTTAATATGCTACCTATTCAATATCATCTAATAATATTAGTAGTAAAAGATGACGGATACGAAAAGTCCTCTTTTGCACGCAGAATAGTAATAGTAATTACAAAAAAAGAGAAACGTCTTTGGTCCCGACTGTTGCCAGCGTTACTAACAATAGATACTCGCTGCAATGTTATAAATACCTTCAAATGTAAAGGGTAAACAATATGCATTTCTACTCCCCGTCTGTAAAACAGGAGCGATTCTTTGAATGCAGGGGTTGGTTTAGTGCAGTGAAATACTGAACATCACTAAAAGTGAACGCGCATATTTCGATGCGGGAAAGAAATTATTAATGATGTAAGCTTTTCCAAGATGGTGATGATTTATGAAATTTTCACTTCAACGAGCACTCTCTCCCTGGATGTGGTGGCTTTTTATTTGCAATTCTCTAAGTGCAGAGATGTCTAATTGATGTTAGCGAACGGCGAGAAAAATGCATTACCTAAAGGTGAACGGCAGGATGCTTTTTGAATGATGCCTGTGAACCATTACACAAAAATGTGATGAAAATGGATTACAACTAAAGAGTTATTAACGATAGCAAAATTAATTTTTCGATATCTAAAAAAATGACGAACTTATGAGCTCTCAAAGTGAACTTGAATAAAACGTATGCAATGGTATCTCGTGACGTCACATGAGACACGATTCAGTACAATTTGATTGGCAGCGCAGCATTAGGGCCATGTACCGTGATGTCACACGCTTTTCAACCTACTAACATTTTGACGGCTTATAATGTGTTCGCTACTAGTCGATATTTTTTTATGCCAAAAGTGATAATCACGCTCTTATTAATGTATCGTACATTTGTAAAAACAGGAATTTTCGTTGAAAGAGACGACCTCATATGTTTCCGGGTAGAACTTATCTCGTGTATATGTTACCGTAAAAGCCCGTAAATTGGTAAATCTTAGGTTTTACTAGTAAATCTTAGGATTTACCAACGGACTTTTACCATCAAAAGTTGGTAAAATCTTAGAATTTACTAGAAAATAACAAAAGTTGGTAAAATCTTAGAATTTATTAGAAAATAACTCATGTATTTTTTATTTATTTTTTCTATGTGTAGGTACTCTTTATCGCTGCGTTAATTTTGCTGAATTCTTGAAAAACTTGCTTTCGAACAATTTATTCATGATCAAGTTAATAATAAAATCAACATAGTAAAGACCTACACGTTCCTCATTAACTACTTTTAAAGTATCTTAAGCACTCTTCTGTTTTACCATTATTACACTATGTAAACTTTTAAACTCCTTTGTACAAGTTTAATGATAATGAAACTACATACCTATGTACATATTAAACCTGTTTGTATCCTTAAAGTTAAGTTTATAATGTTATATACTTCATGCTTACAATTATACTCCTGTGATTCTGTAAAAGCCTTCAAGGCGTGTACGAATAAATAACAAATAAAAAAAATCTTAAGATTTATCGTAGTACGGGCTTTTACAGTAACATATATTCAGTACCTATAGACAGTGCCTACCATATTATTGTAACAATTCTACATCAACGCTCTAATATTACACTCCTATGCGACGGATTCAACAGCTAGGAAACGAATACTCCGATGTTGTTGATATATTTAGTACGGTGACTGGACAACTCGGAATGAAACCAACTCAGAACCATCTCAGATAAGTGATTTAGAGTGATAAAAAAAATATATATATACAAAATTGGTTAAATAGGTTACGTTAAGTTAGGGTTATCGGCTAATTTAAAATTATTTTTTTCATAGCTTTTAATGACTTTTCAAGGAGGTGAGGTTGACTTTATTCTCAGTTGGCGTGGAACCATTTGGTTCATCAATTTTAATATATAAGCATACCTTATTGATTTTTTTTCATCAAGTAGTGGAATGTCTTGATAAAGCTTTAAATTGACTAACACATTTACAGTATTTTGTCGGCTGAAAGAAAAAAAAAACTATTTTGGGTTTTTTATATTTTGTACCTGTGTGGATCAAATTCAATTCAATAATCTTTTTACTTTATATTTATTTTGTGCAAGTGTTTTAAACAGTCGTTTCCTGCACTATTTACAAGTATAATTTCGTAAATATTGTTATGTATATGTAAAAGCCTAAATAGGCGTGAATAAATATATAAATGGATGGATTCACACATTTTCCTGGACACACTGACCCCTAGATTCCTAGCCACTTTTCATATCTTTTCCAGAACTTCCTCTCCAACCTTTCATTAAAAAAACCCGACACACATCGTTTCCTGATGATGATGACGTAGGCACTGACGGAAATTATTTTTTCTCAGAAATTATGACATCTTTGGTGATGGGATACAGGATGGTGCCATGAGGATACACACGAGGCCTACTTTGTGGGGCTAATAAAAAAATATTTATCAACGTATTTGCAATGACGTAACAATATATATTGTAACGTCATTGGTTATGTGTGGCGAGAAAAGTGGTGAATTTATGATGATTCTGTATAGGTACTGATTTAAAGCACAAAATCTTTCGCTATCAATAAATATCTTGATCGGATTTACATAATCTGGATATATCATTTACCACCAGAAGCCTGCGGGTATTTGACGTTAGAGGCATTAGGTATGCGTATTGAAATCTAAATAGTCCTAATACGATTTGCTATTTGGTTTGTAAAGTAGGGTAAACGAACCCTTCACGATTTCAAGTCTCTTATTAGATTACTTGGGAAGAATTGACACTATGCACGGAGAGGAAATGAAGCTCCAGCACCCACTGAACAAATACTTCGTAGAAGTGTGATTTATACCGATTTGAATGATGTCACCAGATTACACCGGTGACACCAAGGCTCTAGAGAGGCCAAATAAATTCATTATTTGCTTGAGAATATCTGTGTTCCAACCAATTGTGTTTTGACCAATTTTGCCAGATTAAGAAAATTTTCTTCGGCACATGGACACTTCTAACAGTTAATCTCTTCAGTGCCAGTTCCTGACCTTCTCCTGGCGGTGAGGTGGTAGGGATGGTTCCTACTGTCTACAGGTAAGTGACAAAAGCATAAGGCGGCTTCATTAAACCCTGAAATGAGTCTCACGGTAATGCGCGTTTTCATTCCGCGACAAAATATCACCGACAGAATATCCTCCGACAAAATATCCTACGGACAAAACATCCCCCAACAAAAAATCTAAACTAAAATGGAAAATATATGTATATATTTAGCTCAGTTGCATTTAAGATTCTTTTGTACGATCGCTAAGGTCTATGATAAAATCTTAAAAAAAAAAATTTTTTTTAATTTAATGAAAAAGTATGAAACATATGTTTGGACATGAATTAAGGCTATAAAAGGAAAATGTCTTGTATGAAAGTGCTCTTCACCCGTTGATCATCACGCGATAAACGTTAGTTAAATATAGTGTATTATTATATAAGTTATTCTTTTTATTTAACGGTCCCGAATATAGTAAAGGCACGACATATTTTTATGAAATGTATAAAAATAAATTGTTTTTGTTTCACCCGGAAAGTTTTACTAATTTTATTTTATTTTATTAATGAAGACAATATTAGGGAAACTTTTCGAAAATAAAAATATTGGCACCTCTAGGACATCTTTTTCTGATTTTCCGTTTTCAGATTTTCGATTGAGTTTCGCTAAAATTGTCTTCATCATCATCAATATATTAATACGTGAAGCCAAAACTTTGTACCCCTTTTTACGAAAATTGCGCGGCTGGAGGAGTATGAAATTTCGCACACTTATAGTTTATATAGAGGAGGAGTGCAGAATGCTAAAATTTTTTTAAAATTATGCGTAAAAATATATTAAATCAATTAAAAAAACATTACACACACTACCATGTATTTGACACACACACACGCATCTTTACTCTATTGCTTATTGTTTAAGTCTATGGTCAATTTTTCTATGGTCTTACTGAATGTCAAATGTCAAACATAACGATAAAAATACCGCTCAATACGCACTCAATATAATATTAAATCAAATTATGAATAAAAAATACATAAAAAAACATTACAATTACGGTCGAATTTCGACCACTGGGCGAACACTAGTTTAATTAAATATTACAATTCGAGGTTTCACTCTTAAAGTTAAAAATAAAAAAAAAATATTCACATGTAGCAAACACTTTGTGAGAATACATAATTATAATAAACACAATAATATAACTTTGTTTTAATTCCACTTTATTATTTCCTTATCTAACCGGTTTCGGTTCGACCTGAACCTTCATCAGGGGTGAATAAAAATATATTGTATTGTACAATATTTTTATTCATCCTTGATGAAGGTTCACAAGGACACCGGTTGGATAAGGAAATAATAAAGTCGAATTAAAACAAAGTTATATTATTGTGTTTATTATAAAAAAGTCCATTTATATTATTTATTTATTAAACTTAAAATAGTTTTAATTCGCGTGGTCTAATATAAACATACGTTTTTACATTCTCATGTAAATATTTTAATACGAATATATAATAATATTAATAATTATTATAAAGTATAACATGTACCCATCTCAAGAATAAATAAATAGAGTAATCACGCCTTAATAAAACAACTGATTGAATGTTTGAAAGTAAGGGACACACAATAAAGAGGAACAAAACATAACACAATTACTAATACTAAGGGTAAATGACAATGAAATTCATCATTAAAAATATAATTATTACCATTTCACCGGATTCCATTTTGATTTTCTATTTTCTATCCAATTATGTAGAAGGTGAATCAAAAATGTATCTTGGCAAGCGTTGGTGAGATTTCTTTATTTCGACAGGAAACAATTCTGTCAATAGTTGCCGCTCCTCAAATAAATAAAATAATACAGTGACGAGATAACCAAGAACATTGAGCAGGGAATCCACGTCATTAAAAGGAACAATAATAAGATGCAATCAAATGCATAACCCCACAACTGCTGGTATTGTTGCTTCACAATGGGAAACAAGAAAAGTACAACAATTTTCTGACTGCTCTGTTCACACGTAGACACAATTAATTAGTCGAATTTAATGCAAAACTGTGTTACGTTACAATTCGAGAATTAGACTTCGCCACGGACTGCAGAATAACGCGCCATATAGATGCGCGCGCACCATCCCCTCCCGCGCGCGCACTCTACCCCTTCCCGCGAGCAACAAACCGAACGGCCGCTAGACGCGCTCGCTCACCGCTGCCCGCGTCAGTCTCCAGCAAGCCGGCTTAGAGGGCCCACGTACCGCCCGAACATGGGCGACACCAGTTTCGCCGTTCGTGCGCTTCCGGTGTCCGATGGACGCTGCCTATCTTGATAGAATCAAGCGCGTGGAGCCGCTGTTGGCCCAAAACCAAACGTGAGTCAATTACCATGTTATCCCTTGTGTGCAATTAAATGTATTAACCCTAGCCACGCGTGTTAGAGAAGAGAGACGGACATTCAAACTAAACTTTCAGCTAGGCTCGTTCCTTATGTATTATTGTGTCTCCTAGAATTGAATAAACTGTTTATGTGATAACCTACCGTGTTTTGCTTGACGAGGGAGGCCCTGGGACAATGGAGAAACGTGAAGTTCCGAACCATAAGCACTAGCCCTGAGTTTACGAGGAATCCTGCTTGTGCCAAATCTTGAGCTAGTTATAATTTGGGGCAGATACAGCAGCTAATTGTATTAAATATGTGGGAGCTTTCTCCAACCCTGCCGTTGGCATCAGCACCCACGCTGGACGCCAACACTGGCGCTAAACGTGGGGCCATTTAAATTTTTTCTGTTCTACCACGGCCTCGTTCCCAAGCAACAATTGTAAACTCTGAAATGTTATTATGATGTATTGTTTATTCCCAATTGTATAGCACTTCCAACAGGAATCTCGGCGCGAACATAATTTCGAATCACAATTTAAATTATTACGGACGCGATTTTATCATTTGTGACTCGTCACTCGACAAAATATTACCGGTATTCCAACGCAAGGTGCCCAACCTAGGAAGTTGTCGCTGCGAATAATACAGTGATTACAAAGTGTCGGCCGATTAAAAGTGCTATTTTCAATACAAGTGAATAGTGGAAATAAACACAAATTAAAGAAGAATTTATTCAACAATTAAAATCATGTACATGATAAACAAATCATCCGCTTGGTCTCGAAAGTGCTAAATATTTTTAATAATATACTAGTTTGCAGCTCGCTGGTATCGTTTCTTTAATCGAGACACTTGCTGACACCTAGGGAACAAGTGGATTTAAATTCTTTCTGTCATTTGACAATTAAGTATTTTTGACTCTGTCGTCTGATGAAACCGGACCATGCCATGCCATGCCAAAATCACATTCGAATATTGCAAAAAATACTAAATTCGCGTTGACGTGGATTCCTTGACATCTGACACTATAATACCTTGTCAATTGACAATGAAGGTAATATCTTGTCGAAAAGACGAAGGGAATTCGCGGGTAAATACCAAAAAAATTGGTGCTGTTTAAAGCCAGGCTATAGGAAGCCGCGTAATGAAACCATGCCCCCAAGATATTGTTGAATTCTCAAACAAATTACTTCCACGAAAACTTGTGAAAATTTTTTTCGATTTTTTTTAATTTTCGAAATATTTTTTTTTCCAAACGCTTGGAGTTTTTCTTAAAAACGCATTGCCAGAGGAAAATCGCTGCGCAAATTTTCTCCAGTTTTCGGACTCTGAAAATTTTTCCGATTTTTTTCCTTTTTTCGATTTTTTAATTTTCGAAATATTTTTTTTTCCAAACGCTTGGAGTTTTTCTTAAAAACGCATTGCCAGAGGAAAATCGCTGCGCAAATTTTCTCCAGTTTTCGGACTCTGAAAATTTTTCCGATTTTTCCTTTTTTCGATTTTTTAATTTTCGAAATATTTTTTTTTTCCCAAACGCTTGGAGTTTTTCTTAAAAACGCATTGCCAGAGGAAAATCGCTGCGCAAATTTTCTCCAGTTTTCGGACTCTGAAAATTTTTCCGATTTTTCCTTTTTTCGATTTTTTTAATTTTCGAAAATTTTTTTTCAAAACGCTTGGATTTTTCCTAAAAAGCACGCGGCCAGAGGCAAACCTCTGCCCAAATTTTCAAATAACCCAAACACTTACAAATACGCGTTTTTTCGCAGAAGCATTTTTTTTTAAAAAAAAAAAATATATATACGTCCCCAGTGGTCAATCCCTGGCAAAAAATTTCTTTCCAATTACGGATAAAGAGTCGAGTTCTCGTTTTTCTCCCAACGTAAGGTCACCCTGACACGACCCTATACACTATGGAAGTCCCTCAAGTCACGCTGGGTATAATCCCCCACATTTCTACGTCAAAAAAGGAAGAACTACTACAGGCCCTGAGAAGTAGAAAGATTTCTCCCAGGAATAAATCCAAAAAATGCCTTATTCAATATGCTTCTTTCTACAACAAAAAGTACATCAGGAAGTTGCAGTTCCAACAGGAAGACACCTCAGAAATCATCTCTACCTCCCTCACAGTCTCCGAAGCAAAACCCTTGGTGGTACAAGCCCAGGAACAGACGAAAATATACGATTTGACAACCTGGAAGACGAAATACAACGGACTCACGGATGTGGAGGATTTCATCAACAGAATAGAAGAAACAGCCCAAGTCAGAGGAATCCCCGAAAGTATTCTGCACAAGAACTTCATAGACCTCATCGCTCCTGAAATGCTTACCTGGCACAGGATACATAAGAGAAAAACAAACTCATGGAGGGAACTCAAGGTGGCACTTTTATCCAGTTTCGGAGAAAAAAAGGCCCAACATAGAGTCAGGTCATCCCTACTCGCTATCAAGCAGCACTCCGGAGAGCCTGTTGCTAGATTCACACAGAGGGCAGAGGCCATCAATATTAAGCTCACCCAACCTGTCCCTGAAGCAGAACTTCTCCCGGTTTTAATCGACGGTCTTCTCCCCAGATACGAAAACATCATTACTTCTCAGAAAATTGCCACGCTGGAGCAACTGAAAGATGTCGGCCAGCTACTGGAGGCATACCAGGATCGGAAGAAAGACGAAAGATTCCCCAAAGAAAACTTTCGCCCAAGCCTTTCGCCCGGCATAAAACCGGAGCACAACGAAAGGAAATGTTTTTTTTACGAAACCTTTTCTAGCTCTGGCACAGTGTTGCCAACTGTAGCCAAAGTCATGGAAGAATCATAATTCTCCCTTGTGGTTTCGTTTCATTTTATTTTATTTTTGTTTGTATAAATATCTCGTCATCATCAGTCATTCGCCTCTAATTGCTGCCCCAGGTGTCAAACCTTGGAAACATCGTTTTTTCTAAGCATGCACACCTCTACCTGAAATTGATCACTTCGGAGAAAGGAATTCCCTGTGGCTTACTGCAAGTAGTCAGAGACTACGTGCCCAAGGTTTTGTGCATCGTCACAACTGGCAGCATCATATTTTCACATCATCATGTCATACCTCGTCACCCCTTTCTAAATATTAGAAAATCTTTTTGTACATTAAATATCGGGTCCTCGCCAAAGTGCATCTAACCCTTATGTCATATGTAATTAAATTAGGTAAGCAAACCTGTGTAAACCCACGACGGTATCAGATGTTTGCTACCAGTTCTAAGTTTTTTTCTGTTTTTTTAAGAAAATAGAATGGCGCTCAATAAATAACCCTAATTGCTCTAGCTCTCCCCAGAACTGAATGTGGAGTCTGGAAAGTATCGTTATATAAGGGACAACTTTTAACGTGCCTCTTCATTAACGATAAATTTTTTTTACAACATTTCAGCAACATTGAGTCACCCTGGGTCTCAACTGTTCAAACTGAAATTTTGGGGTTGCCTTGTTGTGACTTATCACGTGCAAAGTACGAGGTCACAACAAGAAGCCAGGTCTCCAAGTGAACCACCCTGTGAACAACCCATCCCATTATTATAATTTTCATAACACCAAGGTGTGTCCATCGCAGTCTGTTTAAGTAAGTAAAACCTAGAAGGTCTTAAACACTCAAATCGGACCTTTGTAAATAATTTGCCTTGTCAAACAACGATAAGCGCATGTCTTGTATTGTTGCTACCATCGTACGTGTAAGTACAACTAAAAGTTGTACCATCACGATACGATACTCTGTGCATAACACCAAAGTGTGTTCATCGCAGTCTGTTTAAGTAAGTAAAACCTAGAAGGTCTTAAACACTCAAATCGGACCAATGTAAATAATTTTCCTTGTTAAACAACGATAAGCGCATGTCTTGTATTGTTGCTACCATCGTACGTGTAAGTACAACAAAAGTTGTACCATCACGATACGATACTCTGTGCGTAACCAAAAGGGTTGTACCACAAAGGATCTCTTTTGCGGTAAGCTTAGATGAAATTCACATTCCATCAGCACGCCAGAAATTTTTTTTGTCCCTTAATTGTTGAAGTATAAAATCTTGGCCAGATCTTCAAATATGTTTTGCCTTTGTGCAAGTCTTTAACGTACGCTAATATGGATTTATTATGCTACGGTATTGTTGTACTAAGTACATCAGTATGTCTCGCCGTCTGTATTGAATAGGTACTTTTATATGAACGTTAACCTTTTGTTGCCATCATAGGTGGGAACCTTATAAAATCTGCCATCATAGGTGGGAACCTTATAAAATCTGCCGTCATAGATGGGAATCTCAGAATATCTACTAAATGCGATACGGGGAGCCCGTTATAATTACTCTGTGGGTTTTTGTCAGAAATGTCATAAATACCTAGTCTTTTGCACCTCCCTTCAATACTGGGCAACCCAGTTGTAATTCGTTCATTGTTATCCGTGAAGACGTTATAAAACTTACTTGCAAATCTTTTGATTTTGCAATCTCATTGTTATCCGTGAAGACGTTATAAAACTTACTTGCAAATCTTTTGATTTTGCAATCTTGTACGCTATACGTGAAGACGTTACAATACTCACCATGTCCAACATTACCAAATATTATTGTAATGTGCCAGGATAACTGCTGTAGACCTTGTTTCACCTCCACCCAGAGGTCGAATTTCGGAAATAGCCGAATCCCCAGCAGTTTTCTTCGTTCAAATGTTCCCAATTACCACCCTTCCCCTTCCTCGAAATTATCCGTGAATGGGGATATATGCGTTACGCACTTGGCGTTTCGTTTGTCAAATGGGACAATCTTCATACGCGGATCCTTTCAACTTCCTACTCCTTTCCCAGTTGTCATTATTGTAATGTGCCAGGATGACTGCTGTAGACCTTGTTTCACCTCCACCCAGAGGTCGAATTTCGGAAATAGCCGAGTCCCCAGCAGTTTTCTTCGTTCAAATGTTCCCAATTATCACCCTCCCCCTTCCTCGAAATTATCCGTGAATGGGGATATATGCGTTACGCACTTGGCGTTTCGTTTGTCAAATGGGACAATCTTCATACACGGATCCTTTCAACTTCCTACTCCTTTCCCACTTTGTTATAACTAATCTTGTACGCAATGTTTTGTTTTTCGAAAGTAGAAAAAATGCTACCGTATAGACGTGAGCATAGGTCATGGAAGACCAACTTCTTTCGAATGGGAATTTTGTTATACGTACAATCCCTCAACCACGTATTCTTGGAAATGTATTTGGTAAAGAAAAAAACCAAAAGGGGTTACACAGAACCTGTCCTTGAATACGTACCTTTGTAACATGTATTAGGAATTAGCCACATTTAGTTAGCTCTCTCTCCGTCTCTCTCTCTACACGCCAAACAAATCCAACTTTTTCTCAACATGCACACTTGTTTCTCTCCAAACTTTTTCATCATTGGTCTACTAGGCAGGTAAACTTCAAGAATTTTGTTCTAATAATAATTTTTGCCGGATTTTAAAAAAAAAAAGAAAACCAGCAGCTCTGCACCCTATCTACATCTGCGCCTCTTCATGCTGCCCTCGCTACCGTCACGGAGGTCCCTTGCCTTCAATCCCTGCGTACCAAAAGCACCCGACCGCATCTAACATAACCTAGTGTGAGTCGTGCGTGTAGTTGCGAATCGTATCACCACAAAGAACCGACACTCCAAACAAACCCGAGCACGCCAGCTCTAGGTTGGTTCCTGTTCCTGCTGCCATTATGCAAATGTTCCTGCTGCATAATGCAAATGCTCTGCTGCCATTATGCAAATGTTCCTGCTGCATAATGCAAATGTTCCTGCTGCATAATGCAAATGTTCCTGTTGCCCTTGTGCAAATGCTCTGCTGCCATTATGCAAATATTCCTGCTGCATAATGCAAATGTTCCTGTTGCCCTTGTGCAAATGCTCTGCTGCCATTATGCAAATATTCCTGCTGCATAATACAAATGTTCCTGTTGCCCTTGTGCAAATGTTTCCGCTGCCATTATGCAAATGTTCCTGCTGCATAATGCAAATGCCCTACTGCCATTGTGCGGATGCTCCTGTGCCCTTGCGCAAATAACAATACCAACGATTGTTCACAAAACAATCCCACTACATACAAAAACCAGTGTACCAACCACCAATTGCGATTCCACTCTCCAGTACTTCAATGGTTTCGTACTGGCTCACCCACAGGATCCGGAAGCAGTTACCCTTTCGACCTCTGTGACAGGTAGAACTCTCCACACCACCTAGAAGCCTCATCATGTGTTCTCTTCCTCGTATTTTCTTAAAGGCCCTAGTGTCCCTTGAGTGTAATCTCAAATGGGCCAGGTTACTGTGACAAAGTAACCTTGTAACTTCAGTGAAACGTTCAACCACCCCAGACATCCTACGCAAACCACGTTCGCAAACATTAGCTCACAGACCAATGATACAATTTTAGAGTTTTTTTTTTCTATCACTGCATAACCCTTGTACCTTTCTTCAACAGATCCTTGTTCTTTGCAACTGTATTTATGTATGCCACTGCCTTTATATACATTTATTGACAATTCCTTGTTACACCATGTATCTTCTCTTTTGTGTTCTGTTCATAACTATTCTCCAGCTAGGAATCTCTCTCTCTCTCTCTCTCTCCTCGTTTCTCTTAAATGTTTTTGGCACAAGTGCTGAAAAGGTAAGAGGATTTATTAGTCCTACAGCTCCATTACCACGTCGCTTTTATTGCGGCGAGGGGGGAAGTGTTACGTTACAATTCGAGAATTAGACTTCGCCACGGACTGCAGAATAACGCGCCATATAGATGCGCGCGCACCATCCCCTCCCGCGCGCGCACTCTACCCCTTCCCGCGAGCAACAAACCGAACGGCCGCTAGACGCGCTCGCTCACCGCTGCCCGCGTCAGTCTCCAGCAAGCCGGCTTAGAGGGCCCACGTACCGCCCGAACATGGGCGACACCAGTTTCGCCGTTCGTGCGCTTCCGGTGTCCGATGGACGCTGCCTATCTTGATAGAATCAAGCGCGTGGAGCCGCTGTTGGCCCAAAACCAAACGTGAGTCAATTACCATGTTATCCCTTGTGTGCAATTAAATGTATTAACCCTAGCCACGCGTGTTAGAGAAGAGAGACGGACATTCAAACTAAACTTTCAGCTAGGCTCGTTCCTTATGTATTATTGTGTCTCCTAGAATTGAATAAACTGTTTATGTGATAACCTACCGTGTTTTGCTTGACGAGGGAGGCCCTGGGACAATGGAGAAACGTGAAGTTCCGAACCATAAGCACTAGCCCTGAGTTTACGAGGAATCCTGCTTGTGCCAAATCTTGAGCTAGTTATAATTTGGGGCAGATACAGCAGCTAATTGTATTAAATATGTGGGAGCTTTCTCCAACCCTGCCGTTGGCATCAGCACCCACGCTGGACGCCAACAACTGTTTTGTTTATGGGCCGTAAGACATTGCAAAAAATTGATAAATATGTATTGTGGTCCTCTCCGGGCATCTGGTGCAAACTTTTCCATATTTCTTATGAAATTGATAAAAAATTTCATATGCCGAAATTATTTATTTTTATGTGTATACTCGTACAAAGGTACAGTTTTCAGGTAATTAAATGATATAAACAAGTAATAAAAAAATCTTAATATGAAACATGGTAGTACAATATATATAAAGTAATCAGTAATTGCACGTAAATGATTAAGTAGTAACGTTTTGTGTTTTTTTATTATGTAAACTGATAATTTTTAATACACAACACAGTCAATAATGTAAAGCTACTTGTACGTATTACATTACGTATTAGGTAATATTATCAATTTTAAAAAAATTTCATTTCCAATACTTTGAGAAAACATCACAACAACGCTAATGGACAGGTTTTATGGTGTAATCAATTCGTAAATCGAATAAAATTCGTAAATCGAGCTCCCAGTTAACAATTATCTAATGGTAAAATAAACTAACTTCAATTTGCTTTCCAGATGATGCCCAATACAATATTATCTCATCAAGAGCTAGAGCAGAGAGCCTTCTTGCAGAATAGATGGAAAATTGATGACTTTAAAAAAGCACCAAGGCGTTAAACAAACCAAATGGATTTGGAATCCAGAAGATTTTTCAATCTTTGGTTTACTTATTATAAAAACAAGCACACGAGCTCAAATTAATTGCGTCGGGACAAGGAAAATTCAAATACCGCCAACAACAACAAAATCCAAAACACATTTTCAAAATTAACCTAACTTTACGCCTGGCGTGTATACACAGCCCTCTGCTAATATTTGGCAAAATCCTAGTAATTTCGTTAAAGCCACGCCGGATGATCTGGCAATTTCAAAAAGTGGCAATTCATCTTCCTTGGAAAGTTTACGTCCTCCCAAACTGGGGGCGCATTCCGCTGCAACTATAAACTTTGTACTATTGTTAAAATCTCCCAGATTGTCGTGTCACGGTGATCTACGTAAGCTTATTCCAGTTTGCAACTTGGAGCTTTTTGCGCACGTTAAGTTCTCGTCTCGCGTATGTACCAGTACTTTTCGCGTTGTACTTATAAATTACTTAAATAAAGAAGAAAAATAGATAAACGGTGGTCGGTAATCTAGGTACACGTCTGTTGGGTTCTGTTAATCTCTCCTTTCGGGTATCCTCTCCTGTAGCCTAACAGATAAGGACATCGGCCTCCTAATAAGTCCACCCAACATTCTACTAATTATGGATATCATTCTCCTTTATTCAGAATGTCGAGACTTGTTAACGCAATTCAAAAGAGTGAATTTTTTGGTGTTAGCCTAAATGGCTTGCGGCAGTCGATAAGCAATGTGTAATTTTTGAAGTCTTTTAAATCCATCTTCAAGCTTTGACTTGTAGTCTTCTATATGTTCTTTATATTATTATTTGTCAATGCTCTTTATTTATATGTAGTTTCCTTTCATTGTCATCTCTTTTTTTTATTCGTGTTATTGTTATGTTATTAATGGACTATTTGTCCGTAAATAAATAAATAAAAAAATACCCCGAATGGGGATTGTGGGTTCGATTCCTATCAGGGGTGAAATAGTTTTTGTTTTTATCAAGTTCAAATAAAATTTATTGATTTATTTTAGATAAGCAACTCTAGAATTCAAATTAATACAATCAATATAGTATGGGTGCCACCGCCCCGGGAACCATTTGTTGGATAACCAATACCTTGATATAGGTAACTCCAAGTGGTCAGCTACGTTTGGTGACTTAGCAGTGGTGCCCGGGTTCATAGGGCGAGAGACTGGTTGAGGGAGACCCTTTGACGTCTCCAGCCGGATTCTCTCGACCTGTTGCCTTGCATCGCAGTGGTGGGAGGAATGTATTTATACGTCTGCCACTCCTGGCACCTCTCATACCTTTTGCGTTCTCAGAAATTCCCCTCCTTCCTTTCCCCTAAAAGGTCCCCCATACACCAAGATGACATGGGCCCCGAGGGAAATTATTTTCCTCGTTGCCTCCTGTCTGGAGCTAATGTTAAAAAAATAATAATGTTGTAATTAAAACTATCTTTGAAACTTTCCAGCCAGATTCTTACAACAAAAAATTACTAAGGGTAGTAATCTAATGAACAAGCCATCACACAGAGTTGAACGTAACACTGTTTTGTCTCAGCGTACTCTTTGCTTCAATAACATTCATACGTCTTGCGTGGTACTCCATTAATCCAACTATATCCATTAATACAAATCTAAACTCTATCTATTCAATATCGTAAAAATTGAAAAACCTTACAGACGCCAAGAGAAAGAGACCAACGCGCGAGGTTGAATATGTAGAAGGCGACATTAACATTGTTGAAATATTCATATTTGGAAAAATGGAATGTAAAGATGCCCGCTCATTGCGAGAATTATCCGCTCCGCTGATCTTGCTTTTATAAAAGACGATTAAAGTGCAAGATCAAATCACAAAGAAAGCCCTGTCTTTCCTCAGCGCCGGAAGACATAGCGTCGAAAAGTGTAATACCAAGGGTAGTACCGACGCCGACGGTAATACCTCTCGCCGCAAGCAAACTAACGTCTCGCAGTTTAACAAAACGCAGCCATCAATTATTCCGACAATCTCGGCTCTCTGAATGCATCTCCTTACGTCTGCTGCGCTTCTACTTCAGGGGAATCTTGATCCTTGCTATTCCATTGAATATATCCTGCAAACTGCATACGGTGGAGGTTTCAATTTAAAATTGAAATTACGGTTTTGCTTTGTTTCAGTTCTCTTGCATAACGATTCGCCTGCTCTATGCAAAAACCAAGAGAACGTTTTAATATATTTATTTAAATAATGTAGCGAGTTATTCTTGAATAAGATGCTTTCATAAGGCAGAAATTATTTTGTATTAGAATAATTATTGTTTATTTCTTTTTTCAGAGAGCTGAAGTGAGGTTTTTCCTAATAAATTTGAGATGCAGGTATGGGTACCGCTGTCCCGGGAACCATTTATTGGATAACCAACACCACCACAGGTCACACTCAAGTGGTGCGCTACGTTTGGTGACTTAACAGGGGTGTCCGAGTTCATGGGGTAGATTTGACTAGGTCTTGGCGACGGATGTGTTTGCCCAATACTCTATGGCAAGACGGAGATCAGGAGAGATTTGGTTAGAGACTGGAGGAGATTCATGTATTTTCAACTGAGAGGTCAAAAGGTCTCTCTAACCCAATGTAGGAATTATCAAAGAAAACTGTAAGAGTTTTGCGTTATCGTGATGTGAATTTATCCATCCAAAGTGAATTGAATACACTGCCAACTTTACGTTCTAAAGCAGCTCAAGTAGGACCGAGGTAATAGCATTTTCAGGTAAGTTTCATTCCCGCAAATTGGAGGAATAAAAAGCATACAATCCCCGTTCGGTGTACCTATTACTCCTACCTACCTATTCCTACCTCCTGCCTCCTTTGAGAAGAGCTTAGCCCGAAAAGCCGTCGCAGCCGAGAGACGCAGCCAGCAGCCACCTGTCATCTGAATTATTTAGAAAGCAACCGTATGGAGACGGAGCGTTATATCGTTTAATAAGATCAAGGGTAGAATTTGCTGCAGCTTTTTTGGGGTAGGAACTAAAAAGCCTATAGATTAATTTACTAGTAAGTAATTCAGATATGTGGAAAAATGGGTGGGTGTTCGTACCGCCGCCCCGGGAACGCTTGGTAACTTTGCAGGGATGCCCTGTTTCCAGATCTTGGCGGCTCTCCAGTCGGACTCTCTCGACCCATCGCAGTAGAGTGAATAGATTCATACTCCCGATTCACCCACCCCTCATACCGTTTTCCTTCCCAGAACTTTCTCTACTTCCTTTACCTAAAAAAACTCTCCTCACGGCATCCCCAAAGAGTACATAGGCCCTGAGAGAAATTATTTTTCTCATGGCCTCGTGTGTGGAGCAAATTTAAAAAAAAAAACATAGAATAAAGAATACAACTCTAGAAGCGCCTTCCTCACAAATTTGAATGGAAACAAATGTTCCGTTTAGCCCAAGCCCTCAGAGTCCCGTCTCACTCACACTCGCCTGAAATCAGGAATCATGGAACTTCAATGCATCTGAAATTAGAAAATACCGTTTTGTTTGGAAATATAGGCCCATATTGGGCCTATATAAGACATCTCTAGTGTTATTTTTTATACTACGCCAACAAATCCAAATAGTTCTTGGTAGAGGAGAGGGCACAAAACATCATTTTTAAGCCCCGGAACGTATGCCCCATCACCCTGCTAAAAATATTTGCTGTATAATAATAATAATTGGATAATTTGTCGAGCGCCGTTTTTGTAAAAAAAATCAAGGGTATTCTGTATGTGTACAATAAGCTATCATGCTTTATTTCATTTTTTTATACATTATTTAAAATACACTTTCATAAAACTTTCGTTTTATTAGTATTTTAATGCTCCGGGCTTTCGAGCCACTAAAAACTTTCTCATTAGTTTCATCGCAATTATTTCATCATGTAAACTTTCCGGGATAACTTTATCAATAAACTGGATCCTGTAATGAAATCTTTCGGAGTCGCGAACGGGTTGGGAGATATGGAAGCCAGAAAATGATTACATTATAAGGAATATATTTATTCGGATTCCGGAATTCGGAAGATGCGGGGAGAAACGAATCGGAGTAATTCGAGAAGTTCCTTCAAGGGTAGGAAAGTCCTTAAGACCGACAACTCGGGCAGCCGTTTTAGCGTGGATCCTCCTTCTTATCGCGGAGAATTCCCGAGCAAGTGGCATTTCCCGGAAAAGCTTTCACTTTGTTATGCAACGAAGAACCGTCGCGTTGTTTCTGTTTCTGCATATGCATTAGTTGCAACGGATTATTGTGTAATTTTACCCCTAAATCCTACTAATCATCTACAGCTTTGAGATAAAAATTTGGGGGATAGCATTTTAAGCTCTTTTCCTAACGATAATGATATTTTCTAGTGAGGAGGATTATTTTCTATTCTGCAAGTACCTACTGTTCATATTTATATTATTTTCTGTTAACCGTTTGCACTTATCTAACTTATAAACCATTGTAAACATTAACACTGAATTTGTACTTTTTTAGTTATAATCTTGCAAATTTCCTTCAATAAAGATAATTGTTCTTTTGACTTTATGTCCGGATTAAATCTTCCCCACAGGAAAAACTTAACCCTTCCACACAATTTTCCACAAATGATCATCTAGTCAATCCACGCTATGCAATTGCACTGTATAAATATAATAAATACAAAACAATACAAGAACAACATGTCAACCTACCAGAGACCAAATGGGAAAATAATTCAC
This sequence comes from Glyphotaelius pellucidus, assembly GCA_936435175.1. Lineage (NCBI taxonomy): Eukaryota > Metazoa > Arthropoda > Insecta > Trichoptera > Limnephilidae > Glyphotaelius > Glyphotaelius pellucidus. The sequence goes on from OW386543.1 coordinate 40,972,035, forward strand.
CGACTCCAGATATTTTCATATCAGAGGGTCCGGCTCGATAGAACTCCTAACTGGACCGATAAATCCCACTGATCCCTCAATATAAATATTTTAAAAATCTTTCGTAATCGTACATGTATTTTAATACGACTGATTTTTGCATTTTTATAGATAGATTCTTTGACAAATCTAATAAGCCTAAATTTTGAATGAGAGAGCTAGGTATAATGCCAGTAGCCGAAATATAAAATGGTAATATTTTTATTATTGTAGAAATTACATGAAGGTATTTACATACTTTGAAAATTCCCCTTCTTAATCCGTACTATTTATTTTATTGTTGTTTATTTGCTCGCCAAAGGAATACATCACATAATCATTAAATTTTTTATAAGTAAAACTCTCTTTTTATAACTTTTGAAGGTTATTCCCGTCAATGTTATACATCATTGAAGAACAAGATAACAATAATAATCTAAACGAAAATATGAAAGAGAACAAGACACAGAAAAATAGAAAAAGACAAAGGTCGCAACTGGGTCTCGAACCCAGAACTCTCGTCGAACCGGGACGTGCGCGTTAACCAATCTCGCTATTGCCACCTTCTGTCTAACCGTCATATTTGTCAATCACATATTTCAAATTCTAGAATTAGCAATATTATCTATAACTAATTCTTTTTTCATATCAAGGGCAAACACATGAACTAAACTAAGTCTAAATGAATATTCAATTTTATAAAAGAAAAACTTTTTTTTAATAATTTTTGAAGATTATACCCACCGATGTAATATATCATTGAAGAAGAAGATAACAATAATAATCTAAACGAAAATATGAAAGAGAAAAAACGTAAAGTGGGCATTTTTTAAATTTTTGTTAAAAATGTAAATAAAATTTAATTTTATATTTATATATATTTTTTTTACATAAGCTTCACACAGGAGGCCCTGAGGAAAATAATTTCCCTCAGGGCCTATGTCATCTTTGAGGATGCCGTGTGGAGGGTTTTTCTAAAGGAAAGGAAGGGGAGGAGAGTTCTGGGAAGGAAAAGGGTTGAAGGGGTGGGTAGGAATCTGGGGTTCAGTGTGTCCTAGTCATCCGCCTCCAAGACCTTGACAAACCTCACCCCATGAACCCGGGCACCCCTGCTAAATCACCAAACGTAGCGAACCACTTGGGGTGACCTATGGCAGAGGTGTTGGTTTTCCAATAAAGGTTCCCGGGGCGGCGGTACCCATTCCCGCCTCCCAAATTGTATATATATCAAAATCAAAATGTGTTTGGGGATTAGTGAGATGTCTATGTATTGTTATATTAATGGAAATATTTGAAACTTTTAAAATACCTTATTTAAACCCCCGCAAAGGTTTCTGGATTATTATAACCATTTGACAATACTTTTGAAAAGTTTTTAAATCGTTACAAAAACTCTTGCAAAACTGTCAAAATTTGATAATGACATTTTGCAAAACAATGATTTTTAAATTAAAATTCTATTTTCGAAACTCTTTAAATTAATGCATTTATTTGAAGTACTCGCCTAATACTTTGAATCGAATAAAGAATTTTAAATAGTTACCTCTGTTAAATACATACCTCTGTTGGGTACAAAATTTGACTGATTGGTCTAGTATAATATTTAAAATGAAATAATAAAATTTGAGTAAAAAAAAATTAATAGGTGGCGCGCGAAAACTGAATGTACTAGGACTGAATATATGAAACGCGGGAGAGGGAAGGTGGGAGGGGAATGCGGGAGGGGAACGGGGACGCACGAGAAAGGTCATGCAGGAAGAAACAATTTATTTCTTAGAATATGGCATTGCGACGCATGCCGGGAACCAGCTAGTAACTAATAACTAGTGGTCGCCCAATGGTCGAAATTCGACCATAATTGTTTAATTTCGACCGTAATTTTTTATTGATTAAATGCATTTTTTATGCATAATTTAAAAAAATATTAGCATTCTGTTCTCCTTCTCTATATAAATTATAACTGCGCGAAATTTCATACTCTTCCGTCCGCGCAATTTTTGTAAAAAGGGGTACAAAGTTTTTGCTTCACGTTTTTTTTGTTTTTTTTTGTTTTTAAATTTATTTATTTATTTTATAAATCAACAAACAAGTCCCGCTAAGCCAATTGCAATTGGCTTGACAGCAGGTGCTTATAATTACTTACAAATATATTTAAAGTTATAATTTACATCTTTTATCTACAGTTTAAACATTTTTTCATAAATTTTATCATAAGTATCAAAATAAATATTCTTTTTCCAATAACCAATTTTTCACCATATATTTAACCTTATTCATAGAATTATGTTGCTTTATATTGTCAGGTAATAAATTAAATATCTTCGGTATGTTGTATTCAAACGTTCTCTGTCCGTACTTATTATTAAATTTCGGAACTATTAACCCGTTGTTACGCGTGAATCTAGTGCTATATTTATGATCTAATTTCTCTTTATGCAGCGGGGTAAATATATGCTGAATTATAATTTTATACCATAGTATTGCCTTCACAGGTAAAATTTTTGCACTCTGAAACAGCAACGGAGTATTGTGTCTTTGTTTGAAAATATTAGGGACAACTAATAATATATTAATATATAGAAGATAACTTTGATTGCATATTTCATCAACTGTGTTAGCAGTTTTTATTTTTCGGATATTTTCAGAAATATTCCATATTTTTGGATATTTCTGACAAAATACGTCCGATTTTTTAAGGGTTTAAAAAAATAATAAAGAAAAAAATAAGAAATCGCACTTTGAACATAATTACTTTTTGTACGGAGTTGTTTTTATACTAGAAAAATAATTTATCTCACTATTTGTTTGGTTTAAATGTTGTTTCCGAATTGCTGTGTAAGGGAAGGTCGCGCTGAGAAAATCGGTGGGTACTTTCAAAGAATAATAAGGGAAGAATAGCGTTATGGAAATGCAACTTAATAATATAACAAAGGATGTATCGTTTGCGGGTAGACTGCATTACATTTCAAAACGTTGACATTCGAGATGAAAGGTAAACGTATGGAGATGAGAACTGTGTCCACAGCTAACTAAGCGTACCTATCTACCGCGAAGATAAAGCTACTTTATAAAATAATAATATTATCTCGTGGAATTTTGTTATTCTTACATTATGTTCAATTGTATTCTGTACAGTATAAATAAATTGCTTTGAGCATCCAACTCGTTTAGAATTCCATTACTTCTAGATAGGAGATATTGTTTGTTTTTTCTTTTTTAAATTAAATTGAACCCACATATTCATATCGATACCAGTGCAGACTCGTCAAATATCATGGGATATTATAATTGTACGATTTGTGAAGCTTTTTTACACCTCACAAGAGTTCCAACTGCTCCCGTCTCCGCCAATTAGACTATGCCATCCTCAAATGGGGTATGTTGTGTGGTTGAAGGAAGTGGAGAGGAGAAGGAGATGGGGAAGAGGAAGTTGGGGAAGTACTTGGCTATTCAGATTTGGTCATCAAACACGGCTAAAGCCATTTAAAGCCTAGTTTCAATTCTGAACGGTGGTCTTACACCAGAGCGATACTGAGAGCATCTTCCATCCTGGAACGCGCCGCAAATATACCATCTATTATTTTAAATTACTAAAATTGTGTAATAACATAAATTAATCAGATAAAATTTATTTGCGCACGCCGGGATTTGAATCCGCCACTACCGGATTGCTAGTCGAGAGCTTTGCCCCATGGCCACGGTGTTAATTAAATTGCTTGGGATCATTGCCTATCGAAAAAAATAATCATAGAGACGATCAGACATTTAGCTTTCGCTTGAACACCGTTAGTAAATCTTAATAATCATTAGTGATACAGATTTAGATCTATTAAAAATTAAAACAAATTAAATGCATTTTTCAAATAAAGAATTATTATGAAAATAAAATATTTTTACCTAAAAGGGATAACATACACTTGGTTCCTACAATTTGTTCCAATTTTGAAAATTAACTGAACGTGAATAATTTAGCGCAAAGCATTACGCAGTAATGCTTATTTTATTGTTATTATTTTTTTTTTTTTTTTTATTGTTTTTCATTTACTCACAAATAATTGTATAAGTTGCCTCTAAAAAGTTTACACTAAAATCTCGAATGGCCTTTATCTTATAATTTAAAGCAAAAACAAATAAAGTAGCTAACATCCGTACTAGATATTTAATAAATCTTTTGATTACAAAAATAATTTTTCAGTTTGGGTGTGTAATTTGATCTCAAATTCAAATCTAAGATTTGTATGAAACTGGCCGAAATGGGCCGCGCATACGTTCCTCTTAATACTCAAGTATCGAAAGTCCTCCACCATTGTCCAACCAAAATTTTTCGCTCTACTCATGATTTTGGAAGGAAGAATTCAACTGTCATCAGTTTATTCGTAACCCAGGAATGTTTAATTTGTTTGTATTTCTTTAATTTATTTTAATATCTAAATACCAGTTTATAAATATTTTTTAACAGCCTGAATAGCTGAGCGTTTACAAAGAAATTCGAATAGTGTTCTTATATCTTATCTTTATTCAGCGTTCTCAATCTGATTCCTCTCTAAAAAAAAATTTGTTTTTATTTTCGTTAAAATAAGTAACTTTTTTAATTTCTAATTATTTTTACTTGGGTGCTTTTAAACAGACATTACTCTGAGAAAGCTATATTTTGCTTTCATTGTAAATACCATAAAATAAATGGATCTTCAAGAATTATAATCTCCAACGAACCAAGTAATAACCTTTTCGTAAAGTAATTAACTTCATCTCGGTCCACAAATATTTGTTTAACCAAAACCAACAAATCTAATTAGTTTCCCACTCAAACGAGCTTCCAAGCAAACGCATTCACTTGCACAGTACCTTCTTGTAATCATTTTAATGGTACGAGAGGCTAACGTGTCTTTGAGACTACAGAAATGATATCTTATTTGGAGTTCACAGAATCTCAGCTCTTGTCTGTGGAACGATTGTTCGTAACTCAACTATCTGGACATTTCATCTGCAGGTAAACCGATGTTTCTCATAACAAGAGAACTGCAGTAGGTATCTACGGACCTCACCTCAATGATAAAGTGTTCATTAACTATTCACGGGGAGAAGTTATTAGAAGCTTTGATAATATTAGACGTCAGTGTTTAAACTAAGCTCAAGTTACTTGTTTTATAATAGTGACGGAGCAATTGGGTGGCGAGGTACAAACTTTCCCCTAATTAACTCTTAGACTAACAATGTACGTATTCGTATTAATAATGCATTCGTGAATTTCGTAATTCTACCATTCCCAAAAAGCTCCTATGATCGCTGTTTTAGGTCGTTTTTACAAAAAAAAAAATTCTAAGAATAATAACATGCATTTCCTATATTACACTAAAAGCTCGTTTACACACAGCTATAAAATCGCGAGCCAATATCTGTTGAACCGCGAACGCTTATCTTTTGTACCTTCACACGACGATATCAAATATTTCTTTCTGTGGTAGGAGAGGGGGTCAGATGAATTAGGGAGTGGCAACGGAATGCACATTTTTTGTACTGAATCTGTCAACTTGACATCTGTCATCCACCGGTCTAGGCAGCTCCGTAATTAAAATAACCCCCTCTCCTGCTTTCGTTGGAGAGGGGGCGCTTAACTTTTCGTATATCGCCTCTGGAGCGGTTCCGTCGTAAGATGTGTATTGTCTGCTGTTGATCTGCGCATAAGCCGCTTAGGTGTGAACGGTCTGAAGGCATTGTATGGAGAGCGTTATTTGGCGTGTGATGATCTTTTATATTTTATAGCTGTGTATGAACGAGCATTAAAAATGTAATGCGAACTTTCACATGCAAACAGCGTACCTAAACCGTCAAAGAAAGGACATCATAAAAGTTTGCTACGGTACGATAAATTACATTCTTTGATTACTATTAAATAACTGAAATTCCAATTTTGAACTCAGCCACTGACCGGTCAGTGGCTGAGTTGGCATCGCATTTGGGTCCCATCCGGCTGTCGCATGTTCGATTCCTCGGCAGGCTAAATCCTCCATTACGGCACATGCAACATTTTCTGCTTACTGTGGTGATAGTAGGAGATTTTCAAACATTGAAGGGTTATTCGTAATCCGGGAATATTTGTCTTTCTTTAAAAAAAAAAATTTATATAGGTACCTAGTTTATCATTAACCGAATTTTCCGCACAATTAGTTCCGATTTTGAAAATGATTTATTTTACTTGACTTGATGATTGAAAATAACTAAAACATTGCTAACTGACAAGTAAAAGCCTACCAAAGAAGTCTATTTTGGTATATACAAAAATATGAGATAAATTTTGTAAATACATTATTTGCAATTTCATTCCAAAGTTTTCCGTTGAAAATGACAATCGGTGGAATGCGTGCATTTTTTTTAAATGGTTCCTGTGGCAGCGGTACCCATACCCGCTTCCGAAATTGGTGTAGGTATCATCATCACCTTGGCAATTCGGCGCCCAGAACAGACTGTTCCAATTGCTCCCGAATATGGCCTGCCCTGTACTTCAGCCAACAATTGTTGAAGAAGTCGATAATAGAAGTTGTAAAATATTTTAGACGTCTCTGGTAAATACTTTTGGCCAAGAACTTCTAATGCTTTAGGCCTCTAGGATTAAGGCGACGCTTCCCCGCTCAAAAATAAGAAGATGGAGAGATATGTACTTACGAATGTTGGACAGAGCGCGTTAATATTTTAAATGATAAAATTGAAGCGAAAATTGTGAAAATGCTTAATAAAACATGACTCGTTTAAAATGGAGCAAAAATCTCGTAGTAGGCATCTTAAATATCATCTAAAGAAACATTGTGAATTTTTTCACAAATACAACTTGTAAAATAATAGAAATAGACTTACTTTTAATAATTTCGGAGCATACTTTGCGATTTTTTTCTATCGAGGGAATTTCATATAATTTGCGTTTCGGCGTGGAACGTATCTAGATATTATCTTCAAAAATAACATTTATTATTTTAAGAGCTTAAAAACTTCAAATGTTTAAGGGAGATATGTAAGAAATCGGTCGAAATTCGGGTAGCGGCGGCTTCAACAATAGAACTGTCAAGAGTCTAGACTGCTATCATTAATTCACTAAACCCTTGAAATTAATGGTTCATTTCTCAATTACATTCTTTCAAAGAAGTCATGGGTTGCGCCTTTCATTACGTAATTAACCATTTATAACCTCCCCCGGACCCTTTAATTCCATTTTCTATGTTACTTATAAAGTAAGTAAGTTAGATGGTAATTTTCAAAGAAGATTTGAAGAATATTTTTTCTCTAAATTTTCAATCTAGTTGTGTATATTTATTTGTCACGTGCTTAAAGAGAAAGGCTGCGCGGCCCTTTTCCTCAAAATTTAAAATTGGATTTGAGGCCAAAATACCCAACCAAACTGAAAATTATTTTTTTAATCAAAAGGTAGAGCATGTATTTATTACGGACGTGTGCTATTTTATTTATTAATTTATAAAATATAGGTAATTTAAGAATTCAATTTTAGGAAATGATCTCAAAATCAACTTTGGCAATATGATATTTATTTGAAACAATATTTTTTTTCTCTTTACTTTTCAACTGTGATTAAATATTAAACAAAAATAAACATGATAAAAAAAGCATTTTGATCGGTGTAAATTCAAATTACAAACGACCGATTATTTATTTATTTATTTATTTATTGATCAACGCCTTTTTTCAGGGCTTTTACATATGAATGGTAATAAATACAATATTATTGTACATAACTGAACTGCTTCAGTAACAATATTTTATATTTGTTTAAAGATAAACTGAAGATGTCCACGGACTTGGTGTAATTGTTCCCTTCCATTAGTATTTTGGGTAAAGAGGACTACATATGGTAGTTAGTCTTACTTTTTTATAATAGTATATAGGTAATAAAACACATAAAACTTTGTTTATCGCCAATTTCTGTTGGAACACAAATTTGTCTTGTGTAAAATAAAATTTGTACCCAAAGAAACACCTTTTATATGATGTTTATTTTTTCATTTTATTTTTCATTTTTATTATCGCACTAGAAGTAATTATTTTAATAAATGTAATAAACTTCAAAAAATGTCAAAATTGCCTCTAAAATATGCCTGTATATCATAATTTATTTGCCTACAATTCTTATATCCGTGCATGATATTTGGATAAGTCTTTTGATTTTAAAATATTTATTCAGTTTGGTTGGGTATTTTGGCCTCAAATCCAAACTTAAGTTTTGTATGATAAATGATAAGGGGCGCTCAGCCGTTTCTCTAAGTTTCTATTTTCAGATTTTCGATATAGTACAGAGCTGCCACACTTAACGAATATTACTAAAAACTACCTACTCATTAATACAATAAAATAAATATATGTTCATGCAGGTGGTAAAGCAAATCAAATTTGGTAGTGTGGATATAAAAATATTGTTTTCGAAATATTCGATAGTCTGGGGTAATGAACAAGTAACTTACTCGTGTTTGATTTTTTCAGATACCGCTCAAGTACACATGGAAAACCTTTTTAATTTTTAATTTTTATTTTTTTTAATTCTTTTTTATTATTTTTTTAACATTTAAAACCTGCTAAACTACTTTTGTAGTTTGTCAGACTGAAATAAGATATTTTCTGGAGGACCTCAAAACAGATTAACGGAATAAATTCAATATGGATCTATTAGTTAAATTTAATTGATTAATTAATAATCAATTAATTATTATGTTTGATATATTATTAACGGCTTTCTTAATTTCGAAACTATAATAACTAATCGGTAAAAACCATTCAATAACATTATTAAGTACTTAATATATAAAAAGAGTTTTTTTATAAACAAGTTCTGCAACGTAATTATAATTACGCGTGACAGCTGTTACGCCTTCTGAAGGCATTATCAGACTGTGGTTAGGCCATTTATAGACGATAATTAAAAAATGATATGTTCGTCAATTGCAAATGTGTCGCACTGAATAAAACAGTAAACAAGTTAAAACAAAATCGAATCCAAATCTGTCCCTTATGGAATTAATTCCTTGGCAATCCGCAATTGACTAATGAAATGTCACGGTGGAATTTATTGGCCTGGAGATATGAATGGCCCGATGGTATCGCCGCTGATCAGCGCGACCGGGTTTCACAAACTCGCGTGTTCTTAGCCCATCAATCCTGGGGATCAGTATGCAGATATCAGATCTTTTAGTCGTCTCTACTTTGCTGAGCGTACCACAGTGTGTGTGGGGGTATGTTTGTATTGGTCGTGTGGGAAGGGTGACCATACTGAACATAGACGTACAAAATAACAATTAAAAATTGATCAAAATCACTTGTAGCGTAAAATAATGAATGGTTTTAGTAGTAACGGAAATAATGAAATACGGGGGTGGTTAAATAAAATAGTGTATCTAAAGATTATTATGAGAAGCGTGAAATAACGAAGTGTCATCCCAAATAGCGAAGTGTCATCAGAAATGAAATCCCAAATATGTTATTAAGATGTCGTACCTTTACTGTGTTCGGGACCATTAAATAAAATGATGTAACTCATTCATTCTCGAATTGAATATGGAATCGTAGGATGGGGATCTGTTGACATAAGTACCTACATAGCCTGAATACAATTAAAAAAGGAATCATAAAGACCATACTTAAAGTACCAATTAGGACGCCTTTAATTGAAATTTTCAATAGCTTTGACGTACCAAATGTACAACAAATATATGCCAAAAATATATTATTGAAGCTATTCAAAAATATTGAATCCTCTACTAGACCATCGCAAGTGCGCCCCACGGTTGAATTTGGCAGCCATCTCTGGTCTGGAGCTCCAAAATACTTGAAAAATACCCTCGACTCTGTGCAGAAACGGGCGGTCCGTTTGATAGATTCTCCCATCTTAACGAACGGATTGCAATCTTTAGAGCACAGGCGTCGGGTGGGAATGCTATCCATGTTCTACCGGTATTTCAATGGAAGATGCTCTGAGGAACTAGCGTCATTGATCCCTTCGGCACCGGTGCATAGTCGGGAGACACGCCAAACGCGCGCCCAACATATGTACACGGTTGACATTTGTCATATGAGAACGGGTCGTTTTTTCGACTCGTTCTTGAGTTCAATAGCTCGGCTATGGAACGATTTGCCGGCATCTGTGTTTCCTTCCTCCTACAACATGGGTCTCTTCAAGACCAATGTTCATTCTTTCCTCTCCTCAAAAAGACCCTCCACACAGCATCCCAGATGACATAGGCCCTGATGGAAATTATTTTCCTCAGGGCATCCTGTGTGGAGCTAATGTAAAAAAAAGACCGTGTACGCATAACACTAGATCGAATAAAAATGACATAAAAAATATTCCAAGTTATAAAACCACATTCCGTCAAAGAAACTATACACACTTTGCAACATAACTCCATAACATCTTTCCCCAAGACATAAAATTAATAAAAAAATTTAATGAGTACAAATCAAGAATAAAAATATGGCTGAAAGAGGTCAATGAAAAAACCCTAATGAAGACACTAAAAACGACATAGAAGACAAATAAACTACATTTAAACAACTTTAGACCTCGGCACAGGACCCCCTAGTGAGGAGGACTAAGAAATACAATATCTATAAATACTTAAATTCACCATAATATTTTGTATATACAATTATATTATATAGTCGCTAAAATAAAAATAAAATAAAAAAAACTTGTATAATTATAGAATATATTTAAGAAACGTTTATCGCGTGTAGGTCAACGGTGAAGAGGAGCTTTCATACAAGACATGCCATCTACCTTAATAATTCATGTCCAAAGAAAGAATCCCAAACAATATTCTTTTGTTCCTATTTAAACTTGGATCCATATTCATTAGACCTATAAAGTTTATAGGATCAAAAGATGGCACATTAGATGTTGATTTGATGGATTGACAAAGACTCTAATTGCCGTGAGTACATGTCATATTATTGAGCCTGCTTGATCCCAAATCCCAACTGAAGTGAATCCACTCAAATGTGTCTAGTGATGTCTGCAGTCGATCGCTATCGTTGTTGCGATATTAGAAAACGGGGTAGGATGATCCTTGTGACGAATTCAACCGCTGCACACGTGCCTGTGTTCCCGGTGTAATGTAATGCACATAATTGTAAAAATAATGTTTACAGTAATACAATGCAGTTAAGTATCACAAGACTACATAAATATCTGTTACCGAAATTATGTGATGAAATCTCCCCAGAAATAGCTAAATTGTTAATTAGCTTGGTTAGGGGGACTAGGAAAAATTGTTAAATAACTAACTTATAATTATACCTATTTAGTAAATAGCTTGCAAAAGATAATAATATATACACAATGCATAACTGGAGCATCTGGTTTCTTAGAATAGGATATCAGTGAATGAGGCACCTTCAGTCGTTCCTGTTCTAATTTGATACTTCGGTGGCCTCCGTACTTTTTTCCATTAACTCCGCACAGGAAGCCCTGAGGAAAATAGTTCTCTTCAGGGCCTCTATCATCTTTGCTGTCTTTTTACGAAAGGAAGTTCTGGGAAGGAAAAAGGAGTGAGGACTGGTAGTAATCGATCCCTACCACTACGGTGCAAGATGTCGAGAGAGTCCTTCTGGAATGATCAAAATGTCTCCTTCAAGAAGTCTCTCCTGATTCGGCCTGCCGCAGTTGGTGGGCAAACGTATCCGCCGCCAAGACCCGGACAAACTTCACCTCATGAACCCGGACACCTGATGTTATCAAACGTAGCGCACCACTTGTGGCGATCTATGGCAGATGTTGGTTATTCAATAAATTGTTCCCAGGGTGGCGATATCCATACACGCCCTTCAAATTGAAAGTTCTTAGTTGGTCCCGCCCTTCCTAGCACAGCTTCTGAAGTTGCTTCTACCAACCTATGGCCCACTAGACTTATACTAAATTATTATTATTTACATAACAAAAAATATAAGCGTAAACCTCTAAAAAAAATGTTTTTTCATGACCTAACTGTGAATTAATATAAGATTTTTTTTTAAATACTCCTTTATGGCTAAAACTATTTTTGAGGTTTTATATGTTCTAACTTTTTTTCGTTCTTATAAAATTATGCACAAAATAAATAAAAACCATTTTTTCGCTTACTTGCCTCGTGCAAAAACGACGCACGATTTTAAATTTTGTAGGCATGAGAATCGAAATATTTCTAGCGTTTATATTCCTCTTAATGAACATGAACCCGGGCACCCCTACTTAATCAGCAAACGTAGCAAACCACTTGAATGACCTACGGCAGGGGTGTTGTTTATCCAATAAATGGTTCCCGGGGTGGCGGGACCCAAACCCGCCTTCCAAATTGAAATTTCTATGGAGAGTGGCAGAGGAATGACGTAAAGCCCAACTCAGATAGTTGTTCTTTTTATTTGATCCCCAATTCGGAACTCCTGTCACTCCACTCAAAACAACTTCGATTAAGTTTTCAAGTAAACAAATGCTTGCCGACTCTTTCACTTACAATACGTATTCTGAACATGCATTATATTCTAGAATCTAAAACTCAATTTTATTGCAATTGCTTTATTCAGAAATCGTGGTCACCTCAGTAAAACATAGAAATGAATTTACTTGTAAATATGTCAAATATATGTAGACAAAGGTCGCCTTCGCGTTATTTTAAGCGGTCACTATTTTCTGCATAAGCCATTTTGATAAAATTACTCCCATTGCATGTTTTCCCTACACAGGACCCTAAAATCAATATCCTATTGCCAATCAGGTCGGGTTTATGTTCCCTAGAAGAATTTCTGCGATAGTTACAAACCATCGATTTAAATTATTCGCCTTAAAAACCTGTTAAATTACTACTCAGATTTTTTTTGTTTTTTCTTTTTTTACCATATTATAATTAAACAAATATAAAACTTTTTTCCACTTTAATTTTATTGGCCGTAACCGGTTTCAGCTCGCTCAACAAATTATTCTTATTCTACCGTTTATATACATAACATATGAGGCAGGGGAAGCGGGGCGGTCTACAAGGATTTTAATCAATTATATTAATTACTAAGTCGTTCAAGACTGTCGAATTTCTAAATATTTTGGTAATTCCAGTAGACCAATTACCTTGTGTTTGTAGCTCACTTTAATATTGTTCAGGGAAAAACCTTACAAGTAATATGAATTATTAGTGACCTAATTTGATTGTCAAATCGTTATTATATTTAAGATGCATGGATTTTTTTAAATGTTTTTTTTAAGGGATACATGTTTGCATAGAAGTAGGAATGGTCATTATATTAACGAAATACATATTTTAATTCCGAAAATATTATGAAAATTACAATGGATACAAAAGCGGAGACTTAGCAAATGATTCTAATTGCTCGATCATTATTGTTATTAGTTAGGATCATTTGCTAAGTCAATAAAATTAAAGTGGAAAAAAGTTTTATATTTGTTTTATTCTAATATCCATACTAATATTATAAATGCGAAACTGCTCGAGTTTGTTTATGACCTTTTCACGCATAACACAATATAAAGACTTTAAAATTTCATTCACCAATAGAAAGCTAAATTATATGCGCAGACTATATTTTGTATATGATGGTAAGCTCTGGCGTAATGAAATTATAAATATTAATATATTATATTTGTTATACGTTTTCTGTCGCTAACTAAAGCAAATTTTTGCTAACGTCAGAAAAAAATCATTTCCATGGAAACAATTGCTACTGCTTCAGAAAATTCAAATATTAGAATATGTTTTATTTTTTTGGACAAGCTTCTGTTTTGGAATAAATGTCAGTTCCTACATTAAAAATATAATTCGTAACGATTATAAAGACTGAATAAATGAACTGAATAAATAGTGTAATTTTTTATTATATTCACAAACTTTCAAATATTTAATTAAAAATAAACATCCGAAATGTTTGTAAGCGCATAAATTCCGAACGAATGAACAAAATTGGATAAGTAATTCTTTTTTTCTTTGAGCTATAGCATTATGAAATTTAGGTGGTAGGCGCGATGTTTGAAAACTGAATGTAAGGGAATGAATATATGGAATGCGGGAGGGGATGGGGGTGGGGGTGGGGGGGGGGGAGATAATTGAAAAGTGCAAGCGCTACAGTAATTTCCCGTAATACCATGCGAGCTAAGCCGCGGGGAAAAGCTAGTATAATATAATTGCACCATGAATTGTCAGTTTCAAAAATAGAAACCTTTTTTTACTTTGAATTTTCTTTTAAAACAAAAATAGAAATCTTTGTTTGTGAATAAAACTTACTTTGTATTGTACTTACGTAACAAATAATTTATTAAAAAAATCAACCTGTTTGTATTGTTTTGTACTCTTTTCGTTCTGCTGCTACATTAAGTTCATTTCATGGATTATACAATTCTTTTCTTTTCACTACATAATGTCTATTTAATATTACGATGACTTTACTGTTACTAACCGTATACTCGTTGAGAGTCTCAAGGAGGATACTGTGTTTTTACAAAACACAAAATATAACTAAAAGAAATTAAAACTAAAACAAAGAAACACAGACTTAACACTAAACTAAAGAAACACAACACTAAACACAGAAATATAACTAAAAGAAATTCTATATAGCTCCTTGTCTCATCAGAAGTAAATTCGTTAGGTACCTACTGGGCATGGTTTATAATAAATAATTAACATCAGGGTTTGAAAGAAGAACGGAAATCATTTTGTTTGATTTATTTCAACATCTGACGAGATGCGATATACAGTTATTTTTGATAACCACTAGATTCCTTTTTAACGAATTTAATAATGCCTAGACAAAATCCTTTCGACCGGGATGTAGACGAATCCAAAAACGATTGTGAGTTTATTTCTAAAGTGAAACATTTATTTTTTAAAATGGCGTCGATCACACAAACAAACCTTAAACCCTGGTTACATTTCTTCAACAACAGACAACGTCTGGTGATAATAAATTGTCGCCATGGCAGGAGCATCGGATCCTGAAACCCGCAAGGGGGCTCTAGATCTACCTATGATTTCTGACAGTTAATGCAAATTCTCTTTGCAGGTGACATTGTAGAACTTGATCTGGTCTATTTCCCCGTAATTTATTTGTTATATTAACTCCTCGCAGAAGGCCCTGAGCGAAATAATTTCCCTCAGAGCCTATATCATCTTTGAAGATTCTGTGTGGAGGATCTTTTTGAGAGGAAGGAGTGAACATTGATCTTGAAGATTACTGCTGCCTAACAACGTATGCGGGCACAATGGAGGTCTAGTTTCGTTTATTAAATGTAGAGTTGTTTTTATAAAAAAAATTAGAGTCCTTGCAAGAGCCTTGAAGGGGTAACCATCTGTTACCTATACCAGGGCGGGTAAGTGGTGGGTCCTCCAATGTGGTCTTGAAGATACCCATGTCGTAGGAGGGAGGATACTCAGAGGCCAGCAAACCATTCCACAGCCGAGCTGTTGAACTGAAGAACGAGTTGTAGAAGTGACCTGTTCTCATGTGACAAATATCAACCGTGTACATGTATTGGGCGCGCGTTTGGCATATTTCCCGACTATGCACCGGTGCCGAAGGGATTAGTGATGTTAGTTCCACGGAGCAGCTTCCATTGAAATACCGGTAGAACAAGGACACCAAGCCTACCTGATGCCGTGCTCTAAAGATTGCGATGCGCTTATTAAGATAGGGCAATCTATAAAACGACCACCCATTTCTGTCAATGGCTTTTTTCAGGTATTTTGGGGCTCCAGACCAGAGGTAGAGACCCAGAGAAAACCCAGAGGCCGGCAAATCCTGTTCTCGTGTGACAGCATATTTATCTGGCGCCTGTGCTCTAAAGATTGCGAACGGCTTGTTAGAAGGCGGAATCGGGGAATCTACAAAATGGAACGCCCGTTTCTGCACAGATTCAAGGATTTTTTTCAGGAATTTTGGGGCTCCAGACCAGAGGTGGCCCAATTCAAAAAGGCACTTGCGATTTGTAGAGGTTCAGCAGTTGTGTACTATTAAAGTATCTGTAGGTCCTGTACAGTACACCCAAATTCTGAAAGGGTAACTTGACTCTGGCTTCAATGCAGCCCCCGTGTCTGAGATACCACCATTGCAAAAGCGCTGGGCACACTTGATCCTGATGTAGTTGTGGTATCCGATAGCTAACGATAATATTTTTTACAGATGACGTTGGGAATCTGAAAAAGGTCTCCGTGATGGTAAGGTGCCCCCATTGCAGAACCATTGGGCAAACGACCGTGTTGCCCAGAATGGGGATCGTCACCTGGTTGTGGTGCGTGGGAATTTGCCTAGTTGGGTGGGTATCTTTTGCGTCCAGTTTTGAACATTTCAATAGCTTCTCATCTGACCTATATTTTTTTTCAAGTATTCTGTCCATCTCATCTGTACGGAAGATTCTCGCGCTTCTTTTATTAACCAAAGATGCGATCCGATGATACTAGCCTTGGAAGACAAACCATTTTGACCTGGAGCTGAATATGATTTGCTGTAAAAATACGGAAATATTGACACGTATTGAATACCTCTGCTTTGCGAATCGATACGGATTGAATACCTCTGCTTTGCGAACCGATAAGAATTGAATACCTCTGCTGTGTTTTACAGTACAGCGGCGTTCATGTAATCACATTTGTATATTTACAGTGGCTTCCTTGGTTGTTGCCTCATACCCTTCTACAAGGATTGCTCTCGGGACGTCGACCATACCTGCCCAGCATGCAAAAAGTACATTGGTCGCTACGACAAGTTCTGTAGGAAGGCCGTAATTCGGTAACCGTCAGAATACGGTAACCGTCAGAGTAAGGTACATGAGATGTGTAGAGGATTCTGAGGGTCAGTGTGTCCAGGGGTCACGGACGAATGAATCCATCCCTCCAACTGCGGCGCAAGGCGGTGGGTTGAGAGAATCCGGCTGGAAAGATCGAAAGGCATTCCTCAACCAGTCTGTCTAGATCCAGCCCACCACGTAGCAGATGTGCAGACGCATCCGCCCCCAAGATCTGGACAAACTTCACCCTTTGAACCAGGGCACCCCTGCTAAATCATCAAACGTGGCATACCACTTGGTGGTGACCTACGACAAAGTTGTTGGTTATCCAATGGTTCGTGGGGCGGCGGTACCAATACCCGTCTCCCAAATTGGAAATACATTGAAACGGTGCAATTTATAACGGCTTGAACCCCAAATCTGTAAGTTATAAAAAATTTAACAAATTGAATAAATTAATTTTTAATAAAGTGGCACTGGTATTCTAGTACGCCGTAGAGAGATTTTAATTATTGGTCACAAACTATTTGGTCGATGGTCACAAAAGAAGTCGATTTTGCTAAGACATTCTTTTACTTTACAAAGCAACGAATGCCATTTTGAAAAAGTCCTACTAAAATCCTGATTGTTTGCCTGTTTTATAGCTTATTTAAAACTAAATTTTATATCCGTCTACTTCACTTAAGCACTAAACTAATATTAATTTATTCTAGCCCTTTGTTTTCCACAGTTCTTGCGCTCATAAACATTTAATGCCGAGCTAACATTTAATGAGTGATATAAACCACTCATTTTAGTTTTACTTGCGATAAAAAATTGGAAAACTTGTGCATCAAAATATTTATTTGAAAACTTAAGAAAAACAGAATAACAAAGGGAATTGCTAGGATATTTCTGATTCCAGAAGAAATAAACTGTTTCATGAAATGATATGATGAGGAAACAGTCACCGAAAAAATTGAATAATAGGTATTTTACAAAACTGTTGCTGCCACTGTCCCTGTCCCCCCCCCCCCCCTCCAATACTGAGCGAAAGAGATAACTGCACCTCAGGCTGAAAATATTTTAATAAAATCTTCAAAATCGAGGTTTTGAAGATTTTAAAATGTTTTAGAAGAAAATATATTCCATTAATACATTGTTGAGTTTATCCTAATGACTTTTGTAGGATCTTAACTTCTATAAGAAGTAACTTGTCAAAGAAATCAAAACGTACCGACACAATAGTGGTCGATATCTATATTAATTAAACAAATATTTGATTAGGTTTGTATGGACAAAATGCCGCCCGGGCTTGAATGCCGATTTCATTTTTATCTGTTCGTCTCACAACCCAAAACGGGAGATACATATTATATAGGAAAACTAATCCTACATCCTATTGGTGTTTGAAATACTGGCATAACATTTGAATGTATTCCTGGAACGTGAGGTAAGTACCGTAGTAAAATGTCATCCCTCCCATTGTCTCATTTCCTCCTCCTCGATTCACACTTGGTGAACAACTTAAAGACAAAAGGTTGATTCACAATTGGTGTGCAACTTAAGGACAATAGTTTGATTCACACTTTGTGGACGACTTAAATACAACAGGTTGATTTACACTTGGTTGATAACTGAATAAGAACAACAGGTTGATTCACAATTGGTGGACAATTTAAGGACAGCAGATTTATCCACACTTGGTGACAACTTAATAACAATAGGTTTATCCACACTTGGTGACAACTCAAAGACAACAGGTTGATTACTTTCACATCTTAAACACAAAATGAATAATCGACAGTGGGAACTCGCTGCTCCACTGTTGGCTCCTCGGTTTTGAACCTAGAAATGTGATCTACACCGATTTGAAAGATAGCTGATGACGCCTTCGAAACTCGAAAAAAATCATTCAACATCAACACCTTTGAAAAGTCATTAAAGTGATGAAAAATAAATAACAAATGGTTAAATAGGTTAAGTAAGGTTAGGTTTCAGGCTATTTTAAGTAAAAAAAAATTATAACCTTTAAATACTTTTGAAAGGGGAGGCTAGGCCCCAGACAGCCCAATCAATATAAATGATTCGCCCAACAATGCTTTAAGAAATTTGAAAAAAGTGTTTTTCAATTCATCCCAAAATGAGAGAAAAGTGGTCCTTACCCCGTGAAACGCATTTCCATCGATTTATATCTTCAGTGGTTTTGAAAGTTTGATAAAAAAAATAAAGCAATAATCATTTTACCATAATAGTAATCAGTTTTCCCTGAAGTTGAAATAGTTGTGAAGATAGTTTAGTTTCGATTGATTAATAGAAATTCTTGAACAAGGTCTGATGGACTTATTACGTACCTGATTAGAATATTTCACTATTTAGCAATATCCAAAAGCTTTAGTTCAAAGTAAACCAATCCAACCTTTGGAGAATTCTGATGATGTAACTATCTCTCATCAGAGGAAATAGCAATAAAAAATTGACGTCCCAGTGGAGAGAACTGGATGGATATTCTGATAATTCGATTCTGACCAATATTCCTAAGACAGGAAGGAAAATTAATTTGTTCAAAGAAACTTGTGAATAATTTACTTTTAGCCTATCAGCATATCAATGTCGACTGTTATAGTATGGTCAAACAGATATTTGCTATCTACATACGAGGTACATACTATCGATAAAAATTACTTTTTTTGGTAAGATTTTCTTAACTTTTTTGTTTCATTTTACATTATCTCCATACAGGAAGCTGAGGGATTTTTTTTCCTCCATCTTTGGGGATGCTGTATGGGGTTCCATGCCAACTGAGAATAAAGTCAAATCAACACCTCTTTGAAAAGTCATTAAAAGCTATAAAAATAAATTTAAAGTCGCTCATAACCCTAACCTAACGCATTATTATAACCAATTTTTTCATCACTTAATAACTTTTCTGAGGTGGTTCTGAGTTGCTTTCATTCTGAGTTGTCCGGTCACCGCTTTGCGAAGAGTCTTTTTCCGGAAAATAAGGAGAGGAAGTTCTGGGAAGGAAAAAGGTGAAAGGGGAGGATAGGAATCTGAGAGCCAACGTGCTCATGAGTGACAAACGCATGAATCCATCATTCCCAAAACAGTGCAAGGCGGTGCCCAGCTAGAAAGGTCAAAACAGGAAGGTATAACTCCGATCAAAATTTTCAACCGAATCAAAAGAAGTATAATTTCCATGATTACCTTTTTGACTTGATTTAATTTAACTCAATGTACATATTTATCTCTGTATTTAATGTATAAGCTGTTTGTCTCTTACAAATGACTGTGTGACGACATACTCCATCCATCAATGGAAAACTTTGAATTTCCATGGAAAAACTGTTGAATTTCTGTGGTTTATTTATATTTGACATCTTAACGGTTCTAACGTAAATATTTGGACTATTTTTTGTGAAATGCCTCCTAAGTATCAGTGCTGTGTGAAAGGCTGAGTAGACGTATATTCAATGCGGTTTCCGTCCAGAAAAAGAAAGGAAATCTGTTTCGGAAATGGTCGATGAAAATTGATAGACTCGAATATATTGAATACCCGATTTTGGAAGTTCGAGCACGTGTTTGTGGATCTCATTTCCCGATCGAATGCAAAATCAGCAGGGAAGAGTCAAAAAATAATGCGTTATCCATCCACCACCTAAATTCATTTGTACAGTTTAACCTTGTTCTCACGCATTTGTCTTGTTTTGTTTTGATCTGTCTTTTTATTTTGATCTGCCTGTCTCTCTTGATGTGTCTCATGACAGTTGTATTAATTAATATTTTCAGCTTGAAACGCGCAATGCCTGTTTGTTTTGAACACCAAATAGTGGTGGATATAGTGTCAGGCTGTCAACTTTCTACCCTGAGATCTGATAGGCTGGTGGAGGCTTCTGGTGCTGGGGTTCGCTCATTTCCTTCGAGAGCGATCGCCTACACAGGACTATCTGGATACGTCTGCATTTTACTTTATTATTATAAATTATTATCTAGGTAAAGATATTTATTTGCATTTTTTTGTATTTCTTGGCCATTAACTATGTAATGATTTCTAGACTGAAAATAAGCTGTAAAGAAAATTAAGCTCATTTTCTCAGGGCAGCAATCTAGATTTAGCTCTGTTGCTCTGGAGGAACATTGTCGGGGACATGCCACTTTCAAGTGTAACGAATTTTTGAGTCGGAATAACGGAAAACTAAATGTGAATGAATCAAGAAGTATGTGTCAAGGCAGAGTTGTGTAGTGGTTCATTATCTCTGCCTATTCCTGTGGAAAACAGTAAGTTATTTAGTTCTCATGTTTTCTTTCCGATATTTAAACTGTCTCATAGATACAGTTGTCCAAAGCACATGCTGACAAATCTCCACTTTAGCTGAGAATTACTTTATCCTTTGTCGTTGGCTCTATTTTGATATCGCCAGCTCATCCCGCATAGTTCTGTTCTCCTGGATTTATTTGTCTGGTTCCTGTGAATATGCAACTTCTTTTTTTACCCTCTGCTTCGAGGAAAGTCTTAAAAAATGCCTTTAATGAATGCTTTTAACTCGTATTGTATTTTCGTGGGCTATAAAAATAAATAAAAAGTTTTCTTTTGAAATCTGGCCGGCTTTCCTGAATGGTAATGAGGAAAAAAGACGGGGAATTACTCATGTTTTAACAAGTAAAATTATTTTAATATCTTTTGTGATGCGTTAGATTTATGAATGTAATTATGGTCTAATTACGTTTCATAACAAAATGTTCTTATTTTGATGCTAACGATGATGTTTGCTTATCCTCGGATAGAGAATGTACCGCCATAAAATTCCAGTCTGGCACACGGTCCTCAATTCATTCTCGTTCACACATCGTCTTTCGCGGGTACTGGTTTTCCTACTCTTGACATGACCTGACTCATGGTTGTGATTCACTTGATGGTGTCATGTCTTTTCTCGGGCGTCTCTGAATTCCTCTACCATTATCTTTCGCTTTTTTGTCTAATTATTGATAGTGTAAATAATAATTAAAAAAATAAAACAGTTGCCTTGTTTACAACCACGAAATTAATTTAATTTATTACGACCAACCGGTTTCGCTTAACACAAGGATTTTTTTTTATGTGAAACATTGTCGGGGACATGCCACTTTCAAGTGTAACAAATTTTTGAGTCGGAATAACGGAAAACTAAATGTGAATGAATCAAGAAGTATGTGTCAAGGCAGAGTTGTGTAGTGGTTCATTCTCTCTGCCTATTCCTGTGGAAAACAGTTATTTAGTTCTCATGTTTTCACAGGAGTCCCAACTCCACCCGTTAGATGCCAGTGAGACTCTGGCATCCCCGATTGGGGTGTGTTGTGAGGCTGAAGGTAAGTGGGTATGGGAACGAGATGGAGGGTAGAAAGTATCTGGCTATTCATATCTAGTCACCAAACACGGCGAAAGCCTTTTCAAGCAATGTTTCAATTCCGAATGCTGGTCTTACACCAGGGCGATACCGAGAGAATCATTCACTCTGTGGAAAGTGTCTCAAATAAATTTTATATTATTTTGAATGATTAAATGGTAAAAACACAATTCAATCAAATCAGTTTGTTTATTGTACTGAAATTGTAGGACTGAAATTGTAAGAGATAAGGTTAAGAAGATATATATGTGGTATAAAGTTTTCTAATTGATAAAACGTTGATAAGTTCGTAAATATTCTGTAAAACCCGTTCTTAGCGTTTTAATGGTTTTAGAGTGAATAATGGTTGAATAAACAATTAAATTTATTTTACAGTCCTACTAGATGAAGTCCCTGTCATTGCTCGAACTTGGCGCAGAGTTTTTTGAAATCAGATGTAAACAGCAATTTTGATTTAATGACTTTTTAACGTCAAAATTTATCTTTAATGTCAAATATGCTAAATTTCATCGAAAATTTTGGAAAATTTCTGGTTTAAGGGGTGGGAAAAGAGGATGGGATGATTTTTCGAAATCCCGCGAGAACAGTGACGTTCCTCTTGTTTAGTAGGTCAAGTGTGAAAAATTTCATCAATCTCGGAATATAACTGCGGATTTGCATAAAATTCATATCTACTCCACTCGTCCGCTCATCAAAGACCCACATCTTTGAGGATGCTGTGTTGAGTTTTTATTGTAAGGTAATAATGGAGAGGAGGTTCTGTGAAGGAGATAGGTATGAGCAGTGGGTAGAAATCTGGGGGCCAGTGTGTCTCCAGGAATGATGGACGAATGAATCCATCTTTTTTTTTTTTTAAGTTTCTTTATTCTTTGAATTGTTTGTTACATGAATCGGGGATTTTTGACCACCATGCTAGGCACATGCCTGTGTTGTGGTAGTCGATTTTTGTAAACAGTATATTAACATACGCAATGTTACACCTGCGGTGCAAGGCGATGGGTGGGATGGGGACGAGAAGTCAAAGGGTTTCATTCAATCGGCCTCACCCGATCCGGTCCGCCACCCTGGGCAGACGATCCGCTGCAAAGACCTGGACAAACATCAACCCTTGAACCCCGGCACCTCTGTAAGGTTACCAAGCGTAGTGAACTACTTGGAGTGATCTAGAGGTGTTAGTTATCCAATGAATGGTTTCCAGGGCGGCGGTACCTACCCATACCCGCCTCCCAAAATGAACAAATCAAATACACGTATGAAAAATTATATAAATAAAGGATGTTTTTTTATTCGCTTGAGAACTTTAAATAATAATACAAGACGGAAATTGTTGTAATGAATTTTTTATTGTTGGAATGAATTTTTTATTTTTATTTTCTGGTAGATAATTTCATGGAATTTATTTTTTAAGTATGATTTCCGGCATATGTCCGCCACGGCTACGAGTTACATGGTCCATTCGAGCAGTCCAATTTTTCAATACTTTTTCCAATAAATCTGGCCGTACGGAGTCAATGGTGGCTTGAATATTGGCTTCCAACGCTTCAAGAGTTGCTGGTTTGTCGGCATAAACCAATGACTTAACATAACCCCATAAAAAGTAATCGAGAGGCGTTAATTCGCACAAACGAGGGGGCCAGTTAACAGGACCACTTTTGTTGACCGTAAAATGGACGAAGTGCTCTATGAATTTGGCAAACAGATTTTTTTTCAAATTAAATTTCCACAATTTGGAAGCGTTGTTCTGGCGTTAAACGATTCATGATGAATTGCCAAACCTTACTGAACAGAAATGTCACCACAATTTGACATTCTCAACTGTCAAACCACAGGCAACAACCATCGAAACTTCTCATGCAGCTAAAAAAACACCCATTAGATGGGTAGATTTTGGATACATTTCTAGTAAATCGCTGAGTTCTTCCCGTAATCCAAAATCCCTAAATCCCCTTGCAGACCTCCCACCCCAACATCTAAATATTTATCTTTATTTCTCAGTATTGTTACTGTATATTTTATTAGATTTATATTCTCGGATAAAGTTTCCCACTAAGCAAATTTATAACGAGAAACTAAAGCTTTTTTTGTTTGTTTGGTAAACTTCGTTTTATTGTAATTTTAGTTTTACTGCCCTTCGTTTATTTGCCGGTAAAATTATTAGCCCTCTAACTGGCTGCAGTGCAGTGCTTCAATTTAATTGGCGTTAAACTTCAGAATCTTTTTCATAGCAATTATAAAATTTTACAGAATTGCCGACATTAAAAGTACTAATCTCGATGTTAACTCCGTTTGCCTGTCTGTCTGTAACTCCAGTTCATTGATCTCTAGAACTCGTAATTGATTTGAATTTAAGTGACATTTTAATTTTTTTTTAAATTACCTCGTCGTTATACAATAATTTTAACAGATTTTTTTTTTTCGATTTGCCATTTTCAGAATTGGAACTGATTTGTGGAGATTCACACCAAAATTCACAGAAAATTTATTTTAACAAGGTTCGCTGATCGAGGGGGTAAAGCGCTGATTGGCTGAAAAGTCGTGACTTAACATGGAGTTCATTTCAGAGAGATTTGATTTTGCAACTATATAAGTGGCATCAATGTATTTGAAAATGATTTATTTATAACACGTTGTTGATATTATAGTAATTATTACATTAAAACTAATATTCGGAATAAAAGGGAAAACTCCCAAGAATATTTGCAGTATTACTTCTACATTGATGCCGTAGAATCGAAGTACTACTAGAAACTGAATACAATTTTGTTTTAAACTACTTGCCGCCTCAGAATAGGAAACAAAAAAAAATTATTTGTTTCTTATAAAATTTCCCAATCAATCAGATTCGTAATTTTTCATGTTTGCTAACGTGTTGTAGAGGACATTTTTCTTGTATTATGAATATGTACCACTATTTATGATGTATGTATTCATGGATAGCGAATTTTTTTAGAAAACTTTCATGCTATGCCTAACCTACATCGTTTTTAAGGTATACGTTATCTCGTAGGCATTGTTTTTAAATGGAATATAATAGATTTTTTGAGTTTGTGTGAATAAATAAATAAGACCTTTAAGAAATAAATAAGGCCTTTAAAAATACGCTACATTTTAAAAAAATATTAATCTAAGTAGACGGGCAGCGCCTGCTCTTCAAAATTGGCTTGATACTTTACCTCCATTTCTCTGGATAACTAGAACAGCTGTCAGAACGTACAGGAGCCAATCGTAAAGATTCCGGTAGCTGATGTTACTAATTTAATAACAACGCTGCAAATTTATGCATCGAGAAAAATATGTTCTGTTTTTAAAAATGTGATATTCCCACATTGCGTTTTCAAAACCAAATGGTGGCAAGAAGCTGCTATTTGGGTGCCAAATCCTAAATGGTCTCTTTTCATTCTGAAAAAATGTGACATTTAAGCGCACATTAGTAAAAAATAATATCTAATATCCTTCCCAAGATTGCTACCGCCCGCAACCGGACAAAATAAAACAGTCGTCAGGCCGTTATTCATACTTTTAGGTTCTTTGATATTTTGTTTGAGATGTTAATGCTCGCATGCGTGGCAGGAATGCAATGAACGTAATTTACATAGCACGTAATTTAAATGTGAAAAATTTGACAGCAGTTGTAAAGGATGATTCTTAAAATATGTTACAAATGCAGTTTGGGAGAGATGTTTTCTTTTTGGCTTTATAATTTATGAGAAGCAAATTTACGCAATTTTTTTGTAAACCTATCTTGGGCGGTTGTGAGGGCGAATGTAGGACGAAAACGGCATTATAAAATAAACTTCGGCTGGAAAGTTGGTAAGGTCCTTTTTTTCTTTTGAGAAAGATACTGTCTTGGCTGAGCTGTCTTGGTTAAGATCCTATAATGAGGATGTCGAATTCGCGAGTTCGAACACCGCCATGGGGAAATGCGTATAAGCCAAAAATGTGTATAACTTTAGTTGTATTAGGCATTAAAATCGCTTGGCAAATTGATTCTAGAAACGCTCGATTTTTGCGTAAAAGTGGTTTATATATTTTTAAATAATTTTATAAGAAAGAAAAGAGTTAGTCAAACGAAACTGTCATATTATTTTGTAAAGTTGTTTTTTTATATGCGTTCATATACTCGTATGGATTTTAAATGAAAAAAAGCATTTTGAGTATTTTACGCTTATATATATTTTTTTAATTATTTTTTTTTATAATTGAGATTAAAACACTATTGCACTTTTTTCCACTAATTTATTTACACCAGGGCCGGTTTCATCCTACTACGGACATTTTCAGACTGGTAGTTGAAATTCTTATGCTATGGCATTTATACAAATTTAAGCAGGGGTACACAACATTGTCTCTATATAATGAATGCTTCTATTTTGTTAATTTAAGGTACATATAGGTAATTATAAAGTTAATTAATAAAATTATGAATGATTTTACATAATAAATGGATATTTTTAATTCACATGAATATATACGAATTTATACAATTGAAAAGGTTTGCAATTTCTGATATTTTATTTGGGATATTCCCTTCTTGTTGCTTAGGGATTATTGACAAATATTGATGGTACTATGGTCATTATTATTATTGGGTTCTCCGAATAATCGGGTTATTACATTTTTAAATTACATACTTAATTACACTGCTGCTCTATTTTTTTTATTCAGTTCTACTCGAGCGGAACGATAGGAAAAGTTTCAATTTATCCAACGCATATTTTTTAAGCTGGTCATCAAACACGGCTAAAGCCATTTCAAGCAAAGTTTCATTTCTGAATTTTGGTCTCAGATCAGGGCGATACTGAGATTATCTTCCACTCAATCTGAGTCTGCAGTCAGCTAAGCGATTTGTAAGTATTTTAAAGGTAACGCTACTAGATGGCGAATTCACTATCTGCTAGTAAACTCGCTTAGTGTAATCATATTTACTACCCAGCTAGTAGATTTTACACGGAACAAGTTTACTAGCAGATAGTGAATTCGCCGGCTAGTAGCTTATAAAGTCGCTCAATGTAATCGAGGCTTTAGTTATGAGTAGGCTTGAAAATGGATCGGTGGTTTGGAGCCCGCACCAAGTGAAGTTTTCCCTGATGTTAGAGAAGGTTCAGAAGAAATTTCTGAGATTTCTCTACTTGGGGGAGTGTGGCTACCTACTACCCGTGGCTTTACCCTGTACTCATTGTAACACATTTCTTCAGACTGATTCGTGGATGGTCCCAAAACTCGACTACTATGGAGAGCATTAGTTTCTATGTTCCCGATGGTTATCTCCTTCACCGACAGCGTAGACTGTTTTATCTCCCGGTTTGCAGAACTAACTTGGCAATGGTCATTCCAGTCGGGAGAGCTGTCTTGTTATGAATCACTTCGAATATTGATATGTTTAACATCAATTAAGCACAGTTCAAACGACAAGCTTTGTTGCTGTTAGTCTAAATCTGTTTATCTCATCTAAAATATTTTCTTTTTTAATAACGCTTTAAGATTGTAAACTTGTAATGTTTTTAAAATTAATAAATTTAATTGAATGGAATTGAAAGTGTTTTGTGGGCGTTTACCCGAAGTAGGTTATTTTTTTCGTACTTCTGGTGAAATTGATTAAAGATTTTCAAATATTTAAATTCTTTTTTGACCAAAGAATCAAATTCGTCGGTCTGCCTAGGAGTAGAGAGGTCTTATGTAAATTGGGGATATCGTTTTTATTTCAAATCAGTAAAGATAGCAATTGTTGTTTTGGGTGACATTTAATGTGTGCATTTATTAATTCGATTTTTTTCTTGTAGATAATAAATACAGGTTGTAACGGCTAACAGCACGACCGGAAAAATTTTAATCAACTATTCTTAAGCATATTTGGAGTGAAAAACGTAGATGTCAATTTGCTGTCCGATTTGTTGTACATTTGCAATAATAAGTACCTAGCTAGTCGGGAAACACGCCAAACACGCAACATTTGTACACGGTTGAAATTAGTCACATGAGAACGGGTCGTTTTTACGACTCGTTCTTGAGTTCAACAGCTCGGCTGTGCTTCAAAATTCCGAAAATACAAACTTTTAAATCAACAAAATAAGCCGACAGAACGATTTTTAATTTTTAACACATTGTTCGTCAATACATCACATATGTTTCTATCACACCTTACCACTGATCACGCAGCTACGTGTGGCGACGGGATCACGTGGTATGTACTCTCTCTTCTCTGTTACCGTGCTGCTAGAATGAGACGGAGTGCGTAACCTTGATCCTTGCTCGCTGCAATCTATTTTTGATCGAAAAAGTATTTTTTTGTTTTAACAAAAAATTGGCAAAACGACTTTGACATTTTTTACACCAAATATGCTCAGGAATTGCTGGTTACCATTCTTCGGTTACGCACTTGTTACACCTTGTGTATCGCAATAAATTATTAATCACAGAAAATATCAAACGAGTGACCTTCCGCTAGACAATTCTTTCGTCACAGGCAGCATAGTGATATATTAACGAAGTGGGGTACCTAGGTACCTACCTACAAATGTATTGTTTCACCTGTACACACAAAGCAGCGTGTGGACAAGTAATTTAACCACCTGTAATTTTTTCTAGTAGGGACTTACCTTCATTTTTCCGTATGCATAATATGAATCTCATCATCTGTTAGTATTTTACAATTTACAATAAAAATGATTGTAGATAATAATATCATATCAAAATAGTGGGCCTGTTTGGGAGGCTGCGCGCGCATCGTCTTGTCTACAGTTTGATTACAAGAAAATAGTAACTGCAAATCAATCAAAAATTAAAACTCTCGAAAGATACATTATTCTTTACATTTAAGTAGAAAAATACGTTTTTGCGTCTGTCGTGCGTCGTGCCAGAATCAGGTAAAAAATGGACCAAAAACAAAAAGGCAGCCACAAACGGTTACAGTCGTTTATAGATACTTAATTTAACATCTGAGTAAAAATTACAATACTTTTGATCGGTTTTGTCAACAAACGTGTGACTAGATTGGTACACGCTTTTTTACTATCCCTTCCAATATTTTCATTGCTTGAAATTGAGTTGCCTTGCGTAGATTGTAAGCTAGGCCTTACCATTTCACGATAAATTCATTCAGACTTTAATAGAAAGAGTTTTTCGATGAATTGAAATAATATGAAGCCGGCAACAAATAGTTAACCATTTTGTCGAGGTGATTTATTTTGTTTGATTAGAGTGGCCGTATTTGAATCGCCCGGCCCGATCATTTGAATTGTGCAAGCGAAGTCGACGCTAGCGCCATCCCGCGACAGAACGCTCAGTCACCTTTCCGCTGTCAGCGTGAGCGGCTGTCGACCGATCGTTGCCATTTTGTGTATGTTTTCTCTCTGCATTTCCAGTAAATGCATCGATTTCCACTTGACAACCGACTCGTGTGTGTGACATCTGTGTTGTAGTGCGAAACAGTTCCATTAACAAGTGCCGGCGGCGAAAAAATACGCCTTTAAAAAAGAAAAAATACCGTGCCCGAATAGATTGAATGATTATTGAATTTGTGTCAATTGTTTTTGTGCTATTTACATAATAAGAGACTTTCTTGTAATTTTAACATCTGACAGTGTTTTGGGCGGGGAAAGCGTGGCAGCTATTTTGGAATTCCATCGTATTTTTGGACGCCTAAATATCACGCGTCCCAAACGTAAGTAGATAGATGTACCAACAGACTTCGAGCGCTCCGAGTTCCGAGAGCTTGTCCTACTTTCGTTGCTCAATAAAACTCACTAAAAAACTCCACCAAATCTTCTTTATGTTATATTGTTCACTACCTAAGTGTTTGTTGATGACTTGAAGATGTAGCAATCATTTACACTTTGCCTTATCCCGTAGCCGCAGCTATGTTTCAATAATAAGCATGCAACGTGTTTACGTTCCTGAAACACCAAATGTCTGAAATAGACATGGCTTATTTTTAAATATTTTTCCTAAAATAGTATTATTGTACTAGGTACTACAAACGGCTGTCGACGTTTACAACTACTAATTTCTGTGCAAGCTGTGCCACTTCTGACGTATATAACCTAACAACTAACAATAATTCAAAGAATACATACCTGTCTAGGATTTTTCATTCATAAAGCTTGTTCGGTTGATGAATATTTGTCATTTGCCTTATGGAAATTCGACGCAAAAGAATAATTGTTACATACACGTGACAACCTACATTTCTAATTATGTACCTACGGTTTTTAGCATGTGTTTAGCGGTACGATTTGCCGACGCTAGGTAGGTACCTAGGTATTTTAAGGTGTTTGATTGCTGAGTATGCCTGTTAAAAATTCCTCGCCTTTTGAAAATGCCTCGAAATGCTCAACGTTGTTGATTAATAATTACCGAACTGCCTAGGTATGCAGTCGATTATTTTAATTTTGCCGAGAAAAATACCACGTATTTGTATACTGTATACATATTCTTTCTTTTAGAACTAATAATATTTTCATAATATTAATATTTAGGCTCCTTGATCGAACAGATAAAACGGAGCAATGATCACTGAAATAAAGAACCCGAACCAACATTTTACATATTCGTGTATTTTTGTCTGTTTAGACATTTAATTACATGTTAAATTAATCGAGTTGCGAGTTTTGCAACTAAAATAAATAGTTTATATTCATTACCTTGTTTCTTCACTGTTCTTTATTCTTGTTGTTCCGATTTATCATTGTTCTGTTTTACTATGTTCTGTTTGTAACGTTTACCGAATCTTTTATAATGTTGTACCTACCATTACAACACTGCTTTATCTTGGATACATTATTTTGTGATTGTTTGAAGAATTTTATATTGTTTTCTTTTTCAGTCTAGGTAGGTAGGTACATTGGTAGGTTTAGATTTATTAATTTTAAATTCTATTTTAAAATGTTAGAATGTTTTACGCGCATTATATTCACAACAATAAATACATATTACATAGATGCATTGATCTATCGATGATAGTGTACAATCTGTAAACCTAACCTTATCAGTGCAGTATTGGAATGGGCATGATTTCTGATTATTGATAATCCAGAATCATTGTATCACAAATCAAATAATGCATTATTCAATCTTCCTTTGAAATTTGAGAGTAATTTTGGTAATCGGAAAATTGATTTATTTATTTATTTATTTAGTATAGTATAATACATTTATAAACATTTTTTATTATAGTTATAGTTTTAAATTGGAGCACATTTGGTATGAAATGTCCCAAGGTCGTTTGCAAGGTCATCCATTTTGTCATTAACTGTTGAACAATAATAGTCTTGTAAAAATATTAAACATTATTTAATGTCTAATAATAGCTGCAATTCATTCTTTATCAATTGTTTTCCTTGTTTACCATCTTTTACTCTTTAACTTTTTTTTACTCGGATTAATTTTTTAAATTAACCTGAGTAATAATAGCTGCAATTCATTCTTTATCAATTGTTTTCCTTGTTTACCATTTTTTCCTCTTTAATTTTTTTTACTCGGATTAATTTTTAAAATTTACCTAAGGTATTATATAGACGCGGTGTAGAAATCTCAAAGTGGCAAGCCAAAAGCAAGTCAAATGTAGTGTTTTCGAATTCGTAGTTTTAATATTGAACTGTAACGCGTCGCGTTAGGTCGTGTACTAACTCTAAGTTAAATTGCATTATAAAAGTGCCAAAATACCTACCCTCTTGTGTGATCAGAAAATGTTTTCATTACTCGGTAAACAATAGTTAGTGAAGGCCAAGGAATAACATTTAATTTGTAAATACACTCAAATTACTTTTTGTTATTATCAATAATGCAATTTATATTTTATATCAGTAGAAAATGCAGGGCCTACTGGAGTACGGTGTCCGGGTCCGGGGGCGCAATAGCCAAATTACGAAGTCAGTTATGTCACTGAGTAAACTTTGCTGTTTAAAATAGTCTAACTCTGGTTATTCTGGTTGTTTTTTATTTTTTTATTTATTTATTAAGTTAAAAGAAATATAATATTTCGCTTTCTTAACTTAAATACAGAGCATATTATGTAGTAGTTTTTAATTTAGTTCCAAAATCTTATGTTTAAATAGTTTTTTTTTAAAGGTTTTTATATTCTCTTCCGTTTTTAGATTATCTGGAAGG
Source organism: Glyphotaelius pellucidus (assembly GCA_936435175.1). Lineage (NCBI taxonomy): Eukaryota > Metazoa > Arthropoda > Insecta > Trichoptera > Limnephilidae > Glyphotaelius > Glyphotaelius pellucidus. Next base: position 41,004,279 of record OW386543.1, read on the forward strand.
AGATTATAAATGTGAACTCCCTCGTGGCCAATACTTCTCTTGCCACTTTCAGTCTTGACTGTATTTGTGTACAATTTATTGTGTTGTCTTGTATAATGTTCGTGTACTTGTGATGTTTTTATAAATGTTGTGTTTGTGTGTATAAGTCAATTTTGTATTTTGTAGATTAAAAGACATATGTTATATTCGTACAATGTTCTTATTTTCAAAAGGTTCATTTCCTGGTGTAGTTTTTTTTGTGGGAGTGTCTGGGTTATAGTTGAAGAGTTTCTTAATAACTTTGTTCTGTATTATTTGTAAGTCGTTTAAGTACGTAATGTATGTGTTTCCCCATATTTCTATTAAATAATTTAGGTGGGACTGGATTAAGCTAAAGTATAAGCCCCTCTTTACCTCTGTTGGTAGAAGATGAGCAATTCTACCAAATACACCAATTAATGGGATGATTTTTGTTTTTAGTTTTTCTACGTGTTGTTTAAATGTTAGATGTTTATCAATATATAAGCCCAGGTATTTTTCGCTATCTAGAATATGTAGGTCTCTTTCTTCTATTTGTAATGGTTTATGCGATGGTATTATTCTTTTAGGTGAGCTTAAGATCATGTAACCGGTTTTATTAATATTTATTGTTAATATATTTTTTATTAGCCAATCGTTTAGTACATTAAGATCCGTTTGAGATTGTTCTAATAGACTTTCTAAGTTTTTGCCGAAGTAAAAAATTGCCGTATCATCTGCGTATAAGAAGATTTCACCATGTAGTTTTAGCTGACAGATGTCATTTATGTATATTTGGAATAAAAGTGGCCCCAGTATTGATCCTTGTGGAACTCCAATATATGCTTGCGTTAAAACAACTTACAAATCGTTATTGATGATTTGTAAGTTGTTTTAAAGCAAGCAAGTGTGTACCTAAGTAAGAAATTTATCATTGACTCCTCAACGTCCAGGCCTCCCTCTCCAGTCGACCTTGAGGTAATGTATTCGACGGAACTTGTGATTATGAAAACGCCGTCCATTCCTACAGTTTATTTCGTTTATACACATATTCTTTGAATGTCTGTTTTTGTCATTCTTGAACAACAATGTTTGAATTAAGAATTTACTGGAAACATTCTGGAGTTTCTTACTTTTATCTTGATATTATGAGACAATATAGCATGTCTCGATGTATTGCAACGTCATTTATATTTATAATCTTAATTTATATACAGAAATTGATGATACGTGTATTTTTTTCTGATCACATCATGCTGTATAAGTACCAAGGTCCCTAGTAACGAGTGACTACAATTTATATTTTACATATAGGTAATTTACAATCTGAATTTGTAAACATGGGTGTAGAAATTGATGATATGTGTATCTGGTCACGCTATAATATAAAGGTACCAAGAAGCTGGTGAGAATTACAAAATCTTGTAATTAATTATTATTATTAATTATTATTAATAATTATTATTGTTATCGCACGCTTCTTTTTGTGCATTTATTTAGTTAATTATTTAAGTATTTCGTGTTTTTCTGACAATGGCGTTGGTTGCCTTTTCATTTACTGACAGATAATAGGTAGGTAGGTACCTACATGGGTTGCCAGATACCAGAAAAGGCTGGTAATTGTTAATTTTCAGGATAAGTACCTAAATGAATTTTCAGTTTTTTGACGTCCTTCTATCGGAGGTTGGCTATCATAATTTCAGTCTACAGCCAGTCTACAGCGGAACTGCATCCGTACCAGTCACACAGCATCAGGCAAGGAATTTCTTTCTAGAAGAACAAAATTTGTAATTTTATTGATTTACGGAGATCTCACGTTATTCTTTTGAATTTCTGTCTATACGTATATGCCAATTTCCTATAATTCTCTTTTTCGGAAGGCAAAATGGTTTAATTGCATTTTTGTGGCAAAATTAAATTCCTCCCATGTAAGTAATCTTCCCTCCAAGATGAATTTATTTATTTATTTATTTCTATTCTTGTACATACACTTTACAAATAATTACATAGTTTACATAGATAATAGGTTAGTAATAAAAGAACATGTTAAAGATCCGTAACTGTATGTAAATAGATTAGTCGTAGTGTTTTGTGAACACCTCACTAGGCGAACCTGTGCTGAGGTGTTCCCATGTTTGGGATTAAGTGCTATTCTGTCGACCTAAGTAGAAACACTGTATCCTCCTTGATATTGTCAAGAAGGGCACTGTGGGTAAAATAAAATTAATAAGTAATTATAAAATGATCTGCCTTCCTGGTTATACATTAGGTATTTTATATTGTAAAGCTGTGTTATCGCTAGTAGGTGGGAGTAGTGATGTATAGTAAAACATTAGCCACGGTACTTATCAATATTTAAATAATAATTATAACGATAAACTGAAAACGCCATAAAAAATTCACAAGCCTCCGAAAAGAATATAATATATAGATACATTACTATTCTGGAGTGCCTGAACGTTTTCCGGCTTAATGTTATAGTGTTGAAAATAATATTTTTAAAAATGCATCATTGATTGAACACTGTTTTTGTGAGAAATCCAGCTTAAGGGCGTTAAACAACTAATCGCAAAAACGTAAAACATGATAAACAATCAATGTCATCGATAATCAACTTAAAGACTGTTGACTCCTAGGCCATATATAGACCAGTAAATGTTGATTAAAAATTTTGATAAATTTACCGTCGAACAGATACGCCCACAACACACACGTCTTTTGGTTTATCTCTTCAGTGCGTATCTTGAAAATATCGAAATCCGGAAGAAAGAACCGTCGCGCTACGATAAAAGAAAAAATAACATCGCACAGGAGTACTTTAATGTATTAAAAAAAGTCAAAAATGATTGTTTTTTTTTAGTTAAGAGTAAACCCGGTCACCGATAAATTTTAGACGTACAACTTTTTTTTACATTAGCTCCGCACAGGAGGCCCTAAGGAAAATAATTTCACTCAGGTCATATTTCATCTTTGGGGATGCTGTGTGGAGCATCTTTTTAGGGGAAGGAAGAAGAGGAATTTCTGGGAAGGAAAAATGTATGAGGGGTAGGAATTTGGGGGTCAGTGGTCAGTGTGTCCCGTCAGTGGTCAGTGACGGACCATCAACCAACGAGTCCTCCATCCTTTCCGCTGCGATGCAAGGCAATGTTTCGAGAGAGTCCTGCTGGAGAGGTCAAAAGATCTCCCGACCCGGCCTGCCACGCTGTTGGTAGCAGACACAAGATCCGGACAAACCTGACCCCATGAATCCGGGCACCTCTCAGGCTGATAATACCGAAACAAAGTAATCAAAATCGAGGTTTTGTATTCCCCATTTTTCTCCTCCAAAACTGGACCAACTTATTTTTTTTAACTAACCGTGATAGAAGAAAGTACTCTATGTCTGTACGTTTAGGTTTTTTAAAATACATTATATAGTTTTTTGTATACTTGACGTCTTTTAACGGCGTTCAAACCAGGCAAATTTCTTTTATTCGTTTTTATTTTATATTTCATAATATTTTTTAAAATAAATATAATAAAAATATTTTTTTAAGTGTGGTTGGGTATTTTCATATCAAATCCAAAATTAAGATTTGTACGCCGAAACGGGCCGCGCAAACTTTCCTCTTAAATACTCAGGTGCGATATTATGTAGGTGCAAGTATTTAATCCAGTGATATTGTTTACGTTCAATATTTAAAATACCGATACTCGGGTTATTTGTATTTGTTATCATTGAGTTGAGTGGTTACCTATCACTTTATACATATTAATGTTATTATTACAAGTGTAATGGGGGAAACGCGATTTTGAAGGATCTGTTGCTGCCCATACTAACTGGGCAGTATTGACGACGGATTTGTATTTCTTTAGGTAGCAATACACAATATCCATAGATCATCCGCAGTCATTTGACAACCCGTAATACTTGCTGCTAAAAAAGCAACATTGCAAACTTCTAACCTTACTAATATAAGAAATAATAATTATTTAAAAAATCAGATAGAACGCTTTTGCTCCGTGTTTAGGGGGCATTAATTAATTACGTGAGCTCAAAATGGGGGGAGGGGTTCAGTAAAATCTCATTTAAACCGAGGGGGGTTAATAAAAATCTCACGTCAACTTTAAAAGAATATATATTATTATAGAGAAAAAAAAATTATGTATTTAACTGTAGTGTGAAATCTCACTTAAGGGGGTATTCCAGTCTAGAAGCTTGAATTTTAGGTATTTTTCAGGTTTTTTTTTTCTTCAATATTTAATACCCTCTTAATCTCATTCTCATCAAGGGGAGGTGGAAGTCTAAATTGAAAGAAAAACAGCTCACGTAATTAATGTATGCCCCCTTAGTTGATTTTCAAATCAACAAAGTTCTGCGTAGGATATTCTCAAACAAAGAAAATTCAAACAAACAATATTCTTTCCGAGTATATTTATTTTTTCATAAAAGTCATTTATTCATCCTATTATTTTGTTTGTGATTCAAACATTGATCTTCAATATCTTAATTTTTTTTGTTATATATATTCAGTAGGCAAGTTCGGCTATGTAATTATTATCAAGCCTGACAGCTGTTTCGCCTTGTGAAGGCAGTATCAAACTTTGATTTAAACCACTTACAGACGATACATTCATATCATTTCTAGATAGGTACTTAACGTGAAAAACTTGAAACTTGGAAAATGGCGGCTCCTCCATGTTCTTCTCCCCTGTGGCATTGCTTGGAACCGGGGCCCATACGAGTACCACAAAAGGATAGGTGCTGGCAGGGACGGCTCGTGCTAAGGTACAGTAATTGTCTAACGTATCCCCAAATATTACAATGACTAATGGCCAATCAATACAAACACTAAAATATTACAAATTTACTCCCTCACAGTCGTAACTGCGTAAAGATCTTGCAAGCTCAGCCTCAAAAAATACCACAATTGGCACACATTTGCAGTATTTTTGCCATAACAAATATTATAAATTTAGTGAGGTGCGTTTTGAATTTCGCACTGCCAATTTTCGTAATTTTGTAAAGGAAATAGACGGAGACATTCCGCACAGGCTGAACCGTGAGATTGAACATTTCATCAAATTTCTTTACAGATTTTACTTCGTTTTGGGCATTGCACCTCGTCATTTCGACAAATTCCGCTTTAGATAAGAAGTCTCTCGAATTAGGTGGTAGATAAACACGAGTATATTGTGTTTGACATATGAATATAAGTGGACGAGAATATATAGGAGAGGAGTACGAACCAACTATAGCGGGACGCGGAAGGGCAAAATGACTGTGATGATATGTGATTCGTCAATAAATCAATGTGACAGTATATAGTCTTCTCGCATTACAATATCACCATTTAGTTCTTAAAAGTAAAATCTGTTTAATGAGTAGACCTTTTTACATGGGAACGCGAATTGCTCGGTATGAACAAATTTGCGAAGTCCAAAAACGGCAGAGTTCGCCTGTTTTCAGAGTTGAATATTTTGTTGCCGTATTTAGCCACTTTTACAAATGTTTCATAATTTACTTATCCCAGTAAACGGCGACGAGCACACTTGAAAAACGCCTACATATGTATATGATACTTTACGATCTGAATAAGCTTAAAATAAAGTAAAATAATGCTTATCTATGGAAAATACGACAATTGGGTTAATTCTCTTTTTCACTTCTATTTTTACACGTTTTCATAGAACAAACCACCATTTTTGCCGTATTATTTCGTGAAATGTGCCGATGAGAGATCGACGCTGGTTCGCACAAGAATAATGACGTCACGTTTTCTAGATTCGTGCGAAGCCATATGCGAGCTCTGCCGGCTCCAAATGGAACCGGCATGAGGAGGGGATAATAACGCTTTTATCACTTAGGGCAGGTCTACTAATATTCATATGTCTATGTTTATTACAGACTTAAAGTTCCTTGTAATGGTGTATTTTCACAAACCAACGATCGCGGGATGGATTTCGTCTACAAAAAGAGATAATTGCTACCCCTGAAATACCTATAATAGGAGTCCGCCACTGAGTGCTGGTTGTTTGTTCTGTGTGCACTATCCAGTGATAGTATTTATCTGTGTATATGGCGCTATCGGTTCGGCTTATCTGCAGTTATCAGGCAGGGCGATGCACTCGCGACACTGCGGCGGGATGCGTTTTTCGGCCACGTATCATGTAGATTATACTCGTACACTTGCATGTTTTTAGTGATGTAATATTAAAGAGAATATCGACTGTCTCGGAGAACAATATCGGATCTGCAAAAAAATAAATTAAAATCGTTTTGTTGGCTTATTTTAATTTATTTTTGTTCGAAATTAAATGCTATAATTCTTGATCTCAAAAACAATAAAAATCAGAAACTAAACTTTAAACAGCTCTACTGCAAAATCGCACATCCCATATTGTTAGTCGATATGATTTTTTAGCTGCTTTTAGTATTCCCGCGGAAACGGCACGGTGCCGCGGTGGTTGGAATGGCTCGCGATGGCACGAGCCATTACCGTCGCCATGCCGTTTCCGCGGGAATTATAAAAGCAGCCATTGGAGGAATTGTTTTTTTATGCGAGTCCAAACTGTCGGGAAATATAAGAAAATTCTCGGAAATCGGAAAATTGGAAAGAAGCTTTAAAATATTCAAATATCTTCTTCAAACCAGCAAATCTATTTTGTGGCACCATTTTGATTCAAAATTAATAAAAACCAAGTATTTTAATAATTTTGAATTAAAATATTATTTACGTTATAATTTGCATTCCTGAGTTGTGTTACACACTGTAAGTTAACTGTTGTGTTAGATCAGTGGTTCCCAAACTCTTTTGGCCCACGCACCCCCTCCCCCCCCCGTCCCTGTCCCCTAAGTAATCTTAAATGATGTGTTTTCTCTGAATTATTCTGTCTATGGACTTCAGTCGTTCAGTGTGCTATTTAGGAATAATATGTTGCCTTATCTACTCAGCCGGGAGGCCAGCATGATTTCGAGTGGGTTTGAACGTTTGAAGTGCATAGAAATAATAAACTCTATTATTTTAATTAAATGAAAACTAATCACTTTATAAAACACTACTCATTTAATCAAAATTATCTACACGTTTCAAAAAATTATCAAACGTCAGGACAAGATAAACATTAATAAAAATAACAAAAGACAAACAAGTAAAGACAAATTATTAATATTTTTTTTTACATTAGCTCCACACAGGAGGCCTTGAGAAAAATAATTCTCCTCAGGGTCCATGTCATCTTTGGTAATGTTGTCTGGAGGGTTTTTTTGGGAAATGAAGTTTTGGGAAGGAAAAGGTTATTAGGGGTGGGTAGGAATCTGGGGGTCAGTGTGTCCAGGAGTGACGGACATATGATGTCCTCCCGCCATGCAGCTGGTGGGCAGACGCATCCGCCGCCAAGACCTGCACAAACCACACCCCATGAACCCGGGCACCCCTGCTAAGTCACCAAACGTAGCGAACCACTTGGTGTGACCTGTGGCAGAGAAATTAGCTATCCAATAAATGGTTCCCGGGGCGGCGGTACCCATCCCCGCATCCCAAATTTAAAATAAGAACCAAGGACAAAAACATTTTGGGGAGATGTGATTATTTACATAAAAGTATCATAAAAAACAATTACCTATATAAAATTAAACATAGATATTATTCTAGAATATTTACAAATTGCATTTATATTTTGAAAATTTAAAAATAAAAAAAATAATCAGGTTGTTTAAATTCTAATCAACAAAAATAAATTATTGGAAATGTAACTATTTAATATAAAAATAAATTTAAGAAATGGCTGTTTTAAAAAAAATATTTGTTTAAAAAAATGATTTGTTTCCAAAATGTGGTTGGCAAATTCAGAATAATAGTTTTTTTATTTAAACCCCTTAGATGCTCATTAACTCTCGTATTAAAATTTCTAGAAGTCTTTCCCATATAAAAAAAGTTGTTACAGATTAATTTATGAACCCCAGATTTGTTAAAAAAATTGCCTTTGCCTTGTTATTTAATATATAATTTCTGCCACAAAGTGATTTTGCAATGATTGAAGAAGTTAACTATTATTTTAAATTAATGAAAGTATATTTTTATTTTATTAACGCCTCTTGTTGACTGCATGCATTGATCTTTTTAAGTAACCTATAGAACTGGAGGTTTGTACAATTCTATCTTTTTCGTGGGAATATCGTTATCGGTATGTTGTGTTGTCATTTGACCTCTAATAACCGAGTTATCTATACGTATGTAATTTTTAAACGAAGTTCCAAATTTCAATCGTAAATATCTCTGAACTAGCTTTTGCTGTTAGAACCGTAGCAATCTACGATCTACGATTACGGCACAAAAAAGCGTAAAACGTACGTTCTTTATCCTAATAATGCAGCAACTCTTTCTTACACATTAAATAATGGTGTGACAAAAGATGAGTCACACAAAATACGTGTGTCTGTTTCCTCCAAAGTACTATTTTTTTTCCCTTGGAGAAAACAGATATAACTTAATACGGCTCAGCTACGGCGTGTAAGAAAGAGCTGCAGCATTATATTACTTTTAAAAATAAAAGCAAAACCATCAGCGAATTGATGTTTGCCGTTTTTGGAATTTTTTAATTACTCACACTTCAATATTTTCATTGTAACTACATTCCATACAAAATGTGCATAACTTTAACCTTTCAAAATTATCGTCACGGCTAGTTGTATCGTAGGTGTCTACGGAGATGTCACGGTACGGTATGGGAGAGAGATGCAAGAAAATGATTACTTTTTCCTTTGGAGGAAACAGACTTACGTGCATTGTGTACCTCATCTATTGAAAGAGATGCAGCATTATTCTGATAAGGAACGTATGTTTATTGCCTTTTTTGTGCCGTCACGGTACCGTAATTGTGGATCGTCACGCTAATAATAAATGCGCTCAGTAGGTCTAATAAATGCAATTAGTTTATTTCATTAAGGGGGTATTCTAGTCTAGAAGCATGAATTGTAGGTGTTTTTTCAGGTGCAATAAAAAACGAACCAATAATATTTTTGAAGCCATTATTTTACCAAATATTTATTAAACATTAAAGAACACATAAAAAAAAACAATAGAAAAATTTTTAAAATTCAAAAGTTACAGGGTGTTGAAGTGGGAGGTCTCAAAAATATGGCGCGCCCTGGTTGACACGATTGCAACCCTCCTAGTTATCCGGAAAAAAAACCAAATTTATTTTTAATCCAAACAAATGCTGCTATGGCATGAACCTCGGAAAAGTCATAAAAATAATTTTTCGAAAAATGGCGCAGTTTTTTTGACTCCGAATTTTTTTAGAATAGTAAAAATTAAAATTTTGTTATAATTCTGGTTCATGCGATAAAGTAATGTATAGAGAAGACTCACACCAAATTTCAAGTAAATTGGTTTAGTAGAACCTGAGATATCGTGTCACCGTCACAAAAAAGTGGTTTTGAGAAAAAGGTGTTTAAAATTTTGTCCTACTTAGATTTTGTGTTAGATTCTGTCTTAACCGCGAAATTAAAATGGTTATAACTTTTAAAATAATGCTATTTTCGAAAAATTATTTTAAGGAGATATTTTTGAATATTTAAACTTTAGAAATATGAAGAATTTTTTTTTTCTAGACTAGAATACCCCCTTAAATCAATCATTTTTACCCACATAATAATGATTGGTGCAATTTTTTATTATCTCTTTTCGTTTTTGCATTTCAGTCTGGTATCTGTTTCGTCTGCCTACAAACCAATTTATTGTACTATCTGTTATCTCGGTGTTGATAACCTCATTTACCTGCTTTATGTTTTATTTTTTATCGTATTTTTAATATTTTAATATTTTATATATCGTAATTTAATAAACTTGCAGCGTCGAAGTTTTAAGTATTTTTAATTTTTAGTAAGCTGGTCATTTGTTTTGGTTAGTTTTCTGTGCAGGTTGGTATGTCATAATATTCATTGAATAATTACTAGTGCTAACCCGTTTTAAGACGCTCTGTAATTTTATAAAATAATTATATTCAATCTTATGAAAAAAGTTGATTGTTCGGGTGGGCGAGCGGCGTTAATTTGATTTGTTTATATATACTTTTATTCCGTGGTTGATTAAATTTTGCATACTTAACCTTTAAAACGAGAGGAAGGTCAATATGTACATTAGATTTAAAAAAATACCCTCATCCCCTTTACCTGCCCTTAAAGCATTATTTTGATACTTTTTGATAATGATGAATTTTCCGCACTTGACATTCAAAATAAGAGGATCATTACAAGCAATGTTATTGAATTATATTTAGGCCACTAATCGGGCGACTAGACTCTGGATTATTTCATATTCAATGTCATGGACTTTTTCGTGCACTTTTGGTCCTTCGGGTCGGATTATTACTTAGTTTTTTTAAGAAGCTTTTGAACACTGCCGTGTTTTGCTAAACCCATTATTTAAAATCTTTTTTATTATTGCTTTAATTGTGTCAGTAACTTGACATGCACCTAATCCTAATAAAGTTTCCCTTATAAACGACAAAAGAGGAATATCAGTAAACTAATGCCTGAAGATTCGTCAAATGCAGCAATAATGTTAAATAAAACATTGTTCAATGCACTTTGTACTAGCCTATACGTGAGAAACGTGGTGTCAATACCGAATCAGCTCGATGGAACGTCTCCGGATCCAGTATAATAACGCCTGAAGAATCAATCATATTTGGATTCAGAAGGTATTGTGGCTTATCGACAATGTTTGCGGAGTTGGAATCTAGGACTGAATGGATTCGCCGGCCTGATGAGACACCGGGTCATTGGAGGCAGGGTACGGGCGTCTGATAACACGGTGGTGAACGCAGCCTTCCAGCACCTAGCGCCACTCCTGAGTGGGCCCGAACTCACTCAAGACCACGCCGTATATCTCGATTACTTATTTTTGTTTACTTTATTTTACTTGTTTTTCTTATAATTTATTGTAATCACGTATTACACCATCAATATGTACCTATAACCAACTATATTAGATGTGTGCAATTGCACTATCCTCCCACATTCTGGAATCAAAAATTGGTTGTCTGTAAAGTCGGTTTACGGACGATAATTTTACGTGGTAACGTCACGAGCCGAACGCTTAAGCCGAACGCTTAGGCCGATCGTGCCTCTATATCGCTTGTTCCGCGCTCTCGCCGAACGCTTAGGCCGAACGCTCGTTCCGCGCCCTCGCTTGCCCGCCCGGCTCAGGCGGAACGTGACAACGTGACAATGAGTCATGATTTTTCGTGAATGCGGCCGGCGTTCATCGATTTATAAGACGTTATCGCGTCAAAAAATATTTTTATTATGAAGTTTTTCATAATAGTAACCTATTTAATATGGAGTGCCTACCGATCGCAGCGGCTCCGCAACTCCTCGATATAGGAGTTGCAGAGAGAAGTCGTACGTGAAATCATCGTTCTAGTATCTTTTGTCTATTTCGTTTTCATACAAAACGTGGGAGAAGGAAAAAGATGATCGTCGATGACGCACTTACAACTTCTCTCCTGGACTACTGTACTACTGTTTGAGAGACAACAAAAAGAGCGCAGCGTTAAATTGATGATGCTAACGAATCCGCGTTCATAACACTACCTCCAGTAAACATAACGGTAAACTCCGCTCTTATCATTCTCTGGCATATTTTATTTCGTGCGCTGACGTTAGTTTGTTTTTTGCTCGATAAGAAATTCGTCGTTTTAAATAAATCTTCAGGTCACGTGAGAGGCACACATCCGCCGGAGAATCTTTGTCCCTCTAGAATACATAATAGGCGCTTTTAATATACCTGCGGTGACGGCCCGGCAACGGCATGGCAACGGCACAAAAAAGGCCGAAAACGTACGTTACTTGTCATAATAATGCCACAGCTCTTTCTTACACAGTAAATAAGAGTAATACAAATTACATACTTACGTCTTCTTCCCCAAAGGAAAAATGCAATCATTATCATTCATCTCTCTCACTCGTATTAAAGAAATGAGATGCCGCTTGCCGTTGCCGTCGCCTTGAAGTTGCCGTGGGAATTTTAAAAGCAGCCTGGATTTTTACGCTTTTAACAAAATTTAAAAATACGATAACGACGAATTGATGCTGAGATTGATGAAGAGTTTAAAAATGCGGAGATTTAATTAAGGAAGTTTGACAAAAAAATGGTTACGGCAACGTAATAGAAGTGATTGATAGTAATGAGACAATAGCTTTGTACAAACGGCACAAGACTTCCAAGTGTGGGGGTCAGTGGGACTATGGCATATGGCATCACAAATAATTGGCGTACATTGTGAAGCTGAATGGAGCGGAGAGGGGAAGGAGATGTCCAGAGGGAAGGTTGAGAAGTACCTGGCAAAACAGATCGAGTCACCAAATACGTCTAAAGCAAAAGCAACATTTATGCGGAAACTTATTTTTATACAAGCTACTAGCGATTTTCCGGCATGCGTTGCAGTGCCACTTAATAAAGAAATTATTTATCCCTGCGTTACCTTTTCCTATTCGTCCCGTTCCCCTTCCGCCGCCCTTTCTCCTCCCATGTCCCCTTCCCCTCATGCGATCCCTCTCCACCTTCCCCACCTCCCATTCCCCTCTCGCGCTCCCCTCTCGCGCTCCCCGTCCCGCCAATCCCCTTCCCGCATTCCATTTTTATATATTACAAACATTAATTTTTGTTTATTATAAAATCATTCAAATTTGATATCTAACGTGGATCTATTAAAATATCTACAATTCTTGATTCGCTTCAGAATATTAGGCGAGTAATTCAAAGGAATTCATTAATTTTAAAAGAGTTTCGATAATTGAATTTTGATTAAACAATCACTGTCATTATCAAATTGTGACATTTTAGACAGTTTCGCAAGAGTTTTTGTAATGATTAAAAAACTTTTCAGATGTATTTTCACGTGGTAGTAATAATCCAGAAAACTTTGCGAGGGTGGAAAGAAGGTATTTTGAAAGCTTCAAATATTTCCTATACTTAATAGAGCAATACATAGATTTTTGTATATGTAGAGATGTACCTGTAACTGTTTTTTTCCTCAACAAAAAACAAAAAAAGCACTTCGATTCTGAGCTGTGGTCTTTCACCAAGGAAATACTGAGAGTATCTACAACATCTGATCAGAGTTTCGATGCCGCGAGCCAATTACGAAAAGCCTACAACGAGAAGAATGACTATGTTGTTAAACGAAATGGAATTTTTTTTTTAGTTCCTACATTTAGTACTTTTTTCCATTATTTTCAGAAATGGCAACTTTCTTTAGACTTGTTTGATAGACCTTTTTAATTAATCATAGGTTTTAGTTAATTAAAGTTATTAGCCACCGAAATATTTGACTGCTTCATTGTTCATTCTTATCTTTTTGCATGTTTTCGCTCATTTGATTGAAATAAACATATCTACATACTCATACTTCTTTATCAACCTCCGCCTTCGTCCTATCTTTTACATACCACAAAAATAATGAAATGATTGCCTTATTATTATTATACAGGGTGTAACAGCACGTACCCGAAGGATTTTAACCAGCGATTTCTAACCTTATTTTGATTAAAAAATGTCGGTCATTTTGCTGTCAGATGATTTTTTTTTAAATTAAAAAAAATTCTATCACATTTTGCCACTGATCACACTGCGACACGTCCCGACGGATCACTTAATAAACGCTCTGTCTGTTCTGTTATCTTGCTTCTAGAATGAAACTGAGGTGTTTTTGAAAAAAAAATGTGTGCAGTTCACACGCGAAAAAAAAAATAGAAAATAAAGTAGACAAGAGTGGGGAGGTTACAAAGCACCGCACAATGAGGAGACCGATTAGTCTATCTCTTTCTCTCGCAGGCTAAATCCTATAGATGTGTGTGTTTGTCTCTTTTTAGTGTCGCTTTTTCGTTTCATCGAGTTTCAAATCACAACGGCCGGCGTAGTACAGCGGTAAGGCTATTGACTCGCATTCCGAAGGTCGCGGGATCGAATCCCGGCGTGGCAAATAAATTTTATTTGATTAATTTGTGTTGTTTCACAATTTATTAATTTAAAAAAATATATAGTATGTTTGCGGCACGTTCCAGAGTGGAAGACACTCTCAGTATGTGGTGTAAGACCACCGTTCAGAATTGAAACGTTGCTTGAAATGGCTTAAGCCGTGTTTGGTGACCAGATTTGAATAGCTAGGTACTTCCCACCTTCCTCTTCCCCATCTCCTTCTCCTCCCCACTTCAGCCTCACAACATACCCCAATTGGGGATGCCATAGTCTCACTGGCTCCAGACGGGAGGAGTTGGGATTCTTGTGCGGTATTCATATTAAAAAAAAAAAACGGTACTAAAGAAGTTATCACTTCAAAATCTTGATTGAAAAAAAAATCATCGAACAGTAAAACGACATCTACGTTTTTAACTCCAAATATTCTCCACCTTGGTTAATATAATTCGGGCACGTTACGTTGCATCTTGTGTACCAACGTGGAAATTACACTTGCCATACATGGTTAATTCGGAAGCATGATGTTTTAACGTTTTTTTTAAGTGTAATGGCACGACACAACTCTACCGGTTTAGCATGTATCAAAAGAGAGGTTAAAACGGAGCTCTCAGTGGCAATACCAGTTTGGTTATTCTATTCCTGTTCGATTAATCGAGTACGGTGATCAATCAATACGTAATCTACCGGACAGCAAAAAGATGCCGACATGATACAATCGATTAAAAACTGCAAAGATATTGCTCGGGCCCTCTGCTCGATCAGGGTCCGGTTGGACCCATTAGTGCCGAGTGCCGATTGTGGCCATCGTTAATTATTCCGAATTGCGGTTTTTTTCAGCCAGACCGCTTTGTTGTTGACCCGCGGTATTGTGTCGTGATACGACTGTTCGGTATTGAAAATATAGAAAGGGTGCTTTATTGTTTCTGAATACATGACCGATTCAAGTGTATTAATTTTTAATCGACATCTCCTCATCCCCTTTTCCCTGTCACGAGTCGAATTGCCAAATTCGGGATTCAAACAAAACCTCATACTTGAAGGTGCTTTGATTTGTTCCAAAATCGGAGTTACTATAGTTACGAGGAAATTTAGTTCCACTTTGTTAAATTCTTATGTTTTATTGTCAAACTATAATATATAATTGGTATCTACCTCCCATCAACTCTTTATAAAAAAACTTATATTAACCCTTTCTAAAAACCTTTTGATTATTTGTTTTTCTCATTAATTCCTGGAAGCATGGAACAAAACTTTATTTGTATCACATCACTCACAACCAAACTTCGGCATTTGAGGATCGTTTGATCACCAAGATTCAAACATTTTTTTTTCTTTCTTTTTGTTTTCATTACAGCTTCATGTGCACTCGGAAATGGAGTGTAAATACTAAAAATGTAACCAGACAAAATGGTGTTTGCTGAAATTGTACGAACGAATAAGTACAAAACGATTTTGGTTACTTTCGAAATTCACAAATACCTCCTTTTCAGTTCAAAAACGAGATTATGTACACGAAAAACTTGCTTCCAAGGTGGTCCTGTTTCTCAAAAACAAATGCACTCGAATTTGCTATTTTTCTTGTCACTGTTCCAAATTCAAAATGCTTTTCCAGCAAGGTGATGTGGTTAGGAAGAAGTAGGTACTGGATAAAATGACATCTCGGTACTTATTCTCATTTCAAAACAAAAACTTTTTCTCTATATAGGTGTCTACAGAATTGTAAATTTAGATTTAAAAAAATCAATATATTTACCTGCATTCTGTGTAACAGAAAATGGTACATTTTTATAAAGTGAAATAAGTAGGTAGGTATGTAATTTAAAAGATCCTATATTATTTACTTTCAACGTATTTGAGTAGCCCGCTAGAAAAAAAAAGACTTTGTTTTTGAATCCCTACCACATTTTTTGCCTAGGTATTCCTTATGCATTTTTTTCTACGGAATTATCAACGATCGGTATTATGTTTAAAACTTTTATTTTTGTATATTTATAATATTTTCTTAGATCTGGTAGGTACTAAGCATGAAAAACCAAACATGTGTTCTTATTTATATTACAAAAAAAAGTATTTTAATAAAAAATTAATACCTACATACAGGGTGTTAAGGGACGTACTTGACTTATTTTAACCTGTGATTCCTGACATTATTTGGAGTAAAGATGTAAATGTAATTTTGGTCTCCGGTGACATTTTTGATGTATTTTTTTTTCTACATAAACAAAAAAATTGTAGGAGTCGGATGGCTGAAGGCGAGGTAAGGGGATGGTAGGCTACTCGGCTGAATGACCAGTGACGACATGATGAAGGAATTTTTTTTTGTTTGATTTAAAAAAAAAAATTTAAAGTCACCGGAGACCAAAATTTCATTTACATTTTTAACTCCAAATAAAGTAAGGGATCACTGGTTAAAGTAATTCAAGTACGTCTCTTTACATCTGCATAATAAAATATATATACATCTAAATTAGGATTAAAATGTTGGGGACATTTCACTCCGTGAAAAAAATTGTAGATATTTCTCTTTTGTAAAAATTCGTAATTTTCGACTTCAAAATGAATTGAGTTTTTTTTTAATATTGTTCTTCATGACTGACAGTTATTTGAATGTGCATTTAAAAATTATCATAAAATATTGACCCCGAGTGATTTTTCACAAACTGTTCCAGAAAAAAAAGTTTTTTATAAATATTTCTCTTTGTGAAAACGCTCCTCATTTTATAATTTATTTTTTCCGTCAAGTGCCTTACATGTTGATAGTTATATGAGGTTCATTTCGAAATATTATACAGTTCTTTCTTATTTCTCAATCGATCAACGACCAACGTCTGTCACTTTCTTCAATAAGTATTATGGCATCCATCAAATTGACGCGAAGACCCAACTCTCTTTGAGAAATGTACCCCCTTTCCGTAATTCCATAAATTTTGCGTAGGAATCTAACGCGCGTATGAGGTGTAGGGTAGGTATCTACCTAGGTACTTAAAGCGTGTATAATATTTAGCTTGGGTACCTAACGCGTATAAAATATTCGTATGTGTATTGGGTAAATTATATAAACCCACATCTGGTGTAAACTTTTCTCATCCCGACATCATCATGCGTCAATCTGTCCGCTTTGTTTAAAATACTAGCCTAACCTAACTTAATCTAACCTAACGCTTTTATAATCAATATATATTACAAAATTAAGAATAACATTGAAGAAGAAGATAACACTTATAATCTAAATGAAAATATGAAAGAAAACAAGACACAGAAAAATAGAAAAAGACAATGTTCGCAACTGGGACTCGAACCCAGACCTCTCGTCTAACCGGGACGCGTTAAGTGTAATCTAAGTGTTATCTTCTTCTTCAATGATATATTACGTTGATGGGAATAACCTCATGAAGTTATAAAAAGAGAGTTTTTCTTTAAAAAAATTAAGAAACGTTACTGTTTCCACGAGATTACGTAAAACTACCCCATCCCCTTTTCCTACCCTTTAAGCAAAATTTTGATACTACTCAAGGAAATTTTGCATTTTTAAAATTTAGAGGAAAATTACTCTCTGTATCTGATCTCGAAAGACTCTGCATAATGCCCGGGCAACACTGGTGACTTCAGCCGTATATCTTATCTTTAATACCTCTCAAGAGTTCCAGCTGCTCCCGTCTGAAGCCAGTGAGCACTGGCATTCCCAATTGGGGTATGTTGTGAAGCTAAAAGTAGCGAGGAGGGGAAGAGGAAGTGGGGAGGCTTTTCTGATCTGGTCACCAAAGACGGCAAAAGCCATATCAAGAAACGTATCAATTCTGAATGGTGGTCTTAAACCAGGGCGATGCTGAGAGTATACGCGTGTGCCGCAAATATACTATATATTATTTTAATTTTGAAATAACACAAATTAATCAAATAATATTTATTTGCGCACTCCGGGATTCGATCCCGCTACCTTCGGATTGCGATTCAAGAGCCCACTACTACGGAGGCCGTCTGCGTATACTTATATAAAGAAGTGTCGCATGTCACTATGTTGCTTTGTTTTCTAAGGTTTTATTCCGAGAGTGATGAAATTTTGCACACATGGCCTTAAAAACATAAGAAGGTCACTGAGGTTTCCAAAAATCACCCAACATTTTCCCACACCAGCAGAATAAAGCCCGGGCAGCGCCGGTGGTTCATTTAGTATTTTATAAAACCACATCCACAAATTTTCCTCGACTCGACATCATCTCTCGTCAATCCATCCTCCTTGTAAGATATACCGGCCTAACGTAACATGACGCTTTTATGATACAAATATATAGTATAGCAAATAAGGCAACGCGTATCAAATACATAGCTTAAGCCTCGATTACGTAGAGCGAGTTTACAGGCTACTAGCCGACAAGTTTAGAAGCGCGTGAGAGATTGTCATGATGACACACAAAACTGTCTACTCGCTCAGTAGCAACAGTAGCAGCTAAATAACGACTCTCGCGCGAACCAATTCGATCGATATTTTGCAAAAAACTTGAGCTCGCAGTTAGCGCCACACGCTATCCAATAACGGCTCCAACCCGAACTAATTCTGACAGACGAAATCAACTGTTGGTGGGCCGCCATCTTTAGGCAAACACTAGCGAGTAACGAGTAAAGTTGACCACCTTTCAACTTTTTTCGTAGATTGTCCACAATCTGCTACTTAGCTAGTAAAGCCTCAATTACATAGAGCGAGTTTACAAGCTACTATCTGCGAAATTCACTAAACTCGCTCAGTGTCATCGTATTACTTTGCTAACTAGCAGATTATGGACAATCTATGAAAAAAGTTGAAAGGTGATCAACTTTACTCGCTCCACGCTAGTGTTTGACTAAAGATGGCGGCCCACCAACAGCCGATTTCGTCTGCCAGAATTAGTTCGGGCGGCAGCCGTTATTCTCGCTACTTCAGGTTACTTCTCGGTTAGCGCTGCGAATTCAAGTTTTCTACAAAATGTCGACAGAGTGGCATGGCGCGAGAGTCGTTATTTTAGCTGCTACTGTTGCTACTGAGCAAGTAAGACAGTTTTGTGTGTCATCACGACAATCTCACTCGCCGATTCACCCGCTTTTAAACTTACCGGCTAGTAGCTTGTAAACTCGCTCGATGTAATTGAGGTTTAATACGATGACACTGAGCGAGTTTACTAACAGATAGTGAACTTCTAAGATAGTAGCTTGTAAACTCGCTCAATGTCATCGAGGCTTTAAGTACCTAAATCGTATCATACAACAACCACATGTTTAAATTACATAAAACCTCATCTGGTACAAATTTTTCCTCGACTCGACTTCATCTCTCGTCAGTCCATCCGCCTTGTACGAAATACCGGCCGGTCTTGGTGTGTGGTTGTCTGGTTGTCTGGTACCGGCTAGGTGCGCGCCGTACCGGCACATACCTACACGTGATGATAGTAAGTCTGTGAATCGGATATAAACACTGATTATTGAGGTCAGTGAAACAGTGTCGGTGCCAATCGCCATCATTGCGATTGCGATACATAGTGGCTCGGGGGCGAGACGGCCCCCAAACCGGACTGGCGAGTCCGGCGCGACACTTCTCTCGTGTGTAAAACCACTTTTTCTATCGCCAAGTTTAGTAAGAGTACCATCGCGGCAAGAAGTCCCACATACTAGCATACTAGCATACTTTGAGATTTTTTTTCTATCGAGGGAATTTCATATAATTGCCGTTTCGGCGTGGGGAATGTATATATGTTATCTTTAAAACAAACATATTTTTTTAAGAGCTTCAAAACGTACAGTATTTAAGGAAAATCTGTACTTCTCTACATATTATAAATTAAAGTCCTACGGCGCGTCTGCCTGTCCGTCTGTTCGCGATAAACTCAAAACTACAGAACGGATTTTTATGCGGTTTTTACCAATAGATAGAGTGATTCATGAGAAAGGCTTAGGTATATAATTTGTCAATTGGTTGAAATATATAAGAATGTCTGTGAGGGGGCTGACAAAAGCGGGCGTGTGGATTTGATTTGCATGCAAATTAACAGATGACGTTGTGTTTCGTTAGCCACAGCAACGCATGGCCGGGTCAGCTAGTAACATTATAAATCGAAAGTGAGTGTGTTTGTTACGCTTTAACGCCTAAACCACTAAACCGATTTTAAAAATTCTTTCATCAATATAATGCTACATTATCAGCGAGTAACATAGACTGTATATAACGGTAAGTTAGCAGGGGTGCCCGGGTTCATGGGGTGAAGTTTGTCCAGGTCTTGGAGGTCTTGGCCAGGACACACTGAACCCCAGATTCCTACCCACCCCTTAAACCTTTTTCCTTCCTAGAACTCTCCTTCCCTTCCTTTCCTTAAAAAAACCCTCCACACAGCATCCCCAAAGATGACATAGGCCCTGAGAAAAATTGTTTTCCTCAGGGCCTCCTGTGTGGAGCTCATGTAAATAAAAAAAAGCTATGTCGTTATGAAATTTTTATAAATGAAAATGTGTGTATTTCATATATTTTAGCTCCAGGGAGGAGAGGCAGGGGTAAGGGGTCACGGTGTGGGAAGAGACGAGGTAGGGGAAGGCGGGGAAGGTGGAAGGGAACGGGGACGCACGGGAAAGGACATGCAGGGAGAATCATTTTTTTTTTTCTTTGAATGGCATTGCAACGCATGCTGGGTACCAGCTAGTATGTAATAAATCGATAGAAATGCGGGAAGCCGGGGTCTAAAGACATGCGTCATTGACCTGAGATTTGAAAGATTTTTTGTAAATCGGTGACAGCAGTTGTCTTTCAAATCGGTTTGGAGATCACACTAATTGATTCCTCGTAAAGAAACTAAAGCATATCCAACGGTAAATAATGTTTTACTGGTCTTATAATATGATTTATATAAATGCATATATTTTTATTATGTTTTTGTGCAGGAATCCCGCCGAGCGCATACAATACCTTCGTAAAAATATTATTTGTCAAACTTTCGCAATGCTGATTTCGTTATTGTTAAGTCGAAATGGTTGAGCACAATACAAAAAGCATTGTGGATATTTATGTTTTTTCGTTCGATTTCGCTTCCATTTCTTTCTCGTGCCATCTTGTACAGTATTTCAAATTAGATTTTTCTTCACGATTACTGTTCTTGTTGAATAATTTCGTGAGTGTTATTATTCCACAAGATATTACAAGTAAAAACTATGAAACAAAGATAATAATAATAATAAGCCTTGCAAAAAGGTATGTTACAGGGTTATAAAGTAAGAAAAAGTATAAATAATGCTATTTACAATCTTGTTGAAAAATGTAATAAAGGTATCTTAAATTATTCATAAGCAAGAACCCCTCTCTCAGGCGAAGGTGAAGGCCTCCTCTAAAGAATTCCATTTATCTCTCTCCTGAAACGTATATATTTACTTGAAATGATCTGTTCTTCTGAAATTATAAGATTTTATAAGTAGGTACCTACTATTATGAGCCGCTTAAAAAAATTCAAATAAAGAATTATACAATTTGTCCAAAGAAACATCACACATCACTCTACCTATGACAATATTCTTTTTTCAAATTTTATTCAATTAGGCAGTTGGGTTATTAGGTACCGTAGTGTTAAAAAGTTCAAAGTTAACCAGTTAGTTGAAGTAAGACTTGCTTGAATAATAAATAACAACGTGGATGCAGCAGATATTCGAATCCGGAAACGGAATATACAAACAAATTTACAAACAGATGAAAAGTCAGAAACAATTAAACAAACTGGAATAGTAGGTAGGTAGGTAGGCTAAACAGGTACTTTAGTGAGAAATTTAAGATCTTATCTGCTTGAACAAGAATAGGTACCTATTTGGTTCGGTGGCCGAGCCTGCTTTTTGCTGTTATAAATATATTTAAATAAATAGGTAGGTGCATACGTGATATATTTTTATCTCACCTCGTTCCGTGTATTCGAATATAAACAAGATGGCGACCGTGTGTTGTTTTTTCGGTGAGCGGTATCCAAATTGGCGCCAACTGTGATGAAACCGGGTCACAGCGGTTCATGGAGCACTGTGATTGGTGAGATAACTCCTATTCTTTTGCCTGAGCCAATGGCGGCACTCGATTACTCTGATGACTTTCTTCCTGATTTTTCGTACCTTAACCTACTGCACACATTAAACTAAATAATTTAATTTTGAGTGCGAGTATGACTTTTAAATCATTTTAAAGGATAAAACGTAATATGTGCTGTTTCAATAGTCAAATTAAGGCGGCACTATCCGAATTTCTACCGATTTCTTGCATATCTCCCTTGAACATTGAAGTTTTTAAGTTCTTAAAAAAATATATGTTATTTAAGATAATATCTATACAACCCTCACGCCGAAACGCAAATTATATGAAATTCCCTCGATAGAAAAAAATCGCAAAGTATGCTCCGAAATTTTTTATTTTTAAACCTGTCTCTATTATTTAACAAATTATGTGTATGAAAAAATTCACAGTGTTTCTTTGAACGTCGTTTTTAGACAACCCCACGAGATTTTTGCTCTATTCTAAACGGTATGTTTTTAGGTTTTCACGGCCAAAAAGTATTTTTGTTATGATTTTTGGGGTGTTATGCTGTGTTTCGCTACCTCCTTCTTTAGCCAACGTTTCGGACAGCGTTACAGTGTTCATCATCAGGGCAGATGAGTGACACTCATCCACTCATCTGCCCTGATGATGGACACTGTAACGCTGTCCGAAACGTTGGCTAAAGAAGGAGGTAGCGAAACACGGCATAACACCCCAAAAATCATAACAAAAAAAAACTATTCTAAACGAGTCGTGTTTTATTAAACATTTTCACAATTTTCGCTTCACTTTTATCGTTCGAAATATTAGCGCGCTCTCTCTTACATTCGTAATTACATATCTCTCCATCTTCTTTTCGAGCTCGGGTACGGGGCCTTAAGGTAAATCCAGACAAATTTAGTAATTACCTACCTAATATTTTACAAGACGAAAATTTTTCATGTTGGCAAGTTAGATTTTACAACAATAAATGTTTATTCCAGAATGGGTAGTTAATATAGCAACTCTATCACTATTTTGCCTTAGTTTTAGCGAAATAACCTGTATGTGTTTACTTGTATTCTCTTCTGCTATTATTTGCGTTTAATGCTGTTATTTTCTTAAATCTAATTTTTTTTCCATGTAGGTACGAACATACGTGTTCTCCAATGATAGATAATTTTTGAAAAATATTGTGATTTGCAGTGTTTGAAATTTGAATTTGAAAGTTTAAATTATATTCTTACTAACTGACGCGTACCCGGCATTGATCGGGGTTATGAATGATTTACCGTAAAGTTTTGAGTCTTGCTCGGGCGTCCCCGAGTTTTTCTACCATTCAAATCACTATCTACTCGCTATCTAACACTCCTAGCATAAAGAACGAACTGAAATTTTCAGCGAAATCATTCAAATAGTTTTTGAGCCAATAGGGAAACACATGTACATACGATCATTGACTTTAATCTGTCAAGAAGATAGACATGAACCACAATTAAACTATTAGGTATCTACTACTGTAGAAAGAAAATGGAGCAAAGGCGTCAGGTAGGTATGCTTTCCTTGATCTACCGGTAATACAATGGAAGATGCTTCGAGAAATTTGCGTCATTGATCCCTTCGGAACCGGTGCCCAGTCGCGAAACACGCAAAATGCGCGTCCAACGTAATATGTACACGGTTGACATTTGGAGGTTGTCACATGAAAACGGGTTGCTTCTACGACTCGTACTCGAGTTCAACAACTCGGCTGTCCTTTTTTATATAATACCGCGCAAGAGTCCCAACTGCTCCCGTCTGGAGCCAGTGAGACTATGGCATCCCCAATTGGGGTATGTTGTGAGACTGAAGGTAGTGGGGAGAGGAAGAGGAAGGTGAGGAAAACCTTGCTATTCAGGTCTGGTCACCAAACACGGCTAAAGCCATTTCAAGCAACGTTTCAATTCTGAATGGTGCTCTTACACCAGGGCGATACTGAGAGTACCTTCCACTATGGAACGTGCCGCAAATATGCTATATATATTATTTTAATTGAATTAATTGTGAAATAACACAAATTAAACAAATAAAATTTATTTGCCACGCCGATCTCGCGATCTTCGGATTGCGAGTCAAGAGCCTTACCGTTAGACCACGCCGGCCGTCAAGCGGGTCTCCTACAACTTCTCCCTCCTACAACCTTCCAAACAGGGTAATTATATTCTTCAGGGCCTCCTGTGCCGAGTTAAAGTAAAAAAGGTACCTATACCTATCTTCTAAATAAGAAGTGGGAAAGAGTTTTTTTCTCTATAATATTCCTAAATATTATTTCATTAAATCCCTTTTGCGTTTGCGGATTATTTTACATAATTCCAAGAAATTTTGAGAATAAATCCGTAGAATTACCGGTCTCCGGAGGGAGGTGCGAAGTATGTGAAAGCCGTTTATTAAATTTAAATAATAATTTTGGAGAAAACTCGTCTCATGTCGGTGTAGCGATACTTTTTTCTTTTACATAATACATTTAATAATTATTTATAAATAACACACCTGAGTGCGAAATCTCTCGTGCCAGGCATCCATAACTCCGTTGAAAAGTGATAATATTATTCTTGACGTTCAGCATTGAACAGTGAACAGGTTTCCCCTAGAAGTGTGAACTATATTGGTCTTTGATCAATTTCAACTTAAGTAAACTAAAAATTTACCGTACTGTGGATAAACAGACACGCCCACAATAGAGCATTATCGGTTTATCTTTTCAATTTCTATATAAAATTTTGCTTACTTTGGGCACAGGGACAATTTAATGTCCACAATTAAGACGATCCCCTAGTCCTGGACCCATTACGAATTGGGCGGAGCAAGCGACTTTAGCGTTGACCAATATTAACAACGGTGTTATTCCGCTGGTACATTTTAATAGAACAAAGCGACGTGAAGAGCAAAGCACGTCTATCCGGCCCGAATTGCGGACGGCACTGAGTGGGATAATACGACGCGCTTTTGTTCCTTCCGCGGATCGCATAAAGCTGAAATTTGCAGTTGCGTAACGCCTCTTTTAATTTCCTGTAAAAGAACATCACTAAAGTTCACGTTTCATTTTTTTCTAAAGTTCAGGCATAAATATCAATTGTTTTGCGATTATCATAAAAAAACTGAATTTGTACATTATACAATAAAAACATATCTAAAAAAGGGTTTATGTGTAGGAGAATTTGCACTTGAAAGTGTTTTTTTGTAGACCTAATACTTTATATTTTTCTAGGCTTATTAAAAGACTTAAAATGATCGATATTTTTTAAGGCCAAGGTGTGTTCTGTTCGCAGTATTTAATTGAAGCATCTATAAATAATAATTCTAAGCGATCAAATTTTCAAAACCAAAATACATGATTTTGTACAATTTTGCATTATTTCGCATGGCTTCATCTTAATGTTCTTCTTTTGTTTTTCTTTTTTTTCTCTTCAGCAGCCTTGAGATACTTTACGTTTCATTTGTGACTTGTTAAGTAGCCTAGCGGGTACAAATTCCCATTGTGTAAAAATTAAATTGGTTGTCGACCACTACTGCATGGTGTTTAACGGTTATTGACATCCCCTATCATTCATCTATTGGAAATAGTGCTACACCTAAATAAAATTCACATTCATAGGGAAAATCGATAAATGGACAATGGTAAATGGTTTTCATACAATGTTGTTCGTGTGGAGCAAACAATCATTTTCTTTGGGTTGTATTTCTATTTCTCAACGTCACGCGGAGACCAATCAATAATACTGACACGAATACGTACAAAATTATGCTCGGAATAAAACACTTAGAGCCTTACTAATAAACGTATTTTTAAATTTATTCAACTGATAAATAGTAATGGTTGTTTAACATTAAATGAAACAATATTACTATGTTTTAAACCACTACATTTTTTTATTAACGCCGACTGGTTTTTGAACAACCGTTCCTCAGGATACGTGATATTACAAAATTATTATGGGTGAACATATATTAGGTGTCAAGGTGTCAAGATTAATGAAGAGTGAAAAAAATAATTAAATTATAAAGAATTATAGAAGATAAAATGAGGGAGATAGAACGGACGGTAAATGGGAGAATAAATATATCGATCGTCCAGTTGATTAGTCAGACATCTCCAAACCAAACCAAACCAAACCACACATTAAACATTCCTCAATGCAACACTAACTCTAAACAAAATACATTCATTCACCGCGCTTCACATACCTTTAACAATTTATACAGTGAAGTTGACATATTTAACGCAGCACCTAACACTTTCAAACCTAAAATGAATAAATAACATTTACACACACACACCACTTTGTACACAGAATAGATCCATCCCTTTCCCCTCCCTCCCATCATCCTATCCCCAGATGCTTTTTAACTCTGGTCTTTATGTTATTTTTCTTTCTTTTCTTTATTTTCACTAAATAATTTAATACACTTAAGTGAAAACCTGTTATTGGTTAAGTAATTTATACATGTTTTATCCTTCATTGTAACTATTATAACTGTTGGTTTTCCAATAAAATAAAAATCTCCAAATACTAAGTTTTGATATAATGAGGAAAGCAATCTTCGAATGTTCTCAATAAATCAAATATTATTTAAACCTGTCCGTGTTTTGGGTAATAAATAATAACGGGGGATAAAAGTCTGGTACATTATTAGTACATTTTGAAATATCCTACTAGTGACCCAGAAAACATCAACATTGTATTTAATTCAATTTTCAATTTTAACTTTAAAGTTTTTCTGCATTGTAATTGATTTGTTGGTGTTTATCATTAATCTGAATATTTTACCAAATGGAAGGTACACTTTCATATATAACTGCATACTCGACTCAAAGTTGCATAAAATTTAAACTTTTTATTAGTATGAGAGATAATAGATAAACCGAAAGTATGGGATGTGTCAGTGAGGTAAATTTTACCATGCTTCGGGTAAAATTGATCACATATACGCCCCAGAAATCTCATTTATGCAGCATTTAGTCTACTTTTAGCCTATATTTCCATGTCTCACTACTACTGTAACACAACAGGGTTGGTATCAACACTCAATAAAAGCCAAATCCCAACCTCAATGTTCTTTGACAGTCTTTATTCAAAGTAACTCATTTTATCTTCGCGTATCCACGCGAAGATAAAATTAGGGAATCCTCCCTCCAAAAAATGTATTCGGCAATACGGCCCACTGCTACATTGTTTATTCATAGTAAGCACAAAGCTTGTCATTTGGCGCTGGATCGACACAATGATTGATGGGCGTTCAGTGTTGCTTACTTATGCGCCATTTAGAATTCCGGATTCTCGCTAGTTAAAAGTTAAAAGGTACCTACCCAGGATCGCAGCAAGGGTACAACAGCTGCCTGAGCACTGGAGTATTTTCCATAAGAAAAGTAGTAGCATCGACGAACAAGGCAAATATGATTTTCAATTTTTTTTCATTTCGTATCGCGCTGCTAATGGCCGTTGTTCCCAACTTTTTGATCGATCAATCTGAGTCTCCGATCAGCTAAGTGATATGGTTAGTAACGCACAATTCGCCTGTTGGTCAGAGAGTTGCATTGGGAAGACTATATTTGTGCATTTGAGGAACGATGAGCCACAATATCGGCTCAAGTTGATCAGTAGGATTGGGAACAATGGCTGTAAATATTATTTGTATCTCCGCCAAACTGTTTTTTTATTGAATACTTCATACAAATGATAAACTGTTTGTTGAAAAGTGAATTCCTTCAAAATTATTGCATTCGTTTTTTGGGGCGGAGCCTCCACTACAATCTAACTATTTGTCGAGTTATAGTTAAATAAAAGTAACATTTTTATAATTTCTTACAAAAATGGGTTGTTTGTACTTCGTTTAAATAAAAGTTAACTAAATAGTTACAAAAAAGTTACTTCATTTAAACTCAGCGATGTTGAGAGTTTAAAGTTAGATTTTGGTAAAGTTGTCAGCAACGAAATTTTGTTTTAATAGAAAATAATAATAAAAAAATGTCTCGACAACCCGGGTTTTGATAACCAATTGAATTGATTATTGATTAGATGGATTTTATTGCCAGATTTCGGATCAAAAAGTATGTTCAGGTTTCAATTTACTTTAATCATTGCCAACAATGCCATTGAGATTAGATTTACAAACAAGCGTTTACTCAAACTTTTGAAGGTACCTACCTATACTTTTCTAATAATTTATACTAGCATTAATTTCAATGAATGCAATGTAATGTTTGTACTGTGGACCCGGTTCTATTACCATTGAATTTTTATGTAACGGGAACGATGCAAAGTGTACAGGAGACATCTCTGGGGTTTCGTTTAAGATAGACAGGTTTAGCAGAGCAATAATAGCCCGCCTTCGGCCACATAATAATAAGATCATCCTTCCACAAACATTATTGACGTTTTTAAACTGCAACTGCGAAATATCAAATAACCTTCATAAACTCCATAAACGTCAAACGTCAAGAAATCGCCCCGATTTGGATGGTGTTGACCCGTAAAAATAAATTGTGTGTTTATTTGTATTTAAATATATCAAATCCAAGGAAAATTCGAAGCCATTTCGATGGCAACACTGGTAACTATAAACTAACTTTTTTAATGTTGATGCAACTCAATTGTGCTGAATTGCGGCTTAACTTTAGTTAGAGCTTAAACTCGGCTTAAGTATTTAACTTTAAACCTTGCTTTAATTATTTTCGATGCAAATGGCCCTGAAATAATCTTAATCAAAATGCGACATTTTCTTCAAATTGTTTTAGGTAGCCCTTTTTTGTCTCGACCAATTCGTTTGGGTACTTTGGATGTACATTATTTTCTCAAGAGTTGATTCAATATTTTTTAAGCGTACGTACGCCTCAGGAATCTTTTATTTTACGGTCTTACCACCAACTGAATAAAATTTCTAAAGAATAAAAAAATTCTGAAATAAATTTCTTCGCGCTCATTTTTGTGTGGGGGCTTTCTAACAATGTTTTTACTGAAATTAATAACATCTTGATTTGTGATGCAGACCGTTGCAACGACCCAATTTAGAAGACCTCCCCCTGGTTAGGTCGCCCGTGTGCGTCACACACATCGCTCATTAAGATGTTTTGCCTCTGGCGCATTTTAATCTACCTACAAACTTCTGCCACGTCACTTGCCTCTTTTGACGATATTTTTAAACCGTTTTTGCTGTACGCGTGTAGTGCTGTAGCGAAATGACGGTATTATCGCCGGGTAGGTACTGCCGTAATAATAGGCGAGGTAGGCGACCCTTTCTAGGAAAAGATATTATCTATTATTTCAGTGTGTTCGCTGGGGGTTAACGCCCTTCTGCGGTTCCCACATCGATAAACAGCTGTTATACATTTGGAGATGAAAAGAATGGTTTACTTTTACCAGGTACGTACAGGAATTGCATTCGCATGTGCGTGTAGATATTATTGAACGAAAATCATATAGCAGGGTATTGTCTTTTTTTGAAAATTTGGTCGATCTAAATAATGAAGATTGTTGTATAGAAAAACTATAGCATCCTAATGTAATAATGTAATACTAGCCGTTAAAAACCCGCTCCGCAGGTTTTTGCTGCTAGGCCCTGCGGACGGCTTTTAGTTGGGCTTCGCCCAGTTTGAGTGTTGGTGACCATTTTATAAATCCGATAAGAACTGGTTCCAAAAATAGCCAGTTCCTCGGATCCATTAAGATCCAGTGACAGCTAGTCACCGGGACAAAGTAACCGCGGCAGGCAATGACGTCATATATAATATTAGACGCGTGGTATTGTTATTCACGAATGCCAGTTACAATAAAAATCATATTATCGTCAATATCTCCATTTCCGGAGAGATTCACGAAATTACAAATCTTATCTTACGCCTGCCAGCGGATGCTCCTCACGCTAACTGTTAACGTAAATGGCGCTATCTTTTGGAATTGCTTTAATTCGGTTTTATTACAAAATTAGATTTGTATACAAGCGTCACGTACGAAAACGGTTCTGCGTAAGGCACGGCATCAGATTTGTCGACACAGTCGCTAGGCTATTTATACTGTTTGATTTCCCTGAAACAAACAGATCGTACGAATAAATACATATGATAAAAGACTACCGAAAACCCAATAATTTAATTTGTGTGGGGGGATTTACTAATTTTTAATGAAATTTTTAATTACTGCTTTTTGTTACGTCGTTTTCTTAGATATTTCTATTTATATCGTTATTTTCAGTTACTAATCCCCTAATGATTGCTTGCTATGAACGATAACACCCCTTGATTTATAAGGTTCGATATTTTTATCCTGCCATCCCTTCTACTTCTTCAAGTACCTTCTGGCGTCCAGCTTCGGACATGGTCAACCCAGACATTCTTTTCCACACCTCCTCCCCTTCTTTGTCTTACTGCCTTCGTACAGTTAAAACCCTTGTGCTGTGTTCGCTTTGGTAGGTACCCAATGGTCCCCGAAATCAAGTATATATTCGAAGAATCTTGGCCAGAATAGGTTCGTTCCGTCTGCCTCAACGTCTAAATGGAAGGCCAAAGGGCCTGGCTACTCTCGTATTCAATACATCGCATCAACGTGGAGCCGTATCTCCCGAGCAGGGCAATTCCTTTTCCTGTCGTGTTATCTCAAAGCAAGCCCTAACCCTAAACCTTAACCAGGAACATGGAAAAATGGACATTTGCCTACCGAAGACTTGAATACTAATCGTTCGGCTGGGTTGGTGGAACATTTGAAATAACATTAAAATTCTAATGGATTTTTTTATAATAGTGTTTAGTTTTTTGAAATGCTAATCTGGTTTTTGTAACTCTGACAGTAGGCAGCATTAAGTGAGAAAACCTCTTGAGAATTCAACTTTCGTTGCCTCTAAATAACTACTGGAGATCGACAATTGAATTCATAGAATTAATGACGACTGGCAACACTGACAGTGAGAATTGAAGCAAATTAACATACGTGATTTTAGAGTTACCGAAAATTAACATTACTTGGTTTACTATAAAAAAGAAAACATGTGTTTTCATAATTACATTTTCGATTGTTTTTTTCTTATTTATTTAGGTATTCCCGCCGTAAGTGCTTTTTGTTTACTTGTAAGTACCTTATTAAAGGTAGTTACACAAAGTACTGCAATAATTGTATCTATTCTATACTAATATTATAAATGCGAAACTGCTCGAGTTTGTTTGTTACGCTTTCATGCATAAAACAATAAAACAATTTTAAAAATTCTTTCACCAATAGAAAGATAAATTATATGCGAAGACTATAGACTGTATATAATGGTAAGCTCTGGCGTTATGAAATTATAAGTATTAATACATTATATTTCTTATACGTTTTCTGTCGCTAACAAAAGCTAGTTATTGCTAACGTCAGGAAACAAATCGTTGCCGTGGAAAGGATGTTGATATGTTTTTTTTTTAATTTCAGGCGTCTTAGTTAACATCTATCTATCCATGTAAATAAAAATGAATCTTTGAAATGTTGGTACCTACGCGCGTAACTTCCGAACGACTTAACCAAATTGGATAATTCTTTTTTTTACTGCTGGTGAGCTCTGGCATTATGAAATTTAGGTGGCACGCGAGCTTTTTGAAAACTGAATGTACCGATAATGAATGTATGAAATACGGGAGGGGGGGGGATAGTTGATAAGTGCAAGCGCTGCAGTAATTTAACCCTAATACCATGCGAGCGAAGCCACGGGCAAAAAAGCTAGTAGTAAATAAAGTAATAAAATGAGTATGAAAGATAAAAGTAGGTACAATATTAATATGTAGTTACATTATTATAAACAGTTGTACAAAGGAGTTCAATAAGTGTATAATACCAGGAGTACAAAAGAAGTAAGTAGGTGCTTTGTAATTAATGGTTGCAGTGCAATATGTGCCAAATTTGTTATTATTATAAAAATAAACACGAGCACTTGTAAATTGTAAAGCGTGTTTGAAATTGAACCAACCTTTATTATTACGCCCGATAGGCTATTTTACAGAACATAACTAAATTAATACAACGATATGAATTTTTTTCATAAATTCCTTTTTCAATTTTTATTGATTTTTATTCAAAGTTTCATGACTCGTGATGGAAATGATGTTTTGAACTGAATTAACTTGCGTTGAAAAGCTAAAGCCGAAACTGGCTTTTCAGGAGTCGTTTTTCGCTGTTTCAGATAAAAATGAACGACTTGAAAATATCCAATTTACAAACAAAGCTTTTCTCTTGAATTGATGGAAGTTTAAATTCGGATAGAAACCGGATGTCGGGGACGTGTTCGTTGTTTAAAATCCTACCCTCATAATAATAGTATATGTATCCAGCTAGCCGGAACCCTATAAAAAAGGCGATAGTGCATTAGGGGGGACCATCTTTTTACCGGGTAAATACTTTTTCCCTGTATTTAATCCAAACGATCTTCTCTAATTGTATGGCACAAGAAACAAAACATTCATTCTCTGAATCGATCAAGTGAATAAATATTTCGATTTCAATTTGTTGCACAACAAATAACAAAAACACGTGAACTTATCTACCCATTTGACCTAATATTTACGTTATCTGTGATTTAACTTGTACTTATCTATATATTATCAGATGATTAAGAGTCGCCTACTATCAGTTGAGGTCGACTCATATAAGATTATCTATATATATCTATAGTATGTAAAGTACAAATATACGGTTGCGTTTCTTTCATTAGTCATTGCTAGAGACCTGAAAAAAACGCGTTTGCGATTTTACGCGAAATCCTAATTTTTACTCGAAAACTGCGAATTTATCCATTTACACGAACATAACGCGATATTCGAAATTTTCGAACAAATTTCTTGTTTTTTTACCGTGTTTTCTGGTATTTTAAAAAACATATTCTAAATATATCGTCTGTCTGTGGTTTTGACAATCGTAAAAAGCCATAAAATGGAAAGCAGCTAACTTCACTTCGAAAACGACGCGCACTGTGTCGTTCAGTTTTCAGTTTTTGAAAAAATTATAAAAACAGCGTTTCGTCATTTCTTTTCAACCATAAATTGGCATCCCGAAAAATCCATAAAAAATAGCGCGAATTTCGCCGAAAAAATTGTCCCAAAAAATCGCGCGAAATTTTCAAGATTCGTTCTAAAATGAATATTAGCTCACTTTTTAAATTAATTATAAATGTAACAAAATATACGTTTAAAAAATCTCTAACTGAAAAATAACCTAGATGTGTGTAAGCTTATGAAAAAATACTTTTCTTTTTTCCTAATTTTCGTCAAAATTTTTTCTTAAAATGAATTCCGACCAAAAATTCATCCTTCAATATTATGGGGATAATTTTTGTGTTGTTCGAAAAATTCATTATTTTTACGTTCAGAAAAATAAAATGTTACTTTGCGAGCGGCCGAAAACGAACTATTTTTTGTATCCACAAAATCTACGCTAGCGTCGCCACCGATTATTGCAAAACTATGCGTGTCAAGCTTGAGAATTCTCGTGGAAGATAAATTCGATTTTCAATTTTTTTCTTAACATAATTCATGTTTTTTTTATCCGTCGTATTAATTCAAATTCACCCACGAGTCGCTTTCTCCCAACTATGGAGGAGTCGAGGAAAAAGTTGACTTTTGGAGAGGGTCTACGGCGCGACGCCCGAAATACACCCGTCTCCCTCTTTTCCGTCTAAAAAAGAGCGCGTCGCTATTATATTTGGGAGTGCATCTTGGCGTTGTGTGCATTCGCCGCCACGGTGAGCTGCGTGGTTAGAATTTATTATTTATTTAGAACGTTGGCCCGTTGGCCGATGCCATTTGGGATGCTCTCCGGCATACGACGAATTGACGAGGCTAGCTGTGAATTATAGCCCCATTGTCGAAAGGGACGCGTAGTTATACTGACTTCCAGAATTCCATAAAAATAACATTCTATAATAATGTGCTTTCTAATCGTTTGCCTGGTTGGATAGATAACCTACTGGTACGTTTTTAGATACCTATGGTTTGGCTCTTTCTATTATTTATGGGAAATCTTAAAGTCGCGATGTCCCGCATTTCTACTGATTTATTACATGTTTTCCTTAAGCACTTTAAGTTTTAAAGCTCTTAAAATAATATATGTTATTCTTGAAGATAATATCTGTACATTCCCTATGCCCAAACGCAAATTATATGAAATTCCCTCGATAGAAAAAAATCGCCAAGTATGCTCCAAAAATTATTATAAATTTCAGTTTGTTTCAGTTATTTTACCAATTATATGTATGAAAAAATCACAGTGCTTCTTTAAATGCTGTTTTAGACAACCCCCACCAGATTTTTGTTCTTTTTTAAACGAGTCGTGTTTTATTAAACATTTTCACAATTTTCGCTTAAATATTATCGATTTTAACATTAGCACTTTAAATTGCTCTAATATTTACATATCTCTCCATCTTCTTCTTTTTGAGCGGGTTTTCCCGCTCCTTGCATGATTTAACTTGATCGGTTAACATAATTCATACCAAAATATTATTTACCTTGGATAATTTGAAGTATTATCGAGACTCCGTTTTGCCAAGCGATTTTTATGCTTGTTACCTGTATTTGTTCTGTACCCATTCCCGCCTCCCAAATTGATAGTTAATAGATTGTATATTAAATTTTTTTTACATTATCTCCACGTAAGAGGCCCTGTGAAAAAATCCCTCATGGTCTTTGTCTTCTTTGGGGATGCTGTGAGGGGGTTTGTTCTCCACACAGCATCCCCAAAGATGACACAGAGGAAAAATTACAAGTGTTGAGTTCACACGCGGTAGAAGTGAAACCTTCAGAAAACTATAGTAGACAAGAGTGGGGAGGCTACGAAGCACCGCACAAAGAGGAAACCGATTTTTTAATTTTTTTTATTCATTGCTTTGAAGGTTACATAATTTGTGGAATTTTCGACCGCCATGCTGGGTACATGCCCGTGTTATTATTCTCTTTTCTTCTATCTCATTCTCTCGCAGGCTAAATCCTATAGATATTAGATATATGTCTTTGTCTGGTTTTGGTGTCGATTTTTCGTTTCATCGAGTTTCAAATCACAACGGTGCTAAAGAAATTTTTACTTCAAAATACTTTCCCCGTGTGGGGGAGCTAATGTGAAATTTATTAATTTATTAGGGTTTTGCAGCTGCAAAAGTGTATCGATATTTGTATGCACCTATCAGTAGGCACCTAAGTATGTACATTATTTTTTACACCCTTCCTTTATCTAGCTTGCCCGCATATTATATAAGAGACCCTCCCACCTTTTCACATAAATAAGTGTACTAGGTAACGCGTGACGCATGACGGACACGGTACGCACCGGCTAATGGGTGAATGTGTTAGAAATGGGTGAATGTGTTAGAAACTTTAAACCGGTCGCACTGTTCATTTAAATGTGAATATGTTGACCCCTCTATCAATAATTGTCAACATTTGACACTGAAGGGGTTGAACGAACCCCTATTAATAAAGTCTCCTTTTAAATATTTCTTTTTATGCTCAATTGCAAAAAACCTGTTTTCGAACTCTGCCTTTGTACGATGATATAATAAATTATATATATTTTTTTAGTATTGTTTGCTGTTTTGTTTACGTACTTTCCGAGTAGGTACATTCCTAAGTAGTAAGTAATACATTTTATTATTAATAAATGATAACTTTGTGTTCACCACTATTTAATTAACAATATCGACATGTTTCGAAAACTATGTTTTCTTCGTCAGGATAATAAGTTAAAAAAAAAATAACGAAAGACAAACAAGTATAGACTAATAAGAACATAGACAAAATATTAGAAAGGAGAGGTGATTAATTATTTAAAATATCATAAAAAACAATTATATAAAATAAAATATAAAAATTATTTAAGGATGGGTAAAAAATTACATTGACATAATAAAAAATCTTTTGAAACAAAACAGGAAGTCTAAATAACAAAATAAATTATTATAAATATAAGTATTAATACGAAAATGTAATTTTTTACCCATCATAAAATAATTTTCATATTTTATTTTATATAATTGTTTTTGATGATATTTTAAGTAATTAATCACCCCTCCTTTCTAATATTTTGTTTATGCTCTTATTTGTCTGTACTTGTTTGTCTTTTTTTTTATTTTTTATAACTTATTATCCTGACGAAGAAAACATAGTTTTCGAAACATGTCGATATTGTCAATTAAATAGTGGTGAACACAAAGTTATTTGTTTTCATTTAGTAATAATACATTTATTTTTGACAAAAATACCTAAAATATTTTTTTGCGTTATAATTGATTTGGTGATGTTTATGAGTAATCTGAGTATATTTTTCATTTTATTTCGGCAACTATATAAAATAATTGAATATACAAAATATAATGGTGAATTTAAGTAAGTATACCTAGATATTGTATTTCTTAGTCCCCCTCACTAGGTGGTCCTGTACCGAGTTGGACTAAAGTTATTTAAATGTAGTGTATTTGTCTTCTATGTCATTTTTAGTGTCTTCATTAGGGTTTTTTCATTGACCTCTTTCAGCCATATTTTTATTCTTGATTTGTACTCATTAGAATTTTTTATTAGTTTTGTTTCTTGGGGAAGGATGTTTTGGAATTTTGTTGCAAAGTATGTGTAGTATCTTTGTCCGAATGTGTTTTTATAACTTGGAATATTTTTTATGTCATTTTTATTCGATCTAGTGTTATGCATACACGGTCTAGTAGAGAATTCAGTATTTTTGAATAGCTTCAATAATATTTTTTTGGCATACACATTTGGTACGTCAAAGCTAGTAAAAATTTCAATTAAAGGTGTTCTAATGGGTACTTTCAGTATGGTCTTTATGATTCCTTTTTGAATTGTATTCAGGTTATGTACGTACTTATATGTAACAGATCCCCATCATACGATTCCGTATTCAATTCGTGAATGATATAATGCGGAGAAGACCTTTTTCATATCTTTTATTTACCTATTTCTTGGATTTTTAAAGAAATATATAAGGCTTGTGAGTTTTTCCGTAATATCTTTGATATGTAGGTCCCATCTTAAGATTTTCATCAATTATTACTCCGAGATATTTTATGTTTTGTGTTTTTTCTACAATTGTACCAGATAGAGGTACACATTTACGTATAACATATAACATGAACTCAAATTTCGTTTTTTCGAAGATGTCTGACTAATCAACTGGACCATCTATGGTGAATGACGATTTTTTTGATTACCTTGACGTTGTAATTATCAATAGACGCATTTCACAAAAAAAAAATCGTTTCTATAATTTAACTCCATCGATGATTAATAATGTTTACTAGTATATAGGTACCTACCTGCAAACTGTAGCTTAATGCGTATTTTCTCTTACAGAGTAAATAACATGTTCTGAATGGTTCCACTCTAGTAAAATAATTTTGTTTTGAATCATAATTAATTAGTTCACATCTCGTCCACTATGATTACTGCCATACATTAGAGTTGTTAGCACTGAAGAGATTAACTGATAGAAGTTGTTTTGGACGTGTTTGTGTACGTGAAGTAAGCTCAACTTCCCTTGCTTCGGGTGAGATTGATTTAAACATTTTCCAATATGATATTCTTTCTTCAGCAGAAAATAAATTTCATAGACCCGGTGTATCAGTCATTTCGTATCCTCGCCATATCCGACATTCT
The DNA here is from genome assembly GCA_936435175.1 of Glyphotaelius pellucidus. Classification (NCBI taxonomy): domain Eukaryota; kingdom Metazoa; phylum Arthropoda; class Insecta; order Trichoptera; family Limnephilidae; genus Glyphotaelius; species Glyphotaelius pellucidus. The sequence continues at coordinate 41,041,897 of OW386543.1, forward strand.
TCACTCAAATTTAAGCGGGCTAAATCGACCGCTTAAGCCTTGATAAGCCGCAGAATTGTTCCTTTTTTAAACGTCGGAGCGCTAGCAGTTACATGCTAAACTTGACGTTTACGTAAGTAATTATTACATCTCATCGAATTTACGTAAATTGCATAATTTATCAGCATGGATTATATTCGTCGAGTGATGAATAATGTCGATGTTATTAATTGAAGATCAATCTAAAGTAGTTTTGTAAGGGATTTTGAGTTTCAACGTCAGGACAGTTTGTTTTCAGCGGTTAGTTAGTCATAATTTCATAAATAGTGTATTGGCTACAGCAAAACAAACACTATTTTAAATAACCCTCATATAGCACCATGCTGATTAAAGTGGAGAACTTTATCAAACATCCACTCGTAAATTAAACCCGCCTAAAAATAAACTGCCGGTGTTTTTGAAAGATCTCCCGGTGCATAGATGTCTCGATGTTTTTATACGTTGTATAGATATTTTTCGTTGACGATGATATTAAATAGCGTACATCAGCGGTTATCAACCTTTTTGAGCCTGCGTACCCCTTGACTCTTACAACAAATTTTTTGTACCCCGTACCCTCTAGCTATCATGTGTAAACGTGTAATGAAAGATATTTTTCATTTGTAATTTTTTAATACTCTCGTAATTACATGAATTTACTAATCAAGTCACACAAATACATTTAATGCAATTTTATACAGAGTGTAACACGACTTCGGACAGTTTTAAACCTGTGATTCTACATGTGAAATTGAACAAATTTGGTTCCAAGTCTTATTGTTTCAAGGAAAAAAATTCATACTCCATACACAACTCCAAACACACAGAGTGTATTGAGAGGAAGATTTTTTTTAACCTCAAAATTTTTTTTAGAAAAAGGTTTCTCATGTATCAGTAGTTAAAATAAAGGCCCGATTTCCTGTTTAATCACTGTATAATCACTCGTACAATGTTAACATACAGTCAATGTGACCCTGGACCTTGCTTTGCAGAGCAAAGTTTTACAAAGCTTGGTTCAATTTCACGTAGGTAGAGCTGAGTTTTAAAACCTACATTTGTGCCCCGATATTGCGTACCCCCATTTTTACTTCGCGTACCCCAAGGTGTACGCGTGTCACGGGTTGAAAACAACTGGCATAGATATACCACTCGTGTAGATAGTAGTTTTGTTTTTCAAAGAGAAAAGAAACATATTCCTCTTTTAAAGTTTAGACAATTTATTAATATTGTTGACATCAAGGCCTTCTACCTATGTACGGATTATGTTCCAAGCCGTGCCAAGCTCGACATTCCAACCAAGCCGAGATTAAAATCAACTGATATACCGGGCCGTAGTCCTGTGGCCTAGGAGTCAGTAGGTCTTAAATTGGCGACACCAGTTTTATTTCAAATTGTCTTGGATCACTCTGCTAGAGATCTAGTCCTTCAGTGGTTGTTATGTACTCACTCATCACAACTAATCTGCACACAAGTAAATTATGTTCACGATATTAAATGAAAATTTTCCTAGGTCGTGTTGTAATCCAAACACCCTTGTTACAAACTTACTCGCCCGGGGCAAGCTCGTAAACCGAGTCTTCTCTGAAACGAAATTGAATACATAAATTTAACGTTATTCACAATACATTGAATCAAATGTGTCCAGCCCGCAATCCTCGATGCTTATAACGGTATTTTGTGATTTTTCTTTTTTGTGTGAAGCTTACTACTGGACCACGAGAAATAAGAGGAATGAAACTCAAATACAACATTCATTAATATAAGATACTTCAAATTAATATTATCTGCAATTTTTTAATGATATACCTTCTTATACTATAGGGTTCATGGGGTGAGGTTGCTCCAGGTCTTGGAGGCGGATGACCAGGACACACTGAACCCCAGGATCCTACCCATCCCTTAAATCCTTTTCCGTCCCAGAACTCCCCCCCCTCTCCTTTCCTTAAAAAAACCCTCCACACAGCATCCCCAAAGATGATATTGGCCCTGAGGAAAATTATTTTCCTCATGGGCCAAATGAGGAAAACTATTTTCCTCATTCCTTTGTGAGCTCATGTAAAAAAAATGTAGTTCAACAGAACACGAAATATAATTTTTGTCACCTCTGTTTTTAAATGACTTTAATTTTTTTTCGTTATTTGTTTTTGGGGTGTTATGCCGTGTTGCGCTATTTCTTATTTTTCTTCCTCACAATTTATGCTTAACCCAACTCACTAACGTGCCTCATGCCGTCTGTGTTCATTTTTTTTAATAGCACATACATCTGTGAACAGTTTTTCTCGAAACGAGAAGTTTAGTAAGAATCCAACATTTTGGATGAGCGTCTCGAAAATTCGGTTCTAATTGCAACCTCATCCATTAAACTTGACATAGATGTATTGGTTTCACAAAACATTCTCCCTTGTGTCTCATTCTTTTGGTTGTGTTTGATTTTTTTCTTAAACATTTTTACAGAGCAACTTATTTCAATGCTATCCTTGACTTTTTCAAGGAAAAAATAAATTTTAATAATAGAAATAATAACCCTAAATAAATATTACTACCGTTCCGAATTCAGATCGGAATAGGCAGGTGGTACTTTCTCCTTCCCTTTCACCTTCTCCTTCCCTTGCTCTTCAGACCTGTTGAAAAATATTATGAAGAGCGACACCTTTTGACGTGATAACGTCTTATAAATCGATGAACGCCGGCTGCATGCACGAAAAAGCATGACTCATTGTCACGTTCCGCCTGAGCCGAGCGTACAAGCGAGAACGCAGAACAAGCGTTCGGCCTAAGCGTCCGACTTACGGCGCATCTATCTCTCTTCCACTCCATCGTTATTATATGACGTTATCTCGTAAAATTATCGTCCGTAAACCGACTTTACAGACAACCAAATTTTTTTTAAATTAAATTTGTACTTGCACCTCTCAACGTAATATAATATGGCACTGTAACCTTTGCCCTGTAACACAGAAAACAGCCAATTATTATAATTAATTAATACGACCATCATCTATAGTACAACCTTTAGTACTTCGTCAACTGTGCTAGGTAGTAGTATCGTCGGTAGAAAAAAGTCAATGACTCAATGACAAACCAGGCCCGTAGAGTCTTCACATCGCAATGTCGTCTAAGTGTTTCGCTAGACAGCATGTATCGATGGTAGTCTATGTATCGATGATGTATCGAAGTCTACTGCCGTCGCGTCGCCAGTGAGTGGTAGTACTGAACAGCGAGTGTTATTTGCATATAATGACACATTGACGTCACGATTTAATGCGCCTCTTAAAATTATTTAATATAGTGCCGCGCTCTATGTAGCTCGGGACGCGGGCAAAGAGTTGTCATTGAAGTAGACACTGAAGCTAGCTATACACGTATAACCTTTCTCGACGGTTTGGCTCGATCAAACATGTTGACTTGACTTGACTTGGAATTATGCTCGTTGTTGCGTCCACACGAGCAGCTCGACAGAAGATATAAATGGACTTTGAATCTTTTTAACATCGAACACAAAACCATCGAGCGAGATGGTACACACGTTGAGACATGTTCGAATAAGCATAAAACCATCTGGCAAGAACGATGCGGTTATTTTAACGATTTAAAAATGCGCTTTCCTAAATGCACAAATAATATTATTGTAAAAGTTAGCTAAAATCTTCAAAAATCAAAATCTCCTTGGGTAATTGTTTTAAAAATTAAATTTAATAATAGACTCAAGAGTCTACTTTATATTTGGGTTCCTTCTCAAATCAAAACTTTTTTGAAAATTGATAAAAAAATCATTAAAAGTGATTTAAAAAAAAAAAACAAGCCTAATAACCTAACCTAAACTGGTTAACGTAGTTTTTTTCATCATTTTTCAAAATTGTTCTGATTTTTTCGGGTAACCGATATTTGCCATACCCAGATATCTACCCTTTAATTAAAAATAAGATCATTCAGTTTGGTTGGGTGTATATGTCATAATATGTATTATTTATTATCTCTCAACTAATGTTGACAGTTATTGTTTAGCTTTTTGGAGTTGTAACGTGCATGTGTATTTACAGCTGAATGTACTATTCGGAATACACAGAGTACCTACGGAGCATTCGACTATTTTACTGCACATTTTATGTCCTAAGTGCGTTATTTTTCATGCCATCCATATTTTATGTCTACCGCGGAAGGTTTCATGCGCATGATGGTAATTTATCTATGAAAGCCATCTACAGTATGAGACGTATGGGCCGTAAAATGGCGTTTTATCTACTTTGCTTACCATATATTTGTACATAAATTCTTACTTATAAGTGGATATTCCATTACTTGCATCCTCTTTAAAAGTATGTTACTTAAGGAAAGTAGTTAGGTAGGACTATGATTACTAGATTTTCTAAAAATCTGTGCTGAATTAGGTTATTTTTATTCCCACCATCTTAATGCTTCTTTTTGTCTCACCTTTATTCCCTTACTTTAAATTTACCTTCCCATTCCTTCCATATTTGTTTACCACCCTTTCCCCAACCCTCCCTCATTAAAACATATTTATTGAGTGCTTTTTTTCATTTGAATATGGTTGGATAGAAGATATTGACACCTGACTGTCCTTTATCAAACTACGTAACAAAATATTCATAAAGTGTTGATAATATCAAGCGATTTGCGGGATTTCTTCCTTCATTTCAAGTAGATATTTTTTGGATTCGGATTGACAAATTCCATTCCGAAACTGGCCTCAGGATACCGACTGGTCTTGTGGTGATATCGTTTCCTTGACTCTACTCTTTAAAGCGAATTGCTTGCGAGTATCACAAAAATAAGAAACATTCCCCAATTCAAGAAACGTAACGGTGCGTGAAAGGGTTGAAATCTCAATGTTTTCTTATCGATGCATATTGGCATGTTCATTTGGTAGTCTGTTGTTAGTAATACTGGGGAACCCTCGCGGAGAAGTCAGGAAGCTTGAACACGAGAGGATCCAAGGGATTGAGGTCAATAGGGAATCAAAAGGAGATTGATCATTGAATCTAGACGTGAAGTGGATTCGTTAAGACCTCGTTCTTTTCCATCATTGCACTTCTGAAATATCTAATATTAATGCATATGTACAGTTAAAGAATCTGACATTAAACATTTGCATTTTGCTTTTAACTTTTTGGTATAATCTGCGAGTCCCATTGCATTTCTCCAAAGAATTAGGATGGCGGTGATATTGAACGGTGGTGGTGGTGGTATTTTGTTTTTCGTTCTCTTTATTTTTGTAAAGTTCATCAAACAACATCAAATTCAACTACTCAACAATCTGTTGACTGTGGAAATAGAAACCGCAAACTATAGACTAAGTTAATGCCTAGTTGCTAGGCATCTTTTAAAACTGTTTTTGAAAAGGTTAACTCTTTTCCAAATTAATTATTAGCGTTGAAATGTTTCAAACATTCAAAAACAGGCGTTAAGGAGTAAATGTGAACCCATTGTTGTTTTGATCAAAATTGTGACTTTTTGTCTAGTTAATTTATCTTAGTGTAAAACGTTACATATTTTGAAGGATTCCTGTCAAGACGTTCAAATTTTGCAAAGTTAGGGCAATCTAAAACGAAATCTGTTTTGCTCTACATCTATCTGCTCTAGACTAGTGGTCCCCAACCTCCGGTCCGTCGATCAAATGGTACCGGGCCGCCCAAGGCCCTGCTTAAAGATCAAAATTACATAAAAAAATCGAACACACCCAATAAAAATTTAAATAACTATCGACAAAAATAATTATTCAGTTGAGAACTCCTTCACACTAAGTTGCCGACGACACAATACCTTCGCAGTAAAAACACGGCTGGGCTTCCAAATTGCGCACTCAATACCTTCGAAGTAAATTACACGACTGGGCTTCCATCTTGCGCACTCGCATGTATAATGTAAGAGACGCAACGACGTGAGTATCTTAATCTCAAATTAATTAATCTTAAATTCTGCTTGCTCAAATGCAAGTGGAATCGTTTTATTGAAAATACGTAACGTAAGTACTAACACATGTTTGATTGTATTGGTGAACTTATTCCCGTTTTTCAACAAGGTACCTCTATTGCGACCAACGAGAGCTTATTATTATATATATAATTATTTTAATAACAGTCGTAATTGTATAAAAAACGTTAACCAAAATCTGAATTCTGCATTTACTATATTTTAAGAGATATTTATATTTTTGAGGCTATATGTACTATTTATACATTTTAGGTGACTTAGTAACGTGTAATATCAAAACACTCTATAAAATAAACAAGCAACGCCCCCCCCCCCAACCTCCCACAGCGGGCCGCGGTAAAATGATCAAAGGTTGACCGGTCCGCGGCGGTAAAAAGGTTGGGGACCACTGCTCTAGAGCATTTAGTAGCCACTTTGGCAGAAACCGCAGGCTTTTTTCAAAATCAGGATGGTATAAATGGCGTTAAAAACTTTTTTGGAGATCGCGACTTGCTTACAGCGAAATGGAGGGAATGATTACAGGAAAGTTTCAGTAGTCATTATACGTTGTTGGTTTCATTATAAATTTCAACCAAAGCTTAAACTTATTTCATTAAGTCTATTAAGTTTATTTTTTAACTTGGGAATCACGCCTCTGTTAATATTTCGTTTCCGAGGAGCTCATCCTAACTTTGAAAGTTTAGGTCAAACAAAATTAAAACTTGATTTTGAAAAATCTTTTAAATTCGTGTCGCTTAGCTTGTCTTAATTGATCAAAGTTTTAATGAAATTTTTTCTATACAGCGTATTCAAACAAACCAGGCCAACGCCATTTTGTAATTATTTCTAGATTAATCGAGAAAAATCATTAATATTTTAAATGATGTTCGAATTAGGAAGTTAAATGATAACATTTGATGTAATCCAATAACTGAATATTAATGCTGTATAAACATGATTCTCTTCGGGTGTTTATTCTAATCCAATTAATAAAATAATTAAATTTCTGGTTAGATGACATAAAACGATTTATGTGTTTGAAAAAGGGGCATCTTTCCCGCGCTAAAGGAATCCATTTTGTTAAGTACCTACTTACCAGTGGCGTGCATTGTTCTATTATTACCAGAGTGTGCATTGTACAGTTTTCGAGTTCGGATATGATTTGTGAATTGAAAATGGCCATTTTATTATCATTTTCCGATGACTGTTGTGGTCAAATGAATGAAAATGTGCGAACAAATACAAGGAACGTAATCAATCCCTAAAAACAATTTCTTTTTTCTATATCTGTTTTCGATTTTCGACCTAGTTACGCCATCTCTAGGACCGGCTAGTAGCTAATTTATTTATTTTTTGTTTGAGAATTAAACTGTCCTCCGGGATTGGAGTCAACGCCGCCAAATCCGGATTGGATAGGACCAACATTTGTTTCATATATTAACTGCTATAATGTTATCCAATTTCAGAGAAATTCGTAAATGTAATGTATCAGCGTGTGTATTTGTAATTATTCAAAATTTGTAAAGTTTATAGAATACATTGTCATCGACAATGAGTTTATCTGCCGAGTTTCAGCTCGTTAAGACGTCGGGAAGTGGGTTAATTTCCACTTCCAAGATTCCACTTCATTGTTTCAAGAAAGCAAAATCGAAAATCAAACAGATGTATTTAGAAATGCATTTTGATCTGAAATTTTAACGAATTTATCTTATTAATCAGGAAGGTAAATGGCTTTTTATAGTTTATTTTTTTATGTTGGCTATAGCTTTAATCTTTCAATATTTGTGGACACCACGTCACCATATATTATAACCTTTCACAAGTCACATTTTGCTTTTACCTAGTTAGAAAGTATGAATTGTTGGCATCATAAGACGACAATCAGCCAAATTGTTATTATTTCGTCTTGTTTTTTTAGGTTCCTATAGATATTGCCATAACACTGTTCTCGTTTAATATTTTATAAGTTTATCCTCAAGAATTTTGAGATAGGATTCTCGTCTCGAGTATATGGACCCAGAGGATGTATTCCAGACTATAATGACCGGCTTAGAAGGGATTTTCGGGGAATAATGCTGCCGGGACCAGCCGCCGTGAAATTGATAAATACTCCGTTGGGATGGCCAGTGAACGCAATCGACCAAACTGTTGGGTTGGACAAATGGTCGATGAGACTCATCTTTGTAACTAAACCGTCTCGTATAACAAGTAACGTCTCTACCACACTGTGAATATGATTCACGCCAGTTCTCGATGGGGCAAAGGGCAACGCGTGCCCTTCAAAATAAATCACGCTATGTTCATAAATAAAATATAACAGTCATAACATCATTCTTTGAATCGGGAAAATCCAGTGTTTTTGAATCGATAATAAAAAATATTATTTTACTCTGTATCATATTTATCTGCAATGTACGTACATATATTGTAATTGATGTGATTTATTGGAGGACGTAATAGAGGAGAAATGTGTAGGCAAAATAGTTCATATGTGTTTTGGATATTAGGGTAATTTTACAGTTATAATGATATCATCACCTGAAAAAATCACGTTCTGAACGCGGTAGATAACGAAATGTATCTACATTATTGATGGCCTGGCGTAAAAAAGGCAAATTCAAAATGCTGAAATATTTTCAGAAGCATAGCAGTTTCGACTAGTTTTTCTTTTTAGATACACAAACTAAATTCAATTTATGTGTATCTCGACCAGTGGCATGCATTGTTCAATGACCACAGGAAAGCTTTGTGAAAATCTCAAATTATAGTTACAAAAATACTATAGCAGTATGTGGAATATTTCATCGCTTTTAATGTAAGCAATATGGCGACCTAGCAGGAAGAGGTTTGTCTGGATTTTGGCGGCGTATGCGTCTGCCCTCTTACTGCGTAGCGGGCCAGTTCGTGGAGAGACTGGTTGAGCGTGACCATTTAACCTCTCCTACAGGACTCTCTCGACCCATCACCCTTTCACCGCAATCGGAGGTCCGGCGTTCCTGCGGACCCAATGACCCCCAGATTCTTACCCACCCCTCTTACCTTTTTTCTATCCTGAACTTCCCTTTATTTCCTTAAAAAAAACTTCTACACAGCATCCCCAAAGATGGCGATGACCCAGAGGGAAATTGTTTTCCTGTTGGCCTCCTTCACCGAGCTAATGTAAAACAAGGTGTTTGGTATAATGACTTTTCTTTATGTGTTACGCTAAAAACTAGACTGAAACCAAATGTATAGGCCACAAGGCAGATTGCAGCAAAAAAACCATACGTTTTATTCATTAGAAACATTTTATTAATTCATAACAATTATTTATATTTTTATTAATTAGTTGTGTAATTATTTTTTATTTTCTTTTGATGGTTGGTTTTCCTGGGTATGCCATAGCTTTTTAGCATTTTTGGACTGTGTTATATAGTGGTGTTTAATCAGAACACGATTATAATTGGAATGTTATTTATTAAACCACTCGGGTTGACAATCTATTCAAGTGGTGGCAGGAAGAGGTTATGAAGCACGGACAATCCTATAGAAGTAGGCATAGATAAATCATAGTGTTATCATTATGATAATACTAATCTCGACCATCAACATTCCACCGATCTCGACATTATTTTTTAAGGCAGAAGCAATCCCGAGTTACGAATAACCTGACAACATTTAAAATCTCCTACTTCCACCACAGCAAGCGGAAAATGTTGCTTGTGTCGTGATGGAGGACTTGCCAGCCGACGCCAGGGTGGGACCCAAACGCGATCCAACTTAGCTACTAACCGGTCTTTTTGAATTATTTTATTACATAATGTTTCGTATTATTTTATAACTAGCAGGTAAAAACCCGCTTCCGCAGGAATTGTATGAAATCTTCAATAGTTCTATTTGAATATTAAAGATGGCAGCACTTTCCGTTTGAAGCAAGTGTGTACGACAGACGCTAGCGTATTAATATTAGCGTAAAAATACTCTCAATTCGATCGAAGTGTCTGTGAAATTTATTGTTTTCTAGTTTAATTTGTAGAACTCTATTTTATTTTATGTATTATATATTCAATTTATCAAAGCAATTTATTTATAAACAAGTTCTGCTATACAATTATTATTACGCGTGACTTAATTCGCCTTCTGAAGGCATTATCAAACTACGAAATACTCTTCCCCGATATTGCTCTTGATGGATTACTTACTGCATTGCCTTGCCGTTTTCGTAATACGAAATATTTAATTGTCAATTTTTTCCTTTAGTGCTTGTCCTCTATTAAATCCTTTATTTCGCATAAAGTGGGTACCAATCAACTTTTAAATAAATAAGTGATCATTATTGATGTGCCTAAACGAGAAAACTCCATAATATTCAGAACAATATAGTCTATTATTATTATTATTATTTATACAAGCAACGAGCACATATATCCAAGGCCCGTTGGAACAACTGAACCGTTCCGAAGGTAGGAGTATCCGTTGTTTAAAAGGTCACGAAAAGGGCAAGAGTTTGGAAACTACCGATACGGTTTGAACGAATAGTGATTTATCATCAAACTAGTTTTCGAAACAACGTAGATAAAGGCAGTTTAACCTAGCAAACATTCGACAACTACGTTTTCATTTTCATCGCTACATTTCCAATGAAAATACGTTAAACTTACTAAATGTTTACTAAAATTCTGTTGTAATATAATATTCTAAAATTCTGTCGAGTGTGTAATATAATTTGGAATCATATATTTTTATTGGTGACCGGACAACTCGGAATGAAATCAACTCAGAACCTCCTTTGAAAAGTGATGTAAAAATATAAATTTAAAAAATTGGTTTAAAAAGGTTACGTTATGTTACCGGCTATTTTAATTATTTTTTTCATAGCTTTTAGCGACTTTCAAAGAGGTGTTGAGTTGAGTTGGTTCTGAGTTGGCGTGGACCGTCCTCTAGATTCCTACCCACCCCTAATACCTTTTTCCTTTTCAGAACGTTCTCTCCTTCCTTTCCCTAAAAAGACCCTCCCCTCAGCATCCCCAAAGATGACATAGGCTCTGAGGGAGTTTCTTTTACTCAGGGTCTCTTGTGTGGAGCTAATGTAAAAAAATGATTTTTTTGCTTTAAAATGACTGTCCTTCTTATCTTTGAAACAACGAATCTAATTTTAAAAAAAGTGTAAGTATTCAAACTTTGAAAAGAAAGTAAAATAAAATATTTCATTTTAAAAATCATCCACATAGTGAAAGGCAATTGACTACTGGCGTTTTATTTCATTAAGGGTCTACTATTCGTATTTCGACCGATTTCTTACATATCTCCCTTAAACATTTGAAGTTTTTAAGCTCTTAAAAAAATATATGTTATTTTTTAAGATAATATCTAGATACGTTCCACGCCGAAACGCAAATTATATGAAATTCCCTCGATAGAAAAAAATCGCAAAGTATGCTCCGAAAATTATTTTAAACAAGACTATTTCTTTTATTTTACAAGTTGTATTTGTGAAAAAATTCACAATGTTTCTTTAAATGATACATAAGATACGTTCCACGAGATTTTCGCTCTATTTTAAACGAGTCATGTTTTATTAAGCTTTTTCGCAATTTTCGCTGCTATTCTACGAGTAAACATATTAGCGCGCTCTGTCCAACACTCGTAATTACATATCTCTCCATCTTCTTCTTTTTCAGCGCTGTGCGTTTCAAGAGTGCGGCCTTAAACTCTTTGACACGTGTAATAATACGTCGATATATATTTTCGCAAAAAAATTGTGGCGAACACAAACGAAACCTTGGTCATAATACTACAATCCTATCGGAAAAATTGCAAATGGCTCGCTTTGGCAATGGACCAGCAAATATATTTTTTAAATTCACGACTTTATTTAATTTCCCTTTGAGTTTCAAACTATTGTTTTCTTGTTAGAAGTACCCGCGTTGTAACGATTCTAGGTCAATTACTTTTGCATCTTTTTCGATGTCTCGATTAATAAGTCAGTAAATGTTTCCAACAATAACTAAGATAGCATCTTGAACGTTTTATTTTTAGTGGAACTTTTCCAATATTACACAAACGCAATTTCGTTCATATTAGCTTCACATCTCAACACCTCTGCCGTAGGTCACCCCAAGTGGCTCGTTATGGTTTGTGACTTATCAGGGGTGGCCGTGTTCATGGGTTGAGGATTGTCGGGATTAGAATGGTTCCATACCAACTGAGAATAAAGTCTACTCAACACCTTGAAAAGTCATTAAAAGCCATGAAAAAAAAAATTTAAATTAGCCGATAACCCTAACCTAATGTTACCTACTACCAATATTTTATATATTATTATTTTTACTAATGGAGGGAAACAATTATACCAAGCCAGTGGACATCTTCAATTTATCTTTGAATAAATATAAAATATTGTAATGAAATAATGAAAAACAATTACTTTGTGTAATAAAATAATAATTTGAAGAAATAAAATATTGTTATTGAGGCAGTTCAGTTATGTACAATAAATATGTATTTTTCTAACTATGATATATATATATATGTAAAAGCCCCGAAAAAAGGCGTTTATTAATAAATAAATAAATATATATTTTTTTATCACTCTAAATTACTAATCTGAGATGGTTCTGAGTTGGTTTCATTCCGAGTTGTCCGGTCACCGATTAGAATAGATAGGGAGAGAGGCTGGTTGAGGGAGACCCTTTTGTCCTCTCTCTCGGTACATCGCCTTGCACCGCAGTGGGAGAGATAGATTCATAAGTTCGTCACTCCTGGACACAATTATCCCCAGATTCCTACCCAACCCTCATAACTTTTTCCCTACCAGAACTTTCTCTCCTTGTCTCTAAACAGATCCTCCACACAGCATCCCCAAAGATGACATATGGAGCTAAGGAAAAAAAATGTACCACTGTAGTAGGTCTGCTAAATTTTTACACAGCGCCCTTGAAGTGATTTTTCACAAAAACGGCGCTCTATAATTTATCCAATTATTTTTATTATTCATCATTCATACGGAATAGGAGATCCTAGAAATTTGATATACACCAACTTGAAAGAAAACACACTTCTAGAATTCACACAAGATCTTTCGATTCCTTGGCCCCAGACAGGTCAATGAAATTGATTATTTGTTCAAGAAATAATTTCGAAATTTTAAGCTGTTTGATCAATAATTTCTTCCGAAGTAAAAAAAAAGTTTACTTCGGGCCCACGGACACGCCCTGGACACACTTGTATCAGTTTTTCTCTTCAGTGCTAGCATGTCATTTTAAATTAAGATTCTGCGATAGAAAAAATCTCATTATTTTACTCTGGAACACATCTAATGTAATATAATATGGAAATCATAGGTATATAATATGGATGTAATCCTGCCAAGGTTACACGTGTCGTAGAGTTCCCACGACCGGTTAGCCTTGGGGAATGCAATGATCGGGAGAATGGAGTTTTTATGGCAACCCTAATGCGATTTGTGCATCTCGGCCAGCCTTGAGCGCGGGGTTGCCAGTCGCAAATCGGTTACGTTATTCGTTTTTTCATCTTTAAATTTGGTCGTTCAAAACTCTTTTTAATTTACAATAAATAATATAACACGGTGTTCCAAACTCTTTTTAATTTACAGAAAATGGTGTTAAAAACTCTTTTTAATGTATACAAATATAACATGGTCTTCAAAACTCTTTTTAATTTACAAAAAATGGTATCATAAACTCTTTTTAATTTACACAAACGTAAGAAGGTCTTCAAAACTCTTTTTAACTTTCAAACATGTATGTTGGATGAGATATGCGGTTGTGCAGAGTGGAATTGTTATGTCTGTGTATTAAAAATGACTGGCGAAGGACCTTGATTGTGTTTACTATTACTGCCTGAAAAAATGGTAAAAATAATGGCATGGAAAGGAAAGGACTCACCGAAAGGAATTTGTAGGCTGGCCCTCGTCTGCTTTCTCTCCATCCAATATGCACACACAGCGATAGGCGCGAATAATTTTATTTTATAAAACACAGCGGAATTAGTTTAAAGGCGGAGCGGAGCACAAAATGGCTAGTTGTTGCGGCGGGCATTTTATTACAGACTACTGAATAAGGATTGACGGGTAGGCAATGGATAGGTAGGAACAGGAATTTGCAACAATATTACTACCAAATCCCAAGCAGTGACAGTATGTATGTGTGCTATGTAGGTATGTATATGGGCGTAACCATATGTTTTTACGATAAGTTTTTATTTTAAAATGTTTGTTTTGGGTTCCAAGACAAAACAGAACGTTGAAGAAAAAGAACACACCTAACGTAGCCTATTATGTTATCGTATTCTGTTTTGTCCGATAACCCAAATATTTTATCTATTTTTTAAATTTATTTATACGCCAAAAAAGGCTTTTACCCAAAAGTGATACATGAACTCATTAACGGCCTCCGTGGTGGAAGGGTAAGGCTCCCGAAAGTCGCGGGTTCAAATCAAGGCGTGCGCAAGTAAATTTTATTTAATTGATTTGTGTTATTTCACAATTAAAAATAATATAATACTCGATACTCTCAGCATCGCCCTGGTGTATGACTACCATTCAGAATTGAAAGACTGCCTGAAATGGCTTGAGCCGTTTTTTGTCAGATCTGAATAGCCAGGTACTCCCCAACTTCCTCTTACCCATCTACTTCCCTCCCCCACTACCTTCAGCCCCACAACATACTCCAATTGGGGATGCCATAGTCTCACTGGCTCGAGATGGTTGGAAGCTGTGTTGTGCGGTATTCACATAAACAAGATAATATACTGTACACAAGAGGATATCTATAATAAAATAAGCACATTAATATACGTAAAATAATATAGCTAACGTGATACAATTAATTTTACAAGTTGGTTCAACGAGAATACAGTGAAAAGTAATAAAATAATTGTTGAAACAATATTAATCTTCAAATTATATTTTTCGTGTTTCCGTTCATTGCAATAAACCTTTCTCGAGTGTTTTTCTAATCGCTCCAATTTTGGTATGATGATTATTATTATATTGGGTAAAAGGTATTCAGTTTTGTTAATATTAAAATATTTTTTTTGTAAAATTACATCTATTAAAAGTTAAAAAAATAAATTTTAAGTTTTTATCTCGATCTTGTCCCAGATATTGATAATTTTTATAACTAAGTTATCTGTTCTTTCAAAGTCGAATTATTAACGCGTGAAAAGTGTGTATTGCCTATTCAAAAAACCTTTTCATGATTTTTTTAGATTGATGATGAAGTCGTTATTATTTCTTAAAGTTTTTTCTAGTTGCCGGGTTGGTTACCAAACTAAACTCCCATCCAAGCAATCTTTATTCGAATTCAATATTATGTATTTCTCGCGTAGCAACAATCTGTCTACCCCTTTGGCCTGGCTAGCAACTGAATAGCCCCTTTCAGGACCTTAAACAGAAAGAATACTTCAATCGTCGTGATTTCTTGAAGATTGATACACTTAAAACTAGAAGGCAATTGACTGATCTAATATGTTTACATAAAATTATTCACGGCCATCTTGATACTACATTATGTCTTAGCAGTATTGAAATAAATGTCCCCAATTCACATTGTTTAAGACGCCATAACATTTTTCACGTTTAAAAAATAATATCGCCTTCTTTAAAAATAATATCCCTCTGACTCAGATGTGTCGACTATATAACGATATAGAGTGTGCTGAAGTAGACATTTTCGTCGATAATTTGTACGAATTCAAAAAAAAAAGTTCTGGCGCTGTTAAAAAATACCAACTAATTATGTCGGGTCTCTCTATGTCTCTCTATGCATGCCTCGCGTATTTCTTATGTCTCTTGTTATGTGTTACTTGAGTGAGCTTGTATATAATTCTGTATTTTTATTTGTGATGTTCTTGTTTTTCTAATTGTATGTAATTGTAGATTTTTGTAATTGTGTAATAACTGTGTTTTTATAACTCACGTAAGTGCGAACATCTGTAAAACCCAGTATAAATAAATAGTTAAATAAATCTTCACAATACTCGGGTTGTAAAATTTTAATTTTCATTGAAATGTCTCCTTCAAGGAGCATGCATAAAGAGTTCAGTTGATAACATTTAGTCGTGTGGAGAAGATTGGACTCCCGCTCTTTCTTTTCTCATTTCATCTGAACTGTTCTGAGATCAGAGATTGAACAATGTAGTTATGAACAATCATCTACCTTAGAACTGACGAAAATGGTTTGGCGAACAACTCTCTTTGGTCTTCTCAAAATTTGATTTATACCAGACCATATTTTCTTTTTATTTTATTTAGCAGTGTTTATTTATTTGTGAGAAAGTTGATGGCAAATCTTAAAATTATACATTACATTAAATAGTTAATTATGCCAATTATGAACTTTCCACTGATGTTCCCCTTTTAAATGATAATGTGTGACAGTAGAAGTGTATTTGTTTTTATTGATTTATTTTTTTAGTTATAACATATGAGGGGGGTGGGGAGGATCAACATAGGATTAGGATTAAGGGACGAAGGATGGGAATATATGGGAGGGTAGATTAAAAGATTGTCTCGTAATATCGAGTTTAAAATGTCAATGCGATAATAATTTAAGCTAATTGAATGTGTGGATCTGTAGATAAAGGAGTTCTGTTTAGAGTTGGTCTTGCAAAGAGAGAGATGAAAAGTAAACGCATTGCTGTTGCGATTTGGAATAAGGAAAGATAGAAAGATAGTTAAGAAGATCAGGACTATCAATATTTAATTAATTAAGACAATATTAGCGAAACTAGACCGAAAATCTGAAACAGAAAAATCAGAAAATGATACGGTCACATCTAGGAATCTTCTCAGAGTATCAATTTTTACACCAACATAATTTGCAAGAGCACCATAGTGAGATTTATCCGCCTTTAAAGAAAAACAGTACATAAGTGAAATCCGTTGTCGAAACCGAAGTGAAGAATTTCAGAAAAATACCCTATGGCCGTACATCTTGTTTTAGTAAACGTGCTGTCGGGCTGGCAAGTTTCTTCATAGGTACACTTAAAGGCGGAACTCCTGCGCCAGAATACACATGAAAACTAGCTTGAACCCCACTATAAACGTTCTTTGTTTTCCGTCTCCTGCGTTTTTTTAAACACACTACACTTAAAGGTACACTTAAAGGCGGAACTCCTGCGCCAGAATACACATGAAAACTAGCTTGAACCCCACTATAAACGTTCTTTGTTTTCCGTCTCCTGCGTTTTTTTAAACATGGTTTGAAAGATTGGTGTGAACAGGTGTGAAGTTCGCGCTGTCACACACTTTGCTAGTGGCCTGTCCACGAGTCCACGCGTCCGCGCGTACGCAACTGACTTGACGTTTGACGTTTAGCGTTTAAATAAATGTTAAAATATGTTCCGATGAAGAAGAGATGCTACATCAGGGAGAAAACAGAGATATTTTAATAGATGTTTATTTACCAGGAAAGATTTCCGACTAATATCAATTATTATGACCTAAAGTCAGTATTTGAATTTCGAATGCGTAATTAATTACGCATTCGAAATTCAAACGTCAAAAGTCGAGTTCTGTTAAGAAATTTAGCGATGATATTGTAAACGAAATATAAAGGAGAACACGCAGATTTCAACTTAGACCTAACCTACCTAACTAGATTTTTATTAGGTATTTATTTATCAGGGAAAGAATAGAATACCTATTTTAATTGGTCATTTCTTCCGTGTCTCTGAAACCGATTTATAAATTAATAGACTTTATTTACAAGTGAGATCACGAAAGATATAATCATCATTACGACAGTATTTATTTGGAATTTAAAGTCATAATTAGGTATTAGGCTCGCGCGGTTGACATAACCCCAAACGTCATTCGATTTACCTCCGGTACCAACCAACCGCTTCGTACGGCTCCTGTAAAAATATGAACTAATTTCCCCCCCCGCCGGCCCCGCCGGCCCCGCCTGCCTTCCCGCTCCCGCTTCACCCACTTCAAAAATAATATTAATATTAATATTGTTAATATTCGTTATTATGTTATAATTTTATTATCAAATATATTTATTATATTGTATTTAGGTATCATAATATTTTAAACTAGTGATTATTAAGCTTGCTCATTGCGCATAACCTCAAAAACTTGTTCGGTTTGATTCTCCATACATGACCGCATCGCGCGGCTCTTGTAAAAATATGAACACATTTCCCCCCGCCAGCCTTCCCCCTTCGCCCGGGAGATGAATGTTTTCCGTCGGCTGTGGTAAAGCTTGAACACAGGGTTTTTGAACACGAAGTGTTCAAATTTTCAATGTTTTGGGTGCTGTTCAAGCTAGTGTTCATGTGTATTGTGGCGCAGGATACGGGCCTTCATGTGAATAGAGCGAGTATTGTTAGTTGTTGTTACTCACGCTAGTGAATTGGTGTGTGCGCCGCCGTCTGGCCAGCATGTCTGTGTGACCCCCTTCATTAATTCAACCAAACTTTCTTATGAATTTATTCCATCTGTTTCCTTTATAATTACGCCAGACCCGATATTCCCGTCCCTACTTTTCTAGATGACTTTTTAATGCATTCAAATTAAACTTTTACAGACATTATTGAAAGTGAGAGTTCGTAATGGAGTTTTTTTGTGATTAACGTGACCAGTTTTTTTTTAACTAGGGTTAGCCTACTGAATAGGTAAACCAGTAGAAGAGTGGAAGTATGATAAAATTGAGCTTTATTTGGGTCATAGACGACGCCCTCAAATCACTTTTTTTTCACTTAATTTTGTTAATTCAATATTCCTAGTGTGCGGTGTTCGGCATATTTAGCAAAGATATCGATATTTGATTCGTGAATGACACTTCATGTGAATATATCTAATTCTTTTCAAATTTGCCTAAAAAGTAAGTGTTAGGAGGTTAGGACCCAGCAATGGATTTGCTTGGATTTTTTTATTTTACCAATGTTGTTTATATTAATTTAAATGGAAATGATTGGCTAACCCCGTTTGGATTTGCTAATATAATCAATTATGGAGTAATAATTAAGATTTTTAATGATATTTATCTTAAGCCATCAAGAGCCTCTTCCTACCTGTGATGGTTTCTTTTAACTCGGCAATAAACTGTAATTAACCATAGCCATGAAGGGCTGAATATTACTTGATATTAAAATGATTTTTTGTATTCTTTGGGATTTAATAATTTTAAACCTACCAGAATGAACCTAGCTTTATTCCATCGTAGGAATTATTGTGTATCTGGTCAGTGTTGGATATTCTATTATGCACTTCTATCCGCGCCCTCTCGCATTTTGTTATTTGTAATCTCTAATTTTTCATTTGCAGTTATTTGCCGCCCTTCCTCTACCCAATTTTCTCCCCCTTCAGGCACTCCACGTGCCACGACTGGGGATGCATTATTTTTTCATTCAAATATCTAGATTAGCTTTAAGATTTGGGAGGCGGGAATGGGTACCGCCGCCCCGGGAACCTTTATTGGATAACCAACACCTCTGCCATAGGTCACCCCAAGTGGTTCGCTACGTTTGGTGATTTAGCAGGGGTGCCCGGGTTCATGGGGGGAGGTTTGTCCAGGCGGATGACCAGGACATACTTAACCCCAGATTCCTACCCACCCCTTAATCCCTTTACCTTCCCAGAACTCTCCTTCCCCTTTCTTTCCTCAAAAAAACCCTCCACATAGCATCCTCAAAGATGACATAGGCCCTGAGGGAAATTATTTTTCTCAGGGCCTCCTGTGTGGAGCTCATGTAAAAAAAAAATAATCTAATAATGATTGTTGTTGCTCCATCAAAAACAACCGTTCTCCTCATTTTGTTCTTTAAAACTTTACGTATAGGTTATTTAATATTTTGATAGGTGAATTTGGTGAATCGTTTAAAAAGAAATATGATGTCTAAATATTTTTGTTTTTGTTTTCAGGCCAACGCTGTGAGGACGCGCATATGAAACAAAACGTATGTATCTCTGATCTCGCTAAATTAAATTTGAATTAATCATTAAAGGGGATATTATCAACGACCGTTATTATAATTTTATTTTGTTTGTTTGTATTTTACAAATAACTTTAGTCTCTGTTACACACTCGACAGGAAGACAGCTCCTACAATATACGTTATATTTCGCGGGTCAGAAACTGTAATGGTCTTCAATCTCACTGATTGAGATCACTTGAAATGTATTTGGGAAACTCCAGTAAAGATCAACTCTCATCGATATTGCTTTGGACTTGTATGAAAACCTCACGATATTTACGTTATCGTGAGTAAATATTTAACTGGACCAGATCCCCTAGCACGGTCGATCGATAAGGATTGATTGGATAACTTTCGGTAACTTTTCATCGAACCCTCTCCCAGGGAACTAAAACGACTGCAGATCGCTAACGTACACACAACAGTTGACGTCGAATATATTAAGAACACTTGAGCCTCGATTACATTGAGCGAGTTTACAAGCTACTAGATGGCGAATTCACTATCTGCTAGTAAACTCGCTTAGTGTAATCATATTTACTACCCAGCTAGTAGATTTTACACGGAACAAGTTTACTAGCAGATAGTGAATTCGCCGGCTAGTAGCTTGTAAAGTCGCTCAATGTAATCGAGGCTTTAGTAATTTTGAACTGTTAATTATTCGTTGGCGATCTGCAGTCATGCTAAGGAACGATGAGAAGTTACCGAAAGTTTTCGTATCAATCCTTATCGATCGACCGTGCTAGGGGACCAGACATCCGGACCTACTGCATGCTCTAAGTCAGGGGTCTTCAACCTTTTTGAGCCTGCGTACCCCTTGACTCTTACTAAAAATTTATTGTTCCCCGTACTCTATCTTTTGTACACGTGTAATGAATGAAAGACGTGTTTCAATTGTAATATTTTAATTTGTACTCTCACTATTACACGAATTTAACAATCAAGTCACTGAGAGTGTAACACGATATCGGGCTTTTTTAACCGATGATTCTACATGCATGCCAAGATGTTGCGTACCCCCAATTTGGCTTCGCATACCCCAAGGGGTACGCGTACCACAGGTTGAAAACCACTGATCTATACTAACGACACCTCTTGAAGTATTTTGAAATTACATATTATTATAATCCTATATACCACAGAAATTAACCTTGAAAACTTTAAGATAATTTTTTAAATTTATTTATATATATAAAGTATGTTTACATTGAGTTTTTCGATGCCTGTCTCACTGGGATATATATACCTGTGTCGATTCAGGCTTAGAGGTACATTAAATGAATATCGTAGTTACAAGAATATTTAAGGTTAAATACATATTAATTTGAATACAATTAAAACAGAAAGGTGATTGGAAGTGTGTGTAAATCCTTTAAAGAGATCTTATAAATGTAGGAGGAGATAAAGTAAAGTAGTAAATCCTGTCAAATCTATTTAAGGAGTTAAATTTGACATTTTGTGATTCTATTATTTTAATATATTTTATATGTAAATTGTTATTTCTGTCTATGTGTGATTTATTTTACAGTGGTTTGCAGTAGTCTGACTTACAATTAAAAATACGCTTTTTTTTAAAACGTTTCCTTAAACAATAATAAAAGAAAAGCGCGATTGTGATTTTATAAGCATTTGTTACTAACGCGCTGCGGTGCTACGTAAACTAATTGACCAATTATTATTATGTAATCTTTTTATTTTGCATTTCAAATGCTGTCAACCTTTATAAAGTCAATAACGTACCTGTTTATATATTTTATTGTCTTGTAATTTCGAAACCCTCAATGTAAGCAAACATTACTTAAACCAAGTACTTAATTGGTACACGTTACGATATATGAGTACTACACGCTACACGGCGCCAATTTAACATCGCCTTCCCTCCCGCCGTATCATACTTGATACGAAGCTACGTATTATATAGGTTGTTTTTTTTTGCCGTCCCCGATGCCCTTGAACTTGGACTACTGAATATAATACCAACGCACTGTACCCGGTACAAACATACCTACATACATGCACACTTACATGCGAACCCGATATATTATACAGTACAGTGCAGATGTATGTAGGTACTCACTACTTGAATATAGATTTTTACTGCTCTGCTTGGAGTGCCCGCGGATTTTTTTATAGTCCTGATGGATTATTATTAGTGTGAATTTGTTATTTATTACGAAGAGGCGGAAGTTTTATTCTATTCAACATCTGTTTTACTATTACTACTAGTTTGATGACTGGAATTTATACAGCAGACTTAATTAAGTACTATATTATGCAACCTACGATTGATGTATCGTGAAAACGCCGTCATATTACTGGTAACTTTTTTTTATCGGAGGTTGACTGTCATCGGGGCTTATTTCAATCCTGTTGGATGTAGTCCAGAACGCCAGCCATTTTTAAATGCACCTATTTTAATTTCGATTTTGTATTCTGGAGTGGATGAATTAATAAAATGGAATCTTGAAAGTGGAAATTTACCTTCACCTCGCGATATCCGATCGAGCTAAAATAGACTCTTTGTCGATGACAATGCATTCTATATATTGCATTCATGTACAAACATATTTTTCTGAAATTGGATGACATTATATTTAAAAATTTACAACAGTTAATATACGAAATATATGTCGGTGTCTACTATCCTAATTGGATTTGGCTTGGATGTTAGCATTATTTACTCTAGTCCCTAAAGAGAAAAGTTCAATCCTCAGTCAAACCAAAAAAAATTGGTTGTTTGTAAAATCGGTTTACGGACGATAATTTTACGTGTTTTCATCGTCATATTATAACGATGGAGTGAAAGAGAAATAGATGCGTCATAAGCCGAACGCTTAGGCCGAACACTTGTTCCGCGCCCTCGCTTGCACGCTCGGCTCAGGCGGAACGTGACAATGAGTCATGCTTTTTCGTGAGTGCAGCCGGCGTTCATCGATTTATAAGACGTTATCACGTCAAAAAATATCCTTAAAATTGGCTACAGCCCAAGAGATGGTGTAACTCGGTCAAAAATTGAAAATAGATATACTATTGAAAAAAAATCTTCGTTTTTTACGGGTTGATTTTTAATAACCTACTGTCTGAAATTACGTATTTATTGTATGAATTCTCGATAATACTTTTCTTCTTCTTATGCCCTCTTTTATCGGAGGTTAGCTATCATCGTGGCAATCTCCACCCTACAGGTTTATGCTGGCTCTAAGCCGGCTTTTCTTTGATGAGGCTTGTGTTGGGTTCCACGACAACTCAACAAAATGGCATTTCAACACCCCTTTCAAAAGTTATGAAAATTAATTTTTGAAAAATATCCCTAACCTAACCTAACGTAACTTATTTAACCAAATGTTTATTTTATTTTTTCAAAAGAGGTGTTGAAGTTGCATGATTCTGAATTGTCTGGTCATTACGTTGTGTCTTAAAATATTGTTCTTAGATTCTATCCAAAGTCTGTACAGGGTGTTAAGGGATGTACTTGACTTAAATCAGTGATTCCTGACATTATTTGGAGTAAAAAAATTACGTGAAATTTTGTTCTCCGGTTGACATTTTTTATGTTTTTTTTTCAACTTAAAACATATAAAATTAGTAGGTATTGGACAGTTAGGATCAGAGTGAGAGGTTGGGTTACTCGACTGAGAGATCAGTGATGTCAAGTGGAAGATTTTTTTTTTGGGTTTTTGAAGAAAAAAAAAAACATATCGAAAGGTCACCAGAGACCAAAAATTTACGTTTTCATTTTTACTTCAAACAATGTCAGGAATCACTGGTTAAAATAAGTCAAGTACGTCTTTTAACAACACCCTGTATATGATGTTATTTCTGAAAGGTTGTTTTCCTCCCTGTAGTGAAGTAACTGTATGCGTGCATATTTTTCGTCCTCCACGTCATGCCCATGTTTACGCTCACCAATACACACGCCACGCACGATGCATGTACGTGCGGTGCGCGTATGAAGATAAAGTATGTGTATAGCGACAGGGTGACTGTGTGTGTGCGTCTGCCGATATTATTTCGGCAACCCGCCTGATTCCTGAATTGATATCACTACTACAGACACTGCAGACTACAGGCAGTACAGGCACTACACAGATCCTGGGTTGAATACTAAATGCGCCTGCGTGAATGTGTTTGGCATCCGATGCAGGCTTTATCGGGAAGAACAGGCCGCTCTCGTAGTTTTGTAGAAAAATGTGCTGTTTTTTTTTTATTATTTTTAAATTCTTCTTTACTTTAGTCACTGAAGAGATACACGGATAGCTATGTGTTCTGGGTGTGTGTGTGTGTACCCGAACTAACATCAATTTTATCTTCTGGTGAAATTGACCAAACATTTTCAATTTTCGAAGTATTTTCTACAGAAGATAATCAGTAACAATTTCAATTTCAAGAAGAAATCTGGGGGTCAGTATGTTCAGGTTTGGTGGGCATATGAATCTATCCCTCCCACTGCGGTACAAGGCGATCGGTTGAAAGACTCTCGCTGGAGAGGTCAAAGGGTCTCCCCTCAACCGGCCTCTCACGATCCACGCCACGCAGTTGGCGTCCGCATGCATCCGCCGCCAAGGCCTGAACAAACTCACCGCGTGAACCCAGGCAGCCCTGCTAAGTCACCAAACGTAGCGAACCACTTGAGGTGACCTATGGCAGAGGTGTTGGTTATCCAATATCCCCGAGGCGGCTGTTCCATATCCGTCTCCCAAATTTAAAGTGTAAAAATGGCCGCCCTTCCGCCACAGACGTTCTTCTTCTTTACATAGTATAAAATGAAGTCGCTCCCGCTGTATGTACGCTTAGATCTTTTAAACTACGCAACTTTGACGGCCTCCGTGGTCCCGAGGCAAGACTCTCGACTCTCGACTCACAATCCGAAGGTCGCGGGTTCGGACCCGGCGGGCGCAAATAAATTTTATTTGATTAATTTGTGTTATATCACAATTTATTCATTTAAAATAATATATAGTTTATTTGCGGCACGTTCCAGAGTGGAAGATACTATCAGTATCGCCCTGGTGTAAGACCACCATTCAGAATTGAAACGTTGCTTGAAATGGCTTTAGCCGTGTTTAGTGACCAGATCTGAATAGCCAGGTACTTGCCCACCTTCCTCTTCCCTATCTCCTTCCCCTCCCCACTACCTTCAGCCTCACAACATACCCCAACTGGGGATGCCATAGTCTCACTGGCTCCAGACGGGAGTTGGGGCTCTTGTGCGGTATTTCATATAAAAAAAAACGGATTTTCATGCGGTTTTCTACAATAGATAGAGTGAATTCAAGAGGAAGATTTATATGTATAATACATGCATATTATAGTAAAGAAAAGCCGAGAAATTCAAAGATTCAATTCAGGTATCGGGCAGCGGATTGGCAAGCGGGCGGTGTGGATTTGATATGTATGCAAATTAACAGATAGCGTTGGTTATAAATGTTGGGTAATGGCGTTGTGTTTCGTTAGCCACAGCATCGTGTGGCCGGTCTGCTAGTTCTAAATAAAAAATAGACTGGTATGGTATGGTCATTGTCAGATAATTAATGTCATTATTTAACTAGTTCCAAAATATTCATAATAAAGTTCAAATTACCTCCTAAGATCTTCATCTTCGCATGGCAAGTATTCAAGTCAAGTAGGTTTAATTTGACCTTGAATTTATTTATACATTCATGCTTGAACCTAATCCTTCGCTCCTTTCGCATAATTCGTGGCTCGGCTCGCGGTAATACCTATCGGTTTATACGAACCCATACATGTATGGTATACAATACAAGTATGGACATACAAGTACTCGTAAACACTGTTTACTCAACTTTCTTATCAGTCAATACTCCTCTCGCATTACCGAATTAATGTCCCGTCCAGCAATAACGTTGTGGTTTTTTCAGGCCTCCGACCTTGACCGTGAGTTTTTGTTAGGATTTCTTTTCATTAAAATACGCGACGATCGATAAGTACCTACCTACGACTTTCTGTGAGTAACCTCGAACTCTTACTGATTGCTTTAACACACACATACATTCTGAAACACGGTGTGCAATTTAGTAGTATGTGTAAATGGATTCTCCTCTCACTTCACAGGGGCAGATATACAGAAAGGGGTGTTTAAATATTAATTGAAATTGACACAGAAAATAATTTTTACATGGTTGGCCGTCCATTTTTATGGATTTATATCGTCCATCGTAAGCTGGGATTCTAACCGAACTAAACTGCAAAGAGAACCGGTGTCAGTCAAGTTTAAAATTATCCATTTTTATTTGAGAAAAAATCAACCCGTAAAAAACGAAGTATTTTTATTATAATTCAGTGTTTTGAAATGTCTTTTAAAAGTTTTTTTTTTTGTTTGATTGAGGTTTGAACCTTCCTACCCATGGACGGAAACAACCGCGCTACAAACCGGGCCAAATCCGGAGTTGACAAAGCCGAAACTAATTTCGTATATTAAGTGCTTTAATTTCTTCGAATTTTAGAAAAATGCGTATAAGTCCACGTGTCTGTGAGTTATTGCCACCATAAATGGTAGAATACATTGTCATCGACTACGAGTCTAGCTGCCGAGTTTCAGACTAATCGGATGTCGGGAAGTGGGTTGATTTCCGCTTCCAAGATTCCGCTTCAGTCATATGTTCGTTCAATCAATGTGGAATTCATATAGATTTATTTAAAAATTTGTGTGCTCTGGAAGTAATATTTAAATACTACAACAACAACATTTATCTTTTTATGTTTAACTTTAACCGACGTGCGACGCGAAAACAAGAAGCCATAATTAATGTTGACATATGAAGGAACTGATGTTTTTAGAAGAATCATAAATCCTACGAAAAACTCAGACGTTGTCTGACCTAACTTTTTGCCGCGTCACTTGAATTTCATAATATCCTGTTTGCGGAAGAATCGTTTACGTAAACTGACCTAATTAAAAATTATACTTAATATATGTATAGGTATGTAAAAATATGGTATTTCACTGTTGCGGTTTTCGTGATGACCCTGAAGGCCATATTTGAGGGAGGGTACTTGCTTACAGTCAGTGTATGTACAATTGTACATGCTATGTTTTACACTCACAGCATGACCCCACCATTGATAATTCACCGTAATATGTACGGGTGCGCGATACTTTTAATGTGGAAATACTAGAAATGTAACTGGGTGCCTATAAGCTATATGACGGAACTGGGGTCAGAAACTTGGGGTGCGAAATGCAGAATCAGACCGGCATACAAACGAGTAGCCGTCCTTGTAGCTTATGTTTAAATTATTCACTTTTAAAGTTTTGTAGATAAAATCTTTGAGAACGAGTTGGTAGGTTGACATCAAAAGTATAATGTGTTTTAGACAGGGTAACTGGTAAGTTAGAATAAGCCACGTGTTTTTCGAGTTGCACACATTTCTACAATCAAAGGACATGAGCCATAATAATATTTAGGCTGATTGTTGTGTTGTTTTCTTTTTATGAGGTTTCCTTTCCGTGGAAGGGAGATCCTTCAATCTTCAGTCCCTTGTGTAACGACGTCTACAGCTGCTGCGAGATAAATACAAATTACGCTAGAACCCGCGTGTGGGGTTAAAAACCATAAAAAAGGAGAAGAAGTTTACACAATAGTAAAAGTCAAGGCGCCTTAATTAACCTTTCTGAAGGTTGTCTTCTAAACTTTTCTCTTTTTTTTATGAAACGCTGAAAAATACAACAAAATTCGTTGTTACGTGATTGAAGTAAATGTCGCTTCTGCAGCGGTTGAAGCGTAAATGTTACTGCCTCTCTCATTATTTGAATATGGAGTACATAGTCACAGAGAGATTTCTTAAGAGGAACGTATGCGCGGCCCATTTTAGCCCGTTTAATACAAATCTTAATTCTGGATTTGAGATCAAAATATCCAACCAAACTGAAAAAATATTTTTGTAATCAAAGGGTTTATCAAATATCTAGTACGGATTTTAGCTACTTTTGTTTACTTTTTTTCATTTGCTCACAAATAATTGCCCAAATTGCCTCTTAAATCATGAAACACTTAAATCTTTAATGGCCTGTATTTTATAATTTAAAGCAAAAATAAAAAAAATGTAGCTCCGTATAAATATTGTATATCCGTAGGTACTAGATACATATTTGATATACCTTTTGATTACAAAATTAATTTTTCAGTTTGGTTGGGTATTTTGATCTCAAATCCAGAATTAAGATTTGTATGAAACGGGCCGAAAAGGGCCGCGCAAACGTTCCACTTAAAAGTTATGATAAGTTTTTGAGGTTGTGAAGTTGGTAATCAAGTATGTTTCCCGTAACACATTGAAAACTTTTTGAAATCCGTTAAAAATTTGAGTCGTTTTTTGAAATCCATTAGAAATTTGAGTCGTCTTGAAATCCAACCACATCCGTATGTTGGGTTCTCTTTTAGGTCTCTAGTCTTACCTTTACCTTCATTTTCTAATGCTTTATGCGTCGATGCACGTCTGGAGAACTGTCCGGGAATGTTTAGTTCGTGCATTCACGCTCCGTCGAAGGCTCCGGTTCAGATATCCGACGCCGGCATTTTTATAGACTCCACGAGCCGGGAATAAATTTTGTCGATGGTCAAAAAATAATCGAGACCGTTTTTACTGTTCTTATGTCCCGGATGTCGCGCGCACTGCATTACTTCGCCGGCGCAATGAATAATGAATAATAACTTGAACAGCTCGCTCTCAATTTCTCGTCGTCGAATTCGTGCATTAGTCACCTACGTGAAATTACAATCACCCTCTATTCGGGTGCACTCCTGGTAATAGGTGTTTCACTTGGCTTGTGATTCACTTGCTATCAATTAAATATAATTTTTCTTTTGTAAATATACTAAGTGGCTAGGCACATGCCTGAGTTGGACCACAACACGTGCATGTGCCTAGTATCTAGCATGGTGGTCGAAAAATTCTCTACTATAATGATAAACAATGCAGTGAATAAAGAAACATACTATGGCTATCCTATACTGGATTTTTTTCTGATACACAATGAAAACCCATACCCAAAAAAGTCAATTCGTATCTGTTAAGTGAAAAAGAAGTGTATAAACAACAATCGTTGGGACTTCTCATAAAAGAAAATTAACTTCAAATTAAAAACACAATGGAAGGCATCGGTTGCTTAAATCAGTCAACATTTTACATAGCCAACAATACCAACTGCTCCCAATCATCTGGAGTCAGTGAGACTATGGCATCCCCAATTTGGTGTATATTGTAAGGCTGAAGGTGTTGAGGAGGCGAAGTAGATGGGGAAAGGAAGGTTGGAAAGTACCTGGCTATTCAGATCTGGTGGTCATTCTGAACGGAGGTCCTACACCAGGGCAATACTGAAAACTCTGTGAGATTCCGCCAATATATCTACTATAAATTATTTTAAACGGATATATTGCGACATAAACCAAATTATTCAAATTGACCCTTTTAAAGAATCATGAATATCACTTGAAATAATTAACAACTTCTTTTTCTAAAACAACAGCCAAAATAATTTTCCTAGTAGACGTTTGTGTTTTATTTGAATAGATCGTCTGTCAGTCACTATTAACTATCCCTCATTTTGACAGAGAATATGTCGCCCATAAAATAAACGTATCCATCTGTCTTTTTTGAGATTGTTCATCTTTCATATCACAGCAAATAACTCACCAATTACTTGTGCAATCACAACTTATATCTACTACGAAAAATTACTGCACTTAAACATTTTACATGATTCCTTACATACAAAACTGATTTATCAAATTTCTTAGCGTGATATAAATCATTTTAAAACTACTTACACTTAATTTTTTATTAATTTTTTAATCAAAGTCAATTACAATTCGTGAGCATGATATATTTCTTGATTTCCTTTTATATCTCCACACATTTTCTTTCTTTTTATTCCTATTACTAATACGATCATAGTTAAGTTAAAAGAACCACATTGGAGGACCCACCACTTACCCGCCCTGGTATAGGTAACAGATGGTTACCCCTTCAAGGCTCTTGCAAGGACTCTAATTTTTTTTATAAAAACGAATCTACATTTAATAAACGAAACTAGACCTCCATTGTGCCCGCATACGTTGTTAGGCAGCAGTATGCAAGTGCTTGCTATGAACAATGTTAGTATCAAAGAAAAGTATAAAATATTACCTGAACCTCTTTTGGGTAAGGAAAAAATAAAAACAAAAGTAGGCATTGTGCCTACCCTGCCTGACCTTTATGCACATAATAGCACAAGACATAAAATAAAATAAAAATAACCAAAAAAAAAAAAAAATGGATGATAGATCCAGAAAACGGAGGCGGCCATCACAGATCGCCTGGCAGTCCTGTTGAGTGTGTCGGAGATCGGGCAGGCCGGATACAAGGTTCGGATTCCGCGCCCTTAAGCCGACTTCCCGGTGGTGCCTCGACGAGAAGTAATTGGGAAGTGGGGGGATTAGACGCCCGAAGACCCAGAGGATAGAAAAGTTAGTTAAGTTAAGTTAGTTAAAAGAACCGTTCACATATCAGGGGAAATTACCTACTGATATTCTA
The DNA here is from genome assembly GCA_936435175.1 of Glyphotaelius pellucidus. Classification (NCBI taxonomy): domain Eukaryota; kingdom Metazoa; phylum Arthropoda; class Insecta; order Trichoptera; family Limnephilidae; genus Glyphotaelius; species Glyphotaelius pellucidus. The sequence goes on from OW386543.1 coordinate 41,072,302, forward strand.
TGGACTCCTATACATAATTTGTATCATAATATACTGTGTATGTCTAAAGCCTCGATGATATTGAGCGAGTTTACAAGCTACTATCTGTTAAATTCACTATCTGTTAGCTAACTCGCTCAGTGTCATCGTATTACTTTCTAACTAGCAGATTGTGGATAATCTGCTAAAAAAGTTGAAAGGTGGTCAACTTTAATCGCTACTCGCTAGCGTTTGCCTGATGGCGGCCCACCAACAGCTGATTTCGTAACTGTCAAAACAAGTTCACACGGGAGTCGTTATTCTCGCTACTGGGTAGCATGTGGCGCTAGTTGCGAACTCAAGTTTTCTACAAAAAGTCGACAGAATTGCTTGGCGCGGGAGTCGTCATTTTAGCTGCTACTGTCGCTACTGAGCGAGTAGACATTTTGGGTGTCATCGTGACAATCTCACTCGCCGATTCACCCGCTTTTAAACTTACCGGCTAGTAGCTTGTAAACTCGGTTAATGTAATTGAGGATTTAATAAACAAACAAATCTTACCTGTCTTCTGTTATTACTACTTTTGACATGACCCGACTCATGTGTATTCGATTTACATGATCGTGCTGTGTCTTCTTGGGACGACCTCGACTTCTTCCATCTAATTAGGGGCTATTTAAATGCCGTACACCGAGTCAACAATGCTTTTGATTTCACCCCACGAGTCATGACTTTTTTAAAGTTACCCGGTAGAATTATAAATCGTTGTAATTATTATAAGCTGCATACGTCGAAATAGACTCGTTGAAATGGCCTACGTCAGTTTTAAAAAAAATGGTGTTTGAAAGTCTGTATATTATATCGTTTTTAGACCGAAAGAAATATGAATGACTAGTCACTTATTTCCAATCAGCGAAACTTTCCCCGTGTTTTTGCGCTTGCAAATTTCGACCTAGAAAATAAATTAATATTGATGAATGGGGTATCTAACTACGATCTATCTTGTTACTACCTCCCTGCAAATGTATTGGGCATGTCGCTCGATACTTACAGTACATTCGGCCTACACACATCTTTCTGATCGCGTGGATAATTACAGGCAAGCAAAGGAAAAGTTCAATTAAGTCACGACATGTTCGGACTGCTTTCGAATGTAACCAGCATTCGTGGCTCCTGTGTTTGTTTTCTTATAATATATTAACAATTGTGTAGATTTTACATGGCTTCAACAGTCTAGGCATTATGTTGAAAATCATCATATACTCGAGCCAAACAAGGCATGTGTATCGACTCTCTTCGTTGATTTGAAGTATAGTTAAGAAAAATATAATTTCTTTTAATTTTTCCTTGTTATTGTGTTTTTATGATTCTTTTCATTACTGAATTTCTACTCGTTTTACTATAGCTATTACTTCAATTGAAATTTTTCACCAGCGTGGTGCGTAATAATCGTCCTAAATATGAGAAATGTCGTGTTGTAACTTCACATAAAATACGAATTTTCATATAAAATAAACATCTGCGGTGTGGTCACGTTCTAATTACACTAGTTATTAATATTTTTGGTCCCATTACTTTTTATGGAGCATGCTAATCCCTGGGCTATTATTAAAAGTATGATTTGTTTCTATTAAATTCAGTAATTAATCCTCCCCCCTCTCTCCTTCACCCTAATATGCCAACATACTTTTTCACTGAGTTTCATAATTACGTATTTTTATTTATTTATTACATTACATTAGATACAATTAAATAGCAAAAATAACATAATAATAATATTTCAAGACAAACTGTAAATATTAAAAATGTGTACAAGTGTTACTATGTCTTGTAGGTCGATATTAGTTCCTAGCTAGGCAGATTGCCCGTTCTAAGGAACCAAATGCTGGTGAAAAAGCCAGACATGTATTTTGTAATAAAATGTTGTTTTTTTTTTTTTTTTTCTAATTTAAATATGTACTAAATTTTTATTTGTTGTGCCATTTATAGGTAACCATGTAAAACTTTAAGTGACATTATTTAATAGTTTTTCAGACTCCATTCTACCCAAGTCAATCAACCATTTAGTTATTAATGAACCGATGCAGGACATTTTGCATGTCTTAATATTTAATTCTGGGGGGATTTTATTATACAATTTCGGTCCCAGATATGTATATATCTTTTGATACTTTGCCGTATTGCTCTCTGGGACCACGAGATCCTTTCTAGTGTGACTTCTTGTGATATATTTATGCTCAATTTTATGAAGATTTTCTAGATTTTTGTGTACGTGGATAATAACCCTTTTTATGTAGTTTTGACGAACATCAAGTACATTAAATTTTTTGTAGAGCTGATCGATAGAGAACTTGTAGGGTTTACGCATAATGACTCTAATTATGGATTTCTGGGCCTTCACAAGCGGATCTAAAATTGTTCTACCTGATGCTCCCCAACCAATACAACCATACGTTAAGATGGAGTTGCATAATCCGAAATATATTTTTCTTAGGTCTTGTTGTTTAATTATATTTCTTAATACAAAGAATATGTGAATCAATTTTCTTACCCTTATTGCAAGGTTGTCAATATGTATGTATCTGTATTTATGTCAATGGCTGTATTTACAGTTAGTTAATACTATTTTAAAGACCTAATGAAACTAGACACAAATAAAACCTCATTGATTATTGATTCTGTGTCTTTTGTGTTGTATTTTGCGTTAAGTCAGCGTTACGAGACAATTAAGACAAAAACGCAAAATCCGTCGAATATCAGAAGGCGTCCGTCGTGCGGTTGTCATAATCTCTGTGATTTTCTATGACTTTCAATGGCTTGTCTATGCCTGTCGTCTGTTAATTGGATTAATTACTTACTTAAAAACATAAATGACTCTTTATTAGTTATTAAAACACTTATAAGCCCAAAAGGCGTTCACAAATTTTGATGTTCGTACGCGATGACATTCGATTTCCAAGATGTCTTAACAAGGATTACGCGGCAAAACGTGCCGTAATCTCTGGCGTTAGGGTAATTACTTTTAAGAGTTGGTGTCTTAACACAAGCGCAGTGTTTAGATCGTTAGCGCGAAACGGAATACCGCATTTAAGAAAACTGTCAAAATGCTTCTATTTAACACGCGTTACGCTGTCGCAAAAGATACACAATCACCTTGCATCTAAAAATGTGAATTAAATGTGATGTTGATTGAAATTTTCAGCATTATATAAAAATATGCTTTTAAAAGTTTCTCCATTTGAAAGTGTTTTAAAATGTAGTGTTAGGTATCTTTCTAGCTAACTGTGAGGTGAGTAATACATATTACTTTGCGACATACCAGGCGCCAGGCTACCTAGGCGCCCAGCATCTCGGATGAAGCAATTGTAAATTATCAATTTCTGCTGAATTGAAAATCGAGATGGTAAAGCGATACCGGAAGAAAAGTTACATCTATCTCGATGAATAGAACTTTGATAATTTCTCTTCCAGCTTTTTTGTAGGACTGTAGTAAACCTTATTCGATTGGTTTATCCTAATAAATTGATTAGATTATCTATCTGGAAAAATAAAGAAGGAGAAGGAAAAGCAAGAAGAAGCAGGAATAGAGACGACAATATATGGAAAGAAGAAAAACTATGTTTACATCCATCGATACCTCTCTATCCATCATTTCTAAAATGGATCAAAGTTACCATACACCTATACCAGCTTAATAAACTCCAACCTCTTTCCCGTCTTTAGAGCACGTGATCCTATTCCGATTCCTGACAAATCAATGCCCTCTGGTGAATAGATTAGATCCTGGCTGGGGTGATACATTCGTATCATACGATTGCCTCCTATTTAAGTTTTGTGATCCAATACCGACCATTTCTTAGGTCGGAACATGGATGTCCAAATCCAATTAAATGTTCAAACTACGGTTCACGATTTTGTTGTCTTCCATAGAATCATTATCGATCCAATCGACGTCTAACTGGAAATCGATCTTTACTATTAACACGCACGTGACTCTCTTTTGTTGGCGGCTATCACAATGGCCGGATTAGCGAACCATTGTTATGGGCGATCACGAAGCATTCGTATTATTTTTGTAATAATTGCTCAATAAACCTCCTAAACAGTGTCGTATCTCCTCCCATTTGTGATTATGACCATTATCAACTTAGTACCTTCAATTTAATGGGCGCCTGCTAAAGTAATGGAGCTTTGTTTAACGCCCAGGTGACTTTTTAATATTTCTATAAAGAGACTATTAAAGCGCTGTCTGTCAGATAAAGGTGAGTTGCAGTTTTGTGTCTTTTCATGCGCCTTATTTAATTGACTTATATTCATATCGCAACCGATTACGTGACTTAAAGTTTCGCTTTCCCGCTGTTAATCTAAGCAGCCCGAGATGGTATTTTCTCACCATGAACCTAGGGGCGCTGCAGTACCTAGAGACTCTATTTTTAGAATCTGGATTCTCCCTCTGTCTAGTCTTCGATCAACCTTCATCTGGTATGATTTTAGGTTTTCACGGCCAAAATTATTTTTGTTATTTATTTTTGGGGTGTTATGCCGTGTTGCGCTACCTCCTTCTTTAGCCAACAGCGTTACAGTGTCCATCATCAGGGCAAATGAGCCATCTGCCCTGATGGTGGACACTGTAACGCTGTCCGAAACGTTGGCTAAAGAAGGAGGTAGCGCAACACGACATAACACCCCAAAAATAAATAACAAAAAAACCTTCATCTGGACTATCAGTTAGACGACCTTGTGTTCAGCTATTTATTTATTTATTTAACGCCCAGAGGGCTTTTACGTGATTTGTAGTGTAATTTTAATTAGACAGATACTTTGAAACTTTGAAATAATAAAGATAAAATTACATTAAGTAGTTAAAAGTAATACAACAAGTCATACAAACACAGAAACAAAAACAGAAAAATACAGTTTTTTATAAGTTTACAATATGTGTTTAGTAATAGTATTGAAATAAATGTTTTAGGTGATCCACATAACTCGCCAAGTTGATATTGAATATGTCAACATCACCCAAGTACTTATTTCCCATGGTGTGAAGTCGTTGTATCGGAGAGTGGGCAATATAGTTACGCTTATGAGCGCTGCTGTAGAATATTGTATTTTGTCGTGTTGTTACTGTGGGTGTTCGTACGTTAATGAGTTGCAAGAGTTCACAATAATGAGAACTATGATTATGCAGTAGTGCTATTTTGTGTCTCATTCTATTTATCATTTTTGTCACTCGATGAAGTACTACATCCTACACACGTAAGTCACCTTAAATTAAAAAATACAAACAAGGTCCTTAACATTAAACTTTATTCTATGTTATTTGTATAGCACTACGAAGACAAATTGCCAAAGATAGTAAACGTGGACACATATCTGTTCGAGATGTATTGTGAAATATTATTATTTATTATTATTGTAGTGTGGCCTTTAAATTGGTACTCTCACTTCTTAACAATCTTCTTTTCAGTTTTTTTGGTAAATTATCTCTTTTCCCAAATAAAAACGATTTTTTGCGTAAGCTGGATTTAAAGTAATAGTTAGATATTGGATATCCAGGAACTGATTTCGGATCATCAATGAAAATGTCACTGAAACCGGTATTGATTTGTTTGCCCAACTTTTTCATTGTTGACTCTAGTAAAAGGTATCGTTTTAATTAATTAATGTGATGGTTGTGATGAGGGACGTAAAACACGGTACACCCCAATAACGAATTGAAAGTTAATTGCACGTGCGTGTCACACGTACACAAATCTATTTGTTTAGTAAGTCCATAGGCGCTAGTATTGCGATCGAACTTGAACCCCTTTAGGAATTAAAGTTATAAATTCATTGCTCAAAAGGTCATTAGAACTGTAAGTAAACATCTTTATTGTAGGTACTTCCCCTTTTGGAATTTATTGTTAATCTTCTTTATGTTATGAAATATGTATTTTACAATCGGTGGCACGCGAGTTGTTTGAAAATTGTATGTTTCATATAGTTTAGCGGCGGAGAAGGAAGGCGGGAGGGGGAAGAAAATTCTGGTGGGGGGAAGGTGGAAGGGAAACTTGGAGGGGAACGGAACGCGGGAGAAAAAATAAAATAGATGGGAAGGACAAGCAGGGAGAAACATTTTCTTTCTTTGAGTGGCATTGCAACGCTTGCCGGGCATTTGCCAGTTTATTATATTATAAAAATGAATGGAGTATGTGGAAAGCGCAAAGCAAAAAACTGATAAGAGTGTATGCAACTTTGGAAGTACTTCATACTCTCAGTATCACCTTCAAAGAGACAATTCTTATTTGAGATTTAAATGGATTTAGCCATAGATTCCAGATCTAAATAACTGTGTACGTACTTCCTTACTTTCATCCATCGCTTTTAATTTACCCCTCTCACCTCCTTCAGTCTCACAACATTAAGAGGTCTAGAAACGACATAAGTGGAATATTATAATCACATAAATTATAAGAATTTTTTAATAACATAAATAATTTAAAAAAATTACACTTTTCAAATTACACATTAACTATAACTATAACTTTCACAACTTCAACTCCTTTTACAATTTTGGACCAAACTTTATTATTTAAAATTCTGAATAATGGCCTGGACTCGCCAGAGCTTACCAACTTAATACATATTCCGACAAGATCAACAAGACAATCCAACTTGTTTCATTTGCCCACAAGTAGAACTAACATTAGAAAAAATTCTCCAATTCCCCGTATATGTGCGCAATATAATACAAAATTTTACAATATAGACATCTTTAACAATACCCTTCAGAAATACCGAATAGATGTAACGCGTACGATCGAAAATTAATACAAGAATATGGAACGTATAGGGAGCATCTCCTATCCTTATCCCATTTTCCTCCTCCTCCTCTCCTCCACGCCTAAAATTAATTTTAAGTTATAATAAAAATCCATTTCCAAGTAACTCTAACATAGGAAACGTTTTTGGCTTGACTTTATCTAACTTGTATATTATTTATCTCTATATTTTTGTGTACTTATAATCTGTTTATCTCTTACAAATAAATAAATATTTTTTTTCTTCAAAATTCGCAAATCACTTTGTGGCGTCATTATTAATTTAATGAAAACAAATAACTTTGTAAAAATAGCCATCTTTTAAATTTATTTTCGTATTAATACTTATATTTATAATAATTTATTTCTTCAAAATTCGCAAATTCACTTTGTGGCGTCATTATTAATTTATTTTCATTAAATTTGTTTTCATTAAAATAAAAATAATAAAATATTTTGTTATTTAGACTTCCTGTTTTGTTTTAAAAGATTTTTTATTATGTTAATGTAATTTTTTACCCATCCTAAAATAATTTTTATGTTTTATTTTATATAATTGTTTTTTATGATATTTTAAGTAATTAATCACCTCTCCTTTGTAATATTTTGTCTTTGTTCTAATTTGTCTAAACTTGTTTGTCTTTTGTTATTTTTTATTAACTTATTACCCTGACGAAGAAAACATAGTTTTCGAAACATGTTTATATTGTTTAATTAAATAGTGGTGTACACAAAGTTATTTGTTTTCATCAAAATAAATAAATTATCTGTAAATGAGAAGATCTCACTGAGATCCTTTACCGAACGAGTTTACCGCGTGGAAGATTTTTATTAATTTATATTAAACTTACTTTTTTTATGTCAATACCGCAAAATAGTCGCAACTGCTCCCAACTGCCTGGAGCCAGTGAGACTATCGCATGTTGTTAAATAGGCAACGTTGTTTTGAACCTGTCACGGGGGTCGTCTTATTTGTCGCTAAATCAGTTGAATTCTACACATTATTGCATTAAACATTATTAAGGGTACGCGTGGAGCACTCAATCCCCGACACAGGATAACACAATACCTTCCCAAATTCAATAGACCTCCCTGTAATAATTATTGTCTAACGGCATTAAATGGGTACACTTCGCTTTTTCTCTGGACAATGGTGGATGCTGGAATTGTTAGACAATATAAATAGCTAATAGTAATGCGTATGGGGTCATTGTAACCAGCATGTTTTGGGTTGTTGAACACCAGTGATAGCCAACCAATTTCTTCATGTTGTTTCGGTTGGTCAACTCTCAAGTGCAGTTCCGCAGAGTTGTTCAGGAGGTGACCCGGCAGCTGATCCCCGAAATTATAATAATTATAGAATTTTAATTTTTTTTGTGCATTATTTACCAATTTTGAAACTAAAATCGACTTCAAAAATACCTTCAATAATAAGTTAGCATGGATATCAAACGAATTTATTTAGTGTCTATTTTTTGTACTTAAACGCCAGTTTAAACAGTGTATAGTTTTAAATTTTTTTTTTTTTTACATTAACTCCACACAGGAGGCCTTGAGGAAAATAATTTCCCTCAGGGCCTATGGCATCTTTGAAGATGCTGTGTGGAGGGTGTTTTTGAGGAGAGGAAGGAATGAACATGGGTCTTGAAGAGACCCATGTTTTAGGAGGGAGGAAACACAGAAACCGGCAAATCGTTCCACAGCCGAGCTGTTGAACTCAAGAACGAGTCGTAGAAATGTTGAGCGCGTGTTTGGCGTGTTTCCCGACTATGCACCGTTGCCGAGGGGATCAATGACGCTAGTTCCTCGGAGCATATTCCATTGTAATACCGGTAGAACAAGGACAGCATTCCCACCTGACGCCTGTGTTCTAAAGATTGCAATCCGTTTGTTAAGTTAGGAGAATCTATCAAACGGACCGCCCGTTTCTGCACAGAGTCGAGGGTTTTTTTTCAGGTATTTTGGGGCTCCAGACCAGAGGTGACTGCCAAATTCTACCGTGGGGCGCACTTGCGATTTGTACAGGGTTAGCAGTTGTGTACTATTAAAGTATCTGCGGGCCCTGTTCAGTACGCCCAGTTTCTGAGAGGCTAACTTAACTCTGGCCTCGATGGAGCCCCCGTACCCGTACCGTAACCATGATGCATTTGAATGAAAATATGTTTTATATTTTTGTCATTCGGCGGTTTATTCGGGGACACTTATTATATAGATATGAATACTGTATTGTCCCTAAACTGACTGCACATTGTGTATATACCGGGAATAATATGGAATAAGTATGCCGTGGTGCCAACTGTCGCGGGATAACTGTCATGGAATCAACTGTCATGGAATCGTCTAGGTGTAGCCTGCAGGGTAAATATTGTCCTGATGATGGCTAAACTCCAGACCAGAAGAAGACGATTTGATCGAAAGTTGCTTGTGCATAACACATAAACACAAATTATGTATTTATTTTTATAGGACAACATTCCCGGGGTCAGAAAAGTTTAACAATTTATTATTATTTCTGCACTGATGGTGGAAACTGTAACGCTGTCCGAAATGTTAAAGAAGGAGGAAGCGCAACATGGCATAATAATCCAAAAATGAAGCACGATATATTATTTCATTTCTTTAAATTGACAACATTTAAGAACGAACACGACATGGTGCTTGTTTGATAGTGTCATTGGTTTGAAAAATTATTTTTTATTTATTTATTCACGCCTTGAAGGCTTTTACAGTATCACATTATTAAAGTTACACATGATGTTATTCAGGAGTATAATTGTAAGCATGAAGTATATAATATTATAAACTGTACATAGGATACAAGCAGTATAATTATATTAATATGTAGGTATGTAGTTTCGTTATCATGAAAATTGTACAAAGGAGAAACGTGTATTATTAACTTGATCGTGAATAATTTGTTCGAAAGCAAGTTTTTAAAGAATTCAGCAAAATTAACAGAGCGATAAATAGTACCTACACATTGAAAAATAAATAAACAATACATGAGTTGCAATATCATGAAAAGTTATACCGATGAGTTCAACAAGATTATAATTTGATAGTAAAAAAGTAAAAAATAGTACAAATAATGGTACAAAAAGTACAAGATAGTATTAGTACATATACACACAAATATCATCGTGTTGTAAATTTTGGCTAGGGTGTCGTCTATTTGGACTGTATCTTCACTCAGAAAAGGTTGACTCCTCTTGCCATTGTTATTAGTCAGCTGTTTTTAGGGGACCCTCGGGTGATGCACGAATAAATAGGGGTACCTACCTTCCCTTATCGGTTATTGCTCTAGGCGTGCATAGTTGTGCCAGCTGATGCGTGCAGTCAGGGGGGAATTTACCAACAATAATAATACATTGAAAAAAATATGGTTTGAGAACAACACAATCTATAACTTTTTTCCACGAAAAATGATTCTACCCCTCTCCTCCATTCAATGACGATATCCTTACAAATCGAGCACAGTTTGATGAATTCATACCACCAAACAAAACACTTTCAGAAGTGTGATTTACCATTTTCATAGAAAACTGATGTCGCTTTTTTGCATAAGGCCTTCTACTCTCCACACGGGTTAAAACCCCGCAATCCGAATTTCACTATGATTTCAATATAACGCATTTCCCTAAACTTTTAGTTTTTAAGCTCTTAAAACATAAGTACCTCATTTTATAATACATTTGACGAGCTGAATAAGTAATTATATAAAATTCCTTCGATAGGAAATAAAAATTCCTCTAAGAATGCTCCGAAAATTTAAAAAAATGCATCTGATCCTGTTATTTAGCTTTTTATAGACGTGAACAAATTCAGTGTTTCTTTATGTGTTACAGCTGATTTTTCACATAAAACGGCGCTCTACAAATTATTTGTCGTGATATTTTTTTGCTCTATTTTAAATAATTTATTAAATATTTTCTATTACACCTGATAATTGTAATCCTTTTTTAATATTAGTGCGCTCTCTCTAACATTCGTATTTACGTATCTCCCTTTCAAACCTTGTTTTTGGAACCTTTACCTACGGTTCAATTGAATTTGTGATTTTTGATATTTAAAATTATTATTATTATTATTTTTTATTTTTTTTTTTTTTTTTTTTTTTTTTTTTTTTTTTTTTTTTATTTTTATTTTTTTTTTTTTTTATGAAAAACAAATACCTTTGTATAACACCACTATTTTATTAACAATATCAACATGTTTCGAAAACTATGTTTTCTTCGTCAGGATAATAAGTCAATAATAAATAACAAAAGACAAACAAGTATAGACTAATTAGAACATAGACAAAATATTAGAAAGGAGAGGTGATTAATTACCTAAAATATATCATAAAAAACAATTATATAAAATAAAATATAAAAATTATTTTAGAATGGGTAAAAAATTACATTAACATAATAAAAAATCTTTTAAAAGGAAAACAAGAAGTCTAAATAACAAAATAAATTATTATAAATATAAGTATTAATACGAAAATAAATTTAAAAGATGGCTATTTTTAAAAAACGTTTGGTTATTTATAATATTTAATTTACTATTAACACTTTTTCTAATTTCTAAAATTTCTAAATTATCTAATTGTATACCCGTTGTGTTAGTGTGTAAAATTTTTAAACCTTTATTAATATCAAAAGAATGACCTGTTTCCAAAATGTGGTTTGCAAATTCTGAATAATTATTATTATTTAAACATCTTAGATGTTCCTTAACTCTAATGTTAAAATTTCTAGAAGTCTTCCCAATATAAAAAAAGTTACAATCATTACAAATTAATTTATAAACCCCAGATTTGTTCAAAAACACACCTTTGTCCTTGTTATTTAATATATAATTTTTTAATTTGTTATTGGCGTAAAAAGCTGGTTGGATATTATCTGGCATGTTTTTAATTATCAAATTTGAAGTGTTATTATTTAAAAATACAATTTTTCTCCAATTATTATTCTTGTCAACTACGTGTGGATAAACATAAGATCTAAAAAACTTTTTCTTATATTTTTTGTTTAACATATTATCTATTAATAGTGTAGAATAACCGTTATTTATTGCAATTTGTTTAATTGTATTTAATTCTGTTTTAAAATTTCTTAAAGATAGGGGAACATTAATTAGTCTACTTAGTAAGGTATGAAACGCTGCTAATTTTTGTGAAAATGGATGATTAGAAGTTTCATGTATAATGATATCTGTATATGTGTCTTTACGAAAAATGTTAAATTCAAATTTATTTTTGACAATAGAAATACTTAAATCCAAAAAATAAAATTAATAAATTAAATTAAATAAAATTAATGATGACACCCCAAAGTAAATATGCCTATTTTGAAGAAATAAAATTATTTTGTTCAACTTCACCAGAAGTTACTATTTACCGAACATTATTTCGATTTCTAATTAATTCGGGTAAATAAATATTTTTTAATCAGTTTTTCGATTATGCCCAGCCACAGTGCTGGGTTGAAATTGGGCAAACACGTTTCCTGATCTACTCCTATCAATTTTGTTCCACGTGTGGATTTCGTCTCCCCCATAATAAGTGCATGCATCCATGTAATTTAAAATAGAGCTTTTGAAGTTCTCATTAAAAATTGTTAACAAATTCGTCTCTGCCTATAAACTTTCAAAGAATACATTACCATCTTTTCACGTTTTATGCTGTTCATTTAAATTTTTTTTTTTCTGTAATAATTGTTTTTTTTTTATAACTGTTGATCGCGATTGTATTACGTCACCGCGTCCAGTTCCTAATTTCAAATTTTAATTCATTTCTCCAGTCACCTGGTCATATTTGTATTGAAAATTATGACAAGCCATTCAACATTCCGTGTTATTGGTTTATAGAGATTTAGCCATAATAGTTATTGTTTTAATTGAAACATTATTTAGGACTAAATAATTCAGTATCAAAAATAGAGTATCTCTTTTAGTTTATCTATATTATTTAAAATATTCAAAAACTTTCACTGTACATAAACGATTGTAATGCCTGTCGCAACGCTCCAATTCTGAATTTCGTAATGGCGGGCGACGGACAGCTGTTCGGTCACTATAGGCCGCCGTGCTGAAAAGTAAAGACCGAAAGTAAGAAAACGGTTTACAGCGCAGTTCACTGTGAGACTTTTCTGCGCGGCGGCCTAAAGTGACGTCCCTCTCTGAACTCTACTGTGGGGACGTCTAATATGCCTTCATATAATATTAATAATGCAGATCTTGGAACACTAATAAACTGTTTATTAGGTGGGATCACAGATGTATTATTTCATTTGGTACAAAACCATAACAGTAGCGATGAGACGTTGACATTTTACCTAATGTTTATCTATATTAAGAGCAGTTAATCTTGAATAAAAAACGCCTCTAAGCTTTTTTGTACAACATTTAACATGAGTCACTTTGAATGGATGTGAATTATGCTAGTTTTTTTTATAAACCTATCTGAATTCTGGAAACGTACCTCATTCAATGTAACCTTTCTCTATGCGAAAGTTGTTAAAGGGTATTTAAAGTATCTAGGACATTAATTTTATAATGAGTACACTGTTGTTTATTACCTTCTGCAGCCACTTTCAAATCGTTAAACATTATCATTTCACTTTCTGTCGTCAGGTTTTTTGTTTAACTAATTTAATCATTTAGAAAGACACATTAATATTTATAATGCTTCATTTGTGAGAGCAAGTAACGCATAAATCCTATGTAATTAGCTCCCGATCGTAACATTCACGATCGTAACATTCACGATCGTAACTCCAGTGGATTCAACAATGTTGAAATAAAAATACCAAGAGCCAGTTGTTTCACAGAATATGAACAACTCATCAAACATCTAAGTCAATTTTCAAGTTCTCTTATTATATCATTATGTGGCAGTTGCTTCACAGAACTTAAATTACAACAGAACTTGAATAGAACTTGAAGATTAAATTACCCGTTTGGGGACGTGTTGTTTCATAGAATTTGGACAATTCATCGAATTCGAAGTTGATTTTCAAGTTCTGTTAAAGTTCTATACACGCTCTGTTATTATATATATATTTATTTTTACATTCTCTCTACAGGGGAGGCCCCGAGGAAAATAATTCCCCTTAGGGCCTGTGTCGTCTTTGGGAATACTGTGTGGAAGGTATTTTTAGTAAATAAAAAAGATAAAGGGTAGGAAAAAGGTATGAGGGGTGTGTAGAAATCTGAGGGTCAACGTGTCCGAGTTTGATTGTGATTTTCCGAGAGAGTCCTGCTGGAGAGGTCTAAAGTTTTGCCTCAACCAGTCACTCCCAATCCGACCCGCCTCGCAGCAGTTGGGCTGGCGCAACTGCCGCCAAGACCCGGACAAACCTCACCCCATGAACCCGGGCACCCCCGTTAACTCACCAAACGTAGCGAACCACACAAGGGTGACAAATGGCAGAGGTGTTGGTTAACCAATAAATCTCCAAAATTGTTAATTATTTGCATAATATATTGTTTACTTGATTTACCATTTTTTAGTACAGTTTTAGAATAACTAATTCCCTTTTCTTAGGTTTTAACTAACTTACTTAATCTACGTATCTTATTTAGGTATCTTTACACTGCGTAGATACACTGAATAGATAATTCCTAGAATTTTTAATCTTAACCGATTTGATTAATCTGTTTAAATGTCGTCGATTTACAAAAATAAAACTCATGATATTTTTGATTCAATGAAATTGATCGTATGAAAAAGAAATTCGACATTTGAAAAAGTTGAATCATTTTTACGTAATCAATAGCGAAAAAAATAATTTACTTCGGGCACACGGACACTCCCACAACACTATTCAACCGGTTAATCTCTCCTGTGGCTGCGTATTACTTTAGCTACATTCTGTTAAACATCCAATCGGGCGTAATAATTGTTTGCTTATTACAAACTTGTTTTAAAACAAAACATGTTATGTTTATAATAATATCAACAAAGTTACTACGCATTGCTCTGTAACTATTTCCACAGTGCCGGTAAGATATAGTATATGGCGTGATAGAACTCTATTCCCCATCCATGAAAAAGGTTCCCAATTTTACTTGAAGGGGTGCTTTTGAAGATATAACGGCCGGAAGTTTCACCCTCTAGAAATTTCTAGAACATTCCAGAGCATTAGAGAATATTCGAGAGCATTCCATAATATTCCAGAACATCCCAGAACATTCTGGAATATTCGGGAATAGTCTGGAAAGTAAAGGAACATCTCAGATCTTTGTGGAACATTCCAGAATACTCTCGAATGTTGTGGAATGTTCTGGAGTACTGTGAACCATTCGAAGCCTTTTTTACCTGTCTTGCTTTATATACCTCATTGGTATCCTCTGGGATAACTCCCTTGCAACATCCCGGAACATTCTGGAATGCTCGGGAATATTCAGGAATGTAAAGGAACATTCCAGATCATTGTGGAACATTCGAGAATACTCTCGAATGTTTTGGAATGTTCTGGAACATTGTGAACCATTCGAAGCCTTTTTAAATTGTCTTGCTTTATATACCTCATTGGTAGGGATATATAAAGCAAGATCTGTCGTTGGTTGGGTTCGAACGTGAGTTCTGTCTCATATCAAGCCGTGTACCCCAGCTAGTAAATAAATAAATAATAATATATTTATAGTAACGAACATAATATTATCATTACAATAAAGCACATTGACGACTCAACCACGTTTAGTGGGAGATACACCATGTTGTTAGTTGTTCCTCCGTCGACTGGTCTGGCTTATCACGCTGTGGTCTATTGACCCATTACTTCTTATCGTCACTTTATGTAACATCGCTATCAACCGGTTTAAACACCGATTCAATGTTACTTTATTGTATAACAACTACTGCTGTTGTTTCTTT
Organism: Glyphotaelius pellucidus; assembly: GCA_936435175.1. Taxonomy (NCBI): domain Eukaryota; kingdom Metazoa; phylum Arthropoda; class Insecta; order Trichoptera; family Limnephilidae; genus Glyphotaelius; species Glyphotaelius pellucidus. The sequence goes on from OW386543.1 coordinate 41,087,926, forward strand.
GTTACTATTTTATATCAATTTAAATCTAACCACAAGGGTTATTGTTGGATTTATAAATGTTATGATATGTTAGGCTTCATAGTTATCCTGTTCACGAACATGGTCAGAGATTAATATCTTCGTCCTTGACTTTTATTTATTTAATATGCTGGAATTTTACAGATTATTCATTCACACGTGGGTGAGACACAACTTTACGTAATCCTTGTTATGGGGAACGGCTGAGCAGTAGTGCGCAGCCCTTTTCGTACAAACCTAATTTTGGATTTAAGGTCAAAATACTTAAACCAAACTGAAAAATTCTCTTTCCGTGGTCCCGGGGTAGGACTCTCTACTCACAAACCGAAGGTCGTGGGTTCGAACCCTGCGTGCGCAAATAAATTTTATTTGATTAATTTGTGGTATTTCACAATTAATTAATTGAAAATAACATTTAGTATATTTGCGGCACGTTCCAGAGTGTAAGATATTCTCAGTATCGCCCTGGTGTGAGATCACCATTCAAATTTGAGACGTTGCTTGAAATGGCTTTAGCGTGATTGAAGACCAGCTCTGAATAGCCAGGTACTTCCCTCCCCACCTGCCGGTTCTGCTGTTATTTCAAAAGCTGACAAAAAGGTGCATGAATTCAAGGTTATGGAGCATGAAATATTAATTTACGAAATAATTATCATCATCATCATCATCATCATCAGTATATTAATCAGTATATTAATGCGTGAAGCAAAAACTTTGTACCCCTTTTTACGAAAATTGCGCGGACGGAGGAGTATGAAATTTCGCACACTTATAGTTTATATAGAGAAGGAGTGCAGAATGCTAATATTTTTTTAAAATTATACATAAAAAATACATTAAATTTAAATTAATTATGGTCGAATTTCGACCACTGGGCACACAACTGGTTATATTAAATACGAACGTAATATTAATTTTCAGTGTAAAGCAGGTTCCAGATTCAAAGGTTGATCAAATATGTCTTTGTTTTTTTAATGTTCACTCTACAAAAAGGAAAATTTATCACAGGTGTCATCTTTGAGGATGCTTCCGGAGGGTTTTTTTCAGCAAAGAACTGGTTCTTGTAAACAGGTTTGTTGTAGAATGGGGGAAACACAGTGGCCGACTAATTATTCCACTATCTAATGTCAACCGCCCTCAAATGTTGGGCAGTCGTTTGGTGTGTCCCCCTGAAGATATTAATGGCGCTGGTTCTTCGGAATACCTTATATTGAATTACCGGTAGAACAAACACACCATTCTCATCTAAAATGTATGTTATAAAGACTTAGGAATCTATGAAGAGGGTAACCCATTTTGCACAAGTGAGTTAAGAGTCTTTATTCAGGTATCTAGTATCTAGATGGCCCAGTTGCTGCAAAGCAGAATTGGCTACCAAACTCAACAATAGGACTCACTACCTGTTTCTTGAATACCAAAGTCATAATTACACAAAATGAAATGATACGTCGGTACTTAGTGACGTAAGGTATGCAATAAACGCTGACCTACATAGTTTCACCAGATTGCCAGAAATTATATTTATATTTTCTGTGATAAGTCATCACTGGCGATAAGACCTTTTTTCACACATGAACGTGACTCTTGATAAAAAAAATCGTTACAAAGGCCTCCGATAATTTTTAAACAAAATTTTAATAGATTGAAACCGTGACGTTTTACCCAAATTCATAATATTTCAGTTGCAGAGTTTATAGTTAAACCATGGAACTTTTAATAAATTGATTTGTGTGGGTTACAGATTCGAAATGTTTTGAGACATTGTTGATAGACGATGTCAATAATAGCAGGCGTCACCGACTGTTACACAGGTAAATTATTGATTACTTTTCTATTAATAATGGAACGAAATCATTTCTAAATGTTATCACATTGTTTATGAAATAATAATGAAACATATTTACCGCTTAATAGACACAAACACAACTGTAAGATAAATGGTGGGAGAGGATCAGAGAGAGGTGGTAACATTAAGCATTAATGAGAGAACACATTTAGGAAAAAAGGTTGGGTTATTAATAATATTCAATTCACTGTCAACACATTTTCTTATTTCTAAATATTATCTGGAAACCCCTGTATTTGTACACAAAATTTCAAACCAGTTTTTATATCAAAATAATATTTAATATTTAAACACATCACGTGCTCTTTAATTCTAGTATTATAAACAGTGGCTGAAACTAAATGCTTCATTATTAGATTACACTGCGTCTCAATGGCATGAGCTAACAGTCACAAAAATTCTTATCGCCAACTATATTGCCTACCGTGATACTGCAGCGCCACGGAAATGTTCCCGGAGGGACGAGTGCAGAATTCCATCTTCTACCATGGTTGCCTCTCCTAATGGCCCTCTAGATGCGGGAGTCGGTCAAATATCCCTGAAAAACGGATATTTGCATTTTTTTGTATTATTATCATCTATTACATTTTTCATTTCATTCATGTTTCTATTCTACTCTGTGATGTATGTATTGTTATCTTTTTTCTTTTTTTATGCTATGTATTTCGAAGTACGTGGTGTTTATTGCATTGCACTACCTTTGCATGCATTTTGTAATCAACGATTATTATTACCTATTTCATTAAAAGTGGTGCCACAAACTAAATTTTAATTATTGAGGAAATATTAAGTGTTATTGGTTTAAGGTGAACGTCCACTGGTCCACACCGGCCGCAACGTACGCACGGCACGAAATAAAACTCAAATAAGTAAATAAATGCCGGTGGTCGGTGCGGGCGGTACCAATAGTGAACGCAGTACTATACTAATTCATATAAAGATAAAGAAAACCCGTTGCGTGCCGTGCGTGCGTTGCGGCCGGTGCGGACCAGTGTACGTTCACCTTTAACCGTCAATATTTTTCCGCTTTAAAAGATTACCGTGTCTACTTGTCGAAAACTGAAACTAAAAAAAGTAAGATAATGAATGTTAAGGAAATATTTGTAAATGTTACGGGAAGAAGAGCAGTGCAGAAAGGAGGGAGAGGGTGGAAAATTATATAAATATATAATCGGTTGCTAAACATGCTACATTTCAATACACGATGCGTTTTTGAATGGTAATTTCTTACCGGAGAAATACATATAGCATTTTCCATCCGAGGCAGTGGAACTTTCGTGATTATCGATGGGTTATTTAAAATTTAACTCACAATTTGTTTACTTTATTCATCGGCTTTATCAGAATCGATTTGAATATAAAATTTATGTTTTCATTTCACATACCGACGTCTCATCTTTAATAGACTTATATTCTTTGTTATTTTTTTCTTTATTGGCAGTTTACTCCGCACATCTGAAACTGTTCCCAAGAGTAATGTAAATTAAGTGAATACACACCAGTATCTTTACGTAGTATGAAATGAAATTGCTCCCGCTGTCTATACGCTTAGATCTTTTAAACTACGCAATGGATTTTCATGCGGTTTTCACCAATAGATAGAGTGATTCAAGAGGAAGGTTTAAATGTATAATGCATGCATATTATAGTAGACAAAAGTCGAGAGATTCAAAGATTCAATTTAGGCAGCGGGCAGTGGATTGGCAAGCGGGCGGTCTGGATTTGAAATGTATGTAAATTAGCAGATAACGTTGGTTATAAAAGTTAGGTAATTACGTTGTGTTTCGTTAGTAGCCGGGTCTGCTAGTATTTTATCAAGTCTCTTTTTCTTTTTCAATATGAAGTTTGTTTCTAAAGGTTTAAGTAAGTAGATATAGTTAGCAACTATTTTCTACATGGTCCTTGATTTCAAATTAACTGAATGAAATTATCAAAAATTGACTGAATGAAAATTAACTCAGCTTCAAAACTTTTTAATAATAAGTATTTCTATTTTATTAGTTTATTATTTGTTTTCTTTGTCTCTTTCTTGGCTAAAACTAATTCCCATTGTAGAAAATTTATACTTTATATTATAGATAACTTATTAATTTATTGTATTTTTCGTCGTATTTCCTTCCCCTTTTGCTCTCAGTGGTTTGAATTGAACGAAATTACTTACGTTTATTATTATTGTTGATAACCACATAATGATAATAATGTTTGGATCATTTCTATAGCGCCGTTTTCCTGAGAAAATCACCTAAAGGGCGCTTTACAACTTAATTTATACATTTATTCTATACCCATCACTTAGACTTATAACATCGATTTATTACTAGTGGCTTGCATCTAAGATTAATAACTAGTGACTTACAGACTTAAACTAGTGACATAAAACCTCAGCGTTTAAATGTAAACCTAGGTAGTATTTCCTAATAACATTTTTAGTAGCTACTTTATCAAAACTATTTTTTGTTATTCTCATTTTTTTGGTATTAAGTTTTATTGGTCAATGATATTATAGTATCCTTTATAACATTTCTCAAATATTTATATAATTCAAAATAAAATCCCTAAATAGCCAATTTTTTAAATATGTATAGCCTTTTTGATACTTTTGCTTGTTCCTACTAACACAAGGTATATTTAACTACCCATCAAAACATTCCAAAACATTGCCTTCATCCCCTCTGTGTTGCAATACGCTTTTTTTGTACAAGTTCTGTTTAAAAATAACCTAATGGGTGTTTTATTTTTGGCTCCGATTTGGGGATGCCTCATCATCCCGGGACTGCAAGTTAAGTTTCCTGCTTTGGGGTGAAATGCAATAACCTTTACATCCCCTAACCCCTCTCCTCCACGCGCCTGCGTCGCCCTTTACCACCCTTCGCTGCCTGATCGGCGCCCTTTTCAAATACCTTCCGCCTAAAATGTCTGTATTTTTGGTGAATTGCGTTTTGATTCCGAGTGGCGCCAACTTGGCATTTGACATAAATGTCCTCACCCCCCCATTAAATCTATTGAATTCAACTTAGTTGTGCATAATGATGGTTAATATTGGGTAGGTTAATTTCAGATTTACATGCTATTCAAATATTATTATTTATGAAACCTATAAAAAAGGTGATTATTCCTTTGTATATTTTTTGTTTAAAATATTGCTTGAATATAAAAAAATCAACATTTGCTCCGAAAATAACTTTAACCCCTAGTATTTTGCTGATTGTGCTGAAAATATTTTCGCATTACTTTCGATTCCAGATACTTACGCTGTTTTTTTCGCATTGTAAAATAAACTACTGTTTTTAAAAGATACTCTTTCAGATTTTTTTAATACCAATGTGCGATTAAAAATACCAAAAGCTTTAACACACAGAAATACAACAGTTTTTTAAGTCGCTTACTAATGGTTTTTATTGTAAAAAACTGTACTGAAACTAAATACATTATCAAATTAAGCATTGGTATTATAAATGTTATTATCACTTAAATTTTTTCGTATTATATAAAAAAAAATTAAAAACTATTATTTTCAAATGTGGTCTTAGAGAAGTATTTTAAGAATTTAGGGAACGTCTATTGAAAGTTTTTAAATGCAAATACAAAGCGTGGTGTTCTCTCTTTCTAACACTTTAAATCACATTTCTCATCTTGATTTTGATAGAATTTGACAAGATAGAGTCCGTGTCAGGCTTGGAGAAATCGCCCAAAAATATTGTACGGGTGTTTGACACCTGGCAGAAATGCCTTCCAAAATTGCTGTGGGGTCAGACTATTGTTAAATAACCCTTAAAATACGCATCTACCTGCTACCTTACCACAAGATTAAATATCTGAAGCTGGTTTTTACAAATACATATATAATTTTTTTTAACGTTTAATTAACGAAATTTAAAAAAAGACCAAAAGTTAAAATAATTCGAATTTCTTATAATATTAGATACATAAGTCTACAATGAAGTACTGGTACCTATTCTGATAACCTAAAGTAGACTGAATACTGTTGAAATGAGATCCCTGAGGTGTATGTAAAACGTGGTAAAACTATGATCGTGTGAGAAAAGTGGAGATCCGCAAAGAATGCAAGGCTGATGAAAGTGTAGTGAGTAAGATTAAGAAAGGGACTCTAAAAGTGTTTTGGCATGTAGAGCGAATGACCTAAGATAAGAGTGTAAGGAGAACATATGACGCAAATGCGAATGGTGGAAGACGACGGGGATGCCTGAAGAAGATATGGCACGATTAGAAGAAGAGTCAGAATAATAGAAGAGTACGTAGGAGACGATGTATGAATGTGAATGAGGCAAGGAGTGTGTGCCAAGACCGAGTTGCTTGGCGGTCCGTCTTCTACCACTGCGAGGAAACGGTGTGATAGTAAGTTATATTGATTTTTGTTTCAGGTTATCCTACCCCTCCTTCCCACAATTTTCTTTTCAGTTCCCGAGATTCCTCAATGTGGATACGTTAGTCCGGTAGCCCTGACACGGAAACCGGTACCCATCTTCAATGCCTTTCGAGATTTCTTCAACACGCGTCGCCTTTTACACGTGCCATATTTTTTACTTCGCCTTTATTCGAATTTTATGAAATATCGGAAAAATTATCAATTTTTGCAAGTCTCATCTTGAAATGTGATAATCAAGCATGTCCACAGTGTTTGCGAAGTAAAAGTGCATCGTCGACATTTTTACTTGGGTTGCATCGCGTAATAGCTGCATTGCGGTGATCTCTGAATGGATCTACATCGGTAGTTAATTTTTAAATGGTGCGAGTTGCATTTTTCCTTATTTCATCTTATATTTTTTTTAATATTATGTTAGATACTATCTATCTTTGATCATACCTTTCGTGTTTTTTTTGTCTCACCCGATATCGTACGTGGAATTTTCGTAAACATGAAAGGTTTTTATTTATAGGCACCAACCAAAAAAACATTTTTTAATAATTTTTGATTTTTTATCAATTTAAAAATATATTTATTTTGTTTATTATTTTAGTGTTGTATTTATTTGCTGAACAACGGCACTAATCGGTGTAGATATATACACCATGTACTTCGATTCTGACCCACATTAATAAATCCCTTCCTACAGCCCCTATCTTAACCCGCCTCATAATGCTGCCTAACCGGGTGGCGACATATTCCCCTGTCTTTAAATTGTACAGGCTCTTGGAAAAAAATGTTTACCTAAACAGTTAATTTTTTTTTAATAAATCTTTACAGAAGGTAAAAATATTATGTGACGTCATAATGAACAGACGTGTAAAATGGAATCAACAATTCCTAATATTTCAAAAGTACACTTAAAGAAATAAACGAGTTTATAAAACATTATTAAGTTTGTATTAGCATTCAGTTTTTAGTGTCTTCATTTCCGTAGTTCAATAGCGATAACCTTATTAATAAATAATGATACACCACAAAGAAAATATCACGCATTTGATTTAAAAGGAAATATTGACATTAAATTGTAATGCATCAATTTCCTTCCAATAATATATTTGACAGTTTAAACTCTGACATTTTAACTTTTGATTTACTTTTGTAATCACCGAGTTCAAATATATATATCGCTCGCTACCTTTAATTAAGTTATCGGTTGAGAATTTTGTTTGTGTATCGCTATAGCAATCCCTTGTAACAGACCGTCGCCTTAGTTCGTATTTGTCCAACAGACCATTAGAAAATTTTACAGGAGGAGAAGGTTTTCTTTCATTATTTCAATGAAAAATTATGAAAGGTGTTCAAAATAAAGCTATTTCTATAAAGTTAAAGGTCTAATTAGTTTAAATATTTCTAAGTTTAGTGATTAACTATACTTTTTTATTCTCTATTCTTAATTTTGAAATGGAGATTGAACAAAAACTAAAATGGTCTGTTGGACAAATAAGAACTGAAGCGACGAGACTTTAGCAGTGTTGCCGTGTGGATGGTCTTTTTCGGGAGAGGAAGGTCTTGGTGAGACCCATGTTGTAGGAGGAAAGACAGAGGCCGGCTTTCGTTCCACAGCCGAGTTGTTGAACTCAAGATGAATCGTAGAAGCGACTCGTCCTCATGTGACAAATGTCAACCGTGAACAAATGTTTGGCGTGTTTCCCGATTATGCAGTGGCGCCGGATGGATCAGTGATGCTAGTTCCTCGGAGCGTCTTTCATTGTGATACCGGTAGAAAAAGGACAGCTATGCTATGACGCATGTGCTCTGAAGACTGCAATCCGTTTGTTAAGATAGAAGAAATCAAATAGACTATAAATTCAGGTATTTTGGGGCTCCAGACCAGACGAGGCTGCCATATTTAACAGTTACCACAAGGCTCGCCCTAAATTCAAATACAGTTGACAAATTTTTTGAACAATATTGATCAAAAAGTATAGCGTCTTGAACTATTACTATTTTGTTTAACTCGCTTATATTTGCTCTTTCTATATATATATACGCATATTATAGAGCCAATGCATAAGTAGGTGAATTTGTTCGATGTGAGAGATCGTCGGGTATATGAAAGCATGAGTTCTTTCTGAAGGTAGTGATTGAATTCGAAAATATATCGAAGTCTTCATGGTTGTAAGATAAATAAGTTCAAGTAAGTGTGATTACTGTATCTGTTTGTACACGTCTAGGGGGTGAAATTTGCACAGCGTCCCAGATGTGATTTTTCACAAAAATGGCGTTACATAAATTATCCAATTATTATTATTATTATTATTACTTGCACCACAGAACTGGCCACTAACCCTGTACGCAGAAATCATTGTTCTGTAGTGTCAGTGCGGCCATAATCTATCCACGTTGCATGCGCAATTTTTAGATGCACTTTGACATTTGCATTTAGAGGAATGCTCGTGAGAATATTATAGTCAACTAACTGTCTTTCCGACCCGAGTCAAGTTCACAGGTTCACATCGCAGCATTATAACATTCTTAGATATTTAAATTGCGATTACGTATTGATAAATTATTGATAATTTTGTACATCTGTTATTTTGAAATACCTTAAATTCGTATTTGCTTGTATTATGTTCTACCTTTTTTTAGCTAAATAAAATATAAGTACTTAAAAAAATATTTTAAAAAATACAGTTTTTACGTATTTTCTGATTTAAAAGCATTGAATTGAAATTTCAAAGCTCTACAGCTCACGATGGAAAGAAAATTTCGAAACTGTTTAATATTTGATATTGAAACACGAAAATTTTGATAAATTTTAATGACGCCAGAGTTCACCGTTTTAGAATTTTTGTTTCGTTCGCACAGATTTATTAAATTTCACTTGTATTTTTGTGTTTTTTTAACTCTTTAATCGTTTTATAACAGTTAACAAACCTTGTGACATAATAAACGAATGTAGCTGAAGTTTGTTACTTACCTATGTAGTATGTAATACAGAACCTATTCAGAATTCAGACGTAAAAAAATTACCTTGAAACTTAAAAAAAACTCGTTCGCAGGAACACAGGTTGGAAGGTGTAGGTAGACACTTAAGTACTTATTTTCATTTTACAAGTTTTTGGTTTGTCGTGATTTTTAATTGGAACCAAAATTTTATTATTACTTTGTAAAAAAAACACTTATTTTGTCATTATTTAATCTGTGACACTAAATAAACACGTGGAAAGAGTGAGACCTCTGTAATATTTTATCCACTTTGGAATAGTATAAGATCTCGACAAATATGGTTCTGCCTCTCACTGTCTTCTGAACTTCTTTGTCTGTTACACGCGTCATTTATGAGAAAGAGTGAGAGTTTACAACAGAGCTATCAGCGGTATCAGAGCTATCAGGTACGCCATAACGCGCTGGATACGGGTACTTAGATTTACTCCAGACATCCCCGATAACTCTGATTCGTGTGACCTCATTATTGGGAAGCTTTTACGATGTTGGAAAGTGAGCTTTATTCGTGGAACTTTAATAAATGATAAATGAATATACCCCTATTTGGATCGCTTAAACGGCGCGCTGATTCGCCCTGCTTTGAGCTAAATAACAAAAAATAGTCAGAGATAATATTGACAGTGACAAATTTACGTGGAAAACGTCTAAGAATAGTGAGTTCTTTATAACCCGGTTTCTGAATTGGATTAGTCTATCAGCGTGAATGTTACAATGTCATACTAAACGTAAATATAATAATTTACTTCTTTAAATACAGCAAACTTATTTTGCGACAACATTTTAATTAAAAATTAATAAACACTTAGTTTTAACCACTTGTTTAAAAATCCAACATATTTTATAAGCAATGCTTACTTCATCAGGATATTTAACTATGGACATTCTGTTATGCTTAGCCTCTCTCGTGTTAACCCTTTATCGATTGATTCCCTCACCTATCGGAGGTTGGGTATCATCAGTGCAATTTCCACCCAACAGACATATATTTCTAACGATGGTATGAGTGCCTGCCTAATTTTCTACGTTTTTTTGGATTAGTACAGTTCATTTCAAACAACAGTTGAAGTGTTAAATGGTTGGATTACTAATATTAGTGGGGCCTCTGCAACCATTCATCGGATAATCAACACTTTTGCCATAGATCACGCTAAGCAGTTCGCTGCGTTTGTTGACTTGTGCCCGGGTTCGTGGGGCGAGGTTTGTCCAGGTCTTGGCGATGAATGCGTCTACCCACCGGTGGTGGCTTGCTATGTAGCGGGCCGGGTTGGGAGAAGCTGACTGAACGAGACATTTTGATCTCTCCAGATGAATTTCCAACCCATAGCCTTGGATCGCAACGGGAGGGATGTATTCATACGTCCGTCGCTTCTGGACACTGACCCAGAGATTCATATGCACTCCACATACCGTTATCCTTCGTTATTTATTATTTATTTATTTATTTAACGCCCACAGGGCTTTTACATGATTGGTAGTATAATTTTAATTTACAGATACTTTGAAACTGAAATAAAAAACATAAAACTACCAGTTAAAAGCTGCTAGGGCCTGCGGGCGGCTTTTGCTTCGACTTCGTTAGTTGGTGACCATTTTATAAATCCGATAGGAACTGGCTCCGAAAATAGCCCGATCCTCGGATCCACTGTGATCCAGTGATAGCTAGTCACCGGGACAAAGTAACCGGGAAAGGCAATGACGTCATATCTAATATATAGCAGCTTGATACATAGATACAACTAAGTATTACCTTCATTCTTTCCATAACGGGATATATACTCAAATTTACAAAATCGTAGTACTTATACCTACGGGGGACACGTTTTCATGCGACCTGCTAACGGAAGTGGCGCCATCCTTTGACGAATTCTTGAATTCGAAACCGAATTACAACGGTAGCTTTGTTTGAAATTTCACGTACACAGATGTTTATATGGCACGGCGCGTACGGCGCGGCGTCTTAAATTTCAACCACGCAGACGCAAGGCTATTAATACTGTTTGATCGTATCCTATCCTTCCTTTCCTATTTATTTTAATTAATATTGTTTTCCTCAGGGCCTCCTATGTGGAGCTGATGTAATTTTTTTAATTAAGATTTAGACATTTAACTAATGATGTAATTCAATTCAAAGACTTTCGCGTCGTTCAGTTTTCACTCTTTGGTGTATTATTCCATACCGATTCCACCTACAAATTGCTAAGTCCCATCGACCCTGTATCGTAGGTTTTTTCCGTGCTTCAGTAACAAAACATACCTTTCGTGTAGTTAATCATTGTTCTTTCAGCGCCACACCCACTGTATAATATCCTCTTTAGCTACGCTTTCATTAGAAAGTAATGTGCGGGTAATGGCACATAATATTTCATAAGTGAGACTCGACCGGGTGGAAAGATTCGCAACGTACAAATGTAAAGTTTTTTCCTAGAATTTTTTTCAGCGTCGTTTTAATAGTGTGTTTGCCACCGCTCGTTTTTAGACACGCTATTTCTATGTTCTATATGCATGCTTAATTTTTATAAAGTTAAGTAGGTCAATTTTGTATTTTTTTTCACAAAACCATGCAAACATGGAAACAAAATTTTGGTTACAGGTCACGTCTGATTGGGGCCCATCGTGTTTTCAAAGATTTAATAATGTCTTCGAAACTTTTATAGTGTTTAATTCGGAAACAGCTTGTGAACCGAAACCCATTTTCCCAAATTCCTTGCATTGTTATTTTCTCCCTTTTTGTCCTTCTCTTTCCCTGAAAAGCCCTTAATTACTTACTAGAAGAAGAAGATGATGCCTACCTACTTGCTAATGCACAATATTATTCCACAAAGTCGAAAATTACCCACATTAAAATCAGTTCGAAAATCATCGTGAAGTTGATCACGTCTCGCTCTAGAAATCTCTCTTAAAAGTCGTAAAATACTGATTACTGTTACAAAAAGTGATGTGTAACCACTTTTGCCATCATCGTGGAAAACCAGCTTCATCAATATTTTGGATCCAAGCAGCCTATGAACATAGCAAAGGTAGAGGCTTTCTCCTTTTTAACTTGCCAGATCCTGTGACTGGTTTTTAAAGAACGCAATCAATTGTCTTGCATCACACAAAAATTAAAGATTTTTTTTATTTTTTATTAGTATCTATAGCAAAATTTGTACATAATGTTTTTTTAAATTGTATTATATTAAGGTATTAAAAAGTTTTTTTTTTTCACAGTCCTCCTCACTAGGGTTCCCTGTTCTGAGGCGGCCTGTAGTTTTCCACATTTGTATTTAGTATCCAGTTGTCTTTACATGGTCTTCTAGTTCATTTTCACTTTGTTCTCTCAACCATATTTTTACTTTTGTTTTAAATGTATTTATTTCTGTTATTTTTTTTGTTTGAGTTGGTAGAGCGTTGTATAGTTGTGTCGCATTGAATTTCATATTTCTTTGTCCAAAAGATGTTTTCAAACTGGCTGTAGCTAGAATATTTTGGTTTATTGCCCTGGTTGTGTATCTATGTTGGACAGTGGAGTATTCTGATATATTTTTTTTAATTTTAAATAAAATATTTTTTGCATAAAGTTTTTGTATGTTGTAGACTTGAATGCTTTGAAAAAATTCTTCTGTCGGAGTTCTAATTTACAATCCATCTTTCGTGTGTCACGATATCGTTCATTGACATATAGTCTTCGTTTACGTCCTGCTTCTGCTAATAACAAGAAAGTACAATAATAATCAAAATTATCTTTAAAAATCGACAAACAGAGTCCCGAGTTTTCCTGAGCTGCTTGACTCTTGAGTTAACGGTCGCTGGTTCTTATCCCGGTATTTACCTTTTTTTGATATTTGAGTACCTACCGCACCAGAGTCCTAACTGCTTCCAATCTTCTGGAGCCAGTGAGACTGGTATCCCCAATTGGAGTAAGTTGTTAGGTTGAATGTAGTAGGAAGGGGAATTAAACGGGAAAGAGGAAAGAGGGAAAGTACCTGACTATTCAAATCTGACCTCCAAACATTGTTAATGCCATTTCAAGCAACGTTCCGATTCTGAATGGTGCTCTTTCTCTGGGGTGATACTGTTAGTATCTACTATTCTGGAACGTGTTCCTATAATATACTAGATATGTATTATTTTAAATGAATAAAATATGAAATAACACAAATTAATTAAAATTTACTAAACGCTTGCCGGGAATTGAACCCACGAACAAACAGTGATATACTCACGAACATGATTGACTGGATACGAACCAAGGATCGTATCCAGTTAATCACAAATTTATCCGTCAGTAAAAAGGGTTTATTTTTAAGGGCTTTTTCGCTTACCTATCTACCTATCTATCCTGTATACCTATCTATTCAGAATTTAAATAGCTATGTTGAGTGACCAGATTTGAATAACCTTCTTCTTCTCAACTTCTCAACCTTCTTCTTTCCATTCTCCTTCTCCTCTACCTCATTCAGCCTCACTAGCTCCGAGCAGTTAGAACCCTTGTGCGCTTCAGTAAAAGGGCGTATGCGGGGTTCGCATTGTAATCAGCACTCAACCATACGTTAAATATGAATTCTAACCGAGTATTATGTCAGTGTTATTTATTTATCAATTAACATCAGAGCCCACTTTCTTCTCGCGCTATTGATTAACGACGTAGAATTCCCCGCCCACCGAGTTTTCGTGGGCGGAATAGGCCAGCGTCATACATAGCCATAACTGTTAGCTAGCTATAGCTATCCAGTAGCTACCTATTAAATATTAACCGAACATAACTTGGATAATTATAGAAATGTCCGGATTTCCCACGGTCACGTTTTCAAAGGCCTCACACATTGTTTAACCCTTTTTAAAGTCCAGAGGATGTGTGAGGGACGGCCTAGAATTTAATTGAGATAAATAGTATATTGACTTCGAAGAAAGGCTCTATAAATAGATACTACTACATTGATAAAGGCTTATAAATCATTAATAGATACAGTATAAAATGCCATAAGTACATACTTCTTTTTTGCAGTTTTTTATTTTTCTCAAAAGAATATTACGAAGGCAAGATATGTAGGAATCTACTAAAATTCATGCGGCTTTAGTTGCAAATTCTGCAAAACTTACTCTTCAGAAATTATTATAAAATGGTGCAACAATGTTTGTAATTTAATCACCTTCTAATATTGCTTATTTATGCATTTCATGTTTAGAGTCAGATATTACGATTTGATTGCATAAAATCGCTAAAACTGGAAATATCCGTCTCGTTATCACTTTTTTAGTGATGTTAAAAAAGAGTGTCATCTTTTTTTATGATTTAATTTGAAAAGATGCAATTTCTGCAACGTTAACTCTTCAAAAATGATTGATTATGAACATTATTAAACAACCTTTGTACCTCTCCTCACCTTCTAAAATAGCTTATTTATCCATTTTTTGTGGTTTATTTTATGATTTTGCAAATTATAAATGTTTATTCCGTAGTTAGTTTGTGCGCATCTGGTCGTTTCTTAAAGATTTAAATATACTAGTGGTCGGTAATTAATTTAATGTGTAATTTTATGCACAATTAAAAAAAAATATTAGCGTTCTGCACTCCTTCTCTATATAAACTATAAGTGTGCGAAATTTCATACTCCTCTGTCCGCGCAATTTTCGTAAAAAAGGGTACGAAGTTTTTGCTTCACGTATTTACAATATATATATATATATATATTTACGAAAGAGCGAAGTTTTTGCTTCACATACTGATGATGATAATGATAGGAATATATTGATATTCAACTCCATACCTACATGAGATATTACATTTTTTTAGCGCGGTTTCCGTCTGGAAGCCGAAGCACGCCGCGGGTTGAAAGTGTGTCGATTCAAAAATGAGGATTTCGAAAATGGGATCATGCTGAAAAAAAAAATTAACAAAGCTCTAAAATGTCTAAAACTTCGTATTATTACTTTCTACTAATTTTATTTACTAACGTAACTCTGTAATAAACTAGATCCACTAGATTCCATTCCATTTTTTTAAATTTAAAAAAAAACTTTTTTTTTTACTTTTTTTGACCTCGTTAAACTTTTCAACCGATATTCGATATGTTATTGGTATTCAAAATGTCTCCGGCCTTCTATTTCGGTAAACCGATGATCGCTCACGCGTGATGCGTGATGCAATCGTGAAAGGAGATACGACTCCTGCTATAACTGTTTGCAGGGCTTGGATTCCCGCATGATGCAACAACTCCCAAAATTCAAAGCATCCGAGCCTTGGAACATCATTTATAAACACGAAAACATATAATTTATGATTTTCAATTAAGCTAACAACCCAGAACACAGCATTTTAAATTGTAATAGCTTTGACATCAAACAACAAACATCTTCTGGAAAACATTTTAAACTTTCAAAATATTTCATTTTATTTTTCTTTCTAAACGCCCTGGTCTTCTTGGTTTCAACTTACTGAATTGGTGTGGCTCTATTTATAAGCCTCCAACTTTCTTAATGGTTCTTTATCACCTCAAAGGTCATATTGTTATTATATTACCGTTGGGAGCCCTTTGAGGCTAACCGGACTAACCAGTTTGACAATAGTTTTGAAATACATTTCCCTAACCACGCGTCGCACTACCCTCGTACCTTCATTACTTTTGGTATGCCTTGATAATTATAGAAGTTAAAGCTATATTTAACAATGGTGTAATTCTAAAGTGCGTAGAGCCGTGAACCCTTTCATCAGATCAAAAAGATGCTTTTTAAGGGTACGCAGACATCGTGAAGTTACCCCTGTACGAATCCCCGATTTTGTATTTGTGGAAGGGTTACAATAAATCATAACGGCTTTCATTCCTCGCATCCTACCTATTCCTCATTAATATAATACTACTTTAAGAAAGTAGACGTACTATTATAATATTATCATTGGCATTTTTCTTCGTGATTTCGCGTATTTTTTTCTGTTCACATAAATTGTAATAAATTATTCTGAACGTGTAGGCTTGTGGAACTGTTAAAATGAAGGCAATAGTAAACCATTATTTTACTCTACGAAAAAAATGGTTAGAGACGTAAATAATTCCGTATCTTTTCATCGCTTTTAAAGAGTTTATAGCCTGCCAAAGATGTGTTACTTTTTCGTTATCCCAAACTCCGAATGATTTCTTTCGCTGGTAGTCTGCGCCATAAACCAAGATCGATGTAAGATATTGCTTTATTACAATTTTATGTCCACTTTCTTCTCCTAAAAGCCTTTCTTCGCTGATAAATTTCCTTATCCGAGAACATCTT
Organism: Glyphotaelius pellucidus; assembly: GCA_936435175.1. Lineage (NCBI taxonomy): Eukaryota > Metazoa > Arthropoda > Insecta > Trichoptera > Limnephilidae > Glyphotaelius > Glyphotaelius pellucidus. Next base: position 41,104,407 of record OW386543.1, read on the forward strand.
GGCCGTATAAATCTGTCATCAAAACGCCTCATTTCTTATAGCTTTAGTCACAGTGTTTTATTATTTTGTCAACCGTTGTACTCATAACAAGAGATTCTCTGGATTTTTTATTATTTTCCCAGAGTATGCTAGTTACAATTCCATTTACAAAAGATCGTAAACAGTAATTTGTTACCTAGGTTTTTACGAGTTGTTAACAGCATAATTTTTTACGTGTGTGTGTGCCATATTGTACATAAGTAGTTTATCTGAATGTTTTTTTGCGCTCGCTACATAAAATATCGCTCCTCAAGAGTTGATAAAGTTGTCTAATCCTGAGTGGACCGAAATAATGTCACCTGTCCGCGTGTTCGCCACTGTCTGCGACGCTAGCTGTCAGGTTTGACACTCGCATTTCCGGCACATACAGTCACAGTTTACAGTAGCAATGGGATAATGAAGGTCCACATGTACATACACACACCCAATCAAAAAACACATACAGCTCTTCTCGTGAATTTATCTCGTCGTGCTCTATCAAAAGGTTAGCTTTTTCTCACGCAAAAATGCTCCGCTCTCATTATTGTTATTGTTTTGGCATTTAAGTTGGTAAAGAGTTTATTGGGAGAACTTGCCAGTTTCTTATATTATAAGAGGTTATTTATGTGCTCACTACTTAAATCCATTTCTTTTTAACCCCTCAGACCTCAACCATATTTTGTCAGAGGGTCAAAATATTTCTGCTTTGCAATAAAATTCAAACAAAAAAAATATTTTCTTCAAAATTCGCAAATTCACTTTGTGGCGTCATTATTAATTTAAATAATAATTAAAAAAATATAATTAAATTATTAATTATTAATTAAAATTATTATTATTAAAATTATTAATTAAAAAAAAATATATATATTTTTGAACGCATCCTAAAACTAATTTTTATTGAAAGTTGATAAAATACGCTTTCAAATTTTATAATTCAAAACTAACATAATTTTTTAAATGTACTATTTTTGCATGCAAAAATAAAGAAAAGTTTAAAAAATTGCACACCTTAGGTTTTTCTAACTAAAATTACTGTAAACAAAAAAAACATATTTTATTAGACAAATGTATTAAATTGTAAATTTCACCTCATTTTTTTGTTCTTTTATGATAAATAATTAATAAAAAAATTCCAAAGCTTAAATTTTTTTTTTCAAATAGCGATTCGAAAATTTGGTTTTATGAAGGTGTACATTTTACTTTTGTTAATTTTTAAATTTGAATGTAAAGCGTTGAGTTTTTTTATTTCTAATACCGTTTAGTTTATATTTCTCACTACGGTAGTAAGAGAGACAACGATTTCTATGAAACATATATGAATTGTTGCGAAAAGAGAATAAATGCTCGATAGTTAAAGTCGGGTACCTTCAATCTTTAGTTGGGAATCTCTCATTCTGAAGCAGGACCAACGTCATTGTCATGGCTGCATCTAAGTGGCCCAGTTCTGGATGCAGATGATTCGATGTCCACCTTGAAACACAATCCTTTAATTTATGTACAATTAAAATCGTTAGTGCATCTATATATAAGGTGGCAGAAAGTCTATTACATCGTACACCTTGTCCTGCTGAAATAAAAACTCTAATAAAATACATTATAATTACATTAATGAACCGAATATGTTCAATCCGTATAGAAATGTTATTACATACCTTTTCATTGTACCGCAGTGCCTTCCCACGTGTATATAGGCGCGATAAGCTCGATACTCTGTGTATTAGCAAGTCGGTATTACTATCAGTCGTGCGTACTACGTGAATCGGTATTATTTTTGCAGTCAAGTTCACCGCAACACGCGTCGGCTGCCCCCAAAATACGCGGAAGTGGGGAAGGCTTGCGCTCGTGTTGTATTCCGACTGAACATACGCGGGAGGCGGAAATAGGGGACTCTTGGCCTAGTGGCAGAAGGGAGCTACCTAATAAAATCTCATTTTAAGTCCACAACTCGTATTTTAAGATTAGAGATCCCACAAAACAGAAAATCATCTCAGCAGCTTAGTTCCTTTCGCCTCACCGTAAAATGCATATTTAAAACGGCTTCTAACTGTTAAAAATATTCATAAATAGTCCTTCTGGAATTGAAGATATCACCCGAACATTGCTAATAATAAGGCATAATTTGGTTTGTGTGAAATCGAGTATGAAATATTGGTGTGCTGTACGCCACATTGCGTACCTTTTGATGTAGTCAGTAGTTCATAATTCTAACACCTACTAAAATACGCCCTGTGGTAATAAATGTACTTTTTTTCACATTTGCTCCACTCAGGAGACGCTGAAGAGAATAATTTCACTCAGAGCCTATGTCAATTTTGGGTATGCTGTTTGGAGGGTATTTTTAGGAAAGGAAGGAGAAGAAGTTCTGGGAAGGAAAAGTGTGGATAGGAATCTGGGGCTCAGTGTGTCGAGGAGTGACGGACGAATCTATTCCTCTCACTGCAAAGTAAGGCGATAGATCGAGAGAGTCCAGCTGGAGAGGTCCAAGTTAGGTCTCCCTCAAACAATCTCTTCGGATCCGGCCCGCCACGCGGCGGGTGGGCAAACGCATCCGTCGCTAAGACCCAGACAAACCTCGCCCCATGAACCCGGGCACCCCTGCTACGTCACCAAACGAAAAGGTCACTTGGTCGTGTTGATTATCGAATAAATTGCTCCCGGGGCGGCGGTACCCATACCCGCCTCCCAAATTAAAAGATAAAATATACAGTCGTTTTTCTAGTTCTTGTAAAATACGCCAAATTTCCCTTACAGCGTTGTTCGGTAAAGTCTTGGTTTTTTTTACTATTCTTTTTGATTATAATTAATTTGACTTAATGATTTGAAGCGAAAATTCCAAAAATAATTACTTTTGTGTGTTTTTCCCTTTTGACCCTTTACAGCCAACATGTATCTAGTTTCTATCCGCCTCGGTTGCCTAGTTCCTAGCCGACACCGGCTCTGTTTACGTTCTCCTATAGGCCGGTTTTATTGATCGGATTTTTCCTTCCCTCATTCATGTTCCCCCGGCAGCCCCCCCCCCCCCCCTCCAGGGGGGCACAGGGCGGTCCTGGCGCTCCGCCCCCAGTACATAGCACCTCCTCACTCCACATGTATGTTTCAGCCCTGCACCTTTATAGCGAGACGCCTCTACTCGGTGCAATTATTATGGTAATACCATGAAATAATGTTACCATTTTTTATCAATGTACGATCTCTTTCTCTCTGTTCTTTAAGATAGTTACTTTATACGTGGCCTAGGCGATAATCCCTTAGATGTTTATTATAGGCTAAGTATAGAATAAGCAAATGGCCTGTCTGGGGCCTAGGACACTATCTATATCATACATACTAATTTATTAGCTTTTGAGAATATATCGTATAGATCTCATAGAAATCGTCACATCTCCCTTACTTTTATGGTGACAAACATGATATAAACGGTGTTAGAAAGAGAACACACCACGCTTTATATTCAAATCGCTTTATATAAAAGTTAGCCATATAAGAATTAAAATGTACACATATATGAAACCAAAGTTTGAAAAAAAAAATCTTTGTGAAAGTGAGATAACATTAAGTTTTATAATAAAATAATATGTGACCGAGTTTTTTTATTTTTTCGTTATCAGTAATTTTAATTAGAAAAAGTTTTAAAAATGGTCATTTTTTGTGTTTGCATTCTACATATATTTATTTCAAAATTTATTTGTGTACTTCTTATAATACAATCTGAAAGTTTCTGAAATTTCACCACCTTTCAAACACAGTTTATATTTTTATACTGCTACGTTCAAAAATATTTCATTTGGATTTTATTGGTAAGCGGAAATATTCCGACAGAATATGCCAGAGGGGTTAAAATCTATATAGAGCACACTTGTGGAGATTATCAATTAATTTAGGATTAGAAGGTTTATTATTATCTCGTTAATAACTAATTAATGTTATATCTGCGTTTGAATAATACCTCTCCAAAATCTCAAGTACATAATGCATGATACATGTTTTAACGATATTAATAACATACCTGTAAGTTACGTTGTTTTACCCACGTTAAACAACCGTGGGAACAATTCTAAAAAAAGACTAGTAGTAAAGTACCCTTGAGTGGATTTTCTGAATAAACTTTTTCCAGTTTGAAAGGTCACTAAATTGTGCTCTTACTACGATGCTATCAAGTATTTCAACGATTCAATCGTGTATCGCATTTCCCTGCAATTTAAAAGGTTAAATAAATAAATGATACATCGTTTTAATACGCAAAACGATATTTCATCTGGTACTAAAATATAGGCCGTGTTTCTCTTGGCAACATATCATCTTCTCAACTTTGACATTTTAAGGGTGCCTGTAGACTGTATGGCTGACTGAAGTTTGTTATTTTTCTCTCATTTTTTTATGCCTCCTCATTTTCTATCTGACAAAAATACGAAAGTGTTTGAAAAAGTTTTTTAACTTCTTTATTGCAAGCAAATTACTTGATTTCAATATTCTTCACTGTCATTTTTGCCTATCATCTTTTTCAGTCACGAAGATTTCTATTATTGCCTTCGGTAATAAATATATTATGTTAATCAGGTATGTAGGGTACGTATACTATCATGTAAAGAAGGAAATCTATAACAGCCACATATAAATTACTACAAAAATTATGCCTTGTACAAGGCATAATTTGTGTTATGTAAATGTAGTATCATGCTTTATAGTCTGTCTTGTTTACTATAGTTCCTATTATGCTAAATTATGTAGATCTATGATTATGTAGATCTGTGAAGTATTAAAGAGCTTGGTATTTTGCTATTTAGTCAACAACTGTTAGTATTAACTCTCTAGGTACCTACTAAACTATCAAAAGATGTAAAAATCCTCGTAATGTGATGTAATAATTGTAATATGCTCCAGTGAAAGCTCCATGGGCGTGTATACAAGTTTAATAATAAAACCAGCGCAGACTCGTGAAAAATCAAGGGAAACCAATGTAAGATTTGTGAAGCTGATATGAATTATTTAATCATAGTCAAATTTATAAACGATTGCATTATAAAATTGGGTTTTAGGTACGAAATTTTCATTAAAGGTGATTAGTACAATTTCATAATTAACCCCGCGACCCTGAAGAAATGGAAATTTCACATTGATGATGAAATTAATTTATGTTAGAAATTTAAGCAAAGAATCGTCAGTAATTTGAATCGTGAAACACGTCCACATCGCATTTTTTGTGTTCTTCTTCATTCTATGAAATCATTTAAAAAATTAAAATCTTTAAAGTAAGCATGTGTTGTAGGTACCTGTATAGTCAATAGTAGTTCCTAAAGACGTCAGCCCACCTTACTTCTGCTTTTCACACGTGAATAGTTCGTCGTGCGATTGCGAAAGACTAATTTGATTTTCGTACTATTTATCTTGGCACGGCTCCTGAATCTTGAAAATGTCTTGGTATATTTACGTTGCGTAATTATTATTCATTGTTGTTGGTTGTTTTAATAACTCCTTTTGCATCAGCGGCTATCACGTTTGTTTAATTCTAAGCACTGGGTATTAGGCGTATGCCAACAACGTTTTGACTATGTCAACTTGGGAATTAGATCTTTCTCGTTAGCCCTCCTTCTGCAAACTTCTTACTTTGGCTACAGCGAAACAGTAGCGAGTGGCAACCTCTGAAATATTCCACATTATTTGTCAGATTAAGATGCAAAATATATTCCGAGTCGGGGAGAATATCGAACGTGGTGAATTATTAATCTCGCTCAGTGAGGAGAGTGATTTTGGGTTCTTTCTCATTTCGACATCAAAGAATGATATGTTGACGCCGTAATTAATCGGCACTGGAAACTGAAAAAATTGCGGCCCTGGCTTTGTCAGCATTTAGCAAATTAGCATTATTATATCGTGGGGGTAATTACTACAAATAACTCGGAAAATAGCGTTTTTAAGTTACACACTAAAAGCGTAACTTTATTTCCTCGTCTATAAATGCTACAAATAGTAGAGTAGTGCTACAGAGTCGTAACGCATTGGAATCATCAAGTTATTTCAATATTTTTGTGGGCATCTTAAAGAAACGATATCGTTTAATTCTATAATCAGGTAACTCTAGTTACCACAAGTGTTCCTCCATGTTTCAATTAGGCTACTAGACTTAGCTAGTTGTAGCACTAAAATTTGTTGCTTTCGTGGCATTTTTTGTACGTAACAACTAGTAAGTCTTCCCATTTTGTAAATAAATACATAAAAAATGATTAGCCATTTTCTTATTTCTAAAATATAAGTTTTACGGTTCGCAACACATAAATCTACGATTTAAGCATGCTTATCAGTATAAATATACAACAACTGACTTAACAGATTGATTACCATCTTATAATTAATTAATTAATAATTCAATTTCCCAATAAAGCCGATTTCAGGATTACTAATTGTAGTAATTACCTTACGATATGTTAACAGTTATTATGCTTGATTTCAACTGCAGTGTCATGTTTTGAAGCGTGTGTTCTGTGGTCCGTGTATTATGGTTCTTGGGTGGAAATCTCCCTTCCCGTGGCGTCCATTTCCATAATGGCGGCTGTCATTTTCCCCGCCTTTTCAGGCAACACGTGCGCCGCGGTGCGGCCGTTTCTGCAAACTGTAAACCACCGGCATCGGCCTGCTTATTATTTATCCACCGTCTGCGGGTGTTTCTCGGGAACATTAATTTATGGTGGCGAGTGATTGATCTGCCTGCGGAATGCCAAGGCCTTTCCTACTATATGGCGACCCGCACCATTGTAGAATCTAGAATGGTCCATTAGATGTTGAACCGGTTGAATGCGGGCTCCACGCGGAACTTACGTGCGGTAGTCACGACGCGAAGGAAATTGGCAAGAGAGACCAGGACAGTGGACAGTGGACAGTGACCGTTGAACCGAAAGTGTCACGCCACTACGTTGGCGACGCATTCGCTGCTTCGAAAATTTCCCAATAATTAATGATTAAACAGGAATTCTAGCTAGGAAAAAAAAAATTTTTTCTTCATATTTCCAAAGCTTAAATATTCAAAAATATCCCTTAAAAGGATTTTTCGAAATTCGCATTATTTTAAAAGTCATAACCATTTTAATTTCGCGGTTTAGACATAATCTAACCAAAATCTAAATAGAAAAAAAAATTTAAACCCATTTTTCTCAAAACCACTTTTTTCGATACGGTTGACACGATATCTCAAGTTCTACTTAACCAATTTACTTGAAATTTGGTGTGGGCCTTCTCTATGCATTACTTTATCGCATGAACCAGAACTATAACAAAATTTTAATTTTTACTATTCTAAAAAAATTCGGGAAAGTCAAAAAAACTGATAAAAAAATGTCTTTTTTTTCAGACAGCCGCCATTTTGCGAAAAAAAAAATTATGACTTCTCCAAGGTTCATGCCATAGCAGCATTTGTTTGGATTAAAAATAAATTTGTTTTTTTTTCGATTACTAGGAGGGTTGCAATCGTGTCAACCAGGGCGCGCCATATTTTTGAGACACCCCGCTTAAACACCCTGTAACTTTTTGATTAACTAATTTTTTTAATTTTTTTCGTTTTTTTACGTATTCTTTAATGTTTAATAAATATTTGGTAAAATAATGGCTACAAAAATATATTGTTTTTTTTTTGCACCTGAAAAACACATACAGTTCATGCTTCTAGACTAGAATACCCCCTTAATGGAAAGTCCTCAATCATTTTGATACTTCGTAATCCTGTTTACTAACCTGTCAGGCGGTGTGATAAATCAATTGGAACTATTTTATTTATATTGCGTTTCAACGTTGTAAAAATACCCACATCTGTAATGCGGGATACTAGATCATTACGTCATGTCAGAGTCGCGAGCCGGTCTAGTATTATTTAGTAAGTTTATAACAGATTGCTGCCGGCATGTCTGGATCCGCGATTAATGAATGAGCTTTTTGTTTACGACCCAATCTAAGTCCCTAATATGTTTGTGTCCGGGCTACGGGCCCATACTGCAAGACGGCCTTGACGGGTTTTACTACGGCGGACTTAACTCTAGCCTTCAATTCGTTTTTTTTTTGTTCTCGTTAAAAAAACTTTAGACACGCCGGTGATGGGTATAAATGGCCGGGGAATATGTTTATGGTGTAAAATTTATGTGTTTGTGAACAGAACCTCCTCTTGGAGAGAATAATAATTGATCCTTTATTCCCGAACGAGAAGGCGGCTGATTTGCCGATCTTTCAAGGACAAATCGTAGTGCCGTGCTGTATATTGATGATGGTTTTTAACATTAACAATAGAAAGACCAGAGCCGTCATTTTGACGGCTGCCCGAAGTAATGTAACAATATAATGCTTTATAAATATTGGTGTGATTTTTTTTTAGATTTTATGATTTAACAACCGTTGCGGAGAGAGCATTCGATTTTATAAAAAACGTAACAAATTGATATTGAACACACATAATACGTGCTTAAAATTACCCTCAGGGCCTATATTATCTTTGGGGATGCTATGTGGAGGGTGTTTTAGGGAAAGGAAGGAGAGGAAGTTCTGGGAAAGAAAAAGGTGTGAGTTACGGACGAATGAATCCATCTCTTCCACTCAGGCAACGGGTTGAGGATGTCCTGCTGAAGAGGTCTAGATTAGATCTCCCTCAACAAGTGTTTCCCGACCCGGTTCGCTGCGCAATAGGTGGGCAAACCACATAGACCCAGACAAACCTCACCCAATTAACCAGGGCACCCCCGCCAAGTCACCAAACATAGAGAACTACTTGGAGTATACTATGGCAGAGGTGTTGGTTATCCAATAAATGGTTCCCGGGGTGGCGAAACCCATATCCGCCTCCCAATTTGAAAAAAGAGATCAGCCGTCAAAATGACGGTCGTAGTCTTTATAGGCATAGAGAAGTACCCGGTCTTTCTAGTGTTAAATGGTAAATTTGGATATATTCGTCCTTATGTTGTATTAGTTGGTCACAGCATTATCCCGAGGTTTCATCGGTTCGCAGTATGTCGCACACCTGCCGATTAGTAAGATAATAATTATTGAATATATTTTTATCGTGAGATATGGATATTTTGGGCACATGATAAATGTACCTTCTTAGGAAAATCATTAGTGTGGCCTGGTGGGATATTAACTTCCTGGAGTAATGACGTGAAATTTATATGACAAACGGCATTCATAAATTTCGTGTAAATTTTCAACGAAACTCCAAGGAGAATTAAAAAAGTTTCGCGATAGGAAACATTTATCTCTATGAAACTAATCAACTTAAAGGCTTGTTTTCGGTGTGACCCTATACAAAATGTAGGTTTAGTCGTAAATGATATTCGTTAAATTTCGCACAGCGGAAATGTCTACGAGAAAACTTTATAAAACAAAAGGCTGTATTACGTTTGTATCTTCCTAAATGCTTTTGACAAAGGAATGTGATTTACCGTAGGCATTATAAAAAGGGTAAACTTTTATCTCGGGAGATATTTTCGAGGAATTCCTATGATTAATTTTCTCCGATAAAACACACATTAGCAACTCGAAAAGCCGGTAATGAAAAGGCGATTGTTATTATCAAAACATCAATCAAAACTATAAAAATGTTAGATTTTAAATTTGTAATATGGCGACTGGGCATAAAAGTATTTTAAGCCGCCGCTACCCGAATTTCTACCGATTCCTTGCAAATCTCTCTTGAACATTTGAAGTTTTTAAGCTCTTAAAAAAATATGTGTTATTTTTTAAGATAATATCTATACATTCCCCACGCTGAAACGCAAATTATATGAAATTCACTCGTTAGAAAAAAATCGCAAAGTATGCTCCGAAAATTTTTATTTTCACGTCTGTCTTTATTATTTAGCAAGTTAAATGTATGAAAAAATTCACAGAGTTTCTTTTAATGTTGTTTTAGACAACCCCCACGAGATTTTTGCTCTATTCTAAACGAGTTGTGTTTTAATAAACATTTTCACAATATTCGCTTCAATTTTATCGTTTTAAATATTAGCGCGCTCTCTCCAACATTCGTAATTACATTTCTCTCCATCTTCTTCTTTTCGGGTGAGGATACGGCGCCTTAACGTTCCTCGTTAAATGATTCGTAAATGGTACGCAGGTATTAGTGTTTCTATTGCAATATACCTTGTATAAAAGACCATGTTTCGGCCCATGTATTTGTTTGCCTTTGATAAATAATATGTGGGTTTATTGGAATTTGATATAATATTTTGCTTGACCGTTTTCTTATCCCAAAGCACTCGAGAAAAATACGTCAATGGTAGTTTCATTTACGTTAAGCCTAATTAGAAATTTACGCCATTGATTGCGGAAAGTGCGACTTAGTGTTGGTTCGTATAAGATACAATATTTATTATTTATTAGATCTGGAGTCGTTTGCAGAGCATGATTGGTTTTTAAGGCGAAAGTGGAATTATTTTTTTAGATTAATCTTTACTGCGAATCGGTTTATATTACGAACACAAAAAAATATGATTTGTGTAAATTCACGCTTTTCCTATCGTTTCGCTTCGGTAGAATTAAAATTAAATTGTTAATTATTTTATAAATAATGTAAGCGTAAATTACAAAATTTTTTTTTAAATTTTTCATTAAAAATGCAGGATTTGATGAAAGTTACAACTTTAAAAATTTCATTATTACGGCTAAGATTATCTGCGACAATTTTCCTTGATGAACTTGTTTCTTTCTTATAAAATTTCCAACAAAATAAATTAAAATCACTTTTCGCGCTTGAAATCGAGCGTTTCTGGACTCCGTTTGCCAAGCGATTTTTATTCGTCCCGATATAAGACACAAAGAATATTCATACTTTTGGATTATGGCTTCCTCAAGCGTTTTTAGAAAATTCTAGCATCTAACTATATAATACTAGCTTTTCCCCGCGGCTTCGCTCGCATGGTATTACGGGAAATTACTGTAGCGGTTGAACTTATCAATTATCCCCCCTCCTCCCCACCCCCACCCCCTCCAGCATTCCATACATTCATTCCCTTACATTCAGTTTTCAAACATCTCGCCTACCACCTAAATTTCTTTAAGCTATAGCTCAAAGAAAAAAAATAGTAATCCAATTTTGTTCATTCGTTCGGAATTTATGCGCTTACAAACATTTCGGATGTTTATTTTTAATTAAATATTTGGAAGTTTGTTAATATAATAAAAAATTACACTTTTTATTATTCAGTCTTTATACCTAATCGTTACGAATTATATTTTTAATGTAGGAACTCTATCTGACATTGTTCCAAAACAGAAGCTTGTCCAAAAAAAACAAAACATATTCTAATATTTGAATTTCCTGGGGCAGTAGCTGACCAGGGAGCTGAGTACCTACCAGCTTAGAGCCCACAAATATATCAACATGGTTTCCATGGAAACGATTTTTTTCTGACGTTAGCAAAAACTCGCTTTTGTTAGCGACAGGAAACGTAAAACAAATAAAATATATTAATATTTATAATTTCATAACGCCAGAGCTTACCATCATATACAAAATATAGTCAGCGCATATAATTAAGCTTTCTATTGGTGAATGAATTTTGAAAGTCTTTTTATTGGTTAATGCCTGAAAAGGTCATAAACAAACTCGAGCAGTTTCGCATTTATAATATTAAGTATGGAAAGTATGGATAACAGGTTGTTATATATTTCAGGAAGGTATATTTGAAATCATTTATATTATATTATTTACACAACATTTCATATTATTAAGTAAAATATTGCTACTAAATAGGATTTTTCCGATTAACAAGTATTTGATTTGTTGATATTGATAATTGTATTTCTTTTCTTTGTTGATTCGGAAAATACTGTAGGTTGTGTATTTTACGATTATAAAATTTAGATTAAAAATTCGGTCTCATTTTTAATTTTTTTAAATTTCTTTGGAATGAGATTATAATATTTAAGGTTATATGATTTTTTAGACTAGTCGTTAATCAAACTACGTAAATACGTATGTTTTGCGGTAATCATTTAAAATACGAGATATTTGTCTTCATAGAAAGCTCAATTTAATGGTTCTTGGACGAAATTAATGACTTCCTATCAATAAATCATGGGTTTGTACAAATTTATGTTAGTTTCCGTAGATAATTCTTCCCTTATTTTTTGGGGCTATTAATCTTCTTTTAACAATGCTTAAATCTTGGACAAAACCAACTCTCTCATTATAAACGCAGCTAATAGTTAATTGGGTAGATCTCTCTCGTCGTATTTCCAAAGTCATAAATTGAATTCGGACTATTCGGATAACAGTCGCAAAATTCATTATTTTACGTGGCGTTATTTGTCGTTTTCTCACGTAACCAGACAATTGTCAAACATGTCGCAAACAAAGAATTATAAAAAATTCAACGCAAGTTGTTAATTAGAGTTTCTTTATTATATGGCTTAAGCAAAACTCACTTCTATTTTGCAGTCTATTTCTATTTTGTGAAAATAAACAAACTAGGTGAGGAGGAATTTATGACCAACACCCATACAACAACCTACAGTCCGCCTCGGAACAGGAAAACCTAGTGAGGAGGACTGAGAACAAACTACTTCACTCTATATTTTTTAATTTACCTTATATTGTATTATTATTTTACTTGATATTGTCATTAAATTAAATAATATTTATATATTCGTATATGTTCTAAAATATAATATGGATTTAAGAGGTGTTAAAATAAGAGGCGAGACGAACCAAGAGAGGCTAGAATATGCAAGAAGAGCCAAGAAAAGACAAGAAAGGGTGATAGGAAGTAAGAATGTGCAAGAAAGTCAAGATGCAAAAAGAACCAAGGCGAGCCAAGAAGAGACAAAAAGAAGGAAGGAAGATAAAAAAATGCTCATTCAATTCGTTTATTCCTGTCCATCCCATATTTCAATATTGGCTTATTAGGTTGCCATGCATACCGGTCGATTAAAATGCAATCTCCTTCCTCAAAGCACGCATTCTAACAACACTGCCCCCTTGGTGTACCGGGAAAGAAGTGCTCCTGTGGTGAGACAATTCTATCGTATCGTATATGTTCTAAAATATAAATTGAAAAGAGGGTGACAAGTCAAAGTAAAAGGTTTCTAATTTAAAATTTCTGCATTTTTTACCAGTGAGCTATGAATAGAGCTAAAAAATATGTCAATTTTATGCACACGTGTTTAATTAACCAATTTTATGCACACGTGTTTAATTAACCAATTTTATGCACACGTGTTTAATTAACCAATTTTATGCACACGTGTTTAATTAACCAATTTTATGCACACGTGTTTAATTAACCAATTTTATGCACACGTGTTTAATTAACCAATTTTATGCACACGTGTTTAATTAACCAATTTTATGCACACGTGTTTAATTAACCAATTTTATGCACACGTGTTTAATTAACCAATTTTATGCACACGTGTTTAATTAACCAATTTTATGCACACGTGTTTAATTAACCGATTTTTTTAAATTTTATAAATAAATTGTTCTTGTTTACAGTAGGTAAATTTTTACATAATTTATTTTAAGCATTGCGGTCGCTTAGTTCGATTGGCGGAACTGGTCGTGAATGATAATGGGCCTCCCTTCGACAAGGTGCTAACGATTACCTTTCGTGTTCTCTGATATTCTGACGATAACAATCGTCTTAATTTGTCATAACTCATAACATTCATAACTAACACAAACATGGAACTTAATAAAGGTGCTGTTTGGTTTGAATATTACGAATTAAAAGATGTTTCTGACAACAATTTAATGTTTCATACATCCGAAACGCTTCGATGACAATGCCTTTCTTTTTCTCGCTCGAAACAAAAAACCTCAAATTTTGTACTGTCCTGTTCCTTTTTTTCGAATAGTTTGAAACTGAATAGTGCTGGTTACTAAAATATAGGAATTTGATAAATAACATTACGATAGGAACCAATCATAATCTCATTTCAAAATCTAACTCCTCCGATGCCAATATCAATAGGAATTTTAAAGTATTTTTTTAAATATATTGTTTCACGACACCATCGGTTCCTTATGTTTTTGTTTTGCTCTCCGCCAATGGCAGATTAAGGCTTTAAACATTATGGTTGAATCTACATAAAGCCTGCTATAAATGCGTGTAAGCACATTATTGTGATATACTCTGCTTTGGTGTAGGTGGCAATCAATTCATTGGGAACCACAGGTATTCATTTAGGCCAGTGATTCCCTAAGTGGAGATCCGACGGGGGTCTACGTAGGGGTGATAAAGAAATGGGGTTCACAAGTTCAAAGTGATCCACGAACTGGTTTCGATTGAGACCCATTCCGTGCCCCATATCCATATCCCATCCCATCCCCCGTCTCATATCCCATTACGCCCCCTCCATAACAGAGTGACTAGCGTACAGTTTAGCATCAGAACGCCCAGCTAGGCAAAGGGGGGAGGGGGCGTAATGGGATATGGGTGTACTGTACTGGGGTGGGAACATATCCCCCCCCCATCCATATCCCATTACGCCCCCTCCGTTGAGGCAAATATAATCTCGAATGCTGGTCCATTTCGCCCCCGTTTGAAAAGTCGTAGATCCGGTACTGCTCCGTTTTTACAGACCATACCTCGCCATTCAATATTCAGTACAACGCGTGTCGAGTTTTGGGAATATGGTAGAAATTGACCAGCAGGGGGTCCACCGTGACCAGTAAAATTTTGAAAGTGGTCTACGAGAAAAAAAAGTTTGGGAATCTCTGATTTAGGCCATTCCGCTCCTGTTCTTACCCGTTGAAGTGACTAGAGGCGATCCCGTCAATTCCCATATAATATTTTTTTTGATGAATGAATGTTATTATACAATTAATCACAAAATGTTAAGTGACAGATTCTGGATGGTGGTCTTTCACCGGGGCGATACTGAGAGTACCACTCAAACGTGTAGACGAGCCATTGGAAATTTATTTCCATGAAATATCAACAATTTCTTGAAAATTAGTCCTTCAAATACTCCGATAGCACTTTCTCCCGTTTAGATAATAAAGCTTTAACGTTTCAGATTCTTTTAAGTTACGTGATGTGAAAAACCGTTCCATTTAACGTTTTCCCTTCCCACTTTTGAACCAGTCTAGACTCCAGACGAGATGCGTCAGAACTTATTGAAACGGATGGGCTCATCCCTCGAGACGGGTTTGCTTAAAATAAATAAAAGGACGTACCTTAATTATCTTTACAATGTTTTCACGAGTTCTCTGTCGGTTTAAGAGACTACGTTTTGAAAAATATAACTAACTAGCTGGTTTCTGGCATGCGTTGCAATGCTATATTCAAATAAACAAAAAAATCCTGCATGTCCTTTCCAATGCGTCCCCGTTCCCCTTCCACCTTCCCCGCCTTCTCTCTCCCCTATCCCGCTCTCCCGTCCCGCCAACCCTCCTCCCGCGTTCCATATATTCAGTCCCAGTACATTCAGTTTTCAAACAGCTTGCGTGCCACCTATTACAATTTATTTAATTCAAATTTTCATTTGCATGTATTACAAATATTTATTTTTGTATAATATAAGAAAAATCAAATATTATGAGAACAACTAATCAAATTTGGTACTTGTCGTAGGTCCTATTTAAAATATTTATAGTTCGATTCAAATTATTATGTAAGTACTTCAAATGAATTCATTAATTTAAAGAGTTTTGAAAATTGAATTTTGTCTTAACAATCATTGTTTTGCAAAATGTCATTCTCAAATTGTTGACAATTTTGCAAAAATTTTGTGACGATTAAAAAACTTTTCGGATGTATTGTCATGTAGTTGTAATAATCTATAAACCTTCGAGGGGCTCAAAGAAGGTATGTTGAAAGTTTCAAACATTTTCTACGCTTAATATAGCAATATAAATATAAGCATTTCGCTAATCCCCAAACACATTCACAAATAATAATGTACATTAATTGTTTAAATAAAAGCTTCACACAACTCTGCATACATCACCTTATATAAGCGAGTGCGAACACGCCAGCTTTTTTATTAACCGTGCTTTTGTCAGGGCAAATACAGACTTTTTTTTACATTGACTTCACACAGGAGTCCCTGAGGAAAAATAATTTTCTTCAGGGCCTTTGTCACCTTTGAAGATGCTGTGCGGACAATATTTTTAAGGAGAGGAAGGAGCTCCCATAGAGACCGGCAAATCATCTCACAGCCGAGCTGTTGAACTCAGGAACGAGTCGTAGAAGCGACCCGTTCTCATGTGACAAATTTAAGGCCTCTGTAAATGTTGGGCGCGCGTTTGTCGTGTTTCTATGCACCTTTGCCAAAGTGATTAATGACGCTATTTCCTCGGAGCATATTCCATTTTAGTACCGGTAGAACAAGGACAGCATACCTACCTGATGCCTGTGCTCTAAGATTTCAATCCGCTTGTCGAGAAAGGGTAATCTATCAAACGGACCGCCCGTTTTCGCTTAGAGTCGGGGGTGTTTTTCAGGTATTTTGGGGCTCAGACTGGAGATGGCTGTCCAACAGTGGGGCGCACTTGCGATTTGTATAGGGGCATTGGTTGTGTACTATTTAAGTATCTGCGGGCCCTGTACAGTATACAGTAAACTCAACTTCTGAGATGCCATCTCTCTATATTTCTATAAAAAATTTAGTAAAATAATTTTTCTATTGTTTTTCATTTACTCACAAATAATTGCCCAAGTTGCCTCTAAAATCATGAAACAGTAACATCTTTAATGGCCTATATCTTATAATTTAAAGCAAAAATAAATAAAGAAGCTCATTTCCGTACTAGACATTTAATATACCTTTTGATTACAAAAATATTTTTTCAGTTTGGTTGGATATTTTGATCTCAAATCCAAATCTAAGATTTGTATGAAACTGGCCGAAACGGGCCGCGTATACGTTCCTCTTAACTGATCTGGTAAGACAGCCGAAAGCAACATAAAACTATTTTTACTAACAACATCTGTCAAGTGATGTTAAAACTACACGTGTAATCCTATACACCTCATAATCCAAATTAGCAATTTTTTTCATTCATCCAATTACCTAAATGAATTTGGGATCATTTTCAGTAATCTAGGATCTAAGTAACTTTGGTTGTGTTTCGTGATTGCCGCCTCGCACATACTGCCAACGTGTCATTACTAAGGTTCCCCCTGGTGTCGGGTGTGTTGTACGAATATAAATAGAAACACCAGAAGAAAAATACCATTAAAATTAATGTCGCTGCGAAATATAGTTCCTTAATTGGACGCCTGTCAAAAGCATTAGATCAGAGTGGAATTATTTTAACGTCGCTCTCATTGAAATAAAACACCCAGGATGAACTCACACATCGCACAATTGCCGTAGAGATTTGTGTATGTTGAAGGAGACAATATTACTAATAAATGTGAAATAGAACAAAACGGAAAAAAAATTGTTGCCGTTACTTTTTGATTTTTCTATGTCTTGTTCTGTTTAATTTTTCGTTAAGATTTGTTAGTATTTTACCTTCAAATTCCATGATATATTACATTAACTGGTAAAACCTTCAAAAGTTATTTTTTTTACTATTTACATCTGTTTTTAAATGCCTTTTAAAGCTTAAAAAATGGTTTGACTGAGGATTTAACCTTCTCATCCAGGAACTGGAGTCAACCACGCTTCCAACTAAGCCAAATGCCGAATGGATAAGAAAGACATTTATTTCGTACAATAAATGCTGTAAATGTCATCGAACTTCATCACCAAATATTGTGAACAGCATTGTCATTGATAACGAGTCTACCTGCCGTCTTTCAGTTTTCTTCCCGCCGAGTTTCAGTTCGACCAGATGCCGGGAAGTGGGCTAATTTCCATTTTTCATTCAATCAAGAAAACAAAAGTGAAGTTCAAACATATGATTTTATAAAAAAAAATTGTTCCAATTAAATTTTTTATGTTGAATTTTGTTTGTTGAAATATTTTTCGTTAAAACTTAAGGCGGCACCCTTGAAACTCACGGCGCTGAAAAGAAGATGGAGAGATATGTAATTACGAATGTTGGACAGAGCGCGCTAATATTTTAATTCGTAAAATAGCAGCGAAAATTGCGAAAAAGCTTAATAAAACATGACTCGTTTAAAATAGAGCAAAAATCTCGTGGAACGTATCTTAAGTATTATTTAAAGAAACATTGTGAATTTTTTCACATATAACTTGTAAAATAAAAGAAATAGACTTGTTTAAAATAATTTTCGGAGTATACTTTGTGATTTTTTTCTATCGAGTGAATTTCATATAATTTGCGTTTCGGCGTGGAACGTATCTAGATATTATCTTAAAAAATAACATATACTTTTTTTAAGAGCTTAAAAACTTCAAATGTTTAAGGGAGATATGTAAGAAACCGGTCGAAATACGAATAGTAGACCCTTAAGTATACATTTTATGGAGGAAAGAATTGTATTTTTAAAAGGAATATAAACGCTAGAAATATTTCGATTCTCATGCCTACAAAATTTAAAATCGCGCGTCGTATTTGCACGAGGCAAGTGATCGGAAAAGTGGATTTATTTATTATGTGCATAATTTTATAACAATGAAAAAAAGTTAGAACATACAAACAAAAATAGTCTTAGCCATAAAGGGGTATTTTTAAAAATTGTTTCGCAGTTAAGTCATGAAAAAAAAAATTTTTAATGGTTTACGCTTATATTTTTTGTTATGTAAATAATAATTTAATTGTAAGTCCAATACATAGAAAGGCTAGTAAAAGCTTCAATTTATCCGTAGCATATTTTTTGATGTTCATAATGTTAACCGATTCATCGTAAAGATGAATTTAAATAGGATTTTACGTATAGCTTCATCTTAAAACAGATTTTAGAGACTGCAATGTTAAATTACACGCGTTAGCATGGGGGATTTTTTCAATTCTCAAAACGTCATCTTGGGACTTCTCTATCATTGGTCGTCACACACAAAGTTTTCACGTCGTAGGTTTGTCCATTCGGCTTGGAATAATTTGGCCAATTTCTATGCGAATATCTCAGCGTCCAGTTCTCGTGTTTTCTTGTTATATCTCTTTTTCCCACATTAAATTAATGTTGCCGGCGTTTGATGTGACCTTGTAGTTGGGGCCGCTGTTTTGACCGGTCTCCATGTGAGAATACACCTAGGCATATCATCGTGTTCTGCAAAGTATCTTATAAAGTCAAAATTAATAAAATACTTAATTTTAACCACTTTTTTTGTTTAAAAACCTAAGACGTTTCGTAAGCAATGACTTCGTCAGTGTTTACTTAAGACTAAATTTTATTGTTATAACAGGCTGAAACCGGTTACGGTCTCAAATAAATTAAGGGAAAAAGTTGTATATTTGTTTCATTATTTTATCCCGCGACTTCACCCGAATGGTATTAGATGGAAATACCACTGTTACATTCATTCATTCATTTGTTCATTCACTCACTCACTTACTCACTCACTCATTCATTCATTCGAATGGTTTAGCAATGCATATGAATCATACCTATCTGGTACCCGGCATGCGTTGCGATACCATTCAAAGAAATAAATTGATTCTCCCTGCATGTCCTATCCCGTGCGTCCCCGTTACCTTCCACCTGCCTTCCCCCTCCCTAGTCTCTTCGCTCTCCGCTAACCCCACCTTCCCCCTGCTTTTCCACCCTGCCGCTAAAATATATGAAATACACACATTTTCATTTATACAAATTTCATAACGCCAGAGCTTACCATTATATACAGCCTATGTTACTCGCTGATAATGTAGTTTTCTATTTGTTGAAGAATTTTTAAAATCGGTTTAGTGGTTTAGGCGCGAAAGCGTAACAAACAAACACTCACTTTCGCATTTATGATATTATATATAAATATAGATAATGGAGTTCCACCACGAATTATCAGTATCAAAAATAAATCATGTCTATTTTTGCATGATTTTAAAGTTCTACGAAATTTTGCCAAGTTTTCTTTAATCACTTTTCCTGTATTTAATAAAATGATAAATTTTGGAATCTCAATAATTAAAATAAAACTAATGAATCCTTGATATTAGTAGGTTCGTCTCGTCATGACAATCAAGCGTATTTAATTACAAGCAAACTCAAAGTCTCAATGTTCAAATCAATTCTAGAAATACTTGTGTCGGCTCCGTGAATTTACAGAATGTAGCCTTGAACGCCTCAATTTAATTTGAAGCTCGTTCTCGGATCACTGGGTCAAGGTTCACAGAACAAGCTGTCTTAGTTCTGTGTTTATTACCGCTATCTCAATAATTATTAATTTTTGCTTCATTTAACGCGGTGTTTCTCAAACTCTTGAATAGAGAACTCCAGTCCAATTTTTTTTTTTGAGTAATGACCTTCTAACTTAAATAACTGCATATTTATTTTTATTTTAATAGTTAGTTTTAATAGTTAAAATAAATGTCAAAGTTTTAATTTTTCAAGATCCTCCGAAAACCACCGAATCTAGTGTGACGTCATCATGACCAACCGAAGTATGAATTTAGTAGACAACTGGAAACAGCTGATCGTCGCCCGCCATTTTGAATTTCAGCATTGGAGCGTTTTACTGGGCGTTATGATCGTTTTTTGTACAGTTAAAGTTTTTGAATATTTTAAATAATATAGATAAACTAATAGAGATAATTTATTTTTGATACTGAATTATTTAGGCCTAAATAATGTTTCAATAAAAACAAAAACTATTATATGTCCAAATCTCTTTATAGAGGTTTATACCAATAACACGGAATGTCGAACGGCTTGCGCCTTACATCTATTGATTTCTATAGAACGTTGACCCAGGTGACGCGGCGCGGTGACGTCACGCCGCCAAAATCCAGCAACACCAACTTGACAGGGTGTTTTAATGACACGTTTTAAAATGGACTTTTTAATATTTTTTAAAAACTCGACGTTAAATATTATGTAATAAAACTTGTATATTCAGAATCAGCGTATATTGGTCTATATGAACATATTTTTTTAAAGCCATAATATTTTTCACTGGAGTTCTCTATTATGCTAAATAATCTCCAGTGCCAGTGTGCATCACTTCGTTTTGATAATTGCGTAACTAATTATGATCTATTTTTAAATCGGATTGTTAAAGTAAGTCCAACACGCGCGACAATACCTTGTCTTGCTGTCTTCTGTCTTGCGTTGCGGTCTATGTCTCGTCTCGGTAGCGAACTGAACGTATACGTTCAACCTCAAATCATGTAGAGATTTCAGTCTCCTGTCCCGGTCTCCGGTC
Organism: Glyphotaelius pellucidus; assembly: GCA_936435175.1. NCBI lineage: Eukaryota > Metazoa > Arthropoda > Insecta > Trichoptera > Limnephilidae > Glyphotaelius > Glyphotaelius pellucidus. The sequence continues at coordinate 41,125,620 of OW386543.1, forward strand.
TCTTAGTATCGTCCTGGTGAAATCCACCATACAGAATCGAAATGTTGCTTGAAATGTGTTTAGGCCTTGGTAACCAGAAGAGCTATTCTCTATCTTTTGTGAGAACGAGATCCTTTTCCCGCGAGATATCCTATCAGATTTGTGTAATTTTGTACTGCTGTTATTTGCTTTTTTCTGTCGGCCGATATTATAATTTCAGCTGTGTGATGTCACGTATTTTAGTTTGGGTCGTTTTAAACACGAATTCCTGCAAGTATGCGTGATTATTTATTCATTTAACAGCTGTAGAAAATCACAAATCTGACAGGACATCTCGCGGAAGAACGATCTCGTTCTCACAAAAGATAGAGAATAGCTCTTTTGGTTCAATGCACTCAAATTTGATTTTGAATTTAAGTGTATTTTTCAAAATTGTAACTGATTTTGTCACCAATTCAGACAAGCGATGAAGTATACGTTAAAAACCTACACATAAAATTTTATTTTTAACAGAAAATTATTTTAATAGAATTTTACAAATTGGAATTCACTTTACACGGGTTTGTGCTAATATCATCACTACAGAAAATGGAAAAGAATTTTGCTATTTTCACGCTTTCCTATTTACCTCATAACATGATTCCTCATTGTCACTCTTTAAGAGTGCAGTTTCTCGATAAACCTTTGGACGGTTGTCAGTTTTTCCATTTAAAAAAAGATCGGCAAAAATGTTTTCGACTTCCCGAAAATCGTTAAATTTGCTTAATTTGTACTGCAAATCGATTGTTCATTTTAAACATTAAATAACTTGACTGAAATTTTTAAAAGCGCATAAATAATTTAGTCGCCTCTCTGCATCTTGCAGAAAATAAATTGCGGTTTTCTCAATCGTTTAAGTAATAAATTCTCTTGTCAATTGTCAATCAAACATCAAATTGGATGTTTCCTCCGACTTATCGTTTCCTCTCATTGTGTTAATTGTGTGAATTCCTTAGTTAACCCTCGCCTCTCCATCTTCTCCGTGTTCACAACATTATGTTGTTATTGCTGACTTAATTTTGCCGATTGAATCTCGCCAAGCAAACTTCTCAGACATTGATGAATTTATTATCCGCTATCTTATCCAATAGTAAAACAAACCTGCCAACGGTGTTGACGTTGATAAAATAAATTAGTTTATTTGTGTAATACGAATGAAATAAAGTAATTTTGCGGTAGCGCTCCTTGGCAGAAAGGCAAAAGGGTTTAGAATTTCTGAGCAAATTAAAAATAATTACTTTACTGTGTATTAATCAAATACAATGTTGATAGTCATTTCGTTCTCTAACATAATATATACCTACTGTCAATGTGGGCGACGGCCATTCAGAATCGATATAAATATGATATAATATGAATATGTACTGTTACTGTTGTCTATTGTTTCTTTAGATGGTGTTATTGTGTACATTTCTATTTTTAACCTCACGAGGACAAGCTTATGTTGTGGTCAATAATTTGATAACATAATAAAAATAACAATAATTTGATAACATAATAAAATAAATTATTGATGGAACAATATTTTACCTTAATGTTTCTTACAAATAATTGTTACCTTCAAAGCTGAAGGAAACTAATACATTATAATGAAGTAAACATGTAGGGTGCCCATGTGTTAATATTACATTTAAATAATATGTATTGTATTATGGCATTAACTTAAAAAAGAACATTGGAGGTTATCCACCACTTACCCGCCCTGGTATAAGTAACAGATGGTTACTCCTTCAAGGCTCTCGCAAGGACTCTAATTTTTTCGAAAGAACGAAGCTACATTTAGTTTATAACGAATCTAGACCTCCAAAAAAGAACAAAGAATAAAAATGAAATAAAAAATATATTAATTACAATTTTAATGTAGATAAGGACGGAGATAAAAAAAATGTTGGCAACCTCGGCCAACCCAAATAATTCAACTTTTCCCAAAAGAAAATTTAGTTTGAATTGCCACAAAGTTCGGAACAAAGCCAATTCTAGTACTAGTAGTACGAAAAATTGGCTTGTGTTCTTTCTGCAATAATAATATTATTAAAAAATCTACAAATGTACATGTGGCGATAAGTTTATGTAGCTGTTTAACATTCAAGGCATTACTTTCCTTATAAAGTAATTGAGTTGGATATCTAAATTTTTACTTGAACGTATCTTTAAGGGCAATAATTAGTGGTTCTGTATTAGTCTTTAGACAGAATCCCCAGCACACTATATTATAAGAAAGTGAAGACTGCATTATTGCAAGATAAACAATTTTTAATTTTTCCTTGTCTAGTATTTAAAAAAATATGAGTAAGTAAACTCCTAGTATTATTTAACAGCATGATCGTTCCTTCTCAAAAATATATCAATTTGAAAATCTAGGAATTTTAAGTTGTCAACATTTTCTAAGGAGTTGCAGTTACATGTTTGCAAAAAATTGTCCATATTCAAGTTAAATATTTGGTTTGTTGTATATTCAAAGTAAAAATACTAAAATTCAGCCAATTATTTACTACCCTTAAACCTCTATCATACGTACGAGTATTTGTCAAAGATTTCCCTTAAGTTTTGCTGTCTTGTTATGAAAAGCTCAGTACTTGCAAGTGCGCCCCACGGTTGAATTTGGCAGCCACCTGGAGCTCCAAAATACCTAAAAAAACCCTTGTCTCTGTGCAGAAACGGGCGGTCCGATTGATAGACTCTCCTAACCTAACAAACGGATTGCAATCTTTAGAGCACAGGCGTCAGGTGGGAATACTGTCCTTGTTCTACCGGTATTACAACGGAAGATGCTCCGAGGAACTAGCGTCATTGATCCCTTCGGCACCGATGCATAGTCGGGAAACACGCCAAACACGCGCCCAACATTTGTACACGGTTGACATTAGTCACATGAGAACGGGTCGTTTCTACGACTCGTTCTTGAGTTCAACAGCTCGGCTATGGAACGATTTGCCGGCCTCTGTGTTTCCTCCCTCCTACAACATGGGTCTCTTCAAGACCCATGTTCACTCCTTCCTCTCCTCAAAAACACCCTCCACACAGCATCTTCAAAGATGATTGGCCCTGAGGGAAATTATTTTCCTCAGGGCCTCTTGTGTGGAGTTAATGTAAAAGTACTTCTAAACGGTTCCATGACAAATCAGAAAACTTTTGAAAAGTGACTAAACCATCCTCTTCCCTTTCTCTTCCTAACACAACGTTCCCCCGCTTAGGTGTTTGTGTATCCTTTCACCGTCCACTACTGTTAGCAACAATAGCAACACTCCAATATAAATATTTTTAAGGTAAACTTCAGTTTTTATCTGCCATGTCTACTTTTATTTAGCGCCCTTATATTATTTATTATTGTTGTTTACCTGCATTTGAGATACTTAGAAGTCCCAATTATTATTCTGAATAATTATTCTGGGTTGGGTTTCGGGCATGTTATTTATACATTATGCATCAAAACAGGAAACGTTATTTGTTAGGGAATCTATTGGAGGACCACCCTCTTAAGATGTTTACAAAACAAGATGATTTCACAATAACACTCCCTTTGTGCTTTAGGGACTTATTTACTAAAAAAGATTTTTTAATATATTTTTTTGATAAAAAGGAATATTGATCGTTTACGAAATATTATGTTACAACAACTCCCATAATTCAGCCAAATTTGTGTGTATAGGAATGTGTTACATTATTTTTGTTATTTGTTTATTTATGTTATATTTGTTTGTATAGTTATAATAATAATAATAATAATTCCAGGCTGTGGGGGGGATAGTGCAATCCCACACGTCCCATATGATTGTACATATTTATATAATATATTTTATAACATGTTTTAAAACAACAGATTTTTTTTTTTAAACAGAATAGGAAAAAAAACAAAATAAAGTATACATATAAAAATTAAATATAAAAAAATAAATAAGTAATCAATTCTATTCTTCAAGCTCGGGCCCAGCGCTCACTCAGGAGTGGGGTTTGGTGCTCTGGTTATAGTGTTCAAATTTATATTTTCGGTGTGTTTTTAACGTGCGATTTTAAATTCTTGATTTTTTTTTTAAATATTCTTTTCTCTTATTGATTCTTTCTAGTAATTAATTTAAAATACATTATTTATAATCGTATGGCCGTATTTTTTTTCTAAACTTCGGAATATTTAACTTAAAAGATATAAATAAATTTAAAACAAAAAATTTCACTTACGACCCTTTTCTACGGGATGTGAGATATATTGCTTTGAATATCGGAAATGTCATTTTGGTACAAGAGTTAGACCCGTAGAATTTTTTGCTTAAACCTACTCTTTTTCATAGCACGATAGATTTTCTTATGAAGCTTTTGATAAGGTCGAGTAATAAAAATATCCCGAAAGAATAAAATAAAAGACGAAAATACCGAGGAATCTTGTACCTGCGATTTTCGTTTTTCTCTCTAAATACTTCGTGGTTTTCATTCACATAATATGTAAAATATTTGTAAGGGCTCTGAGAATATGATTTATTTCATCCGAGGTGCCCACGTAAACGGTCGTAACGACGAAGAGGGTTTTTATTATGATTCAGGCTCAGGTTTGTAAAGGCTGTTTACTTTAAAAGTTTATCACAGGAACAGTGTTGTAGGTTATCTAAACTGATTAAAAAGAAAGCAAATCAAGAAGCCGCCTGAACACACAAACAAGCCACAAACAAAAAATGGCGAAACAATAAACAAGGAAACCAGCGTTAGAAGGGTGTGTCCCATTTACTGTATTTAAATGAGGGTGTTTATTGCTAATAATGGAGGCGTAGGGTATTGGTTTGTAAAGACTTTTTTTTTAAATAGACGAGTTTAGGTAAAGGACATATTTAATTAAATATTTCTTAAACTAGTTGTGTTCCGATGAAAATAAAAATTCTTTAAAATTTTTATGTGTGCACTTTTCTGTCACTGTTAAATGCTCTGAAATAAAAGAAATACGTTTTAGGGGTCGAAAAATAGGGGTAATTTAACAAAATGTGAATACCGTTAAAAATGTGTGGAAGATTAAAGTTTATTTTTCGATTTCTGATCATTTTACTAGAAATCTGTAAATTAATATTTTCATTCATAATAATTGATTTAAAAAACCGCGCATTGAACTGTTCCAACCGGCTACTACGTCATCGTAACATGAAACCGCCACCGGCTGACCAGACGGCTGTCAACAACGTTGCCCGGCGTGACGTCAACACCGCCGAATTTACGATGAAAAACTAACATGTCGTTTTGGCGGCAAATCCAAAGCGGTACATATTAAATCGTTTTTATAGAAAATTTATTTGTCAACATAAAAATAAAGTAAATAAACCTTTAATATTTTTATTATTCATTATTTTAACTTTATGAGTAAAACCTCAAACTGTAATATTTAATTAAATGAAGACATTATGAGCGAAACTCAATCGAAAATCTGGAAACAGAAAAATCAGAAAAAGATATTGGCACCTCTGGGACTCGAACCCAGGACCTCCCTACTTTCCGGGTTGGGGCTCTTATCCACTGAGCTAAGGTGTCGATATCCAATTCGGTCACTTTTAACTGTACCATACTTCGACTAAGAACCACCCATATTATCTTCATTTTTCTTTTTTTTTTTTTTGGTTTAAGGCAATTCATTTTTCTTAACGCATATTTTTATTGGCTGCCATCTTTATGAATGATTGCAAGATTCAACTCGAACTAAATGCAATCTAGATGGTGTCTGGATAAATTATTATCCATTTTATTTAATGTGCGACATCTATTGACTCTTCTGCAAGTCTGGGATGAATATTATTATTTATTATTTTAACTTTATGAGTAAAACCTCAAACTGTAATATTTAATTAAATGAAGACATTATGAGCGAAACTCAATCGAAAATCTGGAAACAGAAAAATCAGAAAAAGATATTGGCACCTCTGGGACTCGAACCCAGGACCTCCCTACTTTCCGGGTTGGGAATTTAATATTTTTATTATTTTCGATAATAAAAAAAAAAACGTTGAAAATACCCTATTAATAGTTAAGCCTCCCTCCGTAAGACAGATGACGAGGCATGAAAACATAAGGCGATAAAAAAAATTAATTCAATCCTAGGTTTTTCTATTATCGCTTTTTGTCCGTTTCCCGAGATTACCTCTTATCCGTCTGTTCTCTCATTGCAATCCTTCTCCGGCGCAATATTGCATTTCTCCGGCTTGCAATGGCAATGGCGCCGCGCGCGCGAGGAGGAATGGGTATTGGTGCCATAAACCGTAATGAGAGTGCAATTTTTCTATTCCCTCCGCGCTGACGACTCTCGTTTGGGTGAGAATTGCCTCCGAGGAGACGCGGCTAATTCCTTCATCAACTGGGGCGGGCTGTATTACACGGGGAGACTCGTGGGTATATTATTATTTCATTCCCCCCTACTTAGAGTGAGAATGCAAGAATTTTTTCAAGGGAGTGACGCCGAGACATATTTCTTAACGTGCGTGCAGCTGTTTCTGATCTTAATATATTTTTATTTACCAGCCTCCGTTTGATATATTTTTATTTACCAGCCAGCGTTTGATCATGCAAAAGTGCACGCCACTTGGCGAAACTGACATCATCTTGCTCTCTGAAACGAGATGCAAACTTTATGAATTTGTATTTATTGTTTTATACCATTGAATGTAATTATTATTTTAATTAATACTCGGAGTTTTCGAAATCAAATGTAAACAGTGACCTTCCTCTTGTTTTGAAGTTCACACGTGCAAAATTTCATCAACCTCGACAAAAAACTGTAGATTTGCATAAAAATCAAATCCACACCGCCCGCTTGCCCGCCCGCTCGTCCACCACATACAGACATTCTATATATATTTCAATCAATTTACACAAAACCTTGACAAATTATATACCTAAAACCTTCGTCATATATCACTCTATATATTGGTGAAAACCGCATGAAAATCCGTTCTGTAGTTTTTGAGATTATCGCTAACAGACAGACAGACAGATGCGGCGGAGGACTTTGTTTTATAATATGTAGAGATTAATTTATGTTTTGATGTATAAAATTAAATGTTGGTTTCGAACTCAATCATCTGAATCCAGAGCCAAAAAGCCAACAGCCCTTCTGTGGAGGTCCTTACAGAAAGATAAAGTATGATTAAGGGTTACATTTTTTCTTTAATTTTATTATTCTCTGCCTAGTATCTTTTCCTTGAACCACCACCTACTTCCTCCCAGCTCATTTAATGTTTCCAATTTTTGGCAGTATGCCAGATTTTTAGGTTGTGTGTTGTATTTGTTTGTTTATTTGACGCGTTTGCTCGTACTTAAGTTTCTCTGGTTTAGTGGTAACTTTTTGGGAATTATCCCCAAAAATATTTGTCTACTCCCTTATACCTCCTAGATTTAAAATAAAGAATAAAACTGGTTTCACATAGGCAGAGAAGATTAACCTACATACAATTCTGTGTCGGCACACACCCCTTGCTTCATTCACATTCACATTCTTATATCGTCTCATCTGACTCCCGAGATAGCCCAACTCAAGTAATTTATTCACTTTTTTGCGACATATCGTTCTCGGGCGTCCCGATTTCTTTTTCCGTTGACTTTTGCATCGTAGGATAACCTTACACGCCATTCTTTTTCATTCGCTGTACATGCCCAAATCATCTAACACTTATACCAGCCTTACATTATTTGCGCATTTCCATATTTTTAATACGGTCACACAAACTTTTACCATAGGTAAACGGGCACGAAGGAGATTCATTTTCATAATATCTACCAAGTACCGATACTGACAAACTTAATTATTGTAAGAATATAGTACACTGTAGGAAAGTATAGGATAATAAAAACGATAAATTACGTAACAAATAAATGATATTATCTCAAATCAATGTTTGTAGTGTTTTATTTCTGCGTTTCTCGTGTTTTGGCAATATACCCCGGTTCTCCGAAAATTTTGACTCCCCTTTCCCCTTTGTATCTTTATTTTATCTTAATAGCTAAATACATTAACTAATAAAATTATTTTTCTTTTATTTCAGTGGTGTTCATATGACTGTAATGCTGGCCCCAGTGACGTCCCCCGCCCTCCGGCCCTGCGGTGAAGTGACCGCGGGCCCGCACAGCGCCGCCCCTGGAGAGTGATTGCCCCCAAACCTAATACTACACCAACAAACACTTAAGCCACCGCTAAGCGCAGACTAAGCTAAACCTACACATATGGAGCACAACGAAGTGCAATCATGTAAGATCTCAATACATCGATACATTTGAATTCCGATGAATTTATCGACGGTAAAACCTTCTCGTACTCTTTACTCTATTGTTTTGAACACTCCTTTCTAATTCGTAAGTTTTTCTACTGAACATAAAATAAGTGTTGCTTCGTTTTATTTCATCGCAAGTGAAAAACTGACAAGTTTTCAGTTGTTTTAAGTTATTTCATTACATATCATTAATGTATGTTAAGTATTACATTGTTTTATAATAAGTTAACTAAAATAAACATCAAAGTGAGATTTAGATAATTCTTCGATAAACCTTTTTCCGATACTTTGCAGTAGTGACTAGTGACAAGTAGACAAGTTACTGTAAATTAATGGTTCTGTGGATTTTGTGACGTTGTTGTTTGTGTTAAGTTCTTTGAAGTGGAATATTATTTGGCGCTAAAATACGCCAAAACAAACAAGTGTGTTAGCCCTGTGAAGTGAAAACTCCGTTGGCTTCTCGTGTTTTTTGGATTTTCTAAGGATTTTGCTCCACACACGTCTCGATAAGGTATGTAAATAATTTATTGTTCTCTTTTGCGCACATTTTCCCTAAGGGTCGTCAGTATAAAAGATTCATTGTTGTTTTTACATTTTACCTGGCAAATGTAAGCTTTGAATCCATTCCAACAATATATTTTTACCGATCATTGTCTTATAAAGCGCCTTTGTACCACATCAACAAAACATGGTCTATTAAGTTATTGAACTTTTACTCTACATACGTTATTCAAAATGAAACAAAATATTCATAAATGTCGTTGCACTTATTTATTCTCAATTTATGTGGTAATCATGTTCTTCGATTCGATACAAACCGCCGCTCGACTGGTTCATTAGCTATCCTAAAAATAGAAAACACATAGTGGAACTAAATAAATGCTACAGTGATCCGGAAGAAATCAAGTATGGTGTCCCTCAAGGTAGTGTCCTTGGTCCTCTTCTATTTCGATTACCGCCGTTTTTGTGAAATTGGCGGACTTCAAGGGCGCTGTACAAATTTAAAATATATTTCTACAATCTTACCTCTAACTACAAACTAGACAAACCATTATAACAACTTGTGACTAAAAATTGCATCTACCGGTTCATCGATCACATGTACAACGCATTTGACCTTTGAACGCGATGCTGCGTAAAAATGTAGACATATATTGTTTTATTTATAATCTGTAGAGGCAGGAAATATACAGGACCATTCTTACCTGGGAGGTCACTTGGATTAACACTGTTCTTTGTCCATTTAGATTTAGAAATTTAGATACAGTTCTTACGCAGAGGACATAATTGGGAACACATATTATTTAATCCTCAAAAATATTTTAATAAAAATGTAAAATATGTTCTTTAATGATCGTTTTGGGGAAAGTAAAAGCAAAATTTTATTATGGGCGGCACAACAGTACAAATATTTGATCAGAATATTTATCTTCTTAAATGTTATTCGTCCCTCGGTAAGAGACAGATTGATGTGTTGTTTACAATCATCGAATATCATTAATTTATCGCCCAACAATTGAATTTGGGAGCTACTTTGGGTTGGAACTCCCTAAAACCTACAATCATTCTTTGCGAAGGAGGGTGGTCCGTCTGCTTGACAGACCGATTGCCATTTGTAATGTACGGAAGCAATGTTTGTATGCTGAGTCTGTTATGTAGGAATTTCAATGGAGCCTGCTCGAAGGAGCTAGCGGTATTGAATCCCCGTGCACCGGTGCACGATTGAAACTCGACGGATATGAGCGGAACACATGTTCACGGTAGTTGATGACGACTTCATGAGAACGGGTCTCTCTCTGAATATTTCAATGTGGTACATACTGGGAACTTTATTCTCCAGTACTACAGAATCCTTATTGAAAGACTTAGATTCTTTATAACACAGTGGCTATTTATTGACGTATTGTAATTAATACAAAATGAAACAAGTTCTTTATTTAAAACCACTTTATTTTCATTTATATTCGTCGACCGGTTTCGGTTGATCTCAATCTTCTTCGAGACAGTAAACATATAAACTTGTTTGTTGATTGTCCTGAAGAAGGTTGAGTACAACCGAAACCGGTCGACTAATATAAATTGAAATAAAGTGGTTTTAAACAAAGAAATTATTTTATTTTGTATAATGTGTGTATATTCGTCTACATGCATATAAGGTAAAACACCACATTTCTGACCGTGCTCCGATTTCTGACATATGTAACACAAATTACGATTTTACCAAATGAAGTAACATTTCTACGTATATTGATTGATATTAGCACATCGAGAAAGTTGTTCCCCTCTCCCTCTTACCAATATCTAGTCAAAGAAGTATTTGACTCCCATTTTTACCAAAATATTATTTAGTATATGATTTTGGTGATTTTGTGAAGTCGCACGTTTTTTCACCTTTTTCGGCGAGTAAACCAAATTTTACAAAATGTGATGACACAGTTCATCAATGTTTTATGTATTATTTTTGTATGGTTTTCAATAGAGTATTGACCATATTTATACATTTAAAACGGAGAAAAATATATTTCAATAGATTTATGATAGTTTTTGAGCGGTCAGAAAAAGGTACCTGTTTCAATAGGGTGACCATATTTCTGACATATATGTCAGAAAATGATACGCCTCCAAAAAATCGTGTTCATATTTCTGACCGGTATGTCAGAAATTGATACTTATCATAATTTGGGGGCTTTTAATTCTGACATGAGAAGAACGGCTGCGCGACCCCTTTTACAATAAATTATATTTTAGGTTTGAGGCCAAAATACCCATTGAAATCAAATAATTAAAAAAAATTATGAGAAATATCTCTTGCCGATAGTGTAATTAAAGTTTTTTTTTTGTATTTTTTAATATAAATTACAGGCCATTAAATAAATAGTTTTCTAATGATTTTAAAGGCATGTTTTGCAAGTTTGTGAGTTCAAGTGAGTACAAGGCATTATTTGATATTTGGAAAATTATGACCGCAACTGTAGATAGCTTTTCGGGGAATTTAGATATTTCGAATATATCATCGAAAATGAATTCTGATAGTATGAAAGGAAATGAATTATAGTAGACCATCAGTGGATTGCTGACATAAATGACGAAACTATTTTGAATATCCCTATTGTTTCCGAAGACAGTGAAAATAATATGGAAATACTACATGAGAAACAAAAATCATCGAAAATGAATCTTGTCAGCAGGATGATAAAGAAAATACCCTCGCTCCATTTTTTCTGGCCTGTTATTGATCAACCTTCTACTTCTTTTACTAAACGTGAAACGACAAAAATACCAACAGTAGCTAGTTCTGGTGAGTGGTTAAAATTTCATAAACAAAAACAACAGGCCAAAGAATATTTAGAGCGCGAAAGGAGTGCTAAAAGAGATAAACTAAGGCAAAAGAAAGAACATGCTGCTGCCGATAAAAATGAAAAAAAAAATCCTCAAACGATAAAAAAGGATTTGTTTCCTACGTCAATTGATTTAGAAATTGGAAACTACGTTATATTTTTATATGAGGGTGCATATTTTCCCGGACAAATAAGTGCCGTAAAAAACCGGACAAATAAGTGCCGTAGAAAGACGGCACAAATAAATTCTATGTTATAATGTGGAATAAATTTTTGGAAATGTCAAGAAAAAGTAGATCAAATGTGGTACAATATCGAGGATGTTATCGAAATAATTAAAGATCCTACATCTAGAAACAATCGAGGACAGCATGAGGAAATAAACTACCAATTTTTGGTTTTATAGATGATAACTTTGTGATGGAACTCTAATAAATAATACAGTATTCAATGCTTACTTGGTTTAAACTTCCTAAATGCAAAGTACCTACCTATACTTTATTTTTTTTCTTTATTTGTTACTGTACCTATTTTAATTTAGTTGTAATGCCTGAAGAAGGCAAGATACGGTTAAGTTCCTTGTTGGCGTAAAACAACAGACAAAATAATGTGAGCGATGTTTTATACCAAATAACAATGTTTTAATTAATTTTCATCCCCATATGAAAAAATGTTTTTTTTTTTTTAAATTTCATGTTTAATAATTAATAATTCTTCTCCAAAATACCGATTTTGGTTTTGAATGTTGTCCACGTAGCTTTGCATTTTATTCGTAGGTATGTTCATGTATATCGGATACTGGATCTACATTGATTTTGGTATGTCAGAAATACGAACAGCCATGTCAATCAACAGGAACATATTGATTTTGCTATGTCAGAAATAGGCGTTTTGTTAGCATGTTACATATTCAATGATTTTAAATATTTTACTATAATAAATTTACCAAAAAGTGAGATTTCATTATTTTAAAATTGAAGAATGTTTCCAAAAAATCCAAATTTCGTTTCAATAATACAAGGATGATTTTAGAAAAAAATATTGAAATTCATGAAAAAAAAGTGATAGCTTAACGTGTCAGAAATAGGGTGTTTTACCTTATATGTACCAACAGACATGTAGAACAGACATCGTCTAGTGAGGCGGGTTACTTACTTGTTTGTATATGATATTTTATTTCAATAAACGCCCGGGTTACCGGCAAATTAAAAAAAAATGTCAAGATACAAGCGTTCGCTTTTATCGATAATATAATATTGTAATTATTATAATATAGGACAAACGCCCTTCCAGGCTGAAGGCTAGTTCTGATCTGTCGAGCTCCTGAAACCTAATGACTCCCTACTTTTACCTTCGGCACAACTCGGTAACGAGACCATGTGACCCGAAAAGCCCATAGTCTACTACAATGAAGTAAGAACTAAATCATGGACTAAAATGATACATTAGAGTCTCTTCAAGACCGCATTAATAAATCCCTTCTTACAGCCCCTGCCTTGACCCGCCTCACTGTTTTCATCTTACAGACGGGAGCTTTTTGTGATTATAAAAAGTGAAAACTGTCCACGAGGTTAATTAATTTAAAATATTTCGCCGTGCATAGAATATTGGTTGCAAAGGCCAAACGTCTCAATGCGTTGTGCAAAAATGAATCATTGTGTTTGACCTTCATATATCAAGGGGATCAATGAGTTCAATAGCAAGAAAACATCTTAAATTATGTATGTGAAGTCTACAATTAAGGTTCTAATAATACCAAATTACGTTTATTACTGCTTGTTAAATAATACGATTGATAAATTTAGTTGAAGGCCTTATTTACTATACATTATTTGTATACACTAGCTGTTTTATTTGCAACAAACATTTGCCTGAACCAGGGATGGCGAACCTTTAAAAAGCGTGCAAAAGAATATATCAAATAATTTAATTATTTTCTGTCGATTAGTTAAACAATTCTGAAATAGATAAATCAAAAGGAAATCGCTTGTTTGCTGCAATAATGACGTAAATGAAATATAAAAAATATCCATAATAATGATCGGTCAGTGGTTGAGTGGGCACCGCGTTTGGGTCCCACCCGGGCGTGGCATTTTCGATTCCTCGGCTGGCTAAGTCCTCCATCACTACTCAAGTAACATTTTCGGCTTACTGTGGTGGTAGTAGGAGATTTTCAAACATTGTTACGTTATTCGTTACCTGAAACGAAAATTTACATATTTTGTAACCCGGAATGAAAATTTACATATTTTGTGTTGTGTCATTATTGCAGCAAACAAGTGACATGTGCATTTTCTACACCTATCATTAGTGGCCGTTCATAAATTACGTCACACCTTAAGGGGGAGGGGGGAGGCGAGTAGAGAAGTGTGACATTGTGTGACTAGGGGTATGGGGGTCATCGGCTCTGTGACGTCATATGTAAAAATCTAAATTATTAAAACGAAATTAAAATTGTAAATTTAAAAAAAAATTGACTACTGTTTTGATTATTTTTACATATAAAATTGCAAAATATGTGACGTCACACTGGGGGGGAGGGGGTCGTTTAATAAGGGGGTCGAGGTAATTTATGGATGGCCCCTCATCGACCAATATATCGATGATTACCGCAAGTACCGTTACATTTCAGTTACATTTTGTATGTTTTTTCTGAAATATATTTACAAATTAGCGGTTTCTAGCCATCCTTAGGCCAGGGGTTCAAATCCCGATCGTGAGTAAATAAATTTTATTTAATTTTAGATATATTTTATATTCCAGAGCGAAAGATACTTTCAGTACCGCCCTGGTGTAAGACTATTCAGAATTGAAACCTTGCTTGAAATGGATTTAGTCGTGTTTGGTGACCAGACCTGAATAGCCACCTTCCTACTCCCCATCTCCTTTCCCCCAATGCCTTCAGCCCCACAACATACTCCAATTAGGGATGCCACAGCCTCACTGGCTTTAGACAGTTGGGAGCAATTGGGACTCTTGTATGGTATTAACACAAAAAAAACATTAAAAAAAAATCATTTTTAATCCTTCATACGCCGAAGTTGAGTTACAAAGACATTTTCATGAGTTCGATTTGATGAAATTCAACTGCGAAAATATGTTTTCGCAGTTGCCAATTTAATCACTTTACTTAATTTTTCCTGGAATCCTGTAGCATTCACTGAAATATCTGTTGATCTCGATTTCCTGATCTGTCTGGTGACGTCATCCGAAAAATTCACCACACACAGTTGCAGACTACCAAAGGTCCGCTAATCTCAGCCAATGAGCAGAACGATATAAAGCTAGATCTTATTCATATCGTCAAGAAAAATTTGAACTTTGCCTTCATATTAGGAGTTCGGCATCCCTGGCCTATGCCATTATATCCACTCCACTTCGTCGGATTTCTAATTCAGCCAATTGAGCAGAATGATGTAAAGCTAGATCTTATTCATATCGTCTTACAAAATTTGAATTTTGCTAGTTTCTTTTGAGTTCGTCATCCCTGGCCTAGACCATTATACCCACTCCACTTCGTCGGATTTCTAAAACGTGCCGACTTGAAGTCAAGCCACAACACATGGAAACATTTGCACATAAACAAACACAGGAATGATCTATCAACATTCTTTCGGCACGTGCAGCCGGAGTCAGAGACCTGCAAAATTATTCCGGTCAAGAATAAACAACGGTTGGGTCGGCCTGCAGAATTGATGACATTTTCTGATCACGTCCCGTTGGCGGATAGTTAGATAGTCGACGGGCCTACGGCGATGCATTGGGCCTTTGGACTTCCTAGAAAATGCCGGGGTTTGGACAAGGATGTGTCTAAATTGCTTGGATAACAACACCTTGAGGAATGCATTCTTAGGTCATCAATATCGTGATATTGTTGTAACTGTGTTGAATGATGATTACGTTTTGTTGCGTCTATGGAGACCTTTGGAATTAATTGACATGTTCGAACTTTTTCGGACAAACCATTTTCGTTTGACCTACGTGCATGTTTGCTGGTATTTTTACCAGTGCTAATTGTTTTGTGTGGTGTTTACCATTGCTAATTGACATTGGTGTTTTTACACTTTGAGGAATACATCTTCATCTTGATATCTATTATTTCATTCTCAAATCATCTTCGTCGAGGGATTGTTGATCGTTGAGGGATTGATGAGGATTCGTGTGATCATTCTGTTGTGTTTGTTGTCAAGGTAAGATTTTCTATTAATGCTGGGCTGACTTCAGACCTTGCGGAATGCTTTTTTTATTGTTTTTTTTTTCATTCCTTGGTTATATTTATCGAGGAATTGTTAATTGTTGTCACATTGGTGATGATTTTAAATTTTTGTTGCATCCATGAACAAGGTTAGAACTAATCGACTTGTTCACAATTGCATTTTAACCATTTTTGTTTGACCTATGTGCATCTTTTACGTTTTGTAACCGTGACAATTGTATAGTGTGGTTGATGTCATTGGCTTTTGTAATCAGATTTTAAAGAAAACCTTGTCATTCAGTGCACTATCTTAGATCGTAAAATTGGGCAATGATTACTAAGGTAAGCATAATACTAGTAAGGCAGATGTAATATTTTTTTCGTTTTGCGTTTAGTACCTAATTTTGTTGCATGCTTTTTATTAATGACATCAAAATAAAATTTTAAACTACTTTGTTTCTTCGTGTCGAAAAGATATACAAAGGTGAAAAACCATCATTCAGAATCAAAATATTGTCAAAAATGGCTGTTACAGGCTTTGTTTAGCGATCATATTTGATTAGCTGGATTCCCCACCTTCTTCTTTACCTATCTCCTTTCCTCCCACTTCCTTCAGCCTCACGACTTTTGGCGATGGCATCCTCATCGTCTCATCGTCCCGATCAAATAGATGTAAAAATATGTTTTGACCGGTCTAGTTGAGTGGCCATCGCGTTTGGGTCGCCCGGACGTCGCGTGTTCGATTCCTCGGCTGGCTAAGTCCTCCATCACGACTCAAGCAACATTTTCGGCTAACTGTGGTGGTGGTAGGAGATTTCCAAACTTTGTTGGGTTATTCGTAACCCGGTAATGTTTAACTTTCTTTGAATTAAATAAATTAAAAGCATCTGCTTTATTAG
Source organism: Glyphotaelius pellucidus (assembly GCA_936435175.1). Classification (NCBI taxonomy): domain Eukaryota; kingdom Metazoa; phylum Arthropoda; class Insecta; order Trichoptera; family Limnephilidae; genus Glyphotaelius; species Glyphotaelius pellucidus. The sequence goes on from OW386543.1 coordinate 41,142,301, forward strand.
GATATTGTATGAAATGTCACGTCATGTTATGTAAAATTGTAAATTCTTAAAAAGTGCTTCAAACAATAAAAAAAATTCTTTGCGGATGTCCACATTTCTCACACAATCATACATGGTCTTAACACACATGCCTCAGGGATCTCAATTCTTCAGCACCTAGTTTGCTTTTACCCTTTGCCAATTCCATGCCTCACTGCCATACATCTTGATAGGTATCAGCACTCCATTGTGGACTGCTAGCTTCGCTAGTCTCGACAGTTTTTAGTTAGCGCTAACACCATTCAGTCCTCCATTAATGGAGTTACCTGCATTTGCCCTTCTTTCAATATCAGCCTTTTCATATCTCTCTAGTAAGTCCATTTAAGAATATTTTATTTCATAACCGACCAGTAGCGTTCATTACTATGCTATGTATTTCCACCCGCGATAACGTCGATAGGCAAGGGCCGCACAGAGGTTATTAGTCACCGTGATTAAGTTTCTTTTGCCTAATAGTTTTAGCTTGTACCTCCTGAAACGAAGCCTAGAATAATGACTAGCTGCGTGACCGCACGACACTAGCCCGCACGGGACCCGCATGCAACACTCCACACATGCCCGCACGCACGCACTGTATTGTACTGACTTCTGACCGCATGCCTGTCGTTGCCGACCGCTAGAAACATTACAAATGATTTTAGTTTATTGGACAACGCTTACATTTTCCGAATGGGTAGTAGAAGTTATTGTTTTTATTGTTTATCACCGCTTGTGTTGGTGACAATTTTAGTTTGTTTCCATCTTTGCCGTCCTCTCTGTATTTTACAATGTCTTTTACATATTGTCGTTTACAGTATTTTTTTTTTACATTAACTCCATACAGGTTGCCCTGAGGAACATAATTCCCTCTTTTTAGAAAAGTAAGGAGAGGAAGTTACGAGAAGGAAAAGGGTATGAGGCGTGGAGTGACCGGACAACTCGACAACACGCAACTTCATCAATCCTTTGAAAAGTCATTAAAAGTGATAAAAAAAACTTGCTTAAATAGGCTGTGTTAGATTAGGTTGTGGGCTATTTTTTATTTTATTTTTCATCGCTTTCAATGACTTTTCACTTTGCCAAATGCTAATTTGTTGAATTGTCATGGAACCGAGGCGTGAGTTGGAAAGTGGGGGTCAGTGTGCCCAGGAGTAATGGACGTACGAATCCAACCCTCCCACTGCGGTGCAGGGCGATGTTCCGAGGGAGTCCTGCTGGAGAAATCAAAAGGTTTCCCTTAACCAGTCTCTCCCGATCCGATCTACCACTCAGTTGATGTGCGTCCGTCCGCCGCCTAGATCCGGATAAACCTCACCCCATGAACCTGGGTAATGGCAGGGGTGTTGGTTATCCAATAAATGATTCAATGGGCGACGGTAACCCATACCGCCTCCCAAATTGAAGAAGTACGAAAATATTCTAGAGTTTGATTATATTTTCTAGCTAAAAAGTGATCTTACCGATAAACATAAGTCATTTAAGGATTTCCTGTAAATAAATTATTATTTATGACTTTTGACAACGGAATTATGACATTTTACATGGAATTTTTCGACGCGCTTTTTCACAGATAAAATAAATGAATTTGAAGGTGACAAACGATATGAATAATATACTAGGCCACATTATTTCCTTGCCAAGTGAAAAATATATATTTTTTAATTGCTAGAAGCGTTTAAGGTTCAAAATAGCTTAAAATCAAGGCAAGTGGATTACTTGGCACACTGAGAATATGTGAAAAATTAGGCCTATCCTTGGTCAAGTAGCATCACACACCACTGATGCAGGTATGGTACATAATTTAATTTTTGGAATGACCATAATCATCCGATTCGCAAGCTCCATACAGTTCCTTTCTCATAAAAATGCTTTCCCCGTTGACTTCTAAGTTATTAAACCTATTATATTGGTTCTGTTCACCACTAACCTGTTTTCTGCACTGTTGCACTGGGATTTTTTCCACAAGTAATGCTATTTGTTTTTCTACAACGGCCATCGAGGCCAACTTTGTTACCGAGTTTGTTCCATTTTAATAATGCATCTTTATTCCGCATAATTTTCTTTTCTCTCCGTAAATTGCAGCTTTATTCGAACACAAGGTTTGTTTACATCAGAAAACTGGGCTTTGTTGATATGTTTATTTTACGACATTTCTCATTAAAGTCATTTATTTTTTTTAGCACAAATAGGCTTCTGTAACATGAATGCATTTGTGACGATAAAAGAAAATTTGTTTGATAAAAAGAAAAGTATTGATCATCATGATTTATTTTTGTAGTATTTGGTACTGAACAACATTTAAACATTATCTCAGTTTAATTTTACCGACTGGCACCATTGAAAATCGCTCTCGGGCCCAGTGCATGAGATTGCAAATATTCCGGTTCCCGCGTCCGCTCAGTTCGGCTGTTTTACATTGCCTCTCGTGTCACCCTCTAGTTGTTACGATTTTAATTTTGTATCAAGTTTATTATAAAATACTTGTAAATATATTTGACCTGCATAATCAAGAGTTCTTATTAGCAAATTTCCCCTACACACGTATCTCAGTATACAGTGCTCGTAAATCCAAATCAGGATAAAAATATATAATTCACCACCTTTTCAAAATGGGGACGACGGGGCTAAGCTCAATGGTTCTTAGTATCCGGTAATTGACGACTACACCAAAACTAAACGCAGAAAATCATTTTATTGTAATAATAGCTCTTAGAGGACTGGAGCTGACAATGCGGTATCGGTACACATCACCACAATTTGTTTTGTTTTTGCATTAGCTCCACCCTGAAGAAAACAATTTCCCTCGGGGTTCACGTCATCTTTGGGGATACTGTGCAGGGGGTCTCTTTAGGGAAAGGAAGGAGAGGAAATTCTCGGAAGGAAAAGGGTATCAGAAGTAGGTAGGAATCTGGGGGTCATAATTTCTTCCATTGCGGTGCAAAGCGATGGGTCGAAAGAGTCAAAGTGTCGCCCTCGTCCAGTCTCTCCCGATCCGACCCGCCACGCAGTAGATGGTAAAACAAGACCTATTAAAACCTCTTCCCATGAACCCGGGCACCCCCACACTTGAACTTCTTGGTGCGACCTAAGGCAGTGATGTTGGTCATCCAATAAATGATTATGAAAACGAAAAAGGCAGAAGATACCAGAACGATGACGACACGTACGCCATCTCTCTGGGACTACTGTACCAACCTTTCAGTATATTTTTTTGCCTAAATCATTTAACATTATTTGGACCTCCGAGCAGGCAGGTACTTGAAACGAGGCCACCGCGGAGTCTACGTGACGGTTTTGTGAATAAATTTGGCTGCGTTGTTGGATAACTGACACGTTTCCGTTACGTCCAAAATTATGAACTTAGGATTTGTTTTTGTGCGTGTCTAAACTTTAAATACGGGATTATCAGCTTTCTTCTCCACTGCGTTGTTTTATTTATTAAACAGGCGGATGAGATTCCCTTAAATATTTATAAAAGTTAAATGATTCTCCTCTGAAAAATTATCAAATCAAAATCGTACAAACTGCAGTATTATAAGAGTTTCCTGGTTTTTGCAGCAAATAATGTTAGCATTGTGTGTTGGATACTGTTGTGTCTTTTTATTTCCAATAATTAGACAATTTTTTTTTTTAACATTAACTTCACACAGGAGGCCCTGAGGAAAGATCTTAAGATCTTGAAGAGACCCATATTGTAGGAAGAAGGAAGCACAGAGGCCGGATACCGTTCCACAGCCAAGCTGTTAAACTCAAAAACGAGTCGTCACGTGACAAATTTCAACCGTGTACATAAGTATGTTTGGCTCGTTTTCCGACTATGCGCCGGTGCCTAGGGAATCAATGACGCTAGTTCCTCGGAGCTACTTCCATTGAAATACCTGTAGAACATGAGCAGCATTCCCACTCGACGCCTGTGCTCTAAATGCTGGTCTGTGGTTGAGTGGGCATCGCGTTTGGGTCCCACCCGGGCGTCCCGTGTTCGATTCCTCGGCTGGCCAAGTCCTCCATCACAACACAAGCAACATTTTCGGCTTTCTGTGGTGGTAGTAGGAGATTTTCAAACGTTGTTGGGTTATTCGTAACCCGGGAATGTTTGTCTTTCTTTAAAAAAAAAAAAAAAAAAATATTGCAACCGTTTGTTAAGATGAGAGAATAAATTAAGGGAACCTCCCGTTTCTGTTCAAAGTCGAGGGTTTTTAAGGTATTTTGGGTCTCCAAACCAGAGGTGACTGCCAAATTCTACCGTGGAGCGCACTTGCGATTTGAACATGGTAAGCAGTTGTACTCTATTAAAGTATTTGCGGGCCCTGTACAGCACGTCTACATACACAGAGTGTTGGGTATCTTCCAAATAAGTTATGGGTATAATTACTGGATGATTTATTAAGTTATCGTAAAGGTACAATGGGAGAAGTACACCCCATCTCGTCGATGCTTAACCATCGTAACCGTTCGTACCTGAGACACGAACGACGATAGATGGTACTCTTCTGATATCACACTCAACTGCCAACAGATCTGTTTTTAGTTTACATGCTATCGACGTTTATTGAAGGTGGCTGAAACTAAATTAATAATCAATTCACTACAAATACCAACACGGAAATTTGGCAACTTTTATTCCGCTTTTCGTATTTTTCGGTTTTTGGCTGGTATTCAGTGTACATATGTATTCACTTTTTTTTCAATTCAATATTTTGTAACGATTCAGCTGAAAAGATAATCCTCCTTCCTTAGGGTTATTTTTTTAACCTTTTATTTTATTTTTATTTTCAATTAAAAAAAGCTTTTTTTTAAGGTTTTTTGGAAACACTAGCACACACCATGTGTTTGTTATTCTGAAAAATATGGCTTGCATTGTGAAATGTTTGCACTATTCCGTTGTTTTTCCCCCATTTTCAAAACAACATTTTAATTATGTCCACTGTTTTCAATTAAGGGACCTGATAATAAGTTGACACACCAATGCACTGCATTGTGCGTCATCCGATTTGATCACATGGTGCCGATTCATTTTAATGACCCACCTAGAACTATTATTACCCCTGTTACGAGTGCTACCCTGGTAGCTCGTATTAGGTAGGTGTAGCTCTTGTTTGGAGAAACCTAGGTCTCTGAAATGAATCCGCCCCTATAATTTCCCCTGGTGACGTGAGGCTCCCTATGCAACTAGAAAAAACGGGATAGAAAATCAACCTACGGATTTACAACTGGTAAGAGGGACAGAGAGGACTGTATTTTATATTATGTACATATTTTTACATTTAACGTACACACCGGAAAACGTGGCAATGTGACGTGATAGTATCTTCGATTGACAGGGTATGGTAAAATACATTTGTGACACTATTCCAATCATAATAACCGACTGTATTATATTTATTCGACCGTTTATTAACCTCACACAGAATGAGCATCGATTATTTGATTGACTGTTGAAGAAAATAATTATAATAATCAGTGTGTAAACAAATATGTAGTGCAGTGTTGTTTTCTGGTTGATAATGCTTCCAAAAGACTTCCGTAGCAAGGTGAAACTGGTCCACTCGAAAATATGTGCATGGAATTGCTTGGTTTTACATTGCCGTTTTAAAATATAATTTTAAATAGTGGTGATTACAATTTTTATAATTTCTTCAATAATACCAAAATCAGGCTGTGTTGTCATTATAATTAAATAAAATAAAGAACTTTGTTAACACCATAACCATTATTTAATAAAAATTTCACGTCTGTATTGCATCTTATCCTCGACGTAAATTGTACTTGTCATGTTACATTATATTATCATTGTGCATAAATCCAATTGAATACCTATTTAATTAACATCTAGAAAACTATACGTTAAACTTTCTAATCATATATCACACGAAATTATAGCTTCAAGTGGGGTGCCGCAAGGTTCTCATTTAGGTCCGATTCTTTTTTTTTGCTACTCCCTAACTAACTTAACTTACTTAACTCTTGTCTTCAGAGATTACATCGTGTGGAGAATGAATCTAGCTCTGTTGACATATTTTTTTTATAAAAACATCGCTTCCTAAAAAAACCTAAATGTAGGCAGATATTATACAACAATACTTGAATATCAAATTGTTAACAGTAACAAATTTACTAAACACTGCTCGGTAACTACTTTAATATGTTTTTTTTAAACTTTGCAAATTCACTTTGTGGCGTCATTATTAATAAATGAAAACAAATAACTTTGTGTACACCACTATTTAGTTAAGGGGGAATTTACGAAAACCGAAATAATATTTCGGGGTAGAGAGGAATGAGGTAATTTGAACCGGGGAACATGCTACGCGCTTGGTGACACTACGAAGTCAAAGCAGCGAACAAATCTACTAGACTAGATGGTACCCTTGAGTATGGTTTGAACATGAAACGCTTAATAATGGGCGTCTTTCAAATTATGTTTATTAAGTTGAATGTGCATGTTTTAGGTAAATTTCGTGATAAAGTTCGTGATTTTATGATTCTTATCAGATTTTGATGAAACTTGTTTGATAAATTATTCGATACGATCAACTACACTGCTAGACGGCAGGCAGTAGCTTATGACTCGTAACCGATATGTTCTTCAATGACAGTTGTCAAAACAATACGGAATTCAATTACGCATCATTTTCATAATAGGTGATCATTATTATATCTGAATATATTGGCAAGATAAATAAAATATCGGTAATTTTCAATATTTATTAATATTGTTGCAATGTCATTCAAAGAAAAAAATTGTTTCTCCCGGCATGTCAAATAAGCATCTAAAATTTCCCCAATTGCATGTGAAATTTTAAACGCCATAAGTATCATGTCTTCCAGCAGTAGCATCCAAAACTGCTAGTTTAGGTGAACTGCGTGCGTACAAGGATATTAGAGCAAATTCTTCCGAAAATAGTATTTGCGAGGCGATTTCGGTAATGAATGAACAAGTGCGATCTAAAAATATTATTATTTGCAGTGTGCCTGAAAATATTAACATATTGGATGGACAGAAGCCGGCAGAATTTTGGATGACCAGGCAGCTGTCACCAGTTTAATCAGTGAAACCGACAAATCAGAAAATGAAAATATTTCAAAATTTTACAGAATTGGAAAATTATCAAATAGCAAGCCTAGACCAATAAAAATCGAGCTACAGAATTCAATGCAATTGATAAATATTCTATACACACATCTTCTGATAAAAAATCTGAGTTTTTGACCTTGGCGCACTTGAGCTTTCGCCGCCATCTTGAAAAAACCAGCCGAAATCACGCCAAAATCTAGTTTTTCTCAAATATCTCGTTCCCAATGAAAATTTTGGCTAAAGTAGTTTGACAAGTTTAGTAAAACATAAAATTACCTACAATTTTTATGCAAATAATTTTCTTCTATCTCTAATAAGTATTGAGATATACAGTCGTCAAAATGCGTATAAGTTTATAAAAACAGGTAAATCGCACGACTAGATTTGGTTACATTTTACATTACATTTTTACATATTGTTACTAAAAATTTACGAGAGAGGGGGTCACTCCCCCCTCCCCCTCACGATTGTCAGTTTTTACAGGAACAGTTTATGGGTAAAATAAAAGGAGTCTTTCGGCCTAACATAAAAACTGTCAGAGCGAGACTTGAAAGGCACAACTGCTCTTTGTTAGAGAAAAAGTAGTAGTGTGCTTCAAAATTACAGGCTGTAAAATAATTACTAACCAGTGGTATCAAGATAGGAGCTCCAACCCCCTGGAGGGACGTTGTCGGATTGTAAGAGCTGCTACATATATTATTAGAGAAGATATTCGATCCAAAGTGTACACATTGAAAAATTAGTCCATCAGATGACTTATCAGCAGCATCTTTCATTTATCACTGCTAACGTAGGTGCTTATACGACGAGACAAAAAAATTTGCTCTAAAAAGTTTATTGTTGCTACCTCAGCCCTCGGATTTTCATGTTCTTACAAACAGGCAACTCGACTTGAACAGTTTGCCATTTTTCATCCGGAAATTCCAATTCAAGATAATGCTTTTATGCAATTTGTATTTGATAATGAAAATTTTAATATAAACTCTTTGGATGGACGTAAAACATTTCATGCAATGGGAGGGATTGCAGCTGTGACCCCTAATACATCTGTAGCGCCAGATCAAAACATTCAGCATATACAGCGTTTATCATCAAGGGAACTAGTGGGAAAATTGGGTTCCGTTCAGTTTTTTTCAAAATGGCGGCGAAAGTTCAAGTGCGCCAAGGTCGAAAACTCAGATTTTTCATCAGGAGATGAGTGTATAAAACATATAAAAAAAATTGGGACTACCGGAATAATTCCGATCTGGGCGTTAAATAAATAAATAAATAAAAAAAATGTCTTTTCCCATGCGTCCCCGTTCCCCTTCCGCGTTCCCCTTCTACCATCACTGCCTCCCCTCCCTCGTCACCACCAATCCTTCACAAACACTTCTTGAAATATAAGAGAATACCACTCCTTAGTAAATAATATGTTTTTCCTTAATTTGATTTGTATTTTTGAACAACTTCTTTGCTGAGGAGGTCTGAGTGATTTTGGAGTGTCACGAAAATTCCGATTTCCGAGGCGAATATTAAAAAATAGTTACATCACAAGATATGCCCTTGATATTATGGCCTAGGAAACTACAAAAATATTTCATACATTCTATAGTTTACATTAAAAAACTACGGCAGCAATTTGAACTGAATAGCACAATTTGTTGGTTATTCACATTTGGTAGTTTTAATTATTGCTTGCAAGGTTCGCTAGATTCATGCCGGGAGATTTATGGTGAGGATCGTTTCGTGTTTTTATGAAACTTTTCCCCTACTATTCTTATTTATTATCTCTTTATCCATACCCAATAAACAAGAAGTTTGACTTCTGTCGCGCGTGGACTCCACGTACACACTTTTTTTATTTTATTTTTCCATTTTTTTATATTAAATAGATTTCAACAATTTTTCTCGTTAATCTAATATTTAATTTTTAGGAGTATGTCGATTTCTTTTTGTTTGTTTGCAACATATTTTACAATTTTGTTACTTTTTTATAACTTTGTAACTCATTTTATCTTAACATAATTTATAAGATATACCATTGTTACAACTAACATAACTGTATAATTAGAAATTTAAGTAAAAGCCCAGTAGGGCTAAATAAATACTTAAACAAAACTAGGAATACGTTTCTGGTGAAGGGGCGCTCTAAAACATTATATGCCGCTGGCGCTGGTTCTAGACAGCCGCCACTATTAGTAAAAAAGTCAACTTGGTTCTGAAACAATACATAATAACATAACGACGTTCCTTTAGTTTGACCTCTTTTCTGATGTGCCACTTGTAAAATTTGACGTCCGCCCACTTCGAAACCATCTCGCATACTGACGGCAAAAAGTTCGCGTCGTGGTTTATATAATAGGTGATGCGAGAAACAATATCGTTATATTGAAAAAACTGTTTTTATTTATTTATGCATTGTTTTAATGCTTTTTTAAATAATTTTATTCTACAGTCGTTTAGAAAACATTGATGTGGTGATAATGTATATTTTTTATAATTCTCCTGTATTTAGAAGTAAAGGATATAATCGAACTTTAAGCTATTTTTAGAGGTTCTGTAAAAAATTTTTTACGCATTTGTTTTAAAGATTTTAACACGTTTTATTTTATCTTCATTTAGAAGAATAATTTATTTGTTCTAAACATAATTTTATTGTCTAATAAACAATATAGAAATTTTCTAAAAACTGCATCAAAAACCGCAATTATGCTGCGTTCGCGGTAATATACCCTTAACAATATCTACATGTTTTGAAAACTGTGTTTTTTTCATCAGGATAATAAGTTAATTATTTTAACTTATTATCCTGACGAAGAAAAAATAGTTTTCGAAACATGTCGATATTGTTAATTAAATAGTGGTGTACACAAAGTTATTTGTTTTCATTTACTTTAATATTTAATTGTTTTGTACCTTTTATTTTTTGCTTTATGTTGTGATGCTCCTGTATAACTTACCAATGTTGCATGTAAAAGCCATCAAGGCGTAAATAAATAAATAAAAATCCACGTATACATTATTTTGCTTAATTCGGTAAAAACGTATCTTTATGTATGAAATGTACAGTACAAAAATAAATACATCGATATTTAAACAAGTTTGTGATCTAAAATTTATTAGTTTCGTTTAATATCATTTCTACTTTCGTCTCCTTTTCTTAGGCCAGTCGGGAAGCCATTAAATCCACAAGCCTTTAGGCGTCTCTTTCTTTTACCACTCTATTGGCCTGAACCAAGACTTCTACCTTCGTTTTCTTCAAATTTTGATCCAACTAACAACTGGTCGTCTTCCCTCTGGAGTACCCTCAGGAGTACTGCATATTTTGCTATACGATCTTTTTTTTAAGACCCAGAAATTTCCTCTCACTTTTTCTTAAAAGATTACCTCAGTTTGTACCTTCCTTTTAATTTTGACTTTGACTTTTGACTATGGCTTCCGTTTCGCAGTTACGATCACGGCTCCATCGAGCGAAGCCACGGCCAAATACCAGACCTTCTACTACTTATTAAATTCACGGACCAGCTCCGTCGTGGTCTACGTCCAAAATGGCATGTACATTATTGTCACTACTCACTACAGCAGTTGTTTCCGACCTTTTTTGACCAGGGACCACCACGATATTTATTTGTTCTCACAGGGACCGCAAGGTACAAGAATGAGCTCTTCTTGGACTTCTTCAGCTACCTCTCCAACTCTAATACCAAAAGAATTACGAATCAGCTTTTGGATATCTTTCGATTCGGTTTTGAGTAAAATCAACGAATATTTCGCTGACAACATTTTAGATCTCGCGGACCACCTGTGGTCCACGGACCACTGCACTATAGACTTATGTCAGGTTCTCACGACCTCTTATGAAGAAACTGCTTTATTTTGGAAATGAGAACATCGTATCTTCATGACTGCAAACTCAGGGCAACTATTAGTTTTGTTCTGCTGTTCTTCTGGTAGCGCGCATGCGCTAGGGTGTGTTTACTCACTACCATGAGCATGTTGTAATGTCTGGATTTTGTCGCTTTCTATTTTCACCTGATAAATTCTCGGGTTTACAGTCCATTTTCCCATGAGCCTGTTCGATAATCATTATGTCGGCACACCGATCACACCCTAACGACCTCGATTGGAAATCAGTTATTAACTTCACAAGAATAACGCGAATTTCGTAAGTATCACGAAATTTTGTATTTTGTGGGAATCAAAAAATCGCAGGAAAATTGAAAAAATACAACAATTTATCCCCCGTGAAATTGGTAAAATGACATTTTTCATTAAAAAAATATGAAATTAGCGTAACAATTCGCATTATCGCAATCGCGGATTTGTCAGGTCTCTGGCTTTTGTTTGTAATAATAACTAGCTTAACGCTTTATTGAAGACATTCATTGATCTTTATCGTTCCTAATGACACACGTGCTTAGTACTATTATTATAAAGCCGTCGTGTTTTCTTATGAACTTATCAATCGGCGACTGGTTGACCCACTTTCCCACGTGTTAGACCATAATCCTCGTTTCTCATGTAATGTGTAGGCATCACATTTCCAACAATACCTCTGTAAATGGTCCGTTCGTTGCCTCCATACCGGATAGACAGATTAAGATTCCATTGAAGAAATCCAACTTTCTACAGCAGATAATACAAAATTGAATAACACGCACATAACAACATCTACGTAAAAGTAATGCTCACACATTCCCGCATTATTTCAATCATTAATAAATTGGTCATTTAATAATAATAGAAATTTGTCTCTTAACAAAAATATTCTCCAAGTCTTTTTGCTTTTTCCATGCATTTTGTGCAGATGGGTCCTACATTTAAATAGTTGATTAACCGAGAAAAGAGCGCCAAGAGGATATACGAGGCGAAAGTGAATGGTAGAAGAAGTCGTGGACACCCGATAAAGACATGACGATCAAGTGAATCAAAATGATTTTTTTAACAAAACAATAATGTAACATGATAACACATTACATCATTTTAATCACCCTCGCGAGAACATGGTCCGTGCCGACGAGATCCATTTATTGAATGTTATTATTTACGCTTTCAGTTCCGTGAGTCAGTTGGCTGTACCTCTTTTTTCTTTAAACAATTATACAGCCGTTACATATTGTTTAGCAGTGATGCCTTGAAGTATTATTATTGAAAAGACCATACGTTAGTTTAAAATTTTTAGCTCGTTCACTTTACTGAAGCAACTCAGTTGCAATGGGTAAAAAGATATTAACAAATAGTTTTTAAAGTCAAATGTTCAGCAATATTTAAAAAATAATAAGGACAAAAATAAAACAGTGTAAAACCTTTTAAGGCGGCGCTATTCGGCTGAAAAAGAAGAAGATGGAGAGATGTGTAATTACGAATGTTGGACAGAGCGCGCTAATATTTTAAGTGATGAAATCGCAGCGAAAATGGCGAAAAAGCTTAATAAAACATGACTCGTTTAAAATAGAGCAAAAATCTCGTGAAACGTATCTTAAGTATCATTTAAAGAAAAATTGTGAATTTTTTCACAAATATTACTTGTGAAATAAAATAAATAGACTTGTTTTAAATAATTTTCGGAGCATACTTTGCGATTTTTTTCTATCGAGGGAATTTCATATAATTTACGTTTCGGCGTGGAACATATCTAGATATTATCTTAAAAAATAACATATATTTTTTTAAGAGCTTAAAAACTTCAAATGTTTAAGGGAGATATGTAAGAAATCGGTCGAAATTCGAATAGTGGACCCTTAAAAGATCGCTCCGTTGATGTTACAGATTTGTAGACACGGCTCTTCACGTAACTTTGAAATGTTAAATAATAATTTCAAAATTATTTGTACACACTTCTAAAGGAAAAACTTCAGTCACCGAAAACACTTCCTTTGGTATAAAGTGGCTAAGATGTGTAAAATGATTAAAGAATCCTTCAAGGATATTATTTCTGTCTGATACATTGGTTTTCGTTAATCCAGGAGCTTAAGAAAATCACCAGTTTTTTAAGCTTCTTATTTTGATGGAGTGCTAATCGTTTGGGTTCTTTTGATCAGCGTCTGGCCTTTAAGCTTGTTTGAGATGCGATTATGCCCTCGTAGTTATGGGCGTTAAGCAGTTTACCGGTTTTCACCACGATGGCCATTAAACCAGTGTCCATCCTTCTTGGGTTATTCGTACAACGGGCCAACCTTTGCTCGTGTCGAGGCCATCGCGTCTTCAGTGCGGATCTGTTACCCTGGAGCAAACGTGATTAAAAAAAACTAACCACCTTGGCCCGAATCGCTATGGGAGTATCAGAAGACAGAGAAGGCAAACCTATGAAATGTGGGTAATTTGTTTTTAGTTTTATTTTGTATATTAATTGCTCACAGGAAGACAATGAAGCAAAGATCTCCCTCTGTGCATATGTCTAATGTATGTTAGTGCTGAAGGAGTAACCATTTTTTTACTTATACCAGGGTGGGAGAACGATTGATTATCTCACGTGAACATGTATCATTTTTTTGGGTTGATGTGTGACGTGTTTTTTCGAAGAAAGTAAGGTGTAAGTGGAGAAATTCATGCTCTAGGAGGACGAAAATCAGACGGCGGCAAAAAATTCTACTTCAGAGCTGTTGTCAAAAATAAGAAATTGGAAAGAGAAAGTGGAAATTGTCAAATTTGGGCGTGTTGTCTATTTACATAATCGGGCGCATGCACGTCGTTAAGCACCGGAAGGGTCAATGGCGCTATTTATTCGGAGTATCTTCCATTGACACACTGACAGAACAAGTAAAGTATTCCCAACTTTGTCCACGTCTGTGCTCTAAAGTGTGCAATCCATTTTTTAAGATAAGAAAAAAGATAAGACATCCAGCGGACCGCCCTAAGAAAAGTTGGAGAAAGCAACTTGGCGATGGATGGAGGCTTCTGAAATAGCCCAAGACAGGTACACCTGGAAGCGTCTTGACGAAGCGTTAGATCTCCGACCCAAACACGACGAGGAAGAAGTTAAGATACATATTATTTGACATACTTAATAGAAATCGGTTCACCATCTCTGTTAAAAAAAGTTATTTTTGTAACAAAAAATCAATTCAGGTATTATATATAGTTTAATGTTTTTTTCGTGTAGACAGAGGTAGTCTGATTTAATCTACAGAAGCGACCGACCATTACTCCACTCTTCTAAATTAATAAAGGCGAATTTACCGAGCTATAGTGTCTGGGTGCTAAATTCACACGAATTGAACAGGTTTTATTGACAGTGAGTAATTTGTGGGTCCCATCCTTGCATTAACTCGAGCGAAAGTTTTGTAATACTTGTGTGTGTATTTTGTCGAATTCGGTTCTTTTTAGCAGGTTTTATAATTTATAATTTACTACAATCTCGCTACCTGTTTTTGTCCGATTTTTTTTCATCTTATTTAATATTTGAAAAATATGAAACTAACCAAATGGCGTCTTGTTTATAAGTTTTGACTTTCTTCTTTTTTTAATCCCCGACGCAAGGAGCGGTGTTATAAGTTTGACGTGTCTGTGTGTCTGTCTGTCTGTGGCATCGTAGCTCCTAAACGAATGAACCGATTATGATGCAGTTTTTTTTGTTTGAAAGCTGGGGTAATCGAGATGGTTCTTGGCTACAATTCATGAAAATCTGTTCAGGCGTTTCAAGGTCATCAGTTATTTTTTGTGTCGGGGGTTTCTTAAAATTTTGTAAATTTTACTTATTGTATTTTGGAGGTTATTTGGTCAGTCGACGGCATCGGAATCACTTCATTAATCGGACTGTTGCAGACATTCTTCTAAGATGTTTTCTGTCGTTTGTATTTGCTCACATTCACATAATTCAGTTTTAACAAATAAAATATGTTTTTCACAGCTGAAAATAGTTGCGTTTTTGACTTTGTAATTCCAGATAGAAAGAGCTGTGCAAATTACTTAACGCCAAAGCTCCCCGTTAGATAGTTTTTGCTATTTTATGCAATGAGTTTCGGGTTTATGTCGTCAAGTTGGGATGTTAGTTTGAGCAGTTTTTCCAAAGACGTTCTATAACGTCATTCAGTATTTCTGTTCCGCTGTCATTTTTCTCAATCTCGAATTGGAGGTCTTTGCCACGAAGCGGTTCTTCGTTTATGGAGTCTGATTGAATAGTCACGACCAGATACAATTCTATTTAAACTATCAGACGAAACACTCACATAAAGAGATAGAATAGATCAAGGTTTGACGTTAAAGACTGTTTTACTGGTTCAACGTACAATATTTTACATATTACATTTTTGAAGTCCAACCCCGACGTCACATAAATACAATCATTGGACAAAAGCACTACATTATCAGGCGATAAAACTATTGTACAATTCACTTCCTACATAATACAAGACATCTACACTTTCACAACGCAAAATTCAAATACGATAGATAGAAAACTGAATGCAAAAATGAAATTGGACCTTAGAAAATTTCGTAGGGAGCCATTTAGGTTTTATGTTCATAAATTGACAGCTCTCAGAAACAGCGTAAATGCCATACGATTTTAGATTTTAGACTGGGTCTATGAAATACAGAATAGAAATACCGTCTGTACGTAGTAATATTTGTTACTTACGATAACGCTTCTACACTTCTGCAGTAGTCGACAAATTCAACGGAAATAATACATGATCATTCTAGTTAAGTGCTTCGTGCAAAAAAAAATCAATGGTTTAAAAAATACCATAAATTAATAATTTAAACTAAATTCTTTTGTATGTGTCTTTTTGTATGCAATCAGATGGCGAAATGTTTCTACTATTTGTTTTGGACGACATGCAATGTATTTAATCACAGAATAAACTAAAAAAAAATACAAAATAGTTTTCTACTTGTCGATTCGTGGAGGTATTACGCTGCAGACAGTGGGACATTGAAGAGTGTGGAGTGTGGACCACCGTGCATCGTCCAAAGTACGGATCCCCCATTAGCAAATATTAGCCGACTGCGTGTCATTGAACCCCCTGGCTGACCAGTAGTGTCCAGTATTGCCCAGTGCTGCCTCGCTGCCTTGCCGCACCTGTGTTGTCTATTAGCGCCTGGCGAGGCTGTCCGGTGACATCACCCACACATCACACATATCCTTGCCAGAATACGACTCAAATCTGAGGAGCTAAATGTCAGGGCCGCCGAGAGAGTATAGCCGCCTCCTGCCCTAACTTCTAACCAAATTGATCAACTCGACCTAACCTAACCTAACCAAATTGGTCAACTCGCTTGTCCCCTGTATATCCGTAGATCTGCACAATTAGAGACGTCTTACTTATTAGATACCTGCGCATCGGTTCATCTTTCGTGTAGTTAAACTGGGCATAAGGCTTATACTATTTTTCTAACTATTTCGGTTGTACACCCGATATTATACTGTGAGAGACATCTCCTACTCCCACCATCCGATTAACCCTGGAACAATAATTTAACATATTTTAAAATACATCTGTGTATTTGAATTTCGATTTCGTTTTTGTAGGATGAACGCTAATCTTGGAAGTGGAAATCAACCCACTTTACTTTACTTTCCGACATCCAGTCGAGCTGAAACTTTGCAGATTGACTTGTTGTCGATGACAATTCATTCGATATTTTGGTGGAACTCACACACACGCGCGTACACACGCAAATGAAATTGGCCTACTAGCCTGCCCGTGAGTGAGATGGTAAGCATAGATGTATTGTGTTTAAAAATTCTTTGTTTTTATTGAAGGTTGATTTGTTTTTTTTTTCAATTGGTGACCAGTTAGGTTAGCAACTAGATTAGTTCAAGTGGCCGCCCCACGATCCGACAGCCCGTGTGGGCCGCACACATTGCACATTACGATGCGGCGCCCCTGGAAAAGAGTCACAAGTAACAAATGCCGAAGCGTCGCAACAACTAGAATGTTTGCATCGCTCTCTGCTTCCAACCAAAAGCAACGACCCAGCTGTCATTTTGGCAGACGGCATTTCTAAATCGTATGCTCTTACTCACATTTTCTGTTTGGTGTCTTCCCCGTGACAGTTCCTCCGCCTTCAATTTGTGGGCGAAATCGCGCTCGGAATAATTTAATATGTATAAAAACATAACTTAGGTAATATTTTTGTGACGCGGTGGAATTGTTATTGGATGAGTCGGTTTCACTGACCCGATTGGTTCGATGATTTCTACATTGTTATCGAATGTGTTGAGGTCATTGAATTATTGTGTTGCAACGTTGGCATTTCACCAATGTCAGACTGCACGAAACAGATTATTAGTTGTTCGGCTGTCCTTGTTATTCTGAAATTATTGTTTCTTTATATTTAGGCTAGATTCACGTGAAGTTCAATAAACATTGTTATAACTACTGATCTTTATGGTTCTGGTGATTTTGATTGTCAGACTGCACAGAATAGAATATTATTTGTTCTTCTGAAATTATCTTCATAGTTGGGTTAGATTCACTTCAATAAGCATTCTTAAAACAACTGGTGTTTTTGATTTTGATTGTCAGATGTCCTGGTCTTTTTGGTTCTGGTGATTTAGATCGTTGTTTGATGGTTCTTACGGAAATGCCTTTAGCTTTTGTTACCCAATTATTTTTCATTTAATACTTTGTAGTTAATTAAAGGTGGTAGGTACTTACCGAATAGATTGTTTTATTATAGTTTCTTAATTGATTACCGCACAAGAGTTAAACTGACTGAAGTCAGTGGGATTAAAGCATCCCTAAACGGATATGTTGTGAAGCTGAAGGAATGTGGGATGAGAAAGAGACAGAGAAGAACAAGATTGGAAAGTACCTGGCTATATGGACACTGAACACGGTTAAGTTATTTTAATCAACTTCTGAATACCAGGGCAATACTGACAGTCTCAGGCTGCTCTAATAAAACCCTTAAACTTCCTTAAAAAACCCTCCACACAGCATCCCCAAAGATGATATAGGCCCTGTGGGAAATTTTTTCCTCAGGGCCTCCTGTGTGGAGTTCATGTAAAAAAAAAATGCATATTTGGGTAATTAGATTAATTTACCGCAAATTTTTTTTTTTTTTTAATGTGAATACCGCATTAGAGTCCCAAATGTTTCCTTCTGGAGTAAATGAGACTACGGCATCTCCAATTGGGGTATGTTTTGAGGCTGAAGGTAGTGGAAGGAGGGGAAAAGAAAGGTAGGGAAGTACCTGGCTATTCAGATCTGGTCACCAACCACGGCTATATCATCTTTGGGAGTGCTGTGTGGGTCTTTTTAGGGGAAGAAAGGAGAGGAAGTTCTAGGAAGGAAAAAGGTGTGAGGGATGGGTAGGAATCTGGGGGTCACCGTCAGTGTGTCCAGGAGTGACAGGTGAATGGATCCTTGCTTCCCGGTGCAAGGCACTGTTTCGAGAGAGTCCAGCTGGAGAGGTCTAAAGATCTCCCTCAACCAATCTCTCCCGATCCGGCCTGCCACGCTGTTGGTGCGCAGACACATCTCTCGCCAAAATCCGGGCAAACCTGACCCCAAGAACCCAGGCACCCCTGCTAAGTCACCAAACGTAGCGAACCACTTGGGGTGACCTAAGGCAGAGGTGTTGGTATAAATAGATCCCGGGGCGGCGGTACCCATACCCGCTTCCCAAATTTCCAGCAACGTTTCAATTCTGAATGATGGTCTTCTACCAAGGCGATACTGGGTGTACGGGACGTTTGTACATATACTGTATAAAAATAGGGAGCTGGACACAAATGGCACGCCAATGGAATCTTTATGTGCCAAGGGATTTTTGGCGTACGCCAATGGACTTTCGCGAATTTAATACTTTTGAATGATTCTAAGTAAGATTGGCAAAACTGAATCTATTATAACTGATTAAACACTTGTAAAGGCTTGAAGACTTTTGGAGACTGGGATTACTGGGATACTGGGAAGAAGGTAGAACTGAAGCTATTACTTTTAAATAAAACACTTGAAAAGAGTTTGAACTTGGAGACTTTGGTTTCTTCGAGATTGTTTCTTCTTGGCTGGTAATTTTTAACTGATTTGTGACCGATGTGTGGTCTGTATTTATAGGGCAAAACTGGGTTGGATTGTGAGGGTATAGCACTTCCTATTCTTTGTGTAGGTTGGTCCTTTTATCCTTTTTCCCTGTTTGCTACGATTTTTGAGAAGATTTGTAAAATTTGTATATTATAGCCAGTACCAAGAGAGTCCCGATCCCCGAAACCAAAATCTCACATGATTTTTATTGTTTTTACAAAAAAAGATACAATGTTACATTTGTGGTACAAAGTAGAATTTCAAGGATTAAACATTTTTATTAAAGTGCAAGAATCAATGGTAGGCGTCAGTTTTCAAGTGATTGTACTTGCTTGTGCCCATTTTTCTGCGAGGATATTTATTTTTAGCTCGTAATTATCACCAATTTCTCAAAATTTAGCTCCAAATTTTTGAGAACATGAATTCATTGACGTAAATATTCCCGATTTAGATTTTCCTTTGTTCATCATTAGCCAATCACAGCTCCCGTGGTTGTATGGTGGGGGTGACGTAAATAGGCAGCTATTCTCGTGGCAGGGTTCATTGCTGTCTGTAGTCTTTTGTAGAGGTGTGAGATGTATTTTTGAGTTTGATTTTCATGCTGCGTGTGTTCATTATCAATTGTGTTTGTATTTTTAAGTGCTAAATTAATTTTGAAGAATAAAATAGCAATTAGACATCGTTTTGGAGGATGCGTGAAACGCCCCTCGTCTCGTTAGCCAATAGCAGCTCTCTAATTGCTTGGGGGTTGTGGTGTGAGGCGAAATGGTGCTGGCGGCATGGTACTGTGTAATTGTGGGTGCTGGCGGTACGGTACTGTGTGGGAGCGTAAATTCCAATATTGTCTTTTTTAGTTATCTCATTTGCTTTTGCGGACTCGTTCGATACACTCCCCCCGTGCAGTCTCGTCTGTACTCAGCTACTTCGTCGGGCGAGTCCTTTCCCGATGTTTGTGTTCTGAATCGGGGGCCTTTGCCAGGGTTGTAGTTTCATCAGGGGTTGGTGGAGTAGGCAGGATGATTTTGACTGCCGGCCTTATGTATATTCCTGTGCTGGTTTGAATTCGGGCAGTTCTGACTTGTCCATCAGCTGCAGGTGTGGCTTCTAAGATTCGACCGCGCGGCCAACTGTTCCGGGGCAGTGCTGGGTCCATAATGATTACCAGATCATCTTTTTTAATTGGTGTCGTTGGGTAGGTAGGTATTCGCGCAGCCATCGTCTCCAGAAGGTGTCTGCAAGTTGTTGCCCGATGCGCCACTGGCGGCGGAGGCATACTTTCTCTTCTTTCTTTTCGTAGAAGGATAGTTGGGGGCGTTTCCCAGCCGACCCTAGTAAAAGGTGGTTGGGTGTTAGATTAGATTAGTTCTTCATCACGTGGGTCCACCGAAATGTGAGTGAGTGGTCGATTATTAACCGTAAACTCGGCTTCTGCAAGGGCGGTGCGCAGCGTTTCTTCTTTTGGTGCTCTTTCCTTAAGTGTGGCGCTTAGGGCTTTCTTAACTGATTGTACTAATCTTTCCCAAGCTCCCCCCGTGTGAGGAGATATTGGATCTGGCTGACTCACGTTGGCTGCACTGATGAGGAGCACCACTGTGCTGGCGGGGGCACTGCTGGTGCAAGGCTGGCTCGCCTTGGCTGCGCTGATGAGGAGCACCTCTGTTCTGGGCAGGGGCACTGCTGGGGCAAGGCTGGCTCGCCTTGGCTGCGCTGATGAGGAGCACCAATGTTCTGGGCGGGGGCACTGGTAGGGCAAGGCCGGCTCGCCTTGGCTGCACTGATGAGGAGCACCACTGTTTGGCAGGGGTACTGCTGGGGCATGGCTGGCGCATCTTAGCTGCGCTGACGAGCAGCACCACTGTTCTGGCAGGGGTATGGCTGGCTCGCCTTGGCTGCGCTGATGAGGAGCACCACAGTTCTTATATTGACACTGCTGGGGCAGGGCTTGCAAAGCCGGGCTGGAATTTAAAATTATAATGTATAATTAGAACTAGGCTTGCTTGCCTTCGGTCGAGTCGCGTATCTTGTCGCAACTCGTTCGAAGGTGAGTCAGCTGGCACCGGTACTTGAGTTGCGTATCTTGTCGCAAACAAGTTGGTATGCGGGCCAGCTGGTGTCAGTAGTTGAGTTGCGTATCTCGTCGCAAACAAGTTGGGAGGTGGCCCAGCTGGTGCCGGCACTTGAGTTGCGTATCTCGTCGCAAACAAGTTGGGATGCGGGCCAGCTGGTGCCAGCGCTTGAGTTGGGGCACTGCTGGAGCAGGGCTGGCTCGCCTTGGCTGCACTGCAGAGGATCACCACAGTTCTGGCAGTTCCACTGCTGGGACAGGGCTCGCTGACCTTGGCTGCACCGCTGAGGATCACCACAGTTCTGGCAGTTGCACTGCTGGGGCAGGGCTCGCTGACCTTGGCTGCACCGCTGAGGATCACCACAGTTCTGGCAGTTGCACTGCTGGGGCAGGGCTCGCTGACCTTGGCTGCACTGCTGAGGATCACCGCAGTTCTGGCAGTGGCACTGCTGGGGCAAGGTTCGCTGACCTTGGCTGCACTGCTGAGGATCACCACAGTTCTGGCAGTTCCACTGCTGGGACAGGGCTCGCTGACCTTGGCTGCACTGCTGAGGATCACCACAGTTCTGGCAGTTCCACTGCTGGGACAGGGCTCGCTGACCTTGGCTGCACCGCTGAGGATCACCACAGTTCTGGCAGTTGCACTGCTGGGGCAGGGCTCGCTGACCTTGGCTGCACTGCTGAGGATCACCGCAGTTCTGGCAGTGGCAATGCTGGGGCAGGGCTCGCTGACCTTGGCTGCACCGCTGAGGATCACCGCAGTTCTGGCAGTAGCAATGCTGGGGCAGGGCTCGCTGACCTTGGCTGCGCCGCTGAGGATCACCACAGTTCTGGCACTCGCACTGCTGGGGCAGGGCTCGCTGATCTTGGCTGCACTGCTGAGGATCACCGCAGTTCTGGCAGTTCCACTGCTGGGACAGGGCTCGCTGACCTTGGCTGCACCGCTGAGGATCACCACAGTTCTGGCAGTTGCACTGCTGGGGCAGGGCTCGCTGACCTTGGCTGCACCGCTGAGGATCACCACAGTTCTGGCAGTTGCACTGCTGGGGCAGGGCTCGCTGACCTTGGCTGCACTGCTGAGGATCACCGCAGTTCTGGCAGTGGCACTGCTGGGGCAAGGTTCGCTGACCTTGGCTGCACTGCTGAGGATCACCACAGTTCTGGCAGTTCCACTGCTGGGACAGGGCTCGCTGACCTTGGCTGCACTGCTGAGGATCACCACAGTTCTGGCAGTTCCACTGCTGGGACAGGGCTCGCTGACCTTGGCTGCACCGCTGAGGATCACCACAGTTCTGGCAGTTGCACTGCTGGGGCAGGGCTCGCTGACCTTGGCTGCACTGCTGAGGATCACCGCAGTTCTGGCAGTGGCAATGCTGGGGCAGGGCTCGCTGACCTTGGCTGCACCGCTGAGGATCACCGCAGTTCTGGCAGTAGCAATGCTGGGGCAGGGCTCGCTGACCTTGGCTGCGCCGCTGAGGATCACCACAGTTCTGGCACTCGCACTGCTGGGGCAGGGCTCGCTGACCTTGGCTGCACTGCTGAGGATCACCGCAGTTCTGGCAGTGGCAATGCTGGGGCAGGGCTCGCTGACCTTGGCTGCACTGCTGAGGATCACCACAGTTCTGGCAGTTCCACTGCTGGGACAGGGCTCGCTGACCTTGGCTGCACTGCTGAGGATCACCACAGTTCTGGCAGTTGCACTGCTGGGGCAGGGCTCGCTGACCTTGGCTGCACTGCTGAGGATCACCGCAGTTCTGGCAGTGGCAATGCTGGGGCAGGGCTCGCTGACCTTGGCTGCACCGCTGAGGATCACCGCAGTTCTGGCAGTAGCAATGCTGGGGCAGGGCTCGCTGACCTTGGCTGCGCCGCTGAGGATCACCGCAGTTCTGGCAGTAGCAATGCTGGGGCAGGGCTCGCTGACCTTGGCTGCGCCGCTGAGGATCACCGCAGTTCTGGCAGTAGCAATGCTGGGGCAGGGCTCGCTGACCTTGGCTGCGCCGCTGAGGATCACCGCAGTTCTGGCAGTAGCAATGCTGGGGCAGGGCTCGCTGACCTTGGCTGCACTGCTGAGGATCACCGCAGTTCTGGCAGTGGCAATGCTGGGGCAGGGCTCGCTGACCTTGGCTGCACCGCACAGTTCTGGCAGTGGCACTGCTGGGACAGGGCTCGCTGACCTTGGCTGCGCCGCTGAGGATCACCACAGTTCTGGCACTCGCACTGCTGGGGCAGGGCTCGCTGACCTTGGCTGCACCGCTGAGGATCACCGCAGTTCTGGCAGTGGCAATGCTGGGACCGGGCTCGCTGACCTTGGCTGCACCGCTGAGGATCACCACAGTTCTGGCAGTTCCACTGCTGGGACAGGGCTCGCTGACCTTGGCTGCACCGCTGAGGATCACCACAGTTCTGGCAGTTGCACTGCTGGGGCAGGGCTAGCTGACCTTGGCTGCACTGCTGAGGATCACCGCAGTTCTGGCAGTTGCTTTGGTGATAAGTTGACTTAATTTGTCATCGCAGGCCACTGCTAGATTTGTGTCTTTAGCTAGCTTTTTCTCCAGGCCCAGAAGCTGTTTTAGTGCACACTGCCGATTGCCAGGTAGCGTGGCTTCTGGATTGCGCCATAGTAGACCCGTTTCCCATCTTCCTATATGAAGAGGACGGGTAGTTGCATTCATAAGTGTGATTGCTTGTTGTTCGCTTGCATTGACTCTGGTAGCTGATATTACTCCAAGGGAGTCAATGGCGAAGTTTGTTTTTACCAGTTCCCTCAACTGCTTGTCTGCGGTCGTTTCTGGTTGTAGTGCCAAAGTGGTGGTCGTGTTTTTATCTCCGGGGTTGATTCCCCCATGAGCGATCCATCCTAGTGCGGTGCGTGATACTATTCGCGTAGTAACATTGCATTCTCGCACTTCTCTTGACACAATCAGGTGAGCGTTGTCTTGGCCTATTAGCAGCTTCGGAACGACAGACCTTCCTTGGATCTGTTGTTCTGGCAGGTTGAGGTTGCTTATTGTGCTGGCAGAGATGTGGAATGTATTACTGTTGCCTGCACCTCTTAATCTTAGTTTTACTCGTTGCGAGAGATTGTCGGAGGTGCACATTCCTTTGGCGCCGTGGATTCGCAGTCCGTGAACTGGTCCCTCTGCTCCGACTTGTGTTGCGGTGTTAGTGTCGACAAGTGTTATTGTGGATCCTTCGTCCAGAAGAGCGAACACTGACACTTCTTTTTTATTTGGAGCACTTAATATGACTGGTGCAATTTTCAACAGTACTCTCTGTCCGGAGTTCTGGCGTCATAAATTGACATTTTCCACAGTGCTTTTTTGTACGAACTCGGGATTGTGCAGCAGTGGGTGGTGTGGGGCTTCGCAATCCCCTATTTTGCACCATTGGTTCATTTTGCAGCTTCGCGAGTGGTGTTTTTCTAAGCACTTGCGGCATAATTTTCCCACGCGCACAGTTTCCCATCGGAGTTCAACATCTTTGGCTGCGAATTCTTTGCATTCGCAGGTTCTATGATTGCCGCCGCATTGGGCGCAGCTTTCATTGGCTGATTTTCTTTTTTGGCTTGGTCCAGGGTAGGTATGTGATTCGTACATTTGGCGTTTTTATCGGGGCGATATTTTCTTTTGGGCCGTCCCTGATTTCCTCCTGATGTCCGGCATGTATTTGTTCACGGCGTGGTCGAGATCGTACGCGGTCCACCATCCCGCTATTTGGCGTTTAACACCTCTTTCAGAAAGGCAGCGAGCTGGGTTATGGTGGCCGGAGCATGTTGTTTGTGAATCTCGATTAGCCATGCCAGCCGCAGGGAACTTGGCATTTTGTCAGTGACGTCATTTAGTAGCGCAGGATTGGTGAGATAGCCTTCGGTTTTCAGAATCCGGAGGGATGCCACTAGGTTTTGTACCGTCCCGGAGAAATCTGCTAGCTCCTCGAGTGACACCTCGGTCGTGAGGTAAGGTAGTTTTTTAACCTTGTCTAGCATAAATTTTGCTATGGAGTTAGCGCTGCCGTATCGCTGCTCGAGGACGCTGATGATCTCTGGGACTTGCACTTGCGCAGGATCCATTAGTAGGGGACCCACAGTATCTCGTGCCTTGCCTTTGAGGGCCCGTTGCAGCCGGATGAGATTTTCGCTTGGAGTCATCTGGCAGGTGGCGGTGGATTGAGTGTACTGTGCCTTCCAGGTGGGCCACTCGAGTGGGTCTCCAGCGAAGGTAGGCAAATCTTTTGCTGCGGATTGCCTGGCGATGAGGGCTGCCATTCTCGAGTCATCTTCTAATGTACGAGGACTATCTTGGGTTTGGGAAGTGCGGAGCGCTTCTGCCATTACAGAGGCAATCTGGGCCAGTGGGTCGTTACCATGCTGCAACCATTCTCGAGTGTACCGTGTCGTCTCGTCAGCCGTATGCGGCGGTGTAAATAATGGGAAATCCTGGCTGGAGGAAGCTGGTTGTTGCTGGTACCCCATTGTATTATAGAGTGGGCGCTCGGGTCCAAGATGGCTATATTTGGCTGCGGGAATGTTGTCCACAGGACTCGTCAGAAGCGGGTGGCCTTGGGTAGAGGTATATCCCGTTGAATTGGTTACAGCAAATGCATTAGTAGGCTGACCGGCTGGCACGTGCACTTGAGCTGTTGCATATCTCGTTGCAAACTCTCCGGCTTGCTTGTGTACTTGAGTGGCATATCTCGTTGCAAACTCGTTTGTAGACGGGCCGGTTGGAGTGTGCACTTGAGTGTTTGCATATCTCGTTGCAAACTCTCCGGCTGGCTTGTATACTCGAGTAGCATATCTCGTTGCAAACTCGTTCGTAGACGGGCCGGTTAGTGCGTGGACTTGAGTTGCAGCCTGACCCTACGGGTTGGTTGGTGCAGGCTCCTGAGCCGGCTGATTGGATGCTTGGCGTGTCGCAGCGTTCAGGGCTGCGAGGAGATCGGCTGTTTGCTTGGCGTGTTGTCTGTCTCGACTGCGCATCTCCCGGCGCCGCATTCGCAGGGAGTCTTCAGTTGATTCTGAAGATGCCTCGCTGCTATTAGTATTGGATTCGTGGGGGCTCTTGGCGACATGTTCCGAAGCAAGTTGGCCAAGAGTGATGAGGTCAGAGTTCCTGGCTGGGCTCGTAACAGGTAGATCGTGGATCTGACGGGGTCCACTGGATGGCGTCTCTATGCTGTGGGCCCGGGGTCCGACGGGGTGGCACGGACGTGTTTAGGCTTGTCCCTGGGGCGTCAGGTTTAGACAGTGACGTCTCGGATGATGTTGGGGTCTTACGGCCACTGCGAAGAAACGGCATTTCCACTGGGTAAGACTGAAGGCGTGTTATTTGCAGATCCGGCTCGAAGGACCAAATGTACGGGACGTTTGTACATATACTGTATAAAAATAGGGAGCTGGACACAAATGGCACGCCAATGGAATCTTTATGTGCCAAGGGATTTTTGGCGTACGCCAATGGACTTTCGCGAATTTAATACTTTTGAATGATTCTAAGTAAGATTGGCAAAACTGAATCTATTATAACTGATTAAACACTTGTAAAGGCTTGAAGACTTTTGGAGACTGGGATTACTGGGATACTGGGAAGAAGGTAGAACTGAAGCTATTACTTTTAAATAAAACACTTGAAAAGAGTTTGAACTTGGAGACTTTGGTTTCTTCGAGATTGTTTCTTCTTGGCTGGTAATTTTTAACTGATTTGTGACCGATGTGTGGTCTGTATTTATAGGGCAAAACTGGGTTGGATTGTGAGGGTATAGCACTTCCTATTCTTTGTGTAGGTTGGTCCTTTTATCCTTTTTCCCTGTTTGCTACGATTTTTGAGAAGATTTGTAAAATTTGTATATTATAGCCAGTACCAAGAGAGTCCCGATCCCCGAAACCAAAATCTCACATGATTTTTATTGTTTTTACAAAAAAAGATACAATGTTACATTTGTGGTACAAAGTAGAATTTCAAGGATTAAACATTTTTATTAAAGTGCAAGAATCAATGGTAGGCGTCAGTTTTCAAGTGATTGTACTTGCTTGTGCCCATTTTTCTGCGAGGATATTTATTTTTAGCTCGTAATTATCACCAATTTCTCAAAATTTAGCTCCAAATTTTTGAGAACATGAATTCATTGACGTAAATATTCCCGATTTAGATTTTCCTTTGTTCATCATTAGCCAATCACAGCTCCCGTGGTTGTATGGTGGGGGTGACGTAAATAGGCAGCTATTCTCGTGGCAGGGTTCATTGCTGTCTGTAGTCTTTTGTAGAGGTGTGAGATGTATTTTTGAGTTTGATTTTCATGCTGCGTGTGTTCATTATCAATTGTGTTTGTATTTTTAAGTGCTAAATTAATTTTGAAGAATAAAATAGCAATTAGACATCGTTTTGGAGGATGCGTGAAACGCCCCTCGTCTCGTTAGCCAATAGCAGCTCTCTAATTGCTTGGGGGTTGTGGTGTGAGGCGAAATGGTGCTGGCGGCATGGTACTGTGTAATTGTGGGTGCTGGCGGTACGGTACTGTGTGGGAGCGTAAATTCCAATATTGTCTTTTTTAGTTATCTCATTTGCTTTTGCGGACTCGTTCGATACACTCCCCCCGTGCAGTCTCGTCTGTACTCAGCTACTTCGTCGGGCGAGTCCTTTCCCGATGTTTGTGTTCTGAATCGGGGGCCTTTGCCAGGGTTGTAGTTTCATCAGGGGTTGGTGGAGTAGGCAGGATGATTTTGACTGCCGGCCTTATGTATATTCCTGTGCTGGTTTGAATTCGGGCAGTTCTGACTTGTCCATCAGCTGCAGGTGTGGCTTCTAAGATTCGACCGCGCGGCCAACTGTTCCGGGGCAGTGCTGGGTCCATAATGATTACCAGATCATCTTTTTTAATTGGTGTCGTTGGGTAGGTAGGTATTCGCGCAGCCATCGTCTCCAGAAGGTGTCTGCAAGTTGTTGCCCGATGCGCCACTGGCGGCGGAGGCATACTTTCTCTTCTTTCTTTTCGTAGAAGGATAGTTGGGGGCGTTTCCCAGCCGACCCTAGTAAAAGGTGGTTGGGTGTTAGATTAGATTAGTTCTTCATCACGTGGGTCCACCGAAATGTGAGTGAGTGGTCGATTATTAACCGTAAACTCGGCTTCTGCAAGGGCGGTGCGCAGCGTTTCTTCTTTTGGTGCTCTTTCCTTAAGTGTGGCGCTTAGGGCTTTCTTAACTGATTGTACTAATCTTTCCCAAGCTCCCCCCGTGTGAGGAGATATTGGATCTGGCTGACTCACGTTGGCTGCACTGATGAGGAGCACCACTGTGCTGGCGGGGGCACTGCTGGTGCAAGGCTGGCTCGCCTTGGCTGCGCTGATGAGGAGCACCTCTGTTCTGGGCAGGGGCACTGCTGGGGCAAGGCTGGCTCGCCTTGGCTGCGCTGATGAGGAGCACCAATGTTCTGGGCGGGGGCACTGGTAGGGCAAGGCCGGCTCGCTTTGGCTGCACTGATGAGGAGCACCACTGTTTGGCAGGGGTACTGCTGGGGCATGGCTGGCGCATCTTAGCTGCGCTGACGAGCAGCACCACTGTTCTGGCAGGGGTATGGCTGGCTCGCCTTGGCTGCGCTGATGAGGAGCACCACAGTTCTTATATTGACACTGCTGGGGCAGGGCTTGCAAAGCCGGGCTGGAATTTAAAATTATAATGTATAATTAGAACTAGGCTTGCTTGCCTTCGGTCGAGTCGCGTATCTTGTCGCAACTCGTTCGAAGGTGAGTCAGCTGGCACCGGTACTTGAGTTGCGTATCTTGTCGCAAACAAGTTGGTATGCGGGCCAGCTGGTGTCAGTAGTTGAGTTGCGTATCTCGTCGCAAACAAGTTGGGAGGTGGCCCAGCTGGTGCCGGCACTTGAGTTGCGTATCTCGTCGCAAACAAGTTGGGATGCGGGCCAGCTGGTGCCAGCGCTTGAGTTGGGGCACTGCTGGAGCAGGGCTGGCTCGCCTTGGCTGCACTGCAGAGGATCACCACAGTTCTGGCAGTTCCACTGCTGGGACAGGGCTCGCTGACCTTGGCTGCACCGCTGAGGATCACCACAGTTCTGGCAGTTGCACTGCTGGGGCAGGGCTCGCTGACCTTGGCTGCACCGCTGAGGATCACCACAGTTCTGGCAGTTGCACTGCTGGGGCAGGGCTCGCTGACCTTGGCTGCACTGCTGAGGATCACCGCAGTTCTGGCAGTGGCACTGCTGGGGCAAGGTTCGCTGACCTTGGCTGCACTGCTGAGGATCACCACAGTTCTGGCAGTTCCACTGCTGGGACAGGGCTCGCTGACCTTGGCTGCACTGCTGAGGATCACCACAGTTCTGGCAGTTCCACTGCTGGGACAGGGCTCGCTGACCTTGGCTGCACCGCTGAGGATCACCACAGTTCTGGCAGTTGCACTGCTGGGGCAGGGCTCGCTGACCTTGGCTGCACTGCTGAGGATCACCGCAGTTCTGGCAGTGGCAATGCTGGGGCAGGGCTCGCTGACCTTGGCTGCACCGCTGAGGATCACCGCAGTTCTGGCAGTAGCAATGCTGGGGCAGGGCTCGCTGACCTTGGCTGCGCCGCTGAGGATCACCACAGTTCTGGCACTCGCACTGCTGGGGCAGGGCTCGCTGATCTTGGCTGCACTGCTGAGGATCACCGCAGTTCTGGCAGTTCCACTGCTGGGACAGGGCTCGCTGACCTTGGCTGCACCGCTGAGGATCACCACAGTTCTGGCAGTTGCACTGCTGGGGCAGGGCTCGCTGACCTTGGCTGCACCGCTGAGGATCACCACAGTTCTGGCAGTTGCACTGCTGGGGCAGGGCTCGCTGACCTTGGCTGCACTGCTGAGGATCACCGCAGTTCTGGCAGTGGCACTGCTGGGGCAAGGTTCGCTGACCTTGGCTGCACTGCTGAGGATCACCACAGTTCTGGCAGTTCCACTGCTGGGACAGGGCTCGCTGACCTTGGCTGCACTGCTGAGGATCACCACAGTTCTGGCAGTTCCACTGCTGGGACAGGGCTCGCTGACCTTGGCTGCACCGCTGAGGATCACCACAGTTCTGGCAGTTGCACTGCTGGGGCAGGGCTCGCTGACCTTGGCTGCACTGCTGAGGATCACCGCAGTTCTGGCAGTGGCAATGCTGGGGCAGGGCTCGCTGACCTTGGCTGCACCGCTGAGGATCACCGCAGTTCTGGCAGTAGCAATGCTGGGGCAGGGCTCGCTGACCTTGGCTGCGCCGCTGAGGATCACCACAGTTCTGGCACTCGCACTGCTGGGGCAGGGCTCGCTGACCTTGGCTGCACTGCTGAGGATCACCGCAGTTCTGGCAGTGGCAATGCTGGGGCAGGGCTCGCTGACCTTGGCTGCACTGCTGAGGATCACCACAGTTCTGGCAGTTCCACTGCTGGGACAGGGCTCGCTGACCTTGGCTGCACTGCTGAGGATCACCACAGTTCTGGCAGTTGCACTGCTGGGGCAGGGCTCGCTGACCTTGGCTGCACTGCTGAGGATCACCGCAGTTCTGGCAGTGGCAATGCTGGGGCAGGGCTCGCTGACCTTGGCTGCACCGCTGAGGATCACCGCAGTTCTGGCAGTAGCAATGCTGGGGCAGGGCTCGCTGACCTTGGCTGCGCCGCTGAGGATCACCGCAGTTCTGGCAGTAGCAATGCTGGGGCAGGGCTCGCTGACCTTGGCTGCGCCGCTGAGGATCACCGCAGTTCTGGCAGTA
Source organism: Glyphotaelius pellucidus (assembly GCA_936435175.1). NCBI lineage: Eukaryota > Metazoa > Arthropoda > Insecta > Trichoptera > Limnephilidae > Glyphotaelius > Glyphotaelius pellucidus. The sequence continues at coordinate 41,173,138 of OW386543.1, forward strand.
GCAATGCTGGGGCAGGGCTCGCTGACCTTGGCTGCGCCGCTGAGGATCACCGCAGTTCTGGCAGTAGCAATGCTGGGGCAGGGCTCGCTGACCTTGGCTGCACTGCTGAGGATCACCGCAGTTCTGGCAGTGGCAATGCTGGGGCAGGGCTCGCTGACCTTGGCTGCACCGCACAGTTCTGGCAGTGGCACTGCTGGGACAGGGCTCGCTGACCTTGGCTGCGCCGCTGAGGATCACCACAGTTCTGGCACTCGCACTGCTGGGGCAGGGCTCGCTGACCTTGGCTGCACCGCTGAGGATCACCGCAGTTCTGGCAGTGGCAATGCTGGGACCGGGCTCGCTGACCTTGGCTGCACCGCTGAGGATCACCACAGTTCTGGCAGTTCCACTGCTGGGACAGGGCTCGCTGACCTTGGCTGCACCGCTGAGGATCACCACAGTTCTGGCAGTTGCACTGCTGGGGCAGGGCTAGCTGACCTTGGCTGCACTGCTGAGGATCACCGCAGTTCTGGCAGTTGCTTTGGTGATAAGTTGACTTAATTTGTCATCGCAGGCCACTGCTAGATTTGTGTCTTTAGCTAGCTTTTTCTCCAGGCCCAGAAGCTGTTTTAGTGCACACTGCCGATTGCCAGGTAGCGTGGCTTCTGGATTGCGCCATAGTAGACCCGTTTCCCATCTTCCTATATGAAGAGGACGGGTAGTTGCATTCATAAGTGTGATTGCTTGTTGTTCGCTTGCATTGACTCTGGTAGCTGATATTACTCCAAGGGAGTCAATGGCGAAGTTTGTTTTTACCAGTTCCCTCAACTGCTTGTCTGCGGTCGTTTCTGGTTGTAGTGCCAAAGTGGTGGTCGTGTTTTTATCTCCGGGGTTGATTCCCCCATGAGCGATCCATCCTAGTGCGGTGCGTGATACTATTCGCGTAGTAACATTGCATTCTCGCACTTCTCTTGACACAATCAGGTGAGCGTTGTCTTGGCCTATTAGCAGCTTCGGAACGACAGACCTTCCTTGGATCTGTTGTTCTGGCAGGTTGAGGTTGCTTATTGTGCTGGCAGAGATGTGGAATGTATTACTGTTGCCTGCACCTCTTAATCTTAGTTTTACTCGTTGCGAGAGATTGTCGGAGGTGCACATTCCTTTGGCGCCGTGGATTCGCAGTCCGTGAACTGGTCCCTCTGCTCCGACTTGTGTTGCGGTGTTAGTGTCGACAAGTGTTATTGTGGATCCTTCGTCCAGAAGAGCGAACACTGACACTTCTTTTTTATTTGGAGCACTTAATATGACTGGTGCAATTTTCAACAGTACTCTCTGTCCGGAGTTCTGGCGTCATAAATTGACATTTTCCACAGTGCTTTTTTGTACGAACTCGGGATTGTGCAGCAGTGGGTGGTGTGGGGCTTCGCAATCCCCTATTTTGCACCATTGGTTCATTTTGCAGCTTCGCGAGTGGTGTTTTTCTAAGCACTTGCGGCATAATTTTCCCACGCGCACAGTTTCCCATCGGAGTTCAACATCTTTGGCTGCGAATTCTTTGCATTCGCAGGTTCTATGATTGCCGCCGCATTGGGCGCAGCTTTCATTGGCTGATTTTCTTTTTTGGCTTGGTCCAGGGTAGGTATGTGATTCGTACATTTGGCGTTTTTATCGGGGCGATATTTTCTTTTGGGCCGTCCCTGATTTCCTCCTGATGTCCGGCATGTATTTGTTCACGGCGTGGTCGAGATCGTACGCGGTCCACCATCCCGCTATTTGGCGTTTAACACCTCTTTCAGAAAGGCAGCGAGCTGGGTTATGGTGGCCGGAGCATGTTGTTTGTGAATCTCGATTAGCCATGCCAGCCGCAGGGAACTTGGCATTTTGTCAGTGACGTCATTTAGTAGCGCAGGATTGGTGAGATAGCCTTCGGTTTTCAGAATCCGGAGGGATGCCACTAGGTTTTGTACCGTCCCGGAGAAATCTGCTAGCTCCTCGAGTGACACCTCGGTCGTGAGGTAAGGTAGTTTTTTAACCTTGTCTAGCATAAATTTTGCTATGGAGTTAGCGCTGCCGTATCGCTGCTCGAGGACGCTGATGATCTCTGGGACTTGCACTTGCGCAGGATCCATTAGTAGGGGACCCACAGTATCTCGTGCCTTGCCTTTGAGGGCCCGTTGCAGCCGGATGAGATTTTCGCTTGGAGTCATCTGGCAGGTGGCGGTGGATTGAGTGTACTGTGCCTTCCAGGTGGGCCACTCGAGTGGGTCTCCAGCGAAGGTAGGCAAATCTTTTGCTGCGGATTGCCTGGCGATGAGGGCTGCCATTCTCGAGTCATCTTCTAATGTACGAGGACTATCTTGGGTTTGGGAAGTGCGGAGCGCTTCTGCCATTACAGAGGCAATCTGGGCCAGTGGGTCGTTACCATGCTGCAACCATTCTCGAGTGTACCGTGTCGTCTCGTCAGCCGTATGCGGCGGTGTAAATAATGGGAAATCCTGGCTGGAGGAAGCTGGTTGTTGCTGGTACCCCATTGTATTATAGAGTGGGCGCTCGGGTCCAAGATGGCTATATTTGGCTGCGGGAATGTTGTCCACAGGACTCGTCAGAAGCGGGTGGCCTTGGGTAGAGGTATATCCCGTTGAATTGGTTACAGCAAATGCATTAGTAGGCTGACCGGCTGGCACGTGCACTTGAGCTGTTGCATATCTCGTTGCAAACTCTCCGGCTTGCTTGTGTACTTGAGTGGCATATCTCGTTGCAAACTCGTTTGTAGACGGGCCGGTTGGAGTGTGCACTTGAGTGTTTGCATATCTCGTTGCAAACTCTCCGGCTGGCTTGTATACTCGAGTAGCATATCTCGTTGCAAACTCGTTCGTAGACGGGCCGGTTAGTGCGTGGACTTGAGTTGCAGCCTGACCCTACGGGTTGGTTGGTGCAGGCTCCTGAGCCGGCTGATTGGATGCTTGGCGTGTCGCAGCGTTCAGGGCTGCGAGGAGATCGGCTGTTTGCTTGGCGTGTTGTCTGTCTCGACTGCGCATCTCCCGGCGCCGCATTCGCAGGGAGTCTTCAGTTGATTCTGAAGATGCCTCGCTGCTATTAGTATTGGATTCGTGGGGGCTCTTGGCGACATGTTCCGAAGCAAGTTGGCCAAGAGTGATGAGGTCAGAGTTCCTGGCTGGGCTCGTAACAGGTAGATCGTGGATCTGACGGGGTCCACTGGATGGCGTCTCTATGCTGTGGGCCCGGGGTCCGACGGGGTGGCACGGACGTGTTTAGGCTTGTCCCTGGGGCGTCAGGTTTAGACAGTGACGTCTCGGATGATGTTGGGGTCTTACGGCCACTGCGAAGAAACGGCATTTCCACTGGGTAAGACTGAAGGCGTGTTATTTGCAGATCCGGCTCGAAGGACCAAATGTACGGGACGTTTGTACATATACTGTATAAAAATAGGGAGCTGGACACAAATGGCACGCCAATGGAATCTTTATGTGCCAAGGGATTTTTGGCGTACGCCAATGGACTTTCGCGAATTTAATACTTTTGAATGATTCTAAGTAAGATTGGCAAAACTGAATCTATTATAACTGATTAAACACTTGTAAAGGCTTGAAGACTTTTGGAGACTGGGATTACTGGGATACTGGGAAGAAGGTAGAACTGAAGCTATTACTTTTAAATAAAACACTTGAAAAGAGTTTGAACTTGGAGACTTTGGTTTCTTCGAGATTGTTTCTTCTTGGCTGGTAATTTTTAACTGATTTGTGACCGATGTGTGGTCTGTATTTATAGGGCAAAACTGGGTTGGATTGTGAGGGTATAGCACTTCCTATTCTTTGTGTAGGTTGGTCCTTTTATCCTTTTTCCCTGTTTGCTACGATTTTTGAGAAGATTTGTAAAATTTGTATATTATAGCCAGTACCAAGAGAGTCCCGATCCCCGAAACCAAAATCTCACATGATTTTTATTGTTTTTACAAAAAAAGATACAATGTTACATTTGTGGTACAAAGTAGAATTTCAAGGATTAAACATTTTTATTAAAGTGCAAGAATCAATGGTAGGCGTCAGTTTTCAAGTGATTGTACTTGCTTGTGCCCATTTTTCTGCGAGGATATTTATTTTTAGCTCGTAATTATCACCAATTTCTCAAAATTTAGCTCCAAATTTTTGAGAACATGAATTCATTGACGTAAATATTCCCGATTTAGATTTTCCTTTGTTCATCATTAGCCAATCACAGCTCCCGTGGTTGTATGGTGGGGGTGACGTAAATAGGCAGCTATTCTCGTGGCAGGGTTCATTGCTGTCTGTAGTCTTTTGTAGAGGTGTGAGATGTATTTTTGAGTTTGATTTTCATGCTGCGTGTGTTCATTATCAATTGTGTTTGTATTTTTAAGTGCTAAATTAATTTTGAAGAATAAAATAGCAATTAGACATCGTTTTGGAGGATGCGTGAAACGCCCCTCGTCTCGTTAGCCAATAGCAGCTCTCTAATTGCTTGGGGGTTGTGGTGTGAGGCGAAATGGTGCTGGCGGCATGGTACTGTGTAATTGTGGGTGCTGGCGGTACGGTACTGTGTGGGAGCGTAAATTCCAATATTGTCTTTTTTAGTTATCTCATTTGCTTTTGCGGACTCGTTCGATACACTGGGAATATCTTCCATTCTGGAACGCGCCACAAATATACTATATATTATTTTAAAATGAATTTATTATTAAATTACAACTTAAGCCACCGCTATTCGAATTTCGACCGATTTCTTACATATCTCCCTTAAAAATTTGAAGATTTTAAGCTCTAAATATATGTTATTTTTTAACATAATATCTAGATATGTTCCACGCCGAAACGCAAATTATATGAAATTCCCTCGATAGAAAAAAATCGCAAAGTATGTTCAGAAAATTATTTAAAACAAGTCTATTTCCATTATTTCACAAGTTATATTTGTGAAAAAATTCACAATGTTTCTTTAAATGATACTTAAGAGACGTTTTACGAGATTTTTGCTCTATTTTAAACAAGTCATGTTTTATTAAGCTTTTTCGTTATTTTCGCTTCAATTTTATCGATTTAAATATTAGCGCACTCTCTCCAACATTCGTAAATACATATCTCTCCATCTTCTTCTTTTCAAGAGCGGCTACGGGGCCTTAATCAAATAAAATATATTTGCGCACGCCGGGATTTGAATCCGCAATCTTCGGATTACAAGTTGAGATCCTTACACTTTGACCACGGAGGCTGGTGTCGCGAAACTGCGACTCCACTGCTAATTGGCGGTAAATGCTGCAAAGCAAAGCCTATGCAGCCCTCGAAGGACCAGTCCCGAAACTACGTGAAATCGCTAAGTTATACGGGACGATTAGATAGCATACACTCGCAAAACCCGATGGATAGTCAGTCGATAGTTCAGATCTGGGCTTTTGGAAAATTAAATAAGCCCAGATTGGAATAAGGAAAATAGGACTCACCGTTGCAGATGGGGCCTCGCTGATCTCCAGTTTTGGTGTACACTTCTCACTGTTTAAAATTCGCAATATTCTTATAACAATACATGCGCCCTGTCTGAGATGTTATTTTGTACTGAGCAGCAAATCACACTGTCACCTCTCCAAAGTTTAGTACTTTTTGCAACAATTTTTATGGTGACATTTAGGAGGGAAAGATTAGGTAGGTGGGATAAATTCAGAATTTTGACATATCTACCCATCAAGTCCGCGAATGCAATACCCAACCAATCCCATATAAAATTGCGCGAACAGAGGCCGTCTCGATAAGCAAAAACTCGATAAATCTTCACAATCTCAGGTTAGAGTGTTTCTATTATTTATGAATCTGCAAAGCTGTTTTGATTTAAATTGACTTGAATAATATCCAACATGGAGTGGTTTCACCATTGCGTCCAACGTCCCACATACAGGTAACTCGTTCTTGAAAGCAAAAGCAGTTGTACCAGAAGTAGGTGCCAGGTACTCGCCTCTCGGTTAACTCGCTATACAAACAAACTCACACCAGCACAGCGCATTACATGTGTGGCAGTCGTCCGTGGACATCCGCACAATACATTATTGCATGCCCAAAACGTTTAATTTAATACAATATTCAAATAATGGTTGTGATATTGCGTCAGATTGAGATTCCTGACTTTGGTGGATAAATACTTCTCTTTCTTGGCAAGTTTTATAAAAAATGTTTTTATTATTTTTTATTGTTAACCCTTTGGGTCTCGGCCGTATTATTTCAGAGGGTCAAAATAATTCCGTTTTACATTAAAATCCAAAAAAATTTAATATTTTTTAATGTATCCGAAAACTAACAACTGTTTTAGAAAGGTGATAGAATACACTTTCAAGTTTTATAAATCAAAATAAACATTTAATTTTAAAAATATAAAAATTCTGCACGCAAACACAAAAATGTTTTTAAAATGGCTCATCTTACGTTTTTTCTGACTAAAATTACTGATAAAAATAAAAACACATTATTATCACCTCACTTTTTTGTCGTTCTATGTAAAAATAATTTATAAAAAATTCCTGAAGTATCATAAATTTATTTCAAAATGCGATTCGAAACTTTGTTTCATAAAGGTGTACATTTAACTTCTTTTGTTAGTTTTTGTATTTGAATATAAAGCGTGTTTTTTTCTTTCTAACACCGTTTACACCATATTTCTTAATATTATAGTAGGGGAGATATAACCATTTCTATGAGACCTACATGAGTTGACCCTGATTTGTGTTAGATAGACTCTACAGGTTAAATTAGTAGTTTTTTTTTATATCAAGAAATAAAATAAAGTATTTAAAATAAAATACTAAACGTAGTATTTTAAGTAAAAAAAATAATATCAAAATGGATCTTTACATTCAGTAACGATGATGTGTAAAACTTGCCATTTTAATTGAATTGTAATATAATTAATACAACTTGTAACTTAAATTAATTGAATGTATTACTTAAATTACTAACTTAATTTGTTACTAAATTTGTTACTTAAACTACTTAAATGAATTGCATAAGTTAATAACTGTACACTGTACCTACCCAATCTGTAAACTTCATCCGCCATAACACAGGGACATCCCTAGCATGGTGGATGAATTAACACAATCATTTTTGTTCATTGTATAAACTTCTTTTAATAAATAAATAAATAAAATAAAAAGTATTAAAATGACCCGGGGTGTACAGATTTTGGGTAACTTTATATGTTTTATTCTGTTATGATAAAATTAATTATTTTTAACTTCTTTTGGTTTAAGTTTTTTATCAGCTTTGTGATATGACATTATTGAACATTTTTGTTTTGAGTTTTTGACATTTGAACGGCGAAGTAATGATCAGCTGCCAAGCATAACGGTCATGTTGTTCCTTATCAACTGATTAAAAAATTCTAACAAAACAATTTGATCAAAAGCTGAAAAGGGCAAACAATTACAGTTTCGGGGACCGTTCAAATAACAAATATTCAAGATGGATAATCGTCGATTTGATGGTCATCAAATTTGACCAGATTTGAAAATACCCAAACGTATAGCGCCCGTGAAGGGATTTTTCGCACAAATTACGCTATACAAATTATCCAATTGTATTAATGTTGTGTTTTGATGCCTAGAAACAAGGCATGTTCCCCAAACTATTTGGGGAATGTTACCTAAACCTACTAATAATTAACGTGATTTACACAAACTGTCAGTGTTTCATTATTAATAATTATTAATAATGAAACACTGTTAATTTCATTATTAATCGCAACTTATTCGAAAAATAAAAAAATGAAAGCATTCAAAATTTGGCCTAAGTGATAATTCAAATAAAATACATGATAACCAAGATATTCAAAACACCTCGAGACAAATTATGATTGTTTCTTTGGTCCTGAGGCATTTCTGCGTCTGTTTGGCTCTTGGGTTTTATTCGAACAAATAATCAAAACAGGTTTTCCCACTATGTCAACGTTTGTTCGGCGTTTAAATAAATGTTGGGATAAAATTATGTAGGAAAATCTTCGCACAACAGTGGACGATTTGAATATATATATTTTTACAGTCGTTAAGTTAATAGCACACATTTTGACGTAGGTATACATCGTTAAAACATATCCAACCATATATATACAACGTATTCATGTTTACAAATTGTTAATTCACCTTGAACCTCTGAAGTTTTTTTCTTTTACGTAATTATATGTATTTTATGATGAACTCCAACCGGCAAAAAGTGAATAATACTTGCCACTAACTGATGATTAAGTTAACTGTTGTTTTTTCTTTAATGTTATGTAAAGAATGGCTGAAATAACATTTTGTATATTAATTTTGCGGTGTTGCCAACTTTTAACCATTGTTTGTTATTTTTATATTTCTTCGTTTGTTTTTGCAATGACAAAGAAGACATCTTTATTTTTTATCGTTTCTTTTTATATATTCATTAATATCATTTTTTAATTTATAAAAACAGTTTATTTATGAAGAAGTTCTGCTATGTACTTACAGACGATATATTTATATTATTTCTGTTTAGGTACTTATAATGAAAAACATATTTACCTACGTCCTTTTTGATTTCCGAATAAAATGTTGGAAATGATGTATGGCCCTTTAAAGTTTCCCCAATTATTGTATTGTTTAAATTTAAGTATATATCAGTGGCCGTCCGTGAGTTTTCAGTGAGCTAGAGTGCTAAAATTGAAAAATACGACGTTATTGATGTTGTTGTATCTGAAAACGATTTTTTTTTTCAAAATTTCAACATTTTGTATGAAGATTTTCAGCATTCTACTGAAATGTGTACTTATTTCAGTATATCTTCATACAAAAAGTTGAAATTTAAAAAATAAAATAAAATTCGTTTTCAGCTGCAACATGTTGTCAACCATGTTCAGTGAAATTGTATTTATAAGCGCTTTGACGTGAATCACTGTTGACAAACCTAATTTTAAAAAAAAAATAATAATTTTGGGGTTTTTATGGTCTCTAATAATTGAACTTGGCCTAAACATGTCTAAAAGTGGCGAGCGAATTATATCTTTTTCTTCAAATAAGCTTTCGGATTATTAGATTTTTTTCCTTGGCACTTAAGACATAGGCCCTGAGGAAAATAATATCTCTCAGGGCCTATGTCATCTTTGGGGATGCTGTGTGGAGGGCTTTGTTAAGGAAAAGGAGGAGAGGAGATTTGGTTTTAAAATGACATTACAAGGCAGAACTTGTTTATAAATAAACTGTTTTTATAAATTAAACAATAATATTATTAAATATATAAAAGAAATAAAAAAAAATAAAAATGGAGTTCTACAAATTAAACTTGATAACAATAAATAAAAAATATCTTTACGTTTTCACCTTAAAATTATAATTACTGGCGTCTTGATCTATACAACATTTGGTCGAGCATTTGAATTTTGGATTCACTTGATGGACAAACTTGCACATTTCAACACTATTTGTAAAAGATGAAACATTTGGTGTCTTTACTTACATTTTTTGACAAATAAAAGGATATTCCAAGTCTTTTTTGCTCATTTGGTTTCGCATTCTAAAAACAGTTTGACCGAGAAATCTAGACAAAAAATAATATGATAACGGGATTCTGAAAAGGAGACTGGGATGAGGTTGGTTTGGGAAGTACCTGGCTGTTCAAATCTGGTCCCCGAAACGATGTTTAGATTTTGAATGGTGGTCCTTCCCCGGGACGATACTGAGAGTATTGAACATAGAGTATATTGATATTTTCGAAATTTTTATTTATTTTTGTCATGCAGCAAAAGAAAAAAAAAAGTAAGTAACAAGCAGTCCATACGACCACTCAATCGTGATTGAACGTGAGACGTTTTTCCAATCTACAAATAACCTTATTTGTTTTTCAATAGGTCTTTGGTTTATCCATACAGGTGTCGAGCTACGGATCGACAAGGCCGAATGTTTTTAAAAGAATTTAGTGGTATGCGTCTTGTTTTAATTGTTTGGGTATATTGTGTAATGGGCATGTGTGTCTTTTACATTTACCTACTTTGGTTGTGATATTATCCTCTTCTCAACATCCAAACACAGATGGTGTGTCCTACTTATTTCTAAAATATCGTTTCATTTTATTTTTAAGTGTTATACTCTCCATTTTTTCTCGTTTCCTTGAAAGTTTTGATGGAAAAATTTACAATTAGGACATTTTCTATCAGATTTCGAAGTAGCTTCTCGTAATTTTTTTCAAGATTATTCATAACTCATTAGGTTCTTCTTACCTATTACTTAACTTGGCCCGATATTCAAAACCATAAAAAAAATATTATTGTTTTTCAGACACGAAGCCAATCTAGTATTCACCTTTCAAGTGCTGTCTCAGAACACCCTTTTTGTTTTATGTTCAAGATTTGCTTTGATGAAATTCAAATCGTTGACAGCTGAATTGTTCTCTGTATGGGATCCATAGACATATGAATATTACTAGACCTGCCCTAAGTGATAAAAGCGTATTATTTCCCCCTCCCATTACCGGTTCCATGTTTCCATACCGTTTGGAGCCGGCTGGGTTCGCGAATGGCCTCGAGCGAATCTAAAAAATGTGACGTCATCATTCTTGTGCGAACTAGTGTCGAGCTCTCATTGGAACATTTTATGGAAATAACACGTCAAAAATGGTGGCTTGTTCTATGAAAACGTGTAAAAATGGAAGTGAAAAAGAGATTAAACCCAATTGTCGTACATTCTATAGGTAAGCATTATTTTACTTTATTTTACGCTTATTCAGTTCATATAATGTGATCAGTTTTAGTAACACTTACATATGTAGGCGTTCCAAGTGTGCTCGTCGCTGTTTACTGTGGTAAGTAAATTATGAAACATTTGTAAAAGTGTCTGAACTAAAAACGGCAACAAAATATTCGACTCTGAAAACAGGTGAACTTTACTTTGCCGTATTTGGATTTTGCAAATTTGTTCGTAACGTGGCGAGCAATTCGCGCTCCCATGTAAAAAGGTCTACACATTCAATAGCAGGTTTTACTTTTAAGAACTAAATGCGAGATGCCTATATACTGTCAGATTGATTTATTGACGAATAACATATTATCACAGTCATTTTCCCCTCTTCGCGTCCTGCTATAGTTGGTTTGTACCCCACTTCTGTTTGTTCTCGTCTAGTAATATTCATATTTCTATTTATTTATTTATCTATGGTGGGATCGTATTTGAATAACCCAGCGCGCACCCACTAACTTTCTTTTCAACACGATTTTAACATCTGCCCTGATGATGTAAACTGCCAGGCTAAAAGAGGATGAAACTCATTTTTATTAGGTATTTTAGATACCCTAAAAATCAATTATTATAATACTTTGGTCGCGAGAATCTTAAATCTGTTTATCTAATATAATAATTTGTTTCTACATTTATTTATTAAAACCATCTTCAATTATGGAAAATCACATAACAAATCCGCAAACAAGGTACCTTAACCAGTCAGTCACGCGGAGAGCGAATAAATGCATTAAACGAGAGAAAGTCCCATCTCCTGCGGTCAAATCAAATGGAGAAAAAAACGTACATTTACGTAAACATATTTTCTGTGAGAACATTATTGTCGTGACAACAGGCCGGAGAAGTGCTTCACGAATTAAGCAATCAAATTATTAAAATTTCTTTATTTATAAATAAACTCTCTTTTCGGGGCTTTTACATAGTTATAAATAATATTTATAGCATAGTTAGAAATATACAGTATTTATTGTACATAACTGAACTGCCTCAATAACAAAATTTTAGATTTGTTTAAAGGTAAATAGAAGATGTTCACTGACTTGGTATAATTGTTTCCCTCCATTAGTATTCTGGGCAAAGAGGAATACATATACTGAAATAAATCCTGACTTCTAGTATTACGTAGTGGAATCCGGAAGCTTATCATTTTAAGCAATACCGGACTATCAACTAAATAATTTAGAATTTTATATAGAAATACCAAGTCAGTGAAAATTCTTCTGTCTGACAATTTTAGCATAGTGTTGTAATTCAACATAATTGCTGGAATACCCATTTTTTAAATTTGGAAAACGTAAGAATTTGTTTTGTTTTCTTCCAACAGCTTATTATAATGTGGGTTTTCTTTCAACAGTATATTATAATGTGGGTTACAGACGGGATAATTGTACTCAAGTTGACTTCTAATATAGGCAAAATATAACAGTTTAATACACTTTATATTGTTAAAATTTCTGGTTAGCCTTGTTATAAATCCCAACATTTTTAAGCCCTTATTAAAGATTTCTGTTATGTGTTTCACAAATGAAAGATTTGATTGAAAAGTGATTCCTAATCACTGGTTGTTTCAAAAAATTTGATGGATTCATCAAATATTTGAAGTTGATTTTCACGTTCTGTATAAGTTCTATTCAAGTTCTGTTATTACATCGTTATACGACAGTTGCTTCACAAAACTGAAATAATCACAGAACTTGAATAGAACTTACACAGAACGTGAACATCAACTTCAAATATTTCCTTAGGACGGGTTGTTTCAAAAAATTTGATGAGTTCATCAAATATTTGAAGTTAATTTTCACGTTCTGTGTAAGTTCTATTCGAGTTCTGTTATTTTATCATCATAGGCCAGCTGCTTCATTAAACTGAAATCATCACAGAACTTGAATAGAACTTACACAGAAAGTGAAAAATAACGTCAAATAACGGATTCGTCAAATTTTTTGAAACAACCTATCCTAAGTCTTTAATTTGTGTTAATGTCTCAAGAGCATTGTTATCAATGTTGTAATTAAAGATCACTGGATTTTTTATTCGAGAAAATCTAACTTTTTGACTACTTTCATTACACCAAATTAACAATTTGTTGATATTATATTGGAAAATGTTGCAATGGTAAATATTTTGAATAATTCATTCTTTAGTTACGTAGCTAATCGTAGATGCTATCATCCTATATTTATATTTAGCTGGTCATTATTTGTACGATACTATTAAAGAAATGTACAAAAAAACCCCTTTTGTATGTTTGGAACAATCGTCCATCTTTTTTATTTTTATTTTATTTTATTAGTGTTTGATATTCCCTAAAGAAGTTTCATAGTTTATTGAAAACATTGCTAATACACTGCTTGTTATATATGCGGTAATGTCCAAAAGATCATTTGGAATTATGGTTCGTCTAATATTTATCACCACTTTTGGTACATTTTCTATGGAAAAGTCAATTTCCAAGAAATAATGGCCCATCGGAGGAAAAAACTTTTTTCAAATATGGCCTTTGCTCCTCTGCTGATATCAATAAGGCTCCGCAAACTTCGCAATGACATAGAAAAAATATCAAAAAGAAGATAATGGCTTTCTTTTTCTGAAATTCTGTTCGTTAATTTTTGTTTTGTCAATATTTTATTATTTTAGTTGGTTCTGCGCTGTTAAGTTCTCCGCGGGATTTTGAGTTTATTGTTTTAGTTTCGTGAATACCTTAGCCGGTATATTTGTTTCTGCAAAGTAAATGGGCAAACTTGTTTTCTGCGTAGTTCGTATAAAATACAGTTCGTTCTTATTTAATGTTTTTCTCGTCCATTTATTTCTTATATTAGACTTTTTCCGGATTTCAACTGAAATTAAAACTGCCAACGAATGTATCCATTTTTTACATTGGAGACCTTTTAGGGAAAAGAAGGAAATGGGGAGATTATGACGGGTAAGTAAGAATCTGGGAGTCAATGTGTCTAGGTGTGACGGACGTATAAATCCTTCCTTCCCACTGCGGTGCCTTTCAATGGGTCGAGAGAATCCGTCTGCAAAGGTCTAAGTTAAGTCTCCCTCAACCGGTCTCTCGAACCGACCCGCCACGCAGCTGATGGGTAAACGCATTCGCCGCCAAACCGAGACAAACCCCACCCCATGAACCCCTGCTAAGCTTAACGCACCACTTGGGGTAATCTATGGCAGAGGTGTTGATTTTCCAGTAAACGGTTTCCGAGGCAACTGAACCCATATCCGCCACCCAAATTGAAAATCCTGTGTACCCATTCGTTTCCTTACTTAATTAACCTAATTCAACTACAAAGAAAATCTTGAACTAATCTGGGCAGTTGTTTATAAATTATTATTGTAATAAGAAATGAGCGTCCTGAGATGAGTTCTCGAAAAAAAACTTGTTTATATGTCGAGTATATTACCTGTGTATTTTTTTTATCAAAAGTTGTCAAACTTTCAACTTTGTAATTTTTATGAATACAAACAGAAAACCATATTATGTCTATTTATTGTAATTATTATTAAATCATCGAACGATTTGGAATACAAAACGGCATTGTTCGCCATAGTAAAACATTGGGTTATAGAAAATATAATATATTTATTCTGGTGATGGATCCAAATACATAACAGTATTTCATGTATTAGTATAACTACGATGTTAGCCAAGAACACCCAGGTGTATGAAGTTTTTTTTTTCTCTGACAGTCTTTAAATGTCCGAACCTATAAATAAAACTGTGATGCGACGTTCCTGCCAACGCCAAACTTTATTATTAGGGAAACGCGGAGAAGTTGTGGCTTCGTAAATATATTATAGTTATGGAAAAATACTCACACAGGAATAACGAAATAAGCTTCTAGTTAAATCATATAACAATATACCTAATCAGTAAGTTTTATTCAAAATCAAATCAGAGCAGATAAATAATTTTCAACACCGAAGAGATTAACCGGTAGGGGCGTTCTGTGGGATGGTTTTGTGTCTGATGTGCCCGAAGTAAGCATTGTTCTCCCTTATGATAAAAGTAATCAAACATTGGGAAAAATTGAAATTCTCTAATTTATTTTGTTTACATTAGCTCCACTCTTTACATTAGGAGGAGGCCCTGAGGAAAATAATTTCCCTCAGGGCCTATGTCATCTTAGGAGATGCTGTGCGGAGGGTTTCTTTTAAGGAAAGGAAGAAGAAGAAGTTCTGGGAAGGAAATAGGTATGAAGGGTGGGATCTGAGGGTCAGTGCGTCCAGAAGTGACGGACGCATGAATCCATCCCTTCAACTGCGTTGCAAGGCGATGGGTCGAGGGATTCTGGCTGGATAGGTCAAACGATATCCTCAACCAGCCTCTCTCGACCCGGCCTGCCACACAGCAGGCGGGCATTTGCACATCGGCCGCCAAAATCTTGACAAATCTCACCCCATGGAACCGGGCACCCCTGCAAAGTCACTAAACGTAGCAAACCATCATCATGGGGTGACCTATAGCAGGATATTTTTTTCGTTATTTGTTTTTGGGGTGTTATGCCGTGTTGCGCTACCTACTTTAGCCAACGCTTTGGAAACGTTGGCTAAAGAAGGAGGTAGCGCAACACGGCATAACAGCCCAAAAAAATAACGAAAATACTTTTGGCCGTGAAAAAAAAATCCAAAAACTTATCTATAGCAGAGTTGTTGGTTATCCAATAAATGGTTCCCGGGGTGACCGTACCCGACTCCCAAAATGAATTCTTGGACTGATAATCAATTTCGTTGGCCACTCTGGAGCCTAGAAGTTTAAAAGTCCTACTTAAATTGGCAGTTTTTTTCAGATCGACTAGATCCAACTTCTTTGATTACGTTTTCACAGCGCCCTTTGACGTGTGTAAGCAGGTGTGGGTTTATTCCTTTTAACATTTTTACACACCTCTTTTTTTATGTCTGCTGCCATTTGTGATTTATAGTAGATGATCCTTCAGAAGATTTAACGCTTGACAGCTAAAAGCCATTACCTCCAATGTGGTGGGCGTGCTTGCGATGGACAATCGCAATTAACACAGTGGATGATTTGTCACTCCTTGACCCACAGGTCCAAGGTCCCTCTCCCACTCTCGCCGTGTGCAATAATATGCATATATCATCATCATCAATACCATCGCGGTATGACCATAACGAGTGACGCCTCCCACACCCCGGCCCGACTCTGCTGCTAAGTGCATGTTGCATCGGGTGATGCATCCGACCTGAAGCGTTGCAGGCGTGCCTGTCCGCTTGTGTAACGCGTAATATTATGTACGGTCGGATTTGCAATGGTACTTGACATTGCCTGCAATAGATGTTATATCTATGTATAATGAGGAAAACATAAGCACATCTACGATTGTAAAATACTTGGGTCACATCATCACTGAAGACCTCTCGGATGATGGTGATATTGAACGACAGATGAGAAGTATCAGTGTATTGTCCAATTTGATTGCCCGAAGAT
Organism: Glyphotaelius pellucidus; assembly: GCA_936435175.1. Classification (NCBI taxonomy): domain Eukaryota; kingdom Metazoa; phylum Arthropoda; class Insecta; order Trichoptera; family Limnephilidae; genus Glyphotaelius; species Glyphotaelius pellucidus. Next base: position 41,189,322 of record OW386543.1, read on the forward strand.
TTTTCCAATGCAGTAACTATGTAAAAAAAACATTGTTCAATGCATTTTGCACTAGTCTATATACATGTGAAACATGGTGTAACTACCGAACCACCTCGATGGAACGACTCCGGATTCAATATAACGATGTGTGCAGAATTATATTTGCATTCAGAAGATATAGCAGTGCATCGACAATGTTCACTGAACTAGGATTGCACGGATTCGCCGGTCTAATGAGACATCGGGTTACTGGAGCCAGGATGCGGCTAATGGCTTCTGACAATACAGTGGTGACCGCAGCGTTCCAGCACCAAACCCCACTCCTGAGTGAGCGCTGTGCCCGAGCTCACCCCAGATCACGCCCTACATAGAATTGATTATTTATTTATTTTTTTAATTTTTTTTTTTCCTATTCTATGTACCTACTTAGTTTTTTATTTAAAAAATCTGTTGTATTAAAATATGTATAATTATATAAATATATATAATTATATGGGACGTGTGGGATTGCACTATCGTCCCCACATCCTGGAATAAAAAAAAATAATTCCAGGATGTGGGGAGGATAGTGCATGATTGTTATTATTCCATGTTCTCCTCGATGAAGACCAGAAACCAATCCAAGTATTGATAATTTCACTGTTTATTTTGCCATATCTTTAACGGCCCTTCCCACTAATGATAAAATTCACGCAGCAATTTTCGATTTACGGCATTTTACGGCTTAAATCTTCGATTGAATCATTGTCTTCTCGATACTTGGTCCTCAGTAAGTAAGAGTAAGTCAGTCTTAGAAAATATTATTTATTTGATCATTTTAAACAAGATTCTCTCGGTCAGCGATTCGCCAAGCCTTGCGTTATCTATTATTAGGTCAAGATGTCATCAAGGTTTTTAGAAACTTTTGGTCTTCATTTGGTTTAGTATTTTGGTTTAATTTAATATGTATTATACATTTAATTTTTGAGGCAGGTATGTCAACATTGGAGGCGGGTATGGGTATCGCCGCCCCGGGAAAAAAATATTAGATAACCGACACCCTTGCCTTAGGTCACCCCAAGTAGTTCGCTATTTTGATAACTTAGCTTAGTGAATGCTTTTGCCCAATTACGTAGTGGCGGGACAAAAAGGGAGAGACTGGTTTAGGTAGACCTAACCTAGACCTCTCCAGCCGGACTCTCGAGCCATCACCTTGCACTGCAGTGAAATTTGGTTGAATTCATACGTCCGCCACTTCTGGACTTTCAGATTCCTATCCATTCCTCATATCTTTTTCTTTCCCAGAACTTCTTTTCTTTCCCTCCCCTTAAAAGATCCTCTACATAGCATCCCCAAAGATAACACAGACCCCGAGGGATTTTTTCCTCGGGCCTCCTGTGTGAAGCTAATGTAAAATATAATAATTAATTAAGAAAATCCTTCTAACAAAATCATGCCCTTTTCGGGACTTCTGCCAGTTTTAATCAATTCGCCAATAATATTTTGAAACTTCAATATTTTCTTTACTTTATTAATATTTTGTGGGCACAAGAAACTAGCTCCTAGTGTATTTATAACGAGAATACTGACTGTGATATCCTCGACTAATAGGTACGCTTATAAACAACAACTGCCAAAATCTCCAAGCTAGTAATTGTGATGGATAGAAAATGAATATTAATATTTTAGATACTGTCGTCACATGTCTTGTTATATTCCATCAAAAATAATGAACAGCTAAGAACCTGTTTTGCGTCAACAAGAACCCAAGACAACATTGTCATATTTCACGGAAATCGTGAGTCTCGACTTTCTTCGTAAATAATATTTAAAAAAAAAAGTCATGTTCGCTAAGTAGGATTCATGTTATATGGTACATCCCGGAACCTAACCGTGGTTTATATTATAATATTATGATTCCTGGCCGTCGCTCTCAATCAAGATTGGCATAGTGTATCCTTTGGGTCCTTTCATCGGCGTTTTTCAGCACATTTGGCGAGCAATCAATTACCGCCAATCTTTCATGGTTCACATGTCGCGACACGGGTTATAATGGCATATCAATTCTTCCTTCGTTGGGGTGGTCCACCTAGCTCTACATCCAACACCTTTCTTTATGAAGGCCCGAACACTGACAGCGCCTCTTGCGGCAGCAGAATTCGATTTTCAATCTCTTTTACTCGGGTGCTAACTTAGGTTGTAATGATTTTATGACCATATCGATGATCACCTCAATTTTGAATTTTTGGCATTTGAACGGTCGCTGTTAAACGAACCATTTGAATTTTTAGATCAAATTGCGTTCAGCTATCAAGGTCAAGCACAACAAACGACCACAACGGTTATCAAAATTGTGATGGAATTTCAAATACCCCAACCTTAGTAAATTTTATAATTTTATTCATAACTTTCTTATCCTACTTATTACTAGAGAATGCCTGTTCTAAGTTGTGTAACGGGCGTAGGAAACTTGTTTGAATTAATGCATCTGAATTCGTTTTGAATTTTCGGAATTTCCGTATTTAGCCATTGTGTTGTAAGAAATAACAGAACAGGATCAGCCACCATCTTGGTGTCAGTGTCTAGGCCTTTATTCAGGAAGGTGTTGGCTGAACACGACATCATCACGAGGTAAAGGCCATTATCGATACTGACACCAATCGTTAACCTATTCATGAAATATTACCCCGCCAGGTGTCATGTTGTTCAAGCCTCGTCATTTAATGATGGCGCTTGGCGGGTTGAATGACCTTCCTATTTATTGTTGATTTTTTCCTTGTCGTACGCGCTTTAACATTTTAAACTCTTCACAATTCTTGGGAAAGTAAAAAGTGGGTATCCGAGACGTTTTCAATTTGCTTAATAATGCGTCTTTATTACGGATTTCTTCGAATTAGTTCAATGTTAGTGGATACGTAATAACGATGGTGCTCCTTAAAAACGTACAAAATATTTTGTTTGATATGTTCATGCAAGATTGATTTATTATTTCTTTGTAGTTTCTACGTGATTTTGATCTTTGAATAGTTTGCATCCCTAATGGTACCCTTTTCAATTTTTCGTTTCAGTAGCGGCATACATCGTTTTACTTTGTAGAACTATAATTTTTTTATGGCAAAAACAATTATAATTTCATTTTGTGATAGATATTTTGCGTATGATCTTTCTTGTTTTATATAAATTTTACAGTCAATTATTCAATCTCCAAGGACCCGTTTCGTATTTATCCTTTTTTTTTAAGAAAGACAAATTTTTCCAGGTTACAAAATATGTGAATAACTCCTACCAGCATCACAATAATTGGAAAATGTCTTTTTAATTGACCTTCTAATAGAGCTTTAGGAGACCTAAGCATAGGACTGTGATGTGGAGACCAATAACGCATCCTAGGGTAAAAGTTATATTAAAGGTCCCAATAAGGACGTCAACAACGAACATTTTTAAACAGTTTGATGTTCGAGGTATACAAAAATCTATGTCAAAAATATTCTGGTTTATCACCTTAAAAAAGATACAAAGGCAAACACCTAACACAATTATAAAACCAGAGTCAAGCAAATGGACATACTAAATAAATAAACCTAAGTGGAATACTACCTTTGGCCAAAAAAGCTCTGATTTTTTTGCAGTTAAGTTATAAAACAAACTCCCACACAGTATCAAACAAATTAAAACAAAAAATAACTACATACATCAAATCTTGACTTAAGAAACGATCGGAAAAAAATACTGGTAAATTAAAAACATCATCGTAGAAGTTATAAAAAGCCAAATTAGTAGTTATAGCTTTTACGTGGCATTTTGTCGAAAACTTGTACGCTCACTACCATTAGCAATTCTACGTTGGTGGTGCGTTTGAAATCTGTTTATTTATAAAACATGGTGGAGCTCATAATACGATAATATCAGATAATGCTCACATTCGTATCAGCTTCAATTTTGTAATGTATTCGAAATCGGTAGGACGACGTGTGCCGGTCGTGGCGCGGCGCTACTCACAGCAACGTATATTATTGTCCGGTTGGGTCTCTGCGTGGCTTACTTCTCGTGTTCATAATGCGAATCAGATGTAATTAACGATTAAAAATAAAAAAATATATTTTTTATCTAAAATTGCCTAAAATGCAGTTAGAGTTCTTTACGTCGATAATCTTGTTTCGTATCTGAAGCATTCTTTCCGAACTAATCACTCAATGAAATATAAAATACAGCAATTCTTTAAGTGTTTTCTTTTGACTCCACAAAAAGTTTTGTTTTTACATTGCTTCTTCTAACTTGAGATAACTTTGTTTACACCTTTTACATATCTCCCGGTTCAACATTTGTACCTGTGATGTTTTCGAATTACCAAACTTCCTCTGGAAAATTCTAGACTCACATTGCTTCGTTAAACAAAAACTCCACTTGGGGAATTATATATATGTTTTCATGGGCTAGCTTTTTTGCTCAAGCTCAAATAATTTTTTTTTTCCTTCAAAACCGTTTCAGTGAGAGCTAAAATTATGATAAAGGTAGATTTTAGTATAATGAAATTAATACCTACAAATAATCAACTACGACTCCTTTTCAACGTAGCCATAATTAGTATAAGTTGGGCTTTCCACAATCAAATTAATTAGTATGTAATGTTTAAAATGTACGTGTTATTATTTAACCAAGCCTCTAAAAGATGTGGTCGTGCTCTTTATTTTCAACCAGATACTTTACTTTACCTGTTATTGTACTTGGCATTATTAAAAAACTGTTTTTTTCTTCGAATTTTTATATAGAAGACGCTATTATGGTCTGGTGGCGAAAAGTATAGCAAATGTTTAATGAATTATAAAATTGGAAATAGTCTGAAGGTATATTATATGTATGCATTGTTATCGCCATTTTCCCGTATATTTTCACGTTGTTTTGTGGAAATATCTTAAGATTGATTGTTATTTTTTTTTGTTAAGTTCTTGTTGAAAGTAATCCTATGTAAACCTTTTTATTTAGTGAAATTTTACAAAAAAACATGAGAAATTTTCACTTGTTTGATTCGCTGTGAGTGCCTCCTTAATTTAAATATTCACAACCAATTGAGATTTTACATATGCTGAAATAAGCAGTAGAATGGAGTTACAGAAAACTCATTCAAATTTTAGATTAACAATAGGTGAAAAGCATAAGTACACAATAAAACGTATACACATCTTTAAAATGCAAATGTATGGAATTGCTTCTAAGTAACAGTCAAAACTTTGGTCTAATTTTGCAAATTGTGCACACCACGGTTGAAATTGGCAGCCACCTCTGGCCTGGAGCCCAAAAATACCTGAAGAAACCTTCGACCCCGTGCAGAAACGGGTGGTTCCTTTTATAGATTCTCCGCTCTGCTGTCCTTCTACCGGTGTTTCAATTGAAGATGCTCCGAAACTAGCGTCATTTGGCACAGATGCACAGTCAAGAACGGTCGTTCTACTTTCAACAGCTCGGCTGTGGAACGATTTGTGGCCTCTTTGATTCCTCCCTCCTACAATATGGGTATCTTCAAGGCCCAGGTTCACTCCTTCCTATCCACAAAAAGACCCACCACACAGCATCCGACGGAAATTACACACACTTTTGAAGCTCGTTCATACCAGCCATCTTTCTCATTGTGCGAGCCTATTTAATCGTTGCCAGTAGCAAAAGCCATAAGTAGTGCAATTAGCGCATGATGGATGACCACAGCGACGTGAATTATAACGGCAATAGTCCATTAAGTGTGTGATCTATTTATTATTGCTCAAACTGGCTGTTATTATTCGTATCCTCCGGGCGCGAGTGTTCAATCGATCCACCCGCATATTATAATCGTAATGGAGTCATTATTCTCGTTACGGTCGGCGTAAACACCCACTGGGCTGATGCAAATGCACTCTAAATTACACGGAGCAGTCTTTTCAATTAAACTAGTGTTTTACTACGTCATTAGTGCCTCGCACATTGCACAGTGTGCACCTATTTGCCAGATTGCATACTACAAGGGCTGCATTCAAATGGGAACATGGACTATGTACAATGTAGAGCCTGTAAATTTTCACACCTTGAAATTGTATAGCATTGGTGTAACACAAGAATCTGACTTTCGACGAAGAAAAAGTAAAGTCTTTAAGAGGAATATAAACGCTAGAAATATTTCGATTCTCCGTAAAAATTTAAAATTGAGCGTCTTATTTGCACGAGACAAGTAAGCGAAAAGGTGATTTTTTTTATTTTGTGCATAATTTTATAACAATGCAAAAAAGTTAGAACATACAAAACCTGAAAAATAGTCTTAACCACAGTGGGGTTTTTTTGAAAATTGTTTCTTATATTAATTACTTCATAGTTAAGTCATGAAAATTTTTTTTTTAGTGGTTTACGCTTATATTTTTTGTTTTGTAAATAACAATTTTATTGTAATTCCAAAACATAGAAAAGCTAGTAAAAGTTTCAATTTATCCGTAGCATATTTTTGATGTTCATACTGTAAACCGATTCGTCGTAAAGATTAATCCAAATGGGATTTCACGTATAGCTTCATTTTAAGTCCCGTATCCGAGCACGAAAAGAAGATGGAGAGATATGTAATTACGGATATTGGAGAGAGCGCGCTAATATTTCAAACGATGAAAGTGAGGCGAAAATTGGGAAAATGTTTAATAAAACACGACTCGTTTAGAATAGAGCAAAAATCTCGTGAGGGTTTTCTAAAACAACGATCAAAAAACACTGTAATTTTTTTTCATACATATAACTTGTTAAATAATAGAGACAGGCTTGAAAATAAAAATTTTCGGAGCATTTTTTTTTATCGAGGGAATTTCATATATTGTATACATAGTATAGCCTGTCTCGACACAGGTTTATCCTAGTGAGACAGGCATAAAAAAAACCCAATGTAAACATGTAGTATATAGATTAATAAAATAAAAAAATTATCTTAAAAAATAACATATATTTTTTTAAGAGCTTAAAAACTTCAAATGTTTAAGGGAGATGCAGGATATCGGTAGAAATTCGGATAGCGGCGGCTTAAGAGGAACGGCTAAGCGGCATTTTTCATACAAAATTCATGTTTGGATTTGAAGCCAAAATACTCGACGAATTTGAATAACTTTTTTTTTTTTTAAAATATAGCAAATTTATTTATTTATGTTTTAAATTATAGGATAAAGGCCTTTAAATACTTCAATTTTGCATGATTTTAGTTGTAAATTCGGCATTTTTTTGTAAGTTAATTATAATTATTAAAAAATAATTTTACTCTACCTACCATGTTGGTGAGGTTCGTCTGGGTCTTGACTTCCGACAGAGGACAAACTAATTGAGACCTCGTTATTAAACTAGTTACACTGCAATATCTCTGGAACAGCAACTAACTTATCTTATACCCTATCGATTTGTTTGCTCCAGTTTGCGCTGTATACATTACCTATGACCTACAAGAGAGAAAAACTTTCCCAGGCAGACCAGTCTCAGTGCCCTATCCATCTGCCCACAATTTCTGTACCGTCCACGCAGTAGACTATTCTCACCATAAATAAATAAATAATTCAAATGTTAATCTGTATTAATCATTCCACAGTGACAAATAGTTCATTCTTCCAAAGGTTTGTGGGTTCATTTCTGATTTAATCCTGATTAACCGAACACTAATCACGGAGCCTCGAGACCTTTTCTAATTGCTTTATTCATGTTAGATTAAGGGGGTATTCTAGTTTAGAAGCATGAATTGTAGGTATTTTTTCAGGTGCAATTAAAAAAAAAAACGAATAATATTTTTAGCCATTATTTCACCAAATATTTATTGAACATTGAAGAATACATGAAAAAAAAAATCAAACGAAAAAATTCAAATTTCAAAAAGTTACAGGGTGTTGAAGGGGGGGGTCTCAAAAAAATGGCGCGCCCTGGTTGACGTGATTGCAACCCTCTTAGTTATCTAAAATAAAATTCTTAATTCAAACAAATGCGGCTATGGCTGTCTGAAATAAAAATATATTTTTTTACCAGTTTTTTTTACTTCAAAAATTAAAATTTTTTTTTTTAATTTTCATATAGTTTTAGTTGCCGCCATAGAGTAATGTGTAGAGAAAGCTCACACCAAATTTCAAGTAAATTGGTCTCGTAGAACTTGAGATATCGTGTCAACCGTCTTGAAAAAAGTAGTTTCGAGAAGCACGCGTTTAAGGTTTTGCTCTATTTAGATTCTAGATAGATTTCATCTAAACCGGTCGAACTAAAATGGCTATAACTTTTAAAATAGTTCGAATTTTGAAAAATCCTTTTAAGGAGATATTTTTCAATATTGAAACTATCGAAATACGAAGAATTTTTTTAAAAATTTAAACATATCTTTCCTTAAATTGCATAAAACCCACGAGAAATTCAATTATGTTCCCAGTGTTCAATTTCGTTTGAGGTTATACACACACATAACAAATTCGAGTTTTTGAGTAAATGGGTAAAATATTGTTAAATATGTATATCAGCACGTACCCGAAAGGTTTTAAACAGCAGTCAAAATTGTGCTGTCCGTTTTTTTTTTTTAATTGTAAACAATAAAATGCAATATTTTTATATCACAGGTCGCCGTTGATCACACTGCCATGATAAGTGCTCTGTCTCTTCTGTACGGTGCTGCTGGAAGTGCGTATTAAGTGATACATTAGGTTGTACCCAATTGGTGATGCGTGATGGAATAATATTTTTTTGTTGAAATAAAACAATGACTTTGTAACCACGATTTATTTATTTAATTTTTTTTAATACCGACCGGTTTGGCTTAACACAAGCATCTTCAGGTTTTGCTTAACACAAGCATAAAATTAAACTGGTGCATGTTTTAAGCGAAACCGGACGATAAATAAATTGTGGTTACAAACAAAGTTATTGTTTTATTTCAATTAATATGTTCAACCACAAAGTGACTGCTTTCTAACAAAACATTTTTTTTGTTTTTAATTTTTTTTAATTATCATCGGACAGCAAAATGACATCTAGATCTTCACGCAAAATATGCTCAGGGATCGCTGGTCAAAATCTTTCGGGTACGTGACTCTACACCATGCTTTTGTAATTATTCACCATTTTCAAAAGCTTGCAAATTAATATCTCTCGTCTTTTTTTTAATTTTAAAGTTATTATTTTTATTGAAAAAACTTTTGAATTTGAAACTTCTTCCACGCCCGACACTGACACTATTTGATATATTGCAGGAGATGCTAGTCATTATGATACAGGATCGCGGCTCCAATCAATGCCTTTAGAATGATATTAGCGTGTATCCCAAAATGTGACTGTGACAAAATTTAATTATCGTTATACGAAATTATTTCGTCTTTAATCGATGTGTTTTTTACGATAATTATTTTCCACCATTAAAAGTAGATCGATCAATCAGCGATGGACCGTCGCCATCGCCGATCGTGTCGCATGTGACGTAACGGATGATACGCGGAAGAGAAGAGATCTGCGGCGCGGGCTGTAACGAGGCCGACAGACATCGTGTTTTATCTCGTGCTGCCAACGTCACGCACTACATACAGTACAACATACCGACATACCTGCCAGTAGACTGAGCAGACTACTGCCTAGTGCCTAGTACCTACTCGCGCTGCCACAGTGCACTGAATACCTACATAATGGTACACAACACACAACACATTAGTACACCAAGATACAAGATACGCAGTCGGGTAAGCAGGTAAATAGGAGCTATGCGAGTCAATGCCGTAAGACTCCGATGATACTGACCTTATCTAGCCAGTTTAAGATTCCAGAATTTCAAGAAGTGAAAGAATCATTTGATAATACATTAGTTTTAGATGCTAAGTAGGTTGTAAAGTGTTAAGGCGGTACACAACCCTGATAATTTTTGTTTGCTCAATACTCACATTTTAATCATTTCCGGCGAATTCGTAACTATAATAACTTTTTTACTCCAACCGATATCTGGGGATGTAAGTTCTTTATGTTTAAAATTAATAAAAACAACGCCTTACCATATATTTTACATACAACTATTTCAAAACTTTATAACCAGTTTTTCAACTGTAAAGAGCGGTAAGTACCAGATTTTATTTTTCTAGATTATGAATAATAACTTCGGGAGGTATTCATTTAGAAACATCTTAAATATTTGTAACACATTTTTCAGAATTAATTAAAATGAACGCGGCGGAAAGGTAGAATCTCCAGGCCCGGTAGGGCGAATTCGACTGTACGTTCGTCTAATACGCCGTGACGCGGGCGTAAATTTGTTTACACACTTTCTTCACCTACGTCGTTAAGATTTCCACATTATTTGTTTTCTTCTTCTTTTCTTTGATAGGGCGAATTCGATAGTAGGTCCGTCCAATACACGGGTCGCGAGTCGCAATTTGAATACGCGGCTTCTTTACTTACGTCGTTAAGATTCTGAATATATTTTTGGGTTTATTCAAGCCGGATTGCTGGATCACCTATGAAGTAAGGGATCCCCCGAGATCGAACCCCCCCATTAGGGTGGAAACCCCGCCATGTGAATCCTGTAGCTACGCTCTTGGTGACATGTCTCCATTCAGATTCGAAACATTGCTTAAAATGGCTTTAGCAGTGTTTTGCCGTCGGATGTGAATAGCAAGATACTTCCAAACATTCCTTTTTCCCATCTTCTTATCTACCCTTCTCCTTTCATTCTACCTTCATCATACCACAACAGTGGGATGCCAGTGTCCCACTGTTTTTTGGCAGTGGGGAGCAGCAAGTTATGATTGCTCGAGACTCTATTATTAGTATTCAGATGACAAAAATATATGTTCTAGAATTCCACGGAACTAAAATATGGTTCTTCTGTCTTCACTTTTTGCTATTTTAGTACGCCACATCACCCACATTAATCCTTGTATTGTATGCGTCTTTAATATCTACAGAAGCAGCAATTGTAACGGCGTTTTTTTTGTTTGGGCAACTCGGATCTCTGAAACCATTCTTCCCAGATTATCCATTGTTGACACTTTTCTTCTAGGTCTTACTTTAGACTCATCAAATAAGAAATTATTTTCTAAAAACCACTCTAATCGCCTTCTAATTATAGTTTTGCAAAGAGAAGTTGGCCTTATAGAGGTAATGAGCTTCGGACCTCTTCCGGGCTTAATTTTAGGAATAATTTATAACTGTTTTCTTTGCATAGGTATTATGGTAGTTCGTAAAATTGAATTAAATATATCGATAATAAATAATAACTAATTGGCAAGAAGTAGGCAAGGTAAACTATTTGTCATAGAGTAGATATAAAATCTGTGTCTCGGAATATAAAAGCTGTTATCGGTTTGTGAATACCAGAAGTCTCCGAGATTTCTTCTTCGGTCCATACATATTCTTCTTTTAGAGTCAGATATTTTAATATTGTAGCGCTGACTCGCTATTCTAAAAGATATTTGGATTGGAAATTCCTATTCCCTTATACCATTTCATTTTCTTCCACATATCAGAATAGGTTGTATTAGCATGGACAGAATCACAATTTTCGTCATCCTTCCCTTTTTGCCTTTCTTACTATCCGCCTGGTACTCGACTCCTTGCGCTGTAATTCTATGTTATTGTCAATATTAACATTTTTCCGTAAACGAGTCAGAGCTAATCTTCTTTCAGCTATAGCTTTAGATCAGAGGTGCCCAATCCAAATCGTTTGGTGACTGAAATGCTGACCGTTATATTCGTCCATAAATACAGGTAGGTAAATGGCGGGTACCACCGTTCATTTTTACCGGTAATTCGGTGTCCAAAAATGCTACTATTCTGAAACCGCATCCTTCAATGCTAAAAGGCATAAACTGACTATACGCATGCCTGTGTGGGTCCTTTGCACTCACCCTCCACTTATTAAAAAAAAACAGTTCAGTGTCGCATTCGATCTTCCAAGAAATGTGCGGATAAAATATATAGGTTTGGACTTGATTGCGAAAATAAATTTATAGTACGGCCGTGCGCCTGGGAATTTTCAAGCAATAAGTCAAAGGTTCCATGCCAACTGAGAATAAAGTTAATACCTCTTTGAAAAATCACGAAAAGCTAAGAAAAAAATAATTTTAAAGTAGCCCATAACCCTACCCCAACGAAACCTATTCAACTATTTTTTTTCATCACTCTTAATGACTTTTCTGAGGTGGTTCTGAGTTGGTTTCATTCTGACTTGCCCGGTCACCAATTCAAAACCCCATCGAAAATCCGAGGTCTAATAACAAGACAGTTCTAATTCCACAAAAAATAATATAAATGTTACAAATTTACAAAAACGATTTTTCCTTTTTTTGTGTGAATACCAAATTCCAAAACGTGAAAACTTCATTTTGGGACGCAAAAAATCTTCAATTGGGCCGCAGATTGGGCATGCCTGCTTCAGATAATAACCAGAATGTCGTAATGATGTGTATTCATTGAGATTTGCTCTAGCGACTTCTGGGCACAGAGTAAACATATTTCCTATCATTTGTCACAGAGGTCGTATTCGTTAATCATACATGACCGTCCTTGATATGCAATAAGTGCACTTTTCAATTAACTCAATTGAGTCTTGAAGCTGTATCGTAACGAACTCGCGGGTAGGTACTATAAAATATTATAAAGCCATTTATTATTGATTTTAATCCGTTGAGTTCGTTGCCCGCTGGCTTGTTCGCGAAAAGAGCTGTTTGATATTTATTAATTGACACGTGTTTAAAATTCATTCGACCTACTTTCTATTGAATCGCAGAATCGCGACCCACACAACAAGAGAGACATTTTCAATCTTTATTTTGAATCACTCGAAAGTGTAATTATTACTCGTTCTGAATGGAGCAAAAAATTCAAAATATTAAATTACAGAATTTTTAACGTGATAACGTCTTATAAATCGATGAACGCCGGCTGCATGCCCGAAAAAGCATGGCTCATTGTCACGTTCCGCCGGACGTGCAGCGAGAGGGCGGAACAAGCGATAGATAGGCACGATCGGCCCAAGCGTTCGGCTTATGACGCATCAATGCAATTTTTCATCAAAGTTTTCTTATGACGTTATCACGTAAAATTATCGTCCGTAAACCGACTTTACAGACAACCAGTTTTTTTATTAGAGTGATGTAAATTATCACATTTTTAAAAGTACGTAATTGAATAAATGATTTAAGCTTTTAAGAGTAAGTATATATTTGGGTTTTACCTTATGCACTGTGTTTTATTTCACAATAAGGAACTCCAGTGAAAAATATTATGGCTTTAAAAAAATATTATCTTATAGACCAATAAACGCTGATTCTGAATATATAAGTTTTATTAAATAATATTAAACGTATAGTTTTAAAAAATATATTAAAAAGTCCATTTTAAAACGTGTCATTAAAACACCCTGTCAAGTTGGTATTGCTGGATTTTGGCGGCGTGACGTCACCACGCCGTGTCACCTGGGTCAAAGTTGTATAGAAATGTAAGACGCAAGCCGTTCGACATTCCGTGTTATTGGTATAAACCTCTATAAAGAGATTTGGACATATAATAGTTTTTGTTTTTATTGAAACATTATTTAGGCCTAAATAATTCAGTTTCAAAAATAAAGTATCTCTATTAGTTTATCTATATTATTTAAAATATTCAAAAACTCTAACTGTACAAAAAACGACCATAATGCCCAGTAAAACGCTCCAATGCTAAAATTCAAAATGGCGGGAGTCGAATAGCTGATTCCAGTTCCATACAAAATTCATACTTCGGTTGATCATGATGACGTCACACTAGATTCGGTAGTTTTCGGGGATCTTGAAAATTTAAAACTTTGAAATTTATTTAAACTATTAAAACTAACTATAAAAATAAAAATAAATATGCAGTTATTTAAGTTAGAAGGTCATTATTCATAAATTTTTTTTTTAAAATTGGACTGGAGTTCTCTATTGTGTCCAATTACACATCTGCCCTGCCCTTTTGACGTCTCTAAATTGTTGCCAATTTTTTTTATTTTTAATATAATTTGTTTTTGAAAGGCAATGTATTCCTGAGGCATATCTATACTTATAAATGCGAAAGTGAGTGTGTTTGTTTGTTACGCTTTCACGCCTAAACCAGTAAACCGATTTTAAAAATTCTTTCACCAAAAGAAACCTTAATTATCAGCGAGTAACATACGCTGTATATATAGGTAAGCTCTGGCGTTATGAAATTTGTATAAATGAAAATGTGTGTATTTCATATATTTTAGCGGCAAGGAGGAAAGGCAGGGGGAAAGTGGGGTTCGCGGAGAGGGAAAAGACGAGGGAGGGGGAAGGCGGGGAAGGTGGAAGGGAACGGGGACGCACGGGAAAGGACATGCAGAGATAATCAATTTATTTCTTTGAATGGCATCGCAACACATGCCAATAGTACCAGCTAGTATTTTATAAATGTTTTCAGCTTCACAAATCCTACTAATTATAATCTATTTTTATAATTTAATTATAATCTATTTTTATGTACTAAACGTGGTGATTTATTGCTTCCTTGTAACACTTTTCACCTTGGGTGCCATCTTTGATATGTGTCTCATACTACATGATATTATAAATAATTTCAATCTTCGCCTTTTCTTTCAATTTATTTTTCCCAACAATCTATTCATTAAATCAGGTGGCCCTTATCCAAAAAATTGTTTCGAGGTCTCGTCGTATTGTTTTCTGTTTATTTCAACGAAATCTTCAACAATTAACGGCTTTTTGTTTTACCAACTAGCCGACACGTCCTCCAAAGTTTGACATACTAATCGACATATTATATCGGCTAACAAGTCAAATGATTACCTTCAAACAATACGAATCATTTGGAATTAATCAATTCAAAGGTTTGTGAAATTGAATTAGAAATATTGTAATGCCGTCAGTTTTTTTTAATTAAATATTTGATGTTATATTTTATTAAACTTATTCTAATTGATATGTAATCATCTCTCACACAAATGTCTACCAGCTACTTACCCTTTTACTAGACAATACAAATTTGGCCTTATTTTTAAGGATTTTTTTGTAAAGGCTTTATGGTAGTGCATTCTTGAATTTCTACATGATCTTGCTTTTAAATTATTGTATAAGTTTGCTCGCTTAAAATGTTGTACTTAGTGAAATTAAACTTTTGTGTTTGGCCTTTGAGGGTGTTGGTTGTTGGTCTACCAGACCCGCACGTTAAGCAAGCCTGTCTTAGATTAGTACGGTACTTCCCAGCTGAAAATTATTTAACGTTCTGACCTATTCCATTACTGAGGCAAACACTGTTGCCAAGAGTGATGGATTCGCTAAGTTTCTGAAATACGCCGACCCATATTCATATTTCTTCACAACACACTTAGTTTCAAAGGCGTCCCATCTAAATATTTGACTGTCATCTCGTGCCAATGTGAAAATTTTCATCTAAAGACTCGATTTAATCACATAAATATTAATTATGAAAACCCTGGCCTCGCTTGAAAAATCTTGAAAGGGACATTCTTCATTGCGAACTTAAAGAATATACAATACGAAGGTCAAAAGCACTAATAAATCTTTAAATTGTTTTGTATTAATTGCTGAATTAAAATGTTCTTTATAAAATAATCAAAAATGTGTACTATGCTCTCGTTCATTCTTTACTTATCTATGGAATTATAGGTTGGGGAGGATCTTACAAAAACAATCTAAACTCAGTAAAATTTTCACAAAGAATCAACATTAAAGAAATGTAAAAAAAACTACCTTTTCAATAGAATCACTTCTTAAATTGTTTCCAGTACCAAATGTCGATGACATATTCAAGCAAGTTTCCACTATAAAAATGTGCAAAGAAAAAAATAACAAAGAATACCAAGAATTTTACAAACTAATGAGAAATGGAAACCAATTTATCACACCTAATTTTAAAACAACTCAAATGCAAAATCATTACATTTTACAAGCCATAAAAAACTATAATAACCTCCCTTTTGAACTACGCTGTATAATCAACCAATCAGAACAAATAAATGAAATTAAAAAAAATTTCAAAAAAACTTACAGTAAAAAGTAAATATTTTACACAAAACATATTATAACTTACAACCTCAGTAAAAATCGTGGCTCCCTTATCAGGCACAAGAGCTCCTCTTTTCTGATCAGGTATACATGACCAAAAACGACCTTTACTATAATATTATTTTGTAAAATATACATGTATATATGTAACCCATATTTTTTTTATTTTGCAATAAAACAAATATGTATGTAATGATTTTCACAAATAATGTTATTTCTATTCGTTCACTTCCAGAAATTTTATCTCGGTGATCAAAGTTGTCGCCTGGACTCGATTGAGTCCAGTAAGAAAATCACAGGCAATATAAACAGGAATATCGTGTGGAATATGAATGGACATTCGCATGTAAACGTGTCACGCAAAAGTGCATTTTAACAGAAAATAGCCGGAATGCATCACCGCGACAGGCCACCCAAGAGATGCTGCGTTTATATATCGCGCACTTAATAATTCCCGAGGCAAATCACCGCTAGTAACTGGATGTAGTAACAGCGAGCAACACTTGACGGGAACACGGGAACCCATTCAGATGAGAAAGTGTCCGTGCTTTGGCAGTCACTGGTAGAAATGACACCACAAATAACCCGGCGGGAGACGCCATTCCGATGAACAATGTTCCAGAATATTGCTGTAGGACTGTAGACAAACGATCAGAGTTGAAGGAGGAAGTGGCGGACATCTTCAATCCGTCTCCTCCCACGACTCATCTCTTGGCGACCGTCGACTGTTAATCGCTACGTTAGCCGAACTCTGCGCATTTCAGTTTGTCCGTTTCATGTGCGTTTTTATAAAATTTACAAAAGCTTCTTATGCTGGTTTAGGTACTCGATCAGATCTTCCGGATGATTTATTTCTAAAAGTAATTCAAAATTAAATCAAAATTCTGGACCAATAAACTTCGGCATTCGGTATTTCATTGAAACGTGAAACGTTTGTAGCAACAAGACATTAACACTTGACTTAACGGAACTTGGGATATCATTACAACGAGAAACTGTTACCATTTGAATGTTACTTCTTGTTATATACTAACTAACTATAGTCGAACAGAAACCAAGTACACTACGGGGAAACGGGGAAGAACGTTCTTCCCCGTTTGAAATTTTGAGAGTGCACTTGGTATCTGTTTGACTATAACAAACCATCACGCCTTTCTCCGCATGGGTATGCAGAGAGGACGGACCGCCAAACAACCCGGTCTTGGCACACACTCTTTGCCTGATTCACATTCATACATACTCTTCTATTATTCTGACTTTTGACATGGCCCGACTCATGGCCTGATTCACTTGATCGTGCCATGTCTTCCTCGGGCGTTCCCGACTTCTTCTACCATTCTCATTTGCGTCATATATTCTTCCTACACTACTTTCTTCGTTCATTCGCTCTACATGCCCAAACCATCTGAGCATCCCTTTCTTAATCTTACTCATCATGCTTTCATCAGCCTTGCATTCTTTGCGGATATCCACATTTCTCACACGATCATACATCGTTTTACCACACATGCGTTTCAGGGGTCTCATTTCAACTGCATTCAGTCTGCTTTCGTCCTTCCTCTGCCAGTTCCATGCCTCACTGGTAAATACCAGCACTCCATTATGGACGGCTAGCTTCGCTTCTTTTGAGAGTTTTTTTATTAGCGCCAACAGCATTCAGTCCTCCATTAATGGAGTTACCTGAATTTACCCTTATTTCAATATCTCTATCAGCCTTTCCATCTCTCGTAAACATACTACCCAGATACACAAACTCATCCACCTGCTCCAAGTTTTCATCATTCACACCTATATTGCACACTGTTCGTACTCTCTATTTCAAACACTTTAAATTTATATACTATAAGATAAGAAAAAATTGGCTTCAATAATAAATTGTTTGTTGTTTGCGTGGCGTCTTACACATTCTACTAAATAATTTTTGAAGATTAATTACGCGTAGTTACCGCAACATTTCCTGCCGAAAAACCGTTCGTCCGTATTCCAAGGGCCGCGTTAGCTTACCGCACACTGTGTGCCCAATTACTCGCACAAAGTACGTGACACTAATGATGCGATGTTCTAAGCCGAGAATTAATGCGATTGTAGCGAACCTTCCGGGGTGAGCGCATTTTATATTTATGTTTTCCCTTATTTTCTGTGTCCTGTGGTGGCGAATTTCAGCCGAAAATCCAGCGCCAGTGTTTCCGTGTCGTAAAAACATTTCACTCCTTTTCGTTAAGTCAAATTACGATGTAATGTCGGTAAAACCATATTGCGTTCCTTTTTCACCACCACTGAAAGATACTCAATACGTACACGTGTGATATCGTTCCAAACTTCACTGAGAAACAACGTTTTTTCTTGAACACGCCTACTTATTATTATTATCGAAAATAGTGCATGTTTATCTTAACGTAATTCAAATAATTTTTTTTTATGGTTTATTTCGAAAGTCTTAGAGCTGGTTCACACTACGCTATCAAATATAAAAGATCATAGCACGCCAAATAACGCTCTCCATACAATCCCTTCAGACCGTTCACACCTAAGCGTTTTTAAGCGCAGATCAATCATAGACAATACACATCTTAGACGTAACCGCTCCAGACGCGATATCCCAGAAGATAACTCTCCCTTTCTCCGACTAAAACAGGAGAGGGGGTCATTGTAATTACGGAGCTGCCTAGACCCGTGGATGACAGATGTCAAGTTGACAGATTTCAGTACAAAAAATATGCGTTCCGTTGCCGCTCCCTAATTCGACTGACCCCCTCTCCTACCACAGGAAGAAATATTTGATAGCCTCGTGTGAAAGGACAAAAGATAAGCGCTCGCGAATCAACAGATATCTGCTCGCAGATATATAGCTCAGTGTGAACTAAGCATTACGGTTTTTTTCAAATAGTTTTTAAAATTTCACAGGAATTTTATTATTTCTGAAGTCAGATCTATTAATTTTAACATTATGGTACTGGTATTTTAACATTATGTACAATCAGTCTATTAATTTTAACATTATGGTACTGGTATTTTAACATTATGTACAATCAGTCTATTAATTTTAACATTATGGTACTGGTATTTTAACATTATGTACAATCAGTCTATTAATTTTAACATTATGGTGCTGACACACATGCTCATAAATTCCTCTTCCACCAAAAAATCGATGTTCATGCTCACAAATCAACAGCCGGTTTATGAGCATGCTTATTTTGGCTTGACACGTCATTCTACAAGGTATATCATTTCACTTGCTGGGGATTGGTTTTTACTCCTACATTTTTGGGTTTTTTTTAAGCTGTAAATGCATCATCTAATTAGTTCCTTCAAAATTCAACCAAATCTGTTGTTCTTTTACTTGTAGATTTAAAAAATATTTAAAACAATTAGTTTGAAATAATGAAACAAAAATATAATTTTTTTAAATTTCGAAACTTTTATTTCTCAGTACGAGTTTTTGTGGACATAGTACAAACCAATCCTGAGCAAGCGATTTGCTTATTAGCAGCAAAAGAGCATGCTACTAATGAGCATGTCTCTCAGTACCATTACATATATTATATTTGATTGTTTGACGCAGCTAAAACACTCAGACGGTGAGCTCCAGCATCATGAAATGTGCACTGCGTTTTACTTCTGTCTATTTTCAGCTTACAACATCATGCCCGTAATTGGCCGCGGAGCTCTGAAATATCCACTTAACATAAAAAAATTGAAATAGTAATTTCTAACGCTAAAATAAAAAAGTAATATCTTGTTAATATTCATATTTTTGATGTTATTTATATTAAATCTTGATTGTTTTAAAGTTATGTTAGCACATCATTTCACATTTTTATCTAGTAATTATAATTCGTTTGATAATCGTTTGGTTTGGTTGGTTTGCTGGAAATAGATGATTAGGTAAAAGCAGCCGCTGATGTATTTTCATGAATTAAATAACGAGCGTTTGACCTACTTTCTCTGTAAAATATTCGCTAATAACAAAACACAGCACAGCTGAGCTGTGGTTATCTTATCAACCGCCGATACCGAATAAAACTCTTCTTCGACTCCACTGAAAATATTATTGGGAAATAGTTACTACACTACATTTTTATTTTCTTATCAAATGGTGAAAGATATTTTAGAGTTTGTGTTTAAACCATTCTATAAATCATCCTAGATCTAGGATGGTCTGATCCTAGATCTGCCTATCAGAAAGCGCAAATAAACAGTGCGACTCAATTGCTACATTGATCGAGTTTACAAGCTCTAGCCGGTTAGTTTAAAAGCGGGTGAATCGGCGAGTGAGCTTATCATGATGACACATAAAACTGTCTACTCGCTCAGTAGCGACAGTAACAGCTAAAATAACGAACGAATCGCGAACCAATTCGGTTGACATTTTGTTAAAAACTTGAACTCGCAGCTAGTGTCACACGCTAGCCAGTAGCGAGAATTATGGCTCCCGCGCAAACTAATTCTGACAGTTACGAAATCAGCTGTTGGTAGGCCGCAATCTTGAGCGAGTAGCGAGTAAAGTTGACCATCTTTCAACTTCTTTCGTAGATTGTCCACAATCTGACACTGAGCGAGTTTACTAACACAAAGTGAATTTCCCGGATTGTAACTCGCTCAATGTCATCAAGGCTTCTGCATTGACCATGACCAAGGATTCTGCTTTGACCATCAACATTTTCAATGTCACTTACAGACATTTTAGCAAATATCTTTTGACGCATGTTACAAAATTAATAGTAAAACTGCCCCCACGGACTTTTTAATTTATATTCCTGTATGTGCTCTTGATATAATCATGTGCTCTATCTGTTTTTTTATTCACAACAGATACAGAAAACATACTAATCTGGCAAGTCACTTCCGCAAATAATCATGCTTTTACTAGAAAGTTTATGTTTGGATAAGATACGACCTTGCACGTAGAGGACACTATGTTAAAAGTACTGCATGATTTTGCATTTGCTATTTTACCCTCCTTATGCGCTTTGGTTCCTCTAACGTTCCGATAGCTAATGACGCTGCTGACCTAAGGGTTGACGAGAATTGAAATTTTATGGAATACACATTTCCGATAAGTATGCCGGAGTGATTGGTTAAGTTTTTTTTTTTTAAGTTTTCTTTATTCATTGAATTTTTGTTACATTGATTTTAGGATTTTTCGACCACCATGCTAGGCACATGCCCGTGTTGTGGGGGTCGATTTAAGTTACTTAAATACTGTCTAGCAGAGCGTGAACTGGATTCTTTCAGGTCATTTGAGCCAGTGAAGATTTTTGAGATGCTCTGAAATGTGGAAATATTTAGATAAGTCTCGCCGCAGCCCCAAAAACGGATTATATTTTGTTAATTTGGGATTTGGGGAAATTTGCATATATTCCGTTGCAATAATCTAGACGTGAAACATGACTTTCGATTTAGTCGTCTCTGTTGGCAGGTTTCGCCACACTGCTTTAATTTTCACTAATTGAATGAAACCCGTGCGTACAGTACTGTTTACTTGAGTTTTAAGGGGGAAATAATCAGCGTCCAGATTGACACCCAGTAGTTTGATACATGTCTTTGGAGCGGAATACACTTCCTGAAATGGTTATTGTGGAATTTTGCCGACGTCTGCTTGTGACGGTCCAGAAAAACATAACATTTTGACGGATTCAGCTTCAATCTATTTGATGTTATCCAGCGAGTAAAGTCCGTATTTTTTTTGTAACATTAAAAGTAGCGGAAAGCCTAACATCACAAGAACAATTAATATTAAAAACCCGTTAATACTACGCTGTGTTCATGATTTGTAATAGTTTTATGTTATTTAAATCAGCGATATAGGCACATTTTGAACTTTGAACAAAAAAAGACTTCATTATTTTCCACAATCCGCAGGGATCCCTTCCAATTGATCCCTTCCAATTCCATTTGCCATAATAGGCCATCAAAAATTGGCGGATCCATCGCCGAAAGGTATATAACGTATAAATTTTGAACTATTTGAACATCCGATGTTTTGGCAATAATAATTAACCTCTCCGCGAGTGAGTTTTTGCGAACAAAACTATACTTGGGAAGTGAGTTTTTTTTGGTTAATTTTTTTATAAATCATCATAGATGAACTTAAAATAATATTACAAAAATAAATCAACATTGAAAAAAAACCTGTCCTTACAAAAAAACTGCTTACTTCCTCTGACGACCGCTAAATGACGCAAAAAGAATTTTTTAACTAAAACTGTGAAGTTGGTATTGTAGGTATGTCTTCCAAAAATTCAACAAACTACCCGCAGATGTCAATAGCAGCCGCTTCAAGTCAAATAATTTCATTATTTATTATTTTAACTTTATGAGTAAAACCTCAAACTGTAATATTTAATTAAATGAAGACATTATGAGCGAAACTCAATCGAAAATCTGGAAACAGAAAAATCAGAAAAAGATATTGGCACCTCTGGGACTCGAACCCAGGACCTCCCTACTTTCCGGGTTGGGCGCTCTTATCCACTGAGCTAAGGTGTCGATATCCAATTCGGTCACTTTTAACTGTACCATACTTCGACTAAGAACCACCCATATTATCTTCATTTTTCTTAACGCATATTTTTTATTGGCTGCCATCTTTATGAATGATTGCAAGATTCAACTCGAACTAAATGCAATCTAGATGGTGTCTGGATAAATTATTATCCATTTTTATTTAATGTGCGACATCTATTGACTCTTCTGCAAGTCTGGGATGAATATTATTATTTATTATTTTAACTTTATGAGTAAAACCTCAAACTGTAATATTTAATTAAATGAAGACATTATGAGCGAAACTCAATCGAAAATCTGGAAACGGAAAAATCAGAAAAAGATATTGGCACCTCTGGGACTCGAACCCAGGACCTCCCTACTTTTCGGGTTGGGCGCTCTTATCTTATCTCTTAAAGATGGCAGCCAATAAAAAATATGCGTTAAGAAAAATGAAGATAATATGGGTGGTTCTTAGTCGAAGTATGGTACAGTTAAAAGTGACCGAATTGGATATCGACACCTTAGCTCAGTGGATAAGAGCGCCCAACCCGGAAAGTAGGGAGGTCCTGGGTTCGAGTCCCAGAGGTGCCAATATCTTTTTCTGATTTTTCTGTTTCCAGATTTTCGATTGAGTTTCGCTCATAATTTCTTCATTTAATTAAATATTACAGTTTGAGGTTTTACTCATAAAGTTAAAATAATAAATAATAATATTCATCCCAGACTTGCAGAAGAGTCAATAGATGTCGCACATTAAATAAAAATGGATAATAATTTATCCAGACACCATCTAGATTGCATTTAGTTCGAGTTGAATCTTGCAATCATTCATAAAGATGGCAGCCAATAAAAAATATGCGTTAAGAAAAATGAAGATAATATGGGTGGTTCTTAGTCGAAGTATGGTACAGTTAAAAGTGACCGAATTGGATATCGACACTAGCGATGAGTAGGTTCAGCCGGAATGGGTTCTTGAACGCGAGTCCTTTGCGGGAAGTGGTTCCCACTCCCACTCCTTTTTCAAACCGACTACTCTCAGAGAACCCTGTCCCGGACTCGAACTTGCTCGAGCCCGCAACGGAGCGTGGACTCGGGCCCGAACGTGAAACTCGGACCCGAACCGGGGCGGAAATCCGAATCGGACCCAAGCCCGGAACTCGGCGGTAGTCGCGGCGGTCCGAGCCACTCGCACTCCAGGCCTGGGTTCGCCGGCTAGTGCGTCTCGGTCCGAGCTAGTCGCGAGTCGGGTGCAGGTACTGCAGGTCGCGCGTTTAAGTTCTTTTTCTTTTCAAACCCTGCGTTCAAACTGGACTGGACCGAAACTCGAAGCCGGAACTCAAGCTCGGAACTTGGAACCGAATCGGGAATTCGAATGCCTCCCACCTACGACCCCGACCTACGAAAATGTATAAACTGTTTAAATGGAGTTTTACAAATTAAAATTGATAAGAATAAATAAGAACGTAATTTTATAAAATAAAATTGAATTTAATTATAATTCGGTTATGACAAACGGTCAATTCTGAGTTACAACGGTCATTTCTGAGTTATTGCCTAACAGACTAATTATTCATCTATCACGCCGCCGCCGCTTTTCACAGGAGTAGGCAGAGAATAAATGAATGACAAATAACTCTATCACGGTACACACTTCTTGCTTCAAGCAAATTCTTGCCCATTCAGTACAAATCCTAACTTTTTAATATAATGAAATAAAACAATTACTTTGTTCAAAATCACGGAATTTCATTCTTATGACAAACCGGTTTCGCTTAGCGTAAGCCTCATTGGGATACAAAATTAAACAATAAATAAATGCATTTACGAGCATAATATTTCAATAAACATACACAATATATAGTAACACAAAACATTGATGAAATAAAAATAGGTTACACATAAATTATAACAAAGGAACAACGGCTAGATATTATTAGGCATTTTGTAAATATGCAGATTATTATGCGGATTACTTCGTACAGTCTTTCTCCGTTTTTGTAACATGGTCTTACATTTGATATGATTTTCACGGCCAAAAGTATAATAGTGATTTATTTTTGGGGTATTATGCCGTGTTGCACTATCTCCTTCTTTGGACAGACGTGTGGCACACATCTTTTTGATGATGGACACTGTAACGCCGTTCGAAACGTTGGCTAAAGAAAGAGGTAATGCAACACGGCATAATACCCCAAAAATAATGTCTTACCATTTTTTAAAAACAATTCATTAAAGTTATTTTAAAAAAATGTGTAGATATTCAATTCTATTTTATTTAAACAACACGCCAATATTATGATGTAAAATGATGCTTTATACCTAATACATATATCAGACGTCCTGAGTCAAATTAATATGTTTTGTACCAGAGATAGCAACTTCTCAAATTTTTAAGACGATCGACGTTAATATTTTTTGATAAAATCACTATCGTTTCTGTATCCTGTAAATATGATAACATAATATTGTCTTACACTATTAATACTCTTCGCGCCTCTTGAAATGTGAGACGTATGCAAACGATTAGTCAAGTTAATGGATTTTCGGCCTTATCTAAACATTTAAAAATAATATCCTCTGTTCAAGTCCGTGAGGAGATAAGGATGATCACCACTAAATAAGAATAATAATTGAGAAATTTCATGACTTTATTTGATTTATTACTGCTTACGCGTGTGCTAAAATTGTCATTCCTTGGGAATTATACAGCCGTTACGGCCTCGCATTAACCGTCGCCCTGTAGGCTGGACACGGCGCGAATGGATTTCGTTAATCTTCGCCAAAATGAACCCGTGCGTCTCGGCTCGGTGCGCCGCAACAGCACCGAGTGCTCAGTCCGCACCAAAGAACTCGGACCCGGGACCCACTCCTTGAACTCGAGTTCTTTTAAAAGGAACCATGTCTCGGAGTCCTCCGGCAAAATGCAGAACTTACCCATCTCTAATCGACACCTTAGCTCAGTGGATAAGAGCGCCCAACCCGGAAAGTAGGGAGGTCCTGGGTTCGAGTCCCAGAGGTGCCAATATCTTTTTCTGATTTTTCTGTTTCCAGATTTTCGATTGAGTTTCGCTCATAATTTCTTCATTTAATTAAATATTACAGTTTGAGGTTTTACTCATAAAGTTAAAATAATAAATAATAATATTCATCCCAGACTTGCAGAAGAGTCAATAGATGTCGCACATTAAATAAAAATGGATAATAATTTATCCAGACACCATCTAGATTGCATTTAGTTCGAGTTGAATCTTGCAATCATTCATAAAGATGGCAGCCAATAAAAAATATGCGTTAAGAAAAATGAAGATAATATGGGTGGTTCTTAGTCGAAGTATGGTACAGTTAAAAGTGACCGAATTGGATATCGACACCTTAGCTCAGTGGATAAGAGCGCCCAACCCGGAAAGTAGGGAGGTCCTGGGTTCGAGTCCCAGAGGTGCCAATATCTTTTTCTGATTTTTCTGTTTCCAGATTTTCGATTGAGTTTCGCTCATAATGTCTTCATTTAATCAAATAATTTCATTAAATAAGACGGTATTTGAATAATAGCCGCGGACGAAACGTTTCGTCCATACTCTTCTGAGCATTTTTTCGCTTCGACGAACCGTTTCGTCCATACTCGTGGAGAGGTTAATATTGCCAAAATAAATGTTTATTCGCGATGAAGGCCGTCCTCTGAAAAATTACCCAAATAAGTCATCAGCGTTAGGTTAACGGTGTGTATTAAAATATCGTCTGTTCTTGACACTGCTCAAATGTCCAATAGCATTTAATGTCTCCCCAACAGCGGGACAACGCGACGTCTAGTTGTTTAAACGGAGAATTAACGGCTGAGTATTTCGGTCTTGGGGTAACTGTGGGCTTTCTTTTATTGTTCTCCACGGGTTTCTCATTTCCGTTCATTCCGACTTTCCTTCCTCAATAAAGATTCGTGTTTTCGGCCCCGGGGCTTATTTGGGATTGATGACTTTCTCCGCGGGTCACGCGATACGTGGAGGATGGGAAAAGCCGTGCAAAAGACAAACACGGCGACGTAAACCAGTGGGATAGGAAAACAATCCAATTCCAGTAGAAGACTAAAACAAACTAGGTGAAAGGGCCACAAGAAGCGAGAACGTCCCGGCAAAGTATAGTAGGTTTTCAATTTGGGAGGCGGGACTTGGTACCGCCGCCCCAGTAACCATTTATTGGATAACCACCACCTTTACCATAGGCCAACTCAAGTGGTTCACTACGTTTGGTGACTTAGCATGGGCACCCGGGTTCATGGGGTGGGGTTTATCTAGGTCTTGGCGGTGGATGATTTGGACTCGCTGAACCCCAGATTCCTACCAACCCCTTATGACTTTTTCCTTACCAGAGCTTCCCCTCCTTCCTTTCCTTAAAAAGAGCCCCCACACAGCATTCCCAAAGATGACCTTGTTGTTGATCTCCTGTGGGGAAGTAATTTAAAAAAGGTACTTATTTGAAGCTTTTGAGAATAATCTTAATTTATTCATCTGGTGCATTTTTTTTATAAATTTTTCATGTATTTATATATTTTTTCCATATTTCTCTTAACTTTTGTAAAAACAAATTATGCTAAGAAATAAACTTAGTACATACTTACATACAATAGGTCTAGGTACCAGAAAATGTTTTAAAATGGAATTAAGGCACTACCCCATGCGCTCTGTTCGGTGTTGAGTTTAATATCTGAAGACAGTTCTTTATACAGTTCTATGTTCCGATATACTGTACTTGCGCCTTGTCATCGATAGGGTAATAGGTTTGGTCATCCGACTTAAAAATATATACATTATTGTATTTAATCATAAATACCTAATTTCCACGAGTCCTATTTATTTTTCTAAGAACACGTGTTATTCGTTGAGTTTAATGTGACCGCCGCCAAGTGATTCATTAGTTATTTATCACGCAGAGAAAGCGCCTTATACAAACCACAGCTACACACTACATATATGTTATATCGGTAGAAAATATATTCATTTCACTGCAAAGAGAAGATGGCGGCTTTGCTTAATTCCTAGCAATCTAAATGTTAAAAATATATAGTGTGTAATCTAAATTATGTAGTAGTCTTTATTTTGTTTTGTTTTGTTTTTTTATTTTTTTTATATTAACTCCCCACAGGAGGCCCCTAGGATAATAATTTCCTTCAGGAGCTACGTCTTCTTTGGGGATGCTGTGTGGAGAGTGAACCTGTTTTTTTAAAAGTCCCACGAATTGTAGGAGGGAGGAAACATAGAGTCCGGCAAATCGTTCCACAGCCGAGCTGTTGAATTCAAGAACAATACACAAGTTGAATTCAAGACAAATGTTGGGCGCGCTTTTGGCGTGTTTCCCGACTGTGCAGCGGTGCCGAAGGAATCAACGACGCTAGTTTCTCGGAGCATTTTCCATTGAAATACCGGTAGAACAGAGACGGTATTCCCAACCGACGCCTGTGCTCTTAAGATTGCAATCAGTTTGTTAAGATAGAAGACTCTATCAAAAGGACCTCCCGTTTCTGCTTAGCGTCGAGGGCTTTTTCAGGTATTTTGGGCTGCGGAAAATTAAACCAATTACTCTCACCTTCTCTTTCCCATCTCCACTTCACTCGGCCTCAAAACGTACTCGGATTGGAATTTTTTTTAATGTGAATACCGAACATGAATATCAACTGCTCCCAATTGCCTAGAGTCAATCAGACTATTGCATCAGTGTTTGGGGATGTTGTGAGGCTGAAGGTAGTGAGGGGAAGGCGATAGGAAAGAGAAAAATGGGGGAGTTCCTGGCTATTCAGAGCTGGACACCAAGCACGGCTAAACCCATTTCATGTAATAATTCTGAATGTTGGTCTTACACCGAGGTGATACTGAGAGTAGCTTCCACTCTGGAACGTGCCGCAAATATACTGCTTAAATAAATTGTGAAATAACAAATTATTCAAATAATTATTTGCGCACGCTGGGGTTTGAACTGCGTCCTTCGGATTGCGAGTCGAGACCCTAGAGTCTAGGGCCTAGACAATAGTGATGCCCCTGGGAAGACTCACTAGGTTAATTAACTGCCTTGCAGGAAATGTGGATATTTTCCACATACCCTTCATCGATTTTAAGCGTGAAATAGCACTTATGTTTTAACTAAATGTATTACTTTAACTGTAAATGTAACTTCATGACCGGATGACCAGGACACACCGAACCCCAGATTCCTAACCACCCCTTAATCCCTTTTCCTTCCCAGAATTCTCCTCCGTTTCCTTTCCTCAAAAAACCCTCCACACAGCATCCCCAAAGATGACATAGGCCCTGAAGGAGATTATTTTCCTCAGGGCCTCCAGTTTGTAGCTCATGTAAAAAAAAAACTGTTATATATCTTTTCTTACCGCTTTTGCAATGCATTGGTTTTATGCTGTTTTTGCAAATAAATGAAATAAATAAAAATAAATAGACCACGGAGGCCGTCAATGCCATAGACCCACACTCTGGGAGCGAGTCGGATTCTTGTCCGTATTCGCACAGAAAAGACAGTTTTTACTATAGTGTTTATCGCTTTTAATCGTGTTTCAAGTTACCCCTTCTACTAAATATCGCGTTAGTACACAGACATGTATGTTGATAATGATGTAACATTGTTTGATTGCCAGTGCATACAAATCCAATTTTAGTATTATCGTCCGTTGCCCCTCGCATCTAGGTCACTCGGGTCTCAATCTGTACGCATGCGCGAGCCAACTATCGCCGACCACAATAAACAAATAATTAATATCAATCAAAATAGAGCGGCGGCAGTATGAAGTCCGCAGCTTCATACCAGTACCAGTACAGTACGTGTGTAAAATAATCTAGTCTGTGCCAGGTTTCTGTCCGTATGTGTTAAGCGATGAGAAAGACATTCGTTTGGCATGCATTCAAATAGGCTGTCTACTTGTGGTCGTTGTTCTCTCGTAGAATGGTTGACCGTCTATCATCTACGGAATACTGAACTGAAGAGTTATTCCCTAAAATTTGTGAGAACGAGATCGTTCTCCCGCGAGATGTCCTGTCAGATTTGTGTTATTGGTAAATTTTCGATCGCGCTGGCCACGCTCAATACGAATATTTTTTAGAAAAAACCTTTAGATTCGCCCTAATGACTATAAACGGTAACTTTTTGCATTCGGGACGATGGAAAACATTGCACTTAAAATTTCAATTTCGTAAAGTGAAAATTTACTTCGCGTACCGAATTTGCGCGGCCATTTTGTCATTTTTTCTCTTGGTATTCCTGATACTACATGCAAGTATTTCGTATGAGTTCGTAGCCGACTTAATACGTATACATGAGATGTGGGTAATTATAAAGACAAACATAATTAATAATATTTAAATATAGAATAGGTTTTAAGCAAGATTATTTTCTATTTAAAAAATCTTGCTTAAAACCTTTTCTGTATTCAAATATTATTAATTATTTTTGTCTTTATCTTCGTGTGTATACATCTCATTTAGTGGAGCGTGGCCAGCGCGATCGAAAATTTACCAATCACACAAATCTGACAGGATATCTTGCGGGAGAACGATCTCGTTCTCACAAATTTTAGGGAATAGCTCTTCTGTTCGTTGACAATTAATTTGCTAAGGTATTTTTTTACTACGATTGCTTGATCTCATTTCATCAGTATAATCACAACGTAGACCATAGATGTTTCATATATTCATATTTCAGGCAATACAGTTCCCGTTATTTCAGTGGAAGAATCAGAAGCCATAGAAAAGAGCATAAATGCATTAGATAGCAATAAATCTGTTGAACCGGATGATATTCATTAATTTTAATAACTTGTGTTAGTAGTTTGTTACATCCCACATAAATAAACTCTTTGACAAATCTTTAATATCTGGTTTTTTCTCAGTAGAAAAAAGTTACTTATCGCCTACTCATAAAAAAGGCAACAAAAGCGATATATCAAATTTCAGTCCAATACCTATTGCGTCTGCTCTACCCAAACTTTTTGTGAAATTAGTGCTAGATATCATTGTAAAACCTATCAACAACGGTGTGGTTCCTAAATAACATGGCTTCATCAGAGGTCGATCTACCTGTAATTTAATAATTTATGAAAATTACATATTCCTTGGTCTGAAACAACAACTCTGCACCGATTTTAGTGAAGTTTTAGATAAGGTTCGACATCACATACTCATATATAAACTCCGATTGTTTGGCATAATTGGCCATAATGGCTTGGTTGTATAGTATATTTATGGTCGTTCAGCAGAATCCTCCGCAACTTTTTTCCAATCCACATATCTAGATTTGGAGTCCACACCAATTAAAGATTCCCTCACGATGGAGAAAGTTAAGAAGAAATTTCTTAAATTTTTCTACACGAGGGAGTATGGCTGCTAGACATGGCTGTCCTACCGACTTTTTTGGGTATGCTCGGAATGAACCATCTGCTTGTCAGAAGGAATGTACGCATTGCTACACATTTCTTCATACTGATTCGTGGTTGGTTTGAAAACTCAGCTAGCATGGAAAGCATTCATTTTTATGTTCCCGATGATTATCTCCGTCACCGATAGCATAGACTGTTCTTCCAGCATGCAGGTCTATGTAGCTTGCCCTTCGTAATGCCAGGGGGAGAACAATCTTGCTGTTGAACAGAATCAATTCGGATATCGAAATATTTAGCATCAATGAAGCTGTTTTTAAAAGACAATCTCTATTACTACTATTATGGTTGACGTACCTACTGTTACATTTATGTAATTCTCCTTCACAAACGTATTTAAAAACGCACTAAAATTAACCTTTTTTTTTAAATATTAAACTGAATTGAATTGAAACACATGGTTTGCCCTGCGTAGAGCCAATAAACATTGCGAAATTAACATAATGATGTCATCTGCATACTTTTTCAGTAATTAATAAATCTTCAGATTGTTATTCGTTACTACATACGCGTTAATTAGCTGCAGATTCGTGAGAAATCAACTACTCACAGAAATAATTTTTAATAATTTTCTCGACCGTTTGAAACTGGCATCGTAATATTGAAATGCGACGCAATGGGTCATAAAACGCTTTGCAGTTGGAGGATAAAATTTTGTAGGTTTGAGATTTCCGCAGTGAATTTTTTTGTTTGTTTTTAAATGGCTGTTTTACCAACCAACATTGAAACCAGCATTTTTTGGGAGCATTACTGGGAGAGGTAATTGCTCAGAAAGTTCGCAAAATTAAACTCCCAAAAGTCAACTGCCAAACTCGAGTGTTTCGGCTTGGTCCCACAGAAATACAGTAATAGATAAAAATGTCTCAATAAATTAAGATTATAACTAGAAAAACATATGCGATATTTTATCTCAAATGTGTATGGTTGTTTGATGATTATGTAACAAAGTCCTTCATATATGTAAGATATGTTTCTTGCTTCTAATGTAGCGTATTTTAATTTATAATCATCACTCAGTACGCACCACTGATTTTATCAAAATTATCAAATATTATTATAATTATTATTGATAATTTTATTTTTTTTAAAGTTAGCTCCACACAGGGGGCCCTGAGGAAATTAATTTCCTTTATGGCCAATGTCATCTTAGGGTTGCTGTGTGGAGGATATTTTTAATGAAAGGAAGGAGAAAAAGTTCTTTGAAGGAAAAGGGTAGGAATATGGGGGGTCAGTATCCAGTAGTGACAGACGTATGAATCCATCCCTCCAATTTCGATCTAAGGCAATGGGTTGAGAGAGTCCGGCCGGAGAAGTCAAAAGGCTTCCCTCAACCTGTCTCTCTCGATCCGGCCCGCCGTCTGGCCTTTGCATCGGATAAGACTAACAGTCCCGAACCAACCTCACCCCATTAACCCGAACACTCCTGCTAAGTCACCAAACGTAGCGAACCGCTTTGGGTGACCTAAGATAGGCTATATAGGCAGAGGTGATAGTTATCCAATAAATCCCGGGGCTGTTATCCATTAGGTTCCAAATTGAGGTT
The DNA here is from genome assembly GCA_936435175.1 of Glyphotaelius pellucidus. Taxonomy (NCBI): domain Eukaryota; kingdom Metazoa; phylum Arthropoda; class Insecta; order Trichoptera; family Limnephilidae; genus Glyphotaelius; species Glyphotaelius pellucidus. The sequence continues at coordinate 41,221,762 of OW386543.1, forward strand.
TTTATGATTGTTGTTAGAATTTAATAAGTGGGTATGCGATGTTTCTTATTTAGAAATTGTATTATTTTTTATTCTATCTGTATTTAATTGTTTCCTTTATAATAGATTTGAATAAGTTATTAATCTAAAATGTACCTTAGTGAATCTATGTTTGAGTATTCTGTGGAAACAGTTTTCCACTTAACAATTCGATATTAGTGTCTCCTTATTTCTAATTCTACGACTACGTGATTTGAACATTTTCAATCTGCCTACACGTTTGCGTATTCGAGTCGTTTGATTTAACTTTATTATTATTCTAGTGCGTGGGTAAGTATTTGTTTAAAGCCCTCTATTCGTTGTGGGGCTTTGCCTTGATTGCTTTTACGGCTGTATAACACCAGGTACAAAACACTTCCTTTCGCAGAATTTCTCGATTAATTCCGCGATGTCTTCTGTGGCAACAGGCAAATTTAATACTTACATGCTTAGTATTAAAGTTATACGGTAACACATTTATTGGGATCCTGCGACAACTAGCTTGGAAGTTTCTTTTTATATTCCATATGCCGAGAAACATGCGTAGGTTACATTGTTACATAACAAGAGCTTGTTTAAAATGTTAAAAATTGAAATAACGCTTCACATTTATTTCATTGTTCTTTTTAAAAAAATTAATGTATTTTACTCTTTATCGTTTAGCTCTTTACCGTTATATAGCTGTAACGAGTTTTATGGTTTTGACTTCTTTCAAAAGGGAGGTCTTATTTATATTATAATTATATTTTAGGCTTTTTTAATATAATTTGAGTCTTTCATTTCTATTTTCTTTGAATTGTCTTTTAAAATTCAGTTTAATTTTAGTTTTGATTTTTGTCATGGTTTGTGTGATTTATGTTCTTTTGTTCTTTAAGCATTGTTTTTATTTTTGTATCTACATTACTTTTCTTATTATTATCTACATTAACAAGTGACTTAATTTACATTGACTTACTTAAACAATTGATTCCTGACATTATTTGGAATAAACAATGTAAATGAAATTTTAGTGTCCAGTGATATTTTTTTTTCCAACTAAAAACATAAAAATCACTAGGTATTGGAGAGTTAGGGGAAAGGTGAGGGGTTGGTTAGTTACTCGGCTGAGTGACCAGTGAAAAAAAAAAGAAATCAAAAAGTCACTGAAGACCAAATTTTCATCAACATTTTGTACAAGTAAACTAAATATCCTTAACATCCTATATACGACTACCATGATACAGACATGGGCCTGGTATGGTGGTCGTGATAATACGCGATAAGGTTGTGATAAGGTCGTGAATATTGTAATGTGAAATTTATACAAAATAATAAAAAATAAATTATAAAAATCCTTCTTTACCTACTTGTTCAAAGGTTGTTTCACATTTGATGACTACGAAGCACACACACACCGACCACAGCGCCATTTTGTTTTTTGAAATTTGAAGTGTCCCCGTTAAACTCCGATTCTCGTCTCTTTTCAGATTTCGATCAAAAACATTTTGAGGGTGAAACAGTCCAACCTTAAACTTTCTGTAATAGTATTTTTAAAAGTAAGTTTGTAACTATGAACTCAATAGAATCTTTTAAGTTTATTCGCAAAATCACTAAATCGTTTACATATTACAACGGAAAAAAGGAATTTTAAGCCGACGCTATCCGAATTTCTACCGATTTTTTGCATATCTCCCTGGAACATTTGAAGTTTTTAAGCTCTTAAAAAAATATGTGTTATTTTTTAAGATAATATCTATACAATCCCCATGAAACGCAAATTATATGAAATTCCCTCGATAGAATAAAATCGCAAAGTATGCTCCGAAATTTTTTATTTTCTAGCCTGTCTCTATTATTTAATAAGTTATATGTATGAAAAATTTCACAGTGTTTCTTTGAACGTTGTTTTAGACAACCCCCACGAGATTTTTGCTCTATTCTAAACGAGTCGTGTTTTATTAAACATTTTCACAATTTTCGTTTCACTTTTATCGTTTGAAATATTAGCGCGCTATTTAATAAGTTATATGTATGAAAAATTTCACAGTGTTTTTTTTAACGTTGTTTTAGACAACCCCCACGAGATTTTTGCTCTATTCTAAACGAGTCGTGTTTTATTAAACATTTTCACAATTTTCGTTTCACTTTTATCGTTTGAAATATTAGCGCGCTCTCTCCAACATTCGTAATTACAAATCTCTCCATCTTCTTCTTTTCGTGAGCGGGAGAATGGAGAAATGCCGCGTGCTGTCTGATCGCTGTCGATCAATGAGTGTTCTGGCGTTGAGAAAATAAATTGGTTAGTCAATGAAAACATTATTATTTACAATAATAATTGTAGGTACCTACACCCTACATTTCCTTGGTTCATAATTTTAATATATGCTTTGTGTCACTACCTTTTACTCTACTTTGGTTCCTTAATAATGTGACTAATTATTTAGTCATTATTTATTTATTTTCAATAAATAATTAATATTTATTTCAAATAAATTATAAATAAATTAGGGTGCAGATTGTTTTGGCTTCTCTTCTATATTATGAAATATCAGATAATTATCATTTTCCCCGGTCTTTTTGCGCTGGCGTCGAAATTTCTTGACATTTAAACGGCATCCGCGACATTTCCTTCCGGTGGCGTCCGACCCATAAGGTACGAGTCTGCCATAAATTTTTAGAAAGCTATCTTTATACTAAACGTATTTCCATACCGATTCCCTTAAGAAAACCGTAAAGAATAGGGATCCGTAAGAAAAATCGATAATTTTTTTCATACCCACGATTTCATTCAGTTTAGTTCATGTAGTTTAGGGAACATAACCATAGATAATTATATCAAATTATCTGTCACAAAATATCAGCAAATTATCACAAACGATATTCCCAATACCGAAGACAATCACGTCGAAAATCTGTAATAAATATTATCTTCTCAACCAATGGTGTTTTAACAATATTTAATAAATATATTTAATAAACACGTATCTTTTCCACATTTCCATAATACAGATACGTAAAACTTTGACATAGATGTCAAATAAAGTATGCTTAAACTCGGTGTAAAATTGGAGTACAGCCCGTTTTCCTCATCTAAATCTCAATCATGTAAAAATATTCTGTACGGAATCTGTACCAAAAAAGTGTTGTCTAAAGCGCTCACAAAGAACTACCTACTCCGCCATTTGTCTAAGTACAGACTGCTATAAAGGGCGGCTTCACTGGCAACTGGCAATGGGAGGAGTGGGTGTCTTTTTGCGGGAAACAAATAGGCGGTGACCCGTAAAAGGGCGCCCCATTTTCAAGCAGACCCACTTTTCGAGTAGTCGTCTTTTCCAGTGGCCTCGTTTTGTTCCTGGGAACGTGCTGCGCTAATTAAAATGTTTAAAAACCTCTCGTATAATCAAGATTTTTTTTTTAAATAACCCACAAGCCGCCGCATGCCGCTACACTTTTAAAGGCATTGATTTCGAAAACTAAACTACTTTGAAACTTAATTACCAAAGAAACATCAGTTTCTCGGGATAGACGTAAAAATATGCATTAAAATTCGATTTTCATTCAATCAAAGTTAAATATTTCCCTTTTTTTATAAGAAAAACTCTCTTTTTATAACTTTTGAAGGTTATTCCCATATTGATAATAACAAATTTAACAAGATAATATTGTTGATTCCAAAGTATTTGAAATATGAGATTGACAAATATGACAGTTTGACAGAAGGTGGCAATAGCGAAATTGGTTAACGCGCACGTCCCGGTTAGACGAGAGGTCTGGGTTCGAGTCCTAGTTGCGACCATTGTCTTTTTCTATTTTTCTGTGTCTTGTTCTCTTTCATATTTTCATTAAGATCAGTGGTTCTTAACCTTTTTGGAGGTACCGAACCCCCTACCAGTTTCATATGCATTCACCGAACCCTTCTTAATTCACAAGGGGGGGGCATAATGGGATAGGATGGGCTGTTGTCACGACTAATTACCATAATGGGTGGGAGGGGGGGGGGGGATGGGATATGGGATAGTGACAATATTCTTCGTAATTTTGTTTTCGGACTGTGTTCTGTTCCGCCGAACCCCTGAGACTGACTCACCGAACCCCTGTGTTTCGATCGAACACAGGTTAAGAACCACTGATTTAGATTATAAGTGTTATCTTCTTCTTCAATAAAAATTTCCCATTTAAAACATCTCCATTGCTGCCATTTTTTCTTTCTGTGTGGATTTGACATTTGCGAAGTTTCGTTCCTAACTAAATACGCATGAATTACTTAAGTTACCTTAACTAAGAACCTAATAACGAATTTTATTTACGTAAATAGTTGTTTCTTGTAGTAATTGTAGAAATGAAGTGTGATTTTCATAATCTGTGCTTAAAAATGCGACGGCTTAAGGATTATTTAATATAATTTTACGTTACCGGATTACCGTTTGAATAAATTGATTGCATTTATGACCCTTCAAAAAATAAAATTCTTCTTTAAACATAATCCAATACCATCCTCTGAAATAATGAATTGTGGAAAGAAAGCCAAGTATTGATAATAATAATTTACTGACCCTTAGATTTTCGTAACATTAATTACATGTATTTATGTATGTACATAATTTTCTGATATTATAATATTGTTTAAACTATTTAGCTTTTAGTAGAAGTAATTGATTACTCGATCACGCTCCTTAAAATTCTAAAAAAACCATTTTATTTCGTTACTATTATTCCATTGAAATAGAAAAGCCAGAACTTTTATTTTGTTTGACCAATCAAAGGTTTCAAGGATACATTAGTTTACTGGAATTATTTTATTTTACAACAGAATTATTACAATTACAGTACAGTTTAGTCGCCATATCAGCATTTATGCAACTCATTCCTCAATAATAGTATTAAGGTATTTAGAGAACAGTCACTTACATCCTGGCTTGCAAGTTCATTTAACAATACCACTCCCCTCGTCATGCTATGCTTTGCCACGACGTCGGTTCTGCCGTTCGGTACTCTGAACAGGCCATACTATCGACTCCGGCTGTAGGGGTCTGGTACATATAAATCGTAGCATCCCAAGAGGAATGGGCTATCCATGAAATTGTTTCAAATTTTTAAACACACAATAGCTAGACTTCCTTTCCGCCTAATTTCTAGACTCACAGAATCAGTTTCCTCAAGGAAGTAAATATGATGCATGAATCTTTTTTGATGTCGAATAACAAACAGGCTTTCAATAGTGATGTACGAGCAAAATTTCTGTGTGAGTAGGTAGGCACTGTCTACTAGGCAGTATACTGTGTTTGCGTCATCATTTGTAAACAACATTAAATCATATAACTGTTACATTTTAGCGTTTTATTGAGCCAATTCAATCTTATTATGTTCTAACAAGGTAAAAATGGACAAGTAATGATTTCAACGCGTCTCTTTGTAGAGCATTTTCCCGGAAGCGTCTACCAAGGTGTGTACTGGAATCAGGTCAACACGAGCGCATTTTTTCCTCACTCTTCTGTCACCGAGTTATATTTAAACGGCTTAAGTAATGTTAGTCGGATATTGGAGAAAATTACGTAACTTAAAATTATCATTCTTAGACAACGTTTTACATTGATGAATTAACAAAAAAAGGATTATTTAGTTTTGCTATTTTTTTTTTTTCTATTATTTTTCTTTTATATGGAACCGCCAAAAATCCCGCTCAGCTCCCGGCTGTCCGAAACCAGTGGGACTATGGCATCTTAAATATTGAAGTTATGTTGTGAGGCAGTGTTTAGTTGGGGTAGGAGAAAGGGAAGAATAATTTATTTATTTTTATTTTATTTAACATTTTATTCCAGCGGGACTGGGAGGGTTGTGCAATCCCAGACTGCCATATATCATAAACAACTATAATAATGTTGAGAAGTACCTGGCTATTCAAATCTAGTCACTAAACACGTTTTTTTACGTGAGCTCCACACTGAGAAAAATAAGTCCCCCAGACCTAATGTCATATTCAGGGATGCTGTGTGAAGGGTCTATTTAGGGAAAGGGAGGAGATGAAATTCCAGGAAGGAAAAATTAATGGTGGGTGGTAGGAATCTGGGGTTCGTTGTGAACAGTAGTGACGGACGTATGAATTCATCCCTCCCACTGCGGCACAAGATAATGGGTCGAGAATGTCGAGATACTCCGGCTGGAGAGGTCAAAAGGTCCCCCACAACCTCTCGATCCAGCCTGCCATTCAATTGTTGCAAACGCAACCGCCAAACGCAAGACCCGGAAAAACCTAACCCCATGAACCAGGGCACCCCTACTAAGTCATCAAACGTAGCGAACCATCTGGGGTGACCTAGGGCAGGGATTTTGGTATTCCAATAAATGGTTACTAGGGCGGCGGTAACCATACGCGCCTCCCAAATTGGTTAAAGTCAAATTAAGCAACGTTTCGATTCTCATTGGTAATCTTTCACCAGAGCTATACGTAGAGTATCTGGTCAGTGGTTGAGTGGGCATCGCGTTTGGGTCCCACCCAAGCATCCCGTGTTCGATTCCTCGGCTGGCCAAGTCCTCCATCACAACACAAGCAACATTTTCGGCTTTCTGTGGTGGTAGTAGGAAATTTTCCAACATTGTTGGGTTATTCGTAACCCAGGAATGTTTGTCTTTCTTTAAAAAAAAAAAAATCTACCACCCTTTCCACCTGATAAAAAATAAAATGAAAACTTATAGAAACTCTCAGTGAATAAAATATATTGTATATTTTTAATTACTTAAACCGTTCCAATTTTCAACCCTTCCCGTCTCAGTTGCTTTGGCTTCTGTCCATAAAGTAAAAGTTGGCGATATAAATTTAATGTTTGTTCTTAGAAATTAAAACCTTAATTTTATTAAAACTTTCTGTCGCTGTATTACAAAGAAAAATAATTTCGAGTAATTTTCCATTTGCTGGAATGAGTCCACTTTCTGAATTTTATTGTAACCGCAAGGAATGGTGCACTACTTGATAAATAATATAATTTTGCTGAGAGCAATGCAGTATCGAGCTGATTGGTTGGTATTGATCATGAACCCGATCTATTAATCATCTTGAGGTGTTTTTGCATCATGAAGCATTAATGCATAATCATTAATCATTAATTCTTCTCCGTGATATTATTATGTGTAGACCCGACCCATGTGTGCGTAATTGTACCATCCATGCTCGTATGTAATGCATCAATACATTGTACTTGCTCGTAATTAGTTTTCCTCAGTATTAAAACTCTTGATCAGAGATTGCTTATTGTAGGTTGCCTCCTATATAATATGAGGGTAAGTTTGTTTTTTGTTTTTTTTTACGTGAATACCTCACAAGAGTCCCAGCTGTTCCCGTATGGAGTCAGTGAGACAATGGCATCCACAATTGGGCTACGTTGTGAGACTGAAGGTAGTGAGGAGGGGAATGAGATGGGGGAGAGGAAGGTAGGGGAAGTATCTGGCTATTCAGATCTGGTCACCATCAGGGCAAGAGCCATTTCAAGTAACGTCTCAATTCTGAATGGTGGTCTTACACCAGGGCAATATTAAGAGCATCATCCACTCTGGAACATGCCGCAAATATACATGAATTAATTGTGAAATAACACAAAACAATCAAATAAAATTCATTTGCGCACGCCGGGATTCAATCCCGTGACCTTCGGAATGCGAGTCAAGAGCCTTACCTCTCGACCACGGAAGCCGTACCGTATCGTAACTTTTATTGTTCTTTTTTACAAGCTGGCTGCATAAGAACATTCTCTTTGTCTTTTTTATTATTTTTCCATTTCTGACAGTTTTTCCCACGTTTTAACCGGGTTACCAGAGCATTGGAACTATTTTCTCGATTTTTTTTTAAATTATGTAGTTGAATAAAATTGATCTTGTTTTATGTTTTTTCTGTTTAAATTATTGTCAAATGTTACAAAGATCATGTTGAAAATAAGTTCCCTCCGAAAATGCTTTCGTAGACATTTTGATCAAATTAACTCTATACAAATTTCAGGACGCTAGAACTCAAAGCGGTTTTTTACTGGACGTGCGTAAGGCTGTAAAGCTATGAATCAATATTTCAGATTAATCTACTACCAATCGGTTTACATTTAATGAATACCAAAAATATTCTTTTATAATTGTTGAAACTTTTCCTGCAGTTTTGCTTGAATAAAATTAATATGACACTGTTAATTAATAATTTAATTAAAAAATTTATGATAATAATAAAAAGAACTTTTGTTTTATGCCTAAGATAATTTTTGACTGTTTCCTTTGATTTTTTTCTCATAAAATTAATAAATATAAACCACTTGTGCGCTTAAATCGACCATTTCTGGACTCCGCTTGCCAAGCGATTTTTATACATATTATTATTAATATTCGTTATTGATTTGAGACGCACTAAGAATAGACATATTTTTAGCTTGTGTATTCCTCTTAAAATAATGACTGTCAAATTGTGAAAGTGACGACGTCTTCGTAAATAATAAGTACAATTGTGTGTGTATTGGTTTCCGTTTTCAGCCGGAAATCAGCCTCAATCAGTTCTGTAACCGGCGTCCTTGCGCGCCACTTTCCACCAATTTGTCCGTGAACACTGAACACACCGAACAGAAAATCCTTAGAAATGTGATCTATAACCGAATTGAAAGAAACTTCGAATCGTCTATTTACACCAGACCTCTCGACTACTGGGCCCCAGACAAGCCAATGAAATTGATTGGTCTGTTCAAGAAAGAGCATAATGTACACTGTATTTTTAAATGTGTAGAGAAAGCAACTCTAGAGAACGTGCGAGGAGAAGATGTGCCTGCAATGAATTGAGGCCGCTGACCTAGCCCAGGGCGGTGAAGTCTGGAGGCGCTTTGTCGATGGGTCCCCGATACGAATAAGACAAAGAGAAGAAGATGAGATGAGATTTGATCGATTGTATCAGAAGTAAGGATAAGTTAAGCCTACTTTGGGCACCCGGACAGTCTACAACACACTTCCATCGGTTTATCTGTTCGGTGACAACATTACCGAACCACCTCCGCGGTTACGCAACAGTCACAGTCACTCGGCTGTGAAGTCGCTGAACGCCGTGTCTCCTGTTCGGTTGGCGCTATTGGGTATTGCAGCGATGTCGTAAGCGCACTGACGATGACGTTCTGAATTATTTATTGTGTTAAAGACCTCAAATGAAAATGCTGAAGTATGTGGTCGATGGCTTAATCCGCAAGTTGGATTCCGAGGAATGCTGTTGTTCATCACGTTGAAGAACAATCCCATGGGAAGTATGTGTAAATTAGGATTAGAAATCAAATAGACAGTTTAGACACCCTCAAAATTTTGTGCTGGAGAATAGTTCTCAGAATTCAATGGACAACCATATGCACTAATCTGTCCATTTTGGAAGAGCTAGTCATACAAAATAGGCTGTCAAAACTGATCACCCGAACCTAGCGAAGCTCATGGTCACTGGAGTTTTTGGCAGGAGAAGCTGATCTCGATGCTTTGGACTCAAGTATCACAGGCGCTGGTGTCCGGAGCATTGGATCATGTCCGCGGCTCTCCATGCTCTCCATGTCACAAGACCGTGTGGAATGAAAGAGCTGGTTCATATGGGCAATTATTATTTTGTAGTTTAAGTTACGATCTGCAAGGAGGCTATACAATGCAAGAATGGAGATAAAAGGAAAAACGGCGGAGGATACCAAGCATTTTTTTTGTGAAAACGTGCACACTATAGACCAGCGACAATTTGTTGCGATAGTGCCCTTCCATGTAGGCAAACCTCTGCTAAAAAAATTGTTTTCTTTAACTTGGAGATTTCTCACGCTCAGTTTTATTAAGGGGGTAAGTAGGCTTCAAAAAAAAAATTTTTTCTTTCATAAATCGATAGTGAAACTATTCAAAAATATATTCTGAAAATTCCACGCCGTTTAAAAGTTATAAGCAATTGTGTGAGTGTGTTTCGGTCGAACTACTACTATTTTACTGGCATTATTATTTTCAAACGCGTTTTTCTTAAAACTCCTTTTTTCGAATTTTTGTAATTTCTAGCTTCTACAGTTTTTGATCTATCGTTATCAAACTGAGCACATAGTTTCTTTATATAAATGCGCTCTATTTGAACCTCAATCCTAAATAGTATCTTATATATATTATTCTTATCTTTTTAACTATTTTTTATTGTAACAAAACGTACCAAATAATGGTAAAAAATAACATAAAATTTTCACATTTCTCAAAAATATTAATTTTCAATTTTTTATGAGGAGTAGAGTGAGGTTCAAATAGAAGAAACACTTATAAAAAAGTAAATTTTTTTGAAAAATTGATTTCAAGTGAAAATTGTAACCTCCAGGAGTTACACAAATTGTCCAACCGGATGGCGACCTTCAATGCGCGGCAGCTGATCTCCGTTATTTTTGAGATAAATATTTGAAAATTTTAGAATATACTCTTGAATATATGTGTAAAATGACTCCGAAGTATAAATAAAATATATGTATTCCTTATGTGTTAAAAAAATCATGAAAATCACTTAAAAATACGCCGTCCTACACCTATTTCCCCCCTTGCGAAAACGGCTGATGTTCATACATCCTACACAATTTCTTTAGAATCTAACTATCCACCTTGTCCTTAATTCCGCAGCCTTGTTACTGCAAATAAGAGACTTTGAAATAATTCCACCTTATGAAGGTCTATTAAAACCTAGTTACTCACATTTCCAGGAAACACAACTTTGTTAACTGAAGGTTACACTAATTGGAAACCTGACACAACTGATTTTCACAATTGCCTGCATAAAATTCGTCTAATGGAATACAAGACAAATCAGTGGGTTTTACATCTTCCTGAATGTCGCTTTACCGATTTGTCAAATCCGCCAAGACATAAATGCATACGACTGCATCGGTGTCAGTTAGTTCTGATGCATTGTCCTCTTCTCGCATTGTGCGTTCTGTGCACGGAATCGAACCGTTCTGCAGCGGATAAATATAGCTTCCAAGGCCTTCTAATATCACGATATGTGTTTTACGGCTGTTGGATTCAATTATTTTTAATAAGCGTCTGGTTCGAATTCATTCAATTTGGTTTCATTTATACATTTTTTAAACCAATCAATGACATTATAAAAATACAAGGCACGTTATATTTACGCTAATCGAACAAAAATGTAGCACCGCTTATGGAAAGGATAGGCCCTTTCCTCCATGGGATAAACATTTAAAGATATTTGTTTTGCGATTGACATGGATATATGAAAGGTCCGCTAAAATATGTCCAACAAAAATCAATATCAGACAAAATTCTCATATTTTCCCTCCTTACTTACTAACTCCTTCATTTATCGGCAAACACTCTCAATACACTCTACACACAATTTGACATTTTTATCTCTGTAACACACTCCCTAAAGTCGAACAGGTGATCTCTCAATCCTTTATAACAACTATAGATACTCATCGCATGCTACCTATGAACTTCCTTTTTTGTTATGCATATTTTTATTAATTTAAATAATATACTTGAACTAAAACGACCCCAACCCCCCACCCTACTCCATTTCCTCATCCTACCCCTATTTTATTTTAAATAATTTGTCTTAATTATCATTTTCAAATTACTTAATTCACATATATTATAATACCCAAAAGGAAACCTTTAAATGGTACAATTGATGTAACTTCGATTATTATGACTTATTTTAATTACGCTGTTGGTCTTCTAAATAAAATTAAATTTAAAAAAATTTGGTTGTCTGTAAAGTCAGTCTACGGACGATAATTTTACGTCATAACGTCGTATAACGATGGAGTGGAAGAGATATAGATGCGTCACAAGCCGAACGCTTAGGCCGATCGTGCCTCTCTATCGCTTGTTCCGCGCTCTCGCTTGCACGCTCGGCGCAGGCGGAACGTGACAATGAGTCATGCTTTTTCGTGAGTGCAGCCGGCGTTCATCGTGTCTTCTTCAACTCTTGATTCAAATAAGAAACAAATGTATTTTTTAATCGTGTTATGCTGTAAAAAGCTAAAGGTGTCCGATTTGATTTTAGATTTTCACGGCCAAAAAAGTATTGTAGAGATTTATTTTTGAGGTACTATCTCCTTCTGTGGACGTTTCGGACATCGTTACAGAATCCATTACATACATAACGTGTAGGGCAGGTGCGTCTGCCACCTCTGCCCTGGTGATGGACACTGTAAATCTGTCCGAAACGTTGGATAAAAAAAAGATAGGGCAACACGGCGTAGTACCCCAAAATTAAATCACTTAATAGCTAAAGGCATTGCTTAAATTTGTGTTTTGTTTTTATTTTTGGCCCTGAAAAGTTGCCAGAAAATAATTGACCGCCACCATTGTTGATTCTCGTTGCAAAATTTTTACTTGAAAGGCGCGAATTTGTGCAAAGTGATTTGAAGTAATTTTATGTTAATTGCTAATCTTATTTATATATTGACCTCTGCGCATTGTAACAACACTCCAACAGTCGTTTGAATGGGCACCCATCGGGACCGGAAGCTGGCTAGCAGCGCTGCGCACGTCTCCATTGCGCACGTGTTCAGACATCCGGTTGCGCTTTCCACGTGCGTTTTATTGCAACTTCGCTAACAGGCCGCTTCCGCAGCCTGCATTTGCATTCACACACATTACTCATACTTTATCGTTACATCTTTTCAAATGGCTAAAATTGTCAGTTTATGAGTTTCAAACCAGATTTTCATTTACATCGGGAAAAGATTTTAATATGTTTGTTTGTGAATATTTTATTACGCTTTTCAATAAAAAATTTGCTTTTTTTACAGTCGTGAGTTATTATGTTATGAAAGAATTCCTCCTACTGAATTAATATTAAAATATACACAGAATAATGAACAACACCAGAAATGCTTATTTGCGTGTTTCGTGACCCAAATATAAGCCCATTTAGGGCCTTTATTTCCATCTAAAACTGTGTTTTCGAAATTCAAATGGACGGAGTGCAATTAAGACGGAATGCTGGGCTTACCCCTTGGACCTATAAGCTTGTTACACGACATTGTAACATTACTAGACATACGTATGACGTATGAAACTTACCAGAGCTATTAATGGAATATTTATTTCCATTCAAATTTGTACGGAAGAAACTTCTGGTGTTGTATTCTTAATTCGATGAAAAATATATTAATTATAATTTCCTTTAGCATATTTAATGTTGAGTTAGCTTCTCACAGTAGAAAATCTTGTTAAAGTAGGTAATGGTCGTTTTGTATCCACAGTATTTATGCAGATGACATTATACATTCTCTTGTTTATTGCAAACATGAACATTAATAAATGTTTAACTCGTCCCGTGCCTCTGGAGGAAACTCGAAAATTTCGCAATGTTTTGATTTTGACGTAATATTTTGTGGGTTTTTTTATGCTATCTTATGTAATATTTACCGAAACACATTCCTTGAACAATAAACTATGCATAATAACAACATTACTTGCGTGTATCTGACGAATTCATACGTTTACGATCTTTCTTATGAGAATGATGCAATCCAACTGACAGTTGAAATGCTGAGAAATTTTTTTTTCCAGAGATCCATAAAGATTTCATAGAAATTATTCGAGTTCCATTGATGTGTTCAAAGCATTCTATACCTTAAGAACAAGTATGCCCCAAGCGATTCTGACCTTATCCTTCATACGTTTTCTATATAATTAAGGTTTAAAATCGCATAACAAAAAATATTTTTTAGAGTTTAATTTGGCTCGCATCTGGCGCGCGAAGGCGCAATCGGCAAGCAATCGGTTAAGGGAAAAAGCAACAAATAATGCAAACTTTTTTCTAAAGTACAGTAGATCATGATTTTTCCTGATTTGCGAATATCTAAACAAATTTTAAGATCTAAGAGTGTACCTATTTCACATTAACAATTTCTTATATCCTAGGTACAGAACATGTACAGACATTTATGGTAGTTTCTCTTATATCCATGCTTCTTGTAACTCCCATTTTAGTTATAATTTATGTTTGTTTATGTATTTTTTAACAATATATTTATTTAAGTAATAAACTTTAAATTGCTAAAAACACCGACGAAATTGTATTGAATATTAAAACGGGTCGTAAATATTAGCTCTTCGCATGTTCATAAGATGAGTGAAACGATCTTATCGGTTAATGATCCTTCTCGTCATCTTGCTGCCAAGTTTCTTTAATGTTCAATTTTCGTCGGTGTGTCTGTACATTTTTCGCACCTGTTCCAAAAGCTACAACAGTGATGGGATGATGCTCTAAATATATCCCGAGTGTCCTCTTACCGTCTGAGTTTTAAATGTTTTAACATGATTGTGTTTTTTTGATATCTTACCAAGCATTATTCAAGTTGGCTTTGTTAAGATGCGTGTCTTTTATTGTTGTTTCTCTCTCCCGGATTGCATTGGTGTAGTGCAGGGTCGGCAATTATTTTTGGAGGTGCACTCAACGGTCGACATCAATTGTGCGCGTGCGAGCCTGCTCAATCAGTGCGCTTGTGACTGCCTGTCGTCATCGACGTGCTTCGTGTCGTGCCTAGCAACTAACAGCCTACAGCGCAGAGGATCACAACCTTTTCTGAAGTGTATTTTTCTTCTACGCCGTCCTCTCACATAAAAGCTAGAAGGAAAACAAACTGAAAATTACATGTTTTGAAATACCACGACCGACCGGGGTTGATAGGTGGTTATTGTTTTCCACTCGGGCGTTGCTAGTTCGATTCTTTGCTAGTTTAGTTGCCATCATTGCAGAACCACATCAATAAGGATTTTATTCGAACTATATGAGCTTTCTTATATTTGTTGCTATTTTGATTGAAAAATTTAAAATCTAAATATTAATAAAAAATTCCATGTTTTCATAAATTAATATAATAACGATTTTAATAGTCAATAGACATGACAACAATATAATGGTTTGTTGAAAAATACACATTACTTGTGAGTACAATATTAAAGTTATCTATGAATCAGGGGTAATTATGCCTATAAACTAACTAAACCTAACTAGAAATTCAATCGTCAAAGACGACATAGCAACAAATATGATAAAACCCATATAATTTGTCGACCACCCCTTCCCAATCCTCCATGTGTTATGTAGAATAAGAAACAATTGTAGGAGAGCAACAACTGAAGGAGGCCTAACAGGCTGGAACCGGTTACAAATAAATTAATGGAAAAAAGTTTAATGTTTGTTTTAATATATTATTATAATGGGATTCCACCACGAATTGTCTATATCAAAAATGAAAATATTAATAAAGCTGACAATTTATAATACTTGTGAACATACCTACATTAAGTACACTTATAGTAATATATAATCATACAATAGATCGCTTGCGTTAATAATAACAAAGACATTGGTACAATAATAACAACATTGGATTCATTACTAATTTCGAATTTGGGTGAGTGCACCGGTAAAGGCCCTGTCATTATGTTTTATCCAAATTTGTTATGTTATTTTTGAATTTTTTTTGTGAATCACATTCTTTTATTCTATTTGGAAGAGTGTTGTAAATTCTTGTTGTAAGGTATCTAAAGTTTCGTTGACCGAAGGTAGTGTGCGTTAAGGGAATTTGTAGTAAGTTTTTGTTATTGTTTCGAGTACAGCGAGTATTTAATCTTTTTTCATAGTATTTATGTATATTTGTGTATAGATGGGTGAGGATGGTTTTTGCATATATCTGTCGAACGTCAAACACATTCATAATATTAAATATTAAGTTTGAATTCGTAATTAGAGGTAGTTTAAGGATTAATTTTATAATAGTTTTCTGTACTTTTATGATTGGGTCTGGTGCAGATGCAGTGCCACCCCTCCGTGCTATGATTCCATACTCAATTATAGATTGACAGATTGCAAAATAAATCATTGCAAACAAACATGCAAACAACAAGTAATTAAATAATTAATTAAGTTAATAATTTGATCTTTTTTAATGTTTTTGCTGCTCGTAAGATTTATGAATTGTACCTACGAGTTCTCTTAAGTTGTCCGTGTGGATATTCTTATTTATTAAATTGAGTTTACGCTTTATTAATATATTTTGTAATCTTTTTTATTTATGTTATACTGTTGGTTTAAAAGAAATTTGTATTTGATACGTAAAAGCGCATAGGGCCGTCAATAATAAAATATTATATTGTATTCTGTTTCTTTTTGGCAGACAGTGCATTGCACACATGGCTCCATACCGCTGAATTAAACAATAAAACTGTAAAAAATCCACCGACGAATATATGTAACATGTTGTTAACCACAGAATTATATACCTACAGTATAACTGTTGTTAAGTGGTTTATTTATATTTTCGTTAATAACAATTAACGAGCTTTTTATCAGAGCCCATTCTGAAATCGCTTAAATTCATTATTCTTTATGACACACTTTAAAATAGTGCATTACCGCGTATAAATAGTTAAACTGCATTTTTATGCGCTTTCCTGGTGTGTTAATTTGTGCTTTGAAACAGAGCTAATTTAGAAGCCCCATTAAAAAATCACAAAAGGAAAGAGATTGCACTTTAGAATTTATTAGTCGCAGTGCCGAGGGTAGTTCAGGATTATGAGCAACACTAAAATGTTAGGAAATTATGCACCTTGATAAAGGATATGCAAGATGGTGTCTCCTTCTATACATTGATTACCACAGATGAATATGTTTTTCATAATTAAATTTAATAATGTTATTGTTATTAAGTTCTGCTAGTATTTTAGTTTTTAATTATTGTGACAGCTGTTTCGGCTTACAAGGCCATTTATAAACTGTTGGTTTTATCACTTTGAGGTGATTTATTTATACGATTCTAAATTTCAATTTTGAAGGAGCCTAAATTGATTTATTACCCGTCAAACCGATTTATTGAGAAAATTATTGTGACGGGGTACTTTTAAAAATCTGGTTTCCCCATGCTTTATTATTTTTTTTTTGACGTGATAACGTCTTATAAATCGATGCATCACCGGCTGCATGTTCGAAAAAGCATGACTCATTGTCACGTTCCGCCTGAGCCTAGCGTGCAAGCGAGCGGGCGGAACAAGCGATAGAGAGGCACGATTGGCCTTTTCGGTTTCAGTCGCTCATGACCTGTCTAGCGAAACGTCACAATCAGCACAACGTATAAACTACGGCGCAATATATTTATTTATAGACTTCCTAGTACAAGTAGTAGGAAATATAGTACTAAGTCCTATATTTCCTTAGCACGGTAGGTACTCTCTTAATCTTTCGTTATACAGATTGATACTTATTTATTGTTATCAAGTCAAATTTGCAGAACTACCTACATAGATATTAATTTTAGGATTTTAATTTGTATATTCAATAAAAAATCAATTTGGAAGCCGGGAATGGGTACCGCTACCGCTATTCTACCTTTACTTATGACCCTAATGCAGCTAATTAATAAAGTAAGCAAAATTATTTATACTCCACTTCTTCCCAGTATGTTTACAAGATGACTGAACGACATGCAACTTTTCATTTTGCTTGTGGGAATACCGCATAAGAGTTCCAGCTGCTTCCGACTTGCCGAAGCTAGTGGCCTCGCAAATTTGTTGAGGTGGTTGTAAGGCTGAAAGGGAGTGGTGATTCTATTTATATATAACCTAGATATTTTTTTTTATATTAGCTTCACACAGGAGGCTCTGAGGAAAACAGTTTCCCTCAGGGCTGATGCGTGGAGGGTATTTTAGGGAAAGGAATGAGAGGAAGTTCTGGAATGGAAAAAGGTTTGAGAGATGGGTAGGAATCTGGGGGTCAAGCGTCCAGGAGAGACGAACCTATGAATTCATTCTTCCCACTGCGGTGCTAGGAGATATTCCGACAGGGTCGTACTGGATCAAAAGGTCTCTCTTCCGATTCGGCCTGCCACGCAGTTGGTGAGTTTGCAGACGCATTCGCCACCAAGACCCGGACAAACATCACTCCATGTACCCAGGCGCCCCTGCTAAGTCACCAAACGTAGCTAACCGCTTGAAATGACCTGCGGCAGAGGTGTTGGTTATCCAATAAATGGTTCTCGGGTCGGCGGTACCCATACCCGCCTTCGAAATTAAATGAGATATAGAAGAGTAACCTTGAGAAGCACTTGGCTATTCATATCTGGTCATCAAAGCAACAGTTTTCTTTAACCATGGTGATACTGAGAGTATCTAGGATGTTGCAATAATGCCAGTCTAATTTTTTCTGTGTCAATGCTTTACAATAATTTACATCTTACCCGTGAGAATAGTTCCACCGTCGCTTGGACGGGAGATAATGAATTAAACAGAGGATGCTTTGAGTTGGTGCCAAATTTGTTTTGTTTTTGTCTATTCTTGTTGGCAGCTAATATGTTTTAGTTCACCTCTACTTTGTCTTTCACCATCACTCACTTCACAAAGTTTTCCTTCGGTTGTCTTTTCCTTTCAAATATTCTTCTAAAGACGTCGTCATATCTTTTCGGATATTTATTCGGATAATCTTCTCATTTTCATGGGGTGAGGTCTAGGTCCTTGCTAGGTCCTTGTCTAGGTCCTTGTCTAGGTCCTTGCGGCGGATGCGTTTGCCCACCTACTGCTTGGCGGGCCGGATCGGAAGAGACGGGTTGAGGGAGACCTTTTTACCTATCCAGCGAGACTCTCTCGACCCATTGCCTAGCACCGCAGTGGGAGGGATGGATTCAAACGTCCGTCACTCCCTGGACATATGGACCCCATATTCCTACCCACCCTCACACATTTTTCCTTCCCAGAACTTATTCTCCTTCCTTTCCCTAAAAATACCCCCTACACAGCATCCCAAAAGATGTCATACGTCCCGAGAGAAATTGTTTTCCTCAGGGCCTCCTGTGTGGAGAAAATCCAAAAAAAAAATCATTTAAAAAATCCCTTATCAATAAATGACGGATTCTTTCTTTGAAACAGTCACTCGTCTCATAACCTAATATCTTCATTGTAATTTTGAGCCGTAATAAAAATAATACCTTTTGTTAAAATATATAACGTTGTTTAAGCCTCCCTTTCCCATAAGTTCTAATATACATGTTCGCGAATTTTCCATAAGTTTCCCATAAGTTCTAATTACGTCTTCGCGAATTCTGGAAGCACCCTTGCTTGTTTGTTCACAATTATGTTACCATTGTATTATTAATAATTATGTTACTATTGTTGTATAGTTGTATAGTTTTAAGTCACTACTAATTAGTCTTAGTTGTAAGTGAAAATGGCGCTATAGAAATGATCCAAACATTATTATTGTTTTTATGAATTATCATTTTATGCAAGTGTAATCTAAAAGCTAAGAGGTTATGAATATTCTTATATCATTAATAATAGTTAATCCATCAACCACTTCACATTGAACTGCTAGCAAAACCTTATAAAACCTCAAGAATAATTATTTATTTTTCTGTGTATCTATTTAATAAAATTTATCCCGTTTCTGTAAAATCGCTTCTCCAATGATTACGACTGCCGAATATTTTATTATTTCACAAATCCTTCAGAGTGTAGCTTTTCATAAAAATAAGTGGAACTATTCTCATTAATTTCAATGCAATAAATATTTTCGACTATTACATATTATTAGTTTTTATGTTTGATTAACTTCAAAATTCGTTTCATATTTTATGGCAATAAAATAATCATTGAATCGTACTATGTTTGCCTGGGGTGTGTGAATAACCCCGATCTCGCTGTGCATAACACCCTAAAAATTGTCGGATGAATTACGCGGATAAAAATATATGAACAAAATGGCAATCAGCAGATCTAAATGTACATCAAAGACACCAACCTTATAGCTGTATAGGCGGTCCTTTAGATGTTTTTCAGTTCAGTTTAGAATCGCACCCATAATTTAATAAAATTTTGTGATAGATACCGATTAGGTTATCAAGTTGATCCGGAGAGAATAAAATAAAAATTATTCAAAATTACAATCATTTGGCATTTGCGTTTTTTCATGCAACAATAACATTTGAATAATTCACATTCGTATTCAAAGGGACACTTCAACGACATCTGTGGTTTGCGGTGGTCTATTCGCAGTTCAAACGGGCACAATACATTTCAGTATCCCTGAAAGCACTTAGATACAGCCAAACAACCACTTTGTGATATAAATAGTTTTAATTTATAATCGATATTAATTTTTTTTTTAAACATATTATGATGCGTAACCAATCATTGTTATGATCTGTGCTTTTTAACATTAAGAAACCACTTTAATTTAATATTTTGAAGTGAAACTCAACTGTTATTTATAATTTGGGTATATTTTTTTAACTAATACCCTTTGTAAAGTCTCTGGATTACAGCCCACTCTTTTCGGCCATTTATGAAGCAGTTTATTATAATTACTGCGGAAATTTCGTCGGGCTTTCATCTCCTTACACCGCAGTCTTGGACCTCGTCCCATTCCCCATTCCCCATCGGCTCCTTACTGAATGTTATCTCCTCCTTTCTGCGCCGCTGTTCCTCTAGATTGGCCATCGCAGTAACAAGAGCGCTGTACTTTATACTTACAGTTCTCCCATTACTTTAATAATTATTCGTCAAATGGCTGGTGCAAGGGCAACTTATTTAATACCGAGCTGGAAACACTCCATTCTTGCATGAGGAAATCAGGGTAGTTAAAGCGATCAGGCGTCCTCTCGTTCCTTTCCAAGCAGAGTTTTACTTCAGTAACCGTTACTGGCGATTTCCCCACGGCATACTTCACCCTTTCCCCTTCTTGCCTCCCACCCACCCCTCTACCCTTCGACACTTATGACGTCCTCCCTCCCGCAACGTTAGTGAATTGAAGTTTCGTACTTTTCTTTGTTTCCTCCACCTCGCGCAGTTCTTCGTCTTTCCGGGTGTTGTTTATGCTTTCATTCCTAATTGGAAGTTGCCGACTAGAGATTACGGTAAAGTTGATGTGATTTAGTAAGAAAACTTTTTGAGTGACGGACAAAGTGCCCGCTTACTTTCTTTCTTCTTGTCAAACTTACGGAAATTAAAGTTTTAAATTAAATTCGCTCTCGTAAATATAAATCTTATTTCTTTGTTGCGACGGAGGGTCGGTATTTCGTGCTGCTGCGTAAAAAAACGCGGAAGCAATTGGCCATTCAGCGTTTGTCTAGAATCATGTATGGGCTGTGTTTAGAATATCAAATAACGCAGGTAGTCGAGACTCGAGACATGTTGTGATTTACCTTCTCCGTAGTACTGCGAGAACACCCAGACGTCGCCCACTGTATCGCTGTAGTATTTATTCCGTCTAAAACAATACGGTATTATTTACGAAAGCCATAAAATTTTAGAGGCTCTCATATTAAGTATATTTTATTAGCATGCTACTTTTATTCCTATAAGTAAGTAAGCGCAAGGATAGTTACATAAATTATTTCATTTTCTAGGGCTTTTTTCCTGGATTTATGGTTTATTCTCGACATTATTTATAGTTTATCCTTTAACTGGAACTTACGGTAATACATCCTCCAATTTACATATTGCCTCCAATAAGTACACATTGTCTGGAATAAATACAGTTAAAAACCTAAAAAATAATAGAAATTACTTCTACCCGATTTCCTCTTAATGATGCCATGCTCGTATTTCGATTGTCCAGTTGATTAGTGAGTCATCTCCGAAAAATCGAAATTCGATTTGATTATGCAGTTATATGTAAAAGTGTACCCTCTATCTGATAACAATCATCAGATTACAAACACCACTGAAGCGTTTTTTGTATGTGTGAAAGACCACTGCACAAGTAGATTATATACACAAGGAAAGGAAAAAAGGGCTTACTGCGCTTCTATGCTGGCTGGGTTTATTTTGCACTTATATGACTATATTAGTTGAGAGTATTAGCGGTATGCAGAGATGTTTATGCGGCGAGGGTCCATTAATGACTGGCGTGGGTAAAGCAAAAATGGCAGGTATATAGGGATGGGTAGGAAGGAACATGTGATAATACTAACTACAAGCACAGGGTCTCTAATGTATGTAGGTACGTGTAGCTGTGTATAGTGTAAATGCCCAACTAACCACCAAATGAAAACTTGCAATGAAATAACCAAAAAAATTATGTTTTCTGGGTTACTTGTTGGATATTTGAAAATGTCATATTAATGTACTGGACCGTTATGCTCCCGGCGTTATTTTATAGCATATTTAATACGTAAAACATATACACGTGTTAATAATACTTGATTTATGTTGAGCATTCGAATATTGCTTTCCTCACTATCTTAAAACTTAGTTTTTGAAGTGGGACTAATTAACTGGATGATCGATATATCTTATCTCAAGGCATTTGTGAGAAGAAATATTGGAGTGATACTAATTTTTCAGATTTAAATCAATTTCGAACTGTAAAAAATCACAATGTTTAATAATAATTAATAAAATAAACTACAAAGACTCTAAAACTCTCAATAAAAATCTCGCATAATATCTCTTTACACACTATTGGTGTACTCCGTATCCTCGTTTATGAATCGATATCCATTATACAAAAGCATAAAAGTTTCTACACAATTTCAAGTGCCTGGTATTTGAAAATTGTTAGCTCGGATATGATCTGCCTACCATTTTCGTTTTCTGTTATTTGAAGTGAGCTGATTTTTTTTTTGTTGAAATCGTACGCTGCCGTCTGTTAGCTTCTTTATACATAGTTTACTCAGTAATTGCAGACATTAATAACTTTGGATGTATGTATTTGGATTACCTTATAAAGTCTTAAACACCACTTGTGTGGCACGTTCAAATAGAACTTTCATGGAGTTTTATTGTTTTACTAAAGTCAAACAATGAGAATAAACAAGCAATCCTATATTGTGAATTGAATAATCCAACTTTGAATGAGAGTTATAGCCGGCTTCACATAAAAGTTGTAATTCGTAATTGTAATGTTCTGAGTGTGGCCGTGCGTACTCATAAATCTCGCTACGGAACCTTCACATTTTCATTTTGGTTTCGATATAAATTTTATATCATTTTTGTTTGTATAATTTTGACATTCTTTAGTGTTTATTTATTGTTTATGCCGAGAGTTTCCTAGAAATGTGTTTGTTTTTGTTTTAGACTTTTTAGACTGCGCACAGACGGAACAAATTGAAATTAAGATTGTTTATGCTTAAGACGATCTTCTAATCCTGGACCCACTCGGAATTGGGCGGAGTAAGCGACTTTAGGGCGTTGACCAAAAAAAAACAATAATCAAAAGCAACAACGGTGTTTTCAACAACATTCAATAAAGGTGAATTTTCCACAAATGCTACTTTTTGCAGATTTTGTTATTGATTACTCTTCAGACCATCGTTTCCAAAGGATCCAAACTTTCAGTCGTTTTGGCGCCGTAGTTCCTGAGATAGAGACTTTTGAAGTCCGAACCCAAGCCTTAAATCCTTAAATTCTACTTTTGGTAAATGCCCGTATAGGCGTATATTAATTAACCCCTCAAGCTAATTTGTACGGTTTTCGGAACGACTCATAAAGGTCTCATAAAAATCGTTTTACCTCCCTTACTATCATGATTAGAAATATGACCTAAATAGTGTTAGAAAGAAAAAACACCAAGCTTTATATTTAAATCAAAAAGTTAACAGCAAAATAATTAAAATGTACCCTTTATGAATCCAAAGTTTACGACCACAACTTCAAAAAAAATTTATTAACATTTTTTGCATGAAATTTTTTCATTATTACATGAAACAACCCAAAAGTGAGTGAGGCCCGAGGCCTGAGGGGTTAATTTAGTGTTTTTCATCGACTTTATGTTTTCTTTAATCATCAATGTTTTTCTGTATATAATATGAATTTTAAGCACAAACTTCACTGGTTCGTGCAACCATGTAACAGGTAATTATTTTAATAAAACATGTAAAACTGTTAGTTTCTCTAAAAAAAGTAGTATTTTTTGTAGCATTTGGAAAAAAAAATTATATAGAAATATTAAATATCCGGGCATTTCCACGTTGCAGGTTGGTGTTTATTTACTTGTGTGCCTCTTTACCACCACTGTAATTAGGCGACTTTTCATATGTACGTCAGATTCGATATTTATATCCGGTCTTACTATTTTATGTATCGAAATTTAAATGTTTTTTTTTTCTGTTTGCAGGTTCGTAAAGCTGTTTGGATCTACGACAACAATTTTCTTGCACAAATACTGACCTTATCTGATTGGTAAATATACCCTGCAGTTTTTTCTTTCTTTAAAATTAACGGATAATTTATAAATTGCGGTAATTTTGTTTAAGTTTAAATCGACACAAGACAATTCATTTTAATTGTGTAGAAAAATGACACGAATATCGAATGACTACTTCGTAGAGTCAAAATACCGCACTTTTCATGTTTACTTCTGTTGGTCGTTGTTTTTTATAATTTAAATTGGCTTGCTCAAACTGGGTTAATTTCCCCAGAGTTATTTGAACTTTTTATAAAGTTTGACAGAATCCTACAGCAGCTTTTTATTTACCTGCATTTTCCTCAATATGCAAGGACGCTTGTCTGAAACCTTTTCCCATGAAAGCGTAACTACTTTGAAACTCTCTTTTAGAATTAATATAGTTGAAAACTGCGCGGGATTTCATCTGCTAGTTTTAACACCCCGGGTTCATTAAGAAGCCGGTGAAAGTTAACCAATGCTCCCAAATAACTGTCCACTCCTGAGACATTTAAGTCGTTGAGTTCTTAATTAAACTCCCTCGGCAAGTGTGGAAGGATGCGATGCTTGCATAATTAAAAGGAGCACTCCATCGCATACCGTTATTAGAAGAACCTTCTTGTTGCTCGGGGTAGGGAGTTGTTATTCCCAGATGTGTCACGGGACACGGATAGCTGCGAGCTGAAGGATAAGCACTAAATTCCTGTTAGTTTTTCAGCCAAACTTTCCGGAATAGCGAATAACGGACGCTGCATTATGCAGAGTAGCGAGAAAGGTGTTGTTTTAAATTTTCACAAGTTTTGATGTGAACAAGACACTAAAGAGATGTCTCTCAGTTTGCAAATGTCATAAAGTTTATGCATGCGGAGTATGTAAATTAAGCACAGTGCAAATTTGTCTAGCGAATAACGGAGATTGAGTCCTTGGCGTTCTTTGTTCGGGATTTTATTGCATCCTTTTATTGACTTGTATAAAAATCAAATTGAAATCGCGGAATCGTTTCCTTGTATCTCGTAGAAATAGTCGCCTTTAAAATGGCGTCGTAGAAGTGCGGTGCAGAATATTGTCCGTGAATATAAATGATTATTTATTTTCCGTTACAGTAAAGTTGTAAGAATGCTGAACACATACCTTCGTAATAGTTGAAAGCTATCTCCAAGCTTTTATTGTTTATTTTATTCTATAGCTGTTGTGGTGCTATTTTAATAAAAATTGCAATTGTAGGAACATTATTTAATAGTTGTTAGTGAGTTTACAAACACGCTGATGATTGGGGATGTGGTACAGTCCCTCCAATGCAGCGGATGTTATTAAGCCATAGCGAAGCTGTAGACGCCATAATCTTTATTAGTTTTCCTCCTTCAATTGCGTGCAAAATCGTAGTAAGATATATAAATCAGAAAAAGCTTTTGTCAGTACTCCGTAGTCACTTCATCCTACGAAATCGATACTGTAAACTTGTTTATTATGAAAAGTTCATCTCTTGTGAAGTTGTGGTAACTTTTGTTACAAGTTTGAAATCGCCCATCAAGAGCTCATTGGTTCCATCTAATCCAAACAGATGTGCTCTATTCCCTGGATTCCGCACGGGAGCTGCTGCACATTTCAATTGAGTTACCTCTACTGCATGCTCCGACGGTGCCCATTATAAACTGTTAGATACGTTTCGGTAATGAGGTTTGAACTTCCCCATCCACCCGTCTGCAGGTGGGACTGGTGGGAGTGTATCGACTCCTCGTCCCACGCAATCTTCGGTCTGGTCCGGAGCTATCCCCGAAGCATCAAATCTCTTTAGGAAACTTACAAACAGCGCTTAAATTTCTCTCACATCTTGTTTCGCTTCAGCGTCTAGAATTTAATGTTCGGCTCCCTCGGGGTAGGAAGTTAGCGCAATATGAAGAGGACCCTAATACAATTAGGAGGACCTTACCCGTAAATCACGTGAGAGATGTCTCATATTTTCGCTGTTACCTCCCAAACCGTCAGGGATGACAGATATCTCCGGTCGTAGCTTTTGTGTATGTAGTTTTACGCCAACTAATTGAGTCAGAGAAGTACCTGGAAATTGTAGGTGCTTCTCTGTCTAAGTAGCACTTGCCGAGCGCATAACGCTAGTGGCTTGAATATTTGAAATAGAGATCGCATTAAGTCGGCAGAGGCACAATCACGAAATGACAGCGGTCATGGAGGCATCACGTTCTTCTATTGAAAACATTTTAAATTTCTAGAACTCGTGAGAATGCGAAAAGTGGAGATTTCATTGTTTTACGTGCATTATTCATGGCTAGTTTGTTGCCGAGCTAGCCGAGGCTTCTCTATTAATTTTCATTTCATCCACGTACCGAATCTCGGCGATGTTGTTCATCTGCATGATTGTGCTGCTTTATTATTACGAATATCAGAATGAAGTCCATATTAATAATATTTTACGTCTGTCATGTTTTCATAAACGACTTATTTACATAAAATCGCCCTTCACGAACATATAAAACAAAAGCTTTTTATTTTTGGCAAAATCTCTCTTTGTATAGAAATGATGTACATAACAATCATTTCTATACAAACCTACACAAAAACCTTCCAAAGTTTTTTCATGAATATGATATTACAAAATATTGTCTCATTTTATTGTTGTATTATTTCATCAAAAGACGATCTCACTGGAATGTTTCAACAGCAAAATCCTTTATAAATAAGCCTAGAGCTGTGATCTACATATTATATTATATTCCTCGTCAGATATAACAATGCTGGGAACTCAGTTTCTATATTCCTGGAACAAATACCAGGACCCTTAATAATAGTGATCACAGGGAACTTATCGCTGTGGATCGATTCCAAGCGAAGAAATTGTTTTCATTTCTTAACTGGTGTATTGCAGGGGTGACAAACGAAAAAAAAAAACCAATATTATTCTTTTACTAAATAAACGTTTGACTTGTTTTTGAGAGTCTAGAATTCGAGGAATTAAGAATCTGGGTCACTTATAGGATTCATAAGTTACTACTAAAAGACACGTTAGCTATGAAGCTACTAAAGATTTATAGCTATGAAGCTACTAAACTCTTTAAGATCGGCAATCTGAATTCTTCGAGGGTCTTTTTAGGAAAGGAAGGAGAGGAAGTTCTGGGAAGGAAAAGGGTATTAGGGGTGGATAGGATTCTGGGGTCAACGTGTCCAGGAGTGACAGACAAATGAATCCATCCCTCCCACTGCAAGGCGATGTTCCGAGAGAGTTCGGCTACAGAAGTCGATGGGACTCCCTCAACCATTATCTCCCGATCCGGCCTGCCATGCAGCTGGTGGGCAGACGCATCCGCCGCCAAGACCCTGACCCACCCCATGAACCCGGGCACCCCGGCTAAGTCACCAAACGTAGCGATCCACTTGGGATGATCTATAGCAGAGGTGTTGATTATCCAATAAATGATTCCCGGGGCGGCGGTACTCATACCCGCCTCTCAAATTGAAATGTGAACATTATTTTTCGCTTTCTTATAATGGGGTGGGTAAGATTTTGTAAAAACTAAAATTGATAGACTTGTAGTCAATCTTGATTTGTCTCCCGGCGACCGACAAAAACACGAGCCGTTCTGAGTATTATTATTTTTACATTAACTCCACACAGGAGGCCCTGAGGAAAATAATTTCTCTCAGGGCCTACGCCATCTTTGAAGATGCTGTGAGGAGGGGACTTTTTGAGGGGACCACCGTTGTAAGTTATGTGTTTTTGCCTGTGGACATAAGCCAGGAATGACTACACGTCAAGCGATTTTAGTTTTAATTTTTTTTTCTTAATCTTGAAGATCCCATTATAAAAATTTAAGCAATAATGTTCACGTAAACAACCCGTTGTTTACCATACGGCCGGGCAAGGACTGCTCTTGACTGTTGACTAGCAGCAGGCAGCAGACAGCAGACAGCAGGCAGTGTAGTAGCAGTCGTGATTCAGAGCCATATGGATTTGTTGGCCTTCTCGTGCCGCCGACACTGATTTATGTGAGCCACACTTTATTTTCGCAGATGCCGTGAAGCGCAAGCAGTGTCACCATCACCTATACGCTCCGAGAAGGGTGACCCTATATTATATTGATGTTTACATCCGTTTCTCTCTTGTTTTCTTCATGAACGCACCGATTTGATCGGACGATAATTTTAATGGACAAGCTGTGGGTATCGTTTTCGTTTAGCTTTTACAATAAAATTACGATGGGTTCCGCCGATCCGGGAACCATTTATTGGATAACCAACACCTCTGCCAACGGTCGCCCAAATTGATTCGCTATGTTTGGTGACTTAGCAGGGGTGCCCGGGTTCGTGAGTAAGGTTTGTCCGGGTCTTGGCGGCGGATGCGTCCGCCCACTTGCTTCGAGGCGGGCCGGACCGAGAGAAATCGATTGATTTTCAGGGCTACCTTTTTTTTTTTACAGTTAATACCTCACAAGAGTCCCAACTGCTCCCGTCTGGAGCCAGTGAGAATATGGCATCCCCAATCGGGGTATGTTGTGAGGCTGAAGGTAGTGGGGAGGAGAATGAGATTGGGAAGAGGAAAGTGGGGAAGTACCTGTATGGAGCTATTAAATAAAAAAACTTATTTAAAGTAATTAAAGAAAGAAAGAAAGTATGTACGATCGAACGATAACTCGAAAATTGATCCCCTACAGTTGGCCCACCGAAATTATAATTATAATAAAATTAAAATTTTTGTGCATTACTTACCAATTTCCTGCCTAAAATCGTCTTCCAATATACCTTTTTTAAAGAAAGACAAACATTCGAAACTAGTGAGGAGGACTGTGAAAAAAAAACTTTATAATACCTTAATATAATACAATTTATAAATACATTATGTACAAATTTTGCTATAGATACCAATAAAAAAAAAATAATAATAAATAAAAAAAAATAAAAAAATTCCTACTACCATCACGAAAAGCGGAAAACGTTGCTTGTGACGTGTGGAGGATGGAGGACTTAGTCAGCCGAGGAATCGAACGCGACTCCCGGGTGGGACCCAAACGCGATACCCGCTCAGCCACTAAAAGCTTTAATAATTAGTTATTTTACTTGGTCGATGGTTGTTATGCATTATTTACATTGCCGATTCTTTGTACTTATACGCTGGCTGGTATGAACAGCAAATAGACAGAAAGTTCTATACT
The DNA here is from genome assembly GCA_936435175.1 of Glyphotaelius pellucidus. Lineage (NCBI taxonomy): Eukaryota > Metazoa > Arthropoda > Insecta > Trichoptera > Limnephilidae > Glyphotaelius > Glyphotaelius pellucidus. The sequence goes on from OW386543.1 coordinate 41,251,057, forward strand.
AGATGCTTTAGAATGAAAATATATTTTATTGTTTCTTATATTTATATTATGTTTATTTTATATTATTTCTTATATTTTACCAAAAAAATGTACTGCACTACATGTAAAAGCCCTATGGGCGTTTAAATAAATAAATAATAAATAAATTAAATAATTCTTTTATTATTCGGCGGTACATTATCTGTGCATACCCCTTCTCTCGGACGTTTAGACATATTTTGTGTAACTATTGTATATGTCGAGGGATCAACTGTCTTGGAATCAGATCGAACGTACGAGCGAATCTTCGGAAATATGCAGGAAATTATGTTAATCTTAATATATTTTTTTTCTGTCCGTGTGTATGTCACTGAACTCCTCCTAAACGGCTGGACCGATTTTGATGAAATTTTTGGTGAGTTCAAGGAGATTCGAGAATGGTTTAGATTCACAATTAGGTCCACTGGAAAATGTTCTTTTAATTAATTTTTTATTTCTAAGGAGTTGTTGATTTTGGAATGTTTTACATTGGATCCGGCAGACTGGGCTACCATCGCAGTATCGAATATTCAATATTATTCTATTTTAATTTTAGTTTGTCCCGACAGTTGTGTACAGGACAACGTCTGTCGGGTCCGCTATAAATAAATAAAATAAATTGTGGAACATTCTAGAACACTCTCGAATGTTGTCCTGAGCGAAGCCGGGTAACCCAGCTAGTATTTTATATATAAATTGATTAATGATATCCTACAGATGTACGTTATTTTAAGACAACGGTGGTGGTTTTCGGAAAACCAAAGACAGTCTCTGAAAATAATATTTTCAGGAAATTTTAATGTTAGAAACTAAAAAAGCCTTAGTGCTTATAGTTGAAAACAATAATAATAAAGAATATATAAATAAAAATGATGCTATCATACAATACATAGGTACATAAAATAAAATGCAGAAAGCGATTAATATAAAGTCAATGCCATGAGAGTACGGAGAATAAGGCTGCAGTCATGCATCTACTACGTCGGCTGAGTCATTCGAAGTTGCACTTGTTTCGCTTCCATGGTTAGTTTTTGCTAGTAAATTTTCTATTTCGAGGATGGTATTTTCTGTGCGAATAAAGATCGCTCGCGAGTCTGTCTGTTGTCGAATGTAGACTCGCCCTGCTTTAACCCATACGTAGGCAAAATTGTACTTTTTTGCTAATTGCTTTGAGAGAAATAGCATTCTTTTTGCGTGGGTGGTTAGGAGCTCATTAATAAATATTGGCATTTTCGGTCCCGAGAAGCCTATTTTACTAGTGTTGAGTCTGTCGGCACTGTTTTCTGCATTTTTGTTATATTTTTTTGCTTCATTTAGAAACTCTTCACGACCATTTGGATTTTTAAATTTAATTATTATTGATCTTGTTGCCGTGTGGTTTCTTTTTCCTGGCGCTCTGTATGCATCCTCAATGTCATTTTTGTTTAATTTTACAGCATTATTTATATTGAAAATAATGTCATTGAGTTTCTCGTCTTGAATTTCAGGGATTCCTCGAATTTCCGCACACGTCTGCGAGTTTTGACGCTCTTTTTCATCCAATTGTTTTTGTAGCTCATGTATTTTTTGTTCTAGCGACTTGTGTTTTATATCCATCATACTTAGCTCTTTAACTTTTTTGTCCGTTTGTAATACTTTTTTTTCAATGTCGTCTATTTTGTCGTAAACAAAATTAAGTGAGGTTTTGAATTCTTCGAAACGAGCTGTGATTGAAGTTTTAAATTCTATTATTTCCTTTGACAAATTCATCATAGTTTCTTCTATAGTAGTAATTTTTTTATAGTTTATTTTGATTTCAGCTAATTCAGCAAGAATAAGCATTTCTATTTTTGTCGGAGGTTTGTCTATGGTTAAATCGGCTGCATTTTCTTTAGCCATATTATTTATTCCTTGGATGTTCTCAGCAGTCTAGGCACAACACTTTGGGCAATTTATTTTATTTAACGAGTGGTGTTCTTTTATGAGTCCCATATGTTTCGTATCTTCCACTGTTTTTTGTATAATTTTTTCTTTGCCAGTAGAGTAAATAAAATTATATTAACTTCCGAAACGAAGGTTATTTTCGTGGATCTCATCAAATATGTTTTTTCTTACTCGTTCTACGTTTTTATCGAAGTTGTGGGAATAGACCACACTATGATCGAATCGAAGTTATTTTACTTTTTAGATTCCAGGATATTTGTCAATAGGCTGAGTGGTTACTTAAAAGTATTTGAATAGTACGTTTTTAGTCATTTTAGTTTCTTTTTTTAAGCCGCCGCTACCCGAATTTCTACAGATTTCTTACATATATCCCTTGAACATTTAAAAACAAGCCTATTTCTATTATTTTAAAAGTTATATTTGTGAAAAAAATCACAATGTTTCTTTAAATGATACTTAAGATGCCTTCCACGAGATTTTTGATCTATTTTAAACGAGTCATATTTTATTAAGCATTTTCACAATTTTCACTTCAATTTTATCATTTAAAATATTAGCGCGCTCTGTCCAACATTCGTAATTACATCTCTCCATCCTCTTCTTTTTGAACGGGGAAGCACCGCCTTAATCCGGAAGCGTTAGAAGGCGTTAAAAAGTACTTCAAAGCAAATACAGCCAGTAATTTGCTAATAAAATTGTATTGCACTAACACTGTTGAGATTTACTGATGACCTTAATTCTGCTGAACTTGATCAAAAGTTCTTTTTTTGAGCAGATAAGATAAATAATTTCATTGTACTAAAACCTGTCCGAGGCTGGGAGTCGAATTTTCAAATCGGTATAGATCCCTTTTGTCGGATTATCTGTTGATTGGGCCATGCATCTAGGATCGTTATTTAATGGCGTTGATAATGACATGACACATTTTCTTTACGGACTTTAAAGGTAACGACAATGTCACCACTGTTGTCTTTCAATTAAATTTGTTTTTAGGTAGATCGCTTTGATCGAGAAACATTATAATGTTTTACGACCCGAGAGAGCCTTGTTGGGGAACCTTCGCAGAAACTAAATCAATTGTTGAATTTATCACCGTAATAAAATGTCCGCCGAGATTGATATTGTCTCGACTTCTGAGTGAGTCTCGCTGGTTATTGGCTCTCAGACTACGACCTGGTAGTATCAGGTGTGCCTATACACTACCCAAGGCATATGCCCTGTGTCATTACTGCCTATGTCCTATGCTATCCATGCCTCACGTCATGTACTTCCTATGTCCTGTGCTACCCATGTCCTATGTCCATGTACTACCTGTGTCTCTTTATTACTCATGTCCTGTACTACCCAGGGCAAAATCTCCTAGATTACAAAGCCAAGACCGAATCCAATCTGTATGAGAACCTCAAAAAATATATTTTCAAATATTTTAATAAATATCAATAAATAAAAAAATGTTAAATGACATTTTTTTGTGGGATTTCATACAAGTTCGGAGGCTGATTTGAATGAGTGTCCCGGCCTTTGATCTAGGCGGTTTTGGTTTGGGTCCCATCCAGGCGTCGATTCCTCGGCTGGCTAAGTCCTGTATCACGACACAAGCAACATTTTCCGCTTACTGTGGTGGTAGTAGGAGATTTTCAAATATTGTCGGGTTATTCGTAATAAAAAGTCCTCTACTATCCATGTTCCATGTCCTGTACTACTATCATGTCCCAAAGTTCTGATTCATGTACTACCTACGTCTCTTTACTACCCATATCCTGTACTACTATCGTGTCCAAAAGTCCTAATTCATGTACTACCTATGTCTCTTAAATACCCATGCTCTGTACTACCCGCGTCCTACTACTATACATGTCCTGTACTATCTAGGTCATGTACTTTACCAGTGAACCAGCTTTGCCCTTTTGTGTTGATTTTGAGATGTTAGAATAAATAGACTGCAAGTAATATAAAGTATTACCTCGGATGACGGTGAAGAGATACCGGAAAGCCTGCATATTATGTATCGGCAGTTGTCTCGCTTTCGCACAACTTGTCTCTTTAAAACAACACTTCAGATGCACGTTGATTATACTACTTTTGTATTACATATGACTGTCATATACTACATATGTCCTGTACTACCTTTGTCCTGGTTATGTTCTATGGCCAGGCATGTAACCTGACAGTATCACGACTCGCCTCGGCGCCGTCTTGCTGATGATATTATTATCCTTTTACCCCCTGTTCGATATCACGAGTAGGCCTCAGGACTATTATAATCCTGTCGGGCGCAACCGTAATATCATTCTGCTGAGAGGGAACCAGAGTAAAATGGCAGATAAACACGTATTTTTCACCAACAGACAATAACTGAAAATATACCATCACATTCAAATTTTGTAATTGAAAAGTCACTCCAATTTTGTTATATTTTAGATCGTACTGGTTTCACCTTGTTATACTAGGCTTGTTTATTATTTATAGCTTTTTTATCCTTTTCATGTTGCCTTAAATTTATCTTCTAATTATATAAAGAAGAGTGTCTGTGGCTTCGATTTCAATTTACTTATTTATTTCCACACTTGACCTTTCAATACATGAATAAGGTAACTCTCTAGGTGAGGTTTAGAAAATCTCTGGGTAAACCCCAGCTAGTCTGCAATAAATTTACATGCTCGTTGGGGGATTGGCTAGTGAAATTTTGTAGGAAAGAATCGTTTACTCAAGAAATAAATCTTTTTGGGGGTGGCCGGTGAAATTCGCGGCAACTACAATCACTCAACTCTTTAATAAAAAATTCCAAAAGGATCCGGTTCCAAAAATAACCGATTCCGTACTTTCGGAGTAACAAAGGATGTCGACTGTTTCCAATTTGATCATATTTTGAAGAATATAAGGATTGAATTAGGCATTATTGATGGAAAACGGCTCAAATACGCAAAGTTCTGTAAAGGTTCTTAAATTCTGTTATTATATCGACTGCAGTTTGGTAAAACCCTTCACACCACAAAATGAAAACTTAACACTTTACGGGAAACGATAAAAACGAATATAATTCGTATAAAATTGGTTTTTCAAAACTTTGATGTAAAATTATTTTAAAATAATAAATTCTATTTATTATTATAAAAGTTTTGAGGGTTGAGTAATTTTAACTATGATTTTAGTAACTGATGAACTAACCATCAGCCCGTTTTCCCTCAGGGGTAGGCAGAGAGGACGGACCGCCAAACTCGGTCTTGGTACACACTATACCTCATTCACATTCATGCATCTTCTCATACATACTCTTCTATTATTCTTACTCTTGACATGGCCTGACTCAAGTATCTCATTCACTTGATCGTGCCATGTCTTCTATTCGTTCATTTGCTCTACATGCCAAAATATCTGAGGATCCCTGTCTTGATCTTACTCATTACGGTACAAAGTTTTTGCTTCACGTATTAATATATAGATTTGACATAATTAAACTCCGTCTCCAATCAACTTTAACATAGAAGAATTTTTGGCTTGACTTCATTAGACTTAATCTTCTCTATATATTAATACGTGAAGCAGAAACTTTGTACCCCTTTTTACGAAAATTGCGCTGACGGAGGAGTATGAAATTTCGCTCCCTTATAGTTTATATAGAGAAGGAGTGCAGAATGCTAATATTTTTTATAAATCATGCATAAAAAAATACATTAAATCGGTATAAAAAAAAAACATTACAATTATGGTCCAATTTCGACCATTGGGCGACCACTAACTAGTGTTTACAAATATTTATCTTTATATTTTGTGTATAAGCTGTTTAAGTCTTGTAAATTAACCTTAAAAATTAACTTTGAAATTTGACAAATTGTTTGAATTCTGTGAAACCACCCGTCTTAAGCTGCTTTCAGAAAACGCCTTATGTCAGTAATTATATTTAAGCACCACCTATTTACTTCAATAGGATTAACCTTTAACCTTTAACCTTTTAAAGCTACTAGCGATTTTCCGGCGTGCGTTGCAATGCCACTTAATAAAGAAATTGTTTCTCCCTGCGTGTCCTTTCCAATTCATCCCGTTCCCCTTCCGCCGCTTCTTCCCCTCTCATGTCTCCTTCCCTCGCCCCTCTTCCGCTCCCCCGACCCACCAAGCCCCCGTCCGCGTTCCATATATTCAGTCCCAGTACATTCAGTTTTCAAAAAGTTCGCGTGCCATCTAATACAATTTTTTTAATCAAATTTTCATTTTTCATTATTCACAAATATTTATTTTTGTGCATTATAAGAACAATCAATCAAATTGGTACCTAACACGGGTACCTATTCAAAATCCCTTTATTTCTTACTTACTTAGTACTTCAAGTAAATTCATTAATTTAAAAGTTTAAATTTAAAGGGTTTATTCGAAAATTGAATTTTGATTAAATAATCGATGCTTTCCCTGTCAATTCGCCTGAAATGTCATTCTCAAATTGTGATATTTTTCACAGTTTCGCAAGAGTTTTTTTAAACTATTTTAAATTTTTTCAAATGTATTATCATGTGGTTATAATAATCCATAAACCTTCGCAGGGGTGAAAAGAAGGTATTTTGAAAGTTTCAAACATTTCCTACGCTTAATATAGTATTTTATAGACAATTCACTTATAAACATATGTATATCTTCTTAGTAAATGAAATTGATGCTACACATAGATATCAGTCCTTGTGATTTGGCTTATTGCTTACACACCTGCGTATTACGTGCGATGATAATCATAATTGCGTGGTCACCGGCAACTGGTTAGTGGCCGGTTACATCACAGTGACAAAGCTCTCGTTACGGCACACCTCAGACTTCGAGCCTACAGCCTACCAGGGAACAGACGGATTGTGGCCCGTGGCAAGGTCGTAGCAATAAAACGTGTCGGAAAACACCGCACCAGACAGCCGATTGTCTTGATTGGTAAACTGCGTACGAATCACACTCGTAAAAAACAATAACTACTCTAATTATTATTGAAGCATTATGTTCCTTATCGAATTGATGGCAGTCCACGATGCTAGTAATTCTGTGAACGGTTGGTAGACCCGCGTCCAAAAAAGTGTATTTCTAATTTTTTCTCATTTGTTTATACAAAATCATTCATGATAAGCTTCGAACCACTTAGGTCTGAGCAACATTCATATAAAAGTTCCTGATGAACGCAATTTGGAATCATAATTCATTCCATCTTGAATTATTTAATAACAATATTGCATTATTTTCATACAGATTTTTTTTTAAAGTATTATGTTGGGTGTAAGGTAGGTTAGAGAAGGTAAAACTGTTTGTGGATAATATTGTATGTTTCGTGAACACCTCACTAGGAGAACCTGTGCTGAGGTGTTGGCGTGCTTATGATGAAGTGTGACAAGTATTTGTGTTGTAGAAAAAAAAATTTTTTTTTAATAAATTTTATTTACTGTATATTTCTCTCTACTTTGTATATTTCTCTGCAGTTTATGTTTATATTTGACACTACTGTGTTTTATTATTTCATTTTTTAGTAACAGCTTTAACATGCTGTGAACATTTATAATTGGAGTGTTAATACCTATGTATATCTCAATGGCAATTTTATAACTATAATAACACTGTGTAAATGTTTCAAACAATAAATGACCGCATTTCGAGGACATCTATCCGCTTTCTTTCGCTGTGTCTAAAGCCCACATATACATGAAAAATAAACAAAAAGCAATAGTTAAGAAATATATAAGCGTGGAAAATTAACAAAATACAATAGTTTGGAAAAATATGTGTGGAAAAAAACAAAAATTATAACAGTATTGCTATAATTGAGAAGAAAAATTTGATCGAAGTTTGGTTTGTAAAAATATTTTCTTTCCTCTACAAAATTTCCCTAGGACTTATTTAACCTCGGTTATTTTTAATAATTTTGTAAAAGATATATAATGATTGATTTTATTAAGTTTTGTAATTTTAAGTGCTAAAGATATCATTGAAATAACCGTAATTTTAGTCATTTTTGTAAATTAGTGATGGTGGTTTGTGTTGCCTATGATTCCATAAAGTATATTGTAAGTAAAAAATATTAATAAACGGACCTTTTGATATTTAAAGTTTTTTTTTTCAGAAAATTGCTCTTTACAAATTATCATTTTTTATATTTAATTGTGGCATAGTTTGGAACAATATTTTTTGGCCTCTTTACAAATTTTCCATAGGACTTGAATATCTTTATTTTTATCCTTGCCTATTTCGAATAATTCTGGAAAAGCGAAGCATGAATAATTTTGAAAATTTTATTGAGAGAAAGATGCCATTTAAATGATTGTATCTTTTACCCACTTTTGTGGAGTGATGATAGGAGTTTGTATTTCAAGTATTTTCATTTGGATTCGATTTATTTACTTGCATTTCTTCTATGGGTTGTATAGCAATTTTATATTTTTTGTGATACGAGTCAGGAGAGTGGTTCTTCTTTCGTCCTTTGATCAACTTCCTTTTGACTTTAATCGCATTAAATTTTTCAAAACTTGAACCTCACTTTTCAATATTTTAGTTCAGAAAATCGTCTGAAAATGGTTATTTATGTCGCCAATCTGAAACCACCGCAAAGCTTATTTCTCATCTTATGCTGTTGAAAGTTTGTGTACATAGATACATACGTACGTTCATAAGAAAATAATCTGAAATAGGTTGCGGTTTTAAGCAAAGAAGTTTTTCTTTTTTTCCAATTACTTTTGCATTTAGGTATACTCGTATATCTTAGTTCGTTTTTTAAGAACTCCTTAACACTCCAACAACCATGCATTTTAAGTTTTTTTTTTAATTCCTTCAAATCCTTAAAACTATCTCTTAAACCGTTTCACAAAGCTGCCAACATCATGCAAATGGTAATCTATTTAAATAAATAATGATAATTATACCACACCAGCGTCATCTGCTTCGAACTTTCCGGATTACCTCATTGGGGTATGCTGTGAGGCTGAAGGAAGTCACGAGAGAAAGGACAAGGAGATGGGATAGAGGTAGGTTGGGTTAGATGGAAAGTACCTGGTTATTGAGATCTGATCACCAAACACCGCTAATGCCGTTTCAAACAATGTTTCTGATTCTGTGTGGTGGTATTTTACCAGGGATATATTAAGAGTATTTACTCCTCTGGAATTAATACTTGTCTGCGTTTTTAACAAATTTGTTACGGTTTTGTGCATTTTAAAACTGCATTTGAAGTGCAATATTGGTTATGGCCGTTATGCAAATTCAGCCTGAAAAGATCGTCTCTTTATGAACTCGACCTTATAAAAGTCATGTGTCTATCGGACTTATTGAATATTTTTTGCACGGAATCGATTGCGACGCTTATTAATTCAGTTTTCTTGGAATCTATTTTAAAGCGAAAAATGGCATTATTAACTTCAGCGAATTTTAAAGATTTGTATGAAATTATCAATTATTTCAAATTGGAATTTTAAAGTCCACTTACATTTTTAGGAATTTATTATATAACTAGCGTGATATTAGAATTATTGTAGGATTTGGGAAATTGTAAATCTTTGCCTCAGGATCACACTTTCCTTCTAAAACAAATCTTATAAATTTGCCGTAAAAATATAATAATTTTTGTTGAAAAATTAAACACTGTTGGGTAAAACTTGATAAATCATTGGTCAAAATTTGAAGAAAGGAAATTCGCCTTTTAAATATTGTTAGTATAAATTAAATAAAAATAAAATAATTTTCTAATTTTAAATACCTAGTTTTACCGCTTGTCTTCACACAATCATGTGTTACAATTTGTAAATTTTAAACCAAATTTGTGTTATTTTTTACTTCAAACTTTTTGTTTCCTCATTTTTATTTTTTTTATTATTTGACGAAACAGTAAGAATATTCGTATTTTATTCAAGAAGGTACCTTTATAGAAATTAATTGGGAAGAATTAAAATAAGCATTAAGAACTAAGAATTAAATAAAGTCGGTTAATTGTTATTTTTTATTTGATATCGCACGAGAGTCCTAGCTGCTCAAAACTATTTAAAATATGGCGTTACCGTTTGGGGATGTTGTGTTGTGTTGGTACCTGGCTTTTCAGATTACCTCACAATACATAGCTAAGGCTCTCTCAGAGAGAGCTCTTAAGCACGCCGTCGATGATCGTTCTTTTCCTACTCACGCGTCTTGTGTGAAAAACACAGAAGATACTAGAACGATGACGTTTTCGTGCGACCTCTCTCTGGGACTAGTATATCGCCATTTTAGTCAACGTTTTGATACTGATGCTAGTAATTCGATACGTTTGACGTTTTGATACTCAAAGAGGTGCAAATTTATAACAAAAAATTAAATGTAGATGTGTGGAAAATCCTTTGTTTGGTGACGAAGTTTCTTTGAACACGCCGTCTTGATTCAGAACCTATGAGCCTACCTACCTATCAGTAATTTAAGTCTGCTTTCTGTTGCGAATTTATTTACTTATTTTATTTGTCCAAAGTTCATTAAGTTGTCTCGTCTTGTGCCTTGTGCCACTTTGCCCAATCTCTCAGCCAATTATTTTATATCTTCCCAAAAAAGCGTTCCAAACATGACATGTCTCGACCTTCCTATTTCACCGAATACGTAGGCATATATATTACGTATACATTCATTGCAGCATTATCGACATGAATGCTGTAGGTATTGTGTATGCCAAGTATGTGATTTGCTTAACGACGGTTCGTGTTTACCTCGAGGTGCAATAAGTTAAATTAACCTGTAGATACACCATTTTCTGAAATTAAGTCTTTGGTTTGTTACTGATGTACGATTTCGTGTTGAAGAGAAAGTGTTGTGATTATACAGGGGTTTTAATTTTATGAATATTTCGACTTTCCTGTTGTAAATCACTTGTCTGATCAGTGATAACGTGTAAATTGGTAAATTAATGTTATTTTTGTCTTTTTGTGCTTCCATTGTAATTATATCATTAAAGACTTTTCCTCTTACACCGTTGATGGCTTCGTTTTAACCTCACAAACTTAATCATAAACGATGTGTATCTGCAAGTTAGATTACGATGGAACTTTCAATGGTATAGTATTTATTTTTTTCGATCGGAGTGGGTTAGTTTTAAGTGCGCCTTCGTTCTGCTTAAATTGAAAACAAAAGCGTTTGCACGTGTTTTCCATAGATGGATTATTTAATACAATTTCCAAGTGTAATGTCTTGTTTTGTGTATTAATTTTAATTGCTTAACATTTGTACCTATCGCAACTCCGAGATACATTTTAAGAGAAAACCGGGCAGCGTTTTATCCATAAACGTATGTATCACTCAATTTTCTTTCTGGATTTTGAAACTTATGCAAATATTTTAATGTTTTTATAAGTTTCAAAATATAAATATTCAAATATTGTTAAAATTGCCTGGTTTGAACGCCATCAAGAGACGTTGATTTTACAAACAAGAAAATGTATTTAAAAAAAAAAAAACAGTAAAGCGTAGAAATAAAATATTTTCTTACTGGCTGGTACCCGGCATGCGTTTCAATGTCATTCAAATAAATTGATTTATTATCCCTGTATGTCCTTTCCCGTGCGTCCCCGTTCACCTCCCGAGTCCCTTTCCACTTTCCCAGCCTTCCCCTTCCCTCGTTAACCCTCCCGCGAAGCCCACCTCCCCCGTTCTCCTACCCTTGCTGCCGCTAAAATATATTAAATACACACATTTTCATTTATACAAATTTCATGACTTCAGAGCTTACCATAATATATGGCCTATATCCTTCGCGGGCGTGCGCACAACAAATTACCAATGTTTCATCGCAATCGGATGAACGGTATGGCAGCGCATAAAATACGAACCAACAAACAAACAAATATTGCTTTTTATATATAAGACAATGCAATTGGCAAAAAAATCTTAAAAATTAGTCTTTTTCTTTGATAAATGGGGAATACAAAACCTCGATTTTGACTAATGTATTCAGGTATGTATCTAATCTGTATCTAATGTAGAGCAGCCTGAGATGCTGTTATCCCTTTCACTCACTATTCGGGGGGTGAGGGTGTGGGGGGATTACAGCGACAGTAACATCAACAGTTTGGTTAAATGCCTAGGTATTAGTCAAACTTCCTGGCGTCTACGTTTCTTCTTAACGAACCTTGACGCACAGTTAACCTTTAGGCCTCATTTGACGGCGACAAGAGTGGAAGTAACACAAAAGAATATTAATATACTGTTTAAATGTGTGATTTTGTAAATTTAATACAAACTGTCTGCCTTGGAACTCGCACGTCACATGTCAGAAATACAAATACGATGTCGGAGATAATTAAAATACGTCTTGCAAAATAATGGTTTTCCTATAATAACTACGAACATTGTTTTACGCCTCTTTGACTACCCGACGCGCGACGGGTCCTGTCTTTGCCAGAGACATCTCGTTACGTTGTGGGAAAACTTATTTAAGCTCGGGACTAATTTTCTTTTTCAACTTTTCACACGCACCATTTATCTCTCCATACGTCAATACAAAAAATAAACCTTCGTTTTACTTTCGACTCTTTTGGTGTTCTTGGTAATATTTCTAAAACTGTCAAAAACAAATTATAAAGACACACAAATAAATTCACACGTGTTTTTTATTTGGTTGTTGGTCTGTATTCATCACACCAGTTCCATTTGTTCTAGAATCTCGATTTTGCCGAATGTGGTTTTACGTAAGGAATATGGAAGGCGAAGAAACACATTTGTTTACCGTCATGTTGTAAGTTTGTGTTCATCACACAGGCGTTCCTCTGGTTTGGTTGGGCCGAATTTTGTGAGTAGGTGAGGAAAAAACACACGTATTTAAATCAACGTTTTTCTTAACCCTACTGAAGGGTGATTCTGTATCTATTGCGACAGCGTAACGCCTGTTAAATCTGCCGTGTACGACATTTTGACAGTTTTTTAACCCTAGAAGCCCAATCTAGGTCATTTTTACCTATAAGCAAACAAATAACTGCTTTCTCTTTCGCACACTTCTTTCGATTGCCCTGATTGAACGAACCAACTTAGTACCCACCAAGAGCCCACTGGAGACGGCGGTGTTGCCTTCATATTGGAGTTATCTTCATATTGGAGTTATCGTACTGTTGTAGGTCAATTTGACCTATGTTTAGACTTTTTGTAATTTTTAAAGTGTGTGAAAAGTGTTTATAAAGGAAAAATAATTATATAAATCTGTTTGATTGTTATAAAACATTTATTGGTTAGTAGAGAAAAGAAGATTTCGTTCAGTTTTTTTTTAAATATTTTTAGTTTAAAAGAAGCAAACCGAAATGATCTCATTTTTTACCAAATTTTTGTATTAATTAGTAATAGTTGTTTTTTCAACATAGTTGTTTTGTCTAATAAATAAATATTTTTCTAATTATGCGTTTTTTCATTTCCTAAATAATTATAAAAAAATAATGAATTACACAGAATAAACCATGTTACAAGTGTATTTATTATGTAGGTATATTTGACCTATGATTGGGCTTTTTAGATAGCAAAATATGATCGGGCTTCTAGAGTTAAATGCGGTTATCCGTCGAGCTAAATATTACGCTTGTGTTAAGACACCAATTTTTAAACGTAAACATTAACGGCAGAGATGACGGCGCGTTTTGCTGCTTAATCCTCGTTGCGATAATTTGCGAATCGAATGTCATCGCATACAAAAATCAAAATAATATGACTAACGGGTAGTCATTTATGAACGCTTGTTAGGTTAACACCTTGATCAAAAAATTTTAGGACTTTATTCATACAATCGAAAATACAAGTTTATTTATCAAAATCGACATGGCTCCCTTCAAAGTACCCAGCGCTTGATCTAATCCTCTAAACACCGCTGATACTCAATTTTCAGTATGTCCATCAGAGCCGTTTTCGATTTTTTCATGGTATTCTCTCGGGGGCTGCAACGGGCTCCGCGAAGCAGTTTTTTAAGGCAGAACAGGAAAAAGTCGCAGGGAGCCAGATCAGGCGAATTCAGTTTGGTCAAAAACTCACGGACAAGGATTGCATTGTGCGACGGTGCGTTATGGTGGTGCAAAATTGATGCCATTTTCGGGCTTATAAAAAAATCGAAAACACCAACAAAGGTAGAGGGTACTCAGTACAGAGTAATTTTTACAAGCGTCAAGTTATTACGCTGAAATTTGGAGGATAGTGTCAATGACAGATGTGGTAACCTAAAAAAAATAGAAATCCAATCGGGTGACTGACAGCGTCACATGGTGGCCGGTCCTAAAACTTTTCGATCAAGCTGGTATATGTAAGTAATTCTATTAACTATAAATAGTAATTCGTATGTTTTAAGTAGGTAATTAATCCATTTCCAAATGTGTTTACCACATGACCACGTAGCAGTCCCGTGGTTATGATGTTTTACGTAAGAAATTGTAACGTGGAAATCAACAAGCTTTATTTACTGTGTGCTGTTGTAATTAAGTGTTCACCACTCAGCAGTCCCTCGGCTTATAATGTATGTTACCGAATGTTGTCAGACAAATGGAATGGAAAAGGTGAAGAACGTGTATGTTTACAGTGTTTTGTCGTAGGTCCAGAAACCCATCGGTTCCCCAGCATCCCAAATGTTGCTCGACGTGGAAAAGACAAGGTTAAGAAAATCGTACCAACATTCCTTGTAAATTGTGTTGTTGAAATCATTTCACATCGTTTAGGGGGCGTTTACACTTCAGAAACCCGTTCGGCAACGTCCATTACGACACAGCTGTCAGGTAATGCCTTACACTCCAAGTCTAGGGAAATATGCGTCTAAGTCTACGTCTGATGCGCCACGCCTTTTCCCATTGCATTGAAATCGTTCCTAACTTCCAATCTCGATAGATCGTGTTCATCTCAACACATGAACGCAAATTGGAAATCATTTGAACAGCTAACTGAGCGCTAACAGCCACTTTCACCAAATACTGTGAGTCTGTTAACCTGAATCTTTGCTCAAATTTACAATCACAGTGTCACCTACTCTACAAGTAGTATTTTCGCTTAGGGGTTCATCGAAAGTGGTGCATGTTTTAACATATATTATGTAATGCTAAGTATTCAACCTAATCTGGGCCTCTTCAAGACTTGCTCTAATAAATCTCTTCCTACAGCCCCTACCTTAACCAGCCTCAAAACACTGCCGATACACTGGCGATATAGATGTCAGTCTCACTGTGCAGACAGGAGTGTTCTTGGTGTAACATTATAAAAAATATTAGTTGAATAGTGCTTTATGGTAACTATGATTAAGTGATATAAGTTTTCATTTTGTTTGACCAATATTTATTACCTGATCTCTATATTAAAAATGTTGATGAATTGGATTTGAGTAATGTCTTCCGGTAGGTAGGGTTAAACTGGTAAATAAAGGTAGAACTGAAATTTGGAAATGAGCGTAAAGTAGGTAACGTCGTAACTCGATAATTAAGTGACATTTATAACTCGAAATAAAGTTGTAGATAACACTGTAGTTTAACATTTAATTTGAAGAACGAAATAAAACCGTTCTGTCTATACTATATCTTCGTATTATTATCAATTTATGTAAGAATCTGTTTCAATTTTACGCAATTTAAGAGGTATTTTTCCTGTTTCTGTAGAAACTCGTACGTCTACCTACACCTACGTATCCGCTTTTACAACAAACTATCGGACGATTTAGTTTCTTAGGTCATTCAATAATAGACAAACGGCAAGTGCGACTTGTCGGTGTTATTTTTTTAAACTTTTTTCCTGTTGAGAGGAAAGACTGCGCGGCCTTTTCCTGATAAAGCAATAATTGTCATCAGCTCACAATAATTGCCAAAGTTTCCTCTAAAATCATGAAAAATCGTCTTATATAATGGCATAAATTTTATAGTTTAGAATGCAAATAAATAAAATAGCACACGTCTGTACTAAATATTTGCAATATCTTTTGATTAAAAAAAATATTATTCAATTTGGTTGGGTATTTTGGTCTAAAATCCGAATTGTTTTGCATGAAAAAGGCCGCGCAGCCATTTCCAGAGACCTCGTCTCCTTGAATTTTTAGATTTCTTTTTTTGTTGATCTTTTTTATTGAATCGTCCCAAAAAACGAAACCTGAACACGATGATGTCTCCTAATGCAGAGGATTTCGGAAGAAAGTGCGCCATGATTGAAGATGCGGATGAAAACGTCTCGGTTACGTCATCCAAAGGCTCAGACGTCACCGAAGCAGAATATCCTTGCGCTTCGGGAGTAGATGTGCTTAACGAAGCTCAAGCACATTTGACAGCTCTACAAATCGTTCTGGCAGAAAAACAATCAAAAGTCTCAAAAGACCAGCAGCTGAGGATCGCTAGAAACGTATCAGAAGTCTTCAGATCCGTATCTCAACTTTTGTTGGAGCGTGAGACCATTCGTGCCGATTTAGCTACAGTGACCGCGCAATTAAGAATGGCAGAAATAAAAATCCGCCACGAGAAGAGGGAAAAAAGACACCTGGAGCAAAAAATTATACAACTAGAATCTGATCTTGGACCTGTAATGAGGAGGGTGGCGGTGGCAACGGAGGCTACCCTCTCTTTTGCAGACATCGCCCGCAAACAGCCTACTGATGCTCACCAACCCCCACCAATCACTCAAAATGGACATCGTGTCGGACCACCAAGACCTGCCGTCTGTATATTTCCAACAGATGCGGACGCAACCAAGGACAGTGACGATACGAAAAAAATAATTGAAGATGTAATTCGGCCGTCCGAACTAGGCGTCCGAGTCACAGCAATAAAAAGAATAAGAAATAAAGGCATCTTAATAAACACGGCAACCGCAGACGAACAGCAAAAGTTGCTAAATGCACCCTGCTTCGATAAATCGAGCAAACTTATGGCCTGACTACCGAAAAAGCGACTACCGAGACTAATTTTCTTTAATGTACCCCGAGACCTGACTGACGAAGAATTTGTAAGGATGGCTTTAACTGGTGTTCCTAACATTGAAGACATTGAAGGAACTATTGCGTGCTGTAAATTGAGTCACTTGGCTGGTGCTCGCACAGGAAACACCTGTCATCGAATTTATGCAGTACCCGCTACCGTGCGTAAATTTCTTGTTGAACAAGAAAAAGTATTCGTAAGTTGGACTGTCTGCCGCGTCAGAGACTTTATTGGCCTTACTGTATGCGCCAAATGCCATCTGATCGGTCACTCTTTCAAATATTGCAGAGAAACCAAATCTACATGTGGACATTGTGCTCAACAGAATCACACCAGTGAGTCTTGCCCGAATTCTACCACCAAACCAGTTTGCGCAACGTGCACCAGATTTGGTAAGTCTGCTGACCATTCAACTGGAGACAGGGACAACTGCCCGGCCTACATAGCTGCCCTCAAGAAAGACCTTGCCACAATAGACTATGGAGTGTAATAAACAAGAACGCAAGTGCCTAACTATCGATGAATATACTCCTGTGAATAACTGTCTTCGAATCATGTACATGAATGCGAGAAGCATCCGGAACAAATTTGATGAAATTGAAGAAAAAGTTAGAGGACTACGCGATATTGTTCATGTCCTTGTCATCACGGAAACATGGCTTGATGCTGAAGAAGAGAAGTTTTTTGGCTTAAAAGGTTACAACAGTGCGTTTGCCTCTCGCCCGAATGAGGGAGGGGGTGGTGTCGCCGTATATGTCCTGGATTCTATGAAGTGCTCTATCATTGAAAAATTTTCCAACGAAAATTCATTTTTAGGTATAAGTGTGTGTAGTAGTGATATGAAACCGGTAAACATTTATGCCATCTATCGGAAACCTAACCCCAACATACACGATTTCCTGACACAATTGGAAAAAATACTAGACAAAAGCAGACAAGATACATTAATACTCGGACACTTCAACATTGACACTTCCATAAACACACCCTCTTCTTTAAATTACCTCAACATCTTAGAAACATACAATTTCTCGGTACAAAACAAATCATTTCCCACTAGAGTCACTAACACAAGCAGAACCATTATAGATCACGTCATTTCAAACAGACTAAACATCCCAACTACCATATCAAATATAGATGATCCACTTAGTGACCATAACATTCTTATTATTGATTTCAAGAATAACCTAAAAAAATGGTTTAATAATAGGAACAAGCCGCGCCTTACAAAACCTATCATCAACAGTATAGCAGTAAAATCGTATCTTGCAGCTAACGTATTCGCCATCAACTCAACTAAACAAGAAGACAGTTACAAAGATTTTAACGATTATGTCAAAACTGCAATAGAAGCAGGTACAACTACACCTAAAGTGAAAACAGGAAATCGACAACATCTAAATACACCGTGGTTCGATGCTAAACTGAATTCGCTAATCAAGGAAAGAAACCAGCTTCACAAGCAGTGGAAACAAGACCCAAGTAATATAACTCTTGCAGTACATAAAAATAAACTGAGAAACTTAATTACTAATTACAGGAGAAGTTTGAAACACAAATATTACGTCAATAGTTTTCAACAAAGCCTGAATAACCCCAGAAAAACTTGGAAAACCATTAACTCAATTCTGTCTAACCGTGCACATAAACCCTCCAACGCCATCAAATCTCTCATCGTAAATAATTGCGAGCTTAGGGAACCCGGTCAAATAGCTTCAGCTTTTAATGAGTTTTTCTTGTCAGTTGGAAAAAAGTTGGCAGCTGCCATTCCATCATTCCCGGATGACTGTAATACCATCTACGTAGAACCAAAGGCACCTCAATCCTTATATATGGCTAGGACAAATAAAGGTGAGGTATTGAAGATCATCTCGAAACTTAAACCGAATGCAGCGGCAGGTATCGATGGAGTTACCCCGTGTATCCTTAAAACCTGTAAAGAAGAACTAGCTGGGCACCTAGTACAACTTATCAATTCCTCTATAAGTTCGGGAGTATTCCCAAAACAATTAAAGCTAGCGAAAATTATACCGATTTATAAGGAAGACTGCAAAAAATGTATTTCTAACTATCGCCCAATATCGGTTTTATCAGTATTTTCAAAGGTGTTCGAGACAATTATCAAGGATAGACTTCTTAAATATATCTCTAAAAACAATATCCTAACACCACAGCAATATGGCTTTCGAAAAAACTCCAGTACCCAATGTGCCACCTTTGATTTTATCTCCAACATTCAGCAGTACATAGACCAAGGCGAATATGTAGCAGCTATTTTTATAGATCTAAAAAAAGCCTTTGATACAGTAGATCATGAAATACTTATACAGAAAATGGAACATTTGGGTATAGTTGGGAAATCCTTAAAGCTCCTCCGAAGTTACCTATCTGATAGATGTTGCCTTGTCGATATCGAAGGGAACCTAAGCGGCTTTGGAAAAATCACATGTGGAGTCCCACAGGGCTCGATTCTAGGACCCCTACTTTTCTTACTGTATATTAATGATATAACTAAATGTGGCATCTCGGGAAAACTTCAACTTTACGCTGATGATACTGTGATTTACTATCGTTGCAAAAATCTGAGGGAACTTGAATCTTTAATGAATAAAGATCTCGCAAAGCTAGCTAAATGGCTGCGAATAAATAAATTAAGCCTCAATGTCAAAAAAACCCACTACCTCACTTTCGGGAAACAAGACTACACGAGCGTGAATATCATTCTTGGAAATGAAAAGCTCCAAAATGTACAACTAACGAAATATTTGGGGTTATTCATAGATTCTAACCTGTCATGGAACTCCCATGTTGAACATGTAAAATCCAAAATTTCCCCGATAACTGGTGTACTCTATCGACTTCAAGATGTGCTCCCCGTAGCTCTACTGCGTGCCACATATTACGCTATGATCCACTCTCACCTAAGTTATCTGGTTAGTATCTGGGGCACCACAACGAAGAAGCAAATATCCGAAATACAAGTCATCCAAAATAGAGCTATAAGAAACATATACCATCTACCATGGGATACACACGTCAAAGATATATACTCACTGACCCAAATACTTCCTTTTACGATTCTGCCAAAATATAGCATCACCACTGCCATCCTACAAATAATTCAACACTCCTCACACACCAACACTAAACCAGCCTTTAATTCCGATATACACCAGCACAAAACACGATCACAAAATCAAATACACCTATCATCATCTACTCACACGACTAAATTTGGGATTAACTCCTTACAATACGTCGCACACACGCAATACAACGCACTACCCAATGACTTAAAACTTCCAGCATCAAACAAAAAAACATTGGCAAAGGCTCTAAAAGGGTATTTTCTCAGCAGCTTTATTAACCTGTGACGAATTTAGCTATCTTACTTTGTAATTCCTGTATATTCTCCGTATAAAATATAATTACTAACTATATCAAGTGCGTCTAGTCCATTTATGTACTGTTCATTAAACTCTCATTGAATTTTGTGTTCTTGTGTAAAAATAATTTTCTTTTTGTTTTCTTTTAATTTTTCTTAAATTTCTTTTCTTTTCTTTTATTTGTGTAATGTTGTCCTTCCCGAAATGAGTTTTATTAAACTCATTGGGAGTAATATATTATAAATGTTATGTAATATATTATCACTAATAAATAAATAAATAAATAAATAAATTGGAATGTGTGTGGAGCAAAAAATGTAGCGTCGTATTTTATTTTTTACTCGATTTAATGTTGTTTTTCATAGCTCATGATGGAATTGACGTAGTTATTGGATATTAGTTGCATTTGACTAATTATTTCAAACAAAATCCTGTGTCATTTTCATGGAGCAAGAGCTCACGTTCTGAGAATTTTTTCAACTTCAGTTGAAACGTCAAAGTTCTTCACATTTATATTTATTTATGTGTTATTAACGTATAAGAGTTGCCATCGTGGGCTATGGAAGTACCAAACTGACTATGATGAAAGCCAGAATAATACATTTCTGTGCATCAAATTCTCAAAAATATAATCGTCCATGTAGTGTATTGATTATTCATGTAGTTTCAGCTTCCTTCAATAGATGTGGATAGCATGGCAGTCGAGTATGATATCAGAAGAGTACCATCTATCGTCGTTCGTGTCTTAGGTACGAACGGTTACGATGATTGCCGAAGGCATTCGCGAAATGCGGCAGGCTCCTCCGGTCCGCTCGCCATAGCGGCAGAACTACTTAGAGCCTAGTCTAATGTTCATTATAACTTTTACGATAACTTAATAAAGCAACTAGTAATCACACGAACCCATAACTTATTTGGACAATACCCAAATACATTTTAAGGTGTTTTAATATTGGAAATTAAGAGACAACAATAAATTGTATAAAATCCTTTTCCATCCGCAAGCAAAATGCTATAGAAGAAAAGTATAAATCATAAAATGTTATATGTAAAACCTTATTTGGATTGTAAAACTCAATTTGTATGTAATATAAATTCTTCATTTTTTATATATCCGCTAAACTGCCAAAGCCAAATAAATCACACTAATCTGGTATAGTTCAGATTTCAGATAAAAAAATGTTCAAGTTATCGCCATGTAATTGGACTGCGATTTGCATTCGAAATCTTTCCACAACAACGGACGTAACTTGACATTTAATTTAATCGGCCTAGTCGACGTTTTCCCATTTCTCTATCCCCTCTCTCGCCTTGTTGTGTGAAGGTCACTTTAGCCACGAAATGATGCAAATGCCCCCCGACTCCGTTGCGGTCAACGTTCATGACTCCGCCTTACTCAATTACAAGAGTGCATTTTGTACGTAGGTCGAGATTTTTTATCGCCGCACATCTAGCGACGGCCAAGACACATGGCCCGTTACAGGGGTGCATTGGACATGCAAATTTAAACAATATATTTTTATGTAAACATTTGTTTTTCTGTTTGTATCAGGAATTAATTCATTTTGTAAACGCGTGCTAATTGATAATAAAAATGCATTTAAAAACGTACATACCGTGTTAAATTTGGTGAGTGTTTTTTTCTAAAATATGTTAAGCAATTCTTTGATTCAAATGTAAATTGAAATACTTTTCTACTGATAAATTGATAAAAATAAAACTGGTAGTCCCTCGACACATTTTATTTGAGTTTATGGCAATCTTTTTTTTCGCATTGTTAATATTATTTGATGGAAATGACGCTTTAAAATAGTAACGTTCACCTAGAAATCGACGACAAAAAAATGTTTGTGTATTTCACAAAGCAGGAACTTATAGTTACTGGATTAACTTTATTTAAAAAATTATCGAAATATTATTTGCATAAGTTCCATTTAATTAAGCTTCGACAGTATTTTTAAACAATGAATTTCATTTTTCATATCATTACAGTAATATAAAGGTAAATATATATTTTTTATGTGAATTGCGCACAAGAGTTCCAACTGTTCCCAAACGTCTGGAGCCAGTGAAGCAGAAATTAGTGGGAAGGAGAAGGTTACCTGTGTGGGAGAAGGAGGTGGTAAAGTACCTACCTGAATATTCAAAGCTGGCCACAAAACAAGACCAGGGCGATT
The DNA here is from genome assembly GCA_936435175.1 of Glyphotaelius pellucidus. Taxonomy (NCBI): domain Eukaryota; kingdom Metazoa; phylum Arthropoda; class Insecta; order Trichoptera; family Limnephilidae; genus Glyphotaelius; species Glyphotaelius pellucidus. Next base: position 41,273,437 of record OW386543.1, read on the forward strand.
TCAGAGCGAAGATACTGATAGTATCTTCCACTCTGGAACTTGTCGCCAATATAATTATTTATGCTATTTGTAATTAATTAATTGTGAAACAAATTGATTAAATGTAAATTACTTGCGAGCGTCGGGATTTGAACCCTCGGCTTGCAGAGCCACACCCCTCGGTCACCCCCATATCAGTTGGTCATACCACTCAGAAGCCGTCATATATAATGAATTAATTATACTGCCAAATCGTATTAATCCAACCTTACGCGGAATCCCTGCCGCCGCCCCTGCGCTGACCGCTAGATTCGGTCGTCCGAATTATTTCAGTACTTGACCGCTGTCAGAAAACGGCTGAAGGTCGTGTCTGACGTCACACGCATCTGCGAACATGTCCAGAGTGTGACACGGACACGGGCATTCTCACTCCGCCATTTCTCACATGAAAAGCAGAGGACGGGTCAAACGAATTCCGACACCGGGCGTAATGGATTACTTCCACCTGATGGAGATCTTGGATCGTTAAAACGTGATATCATTGTCTTTTTTCAGAGATCCTGAAAATTACAATTCGGCACATTACTTTATTTAATTGGGTAAACACCATAATCACAGCGCTTCATCCCAAATCCCAGTCCTTCTCCAGCCCTGAGTTTTTTTAGAGTTTTTCTGTGTCGTTTCATATTTTCTGATGTGGAGTCTCGTCGACAAATTAACGAGCAGAAACTTAGTTTCTTCTTCTTAATTATTGATATTGAAAAATGGGTCATAGAAAACGTGTCATAAAGACGTAGATGGCGTGGTTGGTGGCTGATTAACTGAATAATTGGCGGAGGCCAGCCACTCAATCATGGTGCATAAAGTACTACCGATCTGTAATTTCTGCATTCCGTTCATTTAAACATCTGGAAAGCGGCGTCCTTTACGAGAGATTGCATCGCTCCGCCTCTCGCCATGCATCGAGACAGTTGACTGCAATAGAAATAGATATAACAGACGTGGGGAGCTGAATTGAAGCCCAGGCCCAACATTACATGATTAATGAAGACTTAAGAGCAAAAATATGATTCAACCCTTGTTTTAACTTTCCTAACCAGCCAACAATCCTTGTTATTCGAGAGAAAAGTTAGGAACTCTCAGTATCTTTGATATTTGACGCCATATGGCTGATAGAATTTCTTTTTGAAAATTAATGTTTCTTTCATTGACTTGTTGAATATATATCCAACTGTTTGTATGCATTCGCATTTTGTCACGCAGGCATCGAATTCTCGAGACGACCTGCCTTTACTTTACCGGGAAACGAAATAAAGATCGGAATTCGAAAAAGAAAGGAATACCTCAAGGATTCCTAACGTGCCCTGTATTAAAGAATACCAAACGGTTTTATTACATTTGATAGTTTTTATGTTGTGCAGGGAAATGGGTGTGTAGAGGTTATCATTTAGAAACAACTTACAATGGAATTAGATATAGATTTACAATCCAATTCTCAGTTTTATGGGACGTCCGCTGAGATCTGAGCCAAGACGCCTACAAGAAGCGGCAGGTCGTGGTATGGTATTCCGGTTGCTTGTTGCCAATACTTGTGAGATAATTGTCTTTTATCGACTTTTAAAGTTTTATTGGTTTGTGTAATTATCTCTTTAAAATGTTTACAACATCAAAGAAGTAGTGATTGATTACAAAATAAATTGAAATGAACCTAATTGTGGGATAAAATATGACGATTCCCGACCGCACAATATAAATACGAAAAAACAACTATGCGCAATTTGATTATAATTGAGGTTATGTTATTTTTACGTCAAAGATTTGTTTGTTTTATCAGATCAATAATTAATTTATTTGTTAAATTTTATCACACTATTTCATTTCTACTGTTTTCTCGCAATGTAAACTTATACATAATTAATTAGTCGATAGGCACATTGAATGAATAATTATTTTGTGGTCAATTGGCGGAAATTGATTGAAGCTTGGCGCTAACCTACTTATTACAGCGAATTCGGCCATTGTTTGCGGTTAATCATTCAGTAGATACCAAAAATAACTACTGCTATATTATTATTACTCAGTATATTTATTTATTAACACTCTTGAATTTCGTCATCATCTCGTTTTTTCCCACATTATTTTTAACCATTTTTAAAGAGTTCGGTTTTCTTTTGATTGAAAATATTAAACCACCGATAATCATAATTTTTGGAGATTAAAACATCTTCTAACGATTACAAATCTCGTGCTTAGTATTAAACATTTTAATCTATGAACAAGTTTTAATCCTCAAGTGTTAATTATTAAGATGGCGTTGACTCACACCACTGCATTATAATATAACATTTCCCCGTCTCCGTGTGTTGGTGAAGTATGTGTTTGTGTAGGTGAGTGTGCAGTGTATGTTCCTCCAGTATTGTGGTCGGTGGTCAACGGACTTATTTTCGAGCCCAACGATGTCAATGTCAAGGGCGAATGCATCAAGTGATGTCATGCGTTTTTTGCATACAAAATATGTAAATTCAGCCGACAGCGAAGCCGCCAAAATTGTTTGCACAGCGAACAATATACACATGTAACGCGAATGTCTCGTCGCCTGTTTGAAAAATGCGAATTAATATGTTTTGCTCTAATTGGGTCAAAAGCGAGCATACGTTTTGCGAAATATATAGCTTGTCGGGACTGCTGCTATGTTTTCTTTCTTCTCGGAGATCAGATGTTTAGGAACATTCCAACCTTTTCGTAATAAATATATTTATTATATCCAATTATTTTTGCCAAAAAAAAATATTATTTCTTACCTACAATTAAGTTTAAAAAAAATGCGTGAATTTATTGATATGGCTTTGTCAACCTTAAACAAATATTTTATCTTTTTTCTAGGAATTTAGAGATGCACTGCTTGGCGTGATATTCTAGAAATGTATTCAATTGATAGAACTACAATTTTTTTTTATTACGTTGCTACTCATTTGCACACATCTTTACATTCGAGTTTGATAGTTTGTTTTAAACAATCAGGCGAAAAGATCGTATCATTACGGTTTTTTTCGTGTTTAAATTCTGATTTGTTAGTTAAATTTTGTTTTATTTTGATTTAACATCTAATAATTCTTTTTTGTATTGGTCCGTATTTCTTGGGAGCTCTTTCATCGCTCAATACAGTTCTAACGAGTTCCGCGATTTTGACTTCTTTCAAAAGGAAGGTCTTATATTACACTTTGGCATGTTTTTTCATTTCGATTTTAATATTATTTGAGTGTTTTATTTCTATTTTCTTTCAAATGTCTATTTTATAATTCAGTTTAATTTAGTGTAGGTTTTTATTATGGTTTATATATGTTTTTTTGTTTTGTGATATTGTTTTTATTTTTGAATCTACATTTACGATTCTTTAAATAACGAAATATTTTTTATAAAAGGCTATTTTGACACATAAATTTCAGAAATACAAAAAACCGCCTAAGGTAATTTATTATCTTCTTTGCAAAGCTTTAAATAATAAAAGTAAGTTTTAATACAAAATTGTCTTAAAATATGGTGTAGAATCATCTCGTTTCGGAAAAGAGGAACCAATTATTTCTGAACACCGCACAGTTTGATTAAAGTAGAAAATATTGGACCCATCAGCTTTTTAAAACACATTTTCATTTTCCTACGAGAGACGTCTTGGTGTTATCATTTAAAATCTTTTAAACCATTGCAGCGCCATCAATTTCCGTCTACTTGTAAGTTACCTAGTACTACCGTCAGATTGTAAGAAGATTCTAGCGATTGTTTTAGGTATATCCAAAAATCTTGTGGACGAGAACGAATGTGACATTAGTATTTTAAATTAACGAATGAGAGTAAAGTTGTGTTAGTTCTGTTAGTTGCTTGATCGTATGTAAAATGATCTGATCAGAGTTTTATGAAATGTGCAAGGGACATCGTCATCGTATTTCAGAAATGACAATACAATAAAATAACCGAAACAACAATTTGTTGTTTATTTGCGGCTCAAAAGTCGATGTCATTTATCTCTGTCACAAGTGGTGACATTATAATATCTGTCACTTTTCATTATTTTGTCCTTTTTCATTTAAGTCTGAGCTAAAAAGTGTCCTTCAACGTCTGTTTTATGTCCCTACTACAGCAAACAATGAAATTATAATACGTTGTTTTGTTTTAACCGTTTACAAAATTTAATAATATTTTTTTCTGTGAAATTTTCTTTGTGAAAATTTTTCGTACTTTATTTTTCACCCAATTTCGTAAAGGCAGAATTATATTTTAGGATTTTTTTCCCTGAATGTAATTGGTTTAGTTTGAGTAGTTATTTCAAATTGAAATAGAGGCGAAAATAATGTAATGCGAAATAATATTTTCTCTGTTAAAAAGTTTTGTACTTTTTTTGCGCCACGTTTTGAAGGGTGATTTGAAGGGTGATCGTAATATAGTTGCATTTATATTTACAATTCGGTATCTACATCATACATTCACGATATGGTAGTGCCTACCATCACCATCTGCAATTTGAAAAGTTTTTCAGCAACTCAAAAGAAAAAAAAGATAGTTTTTTTATTTTTTTATTTTTTATTAGCAACTATATAAAATAATTGTACATGCAAAATAAAATGATGAATTTAATGTTAAATATTGCAATTCTTAGTCCTCCTCACCTGGGGGTCCTGCGCCGAGGCGGACTAAAATTATTTAAATATGTTTCATTTGTCTTCTATGTCGTTTTTAGTGTTTCCATTAGGGTTTTTTCATTGATCTCTTTCAGCCATATTTTTATTCTTGATTTGTATACTAGAATTTTTTATTAGTTTTATGTCTTGGGGAAGGATGTTATGAAGTTCCATCAAATTCATTAAGAACACAAATTCATTTGGAATGAAATTCATTGGTTTGAATAAATGTTTTGAATATGCCATTGTTCGACAATTCTCAGAACTTCTATAGAACAAATGTCTTCCGAGAAATCCCATTAATGATACTGAGATTTTCTCCTCTAGATACTGGTAAGGGATCAATTTTCCAAGGAGCTGTGATGTAAACTTTATTTTTTTTTGTTATTTGTTTTTGGGGTGTTATGCCGTATTGCGCTACTTCCTTCTTTAGCTTAAAGCCTTCTTTAGCCTCCATATTTAGCCTTTTGGCTAAAGGAGGTAGCGCAACACGGCATTATCACCCCAAAAACAAATAACAATTTTATTTTTGGCCAGGAAAATCTAAAAACGTATCAAATTTGTACTTATCATTTTTGCTATAACTATCCTGTTTGTTGAAAAGTAGGGAGTGATTTGTGAATTGTGTAACAATTTCTAGACAAACTATGTAACAATTTCTAGACATTTTGTTTTTTGAAGAATTTTATTAAATGTACATTTGAATTACCTCCCCCAAAATCATCCCTCCCACTACTCCCACCTAATTAATCTTTGGTACTTGCATTTAATTTTTAAGTTAGTTTTAATTCTGCTCGTGAATGATACGGTTGTATCGAAACCGGTCGCGGAAAAATTAAATTTAAGTAACAAATGTACATTTAATAAAACTCTTCAAAAAACAAAATTGAGTTCTAGCTAGTTTTTTTGTTGAATTTAATGGCATCAATCTGTTCTCCTCACGCATTTAAAATAATACATTAAGCACGCTTTAAAAAATGTTTTTGAATCTGCACGACTTCACGATAATATCTAATCCAATCGCAGTAATCCGCTATAAGCTTCCGATTTCCACCGGCAGATCGTTTGGCGTCACTACTAAGAGGGGGGAATACGGCGGGTTAAAGGGAGGGATTGTGAAGGGTTGGGAGCCAAAGGAAAATGGGAGGGGGCATCACGTGGTCGCCCACCACTATTACGCCGGGGGCTGTGTGGAGGTCCCACGTGACGTAGGCACTCGATAAGCCGGCTGGGGCAATGGCGGCCGCCTTGAGACAGGTCAGGGCACCGAGGAATCCGAAGACATTATTACAGCATGATACAGGACTCTACGGAGGTGATGTGCGTAATAATTAAAGGCATGCTAATAAGATTGACGTTGGGCAAGGCAGGCCGCGCAAGTAATCCCTCGGGAAATTGATTATTTTCCTTTGACTTTTGACCTTGTTTGATGCAGATCTAAATGAAGGCATCGCGAGCAGATATTTTTTATTCCCTTTCATGCAATTGAAGTCGCGTATTGTATTGAATTTCGATAATATAGGATTCATTTTGAATTCATCAGCATTTTGTGGTAAAATAATCTATTTTATTATAATAATGAAGTAAATTATTCTATAAAATGAAGAATTTTGGTCGCATCTATTTATCATTCAATATCTATCATTCAGTAGCTTTATTCAATAGTGTTAACCGGGTCTCAGTTCATCTGCGTATTTTAAATCTATTTTACCTGTCATTCTAAAAGCACATATATATTTCAAACATTATAATCGTAAAATCGCGGTTGGTCGCGATGCCACTTCTGTCGGTTTAACCCTTCATGCTAATTTGTTCGATTTTAGAAGCAACTCATTTAGGTGTCATAAAAATCGTTGTGTCTCTCTTACTGCCACGATTAGAGATATGATATAAACATTGCTAGAAAGAGAAAGAAACACGCTTTGTATTCGAATCTAAAAGTTAACTCCGCAATATGCGCTATTATAAAATCAAAGTTTCAGTCCGCAATTTGAGAAAAAATTATGAAACTTCATGAATTTTAATTTATTTATGAAACTTTATTATTTATTTATGAAACAAAAAAATGAGGTAACGTTTACGTTTATAATGCATTGGTCCAATAAAATATGCATGGGTTTTTTTTCGTTATCCGTAATTGACGGCCTCCGTGGTCCCGAGGCAAGACTCTCGACTCACAATCCGAAAGTCGCGGGTTCGAACCCGGCGTGCGCAAATAAACTTTATTTGATTAATTTATGTTATTTCACAATTTATTCATTTAGAATAATGTATAGTATATTTGCGGCACGTTCCAGAGTGGTAGATACTATCAGTATCGCCCTGGTGTAAGACCACCATTCAGAATTGAAACGTTGCTTGAAATGGCTTTAGCCGTGTTTAGTGAACAGATCTGAATAGCCAGGTACTTCCCCACCTTCCTCTTCCCTATCTCCTTCCCCTCCCCACTACCTTCAGCCTCACAACATACCCCGATTGGGGATGCCATAGTCTCACTGGCTCCAGACGGGAGCAGTTGGGACTCTTGTGTGGTATTAACTGTAAAAAAAAAAAAATTTGTTAGAAAAAAAGAAAGGTGGACCATTTTTAAAACTACGAATATATGTTTATTCTAATAACAACATCTGAAAGCGTACTTCACCACCTTTCAAAAACAGTTTTTAGTTTTCGAATACATTCAGAAATACTCCATTTATTTGCATTTTATTACAAAGTTATTACAAATATTTTATTACAAATACATTTTATTACAAAGTTATTACAAAATTTTATTACAAATACTCCATTTATTTGCATTTTATTACAAAGTAAAAAATTTCTGATTTTTTTTTATGTTGATTATTATGTATAGGCGTTTTCAATTATTCATTTATTTTGTTTATACCTGCTGCTTCACGGAGGGAATGGTCGTTTGTAATAAAACGGGATATAATATATTTATGTAATCGATCCCTAAAATGTCCTACTGTAGAATAATAAATCCTCAATATTCTTCCCTTTGTTAGAATATTTTGTTGTTGATCGTCTAGCCAGCTTTCGTGCCTCCCCGCCATGCCGTTGTTTTGGGCATAGTGTTTATTTTCTTTCTTTACTCGTGTTACCTTCATTACACGATTTTAATGAACGTTCTGAGTATGTAAATTATGTTTTGGTAGAATTTATGAAATAATTAACATACCATTGTTTCCTCTCTTTCATTGTGTTAGAAACAGCAAACCTCTTTTTTGTTGAATAGAAAATTGTTTAAGTAATTAAGCTTATTTTATTATTTCAGTATGTTTAAAAATAGGGTATCTAGTCGTGTAGAGGTCATTTCAAATTTAGCTCTTGCTTTTTCCCCCAAAATTAAAAAAAAAGAATTTTTGTATTTCGTTAAATGTAACAAATTTGTTTAATGCCTATATCATTTTATACGTAAAATGTAATGTAGTACAGTAATTTGATATCAATTTATAGTATGCGCTTTGAAATAGTAAATAAAGAATGAAGAAAGAAAAAAGAAAAAGTGTTTTTTTAAGCAGTAAAACATTAAAAAATATATTTTTGAAGAATTTAAAAAGACGAGTATCACAATAAAACCTGCATTTTTTTAATTTGGGAGGTACCTAGGTAATGGAGATAAAAAATATTTCGACGTTAATTAGAGCTAGGTAGCAATGGGGTGGGTCACAGAATTTGAACATTTCATCAAATTACAACGTTAATTTTCAAGTTCTGTGAAAGTCCTTTTGACGTTCTTTTCTTATATCATTATTTGCTAGTTGCTTTAATAACAGAACTTGAAATGAACTTTTACAGAACTTGAAAATTAACTTTGAAATTGATGTCTTAGAACATGTTGTTTCAAAAAATTTGAACAATTTATCAAATTTTTGTTATTTATTTTTGGGGTTTTATGCCGTGTTTCGCTACCTCCTTCTTTAGCCTAAAGAAGGAGGTAGCGAAATAAAAAAAAAATACTTTTGGCCGTGAAAACCTAAAAACAATTTATCAAATATTTGAAGTTAACTTTTTTGTAAGTTCTACTCAAGTTCTATTACTATATCGTTGGTATAACTTTTAATTAAGACATACTTATATTCAAATTGATGTATATTTATCATACGCTATCGTTTGCGTTACACTCCTGTTTTTGGTCACATAAAAATATGCATTTTCTCTGTTTATATTTTCTTTTATTTTTAACCTATTTTACTTTATTTTATTTTATTTGAGTTGGATTTTTCATTGGATTAATCTCACTCACTTGTAAACAATCTTTAATCCCGGTAGTTATAATAAATAAATGGCATAATTTTCAAACATTACTTTGGCGTTGACACTTTGTTTTCACTTACTTATAATCTCATGCGCAAGGAATCCGATGATTAAATTACCGACGCGCGCCGGGTTTATTTCGATTGCAGTCAAAATGAATATTCGCTATAATAATAATAATCGCGCCTATTTGTTGGCTATGGCTATAGCTATAGCTAGTGCTAGTGCTAGCCGCGTCTTGTTATGCAGTTCAATGTCTTTATATAACTCTTGCTATTTCGGTCCTCGTTGGAAGTTGGAAGCTGTGACTCACCGTGGAAACCTTCGCCATCAGACTGCGGCGGAGACGAGTCCCGTGCACAGAGTATGCATCATACATTGCTGAACATTCTACAGTCTGCGTAGTGATGCAACTACAATTTAATTGCCATAATAATACTTTTTTCAATTCGAAAACTTTTTTTTCTTATCATATCCAATTTATTTTTATAACTGTTCTTGCGTTGGTTAAGGCTCCGTAGTAAGCATTCAAAAAGAAGAAGAAGGTGGTTTGAAAGGGAGATATGTAACTACGAATGTATGTAACTACGATATGTAATAACAGAAATAAATAAATTTAAAACAAAAGTAAAAATATGGTTGAGAGAACAAAGTGAAAATGAACTATCAAACATACTGAAGACCATGTAAAGACAACTGGATACTAAATACAAATGTGGAAAAACTACAGGCCGCCTCAGAACAGGGAACCCTAGTGAGGAGGACTGTGAAAAAAAACTTTATAATACCTTAATATAATACAATTTATAAAAAACATTATGTACAAATTTTGCTACAGATAAAAAGAAAAAAAAATGTAAAAAGACCCAAACTAACATGCTCAAACTTCATCTTATTAATGACTATCTGAAATAATAATGTTGTGTATGTCCCCATCATATGTCCATTTAATACATACAGCAAGTTTCATGTAATGCGTATCATTCCCGCAATGAGTTTATTAACTCCTGGGAGTACAATGCAAAAAAAAAAATAAAAATAAAAATGTTAGAGAAGATATTAAAAAACGGTAATAATTTTGTGAAAATATTAAATAAAACACGACTCGTTTAAAATACTAGTCTAAGTAGGATTCAAAGAAACACTGTGAATTTTTTCATAGCCATAGCATTTAAATAACAATATCGAAAATCAATAAAAATAATCAAGATGTCTTTTTTTGATTTTCGCAGCTTTGCGATTTTTTCCGTCGAGGGAATTTTAATCAATTAATTTTACTAAATGCATAAATATTATCTTAAAAATAACAATTTTTTTTTAAGAACTTGAAAACATAACGTGTTCAAGGAAAATATGTTATAAATCGGAAGAAATTCGGAATTCCGGGTCTAAACGCAGTCATCCATAATGCGCATCACGCTCATTCATTTGTCAGAAGCATTCTATACCCATTTATCATTTTGTATTGTCCATTGATCGCTTGGAGGATGCTATTTGTTAGCTGTAGTTTTGTTTTAAGTTGTTAAAAAGGAGTTGAATAATTAGTACCTACGTGACTGAGTCCGTGTATTAATACTAATTGTAAGATTTGTGTCACACATAGCTATAAAATATGAAAGATCATTTGGCTTGGCTTATTTCGACGTATCGCTCGCTATACATTCCCAATGGGACACAAGTCTAAAGCTTCCTTCAGAATGTTTTTAACGAAAAGACATTAACCAAATACTTTTTTAACATTAGTTTCCTCCAGCCCTACATCGGTCCTCCTCAGGCAGAGTAACAGATTTCAGATTGTCCATGTTGCCGAGCTGCGATACACATTGCACTGGCGAGCGATGAATGAAACGGCTTGTTCGGCATTGAGGGAGATTAGTGGCAGGAATTTTAATGACCATTGTCACTGTCCAACGAACGAGCCGAACAGAAGCCGGCATCAAACGAATAACAGGCGTATTAAAAAACGTCATAACTAATACACAAATTGCTGCCCGGTGATTGATGTGTTTATTTCAAAATATACCTATACATTAATCTCTGCTGCCACTGAACAATCTTTGATACACAATGGACATGCCACAAATTCGTAAAATTCTTAAATGGTTTTACGTTAGCTACCATTTGAAACAGAATAGATCAGATAAACACCTGGAAAAAATGGTACCCACACTACTGATACTCTCATCAGTGTCAGAACACCAAAACTAAACACACAACAATAGAAGTTTTGAAATGTTAATCTATAGACCCATCTTTAAAATATCCCGGATTGATAGCGTCATACTAATAAGATTCGAAATTATACTAGATTAAAGAAATTTCGAATATTTTGGTCACATCGTGAAGGTAATCGATACTATATTACCAAACTGATTATCTAGATAAAATGCTGTGTGGTGTGTAGTGTACAGTAAAACAAATACAAGTATATAATTTATAATCAATATATGTAAAACTAATACATGTACTATTATACTATGTGTACAATAATAGGTCAGCATATAGGTATGGGTTGGCCTTGTAGGAATGTGAGACGTACAGCTTATGAAGAGTTATTTTCTTTAAAACAAGACTTTTCTAGGATCGTGTGTAAAAATCTCGAAAATTTATAGCGGCGGCGCGCTTCGTTGTGACGTGGGGAAGCATACTCAATAATTAGAGTACCTTCTTTGTTGCAGGGAAAATGACTACTGAGCAATTTCAAAATGGCGCATTTGTTTTAAGTTATTCCTACCCTAGGGTCCTTATGTATCAATTTTTATGCTTATGCATTTGTAACCCATAACGGTATAATGTAATAATTTTCTCAAAATAATAGGTGCAAGTCGATTTATGTCGACTGAACAAATACATCATGATGGCCTAATCAGTAGTTAACAAATTATTAGTTTTTGTCCACCCGAGCGATCGCGTCAATAATTTAAAAAATGCATCGAGCGATCGAGATTCGACTTGGAAATTTCCAACCCACATTAAAAAATCATAAATTCGAATTTGAATATGGAGACATATAAATTGATTATAGTACTACATAATATATAACAATATAACCAATGAATCTACCTAAATTTTACCGACTATTCCATCTTTTTAGGATTTATAAAAACAAATTATTGAAAAAACGTAAACTTTATAAATGCGCGAATTCTGAGAGCTACATATTCCGGTCTACATTGAATATTTTCTATTTCTTTACGTTCTGTGTGGCCTACTTGATAATCATACATACGAATGTATATAATAATTAATTTTTTAAAGTCGTCCGAAAGATTTATATTAACAATTATTTTATAGAACTTGGTTCGAAATGTCAAAACTGAAAGCACTAAATTAAGATATTTAAAACACTTACCGCAGAGAACTACTATTATACTAGAAAGATACATTCAATGTCTACACTCATAAATAAGAATAATCTCGATTATTTATTTATTTAGTTCAATTAATCGTCTCACAGAGACAGCCAGCCAATAGGCTGAAATATCACAATGAAGAACACATGACGCGGAGAATTCACACTGTATTTAGAAAAAAAGACATTTTTTTTAATTCACGTGAGTTTAAAAACGCATTCTCAATACACAGATATTTCAATTACGAAACCACTGTTATACAAATATGTAATACAAATCGAATACAACACTTTCCTCATTTTAAAAATCCTGCGTTCGAAAACAAATATTTTTTAACCTGAAAATATTTATTGAATACTAGACGGTTCCAGAAGCACCTATCTAGATAGATTATGTGAGATAAAATGGGAAAGTATTATAATACAACTTTTTACCAACGCAGACTGCAGAACGCGGGAAGAATTGAAAAAATAAAATAAAAATGTTTTACGAAAGGTAGGTAAATTTGGCATAATGTAGCAACGAATCGCTCAAGACGTTTTGCAAAACTACCATAAAATGCCAAAAATTGCTCGAGTTGGTTCAAAGTGATATCTGCATGATTCACTACCACATAATTACTTTTGCTTGCGATTATGATCTCATTACTTATTCAATGCTGTTTATCCCCGGTTGAATGCGCCAATTATTGCTTCGCCGGGTGGCATTGATCAATATCAATGCATTATTAATTACAGCTAATGCAGGTGCACTTAGAGCTAGCTTGGGCAAGTATTCAATCTAATCTTGTATCAATATACCCGCTGATAAACAATGTCTATTTTAGGCCTTGTTTCGTTTTACTTACTCAGAAGGTAAATGCACATCTGTCGCAGAATAGTTTTTGATTTTACTGGTAAATTGCTAAAACCGTACATATTCAATAACAACGTATTTGTCATCGTCATTGCTTCATAATTAACCTAACACCTAAAGTCTTGTTATTAAACATTTTTGCTGAACTTCTTTACCTCGTGTAACAATTATGTTCTTTGTCTAAGAACTTAGGTTTTTGTTTTGGATTTAGTAGAATAATAAAACTCGTATGCCATTGTTCTTGGTAGCTACATAATTATCCCGTCTCATCAAATTATGCTCAAGTCCGCTGATACTTGTCTTTACTAGAGGGCATTGATGAAAGGTTCTCCAAGAGGAAGCAAGTGTATGCAGCGAAGAACCGACCACTTTTACCGTCTCTATAATCATCTCGGCATAATAATCGCCGGACAAAATATCGCATTGAGAAAGATATCTCGACTTTTCCTAAGAAGACATTATACTTTTATATTTAAATAGCTGGGTTACCCGGCTTCGCTCAGGACAACATTCGAGATTGTTCTGGAATGTTCCACAATTTATTTATTTATAGCGGACCCGACAGACGTTGTCCTGCACACAACTATCGGGACAAACTAAAATTAAAGTAGAATAATATTGAATATTCGATACTGCGATGGTAGCGCAGTCTGCCGGATCAAATGTAAAACATTCCAAAATCAACAACTCCTTAGAAATAAAAAAAATTAATTAAAAGAACATTTTCCAGTGGACCAAATTGTGAATCTAAACCATTCTCGAATCCCCTTGAACCCACACTAAAAATTTCATCAAAATCGGTCCAGCCGTTTAGGAGGAGTTCAGTGACATACACACGGACAGAAGAAATATATAAGATTCTAACCTTTCTTCTCTCTTCTATCCACATAATTGTTGATTACATAGAAAAAATAAGCTTCTGATATCAATCCTGAAAAGAAAGGTTTCTAGTAAGAAGACCATGGTTCGACTGAAGCTTGTTATAGATGATTTAAAAAACTGATAACTGATAGACCAGAATCAAAACCATGAGGAGATTATGGATGATGGCTTACTGAGATTATTAATTATTGACATTTATTATTCTGATTTTGAGCATTTCCTACTACACGTTGCGATCTACTCGTGGAATGTTTGTTTGGTTCTTTTACGGCTCGTTTTTCTTAAAACATCTGTTTTATTAATTACCCGTGCTTTGTTAATATTATATTACTTTCGTGAACGATATTTCACGCATTCATTAACCCATTTCACGCCTACATACAACTCAAATATAGGCTGTGTTGAAAGAATTATAAGCGTGAAAAATGTATGTCATTATTAACCTGTCTGAAAGGATCACCTCTCGCGGTCACGACCTGAACCAGGCCCACAACGCCCGGACACGTAACTTGTACCCAGTGCTGGGGGCTCACATTATCTGCAAGATCTCTGGTAGATCCTCCAACAAAGGCTGACGTTACTCCGGCTCTTTCAATTGCCGAGGCTCTCCGTGCTGTAATCTTTCAATTACTAAATCCGTAATGAGAGGTGTTTGTTTTGTGGAATTATTGTCTTCGAGATGGCCAGGACGGTTGTTAAAGATTTCATGGTCGTTTTGCAAGTGGACTTCAGGCGAAATTGTGACCTGTGGGCTGACCAACGGGAATGATATTATGTCTTGAGATCTGTAGAACAATGCTTTTTGTTTGTCGCTTTTGGAGAGACTAGTAAATTAATTCTACAGGATGATCCGACATGAGGGAATTAAAAACTTTTGTAAATTTAAAAAAATTTAAGACCATCGCAAATACACAGACAAAACAAATAATTTACCCTTGCTGAACTTCAAATGAGGTCATCGATAGTTCAGAGGTTTTTTTTTTTAATAGTTTAGGGTTGCTATCACGCTAAAGATAAAGTACGGGTATCGCCGCCCAGGGAACCATTTATTGGATAACCGACACCTCTGCCACAGTGGTGCGCTAAGTTTTGTGGTTTAGCAAGGGTGCCCGGGTTCACCAGCTGTGTGGCAATCTGGATGGGAACCCATCGTTTTGCACCGCAGCGGGAAGGATGGATTCATACGTCCTTCACCTCTAGATTGCCCACCCTCATACCCTTTCCTTCCCAGAACGTCCTTTTCTTCTTTTCCTTAAAGAGACCCTCCACAAAGCAGCCCAAATATGACATAACCCCTGAGGGAAACTATTTTCCACATGGGCCCTCCTGTGTGAAAGTAAAAAAAAATATATTTTTATTCATTTCTACTTGCTAAAGAATTGAACCTTAGATTATAGACGTAGAGAGCCATTTATATTCTCTTCGGGAATAATTAGTCAAGATCAGTCTTCAGTTAAATTATTTGAAGACTTTCCATTGTTAGCCTGTAAACCATCAACACTTCACTGATGCGAATTTGAAACATCGATCAATCGCAAATACGCTGGCGGGACGGCGGGAGTGTGAATGACACCCACTTTCCCAGGATGAGAAATTTATTTACCTTCTCCAGCACCCAACAGCCAGACACTAGGTATGAATAAGTATGCGTGCGATGTGCGGGTGGAAATGAATGATTCAATTTAGTCGTTGTCATCCATGGCCTCCTAAATTTGGGTATATTAACGGCTCAGCTCAGGCATCAGGCTTATTATGTCAGAAAGTCAGAAAATTTCCGCTTTGCAATAAAATCCAATTTAATGGAATTTTTCTGAATTTGTCCGAAAACTAAAAATAGTTTTAGATCGATATAAACTTTAAATCGTTTTTTATTGTCAGAAATAAACAGGTGGTTTTAGAAATATTAAATTTTTTTGTGTAAACATAAAAAACATTTATAACTCACATTACATTTTTTCTAACTACAATTATTGATAATGCAAAAAAAAACACCAGTATCAGGCAAGTATTGTAAACATTATAGTCACCTCACCTTTCGCTCGTTTCATAAAAAAATAATGAATAAAAAAATTCACGAAGTTTCACAATTTTTCTTAAATTGCGGGCGGAAATTTCGATTTTATAAGAGTGTATATTTTAATATTTCTGTGGTTAACTCATAAAGCGTGGTTTTTTCTCTTTCTCGCACCGTTTAGATCATATTTCTCACCATGACAGTAAGGGAGATGCAAATATTTCTATAAGACCTCTGTGAACTGTTCCCAAAAGCGAACAAATTAGCCTAAGAGCTTAAGATTTATTTATTTTATTTATTGTAAAATACAGTGTTTCCAATAACATTTCATAAATTCTGCTTACACGAACTTTTCTATAGGTCTTAAATATTATCTATTCAATACGTTCTATATTTTAACAATTAAAAAAAAGCTTCTTTAGTTAGTTGCTCGTAGTTCTATATTTTCCCTTCATGAATTCGTTACTAGATACGGAAAGTTTTTGTAACTGACCATTGATTTATTTTATTTTGATCAAATTGGTACATTGCTTGATAAGTGCTTAAAGGTATATATTTACAACATGTATAATGTATATATATTTACAACATGCTTGTAAGTGTATGTTTACAACAACACATCAGAGTAAACAGATTCGGAGATACATGTCTCTGAAGATTGGAACATTTTTTCGCCTAAAAGAACATTTTTTTGCCTAAAAGTGCTTTCTCAATATGAAATAGTTTCTATATTCAATCATATTCCTCCGGGGTATTTGCAAATAATACTGTTCCGAGAAAAAATATCTTCAAATCCGTTATGATTATTTATTCATGCAAAAGGAGTAGATATCCTTTCAAACATTTCACTCAAATCATTTACCATCCTCAATAAATACATTCGACATCGTTGAAAAGTTTGCATATATTCTAAAACTCGCACACATTACATTGTTGAAATTCCCGGGAAAATATTTGCCCTCTCGCGAAGGTTCTGTACGTAGAATAAATAAGAACGTAAGAAATGCGACGTGGGCGTGTTTCATCCAAAAGTCTGGCCATTCCTTGCTTAAATTTCTGTAAGATAAATTCGTTTCATCATCATTATCGTCATCAATTTTCCCGTCCCGAACCCGCATTAAAGTATTCATTTACAAGCTATTGAAAGAATACAAAATAAATTCTTAAGTTTTCAAAAATTTTATATGGGTATTCCAGCAATTATGTTAAACTACAGCACTCTTATAAATGTTATAAATATGCTTAATTTGTTAGGCAGAACGATTTTCACTGACTTGGTATTTCTATATAAAATATTAAATGAAGTGGTTGATAGTTCAGAATTGCTTGCTTTGATAAGCTTTAAGATTCCACTACGTAATACTAGACAGTCGGTTTTTATTTCAGTGCAGAAATTCTGGGACTATAAAATACCACTATGCATTCCTTTTTACCTGGAATTCTAATGGAGTGAAATAATTATACCAACCTGAGTGGACTTCTTCAATTTATCACTAAACAAATACAAAATGTTGTTACTGAAGCAGTTCAGTTATACACAATAAATATTTTATATTTTTTATCATCCACCTGTAAAATCCTCTAAAAGGGAGTTAATAAATAAATAATGAAATTTTCATTTCGATCAATCTAAGTCAGTGGCGACCAAGGTTTCCATTCAATTCTAAATGGAAGGCATTTCTAGTATGTATTATCTACTCAGTGGTTCTGTAGAATATGTTCCACCGCCTTCTTTGAATCCAGTCGATAAAGTTTTATTTTTCTTACTGCCCAACATTCTTCGCGTTCCAAATCTTCGCTATAGATGACATCTCCTTTAGTCTTTGCTATGTTGGAATCTCTTTCTGCAAATATATTTTCTCCCCTTTTCGTATCTCTCTTATGGTTTTTATTATCGTCTGTATCTATTTTATGAAGAAGACCATAACACGAAATAGTTACAATCAATCTTTAAAAAGGTTTGAATCGTTAAATTAACTCGTAGGATGTTCATAATAAAAATGCACATCTAAAAAAGATATATACTCGTATGTATTGAGTATGTAACATAATATTCTATTCCATAATTAAATACATATACTTTTTAATAATGTTTATCTGAAGAGTATTCTGAAATTTGATTTCATTTTGTGACTGGTTTTTGGCTCATCACATTTCATTTTCTATTACTGAAATTTATTCCACAATGTGTTATAAAAATCTGGTGTCGCCTTCATGTTATTTGAAGCTGATAATATCGCATGAAAATAAGATAATACCAGCTTATTATTTTGGAAAAGTTGATATTGTGCTAGGAACGGACACTTTGGGACCAATTCCAACATCACAATTTTAAAACTATTCTTCTAGGTGTAAGATTGACACTCAACCAAACCGCTTTGGATGAAGAACTGCTGAACCGAATTGAACTGCTTTTGTCATGTGCAAATTGTTTTGTTTTCTCTTTTCTAATAATTTGTATTTTCTTTTGTTGCAGGTAAGCATCTTTTCGTTAACGAGTGAATAGTTATCTAAGTTCCAAAACGATGTAAGCAACCTTTTCTATTATAACGAAATCAACTAATTAGTGTTTTTAATTACAGACAGCTATAATATTATGCATTTCGCAAGGGAGCCTTGAACCAGTTCTCTCGCAAACAACTCACTCAGCGTTCAATTCTGTACGCTAACTTTTAATTGTAATTTGAGACAAATGACAAATAAGTGCTTTATTTCAATTCGGACAGCCGTAATGTGTTTGTGACTGGTGAACCATCAAAGGACAACTGCAAAGGCATCTTGGCTCGTCTTTTGAACCAACCCGAAATGAACGCATTACAAATCGATTTGGATTGTTATTTTTAGTTTAGTTTTTAGATACACTGTCAGTTTTTAGCGCGTTGACTTTGGGTTCACCTTTTGCAACTGCCAGACGGGTCATGCTTTTTGATTGATCGATGCTAGTAGCTTAACCAATTTGTCAGACACGTTGGCTATTTGTAAAGGGTTTAAGTTTTTGCGTCGTTATTAATCAATTTATTTATTTATTAAGCTCTCAAATTGAAATGTGTTGTATGGTTGCTAATATATTAGCTTTTTATTGCACTGCCTGATTTGCCTGCATACTCAATCTATGGTGAGCTATTAGGACGTAAAATATACATTTTTATTTACTCTTTTTTGTTCTTGGTGATTGTAGTTTGTAATATCGGCTCTCGGAGTTCTATGGAATTATAAAATAGTTTATTTAGCTAACTATATAAATATTAAAAATACTCATTTCGGTGGTTTGTCTCTGTGTGTGTAATTCCGGTTCAATGAACCTAGAACCGAAATTTTCTTTGATCTTCAAAATTGGAACTGATTGGGGGAATGATTCAGGGAAAGTAGATCTTAGTAGGAAAGTAGACCTTCCATTAAAAGCATTTGCTTGTGGACGGGAGTGATAATTTAATAATCATCAATATATTAATACGTGAAGCCAAAACTTTGTACCCCTTTTTACGAAAATTGCGCGAACGGAGGAGTATGAAATTTTGCACACTTATAGTTTATGTAAAGGAGGAGTGCAGAATGCTAATATTTTTTAAAAATTATGCATAAAAATAGATTAAATCAATAACAAAAACATTACACACACTACCATGTATTTGACACACACACTCGCGTCTTTACTCTATTGTTTATTGTTAAAGTCTATGGTCAAATTGAGAATAGATTAATATTGTTTGTCTTTAATATTATTTGTCTATGAATGTCAAACATAAAAAAATACATTACAATTATGGTCGAATTTCGACCATTGGGCGACAACTAGTAATAATAATTTCTGATCAGTAGGATTTATCGGTCCAGTTAGGAGTTCTATTGAGCCGAACCCTCTGATATGAAAATATCTGGAGTCGGTGAAGTATTTTCCCATATGGTCTCTGGTAGGTTGACGTGTTGTTCTTGTATAGTTTTGAATTTATTATACTTATACAATGCAATTACATCGCGTGGATTGACTAGATGATCATTTGTGGAAAAGTGTGTGGAAGGGTTAAGCTTTTTCCTGTGGGGAAGATTTAACCCGGACAAAAATTAAGTCTAGAGAACAAGTAAAAATACATGTAGGATTACGAAAGATTTTTTAAATATTTATATTGAGGGATCAGTAGGATTTATCGATACAGTTTTATCGAGCCGAACCCTTTGATATGAAAATATCTGGAGTCGGTGAATTATTTTCCCTTTTGGTCTCTGGTAGGTTGACATGTTGTTCTTGTATTGTTTTGTATTTATTATACTTATATGGTGCAATTGCATAGCGTGGATTGACTAGATGATCATTTGTGGAAAAGTGTGTGGAAGGGTTAAGCTTTTTCGTGTGGGGAAGATTTAACCCGGGCATAAAAAAAGTAATACTTTTCCATTATCTTCAAATTTCCATTGTCATTAGTTCTAGAAGAACCTACCAGCTTGTATGTAAGCAATTTATATAATTAAATTGGCTTGTAATATTTTTTAAGAATTTTGCATTACGGTGCACGTTTACAAAAACCGCAATCCTGCAAAAAAGGGTGAATTGTTTAAAAAATAATCTAATCGATTCGAGAAGTTGAAGAATGGAAAATTGCAGAAATGAATATCTGGTTGAAAACCACTGCAGACTAACCACACTATTAACAGCACTCCAATTGATGAATGTGTACACTTGATGTAGTGTCATCGCATCATTCACACCATAGCTGCTGCATCTCTAATCAGTATAACCTTGGCTGTGCCAGACGGCTAGGAGCGACCCTCCAGTGTATTCACTAATGTCAGTACGATCATCTTCTGCACTATGAGAATTAGAATTAATATGCCCGATCGTTCACACTTCACTATCGGCGCTGCATCTCTTATCAGTATGACCTTGTGCGGGTTAGACGGTCTGGCCGGCTTTGTTCGTTGATAGCATAATGGGAAGCCGAATTTCGTCTGCGGTCGGCATTTAAAAATGAACGAGTGTCACTTTGTGTACATCGGCAATGATTTATTCTCACACCCAGTTGTATCAGTTAATATAGTATTATCATACATAATAACTAATAATAATAATAATAGCATAAACATATTACATATCTTGGTTTTGTTGTACTCTAATGAGTACCAAATCAGGCACTTGTTCCGTTTTGCTAGTGTCCAACTTGCCTGATAATGATCACTCTCTATGAAGGCTCTCCGAAAAGTTCTCTCAAGAAGTAAAAGGAATCGCTACACGGCTTTAGTCAAATAATATAAGGGCGATCACGTTATTTGTAATGCGCAAACCGGTTTCGACACAATCGTGCCTTCGTCAGGATTGAAATAAAATATACATCGCCGCTACTGAAGATATTGTGTCTGTCGATCAAAATATTCGTTGCTGTATGCACCTGCTGCACGGTGCAATTAGTTCATATTTTCATCGCCTGCATATTTAAGTTTGTAAACAGTTCATTTTTGCAATTGAACGAACGGGGAACTCTAGAGTAATTTCTAGATTTGCTGTAAATTGTCCCAACTACCAATACAAGACTAGTAAAGTGTCAAAGATAAAATAGCGATTGAACCTAATCCCCGATGTGGAGCTTTTGCGGAAAGCGCACGTAGCGGAGAGGATCCGACATGTCTAGCTGACCAGCCAACAACCACCAGCCACCATTATCTGTAAATCCTTAGCCGGGTGGACTCGGACAGGGTCCCGGAGTCATGTCACGTCACTCGCGAAGCCCGGGATCTGCATAGCTGCCACTCGGATCATGTGATGAATCTCGCTCGAGAAGTTTACTTGCTCAATGCTCCGAGCGGCGGAGAGCTCTGCAAACGCACAAACACCTGAATAATACAACACCCCTCAATGGTAATGCAAAATTGCAAAGCGTCAGTTATAGTCCTGTCGGTGAGACCTCTGTGAACCGCTGTCTCTGTTACATTCGCCGTTTACGAGGAAGAAGGAGATAAAACAATAGTAACTAGCAGCAGCTGTATGCCTCAATGTCAGCCTTGCCATATCACAATCAAAAACTACTCGTGAGAATCATTTCATTGCATTAGCCGTAGTCGTGATTTTAGGTTTGGCATTATCTTAAAAGTCAAGTCCTTAATGTCTAGTTCCTGTTGTCTGATGTAAATGAAATGCTCCACTCATAATAATATCTTGTCTTGCGTGACTAGACAACAAAAGTTAAAACTTACGCAGCATCCCTGATTGAGCGAACCATGCGAACATCGCGAACTGACCGCCCCGGCCAGGAGCCCAGACTCGCCGGTGGTATTGGTACATTGGTAGATACATTATGTTCCTGTCATTGAGAGCTGCGTTGTAAGCTCTCTTTCTACTACACGCTTCGTTTAAGAGAAAGAGGGAGATGTTTAAATGGATCTATCAGCAGTCTGCCTGTATGCTGATGTGAACGAGAGTTTCGTTGCACTGCATGTTTAATGCTGCATCGACGTCTGTGTGGAGAATTAATTAAGTCTACTGTGTTCTGCACACGAGAGATAAATGCCTAATCTCCATTTTCTATATCGTGAGAAAATGTAGGGCGTAGAACTACACGTAAGAATTATTATCGAAGATTGGCTACTCGGGCATGCATTATGGCGCCGATTATGGAACAGTAAAATACCCAGATTGTTCCTGGAATTTTTCGATGAATACTGAGAAGCCATTTAGTCTGGCAGACATGTGATTTTTGGTTTCAAGGGCGCTTTCCTTCATTGTCTATCATGTCGCTGGTTTGCATCCGTAAATAATTATCTGACCCAAATAGTATTTTGAATTAGATCTGTTCAGATATTTTCACACGATTTGATCATGACCAGTCACGATAGAAGATATCGACATGATCGGCTGGTTTCTGGATTTATACAACTGTGATATATTATATGTATTGATAATATTGGGGAGTAGAAGCAGCGTTGTTTTGTTATCATATTAATAGAGCATTCACTAATCTGATTTTATCCTACATGCATTTATAATGAAATATACTCGTCATTGTTTATAAAAATACTAAGATACGAGTGCCCGATCAGAGAAGTAAATGACAACTTAATTTTAAAATTCCAACCACCATTTCGCGCTAAGTTATTGTTATTAATGAATAAATGATTTTCTTTTCTTCGATAATCGCAAATTCACTTCGTTTTTGCTTTTATTGACTTTCTCTCTACGCTGATGGCAGTGTTTTTCTTTGAACTTGACTCCCCCGATGAATTTGGCTTCACCCTTCAACACATCTAGAATGATCCTCGTGCTGTGTACAGAATGTAAATGCAATCTACATCCGTCCGTGCAACAATTACTTGGGCCAACACTAACAATTCTTGTTGGTCTGTTCGGTGTTCATCTATTAGGGTAGGAATTCCAGTAGGGCCGTCCCACTAACGCCCGTGCCTCCCCCGGCGTCATGACCGAGCCTGAGGAATGTTTGCGCGAGTCCGGTTCCCTTCCGTTCTGCCTCCGGTGATCCGAGGCTCACTTCATTCCCCAGGGTCTTTGGGAGTATCTCCCCTCTTTTCCACAAACACTTCTACAGGGGTATTCTTGGGAAACCGGCTAAGGGACGCGGGTGTTTGGGCACGTTGCGGCCAGGCCACTTGCCCGCTTATTCTCGCCGGGACTGCCCCGCGATAGTGGGACAAACTGCCCTCGATATCTTTCTTTTTATATATTTTCTTTGGTTTTAATCTTACTTACACATGTAAATATTTTGTTTTTATTTCACTGTAACTAGATGCTGAACTAACAGGCGAACACATCTATGATGCGTCTTAATCTTGTTAATTACTGCAAATGTAAGTATGCATCCATTTTCCTTCTTACTAACAATCATGCATGCAGGGACATTGGAGGGTCTAGATTCGTTTAAAAATAAATGTAGCTTCCTTTTTACAAAAAAAATTAGAGTCCTGACGTGTGCGGCTAAGGAGGTTAAACAATCAGTTTCCTCACACAGCCGTTGGGAAAGTGGTGGGGTCCCCTCCAATGTTCATCTATTACCTCCTGCCACCCCCTGTAGCCTCCTGTTTCCTGCTCTCCCGTTCTGACTCCTCGCCCTGGTCTAGCTCTTCTTTATCCTGCGTTTCTTTGCAGTTTCGTTTGCATATGCGAAATAATGTTTGTTATTGTTTAGCTCTCCCCAAGCTAAATTATAAATCTTATGCATCTCTTGTAACCATTGTAATCTGACTATTCTATTGAAAAACCAACCGACTCTTGAAATTGAATTTTTATGTGCAAAATGCCTGTGAACATTTAAGTGATAGTTTCGCCTTATAAAATTCAATATTTTAGGGAATTTAAAATAAAAATTTATTACCCAATAATTAACTAGTAGGGTACTACCCAACTTCCCCTGAGATTTCAAAACTTTTTTTGAAATTCATAATACTCTTGTTTTAATCAACAGAAGTCGAGTATTGACATATTTTTAGAATTACTTTGGTTTGTATTATAAGCTCGTAGAAATGACGTTGCGATTTTTCCTTTATAATTAAGATACGGTATCTATATAGTATCTACCTATATCTGTGCACATTGACAGGAGAAGCACTGAATCCAGGCTAAGTGTGCAACCAGCAGTCCAGCAGACATATCTACCTGGTGCCAGTAGGCTGGATAATCGCCTGTTCACTGGGGCAAAGGGTAAAATACATGCATGCATTCCTAACCGCTCGGTTACTGGCGACTCTTCAATATTTCATTATTCAAATGTCCTGACATTGCGCCTTTGGCTTGTTTCAGAGTCTCAAATTTTTGCCTCTCGTTTTTCCACTCGCCATTTCGATCGCACTCTCGGCACGGAGCACCTCGTTTTGTGCTGTGCAGCATCTTTTATCTCCTTTGTTTCGGGCACGGGGATGAGACGGATGATGTAAGGCAGGTCGGTTCATGATCGTCGCAGTAGGTCTGTAAGCAACACCGCTGGCCTTGTAGTCGCCTTTTGCAAGCACTACTGTAAAGATCTGTCCCGAGAGGGATAGAAACTGCCCACAATATGATTGCGTGGAGTATCAATGGACCGTGTGATTTCTTGGCTCCATCTACGCTGCAAGGTAATTTTAGGTCAAGTGCCAAGTTACTTAGTTTAATATTGGCTGTTTTGAGACAGGGGTATAATATCGAAGCCAAACCCGTTACGGCACTAGGACTCCGCCTCTGTGTTCTGTACTCAGCTATAGGTGAAGTTTGGTGTCTACTATTGAGTATGGGTTAGATACACTACATGTCGAGTGGTAATCAAATTAAACGTGTAGTACCTGTGTATCGATTTCGACTACATCTCGTATGCCTGCCAACTGCAGCTATAATTGGGAGGAATGGATTCGATGAACATGGTCGCGGCTGGCCATTGAGAGGCTTATCTCGATTAGCTAAATACTAAATCTCCATTCGGCGTTGCTGGTCATGCTAATTCCGTGAATTAATTTATACCGTGATGCTATGAATCGATAAGCCTGGTAGCTACAGAATTATTAAGGTCCGATCAAGGATAAAGCCATTTTTGAGACATGCTACTACCAACCAGTCACCAATCGAATTTGGATTGCGTTTTCAAATTTGACTTTTGGAGTTTAGAATGATAAACCAAAAGTCCAATTAGTTTTTGTGAACTTTTTGCTAGCTAAAGGCTTTTCTAGATTATTTTATACCAGTTTTCTGCCCTAGACAGTTAGTCTACTAATCTAGCTATTTGTTTTAAAACCATCTTCGAGTCCTTTTTTACCGAATTCTCAGGCATGCTCCCCACGTCTAGTGTAAACAATATCCTTATCACAACAAAACATTCCCTTTCTGTTTGTATTTCCTCCGTTGATGTTTCAAGACCATTTTAAATACCGTTCTATTTCTGGATTCCTTTGAACTCTTCTCGTTTCTCTGTAGGTAACCTTTTACTAAATGCAATCTTCCTCCTACTTAATCAAAACTTAGGTATAAGTTTATTATCTAACTTTTTTCTTCTTTTAAACTAAAAATATGTACAACAATTACAATTCTATAATATTATACCGAAGTATGGTAATTTTTCTCGACAACCGCGTGTTAAGAATACAAATATGTTTCCATGGCCTAACTTGCCTTATCACTTCTGAGAGATAATTCAATGAACAACAGGCGTTCGGCAACTACTCATTGAGGCTAGCCGTCAAAATAGTAAAGTTACTCATAAAAAAAATCGTCGTTTCTTACTTTTTTCTTCTGAAGCCTTTATAATCGTTTGGTGGTGTGCGAGTGTCCCGCTTCACACGCACGCACACTACCACGAAGCACACATGACTCGTGCGTATGCGTTAGTTGTACACACCTTTTCTATTAAAACTAACACATCGGTAAAAAAATATATTCTAGATTTTACTGACATAAAATTAATAAAAGTCTTCTTTTGCACTTTTTTGTGCAGTGCCATTCAACTGTGTGCATTAATAATAAATTATTGACGTAAGCGTCCGCGACTACACTATGTATGTCACACACTCGCTGGGTCTATGTCAGACGCGCACATGTGTTGTACGCGAGCCAGAGAACTTTGACTCTTACGGCTCAGGCGATTAGTAGTATTCACGGGCGCTTTATGTGTGCGAGCGAAATAATACAAGCGGTAAGGTAGTGTTGGGCGGGAGCGCGTGTGCATTCTGCGCTTTATACGTTTGCGTGAATGGTTTTACTGTAGTGTGTGCCAGTTCAGGAGAGGCAAACATTTTTTAAGCTTTTTTTTAATTTATATTCTTTTATGAGATTGTTAACTAGGTATCTAACTCTGATGAAATCTTTATGTTTTACCAGCAGTTAAAAACCCGCTCCGCAGGTTTTTGCTGCTAGGCCCTGCGGGCGGCTTTTCGTTGGGTTTCGCCCAGTTAGTTATTCAAACAGGAACTGGTTTAAAAAATAGCCTGTTCATTGGATCCACCGTCATCGAGTGATAGTCACCGGTACAGAGTAACAGAGAGTGGCAATGACGTGATATGTAATATACAGCCGCACGATACAACTATTCGTACTGTCAACCTTTCCATATCCGGAGGGATAATCATACTTTTTAACAAATTCGTGGCAGTTATACCTAGGGGGTGCACGTTCCCGTCCGAATTGCTGATGAAAGTGGCGCCATCCTGTGACGAATTCTTGAATTCATAATTGAATTACAACGGTAGTTTTGTTTGGAATTCCACGTACATAGACGTTATTTGTGGCGCAACGCGTACGGCGTTGCGTCAACATGCACTCAAAACTGGGTTTTGAAATTCAACCACGCAGGTGCAAGGGTATTAATACTGTTTGATGATGATGATTGATGAATTCATTCATTCTTGTTCACTCCTGTCAAACATTTACCCCCTTAAAGATACGTAACTGATTACCAATTTTAATAATTTACTCTACATAAATGGTTTTTGGTTGACAGCCTCCGTGGTAGAGAGGTGAGGCTCTCGACTAGCAGGCCGAAGGTCTCTTGTCCAAATCCCGGCGTTCCCAAGTAGATTTTATTCGTTTGATTTGTTTGAATAACAATGTTATTTCATAATTTTATTATTTAAAAAAAAATAATATTCTATATAATTGCGGCACGTTTCAGGGTGGAAGAAACTCAGTATAGCTCTGGTGTTAGACTACCATTCAGAATTGAATTGTTGCTTGAAATGGCTTTGTGATTTGTGGCCATAACTGAATAGCCAGCCCCATCTTCGTCTTTCCCATCTCCTCACTACATTTAGCCTTGCAACATACCCCACTTGAGGATGGCATAGTCTCACTGAATACGAATGCTTGAGATATGCGATATTCACATAAAAATAATTCATCAGTTTATACGTTGTGTAAAATTTAGAACGTGTTTATAAGTGAGGACCTTATACCTTAGAGTTTACTTATTTAGAGTTACAATAGATTACGTAGATGTGTAAGTGGTTGGAATTGTTTTGATAAAAATCGTCGATAAATTCCGTTGCCTATTCCGGTTTTTTAATTCTAAATAAAGGATTTTATCAAGATTTCATAAAATAGGTAGAGCTTCTGAAGAGGCCAACGCATATAAATGATTGTTTTTACGATTTTAATGCGACATGAAAATGATTCACAAGAAAGTGATAACACGTCTCACCAAATTCTATTATTTTTATATTTATTATATACTGAAATATCATAAAAAGCTATCACATGTAAATAATTTTTTATGCTTGATCTTTTCCTTGTTATTAATCAAATTTAGATTTTCTTTACTGTAATTTACCATTTCCGTGTACTTCATAATTACAGTTTTATTAGGATCAATCTCATAGTGATTCATTTTTGAGGTTTGATGCCGTGTTGCGCTACCTCTTTTTTTAGCCAACGTTCGTATGATCACACACCTGCCCTGATGATGGATACTGTAACACTATACGAAAAATTGGCTAAAGAAGGGGCTAAGAAGTGCAACACGGCATTATACCCAAACATAAATCATTATAATACTTTTGGCCGTGAAATTCTAAATTCATATCAAAATAATTCTCGTTATGGTACTTTTCTGGGTCTTCTTCCTTTCCGTATTTTCGGTTAGATTTATTAGTATTATCTTATTCTTCAATTTTCTGGGTCTTCTTCCTTTCCGTATTTTCGGTTAGATTTATTAGTGTTATCTTATTCTTCAATGGTATAGTTTTGTTCTTCTTTTCAAATCAACTTTGTTTATTTTATGCTAAATATTCATTAAATTCAATTATTGACTGTCAAAATGACAAAACGTTAAATTAATTACAAAAATAAAATAAATATTTTGTCATTATGGTTCCGCACTCCTGCCATCACATCGTGCAGTGTAGGGGCAATGCATCTACACAAGGCTATCCGGCCCCACGGTATCAGCAGGCGAGCAGGTCGGGCGGCGAGGGGCGGGGTGGGGGGGCGCAGTTTAGGCCCGCAAGAGGCCCGCTGGGAGGGAGGGGCGGCGCGGCAGGGGGACCGGGGGGAGGCGCGGGGCCATCCCGCGCTATGCAGTCGCGGCCGTCCTCCACAGAGTGCCGCATGCACCGAGAGGGTCACCACCGATAAGACCACAGACACTAACCTCAATCCGATACTCTGTTTCCCGCCGGTGAATTGCCTGTGCCTCTAGTGCCTGTTACTCCCATCAACAACGGGCGTTGGTCCCTCGACACTAATCTTATTCTAAAACCACCAAATCAGTAATACAATCATTTCGTGTGTATGAATTGGACTGTCGTAAAAACGCGCCACAAATTTTATTATTGTGATTGACCGGTCGAGTGAACGCGGAATTCGAGCTTCTTCTAAAAAAGATTTGGAATTGTTCTGGATTCACCCATCGGTTAGTGGAGTGTGTAATGTTTAAATCTGTTTTATTGTCGAGTCGGATCGGCCTGAACGTCTTGTTTGTGATTGCGATGAAAGTATTAACCTAGAAATGGAACAGCTGACCTTGCCATCATCTGTCCGAGGAGTTTGTTGACGTCTTGTCTTGATTGCTTGCTTGTTGCCAGTGCGTGGCTGTTTTTATCCTAGCGCTTGCACCGTCTATTTCGGTTCCTCGTGCATACCAGATTCAGATTCTGTGGGCGTCCCGCGGTGGATTACTTTCGATTGGAAAGTTGTGATTTTAAACCCGGAATTCCGAGACCTTGACCCACTTCCTACGGACTTTTTTCTAATGACCGTTACGTTATGTGTGGACCTTTGAAATGTGTTTTGTTCAACGTTCGAGTTGATGCGTTTGAATTTTAATTTATTCTGAAAGTGCGGGAATGACATTGTTATTAATAATACTACTAAACTTATTCAACACTTTTATTTTCAGTGTTCTTAATAATGCTCTCATTATTTTGAAAATTAAAATTTCCATTCTCAATTTCTATGGACCCTTTTTAAAGATCTATTTTTAATTGAAAAAATTGTTTTCATCCAATTTTTTTGTGTTCAATTAATTTACTCTAAAAGTGCGGAAATGACATTTTATTAATAATAAATTTTCTAAGCTTATTGCTTTCATTGGTTGTCACTATAATTCGTGATGCTCCAAGTTTTTTTGAATAATTTATCTCTCGTTACACCTATTTTATGGTTTAGGATTTTTCTACGCAAATGATACATAATTAATCCAAGAAGTATACATAGTTTATAACGTTTTCGTTTAATGAAAATAATTCTACTAATTTAATTGAAACCA
This sequence comes from Glyphotaelius pellucidus, assembly GCA_936435175.1. Classification (NCBI taxonomy): domain Eukaryota; kingdom Metazoa; phylum Arthropoda; class Insecta; order Trichoptera; family Limnephilidae; genus Glyphotaelius; species Glyphotaelius pellucidus. The sequence goes on from OW386543.1 coordinate 41,303,606, forward strand.
CTGGCCTAAGACTGCATTAACATATAATGTTTATCTATTAAAATAAATATCACCAACTTTAAAGTGCAAAATACATTAACATTAACATTAAATTTGAAATCAAGAACTGAAGAATATTTGAATTATCAACATAGAGGAAAGGGAAACATTATAAACAATAATTTAAATTAATAAAAGTGCATTATTCTAAAAATTGACAGTTATAATTTAGTCACATAGATGACGCGTGAAACATTCTTGTATACATTGTATGGGTGCAGTTTTTTGCTCACAATACCTGGATGAATTGTCAGTCAACGCAATAGGTACAGTGCCCCACCTGGCCGTGTCTGGGATGCAATAGTTGCAGATCACGTTGCATTGCATTACTTGCCAGCAAGAGTTACTGCACACCAGATGCATCTGTGTCCCGTGTCGTGATCCCGATATCTGTTACTATTGTGGAAAAAACAAGTCATAAGTGATTTAATAATCTTTGTGCATTCTCTCCTTGGAATACCTTGTTTGAACCTATGTAAGTATCTTTTATTATTTTATTTATTACGAAAAAATCATCTGGCATTATTTTGTTATTTTATTTATTTATATGTTAGCTTTGCTGTCCTCCTTCGTATGCTAATAAGTTCTGTGTTTTGTAAAAAAAAATTGACAGATAAGTACACATTCCATAATCCATGATGTAAATTAATTTACGAGCTGAAGATTTTGTGTCAACCTACATGTTCAAAATTCATGTTGCTAGAGCTCACTTTTCGAGAGCTTTGAATGAGGGTTTTATAACACTTAACATAGATGCACAGATTTCTTTTCTACTAGAAAAAATGCTATTTATAAATGTGACCTACAAATTTTCCTCTTCATGATCGATATAAAATGTGTTAAGTCTCTTTATTTTATTTAGAACGCTTACTTTCTATGGGAATATTTTGATACAACGGTAATTCATACAGTCGAGGGCACCCACCACTTTCCCGAACCGTTTTAAGGACCAGATTGGTCCCTCTATCGGTTCTCACATCAAGACTCTACATTTATTTTTAAAACGAAGCTAAGTACTATGAAATGATTCTAAAAGCCCCCGACTGTCCCTACACGGCACAACATACGGTAATTCATACAGTCAAACTGTGGTAATAAGTTCAACTTACACAAAATTGTAATGTGTCGTCTCAATCATCAGTCACATTGAAACCCTCATAAGTCGCCATCACGCAAACACCCATAAAGCGTTCAATTCGGTTTAATTCTCATTGCCCGGGCGATCACTTACTGCCCGCATGCATGCGACCAGATCAAAAACGTGCTTTACGGCTGCATAAATGCATAATATGTCATCGGTTAAACCACGTCATTCATTCCAACAATAAAGATAACTTTAACAGGCAACCACATACCAGCCAAGGATGAATTTATTAATGAAAGCCCTAGATCTAGTATGTCTACAATGAAATAACTTTTAATAGAGCCAGATGCAATTTCGAAAACTCGTCTTTATACAATGCAGAATCTTGAAATGCAATTCTCCATCCAGATCTGCTTTCAATCACCCCTTTTTTATATGGAAGCAGTGATCGACTGATCTACATACTTGTACCTTGTTCAATCTTCTCACATTTGCTTCTTGGTGCGTTGCATTGTGTTGTCATCGTATGCGAATCGAACAATGGCTCTCTCCCGAGTAAGTCATTTTGAATTATAGGCAGGCACTGCCATTCATTCATCAGGCATCAGCCATCAAACAAGGCTGACATTTAGAAATAGTGGTCCAACTATAAACGGACTGAATCAATGGGATCATTATTTAGTGAAAGACTTGTCTACTTTCTTCTCGTGTTTATTAACATCCCATCAAATTGTTTAATTTGTTTTTTAGAATGAAAACCACAGCTTACCAATGGATCATTATTGTTTATAAGTAATAGACTTGCCTTTTATATTCTTAATTAATTCAAACTTTTTTTAAATTTCCAGTTTTTTTTTTAAAACAGTATTCGCAGTCCACACATAGTGACCTAATAGAAGCAGTTTCTAGAACCCATTAGTAGGTTACTGTCTACGTCACTGATGTGTGACAACGCTGACAAGCAACTGCAAGTATTGCCCTTCTATGACGCAACTACTTTTTTCATCATATACCTACTTCCTTCATTCACCCGTTTCACATTTCTGTAGAGAAAGCTTTTTTAATCAGTGTAAAACACGGAAAACACCGCCAACAACGAATGTGTTTTTAGAAAATATGTCAAGTTTCGGTTGATCTAGGTACGTGAGTGGCATATTTTACGAGTATTTTATAGTATCTGTATCAAGTTATTTTCTCAGTAGGTGCGGTTTCAAAAAATTGCACCTTCGGAAGTACGTTGTTAATTTATGATTGCATTTGGCTGAATCCCCTCTTCAACATTAAATTAAAATTGTGAAAGCTCTACGAAATATGCACAAAAATTTTACATTTCTTTACTAAACTGAAGATGGCCTATTGAGACTTCATCGAAAAAGTAGTAATAGTAAAATTATTAAAAATATCCGTAACCATTACATAAAAGATAGATAGTTCTTTTGCCGTTTTCATACACCACACATAAACGATTTTACAAGCAATCCATTGCCTACGAGTGGGGGAAGAGTGCAATTTATATAATTGCCTTCCATACGATATTAAAAAATACAGACGATATTCAAAGGTGCAAATATTTGAAAAAAATTATTCATTTTAAAACTAAATGAACAAAATAATTAAAGTAAGGTAATATGATGTATATATTTAAGTAATAACTAGCAGGCGGAATGCGGAGGCAAAAGGAAAATTCCAGAGCCGCTAATTATTAAAGGCAAAATAAACTATCGTTATTTGACCGGTCTAATTTGTTTTATGGAGCCAACAGACTTAGCTATAAAAGATAAAAGATCATTTGGTTTTGACCTATTTCAGCATATCGCTCGCCATATATTCCCAATGTTTTTGCCTCCGCATTCTGCCCCCTAGTAATAACCATTGTATTTTATTTTTCCTGTTTAGTACTAATTAATTAATATAATTTAGATAACTATTCTAGTTGAATAATTAATATTTAAAAAAAGACACACCGGGTGACTTTGCAAAAATAACGCTTTATATCATTCCGTGGAACATTTTGTAGTTCCTTTCTTAGTATTTTCACCCTGACTTCATACATAATCTATGAAGAAGAAGTTGTTCAATCAACTTGGCTACTGACTCGATCCCCTCTCGAATTGTTCCCCCGACCCCTTTCCTTTAGCAGGGCCACGGCCGTTGAGTTTACTTTCGTCTTTCGGTGCGGCCTGCATCTCACCGTGCCGTACGTGCATGTTACTAAACTTGTGCCTCTACACTGCATCAATAACTCGTTCGGTTCGTGGCACTTCACCAGCAAACTTCTTAATGTTCTCTCAAAATTGTTTCAAGCTCTCCCTTTTACTACTCGGTGTCTTTATTTTGGTTCTTTTCTTTTTACGCTGTTTGTTGTTCAAGTCCAAGTTGCGCTATGTAGGTGGCTCATCTCGTAACCCGTTTTTCCTCTCGTTGACTCGCTTTGCGCCTGCGTGAATTCGCATCGCGGCCGCGTCCGAATTTCGAAACCGGTGCATCGTGTTTGGATCATAAATGGTATCGAGATGGTTTTCCATTAACTTTTTTTTCTATTCTGAATTCTGGTGTCCTCTGGGGTCTGACCTCTGATTAAAATGAAAATAAATCTTGACCACAATAATTTAGGGCATCACTTCTTGTGACATAGAATAAAGAAATCCAATAAGTGTTCATTGAAGATTCGTTTAGATTAGGTGTACCATAACATTATTTCGTGTTCATTCTTCATTAGTTGTTATTTACTTCAAATTTGCAAAAGTTATTATAAACTAAGTCAATACCACTAATTTAAATGCATTTAAGGATGTTTGTGGTTGTTGCCAACAACTTGTTGGCGAGCACAAACATTTTTAATTCTTATCATATTAATTGTTAAAAGTATTTTAGGAGACCATTTTGTCAAATTAACTTTATTTAAGTTGTGTAGATACTAGAGTACACGAGGATTTAAATAAAATTGCTACCATTACTTCTAGTAGGTTTTGAATCTTTAGATTTAAAAATTATTAAGACGTTTTAAGACTTGCCAAATTATGAATGCAAGCCTACTAAGAGGCCTTCGACCGATAAAAACTTGTTTGTCCTAAAACATGCAATGTTATCTTGTTTGAAAATAATTGAGTACCAAAACACACATACAATGATGTAGAATCGCACATGAGTAATAAAAAGTAATCAGAAAAGGAAAAAAATAAAAAGAAATATATATCTCTAACTGGAAATGCATCACGATTGTGGTAAGTGCCATAGTGAAGCAGATTGACCGGAACGAGGTGATTGCTTGATTAGCCAAAGCGCGAACCACCGCGCTATCACTATCTGGGTCACCCACCTTTTTGGTTGCTTTGTCTCCTAGTGTGTTTATTCAGGCAATTGATAAGCACCTTGTTTATCTGGGCGCTGCAACTGATAACACTGGCTTTGCTTCTGTTATCGCTTCTTTCAGGTCACAAATGCACCATGCACCTTGTTTACTAGATGTAGATTAACAGTTTCCCAAACCTATTTCTTCTTTTCTTAGATTTTTGTGTTTGTTGCTTCTCCTCTTTCAAAAAAAATTGTATTGTTTTTTGAAGCTGTTTATTAGAACTAATAAATCATTGATTTGTGCGCTTTCTTTGATGATATGAATCATGTGATTCTTTTACACGGTGCATGATAATTCCTAATGATTTTTTGAAGTCCGTATTTATTCAGCGTTTTCTTGTTACACTCGCCGCCTTCTTATAACAATCTGGAGACTCAAGCACGGGAGTAGTTCATAGGTGTGGCACTTGCGATGATTCATGACTAATATAATATTAAGTAGTGTATCACAAATTGAAGAAGGCGGCGATATATAACTCGAAAAGATAGAAAAGGTATCAGTTGATCAAGATTTTCAGCATCACATTTCCCTCATCGCCCATTTACCGAGGATCTCTTCATCGTGTCGTCTCCAACTTTGGGAATCGATGATTTAGATAAAGGTTTACAACATAACTGTATCAAAGTATGTAATTATATTTCGCGTGGAATTCGGTTATCAGCGGTACCGATTATCTGCGTTGTTGCAGGTGTCACTTTCGATTATCCTTCACGGGCCTCGGGCTGATGACCTCCCCAGTGATTAGTTTATTTTCAAAGTCATCCAATGATGCATTGACTTTGTCGATATTACTGCATTGTTTGTTTAATTGAGCGCATTGTTTTTTTATCAGTCCCAATTAGGTTTGCAGACTGCAGACGTTCTTCGATCAATCATTGTTTAGAAAAAGACTATAATGCGGATCAATAATCATGATAACCTCTAGATGGATTAGAGTCCAGCCATTGTTCACTGTTAATAAAATCGAATTATTTTTAATGCTTTTTGCGAGAACTGGAAGATTTAACAAATAAAAGTATATTTGGACGGCATCCCCCGTGGTGTGGAGGTTAAGCTTCAGCAGTGGAGTGAATCGAAGGTTATGTTAGTTCTTTTGTTTAGTTCGATTCCAAAATGCTAAGGGCTAGTAAGTTCAAATTTAAAAAAAAAATGAAACAAAATCTTAACCAGTGTTTTAAGAATCAATCAGTAAAAAAAGTTTTTGATTTTTAAGGTTTTTTGTTATTTTAATGTACCTACACACATTACAATTACCATACCTAGGGAATAATTTACATAACTAATAATAAATAAAAACATTTACGTACAAATAAATACACGAAATTTAACAATGATATATGTCCAGCCATCTGCCCTGATGATGGACACTGTAACGCTGTCCGAAACTTGGCTAACCTTGGCTAAAGAAGAAGGTAGCGCAACACGGCATAACACCCCAAAAACAAATAACGAAAATATATGTTACAGTTCTTAATTTAAGAAATATTTCTGCGCTGCACAAACGTTAGTCGCAACTTCCCGACTCTTTTCTAAAAAAAATTAAGATAAAATCTCTAAGGCCAATGTTGAAAATGTCGAGACTCGAAGATATCATTTAGCAGCCCCATACCTCTTGTCATGCTATACTGGGCCAGCGCGTCCGTTCTGCCATCGTGGAATATATAGGCAGGTCGTGGTGTCGACCTGGCTGTAGTTGTTCGTTACGAACTATAAAATGTTCGGGGAGGTATGGACTGTCAACAAAATAATGAATATTTAAATGCTGTTACTGAAAGAGCCCCATTCCTTCCAGATTGAAGTCTTTGATAGCACATATCAGAGAGTAAAACCATGTGATTCACGAATCGTGGGGACTCAACATGCATTCTAAATATTCTTATAAAAGATACCTTACGAACTTTTTTGAATTTGGTCTGTGTTTTTGCTGGTATGCGCCCAAACAGCAGAAGCGTATTCCAGTTTTGATCATATGATGGAGTTGAACCATTACCATTTACTATTGCTTCGGGCTTGGAAAATTGTATAATTTTTCTTATAACAAATTCAAGAAGTTTATTACACCAAGCTGATTACTGCACTATAATATGATCTGAAAAGGTTGGTAAGTTTGGGATCAAATAAGATGTTTACCTACCTACCTGTGAGAGTCCTCCAATTCAATTTCCCAGAGACGAAACTATGGAATTCACGTTTGGGGAGTTTTTTTAGGGTGATAGAAGTAGGGGAAGGTGAGAGGAATGGTTTGAAAATATTAGGCTATTCAGATCAGATTGCTAACATAGCTGGAGCCATTTTGAGCAACTTTTCGTTTCTGAATGATGTTCTTCGTCCAAGGCTGTATTGATAGTATATTCTTCTCTGACTTACGTTTGCATTACAAGACCCCTCTCCTTGTTACACTTTTATTATCATTTTATAGCCCACTCTTCGTTATATAAATATATTCCACCCCTAGTAGAATCTCCTCGAAATTTCGGCTGCAACGATATCGATTTTAGCCCATCCCCTGGAATGGTGGATTTATGAGGCATGCTGTGTTGTGAGTTTCGGTGGTGGGTGTACGGCGCTACCACACGACCCCCCAAGGTCACCCGCCCCCTCCCTCGCCCTTAGCCGCCCCCTACGTTCATCTCGCTCGCGACCTTTCGTGGGAGATTTACCCTTTCCCCCGAAATCTTCCACGGCAACACTTTTGCTTTAATATCTTACGATCTTCTCGCAGATTTTACTAACTTGTCTCGCTCATTCTTTACATACTGGTTCTTAGATACCTGCTTGTGTTCACCTTATTCTTTAGGTCTCGTCTGATTGTGCTAAATGTTTAGATGAAGATAAAACTTTATCAAATTGTTAATCCTCGTTCATAGATATATTATAGATATATACGGTATTTGTAAAGATAAAGGTAATATTATAAATTAAAGAGAGAGTAACTGGTAGGTACTTACAACATATTATAATAAGAGTAATGCGGTATAGTTTAAAGATAAATAATAAAATTGTTTGTTCATGTACGTAGGAAAACCAATTTGGACGTATTTATTTTTTATTTTTACCTCTATTTTTTAATAATTTTTCAGGTTCTCTATAAAATAGTTGTACACTAAAATATTACGGAGAGGATTACAAAATTTAAAAAATAAACAGTGCATGGGGGCAGTTTTACTGTCTTGTTACGTATTTCAAAAGATAGTTAGATACTGAACTTTCTGTGTTAGATACTGAACTTTCTGTAGGTGACATTGAAAATCTCAATGCAGAATCGTTAAGCAGTTGAGTTGCTCTGTTAAATGGCGCATTCTGATACGCAGAAGTTCTCGCTTTCGGAGCATAAAAAAGTGCGTGGGATCTCCTACGAGTATATGCGTTAGGGACATACAAGTTAATCTCTTTCAACATAGGCGGATTTAGCATAATACCGGATATTAGCTTAAAAAAATGTTCACCTAAAAATATTTTTCGGCGGGCTTCTGTGGTGGGTACAGGAATGGGTAGTATGTACTTATATTCCCTCGTATACAGGTAACGCATAAACATTTTTTGTACTCTTTATTATCTATATTATTATATTTGGTATCCATTCCTTCCCAGAACTTCTTCTCTTTCCCTAAAAAGACTCCACATAGCATCTTCAAAGATTTCAAATGCCCCGAGGAAAATTGTTATTCTGAGGGCTTCCTCCTGTGTAAAAAAATAATCATCAGTGTTCAAATATCTAATTAGGTCTTTCTTTTAATTAATAATAATTTATCTTTCGATTAACCCCAGGTTCATCATTAAGTATCTAAGCATTATCTTGTTTTTAGACTAGAGTAATGCTCTTGTTATTATTTTCTCTTTAAACGCTTATGCTCGTCTGGTATGTGTATATTTCTGTACAATAATATAATGCATTTTGTATGCAAAATGATAAATAATACGCCTGGCTAATTATTTGAATGCTAATTTTGCATAATAGACTAATGAGAATATCGCGACAGGTTCGCAATGTATTGTTTATGGCGGTCATTATTGTTAAATGAATGCATTCAACCTACAGATGACATCTAACTCAACAATCGTCTTGTGTTAAACATGTTGTTGAAACATTTTCGCTATTAGCTCGCTAAATGCGAAATCTCTTTGACCGAACCTAACGACTGTTTGAGTGCGTATAAACTAGTCTCAGCGAAAGCTCGCATCGTCATCTACGTTCATCCTCTTCCTTCTCACGCGTCTTGTTTGGAAACGTAAAATATCAAAGAATACAATACAAGTTTTCGAATTTCAAACACTTTATTTTTATTATTATTTTTTATTTTAACTTTTGTGAGTAAAACCTCAAATTGTAATATTTAATTAAATGAAGACACTATGAGCGAAAAATGAAGCTCAATCGAAAAACTGGAAACAGAAAAATCAGAAAAAGATAGGGCCACCTCTGGGACCCGAACCCAGGACCTCTCTCCTTACGGGCGAGCGCGCTGCCCACTGCGCCAAGGTGTCGATATCAAATTCGGTCACTTTTAAATGTATCATACTTCGACTAAGAATCACCATATTATCTTCATTTGTCCCAGAGGTGCCAATATCTTTTTCTGATTTTTCTGTTTCCTGTTTTTCGATTGAGTTTCGCTCGTGGTGTCTTCATTTAATTAAACTTTATTTTTATGTTTCGTGGCACTATCCTGTCTAAACCAAAAGAATGGATGATATTGTAGTGTGTAATTAAATTACTACTACAAGGTAACTCTAAAATCAGCTTTGTTAGGAAATTGAATTATAAGATAGTAATCTATCTAATAAATCGGTTGTTGTATATTTATTTTGATAAGTATGATTAAATCTTAGATTTGTGTGTTGGAAACCTTAAAACCTTTATTTGGGAAGTGAGAAAATGACTTATCATTTTTTAATGTATTTATTTACAAAATGGATTGACTTACCTAGTTGTTACAAATACAAAAAATGCCACAAACGCAACTTAAGCAATTTCACAAATTTTAGTGCTACAAATAGCTTTTTTTACATTAACTCCACCCAGGAGGCCCTGAGGAACATAATTTCCCCCAGGGCTTATGTCATCTTCGTGTGGAGGTTTTTTTCGAGGAGAGGAAGGAGTGAACATGGGTCTTGAAGAGACCCATGTTGTAGGAGGGAGGAAACACAGAGGCCGGCAAATCGTTCCACAGCCGAGCTGTTGAACTCAAAAACGAGTCGTAGAAACGACCCGTTATCATGTGTTTCCCGACTGTGCACCGGTATCAGGGATATGGTAGATCAATGATGGTAGTTCCTCGGAGCATCTTACATTGTAATACCGTAGAACAAGGACAGCTAGGTTAGTTGCTTAATTGAACCATGGAAAAATACTTGTGGTAAGTAAAGTTACCCATCACAGAATTAAACGATTCCGTCTTTTGGAGATACCTACAAAAATCATATTCAAATAACTTGACGATTCCAATGTTTTACGACTTTTCTGTTTGTGGCATTCATAGGCGAGGAAATGAAGCTACGCTTTTAGTGCATAACTCAAAAACGCTGATTTTGAATTTTCATGATGCTTTGAGATTTTCACTGCCAAAACACATTCACATCTGCCCCGATGATGGACACTACCGCTGTCCGAAACGTTGGCTAAATAACGAGAAAGCGTATCACGTAATAATAACTCAATTATTCACCATAACAAAGGAAGGCTATTTATTCACTAAACGGTTTTCTAATTAGATAAGTCGTAGTTTTATTACTAGCTAGAAAGCAGGCAACTCCACGCGATGTCATATACTATCAAGTGCAATAAACTGATTATGCACGTAATTGCTTATTGACCAACTGATATGAATACTATCACCTTCAAAACGACCTACATTAACATTATTCTTCGTGAGGAATAAGATTATTTTCTTGTTATTATCTTTTGTTTGGTATTAAATTATTCAGAGTGATGTAATGTAGGGTGGGATGAAATTAATGGCGAACGTTATAAATTCATCTCCGTACGACCGTTGACAGGATGGTGTGGTTATTATTTAATCGTAAACACAAACTTTTCAAAAGTGGCTGCTATTGTTGTTTTATAATCGACAAACATTTTCAACCTGAAATACTCTGGTGAAATTATTCGGCTGCGCCAAAGCTCATCGTAATCGTTTTCAGGTCCAGTCACTACAGATAAACCGATATAGTGTCTTGTTAGCGTGTTTTTTTTTACATTATCTTCACACCGGAGGCCCCGAAGAAAAAAAAAATCCTTCAGGGCCTATGTCATCTTTGGGAATGCTATGTGGAGGGTCTTTTTTTAGGGAAAGGAAATAGGATTTCATTTGCTGTTTGCGGCCAAAAGGTCTTACGTAAATAATTGGCGACATCAGTTTTCTAACTTTTTCTAACTCAAATTGCTGATAACGAAAAAAACACTATTTTTTTTATTTATTATGAAACTGTATTATAAACGTAACCGTCAACTCTTTTTTTATCGTTTCATATAAAAATAATAAATAAAATTTCCCAAAGTTTAATTATTTTTTTCAAATTGCGGTCGGAAACTTTGGTTTCGTAAAAGTGTACATTTTAATTATTTCGTGATTTGATCTTCTAGATTTGAATATAAAGCGTGGTATTTACTTTCTTACACCGTTTCATCATACTTGATCTATATGAGTTGTTCCGAAAGCCGATCAAATTAGCCTGAGGGGTTAAAATAACTAAAATAAAAATTTTGTTTTAAATTTTTCAATAAATGTCCGCTTTTATTTACCACACCAAATCGCTGCTAAATGATATCGGAGTTTCACATTATGTGAAACAATTTTTTTGTGCTTTACTTTGTAATTAATAATTATCATTTTCATCAACAAAATTCACCAAACATTTTATTTTTGCATCAATAAATATTTTCCGCCAAGGCGTCGTCCACAGAGTGCTCCTAGATTAGACTCGTTATTTAATCATCAACAGACTCCATCTTGTCTTGTATTTTTAATTCAGGACAGTGACTCGATGATCGAGTGTATGTTATTAACGAACTGACCTTTGCATCTGTGTTGCAATATTTTCTATGCAAATGTACATAAGATCTCGAGCACTGCTATTGTTCGACATTGTACGTATAAGAATTTATTTCAAAGGTTAGCTGTGTTTATCTTTTGAACTTGGTAATTGATATTCATAATATTATTGCTCGATGTTTAAAACATCTCTATCGATATTTATTTAACATTTTGATCTTATTAGGGATTTAACCTAAGAATTATTTCTCATTTCATCTCATCTTCTGTTCTTGTCTGTTGGGGTGGGGTATTCATCACCTCGCGTCCATTCCTTTATAATAATAATAATATTTGGATGATTTATATAGCGCCGTTTTTGTAAAAAATCACCTCAAGGGCGCTGTACAAACTTACAATATATTTCTAAAATCTAGAAAAACTACAAACTAGACAAACAATTAAAAACAACTTATGGCTAAAAATTGCATCCACCGGTTCATACGAAAATATGTACAATGTCTTGACCTTGAACGCGATGCTTCCTAAAATGTATACGCTTGAAATTAACACTGTTTATTGTCTATTAAGAAATTTAGATAGAGTTCGCACGCAGAGGACATTAAATGTTGAACACTTGTTACATGTATTTAATCCTGAAATATATTTTAATATTAGTATATAATACATTCTTTAATGAGTGTACTTTGGAAATGGTCCAGGCTCCTTGCCTGGAGCCTGGACCTACCAAGGACGGAGGCCCAGCTTTTCCTCGCACAGTCTCTGACTTTGGACTTACTTTCCCCTAGTTGCCTGGGGCGGCCCACTGAACGTCTTTTCACTGGAGTTGCCCTTAGTTTTTTCAATCTTAGTTTATCTTCTGGCCTGAAGCCACGTCAATTGCTACTTTTCTATGAAGAGTAGGGTCTTTGGGCATTTTGCCTCTATTTTCCAGTTACTTTTTTCAAGGCACAACCGAGGAACTGGATAAGGGGCGCGGAAGCCCTGTCTCGTTAAGGTTTGACCGACCGCCACAAGCATTCTTGCTGGTACTGCTAGATGACGAGAGAGGGAACTCTTCAGACCGCAGAGCCATTTTTTTTTATCTAACCATGTTTGTCTCTTCTCCTTTCTTGTAGGTGCTTGCAGCATATGCAAGATACAATCCCCTGCGAGCTGTTGTCCTTCGTCTTGCTTTCTTTCTTCGTCGTCTTTCTTGTATTTTTTTCATCTTTCTATGCCCTTATGTATGTTTTACTAACACCATTATATTAAGTTTATTATTTAAACACTTGCATACTGCTTACTAACAATGTATGCAGGGACATTGGAAGGTCTAGATTCGTTCTAAACTAAATGTAGCTTCGTTCTTTAAAAAAAAAGAGGCCTTGTGAGAGAGCCTTGAAGGAGTAACCATCTGTTGCAACCAAGGCGGGTATGTGGTGGATAACCTCCAATTTTCTGTGAAGAGCGTAGAGCTGTATACATATATGATAAATGACGAAGGGTAGCGGGGGTTCGATGCTCGGATCTTCGAGATTCTTAATCAGTCCCATTTTGTAACTTCAACCACTCTTTTCAAAAATCTCATTTGAACTATTTCTGATATAAATTCCACCGATTTTCCCTTTATTTGTTTGGAATAAAGTTATTTAGTTATTTTATTTTTTATTTCTTTTATATAATCAATAATATTATTATTTTATGTATCAAAACAATAATATTATTGAACATATAAAAAGAATTATATAAATATATATATATATATATATATATATAAATAGTATATATTATTTAATAATAATAATAATGTAATTATTAAATGTACATTATCATTCGTAATGTACATTTAATAACATAAGTACATGTAGGATTACGAAAGATTTTTTAAATATTTATATTGAGGGATCAGTAGGATTTATCGGTCCAGTTAGGAGTTCTATCGAGCGGAACCATCTGATATGAAAATATCTGGAGTTGGTGAAGTATTTTCCCATATGGTCTCTGGTAGGTTGACGTGTTGTTCTTATACAGTTTTGTATTTGTTATACTTATACCATGTAATTACATCGCGTGGATTGACTAGATGATCGTTTGTGGAAAAGTGTGTGGAAGGGTTAGGTTTTTCCTGTGGGAAAGATTTAACCCGGACATAAAGTCTAGAGAACAAATAAAAGTAATATAAAAATAGTAATATATAAATAACAATTTTTTTTTTTTTCAATAATATTATCATTTGTACATTATAATATATAAATAATAATAATGTACAAATGATAATATTTTTGAAAAAAATAAAATAAATATTATAAAATAAATAAAAATTAAAACGGAGTTGTACAAAATAAATCTTGACAACAATAAATAAAAAAATATTATATTGTGTTTTAGTTTTCCATTACGGTTAGGTATTTTAAAAACCATCGGTAAATAATCTTTAATTTCTTCATTGCGTATATGTGCATTTTCCCTACGTACAGAACGGATGGCGACATCCGCTGCAGGCCGAAGTTTAGGCGATAATTTGATATCCGGTCTATGGTTTGGGATTTATCATAGTCAAATCGTCTGTAAAACAGTTAATTGGTTTCGACTGCCGAATTTGATTGTCCATTGCGTAACTTGCAAACACGTTAACGACGCAGGCATTAGGCACCAGACAATCTAGTCAACTCGGAAAATTTCCGCTTGTTAATGATCATTTCTTCTCACTCCACTAAATATCACTGGCGTCCGGTACGCGTTTTCCAAAACCTTTACCGATTCAGTCACGGTACTGACTGAAATGGGGTAGGGTTTGTTGTGCAAAATCACCTTACAAACCCTACACCAGCTCAGTCGCGGCCGCAACTGAAATGGGTTCGGTTTTGTAAGGTGATTTTGCACAACAAACCCTATACCGATTCAGTCGCCAAACTGACTGAATCGGTATATGTTTTGGAAATACGCGTCCGGTACTAGGGTGTCCTTGGTTCTCTTATCCACCATGGAAATTGGTGTGGGGGTCGCGATCCTCGGCAATGAGAAACTGACTCGGACTCGGAGCTTGTTTTCACGATAATAATATATAACATTACCAGACATATGTATGAGGCGTACCTGACTTATTTAAAGAAGTATAATCGACTATTGGTTGACGTAAACTTAAACATAAATATTGACAGACAAAGTCAATTGTTGTCAATACTCACACTTTATTTTAAATTCTTTTTTTTTTCAAATGATGCAAATTACAATAAAGTTCTATTTAACTGCTATTTAGCAGTTTGTCAATAAATTCTTTATAATAATCTATAAATTCTATATTAAAAAAATTATGATCGTTAATATTTATACATAAATATAAACTTATATTACATTATTATTTCAATCTAGACATTTAATATCATTACGGAGGTACTTTTACTGTATTTATTTTTATATCTGGGGAATGCAAGTCCATTGTTTGCAGTTAGTTTTTTGTGTTATGATCATGTATTTTGTTGTATTCAGAATGAAACTTGTATGTCGCAAATTAAGCCACAACGGCAATCGAGGTAACTTTAACCCTTCTGACCTCGGGTCTATCTGAAAACTTAAAACTGTTTTTGAATGGTGATGAAATAAGCTTTCAAATTTTACAATTCAAAATATAATATAATTTTTTTGATAACCGGACAACTCGAAATGAAACCAACTCAGAACCATCCCAGATAAGTCATTTAGATAAAAAATATATATAAAAAATTGGTTAAATAGCTAATGTTAGGTTAGGGTTATCGGCTAATTTAAAATTATTATTTTCATAGCTTTTAATGACTTTTCAAGGAGGTTTTGAGTTGACTTTATTCTCAGTTAACACGGAACGATTTTTTTTTAACGCAAATGTAAAAAAGTTTTATAAATGACTCACCTTACGTTTTATTATACAAATGTGTTATATCGCCAACTCACTTTTTGTTGTTTAACGTAAAAATAATTTTTTTTTAAATCCCAAAGTTTCATAATTTTTTTTCAAATTGCTCTCGGAAACTTTGGTTTGCCGTTAATTTTTAGATTTGAATACAGAGCGTGGTGTTTCCTCTTTCTAATATCGTTTAGATCATATTTCTTACCACGGTAGTAATGGAGACAACGATTTTTATGAGACCTATGTGAGTTATTCCGAATACCGAACAAATTAGCCTGAGGGATTAATAAATTGTAACGCCTAAAAAAAGTTCAATGAATAAAAAAATATGACAAAAATACAAAGCACGAATAGATAATAAATGTATAGATTTCATTTCTATATTAGGTTACTTCTCTTTGTCCGGAATGTGTTGGGAACTTAGTCGTTTGACTGGAACTGTAGCAAATGGACGCGCATTGGATTAAAACTTTTAACCCGACTTCCTTCGCATTGTAACTTTGTCTTCTCGCCTTGTGTTTACCTTTGCTGCACATTAAAAGAGGACTTAACGATCCTCTCGTTTGTTTATTATATCGGTGTTTTTTTCTCCACTGAAACTTGGCATCGCCTCAAACTGCGTGGGTTTATGCAAAACGAACTTGGCATAAAGCAGCATCGTCTTTACCTGTCGGGCCAACGCGGACTAGGCTCCGGGCCTGAGAAGGGCTTTGTTGATGCTTTTTCTCGTGTTATTTTTTCCGTTTTGTCTCTGTCATCCTGGTATAATGTTATTTACTGCTAGGGAACATCGGTGTTATACTGGCCCGAGAAGGATGCGGCTTTGGAATGGGTCGGTATGACTTGCATTTCGTTGCAGCAGCCAGATAATTGGCTATCCTGCATTGAATTGTATGCTGCCATCACGTTTAAAAGATAATCCTTGTTGTATTATTTTGCCGCGGACAAAAGGTAATAAACGTAACTCAGCTAGCATATTTTATTGTACTACCCATTTAAGAGAAACGTATGCGCGGTCCATTTCGGCTAGCTTCATACAAATCTTAAATTTGGATTTGAGATCAAACTACCCAACCAAAACGAAAAATTATTTTTGTAAACAAAAGATATATCAAATATCGTACGGATGTTAGCTACTTTATTTATTTTTGCTTTAAATTATAAAATAAATGCCATTAAAGATTTCAGTGTTTCATGATTTTAGAGATTTTCATGATTTTAGAGATTTTTATTTGGGCAATTATTTGTGAGTAAATGAAAAACATTAAAAAATAATTTAACTGTGTATATGTTTACGAATTCAATGAAAAAAAAAAAAAAAAACATTGTAAAAAGTGCATTTTTTGGGTAGTAATTTTAATGTATAAACGACCAATTTTTGTTGCCGTAAACAGTTTGTAAATTTGTATTTTAAATTTACACCCATCAAAATGATTTTTTTCCAAAATTTTTATTATTTTATTTTATATTTCATTATATTTCTATGATACATATAGTAACAATTTTTTTTGTTTCTCATTTACTCACAAATAATTGCCCAAGTTGCCTCTAAAATCATGAAACGCTAAAATCTTGAATGGCCTATATCTTACAATTAAACATGTACTGCTCTTTATGTAAAAGCCCTATGGGCGTTTAAATAAATAAAAAAATAAAATAAAAAATTTAAAGCAAAAATAATTAAAGTAGCTCACATCCGTACTAGATATTAGATATATACCCTTTGATAACAAAAATAATTTTTCAGTTTGGTTGGGTATTTTGATCTCAAATCCAAATTTAAGATTTATATGAAACTGGCCGAAATCGGCCGCGTAAACGTTCCTCTTAATAAAAAAGGTTTTTCTACTACATTCATAAAATTTCATTGTTGCTTGGTTCCGTATTCACGAGAATACTCGTGAAATTAAATCCACCATTGGTATGCTCGAATGCGACAAAATAATGACACTATTCCAAATACGGTTTTAAGTATTGAGTTTCTGGGTACGTTTATATAACACATCTAGGGAAATAAATTGATACTACCTTTTTTGGGTTTAAATACCGCAGTCACGACTCACGACTGCACTTCTGCGTTAGGGATTTGTTAAGGTCTAAGGGCGACCTATTCACGTCCACCAATTCGGTTGACCACTTCCTCACAGAGTAACAGCCAAATGTTCAAAGTTATCAGGTAGGTAGGTACCAGACCAAAAAATAAACAGACTCTCAGGTAGGTATTTATTGTTTTCGTGTTGATATCTTGTTTATTATATATATTTTACTTCTTTAGTATACTAGCTGGTACCCGGCATGCTTTGCTATGCCATTTAATAAAGAAAATGTTTCTCCCAAAAAAATTTCCCACGAATACATCAACATTGTTTCCACGGCAACGATTTGTTTTGCTTAGCAATAACTCGTTGTTCTTAGGGATAGAAAAAGTGTTATAAATATAATATATTAATATTTATAATTTCATAACGCCAGAGCTTACCATTATATAAAGCCATTAGTACTCGCGTATAATTTAGATTTTTTAGTGGTGAAAGAATTTTTTAAATCGTTTTATTGTTTTACGCGTAAAAGCGTCACAAACGAACACACGCAGTTTCGCATTTATAATATTATTATAGATTACTATTAATACCCGTGTAAATATTATAATATGGGTATTTGTTTGTTATTTTAAGCTCTCTCTCTTTAATAATTTTAGACTGTTGTGTCATATTATAATGTTTTTTTTTTACTCCCGCCAAAGGACGTTTCTCCTTAATCTGATCGAGGTGCGGATTTGTTTGCATCAATTGAAATAAATTTAAAGCAATGATCGATTACGGAGCTCATATCAATTGACAATTGATATGAGCTCCGTGTTCTGCGTAGTTAGTAGTTTGACCAATTAGTTTTGCGAATACGGCATTTTAAAAATAGAGACAATGAGTTGAATGAGTTTGATGCAAGATGAATGGGCTAATCAAGATGTCTTCGAGGAAGTGAAGAAACAGTTGTCTTCTAAATAGAGTTTTTAATGTGTTCTTAGAATTCTAATGGATCCCTTAAAGAACTGCCATTCATAAGTGAGATAACATCCAATGACAGCACAATCTATAGTGTTAAATTAAATAATTTGAAAAGAATCTAAGTTGAGAGGAGTTAAAGTTTGGGTGCTGATAGCCATCTCTTTAAAATGATAATTGGATAATTTGTGGAGCGCCGTTTTTTGTGAAAAATCACCATTATTATGAATTCTTAGGCTCTCTCTAATTTTACTATTTACAAATAGATAGAAATCATACCTGGCAGGTCACTTCGGTAAACACATTTTAATGAGAATTTTTTTTTACGCGAGCTCCACACAGGAGGCTCTGAGAGAAATTATTTTCCTCAGGACCTATGTCATCTTTGGGGATGCTGTGTGGAGGATTTTTTTTAAGGAAAAGGAGGAGAGGCGAGTTCTGGGAAGGAAAAGGGTTTAAGGAGTGTGTAGAAATCTGGGGTTCAGTGTGTCCTGGTCATCCGCTTCCAAGACCTAGACAAACCCTACCGTGAACCTGGGCACCCCTGCTAAATCACCAAACGTAGCGAACCATTTGGGGTTACCTATGGCAGGGGTGTTGGTTATCCAATAAAGGTTCCCGGGGCGGCGGTACCCATTCCCGCCTCCCAAATTGTTTATGCTTGGAGAATACGTTGCTACCTCTCTTGGTGTTATATCCATCGTTTATAAGATAAGCGTAGCTCTAGTTTTAGATGGGTTACAATGAAACATCTCAATCACACCTAATCATTGCAAAGTCAAAGAGTTTTGGCTTTAATTCAATAATATGCATAAGGATCTTAGTTGTTCCTTTTCAATATTGCCAAAAATTTCCGTGACGGCCTCCATTAGCCATTGTATCAATATTCAAATTTATTTTTCAAAATAAAATTTTGTTATAAAAAGCGTCATGACTTAAGAAATTGCTAGCTGATTATTTTTGGATCTTTTTGCCCATTGTCCGACCACAAACGGATTGTTGCGTTCGGATACCTGACCGTGGTGCATTAATTCCGCCTGCATTGTGGGCGAAGAATTTTTACTTCTCCTTTTCTGATAATAATGTTGGTACCCTCTGTCAGGGTTTAAGGTTCGAAACGGTTTTGTGCAATTCATTATACACTTATCTTTTTAATATCGGCGCTGATTCCTGCGGCCCTGCTTCAAGAGAAATCATTCATGGGCGCGGTTTTATTTTTCTTTCTTGTTAAAGTTCCATTAACAAAATCCTGCACAGCTGGATAATGGTGTTTATCTACAGGATTTTCACAGAACCAACTGTAACTTATTTTGTCTGCTCGTTTAATTTATAATTGTTTTCCAGTTATTTCTCAAATTTACTGAGAAACAATATATTTAGCATGCAAACTAAAAGAAGTAGTATAAGAAAGATGTTTTGTAGATGTTTTGACGCGTTGAAAGTAAATCCGTTCTAATACCTTTTCGAAAATAGTTTCTAAACTTGATTCCTTTCTTGGCGTCTTCAATTAATGTGTGCCGTATCGGTCGTCACACCTTTTTCGTGTACATTCTTCATTTTTCCTTTTTTGCACACACCATTAATATCTGAGCTGTCGAGATGGTCTTTTTAGGCAATTCTAGATTTTTATATTGTCTTGTTGTCCGTATTGTATTCCATGACCCAATTGACCTCGAACGCCACAAAGAAATGAATTTTGGACTTATATAAATGTTTTCGGATTTCTAAGATAATCTTTAAATATCATTTACAATGTTAGGTAATTAAGGAAGATCTATGATTTTTTTCGTTTACAAAAATTACAGACATTGCAGTAGCTATTGTCTTTGCTTGACGTCTCTGCCAGTTTTGAATGCGTTTGTTAATTTGCATTGTTTTTCCATTAAAACTCACGGACAGTGCATTTTTACATTGAAATTTGTAAATTTACATTATTTACAGCGATTTAACAACAGTTTTATCCTTTTTACTTCTGTATGATCACGATAATGCTATTCTAAAACTGTATTTTTTTCACGTGCAACAGCAAAACTAATTTGGGAATCTATTGTCCTTGAAACGGAATTTTAAGATTGATTTATTGTGATTGCTGAGTTGTAAAAAGTACCTTAACGAGATCATTCAATTAATGTATTTATCGGGCCTGTAAAGGTTAATTGCGTATTTAATCTTAGAGCCATGACTGATTGAAGACAAATAAGTTTGTCGTTTTGCTGGGAATGGGAATCCTTATGGAGTTTTTGCCTGGGTACCCTCGGCTCTGCGGCTATCCGCCACGACCGCTTTGGATATCTCGGGGGCTCGATCTCCAAGGGGGCTCATCCATCATCACGCCCACACTACTCTCTAACTCGTGGTGCGAAGTGGTCAGGTTTACGACGCTTGCGTGCCGATGTCATTTGCGGTCTTTTGGAAGACCTACCCAAGTTCCTAACCCTTCGACAATAGCAACATTTTACATGAAAATAGCCCCCATTCCATCTCAATATGTAGGTTGTTTCTGCTTAGAAATATCATCGATGTGCTGTCTCTAACAGAGTTTATTTAGTTTCCACTCCTTGTAGACGGACGATGGAGACTTGAGGTCTAAAATTACACAAGGGAAGAGGTCATGTTGTATCTAACGTAATTATGGAATCTATATACATAACAACCGCCCTGGTGGTCTTAGAGGCTTTTAAATGTATTATGCAAAACGGGCAAGCCAGTGCCGTGGTGGTGAAACCCTTCTAGGGAAAATACAAAACTCTTGATGAATTATTTTAATTCTGCCTTTTTGTAATCTTATTCTAAATTAACGATTTTAATCTTGTAAGTTTCAGTTAAGACAAACTCGAATTAAATTAATGAATTAATTAACAGTTTAAAAAAGTTTTAATCAATTCTACCAGGAAGCTCACTGGCACAGATATTGTAGGTATATTTTCAATGTTGGTATCTATTTTACGGTTACATGACAGTTGATCCCATTATGTAAAAAATGCAGTCGATTTAGGGAAAATGCGGTATACCTACTTAAACAATGTAGAACAAGTGTCCCCGAAGGGGGTGTGTGCAAAGAGGATGTATCGCCTATTTGACAAAATATGAAATATAATTTCTTTGAAATGCACCAGGGAAATCTTTTTGTACATACCAGCGTACAAATAAAAAAATCGACACTAAATAAATTCGTTTGATATCCCTACCAACTTTTTATTAAAGGTATTTTCGTATTTTATAAGAAGTCGATTTTAGGTTTGAAATTCTAGGTAAATAATGCACAAAAAATATTATTTTATGGTAATTGTAATATGGGAAGGTCAACTGTCGGGGTCACCATGTTTTACGCATCTTCTTTAATTCTTCTCCGTGTGACTTTGTACCTTTAGCTATTCCCAACTTTCATTTCATTGCAATGTTAACCGTATAATGCCTACTTATTTCCTAATGTTACAAGTAAGTAGTGAATTGTCGTGCTTTAGATCGTAGGCTTATTGGGTCCAGCGAATCTATTGTTTGCCATGGGAACTTTTTTTAGTTCAATCTTTGTGTTTGTTGATACTTAAATTGTATTCCTGGTTGGCTGTCAAATTATTTCTGAAATTTTATTTTACTTTTGCATAATAAATTGTGATAACATCTAAAGTAGAGTAATAAGTACCAAGTAGGTACCAAACGGTCGCAATGGACATTTCCAAGGCCTTTGACCGGGTTTGGCATCGAGGACTTGTCAACAAACTGCCATCTTACGGACTTCCCGTATCCCTGTGTACGTGGATTGCCGACTTTTTGAGGGAGAGGTCAATTCAGACGGTTGCTGATGGTTTCACCTCTTCCTCGCATCCAATAAATGCTGGCGTCCCACAGGGATCGGTTCTGTCCCCGACTTTGTTTTTGTTGCACATCAACGACCTTTTGTCATGTGCACCAATTCATTGTTACGCGGATGACAGTACAGTCCATGACAGCTTTTGGTTTGTCAAGCCCCCAAAGGGCACACAAACTCCAACGGCTCGGAGGGCTTTGAAGCAAAGAATGGATGGTTACCTCGAGAGTGTTTTCTCTTGGGGTAAGAATAACCTCGTCGAATTCAATGTTTCAAAGACCCAATAATGTCTGATTACGTCTAAAAGGGATCGAAATGAAAATCTAGTCTCCTTCAACGGAAGCAATCTTCCGAACAGACCTTCCATTGATATGCTTGGTGTAACTATAAGTGACCAGCTCAGGTATGGGGGCTCCATCGAAGCCAGAGTAAAGTTAGCTTCTCAAAAACTGGGCGTACTGTACAGGGCCCGCAGATACTTTAATAGTACACAACTGCTTACCCTGTACAAATCGCAAGTGCGCCCCACGGTTGAATTTGGCAGCCACCTCTGGTCTGGAGCTCCAAAATACTTGAAAAATACCCTCGACTCTGTGCAGAAACGAGCGGTCCGTCTTGATAGATTCTCCCATCTTAACGAACGGGTTGCAATCTTTAGAGCACAGGCGTCGGGTGGGAATGCTATCCATCTTCTACCGGTATTTCAATGGAAGATGCTCTGAGGAACTAGCGTCATTGATCCCTTCGGCACCGGTGCATAGTCGGGAGACACGCCAAACGCGCGCCCAACATATGTACACGGTTGACATTTGTCACATGAGAACGGGTCGTTTTTTCGACTCGTTCTTGAGTTCAACAGCTCGGCTATGGAACGATTTGCCGGCATCTGTGTTTCCTCCCTCCTACAACATGGGTCTCTTCAAGGCCAATGTTCATTCCTTCCTCTCCTCAAAAAGACCCTCCACACAGCATCCCAGATGACATAGGCCCTGAGGGGAATTATTTTCCTCAAGGCCTCCTGTGTGGAGTTAATGTAAAAAAAAAAAAAAGTAGAAATTTAGCCAAGCCATAAATTACCCTTTTTCAGCACTCATTTGCGATTCGCGGAAACAAAGTATCATCGTAAATTTAATTCACCTAAGACAATGCAATTAGTTGTTCTACGAAGTGATGAATATTCATTAGGGATCGTTGAACTTTCACGATAAAAAAACATGATACAATATTAGGACTAACAGAGCCTTTCGGTATTTTGATTATAATTTAGTCGTTAAACGTGCTTTGAATGAATTAAAAAACTTTTTCGATTTAGCCGTTGTTTGGTGAACGTTTTTAATTAAGTGAAACGATTCTTCTATCTCGGGTTTTTTTTTATCAGTTTTATTTATGGTTCGATTATCGATCCACTTAGTAGGGCTTAAGGGAAGGGAAGTGAAACGTAAGCAATCCCTCCCTCATCCCTTGCCTTCCTAGACCAGAAGCCTTCGTGGGAAGCCCGACTCGTGCTAGTCATGTGCCATCAGGACGTACCTAGCACCTATTGCAAGGGATGGTACAGTAATGTAATGAAACGTCTAAGCACTCCGTGTGTGTGTGGGTTCGGAGGCATTGCCTGGATTCCATGCACATTGCTGTCTTCCTAATCCCAGAGTCAGTGTGTTTCAAAGTGCATTTGTCCATTCCGCGAAGATGTCAATTCCTCCCACTGCTATTTAACTAGCATTATCAGAAAATGCCTTTGTTTAGTTTTGCTATTATAAGACGGTTTTTTATCGTGTGAGCGTGTTCTACTTCCTTCTTCATTTTCTGAGGAGACCAATATAAGAAAATGGGCCACTAAAAGTTTAGACATGTAGGGTAAATGGACGTAGATATTAGATATGAGTATATGACAAATACTAGTTCCATGGTACGATCAAAATGATCAAATATGTACTTGAACAAGTCATGTCAAGAGTCGATGTACAGAGAAATATGGCGAATGAAATTATTGTTACTAAAGCGTTTATGTTTATCTCTTTAGCATCTCTTAGTTTCCAATATTAATAAAACTTACGATGAGTTGGTTATCTTCCAAATAAGTATGAGGTTCGTTTGATTACTTTTTGTTTTATTTAGTTATCGTAAATATTTTCAATGAATATTAAAGTGGACAGATGACCTTACTAGACTAGGCTTAAAGTAGTTCTGCTGCTCCCGCGGGCGGACTGGAGGTGCACGTCCAACTTGCCGATGCCTTTGGCAATCATCATATCCGTTCTTACTAAGACACGAACTACGATAGATGGTACTCTTCTGATTTCATACTCAATTGCTATCTTCGCTAACTAAGCTATCGATGTCTATTGAAGGAAGTTGAAACTACACGAGTAATAAAACACTACAGTTTATTAGTTGGCGTTTGCCAAAAATCGTTTCCGCCTAAATATGTGGGGAAATTGAGTGGTAATTTGCGAAATTGGTTATTTTGTTAATTATTGTAACTCATGATTCCTACCACACTTTGTAGAAACCAGATTGTTACTTACGCTTTACTTCAACATTGAAGTCTATTTCACCGAGATGATTGTGACATCAACGGTGCCATTTTGGCATTGAAGCGTTTCGCGTTGATGATTTTATTGCATGCCACATCAAGGGAAGTCGTTTGGCCGACTGTGATACCTCCGCAGCACTACTTGACTGTGACACTAAGCAAAACAAGTCGTTGTAGTGCCGTCCAAAGGTCCAACGTGCCTAGCCTCACAATGACGGTGTAAATTGTCTGGAATGGTGTTATCTCAAAGTAGCTAATGGACCGACACGGGATCATAAGATGAATGTCTATAAATTCTTGAATCGTGTTGACAAGACAGTAAGCTTTGATGTGTATGAACATCCTCGCTTTGAAGGAACAATGCTTCAAAGCATTTAGCGCTCTTCATTTCTACTGCATTTTGTTTTGATTACAATTAGGCGAATCTGTCATTTAAGGGGGGAAATAGGTGTAGGACGGCGTATTTTTAATGATTTTCATGATTTTGTTTAACCTATTAGGAATATATTCATTTTAATTTATTTTTTGGAGTGATTTTACAGATATATTCAAGAGTATATTCTAAAATTTTCAAATATTTTCCCCAAAAAATAACGGAGATATCAGCTGCCGTGCATGTAGGTGGCTGGATAATTTGTGTAACTCCTGGAGGTCACAATTTTCATCTTTTCAAGAAAATTTACTTATATAAAAGTGTTTCTTCTATTTGAACCTCACTCCTAAAAAAATCGGAAATATTATGTATTTTTTTGAGGAATCTGAAAATTTTTTGTGATTTTTTTTTTAATCATTATTTTTTTACGTTTTTTGAAATAAAAAAATTAGTTAAATTAAAGATACTATTTAAGATTTTTGTTCAATTAGAGTGCATTTATATAAAGAAACTATGTGCTGAGTTTGATAACGATTGTTCAAAAACTGTAGGAGCTAGAAGTTACACAAATTCGAAAAAAGGGTTTTGAGAAAAACGCGTTTGAAAATAAGAGTGGCAGTAAAATAGTAGTAGTTCAACCGAAGGACACTCACTCAAACGCTTATAACTTTTAAACGGCGTGGAATTTTGGTTTGAAATTTTCAGAATATACTTTTGAATTGTTTTACTACCGATTTATGAAAGATTTTTTTTTTTAATCCTCTACACCTATTTCCCCCTTAAAACACGTACACTGAACATACCTAGTAAATAGTTGGAGTAAAGATTTACTAATTTTTGTGATTTGGAGAGACAATGGAATCAAAGTAGGATTTCAGAAAATATTTTTACAAATTTTAAATTCAGATGCATTGGCACATTGGTACCGCACACCTGTAAAATAGTGTCGTAGATCAAAAAAGTTAATTTTACAGGAGAGCGAAAACTAATGCTTGAAATGGCTTTAGCCGTGTTTGGTGACCAGATCTGAATAGCCAGGTACCTCCACACCTTCTTCCTCCCCAACTCTTTCCCCTCCCCACTACCTTCAGCCGCACAACGTTTGGGGATGCCGTTATATCACTGACTCCAGACGGGAGCAGCTGGGACTCTGTGAGGTGTTTACATTAAAAAAAATGAATGAATGATGAACAAGCGGTCCCGTCGAAAAGAGAAACTAACATAAATACGGTTTTCGTGGGGCATAGATAATCGCAATCACTTTACTTTTCAGAGATAAAATGTAAAAAAGAAAATTTTGACTTATGACATTTTTCCATGAGATGTGCGATATTAGTTTCCTACGTAAGCGGTGATTAGTGATTAGGTTCATGCACGCGATTGTTCTCAAAGTTATTGCTACAAAACATTACGCAATGTCAGAAATTATATTAAGTACTCGTATGACTGTGACATGAAAAACACGCAGGTTATAGATACAAAGCGCCATTATTATCTTGATATGAATGAGTTCAGTATTACTTTAGCATCGAGTGCGAAGGTACCCCGTGAGCTCTGAATGACCCTGAAAACACACACACTCATGAGTTTGCGTCTCGTCAAAACCGCAAAATATCAATCACCTTCCGCGCGGTAAGAGCAGATACTACATCATCGCAGCAGAACGCACACATTTTCCTCTGTAAAGGCAGATAGATAATTGTATTAACCCCTAATGCTAATTTGTTCACTTTTCGCAACGACTCATTTTATGGTCTCATAGAAATCGTTGTCTCCCTTACTATAGCGGTGAGAAATATGATACATAAACGGAGTTAGAAAGAGAAAACACCACGCTTTATTTTCAAATCTTAATATTTTTTTTATTAATTATTTTTACACGAAATGACAAAGAGTTATGTCACAAATCGTATCAGTAATTTTAGTTACTAAATAGTTAAAAAATAATATAAATTGAGTCATTTTTAAAACTTTTTTATGTTTTTTTATATGAATACCGCACAAGAGTCCCAACTGCTCCCGTCTAGAGCCAGTGAGACTGTGGCAACCCCAATTGGGGTATTTTGTGAGGCTGAAGGTAGTGGAGAGGGGAAGGAGATGGGGTAGAGGAAGGTGAGGGTACCTGGCAAACACGGCTAAAGCCATTTCAAGCAACGTTTCATTTCTGAATGGTGGTTTTACACCAGGGCGATGCTGAGAGCATCTTCCACTCTGGAACGTGCCGCAAATGTACTATATATTATTTTTAAATAATTAATTGTGAAATAACACAAATTATTAATCAAATAAAATTTATTTGCCACGCCGGGATTCGATCCCGCGACCTTCGGATTGCGAGTCAAGAGCCTTCCCGCTTGACCACGCCGGCCGTCAATGTTTGCATTCAAAAAATAAATTTTTCAAAAATACATACATATGTTTATTTCGAATTATAAAATTTGAAAGCGTATTTTATCACCTTTTCAAAACAGTTTTTTTTTGTTTTCGGATACGTTCAGAAATAATCAATTTTTGGATTTTATTGTAAAGTAATATTTCGACTTTCTGGCAAAATATGCCCGAGGTCTGTGGGGTTAAACATGTATACATTGTATACAATGAGAGCGAGAGAACTGCTTGTGCGCGTTTGCATGTGATATTTGCTCCTCACCATTACTTACGCACGTTCGGAGCCCCGCACATTATAACACATATCGAAGTTTCCCGGCCGCGCACTGTATACAATATACTGTGCACTGTGCTCGGTAGCGTAAGTAGTTCAGTACAGTCAGTACAGTTTGTAGGTACGGGGTACCGGGTACAGTCTGTGAAGTTCAGCGTGGTGAAGTACTGTGGCCGGGCTGTGTTGCGCCACGCAAGGCGGGTCCCGTTGCGCCAGGTCATGGTCTGCCGAGCTCCGGGCAGCCAGCAGCCAGCAGCCAGCAGCCAGCAGCCAGCAGCCAGCAGACAGCAGCGCCAACTTGGCTGAACCGCGCCCGATGTCAAATGACATGCAAATTTAGGCCGATAAGATAATGCAGGCGGCGAACGCACTTTCCCAGCCGCGCCCGCGCCAAGCGGAAACAGGGAATATCATCATTTGTCGCTGATTGCGGAATATTCAATGTCAATTTCATAATAATAATTATAAATGGATGCTGCGGTTTTCGTGAAAATTCACACCATGGACATTTTATATTTTTAATCAAATGTCAAATCCAAGCTTCAACCCCTACATTCCGATTTCTACCGATTTACAACATATTATTTCTCTTGAACACTTTCAGTTTTTATGTTCCTTAAAAAATATATGTTTTTTTTAAAGACAATCTATACTAAAGACAATCTGTAGAGCCAAAACGGTAATAATATGAAAGAATGCCCCGAAAATTATTAAAAAAAATTGTTCTGTTACTTAACATGTTATTTATACGAAAAAAATCACAGTGTTTCTTTTATTTATTTTTTGTTTGAAACATTTACACAGTGTTAACAATTATTATAGTTATAAAATTGCCATTGGGATGTAATACATAGGTATTAACACTACAATTATAAATGTTCACAGTATGCGTAATCAATGTTTACATGTTACTACAAAATGAAATATAAAACATAGTAGTGTCAAATATCAAACATAATCTGCAGATAAAGAAAATAAAGAAGGAAAAGACGTGATAATAGAGTAATTATCTCCATGACATATCATGGTAGAAGATTGTTAATTTGCTTTTTGAAATATGTGAGAATTTAAATGCTTCTTGCATTTGTCGCGAGATTTTTGTTCTATTTTAAACGAGTGGCGTTTTATTAAATATTTTGACTGTTTTCGCTTAATTTTAATCATTTGTTTTAATATTAGCGAGCTCCCTCTTACATTTAAATATACATATCTCCCCTTTTTCTTCTTTTTGAACCCTTACTACCGGGCCTTAATATATCTTGCAACTTTTCACCTATAATTTTTAATAATTTGACTTACTTATTTGACTTTAACGTAAGCAAAAAGTATCTGCTGTTTCTTTTTCTTCGTGTGCCCTACCGGTCCCCCCGACATTGGCGATCACTCTGATAAACGTATCTCTATGTTGCGCTGCCCGGAATAACTCCTCCATCCTTCTAACACAAATCAATCAAATAAAATTTATTTGCGCAAGCTGGGATTTGAACCCGTGACATTCGGATCGCTGGTCGAGAGCTTTCCCCTCGATTACGGAGGCCGTCACTACTATAACTTAAGGTTTTAAGGACCAAAGGTATTATTGTGTTTTAGTTTTTAGCGTATTAAGTTTTCAAAAGTATTTAACGTGATTTATTTTTGGGGTATTATCCACCTTCTTTAGCAAAAAATTCTTTTCTTTTTTGCCTTCTTTTCAGAGCCTTCTTTCCTTTCGACTAAAGAGGGGGAAGCCCTTGAGATGATATTTCATTAAAATGGCGCTTTATAAATAAGCCAAATATTAAGCGCAACACGACACAATAAATAAATTACAATTACACTTATTAAATAATAACACAATTTGTTTAATATACAAACTATTTATTCTCAGGCATTCTTTTATGGGAAGATTGATTCTACATTTTCAGATGGATACAATGCTTATATTTTTAAAACTAATTTTATTGAATCTCCAATTTGCATTTATGAACTGTTGGTCATAATTCATATTATAAATGCAGAGTTCCTACCTATTTGTAAAACATAGTTCAATCTAGTAATATACTTTCTGTACATAGTCTTGTGCGATATTCCAACAAACATCTAACCTATCGTTTGTTGCAAAGCGCTGAAGGCACACGAGCTCGCTCAATAAAATGCCTCCGTACAGAATTTAGACATGCTGCTTACCACCCCCTTGCATCCTTGTATATTATTTCTACTGCACTCGCGCTACTCACACATGTACACGCACGCTCGTGCAGCATGCACTAAGCAGTCAGCCAACACATGTTTTATATTATGTTCACGCACACACGCGTGCGCTTGCAATTCGTGCTACTGCGTTTACATCCTATGCTCCTTTGATTATTTTAGCTCCTATAATGCACACATTGATATAAGAAGTAAATCCATCTTCTGTAGCAGTGGTACGCAACCCCGGGTTCGTAGCCAATGGACAATCAATTCAAAAATGTTTATTTGAAATAACAAATGTTCAACAAAGACGTCTGCTGAAAGCCCCCGAGATATTTTCAAAAGTACAGGTCTAAAAATTCAATCCGTAAAAATAATGTTTTTTTACTATCTATATCTATAATAATATTATAAATGCGAAACTGCGTGTGTTTGTTTGTTACGCTTACACGCATAAAACAATAACATGATTTAAACAATTCTTTCACCAATAGAAAGCTAAATTATATGCGAGTACTATAGGCTATATATAAAGGTAAGCTCTGGCGTTATGAAATTATAATTATTAATCTATTATATCCTTATACGTTTTCTGTCGCTAACAAAAGCGAATTATTGCTAACGTCAGAAAAAAATCGTTGCCGTGGAAACGATGTTGATATATATATATTTTTATTTTATTTCAGGCGTTCATAGTTAATATCTATCTATCTATATAAATAAAAATGAATCTTCGAAATCTTTGTACGCGCATAACTTCCGAACGACCCAACCAAATTGGATAATTCTTTTTTTTTACTACTGGTGAGCTCTGGCATTATGAAATTTAGGTGACACGCGAGCTGTTTGAAAACTGGATTTATCGAAAAAGAATGCATGGAATGCGGGAGGGGGAGAGGGGGGGATAATTGACAAGTGCTAACGCTACAGTAATTACCCTAATACCATGCGAGCGAAGCCGCGAGTAAAAAGCTAGTAATATATATATATATTTTATTATGCAGTGAAACTTTACTCCGCGGTCCTACGCATCAAAATTGGGCCGGCCGGTCGCTAATTTTAGAGAAATGCGTGCGTGTGCATGAATGTGTGCGTGAGTGCCACAAAAAGTTGATAGAATGCATTTTCAATGACAACGAGTCTATCTGCCTAGTTTCAGCTCGATCAGGGAAGTGGGTCAATTTCCACTTCGTACATTTGCATTCATTCATTCAAGAAAACAAAATCGAAGTTCAAATAGATACACTAATTCAATTAAATCCCTGGTGATGCTACTACCATTATACTTTAAAAAAAATAGATAAAGCCTTTGGTACTCAAATTGTACAGCGTTCTTGATGTGATTTTTCACAAAAACGGCGCTCTACAAATTATCAAATTATTATTTGCTTCTACATGCGTACCTGAATAAGACAGACTTTTCTGCATTGACTTGTCATAAAAACTAATTTACACTTCGGACTTTACGTGGGTACCGGATTTGAGAGTGGTTATTTCTAATAAATCACCAAGAATTGTGATCAGAATTCTGAACCAATCTTTGTGGGTATCTATTGTAAATTTGACGATTTTTTTTCTACTGGTGACACTTAAAAATCCTTCTTCGATTTTGATATCGCAGCTCCAAAAAGATTTTGAACCGCTGCTCTACAGAATTATCATGTTGTGTGATTGTAAATTTTGATTATTTATGAACTCTGCAATAAATTAGCGTTTCAACTTTTTCATTATGAAAACTTCGGGCCATAAAACATATTTTTTGTAATATTTGAGTGAAGATGATGTTATGAGAAACATAAATGGTTTGTAGCTTGTTTTCGATGGTTTATTCATTCTTATTTTTACTTCTCTTGCCCTCGATAATTCATTGTATAACCATCAGTTTACAGCTGAATTTAGGCATGCTCGTAGCATAAAAAGAAACGTTTAACACGATCTCAGCCCATTGCGGAATACTATAAACTGGCGTCCATAAACGTTTCGACACGTGTAGTCGTGTTTTTACTCGTCTGACTCGTGCGTTTAATGTACTGATTAGTACCTACTTGCCGGGTTTCCATTCTATTTTGAGTGCTTCCGCTGCAGTCAAAAGAAACCACAACCAAATCGTTTAACCAAATAAAGTAACAATAAGTTGCCAAGCGGTTAAAAATGATTGGAAATTGGAAAATGCTCACAATCCAATCCATGGTACAATTCTACCACGCTGTGTTCGGTGAGCGTTTTCATATTGCTTCTATAGACTAGTCTAGACAGACGACTAAAATAATCTGATGCAGTCTCCTGAACAATATTGCACATCGGTTAGTTTCCACAAAGCCGCTGCTGCAAGTTGAACTTCCTGAGAGTGTGAACGGACGCCGCCGGCTCGTGGAATGTATTTCAGTGATGAAACTGTGTTAGTATTTCGAACTTGCCCGCTCGTTATTAATAGAAATGCGTTCAACTCGCCTCCTCTCTTCTCGTTTTTCTTCTGTTTGAAAGTTGCAGCCGTGCGCCGCACATACGAGCATCTTGTATGAAGAAAGTTGACCATAAGTTGGAAACATTCACATCCCAAAAAATTGTCTACTGTGAAAGATCGATAGTCATCACATCACCTGACAGCCATTTTAATAATGTCACCCTCTCCATACCATTCTAACTTATCGACAAACAGTCTTATCGCAGTCGTTGATCGTTTTTGTTTGTGTTTTTAACGTTTTGAGAACGTTATCGATAGAGTTACAAAAAAGTTTTTTTTTCGGTGTATAAGTAGAAGTTATGCACTTTACTTTAGAATATTTAGTTCAAATATTGTAGTCCATGTAGGTAATTGTATTTCTAATCGTGTGCATTTAAGATAACTTCAAGTTCAAGATAACTTATAAATGTTCACGATATCATTAGTTATTCCTGATAAGATTTAATAAAAAAACACTGTGCGCTTATTTTGTTTACCATCATTTTAAACTTTTAAGTTTACAAAAAAAGGTTCTTCTTAAAATCTAATGTACAATTTTTTTCTTAGATATTCCAGAGATTATTCATTTACCACTTATTAAACACTATTAAAATGGAAATATTGATGAAAAGTGTACGGTTTTGGGACATAGGCCTCAAAAAATCACTGAATGCCCAAAAAATGATAGATTTGCTTAAAAATCACTTAATAGGGCTGCAAGCATTCATCTTTCCTTCTTGATTTTATCTGAGCTCGTCTTTATAACCTTCATGAAGGAATCCCATCCTTAACCGTCCCACAGAATAGGCCAGTGACGAAATAGATCACCTTAAATAAGGCCCCACTTTAAAAAAAAAAATTGTCTTTTTATTTAATTTTTTTGAAAGATGCATTTGTTAAAAATGCTTTCACAAACTGTTTTAAATAAATTCTTAAAATTGACGGAGATACAGCATTTAATGTGAAACCGTTTGAATCAGTTTGTATGTTGAATTATCTTACAGCAAAACTTTCAAAGCGTTTTTCTCAAAACTGCGTTTTTAAAACTAGTTGACAACATATTAAAAAAAAATCTATAACTGCATCCGAGTGCTATAACTGCTCGGTGGCTGACATCGCTGTCAGCCACCGAGCAGCAATTTCGTCGGAGTGACCTGTTGGAAGCGGCGTACACCGCAAACTATGCTTTAAATTCGAGTACAAAAATTTGTATACAGTCTTCTATATTTATAAATTGACTTGATGAATATTAATGAAAAAAAAATACCATTCATCGTTTGCTTGAAAATAATTACGAAAAATACACCCCTAAACAGCGCACGCATGGTGGTGTGGTGCCGTAAGGCGGCGCTTCCCCGCTCAAAAAGAAGAAGATGGAGAGATATGTAATTACGAATGTAGTCGAACAGAGTGCGCTAATATTTTAAATGATAAAATTGAAGCGAAAATTATGAAAATGTTTAATAAAACATGACTCTTTTAAAATAGAGCAAAAATCTCGTGGAAGGCGTCTTAAGTATCATTTAAAAAACATTGTGAATTTTTTCACAAACATAACTTGGAAAATAATAGAAATAGGCTTGTTTTTAATATTTTTCGGAGCGTACTTTGCAATTTTTTTCTATCGAGGGAATTTCATATAATTTGCGTTTTGACGTGGAACGCATCTAGATATTATCTTCAAAAATAACAAAAAAAAAAAGAGCTTAAAAACTTCAAATTTTTAAGGGAAATGTGTAAGAAATCGGTAGAAATTCGGGTAGCGGCGGCTTAAGCTTAATTTTAAAAAGAAATGGATTGCTGGCAACAGAAAAATCAAACACTTAATAAACATACGGCATAAAACTTGCACAAAATATTAGCGTCTGTCTAGTGGTCTGCCTTTGCAATAGAGGGGCATTCACAAACTATCTTTTATTCTGAATCTACTTTAAAAAATGCGCTCCATAGTTTTGGCCAACTTTTGAGGCAAAATACTCTACTGTGCGCCCGCGCCGGTGTGAAACCCTATCTTCCGCCCTGTCCTGCTTTTGACGGAAGCGACCGTCTTCCATTAACGCGCTCTTCAAAAGCGCATTTACCATAAGCGCAACTTCTGGTTACATCAATCGCACGCGCCATCAGATGCACATTTGCCACGGAAAATAACTGCAGCGTCTCCACTCATTATTACACATTAATGATTCCAGTGCTGTTCAAGTACTAGAAACATGCCGGTAATGATATTGTGTTATTATAAAATGGTTTAAAATTAACAATAATAGAATATTTTTGTATGGTCACTGTGCCTTATTTCCTACTGTACAGTGAACCTGCTTATTGCACTACAACCACAAAGTACAACATAGATTTAAATACTTAATAAAGCATTTGTTTAAAATATGATAAATATTTAGGAGTTCCATAAATTAACAAAAATGTCTAGAATAATGTAATTATGGAATAAAGAACATAACACTAGAAGTGTTATGTTCTTTATTCTTTATGTATGTATGATTGTGAATGGGATCTTTATGTATGTATGAATGTGAATTTGGAGCAAGTGGATGAGTTTGTGTATCTGGGTAGTATGTTTACGAGAGATAGGAAGGCTGATAGAGATATTGAAAGAAGGGTAAATGCCGGTAACTCCATTAATGGAGGACTGAATGCCGTTGGTGCTAATAAAAAACTGTAGAAAGAAGCGAAGCTAGCCGTCCACAATGAACCCTGATAGCAGTGAGGCATGGAACTGGCAGAGGAAGGATGAAAGTAAGCTATTGAAATGAGATCCCTGAGTCGTTTGTGTCGTAAAACCATGTATGATCGTATGAGAAATGTGGATTTCCGCAAAGAATGTAAGGCTGATGTAAGCATAATGAGTAAGATTAAGAAAGGGACCCCCAGATGGTTTGAGCATGTAGAGCGAATGAACAAAGGAAGTAGTGTAAGAAGAATATATGACGCAAATGTGAATGGTTGAAGTCGGGGATGCCCGAGGAAGACATGGCACGATCAAGTGAATCAGATACTTGAGTCTTGATACTGCGGGAAAACGGCGTGAAGGTTAGTTAGTTACACTAGAAGTGCCTTCCATACAAATTTGGATGGAAACAACGGATCCATTTAGCCCTACTCTCAGCGTTCCGTCTCACTTACACTCGCCTGAAATCGTAGATCTTCATTTCATTTAAATTTCGAAAATATAGTTTTTTAAGGAAATATTTCGAAACACTCCCACAAGACACTTTTTGTGTTATTCTTCAATCTTTGGATCAACCGTTGTTATTTTTTTCATCACTAAACAAGAATTTCAACATCATTATCGGTTTGGAGTTTTCACTTTGAAAACTAATCTTATCAAAGGTTTTGTGACTGATAACACATTGGGAAGGTTAAACTCAAGGGCGGTCACGAATGACAAGAGGTTAATGGCATTTTTTCTGATAGCAGATTGCAACGGATGCGTTTTGTGCCACAAAGTGGCCAATTTGCTCATTGCGCCGCACTGAGTCACGAATGTGACCTATTATTCCATTGATAACAATAATACCTAATGCATATAAAATAATAAATTATTGCGCATGCTTTATTTTTTATACGTTTTATTTATTACTTATTCGGAAATTAGTTTATCGCTTCGTGTTTGCTTTATGTTGGCAATGTGTATAGGTATTGGTAGCGCTATAATTAGAGTTGACCCAAACATTATAAACATAACATTGTGTGTTTTGGTGCTAGTATAAACCTCCGATAGCGATGTCCTTGCCAAACGTCAGTAACAGCCTTTTGTCTTGCTTACGCCTATTTATTTTTTATTTGCGAAAAAGGGACGAGAAGTGTACATTTTGATCGAATTCAATTATTCTAAAAGTTTGACGGTTTGTTCTTTCATTATGTTAACTGTGACCTTTTTAATTTTAATTGGAATTTTCTTTTCTGAAGTAGTATATAACAA
Organism: Glyphotaelius pellucidus; assembly: GCA_936435175.1. Lineage (NCBI taxonomy): Eukaryota > Metazoa > Arthropoda > Insecta > Trichoptera > Limnephilidae > Glyphotaelius > Glyphotaelius pellucidus. Next base: position 41,339,877 of record OW386543.1, read on the forward strand.
GTTTAAATCCTTTTGTTTGCAAGTATTGCGCCTGTGTGTGAGTGATGTTTTCGTTTCAATTCTGCATTGCATATACATGTTGTTTAAGGGTTGTTGTTGTTGTTTGACTTACTTTAAACAGTGATTCATGACATTTTTTGGAGTAAAAAATGTAAATGAAATTTCAGTGACATTTTTGATGTTTTTTTTTCAACTAAAAACTTAAAAAATCACAACAGTTGGGAGCGGGGTAAGGAGTTGTGCAGTGAAGAATTTTTTTGTGTATGATTTTGAAGAAAAAATTTTTTAAAAAAGACAAAAAAAATCACCAGAGACCAAAATTTCATTTACATTTTTTACTCCAAATAATGCCAGGAATCACTGGTTCACTGGTTAAAGTAAGTCAAGTACGTCACTTAACAACCTAAGTGCAGATTTTTTCGACAAATTATCGTTATATCAAAATATACGAACGACCGTCAAGTGCTTCTTGTACTCGGATCCAGTTTTAGCTACTAAAATTTTCCTCATAATTAATAATAGATTGAGTACATACGATCGTAATCAATCAAATCTCCTTTTTATAATATTATGTGTTCATCTGCTTTCAACCTTTATAGGACATGAGTAGGTACCTACTATTTGTTTAGATAAAGACCTGCCAAAGTCGTGGTCAATGAGTCGCGTTTTGATTAAATTTCACGAATGTTGTTCTTGGCATTGCGGGAATTGCGGCTGGCTTTATTTTTGATATTTGATATTGTTGTTTGGACTTGGTGGTTTGTTCTGGCCTTCCAAATAAATATACTGTTTAGACTGCGCTTTGAAATTTACAAAATCGTTAAAGTGACATTAATGTAGAGGTTGTTGAAGATTTTTGGCTGTGTAGAAATAATGTAATTGGCGAACAAATTATGCACAATTTGTGATTTTTAATTTCTGAAAACACGTTTTAAATATCTTTGTCAGTATTTATTGTTATTATTTTTATTTCTAGAACTCCGTTTTTTGTATATTCAACAATATTATTATTCAATTTATTAAACAGTTTTCACAGCAGAACTTGTTTATAAATCAAACTTTGTCGGATTCGAAAAACAATGATAATGGAAAAATCAGTAAATGAACTTGCTTATTTTAAATACATAGATAAGATAAACGAGGTAGAGACAATTATAGACAGGGATAATCAATTATAATTATTTTTTACTTTCATTAAAATTATCGATAATCACAGCTTGATCCAACATGGAAAATCTCAACAATACGAAACAAATTTATATTTTTTTAAATATTTTCCCTAAGTTGTTTTTTTTTTTACAATAATATGTAACTATTTTATTGCTAACATACGAAACTGAGATTCTAAGAAATTTCAATTTTTTACGTATTTGTTTCTTTATGCTGTGTAGGTAATATGAGTAAGTTTTTTATCTAAAACACTAGATATTAAAATTTTACTTGATACAATATACAGGACGTTATTAAAATTGGGTTTATTTCTAATACTAATTATCGCATAACATGTTTCAATGTTGTATTTCTCGATACGTTTATGGCACATATAAGTCAATGCTTTTATATACAAAGTAAATGTTTTAATGCTGCCTTGTTAGGAAAATCGTTTCATTAATCTTTAAAGCATAAAAGTGAACCTTTTGATGGTATAACGAGGATGGTTTTATGCATCGTTTAAACAAGCTGTATTGTATCCTGTGTTCTATGGTCAGGAAAGAACTTAATGGTTGAGGCAATATTAATTTCACCATTACAAGTTTGTAGGTAAAATGTTTATGAGGCTATGTTTTTCTCCCACAATATCGTAAGAATTTACGCCTTACGACTTACACCAGAACATTATCTATTACGTACCCGATAGATTTTAAGTACGTATTAGAGTAGGAAATGTACATGTCATTTTGCTGACCGATGATTTTTTTTTCAATTAAAAATAATAAAAATATTTTTCTATCACACGTCGCCATTGAACACATTGCTATTCGATGCGACGGGATCACGAGGGATTCGTAGTCTCATCTGTTACAGTGCTGCTGGAAAGAGATGGAGTGCTTATCACATGACCCGCTAGACTGAACATAACCAGTTGTGACGTGACGGAAAAATATTTTTTTTTGTTTTTAATTGAAAAAAAAAACATCGGAAAGCAAAATGACATCTACATTTTTTACTCCAACTTATTCTCCGGATTCGTTTAATATAAAACATATAATCCTTCGGATACGTGTTGTTACAACGTATTTTTTTAATTTTTTTATTATTTTATTTTAGTTTATTGGGGAAACAAACTGTTATACTATTATATTCAGGTAATTACATAATACATGGTTGCACGAACCAGCAAAGTTTCTGCAAAAAATCATAGTATTTACCTACATAAGAAACATAGATTAAAATAATAAAGAAAACATAAAGTGGTAGAAAAACAAAAAAAAAAGAATATTTAAAAAAAAAATAAAAAACACAGATTTAAGTGTGATAGATAAAATGAAGTTAAACTGTGAACCTATATAAAAATAATACATTTTCACATCATAGGATGAACATGATAAGCCATTTACCAGCGCCCTTGAGGTGATTTTTTACAAAAGGGCGCTATATAAATCACCAAAAAAGTATTATTATTAAAAAAACATGATGAAAATGAGAAAAAAACACGAATACGTATGATATAATAGTACTAGTATAATAGTGTTACTAGATAATGATGCTTATTTATATTTTATATTGGATTATTCATTTGGAATCATTTTTCTTGTCCATTAAATTAGTTAGTTTTAATCGTAATATTATATTTCCCGCATGTTTGTAGTGCACGAAGCTAAAACTATGAGCAGCGAGACTTCTCATCTCGTCCACAATGGACCATTGTTGTGGTAAAAAGGATTATGCATCTACGCGGATTTAATACATAGTCTACCTACGTGACATGTGTACGTACACTTTATACTGCGGCTTAGAATAAATTAAAACTTAAAGCATGAAATGTTGCGGGACATCTACTAGCGTCAGCAGAGCATGTTTATACTGCGGAGTGCTGACAATTGAATTAAAACGAACATGGTAACATCGCGTTTTCCTTATTTATCATTGAAACATCTGCATGGTTATGCAACATGGCACACCCAACATTATCTTCCTAGTGGACCGTTTGCTATCAATTTATGGAATAAAATAAGTATTGTCCTGACATAAAGAACTCCTTTGTGATTCCTCTTTCTGTTACGTGTGTCGTTTGTGAAAAGTATGAGAAGTTGAAACAGAGCAAATAGGGAGGCGAATATGGGTACCGCCGCTCCGCGAACCATTTATTGGATAACAGTTGTTCGCTACGTTTGGTGACTTAGTAGGGGTGCCGGGGTTCATGGGGTGAGGTTTGTCTACGTCAAGGCGACAGACGCGTCTGCTCGCCTACTGTGTTGCGGGCCGGATCGGGAGAGACCGGTTGAAGGGGATCTTTTGACATCTCCAGCCGGATTCTTTCGATTCATCACCTTGCACCGCGGTGGTAGGAATGGATTCAAACGTCTGTCACTCCTGGACACACTTATCCACAGATTCCTACCCACTCCTTACATATTTTTCCTTCCCAGAACTTCATCTCATTCCTTTCCCTAAAATACCCCCCACACTTTGACGGCCGGCGTATTCCAGCGGATAAGGCTCTTGAATCGCATTCCGAAGGTCGTGGGATCGAATCCCGGCGTGGCAAATAAATTTTGTGTGATTAATTTGTGTAATTTCACAATTTATTCATTAAAAATAATATATATAGTATATTTGTGGCACGTTCCAGAGTGGAAGATACTCTCAGTATCGCCCCGGTGTAAGAATTGAAATGTTGCTTGAAATGGCTTTAGCTGTGTTTGGTGACCAGATCTGAATATCCAGGTACTTCCCAACTTCCTCTTCCCCATCTCATTCCCCTCCCCAGTACCTTCAGCCTCACAACATACCCCAATTGGGAATGCCATAGCCTCACTGGCTCCAGACGGGAGCAGTTGGCACTCTTGTGCGGTAGTCATAAAAAAATTTAAAAAAACACCATCCTCAAAGATGACATAGGCCCCAAGGGAAATTGTTTTCCTCAGGGTGGAGTTAATGTTAAAAAAAAAATAAAAGAAAAATGCCATGAATGTGACGATTATTTTAAAGCTTTGTATAATGGTTCTGCATTGTTTCATGTTCCAATTTACACATTTTTCTACATAAAACCAATGCACAAAAGCTCTCGGCTTCGTCTATTTATATCCCAGTTCCATTACATGCGAGTTTTTATTTATACAGTTTTACTAAAATAAACATTGACGTCACACGAATGCAAATGTCACCCTTTAGCGACCCTTTGCTTTTTAATTCACCCATGCGTGTGAATGTTTCATAAAACTAAATTATCCTTTGCTACAGACATTTTTCTACAAGTATTTGTAGGTGTACCCATTATAATTCGTCAAATTCTTTGTGATTTTAGCCAGCAAATTATGAATATGAAAAGTATTGATGATTTTCTTTTTCTTGAGGGTTTTTATTTATTGGTGGAACGCCCACAGAGGCTTCTCCGTATAGAATAATTAAGATTCGTGATATTGAGAAACAATGCATGATGATGGGTGCAAGGTGGATTAATGATTATTATTGTTGTTATTTAGTGATGGTAGGTGAATTCCAGCTGTGAGAGACGAACCCTTTGAATATTAAGCTCGGTTTGGGCTTGTGCTATCGGAACTTTATGGAAGCCCATTGTGGGAGGAACATCAGATCACGTAGCGTGGCGGTCCCTTTGTATTGCCTGTGAGATTCTGACTCAAGGACACGTCCTCAGTTCCCACAATACGGACATTAAACGTTCGAGCTTATAAATATGACAGCTGTTTCAGTGGTAATGCGGACATTATTGTATCCATTGCTCGATCAATAAGAATAAAACATTACGTTTCCCATTCAATTTCAATCTGATTTTCCTTGTTGGCTTCTAGCAAAGTAGTTTCACAATAATAACATTACCTTGGACTTCAACACTTAGCACTTCTTTTGTTTTAACGTTTCGCGTTTCGTTTACGAATGATTCTTTACTTCATAAATTGAACCCGATATTATTACGGTTTTGCAGTCTATGGAGAGGTTCAGGTATTAAAATTTCAGTAATTTCTGTAAAGATTTCAAGAGAATTTGAATACTGTTCGCTACAGATTTAATCGTTTATGAAAAGCAATCCGCCAAGACTGAAAATCTACATTTCTGAGCGCAAAGTTTCTCGTGAAGACTATTAATCTCTTTGTCTTGTGTTTTGAAACGCCTACGACAGACGACGTTGCCGTACGAAATGTCTGATTCTGTGATTGCATGATGTATAGTTCTTTTAACGTGTCGGTGTTATTCTTTAACTTTTATTGCAGTTATTGTTTTAATGGTCGTCTTGATGTTAGTTTGATGTTTGCATTTATAATAATCTAGCCTTGACTTTTACATGCACACGTCTCATTCAGTGTAGTTAGTTCTAGGTTCAGTACCTAACTAATCTACCAGGAGCGCACACACGACAAGCGGTGGAGTATTTTGAGCGTAGTGCCTTCGTGTCTTTGGGTTGATAATTGCCCAACTACATCCCTTTCAATGTACTCTACACGAACGAGTATTTTGCGTGATGGAAGTCGTTCCAACAGATCGCTTTAGCCATCGCACTAAACCAGTTTCCATTAGGGAAGTTCGTAATCACTTTTCATCGACTTTGCCAGTAATGCTGCGCTTGGATTTCGGATCGACTTGGCCATTTTAATCTTTCGAGTTTTCAAGATAAGGCTTTTCATAGAAGATTTGATCTCCCCACAGTTCAAAGACTATACAAGATTCCTCACGACATAAAACAGCCAATCGTCCACTGCAAATCAGATAAACATAATTAAAAACCCATGGTGCCATTTTAAGCTCGCATTTATAAGAAGTAAAAAAACGCAATATCTGGTACACCTATATATTTCAATAATATAACACGGAAAAAATAACTGTTATAGATACTGACTGCTTTCTAAACTAGACCTGATATCGAAACATTTTCATAAATAGACTTCTATTTTAACAACGATTACGATATTTTCCAGCACCTTATTTTATTTTCGTAGAAAATGGTTACCAGGCATGGTTTATGAAAATAACGAATTTAATTCCCGGTTCCCAGAATGCCCCTCGTTACTTGATAATAATAGTACGTACTTATTATTACCCGTTTTGCGGCAATTTGCTACTTTTTTTACCATGATGATTTGCCACCATTTCCGCCGACGACTTTTTATACTGTCTTATTAGGTTCCTTGGCAAATAAATACATGATGCCGGCAAGACTTTTCAAAGTTATTTACCTAATTATTTAACGGGCAAAAGCTTGATCTGTGTACAAAGATTTTTGATATTATATTGCTTACTCTGCTTGAAACTTTAATAAGATAAATTATTCAGAAAAGTATTCAAAAATTGTTTTTTTTCTCTTAGAATCAACAATTAGTATGTTTTTGAAAATAATTTGTATTTTATTAATAAAAATATTTTCTCTATTTTGTTTCAGAAGTGATAAAAACGGCTCAACAATCCGTCATAATAAGCAAAGGTAAGAGATAACATCTTCACTTTCATTATTTTTACTACCTTCCCAAAATAATTATTAATAAAAGACGTTGTGGTAAAAATCACTAGCTCTTTTCAGCCGGTTCCAATTTCTCGAGATAATCTTCTTGGTGATTTTTTTGCCGCTCTCTTTCCACTTATCTAAAACGCGATGACCCACTGCAGCGTGTTGCTTTCCTCTTCCCAAAGGTCTAGAAGGTTAAATCAGTTAATGGAATCTATAAAATCACAATGAAAGTGTAATTATAACCTCAGTATGTATCCGGAAAACGTAGAAACCTCGGGCAAAGAGACAGGTCTATTATAAGTTTTGCATATATGACATGACCATCCACACAGTCCACAGTAACCAGCTCCCAGTGACATAAGGTTCTTCGCCGTAACCGGGTCAGAGCCATTCCCGGGAAGCAGGAACTGGGTGACCGGGTCATCGGGTCACCGGTGATTCAGCGCTGGTTCACTGCCCATCTCTAGTATCTATTCTTGAACTGGTGATGCCACTGGCAAATATGATTGCCGTTTTTATGCCAGTTGGAGTCAAAGACACGTCCAGTTAAGAGGTCTGTTCACGCGGGCGAAGATTGACTATCCAAAAAAGCATAATAATAGGTATAATTGTCGTGTGTCCTGCTCTAGTAAAGTACAGGAAAGGGGCGTACGAGAGGCGGTAGTGAAGGGGGAAATCGTAATACGTATTGTCGCACATCGCGAGCGAACATAAAAATTAAATAATTATGTAGTGAACAAAGCAGAAAATATATGTAATATTACGCTTGAATATTTGCAGGAAGCCGGTGAACGGTCCCTTTCGTTTAGTACCTTAGCATTAGCGGACGAGGGACACACATGCGGAGGTCTCTGGACATATTCTGTAGTAGTGTTAGTTTGTTTATAGTACAAACGCTGGGTGTCAACAAAATTTACAATTTTACAATAATTCTTCGGTTAGGTTTGATTGTTTCACAATATACTAAAATTTATATTCAACGATGTTGTGATATTTTTATCTTGATTGAATCATTGAAAACAATTATAATTATAACAAAAGAAAACAATATAGAATTTTACCCCGATTTGATGTTTACATGTTAGAACAGAGTTCAAAATGTGAAGTTTTGTCAAATATTAATTTGGAGGTACGATTAAACAACCCGGCCTAACATTCGCATACAAAATAAAATCGGTGACCGGACAACTTGGAATGAGACCAACTCAGAACCATCTCAGATAAGTCATTTAGAGTGATAAAATATTTATAAATATAAAATAGGTTACATTAGGTTAGGGTTATCGGCTAATTTAAAATTATTTTTTTCATAGCTTTTTGACTTTTCAAGGAGGTGAACCTCCTCACCAATTTCAGCCTCACAACATACCAAAATTGAGGATGCCATAGTCTCACCACATTCAACAATTTGGGAGGCGGGTAAGGGTACCGCCGCCCCGGGAACCATTTGTTCGCTACGTTTGGTGACTTAGCAGGGGTGCCTGGATTCACGGGGTGAAGTTTGTCCGGGTCTTGACGGCGGATGCGTCTATTGATATGTCAGATTTGAAAGTCAAATAATATGTGTAACTTCACATTCAATTATACTGTAAGGTTCCAAAATCGGTGTCTCGGAGGTATGTTGGTTTTCCTTGCATACGCCTGAGGGATCTTTTTGTACAGTTTTTTTTAACGTTAGCTCTACACAGATACTTGAGTCGGGCGATGTCAAGAGTCAAAATAACAGAAGAGCACGTATGAGACAATGTATGAATGTGAACGAAGCAAGGAGTGTGTGCCAAGATCGAGTTGTTTGGCGGTCCGTCCTCTCTGCCTACCCCTGCGGGGAAACGGCGTGATGGTTAGTTAGTTAGTTAGTTAGTTAGCTCTACACAGGAAGCCCTGAGGAAAAAGGGGTCTTTTTAGGAAAGGAAGGAGATGAAGTTCTGGGAAAGAGAAGGGTATTAGGGGTGGGAAGGAATCTGGGGGTCAGTGTGTCCAGGAGTGTCCCGGGCGTATGAATCAATCCCTCCCGCTGCGGTGCAAGGCGATGTTTTGAGAGAGTACCTACAGCTGAAGTCAAAGAGACTCCCTCAATCGTTCTCTCCCGATCCGAGCCTGTCATGCAGCTGGTGGGCAGACGCATCCACCGTTAATACCCGGACAAACCTCACCCCATGAATCCGGGCACCCCTGCTAAGTCACCAAACGTAGTGAACCACTTGGTAGAGGTGTTTGTTATCCAATAAATGGTTCCCGGGGCGGCGGTATCCATACCCGCCTCGCATTCAGTCTACTTCATCCTTCGTCTGCCAGTTTCCATGCCTTACTGCCATACATATCTATACCTAGTTAGGTATCCTTGTATCGTAGAAAATATTTTAAAAATAAAAGCTGAACTGCCAAAATAGTGTTTCTTACTACCTACCTACTACCTAGTAAACACAAGTATATTGGCATTATTGAATGCATTCTCCAGTTTTCGGTAAACAGATCTAAAATGATAAAACAAACAACGAACATGCACCTGCGTTGTCTGACAACACACACACAGATACACGATTCTATTACCTCTCCCCCCGGCCCGCGCACGTTTCGCTCCCGCGTGACTAGCAAAAGAGTGAATGAGATGACATCAAAAAACCTAGGTAATTTTACGATAAATTTGCGCGTAACTAGATCCGGTTTTTGACGCAAATATAACTGTTTTCAGTGCAAACTAAAATTTTATCGTATACTTCATCATATTCCTGAGGCAGGATATGAAAGGATTTTTCAAAAATAGCATCCATTTGGTCAGAAAAAAATTCCAAAGTAGCCTCCTAAATTCATCGATAAATTGTCATCTTTTGAAGCCTATATTTTATAATTTAAAACAAAAATCGAAAATTGGATTCATATCCGTACTTTTTATATAGCTAACCTGTCATTTAAAAAAAAATTGAAAACAATTAGTTTGATATTTTAGCCGTTAATCCGGAACTAAATTTTGTATGAAACAGGCCACGCATACGTTCCTCTTAAGTAGTGATGTTGAACTTCAGAGTACTCTATAGTATGAGTAAGTTATCTGAATGCCATTAAATAATATTATAAATTATCAAATAAAGTATATCATTGAAGAAGATAAAAATAATAATCTAAACGAAAATATGAAAGAGAACAAGACACAGAAAAATAGAAATAGATAATCGCAGTTGCGACCACTATCTTCATATTTCGTTTTATATTTTCGTTTAGATTATTATTGTTATCTTCTTCTTCAATGATATATTACATTGATGTGAATAACCTTCAAATGTTATAAAAAGAGACATTTCTTATAAAAAATTGAAAACATTAAATAAAGATTTATTTTCGTATGGTTTAACAAAACTTCAAAGCTTGTAAAGAGTTGCGTCCAATTCTCCGTTCAATTTTTCTACATTATTTATTGTTTTTGTGTTTAATTCGTAGAACTCCATTTAATGTTTTGAAATTCATTTGAAATTAAAAATGTTATTGTTAAGTTCTGCAAGCATTTTAGTTTTTATTTTCGTGACAACTGTGGTTGAAAAATTGTGAGACGACTTATTTCACGATTCTAAATTTCAATCTTTTAAATATAATTGAGACAGTAGGCACTCTATTATGTGGGGTACTTCTAAATCTGTTGTGGTTTAACCACAGTTTGAAAAAGGCCTTGTAAGCCGAAATAGCTGTCACAAAAATAAAAACTAAAATACTCGCAGAATTTAATAAGAGCATTATTAAATTAAATTTTAAAAAAATCTTTCTACACTTTCTAGGTAACCCTTGCATTATTTTCGGATCTTCTCATTCGTAATAAATACGGTCGCACTTGGTTTTAACACACACGCGCCTTATGGATTCTTTCTCTGCTAGTTCTATGCCTCACTGCCATACATCTGATCTGACGATCTGATTTATAAAAACGCTGCTTTATGAGCGTTATGAACTACTGCAAATGATAACCTAATCTCTAATTTATTTTAATAAAAGTGCATGCTTTCCAATGTCATCTATTGGCTACGAAACCCTAACCTACCTCTATAATTGAAGCATTTATTGAAACCTACCCAGATATTTGAAACCAGTTCGACAACCCCCGGCTCGATATTGAAATGTTTAATTCCGTCAGCAAACTGCATCGTCGCGCGTCGTGAAATCGATAAATGCAGGTTGTTTGCGCTTATTGAATTTGCGCAAGGTGGATAAGAGTTATATTGCCTTTTCACAATTTACTACGTACAAAAAATGTAAGCACTACTATTACAGCTCTCGCTGTAGGTCGAATAGACAACGCAATGATAGGCGAATTCACGACAATAGCAGAGTTATCGCGAATTCGTGCATGTTTAGCCTCAATATTAATTATGTATTTGTCATTCGCACGAAAGTTCTACATAAATAATGTGCCCTGAAATGAATAATTATTTGTCGCTCTTTTAAAGTTGAGGCATGTCAATACATTTTTGCGCAATCGAACCCTCGCTACGGATGCTACGGATTTCGTCTCATCAGTACTATCCCTCCTATACCTCGGTAAGCAGGCATGTTTTGTGATCCAAAGTCTGACCTTTCTTTGCTTATATTTCAATTTCAAATACAATTCGTTTCAACGTCATCATGAAATTTTCATTTCAGTCAAAAGGAATGGCGATGTACGATGTCAGACAAGTGTAAGGATGGGCGTACGCTGAGACATCGGTCGCGCAACATGTCCAGCGCAGTTGTGGAATGTATGAGAAACATGCACGTCTCAGCGTATGTCGCTCCATACACTTCCATACAACACAAAAACCAAAACTATCTTGCGCTGAACATTCTGCGCGACCGATGTCTCAGCGTACGCCCATCCTAAGAGAGATATAGTGCGTGCTAATTGAGCTTGGGAGGACCAAAAGTCACTATTTTTCCATTCAAATGTAAATGTAAGGTACCTGTTTCTAGTGTGTATTGTGGTGGATAAGTAAATATGATATTGACTAAATCCGTCATCTATGGTCACTTATCAACATTTTCGAACACGGTCAACGATTGTTATCAGATATTCCGACCGACGGTTAATAATTTTTAGCGCGGCCTGTCAGATATGTTTCGTTTAACTGTCTATATATGCATATTTTTAACAATGCCGTTTGTTATGCAAAATTACTGGCTTATTTAATGGATTGAACTAACGAAGATCGTAGAATTAAAAGATATCGTATGCGCGATCCATAGACTTAAGACGCTATCAATTTATTCCGTTAGATCTTTGAAGAAAAAAAGTGGTTGAAATATGACTAAAGACCTCATTAACTAATTAACTCCCTTTGGTGTCAAATGATAAGCGCAAACTTTCAATGCATATTTAGGTTAGTTAGTATTTCAATTCAACATTGCCAATTTATTAATATTTTTACGTAACGTTTCGGAATGTAAATTCACGGAAAACATGTCTAACGTACACCGATTTCTTATTTATTCACTCTCCATATCGATTCAGCTGTCAACAGTGAAACCGTGCTCGGTATATCGACACAAAATCGTTGGAAATTAAGTCTATGGATCGTGAAGTTGTCGATTTCTCTGCGCTTGACCCTCTGAGCGTTCCTTTCCTACGCAACTTGAACTATTTATTACCAGTTTCAGCAGCACTTGACCAAATAGTTACTATTTGAATACTGAGTAGGCAGTATATTAATATTCCGATGATCGTATCACGTTCCTTACCTGAATCCCAGACAGAAAAGCCGTGTAACTCTCGCCCAAGGCCGCAGACCAGTTTTTTAAAAGTTAATTTATCCATTGCTGTATGTGAACGAACTCTCATATTGTTCGCGCAGAGCCAGAAAGCCAGCGTGCCAGCTGTTTCTTCTCAATAGCCGACCTCGATTCCGTTGGTAATAGCGCCATCGACCTTTCGCAGCATCTCTGGGCTGCAAGAGCAAGCTAAACCGATTGCGCCCACTGCACATGCACAGGATGTAACAAACGTAGATCATTACCGAACAAATAACTAGCATCTATCTCTGTTTATTTTGGTTCATCAAGACATGTTCGCTCTGTTGAACTCATTAGAAAATTCGGGATTTTTGAGTCGTAACCTGATACAAACACCATGAGTGTAAATTTTTCAACACTTATAATGTGTGTGAGATTCCTGAATGATATTTTTAAGTAGAACAATATTATTATTTAGGAGCTTCGCAAATGAACGTTTGCACATATTTTGTATTCTTTTTATTGTTCGCTTGTAAGTTGTGTATTATAAACTTTTAATTATAACTTATTAATTTTTGTATTATTTTTATGCCATCTGCAATTCATATTTCTTAGTTTCTTATTTTTTTATGTTTTTTATTAGAATATATTACGTACATTTAAATGCAGCGTTTAAACGTATTCATTATGTTAATTTAAAAAAAAAGGTTGTTATACTTTTGAGTTGAACTTCTTTAGCATCGTTGTGATTTGAAACTCCATCAAACGAAAAATAGCGAATCTAAAAAGAGACAAACAATTACATCTATAGGATTTAGCCTGCGAGAGAATGAGATAGTATAATCGGTCTGCTCTTTGTGTGGTGCTTCGTAGCCTATCCGTCTCCTTTTTGTGCATTGCTTCGTAACTTCCCCACTCTTGACTACTTTAGTTTTCTGATGGTTTGACTTTTATTGCATACCCTGTTTTTGTATGTTTTCTTCACATTAAAACTCTTACTGTCTCTGTATCATGCAATAAAACATGCTAAATATATAATTTTGTAAAGGACACTCAGGGCGTTTAAAATTAATAAATAAATGAGGTTTATTAAACTCATTGGGAGTAATATGTTATAAATGTTAATGTTATGTAATATATTATCACTAATAAATAAATAAAAAAAATATGGTCGTTGAACAACTCAACTGCGAAACGGTTTTCCGGCCTATGTGTTTCCCCCCTCCCACAACATGGATTCAACCACTCTTCAAGACCCAGATTCACTCCATCCTTTCCACAAAAAGACCCTCCATGCAGCGTCCCCAAAGATGAAATAGGCCCCGAGGAAAATCATTTTCATCAGGGCCTCCTCCTATGTGGAGAATATCAAATATAATTATTTATATTATAATATGTGAGGCTGCAAGACCTGGGCAGGGGAAGAATAATGGGAAGTCCCTGGCTATTCAATTTGGTCACTAAATAAGGCAAATGCCATTTATTTTTATTTTATTTTATTTATTTCTATACATTACAGTATTTACCTTTATAATTTTATTATGTTGGGTGTAAGGTAGGTTTGTGAAGGTGAAACTGTGGATAGGTATTGTTGTATGTTTCGTGAACACCTCACTAGGAGAACCTGTGCTGAGGTGTTTACGTGTTTATTTATGTTTATGTGTGACAAGTATTTATGTGTTGTAATATAAAGTTTTATATGTATTTTTTTTCAAATTTTAACAGTTATTGTACATTGGTTATATAGAAGAGAAAAAAAAAGTATTTAAATATATTAGAGGAATATAAAAAAAAATTATATATATATATAAACATACACATACATACACATCCATATAAATACATGTACCTGCACACATGCATATAAATATATATATACATACGTATACATCCGCATACACATTCACATACACATATATATATGTACACACATATATAAATTGTAAGTGTATATCTAGTTATTGGATACTTGAAAAACTACTTAATTTTTAGGTTTATTTAATTTTATACTTTTTATAGTTTTGTTATGTTTGGTTGGGAATAATAATGTTTTGTATAAAGTTAATATTTTGATTTTTAATCCAGTCAGTGATATGTTTTTTATGAATGTTTGTAGATGTATTTGCAGATAGTATTTGTTTCAAAGTAATGGGCATGCAATTAAAAAGTTTGGTTGCATAATACTGAAAGTGTCTTTGTCCATGTGTGGTGTGGGTTATCGGTATGTTCAGTGTTTTATTTGTTGAGGACCTGGTTTTTGTTATGGTTTTTGGTTGAATTGGAATGTGTTGTTTGTTTTGGACAAGGTATATTATAGCAGATTTGGCATAAAGTTGTCTTATTGACATGACTTCTAATGCTTTGTAGATTTCGCTAGAATCTGTGTGAAATGGTACTTGCAGGATGAGTTTAATTATTGCTTTTTGTATTTTTTGAATTGGGTCAATTGCTATGTTTGTAGCACTTCCCCAAGCTAGTATTCCATATGTGGCTTACCATTACAAGCAACGTTTTGATTCTGAATTTTGGTTTCTCACCAGGACGATACTGAGGGTATCTTTCACTCTGGCAATGGGAATGAGGAAGATTAGAAAGTATTAATTTTATTATTCGTGCATTCGCAACATACTCTAATTCTGAATTTTGGTTTCTCACCAGGACGATACTGAGGGTATCTTTCACTCTGGCAATGGGAACGAGGAAGATTAGAAAGTATTAATTTTATTATTCGTGCATTCGCAACATACTCTAATTCTGAATTTTGGTTTCTCACCAGGATGATACTGAGGGTATCTTTCACTCTGGCAATGGGAACGAGGAAGATTAGAAAGTATTAATTTTATTATTCGTGCATTCGCAACATACTCTACGCCAACAGTTTTTAGTCGGACATTGCCTGCGGCCGTCCTCTGGACTCTAGGCCGGGAGCGCTGCCAATCGATGGCCGAATTATGCAACTCTGACAACTCTAGAGCTAATTCAGCTGCAACCGGCCTGCCAGTGATCCACATAGCAATCGAAGCTATTAGAGTGTTTGCTATGCAGTTGCGCCAATTCGCGTCTATCTATCCGCCCGCTCGGCGGTGGCTACCGCGTACCTATTACTTACCAGCGAGTTTAATTGGAAGAACATTCGTCTGATACCCCGGTATTATTATTACTGATATATTGTTTCATGAAAAATCTGCTGAATGGTTTTCCAATTTTCCAGGATATTTTCTATTTAGTCTAAGATTCAGTGTCGTGAAATCCATAGCAAAAGTGCTACGAGAAAGTTGCTAGTATCTAAAATAAAATGTGTTGTTTTCGAAGCGGGTTCCTGAAAATAGGCTTGTCCCCCGCGGGTGGCTGCTACGCCACTGCTAGATTTTGTAATCTGGGTACAGACGTAAACAATGTACTGATAAAATATGCGGTAGGTAGTAGGTACCTAGAGGCATGTTTATACAAGAATGCTGAAATTATGAATTTCCTACGATTATTATTTTTCTACTGTTAACACATTTATCTATACTATTTTGCCTTGATTTATTTTTCGTTACCTACGTCTAGTGTTTGAATAGTTGTATGTTTACAATTAAACACAATAATATTTACTGTCGTTTGATTATAATCCTTTTTTTATGTAAAAATATTATAATATGCATATTGTTATTATTATTAAAAAAATAGTATTAGGTATTTACATTTTCTAATTTCTTGTACATTACAAACTTATGTTGCTACACTTTATTTATTTGCATATTTAAACGCCCATAGGGCTTTTAAATATAGCGCAGTACATGTTTTTGACAAAATACAGGAAATAACATAAAGTATAAGAAACAAAATATAGGTTATATAAAATATAAGAGTTGACACAAAGTAGGTAACATAGAATGTAAGTTAAGTAAAAATAGAGATTTAATTAAATGAAGACACTATGAGCGAAACTCAATCGAAAATCTGGAAACAGAAAAATCAGAAAAAGATATTTGCACCTCTGGGACTCGAACCCAGGATCTCCCTACTTTCCGGGTGGGTGCTCTTGTCCACTGAACTAAGGTGTCTATATCAAATTCGGTCACCTTTAACTGTACCATACTTCGACTAAAACTTCTTTTTCTGATTTTTCTGTTTCCAGATTTTCGATCGAGTTTCGCTCATAGTGAATCATTTAATTAAATATTAAATGTATATATGTGTAAAAAATGCAAATATGCTGACTGACGCAAAATATGTCGATATCAGGCGTTAATTTTTTTTTATCCATAAAAAAATAAATCAATTAAATCTCAGATCAAAACAACCTACCTACCTGTTACAATGATGCTTATAAATAACTTTTAACGACGTAAATGACCGTGAAAGGCTGTGTTAAATTTTGTATATAATATTATTTTACTACTGTGTTATTATTAGTGGGGAAGGTGTGTGCTTACAATGTTACTTGTTGAGTATTTAACGCGAGTTTAAACTGGATTCGTATGTTTTTTATCAACCTCGCTGCATTGTTGCGGTAACCTTCACCGTGGTTGACCTTAGATAAGCGGTGTGTATCTCACTGTGTAAACTTTTTCCTGCGCGAGTAATGTGCATAGGACATGCATAATTTGCAATGCAAACGGGTGGACTCTTTACTTTTTAGATGGGTTCACATATTTAATGCAATCTAGGCATTTATTTTAATCTGTGATTCTAGGTTCGTTCGATACATTATTACGCTGTGCATTAAATATAAACCTTTAAATATTGGAAATTCAACCAGACGCGTATAAAGATGGTCTCGGGCCTATTTTGTCGGAAGATCAAAATATTTCAGCTTTGCAATAAAATCTAAATAAATGGAATATTTCAAAACGCATCCGAAAACTAAAAACCTGTTCTTAAAAGGTGATACAATAAGTGTTAAAATATGGCTACAAACCCACCATTTTTAAAACAAAAGTTTTAAAAATGGTTTACACGTTTTTCTAACTAAAATGACTGATAACGAAAAAAAAATTAACTCACCTATTTTATTTGGCAATTGTTTTATTAACTTTTATCATCAACTAACTTTTTGTCATTTCATGTAAAAATAATTAATCAAAAATTCCACAAAATTTCATAAATGTTTTTCAAATTCGGTCGGAAACTTTGGTTTCACAAAGGTGTAGTTATATTTTGAATATTTTTTGGTTAACTTTAAAAAAAAAATTAACTTTGAATGTAATGCGTGGTGTTTTCTCTTTCTAACACCGTTTATATCATATTTCCAACCATGATAGTAAAGGAGACACAACTATTTCTATGAGACCTAAGTAAGTTTTTCCGAAAAGCGAATAAATTAGCCCGTGGGGTTTAAGTGCATAAGAAAACTGCTTTACCAGGGACAAATCATAAAGGCGACAAATACAAGACAGCCAAACTGTAAACAATAATCTAGGGGAAGATTGATGGAAAACACGATGGATAAAGATGCCAAACCTCACGGTTTCTAAAATTGCGTTAACGGTACGCGTGCTGTTTGCAGGGTGAAGATCACCAAAGCCTCTCGAAGAGCGCCGACTAAAACAGATGAAGTAAAATCAGGTGCTACGAACCATAGGTCAAAGTCTCTAATGTAATCATCACATGATGTTCGAGTAACAGATGAACACTGAGCACTACTCTACCCGCAAGTCTAGATTATGAAAATGTGCGTCACGTCCTACGACTGCTGGTAATGAATTGCATTCCCTACGATGTAATAGTTGCTTAACGTTTTTATTCTTGAATTCTTTTTTTGTTACCATTACTTACTGTCCTTCAATATCTGTACTTACGTAATTAGAAAGGGTCGCAGATCCTATAAAGTATCAGTTTGCTGAATAACAGAAGAGTATGCGTAAGACGATGTATGAAAGTGAATGAAGCAAGGACACACAAGACGTAGTTGTGTAGCGTTGTATACTCTCTGCGTACTTTTGTAGAGAAACGGTGTTGATGGTTAGTGTCGTACCTGTTAATCCCGATGATTAATAAGACTCTTTGAAAAGTGTTGGGAAACTTCTTAATAAGGCCGATGGCGGTTGAGATTACAAGTTGTTTTTATTTAAATTATCGTAAAGTTTACAATTAATGTTTAACTGGACCAGACGTCCGTACGTAGGCTCTAAAGTTTTTTCTGTCGCCGATGGTTTTTGCCCGACTACCAGATGCCTTCGGCTATCATCGGAACCGTTCTTACATAAGACACAAACGACGATAGATGATACTGTTTTAAAATAATACTTATTGACATCTTTTGAGGTACCACAAAACTTCTTATGACAACAAACTATTGAAGGATGTTGAGATTGCTCGACTAAACCAGTTCAGTTGTTAAACATGACTATTTTCAATATCGATTTGTGACCACGTGTATGACAATATAAATAGAACCTAAATTCAGGCAGCTATTCAATTTGTAAGATAATACGACAGCTTTAAGCAAGTCACACACGAGAGATATGACCTCACAATACACGTGGGCACGTGGGCACGTGGGCACGGTCTATAACTCCATATTGCTCGCCATACTAAACCCCATACGGTAGTCACAGACCGGTAATATAATACTCGTATATCTGTGACCGTCGAGTGGGATTGCGTAGCCACGCCCACTTATATTATGAGGTTTTACTAACTATGTCTCGTGTCTGTGCAGCCTCCCTCGAGTTTGCAGACCGATTAATGAAAGCTTTTAATGGCCGTCGTACCTACATCAGTGAGCTCGAAGTTGTGTTATTTGTATTTTTCATATTTTCCAAATAAGTTGGGTTTTTTACGATTTCTCTACTCGAAATTATTATTACAACGATACCTTTAAGGCCCCGTATACGAGCACGAAAAGAAGAAGATGGAGAGATATGTAATTACGAATGTTGGAGAGAGCGCGTTAATACTTCAAACGATAAAATTGAAGCGAAAATTGTGAAACTGTTTAATAAAACACGACTCGTTTAGAATAGAGCAAAATCTCGTAGGAGTTGTCTAAAACAACGTTCAAATAAACACTGTGAATTTTTTCATACATATAACTTGTTAAACAATAGAGACAGGCTTGAAAATAAAAATTTTGGGAGCATATTTTGCAATTTTTTTCTATCGGGGGAATTTCATATAATTTGCGTTTCGGCGTGGGGATTGTGTAGATATTATCTTCAAAAACAACGTATATTTTTTTAAGAGCTTAAAAACTTCAAATGTTCAAGGGAGCTATGCAAGAAATCGGTAGAAATTCGAGTAGCGCCGCCTTTAATTGCCTTCGCAATATTTTTTCTCAGTCTAACGAAACATTTTTAAAAACTTTCTTGTTTGGCAAAAAATAATAATTTATTCTTCTCCTTTTTATGTAAAATATCTCCGTTTAATTCTTCCTATCAAAATATTTCCTAAAATATTAAATATTTCCTAAAGTATCAAAATATTTCCTAAATCCTAACAGCTTGAATACTAAAAGGGCTTTTAACACATTTCTCACCTGCCATTAATAATTCCTATTCAAAATTTAAATGTCTTGTTTTGGTGCTTTATAGTTAGTTGCCCGAGGAGATCTCACCCTTCCATTTGATCTATAAATTAATTCTATTGTTTAGTTCTCAAACGTTTCAACGATATCCTCTTAGAATATATATTATGTTAACTTACAATTATGAATTAACAGATTTTGTGAAGAGTTCAGAGAAGTGATGATGTATCTTCCTGGTTTATTTTTATATAATTAATTTATTTTATTTCACAACCGGAGGGCTTTTACGTAAATATAGGTCGTATAAACTTTTGTGAAAAATAATTTTGTACACGAGAAAGAAATAATAAAAATAAAATTACGATGTATAACAAATTTATCCATGAAATCGAAATACAAGAAACAAAAATTTAAGAAAAATGCACTGATAAGATAGGTTTACAAAAAGATAACCGAAGGTTTAAGAATAAGGTTGGAGTAGGATTTTAGTATGATCCACAAAATTCACCAAGTTAACATTAAACATGTCAATATCACCAGGAACTGGTTTGCCCATAGCGTGAAACCGCTGAATCGGAGAAGGAGCTTTATTGCACTTATATAAGTAAGTGTAGGTTTATAAGTTGTGAAAGTTCGGAACAGTCTAATTTGAAGTTTAGTATTTTAAATAAGAAAGTTTTTTTTCGTCTGACCTCTAAAATAGTTATGTATGAATGTTAGAGTATTTGAAAGGAAATATATACCTATTATATTTAATATAAAGGTATATATTTATTAAAAATGTATAACACAATAAGTCGGTAACATGTTGTTTTTAAACTATATTCCTTTACAAAACACAGGATAAGACAAATACACATTTTAATTATAACAATAAAATCAATTTGAATTTCTCTTTTTGCCGAACCACGTAAAAATAGTTTTTTTTTTTTTGTAAATTTTAAGTTAACCGCGCTAATCAAATCGTGTGTCTTTTCTTGTAGTAATATAGTATAGTAGTATAGGGTCAGTGATTAAACATGTAGGTATTTTTAAATTCTAAAAATAATTTTAAAAAATCACTTCACCCTAATACTATAGGCAATAGGGTGCAATGATGTTTTTTTAAAATGTAATTTCTTCTTCTTTTCCGGTATTTTACACTGGATATAATATTTACCTTAAATACATGTTTGCGCATTACTCGCGACAATGACATGAATCTTTAAAGATGTCATCGAATCATATTCTCAATTCGATTTAATTCAAGATAGAAACAAGGGAATATAAATATTTCTGATTGTTATTAAAATGTTCGTTAAAAATATTGAACGTGCCTTTTAAATTGTTGCTTAACCAACAATACTTCCACTTTTACATTGTTTCTTGTGATAATAATGTTTATTATCTATCATTTTCCCCTTTATATCAGTTATTTCCTTTTCTTATCTATCTATAATACTCCAACAAAAATAATATTTTCTTTATGTTATTACTTATTCTTTATATTTTGATGTTTACTTTGCAAGTATTGAGAAGTATTTGTTTATTTTAGTATTAATCTGGATCAAACTTTTTAATATTTAACTCATTTCATTGTTCTCTTTTTTTCAAAAGTTTTTCCACAATCTAAAATACAAAAAAGGAGTATTGGTAGGACTTTCTTTAATACGAAAAAAACACGACCTTAATGTGTTGTGAAATGTAAATATGAATAGGTTCAGTATTAAACTTCTCTTCTGAATCGGCATAGAAGTTCCAATATCTGCATCTGTACGCTTTCACAACTTAACAGGACGTCTGATTGCTATCAAACAGAAGTTGCGCCGATAGTAAATGTTGAGCATGTTCTTGTTCCTCTTTCTCTTTCCCAGTCCTCTTTTCCCGCCATGCCCTGTCTACCTACGGCGCGCTGAGCTCTGTGCGATGATAAACTCTATCGTCTAGCAGCCAACGCTAAATGGGTCAGTCGCAGAACTTCTACTATATACTTCATGGAATTCATAATGTAGAAGGCATTTTATCTGCTGCTCTACTCATTTTAATTCTAACTTTTTTCTTTTGTCTTATTGCGAATAATTAAACCCTCAGGTGTTCGATTTTAACAAATCTTTTAAGTCTCATAGAAATCGTTCTCTCCCTTACTATCATTGTTAGAAATATGAACTACACGGTGTTGGAAAGAGAAAACACCACGCTTTACAATCAAATCTAAAAAGTAACTACAAAATAATTAATATGTATTTATGAAACCAAAGTCTCCGACCGCAATTTAAAAAAAAATTATGAAACTTTGAATATTTTTTTTAGAATTATTTTTACATTAAACGACAAAAAAGTGAGTTGATAACATTTGTCTAATAAAATATACGAGTGTTTTTATTCTTTTCGTTATCACTAATTGGAGTTAGAAAAAACGTAAGGTGAGCAATTTTAATTTTTTTTTATGTTTGCATAAAAAAAATATTTTTCGAAATTATATGTTTATTTTGAATTATTAAACTTGAAAACGTGCTTCATCACATTTTAAAAACGGTTTTTACTGTTTCTGTTCCGGTCTCACCGGGATAGGAGTGCTCCTGGCTGGGGTGGTACAATCGCATCCGGTTCCCCACGCAGTGGGTGGGCATACGCTTCCGCCGCCAAGACCAAGTAAAACCTCACCGGTTGAACCCGAGCACCAAATATCACGAAACGTAGCAAACCACTTGGAGTAACACCCGTACCTGCCTCCCAAGTTATGAAAGCTAATGTTGTGAATAATTAAATAATTGTAAAGCCAATCGCTAGGTTGAATGTGAAGAGATGTGTTGCAGTCAAGTTGCAATGCCAGTCGGATGCATCGAGATGTCTATTTGGATTATCGGAATTGGCACACGAACAGAATTGGAAACAGCAACTGGCTGTTTGCTGATGCTCCGGCTGCGGTTGGCATAATTATAACTAACGGTATCAGGATTCAATCGGGGATATAATATTCTTGAATCTACCATTACCTTAGTCTGCATAGAAGTTATAATCATCATTCCTTCTAGTATAACCTGATGGCGAACCCTGCACGTTCAATACTGATTGTGGTCCGTCAATATTTATCAAATATCGTGATATTTATTGGACGTGTAGGCCAGCATGATGGGTGAGCATTGACGGATTATAATACGGATCACAGCTGTCTAATTCCTGAATTTCGCATCGAGAACCCACGGATCGTGATAAATATCGATGGATCACAATAAATATTGAACTTCTGGGGTAATAAATATTGAATGTCTCTGATCCATATTGATGGATTGTGATCCATATGAGGGTGATATATATTGGGTTGTGGCCTACGCCGATGAGGCGAGCATTGCTCACGAAACACCTCGGTTGTATCTAAACATTAAAAGCGGTCAAACCTAAATGATTATTATGTTTAATTATAACTATGGTCTTATTGATTAATAGATAATCGATTTAAAGTGAAAATTATGTAGATAATTGAAAATAGATTTATTGAAAAATGTTTGACAGACATAATGGTATTTAGCCTTTGACAGTTAAAAATGTTGTTTCTAAGCAGAATTTTTGTTATCAGCTGAAAATAGTTGCGATGATCTACAAGTTTCAGACAGGAAAAGCGAAAAAAGATACCAGAGGTCGTCTTTCGAGAGTTTTCAGTAGTAGAATATGTATATCATAGCATTATTGTGTTATTGTACGTCACTTTCGATTCTTACATCATCATTAGTATTATTATTTCGATACTTACGACCGTTGTTCCCAATCCTACTGATCAGTTGTTGAGCCGAAATTTTAGCTCAACACTCTTCAAATGCACAAATACGCTCTTCCCAACTCAACTCTCCGACCAAAAGGCGAAACGAGCGTTACTAACAGCCGTTGTGTCAAACTTTTCGATTGATTAATCTTAGGATACTGTTAGGCGCCGCTAAGTTAAGTGATCATAGGGAAACGCTCAAATTTGCCTGTTCTCAACGTTTTAATCGTTGATAATGTGGAGCGGCTCGTGTGTGGCGCCATCTTCTTTCATAGACTATAAAATTACGAGGAAACTTTCCATGTCTACGTTTGGTGATTTAGCAGGGGTGCCCGGGTTCATGGGGGGAGGTTTGTCTAGGCGGATGACCAGGACATACTGAACCCCAGATTCCTACCCACCCCTTAATCCCTTTTCCTTCCCAGAACTCTCCTTCCCCTTCCTTTCCTCAAAAAAACCCTCCACATAGCATCCTCAAAGATGACATAGGCCCTGAGGGAAATTATTTTTCTCAGGGCCTCCTGTGTGGAGCTCATGTAAAAAAAAAAATGTCAAATTATTATTGAAGCGTTAATAATTGTATTTATTATTTATCTAGATAATTACTTTTAAATAATGTAATACATTAACCGACATTTTATATTTTTTAAACAAACGTATTTAATATGTTAAATAAAGTATCAGCTTGACTTTCCTTTTTCTTTACGAGACGTTTGAAGTTTTACTCAGTAGAAATCCAAAATGGTAAAACCAACACATTTCGCGTGTCTGGTACCCACGTAGTGTATTTTGGCGCGAGTGCAATCAATCGCACCTATTACGTTGGGGAATCCAGCTACTTCATGGAAATCCTTTTTAATATTTCCACCTCTGCCTCTATTAGCAATTTTATGTGAAGAGTGGAGAGGTCTCAAACCTGCCAAGGCACGAGTCATTTTTCACGATTTTGCTGGTCGTAGATGGGCAAATTTCGAAAATGTCTCAATTTGTAATGTGGAAACTTCTAGTTGCATAGAATCGTAAAGCTACAAGCAATTGGAAAAATTGGGCAGTATATAAGAAAGAAATAAGCAAAGCATAATAACATGTTTTCCTGATCTGATAAGTGCTAAATATTGCGAGATGACAGATAACATTGTTTTCGCGGTATTTTTTTCACTCTGTTGTCAGTTTTTATAACTAGGCCTTCTTGAGGCAAGTTTAATCCACCAAGTTAGCTTCCTTACGGTGAATGGTGGTATGGCGATGATTGTGCTTTAGGAAGAACGTATTTGTGCATTTGAGCAGCCGAGATTTCGGCTCAGCCGTTGATCATTCGGATTGGACACAACGTCTGTAAATAAATCACTTAGCTGATCGGAGCCTCAGATTGATCGATCGAAAAGCTGGGAACAATGACCGTTATTATTCTCAACTAACTTATGATATTTTATCACCTAAATTTTCATTGAAATCGTACCAAAAAACGGTTCAGTGTTTTCACGGGGGATATCTTGTTTATCGTATCAGCATCTTCGATATTTAAAGCAGATAAATTCTGAATGCAACGAACCATCTGTTGTTAACAATACAGCGTTGGCATTAATATCAACTAATAGTGCAGTTGCCGCCTACTCGCTGTCAGTGGCACTGATAAACAGATTGGCTACAAGACGCGTGTACAATGTTGCACTGGGCGTAATTAATAAATCAACTGGGCAGTCCTGCGATCTTGGTACTTATATCTTTTTGACGTGGACGCCAGAAAGAAACATTGCTGTGAATGTGAACACTACTTGAAAATCTTTATTTATTAACAGTTTGTATTCATATTATTATTATTAGGTACTTAATATACAACTTGTTATATAGTGAGCTTTAACTTA
Organism: Glyphotaelius pellucidus; assembly: GCA_936435175.1. Classification (NCBI taxonomy): domain Eukaryota; kingdom Metazoa; phylum Arthropoda; class Insecta; order Trichoptera; family Limnephilidae; genus Glyphotaelius; species Glyphotaelius pellucidus. The sequence continues at coordinate 41,365,244 of OW386543.1, forward strand.
TGTTTGCGCCAATCAATGTTCTTTTTGTTTGATTTAGTACCTACTGGAAAACTGCTTTACCCAAGTACCTGCCCAGTTCCTCTATCCAAGTACCTACCCATCCCACGCCAAGACAAAACCCAATAAAACGTTCGATTGTTTTCATTCACTTGTTTTTCATTTGACTTGTTGAAAAACGCACCCGCTTCGAGTTCGGAGAAATTTGTGCATTTTACTTAATTGAAAAGTAACGCCCTAAGTTTAATTTGCGAACTTATTGACCACACCGCCGCGGTTGCAGAAGTAACCGTGTTTACGTATATATGTGTACAAGTGAACTATTATAAAGACAAGGGAGAATTAAAAGGACCACAGAACCAGCGGCAAATGTCGAGTGAACTCGGTGAGTTTTGGCAATACCTATCCTTTCCGTTTCCTTTGAGTAGTTTTCCAGTGATTGTTGTTTTAGAATCACACCGCACCCGCCTGCGGACGAATTGATTTGCGCGACCAACTTATGTATAGTGAGCTTTTTACGATGCGGGAATTCCGTACAACCATAGAATAGAGAATAACTTTGTTCTATGTATTCAACCATATGTGTTTTCAAAATAACATTTTTAGCGTTTTCGGTATGGCTGTGTGAATTAGAACAGTAAAAACATGATCGTTATCATTTTCTTCTCCCATCGTCAGAACAGCCAATTTGTGAAATATTTATTTTATTTTATTTTTTTATTTTAAAGAAAGACAAACATTCCCGGGCTACGAATATCTCAAAAATGTTTGAAAATCTCGTACTACCACCACAGAAAGCCGAAAACGTTGCTTGTGTTGTGATGGAGGAATTAGCCAGCCGAGGAATCGAACACGGGATGCCCACTGACCGGTCGAAAGAAACAGGATAACAAATAAATGGTAAATAGATTACTTGTTAAATTAAAACCAGTTTTGTGTTCGGAATGCAAAAAAAATAATCGCTCGGCGGCTCCATCTCATAAGGCTGGTTGAGTAGAGGTGAAATTGCAATTGCTGTCGGAAGAGCCGCAGAGCTGCAGACGCCTATGCAAAGAGCCGCAAATTCCGACCCCTGGTCTAGGTAAAGTAACCGTGAAAACAATTTTAGTTCTAAATAAAATTACTATTTTAATTTTGTCTGAAAGTGGGGAAGGGGAGGGGAAGATTAAATATAGGAATTCGCATTATGCTGGTCAGTGCCAGAATCTGTTATTGAATAATCACTGTGAATTAGTAAATTTGTAAATTTATGAATTTACAGAAACTTGGATAAGTTTTTAGATTTTCACGGCCAAAAATATTTTCGTTATTTGTTTTTGGGGTGTTATGCCGTGTTGCGCTACCTCCTTCGTTACCCAACGTTTCGGACAGCGTTACAGTGTATATCATCAGGGCAGATGTGTAATTGTGTTCTTGTTAGTGGTGAAATGTGTGCTTATGTACTTGGAAGCAATACCGTGTTGCCAGAAGGAGGTAGCGCAACACGGCATAACACCCCAAAAACAAATAACGAAAATTACAGAAACTTGATGGAGGGAGAGACCGTGTCGGATGGCTAGTGAAAATATATTTTACCAGTTACCAATGTTGATGATATGGTGCCCTGTAAACACGTTTCTTCGTATTCAGAATCAAATTTACACGAAAGACCAGGAAAAAAGGTGAAATAAATTGGCGCAACAAACTTTTACAGCACGTTTGCTGATTTTTACCGCATAAAAGCATTTATTCCTTCGTTTGGAAAAATACGAGCTTTTCAAGTAGAAACGTGATCTGTTGGAAATATAACCTCTACAACTTGCAATAGATAGCACCGATCAAAGATCCAAAAACTGGTTTTTGTCAATATGTGAACAAGTTTGTATGGACTTATTTTCTTAGCATACTGCACGCTGCTTCTATGGTAATTAACATTCAGCTTGTTACGGACCTTCTATGTTGTGCATTAATTATGTCTGTTTATGACAAACGCTTCTTCGCCATTGGTACACTTTATGCTGATGAGGTCATTGCTCCTGATAAATTCTGTGCTGTTGGCGAAATTTAACGTCCCAGGATATACAACGTAATAATATTATTTTATAGTATTTATGATAGAATAAACAGATACGTAATAATATGAACATCAAAGTCTGTTCCTCAGAGCTCACACTTTGTAAGACCATTTATCGCGACATTTACCACTACGTGAATTTATAATCGGGTACACTTTAAAGCCTTAGTCATATATTAAACATATTTTATGGCTTTTTGCTTTAAACTATAACCAGTTTTACTACCCGGCTTCGTCTGTTATTTAGATCCTTGTATAATTTTTTTATATATTAATTTGATTTTTATTAAATACCTAAATCAAATTGTATTATTAATTATTCTCGCATTTTACAAGAAAAAGCTAGTAATAAATAGAGGCTTGTCAGATATTAAAAAGCTGAAATATTTTAATGCTTTTTTGGTCGTATGTTTTTGACAGCTGCGTTTATGTTTGGCGGCAGCCGTGGTCGAGGGGTAAGACTCTTGACTCACAATGCGAAGGTCGCGGGATCGAATCGCGGCGTGGGCAAATAACTTTTATCTGATTAATTTGTGTTATTTCGCAATTAATTCCAGAGTGGTTGGTACTCTCAGTATCGCCCTGGTGTAAGACCACCATTCAGAATTGAAACGTTGCTTGAAACAGCTTTAGCCGTGTTTGGTGGCCAGATATGAATTAGCCAGGTACTTCCCCACTTTTTTCTTCCCCATCTCCTTCCCCTCTCCATTAACATCAGCCTCACAAAATACCCCAATTGGGGATGCCATAGTCTCACTGGCTCCAGACGGGAGTAGTAGAGACTCTTGAGGTATTCATATAAAAAAGCACAAAATGAAAATAGTAGCAAATAATTAGTAGTAAATAAATGAGTAAATAAATGAGCTGAAAGATTTGGGTTGACCTAGGAATGCCTGATCTGTGGAAATTGCATAACGCCAGAGCTCCCCTTTGAATCATATTTTTTCTTCGTGATTCAAATTTGGTCCTTTTGCCATTGATATGAAATAAATACGAAAACTTCTCAAGTAAATGATCTCTGTGTTTTGATTTTTTTTAACAAATGTATGTATTTATGGGAATCGACGGTTCAGTGCAACTTGATTGCTTTATCATGACAATATATTTTTATTTAAATTCAATTTTAATTGCCGCGCCGTTGATTCCACGCATTTTTGTGCATCTCTCGCATAGAAATGACGCATATTAATGTGTTGTTTCGTCGTGAAATTATTCCAAAGAGTCATTGCGATAACCCCAACCATCAGCCAATGTACTTTCTAAAACATAGTCGTTCACTCCGAAATGCTATTAACTCCTCTTTGAATTTACCAAATTGGATATATATAATAATTCGCATCCTTTACCCATTGCGTAAGGTACCCATTCTATGCGTAAGGTAAGGTGATTTAGAGGTATGACTGCTAAATAACCTTTCGCTATATGTTTAAGCTTCAAAGATTCATTTTTAAAAAAACGAAAAAGAAAAACAAAAACAATCTCAACGATAACAACAACAATAATTTGGGAGGCGGGAATGGGTACCGCCGCCCTGGGAACCTTTATTGGATAACCAACATCTCTGCCTTAGGTCACCCCAAGTGGTTCGCTACGTTTGGTGACTTAGCAGGGGTGCCCGGGTTCATGGGGGGAGGTTTGTCTAGGCGGATGACCAGGACATACTGAACCCCAGATTCCTACCCACCCCTTAAACCCTTTTCTTTCCCAGAACTCTCCCTCCCCTTCCTTTCCTCAAAAAAACCCGCCACACAGCATCCTCAAAGATGACAGAGGTCCTGAGGGAAATTATTTTTCTCAGGGCCTCCTGTGTGGAGCTCATGTAAAAAAAAAACAACAACAAAAAACAAAGAAACGGTTTTTTTTAAACTGCTGCCAGATTACCTTACTATTGATTTTTCATTAAAATTTTATTATTTATGACTTTAATGGTATTAATGTTGAATGGGGCGATAACAGGAACGATGTTTTTCATACAAAATTTAATTTTGGATTTGAGTCCAAAAAAAAAAATTGTAATCAAAAGATATATAAAATATGTAGTGCGATAATCAGCTACATTATTTATTTGTGTTTTAAATTATAAAATACTAACTAAATTATAAAGTCCCCGGCGATGCTCGGGCTTTACACAGAGTTTTCGAAATCAAATGTAGACTTCCTCTTGTTTTGAAGGTCACATATGCAAAATTTCATCAATCTGGCATAAAACTATAGATTTGAAGGCGGGAATGGGTAACGCCGTCCCGGGAACTTTCATTGAATAACCAACACCTCCGCCACAGGTCACCCCAAGTGGTTCGTTACGTTTGGTAATTTAGCAGGGGTACCCGGGTTCATGGGGTGAGGTTTGTCTTGGTCTTGGAGGCGGATGATTACCAGGACACACTGAACCCTAGATTCCTACCCTCTCCTTAAACGCTTTTCCTTCCGAGAAGTCTCCTCCCCTCCCTTTCCTTAAAAAAACCCTCCACACAGTATCCCCAAAGATGACATAGGCCCCGAGGGAAATTATTTTCCTCAGGGCCTCCTGTGTGGAGTTCATGGAAAAAAAAAACAAATCCACGCCGCCCGCTTACCGCCGCTTGTCCACCACATACAGAGATTCTCCTTCATATATTATATATTTCAATAAATTTACATAAAACCTTGACAAATTATAAACCTAAACCTTCCTCATAAACCACTCTATCTATTAGTGAAAACCGCATGAAAATCCGTTCAGTAGTTATTGAGTTTATTGCGAACAGTCAGACAGACAGACGCGGCAGAGGACTTTGTTTTATAATATGAAATGTAATAATGATAGCAATAAAGATAGGCCATAAAAGGTTTAAATTTTAATTACTTGTTAATTATTTAAATTGTTATTTATTATAAAATATATTTTGTATGAAAAAGACCGCATAGTCGTTCCCCTTAAGTCCATGAATTTCATTATCGCCTTGTAAAGCTTTCAATTTCAAAAGTGTATTATTAATTCTTTGTAACATTGTATTGAAAAATGATTTGCTTATAATGTGTATGAAGGTTTGATGTCAATTTGATGTGGGCTTGAGGTCAATTCTCTATGAATAAACAAAACGAAGGTATAATGCACATAATTAATATAATTATGTTATTGTTATGCTTCCGCTGAAGCAACATTGTTGCGCTACAAGCACAATATTTCTGTTATTTTAACCCCTTATGCGTCAGGCATATTTTATCAGAAGGTCAAAATATTTCCGTTTTGCAATAAAACCCAAATATATTGATTATTTCTGAACGTATCCGAAAACTAAAAACTGTTTTTGAAAGTTGGCGTAATGCACTTTCAATTTCTGTAATTAATTTTTGAAGTATAAAAATTCTGAAGGCAAACATAGTAAAGTTTTAAAAATAGCTCAACTTCCTTTTTTTTTAACTAAAATTACTGAAAACGAAAAAAAAATAGAAACACATGTTTAATCATACAAATATATTATAAACCTTATTTTCACGTCCTTTTTTTCGTTTCATGTAAAAATAATTAATGAAAAATTTCCTTTTTTTTCAAAATTAAGTACGTTCTGAAACTTTGGTTTCATAGAGAAGTGTACATTTAAATTATTTTATGGTTAACTTTTAGATTTGAATATAAAGTGGTGTTTTCTCTTTTTAAAGCTGTTTAGATCTAGATTAGTTTTTAGATTTAGTTTTTATTTCTCACCATGATAGTAAGTGAGACATGATGAGACCTATATGAGTTTTTCCCAAAACCGAATAAATATGCCTGAGGGGTTAGCGCATGATCGTAGGGGATGCCATATTATATATTTTCTATTTTATTTATTTTATTATTTAGACAGAGACCTTCCTATGTCTTGTTTCGAAGGTGAATTGTGCAAAATTTCATCGATCTCGGAAAAAAATTGTAGATTTGCTTAAAAATCAAATCCACGGAGCCCACCTGCTCACACAGCACATTGAATCCCCGCCAACATTTTATCGACTTCATATATTAAATTTAGAATACAATTATAATTAAAAACTATTTTATATTTTCCAATAAACACGGGGTTTTGAATTTTCCCTGTAGTTATTTCTAGGAAATGTTTAACGTTTTCTCTTTCTGAATGATTATCTTTCAAAAAGTTATGGTTCAATAAAAACAGTTGTAGCGGTCATCCGGCAGGCGAGGTTAGTTTGTGGTCTGTTGCAATATTTTAAACCGGCTTGCATTTGATTACACGACACCTCCTACCCTGCACTTTTATGCCTTCAAATTCTAACACCGTGTACGGCCATACAAATTATATTGGATAATAACGCGGACGGCAACACACACTTGTGCCTGCAGGCCACAGACCTATCCGTAGTGTAGTGATGTAATACACTTCACATTGAAGACATACAACATGATGTTCGTGCAGTTTCCTGTAGGGATTTTTAGCTAAGAAAAAGGATGATAGCTCCTGAATAGTTACTCCTAACGAAATGAAAACGAAGATAAGGGTTTTTTCCATTAATAAACTCTTTTAGAAATTGTTTCTTCGCTTTTCGTTAAAAGACTAGCTTAGTTTTGCTTACCAACATTTTTAATCTGCACGTTTCTTGAAATGGATTTAGCTATATTTAAATGTGCTAGATCTGAATAAAATAGGTACTTTCAAACCTTTCACTTCCTTGCCTCTCAACATTTTCCAAATAGGGATGCCATATTTGTGTATGTTTGACCGTAAGATTAATTCAAAACGAGATTTAGGGTCATTTATTACACAGATTTTTAAAATGTACATTACCCCCACACAGGGAGGCCTTGAGGAAATAATTTCCCTCAAGACCTATATCATCTTTGGAGACGCTGCATGAAGGGTCCATTTAAGGAAAGGATTTCTGGGAAGGCAAAAGGCATAGAGGGGTGGGTAGAATTCTGGAGGTCAGTGTGTCCAGGAGTGACGGACGTAAGAATCCATCCCACCTACGCAAACGGAGGGCAGATGCACCTACCGCCAAGACTTAGACAAATATCACCCTATGAATCCGGGCAGCTCTGCTAAGTTACCAAACGTAGCTAACCATTTGGGGTGACCTATGCCCGGCTCCCAATTTAAAAATTCATCCATTTTCAAAGTTAAAGTTCAAGTTCTGTTGAAATTCTATGCAAGTTCTGTTATTATGCCTTTAATGGCCAGTTGTTTCGCAGAAATGAAATAATAACAGACCTTTCATAGAACATGAAAATTAATTTAAAATTTGATGAATTGTTCGTATTCTGTTGTTGATATCAATAATTGTTCAAAACAACCTGTTCTTGATATCATTTCAGAATGCCATTGAAGTCAATCGATTATTATATTTTCTTAAACTAGACTACTAGAGGAAAAATTCACGAAATAAGAATTTAAATCAGAACCTCAATAAAGCGTTCAATTCATTCTGAACATCTCAATCTGACATGTATTTCGTATTTGGCCCCCTTTACAAACACCTGTTTACTCACTTCCATTATGATCTGTGTGAGAACCGGGTTCTATTCCCATTTCTCCGGCTGTAACGAGTGAGGTTTTACATAACACCGTCGCATTCAGGGCGGCCTGCATTGCGATGCATGTATGGCAACTCGCGCTGCATTTGTGCAACGCCGCTGCGTGTGTGCGTCTCGAGTACAATAACTACTACTGCTGCCAGCGTGTGTTGGTGCACCTTGTGATTATGTGTCAGCGTTTCACGCAATCGCCGGCGTGCAGCAAGTACGTTTTGTGATGGGTCGTTGAAATCGGTTTACTCGACTGTACTGTACTAGGCTACATCAGATGTATATAAATAAATATAAGATAACATCCTTATACTCTTTCGGAAATATCTCTCATTCGACAAAAACAGCAATATTTTCAGTTTCACAATTTGGGAGGTGGATATGGTTACCGCCGCCCCGTGAATAATTTTTTGCATAACCAACATCCCTGCATAGGCCACTCCAAGTGGTTCGCTACGTTTGGTGATTTAGCAGGGGCGCCCGGGATTTCGGAGTGAGGTTTGTCTAGGTCTTGGTGGCGAATGCGTTTCAATTCAATTCAATTCAATTTTCAAGTTTCCTCACCCACTGCGTGGCGGTCCGGATCGGGAGAGACTGCTTGAGGCAGACATAAACTAGGACCATCGCCTTGCACCAGAATGGGAGGGGTGGATTCATACGTCTTTCACTCCTGGATATATTGGCCTGCAGAACACACCCATCATACCTTTTTCCTTCCCGGAACTTCATCTCCTTCCTTTCCTTAAAAAGACTCTCCACACAGCATCCCCAAAGATAATATTGCCTTGAGTGTTTTTTTTTCTTCTGGGCCTACTGTGTGGAGTTTTGTAAAAAAAAGTTAAATTTCTCAATATCGGTGTTTCAGCCGAGTGTACTACCCACGAAGAAGTCTATTTTCAAACTTAACCAATCAATCATTTTTGTTCCTCTTCTTCTGGTGTCCTTTTGGAAGTATGCTAATGAAGTCGGAATCTTAACCCTGCAGGCAACAGACTGAAACAACTCACCAGAAATATCCCCGTAACGTAAGTTTTGAGTCCTATATCTTCCACTTGATTATCAGTGTGACGCAACTACGTACATCTCCCTTCCTCCACCCAACCTTCTACCCATAAACCTATCCTTTGACAACGTGTGTGACTAATATTACCTATGTGTGACATTTGGAACAATAACTCAATGAACAACCAATCTATTGAAGTAACCCGAGCAATGATCAGCTCATTTTGATCTCTCAGTGCTTTAATACCGATTATGTTAAAGAACCCTCTGTGCAATGATCAAATACGTAGTGATCTCTCAGTGTGTTTGATTGGAGTCAATAGAAGAAACCGGTAAAATGAATATTGAGTTGATGACTTTGGGCGCTTTATTTGAATCTATTACTGAAACTTTTGCAGCAATCAACCCAGTTATCCCCCGGTGCCGTAATATCGAATCTCACAAAAAAGTGTTGTGTAAAAATTAAACCAAGTCAGATTACTTCCCGACGTCCACTGTTCACCAAGTTATTCCCATAGTTGTGTCACTTTGAAAAACTATATTTTTTATAATAATCCATTGACTCGCAGTTAATATATCTGCGACTACAATCAGTTGTAGTATAATTTCGTAAAGTTGGCTATTCGATGAAGCACATCCAACACAATCGCCCTTTCTGTCCCGGATATTTTGATGAAGCGCCCATACATCCGTATTTAACGGCCATTAATGAAAATCCATATTCACTTGTATTCAACCCAACCAACCCTACCCCAACAATTCAGACAAGAACCACTACATGAAAGTGCACTGTCTCGATACATAGGCCACCATCGATCGTACGATTTTGCATGCAATGCAAACCCGCCGAAGTGTGAGTGCAGCTCATTACTTTAAAACCGCACCCACACTCACTCAAAACTCACATAAATTGATGCAACTTATGCCTATAGTGCAGTGTGCAGGTGTTGGTGCCCGGTTCAGACTTGCGCAGTAGCCAGGCCACGAACAATCCACTTTCCACAGTGCTAGGTCATGATCGTACCATTGTGAACCAGTCAAAAGAGTCAAGGGGAATGCAGAATTTGCCCGCATTTACCTGCAGCTAGCTGTAGCAAAGTGCATTTCCCCGCCGGAGCTTTGTTTCCATGGCAGTTTACGGCACTCTCCCTTTCGATGGTTGGGACGTTGTTTTCATTGCGCAATCCGTTACGTCAGTAGCACCAGGATTCTTTTCTCATAATAATTGATGCATTTTGGGTAGCCGTGCAAAGTATAATTAGATATTTGCATTGGTCTTTTTGCAACGAGTTTTCGATCAATGATTGAACGAGGGTAATTTGCCATACGGCTGTATTTTTTGCCCGTGTTTCCGTAGAGATTTAATAAGATACGATATTTTTAAATCCTTCCTTCATAAATAAAGTATAAACGTGACACAGTGGCGAGGTGCTCCAACTCCAACTCCAAATGAGACTGATTTTAGGTGCCGAACGGGAGCCTTATTTTCTTGATTTCTATCCTTTTTTCATTACTAAGTTGAAATGCTACCCCGCCATATAAATTCATAAGTTAAATAGTTTCTGATATTTCTTGAAGTTATCCAACGACTAATTATTATAATTTTGCGCATTCGTATTAAGGGGGTATTCTAGTCTAGAAGCATGAATTATAAGTGTTTTTTCAAGTGCAATAAAAAAACCAATAATATTTTTACCAGCCATTACTTTACTAAATATTTATTAAACATTATAGAATACATAAAAAAAATCGAATGAAAAAATAAAAATTCAAAAAGTTACAGGGTGTTGAAGTGGGGGGTCTGGCGCGCCCTGGTTGACACGATTGCAACCCTCCTAGTAATCCGAAAAAAATTCTTAATCCAGACAAATGCTGCTATGGCCGTATGTACCTCGGAAAAGTAAAAAAATTTTACCACTTTTTTTGACTACGAAATTTAAAAAAAATAGTAAAAATAAAAATTTTGTTATAATTCTGTTAGAGGCGATAGAGTAATCTGTAGAGAAAGCTTACACCAAATTTCAAGCAAATTGGTTTCGTAGAACTTGAGATAACGTGTCAACCGTCTCGGAAAAAGTTGTTTTGAAAAAAAAATGCAATTAAAATATTGTTCTATATAGATTCCATCTGAACCGCGACATTAAAATGGTTAAAATATAACTTTTAAAATAATGCGAATTTCGAAAAATCCTTTTAAGAAGATATTTTTAAATATTTGAACTTTGGAAATATGAAGAATACTGCCTTAATAAAATATCCTTAAGATATATTCCTCGTTTCTTAAATATGTTTAAATAAAATCATTTTTAATGATAATATTAATCTTCTCTTAGATATCATCATACCAGTTTCAGATGAATACCGGAGATGGAAACTTCCTGGTCCGACCATTCTGCCTTATGAAAGTAATGTAATGAAATTTTTAATTACTCTGAGTTAGGAATATTGAAAAAAAAAATTAGTATTTATTTATTTCTGAGCTCAATTAGCCCTAGGCTTAAATGATTAGAGTTGGAATTTTATGCCTATTTAATTGAATTTTCCTTTTAAAAGATATTAAGTATTTTGCGAAAAAACATCGCGCTTCATAGTAATTTATGATAATTTTTAATATGGTTATTTTGCTAGCGCGCACTTCACGGCCTCCCTTTTCACTCTTCATTTACAATTTTAGGAATCGTATTTAAAAAAAATTCCAAGAAAGATGTGCTGAATTCGCCAGACTTATTAGGTATAATGTTAGACCTATAAACGTAAATTAAATTTATGCCTTTGCTGGTTTCTTCCGACCCATTTGGATTGGCAATCGTATTATGTGCTGGGTAATTTTATAACTCTTAGTAAAAAGTATACGGATTCAAAATTTATTTAAGTGCTCGTTAGAAAAGTCACATTTTCTGAATTCTAATATCCTTTTCGAGTTAACTCATTTTATTAAAGTGGATTCAATCGTTGAATGCAATTAACGTACCTACAAAATACAAAATGATTTAATTTGAACACAACAAAAATATGTGTTTGTGATTCTCAATAGATTCTTATAGACCCTGGGGAAAACAAAAATTTTTCATAACTTATGTCTATATCCTATATGTCATCTTTGGGGATGCTGTGTGGTGGATCTTTTTATGGAAATTATGAAAATAGAAGTTCTGGGAACGAGAGGTGCATAGGAATCTGGGATTTAGCGTATCCAGGAATGACGGAATGGATGAACAAATCACAAATCCACCCCTGCTGTGCAAGGCGATAGGTCGAGAGAGTCCGACTTTTTTTTTTTTTTACTTAATACCGCACAAGAGTCCCAACTGCTCCCGTCTGGAGCCAGTGCGACTATGGCATCCCCAATCGGGGTATGTTGTGAGGCTGAAGATAGTGGGGAGGGGAAGGAGATAGGGAAGAGGAAGGTGGGGAAGTACCTGGCTATTCAGATCTGGTCACTAAACACGGCTAAAGCCATTTCAAGCAACGTTTCAATTCTGAATGGTGGTCTTACACCAGGGCGACACTGATAGTATCTTCCACTCTGGAACGTGTTGCAAATATACTATATATTCTTTTAAATGAATAAATTGCGAAATAACACGAATTAATCAAATAAAATTTATTTGCGCACGCCGGGTTCGAACCCGCGACCTTCGGATTGTGAGTCGAGAGTCTTACCTCGGGACCACGGAGGCCGACTGGAGATGTCAAAAAGTCTCCCTCAAAGTCTCCCGATCCGTCCCGCCACGTAGTAGGTAGAAAAATACATCCGTCGCCAAGACCTAGAAAAACCTCACCCCGGCACCCCTGCTAAGTCACCAAACGTAGCGACCCATATAAATGGTTCCCGGGATGGCTTTACCCATACCCGCCTTCCATATTAAAAGGTTTCAGGGTTAAATTAAATCCTGACTCATTGTATTCTATGAATATCTTTATGAAATGTACATTCCGTTAAAACAAAGACGGTAAAAACTAGCTTATGTATATCAAATTGAAGATTTCATATGGCCGATTGATTTTACTCAATTTTGTAATATAGACTGAAAATTTACACTTACATTGATAAATTTTATTAATGAAAATAGAGTTGTAATCAAAAGTTAGAAATAATGTTTTGTCCTATTCGGGTATCATTTAATTTTTCATGTATTGTAAGATAGATAATAATTCAGAATAAAATTATAATTCAAAATTTCGTAATCCATAATACTATTTTCCGGAACGCGACTAAAAATCTTTGTTTTTTTTTACACTAGCTTCACACAGGAAGCCTAGAAGAAAATAATTTCCCTTTGGGTCTATGTCATTTTTGGAGATGCTGTGAGAATGGTCCTTAAAATGAAAGGAAAGAGAGGAAGTTCTATGAAGGAAAATGGTACGGAGGGTGAGTAGGATCTGTTGGTCTAAGAGTGATGGACGTGTGAATCCTTCCCTCACAATGTGGTGCAACGCAATAGGTCAAGTGAGTCCTGCTGCCTCTATTCCTCCATGTATTCGGCCCGCAGTGGACAGAACCCGGATACCCCTGCTAAGTCACCAAACGTAGCGAACCAATTGGGGCGATCTATGGCAGAGGTATTACTTGTAAAAATTTAAATACGATGCATTAAAAAAACATGCCCCGAAATAAAAATCTATTAGAATAGTCTATACTTTTTATGACCCATATTTTTACTAAGCTCCACGCTGAATACAATAATAACAGCAATAGGTACCTCCTTTTTTAACAAACTACCTTTGTTTTTGGTTTCCCGCCAGCCCTCGCCATTTGGGACTAATGACTGTTTCTTTTTCCAAGCAGATCGATAATGGCCGCCGCCCACGTTATTGTTCGAACTTTCTTGCTGCACTTTTTTGCGTCACTCTGGCACCAGATTTCATTCAATTTTTCAAATTCTCTTTCAATTTATACTAATTTGAAATTATAAATAACCCAAAATTACTCACCCCTAACCTCACACACGCCTTTAAATGAATAAAATAGTGGAACGTTATATTCGTAAATTAAACTTTCACAATAAATCGAGTTCTTTAAGTTTTTTAAGTAAAAAAACCTTGTTCTAAAGTGGAAGTTCCGGCCTAAGAGACCACCGCTCAGAACCGAAACGTTGCTTGTGACTAAATAGTTTTAGTGACTAGATCTACAAAGTCACTTTTCAACTTCATCTTCTCTTTTTCCACACCTTCATTCTCTATCGTCGTATAACTCCCTAAAATGGGAATGTCAGTTCCACTGGCCCCCGGTTCTGGAATTCTTGTCTTGGAACCACAGGATAATTTGGGAGGCTGGTATGGGTGCCACCGCCCCGGAACCATTTATTGGATAACCAACACCTCTGCCACATTCGCTTAGTCCGCTTCGTCTGGCGACTTAGCAGGGTGCCCTGGTTCATGGGGTGAGGTTTGTCCCGGTCTTAGCGGTGAATTCATCTGCCCACTAACTGCTAGATCGGGAGAGACTGGTAGAGGGATAACTTTTGACCTCTCCGAGCGAAACATCGCCTTGCATCGCACTGGGAGGGATGGATTCATACGGTCGTCACTCCTGGACACACTAACCCTCAGATTCCTACCCACTCTTCATACCGTTTTCCTTCCCTGAACTTCCTCCCCCTCCTTTCATAAAAATACCTTCTACACTGCATACTTAAATGTGACGTAGGGCCAGAGGGTAATTATTTTTTTCAGAGCCTCCTGTGTGGTGTTAATGTAAAATACATAAACAAAATATATTAAAAGTTGCTATAGATTGCTATAGTATTGTTGAGATATCTGTGAATAAGACAGGTGAAACTTATCTTCCCTCTGTAAAATATTTAATCTTCATATTTATTCGCTTTCAACCCTGGATTCGATTTTGTTACACGTCAGTTTTTTAGTCCAAGCGGTTGGTTGATTTTAAATCCCCAACTAAATAAATCAAATATCTACGAAAGCATGCTTTAATTTCTTGAAAATGTTCGCCTTATCTTCTCCGTTGCAAGTTTCTGATAGATCGCCTGTCTCGCCAGAAACCAACTTGATCTATGAGTTTCGCGGACAGGGTTACATCACTGATCGTTCATCAAATTTGATAGCCAACTTTGGCCGCTCCTGGAACTTTTTGATGTACGTCACCGCTTTTAGTTGACACTTTGTAACATTTTCGTATGATGATCGACAAACGATCAACGTAATGCTATCCCTTTTGACCAGTATGATGCATTCCGTGGTATGATGCCAGATTAATCTTCGAATCTGTTCTCTTATAGGCGTATAATATTAAGTATTTACAGTTCAAACGCCTGACGACGTCATTGCATCCCACATTCGTATCAATATCGTACTAAGAGTGGTTTAATATTGTTTAATTCTGCCAAGATTGTAATATGACATGTGAAAAATATTTACCAAAACATTATTCAAAATCACAACACTTTACTTCAACCGTTACAAACGGTATACAAAGTTTTATTCGCTTTAACATACATTAGCTTTACAATTCGGTTTCATCGGGTAGGTATTCGTCCCACGGTACTCCTCGGCAAGGCTGGGGTCCTGGTGCGACCGAATCTTTTTCTGTTTCACATTTTTGTTTGAGAGCCTTTCATATTTTCTTCAATGATTAAAAGTGTGTTTGTCCTCTGAATACTTTTCTCGAAATCTTTTATCTCTATGAATGATTCGGAGCAAAAAATTTGACGACTTACGTGATATTAGATTTCACGGCCAAAATTATTTTTGTTATTTATTTTTGGGGTGTAATGCCGTGTTGCGCTACCTCCTTCTTTAGCCAACGTTTCGAACAGCGTTACGTTTCGAGCGATAGTGTCCGTCATCACACATCTGTCGTGACACTGTAATGATGTTCGAAACGTTGGCTAAAGAAGGAGGTAGCGCTAAACGGCGTAACACCCCAAAAATAAATAACGAAAATTTGAAGTCTGGTTTATTTTTCAGACAGTTAAGTATTTCAAAGCTTCGATGGAAATTAATGGCGTTGCGATCTCATAATATTGAATTTTGAAATTTCATTCTCCGTTCTGATCTTTTTTTTTCTGCTTCATTCCAAAAGAGTTCTACTTTATAGTTAAGATTATCGGCAACACCTGTAAAACTGACCAATAAAAGTAAGTCATTCGCGAGAAAGTATAAATTTTCCCTCCGCAGCCGTTAATACATCACCGGCCACCAGTTACCACTTTTTATTTCTCTCTGCAGGTTCATTTGTTGGAGTCCGGCTGTAAATCTCCCTGTACCCAGATGCTGCTTTTGCGAGAGCTCTCTCTCTCCTGTGAAAAGTAATACTGTCGCTCTGATGTTAATTTATGTGGCTTAAAACGTCACGCTATCACAATTTAATAAAGGTTCAAATTTTTGCTTTTCTCCGGGCAGTTGTCATCTCTCAACATGACCCGACTCTGGTATTTGTTTCGCTTACCTACTCGTTATACTAAGCCATTTCAAGCAACGTTTCAATTTTGAATGGTGGTCTTACACCAGGGCGATACTGAGAGTATCTTCCACTCTGGAGCGTGCCGCAAATATACCTACTACATTTTATTTTAAATGAATTAATTGTGAAAAAACACAAATTAATCAAATAAAATTTATTTGCCACACTGGGATTCGATACCGCGACCTTCGGATTGCGAGTCAAGAGACTTACCGCTCGTCATTGATAATCCACCGGGAGCACACAGTACACAAGAATGAAATTTTACAGATGTAAAATCGTGTTTTTAAGTAAAATTTCAAAATCCAAGGAAATTTCAAAATCCAAAAAATTTTAAAATCCAAAAAGTTTCAAAATCCAAAAGATTTAAAATTTCAAAATAAAAAAATCGTATTTTTATCGTTCTGAAGCGTCCCTGAATTGTTTTACTAGTGCATAGTATTATCTCCTCATATTAATCTCCTCATATTTACTAGTGCATAGTATTATCTCCTCATATTAATCTCCCAGACACTCATTTCTCAGTCCATTCACTCTACATGTTCAAACTGTATATACCTACGTACGATATGTACCTAACACCATTTAACTAAATTAATTCTAAAGCAGGTGTGAATGCTACCTTTTCTGTCTACGTTTTGTGATATGGCAGTCATTTAAGCATCGCCTATAGCCAACGTGACTATAAAGCACCCCCAGTTGCGTGACTCCCGAAGCCTCGTTTCCGATGTTCCACGTTCGGTATTGTCTCCTGTTGCATTATTTATTGTGGGAGCTATGGCGTGTTGCACATAAATACCCCGGCTGAAGTAATGCGAATTTTCCATTAGACTAAATTATTTTCACAGCCAAAGGTATAATTTTAATGCTTCTCATATTTCCCCTAGTGGAGCGATTGCCTTTGTGCTTTATGCATGTAAATAGGGGTTTACTACTTTTGCAGGTCAATCATCTCCCCACGATAATGACCTGACTTTTATTACTATATGAAATGGAATACCCGTAGATATTATTATTGTGTTTACAATATAATATGCATCTACCTACGCCCATAGGGCATTTACATTGAAAATATTAGCAAAATTTGGATGGTATCATTATAGAGTCAGCGTTACCGAAAATCGGAAAACACTCTCGTCCAGTTCGTATTCCAGTGGAAGGGCGCGCCCTTACACCAAACATGGAAAATCCACTTAAAGTCTCCGTAGTATACAAGTATTATTAAACTTCAATTTTTCTTTTTTCTTTTATCTTGTATATTCTTTTATTATTTAATGTAATTTTTATAGATGTACACTATTATATGGCTAACAGAGTATTGCACTCACCGCTCTGTTCGGCTGAAATAAACACACGTATTATTATTATTTTCTTTTTTTTTGTCTCTGTAATATTGTAAGTCATTAGATACCACCCGTCTCTTTCTCTCTCACTATGTACATAGGATGTCGATTTTACCCTCTCACTCTTTCCTTGTATTATGTTTTGACATTTTATGTATGTATATAAACTCACACAATGTATATTTTTGATCAGTTTAATTTTTATACCCTGAAGATGCTTATGCAAAGCGAAACCGGTCAGTAGTAGAAAAATTAAATAAATAGTGGTTACAAACAAAATTATTGTGTTATTTCAATTTACACGTATTATTATTATTAGTTTATTATTTTTATTTAATATACATATGTAACGGTGTTTTTTTTAGAGGTATACAAATTCAAAATGAAAAAAAAAAACATTAAAATAATGTTGATGACTATGATATTGGCTTTATTTAATAGATAATTTTATGCCATTATTGTTTAAATATGATTTCGGGCATATGAGCGCCATGGCTAGCTCAAATGAAGCGCAATCTGGAAGTCCGATTTTCGACAACTTTATCGAGCAACTGGGGCCATATATCGGCAAAAACACGGCGAATGTTGACTTCCAAATGGTCCAACTTCTCTGGTTTATCAGCATAGACTAGTGACTTCACATATCACTAAAGAAAGTAATCTAATGTTGTGAGATCACATGATCGTGGAGGCCTAGACCCAGATCTCTCCGCAGAATCTTCCACAAAGTGGATGGGCCCAGCTGCAATTGCTTTGCACGATGGCGAATCGACTCATTCGGATTCTCCTCAACACTACTCTCAACAGCGGCAATAACTTCTTCTTTGTCGTCTTTGTGTATTATCCACTAGAGTGTACGTGGTGTGTAAACGTTCCATGATCCTCCGAATAACTTGCTCGGATGGATAATTATGTCGACAGTAAAATAGACGTAGTGCACGATAAGTTTGGCAAACCGAACCATGATTTTCAAAATAAATTTGCACAATTTGCAAGCGCACTTCCTGACGTCAGTCTATTCATAGTGAAATGGCAAAACCAACTCACTACAAATCAATTTTCAACTGTCAAATTGACAGTCTGTAGAAACAATGATACCAGTTTAAAAACCAAACCTTTAAAAAAAACACCCTTTACATATACCAGATTTCACTAGTAGTTCTCTAAATAATTAATTTCGCGTCCAAAAATGTATGTTTTTGATTTTCTCATTTTGAATCAAAGCCTAAATTTCCTAGAAAATCATAAGACTTATAAGTAGGTACTTAAATACCTGCCTACCTAATTAATAAACATGATGATTTCGCATTTGAAACATAATATTTATAACCCCCGTCGTGTGCGGATGCAAATTTTTCGCCGTGCGCAAGCTGATTCTATTTTTGTAATAACTTTTTATTTTTTGCAAAATTGTTTTCGTAAATTGTACAAGATAATGTGTTTATACACTTCTTATAAAAAATGTATAAATTTAATTTTCCCCAGAATAACCACTTATATTCAGAGAAATGATTTTTATATCGTGCTTATTCGCTACTGACGCACGACACGTTTAAATGGCCACCATCTTGAACCGGAACCGAAACGTAATCTGGACAGCGCCACCCTCAGTAAAAAAATACGGATAAAAATACGGATATTTCTTGAAGCTAATTTAAAAACATATGTGACGATGGTGTCAGGGTCATTGCTACAAAACACTTTCGACTAATAAAATAACATAGATTGGTACTTTTAATATTGTTCTCTGTTACTATTTGTCTTTCAGTACTTAATTCAATTAATTAAACCATCACCAATTCCATTAAAATTTTCACTTGTTTAACTCATCGCATTGATTCGTATCGTCCGTGAATAAATACCCACTCTACGGTAGCATTAAATATGAAAGACGCGTACAAGCCGGTCGCAAATGCAGCAGAATTCCTTAGTTACGAGGGGACACTTAATGCAGAATCGAAATAGAATATTCTGGGAATGCACATCAAAGCGCACTCGGCGCGGAATTGGGGACATGCGGCTCCACCCCTCGTCCCGAGATTAACTGACTCATAAATTTATATTTGCTCTCATAATATATTTATTAAGTCCAAGCTGTATCTGCGAGAAACGATAAATATTAATATTTGCACGTCGATTATGGTCACTTAATGTTAATAGCGTTTCTGCTTTGGTTATTCATTAATTTATGCCAAATACTCAACTCTAATCTTCTCCGTGTCGACGAATTATTGTATTTTACTCTAAAAGCTTGGAAATTTGTAAATTTTAGGTTGTACAATACACCGAAATTATTGTGTTCGAAATGGAATGATTTACAAAACACCTAAAACTATGTATAAACTATATAAAACGTTATATTTTGTGTAATAAATTTAATTTCTAACTTTTATGCAACATTTCGGTAAATGCCTTAAGACACTGCTAAAACCTAATTCAACCTTAACATAGGAAATGCTTCCTCCTCTTTTTTTTTTTACTCACTCATTTCGATAAACGCTAGGATTTACAGTTTTTTTTACATTAGGCCCACACGGGAGGCTCTGAAGAAAAAAATTCCCTCAGAGCCTATTTCATCTTTGGATATGCTGTCTGAAGGGTATTTTTAGAGAAAAGAAGGAGATGACGTTCTGGGAAGGAAAAGGTATGAGGGATGCATAGAAATCTGGGGGTCAATGTGTCCAGAAGTGACGGACGTATGAATCCATCCTTCTCACTGCGGTGTAAGGCGATGGGTCGAAAGAGTCTGGCTGGAAAGTTCAAAAATTCTCCCTCAACCAGTCTCTCCCGATCTGGCCCGCCACGCATTAGATCAGCAGACGCGTCCGCCGCCAAGACCTCGCCCCATGAACCCAGTGGATTGATAGATTTTTTATTTATGTATTTGAACAAAAATACAAATACATTATAAGAAAACTTTGACTCTCCAACTAGGAGATTTCCCGTTTTAGGACAGTCAAATTGCCTGGTTTGGTTCACATTAGGTAGTTACATGTCGTTTTTTGTAGAGCTTAATATTAAATGATGTTTACATTTGTAATTGTTAGATTCATAGTCAAGTACAAGGTTATAAAAGCCATAAAGCAATTAAATATAGTGTTAGTAGTAAAAGTTAATGAGAATAGTTACAAAGTATAAAAAATTAAAATGATAATATATTAAAAATTAAAATGATATGATATTTAAGTATTTCTGGTAAAGCCATCCCACTTAAATTGCGTTTTACAAATTATCCAATTAATAGTTTTTGTGTTGGTTCAATTATTATTTACCGGCAAAACCCAAGCTTTACTGGTAAAATCCAATTCCTTACTAGCAAAATCTCAGCTTTAGTGTCAAAACCTAAGATTTACTGGTAAATCCTATTCTTTTTTAACGAAAGCTCAGCTTTACTGTCAAAACCTGAGATTTACTGGTTAAACCTGTTCTTTATTAGCAAAACCCCAGCTTTAATGTCAAAACCAAAGATTTAATCCAATTCTTTACTAGCAAAACCCCAGCTTTACTTTCAAAACCTAAGCAATACTGGTAAATCCTGAAAGTTATCGGTAAAACCTAAGCTTTGCCAGTTTTCGTCTTGTGAACTTTGAAATTTAAGATGTTGGGACATTTTTGACCAGTTCTTATACATTTGCCATTTTTCAATTTTGTCGTGGTATATATTTATTTTCGGTGCCCTTCGATATACTCTCTGTGCCATTCTCTTCTTATTATTAAATACCATCCGCAGCATCGATGTTTAATGACGGGCCACACGAGGTGTCATGTAATTTATGTCTGACACGGTACTGTATATCAGGTTTAATGCGGACATTTCATACAGACCTCGGTCGATTACAGCAGCTCCCGGCTGTATTTCATCGTATATACGGTAATGCACGCGATAATTGGATGAGATGTATTTCTTGCGTTTGTTCCTTTGGCATGATTTATTGGGTGCATCTCGTCTTTTCGCTAATTTGCACACCTGTTGGCAAAATTTGATTTTACCCTGTATGCACTCTCTGGAATAGTAAAATAACTATTGAAAATTGTGTGCGTACCGTTGACAATAAAATGCAGGTTTTTCCATGGCTCTGCATATGTGCTAACACCCAAAATAACACAACCGGTAAGCGTATATGGTGATCGGCTTAATGGGGCAATAATAATGACATGTTGTTGTAGGGTAAGGGAATGCACTCGCATTCGGTGCAAACACCTAAAAACTTTTATTTTCGAAAGTATTTTGTTTCTGTATAACAGTCTTAAACGAAAATTACAAATTTGTCTGATGGAAGTGCTGTGTTTATTCTACCGCTATTTTACTTATAAAGCCTCGATTACATTGAGCGAGTTTAGAAGCTACTAGCCGGTAAGTTTAAATGCGGGTGGATCAGCGAGTGAGATTGTCACGATGACACACAAAACTGTCAACTCGCTCAGTAGCGACAGTAGCAACTAAAATAACATCTCTCCCGCGAACCAATTCGGTCGACATTTTATAAAAAAAACTTGAGCTCGCAGCTAGCGCCACACGCTAGCCAGTAGCGAGAATTACAGCTCCCATGCGAACTGATTCTGACAGTTACGAAATCAGCTGTAGATTGTCGACAATCTGCTAGTTAGCAAGTACTAACAGGTAGTGAATTTCCCAGACAGTAGTAGCTTGTAAACCTCAAACGCGAAGAATGTGTCTTTTATCCACGTCAAACGCAAGCTTAACATTTTTTGTACACGGTTGGCGTTTCATAATCGGCTTGTCTGTGGAATCAACGTCGACTTTTGTGTCTCCTCCCTTCTGAAACATGAATTTTTCAAGCCTTCACACCTTCCTTTAATTAAAAACAACCATCATATTCGTGAATATGATAGACTATGAGGAAAAGCTTAGAGCCTCTTGTGTGGCGTTACGTAGGTAATATGTTATATACAAAGTTCTAATAAAATCTTGTCTAATAATTTAAGGAGTCTAATCAGACTGAAGTAACCCTCCGACACTCGTACGTCTGCCGATTAAATAAATCCTGATATATATCTGAGATGATCGCCTCTTCCGGCTTATAATTTTTCAATATCAGCGGCGTCATTGAAGCACCATTACGAGTTACGAGGGTGTGATATTTCCACGATATATTTTATTTATCGGCTCCGTACCCGTCCTTGCGGCCCGACCTGACAATATATTTCCCGGGAAAGCCCTTTTCACAGATCTTTCTTAGCCGCGCCACTGAGGCAATATATCTTCCGATCTGGCTTTCCACAGACAGCTGCACCCTCTGCTTTGTATTGGGATAAATCTATCGATTAAATTGGATCCTGACTTAGTCGAGAAAAGCGAAAAATCTTCTCTTGAAGACATTTAAAATTTACAGTGATACCTCCCCTCATACCTTATACATATATTTAATTTCGTTCTTAACTAACATACCTACTTATCACGGCATTTATAAGGAAGTTGTAGGAAGAGAGATTGAACTGCCACTTAAATTTCTGTCTCCGCACAACACTACTTGCTGAATTCACGTTTATGCGACGTCTCATATGGTATCCAGTATATTTATCGCCCACAATTCACCTAACAAACGTAATCTGACCCTCGAAAAACTCACTTCTTTCTCACTTTGGGAAGCGGGTACGGGAACCATTTATTGGATAACCTCTACCGTATGTTTGCCCCAAGTGGTTTGCTAAGTTTGGTGACTTACCAGGGGTGCCCGGGTTCATAGGTACATTTTTCTAGGTCTTGTAGACGGATGTTTTCGCCCACCTAATGCGTGGCAGTCAGGATCAAGAGAGACTGGTTGAGTTAGACCTTTTGATCTCTCCAGGCGGACTCTCTCGGCCCGACCTTGCACCGCAGTGGGAGGGATGGATTAATACGTCCGTCATTCCTGGACACATTGAACCCCAGATTCCTACCCATCCCTCATACCTTTAAATTAACCTTAACCTTCCCTCACAATTAAGACAGCAAGTTTTATTGCTGTTAGTCTGATTGTGCTTCATTGATGTTTAAATTGTTTAAATTATTTAATTTGCTTAAATATCCTTTAATCTTAATATTTTCTCTATTTTAAAAACGATTTGAAATTTTAATTTTGTTGTTTTTAAAGTCCCATTAATTGGTGTATTTGGTAGAATTGCACAGCTTCTACCAACAGAGGTAAAGAGGGGCTTATACTTTAGCTTAATCCAGTCCCACCTAAATTATTTAATAGAAATATGGGGAAACACATACATTACGTACTTAAACGACTTACAAATAATACAGAACAAAGTTATTAAGAAACTCTTCAACTATAACCCAGACACTCCCACAAAAAAACTATACCAGGAAATGAACCTTTTGAAAATATAACATATGTCTTTTAATCTACAAAATACAAAATGGACTTATACACACAAACACAACATTTATATAAACATCACAAGTACACAAACATTATACAAGACAACACAATAAATTGTACACAAATACAGTCAAGACTGAAAGTGGCAAGAGAAGTATTGGCCACGAGGGAGTTCACATTTATAATCTCCTTCCAGATAATCTAAAAACGGAAGAGAATATAAAAACCTTTAAAAAAAAACTATTTAAACTTAAGATTTTGGAACAAAATTAAAAACTACTACATAATATGCTCTGTATTTAAGTTAAGAAAGCGAAATATTATATTTCTTTTAACTTAATAAATAAAAAAATAAAAAATAAATAAAAAAAGTGAATAAATTGAATTGGATTGAATCACCTTTTTACTTCCCAGAACTTCTTCAAATTTTTCAAATTCAAACCTTTTATTTCTCCTCTCATTTCTGTTCATAAAAAGACCCTCCACACAGCATCCCCAAAGATGACATAGGCCCTGAGAGATTTTATCCTCTGGGCCTCCTGTGTGGAGCTAATGTAAAAAAAAACTTCCAAATAATGAAAAGTAATTTTCCCCACGGTGAAGTTTTGCGGTGAATTTTCCGCAGTGAATTTAAAGTGTTGTAGCGACTCTAGAAATGATCCAAATCAATTACGTATTTGAATCGCTTGATTATGTCACGCTTTTCTTGAACACCTTCTTCCATTTACTCGTGCAAAGTATATTTTTCTGAACTTTCTTTTTCCGTCTATCCGCTCTTCCATGTTCAAACCATCTTAGCATCACACCCTTAATTTTGTTTATCTCCACTTTAGTAATGCGGTCATGTATGGCTTTACCGCCAATATCCCCTCTTTTCACTGTTGATCAAACGACGAATCGAATTCCAAGATCTTTTGGTAGAATCAAGAAAATTGGTTTGTTTCTGTCACTTAAATCTCTTCCAATCTAATGTTGGTTTCGGAATCTAGCAGAGTCGCTATCAACACTGTCGAGTTGAATTCCCCTTTTGATGCTTTCTCTACTCCTTTTATACAAAGAAATCCAGCTAATCCTGTTAAGCATGTGACTGGCGTTGAATATAAGGAGCACGAACGATTTGGCTGTAGGAGACGACACCTCGATCCTCTGTTCTCTGTTCCCTGTCCTCCGTTCTCTGTCCGATGTCCAGTTAGCTCGGTGCATTGGGAGGATTAAGTCCGTCTTTTATGTGTTTGCTTATTCGCTTTTATTTGTTTTGTTTGTCTTCTGTAAGCTCGTGAAATAAAACCGCATTAAGTATGTTGTGTAATCTTGCAATATAGAACTGCATTTATTAGCATGTCGAGTGGCGTAGTATAGCGGACACTCGCAATGTTATGTAGGAATGCTTCAACAAATTTTAACAAAGTTGATTACAGATGAAGGGCAGAGAACAGCGGTTTTGACGATTTTAAACCTAACAGCTAAATGTATAAGCCTCGACTAATGAATTAATTTTGCATCTAAAACCCAATTATGGGTTTAATTTGACTTAAGTTGTGTTAAAAACAGGCAAAAATCCTTATAAGCTAATCCTTATTGATCTGGGTAAAATGGTTTTTTTTTTATTTTTGCTGTGTTTTTTATAACTTTGTAATCGATTTTCTGTTACTGATGATGTAAATTAGGCAGTTTCCTCTCTGTTGTAACGTTTAGTTTTATCTGTACATATCGCTTGCTGAGGATTGGTTTGTACTATGTCCACAAAAACTCGTATTGAAAAATAAAAGTTTATGAGTTTCAAAAGCTTGTATTTTTGTTTCCTTTATTTCAAACTAATTGTTATAAATATTTTTTTTAAATACAAGAGTTAATCTATCTACAAATAAAAGAACAACTATTTGGTTGAATTTTGAACGAACTAACACATACTTCAATTCACAGCTTAAAAAAATCTAAAAATACAGGAGTACAAACGAATCTTCAGCAAGCGATATGGTAGTGAAGTTGAAAGACAAAAGTATGATATATTACGACGATCGGTCAGTGGTTGAGTGGGCATCGCGTTTGGGTCCCACCCGGGCGTCGCGTGTTCGATTCTTCGGCTGGCTAAGTCCTCCATCACGATTCAAGGAATATTTTCGGCTTCCTGTGGCGGTAGTAGGAGATTATCAAACATTGTTAGGTAATTCGTAACCCGCGTATGTTTGTCTTTCTTTAAATTTTTTTTTTAAAACTCATTCATATTATGGCGTTATCTTCGTGTGTTTGAACTATACTAAAATTTGTCACGGTGAGGATCACGTTGTATTATATTTTAAATTAATCCTGCGAAAATTTCAGTGAGTATATCTATATATGGTGTATCAACATCTTGATATTAATTTTTTAAACAAAATAATGTGTTGAATCCTGGTTATATGAAAACGAGATGTTGATCTGGTTTTCATGTAACCAGTAGTCGTTTTTTTAATAAAATTAAATTAAAATCACTTTCACCTAACAAAATTGGATTTGCCGATAAATCTAAAAAGGTGTGTGGACTTTGGAGTGGAATACGATTTCCAGTAATTCAGCCGTAACGACATTTCCTCTGGCCTTTCCTTCCCCCGCGCGGTCTCTGGGTCCCTGGAGGCCGCATGTAGGTCACAGCCTTCAGGCCCCGTCGGGGTCAAAGGTCGCCGGGAGGTCGTTGCAGCGCCGACGCCCTGCCCGCCTGCCTTGCCTGCCTCAAGGGGCGGGGGAGGTTCATAAAGCCGTCCAGACGCTGGCTCTCTCCGAGGCGGTTTGTTTGTAAAGAAAAGTGATTCGGCAGTTTTACTGACGAAAGCTCACTGAATTGTGAACGCTTTAAATGAGTAAATAGTAAATGGTGTACTGCTAATGTTCGAGACGTTCTTGTTTAACTCGGTAAATACCCGACAAACTTAATTAATAGCGCCGTTCTGATCGTTTTAACTCAGAATTCAATTTAACCCCGCAACCACGGAGGAACAAACAGACTGTTCGGTGAAAATGTATTTCTTGATTTTCAAAGTTTTATAATACCTTCGAATCGACGAATGTTCGCTTCAAGATTATTGTCAAAGCTATTCACCAAACAGGAAAATCGTGTTTCTAAATTCTGATAAGTCTGAAATTCTCAGATTAATCTTAAAAAGCTAGCGATGGACTTATATTTTAGTAAAGTTCCGTCAGCTGAAGCCAATGTCGTTTTTGAATGGCTCATCAAACTTCAATCAACATCACGACACGTAGACCTGACAGCGCCTATATATCGAACATAGAAATTTGAGATGCTGTAAAGGACAAATTGGGAATTGTTCAAGAGAGCGAAAATAATGTTTTATTTTTTCAAAAAATCGTATTTCCTGTTTTGTAGACATATAATTATGAATTTTTATTATAAAACAACATTGAATTCAGATCAGAAAAACAGTATTTAATTTATTTTTAATTTTTCAGAAGAAAAAAAACATTTTAAAATGCACGTCGTAAAAGACTTATTTCTCTAGAAATATTTCGAAGACGTAAATCGAAAGAGAAAATAATACGGTAAAAAGACAAATTTAACTAATTTTTAAATTTATTGTCCTTTATAGCATTTCAAATTTCCATGATCGATAAAATTAATATAATTGTCAATGTACTTTAAACTTCAACGCTAATTACGTTTCACCATCACATATATACAGATAAAACTAAACATTATTCTACAACTGAAACTACTACTACTTTGCATATTTAGTAATAGTAAATCAATTGACTCTCGACTCACAATCCGAAGGTCGCGGGTTCGAACCCGGCGTGCGCAAATAAATTTTATTTGATTAATTTGTGTTATTTCACAATTTATTCCTTTAAAATAATATATAGTATATTTGCAGCACGTTCCAGAGTGGAAGATACTATATAACAGTATCGCCCTGGTGTAAGACCACCATTCAGAATTGAAACGTTGCTTGAAATGGCTTTAGCCGTGTTTAGTGACCAGATCTGAATAGCCAGGTACTTCCCCACCTTCCTCTTCCCTATCTCCTTCCCCTCCCCACTACCTTCAGCCTCACAACATACCCCGATTGGGGATGCCATAGTCTCACTGGCTCCAGACGGGAGCAGTTGGGACTCTTGTGCGGTATTAACTGTAAAAAAAAAAAAAAAAATTACAAAGCTATAAAAACACAGCAAAATGAAATAAACCATTTTACGTAAGATATGTAATTTATATATGTCCAAAAAGATTTGTACCTACTTACGAAGAATGTACTAGTTATTTTTATACCAAATCAACTATATTTAAAAAAAAATTATTTTGCATATTTTTTTTCCTACCAGATGTTTGAAATCTTGCGTACATCTAAATAAGATTTTTTAGCATGTTTCTCCTTCTGTATCCATTCTCTACCCCCTCACACGATGGCCTCGTCTCCTCGGCGGGAGACGTCAACAATTTTTTGGACGATCATCAGGTGGCGAGGGATGGGTGGGTGGGTTTGTTGATACATACATAATTTTGGTCACGTAATTCGACACTGGGAGGCAGAAATCAACAGATGTTCGAACTGTTCATTTGAACGACGTTTAGAGTATCAATAGGTTTCGAAACCCATTCTCACGATTAAAATTTTCGACATCTTCGAAAATAAAAGAAATCATGTATACAAATTATCCTTTATTATATTATGTCTCTTTTTTAAATTAACTCCACGTAGGAACAGTAGGAAGCCCTTAGATGAATTCAGGGCCTAACTATGTCATCTTTGGGGTAATTCATGTGCGATTCTAGAATTTTTTTTACATTAACTCCACACAGGAGGCCCTGAGGAAAATAATTTCCCTCAGGGCCTATGTCATTTGGGATGCTGTGGTGTGCTAGGGTCTTTTTGAGGAGAGGAAGGAATGAATATTGCTATTGAAGAGACCCATGTTGTAGGAGGGAGGAAACACAGAGGCCGGCAAATCGTTCCGTAGCCGAGCTGTTGAACTCAAGAAAGAGTCGAAAAAACGACCCGTTCTCATGTGACAAATGTTGGGCGCGCGTTTGGCGTGTCTCCCGACTATGCACCTGTTGCCGAAGGGATCAATGACGCTTGTTCCTCAGAGCTTCTTCCATCGAAATACCGGTAGAACATGGATAGCATTCCCACCCGATGCCTGTGCTCTAAAGATTGCAATCCTTTCGTTAAGGTGGGAGAATCTATCAAACGGACCGCCCGTTTCTGCGTAGAGTCGAGGGTATTTTTCAAGTTCTTTGGAGCACCAGACCAGAGGTGGCTACCAAATTCAACCGTGGGGCGCACTTGCGATTTGTACAGGGTTAGCAGTTGTGTACTATTAAAGTATCTGCGGGCCCTAACAGTACACCTAGTTTTTGGGAGTTGAGAATGCTGAGAATGCTGTTAACAAGATACACTATGTGATCTCGCACAAACACGCAAAATAAGCTTTTATTTGCATTTACGCATTTAAACTCTATTCTATTTATGCGTCAATCGTCGTTTAAGCCCCTTCGATCCCGAGAGCCTCGTACAAAAGCTTATTCGCGAGCGGAAGGAAACGGAGGAAATAATGCTGTGATGTGTTTGTTTGTAAATAGGTTATGATCTCATTACGCGTGGAACATTCTAGGTTCCGTATCTGGAGCAGGTCTGGACCCAGCCTCCGGCCTTACCGGAGTGCTCCAATATCGATCACAGGCCTGCTGTGGATTGCTGACCCATTTCACTATTCCTAGGCACTTCATTACTACCCTCATTCTTCATAACAATATTCCTTACATCATATTCTTCATATTGAGTAGGTATACGAGATATATGCTTGAACACGCCATAGATATGTGTGTCAAGTAGGTTTCGATACGCGTTGAAAACAATATCTGCCTATATCTGAAAATAAGCGCAGTTATTGAGTGAATGTTAAATAACTCTATAATTGGTGTTCTACATTTCAAATGATAACTGTTATTGTTCATCAAAAGACCGAAAACCAATTATTATTTTTAAAATATTTTTGTTTACAAATCGAATTGTAGTTGAGCTTAATTTATTTATTTCTATGTATTACAGTATTTACCTATTAATTAACATTTTTACATAATATATTTTGCAATTTTATTATGTTGGGTGTAAGGTAGGTTTGTGTTTGTGAATGAAATTGAAATTCCTTTTTATTCCCAGTTTTTAATTTTATGCTTAGTTTTTAATGAAAAATTAAACACAATCAGTGTATCTTGTTTACAAGTGGATTTCATTTTGGAATAGTAAAATCCTTTTATGGTATTAATACGCCTCCAGCCTATCGAAAGCATGTTTCCATAGACCATCTTTTTGGTGTCCTCGTCTCTTTCATGTTGTCCCATTCCCCTCAAATTCTTACGTATTGTGCTACACTGTGAACGTCTCTACGAATAACTGGTATTTAACGATAGGTACTTGATATGCAAACATTTTTTTAGTCACTAAAGGCAATATTAGGAAAACAAAAAAAGACAATTTTAAAATTGAATCAGTAAAAATTGAAAAAGATATGCATCTATGTAAGTATTAAATCGGGGCGGTGCTCTACCACTGAGCTAACGGGGCCCTATCCCCTTCTGTCATATATAACTGTATCATACTTCGACATAGAACTACGAACATTATCTTCATTTTTTTAACGCACATTTTTATTGGCTGATTTCTTTATGTATGATTTCAAGATTCATCTCGAGCTAAATGCTATATAGATAGTGTCTTGGATAAGTTTATCCATTTTTTTTATTTAATGTTCGACACCTAGTGACTATTCCTGCAATTCTAGGATGAATATTTATTTTTATTTTTACTTCATGAGTTAAACCTCACATTGGCTAATATTGTCTTCATTGATTAAATATTACTATTTCAAGTTTTGCTCATTAAATTAAAATTCAAATAAAAAAACATTTTTTTCTTATCAACTGAACAGATTTATTATCAGCTTGGTACGAATCATATTACCATTCAACCCTAAATTTCTCACAATATGTTCATAAAAAAACATGAAACAATTTATGATTTTTTTTCATAAGGAGTATTTTCCCATGATTTTGCATCCATATATTATTTTATCGATTCTGATTTGAGATACGTTGTTTTGCTAGCAATTCATTTTCATTGCTAAGTGTTTGCGCAGACTACGAGAGTACAGACTATTTTTATTATTATTTTCCTTGAATTTCGTCTTATAAATAGTTTCAACGCTTTCCATCACAGTTATTTAGACATCCTCGCTTAACTTGCAAAAGTACACAAAGTTATTGATAACTACATATTTCTTCTATTGAATACTGGAAAAGAAATAACATTTACTTACTTTTAAGGCGTATATTACTTGTGTGTTCATCATATTATTTCCATTAAAATAAATTAACCTTCCAAGACGGCTTTCAAAGGCAAATTTCAAGAAACGCTCTTAGCAAATAATTAACATTTACACGAACCTGCATATTTAGCGATATAATAATCCGTGTAATCGCCAATAATACGAAGTCGGTTCCATAAGCGATTAATTAATCTTGCTTGGATCATACTTAGCGTTAAGGGCAAGGTTATTAATATGCGATTAGCGTAGAGACTGAACATGTGTCATTTTCAATTCACCATTTTTGTGAAATAACGCCTTAAAACAATTTTTTTTTTATTTATTTTTCAATTTAATTAATAAAACCCCAAAATGTAATATTTAATTAATGAAGACAATATTAGTAAAACTCGATTGAAAATGTGCAACAGAAAAATCAGAAAAAATAAGGTTTCATCTAGGAATCGAAGCCAGGACCCAGAGCCTTGCCGGGGTGGTGTGTCTACTGAGCTAATTTGTCCCTGTCCGATTCGGTCATATTTAACTTCTTTTTTCTACATGAGTTCCACACAGGAGGTCCTGCGGAAAATAATTTCCCCCAGGGCGTATGTCATATTTGGGTATGCTGTGTGGAGTGTTTTTTAAGGAAAGGAAGGAGAGGAGATTTCTAGGAAGGAAAAGGGTATAAAGGACGGGTAGGAATCTGGGGTTCAGTGTGTCCTGGTCATCCTTCCTTTAAGACCTAGACAAACCTCACCCCATGAACCCGGGCACCCCTGCTAAATCACCAAACGCAGTGAATCACTTAGGGTGACCTATGGCAGAGGGGTTGGTTATCCAATAAAGGTTCCCGGGGCGGCGGTACACATTTCCCGCCTCCTGTATCATACTTCGACTAAAAATTGCCAGCATTATCTTCATTTAATTAACGCATATTTTTATTGGCTGCTATGTTATATATGATTGCAAGATTCAACCCGAACTAATTGCTCTCTAGATAGTGTCTTGGGTAAATTTAAATTCGGGTTGAATCTTGCAATCATCAGCCAATAAAAATATGCGTTAAAATGAAGACAATATTTTGGTAGTTCCTAGTATCGAAGTACAGTTAAATATGACCAAATCTTACAGAGACACATTAACTCAGTTGGTAGAACGCCGCCCCGGCAAGGCTTAGTTAGGTCTTGGGTTCGATCCCTAGTTTTTTGATTTTTCTGTTTCAGATTTTCGATTGAGTTTCGCTAATATTTTTTTTCTTTAAGGAACATAAAAAGTCTTAGTACTATAATATACATAAGAGGTTGATAAAAAACAGACCAATTATTAATGTTCACAGATAGGTATTTAGAAACAAGACTAAGTACGGGTTGTTTCAAAAAATTTGATGGATTCTTCAAATATTTCATGTTAATTTTCACGTTCTGTGTAAGTTCTATTCAAGTTCTGTGATTATTTCAGTTTTGTGAAGCAGCTGTCCTATAACGATATAATTACAGAACTTGAATAGAACCTACACAGAACGTGAAAATCAACTCCAAATATTTGATGAATCCATCAAATTTTTTGACACAACCCATCCTTACTGAATTTAAACTAAAATATTTAAGAATTTAAATGAATAAAAAAAAACAGAACTAAGCAGCAATTTAAAAATAAAATAATATTACAAATTTACATTCAACAAATGATAAACCAATACACAACCATAAAATAAGTGTAATTATTACTGTAATAGACTTAAAAATAGGTATTTGGGTTTTTTATTTATTTTTTTTATTTATATTACATTAGATACAATTAAATAGCAAAAATAACATAAAAATAATATTTCAAGATAACTGTAAATATCAAAAATATGTACAAGTGTTATTATGTCTTGCAGGTCGTTATTAGTTCCTAGCTAGGCAGATTGCCTGTTCTAAGGAACCAATTTCTTCTTTATTATCTTCATTAATTTCATTTTATGTTCCTATCCACCTTTCAAATTCTTAAATTGAGATCTTATAATATTTAAATAATTTACAGTGGCTGCGAAATATTTCAGATTTGTGGGTTAACTATTAATATATTTAATAATACGACACAGAAAATTCAAATTTGCAAAGTAGTGCGTAAACTGGTTTTTGTAATAGAATTTAGGTACTACGGGCAAGCTCGTAAATAAGGGTCTCTCCTTTATTACTTATTTATGGATGTGATTTTCTGAAGGGTTGTGGGTTCCGCTCTAAATTCTGTAACATTTTCTAAATTCTGTACCGTCTTACTTCATGTGGGAGTTTATTTTAAGCTTTAATGCCTTGCGGTTGTTGCTTATTGATGAAACATTAGCGTAGTTTCATTTAAATAGTTTAGTTGAATTGAGGAAGACTGAAATTTATTTATTTCTGTTCTCGTACGCACAGTATAAATGTTAACAGTTTATATATGTAATATGGTGACCCGACAATTGATCCGACAACAATTGGCCCACCGACAGTTGACCCCCCCGGACAGTTGATCCGCCGACAGTTGACCCCCCCCCCGGACAGTTGATCCGCCGGACAGTTGACCCCCGGACAGTTAATCCGCCCGAGAGTTGACCCCCGACAGTTAATCCGCCGGACAGTTGACCCTCCGGACAGTTGATCCGCCGACAGTTGGCCCCCCGGACAGTTGATCCGCCGACAATTGACCCCCCGGAAAATTGATCCGCCGACAATTGACCCCCCCGGACAGTTGATCCGCCGACAGTTGACCCCCCGGATAGTTGATCCGCCGACAGTTGACCCGCCGGACAGTTGATCCGCCGGATAGTTGACGAAAAGAAAAGATGAAAATGGACGAAAAAAACAAAAAAGTAGATACACGATTAATATAAGCATTTAAAAACATTGCCAATTTTTTTTTTAATACTTGTGAATGTCATCTTTATTTTCTTTTACTTCGATAAGTTATGATTTCATTCGAATCTAGTACATTATGTAAAGCTCTAACAAAAATATCTTCAATCGTAACTGTACACCGTTATTTCTTAGTAGCCAAGACAACTAAAACATCCAAATATAGTTGTTACATTGAGGTGTATTGTGTACATCGTGGCGCCCGTTTCTTTATTTCATTTGCTGTGAGTGGGCAGTAAAAAGTGCTTTATATGCGGAGGATACACGACCACGGAAGCAGTGCAGTCCATTAATGAGCTACCTACGTTTGTGTACAACAGTTCTATTAAGCTTATCAGAAGCTTAAATAATAACATCGTTCTTCCTAATTTATTCTGCCGATTCTGTATCTTTGGGTAATAAAACAGTAAAGCAACTAAGAAGTTTATTGCTCAGATATTCGCTAGTGTCGTATGTGAGACAAAGCGACGTTGTGTGTGCTGTCATTTTATGACCTCAAATTGAATGTTCTCATTCATTTCTTGATGGAATCGGCTTGGAATATCAAGTGATCATTGATTATGCGAGCGAAATGAATGATGCAAACATGCATCATTCACAATATTATATATTAAAGCAGACCCGTGAAAAATTACGAAATATGCTCAATTCTTATTAAATCAGTCCAAAGTGGACAAAACAGTCTAATTTTAAAAATGGCTCTAAATTAACTTTCTAATAAAAATATTGTATTAGAGGTAGGTACTTTATCGCTTGTCTGAATTCTTCTAACAAACAGTTCCAACTTTGAAAATAAAATTTCAAATTAAAAAAAAATACAAAAACTTAGAACGGGTTGTTTCAAAAAATTTGATGGATTCATCAAATATTTGAAGTTAATTTTCACGTTCTGCGTAAGTTTTGTGATGATTTCAGTTTTGTGAATCAACTGGTCTATAATGATGTAATAATAAAACTTGAATAGAACTTACGCAGAACGTGAAAATTAACTTCAAATATTTGATGAATCCATCAAATTTTTTGAAACAACCCGTCCTAAATTTCAAAGCAAATCCGAGTTCTATAGATTTCGTTAAACGAGTTACAGACAGACACAACCGAAATTAGTATTTGGTTGATTTATGTTTTTAAGGACGTAAACAGTATCCACATTGCATAATTTATATCTGATTTCGCTAGTTTCACGACTCATGCAATTGCCTTTTTTGTTGACATTTAGGTTTTCACTCCGCCATCATTTAATCATGAGGCAGAACCGCACAGCTGTGACCCATATTGACTTTTTTACTATCGTTATTTGAGAACTTGCTGCTTATCTATGCCATTTACGTCTGACCTTCAATATTCCTTGTCGCACGAGGTTCTATCTCTGTCTGTCTTTCTTTCTTTCGTTTTTCCTCTATCGCCATTCTGTCTGCCACTACTTTATAATTATTCATGTCTCACTTGTTTATTCTATCCACTTTATACACTCTATTGTTTTCATTATCATTTACCCAATTCAAGAGACAGTATCCATAAACCTGTTTGCCAATCTGCATTCTTTGCAACACGTTTGCACATTGTTTAGTTCTAATTTAGAACTGCTAATTAAAATTCCCAACCAAATAAAGCGCAGTCATGCGATCGGTTCACGGTCAGCGGGCGCCTATTTTATTTTGTTTATTTTTTTTTCTTGCGGCATACCTTTCTTTTGACCTTTGGGTCTTTTTTTGTCTACGTGCAGTTTGTGTTTTGGAGGAGCAATTTGGCGCCGAGCCAAACATCGAAGTATATAATATGAACTTTTGTGCCGGCCCGCGATAAGAGTCAAACTTTGAATTTCATACAAATTGAGAACAAAGAGTACTTCATCGATGACTCCTATACCCAACACATGTACACGGTTGACATTTCTCACATGAGAACGGGTCGCTTCTTTGACTCGATCTTGAGTTCAACAGCTCGGCTATGGAACGATTTACCGGACTCTGTGTTTACTTCTTCCTACAACATGGGTCTCTTTAAGACCAATGTTCACTCCCTCCTCTCCTCAACGCTCAACTCCTTCCTTTCCTCATCCTTCACGCAGCATCTCAGATGACATAGGTGTAGACTTATTGTAAAAGAAGTCTATAATTTAACGTCTATAATTTCTTCAAACTCACTAAAATTAATTTAACGAAAGCAAATAACTTTGTGTACACCACTATTTAATTAACAATATCAACATGTTTCGTAAACTATGTTTTGTTTTGATTAACTTATTATCCTGACGAAGAAAACATAGTTTTCGAAACATGTTGATATTGTTAATTAAATAGTGGTGTACACAAAGTTATTTGTTTTCATTAAATTAATAATGATGCCACAAAATGAATTTGCGAATTTTGAAGAAAAAACACTAAAATTATTTGATGGCACAATTTTAATTATAAATAAAATTCACAGAGCTTTAAATAATCCTCGGAATCTGGATCTCCCTGAATCTGGAGATTTGAATGATCCTCTGCTAAATTCGTTCCCACTGTAAACTCTCACCCAATTCCTTCTCCAACTACATCTTTAATTTGTTTATTTGTAATTTAGTCTTAAATGATCCCTGATGAGGTAAGCAACACGTCGGTTATAACTAAACAAAAAAGTTAACTAAGTGATTATTATTTTTAATTTCTATAATTGGTGTCATCGAGGCTTGAATTCAAAACTTTGTCGATAACCTCGTTAAAAATTGTAATTTCTGCGTTTACCACAATGCCACGCCCAAAAAAGACAACGGTGCTGTGGGATCAGTAACAGACAAGCTATCAATCAGTATATCAGTTTAATTCATTGACTTCCATTGTCAGAGTTATGTCTTATACAATTACCAAACTGGCCTACCCAGCAGCCTACAAGATGGTCTTTTAAAAATAATGTCATTTTTTATGTTGGTCCAACAATTCGGTCCGATTCTCCACCCATTACCATTCTCCCACATATTTTCGGTCTGTTAGTTAGGGAAACAGTCTTTCAAGGTTTTCATTTTTTCAGATTACCGCAAGTAGGTACAGTTTTTATTAATTTACTGTAAGTAATTCAAAACCGTTTTTTTTTTGTTTTGATGGCTTAGAAATATTAAAGATGCTTTAATTAAGTACTGCTAATAAAACACATCTTAGCCATTGCTGCATTTGAGCATTTTTACAAGCCTGGAAAAAATAAAGTATCAGGTTTATAAAAAATGATTTCCCGATACGGCTCATTTGTTAAATGTTGTTTATTTATAAAATAAAATAAAGCTCGCATTTTTGCAATGTTTTTTTTTTGGCGTAAATCAAATCAGGCGTCACGCGGGAATTTCAGCCATAAAGCCAACCATATGCATAAGAAGTGCTTGATTTTGCCTGATTCCGAATATTGCACGTCGAGATGGATCAACTTTATAAGCGTTTATCACCTTGCTAAACAACGCCTCAATAACAATGGCTGCTGTTTCTTTGTCTTAATTATAAGTTTTTCAAAATCTCGTTATTTCAAGAAAAATATCTAACGTTTTAATCAGACTCCTTTTTAATGCCTTTATTTGCTGTAATATTTTAGTTCGGAACTGGAATTTGGCAAATACCTTGTTGCAACTCATGTCCATTTGTCTTTGTTCTTTTCTACCAAAATGTTCCCACTGCCAGTACATTACTGCATTCCTACCAATAAAAGTCTCTGTTTATTTATTAATCGTAATTTAAATCAGACGACTGTCTGATCTAATAATAATAAAATAATCGTATATTATGTAACGTAATAAAAAAATAAAGACGTACATAATGTTATATCTTATCACGTATCTAATATTTATTTCTTAAATATTTTCTTATTTCTTTTTGCAATATTTTTTTACGCATCCGATATCAGAATTTTCATTTAAACTCGTCATGAATTTGTTTATTATTGACCAATTATTATTATTTAATATTGATTTTCCGTGTTACCTATTTATTATAGTATATGAACATTTCCTCACCAGTCAGTGGCTGAGTTGGCATCGCGTTTTAGTACCACCCAGGCGTCAAATGGTTGATTTCCTCGGCTGGCTAAGGCCTCCGTCAAGATACAAACCACATTTTCCTCTTTCTTTGGCGGCGGTGGTAGAAGATTTTCAAATATTATCAGGTCCTGAAAAATCAAACCCGGAAATGTTTGTCTTTCTTTTTAAAAATATATCTTATTCGATTAAATATTTTGTAGAAAAAAAGGTTAACAAAGATATTTACAAATATTCTTCCAACTTTTACAGCCATTATTAAATTTAGTCGTGGCTTGTCTCTGAAAGCAATTATTGCTAAATAGCCTTTGATTCACCCACTACTAATAATGGCTCTTCTAGGAATTTTTGAAGTAAATACTTTCTTTGGTGAGTAAAGAAAGGAACAAACAAAGGAAATAATATTGTTAAATTGCCTTTTACGAAGCAGCATTCGACAATAAGATGTTAAGAAATGCTTTCATTTTAAGATAAAGAATTTTATTTTACTCTGGCGAGGTTTGATTTAAGTGGGTAGATATACCCAAGTAAAATATAACCGGACAGAAAAATCAAGATAAACCGTTATATTTCTGTCTCAAATACTCACATTTCAAGATAGAAAAATGGTCTAAAAAGTATAAATCTACCTAAAATCTTAAATTTTACTGTCGTTGAGGTTTATTGGGTTTAATTAAACTTTCTATGTTTTGCCTTTATATGTTCATGCTTTTTCACTAACGTTTTGTCTTTTTGTTTCAGGTACGTAACAGATGCCAAATTGCAATTTGGGTGTGAAGGTTTCGCTGGTTGCTGTAAAAGCATTACGTGAGTTTATTAAAATTTATGTTTAAAAACGTGTTTACGACTTGTTAGACAATATTCTAAATAAATAAATTTTAAAACGTGGCAGGTCTCGTAACTTTTATGGTTAAAATCTAAAAGTTCTTACAGCATATTATAGCCGTTGAAATATATAGTAATTCAAATGGTCACGATTTGTACTTAACGTTAAAAAATAAACAAGTTTCCGTGAAGTTCTCTGAAGTGATAAAGAGCACTTATTATCTGGTATAAGATAGTAAGTACATTTTAGTTTTGGCCGTAATGTGTGTAGAACTGTAGAACTTAAATGTGTGGTTCCTGAACAAACCTTAGTTAAGCAAAATGGTTCTTACAAAGTGTTCTAGATTAGTTTTTTTATTGTAAACGCTTTCAGAATCGTAATAATTTCAACATTTTCTACCTTAATGATCGAAAAATAGTATCTATTTTTTTTTACATTAACTCCACATGGAAGGCCCTGAGGAAAATAATTCCCCTCGGCCCCTATGTCATCTTTGGGGATGCCATGTGGTGAACTTCGAACTCCGGGACAGAGGCCGGCAAATTTTTTCACAGCAGAGCTGTTGAGCGAGTCGTAGAAAACCCGTGACAAATGTGAACTGTGTTAAAATGTTAGGCGCGTGTTTGGCGCATTTCCCGACTGTGCACCGGTGCCGATGGAATCAATGACGCTAGTTCCTCGGAACATCCTCCATTTAAATACCGGTAAAACAAGGATAGCATTCTCATCGATTGCCTTTGCTCTAAAGATTGCAATCGGTTCATTAAGATACAAGAATCTGTCAAATGAACTGACCGTTTGACAGAGTCGAGGGTTTTTTCAGATATTTTGGGACTCCAGACCAGAGGTGGCTGCCAAGTTCAACCCTGGGGCGCACTTGCGATTTGTTCAGGGTTGGCAGTTGTGTACTATTAAAGTATCTGCTGTACAGGACGCCCAGCTTCTGAGAGACCGACTTAACTCTGGCTAGAAATAATCTCTCCGAGTGCGCCAGATGCAAAATATTTGTCGATTCTTAGTATTCTGTTTTGGTGCATTTCGCTTACATTCGCTTACAATATACGAAAAAAATTACATTAATTACTTGAAATTACCTACTTGTATGTATCCAGACTTGTTCCATTTTGATTTTGGGGTGGTACGCTGAAAATTGGCTGAAAACGGTTTCGTTTCGCAGCATCCCTACTATCTCGGCAGAAATTCGGGCTCTTTCGGGGTAGCCGGGTCCTGCCGCGGGACGGGCAGATAGGCGGGACGGGCGGCCTAGGGCGGCTAGGGCGGCTGAGGCAGCCGGTTGCCATGCCTCCCAGGGCAGGGGCGGGGGCCCAACCCACGCACCATCGCTGGGAAGAGAAAATCGATTCAGTCAGACACAACATTGCACGCGTACCCTTGTAGGATATCGGGGTCGTCTGCCCACGGATGAGGTAAATTATACATCATGTACTTACTACGTTTTGTGTACATTTCAGGCGGCCTTCTCCTATTTTCGGGCAGACAGGGTTTAGGCTGGAGGGTGTTGGTTGGGCGTTGGTTGGGTTTCTGTGTGATTTGGCGGATTATGACTACACATGGTTTCATTCTGTTTCCTGTAATACCCTCTGATACCCGTAATGGCCAATTTGGGGCGTAAATTACCGTACATCTTTAAACGTTGCCTTTTTGCGTATGCTCTTCAGTATGTTTATCATTACCACCCGCCTTTCCCTAGATTCGCGATTTCGATAAATGTCGTGTCTCGTCTTTTTTAAGCAGTTAAATAAATATTTTAAAGCCACATCAGCATAGGGCTGAAAATTTTCTAGACAGAAAATTCGATCCACATTTCTTGACGCTAGAGCACACTTTTAAGATTGTTTATTTCACACACACACACACACACACACACACACACACACACACACACGTATTATTATTTCACGGTTTAAGATTGTTTTACTACTCCAGCACACACCGTCTCTACTTTTATAATCTCTGCACCGAACGTCGGATCCGTTGGAAAAGGCGGACATCACAAATGTTAAATAATTTCACACTCTGACTTTTTCAATGATATTGTTTCATATTATTAATGGTGGCATTTTGACTGAATGGTAGAAGTCGTGGGCGCCCGAGGAAGACACAGCGTGATTCAAGAGTCAGAGTAGGGTATGTGTGG
The DNA here is from genome assembly GCA_936435175.1 of Glyphotaelius pellucidus. NCBI lineage: Eukaryota > Metazoa > Arthropoda > Insecta > Trichoptera > Limnephilidae > Glyphotaelius > Glyphotaelius pellucidus. Next base: position 41,406,053 of record OW386543.1, read on the forward strand.
GACGATTATGAATATGACTGAAGCAAAGATCGTATGCCAAGACCGAGCTGTATGGCGGCCCATCCTCTTTGCTAACCCCTACGGATAAACGGTAAAGTTACTTTAGCTACTGAATTTTTTTCAGAACAATACGAAGTTATAAATTACCGACCTCAAACCAAGGAATCCGTTTTACCCGAAAACGTTTTATTCCGAATTCAACATTTCTGTTATGGAACTAAAAAAACCGGTAATCTTTTAAAAACATATTTTTAACCTTTTATGAAACACCGCCAATATAATAAATATTGGTTTACAAAAGTTAGCAACATTTCCACCCTTTATATTGTAAGATATAATTAATATTTTATTATTATTTACTAAAATAATTACAATCCATTCAATTTCCATGTCTAAGTGATAAAAGTATTGGTGAGCTTTTAGTACGATTGCAATGTTGCCATAAATCACGAATTGTCTCGGTTTATTTGTCTGATTTGGCAACGAAATAAAATCTAAAACGAGCAATCCCGTAGCCAATTTCATCAAAAAATAGAACACATTTTCTCGGAAGAACAAATCGTGGAAAATTTCCAGTAACCTCCTTTCTTTGGAAGTTCTTTAAAATAAAAATATCCTTTTGTAAAGCGTGTTGAACGTTTTGTCCAATACATCTCAAATCTCATTTCTCAGTACCAAATTAAGGTTACAATAATAACACAGTGAGTCAATTGGGAGCTCATGTTTTTGCTGTTTATTTTATTATTTCTATCTTTATGATTTTGTAGGTTTTCAAAGTAAATTCTGAACAATTTAAAAATGAAATAAGTAATCTGTTGAGTGCTTTTGTTGTCATGAAATTTGCACAATTTTTTGTGGATTTTCTAGGTCTACGCAAGCACGTTTTAGTTCAAGTCGTCATTTTGTTCAAGATTTTTAATCGTTAGGGGAAGTCCCACAGTGCCGAACACCTAAGCTTGGGAGACATTAAAAAAAAAAACGAATGGATTTGTATTTATTTATTACACATTATTGGGTACATAACAATCATAGACATGTATATAAATCAACAAACAATCAACAGAATACAATTTCAAAGTGAAAACAACAGCTAATAATCATTGGCATCAATTTTTGGTTTATCATTCTGTGGCACCTAATACCGAACATACTTATAAAATCGAAGACTAATCTTTCTAAGACATTCTCATATTCCGACGAAAAAGTTTTCGTGAACCTCCCTAAGATAGGTTTGAATTCTACTTCTTTTCCTTCTCTTATAAGTTTCAGTTTATCATATAAAGTAGTAGTGGGAATATCGTATTTTGAAGCAGCTTTTCTTAAGGACATAGTTACTTTTTCAATTGCAGCTTTTAAATTTTCGGGTTGCCAGCGACCGTCTTTTGTTCTCTCCATTATTTAAGATATGAGATTATCTGAAATAATAAAATGGAACCTTTAATATATAAATAAAATGGAACCTTTAATATTTAAATAATCGCAGAAAAATAATTGTTCGGTCATAGGGGAAAAAACACTTTTCGGTCCTAGGGACTCATAGAACAAAATTAACATAAGAATAACCTTAAACATACTTAATAAATGAAAACAAATAACTTTGTGTACACCACTATTTAATTAACAATATCAAGTTAATTAAATGCTTGATATTGTTACTTAAGTAGTGGTTTACCCAAAGTTATTTGTTTTCATTTATTAATAAAGACGCCACAAAGTGAATTTGCAAAGTTTGAAGAAGAAATTAAACATACTTATTTAATACAAGTTTTAAGCACTAAAATTGTAAACTACTTACTAAAGACAAATTAAACTCTAATAGGAATGTCACCACACGCAAATCTTGCAACAACCAGTATTTTCTGGTATGCAAGATACGTCACGTTCCCGCGGAAAATGAACGCGTCGGCTCTCACGAGGGCTACGAGCATGACTAACTGCTGCCGCGCCTCTCGCGGCCTAACTAGCTCTGTCTTTTCTTTACCACGATAAACGACCGTTTTCGTTCGCTTATTTTTTATAGGTTTAATATTCGTTCGGTACTACCTGCCGTTCGGCAGTAGGTGACTTCCCCTATTTATAATATTTTTGTTTTTTTCTTGATCTTTCCACTGCATTCATTCTAGAACATCTTCTAGCGTTGATCTTTCTGCCTCCTTCCATTCTAGAAAAGATAGATTACCTAACAAGTGAGTCGTCGTAAGTCATTTTATTATACTATGTAAATAAAGGGCAATTTCATATATGTTTGTATGTGCAATAAAATCAAAAGAAACTCGAATGATTTCTCTGAAAATGTCAAAGGTTGTTTTTCTTAGTGCGGAGTGTTTGAATGGTAGAAAAAGTCGTAGACTCCCGAGGAAGACTAAAAACTTGACTCCAAACCATTCGTAATTCCGAACAACGCAGCTTGTACATTACAAAAATATCCCCTCTGTAAAAAAATTGTGATCCTCCTCTATGCGTATCACTCGGAATCGGACGAAATCACGCATATTTGGATAAGGTTGATATTTACACAACAAAAATTTTCAAACCAAAAACACGTGATTTTACAAGAAAGGAAAACTACGACTATTTGCATTGTAAATTTGTTTGTTTTCCTTTTCTTTAGATACTATTAATTCTGATAATTCTTGAATCTTTTTGATGAGTTCTATCTAATAGTAATACAGCCACTCTGATTGCGGTATAAGACAGAATATGTTTAGTCTGGTAAGAGCTGTCGTCACTATCACGATCTCAAATCGCTTTTGGAAGGTGAGCTCTTCGCATTCTGGTTGTGTGTTTATCCCGCTCGATCCCCGCTTCGCCTCATTATCTCCATTGTCTTCACAGGTTTGCATTCAGCGTGCAGTTCCTGAGAATGTATTCCTTGCCTTCGGAATGCATTTTCCGTACCTTGTCGCATGCGTTGCAAATGTTTTCGTTACGTGTCTATGGGAGACTTTATGTCAGTAAGCTTTGTAGAAATGTCGCAGCGCGGCGCTATTGTCGCTACGAGGAAAGCTGTGGGAAGCTGCCTGAATATCAATGGCCTCTCTTCAAATTTGCATCATCGCACACAAATAAAAAATCCGTATTAATTGTTTTAAATACAATCGCTTACATTAAAGTATATACAGTATTCTTTGCCAGTTTGTCTTCTCTTTGACTTCTCCATCCGTACTCTCTCGGAACATCGCCTTGCGCCGCAGTGGGAGGGATGGATTCATACGTCCGTCACTCCTGGGCACACTGACCCCCAGATTCCTACCCACCCCTAATATCTACCCTTTTCTTTTCCAGAACTTCCCTCCTCTCTTTGCCAAAAAAACCCTTCACACAGGTCTTGAGGGGAATTATTTTTCTCGTGGTTTCCTGTGTGGAGCTAATGTAAAAAAAATATGTGTTTACATGGTGTCCGGAAACTAGTGTTACATCACATTTGAAGTCGATTTTGTGGTACATTTTTTTATTTAAGCTTTCGTTTTCGATTAAATCAAATCCGACGTTAGAATTTTTAGGTCAAATTTTGAAAAAAATCAACCCCTAAAGAACAAAGATTTTACTCTGTCTAATACACCTATTTTCGAATGTCGTTTAAAACTTAATAATAATAATTTGGTTTGACTGAGGGTTAAACTATCCTACCCAGGAACTGGAGTCGACAACCCTACCAACCGAACCAAATCCCGATTGTATAAGGCCGACATTTATTGCGTATATTAACTGCTGTAATGTCATGGAATTGAAATAAAGAAATGCGTATATGTCTGCATGCATGATTGCCACCAATGATAGACGTTATCGTTTTTGATAATGAATATATGCGCCGAGCTTCAGCTCGATCGACTGTCCGGAAGTGGGTTAATTTCCCCTTCCAAGATTCCACTTCATTCATACAAACAAAATCGAAATTCAAATAGATATTTAAAAAAAAATTGTCGTTACTTGTATATATCCGCTATTGTATTTTAAAATAGTTTCTTAATCCTAAAGTTTTCCAAAAAATTCAATAAACGTAGCATAAAAATATTATATAAGTATTCAAAAATGTGAAAAGACTAATGTTTTTTCGGTTGCCAATATAAACCTTGTAAAACTTGTTTCCGGACATCCGAAGATCATTAAAAAAATGGCATGAACGTTTATTTGAGAACAAAACTACCTTCATTAAATATGTTTCTAAGTGCTTCGCTGTAGCAGTAGTAAGAGATCGTCGATGCTGATTCAATTTGATGGCTTTATTGTGATTTTTAAGGCTTGCTTTGTTTTGAATAAATTTCGCAATTGTATTGTTCGTAAAATAAATATTTTTCAAGAAAAAGATTTCAAATCCTAGTGCCTTTCCGTGTAACTTAGCATTTTTTAGCATTATTTGAAGAATGGTTGAAACATCAATTCTTTAAAAAAGCTATCGAATTTACTTTGAACAAGACTTGTGTGCAATCTGTTATTTCTACCAAAAATAATTTCTAGAAAGAAGATTTTTTTTAAATCGTTGTTCCACTGAAGTTAAAACCGATAGAAAGTTGTGTTTTGGACGTCTAGTGTCTGAAGTAAACCCAATTACTTTTTTCTGTATTTCTGGGGAATAGATTAAACATTTTCGAATGTTATATAATTATTTCTTGAACAGATAATCTCACTTTCATTGTGTTGTCGGAGTCCTCCCAAAGGTTTTAACCCCCCAGGCTAATTTTTTCGCTTTTAAGAACAGCTCACATAGGTCTCATAGAAATCATTGTATTTCCCTTACTATTGTGAGAAATATTTAGAGGAAAAACAGCACGCTTTATATTCTAGAAGTTAATTAACCACAGAAAAATTAACACGTGCACATCTATGAAAGCATATTTCTCCACCGCAATTTGAGAAAAATATATGAAACTTCATGGTTTTTTTTTTATTACTTTTATTAATGCTTTTGTATGAAATGTCTAAAAAGTAAGGTGATAGTAAAGTTTTTTACTAAAATATGTGTGTGTTTTTTCGTTATCACTAATTTTAGTTAGAAAAAACGTATGGGAGCCATTTTAACTTTAATTTTTATGTTTAAAAAAATGTAGGTTTATTTCTAATAATAACATTCGCAAGTATTTACCGTCTCCTTTCAAAAACAGTTTTTAGTTTTCATGTATCCTAAATATTCCATTTATTTGAATTTTATTGCTAAGCGGAAATTTTCTGACTTTGTCAGAATTTGCCCGAGGCCTTAGGCGAATTGGCGACAGTCGTTTTCTTTTAAATCGGTGTAGATCTCCCCTCTAGGGATATCTGTTCAGCGCTGGCAATGCTATCAAATTTTAAAATTGTATTTATAAGGCCTCCATAAATTTCCCTTGTGTAAAATAACCTTCGTATCAAGCAGACTGACGCGACGCCCCGCTTTTCGAAAGTATATTTTAGTATGGAGTTCTTCAGAGTTAGTTACCTATATGAAGTAGAGTAGTGAATTTGTTTTGTTAACGATTTGATTAGCATTTACGACATTATTCTCGAAGTCATCTTGTAGACACTAAATGCGTTTAATTGGCAATTACTAAATGAGATAAGGCCTCGCTCTCACAGGCACCTGAGCGTATCTCCTGTCCTTGTCCGTGAGAAGTCAGAAGATGAGATCAGAGTGCGTTGCTCTAGAACTGTTACACGAGTTTACCAACAATTGCATTTTCAACACTATTTTCTTTTCATTTGTCTCATTGCTTCAGAACTACTGTTTCTACCCTTGGTTTTGTGGACTACTGTAGTCACCGCATGACTGATAAATGTGCGTATGCGCTATTATAAAACTAAACCAAAATTATGATATTAAGAGACATTCCTGATATTTAACAAATTTCGGTATTCGGTGACATTTTTATTTTTGTTTTCAAAAACAAAGTTTTTTTGCCTCCTTTCATATATCGTCACTAGTCACCCAGTCGAGTAATCAACCCCCACTCCGATCCTAACTGTCAAATACCTACTGATTTTTTAAGGATTTTATTTGAACAACATAAACTTCACTGGAGACCAAAATGTTTATCTACATTTTATAGTCAAAATAACCTCAGAAATCACGCTCTCTTAAACACTGCATCTATAGTAAAAAATCTTGTAGATATCTAATCCGATCTATGCATTACCTAAGGAATTGGAAAATATCTCAGAGATTTATGACATTATCAACTAATTTGTTAATTATATATAATTAGAATAAAATAACTTATTTTGAATATGTGCCTCTTTATTATATTTGTCTTTAATATATATAGCCGGTTTCGATTGAACCTGAACCTTCATCAGGTCAATGTTTGAATAATTAGATTTATCAAATAGTCCCATTTTAAACATATTCCCCTTCCCTATTTTTACCCCTCTCTCTTATCTATCCCCTCCCCTCAATCGAATTTGATGTTCTCTCTCGCTCTTCTGTGTTAGCTCATATACACTCTAAATTTGTAATTAATTTTGATGAAGGTTCAGGTTGAATCAAAACCGATTGGTTTTATATTTAAAAGACATGTTCAATAAAGTGGTATGGTATTCAAATTAAGTTATTTTATTATAATTATAATTTGTTAATTATTTTAGTTTGGGCTTTTACAAATGTCAAAAGCCCACCAAATTTTGAATTTTTGTACTGTTTGCCACTTATTATTATTATATGTAGCATTCGGGCACATTTAAATTTAGATAAAGACACATTATTTTCAGTTAATAAGCATACATATTATAGTTTTATCTTAGAAAACATTAGGCCGTGTTGTTGTTTTGAGTTCCGGCTACGTTACGATAGGTGCTTAAGATTAACGTAGTATAACCGTTCCCAAACTTTATCCTGCTTAGACTTACCTACTCTGGTACGTTTTCCTCGAATGATAATTCTCCAAGGACGATATTATCATAATATGAACTTATCTTTAAACTGGATTGTTTAATGCCACGAGTTACAAACTTACACTTATCAGAGTGTAATAATATCACACAGTAGAATGTGATTTGAGAATGGGTTAGTCAAAACTTCCATGATTTCCGTTTACGGTTTTATTACTAGAAATTAACCCAATTAATATATTAGTCCTTTATCATTTAATATTGGTAACTACGAATAATGGATAATTTCCTCACAACGCTCGTCAATTTTCCCCTTTTATCTTCAGTGCTAAGCAGATAATTTATCTGTAAAACTCACTCTGGCGTCCTGATATCAGCTTAGCTATTTATTTTATCACAAAAATAAATGCAACTGTTTTCGCTAAAAACACAATTTTCATAATGAGTTAAGTATTACTAACTTTGAAATATCGATTTAATTGTCGAAAATCAGACAAAAGGCCTTTTTGTTTTTTTCAACATGTTAAAGGAGCTAAATTCTATGACGGTGATTCAAACCATATATTTTAATGTACTTATTTCTATACATAAAATTGATATAGGGTTGCAGTCTAAACAATTGAAAAGAAAAATAAATTACGATTGCGAGATCCACGGACACGGGACGAGAAATGCAAAGCATGTTAGTTTGCTAACAAGAATGAAAGCAAGCACCCAGAAATCTCGTACGTACCAACCAGGCCGTCCAACTTTATATCAAATTTCCGATTGAAATTACTTAGATTGAAAATATGTTTTAATATAAAAAGGAATTAAGGAAGCATGTCCACCTCAAATATTGATGTTTTGTTATTGTTTGGATACAATTAAATAAAAAAAATATTTAAAGTTATATTATGTGTTTCTCTAATTATTTGCGCACAGGACGATGTGAACTAAAGATTAATAAAAAAAAATAATAAAAATAGAAACAGCTTTTGAAAAAAAGAGTGTTATTAATAAACTACTTGCCAGTTGATAAAATCTTCTAAAAAACCGTTGGGAATAGCTGAATGCTTTAGTGTGTATATTTTACTTGATTTAAATAGCGTTTACTTGTCTGCAGACTGCATTTGAGGTATTTTTCAATATCTTTTACCTTAGCCACACAAGAGATGAATGAGAACAGTTGAGTAAATATGTCGCTCCTGTTGTCACTTCTGTTTGTTTCTGCTTTTGTCACAAAGTCACTTTAGATTCAAGACGACTCGGAGTACAAAACGAAACCAGATACCACCTACCCACAGACCAGAGAGGTTACATCAAAAACCCTCCTTTCGTTGAGTATTTAAATACAAGTCTTCAGGGACGCGATCCCATTATTTGAGTTTTCTGGCGCAAACATTTTTATGTACATATTATTGCTTACCTAACTATCTTTACATTAAAAGTACATCGTTGATTGTGTATCATCTCTTTTAGGCGTTAAGCTGTCGGTGAAATCACTATTTTCGATTAATCTTTGTTACTAATCGGTTTACATTACGAATACCACAAAAAGTGCTTTGGATAAGTTGAAGGCTTTCTTATCGTTTCGCTTGAGTATAGAGTTAAAATAAAAATGTTAATTTCTTTATAAAAAAATATAAACATAAACTATTAAATAATAATTTTTTTTAATAGAAAATTACGAACGCTTGTAAGAAAGAACTTTTAAAATACAGCTTTATGCTTAAGATTATTTGTGACAGTTTCCCTTGATTAACATTTTTCTTTCTTATAAAATTATTTATGAAATTAATAATAAAACATCTTTTCGCTAAATTCGACCATTTATTTCTAGACTCCGTTTGCCAAGCAATTTTTATGCATACCATCTATATTCGTGGTGATATAAAACATTTGTATTTATTTATTTTTTTATTTAATAAAGATATATAAGTGTACAATGGTGTTATATAAATTACATATGGGTACAGAAATTATTTAAAATTGCAATCTCACCAAAGAAGAATCTAGTTCTTGTGCTTGATGAGCGAGTTACACTAATTATAACAGAAATAGAATAACATTATGCAATAGGTAAGTATATAAAAGGAACAAATGAAACTTCTGGATCATCTATATGTGAAGGTGTACATACATAGGATACGGTTACATACTAAAATACAGTGCACTTTAGAGAAATTCGAAAAATCTTAATAAAATAGAGATGGATATAGATTGATAATAAATAGAAAGAAAGAGAAAAACAGGTAATTATTTTGTTAATTATTCCCGATGAAATGTAGCTTCAGTTTGATTTTCAGTTTATTGATGTCTTTGATTTTTTTACTTCAATCGGGAGGTTGTTGAAATACTTTATTCCTAAAGAGATAAAACAATTATGTTTTGCATTAGTTTGGTATTAAATTTTGGTATTTTGATGTTGTCTTGATATCTTTTTGATTGGTGGGTTTCAAATTTTTTGATGACATTACCTTTGTAAATTCGGATAATTGCATTTACAATACATATTATATAATATTTCTCTTATACAATCACTTTATGATTCACGTCATTGTATTTATTACCTTTGTTGCATAAATTACATTACATATCCGTGGTCAAGCGATTAAGACCCTCGTCTAGGGATCAAGAGGTTGCGGTTCATATCCCGGTAAATCAATGTAATTAATATGCTATTTCACATTTAATTGATATTTAAAAAATCTATAATATTTGCGACACGTTCCAGATTGGTAGATACTCACACTGTCGATCTGGTGAGTGAAAACGTTATTTGAAATTGCTCTAGCTGTATTTGGTAATCTTACCTATAGCTAGGCGCCTTCCTCAGCTCCATATCCTCCCCTACCCTTCGCCACACCCTTAAAACAAACCCCGATTGGGTTACGTTTTTATTACTGTCCCACTGGCTCTGTAAAGTAGGGATTGGGTCTCTTGCACGTTATTCACATTAACAAAAACAGAATTTTTTTAAATATGATGATAATCTAATGTTTGCGTTATTAATAGCGCTAAAGTATACACCCACTCATATTTTATTTAACTGTTACTTGCTTTTATTACATTAGAAGTAACACGAAACACCATTACGACATTAAAAAGGTTGTGATAATTATGAAAGATAGACGGAAGGTTATAAGCCATGCTAAATAGATTATATCATTAAAACATGAAAAGCGTCATAATTATAAGGTTTATTGTGCATATAAAAACAGACTCGTTGAACCATCACCTTCTGCAAGGGTGGATTCTGACTCATTCCTCGGATGATTAACTTTAATTTGATTCGATCTCATCATAATTTCTTTTTGCATAAAAAGTTGGTCGATATGGAGTAACCTTTAAAACCAGACTGCTCCAACCCAGAGGATAATATGACCTATCCGAAACTAACCTCACACTCTCAATTTGTTGAACGTCCCTACCACCCCTCTCCCTTTCCCGCCCAACCCTCGCCTTGCCAACAATCTCCACGGTACACTGGCTCTGAATGGAGCTGCACGGTTTATTATATTCCTCAATTCTGATGCAAAATCCGAAGGTGACTTAACGGTTTGGTTTCGCCGACAAGACTTTATCATACTGTCTCTGCGCGGTGTTATCTTTTTCGATTCTACATTCGTTCGAAGGCTGCTAGATTTTCGAGTTATATTTGCACATAATTTTATTTATTTATTTATTTATTTAAACGCCCATTGGGCTTTTACATATAGTGCAGTACATGTGTTTGGAAAAATATAAGAAATAACATAATATAATATAAACATAATATAAATATAAGAAACAAAATAAAGATAACATAAGATATAAGATATACAAAATATAGATAACACCAAATATAATAGTTGACACAAAGCAGGTAACATAGAATATATGGTAAGTAAATTAATGTGAGATTGTTATTTTAATTATAGAGGGAAATACGATAGGATTGTCAATACTTATGTTTGTAATTAGCAAACTTTTTTAAAGTATTTATTACGTGTTTATCGAAACATAGCTACCATAATATTTCGATTAAGGTGCTATATAGTGCATAATATTAATAGATTTATTTTAATTGTTCTAATACACTGAGTTTAAATTTTGACATCGATTGATGACGATAAACGTCTATAGAGGAATATTTATTACCGAGTATATGAAGTCTTTGCAGAGGAGAGTTAACAAAATAATTACTAGCAGAATTAGTTACAAGGTAATTAAATAGAACAATAAAATAGAACATTAAAATAGAACATTCTTATTTTCATAGGTCATAGCGGTTTTCTAGTTCGACTAAGTAGTACATGTTATGTGGTTATTGTTAAAACGGGGATTTTGGTTTTATCGAATCCGGTCGGCGTACAAGGGAATATAGTGGTTCAAATAAAGTGTAATGTATCATAACAGTCTATTATCTAGTACATATTTTACCATAGTATTTTATGAGCTCTTCGCGTCACGTGGTCTCATTGCCGAATCTTGCCGAATGTAGTTTTACGAAATCATTAGGTTTCAAGAGCTCTGCAGGCCAGAACTAGCCCTCAGCCTGAAAGGACGTTTAGCCTCAAAAGTATATTATATTTATAATAAGTCAATAATCAGTCACTGTGTTATAAAGAACCCAAGTCTTTCAATAATCATCCATATATAAGTACTGAAGAATACCGGTCCCAGTACGTACCATATCACAGAATTCTCTGAAGAGAATATTAAGAGACATTACATAAAGTAATATTGATTCATTTAGATTCATATATTACTGCTTCTGTACACAGCCTCCCGTTCATCAGGGCCGGACTACTCTGAAACTAGAAAAACTTATTAAATCACGTATTTCATCAAAACCATGTTCATAAATCATGATATTATTGATATATGTTTTATGCAATTTGTTATTGCTTTATTCGGGTGTAACTAATTTGTAGCTAGGTCTGTTCTCGTCGTTCATTTATTTCTACCATTTTTCAGTTCGTATTAAATGCCTTATACTTTTTATTATTGGATCTGTAAAACAAATGCAATAAATAAATAAATCCTTTAAATTTATGTGAAAGGAGGAGAGAAGATGGAGCTATCAGCGACAATCCTTATAAATAGTTACTTGGTGAAGTTATCGTTTTTGAAAAGTTAGGCCCTGTTGTTTTGCAGAAATTCAAATGTAAGATGGATTGAGTGTATCGTTGTATCGAATGTCCATTCAACGCTATTTAGTTTTTTTTTTACATTTGAAATATACCCATTAAACGTTCTAGGTGCGTTTCAGCTTTTTTATAAAATTGTATTAAGCTGGCAACATGATAGTAGTCCTCTTCTGCTGATCACAATTTGTTCAAAAGTTGAAACGGGTTTAAGATCGACATCCAATGGGAACCTTTCAACTGTCAAAGAAACAAAACTGCGCTGAATGGCCATTTGATGACCTTTTCGCACTTGAATTTCTGCGAAATAACTGGGCCATAATGTTTTTATAAATGGTGAATAATGAGTGTTTTCAAGTTGGTTTAACGTGTTTTCTATTAAAATGAGGTAGACTTTTCTGTATCTTTAAATTCTCGTTAATTCGACTGGAACTGGATAATTCTATCTTAATACAGTCGAGAAGAAATCCAGCGCCCGTAGACGTTTCAAGTGAACTTTTTGTTTTATTTTAGAAGAGTTGTGCAGAGGATTAGTTCTGATGCGAGGTTTTCTTTATTTTAGCACGCTCTAAAATATCACAATGGCGAAACATGGGAATTCTACGTAAATCGTTTATTAAATCTTGTTTTATGTTTTTCGAGGAACAAACAAAACCCTGCTCTCATTTCACACCTGTTTTATATTCTCATTTCACTCCTTTAATAATTGTGACTCGACATCCTTTTTTAACGGGAATATAAACTCCGAGGATTAAAATCTATAGGTACTAATATTATAAATGCTAAACTGCTCGAGTTTGTTTGTTACGCTTTCACACATAAACCAATAAACAGATTTTAAAACCTATTATGTGCGAGTAATATAGGCTATATAATGGTAAGCTCCGGCGTTATTATATTATAAATATTAATATATTTGATTTATTATACGTTTTCTGTCGCCAACAAAAGCGAGTTATTGCTAACGTCAAAACAAATCGTTGCCGTGGAAACGATGTTGATATATTTGAGGGGAATCGTAGTTAATATCTATCCATCTTTATAAATTAAAATGAGTCTCCGAAATGTGTGTACGCGCAGAACTTCCGAACGACTGCACTAAATTGGATAATTCTTTTTTACTACTGGTGAGCTCTGGCATTTTAGAAATAGAAATTTAGGTGGCACGCGAGCTGTTTAAAAACTGAATGTACCGGGAATGAATGTATGGGATGCGGGAGGAGGGAGGGGGGGTATAATTGGTAAGTGTAAGCGCTACAGTAATTTCTCCCTAATACCGCGCGAGCTAAGCCGCGGGTTAAAGCTAGTATATAATAAATGTGTAAAAGAAAATAGTTGTGAAGTCATTCAAATGTTTGTTTAATGTCTCTTTTATTTAAACGCGGAAGAAATTCAATGTTTCCGTAGAGGATCGTGAAAATGAATGTTGACATTATGGAACTTAACAGAACTCTATTCAGTTGCTATATTTACAATATTTATTCGATGTCGTGTCAGATATGCAAAGTGGCATTATTCACGGGACATAAAATCTACAGAGTTGTGTGAGAATGGTACGAGGAATCGGGGATATCCACACAAATATCGGATGTGCTCTCGCATTACCGAATTACAATATCCGTACCTGCATAATGTATGCACTTGCCGAGCACATCATATTTTCGTCTGGGTTTTCAGGGAAAGCAAATCTTGTAATAATGTTGTAGGAATATCCTTTATGGCTCGTGACTACGGTGGGATTTACAACAAAAGCTTCCGTTCATGAGATGTCTGGCTAATGTTGACGCAATTTTTCCCTTTCTTCCAAGCTGCTGTGAATCGCTGCGGATGCGGTTATTTCAGAAGACATAATTCATGATTTTCAGTAGAACTTTTGCATTATTCGTTCATTCATTTTTATCGTTTGCGAGTCCATGTTTAGATACAGATAGTATTCCAATTTTAAAAGGTTCGAAATCCTTTTCAATGGTCGTCTGTTTGACAGATTTATTAGTATGGTCCCGCCATACTTTCGATTCCCTTCATCATAAATGCGCTGCTACTTTGGAAAAAACTTCATTTTTACCTCCCACGTTTTCTCTTCACTTATTATATTATCTCTTTTTTGCAAGGGTCGTTTTTGATTCAGTGTTAAAGTTAGATTTAAAATACATTGTATTTGCTTGGCGACGTAAAATTAAACTCCTTTAACAATCGATAACCCATAATTATTGTATGAACATTGATGATGTTCGCAATGTAGTGAGAACTCTGGATATATTAATTGCAACATTGTAATAATAATTTCAATTTCTTTTGATCACTTCTTCTCTAAAACGAGAAAAATCATCAACCGCTCCGCAAGTAGGTACTTACCACCTTTTTAAAAATTAGTTGCACGCAGGATACCCTGAGAAAAAATAATTTCAATCACGGCCTATGTCATCTTGGGGGATGCTGCATGGAGGATATTTTTAAGGAAAGGAGAAGAAGTTGTTGGAGGGAAAAAGGTATGAAAGGTGTGTAGGAATCTGGGGGTCAATGTGTCTAGGAGAGATGAATGTGTGAATCCATACCTCCATCTGCCGTGCAAGGTTATGGGTCGAGAGAGTCCGGCTGGAGAGGTCAGAAGGTCTCCCTGAACCTCGATCCAGCCCACCATGCTGCAGATGCACAACCGCCTCGAATCCGGGCACCTCTCCTAAGTCACCAACGAACTACTTGGGGTGACCTATGGCAGAGATGTCGGTTATCCAATAAATGGTTCCGTGACACCCATACCCGCCTTCCAAATTAAAAATAATACAATATTAATTATTATTATTACAATACGTTTCTCAACCCTCTGGATTCTGATTCCATTTTTTTTTTTTTTTGATTTACTAGATTCTTATATTCCTTGAAGAGGTGAATCATTTAAATTTACTGAATTTAAAGTTAATGTTCTTTATACAAATAGAACGGCGTCATTTGCGCCTCGCAATCTTTACCTCATGTGGGTATTTAAAAATTTTACTTGTTTATTATAGACTTCAGGTCCTGAATTTAATCGGTAGGGAAAAATTGTTACCTAAAAACCCTACTAAAATTGCATCTTTTTTGGTCATCATTTACTCTTGATCGTCAGCAAACTGGAAAGCATAAATACATACGTGTGTGTTTGTGTTATGTTGGGAGTGGGAAGGAGGCGGTAATGTCCTTTTATTTGGAGTTCTTCCGCATTTGCCTTCGGGAATGAGGAAACCATGAAAAACCTCATCCAGGAAGATTCGGCCGGCGGTCAACATGAACCCGGTCGGCCTTCAGTGATATCGGTGTACGATATCCTGCATTGTGTGTGTGTGGGGTGTATGTCTGTTTTTATGTAGATATATACTTTATGGGACTATAGGGGATAAACATACATATACATACATACTATACAATATTATATAAATATATACATAGATATATAAACATAAGTTACGGGGGAGGGGTCTGGAGTTTGGGAATACCTACTGCTCGCTCACTCGTCGGCGTCTGAATCTGGTTCATGCCAGATGTGGTCAAGGTCCATCAGAATGTGTTTGGGTAGTCTGTGTACGTATTTGAATGTGAAGTCGCTGGGAGAATTGTATTGACCGATTTCCTGTATGAGTTTATTTTTACTGTGTCTTAAAGATTTGTAAAATCGGTCTGTCAGTCTGTGAGTGTATTCAAATAAGGTCGGAATGTCTTCTCTCGCATGTAGTCTTTTCAAATTTGTTCTGATTCTAGTGTTGTATGTGATTTTAATGCAGAGATTCTGTAGTGTCTGTAGTTTTGTAAAGTCAGATTGTGAGATGCTACTCCACACGGGAATAGCATATGTCAGCACCGGTCGAATGAGCGAATAGTAAGTCAGGAGTTTGGTTCTGGGAAGTAGCGGACTTTTTCTATTGAAGATGGGCTTCATCATGCCGAGTGCCATTCTGGCTCTTGCGTGCATCTTGGCTAGGTGAGATTTCCAGTTGAGTCGTGAGTCCATAGTCAGGCCCAGGTAAACGACTTCATCCTTCCATTCTAAGACGTGTCCGCCCATTTCGATGTTGACGTCTGGTGTCCTTCTGACGCGTTTCCTCGTGTACATGATGACTTCGGTTTTGGCCTCGTTCAGTTTGAGGCGCCACATCTTGTAGAACTCTACGAGAGCGTCGAGCGCTCTCTGTAGGTATATGGCCGCCATCTCGGCTTTCAGCGAGGAAACGTACAGCTTGACGTCGTCTGCATAGATAGACAGGTTGCATCTCTCGTCTCGGGGGATGTCATGTGTAAAGATGTTGAAGAGATGAGGTCCCAGTAGACTTCCTTGTGGCACGCCTTTTGGAATCTCACGTAGTGACGACAGCGCGTTCCTGATGAAGACTCGGAAGGATCTGTTCTTGAGGTATTCTTGTATCACTCTCGTTAGGTATATGGGCGTGTTAGTTCTGTGCAGCTTGTGCAGTAGCCCTCTGATCCAAACGGTGTCAAATGCCTTCTCCAAGTCTAGCAGTGCAGCGGCGATGTAGCGATGTTCGTTAAATCTTCTGGTGATGAATTCCGCTACTCGGGTGAGTTGGTGGGTGGTGGAATGCCTCTTTCTGAATCCGAACTGCTCGTCTGGCAAAGTGTTGTTTTCTTCGTGGTGTGGAAGCAGCCTGTTGAGTATAACCTGTTCAAATACTTTGCTCAGCGTGGATAGTAGACTGATCGGCCGGTAGCTTGTCGGCTGCCTCTTGTCCTTGTTTGGCTTCGAGAAGGGCAGCACGGTCGCCGTCTTCCAGATCTGTGGGAAATGTCCGGTGATGAGACAGGCATTGAACAGTTTTGTGATGTAGATGATGGCTTTCTGAGGTAGATGTTTGAGTAGAATGTTGTGTATTTGATCGCTTCCCGGCGCCTTATTGGTCTTCAATCGCTTAATGATGACGGCAACTTCGCTCGGTGTGCTGAAATGGATGTCTTCGACGTTCGTCTGCTCCGCTTGTTCGAGATGTCGTAGAGATTCATCTACTAGTCGATCCGTTTCCGGATCGGATAGGCCGTCCGTGGCTGCGTAGGCTCTCTCGAATCCGTCGGCGAGCGCGTTCGCCTTCTCTTCTAGTGACAGCGCCAATCCTGAGCCGTCTAGCTTCTCTAGCGGGGGAATCGTGTGGTCTTGATGTTTCAGCGCTTTTGCCATTTTCCATAGGCTGTTATCCTTTGGCGTGAGTGATGTAACTTTCTTCGTCCAAAGTTGGCGTCTGAGGTCCGTTATTTCCTGCTTGATTTCCCGCTGTAGAGTGTTGTAGGCCGTTTTGAAGTAGCCGTCGCGCGTACGATGGTAGATGCGTCGCAAGCGATTTTTCTCCTTGATGAGCGATAAGACATGCTCGGGAAGCTTGATCGTGTGTGTGTGTACTTCTTTGAGAGGTATGTGTGTGTCTTGTGCATGTTGTATGATTTCCGTGAGAGTGCTTGCGGCCTCGTCGATTTCATCTGTAGAGCGCTGAGTTCCCGATGTTAGGTGAATTCGTTCGTTAATCTCTTTCTTGAATCCTTCCCAGTCTGCGTCCTTGTAGTTTCGCTGTTTTCTGGGGCTCCTCGAAGTCGTTCCTCCAATACTGAAGCTCACGGGCAGATGGTCCGATGACAGTTCATCCAGCGTGCGCAGTGGCGAGATCGTCTTGACGTTTTTCTCGAGTACGATGTCCAGAGTGCTGGGGTACTGTGCGTGCACTGCGTGGTATGTCGGTTTGTCCGGTGCCATTATCGTGTAGTTGTGAGTCTGCATATGCGTAAAGAGCGTTTTCCCGTTCGCATTGCCTCTGTAGTTATTCCAATAGTTGTGTTTGGCGTTGAGATCTCCTCCTAGAACAACAATTGGGTGCAGATTAAGTAATTTGTCCAAATCTTCTCTCACCAGAAGGTTGTGGTGTCTGCAATAGGCGGCGATGAAGGTATGCGCTCTATCCTCTATGGTGACTTCGACAATCGTAGCTTCAGTATGCTTCAGCTTCGGAGTGGGGATCCTTGTAGATGTGATGGATTGACGAACGAAAATGGCGGTGCCTCCGCCTCCTCCTTCTAGTCGGTCGTCTCGGTGAACTTCGAAGCCGGGCACTCTCAGCGGTGTGTCGGGTTTGAGATGTGTTTCTGAAATGAGAATGATGTCAATGTTAGTGTTATTTGCCAGAGCGAGCAGTTCATCAATCTTAAAGCGGATGCTGAAGGCATTCCACAGGAGGACGTTCACCATCTCGGGATTAAACATTGATGGTGGTGGTGATGACATCCATCAGGATGCAAGCCCTCTGGTATATGGAGGTGCAGCTGGCCAGCTGCGATCGCACGCCATCTAATCCCATGAGGAGGGACATCATCAGCGTGGCGTCTGGGTCTCTGGAGCCTGTGGGCTGCTGCGTGTAGGTCTGCGAGCGGGGCTGCGGTTGGGGCTGAGGCTCGGGCTGAGGCTCGGGCTGCGCCTCGGGCTGCTGGGTGGCCGCTCTTCCGCCGGCCACGTGGGCCCATGAGCGTCCATCTGTCCTCGTCGTCTGCTGCGCCTGAGGATGTGGCCTGCTGGCCCCTGGTCCGGGACGGGGCTGCCTCTGTCGCTGCTGGAGGGAGGCGACGTACGCTACCCTCTTCGGGCAGCCTCTGAAGTTGGCGGGATGGGGGCCTCCGCAGTTGCAGCACGCGGCGGGCTCTTCCCTGGTGGTTTTGGGGCACTCGGCCGAGGCGTGCTCCACCAAGCACTTTACACACCTCGCGGTGTGTGAGCAGTTTCGGGACCCGTGCCCGAAGTTCTGGCAGCGGTAGCACTGCGTCCCGTGCTGCAGATGGTTGCTGCGGTGCTTCTGCAGGCGGATCCTGCAGTGGCAGATGTACTTTACTGCCGCCCTCAGCTGGCCCATGTTCACTTCCTTGCCAAACTGAGCCAGGTACATCGGGTACTCAGCGGCGGTCGTCATCCTCACGACTTTGACTGGGGGGAAGCCCTGATCCGTCAGGTCTGCGGCGATCTCCTCCGTCTCGATGTTTGGCAGGCCCTTGATGACTGCCTTCTTGAGTTTTTCAGCCTCCGCCGTGTATGTATGAAAGCCGCGCGCCTCCACACGCAGCCCGTTTGTGAGAGCGCGGTGATCCGCCATGCTCCGCACGAAAATGTTCGCTGTTCCGCCCCGGTTGTAGCGGAAGGTGAAGTTGGCGTGGCCCAGGTGTCCCTGTACCGTAGAGGTAATTTGGGCGTGACTCAGGGTGCCCAGGGTCATGACCACTGGAGGGACGCGATCCTTCTTCTCGGGCTGGCTTCTGGTACCTGCGGAAGAGAAATGGGAGGGATTAGATGTGTTGGCGCGTTTTGGTTGCGGAGCGCCGCCGCCTTCAGAGACCTCCTTGAGGTCAGAGAACCGGTTACCGACAATAACCGGTTCCGGTCCCTGCGGTGACAGGGGCCTCTTAATTGGGTTGGACGGCCTCGTCCAACCTTCCTCCTGAGTCGTCTGGGTTGCTTCCATGTCCTGGGATGGCTGCTGGGGTCTGGGGGGCGGTACGTAGCCCGAAGCTGGGCCTACTGGGGGGCGGTTGCTGGGTCCGGGAGCGGGCTCGGGCATCACGGGGGACGGCATGGGGATGGCCGGCTTTGTCCTCGGGTCAGCGGGGTGGCTCTGCACTGGCTGCTGGGGCTGGAAGGCGGGGATCGTCAGGAGGATCGTCCCGGTCTTGGTTTGTCGCCTGTATTGGCGGGCGCCAGGGGGAATCACAATGGGTGAATCCTCCGGGTTTGCGGCTTCTAGCCGCGCGGAGTACATCCGCACGGCAGGTGTCCTGTATTTCCTCTTGAGGATGCTGGGGATGGTTTTGAAGTCTTCGGGTCTCGGTGGGGCCAGGTCGTCCTTCTTCTTCTTCTTTGCCTTGAAAAAGGCAGTTGGTGGCGCGGGGGCCTGGGCAGTGAGCCGGTCGGGCCGGCTGGCTGCGAGGTGGCAGGTGTCTGGCCGTGTAAACACAAGCCAGACAAAAGCGAATCGGGGCGAAAGGGCGGTGGTCTCGAAAAGCGACTGTCGCAGGCGGCAGTCACAAGGCGAATCGATCGAGTCTGATCGATCTGATCGGCAAAAACGAGCGTGATGATCTTCTGATTCCATAATTCAACCCCTACATTCTCGATAGTGGCATCTCAATAAAGCAATTAAACCCTCTCGGTCACATGCGGGCGGCAGAGAGGAGGGGTCTCGTCAATTGCGCACAATTACAACTCTGAACTTGCACTCGACACAGTCTAGTTCTAGTATACACCGATGCGGTCATAATGCATCAGTTGACTCGCAAGAGGAAGTATGAAATTAGGCATGGACTGTATACTACGACTATACGTCGACAAAGATAAGCACGAAGAATTTAATGTCTTTCAGTTTATTGGGTCGAACAATGAATATTCATTTTGCAATATTACTGTATTACAAAAGCAAAATTCATTATATCAGAGCTTACCTACCGTCAGAGTGTTTTTGCTACATTAGACGAATACCTAGATGCGCTGTTATTTTTGTAAAGGGGCCACCCATAAATTACGTCACACGAATTTCATGATTTTTTTTATTCCCCCCCCCCCACCTCTCGTCCATGTCACACAAAGTCACATTTGTGAGACCCCCTCCCCATAGTGTGACATCACATATTTTGCAATTTTAGTAATATTTATACATTTTTCGTCTACATTTAAGTTTTGCGTTTTAATAATTTAGATTTTTACATGTGACGTCACAGAGCTGAAGACCCCCCCCCATACCCCTTGTCGGACAATGTCGCACTTCTCTACTTCACTCCCTCCCCTTAAGGTGTGACGTAATTTATGGATGGCCCCTAATGTTGAGAGATGTTGAATAACTTTTTTGGTTGAACACACAATCAGCTATATTATGTACCTAGGTACCTCGTGTCTGACATACTTTCCCGAGATATCAGGTTATTTATATTATTTTAAAAAAAAACAATTCAAATCCGGTGCGAGCTGGCGTATCAAAGGGGAGGAATGTATCCAGCACTGGACCCAAAATGGCCACCTTTTATATTTTCTTCGAACAAAATTCCGCAGATTCAAAGGTCACTTTAATTTTTCGGTTCACTTCTTGACATGGTAACATTCGACCTTCTCCATCCTTCCAGGAACGCGTACATTCGCTTTGCATACCATTTCTACAGAACTTGAACTGGTAACATTATATGTATGTATGTGGGCTATCGTCTCAACGCGATTTCCTCGGACCGGTCTTACCCGTTCCCTCGCACTGTGGCAAGCCCGATGCTATCGGAACACTGAGGTAAGTGTAGGAGTCGTGTAATATATGGCCACTTAGCTGCCGAGTCTTTGAGCTGTTGGCCCCTTTGTCCAAGTTAATTTCAAGAACAAGTGTGTTTTGCAGCCTTGTTGTATTGCAACCTTTGACAAGGATAATCTCTGCTTCTTCGTCTTGGGGTTTCTTTGCAGTTAATTAAAGTTAAAAAGCTACCTTCGTATTTTTCAAATTAAACGTCGCAAACTATTTGCTCTCTCTGTGTGTTCATGTTCACTCTCCAATATCCCCTAACCAGGTGTTTACTAACTTATTTATAACTCTCATGATGTTTCCGCGGAAATACTCATTGCTTCATTTGCATTCATGCATCGTCTTATACATACTCTTATTCTGACATTTGATTCATTTGAGTCACTTCTTGTCTTTTTCGGAAGTCTTCTTCTTCTTGAATCGTTCACTTTCGCGTCACATTTTTTCCCGATGTTCCTTTCCCCTTTCGTTCCCATAAATCATAGAGCCATTAGAGCGTCCATTTCTAAAACTTGAATACGATTTTTTCTTATTTTAAATTATTCTCCCCTTTGCTGTTATTTTTGCACTCGCTATTTATTAATAATTGAAACAAATGCCACATGTTATTCTTGATTTCTTGGACTGGTTTGTTTGTATTTGATTTTTCTCACCGTTAAAATTGATTGTTTAATGTATTATGTTAGGATTTCCATTGTTTGCGCATTTATTGATTTCAATGGCACTACAGCCATCTAGGTGCAACTATTTATTTGACCATACTGGCAGACATCCTAAAATAACTTAGCAATAAAAGCACTGAAGTCTAATTTGTTTTTTTTTGTATATTCCATTTTAAAACATGTTTAATCAGTGATTTTTTACCGATCATTATTTATTCACAATTTTTAGAAAAGGCACACTAATTTCTCAAATTTATACTACACCATATTTTCATAAAAGAAAAAAACTGCCTGCCCTTTTTAATGAAATATAATGCTAAGTTACTAGCTACTCATTCCCTTTCCCCAAGTCATCCCGTACTTATCCCTGTTGCTCTGGTCGTAGTTCACAGCTTGATAATACTACCCACTCCATGGCATTGAAAGTGAAAGGGAAGAACTATAATATAAAAGAAGGAAATATATAGAAAAAGCGGTAACCTTCTCTCTACATGTTCATTTATTTGATTAGTCATTACTGTGCCATTTTCTTACCACCCACATCCCTCATTCTCCGTCAATATTCCCTCTTCTCTTTTATGATAGCTAACGTTTTCTGTAATACGGTTTACCCTTTGTGTTACTTGTGTAAATATATATATTCGAAGGACATTATTCCTGAATATATAATCCAGATACTTAACGACCAGTTAATTATGGTTTTTGTATTTTTCAAGGCTTTGAAAACGGCTGCGCGTTCGTTTTAATACAAAGCTTAATTATGGATTTCAGGCCGAAATATGAAAACGAACTGAATCATTTATTTTTAAATAAAAATTTATAGCAAATTTCTAGTACAGAAATGAGCTATTTTGTATATTTGTTTATCAGATTACAAAATACATTTTTCACGATTTTAGAGGCAATTTCGGCAATGTATTTATCGTCTCCTATTTGTGGCCGAGGAACATGGCTTCTGATAGTTGAGGACCCTGGAGTGGTCACTGGACTAAAGCTCAATTTTGGAGCAGATTTACTTAAGAAAGAACTTAATTAAGAAAATAGCTTGAGGGTGTCTTTTGGTGTTTCTTATGTATTATTTCTCTCCCTTCTCTTGTCCATTAATTTAGTCAATAATTATTATACGCGAATTGTAAATTCGGACTCATTCTTTGGAAGTTGGCAATGTTGAAGAACAGGGCATTGAAGATTGAAGTATAGTGTGGTATTGTGTTTAATGTGGTACGGTGTATAGTTAGTTAGTTTGAGGTATACTTACGCCGTTGTTTGCGATATCATATCATAAAGTCTCATGTTCCACGTTTAATTAAGCGATTTCAGACATTATGCTAACGACACACTTAAGAGCTCCCATCTGTTAGACTGTTAAGAGTATTAGCATTTGAAACAAAGCCACTTCTTTGCGTTATACCACCAGCCACGTTATTAGCTTAATTTCACCCTGAATATGTATTGTTCTCGCTATTCAAATAGCACTTGACTCCATAGTCAACCAATAAAATGGTGTTTCAAGGTTTTTCATGGAAGCTTTGTAACTTCTTGTTACATTATGTGCGGAGGTTGTACGAGTACCTACATTATTGTATCGCCGAGAGAGAACTTACCCTCTCTACCACCATAGTGTATAAACATCATGTGTTTGTACTTAGCTAACAGATAGTCGACATAATATATTTATAACGATAATTCAGAAGATGGAAATGTTTCCCGCTCGCATTAATTTTTAAACGATAAACTTTTTCTTCAAACAAAGCAAACTTTTTTTGTGGCACCATTGTGATTCAAAATATTTAAAAAAACTTTGTTTTAACCACTTCAATTGTTTTAAAATTCACCATGTTTCGTAAGCGATGCTTACTTCATCAGGATTTACTGATGTAAGTAAGTAAGCGAACCATTTGAAGTGAGCATTGCTTTCGAATCATGTTGGTTTTTTGTTTAGACAATAAAAGTGTTTAAAACTAAATATTTTATTAATTTTGGACAAGCATTCTTTACAAGTCGGCAAATAAATGCAAGTTAGAATGTTCTTTTCAATCTCTCTTAATAATGATAGACGGGTTTCTATTTAAATTAATTGTTATGTATCATATTAATTTATGATTAAGTTCATACATTACTTTGGTTTATTTATTGTTTGAAACATTTACAGATCTCCAATTATAAATGTTCACAGCATGCGTTATCAATGTTTAGTTGTTACTACAAAATGAAATATAAAACATAGTAGTTTCAATATATAACATAACCTGCAGAGAAAGAAAAGAAAGAAAATAAAAATATATTGATAATAGAGCAATCACATAATTATTCTCCATGACATATCATGGTAGAAGATTGTTAATTTTTTTTTTGAAATATGTGAGACTATTTGCATAGATATCTACATGGTCTTATTCAATGATATTTTATAGACGACACATACGAGACAGTGGAGATATACAGTCTATGGATTGATATATTTGTAGATATATTTGTCTATGGACTCTTTCGGTTACACGGTCTCTTGTTAAAGTCATTATAGTTCAGGAGCTCCGCAAATCAAACCTAGCTTTCAGCCAGAAAAGACATTTATCGTCCGAAGCATTATTATAAATTACCATACGTCAGTAAACACTGTGTTTTGACATAGCATTAATTATAATTGGAAATTATCAAAAATTTATATTTTGTTCGTATTTATTTATAGTATTTTAAATTTAAACAGTTTCTAACCAACGTTGACTAAATCTTAATAACCATATAATTTACTATCATCCAATTCACTCACTGGCGTCGGCCTGCTGGACTCTCGTGGAATGTATGCAATTAGAAGTAGGAATTAGTATTTTTTTTATGAATATATATATATGTATATATATATATAAATTTACCCCTTGGCCCTTATCTTCCAATTTCCTCTAGCGTCCCTGCGGGCGGCCGGGCCCGCTGCGAGGACTAGGGCATTCCATTTCCTCGGAGATCGAGTTAATGGGAGGAGTGGGGTGAAACGCAACAAGGTTATTCGATCAACTCCTTCTTGTAGAAAGGCCTGGATACTGACAGCCAAGATGGCTGCCGACCTTTCTGTATATGAAATTTTTTATGCATTGATTTTTATTTATTTACTCATGTCACTTATACCAATGTCGAAGCATCTAAACGTGAACATTTATAAAAAGAACCGTAAAATGTTTAAAAAGCCAAACGAAATCCAAATTTATGACTTCATTATTTTTTTTAAGCTGTTGTATTGTTGCCTAATCGGTGGTGTCCGTAAAACTATCAAAAATAGGGTAAATTAGGTATAATAGTAAAAAGTGAATAGTGAAAATATGTAACAAAAAATATAATTCGACATTTTTCATACCTGCATATTTAATAACTGTACTAGATTAAGTGAAAAAAATTGCCAGAAAAAATATTTTAATTAAGAGATCCAGTTTTCAATCTTGAAATAGTTATCTCTTATGTAATTATCCTCAGAGAGCGATGTTTTATTTATTTTTTTAATTATGCATATTAACCAAGACAATATCACAATATACATTTTTTGGGTATCTTCACTAGGGTAAGCCTGTTCTAAGGCTATATATGTGATATAATTATTTATTTCTTTAAACGCCATAAAATGGCTTTTACATCCAAGTACAGTGATACAGTGGTACACAGGGGGTAACAGTATTTTAATAATAGCGAAAATATAATAGTTATACAATATTTAATTAATTAACTAGGTTTTTTATATGAACTGATATAAAACAATATGATGTATTTGTGATAAAGGGAAAATAGTTACAAAAGTGTTTTAATTATTAATATTTTTTTTTTTTGATATAATAATATTTTATATTAATAGAATAAGTACACTTTGTAGTACACCACTTTTTATTTGAATTAATGAATTAACAGCCAATCAGGTTTAGCTTAGCTCAAGCTTCGTCAGGGCTTATTATATTAACTGTTAATTATTATATTAAAGTTAATATTAAGAGCCCCGACGAAGCTTGAGCCATTATTTATTCTAATAAAAAGAGGTGTATTACAAAGTGTGTTTTTGAATTTAGTATATAATGTCACCCCGAGGCATTTGCTTCCTCCGAAAAAAAAATTAATCTTCAAGTCCTAACAAATCAGTGGTGCACCGGTCTCACCGGGAATGCTCCTGGCTGGAGTGGTTCAATCATATCTTATCTACTCACTTTCAATTCTAATGGGTAATAATACTATCGAGATCAAAAATATTTTCGGGGAAAAACAAACAAGTTCACAGACCTCTACAGGTCTACAATAGTACAGCCAGGGGACCTCTTATGAGGTTTCATCTAAGTGTAGATAACGCAATGTCTGAGTCCAGATGTAATGAAAAACTGTTGCATAAGTGCCTCCATTAAAACACTTTTGTATGTAACTATTTTCCCTCCGGTCTTTTGTGAAAAGCAGCAAAACCTTGAGAAAAAAAGCATTCCTTTCAACTAACATCATTAAGAAAGCAACTTTATTTGTTTGCGTCGGAAAAGAAGATTGCTTTCCTCGGTATGAAGTTTAGAACCTTTTAATATTAAATCCGAGTGCATCTTAATTATGGCATCTTGCATACAAAGCTACCCTCCTTTGTACCCTTCCCTTCTCCCTTGTGGAGGGGTTTAAATACGGGAAGTCCCGCCGAAACTGCGATAGTTTCCCGCGATTTTCCGGCGAATGCACGTGTGGCTGCACCGTACTGCACTGCTTTAAATCGGAACTGCCGACGGTCCACTCGCTTTTACTAACTTCACGTGTCACTTCGATAGCAACGTCAATATTCAAAAAGTTCTTAATTTTAAATTTTGATTTTGGCTTTTTTCTTTATTAATTTTTTCCTTAATAAGTTTTGTCGTAATTTTTTTAATAAATTTTCTCAATCATTAAATGTTTTATATTAATAATATTATATTTTTTTTAGTTAAGTATTCTTTTTTGTGATTTTAAGAATTATATTCCCTCCTTTGGTGTTTCCGATAATATTTTTCAATTTACCAAAGTTCCGGGAGGTTGTTAGTTAATTTACGACAACATTAGAGCAGCCTTTCTTGTACTTCTCGAGTAAGTAATAATTTTTTTGAATTGTTTTCATAAATCGAGTGAAGAGTACTTAGTAAGACGAGTTTTGTCTTCATGAAACGATCCAACAACTTTTTAAAACTTTTACTAACCTCTCGAGCCTCAGGCACATTAGAAGGTCTAAACATTTCCACTTTAAAATCCAAATAAATGTAATTTCTCTGAACGTATCCGAAAACTAAAACTGTTTTTGAAAGGTGGTGAAATACGCTTTCAAATTTTATAAACTGAAATGAACGTGCAATTTTTAAATATAAAAATTTTGTCGGAAAATAAAAAAGTTTTAAAAATGGCTCACCTTACGGTTTTTCTAACTAAAATCACTGAAAACGAAAAAATATTAAAACACACATATATATTTAATTAGACAAATGTTTTATAAGCGTTATCGCCATCTCACTTTTCTGTCGTTTCATGTAAAAATATTCAGTAAAACATTCCCAAAGTTTCAATTTAATTTTTTTTTTCAAATTGCTGTCAGAAACTTTGGTTTCATAAAGGTGTACATTTTAATTATTCTGTTGTTAAATTTTCGATTTGAATATAAAGCAACGTATTTTTTTCTTTCTAACACCATTTAAATCACAATTCTTACCATGATAGTAAAGGAGACACAACGATTTCTATGACACCTATATGAGTTGTATCCAAAAGCAAAAGTAAATTTATTGAAGGGTTAACTCGTCATTACTTCAAGCTTTAAGAAAAGGGACGTCTGAAATAATGTAAATAGATTTTTGCCCCTTTTATGAGTTATATTAATGTTCACGTGGTGAAGAATCATCGCGTGTCTTTGAATTCGATTTAAAACTAATATCTGATAGTTTTTTTGGTATTCTTGAGAACTTGAAGCTTGCCCATTTATTGTCTACCGTCCAAAATGCAAAATTTTCTTGTTGTCTCAACATTGATAAAATTTAGATTAATGTCTTAATTAATTGACGTATCTAACACAAACTCCTTGTATTTACTCTACGTGGAACTTGAATAATAAAATTAGTTTTATATTATCGTATTTCATATCCTAATCTCTAATATCTGAAATTTAAATTTCGCAAGTAAACTCCTTCTATCCAGAGATATCTATTTAATCCTTCTATCTATCCTTCTATCCATAGTACATTATTTTGTCTGTGTGTGTGTGGTCAAACCTATTGAAGTCAGATTTTATTTTGCATTTTCCGGGTTTGAAAAAGTTGTCCGTCCAGAGTAATATAAATGCAAATATCCCGAATGAATTGTAACCGTAAAAGCTCATGTCATTTGTTTGCATTGCTAACATATTCATCATAAAAGTTGTAGTAAAATTTCTGACCGAAACACGAAGTTTGCAATAAAACGTCCGCGTTCCTGACAAAGGAACTATTGCCACAGAAACGATATGCACAAAAGTACCGCTGTTTTTTTCTGTTATACTTTGTTCACGAGCGTGAATAAAACTGGGAATAGCCCAGCGTTATTGCCTTGTGCCAAATATTCGACAATAGCAGACGGTCCAGCATGCAGAATAAAGATGAACATAGCAAACGGAGGATTTGCATAATCTCCTACTTACAAAGCCATCAGTCCATGTTTGCTGTCAGTCGGAGATGAGACCAGATTGAGCTCGCGGCCAAGGGCTGGCTGCTGTTATTGCCGTCGCTGTGTATTATGCACGAGTGCAAGTCCAGTCCGCCATGTTTCCGCCTCGGTTTACCTCACACTGTAATGTTTTTCTCAGTCTGTATGTGGCGCACAGTCTAAGTAATTTGCATACAGATGCATTCGGTCATCTCCTTCACGGCTAAATATATCCCGCGTAGAAGTTTCAATAGGTTTTGCTCTGTTTTAGTCTGCTTAGTTACGGGTCTCTGGTCTTAGTTCCTCCGGAGGACGTGCCGGGAATGGATCGCTGATTGTAGACAGTTTCTAAGACGAGCCGAATTTGATGCTTCCCTCTACAATTTTATGCGATGGTTGTTCAGATAAGCGCACCTATAAAACTTGTCTCGGAAGTTACATATTACGTTGTCTTAACTCTCGCCATTCTGGCACTTTGCTCGTGTTGCCTCTCGTTAAACGCGGGAGATGAATTATAGTGCGGGATTATTATTCTTTAATTTAGCAAAAGGTTATCTCTTTTATGGCCACTCCGTGTAAGCGCGGTATTCTTTTCGTGTTAGTTTAGCGAAATGTTGCAGTCTTGATAAATTTAATTGGAATCTACTACCAGAACTTTATGCTGAAGCTTTGTACTTTATATGCATCAGTTTATGATCCGTTTTAATATTTAAGCTTCACCTACCGCGACGCTGAAGCGCTTTATTGTTATCGTTATTTTACTTCTCTTTTCTACTTGCATGAAGAATTATAATATTGTACCTGCGAAGCTTTTCTATTATCCGATCTACCACTATCTTGCACACTTACACCCAGGTACGTAGTTGAATTAAATTTAAGAGTTCATTGTTAAGTTCGCTTTTAGAATCAAGTTTTAATATGTTTGTTTAGGAACAAATAAAATCTCAGTCTTTGTATTCTCTTAAAAGGCGTGATTAATTAATCAAAATCTGGTAATATGAGGGAAAATAAAGGAGTAACAACAGCAACACCACAATTCCATTAGCGAGAGGGAAACAAACACAATAAACCGGAGTTTACTTTTACAGGTGCAATAATGCAATCAAAACGAAGCAGTGTGGGTAATAAAAGCTGAGATAAACCTCAGACTGCATTTGGACTGGACTGTGTTGGTGTCGGTCAGGGCTCGAGCCGTTTCACTCAACGAAACCTACAGAACAATCAAGCTAAATAATACATATTTCCATTTGATCGTTATTGTATTGTGAAAACACTTTTCGTAAAATTTTTGTTTCAAGCATTTTCCGCTTTATGTCTTTATTTTTTATCGATTAATTTGAATTTCGAATTTATGAAACATAAAACAAAAATACATGGACAGGAAAATGAAATTATATTGCCCTAATTTTTTTTTTTATATTACATGTTTTGCGTGTGTTATGCAATCATAACGCGTACCAGGCTAAACGAAACTCTTAGCCTCTCTCGATGCAACCTAATTCTAAACACAACCCGGGTTCATGGGGTGAGGTCTTTGTAGCGGATGCTGCTACGATGCTGCTAGATGATGCTACGAAGTTGTCCACCTTCTGCGTAGCGGGCTGGATTGAGGGAGGCCTTTTGACCTCTCCAGCCGGACTCTCTCTCTCATATTCCTACCCCTCATACCTTTTTTCTTCCCAAAACTTCCTCTCCTCCCTTTCCTTAAAAATACTATCTAAACAGCATCCCCTAAGATGACGTACGCCCTGAGGGATATTATTTTCCTCAGGGCCTCCTAAGTAAGATTAAGAAAGGGACGCTCAGATGGTTTGGGCATGTAGAGCGAATGAATGAGGAAAGGAGTGTAAGGAGAATATATGACGCAAATGTGAATGGTAGACGAAGTCGGGGACGCCCGAGGAAGACATGGCACGACCAAGTGAATCAGATACTTGAGTCGGGCGATGTCAAGAGTCAGAATAATAGAAGAGCATGTATGAGACGATGTATGAATGTGAACGAAGCAAGGAGTGTGTGCCAAGATCGAGTTGTTTGGCGGTCCGTCCTCTCTGCCTACCCCTGCGGGGAAACGGCGTGATGGTTAGTTAGTTAGTTAGTTAGCCTCCTGTGTGGAGCTAATGTAAAAAAATACTCTTGTACTCACTTCTTACATTAAACTAAACTTTAATCCAATTGATATCTTTGATGTCAAGAAAATATGAATTTTAAAATAAAATGGTAAAAATTAACTGTCGAAGAAATAATTGAGAACAAATCAACGGAAAAACAACGAAACAAATCAACTGCTAAAAAGTAGTTTATTGGGACTTTTCTTTTTTCTGTATAATATTTTATGTCATATTGTATTACTTTGTATTTATAATAAATAAATGAAACCTTGAAAAAAAAAAAAAAATGAAATCACGGAGCGAAGAGAGTGTTTTCGCCAATTAATAAGTTAGGTACTGCAGTTTTATGGCGACCATCGCGTTATCAACGATTGATCCTGTAAAAATAAATAAAACCTAGCGACCCAGCATTGCGTTCTTGCTTCACTGTCTTTTGATTTATTTTTATTTTTATAGGATCATTCATTGATAACGCGATGATCGTCGTAGAACTGCAATACCTTACTTACCAATTGGCGAAAACATACTCTTCGCTCCGTTGCTGCATTGCTTTGTTCTCATTTATTTCTCCAACAGTTCATTTTTACCTTAGATTTAATCATTTTATTTTATAATGCATATTTTCTTGACATTGCAGATATCAATCACGTCTCATTAGCGATCGTACCAACTGCAAACTATTGTAATCCAACAACCTTCATCAATCACGTCAGTTCGTTATCAGCGGGTATTAAGTGCACATTTTACTGATTTTAGCTCAACGAAAAAGATTAGCACCAGTTTGTTGGAGTAATCCAAGGGAATGATTGGTCAGATATTATGATGATTCTCACGGCCAATACTATTATGTTGGGTGATTTATGGGATGTTAAATGTTGGGTTCTCCTTCTTAAATCAATTTTTCCTAAAGTGCTATCTTCAAGGCAGATGATATGTTTGAACATTTATTTATATAGTACAGAAAGCATATTTGACAATTGAAGTGTTTCGATTGTCCAGTTTAGGAAGAATTTCCCATTTTAGGACAGTAGAATTTAAACGTTCACGCATGATGTTATTATAAGTTGATGCCAATATGGGATTCATTGACACAATGATACCAATATTGACATTACATTTTTCAATACGAATAGATGATGATAATAATAATAATAATTAACTATTTCTTCAAAATAGGCAAATTTACTTTGTGGCGTCATCATTTAATAATGAAAAACAATTACTTTGTGTAACAACCACTATTTAATTAACAATATCAACATGTTTCGAAAACTATGTTTTCTTAAAATTAAAAAATTATATATTAAATAACAAGGACAAAGGTGTGTTTTTGAACAAATCTGGGGTTTATAAATTAATTTGTAATGATTGTAACTTTTTTTATATTGGGAAGACTTCTAGAAATTTTAACATTAGAGTTAAGGAACATCTAATATGTTTAAATAATAATAATTATTCAGAATTTGCAAACCACATTTTGGAAACAGGTCATTCTTTTGATATTAATAGAGGTTTAAAAATTTTACACATTAACACAACGGGTATACAATTAGATAATTTAGAAATTTTAGAAATTAGAAAAAGTGTTAATAGTAAATTAAATATTATAAATAACCAAACGTTTTTTAAAAATAGCCATCTTTTAAATTTATTTTCGTATTAATACTTATATTTATAATAATTTATTTTGTTATTTAGACTTCTTGTTTTGTTTTTAAAAAAAAAAATATTTATTATGTTAATGTAATTTTTTACAGATTCTAAAATAATTTTATTTTATATAATTGTTTTTTATGATATATTTTAGGTAATTAATCACCTCTCCTTTCTAATATTTTGTCTATGTTCTAATTAGTCTATACTTGTTTGTCTTTTGTTATTTTTTATTAACTTATTATCCTGACGAAGAAAACATAGTTTTCGAAACATGTTGATATTGTTAATTAAATAGTGGTTGTTACACAAAGTAATTGTTTTTCATTATTATAATAATTAACGTCTCAGATCGTTAAAATTTTCAGAATTTTAGGTCATGCTTCCATAAAAAGGAACACCATAGATACAAATTGGTACGGAATTTTTATTTTTTTTTTTGTTATTGTTTTTGGGGTGTTATGCCGTATTTCGCTATCTCCTTCTTTAGCCAACGTTTCGGACAGCGTTACAGTGTCCATCATCAGGGCAGATGAGTAAATGATATTGGTGAGAGTGTTTACTTATGTGTGTCGAAGCGATACCGTGCTGCCAGCTCCATTTCTCTACGAGCTGGTGTTGGAAAAAATTCAGCATGGTTTTTTGCGTTTAGCTTTGGTGTAGCCGTCAATTACTGGATACCAAGAACTATTGAGCTTAGCTCCGTCGTCTCTGTTAATATTGATGGGGTTTTTATGGATTTCAATTGCCTCCGTAATTAGGCGTGCTCTGTAAGTTTTGGGTCTTCCCAGGACTTCAGGAACAAATCCAAAGTAATGGCCGGTTTCGATTAAGTGCTCGGCGATTGCCGATTTGTCAGGGTGGCCAAGTTTACAAGCACGAAAGTGTTCCGAAATCCTTTTGGAGATCGTCCGCTCTGTCTGGCCTACATAGACCTTGTCACATCCGGAACAGCTGAGTTTATATACTCCATCTGTTTCCAAAGGAAACTTAGTCTTTGCCGACCTCAGTAGGTCTTGGATTTTCGTCGTGGTTCCGAAGACCGTCTTGATTTTCTCTTTTCTCAACAGCCTGGCAATTCTGTCTGTTACATTATGGACGTAAGGCAGGAAAGCGCAGCCTTTTGACTCTTGTTCATCCCTGTCTTCGTTTCGTGCTGATTTGGCTCTTATGATTTGCCTTGTCTGCCTTGCTGGGTAGCCATTACGCTCCAGTGCATCGGTGAGTTTGGTCAGTTCTAATCCGAGTTTTGGCTCCTCACATATTCTGGTCGCTCGGGTTACCAAAGTATGGATGAGACCTCTCTTCTGAGCGGGGTGATGATGCGAATCAGCGTGGAGATATCTATTTGTATGTGTTGGTTTCCTATAAACTGTATGTCCTAGGGTACCATCCTCTTTTCGCATCACCTCCACATCCAGAAAAGGCAGGACTTTTTGGTTATTTTCCAGCTCCATCGTGAATTTAATTTTGCTGTGTAGTGAGTTGAGATGGTCCAGGAATTCGTTCAGTTTCTCTGTTCCGTGAGGCCAGATGGCGAAGACATCATCGACATAGCGCCACCATACTTTAGGAACAGCCGAAGCTGTGTCGAGTGCCACTTCTTCAAACTTCTCCATAAAAAAGTTGGCTAGAACTGGCGACAATGGACTGCCCATCGCAACTCCCTCCACTTGCTCGAAAAGTTCACCCTGAAAAGCAAAATAACCTGTTTTGAGGCAGTGTTCAAAAAGTTTGCAGATGTCATCCTCATAAATCTCCCTGAGCAAAGTCATGGAGTCTTCTAGAGGAACATTTGTAAAAAGAGACACTACATCAAAACTGACAAGGATGTCTCTTTCATCAGTCTTTACCTTCTTGAGCTTACTGATTAGATCTGTGGAATCGTTTTTTTCCAGTTCTTTTAACTGTTGTTCAACTGATTAGCCGAAATTTTGGCTCAGCACTCCTCAAATGTATAAATACGCTCTTCCCAACGCAACTCTCCGACCAGCAGGCGAATCGAGTGTTATCACTTAGCTGATCGGAGATCACTATCACTTAACTGAACGGAGTTTGATCGATCGAAAAGTTGGGAATAACGGCCGTTAGATCATGTGCCAGTCTTAACTTGAGGGTCTGATACTTAATACTTCTAAAGCGGGATCTCCGAACTGGAGTGCGCTTTCGTTTCTTCAACCTTCATATGGATGATTACGTTGATTACATATAGATAGAGGCTGTGCGAAGAGAGGCTGAACCTACAGTGGATGGAGGTTAACATACCGAGGAGACGCTTGGAGTACGCACGCTTTGGCTTGGCTCGCGTCGCGAGTTGTAGTAGCCCGTGGTCGGAACTCTATAGATCATAACATGAAGTTTCTTCAAGTAGATCATTTCTTTATAATATTGTTCACAGATCGTATGAAGATTCGTTCGCGAGAATTGGAATGATCTGTTCTGATCGCTTCACACATGAATTACTCATCGCTAACTTAGGGGCGTGCTGAAGCGAGATATGTATAGGACAAGGAGATAAGAATGTTGAGGAAGATTTTATATATATGGGTTAGAAATATTTTCGGTTGCTAATTTGAGTTTTTTTGGTTACAGAAGCCGGGCGCTGAGCGCGGGCGGCGCCATGCAGCGGTAACGCCAGCGCAGCGGACTCCCCCATGGACCTGAAGCACGAGCTGCTGTACCGGCCGCCGGACACGGCCGCGCTCATGATGGGCGCCGTGAAGGCGGAGCCCGAGGGCCACGGCGCGCCCTCCACCTCCGGCCGGGGCGGCCCCTTCAGCGGCGTGGGCGGCAAGCGGCCGCGGACCGACGAGTGGATGGCGGCGGGCGCGTCTCCCGCCGCGGCACCCCTCACGCCCTCCCCCGGCCCTCCCAACCACTCCTATACGCACCAGTCCAACGGTTACTCCTCGCCTATGTCGTCGGAGAGCTACGACCCCTACAGCCCCAACGGAAAGAACGGTAAGTCCCTAAATCTATCCCTTATTCAATCTTACTCGACTGTGTTCTTTAAGGCCTTTTACCATACTTTTAGCAAGAAATCTTAAGTAGGTCTAATGCCCTGGTTACTCTAGTACTAGACAGTGTGCGAGTTGGCCGTGTAAGTCAAACCTCGATGCCATTGAGCGAGTTTACAAGCTACTGTCTTTGAAATTCACTATCTGTTAGTAAACTCGCTCAGTGCCATCGTATTACTTGCT
Organism: Glyphotaelius pellucidus; assembly: GCA_936435175.1. Classification (NCBI taxonomy): domain Eukaryota; kingdom Metazoa; phylum Arthropoda; class Insecta; order Trichoptera; family Limnephilidae; genus Glyphotaelius; species Glyphotaelius pellucidus. Next base: position 41,441,514 of record OW386543.1, read on the forward strand.
AACTAGCAAATTGTGGACAATCTACGAAAAAAGTTGAAAGGTGGTCAACTTTCCTCGCTACTCGCTAGTGTTTGCCTAAAGATGGCGGCCCACCAACAGCTGATTTCATCCGTCAGAATTAGTTCGGGCGGGAGCCGTTGTTGGCTAGCGTGTGGCAATAGCTGCGAGCTCAAGTTTTTGATAAAATGTTTTATGAAATGTTGAAATTGGTTCGCGTGAGAATGGTTATTTTAGCTGCTACTGTCGCTACTGATCGATTAGACAGTTTTGTGTGTCTTCATGATAATCTCACTCGCGATTCACCCGCTTTTAAACCTACCGGCTAGTAGCTTGTAAACTCGCTCCATGTAATCGCACAATGTACCGCCATGATTGTACCGGTCGTTGAATCTTTCATCAGCTAAATAATAGATTGCTCCTTTTATAGTAGGCATTTCGCACCATTACAAGGATGCTTAAAGTAAAAGTAAATGGTTTCGTGGTAGCCGTGACATTGTGATGCAAATTGTGGGGACATCGAAAGAACCCCTCTACTAGATAACTTTCGGTGACTTTTTGCCGTTCCTATTATATTCCGGCAAGTATTTATTATGTGTCTGCTAGGTTTATATATTTATATTTAGGTGTATTATATTTACGCGTGACGTTTCGCCCTTCAAAGACAATGTCACACTGTTGACGACTTGTTGTAAATTGTAGCGTGCCTCAAAAGTCAAACAAGCCACGATAAGCGACAAAACTCCTCAACCCCCGCCACCGATTACATCTTCATTTTTGTAAGGAATATTTCATAAAGTAACTGCACATTTATAACCCCCTGCATGCGCTGTGCGGTAACCAACCGATTGCTCGTAAAACTCTTAACAAATCATCGCGTGACATCATGCAAATGTCTCCACTGCAGACTGCAGCAGACTACTTCAGAATTCCTTTAGCCCTCTTCCCTCAGCTCGATATTTCTGAACAATGGGCCACTCACAACGACCATTTTTATTTTTCGATTAAGGATGGGATGAATTTCTTAGGCACTCAACATTTTTGAAGCTTTTTAATCTTTTAAAATCTTTTAAAACCGTAGCAATTTTTATAAAACGCTAGTTGAGTACCCGGCATGCATTGCAAAACAATACAACGAAATATTTTTTCTCCCTGCGTGTCCTTTCCCATGTGTCCCCGTTTCCCTTACCGCGTTCCCCTTCTGTCTTACCACCTTTCCCCGTCTCCATCGTTTCCCTGCCCCCTTCCCGGTTTCCCCTCCTCCCTTCACTCCATGTCGCTAAATTATATGAAATACACACATTTTTCAAATACTCGCGCACCACCCATTGTAATTTTTTTGTAAAAATTTCATAAAGCCAGAGTTCACCATTATATATAGAAATCACCAAAGTTTCATCGCAATCGGATGATTGGTATTGTAACGCATACGGGACAAACAAAGAAACATTAATTTTTATATGTATATGAAAACAAGTTATTTAAGCATTTTTTTTATCGGAAAATCCATGGAAATTGACGCATAATAATAAATAATTATCAAAGTAATACTGTCAAAATAAGTAAATAATGTAGAGTTTTGCTATTACTTATTTAAGCGTGGTTTTTACTTTCATCGCAGAAACAAATATTGTACCTACCTATTTTATCATTACTTTGCAATTTCGTCAAAACCAGAACTAACTAAAATCAACAATTTAATTGTCAAATTTCAATGGCTGAAACTTTTGGATGTCAAATTTCAACGGCTGAAAGTTTTGAATATTAAATTTCATAGACTGAAAGTTTTGGATGTCAAATTTCAAAGGCTGAAAGTTTTGAATGTTAAATTTCAATGACTGAAAGTTTTGGATGTCAAATTTCAACGGCTGAAAGTTTTGAATGTTAAATTTCAAAGACTGAAAGTTATGGATGTCAAATTTCATCGGCTGAAAGTCTTGAATGTTAAATTTCAATGGCTGAATGTTTTGGATGTCAAATTTCAACGGCTGAAAGTTTTGAATTTCAAATTTCAATGGCTGAAAATTTTGATTGCCAGATTTCAATGACTGAAAGTTTTGAATGTCGAATTTCAATGGCTTTTTTATAATAACTATTATTTAAACACCTCTGGCGAATTAGTCCGCTTTTGCGAGCAACTCACATAGATATCAGAAAAAGTTGTGTCTCACTTGGTGAGAAATATGATCTTAACGGTGTAGAAAGAGAAAACATCACTCTTTATATTTTAATCTAAAAGTGAACCACAGAAGAATTAAGATGTAAGTTTCCGACCCCAAATTGAGAAAAATATGAAACTTTGTGATTTTTTTATTTGAAACGAAAAAAAGTGTTGTGACAATAACATTTATATTACATTTGTCTAATAAATTATATTTGTGTCTATTTTTTTCTCTATCAGTAAGGGGAGCCATTTTTTTTTAACTTCTTTTGTTCGCATTCAAAATTTTAATATTTCAGAAATTATGTGCTTATTTCTAATGAAAAAAAATTAAAGCGTATTTCAACATCTTACAAAAAAAGATTTAAGTTTTCGAATACGTTCACAAATATTCCATTTATTTGGATTTTATTGTAATGCAGAAATTCTTTGACCTTTTCATAGAATATACTCGAGACCTGCAGGGATAAACGTTTTTTTGCACATCCGTACGTAGAAGCATGAAAATTTATGAAGTGATTTTTTTTAGCCAATAAAAAAGAAATGCAAGTGGCTCTTCCCTCCAGCTCGATAGTTGTGCACAATTATTCATCAACCTTCTCCTGTCAAGTGGTGCACAGAACTTCGATATCGCTGATGGAGCGATATGAATTTTCTTTGTTACTTTTTTGTATTATTTTTATTCTGTTCGTATAAAACCGCTTCAGTTCCCCGTTCGGTTCCGCAAAATTAATAGTATCAGTAGAAACCATCGATGCTTTGTGAATTTTGATTTATTCCCGTTATTTTAAAAGAATCATTTAACATTTTATTTTATTTTTCGCTTGATCTTCACTTTAAGAGAAAACTTTAAATAATTATTTATAATCTGCTCGTTCAAAGGTGGTGGTAATTTAATTATTTTAATAAAAACTCTTTTTCTAAATTGTGTATTAAGATGAATTGTTTGTTTGCGCCCGTAAAAACACAACACGAATAAATAGTATTGTCCATTGAAAAACTCAATTCTTCCACAAATACAATATTGGATTGAATCACCTATAGAATGTAGATACCTAATTTTTTTGAAGCTTTTTGTATTTGATCACATTTTCATCGTCCTAGTTTGACTATTTTTTTTTTCATGATAAATACGAATCGTTTCGAAGATTGTAATAAAAAAGTGCTTTTATCTTCTCAAAGCGAGGTTTTCTTTTGAAGAAATGCCTCGCCCTTGACAAAGTTTCTCATTATTAAAAGGTCCTTCAGTCCTTTGAGAAAAAATCTAATTAAAGTTTGCTTAAATTTGAAATACTCTGCTAAATGAAAATAACAATTTCAAAGTTATTTATTTATCTTATCCTATCGGATGTTAGTGGAAGCTTTTTGTCTGTGTCCGACGCTTTTATTCACAATAATAATTCATGAAACTTTAATAGATCAACATTTTGTGATACCTTTTTTGTGTTTTCATAAATGTAATGCTTGACCCATTGGAACTATGATACCCCTACAATTGTGGACTGTTGTAAGGTGGTTTGGAATTTAGTTAGGGAAATTGAAAAGAAAAATGAGCTTGGATAATACTTTAACCTTTCTCTTTCCTATTCAGATCTGTTCATACGTAAGTAAAGTAAAGACATTATTTTAAGTATTCAATTTATTAGGGACATCTATTGAAGATTATAAAACTCTTTGTGATATGTAAACACTGAAGAAATTAATGTCAATTCTCAAAGAAAGCACAAAACAGATGAAGACAGAAAATAAAATGGTAACGGTCGCAACTAGATATTGAACAATGGCCCTTTGAGGCTTTAATTTTCAACTGAATAATTGGTAGGGTAGTTGGAGGAGCTTCAATATTTTTTTTATTAAAGATTTTTTTTTTACAAAATATAAATATAGTTGATAACAGAATTCTAATTAATAAATAATTCAACAGACATTTCATTCTTCCTAATTTTCTAACTATACATATTTTTTTAAAGATGCACTTCTATTAAAAGCTTTGCTTGTGTGTAAGGGAGGAAGGTGTAATTTATTTAGTGAGTTCTTTAGACGTTATGTCCGGGTTAAATCTTCCCCACAGGAAAAACTTAACCCTTCCACACACTTTTCCACAAATGATCATTTAGTCAATCCACGCTATGCAAATGCACTGTATAAGTATAATAAATACAAAACAATACAAGAACAACATGTCAACCTACCAGAGACCAAATGGGAAAATAATTCATCGACTCCAGATATTTTCATATCAGAGGGTTCGAATCGATAGATCTCCTAACTGGACCGATAAATCCTACTGATCCCTCATTATAAATATTTAAAAAATCTTTCGTAATCCTACATGTATTAAATATGACTGATTTTTGTATTTTTGTATATAGATTCTTTGACAAATCTAGGAAGCCTAATTTTTGAATGAGAGAGCTAGGTATAATGCCAGTAGCCTAAATAACAAATGGTAATATTTTTATACTCCGAGAATGCCAAATTCTTTTAATCTTATTTCCTAAATCTGTTTATTTTCAAATTTTAACAGAAACAGATTTTTGAATATTATAATATTACATTTTATTTTATTTTATTAGTGTTGTTGTTTTTATTATTAGGTTTCACTTTTTGATAGAGTTTTTTTTAAATTAATTGATTTTTTGTTATTATAATATTTTTTAAATGATCATAGATTTTCTGGCAATTTATGAAAGAAATTAGTTCCTAGGTATTTGTAATTCTGTCGAGTTTCTGAATTGTACGGCTCTGTTCTTTATTCACTTAAAAGAAACAGAGTATGTATTTAATTTTTGGATCTTAAATTCTTTAAATACAAGTTAAGAAGGATACAAAAATGATTTTTTTTAAATATTATTTTAATTATTATCTAAGTTATCCCGATGAATTGAATAGAAGCTTGAAATGTCTAGTCCGGTAGGGAGGATCAGGTTTTGAGTCCCAGTTGTGACCGTTAACTTTTTAATTTGTCTTTATCTATTTCATGTTTTCATTGAGAGCTATTGATGATCTTCTTAAATGATTCATCATAGTTTTGGTTAGTGATTCCTACAGTATTATATTCCATTCTGGATTTTAAATCAAAGTAGTATGTGGTCGGTAGCCATGAAATTTGTACAGCTTTTTTTTAATAAGAAAAAAGATCTTGTGAACATAATTTAAAAGTGATGCGAACCTTGGTTGTAATAATTACTGGTTTGTATTTACATTGTTAAACTTTCGAGGTTCACCATTTTATGAACCCGCGACCTCTAGTCCCAGATCACAGTCATTACTGGCCTTCCACGAAGTTCGTCAGAGCTGCTCGTTCATGAACGCATTGTACAAGTCTATTCAGACACACAATTACTGCACATATTGATACTGCAAACAACAACGCTGGTGTCAGTACCCAGTACCCAGTACCCACCAGTGCTGGAGAGGGGAGGGGAATCGCTCGCTAATTGCTATCCCCACAGTCTTAATTACCCGGGGAGATTTAACTACCGATTGTCGTCATCTCTTGATTAGTTCCTTGTGTCGGTCGCTGGTCGCCGGTCTCTGTTACTCTGATACTACACAAGTTACCCCGATACTGTCCAAGTTACCCCAGGGCAGTGTTGGCTATTGGCTCTCTGGTGCCGGCTTCGAGGCGATGCACTGCATTGTCCCACTCGAACAAGCAGCCTAATTAATATATCAACAGAATGAACACTGACTGTGCTACTAATTACAAGCCACCGCGCTGAAAAGGAGCACGATCCAACCCGCCCATTCTAATGTTGCCCTGGTCAAAGTTGGACCGGCTGATTCAGCGCCGAGTTGGTTTGATTGAAGACAGCCGGACCGATGCTTTATGATGCGTAGGACCGTGCAGTGGAGACTGCTTAATATCTCAATGGAGATTTATTGCATTTTTGATTCGCTGCGGTCACGCCCCGCGCAATGAGCGTTTGATCTGGCGCGGTCTTCGCTTGTTTTCCCGTCGTCGGTGCATTAGTTCACTGCCTACAGTTTTCTTAGATTGGCATCTCAGTCTGGAGTAATTCAACCTTGGTTCCATTTTTTCCCTTGTGATTTTAATTTTAACACGATCGCTCTGGAAAACGAATGTCACATTTTATTTTTTGTAGCATATTGAAATTTTTTTGGAATAGGGAAATTAGATCAGGAATTATATTGTTTCAAATGTAAAATATCACCACGACTATGCAGCGCATAGTAAAATAATTGATAATAATTCAGGCAAGCCAGTTAGTCTAAAATTGCCTGACACCCTAAATCCACCTCGGTGATTTAGTGTTCAAAGCTCCTCGCGTGCATTAAATGTGATGTATGCCTCTTGCATTTAAAGCTTGAAACAAACAAGGCGTATCTGAAGGTCGACGAGATAGGATAGTAGTTTCGATTTCAATTCCCGAAATACGTGATAATTTGTTGATTTTAAAATTTTAAAATATCTCTTTAGTCTAGTGAGATCGGGGAAGCTTATGAAAATAAGTTGAGTAGTGATAAAAAAACCCCTTGCATTCAAAATACACTAGGTTTTCATCTTTTATCTTTGAAAGAACTGCTTATTGGTTTACCTGACCTTTGGGAACAAAGAAAATTGTTCTCGCTTCACGTTTTATTGCTGTGAAGTCATTTTCGTCTTTGTATTTCCAGGATGAAATTTATATCCATTGCCTTACTGCAAGCTGTGACGTCATTGCCTGTAAAGCTCCTCGCTGCAATTTTGTTCAGGCTCTTATTTAATGAGCTTGGAGATACAATGCTCAATAACTTAATCACGTCAATTATAAATTAATAAGCTACTGTAGGTGTACAATATGCACTTCAAATAATTGACTGATTCATGAGTTGCTAGGTTTTTTGGTTTCCAGGACAACAGAGCTTTGTCGATTATGAATTGGGTCAGTTTATTTTTTATTCCGCATTGTTTTATGAAATACCAACGTATTTAATTTTTTCAGTTTGTTAAAAAATTGTATTATTTATTGGCCTAACAAAACCAAGCATGAAAATATGAACATTTATGATTTTCATATTCTTTTGTTTGGTTTTTCCAATGGCTAAATAAAATAACTTTTTTAATAAGTTTTTCCGATGCTTCTGAGGCATTTTAAGACATTTTGAGACATCTGAATATACGTATGTGAGTATTGCGAGAACGAGACCTCTAAATTATTATAGACATCCAAAGTTACAAAAGCGGCTAGGAGTTAAATCCACATTATCCCCTTTCTTCTCATCTTGTATAGTCAGATTTTCATACATTCCAAACTCTATATATAATTATTTTCTTACTTTTTATTGATTTGTTAGGATTTTTATCAATTTTTTATTTTATTTTCCTTATTTGTTTTTGGGGTGTTATGCCGTGTTGCGCTACCTCTTATTTAGCCAACATTTCGGACACTGTAACATAACAACAACCACAACCAACACTGTTGGGCATAACACCCCAAAAACATATAACGAAAATACTTTTGGCCGTGAAAATCTAAAAAATTTTTTTTTTATTGATTTATTTCTATTCTCACATGCACAGTTTACAGATACTTACAGTTTACATAGATAATAAGTACCAACAGTACAAAAAAATGTTAATAATCAGTAACTGTTGTAAAAATGGGTTAGCAATAGTGTTTTGTTAACACCTCACTAACCTGTGCTGAGGTAGGTATTCGTACGTTTTAGATTTAAAGTGTATCCATCTTTTTTAAAGCATTTAAAGATTACTGTTTTTATTATCACATTTATGTTTGTATTCATGCCACGCGTAAAACACCTCAAAATATGGATATATGGATGTATTTTTATATTTCTGGGTTGGTAGAAATTACCATCTAGCAATATGCCCACATCAGTTTTAAATGTAAAATGTATATAACATGTTCAAAATGTAATAAATATTTTACGGTGGGTACTAAATATCATATATTATATTTTGTGTAAGGCTAATGTTGTTGGTATTAAATAAATAATTAGTTTGATAAAGATCTCGCACGCCAGAGGGCAGATACGTTTATAAATTATGTTTTGCTAAATTTACGTTAATATTCATACTGGTCAGTTGGGAGTAATACGTTCTGACGGTAAATGTACATAGATATACGTACCGTGTGTGACTAAATAATACGGACAATTTACTCCTGATCGTGATTGTAGTCTGCACGAAATGTGGACGTTAAGCATTATTATCAAGATCGCATTTTGCAAAGGACAACGCTCCCGTAGTAACTCTAATTTAGGACATACTATACAATATTTATACATACACCGCGGATGTGAATATTTTCACAATTATTAGAAATTAAATTAATCAATAAAAGATTGTGTTCTAAATGGTGTGTACTTTTGACAAATTTAAAGAATATACGACATACAATTGTGCCTTTGTTTTCTGGGAAGTTGCTCGTTTGTGATTTCGGTTTTGGAATTTCGGTCTTTCTCCTTTATTTTCTGAATATCTTCCGACATCCATATTATGAATCTTAGTAGGTGGACATATTTATAGAAATTAATGCTTTTGAAGCTACATTCCAATACAGACATATTTACCTTTTCAACATCTAAATTTAAAATTCGTCGCAATATCTCAAGAGTTTTTGTTTTTATTTAATTTATTTATAATACGTTGACATTCAGATTCATCTCCGTTCTTTGCGTCTTTATTTAATTTCTCGCTCAAGCTCTGACCAAAGCTCCTTTTCAATCAAGCCTAAAGCCCCTCTGTGCACTTGCGAGCTTTTTTAACTTCCGTTACGCTGTTGAATGACTGAAGGAGATTATTATCTTATGTGTTAATGTTACTATTTACTTTTCAACGATCGCCCACTTGAAATGGATTGGATTACAGCTTGGATACAATTTTGAAATTTGTGTTTTTTAAAGCTTGCTACCTTTTCTTGGCTCTTGAGTTGAAAACAAATTCACATACGTTTGAATTTTTACGAAGATCTCTTGAGGTAACCTTCAAAGGTTTGTTTTCTAGTATTTTGGGGCTCCAGACCAGAGATTTTTTTTTAAATATCCGAATTCTCTGAATTTCAATTTGATTGAACGGACACAATGCGTAAAGGATTTCTTTTAAAAAGGTAGAGAAATACCAACAAAGTGAACATTCTCATCCGAATTAAATTACATTTATTGTTGAATCCTACGAATTTTCGATATTCTTTAGACATTTTATAACCAATATTTGCTGAGAATCGCTTCTGTTTGAATTCGATTGAAAAGTGAATGTTTCCTCTCACGTTTGAGTCGGAATTGACATTCCGTAACTATTATGAGGTAATACCCCTCATTCCTCAACATTTCTGATTCAACAGAGCATCTGTAGAAGCATTCCATTCTTCCATCCGTCCTCTTAAGTTTCCGTCTCCCCCGTTACTGCGAAACATTGGACATTTATTTGTCGCAAATCTCCGTAAGTGATGTTGACTGTCACACTTTTATGCAGATCTTTGATGGGCTTGGGTAAATTCCGCCTGTGTGGTCACTTTTAGTCAAATATGAAAACATTTCCTTCTCCCGGCCCTCGTTAGCCTGTCGCTGTTTACAAATCTCGGAATGCCCCCTGCGCGCTGCGCGTTGCTCGCTGTTCGGGCGTAAGGTTTCCGATGACAATCCAAAGTGTACCGATAAATCTCCGTACCAAAAAGAAGCAAATCCGCGAGTGTTCGGTGTATCAGAGATGCCGCTTTTGCCGTGTTTTGCTTTATTTCTGTAATTTTTATTTTCGACCGACAGTTGAAGCTCGTACCCCTTTTGGCTCCGGTCCATGACGTATGAGCATTTATTTGACGCCAGATTCTGAAAGTTGATTTATTTATGCAGAGTTTTGTCGCCGAGGAAAGAATGGAAAAGTCATGTTGTTGACGATAATGTATTATAAATACAATCTTCCACCACCTACGGGAAATCTTTCACGACTTCTTTTACTGTTTGAATACTGTTTTACTTCCATCCAGATTAATTAAATGTGTTGGTACGCCATTAATATAAACAAAGGAATGCTTTTATGTGACTACATATTACATTACTGCTTCAACGCATTATAGTTCTCCTAAAACATTAGAATTAACGGCGTGTACTTCTGAGAAAAACGTGTAGTCTAAGTCTGTAGCGATGCAGCGCTTTGCCAGCCGCCCTAACCAGGTCAGCCGCCGCTATCGATTCTCCCAGACTACGGCCGCTCATCGATCCGCCCAAACTCTCGTCGCCTCGCCCGCGCCGCCAGACATCAATGGGCCCGCACGTGCCGCCCCCGCCCTCACCCGCCCGCCACACGCAGCATCCTGTCTGGAAGGACGAAGGACGCCCTGCCAAGGGTAGGCCTGCTAGACTGGCTAAAGCGTCTATACACCTTCCACTTTACTTTTTACAGCATTCACGAGTGCCTTTTCACTGGGATTATCCGAACATCTTTATGTCAGACCCTCGAACAAAGGATTCGGGACTCTTTTTCTGGGGGTTTAAATTTGATAGCTGTGTTTATTTAAAAATTGATTTGTTTTTGCTCGATAACACTCCGTAATTTAGATACTTGTGGAACTCTTGTAACACCTGCTTGATCAAACTACCCCCAAGACCGTAGTTCAAAATTGTACTAAGAAAGTTTAGGTATATACTGAAAACCTTTTATTATAATGTAGTTACCCTTAAAACCAGTGTAGAACAGCTCAAATCTCTCTGAAAGCTCAGTGACATAGATTATTTCTCCTTACTTTACATGCTCCGTCGATTCGTTAAGAATTTATAGTTATTTTTATTAAATTTTGTTAAAATTCACCTGGAGGTTTTGTTTCGTGGTTTTCTTATTGTAAGAACGGACTATCAACTCATTTTGGAGAGTTAGCATTTTGTGCAAACACCGATAATATTCAAACTACACAAAAAAATAGTTCGAACTAATTTGAAACCCCCGCTTGCAGTTTCCTTGTTACCCGGCAGTAGTCTTATAATGCAGTACACCACTACAAAAACAAAATCCTTCAAAAATGATTTGCCTGTAATGTTAATAATTCTGTAATTCATATTATGTATACAGAAAAACAAAGACGATTAAAGAAAACATGAAGTGGAAAAAACACGGATTAAAGTATATAGGATATAAAATGCTAAATTAAACTATGTACCCATTAAAAAATAATATATTTTACACCTCAGGATAATTTTCAACGATAAACACGATTATAAAAAAGTAAAACAACATAATGAGAAAGAGAAAATAACACGCAGCAGGACTGGCAATTTGTTTAATTTTTTCTAATGTACATTTAGTAAATTGACTTGAGAACAAATGGAAAATAGCAATCAGCGTTCGAAAAGATAATATCGTAATTTGTGCACGTCCTTCTGAGAAATGAATGTTGTGTGATTTTTTTTTTAGTTTTTGAGTATGGGATGTGGAATATTCGGTATGATAGTGTATTATTAATTATTAACCCCACAAAAATCAAATACATATTAGCAATTTTGTTAACGAATGCACAATATTTTGGCACCGCGGGCCAAACAGGTGACCGTTGACCAAGTGACAAGATGACACCCGTAGCTGCGTGACACACATCGCGCGGTCAGTAATCCTAATATCCGAGCGGAATCTATGAATAGATGATGTCTGACTTCTGAGTCGCGGGTGACAACTCGACTAGCGTGACTTACAATTACTTATTGTATTGTGGAATTTTTGTTTAAGATGACGTTATTTTTAATTAGCTAGTGACAAGTTTAATTAAAATTTGACATACGTAAAATTGTTGTTTTAAGCCAAATTCTTAGCTCACGGTCCAAACTTTAATTTATGGGTACCCTTGCCAAAGACCAGATTGTGTATGTCCAAAACTAAAATTTATCACGCGTATGTGAATGGAATGAAATATTGAAATAGTAAAGGATTAGTATTGATTCGCGAAGATTCCATGACAAAAGATTCTATGTCAGTTTATTTCCCACAGTTTTATGGGGTCATAGGTCCCCGCCATACTTATATATGTCGGTCTTATACAGTCGGTTTAGGGAAAATATGGTATATCTTCTTACACAAAATTCAACCTAATGTCCCCGAAGGGGTGTGCAGAGTGGATGTACCGCCGAATATAAAAAAGAAAATTATAAAACATATTTTCATCCAAATACATAAAGAATAAATCTACTTGTCTTTATACGGTATATACCAGCTTATGAGTACAAAAAACGACACTGTAAAGAAATTCGTTTGATATCTATACCAAATTATTATTAAAGGCATTTTTGGTGAATAGGTTTTGAAATTGGTAAATAATGCGCAAAAAAAGTTATAATTTTATAGTAAATATAATTTCAGGGGGCCAACTGCCAGGGGATCAACTGTAGGGTCACCGAAAAAGAAATACTAAAGGCCTGTCATATTTGGAGTGAAAAGAATTTCCTTAATTTTTCCACCACATAAACTTTCTAAATATTGAAAGAAATATCTTCCAAATGATTTTTGGTTTTCACGGCCAAAAGTATTTTTGTTATTTATTTTTGGGGTGTTATGCCGTGCCGGCTAAAGAAGGAGGTAGCGCAACACGGCATAACACCCCAAAAATAAATAACAAAAAAAAAATATCTTCCGTACATTTTTAATAATTTGATGAATATATACCTACATTTATTTTGTTATCAATGTTTTTCAGTGTAATTTTAGAGCTTTTGAAATTAATCATTAAAATAATTTAAATAACGGGTAGTAAAGCTAGCTCTATTTGCTTTGTAATGCACCCTTGAAGTTGTACGTAAGAAGTAAAATAAGTTTTTTGGGTTCTGTGATGTAGATTCAACAGTTTCCCGCTTGTACCACTAATTTCCAGGCACCGTGTATTTCCCTATTATTTTCTTCTTCCTCGTCTATCCGTAAGAGACCAACCAGTTCTCGATCCAAAGTCTATGATAATGCCTATAGCTGGAAGGTCACTGCACACTGCACACCGTTTCATAACAACGAACGCGCCCACTCTCGATGCACAAGAAACCCGCTGATTTCACTGCAGCTTCACTTTCTCGTCACGACCCGCTGCACCATGCACCATGCACTTTAGTGGGTCATATTGCTTGCATTATGCTAGACAACCGCTCTGTAACAATAATGGCGAACAGCCTTGACACTGCTGCACTTGCTGCTGCTCGTTTGCATATCCGCTAGATACTCGTACATTATGTTGTGTGCTGGTGCTGGCTGCATTCGATTATTCGATTGAAACATGTGTACAACCTGCAACGTAGTATGCAGATTATTGTAGCGAAAAGCTTTACGCTCTGATTAAATTATGTGACAGTAGGCAGAATGCAGAACGCAAAATGCAAAATACAGAATGCAGTATGCGAAATTTGTTAATTATATAAATTTTGCACCTACCTTTGAATATCATAATCCAAATTATATATTTTTTAATTATGTATAGTTTTTGAAGTAAAACTTATTTAAGCTGGTGAATGCGTGACGAGAGCGTTACGTAAAGTAAAGTGTCGGGCGAGGCGAACGAAAGTGAGAGGGAGATATAAGTTAGTGAAGATAGAAAAAGAGAGAGAGAGAGTTACGTTACGTATATTACTGTACATTTTCTTCCTCTCTTTCTCTCATAGCCAGTTACGTTTCGTATATCTAAGACAGTGCAGGCCTACTGTCTGTATCACACTGTAGGAGCAAGAGAGAGCAGTGCGCGCGCAGTTTTACTTCAGTCTTGTGGTCTAAAGCACACTCGTTTTATTTTATTTTATGTGAATACCGCACAATTGTCCAACTGCTAGCAACCGTCTGAAGGCATCTCTATGGCATCCCCATTTGTACATGTTGTGAGGCTGAGAGTGGTAAGAGGAAGGATATGGGAAAAAGAGATTTTACGAATTACCAAGTGTATTCAAATCTACGTTCCTTGAAGTTGGAAGAAGTATTCAAATCAATTCACCAAACACGGTGTAAGTAATTTTAACCGAATTATAATTCTGATTATTTTAATGCGATACTGAGGAGTATTTCCTGCTGTTTCATTCCATTTATTGATGTGATTTTCCTACTAGCACTTAATTTTCAATGAAACAACATAAGCATTAAATTGTGACATAAAAAACAGTAAAATAATATTTAATCTCTGAATCTGCTTTCGTGAATTGCCTATTGAAGTTTTCTGAATATATTAAGGCTTTTTACATCAAATTATTCTATTCAGATTTTCAAAGAAAACTCTGCCACGTTTTTTACAGATTAAAACTAGTTTTTTATGCTCTTTTTCAAATAAGGGTGGTTTCTGATTTTCCCCTTTCAATCATACCCTCGGAACAGAATTTAAACAAACTATTTGCATAACGAATCAGATGCCATTCTTTTCCAGTCAGTTCTGTTGGAAACCACTACAATAATTCATAACCTTGAGGTTAAGTTATATCCTAAATAAATATTCCTCTATTCTCTCAGAAGAAGTTTTCGTTCAAATATGAACTCGGTAAAAATGAAGTAATGGTTTGTATTTAAATATAATATTCCTTTTTGCACTATAGCAATTAACTAACCACGTATGACTAAAAAGGAAATGAAAATTTTTCGTTCGAATTTTTCGGACAAGTTTGTGAGACAAAAATGTACCCTTTTCTTTTTTAGTGCGATTCTTCTGATTTAGGTTTTATTAGGTTATGAAAGAGAACACTCTCTTTTTGTTTAATGAAATTCTTTTTATCCTCTCGGGTAATTTGTTAGTTTTCGGAACAACTCCCATCGTCGTTTTGTCTCCATTAATATTTATCATAGTTATAAAAATATGATCATATATCAAAATATATCATAGTTATAAAAATATGAAACGACAAAAAAGTGAGTTGACGATAACGTTGATTAATATATGTGTTTTTTCGTTATCAGTAATTTTAGTTTGAAAATACGGGTGAAATAAATAAATAAGGTGATTTATAAAATTTGAAAGCGTATTTCATTACCTTTCAAAAATATTTTTCGGATGCTTCAGAAATATGTTATTATTTGCATTTTATTGCAAAGCGGAAAAATTTCGGCCCTTCCAAAAAAGGCCCGAATTCATTAAAATCAAATCTGAGGGGTTACTTAATTTATTTTATTGGGTTACTAAAACTTAAGTTGACAGTTATTTGTTGTTATTAAAACATATGTTATTTCTCTGTAGAGTTAAACATTTTTTTTAAAATTAACTCCACACAGGAGGCCCTGAGGAAAATAATTTCCCTCAGAGCCTATGTCATCTTTGAAGATGCTGTGTGGAGGGTGTCTTTGAGGAGAGGAAGGAGTGAACATTGGTCTTGAAGAGACCCATGTTGTAGGAGGGAGGAAACACAGAGGCCGGCAAATCGTTCCACAGCCGAGCTGTTGAACTCAAGAACGAGTCGTAGAAACGACCGTTCTCATGTGACTAATGTCTACCGTGTACAAATGTTGGGCGCGTGTTTGGCGTGTTTCCCGACTATGCACCGGTGCCGAAGGGATCAATGACGCTAGTTCCTCGGAGCATCTTCCATTGAAATACCGGTAGAACAAGGACAGCATTCCCACCTGACGCCTATGCTCTAAAGATTGCAATCCGTTTGTTAGGTTAGGAGAGTCCATAGCTGCCAAATTCAACCGTGGGGCGCACTTGCGATTTGTACAGGGTTAGCAGTTGTGTACTATTAAAGTATCTGCGGGCCCTGTACAGTACGCCCAGTTTCTGAGAGGCTAACTTAACTCTGGCTTCGATGGAACCCCCATACCTGAGCTGGTCACTTAGTGTTAGTTACACCAAGCATATCGATGGAGGTCCTGTTCGGAAGATTGCTTCCGTTAAAGGAGACTATGTTGATAAAGTACGTTGTGGCTTGCCATTTTCAGATAATTTTTTTTAATGAATAATACCTGTAACACACACCCTTCTCATACCTTTTTCCTTCCCTGATCTTCTTCTCCTTCCTTTCCTTTAAAACACCTTCCACACAGCATCCCCAAAGCCGACGTAGACCCTGAGTGAAATTGTTTAGAAAAAAGTATATCCCATTGTCATGACTGGTAGCGTGGAATGGTTTCTCGGTAAAACGAGCTTTATTTTCCCCTTTCATTATCTGTTTCACTATAATATTATATTATTCTGTATTTAATTAAATCTCCCGTAAAGTCTTAACATTATTAATGTATTCTCAGTAATCCGCTCTGTTTCTCTTGCATACCCCTTGCACAGCACTTTTTCTTGTGTTGCTCTCTACTTTATTACGTACTAGCGCAGACCTGTTTAAAATCATGGAATATTGTGCAGACCTGTTTAAAATCATGGAATATTGTAATTTCAATTTTTAAAGAGACGATTTAAACAATTTTCTGTTAAAAAATAATTTTATAGGTACGTACCTACCTACTTTATCGCTTTTCTGAATTTTTCACACAATCAGTTCTAATTATGAAAATGACACTTAAATTATAAACAAATCCCATTTATAGATTTCATTGAACGCAATAAGTATTTTTTTTATACGGGTTTGTACCTACTTTATCGCTATTTATCTACTTTATAGAATTATTCACACAATCAGTTCCAATTTTGAAAATGACACTTCAAAGCAAATTCGAGATAATTGAACCATAGTTGCTGTAATAATTGTACCGCGCGATAAGCTTTTGTTAAATCTCATCACATTTAACTTTTATGAAATATTTATGTGCAATCTAAGGTTTTTTAGTCAACATTTATTGCTAATATTTTACTTATAATATATTTCTGTTGAACTTGACTCTGATTGATAAAGTTCCTCCGACATATCGAGGATCATTTTCTTTATTCTGTGTCGAGGACGCGTTACCCTTTTCATCGTATTGTTTATTCACCTTCAAGACGTAATTTCTTGCACATCCAATGAATGTTACTTGTGTGTTGTACAATGCACAATGCACATATACTACTGCAGCCCCATTGTATACATTCCCGCTACATAATATACATTCGAGCTTTACAAAAGATATATACATTCAGGCTATAAAACCGCATCGACTACAGAAAATTTATATGAAAAGGGCTGTCCGGTTGTAAGACAGAATGGAAGCAGAAACATTTCAGGAGAGCTCGTTTATCATAGCCGTTCCATTTCAGCGTAATGTCTTTTGCATTTGTTGCACATCCTTCCTATTGTTAGGGGAGTATTTCACAAATTTAAGTGCTTCCTTAGAACTTGTTGAAGTTTCGCGTAACATCTATCGCTTCAGGTTTATTACCCTGGGATATTCGGAAACGGTTTCCGCTGAGAGATCTTTCCTACGAAACTGTAAATTACTCTTTTCACGCATTCTCTTGAATGCCGGAAACTTTCCGATGGCTTTAGAGTTTAATTTATTGTTTTATCTGAATAACTCAAGCTTTTAGATACAACGAACGCTTGCAATAAAATGCATGATAAAATGCAATTAATTCCGACAGTTAAAATCTGTGTTTCACAAAGCGGGCGATATCTTCCCCCTCCCCCCTCAACCCCTCATTGGGAAGTTGAATAGATCTATGGAAAGTAACGGTGGTCTAAAAGATCTATGGAGAGCAACGGTGGTCTAAAATGCATCAGAAAGCATTGAAGTTAAATGGATGGTCAGCGCAATAGGAAGGCGCACAAAAATTGGTCACATTAAAGTATTTTTTAAATACTTTTCCACTTTGATCACTGAAGACAATATTAGCGACTCAATCGAAAATTTGAAACAGAAAAATCAGATAAATATACTGTCTCATTTAGATCTTTTTCTGTTTCAAATTTTAGATTGAGAGTGGCTAATTTTGTTTTCAGTGATTAAATATTAAAATTAGAGGTTTTACTCAAAGTTTAAAAATAAATAAATATTTTTCCACTTGACTATATTTTTGAATTTCTCGGCGTTGTCCGAGCTTCACGCAGAGTTTTTCGAAATATAGTAGACGGTGACCTTCCTCTTGTTAAAGTGTGCAAAATGTCATCAATCTCAGAATAAAACTGTAGATTTGTATAAAAATGAAATCCACACAGACAACCTCCTTTATGTTAGTAGATATATTAGTCATCCACCATCATAAGAATGGTATCGTCTCAAGGTGCTTTATTTTCTAAGGAAACAAACTAATGCACATTACAAACTATCATCTTAACAAATGCACTTTCGACTCGTATATAAATTTTCCAGGAGAAAGGAAAGGGGGATCTAAAGATGAATACAATTGAAAAAGGGGGGTAGCGAGCCAAATAACTTTAGAAATCTCTAATTTATTCCAATTATTTATGTGTTGGAATATGAATCGGCCTTGTTTTGCCCCTGAATTTAGAGTTTTAAGAGTGATGCATATTTACTGTTCGCATTAGAGAATTTAATACTGACATTACTAAGGGAAACTGCACATTATAAGCTTGAAACACCGTCACTCAAGGCAGATATATCCCGTATACTTTAATTCCAATTATCGCGAAGCACTCGATCTGTGTAATGCAACTGACAACTAAATTAAATAAACGCCGAGGAGTACACTACATATTAAAAAGTTACAGCTGCGCTTAACTCGTCTCGTCGGCAATTTTCCAGGAAAAAACAATTTCAGTCTGCCGGCTGTTGTCAAATCGCGACCGTGGACGGATCTGGTGCAGTTTACTAGAAGGGATTAACGGGCGTGCTTTACGCGGAATGTCGCCCATTTTGCATACTATCTCCACTACGTTGTAACGGACGCTGAAGTCAATGGCGAATAAACAACACTTAATTAATTTTAATTGGTGTTATTTTGTCGTACCCTTCGTGTTTACGAAATGCGGGACATTTGTTATTCTTAAAAGTTGAGGGCGGGACTATGATAAATGTTAACAAAATGAAATCACTATTCAGAAGAAAATCGATTTTGGGAAAACAGTTCATTAAAATAGCGGTTCCCCGGCAACTCATCAGAGTGGCATTTCAACACCCCTTTGAAAAGTTATGAAAAAAAAATTAAATGGCCCATAACCTGATCTAACCTAACGTAACCAATTTAACCATTTATTCCATCACTTTTAATGACTTTTCGAAGGAGGTGTTGAGTTGTCCGGTCACCTAATATAACATACTCGTTGGGGTACCCGGCTTCGCTCAGGACAACATTCGAGAGGGTTCTGGAATGTTCCTTCAAGAGTTAGCGAACCATCCAGAATGTTCATTCGCCACTTCTTCCAGAACTTTCTACAGTTTTATCGAACTTTCCAGAAGATTATTCTTTAGAAAGTTTAGCCATCTAGAGATGGCTAAACTTTCAGCCTTTATATCTTCAAAAGCACGCCTTTTAGGTAAAAACGGGACCCCTCATCCTGGAGGGGGGATAGAGATCTACCACAACATTTAACTCCCTTGATCGTACCAGGACTCGTTTCTGAGTTTTTGCGGGCCGCTTTTGGACTTTATTTTATAATATATATTGATTACCTACACGAAGCTAATGTGTCTG
Organism: Glyphotaelius pellucidus; assembly: GCA_936435175.1. Taxonomy (NCBI): domain Eukaryota; kingdom Metazoa; phylum Arthropoda; class Insecta; order Trichoptera; family Limnephilidae; genus Glyphotaelius; species Glyphotaelius pellucidus. The sequence goes on from OW386543.1 coordinate 41,461,086, forward strand.
GAGCGACAAGTAAAGTTGAGTTCTGGAGTCGCTTAATTTGCACCTGCTTTGATGTCTGGATTTTTCGAGTTAGTAGAACTTTTTGTTCTCGTATCGTAATTTCTGAGAGCTTTGAAATTTTTATCAATTTTTCAAGAATAGAAAATATTAATTTCAACTGTCCGAAGAGAATCAAAACGATATTTTCGCTTGATAATAAATAGGTCGTTTTTGCGACTCTTCCGCTCAAAGTTTTTTTCTCAACATGAATATCCTCCAATACCAAGTGTCATTTAAAATATACCGTTCGCAAAAAGACCTTATTTAAGTGATGCTGTTTGGAGAATGTAAAAATATTGGTTTTAAATAGGTACCTACATCTATTTGAATTTCGATTTTGTTTACTTGAATGATGTACTTAAATCATGAAAGTGGAAATTAACAAACTTCTCGTCATCCGATCATGCTGAAACTCGGCAGATAGACTCGTTGTCGATGACATTGCATTTTATTTTTAGTCGGACTCACTCTCAAATTGGCTACTAGCCGGCCCAAGCGATGGTCCGAAAAATGAAAAGAGATGTATTACAATAAAAAAAAATTTTATGAGTTGATTTTTTTTTCAATTAAAACTTTGTGACTCGGACGAAGCGGGTAGGCAATTGTTATTATTATTTATTGGTTATTCCAAGAAAATACATACGCCGTGTCCGATTTTGTGAACGCTTCCAACTCTTCTGTTATTGAGTGTGACCTCTGTAGGTGTGTTTATGACTGCTTTTACCGCTACCGGCTTCCGTTCGAGTCTCCCCTGTTGCTTTATGCGCTCCGTTCCTTATAGATCGTTGGCACTTATGGGATTTTCAAAATCCGCCTCGGTTTACGCCTCGAATTAACAATATAAATTAAATAAAGTTTTAGATGTAGGCGCACTTTAATGCTGCATTCAAAGCGAACCATAAACTGCAAAGAATATTTACTTGTTTCCAGAATTAAGGAAACACCGAGACTGCTCATAAAATATTCGAATTAGTATAAATATAAACCAGTTTTCAACGGACGCTACTACATTTAACTGAAGGAGTTTTATATCGATTTAACACCTTGCATTTTTGAAGTAAAACTTCCTTACGCACGCTTGGCTTAGGGAGTAAGCTGGTGAATGCGTGACGAGAGCTTAACGGAAACGAGGCGAACGGAAGTTGAGAATGTATCCAAAATAGATAAAAACTACGGTATCTTTGATTTCCCGTCATTACGCAGACAACCTTCCGAACGGATGGTTGCGTATGTGACGCTTTGTTCCGTGAAATGGTATTGGAAAACGTAGGTGTATTAGTGATTAAATATAATACATACACACGGGAGAAAAGAAATCAAACCGTATAATTTGTTCGTGTAATTTGAAAGAAGTGGGTCACTCCAGAAGTTTTACTTTAGTCGTGTGGTCTAAAGCGCACGCGTTTTTTTTTATATTGGGTCCACACAAGAGACTCTGAAGTAAACAATTTCCTTTAGGGTCTACGTCATCTTTCAAGATGCTGACTGGAGGGTCTTTTTAGGGAGAGGAAGTTCTGGGAAGGAAAAAGGTATAAGGGGTGTGTAGGATTCTGGTGGTCAGTGTGCCACTCTAGGGGTGACGGACTTATAAATCCATTCCTCTCACTGCGGTGCGGTGCAAGGATCGAGAGATTCCGACTGGAGAAGTCAAAATAGAATGCATCCTCAAATGCATCCGCTGCCAAGACCTAGGCAAACCAAGACAAATTAACGTGTTTGTGGAAGCAAAAGTTTTATAATTGGCTGTAGAATAGCACAAGGATTTAATTAGAATATTTATCTTCCTAATTGATATGTAAGGCTTCGAATAATGTTAATCTAATAAGAAAAATGTGATTAAGACAAATTATAGGCAAAACAAGAATTATACACTCAGATAGATATTATGTTTAATTTAAGGGTATGAGAGCCCAAAAAGGTAGGTTTTTAGTTGGACCTAAATTCTGTTGGGCTTGTTAAGCAACTTACTAGTTCCGGAGGAAGTTTATTCCAAGCCTTAGGCCCAGATACCCCGAAAGCACTTCGTATTTGGCTTGCGCGTAGGCTATATATAGCTGATGATGTTGCTGATCTTATCGGTTGACTTGTTGCCTTGGGCCAGTGTTTTCCGGGGCGCATAGTTCAATGCTGGGGCCACTTCATTGATGGATTTAAACACCATCCAGCACAATTTGTATTGGATTCTTTCAGTGTTCTTGAGGCAGTGAAGGTTACGGAGGTGTTCTGAAATGTGAGAATATTTAGAGACGCCGGTTATGAGCCGTGCCGCTGCAGTAAACACGAATTGAAGTTTGTCAGTTTGATATTTTGGAAGGCTAGCATAAATGTCGTTATATTGCAGTAATCGAGGCGTGAGACTATGTTAGAGTTGATTAGTAGTTTTGTTGCCTCTGTGGGAAGATTTCTTCGGACTGACGTGAGTTGTCTTAAGCAAAAAATCCGAATCCAGATTGGTTGGGCATTTACACAATACGTAGCTACACTTACCTACATACATTCATCTATATATCATGACCCTGTATTTGTAGTTAGTATTGTTACATATTCTTCCTACCCTTCCCTTTAGAACCCATCATTTTTGCTTTACCCACATCAGTCATTAATCGACCCTCGCCGCCTAAACATCTCTGCATACCGCTCATATACCGCTTACCGCATATCGCAAACCGAATCCCGCATACCGCGACTAATATAGTCATATAAGTGCACAATAAACTCAGCCAGGATAGAAGCGCAGTACGTCATTTTTTCCTTTCCTTGTGCGTATTATTTACTTGTGCAGTTGTCTTTCACCACATAAAACACGTATGTCCTTCGACATACTCAAAACCGCACAAAAATGCATCACAGATTAACGCCAAGAAGTTTGGCTGTTCTCTTTGGAATAATATCACTGCCGGAAATGTTAATAAGTAAATCATCTACTAAATGTTGGAGTTTTTTTGTGGCAGCCCAGAGAAACTGTATGTATGTATTTCACTCAAATTAAAATACCTACCGACATATTTATTATAGTTGTCGTAAGAATCCCGAGCATTAAGAGCTGAATTACCACGGACAATTTAACAATATTATTTAACCCACCCATTCCGCGGGCGATCAGAAGGCAATTGTAATTACGATCTAATGATATTTGCATATTGCGGCAAGCGGCAAGAGTGGCCAAGGTCACCGCTCGACACAACTGCTGGCGGAGTACAAAGGCCGATACTGATGATGGATCGGTTACTTCATTGCAGAATGCATCCAGTCTCAATCGCATTTGCATCGCGAACCAGCCGAGTATGACGGACTTGCCAGTCGGTAACTTCGCCGGGATTATGCGAGATAACAAACACCATGATGACAGTTTTAATTTCAATTATTATTATTTAAAAAAAAAAATTTGATAAGAAATATTTTTTTTAATTAACTAATTTTGAAAGCGGTATGAGTACCGAACCATTTATTAGATAACCAACACCTCTGCCGTAGGTCACTCAAAGTGGTTCGCTAAGTTGGGTGACTTTACAGGGGTGTCCGGATTCATGAAGTGAGTTTTATTTGGGTCTTGGTGGCGAATGCGTCTGCTCACTAATTTTAAGCGTTTTTATTTTCATTTTGATTAGCATATTTTAGAATCGTTTGCATTCTGCATACTGTCTGTCTGATCACAACGGAAGATACAACATGCATAGATAAAGTACAATAAGGGAATGGTCATAGTACAGGAAATGAGATATGATGATCTGGTATTCGAACCTTGACTTTTCAGGTATTGTCAGAGCGGCATAATCCATCCGGTATCTGGGTGTTTATATGGTACGTGGTCACAGCGCATCCGGAAAATTATTCAAGTTATCGCGATCTTTGTGTCTCAAATGTCAAGGTGTGTTGTGCACTTCTTCCACTACAACAGTTGGTAATGTTATTTTGTAATAAATATTTTATCGGCTATTTGCATAATATGACGTCTCGAAACGAATGAAATGGCCGTTGATTTTGCACGTGTGGCATTTGAGTACGTTCAAACGTACACCTTTTAAACATTTCTTATTTAAACACATTTTTCAGTTGCTCCATTTAAACTTCCGTTTTACTTTTATGGTGATTTATTTTTGGGGTATTATGACGTGTTTCGCTATCTCCTTCTTTGGCCAATGTTTCGGGCAGTATTACAGTGTCCTTATAAGGGCAGAAGTGTAAAGGTTTTGGTGAAGCGTGTGCTTGTGTTGTCAGGTCCAATCCTCCACGATCTGGTCGCATAATTTCAAACGGTTTTCTGCGTTTTGTTTTAGTCTAGCCGTCAATCAATAGATACCATGAACTATTGAACTTAGCCCCATCGTCTTTATTAATATTAGTGGGATTTTATCAATTTTAATTAGTAATTAGACGTGCTCTAAGCGTTTTGGGTGTTCCCAGGACTTCAGGAACAAACCCAAAGAATGGCCGGTTTCATTTAAATTTTCGGTTCTCGAAAGTGTTCTCATATCCTTTTGTAAATCTTCCGTTCTATCAGACCTACATAAACCTTGTCAAATTCGGAAAAGCTGAGTTTATAAACTCCGTCTGTTTCCAGAGGAAACTTGATTTTTGCAGGCCTCAGTAGTCCTTGTATTTATGTCGTGGTTCCGAAGACAGTCTTGATGCTTTATTTTATCAGTATTCTGGCAATTCTGTCACATTGTGAACAAAAGGCAAGAAAGTACAGCCTTTTGTCTTTTGTTCAATTCTGTCTTCGTTTGGGATAGATTTGGCTCTTTTTTTTGGTTCTCATGCATACATCATCGCCCCAAACATGTTTTTCTCATTCCCTTAATTAATACAAAATGTATTCGGTATTCCCCTGGAACGCCTTCCTTACACAGTTTTCGACACAAATGTCTAAGTAATTGCCATGCAATGAAAACCAATTTTTTCACAGTCTCGTTTTTGGTTCGCGCCCATACCAAATTGATCTTTCTTTGGCATATTGATAGTGCCCATCAACAAATTCCCGAAATAGACACTTGCGAACCGTTAACAATGCTGGTAAAAAAATAATACGTATCGTATACAATGTCAGAGGTATTCGAACATTGTTGAGAGCTGAGGCGAGCATTTCTACGAGTCGAACCTTGAAACACTGATCTGCTTTATATACCATCATCATTAGAATACTCCGCCACCAGAGGTACTGCTATGGACGATTTCCCATCTATAATTCATAGGTTGTTCATATCCTATCCCGCCCATTGTCCGCTGTGCACGATGCATTATGTATTATATGGACTGTGGTCGGTTTTTCCTGTTTTGCTCGCACGCATTTTAATAATGATTTTAAGTAAGGAACTGTGTGCTACGTTTGATTGAATCGTAGCGAAGTTTTAACTTGTGTATTGCCTTCTTTTCCTGGTGCCTTCTTTTATCGGAGGTTGGCTACCATTAGAGCAAACTTCACCTTGCATCCTTCATCCCGGAACAACTCTGCGGTACCTACTACCAGGTTTCATCTCAATGATGAGGTGAGATCCAATGTAAATACTTAAATATTCAAGTCACAGATTTGATAAGAGTTCCTGGCCTGTTTATTTTAATCTAGGTATTCTGAATTGATCTCGAATATATAATATATTTTTTTGATATTTATATTTTGACATGGTTCTATTTTTAAATGAAACTTCCCAGCAACGAACACTTGGCGTAATAACACATCATTAGGTACGCGCTTCCGCTATTTCCCTTTCGTCGTAACTATTTTCTTATCACTTTCTTTGCCATTCACTTTGTCTATTGTCCCTAAAAATTTCCACTTATTTTCATATTTTTCACTTGGCTTTTTTTATGTGATTCTTTTCCCCAAGCGCCCTTTCTTCGCTTCGAGTTAAATTGACAATAATTTTTTTATACATTTTTTTTCTATTTTCCTGTAAACCCTTAAAATTGGGAAAAACAAATTTAGTCGTTTGCAAAGTTTGTTGTCGAGTCGATTTTTGCTTTGGCTCGTTTTCTTTGACAGATTTTTTTAGGATGTTCCCAAACTACCATCTTACTCATACCATAAACAAGGTGGCGAACACTGAACAGCTAATTTCCCTAGAATTGTGATTATCGAATTGAAAGAATACTGCAAATTTATATTAGTGTCTCATCAACTAAAGAAAGGCCAATGAAAGTCAAGTATTTGGTGTTTTGGTATGATGTATTCTGTCACTTGCCACTCGTCGTTGGTCTGTTTAAAAAAATGTTCAAAAGCCAGATAGTGCAGCCAGTAAAGCAATTGTATATAAATATGTTTTTTGCGGATGAACACAGCACAAGTAAATAATAAATAAAATATATATTATAATATGTATAATTTATGTCTGCTCGAGAAGGTATTTTTGGTATTTGAAAATGTTTGATCAATTACAACAGAGTTATGAAAAAAATTGACCCTTCCATCGGAGTATTTATTCGAGCATGTTGTTATTTTTAATTCTTACACGACAAGTAAGGATCAAATGGTTGTGAACAACTTTATTGACGTGATAACGTCTTATAAATCGATGAACGCCGGCTGCACTCACGAAAATAGCATGACTCATTGTCAAGAGCCGAGAATCAATACAAGGGCTTCAATACAAATCATCAACTGACCCCCAGATTCCTAACCACCCCTCATATCTTTTTCCTTCCCAGAACTTCCTCACCTTCTTTCCCTAAAAAGTACCTAAACACAGCATCTCCAAAGATGACAGTGTGCCTCCTGTTAAAAAAGAAATCTAAGAAGTGTTCTGAATCGATACCACACGCGCGATAAATCTTTAGAAAATATTTCCAATTATTTGTCGGCCATAAATAGCGCGCTGTTTGAAGTCCGTTTCCATATATAATAAAATGGTGAATGGTTCGCGCTCGAGTGGGTGACAATTGACAATACGCGAGCCGAACCAATAATGGCGGACAATAAGTGTTAGAGCACGCCAATATGACCGCTCTAAATTGAAGCGTGGGCAGACACTGTACAGTGTACATGTACACAATACTCAATAGTCCTTTCAAAATCCAAATCCAAAAGGGATAAACTGGGGCCCGATTAACTGACATTCGTCGCGATTTGAATTGGGACCGGAAAATCGGTACTCGAAATATTACGTAGTTACAAAACTCAATTTGTTGAGAAGGGAACCAACAATTTCCAAAATTTTTGAAGCCAAGTAGTGAATACTTGTTTGGATGTATATGTAGGTATAGTTTTTTGATAAATAACTGTCTTAGACCATGAACAAAAATAACTTATAAAGGTTTGTATTATTCGTTTAGGTTTTGGGGCCTCGTGGCCAAAGCACCCAGTGATGCCCACATAATCAATAAAAAAAATTGGTTGTCTGTAAAGTCGGTTTACGGACGATAATTTTACGTGATAACGTCATATAATAACGATGGAGTGGAAGAGAGATCTCGCTTGAGCCTTCGCTCATCTGCCCTGATGATGGACACTGTAACGCTGTCCGAAACGTTGGCTAAAGAAGGAGGTAGCGAAACACGGCATAACACCCCAAAAATAATAACAAAAATACTTTTTGGCCGTGAAAACCTAAAAACATATCTTAAAAGTGGTTTAACCACAGTTAGAAACAGCTGTCACAAAAATATTAACTAAAATACTTGCAGAAGTTAATAATAATATTATTTTTTTTTTTAATTAAATGTAATTCTACGAATTAAACACAAAAACAATTAAGAAACACAATTTGCCTAAAAGAATTTGTTGACAATAACAGCTTGAAGCATTAATAATTCACCTTAAAATTCAATTTTCTCCTCCTTTCCAGAATATAATCGAAGGTGGAGAAGTAAATTACGAACAAACTGCCCCCAAGCGGTTCCTATCTTTATAGCAGAATCTACCACGGAATTTCAGAACTAGACGAGATAAAATAGAGATTTCAAAGAAAATGGTTCGTACTATTTCTCAAAGAAAACGTTTGAATCGGAATATGGTTTAAGGTGGGTAGTCTATTTGAGGAAAAGAAGAGCGCCTTTTCATTTGTTATTCTTATTATTATTTCTCAAATAAAAAATAAATACATGTGCTATTTCTTTTCTTACGGTTTAGTCGCTATCTTCGATGCCGTTCAATCAAACTGAACCAGCAATAACAAACAATACCTTTTCCGGTTTTGATCGGTATCAGAAATACCTCGCCTACGCCATGTTGCCAAAAACACTTTTGTATACCCTTATTTTTCTTTTACACTTGCTATTCGTGAAAATTTATGTATTTTTTTATTAAAGAAAGATAAATATTCCGGGGTTACGAATAACCTGACGATATTTGAAAATCTCCTACTGCCACCACAGTAAGCGTAAAATGTTGTTTATGTCGTTATGAAGGACTCGGCCAGCCGAGGAATCGAACGCGCGATGCGAACTCAGCTACTGACCGTTAAAATTATTTGGATTTAAATATTGTGTAATACGAAGAAAAAGTATAAATTTCTTATTTTCTACTCTACCCAAATCATAAGGGTGTTTACGTAAATGAGGGGTAATGTTTTAATGGACGAAATATTTTAAGTTTCTTGTCTGCTTCTGATTTTCGCATTAAAATATAGAATTTTAACTAACCAAATATCACGCCGTTTCGATGTAGGAGAAGACAGAGAGGATGGATCGCCAAAGAACTCGGTCTCGGCAAACATTCCTTGCCTCATTCACATTAATATGTCGCGTCGTTTCATGCATACCGTTTCATGTCATTTTATTATTATGACTCTTGACATGGCCCGACACAAGTATCTGACCACTTAGTTGTGCCATGTCTCCCTCGGGCATCCCCGACTTCTTCTACCATTATCATTTGGGTCATATATTTTCCTTACACTCCTTTCTTCGTTTATTCGCTCTGCATGCTCAAGCCATTCAAGCTTCCCTTTCTTAATTTTACTTATTACGCTTACATCCTTGAATTCTTTGCGGCCCTCCACATTTCTCACACAAACATAAATGGTATAATTTTAATACTTTCGTAAACAAATATTTTAATTTTTAAATCGTCTAAAACCGCAGATTTCAAAACGTTGTTTACTCACCGCTAACGATAAAAGCCACGGACCGCCTAGAAATGTTATCGGGAGTGACGTCACTGCCGTCTTCTGCACGAAAACATCGTTTTGGCCTGCAACTTAAAATCCTCATGGCTGAAACCAAATAACGTTATTTCCGTATTTTTTTATTATATTTTTCAAAATACCTACATTAACCCTGAAAATACTCTATTTCATTCACAACACTTGTCGTTTTTTGTTGAAGGTATAATACATTTGTTGTTCTTTGTTTAATGTCGCTGATCTAGTTTATCTAAGCAGCGGATCGTTCCTTGTGTCGTAAAAGTGCAGTTCTGTAATCGTCTAGTGTTGGTGCTGGGGTATGTTTATCGCTGCACGACCTGGGACTATATTTCACAGGTGACGGGGAATTGTTTATTTGAAACGGTCACGACTGCGTTCTCCTTCCTCTCGCGGAATTTTAAGTAAACCGTCCTTCATATCCGAGGCATGCGGGATTGTCGCAAGAGCACTTGCTCGTCTGCTCGTGCCCTGCACTTCCCATATTTCCTCATTGTTTATTTAACACTTCTGATTGTGTTGTCATATTATTCATCGCAATTTCATTCTCCTTTTCGATTGCAACTTGGGATTTAACCGTTTGTTTGTTTCGTTATTTGCAACTTTACAGTGCCATCGTCAAATATTTGTTTATAAAGCGTATATAATAAAATGGGTTTGGCTTATCTGAATTTTCTTACGGCTTGTAAGAAAATTTTATTAATTTTATTCGTATTTATTTATTTATTATAATTTTTACATCTATAGAAGATACACATGAAATATAAACATTAAAGATATGTAGATTATATTCGTAATCCTCTCCTCACTAAGAGATCCTGTGCCTCGGGGGATTATTTTTTTGATAAGTTTTCAGCGACTTCTATCGTTAATTTACCTACATAACTAAAAAAAATATTTTAACATGAATTTTTGTTGTAAAAAATCATCACTTATTCAAGGTAAGGTGAAGCTGGATTTCTTTTGTAAAAATATTTTAATAACACAAAATTAATAAACTTATTTTAACCACTTTTATTGATTTTAATTCAACATATTTCATAAGCAATGTTTAGTTAAAACTAAACTCTGATGAAGCAATGCTTACTTAAAACGAAACTCTGACGAAGTAAGCATTGCTTATGAAATATGTTGGTTGTCTAAACAAAAAAAGTGGTTGCAACTAAATGTTTATTATTAATTTTGATTTAAAATGGTGCCACAACATAAGTTTGCTCTTTTTTTATGATGATTTGAATTTGATGGTATCATTTGCTTTTGATGATTACGAGTTTTGGTAAGATTGTCTGTCTTTGTAATATTACCTTTTCCTTTCACCTCTGATTGTACACTGACAGTCTTGCCAACTGACTTCACCTTCGACGTCAACTCGCCGACGGTCTAATAAATATATTTTCTCTAAGATTGCTCGTCATGTCTTTGGAAATTGTCCCTTTTTAATAGTTTTCTTATAACAATGTGTATATTTGAGATCTAATCCTAATTCGCCTAGTTCCTTTCCCCCGACCGTCTTATTACCGGCAGTAACAGTCGCACGTATCCTTGTACCGTGGTCCTGCCCCCGCCTTTTATTTGCTGGATTTATTCAGTCCCTAAGCAGCCATATCTCCAGCAATAACCCTCCCGGTGCCGCGGGGCATGGTTACTTTAAGTGCAAGGCGAATTCCACGGGTTTATTGTTGCACGGCGGCTGCTGCTGTGTTCTGAATCCCTGGGAAACTAATTCGATTTGTCCGAGGTTAAATAATTGAATTCCTCCGAATACCTTTGATTATGGTTCTTGCTGATCTTGATTCGATTTGGAGCTTCTTTCGTATCTTGTTACGCTTGATTTAATGTAATGATTATTAAAAACTTATTTTAATTTAAAATACTTTTTATTTATTTTTTCATTGTCAATTTTGAGAAACACCACCTCAAGAGTTCTGTGCATGGTAGAAAATAACTTAAACCTATTGATTAAAAATGATAAAAAGCAATGGTAAATTATCTCGAAAGTCGGGGGCTGTAAAATGGTTTGTTTTGATAAGCACTCAAGAATTTGACGAAAAGTTTGATATTGAGTTTGTACGTAATTTAGGTACCTACGGGCTAGCCCAGAAATAAAGTTTTCATATATTTATACAGGGCGTTAAAGGGCGTATTTAATTTACTTTAACCAGTAATTTCTGACATCATTTGGAGTGAAAAGGGCAAGTTAAGTTTTTTCTTTTTTTTAACTTAAATCATAAAAAATCAGTGTGTATTGGACAGTTAAGGTCGGGATAAGGGGTTGGGCGATTACTCAACTGAGTATAACCAGTGATTGTTATTTTGTTTTGAAGAAAAAATCATTAAAAAAGAGTCACCGGACACCAAATCTCATTTACATTTTTTACTCCAAATAATTTCAGGATTTTCTGGTTAAAGTATGTCAAGTACATCCCTTAACACCCTGTATGTGGATATGAATTTCCCTCTGAATTCAGTTGAGGGGTTCATACTCCAAAAGCACAGTCTCTAAACTTTGTATCTTGAATATTATGTATTAGAACAAGTTATTTTTACACTCACGTTTTATTTTCTAGAAACTGCATGGTGTATCTTTCGATACACAACATTTTATGACCCATCTTATTATCTTAGGCAAATCTGAAGTTATCCGGTGAAGTTATTGAACTCTCGATACCACTAGCAATTTAATTGAAAGTTGTGCCTTCAAGTATTCCTTCATTTTATGTCCGTCGTAAAAAGAACAAGCGCTGAACTTCCTTATTGCGAAACACTTACCATCTTTATGGGTTAACCGTTAACAGTAACGAGTAACGATTGTAATCCATCTGTTTATTCTTTCCTTACCAGGTGTGTTCACTGGTGAGTTCGGGGAAGTTTGAAGTTTTGGCCAGGGCCCTGCTGAGCTTTGCTCTCAGATTTACGTGAACCGGAATTTAGCATTGGCGGCCTTTACGGTAGACCGCCCCTCTCGTGCTGTCCAACACTCACTGATCCCTAACTTTTCAATTTTTAGTGAAATATCAATACTTGAAAGATTTACAAAGCTGGCCTTAATATTCCTTTTCATTTTACCCATATTCGACGAGCCTTCTGAAATTAATGAGAGGTAATTGAATATTTCATTGAACAATACTTAGTGCAAAAATAAAATATAACACCTTTAAAGGATTTTAGGTTCAAGGATCGCTGCGAAAATAAGGTTTCAACTACTGATAAAAAGTGAAATTTTCAAAATGACGCCAGAAGAGGGAGAGTTTTAAGAGGAACGTATGCGAGGCCCCTTTTGGCCGGTTTCATACAAATCTTAATTCTGGATTTGAGATCAAAATACCCAACCTAACTGAAATTTGAAAAATGTCTAGTGCGGATATGATCTACTTTATTTATTTTTGTTTAAATTAAAAGATAGGTATAGGCCATTAAAGATATAATGTTTCTTGATTTTAATACACAACGTATAACAATTTGGGTAATTATTTGTGAGTAAATGAAAAACAATAAAACAAAAAGTTTTACTATATTTATCATAAAAATATGATAAAATATAAAATTAAATTTAAAAAAAAAAAATTGATAGATGTAAAGTTAAAATACAAATTACCTATTTACGGCGGAACAAAAAATTGTTGTTTATATGTTTAAATTACCACCCGAAAAATGCATTTTTAAGGTTTTTTAATTTTTAATTTTATTTGTCATTGTATTTTGAAAACAAATATAGTAACTTTATTTTTTTTATTGTTTTTCATTTACTTACAAATAATTGTCCAAATTGCCCCTAAAATTATGAAATACTTAAATCTTTAATGGCATACATCTTATAATTTAAAGCAAAAATAAATAAAGTAGCTCACATCGTAGTAAATATTTGATATAGCTTTTGATTAAAAAAAATTGTTTTCAGTTTGGTTGGGTATTTTGGTCTCAAAACCAGAATTAAGATTTGTATGGAACGGGCCAAATGGGCCGCGCCTACATTCCTCAGATAAACAGGATTATGTTTTATAGTTAGAAGATTATTCTGTTAATAATTAATAATTAAAATGTTTAAGAATTGTTTGTCAAATTCGACCACCGTTCTCTGTTGCTTTTATTAAAGTTGTTTCATTTATCTAATCGTGTACGTTGTTGCCGACAATCCATTTTAAAAACTGTACAGTTATTCAAGTCACCTACAAAATTTGGCATAAAAAATCATTACCTGTTTTTTTTTTTATTTTGCACACATTTGGTTCGGCAATGATTTATCTTACCTGAACAGCTATTTACAAACCTTCGCCGAATAAGTGCAAGGCATATTTTTTACGAGCCACATTTAGGGTGGGTATTAATAAAGCGATGTACATTACAGTACCGGGCAACAGGTGCTCAGCGTACGCCGCGCACCGAGCAGGCGCAATGCGTGGAGCGTTGCGCGGGTCATGACTGCGTGGGAATGACATTGAATTCGGCAGCGAGCACCTGAAGGGTTGCGGAGACCTGAGGTCACCCAAAACCGCAGTCGAACATAAACAATCAATACTTGAAGGCAATACTGATATACAACGTAAACAAAGTTCAATTTTGAGCTTCGGATAGTAAGGAGTTTAATGTTTGGATTATTGTGCAAGTCATATTGACATGAGAATAACATTTATTTCGGAACCTAGCACCTGAAGGTTTGTAGAGACCTGAGATCACCAAATACCGCAATCAAAATACCATCCTAACTCTGATTGTAAACAAACACACAGTAAGCTCGACAGGCAATATGGATATTTAGCATAAAGCAGTGTTTCAAAGAAGAAGTGTTACACAAACAATGTTTCAGCATCGAATCTTCGACTTCGAATATTGAACAATTCTGTGTACTAAAAATTTAACCCTCAGGCCTCGACCATTTATCTGTCAGAGGGTTTAAATATTTCCGCTTTAAAAAAAATTCAAATAATTAGAATATTGGTGAAAATATTCGAAAACTAAAAACTGTTGAAAAGTGATAACACAGACTTTCAAATTTTATAAATAGAAATGAACATGCAAACATGGAAAAGTTTAATAAATGGCTCACCTTACATCTTTTTCTTATTAAAATTACTGGTAACGAAAAAAATTAAAAACACATACATATTTTATTAGGCAAATGTATTATAAACGTTATTGTCTCCTTACTTTTTGTCGTTCCATGTAAAACAGTGAATAAAAAATTCCCAGAGTTTCGTAATTTTTTTTCAAATTAAGATCCTAAACTTTGCTTTTTTAAGGTTACATCTTACATATTTTGTGGTTAACTTTTAGATTTGAATATAAAGCGTAGTGTTTTCTCTTTCTAACACCGTTTATATCTTTTACTCATTATCATAGTAAGGGAGACACAACGATTTCTATGAGACCTATATGAGTTGTTGTTAACACACAAAGGGTATTATTTGTATCAAAACTTTTAGAAGCTCTGGTGGATTCACACTTATTATATAATATTGCTTAGACGTGTATTTTAGAGCACGCCACTTCGAAAAAGTACTTGTTTATCAACATTTGTGGGTTTCTGAAGAATCGCCAATGCGAAACATATGAACTTTAATTTTTAATAAGGCTTTTGTAATGGGGGCCATAAGCAGCACCCCGTGAGGCCCACGTTATCAATTAATGTTTTAAAGTATTGTTTTTGTATCAATAAAAAAATATAAAGACCAATATTGCCGTAATATTTACTTAACATACTATTAAACTGTCGAATATATTTAATTGATTAATTTTTTCGACACGAAGAATCTGTTTCCTCTACCTTAATAAAATATATAAGTCGCAAGGACTTGGGCTATAAAAAGGCAATGGGGACTCAAAAAGGCTGATAAGCTGTGCTATAAGCTACATTCTTACTCGGAAAATAATTGACACCCTAAAAGCAACACCAGGAGTTCAACAGTTAACATAATTTGTCTGGCGTTTTTGAAATACTAAAAGCTAATAAAATTCTTTTACCGATATCCGATACAGATTACCGTTTTATACCTTTGAAAATTTTCGTCTAAAACCGATTAGGGTTGGTTTTATCGCGCCCGTTCTGCGCCATTTAAGGGCGCATTTAGATTATCCCCCTTTTTCGAGCAACTTGAATTTGATCAGGGAAAGTAGACGGCGCTTATGAATGAAAGCGACTATAAATTTAAACTGGCAGAGAAATATAGTTTCTTTCTTTGCGTACGTACTTTGCGAAATTAATATATAGAGGTAAGCAACCGATAAAGTAAATTATGGAATAGGTACTACAAAAAAAAAAAAATCAATCTTAAATTCTACGAGATGCTTTAGGAACTTTTGTCGAATATAAAATGGAACTTAAGGCAGATTCTAGTCTAGAAAAAAAAATCAATTTTTTTCTTCTTCATATTTCCAAAGTTTATATTTTCAAAAATATCTCCTTAAAAGGACTTTTCGAAATTCGAATTATTTTAAAAGTTATAACCATTTTAATGTCGCGGTTTAGATGATAATCTAACCAGAATCTGAATAGAACAAAATTTTAAATGTATTTTTCTCAAAATCACTTTTTTCGAGATGGTTGACATGATATCTCAAGTTCTACCGAACCAATTTGCTTGAAATTTGGTGTGGGCCTTCTCAATATATTACTCTATGGCGGGAACTAAAGCTAAAACAAAATTTCAATTTTTACTATTTTTAAAAAAATTGGAAAGTCAAAAAAACTGGTAAAAAATGTCTTTTTTATTTCAGACAGCCGCCATTTTGCGAAAAATATATTTTTTTTTACTTTTTCTTAGTTCGGGCCACAGCCGCATTTGTTTGAATTAAGAATAAATTTGGTTATTTTTTTAGATTACTAGGAGGGTCTCAATCGTGTCAACCAGGGCGCGCCATTTTTTAGACCTCCCACTTCAACACCCTGTAACTTTTGAATTTTGAATTTTTTCGTTTGATTTTTTTTTATGTATTCTTTAATGTTTAAATCAATATTTGGTAAAATAATGGCTCGTAAAAATGTTATGGTTTTTTTTAATTGCATCTGAAAAAATACCTACAATTCATGCTTCTAGACTATAATACCCCCTTAATGCAATAATCACAAAATCCATGTGTCGAACTCTTCACCAGCGCAATCATTATGTGCCCAGAGTCCGCACTTGAGGCATTTGATCCAGGTTACTCCTCGAGTATTGTCAGAAAACAAAACCATCTCACCGCGGACACAGCACTCGCCCGACTGACAAGTTGAAACCTGTAAGCGCGATGGAATAATGATTGAAAGAGATCAATCATCAGTCAATCCTAGTTTAAGACGTAATACATACTAGTTTAGGAGTATTTGTTTACGAGAAATGCTGGCAATAGTGAAATACACATTTTCAAGGATTTCCACGCCAATTAAAAGAGCTTACTCTTGAGCTTGGTGTAGGAGTTTTTTCTTAATTATATAATAGAGTATACAATAAATATAATCTTAGATCTACTGGGATGTTGTAACGTTAAAAATTATGATAGTCCATGAAGTTCAGCATTTTGATGGAGCACCTAAAGTTATGTTATTATTTTTTTTTTACTTCTTCGGGAAGACTATTAAAATATTTTATGCCTTTCGAAAAATAATGATTGTGCATTTGTTGTATTGAAAATAGAGGGATTCGGTTATATTTCTGTCTAGATGATGAGTTAAGTTTAAATTTTTTGATTACATTTTCTTTGAATATTTGTAATATTTAATCTTTTTTATAAAAATCTTCAAATTTTGGTACTTGGAAAATTTTTAACAATGTTGCTGAAGTGAATGTTGGTTGTTTTTTCAACATTACTTCAATAATTAGTTTTTGTACCACCTTAACAGGATTTACATTTTTTTCATATGCACCTCCCCATCCAATGATTCCATATTTGGTTACTTTCATCTAAAGCTTTCGTAGTGAATAAATATTATTACTGCGTTTGTGATCATTACAGGGGGGGGGGGAGAGACGGGTAAACCTTGGCAGTAATTAAAGCATTTTTTCAATGAACTTCATAAATCGACAATAATCGTTTTGCCACTTGTAGGTTCTGCCTTCTCAAAACCTCGTAATTCCGGTATTAAGTAAACCACCAAATTTTAGTTTAACCCCTAAAATTAATTTGTTCGCTTTTGTCAACAACTCATACAGGTCTCATAGAAATTGTCGTGTCTCCCTTACTCTCATGGTGAGAAATATGATCTTAAATGTAGTAGAAAGATAAAAACACCACGCTTTATATTAAAATCTAAAATTGGACAAAATAATTAAAGTGTGTACCTTTATGAAACCAAAGTTTCCGACTGCAATTTGAAAAATAAAATGAATCCTTGGGAATTTTTTAATTAATTATTTTCACACGAAACGACAGAAAAATAAAGCAAAGATAACGTTATAATACATTTGTCAAATAAAATATGTTTGTATTACATAATTTTAGTTAGGAAAAAGTATGGTGAGCCGTTTTTAAAACATTTTTTATTTAAAAAAAATAATAAGAATAAAAAAAATTTATGTGTCAAAAATTTTCTACATGTTTATTTCGAAATTTGAAAGTATTTCATCACCTTTCAATAATAGTTTTTAGTTTTCGGATACATTCAGAATAGTTAGATTTTATTGCAAAGTGAAATCAATTTGACCTTCTAACAAAATACGACCGAGACCGGAGGGGTTAATAATGTTGAGTGGGGTTTATTTTAAGATAAATTAATTTGTTCAATTACTTGCGTCGTAGTTTCGTTATCCGGACATTTTGTGGGTTTACTAACACTAGTTTTTGGCTCATTGGACAAACATGTTCCGTAAAGGGAAGCTCTATGTCCTTATCGCAACACCTAAGCCTTGTGTATCAATTACTCTAAAGCCTACGCCTTCAATAAAAGCATTTGTTTTTAGTACGCCTCGTATAGCTGCCTTTATTGTCCTGTAAAACGATCCTTGGGGATTTCCTTCGGTACTGTATATATATATTCCTTTGAGATCCCCAAATCTGTCCAGGCTTGTCGCATATCTTCTACAAGTATTAAGAGGAACGTATGCGCGGCCCATTTCGGCCAGTTTCATACAAATCTTAAATTTGGATTTGAGATCAAATTACTCAACCAAACTGAAAAAATATTTTTGTAATCAAAAGGTAAATCAAATATCCAGTACGGATGTCAGCTACTTTATTATTTTTGCTTTAAATTATACGATAAAGGCCATTAAAGATTTTAGTGTTTCATGTAAATGAAAAACAATTAAAAAATAATTTTACTATATTTATCATAGAAATGAAATATAAAATTAAAATTAAGAAAAAAATATCATTTTGATGGGTGTAAATTTAAAATACAAATTACCTTTTTACGGCGGAACAAAAATTTGTGCTTTATAAATTAAAATTACCACCCAAAAAATGCATTTTTAACAAAGTTTATTTTTTTATTTTATTTTTCATTGTATTTATAAATAAAACAAAGTAAAATATTTTTTTATGTTTTTCATTTACTCGCAAATAATTGCCGAAGTTGCCTCTAAAATCATGAAACACTAAAATCTTTAATAATAATAACGTTACATTTGTATATCGCAGTTTTGTGTCACTTCACTTCAAGTGCGCAAATGGCCTAGGATATCTTATAATTTTAAGCAAAAATAAATAAAGTAGCTCATATCCGTACAAGATATTTAATATACCTTTTGATTACAAAATAATTTTTCAGTTTCGTTGAGTAATTTGATCTCAAATCCAAATTTAATATTTGTATGAAACTGGCCGAAATGGGCCGCACAAACGTTCCTCTTAAGAGTCCTCAACATCCTGATACGTAGAAGGGTATCAGCAAGTCAAAACGCTACCTCCTTTTTTGTTGCTATTTTTTGTGTGAGATATCAGACCCTCGGAGAATCTCCGCCACCGATACCGAAGAAAGACCAACTATTTTATTTCGTTTTTTTTATGATTATGGTGAATGCCCAAAGGCGCTATAAAAAATCACGTGTATCATGATTTATTGTATCAGAGAACAATACGAATATTATTTATGTGCCTAGGAACTACAAACATTAGTCGACTATCAGCTGTTGTTTGTCCACAAATATGATCGTTAAAGTGTTCTTTGTTCTACTTTCGAAAGAAATTGTTTTATCTATTTCATTTCTCCTCCACCTCCTCCGGTTGTCGCGTGGAACTTAATATTATGTTTTGTTTTGTTTTGATAGAAAGCAGTCACTGTTTGCTTTGACATATTTAATGAAATAAAATCAATTACTTTGCTTGTAACTGCGATTTATTTTTTATTTTTATTTTTTTTTTTATAGTTAATACCGCACAAGAGTCCCAACTGCTCCCGTCTGGAGCCAGTGGGACTATGGCATCCACAATCGGGGTATGTTGTGAGGCTGAAGGTAGTGGGGAGGGGAAGGAGATAGGGAAGAGGAAGGTGTGGAAGTACCTGGCTATTCAGATCTGGTCACTAAACACGGCTAAAGCCATTTTCAAGCAACGTTTCAATTCTGAATGGTGGTCTTACACCAGGGCGATACTGATAGTATCTTCCACTCTGGAACGTGCCGCAAATATACTACATATTATTTTAAATGAATAAATTGTGAAATAACACAAATATCAAATAAAATTTATTTGCGCACGCCGGGTTCGAATCCGCGACCTTCGGATTGTGAGTCCTGGTTTAATTTTTTATTATTTTAATACCGACCGGTTTTGCTTAACACAAGCATCTTCAGGGTATAAAATTAAACTGGTCAAAAATACATTGTGTGAGCTTGTATGTTCATTCGGAAAGAGACAAAACATAAAATAAAGAATTTATGAAACAACTGTAAGAGTCCATTTCTACTGTTAATATTTCATTTAAATCTTGAAATTTATTTATTGTTATATCTCGAGTTTTCTTACATATCTTTTGTTACTAGATGCAATATTATTATTTACTTACTAAATGATACATATACTTGAGCTTAAATTCCCTCACCAAACACAAGAGCCTTGTTTCTTTATGATGAGGAAATGCTATTATTATATTCATTTTACAACTCTATTTAAACATGTAAAAAAAAATTATACTTATTGTAAAAACATACAAATATTAAATAAAAAATAAAAAAAAAACTTCATGCTTTCTCACTGTTACTTTATTTTATGTTTTGTCTCTTTCTGTATGTATGTATAAGCTCACCCGATGTATTTTTTAATCAGTTTAATTTTATGCCCCGAAGATGCTTGTGTTAAGCGAAACCGGTCGGTATTTTTTTTTTTTTTTAATTAGTCGGTATTAAAAATTAATTAGAGTGTGTAATTCACACGCGGTAGAAGTGAAACTAGAAAGTCGCTAGATGTCGCTTTCTTTTCTTTTGTCTGTTTATTTTAAAGTGGTTTGAAGATTGGATATTTATTTACAAAAATAAAAATGTTTTTTTTTTTTTTAATTTCGTAGGATTCGAACCTCTGTTCGCTGGATTTCTCTGGCCGCTGAGATTTGCGACCCACTATACCGCTGCGCTGTGGGACGCTCGCGGTGAGGCGCGAATTTACCGCATTATATTAGAACCGAAGTCACATAATAAATATTAGTGACGCATTTCCGTTTTATCCAAATTTCAAATAACTTCTTCCACTTCAAAAAATTAATAAGTAAATCGTAAGCTGTTCAAATCCTGCTTACAAACAAAATAATTGTTTTATTACATTAAATTTTATGTTTTTTGATATTCGTTTGCTTCTTCTGAATTATTTGACTGCTGCAATAATTTTCTTTATCCAAATAAGATGTTCTCCGGAACAATGTCGTCTCATTTAAATATGTTTCCATACAGTCCACAGTCCCCAGAAGATTAGTTTTGTCATCAGAGCCATCCAATCGGCGAGGAATGCATTCCACTGTATTATTTAGTTCGAAGGAAAGCGGTTTGCATTGCTAACAATACCTGGGGGTCCATTTCGATAAATTAAAAGAGATACCGTTTCCTTTTCAAACAATGATAATATCACGTGAGCGCAGAATTTTTCGCTTTACATGCTATTCTCGATCGTTAGGGGAGTGAGAGTGCACGAATCTATTGAAAACCTTAATGATTTTTGATCCTTGGGTAAAAATTGCTGATTTTTCGATTTCAATAAACATGGGTGTAAATTAGTTTCCGAATTTCTTCGTCTGTTTATTTGACTGAATACCTGAAATGTAGCCTTCACAATATTTTCTTTGTTTTCAAATTGATAATTTATTATACTTTGTTAGCGCCAGTTACAATGGTCTGCGCTCGGTGGACGATTTTGTGTTTATTGGGAATCAACATTTTATCCAATGGCAATTATTTGTTGGCCCTCCCTCTCCTCTCCCCCGCTCCCCGGTGAGTTCGCAATAACCAGGACGAGTGTAAAGACGCCGTTCACGCAACACGCATTATTTGTTATTTTTACGCAAGTAACGGAAACTATATCAATCGCATCATAAACGCGTCGCAAATGATTTAGAACATACGAAGTGAAAACAATAATACAAAACTTTCAGTGACCCGCGAAGAGGAGGCACACCTTCATCCATTCCAAATTTATCCTGTTAGTAATTTGAAAACAATAAAATAATTGCCATTTTTAGTGAATAGGAATAGTCGAGATTATCAACCCTCTAGCTCAGTGGTTCTTAACCTGGGTCGAGATCGAACCCCAGGGGTTCGGTGAGTCAGTCTCGGGGGTTCGGTGGAGGTCAAGACCTCCGAGAACGAAGATATACCTGAAATACCCGCGGAACTGAAGCAAGCAATTGTCACGCACTTAGATGAGCTTGCAAACTCTCTCGATGAATACTTCCCTATAAGAGAGTCATATCCAGCATGGGTGAGACAGCCCTTCACGTTTAGTATCGAGACAGCAGTCAACATCAATCATGAATACCTTGATGAAATCATTGAAATTCAGCAGAGCCAGGTTCATCAGCAACTCTTCAGAACAACATCGCTCTCAACGTTTTGTTGTCAACAAATGGAAACATATCCTGTTATTGCTAAGAAAGCTCTGGAGATTTTTATACCGTTTGTTACAACATATCTTTGCGAGCAATCCTTTTCGAAGATGATGGATATAAAAACGAAGAAGAGGAAAATACTTTGTTGTGAAAATGACATGAGGGTGGCACTTGCCAAGGTAAAGCCCCGAATTTCTGGATTGGTTTCTGAAAGGCAACAGCAGAAGTCACACTGATTTGAAGTAAATATTAATTAATATGTTTCATGTTTTGATTTAACCATTAGAATTTAATGTTTTGATCTTTGTTTTTTTTTTTTTTTTTCATTTTGTACACCTATATATAAATATATACCATGTTTTCAATTTGTAAAAATCTAATTTTATTTTTCAAATTAGGAGGGGTTCGGTGAATGCGCATATGTAACTGGTGGGGTTCGGTACCTCCAAAAAGGTTAAGAACCACTGCTCTAGCTGAAACATACTTTACTGAAATACCTACTACCTACGTGTGGCTGAATCCGATTGTTTTTCATCTTGGAAAAATAAAAACTTTAAAATATATCAAATAAATTTCTAAAGAGCAAGGTCGTTGTTATCCATTGCTAAAATTTTTCCATCAAATAAACAACAAAGCAAGAAATTCAGTTGTTTGCCTGTTTTCAAATAAACTGTGTTCTAGGGATGGGGATTTTTTTAACGGTATTATTGTTAGAATTTATGTAGAACTTGGGCTGTTTGTGATGTGATTTTAAATTGTATTCAAAATTTGTACTTCGCCCAGACCGATTTTACAGATATGCTGAAATAGGAATCCACAATTCTCTGTGTTGTGGAATATATTATATAATTTTTTTGCAGCGAATTATTGTATCTGCACAGAATCAGAACATGATTTAATTTGAAATAATACAAGCCAGTGTTTCAATCCTTTGGGATCTACTCTTCATCTTAAAATGTCTGCGAATAAACCAAACTGAATATAATCTTCAATTCATCGAACAAAATTTTTCTATTATTGTTTTTTTGTTTTTACTTGAGCAGGAGGCCCTGAGGGAAATTTTTTTCCTAAAAATTTCCCTCAGGGTCTATGTCATCTTTAGGGATGCGTGTGGAGGGTTTTTTAAAGGAAAATAAGAGTTCTGGGAAGAAAAAGATTTGAAGGGTGGGTAGGAATCTGGATTTCAGTGTGTCGAGGTCATTCGCCGCCAAGACTTAGACAAATATCACCCCATGAACCCGGGCACCCCTGCTAAATCACCAAACGTAGCGAACCACTTGGGGTGTCCCATGGCAGAGGTGTTGGTTATCCAATAAATGATTCCCGGGGCGGTGGTACCCATTCCCGCCTCCCAAATTTAATGAGTTTTGTCTTTTCGCACTTCTAAAATCAGCGTTTGGTGGATTTTTATTTTATTTTTTTTATTTTAACAATAATATTTACAATTTATAATATTATTACGTTGCTTTACATAATAATTAATTTTATGATTCTACTACTCCATAAGTTGAGCTCTAGGAGCTCGTGTTTATGGGAGGAGTATTTAGATGCATAGAAAAAAAATATGTTCTGAGAAGTATGTATACAATGATCAAAGACTTAAATGTCTTGAATGAAATAAATATACAAACATTTTTTGACATAGACATAAAAACAATAACAATAATACATTTTTTTTATCAGATGTTAATTAATTAAGGGTACAATATATCTTTATCCAATTTCAGGGACTTAATTTGCTTTTTAAATTGTTCATATTTCAATGTTTCAGTTACATTAATTTTGTTTTCGGTTAATAATATATTGTACCATCTCACACCTAAATATGAATAGTGGTGTTGAGCCGTGGTCGTTCTAAGCATAGGAATGGCTATTAAGCCATTAGTCTTAAATCGATTGCTTATGCTATCTGAGGGGTGAATTTTTTGGATAAAATATTCTTTGTAGATTTGATATAATGCGTTTCTCTTATACAATTCTGTGATAGATGGTACATTAAATTCCCGAAATATCTCTAAGTAGGTATAGTAAGTAGTGAAGTCGTATGGTTTCCTAAGGATAATTTTTATAATTAATGAATTAATGCATAATAGACAATTTTGATAGTTTTATGTTTATATACTTCACAAGCTTTAATCATAAAATGTTCTGGAGAACTATACATCTAGAATTAAATAGAGATAATACCGCTGCTGTCGCTTTTTTTCAGTTCTGTAGATAGTGCTGAGCTCCGTATCTCTGGATGTGACGTTGCTAGCAGAATACAGTTTATTTTACATACCAATACGACATTAAACGTTTTGCTTATATCTGAAACTAAATTATTATATATCTGTCGTATTTACCATGTACAGTTAAGAGGTACATGGTGAAACTTTGTTAAAGATATGTAAACAGCAGACACTACACATTTAAACATACCAAAGTATTTATCTCCGCTCGAGTGGGGATCCCGGCAAGTTTAGTTTCTGTCACCACCCCCTTGTTTCTCCCACCATCACCTCACCCTCCTTGGATCCTTGTGAAGGTTGTACCAGGACTTGGGATGTGATCGCTTTATCTCTCCGCCTCCGTCGCGACGCGCCGCCCGCCCAAAACTATCCTGAAAACGTCACGAGCAAGAAAGGGCGTGCAAGTTAGATTAACGAATGGTTTCATAAATATAGTTGGCGTGATATGGCATTAATATAAGTTTTAATATGGTATTTCAGATGTCTTTTTTAATTTTCGGGAGAAAATAACCTAAAATAAGTCGGAGGACACCCTAGGATGACACGGCACAAATTAATTAAGTGAATTAAATCGATGTTGTCTGTTGGGTCTTAAGTGAGCGTATGCGCGGCCCTTTTCGTCCCGTTTCCCACAAATCTTAAATTTGGATTTGAGATCAAAATACCCAATCAAACTGAAAAAAATATTTTTGTAATCAAAAGGTATATCAAATATCTAGTATGAACGTGAGCTACTTTTTTTTATTTTTGCTAATTATAAGATATAGGCTATTAAAATTTTTAGTGTTTCATGATATTGGAGGCAACTTGGGCAATTATTTGTGAGTAAATGAAAAACAATAAAAAATAATTTTACTTTATTTATCATAGATATACATTGAAATATAAAATAAAAATTAAGAAAAAAATATTTAGGTAGTTGTAAATTTAAAAATACTAATTACCTATTAACGGCGGAACAAAAAATTGTCGCTTATACATTAAAATTACTTACCAAAAAATGCATTTTTAACAATGTTTTATTTTTTATTTAATTTTTCATTGTATTTGTAAAATAAACACATAGTAAAATTATTTTTTTAATGTTTTTCATTTACTCGCAAATAATTGTCCAAGTTGCCTCTAAAATCATGAAACACTAAAATCTTTAATGCCTATAATTTAAAACAAAAATAAATAAAGTAGCTCACATCCGTTCTAGATATTTGATTACAAAAATAACTTTTCTGTTTGGTTGGGTAATTTGGTCTCAAATCCAAATTGAAAATTTGTATGAAACTGGCCGAAATGGGTCACGCATACGTTCCTCTTAAAACGATCGGCTTGCAGTCAGACGGATACAGTTAACCTAAACTTTTTTACCCCATTTTCTACATGAACCACGTGCAGTGGAAAGGCGTGTGTAGTAATTATATGTGCTATAAATCTTAAAGTTTAAAGATTTATAAATTCTTGGGGCTGGCCATGTCAAGATGTTGGTGAATCATGCTGGCCAAGAGTTGAAAAATCAAAAGTTATGTGACGACGAATGAATGAGAAATTGAATGTGCATTTCATCGAAACCTTTTCGAAATGTAAATACTCTATATTCCCTCTACACCGCATATATCCGCCCACACTTAGAACACTGCACACCGATCTGGACTCCTTTCTACCAAGCCCACATTGTTAGGATCGAAAGAATTAAAAAAAAAATTTTTAAACACTTAAATTATAAACTTAACCTACACTTTCTAAATTACACCGACTCTATTAAATTTCATCAGTTCAACTCCCTACATACACGACGATTAATTTTTGATCAAATTTTATTATTTAAAATTTTAAACAATGGCCTGGACTCACCAGAGCTTACCAATTTAATAAAACTTCATATTCCTTCAAGATTAACCCGACAATCGAATTTACTTCATTTGCCCATTTGTAGAACAAACTTTAGAAAAAAATTCCCCGATTCCTCGAATATGTGCGCAATACAACGAATTGTTTCACAACGTAGACATTTTTAATTTAAACCTTCAGAAGTATCGAATAGAAGTGACGCGTGCGATATTGGATTGATACGGAGTGTGGAAGGTATCGAGAGCATCTCATATCCTTATCCTATATTCTCCCTCTCCTCCCCCTCCTCTCCCCTTCCTCTCCCCTTCCTAAGTCTAAAATTTAGCTTAAGATAAATTAAAACTCCATCTAGAAAATATATTAGCATAAGAAACTCTTTTGGCTTCACTGCAGTTAACATGTATATTTTTATGCCTATTATATGTATATAAGCTGTTTGTTTCTTACAAATAAAATAAAATAAAAAAATAAAATATGCTAATCTTTGCCTGTAATTACGAGATATTTGTAAGTAAATAATTTGTTCTAGAGAATCTAAAGATCGGAAATATCTGATAATAATATCCTTAACTTTACTTCATTGTAAAATGTTCTATATAAAATTCCGCTACTCCGCAGTATTTTCAACGGTGTAAAATGCAGCGTTTTTTATCGCTCTCTCGAAAAGCTTCGTGCAGATGTGCTCACTTCCGTTTTTATATAGCCGACCGCTAAAATCCACTGAACGTGGCTCGCATCTACTCTGACGTCCAAACTCCTAGTCTTCCATAGAAGGAGAAGTCCATTCTCCGTACTCTCTGCCTTATCTCGATACTGTTCTGCGGTCATTACTACACTCCGCCCGAAGACTCGGTCGTTAGGGAGAATGCGCCCGAGCGCCGGGCTTCGGGCTTGGGGCGTCGCGGCGCTAACACGGGAATGGCAGAGACGTCGCAAGGACGAACTTCCGGACTACCTTCACCGTAGGTACCTACTTAGGTACCGCGATATTTCATCGTAATAGTTTAAACAGAATATTTGCTAAAATGGGTTTTTTAATGAAAAAACTTTTTGTTTGTTTGAAATCAGGCAGAATGGTTTATTAATGACGGGAGGCATCGTTACCAAGAACGCACTCAATTTGGGAGGCGGGAATGGGTACCGCCGCCCCGGGAACCTTTATTGGATAACCAACACCTCTGCCATAGGTCACCCCAAGTGGTTCGCTACGTTTGGTGATTTAGCAGGGGTGCCCGGGTTCGTGGGGTGAGGTTTGTCTGGGTCTTGGAGGCGGATGACCAAGATACACTGAACCCCAGATTCCTACCCACCCCTTAAACCCTTTTACTTCCCACAACTCTGCTCTCCTCCATTCCTTAAAAAAAAACCTCCACACAGCATCCCCAAAGATGACATAGGCCCTGATGAAAATAATTTTCCTCAGGGCCTCCTGTGCTCATGTAAAAAAAACCTGTTTATTGGTTTAATAGTATGTTTTTTTATGATTTGTTAAGGGTTGAGCGAAATTACCTTTTTAATGAATTTATTTCAAAGAGAGGAGTTAACTTTTATTAACGATTAATAATAATAATTTTGTATTAATAATGAAAATTTGTGTATCAGAAATTTTATATATTTTTCTTAGTTATTTTGGTTATTTAATTTTTAAACATTTTCCATGGTTTATTACGGTTTGTTTTGTACTCTTCCTTCTCCTACAAAATGTTCCTTGTTTCCTAAAATTGCTGAAATTGCTCATCCCCTTCAGTGGCATCTGAAATATCGGTGTCCCTTCCAAAGTGTTGACCCGTTAGATTCCTCGCTGCGATCTGCACAAAAGTAACTTAGTAAGTATTGTTTCACCCTGCGAGGAAGACATTATGTATGCATTTGTACCGAAAACTTTTTCCATAAAACAGTAACGTTTCCTCCAACGTTCACCGTATTGTCTCACTTCGCGTGAAAGGTTTTCCTTTTATTCTTTGCCATGTTGTTTGTTTGTTTCGCGTTAATAAATTACCGACGATCAGTACTGCAGTGAGCATTTTGTTTTGCATACAATACATGAGCATGTAAAGCGGATGAACCAAAAACGGAGAGTGCAAGGAGATATAAAGCGTACTTGAATGGTAGAAGAAGTCGGGGACGCCCGGGGGAGATATTGCACGAGCAATTGTTTCAAATATTTGATCGGGAAAATCGGATCATGTCAAGTTATTCAGTTGTAGTAATGTGGTAATTACTACAACTGAATAACTCCGAAATTAGCGTTTTTGAGTTACGCACTAAAAGCATGTCTCTTTTTCCGCTTTGCAAAAATTTTTTTTTTTTTTTTAACAAACAACTAAAAAAAAAAAATCAATTTTCCAACAACCACTAATATAAATTCATGATGAAAGAGAAAGGGGCCTTTTTGGCCCGGAGCTCTGTATGCCAATATTTCAAAAAGTCAAAAAAGTCTCTTTTTCCTTTTCTATGAAACAGACAAGTCGTAATGCGTTGGAATCGTCAAGTTATTCGAATATGTATAATTTTGTGGATATCTCCAAAAACGGTTAAGTTTAATTCTATGATTAGGTTAGGTAACTCTAATGTTTTTTCGTGTTTCATGTAGGCAGCTAAACTATCTAGTTATAGCACTTAAATTTGTGGAATTGCTGAAGTTGCTCTCGTTGCATTTTTGTAAATAAATAAATGATTAGCCATTTTCTTATTTTCAAAAAGTATCACGATTCCCAACACGGAAATCCACGATTTAACTATACTTGTTAGTTTAAATATACAACAACCGATTAATGAGATTGATCAAATAAGTAACTAATTAATTCACCAATACGCCGTTTCCCCGCAGGGGTAGGCAGAGAGGACGAACCGCCAAACAACTCTCTCTTGGCTTACACTCCTGGCCTCGTTCACATTTTTACATCGTTTCATACATGCTCTATTATTCTGACTCTTGACATGGCCCGACTCAAGTATCTGATTCACTTGGTCGTGCCATGTCTTCCTCAGGCGTCCCAGACTTCTTCTACCATTCACATTTACGTCAAATATTCTCCTTACACTCCTTTCTTCGTTCAGTTGCTCTACTGATACCCAAAGCATCTTTCTTAATCTTACTCATTATGCTTACATCAGCCTTGCATTCTTTGCGGATCTCCACGTTTCTCACACGATCGTACA
This sequence comes from Glyphotaelius pellucidus, assembly GCA_936435175.1. NCBI lineage: Eukaryota > Metazoa > Arthropoda > Insecta > Trichoptera > Limnephilidae > Glyphotaelius > Glyphotaelius pellucidus. Next base: position 41,490,377 of record OW386543.1, read on the forward strand.
TAGTTTTACTACACGTGCGCCTCAGGGATTGATTACCATCTTATGATTCAATTTACCAACAAAGCTGATTTCAGAGTTATCTAGTTATAGTAATTACCCAAAAATACGGGATTATGTTTGAAGGTCTTCGAGGAAAAGGGGTATGTTACAGTAATTACCCCAAGATACGGGACGATGTATGAATGTCTTCGAGGAAAAGGGGTATGTTATAGTAATTACCGGACTGAGTATGCGAAACACTCGCTTGTACCTAGATTACATGAAGTTACTAATAGATATGCTGATGTGGCAGATCTATTTATGCACGGAAGGTAGGTACAAGAGGGCTATACTATCATATCTTTTCAATCAATATTAGTTTTATTTGTACTATAGATTTTTGTTCGTTATCGCATCTCTGGTGTCATTTCTCTTTCAAACGCCAAAATTATCTGTTATTATCTTTATTTACTGTTTCTAATATGTTTCCTATGATTTTGTGACATGTGTGCTTATAATATATTTATATCGTTGATATTAAATAATTAAGATACGGGACGATGTATGAATGTCTTCGAAGAAAAGGGTTATTGGTTAGTTAGTTTTTGTTGTTGTATATAAATGCCCTTTTGCTATTTAAGACATTAGCTTTCGGCGAAATTGCTCGTTGTTTATCAAAAGGAAACATAATTTAAAAAATCGCAACAATCTCGCAATCTCAGGAGATTCCCGAAGAAATCTTGCAGTATTTGAAACGTCGGTCATTTTAATATCGTTTCTCCGCTTAATTACAGATGCATTTTGACTGCATTTTTATTATTTTAAAGATCCCAAGTTTCGCAGTCAACTAAAATGAAACGACTCGATAAACAAGTGGTGCATTGCAACTTTTATCATAAAGCTGAAGCGGCAAGATTGAGCTAAAAAGATTTTTCCCTTATCGTTCATGTAATGAGATTGCTCTCAGACCTCTATCCGGTGTTATGGTTTCTTCATCGGTCCATTATCGTTGACCGAGTTCCAGCCCAGCACAGTTGCTGCACCAGATTCCTCTACTCTTCTTTGTTTTTTTTTCTTTATATTTCCCCAATAACTAAAAAAGCATGCATTTAAAAAAGATTACTTATGTATAAATTATAAAACAATTGGAATTAATGGGAACCCACCAAAGCTACTGCCTACGTGGTTAACATATCAAAAAATTACTAACCAACATTACTTTTAATAAAATTAAATTAATAAAATACAACATCTAGCAAGTGTTAGTGTTAATTTATCTGTGTAAGAAAGTATACAATATTGGTTTTGTATATGAATAAAAAAATCCCACATAGGCATCCCGTCCGTGGGTACACTTGTGCTTTTGAATGGCAGGTAAAATTTACTTATTTATACATTATATTTGTAGATAAAAAAAATGAAATCCATATTTATAGAATAACAATTAAAAAACAAGTTAATGAAAGATTAAGAATTTCTTAAGTTACTGCAGGTAAATATTTACTCTTATGCAAAAACTGTAAGATGATAATATGTTTTTACATGTAATATCTATAGTCTTGTAGAGTGCATTATAAATCGTTGGAGTAATGAAAAAGGAATCCTAATTTTGCAGAAGAACCTGAAGTACATTATTTACTCTATTGATAAAAGTTTTTTTTTCGTAAAAATAACTTTTTGATAATATATAAATTTTAGTAATTGCATAAAATATATTTTTCTTATATCTAATTTTAGTTGTTTCTGGTTTCTTAATGTGGTATGTGTGTGTATTATAAATACCCTCTTGGGTATAATAATGGTCGTTAGATGTACAGTAAGCTGAATTTCATGACTGGAAAATAAGCAAGGCAATTAAAAATCATTATTGAAGAATAATAACACATGGAGACAGGAGAGGAAACGAAAAATACATTTGATAGGCTACTTCTCTACCCACGCCATGTAGTTCTTTATTGATTGTTCATTAGAAATTAGCATACTTTAATAATAAAGAAATTATGAAATTCGTCAACAATTATCCTTAATTTACGTATATTAAACACTACGTAAAGTAGAGTACATAGTATAATATAAAAGTTTTATAATATTTAAGAGGTTCATTGTCACCAGGTATAAACTTCTTTGTCTTAATCAGCACTATAAAAACTCGAGGCACATTAAAACTTTAAACAGTTTCATTTTATTTTCTTAATTTCTCTCGAGAGAAATATTATTTTCCACAAAAATTCATTCCAGCATCGATAAAAAGTCTCATTGAGATTTTAGTTGCCCCACTCGAAGGGGGGAAAATGCACTCGCATTCGTCTGGAGGCAACTTCACTTTCAAGTGCTTCGGGGTCGCCATCGACGAAATAAAACGATTTCAAACTAATTAAACAATTAAATACTTTATGTATCCAATGACGGAAACAATAACAGTATTGGCTTGACGACTGTACTTCATATAACTAACTTTGTTCTCTTTTCTTTCCAGGTAAGAATCTCTTCGTTTCCTGTCTTCACTCCCATCATTTCGTTCGTATTCGTGAGTAGGTTACAAACTTATTTTTTATTACGCAAACTTCTAACAACTTATAAGCACCTCTAGAGTTGGAGAAGTTATTCTTAATGTGATGTATTTCTTGGAACTCTATTTCTTCTCTTATATTATTACATCCTTTGCGCATTATTATATAAGAAACGAGTATAGTTACGAAGTTATTTAAAACGACGTATTATTAATATCACAATTCCTCCCTGTTTGTCTGTTTCCAATTGTCGCAGCCGATGCCACGACACGAGAATGTGTACTGTAAATCCTTTTTATGACGAATAGACCATGAATTGTGTTCTAAAGTAAGATCGAAGGAGAATAGGTTTTGAAAGGAAGTCTCCTACCTTTGACTTCTTCTTAAGGCTGTTCCGGATCGTTTCTGGTTTCACAATATATTTGCACAACACAAGTTTCAAGCCACGACACTTTTGAGTTAATAAAAAATGGAATTTTCTATTATTTGCGATATTTTCAAAGAGCGAGTTGTGACCCATGTCACTATCAAAATGCAACTGTTACAAGTAGGTAATGCAAACTTGGGTGGCAATATTATTCAACATGTAGGTAAGAACATCTTCTTCTTTTCCTGGTGGAGACTTTGAGGAAAGGAGGAAGAGAATGGAAAACATGATGGAAGGACTAGGGGAATATGGAATAAGTTTTTTTTAAAAACTGTTTCAGAACCAAACACCAATATTAACGTTTTTCTTTATTTCTCGTCGAACGATTCATCTTATCTAGAGAATACAATCCCGAACATGTTTTTAAATCCCTGGATTACGGGATTTTCGATGCGTAATCCCGGGATCCCGGTACTATCCGGGATTAGGAAATGGAGTTAATAATTGGGATGAAATAAAATAAAAGCATAGATATTGTTCTTAAACATTATTTATTAATATTGTTTGTTACACAAGACAACTTATCCATACTAATAGTATAAATGCGAAAGTGCATGTATTTGTTTGTTACGCTTCCACGCCTAAACCACTGAATCGATTTCAATAATTCTTTCACCAATAGAAAGCTACATTATGTGCAAGTAATATAATGGTAAGCTCTGGCGTTATGAAATTATAAATATTATATTTATTATACAAAAGCGAGTTATTGATAACGTCAGACGAAAAGCAAAACAAATCGTTGTCTTGGTAACTATGTTGTGATAAATTTGCGGAAAATTTTATTTCAAGCGTCGTAGTTAATATCTATCTGATAAAAAATGAATCTCTGAAATGTTTGTACGCGCATAACTTCCAATAAGTCAAGGCGCAACGGATTACGGAATGTAAACTAGACCTGATTGTGGCAATCCCGAAAATCCCGAGTTTAGCCAATGTGCAATCCCGGTATTTTTGGGATCGAAAATGGGCCGGGATCCCGGGACCCCGGGATTCGGGATCCCGGGTTTGTATTCTCTAATCTTATCTCTCTTTTTTCAGAATAAATTTTTGCATTTTATTTCATTCCATTCTTTTCAAATTTTGTGAACATAACATCTAACACGTCTTGAGAAATCAACCTTAAGCATTTCTAAGAAAATTACAATACTCTGATAGCACCAAGTTGTAGTAAACATCTCTAATGATAAGTAGTAATTTTTCAACCATTACCTACCACATTTTGATGCATAATAAGTATCTTCTGATTATATTGTTTATATCATAGCGTAAATAAGATTTCGGTTTTATTAATGAATCGTGTTTTGTAGTTGGTATGCCCATTATTTAATAGAACTGTTAATTATTTTTTTTTAATTTACATTTTATTGACTTTTTCACAATAACGGCCGTTGTTCCCAACGTTACGATCGTTCAATCTGAGTCTCCGATCAGCTAAGTGATTTGTTTTGTAACGCTCGATTCGCCTGTTGGTCGGAGAGTTTGGAAGACCGTATTTGTACATTTGCGAAGTGTCGAGCCAAAATTTTCGGCTCAACAATCGATCAGTAGGATTGGGAACAACGGCCGTTAATATTTTGGTGGCAATGGCTAGTTTTAGATTAAAACTCTTTGCAGTTTGCAGGGATAACTTTTTATATATGCTCATTTCGTTGGTTCAGCTGGGTTTCATTGCATATTCATGAGCTGGGTCGTTATAGAAATACATTGTCAATAATAGGTTAATCAATCTGTAATCCATTTCTGGTTAAACATATCAATATATTGTGCATTTAAAGCTGGTCTGCCGTATGAAAGTGCATTATCGATAATGCATACATAATGAATTTTTCTCGGGAAATCCTGAAGGTTATTCGACCAATGCTCGCTTCTAATGGCTTCTACTGTAATGTACATCGTCAATAGTAATAAACCATACTCGAATAGATTTAGAGGATTTGTTACAATGTTTACTGTATCTAATGTTTGGTATTATTTACATTCAAACACTGTTAGTTCTGTGGGGGTTCCTGATAACAAACTGGTTTATTATGATTTTATTTAGGTATTTACAATACTAATTCTGCAAGTCACACGACCTGTCTATACTAGTGGCTAATTGAATCTGGTCGTTGGGCTGGCCAGAGCCCGTCTCGGCGGCATCGACCTAGTCAGGCATATTTCCCTGCACTTTCCCTGCTGGCATCGGACGGCATCACTTAGAAGCTTTTTCAATACATTAAAGCTGTAGGAATATTCTTGGAGATACCTATCTAGGGCGTTTTTATAATAATGGCTAAAACAGAGAATCTCGCAAGTAAGCAAAGATATTAACTGTTTGACTTAATCGCGTTGAATCGTTCATGTGAAGTTTTTATTGATGTTTTCGGTAATGCTAACATTATGTTAAATGTCAGCAAAATGTTTAATTCTTTAAAAGATTATGTTTTCTGAGTATACTTTCCACAGTACCTAACAGTAATGAGTGCAAACAACGAAATTAGTGCAAGCGATCTTTTCTAATATCAACGTAAAGCGTTATTTGACATAATAATAATATATTTGGCTAATTTATTTTTGTGTCATTTTTGTTAAATATCACCCTCAGCGGCTTATCAAAGCTACAAAATAACTGAAAACTATATATTACTAGCTTTTCCCCGCGGCTTCGCTCGCATGGTATTACGGGAAATTACTGTAGCGCTTGCACTTATCAATTATCTCCCCCCCACCCCACCCCCATCCCCTCCCGCATTCCATATATTCATTCCCTTACATTCAATTTTAAAACATCTCGCCTACCACCTAAATTTCATAATGCTGCTCAAAGAAAAAAAGAATTACTTATCCAATTTTGTTCATTCGTTCGGAATTTATGCGCTTACAAACATTTCGGATGTTTATTTTTATTTAAATATTTAGAAGTTCGTTAATACAATAAAAAAATACTCTGTTTATCATTCAGTCTCTATAATCGTTACGAATTATATTTTTAATATAGGTCTCATCTGACATTTATGCAAGCTTGTCAAAAAAAAAACGAATTCTAATATTTGAATTTTCTGCAGTAGTAGCTGACCAGTAAACTTGAGTACCTACCAGCATAGAGCCCAAAAATATATCAACATTGTTTCCATGGAAAAGATTTTTTTTCTGACGTTAGCAAAAACTCGCTTTTGTTAGCGACTGAAAATGTATAACAAATATAATATATTAATATTTATAATTTCATAACGCCAGAGCTTACCATCGTATACAATCTGTAGTCAGCGCATATAATTTAGCTTTATATTGGTGAAAGAATTATTAAAGTCTTTATATTGTGTTATGCGTGAAAAGGTCATAAACAAACTCGAGCAGTTTCGCATTTATAATATTAGTATGGATGTAATTAATTGGAATACGAAAATTACAGAGAAACTTTTCCATCTCCAATTTTCAAGTAGGCAAAATGCATGTACAATTATTGTAAACTAACAATGGTTTTACATTCAGTGCGCCACTTGCAAACGGTAAAGTATTTGATAAATACGGGAAAACATCACCATTTTCATATTTATACATCTTTTATTCTATCTTTTTCAATTCAATGTAACTTCAAAGACAAATCTGACATGCCGCCATCTTGAAAAATCACTTATCTAACTATTTTTCATCGCGACCCTGCGTCCACGTGTTATAAAATCAAGCGCACATCTACTAATAACGATGGCAATGTTTGTTTGCATCAGCGGACTCCAGTTGCCTAGTATAGGAGCGCAACTCAGTTTTGACATTGGCCAAAACAAACAAGCTCAGATGCTAATGCCCCGAACCGAACATGATTCATTCGTTTTTAAATACGTAGTACTTTACTTTTATTTATTATTTTTCTTCTCTTGAAGACTCTTTGTTATGTGTCGGCTCCAGACAGCTGTTTGTCATTCGTCAGTTAATTATTTCGCGTCTCATTAGGTAATATTATTTGACTTGTTTTCGAGTTTTTGCTTTTGCTGCTTTTAAATTGCACTCGGTACATGCGCCAGGGATGATAATAAATTCTGGTACATTTTTCCATTTTAATCTAGGGAAGTTATTTTATTTTTTTGTTGAATTATGGTTTGGACAAACGTATTTTAGAAGGTTTTTAATTAAATTAAACGACGCAAATATCACTATCAAATAATGAGGTTGTTTATATCCCAGTTGCGACCGTTTTCTATTATTTATCTGTGTACGTTCTTTTTCATATTTCGTTTATTATTTTTGAAGTTAAACTTCTTAACGCACGCTTGACTTGGGGAGTAAGCTGATGAATGCGTGACGAGAGCGTTACGAAAAGTGAGATTTAAGTTAGTGAAGATAGAAAGAGAGAGAGTTACGTTTCGTATATTACTATAGGGGCAAGAGAGAGAGTTGCGAGCACACATTTTCTTTCGCTCTTTCTCTCATAGCCTGTTACGTTTCGTATATGACACAGTGCAGGCCTATTGTCTGTATCACAATGTAGGAGCAAGAGAGGGCAGTGCGCGCGCTCATTTTCTTTCTCTCTTCCTCTCATAGAAGTTTTACTTCAGTCATGTGGTTTAAAGCACATTCGTATTTTTTTTACATTAGCTCCATGCAGCAATGAAAATAATTTCCCTCAGGGTTTATGTCATCTTTGAAGATGGTGTGTGTGGACCTTTTTGACGAAAGGAAGGAGTGAACATGGGTCTTGAAGAGAACCTGTAGTAGGAAGAAGGAAACACAAGGACCCCCAAATCGTTCCGCAGCCGTTTAATTTGTTAGTGTTATCTTCTTCAATAAAAATATTTTAAACTATTTTTCTTGGTGTTAGAAGTATTTTTTCAATTATTTTGGGTAGGTTTTTTAAATTTATTTTTATGTGAAACCGCACTAAAGTCCCAACTGCTCCCAACCGTCTGGAGCCAGTGAGGCTATTGCACCCCCAATTTGAGTATATTGTGAGGCTGAAGGTAGTGCGGAGGGTAAGGAGATGGGGAAAGGTGTGGATGTACCTGGGTGTTCAAATCTGCGATCATCTGCAATCATCAAAACCGCCAAAGACATTTCAAGCGACGTTTCAATTCTGAATGGTGGTCTTTACACCTTGGCTATACTGAGTGTATCTTCCTTTCTGAAACATTCAAATATACTTCAAAATATTTTCAATGAAACGAATATAATAAAATTTACTTTCGCATGCCGGGATTTTATCCCTCGACCAAATATGGAAATTGAGAGAAAATGTGTATAATGTTAGGATATTGGAGCTGTATTTTCAAGTAATGGCGATTAAATCTTCGTAATAATCTTCGAAAAAAAAAGAATAAAATGGTCTGAGAGGAGAATTATGTAAATACGTACGCGCTAATACCAAAAACATTTATATTATTTGGCATGAGCGAAAATATTTAATGTTCCATGACTGATTTAAAATAGAGCAATAATTTATAGACAAATGTCTCAAGTAACATTTAAAGAAACACTGTGATTTTTTTCATAACTATAATATGTTAAATAATAGAACCAGATATGTGTATAATGATTTTCGGAGTACACTTTGAGATTTTTTCTGTCGAGGAAATTTCAAATTATTACGTTTTCATCTCGGCAAATGTACAGAGATTATCTTAAAAATAAAATGAATTTTTTTAAAAGCTTAAATCTTAAATGTTATAAATCTGTAGAAATTCGATATGCGTATTTTTGATTGTATTATAGATTTTGGAAATCTTTGTCAATTAACCCACAAACACAAACTATTATTTCAACATTTAATCATTTACATTAGCATTATCCACCGTAGCATTAAATCAACGAAGTATCGTAACCTCATTTTCTTTCCCGGTAATCCTATAGTAGAGTTTCCGTGAAGCGATAGTGAAAACATTATTTTTGATACTATAATTTTCCATTTCATTCATGGGCGGCCTTATCAGGCAGTTGCGTACTTAAGACCACTAGCGCGCTCTGTTGACGGGCGTCTGAATTACAGCTTTGGATGTTGGCCGCTAGGTGGCGGTAACGGTTTTATCTTTCTTACAAAATAATAATATCGAAATTATCGTTTATTTATATGTTTTAAATAGAATCAAATCTTCTCTAAACAGTATCATCACCCGTTGAGAAAATTAAGCCAAAGCCAATGCAGCCCAATGCAGCCCATCAATCTATCTTTAAATTCCTACAGCCTCGTAATAATATACAGTTAGGGATTGCAATCCCGCAGATCATTCATTCCCGCGGGATTGATATGCGGGATTAATGAATCCCGCATCTTTGAAATTATGTTATAAAAATCAACTTTTAATAAACATTTCTTACCAGCGCCCTTGAGGATTTTTCATAAAAATGGGGCTTTATAAATAAGCCAAATATTATTAAGCAATTATTTCTTTGCTATTAATTAAGTATAAGTAATTAGTAATCTGTTTTCTAAGATTCATCTTTAAATGTTTGGCATAGTTTAATAGTTTTGTTTAATTTTACCCTTACTCCTAACAACCGTTTTATATTTTTTAATTCAGTCTTATTCATATAATGACTAATAATCAAATCTCAACTTTCTCATAGATGCTATTACTATGATATCAACCTATGGTGAAAATACGCTCTTAAGAAGCCAATGGAATTTATTGTATGATCTCCGAGCCTGCTTCTGAGTGAACTGCAAATATATCCTGATGCTGAAAACGCTTTCTCTGCTTCTACGCTAGTAGGCTGAACCGTCAGGATATATGCATAGGCGAGCGTCAGGTACTCTCATCTGATACCATCAGACTCAAAGAAAGTCATTTTTTTCTTAAAAAATTTCTCAAAGTTCTTTTGCTTTTTGTCTGGCTTTTTCTTAAATATTTATTTTTCTTGTTAAAGCTGTTTTTCTAATTCTTCTTTTAGCGTTAGAGTAGGATCTGTATCAGTAGCAGATGTTCCAGCTATAGGTGTATTTTCGAAGATGTCATCTGCATATGTTTCTTCATCTTGAACTACGACTGTTTCTATTATTTTCTTTATTTCTTGGCGTATTGTAACTTTTCTTGGCATGAAGAATGTATAATTCGATTTACTCGAAAGTTTTAGCGCCAATTTTTTAATTTGCGGGATCCGCGGATCCGCGGATCCGCGCTTTGAAGGTGCGGGACCCAGCAGATTAATAAAAGCAGCGGGATCCCGCGGGAGTGCGGGATCCCGCTTTGCGGGATTGCAATCCCTATAAACAGTTGACTCATCCACTGCTGGAAGAATGTCTCCCAATACTAAAGGTACCTACTTAAAACATGCATACACACACAGTTGCTAATAATACTTTAAAAACAAGAAAAATCTAATAATAGCAGCCACCTTTACACAACATCGATCACACCCAACCACACAATACGGCCTAGCAATGATCTACAGGTTTTTCTATTGTACCATTCTCACCTGTCGGAGCAAATTGCAGTTTTATTGCTCCTAATAATGGTATTTCCTTAGATGAATTGTGGTTTGTGGCTTCCCTATTTCTGAAATAGGTTTTCCTGTTTATGACTATTTATGATCTACTTGATATCCGCTAACCTATAAACTTTATTAGGGATCAAAATTTGCTAACCTGCAATAGCGAATATCAACTGTCATCATAATTCACAATGTGATCATTGATTTGAAGGTTAAAATGAGAAAAGCTTTCTTAAACTTTCCTTAACATCTTCTTACTACTTTTACTTCTTTAGCATTGTTGTGATTTCAAACTCGATGAAACGGAAGCGAGCGACACTTAAGAAGAGACAAACACATACATCTATAGGATTTAGCCTACGAGTGAATGAGATAGCAATCATTTTTTTATTTATTTCACAGGTTCTCGGTTCCAATATAGTACGATAAATCCACGGTCCCACGTAACTCTCCTTTAGTCCAAGGGTCCTGGGCCCTAGGGGTTCAGAACCAAGAATGAATCCTACGAAATCCAAAAAAAAATATATATATACATATATATTTATATTTTTGGAAAATCAAAATCCAATCTTTAAACCACTCCAAAATAAACAGGCAAAGAAAACACAAAATGAAGCGACATCTAGCGACTTCGAAGAAAAAAACACAAATACTAATAAGATGACCAAATATAGGAAAAGGTGCACTGGAATTCGACGACAAAAATATGGAAAAAAATCATCCTTCACTTTGATAAAAAAAGTGCTTCGTTGTCTTGTCTACTTTAATTTTCTGGAGGTTTCACTTCTACCGCGTGTGAATCGCAAACTCTGATTTTTTCAACTGGGGTAGACTCACCCAGCGATCGGAGGTCGCAGGTTCCGTTAAATCCTGGCGTGCGCAAGTAAATTTTATTTGATTGATTTGTGTTATTTCACAAGTTAATAATAATTTAACGAGTCGAAGATATTCTCAGAATCGCCCTGGTGTAAGACCAGCATTCAGAACCGAAACTTTGCTTGAAATGGCTTTAGCCGTCTTGGTGACTAGATCTGAATAGTTGGGTACTTCCCCACCTTCCTCTTTCCCATATCCTTCTCCTTCCCGCTACCTTCAGCCTCGCAACATACTGGAAACGTGGATACCATGGTCTCTCTGGCTTCAGACGTTGCGAGCAGTTGGAACTCTTGTGCGGTATGCACATAAAAAAGTATGACATTGGGCAGTTACTGTAAATAATACGTATTTATTTTTTTGTTTGTTTCGCGAACACCTCATCAGGGGAACCTGTGTGAGGTGTTCACATGTTTTTTATTACATGCCTGACCAATTTCTTGATAGTGACTGATCGTTTTTTGGCACATCCTTATCTTTCGTGGTCTATTGTCAGTCCATTATTGTCCCATGTTATCTATACGGTATCCATCTTAACTTTCAACCTATGATTTGACCTGTACTTTTAATTGATGCTCTAATAGTCTGTTAGGTTCACACCGGCAATCCGTAATTTAAATTTGTTGCATTGAACCTTTCCAAAATACCCAAAGTGCGTTCATTGCATTGGCGGTGCAGGTCCTCCGTGTTATATGGATTTTTACTTTCTTCACAAATTTAGGTTAAATTCAGTTTACTGTAAATTAATTCCTATTCCAACTCCCATTCCTGTTTTCTCGTTTGTGATAGACATATTTTTCTACGTCTAATTGCGCTTGTAAGAACCTCGCGTTTATTGATTACATGTCTCACCTGCACTTGATGTGTATCCAATTGCATAACGATTTCCGGTGTGCCAGTCGCAGTCAAATAAATGCATTCTCTTTGCATATTATTCCAAAGGAAGGTGAGTCACGAACCTGTCAATGTAGACATTTAAAAAATGCAAGCCGTATCATACAGGCTTCATCGTCATTCGTCTTGGCGTTGATTTTGTTTGATTTCGGCAACCAACCCTCCGTTATATTATCGACTCTAATTCTATTAAATTAAAAAACAATTTCTTATAAAACGTCTTTGTGTTCCTTGCAATTTTATAAATTCTTAAAGTTTTCAGAATAATTCTCAGCGTTTTATTTTATCAGTCTTTTGAATTTATAGCAATCTGTCAGGTTACATCAAAATAATTGTAAAATATGACTTAAAGCACATCAAATTGACGGACGCCATAATTCTAATGCACGGGCAGGTTTCCCCATTAGACGTAAGCTATTAGCCTGGACATCTCAAGTCATAAAGCTTAGACATTATAATCATATTCTTGCATAAGATGTTTTCTACCGTCTTGATGCGTTTACGAGCACCACAGATGTGTTATTATAGCCATGATTGAGATGTTCCTATAATCAGATATAGGTGCCTACTACACATAGACTAACGTAATATAATTGATATTATTTATTTGCATAATGCAATGCAACAAAGGTAGGTGCGTCGCATTATTATAATTTATTGTATTCCTTATGTAATTAATTATCGATGTTCTTGAATGGGCCTTAACCTTGGCATCTAAACCTTTAAGTTATGAATATCGGCGTTTCTGTTTGATTTTATTCATTAGACATTAATTGGTTACATAATTTGCACAGATTAATGTTTCCGGAGGGATTTAACTGCACAGTTTACAGGTAAATAGATGTTAAGTGCATGTAATACAAAAATGTTACCAACATAAAACATGGTAGTAGAGTTTAAAATAATCAGTAACTGTATGTAAATGGTTAGGTAAGCACTGATGTTTTGTGAACACCTCACTGGGAGAATCTGTGCTGAGGTGTTCGCATGTTTTATATATAGTGTTATTGTATGAGGTTAGTAGCAGTTAAAATACAACATTCCTTGAATTTTATGAACAGCGTTTTGTTTCATTTACGCAAATAGGTTTTTAATGTGTCTGGTTTAATTTTAAACGTCGCGTCGTTTCTAGAAAATCATTATACATATTTCAGTTGTTCAGTAATTCAATATTTACAGTGCGGCACAGTTGTTTCTCAAAAGCTTTTACTCTCTTTGCCTGTTGGCTTACGCGTGGCTTCTAGGTGGCCTGTGAAGGGCAATGCCGGGGATACACGTGTAGAAGAACCTTTACACGTGGGCCAAGGCCTCCGAAGCCACTTTCGCTTCGTGAGATGATAATCTCTTCTTTTTCCGCAGCGGACTACGATTCATCGCTTTTGGGATTTCCTTAATTTATTACTAGAGACGTTACGAAATCGGGCATTTTTATTATTCTGTGAATTCTCTGTGGAACCTTTGTGGGAAAAACGGGTACAACGGTCAAAAGATTATGAAATCTGGCAACTGAAAGCTTTTTGTTTGTACTATTAATGTATCTAATATTTATTAGGGTTTAAAAAAAAATACATTTCGGGTCTCAAATAACCTGACGATATTTTAAAATCTCATATTACAATCATTAAAAATGGAAAATGTTTTTTGTGCAATAATGAAGGACTTAGCCAGCCGAGGCTACGACGCCTGGGTTGGGAATCCGACGCATTCGTCATCTCTGCCACTGATCGGTTTTTATGTTTTATTTTTACTTTCTGTCACTCTTGCTTTCTATTTTTTTAAATGTGAATGCCACACTCCTGCTCGGAGCTAGTAGGACTACTGCATCCCCAATCGGAGTATGCTATGAAGCTGAAGTGAATGGGGAAGAGAATGATGCTATTCAAATCTGGTCATCAAACACAGCAAAAGCTATTTCAAGTAACGTTTCGATTTGAATGATTTCATTAAGATGACCTATATTATGTACCTGGTAGGTAGCTACCTGTAAATATATTATTATCGCCTGGTTACCAAAAGCTAATAATTTCACACTGCTTAGAAAACCTTCGCAACTAAGAGAAACTTTCCCTAGACGATTTAGCGAGAATTAATTATAAATATATTATTTTCTAAGTTTAGCAGTTTGGCATACTTATTTATTAATAATAGATTTTCGTGTAGTAACTAAAATATTAATTTTGATGCGCGAGAATTATATTCTGACCGACTGAACTTAATCTGAAGCTTTACACCCCTTATTAAACGCGGTGTAAATGTTTCGCGGAGCGTAAGATCGGAATAGTTAATTACCTGACTTAAATCCACGACTATGTGTAGTTAAACCGGTAACAAGGTTAAATAGAATATAATAAAAAAAATAATGGATTACGTTCGTTTTTTTGTTCATAAATTTTCTTCAAAGTTCGGTTTTCTCATTGATCTATTTTGGCATGCAGTTAAGGCCGGCTTAATTGGACCAACGCTGAACCGACGTGTAAGAATCTAGTAAGTAAGACATAAATTGAAGTGTTGTGTCATGATAATTGATGTAATTTTCCCAGTAAGCACGTGGCTAACCAGGCGTAATCGATGGCCCGATGTACAAATCCCTTGGTACATAAATAGTGTATTCAACCGCTCGGACCTGAACGATTGTTCACACTCCGGAGATAAAGTTAATTGATACGTTTTGTGGTCTAAGTTTTGACACGTGGAAATGATAAATAACCCCCAGCGGCGTAGATACCAAATGTGTACGCAACCTTCACAATGACTTATAAGTTTTAGATTTTGAAATGAGCAGAAGTCATCAACGAGTTCTTTTAAATTTTTTTATCTGAACATCAAAGTTATATTTTTTTAATTGTGTGCCGATTTCCATTTCTTCCCATCAATAATTTATTATACTATTGATTCCGGGATACATATGACGGTGTGCAAGAATTTAACTCTGTCAAATTTTCTTCATGATATTTGCGCATTTTTTTCTGTTTGAAATGTATAGGTCTGAAATTACGATGTTATCGGCCAATAATGAACGTATTTTTTAATAGAATGTTTTCCATTGTACAGTTATAATTCCAAAGTAAATCCATTATAGAATATGGAATCATTGTTTGGGGAAGAGAAACAAACTGAGATATCGGTCAAATGGAAATCACACAGAAAATCATCTTAAAGTTAATACTTAAAAGCATAGAATGACTGACATATACCAAATATACGTATGTTTGAAGCACTGAATATACGCCAATTATACATAAAAGCATTACCAAACTACATAAAAAAAAAAACAAATTAAAAAAAACCAACTATCATTAATAGACCAGTTAGACATACGCACCAAAAAAATATACAAACTCCGACTTTAAACCCAAGCTTTGTACAAAAATTCCAGGCAATAAAAGCATTCTACCACTTGATACAAAAAATGAGGGATCAAAAAAATTTCATTAGATACACACTTAAAAGACGGATTAAAGAACAGAAAAGGCAATATTACAAAATTTGTTACGTACAAGAATAAAAAATATATACGTATTAATACCATTATAAAACATAAATTTACATACAATCGTACCTCAAAATATTTGCCATTTTTTTTTCGTTTCCGCCTCTATGTGTTCTTTTAAATTTATTATTTTAATTTTGTATTGTAAAATGGGAGCCTCAGCACGGGGAAGGCATCCAGTGAGGCCCACATGATCAAATAATGTTTTAAAGTATAACTTATTTGTACCAAATAAAAAAAAAAAAAAAAAAAAAAGAATTTTATATTTCGGTGGTAATCTAAAGCCAGTGGCTGATGGATAATATTGCTTAATAAATTCGCATTTTTCACATCATTATTAATTTATTTCGTGTAGGTATATTGGGAATACACTCTCGGCTTCAATAATTTAGAGTAGCTTCTTGTTAATCTGCTAGATGTCGTCGTATCCCCACAGTCTTATCCGCCGCTAATGTATTTTCCCCGTGCCTTCCCATGGCAAAATGTCAAACAGAATCTGTTCGATATAAAATTCTTGGAAATGCATTAAGAAACCGTTGTCTGTCCATATATAAAATCTCAGCCTTTTTATAACAGGAAAATGGTCTCAGTTCCGACTTCTGTTGATCGCATCGGCTACATCAAAGTGCAACCAATCACTTTAATGGTTTTTAAATAATGTATTATTATTCAACAATAACCGCTTAATTTTTATTGAATCTTTTCGATCCAATTTGACTATTTTTCTTGTAAATAAATTAACGTTAAATCCATCTTCTAGGGGGCTTAATTCAACTATCATTATTCACGATCCTTTTTGGCTTAAGCCATGATTGGAAAAAGTTGTTATGTTCTTCATCCTATTTTAATGTTCATATACGCAAGTCAGAGTAGCATCATATTGAAGCTTTTCACACGTCTATAAATGTCTGTAATAAATAATGTTTTAAACCCACATCATTAATAATGAACACAAGATAAAGCATTAATACTTGTATTACTTGTTTAGGTACTGCTTGAATTTCATGTTTTCGTATTTTTAATTAATCATAATCTAATAGCTTTTTACATAATCCCCGTGTGAAGAATTAAAAAATACTAATAATGGATAAGATGGAATCATTTCCAAATAACAAAAAATACTTACTTTTTTCATGGATTCTCTTTTCGGCTTATAACTCCTTAGTGCATTATTATTATTATTATTTTCAAGAGGAACGCCTACTTGGTTTTTTCAAACACTAATTAATTTTGAATTTGTGGCCAAAATATTCAACTAAACGGATTTTTTTTTAAATTAAAGGTATAGCAAATAACTAGTACGGTACGCACATGACACATACACACATATGAGCACATACGCCTACACACATAACATAACTTGTGTTTTACGTCTTAAAATACACAGCCCATTAGAGAAATCTGTTTTTTATGAACTTAGGATTTTTATTCTGACAGTTATTTTTTTTTTACATTAACTCCACACAGGAGGCCCTGAGGAAAATAATTTCCCTCAGGGCCTATGTCATCTGGGATGCTGTGTGGAGGGTCTTTTTGAGGAGAGGAAGGAATGAACATTGGTCTATAGTTATTTGTACGTTAATGACAATTATTTAAAAAAATATATTTTTCCTTTGATGAAATATATATTTAAAATGGTAAAACGGATTAAAAATGCATTTTGATCGGCTTAAATTTAATTTACAAACGACCGATTTACTTTTTTTTTTAAATTATTTTATAATCAATTTTTTTATAAGAAAAACTCTTTTTTTATAACTTTTGAAGGTTATTCCCATCAACGTAATAAATCATTGAAGAAGAAGATAACACTAAAAATCTAAACGAAAATATGAAAGAGAACAAGACACAGAAAAATGGAAAAAGACAATGGTGACAACTGGGATTCAAACCCAGACCTCTCGTCTAACTGGGACGTGCGCGTTAACCAATTTCGCTATTGCCACCTTATGTCAAACCGTCATATTTGTCAATCTCATATTTAAAATTTTAGGCACATTTAAAATTTTAAACACATATTTAAATTTTTAACAATATTATCTTCTACTAATGTTTAATCAACTTTGTTCTCTTTCTTCGTTTAGATTATGAGTGTTATCTTCTTCTCCAATGATATTTAATAATCTTTTACACGTTACAGTTATTGTCTTTTTCCACTCCCATACTAGGCTAAAGTCCGTGGTGTGGTAGTTGAAAGTACGTTGGAATACAAAATTTGTCATTGGTATAAACATTTTAATTTCTTCTGATTGTCTTTTTTACAATGTTTTTTTTAAGCTTTTATATTTCGTGTATTAATACAGTAGGTCGGGTAAGATTTTTTAGAAGAAGAGAACTCACTAAAATTGCCAAACTGACTCTAAAATCACCAAAAATCAATTCTTTAATGGTCTAAATATAGATTAAATATAGATATCTGCTCTGTATTTTGGCCTCTAATTCAAAATTAAATTATTTGTGAAAAAGGCCGCGTAGGCGTTCCTCTTTATAGAAATCTATGTTATGATTATTCAAACCATTTGTTTTTGTTCTTATTCTTGTGCCATAACTTTAATTTACGCCTTTAGTCTTCCGCAATCTGAATCATTTATAGATATTTTAGGGCGTCATAACGCCGTGCTCTATTTTCTGCGAAGATCAAATAACGCTTTGGTCCATCCGTATCCGTCTTCCGGGCTGGCCGCCGCTAGCTGTGGTGGGTGGCTACAACTTGTAATTCAGCGGCGCTCATTTCCTTCCCCGTCCGGCTCCGCAATCTCGGCGGGCTCGTAAATTCCACCCCTGCTGGGGACGAACTGCGCTGTTAACCAGAACGGCCGGGAAGGGTGGACACTGGACAGTGAACAGTGAACAGTGAACACAGTGTCTGTACAGTGTACAGTGTGGGCCCGGTTGTCGGGGACCGGGGGAGGGGCAGATTGCTGAAGGCCCCGGTGCCGGCGCTCACCGGATGGACGCCAATAAACTGGACGCCGGCTACTGTACTACTGCTTCCCATGAAAACCAAACGACTCCGATTTAGTGCCGGACTGTGACGATTTTTCCTTATATTTCATATTATTTCTACAAAGCGACTCTGTAAATCTAACGTAAAGGAGACAATATACTTTGCAGTAAATTTTTAGTATCGACGAAGATGTGAAAAATCGAATGAAGATGGTTTCACCTACCTGTGTATTCATATTTCTTACGTCGTTTACAGTAAAATTACGTCTTGATATTGTGTTTTCCTGAATTCGATCCTAATCTTAACAGAATTCTAACCCAATCTCCTTTAATGTTATATATACATTCGTCTTCGTCGACGGCGGCGTAGTCCAGCGGTAAGGTTCTTGACTCGCATTCCGAAGGTCGTGGGATTGAATTCCGGCGTGGCAAATTTTTTTTTTTTGATTAATTTGTGTTATTTCACAATTTATTATTTTAAAATAATATATAGTGTATTTGCGGCACGTTTCAGAATGGAAGATAGTCTCAGTATCGCCCCGGTGTAAGACCACCATTCAGAATTGAAACGTTGCTTGAAATGGCTTTAGCCGTGTTTGGTGACCAGATCTGAATAGCCAGGTACTTCCCACCTTCCTTTACCCCATCTCCTTCCCCTCCCCACTACTTTCAGCCTCACAACATATTCCAATTGGGGATGCCATAGTCTCACTGGCTCCAGACGGGAGCAGTTTGGACTGAACTTTGTTCAGTTCAAACAGTTCAGAACTTTGAAAATTAATGAATTGTTCAAGTCCATCACATTCAAGTTCTGTTATTGACTGAGCGTAGCGAAGTCCTGTTTTAACTTGATTCTTTGGCATTACATCTACATGTAAATTTGTTTATGTGCTCCGTTTCCGGTTCAAGATGGTGGCCGTATTGGATACTACCTTTTTATCCCGCTAGAGTTCGCAAGAGCGTGGATTCTAGCAGTCAAATCAGACCGGTCACTGGCTGAGTTGACATCGCCTTTGGTTCCCATCCAGGCGTCGTGAATTCAATTCCTTGGCTAGTCATCCAGTCCTCTATCACGACACAAATAACATTTCCCGCTTATTGTGATGGTAGTAAGAGATTTTCAAATATTGTCAGGCTATTCGTAACCTATAAGCACTTAAGTAACTACTTAGAAATCTTATGATTTCAGAGGAAATTTTTGTTTTGGTTTATTATAAAAGAGAAAATTAGAAACTTCTTTTGGACGCGGGATGTATTGTTTACAGAATTACTAGTTATTATTCAAGTTCTGTGAAACAACTGACCCATAATTGAATAATAACACAACTTGAATAGAACTTTCGCACAGTTACGAAGTTACTAAAAACAGACTTAAATTTTCGCTGATTTCGTTACAATCTTTAAAATAATAACATTTCTAAAGCGAATTTTATTTTTGTAATTTCGCTTCATGTATGGACTTTCATGCTAATTAAGATGATACTTAAAAGAATTCATAATGTTCTCTTTCATAGATGGCGCGAGTTAAAACATTAACTCCTTTCTTACGCATTGTTTATTGTAATAACAAGGAAATATAACATTGATTTCACGGAACTAAGCGACGCAGAGTCTAGGGACGTATATTCCCCAATGCAGACGGGGCAGAACTGATACAAAATGGGTGTGACAAGTGCAGAGTTCTTACGTCGATGGCTTAAGGTTCACTTTAAAATTCCAAATTCGTCGAGTGCCGGTCGTCTTGATTGATGTCAAAAATAACGATGCGAAAATGCATATTTTATTTTATTTTGTTAAGTTCAGGCGTGAATATCATTTTTTTGCGATTATAATTAAAAAAACTGAATTTGCCGCATTATACGACAAAACCGTATCCGAAAAGGGGTTTATGCATAAGAGAATTTGCACTTGAAAATGTTTTTTATGGACCTAATACTTTATTTTTTCTAGGCTTATAAAAAAATGATCGATATTTTCTAAGGCCAAGACGTGTTCCACTCGCAGTATTCAATTGAAGCATCTATAATATATAATACTTCTAATCGTTCTAATTTTCAAAACAAAAACACATGACTTTGTATGATTTTGCATTATTTCACATGGCTTCATCTTAAACCCTTATTTTAACAGTACGAGAAGGTATATCAATGTTAAAGTTTTTCAGAGAATAAATGTTTGATAAACTTCGAGGACGCAAACGACCTCGAAAATAAACTTTTTTCCAAGTCGCAATTTTCCGTTATTTCAAGCACACATCTGGGACCAATTTTTCGAAGAATATTGTTGCCATTCACATGAAAAACTTTACCGATCTGCTATGATTTTATAAACGCCTCGGTACTCGAGTCCAGATTGGAAGATCGTTAAATCTATCATCTTCATTCGAGGAGAACAGTTGGAGCGCATTTTATGTCTTTCTACGGATATAAATAGGGATTTTGGCTACCGACCGGAACACACCACATGTGCAGTATGTGCACATCGCATCCGCAAAATGCGCTTTCTCAAAGTCTCAGTAAAAATAACAACATCGTCGCATACTTTCGTTGGAATGAGAGAATTTTAAGTGCGGCTGTTAAATTTTAACGATGCGGTTATTCCAGGTATTTTTTTATGAGACTGACACTATTCTATAATAATATGAACAGGTCTGCAAATTGTTCTATAACATTTATTATACTATAGCTGATGGAATAGTATAACTTACCACGCTATAAGGTCGCGGGAATCTCTGAATAAAATCACTTGGCGATAGTGATTTGCATTTATTTGTAACTTTAACACATTAGGTTAAATTATCAATCTCGACAATTATCAGAAGGATTTAGATTGACAAAATACATGTATTATCGACCCCGATACAGAAACCGCAATGACGTGACTGTCAGATTCTCGGAGCTTCTCGAAATTCTGGTGTGGCCAGCGTGTGGAGAAATAATGATACCGCTATGAAAAATGTTTATATAATTATAAAATTTTCCAATTTCTTACAGTTAACCAATACAATAATCACGTAAATGAAAACACTCCGTAAATTAAAATACATGATAATATGATAAGAAAAGGATAAATAAGATAGTGCACTCTGTGATGAGTTTGTGAAACTAGAAAGTGTGGTGAAATTAGTTTAATAAGAAAGTTTTTTGTTGTTATTTATTCTAAGGGATTGTTTGGTTGTTTAGGGTAGATATTATGGTAGGTTATTGCATTATTTTTCTGTCGTAACTCTGGGTTTGTCTCAAACTGTTAATAAAAACTACGGGGTTAACAAATGTCTGGACTTTATTGAGATGTATGACAAAATGCTCTGTTATCTTATTTAGCAGGCTTTGGAATATTATGGACCCCCACCTTGAATTTCTCATCTTATTTATTATACATTCGGTCTCTATACACAGCTAAATCGAGCTAAGTGCCACCTATGGGTAACCTAATTTATTGACACCTAGTGCCGTCTGTGGGTGAGCTCTTAAACTAATACAAAGAATATTACAATTTCCTTATTTTATATTTCAGAATATCGAGACATTGTGTAGGTACTTACGTGGCACTTAATTCAACGATTTATTTTTATTCGATTAACTTGTTTCGACCACTTTTTATCTTTTTTTATGTGAATACCGCACAGCAGTCTCAACTGCTCCCAATCGTCTGGAGCCAGCGAGACCACGTCATCCAAAATCGGGGTATGTTATGAGACTGAAAGTAGTGGGGAGGGTAAGGAGATGAGGAAGAGGAAAGACTGTTCAAATCTGGTCACCAAACACGTCTAAAGCCATTTCAAGCAACGCTTCAATTCTGAATGGTGGTAGTCTTACACTGAGAATAACTTTCACCGTGGAACGTGCCGAAAATATACTTTATATTATGAATAAATTGTTAAATAACGCAAATTAATCAAATACAATTTCCTTCGTATTGCTAGTCGAGAGCCTTACCCTCTCGACCATGGGGCCGTCATTACAGAATGAAACAATTTTGACAACGATTCCCCCGCATTTTATTTATTTATTTTGTAAAGGTACACGTTTCATTATTATGTTGGGTTGTAAAGGTACACGTTTCATTATTATGATGCGTGACGTCGCCGGAAGTGAGCCAAATCCACAGACAAATTCCTTACCTAGACCGAGAACTCATTTTCTAACTCACAATAATTCTCTGTAGATACCTCAGGCCTCCAGTTTTTGTCTATTACGGTTTCGATAACTTTATAAAAAATAACATCTTTATTTGGACCTCTTCTTTTCCAATAAATTTAATTTATTTAAGCTCAGGCCGAAATATTAAATACTATTAGCAATGTGCCAATATTTCATACCTACTTCGAATTTTCCTTGTGTAAATTATGGGATCTATTTTGTATCACAAAATAGATCCCATAAAAGATATAGAACAAGCCGGCAGGGCCTCCTGAATGAAGCTCATGTAAAAAAAAATTATAATTAAAATCGTATCTCTTCCAAAATTACCATGTTTTTAGCAAAATCATTCACCGAAAGCTTCTAATAAAGCAATTTTCCTGTTGTTACTCCGATAGCATCGCCGTATTTAGTACATCAATTATTATAAGTTAACCATTTTAAATTAGTAGAAATTTTCTAAATTTACATTAAAACGGAAGATGGCTTTGTGAACCTGTTATTTAATTACTTAAAAACAGTTTATCTCCGCAATGGCAATTTTCTGGTCCGTCGAACTGTACACGAGTTTCGGTCAAATTTAAATATTAGCAAACTGACGTAACTGTTCACGTTTTGTTAATATTATCTGCGATGGCTTCTTCTAAAAATTGTATAATGTTTTCAATGTAAAATTTTAAATGCTTTTATATTAATACAGTGGTGTTTATATACAATATTGTGTACATCCGGCTGAAACGAATCAATTGCCGCATTTGCGATTTGCTTTGATATTAAATTCTACATTTCTCACGCAATTCTTTTTGTAAGTAAGTAAGTACTTCTGATAGCTTTAATTCACAGGCTTTGAATAATAATCGTTATTGATAATTACTTTTGGAATCGAAGGCTCTTCTGTGGTTCTTTCTTATTAAATCGTGTTGATTCATGCGATTTTAATTAGAACCTGGAATATTTTTGTTCAGACCTTTCTTCTTCTTCCTATTTAGTTGGGTATTGCCGTCAAATATTGTAGGTTAGTGATAATACTTTTGAATTTTCGTTATTTGTTTTTGGGGTGCATGCCGTGTTGCGCTACCTCCTTCTTTAGCCAACGTTTCGGACAGCGTAACAGTGTCCATCATCAAGGCAGATATGTAATTGTGTTACACATCTTTTCTGTAATGTACTTCTTGTAATTACACATCTACCCTGACGATGGACACTGTAACGCTGTCCGAAACGTTGGCTAAATAAGGAGGTAGCGTAACACGGCATAACACCCCAAAAACAATCAACGAAAATACTTTTGGCCATGAAAATCTAAAAACGTATCATACTTTTGAATGTTGGGTTTCTGCAGTAGAATGGGAAAAGGTACACCCACTCGGTCTCATTTCCGGAGGTCTTCACCCAGTTCTCTGAATCTCGATACCTCTGTAACTAGATTTGAAATTTATCGATATTTATATTTTATCAATATTGTTTTGAAAAATTGTGTTCAGTTTTACTAAGAACAATTTTAAATTAATTGCAAACAATTTCATTACATCAATAAATACGTTGTATAAACGCTTTTGAATTATGACTGTACACGATCAATAATTCGAATCCATCTCCCAGCTCAGAAGTCAAACATTTCATTGTAAATCTCAAACTTGATCGGCCATAAACCAAATCCAAACTGACTCGTCCATGAAGTCGCTGCATGGACTTTAAATAACCCGAGTTAATGTCCATTTCACCAAATGAGCCTCTAACGCGCTCAAATGGTTGATAAACTGCAGCGGGTTCGGTCGTTGAATCCGGCGAATCTGTGAATCCGTAATGCGCGTCAATAATATTTATAATTTGAGGCGTGCTTGCGAGATCGCGCCTGTTCTTCTTGAATCAGCTGCCGCGGAGCGATCGGCGCGTCTATTAAAATCCGCGACCTCTGAGCGCTCTCGCTAATGCAAGATTTATTTTTATTCTACTTGTTGGGTCACATTAGAATCTGGAGTCCTTGACCGACAGGATAAAGAGTGCGCGCGGAATTCTTATTTCGGTCCGAAGTATCATCACTTGTGATTATTTATTCTTAACTTTTTGCATAATCACGTAAATAATGAGGAATTTTCTTAACATTGAACTTTGAGAGTTTGCTCTTATGGAGGTATTATGTACGTGATTTGAGTGTTTAATTTTGCTCACGTTTTATTAATTTTATTTTTGCTGCGTACCTGTTTGCTCTGGCGAATTTTCAGAAACAACGGTGCTCTTAAAAATTACCCAATTATTATTTTTATTAGTGTTCAGGAAGCAATAACTGCTACAAAAGCTGAAATTGCTAATTGCTAATTATTATTACAAGAGGGCAATAATCATATAATTATTAAATGTCTCAATTTGCTCGTTTGGTGGTTCGCTACGTTTGGTGACTAAACAGAGGTTCCCGGGTCCACGAGGTGAGGTTTGCTAAGTCTTGGCGGCGGATGCGTCTGCCCACCTACTGCGTGGCGGGTCAGATCGGGAAAAACTGGTTGAGAGAGACCTTTTGGCCTCTCCATCCACTCTCTCGACCAATCGCCTTACATCACCTTACGCACTTTTTTATGCTCCGAAAGCGAGAACTTATTCCTATCAAAATGCGCCATTAAACAGAGCAATTCAACTGCTAAATGAATCTGTAATCAGCATCGACATTTTCAATGTCACCTACAGAGAGTTCAGTAACTATCTTCTGACATACGTCACGAGATAGTGAAACTGCCCCCATACACTTTTTCTTTAAATTTTGTAATCTTCTCCATAATATTCTGGTGTAAAACTGTTTTACGGAGAACCTGATAAAATAAATAAATCCCAGTGGGAGGGATGAATTCTTACGTCCGTCCCTCCTGGTCATCATTCACCTCGCTGAATAGAAACTAAAAATTTCTAATCGTTAATAGTCAATAAAATAACATATAACGTGCATGCGCCTCGTTTAATGGTCATTTTATCCTAAGGACGGGTTGTATCTCAGAATTTGAATAATTCATAAAATTTCAGAGATAAAATTCAAGTTCTGTGAAAGTTCTGTTATTTTTTCATCATGAGTCGATTATTTCACAATATTTGGATAGTAACAAAACTTGAAAACGACTTTAATAGAACTTGAATTTTTACTTTGAAATTTGATGAATTGTTCAAATCTGTGAAATAACCCTTCTTGGTGGGCCTTATATGAAGTTACGATTAAAAAATAAATAATGTTTAAAATTATTAGTGTTCGAAATTGAAAAGTTCCAAACGCGCGATTCGTCCACTGCCCGCGGCGCCTATTGCGCGTTGGAAAGCGAGAGGCGTCGTTTATAGCGGGCGACGCCTACGCCCGCCGGCCGGCGCTGCATGCCGGTGTGGCGTCGTGTGACGTCACGCCGGGCGCAGTGCACCGGCCAAGGACGGGCGGCTGCAGCGCGCTATTTCAGGCCGCGACGGCCTCGACCCGGACCCACCTCGGCCACTGAGCTCCGATACAGTATTCTATTCTATACGACTGCGACTAGTTCACACTCGTAGATAGCGCGCTGTGCTCGCGATAGCTTCTCACAATCTATAAATTCTGCGCTACAGCGTACAGCGAATTGTTGTTGCTTTTATTATACCCACTTATTTTATTTTTTTTGCTGGTTGTAATCATATGAAGGTGTTGTAAAACAGATGATGCATCGGTATGGTGATTAAATTGGTGTCTGGATTTCTTCGCATTACTAAATCACTATGTGAATGTTGCAAATATTTAAAAATGTTAGAAAAGTATTAATTTACGATCTTGCCTCCAGAATCCATTTGTGACATAAGAAGCCACTCTATTGTTTTATGTTTTAGGCAATAAAATTGAGTTTATTGGCAGAATTCGTGTTCAAAATTTATTATGCAAGCTGCTTGAATGTTTTTATTTCACATTTTTTTAAGAAGTGGCGATTGAACCTAATAAAAAGAAACATTAAAATAAATCTATTTTTGATGCTGACAATTTTAAAGTTTAAAAAAGCTGACAAAGTTTAAAATTGTTTTTATGTATTAGAAAAATAAACCTAGTAATTATCTATCATTTCATTTCATGCGCTCCCACTTTCATTAGCATTTATGTGTCATCTGTACAATTCTTATCAAGTATTTTTTGTTTTTTTTTTTAAGATTTTAATCGTTCCATGTCTTCCTGGGGCGTTCTCTTCCACCAATATTCATGTCACACACTATCCTGACACTCCTTTCTCCATACATCTGATTTTTACGTTCAAGGTAGCTTAGTTTTATTGCGCTTGCAACGACCTTGCATTTCTTGGATTTCCTCTCTCCAATTTACCACACGAATCTCATTTCTTCTATAAACAGTGTTGTGCCTATCCAATAGGATTTATGTTTGCTTTGTGCAGTTATATTATTAGCATTTCCTGTGGAGTTTCTCTACCCCTGGTATTTATTTACAGAATATTCACATTTCATCCGTTTCGAAAGCGATTCATGGCGTGTATGAGTGACAGCCCAAATGGTGCAAATCCGCTATGTTTTGGATCCGAGTCGCCCTCTGCCCGACGCCTGATGGCTTCTAAGCCAAATTCACTTTGTTATATTGTTTATACATTGAATCGTGTTTAATGCAACCGTTTTATATATTATTTATTGTTTTGCCTTTGCAATATCAAACATTGATTGGCGGACGTTATTTACGGTCCAATGTATGCGTGCGATTGCCACCAATTTTAGTTGATGTCGCTTCCGCGTAATGAATATTTATTTCAACTAACCTATTATTTAACTTTCCATTATTATTGTTGATGGCCTTTGTTGGATGCATTGAATGTAGAACATACAAAATGTAATTATTTTTTTAGGTCTGATTTGTTTGGTGCCGTTTTTATGACACTTAACCTCAAGGACGCATTCAAAATATTAATTTGGTTTAAAACTAGGTAACAAAATATAATAACCGTAGAGATAGCCAAACACGAAAAATCGATTAAATTTGAGATTCACCCTAAAATTTTTACAGATCAAAGTATCCATAAAGAATTTATCGATAATGTTAATAACTTGTCATCGTTCACGATATGTGAATCTGCACGACTGCAGATCGCTTACGTGCACACAACAGTTCAAGTCTATTAAATTAAGAACACTTAGTTGTTGTGAATTGTTGTTCGTTGGCGATCTGCAGTCATACTCGGGAACAATGAAAAGTTACCGACATTATCGATAAAACATTTAACGCTCGATATCCTTTTCTCTATCCTTTGTCATCCTCCTATCCCAATCCTTAGGGAATGGGACATATTAGTCTTATTAGTATTGTATTACCTAAGTTCCACGTGTCAAGGCTCCGAAGTAAGTGTTCATAAAGAAGAAGAAGATGGTTTGAAAGGGAGATAGATATGTTAATACGAATGTTAGCTCATATAAAAAACGTTTATAATTAAACGAAAATTGTGAAAATATTTAATAAAACGCCACGCCTTTAAAATATAGCAAAAATCTCTCGGCAAGTGTCTAAAGTAGCATTTACATTGTAATTTTTTTCATACCTTTAACATGTTAAATAACTGAGAAAAATGTTTTTTTAGTAATTTTCGGAGCATCCTCTGCGATTTTTTTCTGTCCAGGAAATTTCATATAATTATCGTTTCGGCTCAGCAAATGTTGTTGTCTTAAAAAATAACATAATTTTTTGAACTAAAAAAACCAAGTTTTCAAGGAAAATATGTTATGTTTTATGTTGTATATGCCGGGCGTATTACCATTACTGGCTCCCGGCAGGTGTGGCTCTTGTGTGATTCCTAGAAAAGTTTTCCTAGTTATGTAGGTAGGTACTAACTGTTCGTAGTTATAACACAGATTATTATTTGTCTCTCATACAAACTTGTCAGTTCAAATTATAATAGGTACTCCTCGTGGTCTGAAAACTCGATTGTGTTAGCGGATGATAAATTTAACACTTTAGAGTTCATGTGCAAAACTTCATTGATCGTTGCTTTAATTGATGAAGTGATAAATCATGTAACTGGTCGTATTTCCGCCAACACGATACATTCACATATCTCTTTTTATCGTTTCATTCTATTTTATTTATATTGAAGAAAAGTAATGAAATGTCTATCTGTCTTTTATAGGATGCATCATGTGTTGGTGCAATAAATGCTTCAAAGCTGTTTTTGATATCACTTGTCTCGGTAATTTATTTTTCGTTTCTGAATAAGAAAAGAAGGAGATATTGCTGCTGAATTTAGACTTTGTGGAAATTACTGTTTTAGTCTAAAGCTAACAACACCGTATTCCCTCGTTGCTGTGCTAAGGTGAAAGTTCCAACTTTAAAGAATGCTTTGAAAGGAAATAAATAAGAGAGAGGGAGGAGAAATACATAATATTTTGATGTTTTTTGTAACGCCATTTTTGTGAAAAATCAGCTCAAGGGTACATGCGTTTTGTTTCTTTAAAGCTTTATACTAAATATATATGAGAACTTGCCTAATTAAAGCTGGTCTACTAACATATCGGACTGTTTCAAGCGGCTAAGTAATAGTTTTTCTACCTACACAAACCTTCTTTCTAATAAACGTAATGTAAGTTTTCACAACTGATGTGTTAAATTTAAAACACCTGTGTTAGTTTCATCCAAAATGTGGTTAATGGCTTTGAAATTATTCCGTGAGCTTTTAGTAGAGTTAGTGGAAAGTCTGAACTTCTGATTTTTATTGTAATTTTTTTGCAACGCCATCAAACATTCCAATTTCGGTTGTCTTTGGTGAGCGTTACTCCCGTTTGAAATTATTTACGTTCGACGAACTCAAAGCTGCGTTTAAGGCTACATCCGCGCATACATCCGATTTTTCCATCCGACTGACTGAGCCGGTTCAGACAAGCGGAAGGCCTTCGCGCCATACATTTCTTATGAAAGCCCGCACACATCCGATTCGAAAACCTGATCGGTAATAAAAATAGGCCACGCCCTTCCACGCTTGCCGTCCAATCCGGTCCGTAAAAGGGCGTGGCCCCGATCGTATAACCTATCCGATTTTCGAATCGGATGTGTGCGGTGTTAATCCGATCCGATTGTCTGATCAGACAACCGGAAAGCAAAATCGGATGTATGCGCCCAGCCTAATTCGAATCATTTTAAAAATCGGAACTGCTTATGTGAATAATAATTCAGACAAGCGGTAAAGTAGCTACCGATGTACAGTACAATATTTTAACATAAAATTATTTATTTTCATCAGCATAAATGCAGGGTGTATATTAAAAGTTAAAAGTAAATTTTAAAAGTTATATTTGAAAACAGATGAAAATCTGTTTTTTTAATATATATGTCTAAAATTAATTCATAACTTATAATATCGTTATTTCCTGACAACCTCTTCATTTTTCTCTCACGTAATTTATAAAATATTCTATTATTCATAAAGTTAGGAGATAAGATATTGTGGATATCTGAAGGCGTTGCGTGACCTTTCTTTACAAAACTCTTGCCGCTTTCCAGGACTAAAAAAACGTAATATACCTACCCAGGTAACCGAAAACATTTATTTTTGGAATTCCGATTATTAATGTTTATTTAATTCTGGTGAAATCGTTAGAAATTTCGCAGTATTTTCTAAATTAGAAAAGTTTTTTCTAACTTTTTACTTACCTGTGTATTGAGTTGTTGCTATCACGTGTATTATTTGTCATTCAGTTTTTGAATATGTATTGATTTCTAATGACACACTTATCTACATATCTATTTTTATATAAATGGAGTGACTGTGGCGGCTTGTGTGGATTTGATTTTTATACAAATCTACTAATTAAAAATATATTCATCTATGATAAAGATAGACATTAAAAAAATGTGTATGTATGAACGGTATAGATTTAGGACCGGGCAGCGTTTTCATTTGCGCCGAATACTGTACTCTACATCACGGGTGTGACTGAGATGACAAGATGACAAGATTACTAGGTCGTCCTTCTTATACTTAATTGCTTGCTATGTCACTTACTCTAATGGTGCTAAAAATCTTCCGGAAACAATCGAAAATTGTATTTTTTTATAATGATAAATCATTTGTTTGTATTTACGAATGAAATGTTATTCTTTGGCTTTTACTAGTGTTTGCCGCGTAATAGAAACATTTTCTCATCACACACGAAGAAATTTTGTCCCTTTTTTAAAGCAATTGACTTACTGGCAGGACACAACTCCACGCGCGGCGTGGCAATAGTACTAACACTATGAAATCGAAGACAAATACAATTGCCGTGTCTTTGGCTTACCAACTTTGAGATTTCTACAACGCGTCTGTACATTATAACTAACCAACTAACTAACCATCACGCCGTTTCCCCGCAGGGGTAGGCAGAGAGGACGGACCGCCAAACAACTCGGTCCTGGCACACACTCTTTGCTTCACTCACATTCATACATCGTCTCATACATACTCTTCTATTATTCTAACTTTTGACATGGCCCGACTCAAGTATCTGATTCACTTGATCGTGCCATGTCTTCCTCGGGCGTCCCCGACTTCTTTTACCATTCACATTTGCATCATATATTCTTCTTACACTACTTTCTTCGTTCATTCGCTCTACATGCCCAAACCGTCTGAGGGTACATTATGTTTAACACCATTTTCTCACTCGAGCTTCTTGTGAGGCCCAAAGTAATGGTTTATTTATTTTCCGCGCATTAACACGTTACATAATGACTGAACAATGATGTTAATTTAATTTGGTACATTTTCCTCGAGCTCTTTAATACTTACTGCTAAGCCTTTGTGAATAGGTAACACGTACGAAGTAGGCACAATGCTCAATAATTCGTCTGAATTTACCAGGCCAGAGCCCCGTTAAGTAAATAAGTCGGTTCTGAGTGGTCCTTTGTTTTCAAAACCAAATTTGACAATATTGTAGGATTAAATTCGCTTTGAATGTTGTTTATTACATCACCAATCGCTTTTAGTTTCACCTTTATAATTTTGTTTGTTCGAATGTCATAAATGCGTGATAAATAAATATATTTTAAGAGGAAGCCACAAATGTATGTATTTTTGGTGTGCCTTATATCGCCACGAATGTAGGCGATAGGTATAAAAATCTCTCTGCAAACGGAGTCTAGAGGTCACGATTTTAAGCGCAAAAGTGGTTTTTATTTATTTTGTGAATAATTTTTTTAAGAAAAAAAAAGTTAATGGATACTGTTATAGATAGTTTCAGCCATAAAACTGATTTTTTAAAAGTTGATTCTTATGTGCGTTCATACATTTCTAATGAAAACATTTTTTTGTGTTATTTTTATTTTCTTTGTAGTAATTTACAATTTTGTTTTAATTCTACCCAATGGGAACGGTAGGAAGAACTTCAAATTATCCGAAGCATTTTTTTTGTATTTATAATTTAAACCGATTCGTAATAAAGATTAATCGAAAGAGTGATTTAGCATTGATATTCGCCTTAAGACAGTATATTTGAAGAAATAAAACTATGGTTAGACTTCCCTTTTTCTTAAATGTCGTTGCGATGGTATTATTAGAATACATAGATATTCACGATTATGTAAATGAAGTAATGGGAGAGTACAATTTGGGTGGCGGTTACGAGCACCGCCGCCCCGGGAACCATTTATTGGATATCAATACCCGTGCCATAGGTCACCCCAAATGGTTCGCTAAGTACGGTTATTTAACAGAGATGCCCTTGTTCACGGGTGAGTTTGTCTAGATCTTGGCATCGGACGGGGAGAGACTGCTTAAGTGAGACCTCTTGACCTCTTCAGCCCGAATCTACCGCATCAATGAATGGATTTATTCATCTTCACACCTGGAAAAATTGACCTTCAGATTATCATCTAACCCTCAAACCTTTATCCTTCCCAAAACTTCCTTTCCTTCCGTTCCCTAAATTGACCCTCCACAGCCAAAGATGACATGGGCTTCTTCTGTGTGGAGCTCATATTAAAAAAAATAATGGTCGTAGCGAAAAGCTTTTTACACTTGCGAGAAAAACTTTCACTTGAAAGTCTCGATGCTGAAAGTTTTATTTCCCTTTGAATGAGGCTTTACCGATATTCGGTTCGATTTATATTAATTCTAATGACCTTAAAATAGTCTAGTTTCTTATTTTATAACTTCACGTGGCGCGTGCCCACACTTTTCCCGCTCTATCTTCAATTGAAAAAGCTCTCTCTCAGAACTTGGCGAGACAACTATTAACTATCTTTAACCGATCCCTTAAACGGCATTCTAATGAAGAGCAATATTATTATAATTTACGCTGTGGTCTATAGCAACGACTTTAGCACCGGATAATTTTCGTGTCAAGGTAATACAGTATCAGTCTGATACCGCAGCAGGTACTAATTAAATGCTATCTTTGCTCCGGCATTAAACTGCATACTTAACATTGATACCTTCGTCCCTCGTTAACATGGGAATAGCGCAAGTACTTATAAACTATCCAATTATGCATAGTAAACGTATTCCAGTTCGTTTTGTGTATATATTTATTTAATTTTAACCTGCCGGCATTAATGTGTTTGAAAATTTGATCGCTTAGAAATATTTTAGACGCTTTAATTGAATATTGCCAGTAGGACGCATCAGAATAATAGAAGAGTATGTATGAGACGATGTATGAATGTGAGTGAAGCAAAGAGTGTGTGCCAGGACCGAGTTGTTTGGCGGTCCGTCCTCTCTGCCTACCCCTGCGGGGAAACGGCGTGATGGTTAGTTAGTTAGTTAGAACGCATCTTGGCCTTTGAAATAATCGACTATTTTTTTGACCAATCTTTTTATTAGCTCACAAAAAAACGAAGACTCAGGTCTATAAAACAGCTTTAATGTTCAAAATCTCCTATTTACAAACTCCTTTTGGGTTATGGTTTTATTGTTTAATGTGGAAAATTAAGTGCTTTAGAAAATGATCGTAAAACATTTAAATATTTGCGTTTGCTTCGCAAAATAAAATAAAATACGCCTTTTGGCTATGTTTTTTTCTTGTATCAATCAAAACAGGTGAGTTAAGGTGTTAATTTAAACCTTATCGCCATCTATATAAGGAGTGTTATTGTTAGCTGTCCGATTTCGACTTTTACACGACGTAGTGCGTCGCCTTAAGACAATACACATGTTATATTAATTATTGCTATTGTCATTTTTGTGTGTATAAAAAAAATTTCTCCTGCTGACTCCATCATACATTATAAAAGAGAGATAAATTTATAATTGGTAACAACAATTAAAATTGAGAAATTCACAAGTAAACACGACACTTAAATTACTTAAATAACAGTATCAATACAAATAAAAATAAAATGGATATTCCCAAAAACCCTGTCTTCCGTGTCTACATCATTTTGACAAAAAAAAATTTAATCGGATTTATGGAAACATTGGTAATTGATGTGGATGTCTCCGGGAGTAATTACTTAATCGGAATAATTTACTTGTATAGCTCAATTTAGTGATGTTTCAATCTATGTGGGTTGTTCTTAGTGGTTCAACCAACATAATACTCGTAGTATATTATGTTTACTGTACAACACATTTACTGGGATAATCTATTCAGAAATGCTTCTCCTTACTAAAACTACTTCGAGAAAACGATGTTTCACATAATATTACACAACCCTACTTATGACCATGTAATAACTGATAATATAATTTAATTAAACAATCTGATATGTTTTTAGGATAGACAGATTGTTACAGTATTTGAAAAGGTTTTACAGTATTTGAACTTGAAAATTAACTACGAAATTTGACAATTGTTTATATTCCGTGAAACAACCCGTCCTACGTGATTACATGCACAACACCTAGATCACGGTTGAATGGAGAATTCGGTGTGAATTTTTTTTTGTCACTATGAATCCGCTGTATCATTTAAATTATTCCATGTTATTAGATAAATCATTATTGTTCGCATGATTTATTTGTGTAAAATGTAAATGGGAGACTTCCTCAACATTTACCCGGCAACAGCTGTGTTGCGAGCGTTATAATCCTCCAGGTTTTTTGTTATCCGTTATATGCGAATTTTTAGTGTGTGCTCACTCGCCTTTGTCCCGCGCCAACGTGTCAGTGTGCGAAAACATTTGTTGATATTTGCACTTATTTGTTGTGCAAGAAGTGTGCGTATAATTTACGTGCACGGAGTGTGTGTATGTTTGGCGTTACGAGCGGTGCGAGTACTAGTAGGTAGGAATTTGCTTCGTGTGTTGTGGGAACCATGTGCTGTGCGTTAGTGCGTAGTCAACTTCACTTGCATTGCGCGGGTCACGGCCTGGCTGCGGAGTGCAAGGACACGAGTACTTCGCGTAATTAAGGCCACAGAATTCAAAGGGTTCCTACATTTATTTACCTTACAACTATCTCTTGTTATCAGCGCTGGGCAGTATTTGAATTATTTACGTATTTTGTATTTGTTTTTCAATTATTTTCTAAAAATGTATTTTATAATTGGTATTTCAATTACCTGATGCTGAGGTATTTTTTAATTTGTATTTCAAATACTTATGGCTTCAAAATACATTTTCAAATACATTTAGCGATCTTAATAATGATAATGAAAATTAAACTGACATAGATAATTCATAGACCATAAACGCTAGAATCCAGAGCAATATATGTTTATATTTAGAGTTGGCAACCTGTACGTCAAAGCAAGTATGTTGTCAATTGTCGTTTTCATCGTTTCGCGGTATTTATTCACGAAGACGTGAGTTAATTGGTAATTGATAATGGATGATCAATTTCCGTCACCATCATCATATACGACGCTGGACGATAAAGGCGCGGGCGGTGGATTAAGTCAAGTAAATGCTGTGATTTAGCCACTAATTCTAATTCCAGGAAAGTATTTCGCAGTGATCGATGGCGGCGTAACGACCAAGATAATGTCCAGGCCTCCATCAAAGATAGTTTAAAGGCTAAAAGCAACTCCAGATTGTCCTTTGCTATAATAGCACTGTTATTGTACATTTTCTCATATTTTTCATCATATTTGTATCATATTATATTATGTTATACTTGTCATTGCTTTGTATTGTACATTTTTGTGTCATAGTATCACTATAGAAATAATTTGACTGAATACTAGATTATTTTTAAGTTAATTAGAGTAGAGCGCACTTGGCGTGAATTAACACAAAACTGCGCTATAAAAATGTAATGTTATTTTAATAATTATTATTATTATTTAACACCTGGATCCTATACCACAAAACTTTACAAGTGGAACGGAGATGAGATGTGTCTTCTGAGTAATATGATTTGTCCATTTTTTCACGTCTCTGTTTCACTCTGCTCGGCTTTGCATCTATGGAAACGCTCCCTTAGATTAG
Organism: Glyphotaelius pellucidus; assembly: GCA_936435175.1. Classification (NCBI taxonomy): domain Eukaryota; kingdom Metazoa; phylum Arthropoda; class Insecta; order Trichoptera; family Limnephilidae; genus Glyphotaelius; species Glyphotaelius pellucidus. Next base: position 41,526,363 of record OW386543.1, read on the forward strand.
GGCACTTAAGACAATTTATTGCAACCAAAGGTTCTACTTAAACCAAATGTATTTTGTAATTTGTATTTGAAATTGAAAAAAATGGTTTAAATACTGTATTTTGTATTTCAAATACGGCTTCAAAGCATTTTGTATTTAGTATTTTAAATACATGCGAAAAAGTATTACGTAATTCGTATTTTAATTACAGCAAAGCATGTATTTTGCCTAGCCCTGCTTGTTATATTCAAATCATCCCTTTTCACAGTGTGTAATTTTCACTTTATGGGCATTATTTGAATTAATTTATGTGTTGATATTTTCGCGTGGAACAAATTAGCCATCTCGTTTAAAGCAGTATTTATTGCTGCAATATTTATTGTTTCCTGAATCGTAAACTCGATTTTAATTTACCGCCGAAGTCGTGTCTCAATGACGACCACCACATTATGTGGGCATGTTTAGCATCAAGTTTCATCGGAATTACTTACCCTACCCTAAGTAGGAATCTACAAAGTAGCTACCTGCACTTGTTATTAGATAGTGTGTGTATGTGCGTGTTATATATTTCCGCCGTTTCGGTCCCTTGCGCTCCTTTTGCCGCGTTATAATGACAGTCATAGGGTTGTCACAATTCATGCCGTACTAAACAAAGTACCTACTCACAACTTTTTGAAGTAAAAACTTCTTTAGCACCGTTGTGATTTGAAGCTCGATGAAACGAAAAATAGCGACACTAAAAAGAGACAAACACGTACATCGATGGGATTTAGCCAGCGAGAGAATGAGACAGTATAATCGGCCTCCTCTTTGTGCAGTGCTTCGTAGCCTCCCCACTCTTGTCTACTTTAGTTTTCTGAAGTTTTCGCTTCTACCGCGTGTGAATTGCATACTCTGTTTTTTTCACATTATCTCCACATAAAAGGCCCTGAGGAAAAAAATCTTTGGAGATGCTGTGTGGAGGGTATTTTTTAGAGAAAGGAAGGAGAGGGAGTTTTGGGAAGTAAAAAAGTATGAGGAGTAGGAATCTGGGGATCAATGTATTCAGGAGTGACGGACGTATGAATCCATCCCTCCCACTTTGGTGCAAGGCGATGGATCGAGAGAATCCGGCTGGTGAGTTCAAAAGGACTCCCTCAACCAGACTCTCCTGATCCAGCAACGCAGTAGGTGAGCAAACACACCCGCCGCCAAGACCTAAACAAATATCACCCCATGAACCCGGGCACTCCTGCTAAGTCACCAAACGTAGCAATCTACTTGGGATGTTGTTAATCGACGGCGATATCCGTACACTCCTCCCAAATTGATATTATTCAAATGATTGATAACACCATATCGCCTTGTTTTTTTTATGCTGGGGAATTAATTATATTAACCTAATCAATCGATTTCCTTTTCAATTATTTTTTAACGGTCCTAGTAATTTTTTTGCTTGTTCTGATGTTCGTCGGCTGTCCATTCTTCCAACAGTCTGATCAAAAAAATAAATTAACAAAATCTTTGTTTTTTGGTGTCGTTTTCTTGTGCGAGTTAATTAAATTAATTAAATAACACCTAATGTTGTAGTAAGCACAATGTCAAGTTCTAGATGAGATTTGGTTACAGTGGTAGGGTAGGTTCGCATCCTGTCGGTATAGTATTACCAGATGTGACAGTGTAAAAGGAGGATAATCTTATATAAAATCAGTTTTATTAGAGGACATTATGATAATTAAACAAAATGACTTTTAACATAGTGCTAATAATTTCTAATTAACAGTGCCCTGCTGTGATCTTTTTCTCGATTGTAATTTCCCTTGGTGAATTAAGTCAGGCAGATAATTAATCGGATATTTGTTTCCATTATTAAATTTCTTTGTTAATTAAGCATGTATTATTACTTCGTCCAGTAGAGCGTCGTGTATCTGGTTAAATGACCAGCTAACGAAAAATCATTATGAGAGTATTGATGCTCAAATCAATACATATTGCTAGGACGAACCTGACTCACTTTTCTGACATTATTTGGAGTAAAAAATGTAATCTAAGACATTTAAAAATCACAAGGTATTGGACAGATGTGGTGTCGGGTTGGGCGGTTCCTTGGCTGAATGATCAGTGATTACGAGTGGAAGATTTTTGTTGTTTGATTTTGAAAAAAAAATTGCATTCAGAAAACATCAAAAAAGTCACCGGAGACCAATTTTTTTAAACAAATACGAGATATGTTCATTGATTAGTGTTACTTTAGTCTTAAACTCAAAATATGTAAGAAATTTTTATCATACCTAATTAATTTTTTTATATTTTTGTGTTCCCTCTAGGGCGCTTTACAAAGCTGTAAAATAACTTATACCAGCTTTCGATCTTTTAAAATATTTTCAAATGCCTAGGTTGAGAGGATCCCCTAGTACTGGACCCATTCGAAATTGGGCGGAGCAAGCGACTTTAGCGTTGACCAAACAATAGCCAACAACGGTGTTTTGTTATTTCGCTTGTACATTTTTTTAGAACAAAGCGACGCGGGAGCAAGGCACGTCCGTACGGCCCAAATTTCGGGCGGCTACTGACTGGGAAAACACAACGCGCTTTCGTTCCTTCTGTGGATCGCAGAAGGGTGAAATTTGCAGTTGAGTAACGCCTCTTTTAATTTCCTGTAAAAGAACATCGCCAAAGTTCATGTTTTATTTTTTTTGTGAAGTTCATACATAAATATCATTTTTTTTGCGATTATCATAAAAGAAACTGAATTTGCCACATTATACAATAAAATTACATCCGAAAAAGGGTTTAAAAGTAGAAGAGTTTGCACTTGAAAGTGTTTTTTTATAGATCTAATACTTTATTTTTTTCTAGGCGTATTAAAAGACTTACAAAAAAATGACCGATGGTTTTAAGGACCAAGATACGTTCTACACGCAGTATTTAATTGAAGGATCTATAATACTTCTAAGCCATTAAATTTTCAAAACAAAAATACATGGTTTCATAAATGTCGTGTTACCAAACGAATACTGTATTTACGTATTTCAGCTGTGAAAAGGTTAAGATTTGTGGGATGCTCCCAGCGAGAGTTCGTACTTTCTTCAGTTCATTCTGGTATCTGCTGTCCTTTTCGTTTTCCTACAAGAAATGAAAAGTAAGATTACGATCATCAATGACGTATGTTCAAGCTCTGGGACTGGTATACCACCACTTTCAAATGTTCTAGAGATGTTCTAAATGTTCTAAACATAAAGGGCATACATACTTTCACTGATTTGTACGGTTGAGTAAAAGATCGGGAAGCTATTTTGAGCTAATAAATCCTAATTTGTTTTCAATTAGCAGGTCGCTCCCTGTGTTCGGCGTTGTAAGAGAGACGCACTGAATAATATATCGTAAATAAACCCGTAAAAGTAATATCAAATTGTTAATCTCGGGAGAGCTAAAACTCCACATTATTTTATGCTCGAATCTACGGTTTTGTAAAGATAATTTTTAGTCGTAAATTTAGTAATAAAGCCATAGATAACACGGTGACGGAGACAAGCCGTAAAATGATATGTGTGTGGAACACTCATTAATTCACTTCGGCTTTATATTTTACTTCTTTATTACCACGCTGCCTGCGAGATAATGGTTCTTCTATCCTCGCCGCATCTCCTGGTGGCCATTATCTGTTAAATAACTCCGGGATAGAAGAGTTAGTAGTTAGTTGCAGGGTGACATTAAACCGAGATGCATCACGTCTACAGTCTACACGGGGGGACTTGAACAACTAGGTGCTATGCGTCGGAACAGACATCCCTTCACACGACCCGGGGATCATAAAGTAGTGCGGGATGAAAAAACACACATATGGCCTGCATACAACAGGCTGCCTATTCCACTACCTACTGCCCCATTGCCAGATCTCTCATTTGTAAATGTAACGCAAAACAAAAACCACAAAATTGACTATTATTATTATTATTGTAAAACAATGATTATGATAATATCAATGTGAATTATTTTTAACTAACTAGTCCGCTGAAAATTCCTCTTCTCTTTGACGATATTCTGACCTTGCCAATAACGACCGGCCGCAGCTATCAAAACTGGTTTCGAGATGCAGGTTCACTTATTTATAGAATAATAACTCTCCTCAGTAGCTTTTGATGATGACTCGGAGCTATCTGCAATAAATTAATAATGTTACAGAATCTTACCATTTTTCGCTTCCCTCGTTAGTTAGTTAATAATATTTCGTGCTTTTTTTCTTGGACCACGTAATTATAGCCAAAATGTATCAGGCCAGCATACCGCCATATTATGTTGTTCACCTTTAGAGTTTGCTCAAGATGTTTGCGGTTCTCGGTTGAAACATCCGCTGCCAGTGTTTTGTTGTGTTGTAAGTCAAGGCCAAGCGCATTATTTCCCTGTGGGAACCATAACTGGGAACTTGGCTCCTTACGATCCGCCAGACTTCGTTACGAATCGCGCCGCACTAAATATTATTTTATTTTAGCCAGTTTTTGCCGGTGACATGTGGCCGACCTTTGGAGGACATTCGCGTTTTTTCATTGTTTTATTTCGCACATGTGCCGTTTGGCGTAAACCGGCAATAACATTATTTATCGTTGATGTTTTTCTGTTTGTTTCAGTATTGCGTTGCTTTCATTATTCATTCGAGTTATTTTGAGTAGATATTTAAGTGTCTGGGATATCTATTAAATTATGCAAGTTTTACGTTATGATGTTATGATGCTACTGTTAGATGTTAATGGATTTAAGATAGAAATCCCAATTTATTATAAATATTGTAGGTAATTAATGTATAGTATTAGGTCGATCATGTTAACTGTCCCTGTTTTCAGGAAATCATTAGTTTCACTGTTCGTTTAGTTTGTGTGTTTGTGTGACAGAGCTATCACGATTATACGGATTATATCAAAATATTAAAGACACACACACACACACACACACATTAATCACACCAGTGTTGCCAACTCAGCTCCTTTAGCTAGATTTAGCTCCAAAATGAGGCCGTCAACTCCAAAATACGTGGTTTAGCTTCTTAGCTCGTTTTTCAGATAATCTAGCTCCTTTTTTAAATAAAAAAAACTCATAAATGAAAAATGACAAATTAAGAGTTATTTCTTTAGGAACCGATTATTCTTATATTGAAAACTTGGTTTTTACCTCAGAATTTCTCTGTCTCCCCCCCTCCCTCTGTGGTGGTGTGCGGTGTTATGCCGCTACCTCTTTCTTTAGCCAACGTTACGACGGACACCGTTACAGTGTCCGTCGTCAGGGCAGATGTAGCTAAATAAATAACGAAAATACTTTTGACCGTGAAAATCTAAAAGCACGACTTCTCTCATACTTAATCTTATGTTCTTATAAGTGTAGGTAATGCGGCGAGAGTTGGCTGTAATAAAAAAGCTTAGCATTGAATGTATTTATGCTTCGTGTACACTTCTTCCGGCGAGCAACATCCCTTTGTCTTGTTTATGCCTACTTATTGTCACCAGCGAAAGAATGACAGCAAGTATAATATATTATGGTTGTTTAGATTACAATTGTTATATTTAATTTATATGAAAATTGTTGGAAGGTTTGTTTATACATGTTTTTTATTCACGTCGGTTCTAGTAAAATAATCTCACATTAAATGAAAAACACACTTTGTAAATACACCACTTTTTATTTGAATTAATAATTAGCAGCCAATCAGGTTTCGATTAGCTCAATATTCGTCGGGGCTTTAAGTATTAACCAAATATAGTCACATACAGACACATAAATATATAATAAAATATGTAATCATTTTTAGTTAATATAATAAACAGCGCCTTGAGGTGATTTTTCACAAAAACGGCGCTTTACAAATTATCCAATTTTGAAGCTCGAGCTAAGCGAGACCTGGTTGGCTGTTAATTATTAATTCAATTAATTAAGTATTATTAATTCAATTAAAAAAGTGATGTATTGGAAAGTGTGATTTTTCGTTTAATGTATAAATAATGTGACACCCCAAAGTATTTTCTTCCTTCTAAAACAAACAAAAAAGAATAATCTCAGTTTTCTTTATTTTAATTTTTAATTTCATTGCGTCTGAGTTCCATCGTGCGTGAACTACCTTTGTAAAATCGAATGTTTGACAGTGTAAATGTTCAATGTAGCATTTTAGTTTACCCTTAGCATTTGAACTCGGACATTATGTCACAAAAGGGGACGCTTTTTTATCTCAGTTGAACCCCGAAGATAAAGCTTTAAACACGTTTAAAAAGACGTTCTGCATTTTTTACGGTCTGCAACGTAAATAGAACACTTGAGAGGGAATAAATCTGGTATACAGATAGCATCCCCCCATAAGATGATGGGTTATGGATGCACAGTGCACAGGGCAGGATGTTTTACTTGATTTGTCCATAAAATATCTCACAAGTCTCTGCAAACCGTGAGAAATGTTGCCATTATTGCTGCTTACGATAAATAATTTTGCTTGATGCATTCGTTGCTGTTTTAAGCTCACTTTATGTGTATTTTAATCATCTTGCTATTGATTTGATTTAAGATTCTCACGGTCATTCAGGAGATAAACTACCGATAGAGGTGTTTTGCGGGCGTATCCATGCATCTGAAGCAATCTTAATTTTTCCTCTCCTCGTGTGAAATTGATCAGACGTTTTAACTCGAGATTCTTTCGAGAACAGATAATCAATTCACTGGCCTTTCAGAGGCCTAGGAATTCTTATATAAATTGCTAACAGTTTTCTTTCAAATGAGTTGGTAGATATAGTTGATTCTCCTATTTTTTTATTAGTAACTATAAAGTTTTGCGCATTCGCGACCTCTAGATACTTACCGCCGACAAATTTTTTGAACACATCTGCAATGATGACGAACACAGCAAGGCTGCCCGAAATGTTTGTTCAAAAAGGAGCATCAAACTAAAACCTTATTCTTGTATCAATTAGTACGATACCTATAATTCACCGGATATCAATTATAATTTAGCGTTTTTAACAACGAAAACACAATAAAACAACCTAACCAGGCACCCTCTGTCACTTTTTAAGACAGTTAATCAAAAAGTAGTCAATACCATAAATAATTGCAATATTATGCTTTGACTGATTATTTATGTATTCCTGATAACAAAACTACCAAAATAAATTGAATCAATTTAAGACAAGGCCAGACTGTTTTCGGTAATAATACAGCAGTCTGTAATGTTCTAGTGTAGAATAAATAAACGTCAAATTAATATTTATAAATTCTTTATTTATGACTCTGGGCCATTGTCATTTTTCTGCCGGTCCGGTTTTGTTGGTTTGAAATAATTGGACATTGGTAGGTAGGTAACTACTCGGCTTTGCCCGATTTCCAAAACTGTTCAATATCTTTTTTCGCTCTTCATGGAATGTGTGGGATTGCACTAACCTACCCACATTCCGAAGTGAGGAAATTATTATTATTATATGTAGACACTTAATTGTTAAATGTAGAACAAAATTTGTGTTTTCTTTTTTCAATTAGGTAGTCATCGAAGTAATTTTTTTCAATATTCCTTAAAGTATAATAAATGACATCGAGAGCTAAAAACAATAAATCTGAAACAGAAATAGCTGCACAACATTCATGACGCCAGAGCTCTCAGAGGATACGATCAGATTCTTTGCTTTATGGTTAAAAAATATCTCTTAGCAAAAATTAATTTTTATTATTTAGTTTATTTTTATTAATGCGTTTTTATATTTTTAATTATTTTATGAAGCCAGTGAGCACTTTGAAGAGTATTTAATCGGACAAACAAATAGTATTAAGCATATATAAATATATTTTCGCGTTAATTATGACATTCGTCAATTACACGTTAATATTAATTAATTTATTGATAAATAATTTTCCGTATAAAATGTATTTGTCCGCAGCATGTTATGTGCACAGAGGCGTGCCTTACTCTCTTAAAAATATAAATAAGAATAAAAAAAATTAAAATCAATCAAAAATTACGATTCACAGCGCCCCGCGCATATCACCGCCCGCCCCGCTGTAAGGTGTCAAAAGCAGGAACTAAGTATGCAAAATGTTTCACAATGTGTCATATTCAAATATGGACTGTATTCTGCACAAAAATGTACATGTAAATGTGTGCGGATTGCGCATTCAAGAGAAGACCCGTTTGTTTTACGTCTCGAAAAAGGTCGTGCCTTTCTGTAATCACAAATCTGTATACGTGAAGCAAAAACTTTGTACCCTTTTTTACGAAAATTGCGCCGACGGAGGAGTATGAAATTTCGCACCCTTATAGTTTATATAGAGAAGAAGTGCAGAATGCTAATATTTTTTAATTATGCATAAAAAAATACATTAAATCAATAAATAAAAAATTGGTTGTCTGTAAAGTCGGTTTACGGACGATAATTTTACGCGATGACGTCACGAGCCAAACGCTTAGGCCGATCGTGCCTCTCTATCGCTTGTTCCGTGCTCTCGCTGAACGCTTAAGCCGAACGCTTGTTCCGCGCCCTCGCTTGTACGCCTGGTTCGGGCGGAATGTGACATCGTCATGCTTTTTCGTGAATGCGGTCGGCGTTTAAAAGACGTTATCACCTCAAAAACATTACAATTATGGTCGAATTTCGATCATTGGGCGACCACTAGTATTTTGTAATTACTCAAGCTAGCTCTCCGTCTGTTGGTACTTCATTATCATAATTTCCATAATTATTATGTTGGCTTTCATTGTTTTCAGCTTAGCCGTATTTAGCGAAAATTTACCAAGTCAATTATTTCGCTGTTATTCCGACCTACCTTGATTAAAAACTCTGTTCACCCCACTGTGTATGGCGAATACCTACTATAATATACCTATTGGCTGTTATGTTGTGATCCACCTGTTGTATGCTTTTTGGGTCTTTTGTGTGACAGCCACAGCTGTCCGGGTCCCGAATCCCAGTTGGGTCCCAGTAGGGTCCTAATCCCTTACCCGGGAATCTCCTACAGTCCTACCACTGAGTGCACCGTTACAACCCCTCTTTCTATCATATGTGTAGCTTACGAGATAGAGGGAGACGCTATAGCAGAGCTATCAGCACCGTTATAACCTCCCTTTCTGTTACATGTGATGTTGATGGGACAGAGGGAGAGGTTACGAAGGAGCTGTCAGCGATATCTCTACGCAAGCGGCAGACCCTTCCCTTCCTAGAACTCGTAGCAGAACATATCATTAGGTTGCCAATTGATCGATGGGTTCCGTTCCCCGCCAGCAAGATGCATCTGTCGGTAGACCAGCAGTTTGGCTGCAGCCGATGTTATTATACCTACCCTTAAATGTTGTTCCGCACTAAGCCAAGTAAATGTGCATTGAAAACCAATTTACAGTTGAATTTTTATTCAATAGGGTTTTATCAACGTTTCCTATATTTTCAACACATTTTTTGTTATCGAAAAATAACTGTAAAATATTGCGTCTATACTATTTTTACGACAGTTATTTCGGAATTTCAAAGCTTCTAGCTCATGATGGAAATGAATTTTAAAATGAAAATGCTTTGTAAATTTTAAGACGTTAGAACTCACACCTCGCGAATTTTTTCTGCTTGTACAGTTTTCCTATTTCATCGGGATGTCACTGTGTTAATCGGTCGGGTTTAAATACCTATTGCATAGTTACAATTTGATTCTAGGAAAAGTAAATTATAATATCGGTTTTCCTTAAATGCGTAATGGTTTACTAAGTGCTTATTAATCTATTTATGGAGATTCCTGACTTACTCTGTAATTATTATGAGAACATGGTTTGTGTGGGTAAGAGAGTTTTTGAACAACAGAAATCTTGAAATTCGCGTCTCTGTTTATAAATGAGCAGCTTGTTCGTAAATTATTTTTAGATCACAACATAATTGTTATTGGTGGAAATCGTCCATTTATGCTGCAGTTGTTCGTTGTTTATTAAACAGGCGTGCATTTCGCTTTCTCATGTCCCTCGCCAAACTGTTTACATCCCGAGCTTTCAACTGTGCTTTTGGCTCCGTCTATGTTTTTTTCTTCTAAACAATAAACGCAACCCGATAACGAATCGATGCCTCACAGCTGCTCGTTTTTGTCTGGGGTGTCTACGCACCCCTGAGATAAAAAAAACATTTATTTAGGATTCCAGGTACCCCCGCTGCCGTCCTTTGGTCCACAAAAGAATGCTTTTGAAACGTATTCCGAACTATTCCGATTATACAACGGTCGAGACAACGGTATGCGAAACTCTACGGATCCTTTATCGTGCCAGGGTTGCTTGAACCCGTTTTTTGCCCGACTTTCGCACTTGTCCTCCATTAGGGGTTGTTGAACGTGTCCCTTTCGAGCCGAAGAAACTGAAAACTGCTAGCGAAAAAAATGTTTGTAAACACTTCTCTGTGTTGGCGTGGGCTTATGGGTCATTGTGCTACAAGGTTATTGTGCCCTGGGATGGCGAACTGGCGAGCTGGCCCCGTCGAGAGCTATTGCGCAGTTCGTTCAACTGTCGAACTTGTGAATAACGTCTGTAAACAGTACCGATCTGTTGCACTCATGACCGGTTTTTCGGGAAGAGTTCTGTCACCATTTGACCTTGCTTGGTGTTTATGAAATTGAGCGTACCGGCACATTCGGCTATGAAGTTTTGATATTAATAGATGGCTCATACTTTTCATTTCACTGGCATGATGATGTGTTGTTGATTCATTTGCTCTAGAATCATTGATGCTTGCGTTGGATCTTGAAATAAATCTCTTAATAATGCATTTGAACATTCTTCACTCTTTGGACAACAATTGCATTTGATTCTATTTGAGTTTTAAAGACTTTCTAGCATACTTTTGACAGTCTGCCAAACACGATCTAAACAGAGAGAACTTGGATCGAAATTCCTATCGCTTCCTATTCACTTTCCGTCTGGTATAACTCGCGCGAGAAGTGTTACGCCAAGTCAAGCGGGCAGTGGGTATATAATTCGTGTCCTGGTTGATTTGTGGACAAGGTAAGAAGTACCGCACAGCGCGATAACTCCCACGGCCTTCCGGCTTACTGTTGACTCTTCAGGCGTATTATACCTCCTTTCGCATCCTGTTCTCCTGTTGACTCATCTGATACTCTGGAATTAATGAAACTACTCCTCGAAGTCTCCCCCTCGACCAATTTAAAAAATCTTTATGAAAAAACTTTTCTTCTCAGAGAAGTGGATTTAGGATGATAGTAAACATTCCTGTTCTAACCTCTAACGCTGAGAGACAGGGCCAGGTATATATTTTTTATACTTCCTGTTACCGTTAGTTCATAGGTTCCTTATTTTCCCATCAAGTATAAGGAAAACATGAATCAAATTTACGTAATATGGGTCAATTTTTTTAAGTTTGCGTGACCGGTAAAATCCATCAGATCAAACGATTATGCGATTCTTAGAAGCCGATCAAAATATCTTTATTTAGTATCAAATTAGATTAATTTGTTGTTGTGGACGCATTCATGTAACCTTTTTTGGACTGGTATTGGTCTTACGGTTTCTGTGAATTGCCAGCCAGTATATCCGTAATATAATTAGGTATTCTCAATATGTTTCTGGAATGTAGTAAATGATATAATTCTGCGGCCTTGTCGGCTATCCAACCCGGCGTCGTCTCAGACCTTGGCGTGTCCGTCCCGCGAGCTGTGATCCCGTGTTCCATCGTCTCGCGGTGGTAACCGCTGTCATTACGCAGAGCTTGTTCGTGCGGAAAATGAGAATTCCACTACACATTATTTTACATTAAAGTTACGATGCTGATCACTCCTTTTACATACTATCGACGCAAATCGCTGAATTTTGCGCGTATTTCTCACATTTCTCTTGTCCAAACCTTTTTTTTATTTTCAACATCTTCTATAAATTCTAAATAGTATTTAAGTAATTCTGTACTCGTGACTTTTGCGTATTCTTTAATCTGTGTTTAATATGTTCTGTTTGTTTTCTGTTAATTGACTATTATTTGATTATTTTTTAGTACGAAATCTATATTGCGCTGCGACCCCCGAAGGCTGAGATTAGTTTAAATAAATTTGAGGCGTTTCAATAGAACGAGCTTTGCTATTAAGGTGAAGCACCACGTCAATGTATAATTCGAAATCGGGCAGCTAAAAACAACACTCCTTATGTAGATGGCGATAAGGTTTAAATTCCCATTTAACGCCAGCCGCCTGTTTTGATTTGTTCACGAAAAAACATCGCCCAAAAGCGTGTTTTATTTTATTTTGTGAGACTCAGGCACAAAATGTTTTACAATTACTTTCTAAAAAAATCAATTTTCACGTTATACAATAAAACCATAACCGATAAAGGGTTCGTAGGTAGGAGATTTTGAACTTTAAAGCAGTTTTTGTAGGTCTGATATTTTATGTTTTTCTGGACTTATAAAAAGACCATTAAAAAATGCTCGAATACTTCAAAGGCAAACATGCATTATATTCAGAATATTTCATTAAAGCATCTAAAATATTTCTTAGCTATCTAATTTTCAAAACCAAAATCTCTTGATTTTGAACACCTTAAATAAATTTCTAAAATATTAAATATTAATTCAATTTCGTCGTTGTGTACTAACCAAAGGCATTTTTTATAAAGTTTTAATAAAAATAGATTATGTTTTAATCATTATGTGTCAACTTTTAATATATACACTCAGGCTGACTTTATATTTGTGATTGTTATTTTCTGGCTATCAATTTTGTGAAATTAGTGAAATCATTATCAAATAGATTGGGAGCCGCATAACGAAATCTCTAACATGCAATATTACCCTTTACACACAGAGTTCGGAGCGGGACGTGCCCCGCGCCACTTCAGGCCGCCGCGCAGAAAAGTAAAGACCGAAAGTAAGATAACGGTTTACAGCGCAGTTCACTGTGAGACTTTTCTGCGCGGCGGCCTGAAGTGGCGCGGGGCACGTCCCGCTCCGAACTCTGTGTGTAAAGGGTACTATTGTCTGCGATATAGAAAGGTGGTAGAGGTACGTTTTCTTTTTATTCAGTTAGTTACAACCGTTATTCGTTCATCTCATTAATTTCCAGCTCCCGCCGGTTTTTAATAAAAACCAACCTTTCTTTTTTATTAATCTACCCCAAAGCTATTTAAAATTCCACCTAGTCATTATGCGCGTCCGTTACATGGTTAATTTTTAAGGAAAAGTTCAAGGAAACGTAGAAGTAATTACCATTTATATTTACCTAATTAGGTACTGTGGAAGTTTTCTTCGTGTAATATATTTAGGTATGCTAATTTTAATTAATGCACCTCTCGTCTATTTAATTCCCCGACCTTTTAAAGTTTCTTGAGTAACTCCTATTAATAAATGATTAGTACGAAAGGTGTTATTTTTTGTTTCCTGCTGTTATAGATCAGTTGCCTCATAATAAGGTACATTTTTTTCAGTCTCGTTATGTCACCACGGGCCATAGTTTTAATAAATAAATTATTATCTTATTAAATAATAATATACCCCACGTTTTGAAGGACTTATATTATTATATAAGTAGGAGCAAATTCAACGTATTTCCATCTTCTAGGCGATATTTTTGTTAAAAAGTACCTTCTTTATCTATTGACCATAATAATTATTAGATATTGTTATTATAAACCGTCTTCTTTTTAAAAAATTTTCGGTCAAAGAAGAATGATTTCTTTCAAAGCTTTTGTAAAATGTATTGTCGTAAAGTAGGTACCTAATAATATTGTTTCGAATTTTTGTCTCTCAGGTTTAAACCATTGAATTATTTTGCTACTTTTATAGTACAATTAAAAAAAAAGTTCATATTGTTTAAAGTTTACAAAAGCCATCTTAAATCTTAAATCGTTACTAGACATATATTATTCGACGTTTAATTTTAAATATTGAAAACAAAGTTCTTATATGTATTTTTTACTGATGCGCATGCGTGGGATGGTTTCTAGATACAAAATGCAATGTTGCCGGATTTAACAAATACAGTTTTTTTTTAATTAGTACCAAATCGAATCTAAAATTGTAGACTTCATCTACTTGTATAAATGTTCAATTAAAAAAATGTTCGTATTATTTAAAGTTTACGGACGCTATCTTAAATCGTCATATATTATTTGAAATGGTTATTTTAAGGACATTGAAAATACGTCTAAGAGCTTTCTTAGATGTATTTTTCACTAATGCGCATGCGTGGGATAGTTGCTAGATGCAAAATGCAATGTTTCCGGATTTAAAAAAAAATACTATTAGAGTTTTTTTAGTAGTATCGAATCAAATTTAAAATTGTACAGTCTATATTCAATGTGTTGTTACTAAAACACCGTATAACGGTTATTTATTAGTAAGGGACTTTAGGGTACAGTTCACTTTACCTACCTAATTGCGCTATGTAAAAGTATAAGTAGAGAACGTTTTCATTATTGTTTTGAATAAATATGGATAAACATTACACATTCATTAAATATTCTAAGTACTGAGAAGATGAACATTGCTCCTTAAAATTTGCCACCATCAATTTATGTCATACCAAATGGCATGATAAAAATAATATAAAGTGTTGTATGTTGCTTCCTCGCTAACATTTGCCTTAGCGTGAACACATTTTTTCACCCCGGATGTGTCGTGTGTCGTGTCCCGGAGAGATTCTCGGTTGACTGACATCGTCTAATTTGGGTGACCATTGGACCAGTGACCATCCTCTGCGTTCGTCCGCCGCTCCAGGGTCAGACTGCGGTACACTAAAATACCCCGAGTTAGTTTGCATAACGCCGATTAAGATGGCGCAATTCCCCAGTTGTATTCTGGTTCAGTCACAACATTGCATGATGTCTCACGTCGGCTCGTCTCGGCTCGTCTCGGCTCGGCTCTGGGCGACGGGCCCTACGCACCGTAAAACTAATTGTGTTGTTTTGACTGTCACAATGGCCCGTGGCATTGGACGCATTCCTCTGGAAGAAAACCCTCATACATTATCATATTATATAACATTATTCGGCAATCTAATGTTATTGTTCTGGAAGACTCGATCGGATGTTTACGATTAAGGGTCTTTTGTTTTATATTTTGAAATTAATTTCACATGTATATTTATATTGAACATCCTTGCCGTGTTGTGATCTAATAGGATATTTGCAACTTGCAAGTCTAACTAATGTTTTAACTCGACCGTCTGGCGTTTCTTTATCTGTATTTTTTTTGTACCTTCCTTTTCCCGTTTCGTAAATCTGCTCTATGCATTTTATCATTCAAGCAAACCTTACTTAAACTAGATGGTTAACTTTGACTGAGCTTTATAATTAAGTAGGTAAGTATTTAAAAACCTACTTACAAATCGTGTCGAAGAATAATGTCGGATGTTCTAAAAATTGAAAATCGTTTGGTTGGCCTATTTATTGGCTTATTTTGTTGATTTAAAAGTCTACGTGTTCCGAATTTTTAATGAAATGCAAAATATCAAAACAACACTATATTTTTTATGTATATAATATGATGGCAGCATTCCACTTCTGGCAGGGTACCATCTACAAGCGATGGAGCCACTTCCTGAGGACATAAAATAAACCATTTTTTTTTTCTTTTTTATTATAATTATTATTTTCTTTTAATTTCTTTTACTGCACTACCCTCCCCGAGATCTGGAATAAATGATTAAAAAAAAAATCTTGATATCAAGAACAGTAAAAAAATGTATATACGAAACTTTAAATAGCTCTACTGCAAAACTACAAAATTGCACATCCAACATTGTTCTTCGGGACCGTGTATCGGTATGATTTCAGAGGAAATTTTGGTTTTGATTTATTAGGGAAGAGAAAATTAGAAACATACTTTTTTGAATGCGAATTCACTGCTATTCACAGAACTACTAGTTTGTTCTCTCTGCGTTGTGATAAGTACGCAAAATGATACCATATTGCTCTTTTTTCATAAAACATTAATTATTTTAAATCGTTGTGAGTATCGAACTGGAAGCGCCCGACTGTTAGCCAAGCTTCATACCCACCGGGCCATCGACCAAATCCTCATAGAAAACTCGATAAGATGCTTACGACTTTGGCTGTTTTCCCAAATTGCACATCCCGTAGAAAAGTGTCGTAAGTCTAATTTTTATATTTTAATTTTTATCTCTGAAAACCGCGTTTAAGTTAGATCTCCACTAGTGTCTCTTTTCGACTTCGCTTGTTTATCATTCATACATTTGTTTTCGCTCTTCTGTAAAATTAATGTTTTTGACTTACGACACTTTTCTACGAGATGTGCGATACGTATTCTTCAATATTGGAGGTAGAGTCGTGAGAAACATTATGTGGAAAAATAGTATTAACTTCCACACTCAGCGTTGCAATTAGAAAAAAAACAATGACACAAAGAGCAAAGCAGATATTATTATGATGTATATAACTCGAACTGACCTGTAATTAGCAGGTAGCGCTTGGCTTTGAACTCTATCGCTGAGATCACGATATGATTAAAACATTTTTCAATTTGCTACTGGACTCATCCTTGCAACGTGTTGATTAGTCATCAATTCATCACTCTTAGCACTTATTTCAATCAAGTCCCAGTGTCTTCTGTGACGTATATACACACAATGTACTCGTACTATATCTTACCTATATCTTACCTATCAACTGCATATCTATTTTACGTGAGACTATTTCCAAAGTAATTAATTAGTACGTGATCCTATATTTTGAGGCGATTATTTTAGCAAGTAATGAATAGGTATAACAAACCCATTGTGTGAAGCACATTATACTTACTGTAAAGGTACGTTACAAAGTTTTTTTGGTTGGTTTATCCGACACAAACGCAGTCGAATATTTTGTATTCAAATACATCTTATTTTGACTGCAGTAGGTCTTTGTATGCATTGTAGTGACTGTTAATATTCTTGGCTTATCTTTCTTATGGAAATATATCCCCTGAAAATGACTTCTTTGGTCTTCCTTAAAAAGCTTGAAAGTTTATTTCATTTCAACTTCTGTTTAGTCTCTTCCCTTAATACCTGTATAAAATCTTTGGTTCTCTTTAATCACTTCTTTTAATACCTTTATAAAATCCTTACAAAATATAACAATAATACTTGATTCAAAAGGCGTTTGGGTCAATATTATTTGCGTATTTTAACCATCTAAGTATTCTCCTTTAACCCGTTTAATCACAGGATACCAGTTGTCCCAGCTCACATAAATAAGTCTCATGGAAATCGTTGTGTCTCCCTTACTATCGTAGTGAGAAGTGTGATCTAAACGGTATTAGAAAGTGAAACCAACACGCTTTATATTAAAATCTATAATTTTATCACAAAATGTAATTTAAAATGTACACCTTTATTAAACCAAATTTTCCGGAAGCAATTTGAAAAAAAAATGAAACTTTGTAAATTTTATAAGATTTTTTTTTAAATGAAATGACGAAAAAGTGAGGTGACAATAACATTTATGATACATTTGCCTAATAAAATATGTGTGTTTTTATTTTTTTTTGTTATCAGTAATTTTAGTTAAAAAAACCTAAGGTGAGCCATTTTAAAATTATGGTATGTTTTCATTCAAAATTTTTATATTTCAAAAATTACATATTTATTTCGAATTATAAAATTTGAAAGCGTATTTCATCACTTTTCAAAAACAGTTTTAATTTTCGGAAGCGTATGGATATTCCATTTATTTTGGATTTTATTGCAAAGCGGAAATATTTTTACCTACTGACAAAATACGCCCGATTTTTGAAGGGTTAAATGTTTTTATTTTTTATTTGTCGTCTTCGAAATGGAAGCTTTTGAAAAAGAGTCGAATCACAATCCGAATCTTTTTATCGTTTTTAGAATCTTAATTCTATTTGTAATATCCATATTCAACAAACCTTTCACGTATGTACCAAAATAGTATCTCCATAATATTAATAATACCTGTGTTATTTCGTCACAATTCCTTTTAAGGTCGATAACTATAAGATATTCTTTATAAAACTGCAACGTCTTTTTTTTTACTGCACAAAAGTTTGTTTTGTTAAAACTACCTTCATAAAGCCACATTTGCATATATTTTAGGATACCTTCTATGGGAAGTTTCGCTTTTTCATCGAAGAGTGCAATCGTTTTACCTTATTTTTGCAATCTGCAAATTGCCTCCTTGGGCGAACCAAAAAAGAACCATCACCCGAGAACTTTACCTTTTTAGTCAACCGCAAACTTTTTCCATGCATCATGTTCCTATTCAAAGTTCATATTTTATTATGCCCCCCGATATTTTGAAAGAGTTATGCGTCTGTGTTTAGGTTTTATGTTCGAAATTTTTAGTTCGGTATTTTATGCAGCAAAATTTTTCACTCTGATTTTAAGTAATTTTTTTTTGTTTTGTGTTACACTAGTTATAGTACCCGGCTTCGCTCGAAACTCGAATGTTCTTTTTTCTTACTGATATTTTGAAAAATATTATTAATATTATATTGAAAAATTGAATCTTGTCTCATATCTTGAGAGTGAAATAGATATTACACAATCCTCCATAAATCATGAGCTGAATGACGCTGAGAGCTGAAAATAGTTATGTTGGCATCAACATTCTCAACAGAAGAGGCTCTATTAATTTTATGACGCCAGATCTCACTATTCCAGTGTTTTTTTGCTGATTTATCCTCTCACGTCTCGGCCATATTCTGTCAGAAGGTCAAAATATTTCCGCTTTGCAATGAAATCCAAATAAATGGATTATTTCTGAACGTATCCGAAAATTAAAAACTGTTTTTGAAAGGCCATGAAATACGCTTTCATATTGTATTATTAGAAATAAACATGTAATTTTTTTTTGTATAATTTTTTTTAATGCAAACATTAAAACGTTTTAAAAATTGGCTCACCTTATGATTTTTCGAACTAAATAGTAAAAAATACTGATAACTAAAAAATAAAAAAAGTCGTACATGTATATATTATAAGACAAATTTTTCATGTAAAAATAATTAATAAAAAATTCACAAAGTTTCATTTTTTTTTCGATTTGCGGTCGGAAACTTTGGTTTCATGAAGGTTTACCTTTTATTATTCTTTTGTGGTAAATTTTTGATTTGAATATAAAGCACGCTATTTTCTCTTTCTAACACCGTTTAGATCACATTTTTCACTATGATAGTAAAAGCGATACATCAATATCTATGAGACCTATATGATTTGTTCCCAAAGCGAACAAATTAGCCTGAGGGGTTAAAGTATCTAAAGATTTTCCCTCAATTTTAAACGCTTGCCTGTATAATTCGCTGCAATTATTCTACTATCATGCTAAATAATAGTTACCAAGCAATAGTGATCTACAGATAAAAATAATTACCCATCTACCTACCGATGTGTTGATATCGGATGCTTAAGTTATGCCTAATTTAAACAGCTTATTGCGTAACAAACCAACTTCTCGTGGGATCATTCCATCCGACGAAGCAAAGGAATTTTTAATCTTTGCGTGAATTTTGACAGCCATCATTCACTCGGGGTATTAGGAGCTCAGAACATGTGGAGAGATGGAAACGCGTCTGCTGGAGTTCTGTTCTGGTTGGGTAACCCCAGGTGTTAGTGTACCCACAATGAAGGATACGTCTAGAGTCTAGATACTCACTCTGAGACCTCTGTATGAGACGTGCTTTGCATGAGACATATTACCAATCTTGCGTCGTTGTATTAATCCTTGTTTTATTATTAATTATGTTATCTCCCGAAAATTATTTGCATAAATGAATAATTATGTTTATACCCCATATTATACCCTTATTTAAGAGTAAGACCGTACCTAAAGCTGTAATTTTTTCCGGTTACACTATTACCAACGCAAAATTGGATCTTCTGTCTTTTTGTGCATACCTGGTAGTTTATCCCATCGATCGCGACTTTTGTTAACACGTAGATGTACCAGTTTGAATGTTTGTCAAGACTTGTTTGGTGGTTCGTCCTCTCTGCCTTTCCCTGCAGCGAAACGGCGTTATACAGGGTGCGGCAGCATAACTTCCTTTTTCCAAAACTTAATAAAACCCATTGTATGAATCAGAATTTTTTATTTGCTTTTATACAAGGTGTTAAGGGACGTACTTGACTTACTTTAACCAGTGATTCCTGACATTATTTGGAGTAAAAAATTTAAATGAAATTTTGGTCTCCTGTGACTTTTTTTGGTGAATTTTTTTTTTTTTTTTTCAACATTTTTTTCTTCAAAATCAAACAAATTTTTTTTTTCGCATGTCATCGCTGGTCACTCCGCCGAGTAGCCGACCCACCCCTTACCCCGCCTCCAACTGTCCAACACCTACCATTTTTTTATGGTTTTGTAGAAAAAAAAAAAAAAAAGTAAAAAATTTCACCGGAGACCAAAATTTTATTTACATTTTTTACTCCAAATAATGTCAGAAATCACTGGTTAAAGTAAGTCAAGTACGTCCCTTAACACCCTGTATAAGTAAAGGACATGTATTCAGATATTAAATATTATTCCAACCATTGTGAATTTAGTGAATCTACTGTGCCGTACAAATAATTTTTGAAATGAAAACTTCCTTAGCAAACTTGTGATCTGAAACTCGATGAAACGAAAAAGCGACTCTAAAAAGAGACAAACGCACACATCTATAGGATTTAGCCTGCGAGAGAATGAGATAGACTGGTACAGTGGGTGGGTACAATGAACTATTACTAAGTGGGCGTGGCTAGGGATTAATGAAGAGTGGGCGAGGGAAAAGGAAAGGATATTAAATGGGAACATATCCAAGAATGGGCTATAAGATAATATTTTTTGTTTATTGATGATGGACTCATTATTTTTAAGGGATTTTTAATAATTTCCAAGGCTTCTCAGTTATTTAAGCATTTTCCTTTATGGATAATATGAAGAATATTTATCCCCGTAAAACTATGCTTATTTTCAATGATATGGTTAGTACTACTACTAACCGCACTATTACTAATCTATTGAAATTTACTGATTATTAACTTTTTTTTCAATTACTGAAACCAATTTTCTACGTAATCATTTGTAAAATGTATGTTTTAGAATAGAAATAAATAATGTTATATTTTCAGCAATAGTACCTATCTAATATATATACGCGTACGCAATCTCAGTGCTGCATGGATTAGTTTAATATGGCTTTGGTTCAACTTTTTTTTTCTTTAACTAAGCTATTTTTGATCCTCCGTCCTGTGAAGATCCCGAGACTGTAATTTGCCGATAAATCCATCAATCCAACCCTTCTCTTCCTTCAACAATAAATAGACCCGGTACACCTTTAGCCCTTTGGGCCCCGCCGCGCCGCGATGGCGATATCAATTCTAACCCTTTGAACACATTTTTTGTACAAAACATCCGTAACAGTCTCACAGCTGCTTTTAAAGTTAATTTGGCTCGACAATAAATCACAACAATGATTCGGGCGTTTCTATTCAATAATAATATTACGTTGTTATACAGAGTGTTTGGTACCTATTTCTTGCATAATGTTGATTATCGTAATAGAGGAGACATATGGACGTAAATAAGTTAATATGAGCATAGTACCAATTCTCACCAGATTGAAGGTGGGACAAAGTATTATATTAAATAATATATTTGTTTGTAGTCAATGCAAAATGCCAAATTATACAGTACCTACTAAAGATATTCAAATACAATATATATGCTATGGTGTCCACCCGACTGTCGGCGGGGCTTCCGAATGGGAGTACATAGTTTGAATACGGAAAGTAGTTGATTTTTTTAAGGCGTACAGTAATATTGGTTAACAATATAGTTTGAATAGGAAAAAAATTGTTCATTTAGTTAATGTTTTGAAGGTGTACAGAAGTTTTGGTTAACAATATCGGCGACACCAGGAAACAGTCCCACCCAGTAAAAACTGCGGATAGCACATCTCTTTTATTTCAATATCTTTGGTACCTACCTAGCCTGAGTATCGCCCCGATGAAAGACCACCATTCCGAATCTAAACTGCTTTTTTTAATGTGACTACCGCGCAAGAGTTCCAACTGCTCCCGACCGCTTGGAGCCAGCGAGACTACGGCATTCCCAATTGGAGTAATGAGGGGAAGGAGATGGGGAATAGGAAGTTTGGGATGCACCTGGCTATTCAGATCTGGTCTCTAAACACGGTTAAAGCCATTTCGAACAACGTTTCAATTTTGAATGCTGCTCATACACCAGGGCGATACTGAGAATATCTTCCATTCTGGAAAGTCCCGAAAATATACCTTATATTATTTAAAATGATTAAATAGGGACATAACCCAATTCAATCAAATAAAATTTACTTGCGCACTCCGGGATTTGAACCCGCGACTTGCGGATTGCTAGTCGAGAGCCTTACCCCTCGCCTAAGGAGGCCGGCTTGAAATGGCTTAAGCCATGTTTGGTGACCAAATCTGAATAGCCAGGTGTTTCCCTAACGTCCTCTTCCTCATCTCCTTGCCTTTCATACTTCTTTCACCCTCACAACAATCCCTTAACGGCGATACCACGGTCCCACAGCCTTTGGCCAGTTGAAACATCTTCACGTGAAGTTTTTTTGCTAGATTATTTTTCTTCTTTGCTGCGTCTTTTAATTTTTCGCATCAAGCACTGGTCATACTGTATATACATTCATAACCTATGTTACTACGTTGACATTTAAATGCTGGTTTCCATTAATATTGTATCGTCTGTGATTTTGAACTGTCAAAATGATAATCACGACTTAAAAGCATAATGCGATAAAGAGATAAATTAGATAAATTTAAGTGCTCGCATAACAAAGCATAATCAATATGATATAACTTGATAATGACTGCATGTTTTATTTTAATTATTTTATTTATCACGTTACATGTTGGGGCCCGGTGGGTCCGGTGACCAGAGGGGTCGGGTGACTTTAAGATTTGCTTTTCTTAAAATATTACCTACCTTTATATTTTTTGGTTCCACGCCAACTGAGAATATAGTCAACTCAACACCTTCTTGAAAAGTCATTAAAAGCTATGAAAAAAATAACTTTTTTAAATTAGCCGATAACCCTAACCTAACGTAACCTATTTAATCAATTTTTTATACATATATTTTTATCACTCTAAATGACTTATCTGAGATGGTTCTGAGTTGGGTTCAATCCGAGTTGTCCGATCACCATATTTTTTAACTAAATCACTCTAAATATTCTTAGTACCGCTTTTGTGAAAGTCCGCCATTCAGAATCGATGTGTTGCATGAAATAGCTTTAGCCGCGTTTCGTCACCAGATTTGAATATCCAGGTTCTTTCCCATTTAAAATTTCCTTACCTCCAACCTCACATCATACCCCAATTAGGGATGCTATATTCTCACAGCATCCGGAGAGTTAACATTTGGGACACTTGCGCAGTAATTATATAAAAGATGAAAACCACGGAAAAAATTATAATGTACAAAAACAGTTTTTTAAAACTTTGCATTCTCATGCTAAAAACGTCTCTAATTGCCTCTACCCGTGATATAAAAAATGATTGTACCTAAATGAATAATAATCTCTTCTCAGAAATCAAATCGTCGTCGTTGCGACTATGGTGGTCTTTTTTATGGTTTTACAATGCAAACTATTAAATTGTACCTTCGGTTACAGAACCCTTACGTGAATAATATGATTACGATCTAAGAACATTTGGGTTATTTAACGATATAATTTAGGTTGTGGTGTGAGTTCTAAAATAAAAATCAAAAAAATTATTCTATTTATTTTCATTACGTTTAATTTCTTGTAAACTTCTTCATTCTATGCTATTTATATTGTTCCTACTTACCTGCTAATTTTGTACTATTATTATGTTATGAACTGTCAACTCATTATACTCCTTTGTACAACTCAATATGATAATGTAACTGCATATATCGATCGTCCAATTGATTAGTCAGACATCTTCAAATACTAAGTTTTGAGATAATGAGGAAAACAATTTTCGAATGCTCCCCTAAATCAAATTTTAGTTACTCGTGTCTGTGTTTTACTTATTAATTCTCCGCCCGTCGCGTCTTTTTTTAACGCGAGTTTTGCGTGGGGTCGCCAAGGACCCCCAAAATAAATATGTTTAAATTTGTGTTATAGAACACATTTTATGTGTTATTTTAACTGATTATAGTCAGGTGATAGATGCTGCATCGAAATAAAAATTAGATTAATTTACAATAAAAAATCAACGAGGAACATTTTTGAAAGTTTTGAATCATATTTTTTTAATAGTAAACAAATCTTAATAATTTCTATCAAATTTATAACTATTAGAGATTGATACAGACTTATTATTATTACCAAAAAAATCAACAAAATACAACGAAAAACATATAAACTTGGTTTTTGGCGCAGAAACATATAAACTTGGTTTTTGAACTGAATATCGGTGGCGCTAGCGTCAAGTATGGTCTCTTTTAGGAAGCAACCTTAAGTAAGGAATCGGTGGGAACATTTAAAATGTACATAATTAACATTTCTGTAAAACCTGGGCTCTTAAAGACCCCACGCGACGGGTCGAGGGTTAAATAAGCTACAAAAAAACACCGAGAAGCAAAACGATCCGGTTTATTAGTACGACATTTTGAAATATCTATTATTTTAAAATATTTTGAAAAAATAGTGACCCAGAAAACATCAACATTTTGTTTAATTAACTAAAAGTTTTTCTACTTTATAATTGATTTGGCGGTGTTTATGAGTAATCTAAGTATTGTAACAGATAGAGGGTACACTTTTACATATAAATGCATACTTAACACAAATTTCGATTTTTCAGAGATGTCTGACTAATCAATAAAAGCTTTCAGGGCGTCGCTAATAAATAAATCCATAAAATTAAAAAAATCTTTTACATTTAACAAATTTTAGTTGAGTGATAAAGTAAAATATCCGTATTTTTTTCAAGTTCTGCCCACTTTGTATATTTTATGCATTTTCAAAATTAATAACGATTGTTTTATTTTTTCCAGGTAAGTCTCCGCAGCTCCGCCAGAGGCCTGCGACTGTCAGTCAGGTAACATTTCCCATTAGCAGGTGTAACATTTTTTACCATGGAACCTGCCAAGTCTCTATCGAAATACCAAGTTCTATCGGCCAAGGTTAAGCCAATCTACAAATTAGGAAAGACTCACTTATAAACCATAAATTAAATAACTAGAATTTAAACCACGATAAGGAAAGACTTAAATTACCCTGCTACGTGATTTTATCTTCTCAGGAAACTTCGATCTAATAAAGATCTTTAGTTTTTACGTCTTAATTATGTTCTTATCTTAGTTTTGTAAATTTTATTACTCTGATCGACGGAAATATAAATTTACCGAATATAATAAGTATTCGATCTGGTTTTGTTTTTAATGCTTGTGATGTTGATCGAAGAAACAGAAAGTAATAAAATTTTGCTATCAACACTGAAGAGAAGTTTGTTCAGTTGTATGTATTCCCGAAGTAAGTTAGGGTCCGTTAACCGGCAACCGAGAATCCAAATTTCTTCGAAAGATGGTCTTGCAATCGTACCCTTGCAACTGTACAGGGCGGTTTCGACGAGAAAGATTAATTATTCATGGTACCGGCATTTTTAACCAATACTCGTAACTCAATATCGATTTTATTTCATTCAAAATTTTTCTTTAATATATACCTACATTAAAGTTATCAAATAAAAATGCTCAATTGCATGATGATAAAATTATTAAACTTATGTAATTTTTGTGATTGTTTTTTGATCGTATTTATTTTTATGTGAATACCGCACTACCGACTCCCAATTACACGCGTTTGGAGCTAGTTAGACTAAGCATCCCCATTCCAGGCATGTTGTTAGGCTGAAGGAGTTGGGAAGAGGAAGTACCTGGCTTTTTAGATCTGGTCACTAAACACGACTAAAGCCATTTCAAGCAACTTTTCAATTATGAATGATGTTCTTACACCAGGGCGATATTGAGCGTATCTTCCATTGGAACGTGCTGCAAATATACTGTATATTATTTTTAATTAATTACATGTGAAATAACACCAATTAATCAAATAAAATTTATTTGCGCACGTCAGGTTTTGAAACCGCGACCATCGAATTACAAGTCAAAAGCCTTACCCTTCGACCACGGAGGCCGTCGGCGTAGTCGTATGGAATTAGCGGCATCAATTTTCTTTCAAAATGGAAAAGATTTCTAAGCTTTCCACAATAAAATTAGGACTCGCTTCTTTAGTGCTCAGTGAAAAAAAAACAATTTTATTAAAAAAAAATTTAATCTTCTCTATTATATTATGACAAACTAGTTTGGTTTGACCTTCTAACGCCTTTTTAAAATTGAATGCATTGAACATTTGAATGCATTCAGGTTTCACTACACCTACAAATTTGAATCTATTTTCATGCTTAAACAAATCTTGTTCTTTCAAATTGTATACATATATTTTTAATCTTTTATCGGAATAGACGGCAGTGCACCGATAATGATAAGAATTACTTTAGGTCGTTGAGCTTAAATCTTATTATACTTTATTTATTTAAATGGCTAATGCAACGTTTCTATAAATAATACTTCTGGTATTGCCATTATATTAACATAGTTGTTCTTGTTTAATGCACATTTAATCTGCAAGATTTGTTACTGTGTCGGTACCAGATATAAACAACTGTAATTTAGTGACTATGTATATTTTTATTGCTTTTATCAACATTTTAGTCTTGGAATCAATAAATCATTCGATACTTTGTGTGCATCGGCGGCGCCGAGACTTTAATTGGCGATTTTATACGTTTTAATCATTTAATTTTATAATTAATTCATATGTAAAAACACTGTCTGGAGATGACTTTTTCTAGAAAGACAATAAAAGAAGAAAAATATTAAGCATTCATTTAACCCCTCAGGCGACGGCCTATTTTGTCGGAAGGTCAAAATTTTTACAATAAAATCCAAATAAATGGAATATATCTGAACGTGTCCGAAAACTAAAAACTGTTTTTGAAAGGTGATGAAATACCCTCTCAAATTTTGTAATTAGAAATAAACATATAATTTCTGAAATATAAAATTTTTTAATGCAAGCATAAGAAAGTTTTAAAATGGCCCACTTTACGTTTTTTCTAACTAAAATTACTGTTAACCAAAAAACAATTAAAACACACACATTTATTGTTTGGCAAACGCGTTATAAACGTTGTCGTCACTTTTTGTGGATTAATGTAAAAATAATTAATAAAAAATTCCCAAAGTTTTATTATTTTTTTTCAATTTGCGGTCGGAAACTTTAGTTTCATAAAGATGTATATTTTAATTATTTTTCGGTGAACTTTTAGAGTTCAATAAAAAGCATGGTGTTTTTTTATTTATAACACTGTTTAATTTTTTGTATTTCTTTTATATATTCAATTAAATTATTATTCAATTTATAAAAAGCAGTTTGTAAAAAAGTTCTGCCATGTAATTACAATTACGTGGGAAAGGACAGCTGTTTCGTCTTCTAAAGGCATTATCAAACTGTTTAAACAGGAGAAGGCGATTCACGTTATTGAATATATAAAAGAAGTAAAAATTAAAATAGATTTCTAAAAATTAAACTGAATAACATTAAAAAAACTCGTTTAAGTTATATTTCTAACCATGATAGTAAGATACGCAACGATTTCTATGAGACCTATATGAGTTGTTCCGAAAACCGAACGATCGTCAAACTCCACTACAAGAGTTGCAATTTTGGAAGATGAGATCACTTAGACATTGCGAGAAGCCATACGTTTTATTTCTGTATTGCAATCAATATCGTGATGTTTCAAACCAAAAAATATTAAAATCAATGACTTTGAATTTTGGACGCACGACCGTGAATATCTTCAGCAAAAGCTTTGTGCAAATTGGTCACTTTTGATTTATAATTCACTACCAGCCTTCATCATTTTAGTCTCTCAGCCACAGTTATTGGAACATAACCGAGTTACTAAATATGTAAAGCTTATGTCACAAACAACGTGTGATTGTCTCGAGTGTTTGCATCTGCTAAGTGGTTTCAAAGCCTTATCTAGCCACGCTGTTTGTTGTTTGTATATTTCTAGTTGCTGACGATATTCCGGGTTTCCATCCGTGACTTTGTTAGGCGGAAGTCAGCCTACCGGAACGCCGAGCTATTCCATCCCGCTCTAGTTCCTTTGAGGCTCATGTTAGAACCATTCATAGACCGATGAGTACTAGCTAAATTTTACATAATACGCTATAAGAAATTCAGCGTTTTCTCATCTAAATTTATGCATCAAAATAATTTTTTTTATAATTTTTTTTTTTTTTTACATTAACTCCACACAGGAGGCCCTGAAGAAAACAGTTTCCCTCAGGGCCTATGTCATCTGAGATGCTGTGTGGAGGGTCTTTTTGAGGATTGGAAGGAATGAACATTGGTCTTGAAGAGACCCATGTTGTAGGAAGGAGGAAACACAGAAGCCGGCAAATCGTTCCACAGCCGAGCTGTTGAACACAAGAACGAGTCGAAGAAGCGACCCGTTCTCATGTGACAAATGTCCACCGTGTACATACGTTGGGCACGCGTTTGGCGTATAACCCGACTATGCACCGTTGCCGAAGGGATCAATGACGCTAGTTCCTCAGAGCATCTTCCATTGAAATACCGGTAGAACAGGGGTAGCATTCCCACCCGATGCCTGTGCTTTAAAGATTGCAATCCGTTCGTTAAGGTGGGAGAATCTATCAAACGGACCGCTCGTTTTTGCACAGAGTCGAGGATATTTTTCAAGTGTCTTGGTCTCCAGACCAGAGGTGGCTGCCAAATTCAACCGTGAGGCGCACTTGCGATTCGTACAGGGTTCGCAGTTGTGTACTATTAAAGTATCTGCGGGCCATGTACAGCACGCCCAGTTTTTGAGAGGCTAACTTTACTCTGGCTTCGATGGAGCCCCCATACCTGAGCTGGTCACTTATAGTTACACCATTATTATTGTCCCTTCTATAAAAGCCGGTACATCTTTCGCGCTTCTCGGCTTCGGCGTATATCGAACACCTTCCAGCAAATCGAAACAATGTTGAGCTACCTCTAATTTCAGAGAAAAATAAGTCTTCGGAAAACCAGTTGAGTCATACATCACGTTACACTTGCATTTAGCTTTAAATCTTTTAGGTTACGTAAACAACAAGTGAGCAAGCGATAGGTTAATGGCAAAGTCAACCTCATATTGTGTAATGATAAAGAGCTTTTAATGTTGCGCAACATTTTGTTGGAACTTTAGTTATGTTTCATGAGTCGGCTATCTTCGGTCCAGTATTGTTATTGGTGATTTTTTAGAAGTCGATAAAAGAAGTCGCGACGTTATCGCGGGCTCGCATTAAAATCGCTAACAAACCAGGGCTCCATTTGTGGTCACGATCACGATCGACTCGAGAACTAAATACCAGAACTAGTTTTTTCATTAAATAAATAACAACGTAAATCCTTCACCTCTCGGCCGGTCCGATTCATTTGTACAATAATCGTTTGATTGTATTTGCTTTGCGACCGGCTTCAGCTGATGGTTTTATAGAGTGCTCACGTGTTTCATTCCTAGCAACGCAACTAACGAATACTACAGAAGAATGGTTTTAATAATTAAATTTATTCAGATAGCATCGATCACAATTATTTAAATTTTCAGTGATAGAGGTCCTTCAAGGGGAACACGTAATAAGACAGATGTATTAAGGGATTTTGAGATTCACGAAGGTCTTGCTTTACAAATTTCGGTTTCAATAATTCGATTTAACTTCCCTTCCCTCAAAGTAAAATAATTTCACCACGAGTTCTGTGTCTTTTGTACGTGTTGTTGTTACTTAGCGTTTTCAGTGGGGGGTGCCTTTGACATTGATAATGTTATGTTTTCAGTCAAACCTATTAATATTAATCGATAGGTAAGTCTGAATTAATGTTGCCTTGACTGTCTGGTATCCAGATGCTCCTTAAGTTAATAAAAAATCGCGTATCTAATAAATGCGATGTTCTTCGAAATGGTAATGCTCAGTGTGTGTAATTGATGGCTCCAATTTGGCCGTTCGTACCTACATTTCAGGCACAGGTGGTCGCTCCAAGGCCTAAATAATCAATAACTAGCGAGGCACAAAGTTTTATTTTGCTTGCGAGGATGTTTCATAATATACCCGTCTTAATAAATTTAGTAGCGCATATAAAATTTGATCAAAATATAGGTATCTCTTAGTAACAGTGTTTATAAGTGGCTTATCTATTTTTTTATAAGTGACGAATTTACTAAACTAGTTCGCAGTTTCGTCTATTTTATTATCAATTTATTAAACTCGCATTGCTAAATCAATTGATATTTCTTTTCGATGTTACAACGATTATCAGCTTTTTCTAGGATTAAAATAATTAAATTTCTAACATAATTTTGTGAAATGTTACTTCTGGATCACTTTGTGAAAATAAGGAAGGATTTTAAATTTTTATTTCTTTTTAAATTTGACCACAAAGAAAGCATGAACTTAATTTTCTTTAATTACTTAATAATAATAGACTGATGAAAAATCATCATAATAATGTACTTAATATATTTTCAGATGGCATGTCGTGGACAAGCACGAAACCTTTCGGGACCCAATTTTATTGAATACTTTGAGCAATCTTGGCGAAGCATAACTGATCCATGATCATATCGATCATTCAGTTGATTAGACAGACATCTCCAAATACTAAGTTTTGAGATAATGAGGAAAACAATATTCGAATGCTTGCCACAAAACAAATATTTTTTACACGCATCTGTGTTTTACATATTAAATATGCCATAAAATAACACCGGGGGGCATAACAGTCCGTTACATTAGTGTTACGTTTTGAAATGTCCTACTAGTGAATTAGGAAACATCAACATTTCGTTTAATTCACTACAAGTTTTTGTTCGTTGTAATTGATTTGGTGGTGTTTTTGAGTAATCTGAGTATTGTTCGAGATGGTGACCGGACAACTCGGAATGAAACCAACTCAGAACCATCTCAGATAAGTCATTTAGAGTGATAACAAAACATATATAAAACATTGGTTAAATATGTTGCTTTAGGTTAGGGTTATCGGCTAACTTAAAATAATTTTTTTCATAGCTTTTAATGACTTTTCAAGGAGGTGTTGAGTTGACTTCATTTTCAGTTGGCATGTAACCGTTCGAGATATACGTTATACATTTACATATAACTTGCTCACTGAACTCAAATTTAGATGTTTCGGAGATGTCTGACATCTTCTGATATACTTACGTTTACCTTTCCGTTCCGCATTGATTCTCGTTCGCCACACGTTATACATTTAACAGGTGTACATATTATGCCTATAATTTGTTCGTTTTTCCGCTAGCATTCTTACCAAGAGGAGTTTATAGTTTACAGCCCACGTATAGGTATTATTTGTTTCGACCTTGGACCGACGACCATAAACAAAGATGTGAGCAGATATTCTTTAAACTGTATATATATACTGTGTGGCGTGTATACACATTAAAGAGGAAGCAAATTTAATGTTGGATTATATGAACCGCTTCAACAATACTTAGTTGACGTTTTACTAATTGCAAAAAAAGTTTAAGGAGTAGGTGGGAGTCTGGGTGTTGTCAATGTGTCCAAGAGTGACGAACGCATGAATTCATCCCTTCTACTGCAGTGCGAGAGCGTCCTGCTGAAGAGGTCCAGATTAGGTCTCCTCCAACCAGTCTCTCCTGAACCACCCCGCCGTGGAGTAGGTGGGCAAACGCATTCGCCGCCAAGATCAATGAATCAATCAGATCGGGCACCCTTGCTAAGTCGTTTATGGGGACGAACTATTCGGGGTGATCTATGGCAAGGGTATTGGTTTTCTGATAAATGGTTCCCAGGGCGGCGGTTTCCATACCCGTATCCCAAATGCATGCTACAATTTTACGAGTTGTTTCTAATTTTATTTCTGTAAATCTTGAAATTCAGCAACACTAAAAGCGTGTTTTTTTAGAAAAACGATTGCTCCTAGCTCTGTTTATTATTTTTTCCACGTATAGTTGAGTTATTGCGTTATTGGAAGTAGTTCTTTAGAACTCGCTGCGCTTCTCATTTGCTACTGCACTCATGGTACAAGTGTAATTGATACCAGTGGCATCGCGAGAAATGTCCAGCCCCCGATTAAATTTTATTCTATTTTTCTTGGTCGACTTACTTTTTTACTTAACTGATAACTACCTACTTAGACTTAGACTTGGTTATTTAGACATTTCGTTATACGCCAGCTTTCTCAGTTTTATCTTTTTGCTGGTGTCTTCTATCGAAGATGCAATAATAGCCCTGCAATCTGCAGGCCGGCCTACTATCAATCTAATTGTAGGATAAATTGTAAGCGCCTTTTTTGTAGAAAAAAAACCACCCAAATGGAGCTGATTTTACTTCGGTACTTGGCTGATGTGACCAATACATTCAAGTTTTCTTTTTTATATGTAGCACAGTTTCTTTGGTAGAAGAACTTTCAAATTGCCTTTCGGTATTATTTATAAGTAGAAGTAGTAGATTCCAGAAAGATATTTTGAGGAAGATGCCATCTATTTTTCTCATTTGTGCTGGGGAAGTAAGATACTGGCGGGTGAATTATAATATCACTTTTGTTTTTCTTGATTGAAATAATGGATGAATGAAGTGGAATCTTGGAAGTGGAAAATAACACACTTCCTGACATCCGATCCAGCTGAAACTCTGCATATAGATTTGATGGCAATCACGCACACACACACGGATATTCATGCATTTCTCCGATAAAATTCGGTGGCATTACAGCACTTAATATACGAAATAAATGTCGGTCATATCCAATCGGCATTTGGCCCATCAGATAGCTTGGTCGACTCCAGTTCTTGGGTAGAAAGGTTCAATCCCGAGTCAAACATTTTTTTTATGTTTAGAAAACATTTTAAAATAGATATTACTGTAAAAAAACTTTGTTTTTTACGGGTTGATTTGTTTAATTTTATTTTATTTTTTTTTTTAAAAGAAAGACAAACATTCCCGGGTTACGAATAACCCAACAATGTTTGAAAATCTCCTACTACCACCACAGAAAGCCGAAAATGTTGCTTGTGTTGTGATGGAGGACTTAGCCAGCCGAGGAATCGAACACGGGACGCCCGGGTGGGACCCAAGCGCGATGCCCACTCAACCACTGACTGGTCGAAATTCCTGTCTGTCTTAATGTCTTCCTTATTATTATTATTTTTGAATTTGTTCAAATTCCGCGCCTCTCTTTGCTTGCCTTGGCTATCCGTTCGCTGCGCCACTGATAAGTATTATTATCTGCTTGATATTCCAATGCACGTAATACACAAAGTCAGGGTTATTCTAGATCCTTTATCTGATCGGGGGAACAGAACTCTATTCATTCCGCTTTATCAGATCCGAATCGTCACGTACCCAGTCAATAAATTGGGAGTAGTTATGGACTTGTAGACTGGTGTAGTACCTTTGCTTTTTCATTATTGAACCAGTTTTTCAAGTGACATTCGTTTTCGTTAAGTGCTCCTTTGTTGGACGGGCCGTGCGGCTCTGCCGAGATTTTCTAAAGCTCATAAGTTTGAAGATTAAGTTTAATTTTTGTCCAATGGATTAATAATTTCATATCTACTCTATGTTTTATAACCTTTCATTTCATATCTACTGTATCTTGATATATATATTTCTTCTGCCCGTGTGTATGTCACTGAAGTCCTCCTAAACGGCTGGACCGATTTTGATGAATTTTTTTATGTGGGTTCAAGGGGATTCGAGAATGGTTTAGATTCACAATTTGGTCCACTGAAAAATGTTCTTTTAATTAATTTTTTATTTCTAAGGAGTTGTTGATTTTGGAATGTTTTACATTGGATCCGGCAGACTGCGCTACCATCGCAGTATCGAATATTCAATATTATTCTATTTTAATTTTAGTTTGTCCCGACAGTTGTGTACAGGACAACGTCTGTCGGGTCCGCTATAAATAAATAAATTGTGGAACATTCCAGAACACTCGAATGTTGTCGTGAGCGAAGCCGGGTAACCCAGCTAGTGTTTTATAAGTCTTTTCGTTGTTTATTAAGTTTTAATTAATATTTGTCCGTTTAATTATAATTTATAAATTATCAGCAATTTCCCGGCATGCGTTGCATTTCCACTTAATAAAGAAATTGTTTCTCCCTGCTTGTCCTTTCCCATTCCCCTCACGCCTTCACCCTTCACCTTCCCCGCCTTCCCTCTTCTCTCAGCCGCTCCTCCGTCCTGCCAACCACCCTCCCGCGTTCCATGTATTCAGTCCCAGTACATTCAGTTTTCAAACAGCTCGTGTGCCACTTATTATAAGAAAAATCGATCAAATCTGGTACCTCACTAAAATACCTATAATTCTTACTTACTTAATAATTCAAGTAAATTCATTAATTTAAAGAGTTTATTCGACAAATGAATTTTGGTTCAACAACCGGTGGTTTGCAAAATGTCTTACTCAAATTGTGACATTTTTGACAGTTTTGTAAGAGTGTTTGTAATGATTAAAAAACTTTTCACCACCATGGGGTGTTGGTTATCCAGTAAGTGGTTTCCAGGGCGGCGGTACCCAATCTCGCCTCCCAAATTGAACAAATAAAGAATAATTTGGCCGCGGAAATCTCAAATCGTATCTTATTCTTAGTATTTTTCCTTATATTATAATGGATAGGTAGCAAATACGCCCAGTAAAATATGCAATTATAATGTCATTGAGATTTATATTAAAGAAACATGGCGTCATTATTAATTATTTAACCTGCCTTCTAATAAGTGGTTTATAAAACGATTAGCTTTCGGTGGATTTAAGTTCCTTTGGGATTTTTCACGCTTGAATAAATATTAAAGTCGTAATGCAATGCAAATCAGTTGTTAATAGTTTTATCAGTCTTCTTTTAATAACTAGCGAGTATCCGGCGTGCGTTTTCAATGCCGCAAAAAAGGATTTTTCAAATTTACCACCTGTTATCCCCTACCGCTATTATGTCTCCTTTGCAATCCCTCCCTCGTTCCTCACTCCTCCGTCGCCACACCCTTCCGCGTTCCCCTCTCCTATTCCTCCCCCTCCCTCATTCCCTCCCTGCCGCTAAATTATATACACACATAAGCAACTCATGCGCCACCTATTGTAATTTTTTACACTAACATACTTAAAAGGAACGGTTGCGCAGCCCTTTTCATAAAAAAAACTTAATTTTGGATTTGAGGCCAAAATATCCAACCAAACTGAATGGTATTTTTTTAATAAAAATTTATATTAAATATCTAGTACGGATATGTGCTATTTTATTTATTTTTGTTTTTAAATTATAATATAAAGGTAATTAAATAATTCAATATGTTTAATTTTGAAGGCGATTTTGGATTTTTTTTTTTTAATAAATTATGATCATTTAAAAAAAAAACTTACCTTATCTACTGTGTTAATAGAATGAAAAATAACATTGAACTTTGTAAAAATGCGGTTTTTTTAAGTTATCTTAATTGGTGATAATGTAGGGCAAATTTTTGTTTTGACGTAAATAGATCATTTATAATTTTAATTTAGGCCCATCAAAATGCTTCTTTTTAAATCGTTTTTATTTCAAATTGAAATCTCTTGATATTTTTATAATATAAAGAATAAAATTAATTTTTATATGTTTATCATTTTTCACAATAATTGCCCAAGTTGCCTCTAAAATCACGAAGTATAAAAATCTTGAATGGTCTATACGTTTCATAATTTAAAACTCAAATAAAAATGTTGCACACATCCGTATTAGATATTGTATATACCTTCTGATTACAAAAATTATTTTTCAGTTTGGTTATTTTGGCATCAAATCCAAAATTAATATTTGTATGAAACGGTTCGCGCAGCCGTTCCCCATAATATAAATATTTTTTAAATCTTCGTTTTCTGCGATTTCTTTGACGTCAGCTATTATAACTGGCATCGCCCGAGGTGCATTCGAGTGACTAGTTGACAATAATAGCTAATTCCCTTACATCACCAACACTCGTGCATTGTGGCGTATACGCATTACAGATAAGCCACACACTCCCCCGCTTAACGGGTACGTCACGCCCGTTCCGTGTGCTTTTCTGCTAACGACCGGATGGCAAAAAACTGCACGTTAATGATGGTTTCAGTACAGGTACTCGCCTCTGATTGCATGTCAACTCTATGTCGGCTCCGGCGTCGCATGCGGAATGTCAATTCAATATCGTCCTCGGGACAATCAGCTATTTCTATTATCCGATTATTACAATAAAATTTATAGTATCTAAACTCAGCTTGATCCGATGATTGGCTGTTGCACTCGATTGTATGTAATCTGTTGCATAGGAAACAGTAATATAGGAAGCATTTATTGTACACACAGATGACTCGAGTTTCTGCTTTTATATTATTTATTTATATGCAAAGAAGAGCTCATCTCGCTTTACAACAGCAAGGTGAGGTATTTCTACTTTGGTTTGTGCTGGTCTTGAATGGGCCTGGATGAAATTGAGGAAAAAAATTTTACTATTCCTGGCTGCGGAGTGCGAAGGTGTTCCGTTGTTATCCGTAGAGTTTGGTTTACAGTACGCAGGGGATCGATGTTGCTAGTTCCTACAGGTATACCTATGAAACATACTCAGTACGCCTACGTTTTTTAACGTTATTTGTTAATCAGACAAACCGCCATTCTTCACAAAACCTTAGATAGGTTAGTTTAAGATTTTTAGATTCCAGTCTGGAGATGCGTTAATTTCAGTTCTCGGAAGTACCAAACTACACTAAAATTTGAACATGGTCAGCAGGTAGTTACGCAGAATCATAGAATTTTGGATACTAACTGAATAACAATTACATAAAGTTTCGGTAGCTCTTCTGGTACCTTCACGAAAATGCATTATTTATTAATGATAATAAATAGCATAAGAAACAACAATAAAAAAGAGATCTATGCATTACTTTTATACCTGCACCGCGGTTTTACTTGATTTATTAAAAAAGGAAGGTAAACATACGTAGCCTGCCCTTTGCAGGCCGCTTCGGATCTCATACATTATGCGCTTTTAGAATTTATGCGTTTGTTGGCATAAAAGTTGACTGCAGCCTACCCTTGCCGGGAGTCGCAGCTTCTTGCAGACGGTCCTTTTACAGAATCGCATTATTCACTGTCCAACACCCGGCGAAGAGGAAAACATACAAAATTAAATGTTTATACTCGACAATTATTCATTATATTATTCCGATCTGTATACAACAAATCACATCAAGGATATTTTTTCGTTAATTATGACTTGGATGTGCATACGTTGGAAAATATTGAAAGAATATTAAAAATATTCAAAGAACGTGAAAATGACAGAGAAAGACCAGCAATTAAAGGGATAACGTTGTGACAGAGACTCGAAATCTGAAACTTTATTCTATCCGGGAGCAATTGTGGTCCGCGCTATGAGGCAGGGGAGGCTGGGCCTCCCCCAAAATATAGAGAAGAAATGTATTCATACGTACAAAATATAGTAAAAAATATATTTATAGTTTTGAGTTACCTCAATTTAAATGATACCCATTTCGTATTTCAATAGGACCTATTATTTTTTTTTTATTATGTAACTCATTACACCAGTGCAACGCAGTCGGCCACACGTGGATTACTGCCGCGCCGCTTTACCGGAGCTACTGTGCAATGCAATACAATAATACGCCAGTGAGGCAGAGATAGGGCCCGCCTCCGAGAGCCTCCGATTTCATGTAGGCGAAGGGGAGTGCGGAAGTCACATGGAATCGAAATGATCTTTAGCCGTTGCGCGGTCGCGCGTTGTTTAGTTTGAGGCGCGCCCCAAAAACGAACCGGTTACTTAGTTAATTTAGTTAATTTAGTTAGTGACCAAGTTTTGTGATTATTTGTGATAGTACGCGGAAGAAAGTTTATATTGTGACGTAGCTAATGTAGATAATAGTGACGTAGGTAATGGTTTCATTGGTTTTTATCCGGCTGTAAGTAGGTGAAGGTATACATAATTCTAACTTTAAAGAATATTTGTACCTCCTCACATTTCAACCCCGCAAACCCCCACTGTCCGGGAGTAGGTACTATGCTACCAACTGTATGTTTTAAAACCAACCATACTATTCGGAAAAAAATAGTATCTCCTTTATTAATTTGGGTTTGTTTGAAGAAATTTCCGCAATGAAACAAGAGCCCATTTTTTTACAGTCATCATTATTTATATGTGTTAAATAAACACTTCGTAATCGTCCCGATCGTATTTAATATCTCAAAGAATGAGCATAATGTATTTTTGCTGAATTTTAAAGTTCGATTGTCAGAACAATCGTTAAGGACATCCGCTCTGCACCGTGATTTTTATATTGGTTACATAATTATATTGATAAAATATTATCTCTTGAATTATTTATCATTTGCCAGCGATAATCATCATCCGGATAATGTGCCAAACGTTTGCGATGATTGACAATTTATTCTTATTTAGATACGGGAAGATACTAGCTTCCTAAGTGCTCTCGAACGGTGAGCTCTGACGTCATTAAATTTTGGCTGCCTTTTCTTTGCCGGTATCTAGGCCAACTCCTCTATTTAAAGCCTACTTTCCATCAAGACCTGTGGAGTTAAAAATAATATTAACCCTTCAGGCCAAGCCGTTGACCAATTTTATCGGAAGATGAAAATATTTCCGCTTTGCAATCAAATCCAATAAATAATGCTGAACGCATCCGATAACCAAAAACTGTTTTTAAAAAGTGATGAAATACGCTTTCAAAGTTTATAATTCGAAATAAACATATATTTTTGAAATACAAAATTTTTTAATGCAAACATAAGAAAATTTAAAAAAAATACTTTTTTTCTAACTAAAA
The DNA here is from genome assembly GCA_936435175.1 of Glyphotaelius pellucidus. Classification (NCBI taxonomy): domain Eukaryota; kingdom Metazoa; phylum Arthropoda; class Insecta; order Trichoptera; family Limnephilidae; genus Glyphotaelius; species Glyphotaelius pellucidus. The sequence goes on from OW386543.1 coordinate 41,565,173, forward strand.
TAACCAATAACGAAAAAAAAATAAAAAGACGTACATATTTTATTCGAAAAAGCTTATTGATAAACGTTTTCGTCAACTCACCTTTTTGTCGTTTCAATATAAAAATAATTAATAAAATTTCCCAAAATTCACTATTAATTTTTCAAATTGCGTTCGGAAACTTTGGTTTCATAAAGGTGTACATTTTAATTAGTTTCGTTTAATTTTTAGATTTAAATAGTATTGTGTTTTTTCTTTCTAACACCCTTAAAATCATATTTCTAACCATGATGGTAAGTGAAACAACGATTTCTATGAGACCTACACGAGTCGTTCAGAAAACCGAACAATTTAGCCTGAGGGGTTAAAAAAATATTGCAAGACCCCTTTTTGTTATTTTAATGGTTTCATATTAAAATTACTGCCAAAACCGGGTGGTAAACGTAGTACTGTATTAACGAGAACGATACACTTATATGTACAAAGGTTATAAAATGGCGCTTATTTTTATCTAAGGTACATAATCTACTTTGTTTTGCAATGATTCATTGCAAGCATATTGAAATGCTTCCATCACAACGTATTGTTTAATGGAGATTGGTGTATATACACCGATAAAATGCGATTATTATAATCTTGTAATTTAAACACTTCTACCTCATGTGAACTGAGCAGTCTGATTTTTAATTTTGCTGTTTATTATTTTTTTAGTATTTTATTTATTTTCTTCGAAATGTCTATTTTATCATTCCGTTTAATTAAAGTTTTGATTTTTATTATGATTAGTATATGTTTTTTGGTTTTTTATTAGTGTTTTTATTTTTATGTCAACATTTACAATTCTTATTATTACAATGTAATACAGCCTATATTCGTCTGCCATGATACTAACATGATCATAGTACGGTGGTCGTGATAATGCTAATGAATATTGTAATAAAAGGGACCCCTTAAGGCGACGCTTTCCGGCTCAAAAAGAAGAAGATGGAGAGATATGCAATTACGAATGTTGGATAGAGCGCGCTAATATTTTAAATGATAAAATTGAAGCGAAAATTATGAAAATTTTTCATAAAACATGACTCGTTTAAAATAGAGCGACAATTTCGTGGAAGGCGTCTTAAGTATCATGTACAATAATAGAAACAGACTTGCGATTTTTTTATATCGAGGGAATTTCATATAATCTGCGTTTCGGCGTGGAACGCGACTAGGTATTATCTTAAAAAATAACATATACATTTTTAAGGGCTTAAAAACGTCAAATGTTTAAGTGAGATATATATGTAAGAAATCGGTAAATATTCGTCAAATGTTTAAGTGAAATATGTAAGAAATCGGTAGAAAAGCAGCGGCTTAAGGAAGACATGGAACGATCAAGTGAATCAGATACTTGCATCGGGTCATGTCAAGAGTCAGAATAATATAAAAGTATGTATGAGATGATGTGTGAATGTGATTAAGGCGAGGGGTGAAACGACGTGATGGCTAGTTAGTATATTGTACTTTTGTGTTATCACTATTTCTTTTAAATAAAAATATAATGTTTTTATTAATATTTGGTTGAAATCCAACGAGCATTTTAATTTAATTAATATGTCAATTTAGGACACTAGAAGTATTATTAATTTGTCGGTAGGCTCCACCCGTGGCATACAAACTTACTAAGACAACTTATCATGGGGATCTATCAATTTCCGCCTAGCTATCGTTTCCGCTTGGAAATCGCGCGCGCGCGTGACTGCCGCCATCTTGGAATCTGCGATCGCCATCGATACCAGAGAGCTGTTTTTGTGTTGTTATTATGTAAAGAGATCGGCAAAGCTCGGAGCGGTTCGGTAAAGCTCGGTACGGCTCGGCCGCGCTCGGCTGTCTCCGCGGAGGTTTCATTGCCACGAGCTTAGCCGAAGAGTCAAGGCTGGTAGGAAAATCTTGGCCGTCTCGCGTCGCCGATTCTGCAATCCCCCCCTTCCCCTTCCCTTCGCCGCTTGCCTCCCATCGCCTCCTGGCCTTGCACCGCTCGCTGCTGCTAGCTGGGCTGGTATTTTTCTTTGACTTTTGCCCGAGTATTTTGCTGTGCAGAGGTGGATGCAATATTAATCTTTTATTTTATTTTCCATTTAACATGTGGTAATAATTTGTTATACTTTGGTGTTTTCAATCACCTCACCATCACCTACGGTAGTTCACCATTAGTAGTTCTTTAAACAGTATTTTGATTTTCTCTTATAAATCAAAACCAAAATTTTCTCTGAAATCATAAGATTTATAAGTAAGTACTTAAATTCCTAGGTACCTACTTAATTATGTATTATATCATAAATATTTTATGCATCGTTCTTTTTAATTTAAAAAAAAAAATGCACAATTTGTCCACGAAATGTCACAATTTTAATGACAATTCTTTTTCAAGCATTCTTCTGGCCATGTAGTTTCCATAATATTGTTTTTTTTTTTTATTTTATTTGAGAGCTCGTAGTATAAACCATGGTCATGCGAACTCTGACTGAAAAAAAATTGTATCCAACACGGCCACCATCTTGAACCGGAACCGAAACGTAACAAATAAATGTACAGATAGATGAAATACTAAACGGTTGAGTTAAAAAATACGCTACGCTCAGTAAATTACATTTTAAATATTTATAATTAGCTCATATTTTAAATTCACAAGTAGACAGGCGAAAACAAACAAGTATGTACCGTTAATCTCTGACCCCTTAAAGTTACTATGGAAACCGCAATATAATGAATGTTTGCTTTTTTATGATTATTGTATAGAGTGCCTTATTTCTATGTGCATTTTTTTATGATTACGTCACTTTGGACCTCGCGAGCATTTGCTTCGAGAATTTGCACTAGACCACGGAATCAAGAAAACATTGAAACATTTTATTGGTATGTGAAAATACTAATCCCAGCGAGAGATCACACGTGACATCGACGGTCTAGTATCTTCTGTCTTTTTCATTTTCAAACAAGACGCGTTAGAAGGAAGAGAACGAACGTCGATAACGTCCGTATGAGCTCTCGCTGAGACTAGTTTACCATCGCATATCATTTCTCTCCTGAGATTGATTTAAAACGATTAATTGCACCCACGTTATGTATTCCACGTGCGTTCTTTGTTTTGTGTCAGATCAATTAATTGACATCTACATAGGCTGCTTTACAGGTCGTAGCACACGATTACTCATTCCACTTTGCATTTAAATAAATATTTTAATAAATGCTTTTAGATTCCACCCCTGTCTCAAGTCTTCTCTCTCTCTCTAACCTCTAACTATTCCAGCCACCCCGCTGCTGGGAGAGTGAGTCTACCATTGTTCATATCGCAAATACTCTGGTTCTCCCGGCTGCCATCAGTGTTATACTGTACTGTCGGTATTACACTATTATCACCAATGTTACACTGTACTGTAGGTGTTATATCAACATCACCAGCGTTATTCTGTTTTGTTGGTGTACACACCATTATCATCAGTGGTACACTGTATTGTTGGTGTTAAACTAAGATTACCAGTGTTATGTTGTACTTTTGGTTTTACACCAACGTCAGCAATTAATGGTACACTAACATCACTCAGTGTTGTACTGTTGGTGTTACTTCAACATCACCAGTTTTGTTTTGTTGGTGTACACACCAACATCGCAACGGTTACACTGTACTGTTGGTGTTACATTAAGATTACCAGTGTTATGCTGTAATATTGGTTTTACACCAACATCAGAAGTGTTATACTGTATTTTTGGTGTTACACCAAAATCACGAGTGGCATACTTTTCTATTGGTCTACCTACACCAAGATCAACAGTGTCATACTTTATTGTTGGTGCTACACTAACATCGCCATTGTTATACTGTACTTTAGGCGTTAAAACAACATCACTTACAACAACACTTTTCAAGTGCGTTTTTCTTATGCTTCTTTTATCATTAATATTGTTTAAATTTTTAAAACGTCTAATTATTATGATGACTATTGCTGTACGTGCACAGTGTCAGGAAGTATCGCAGATTTTATCTTACCGTGATCTACTTTTACCGTGATGTTTTTCTTTTCATTTAAAGTGTTTTTAACATAAATGCAATCAATAATGTCGATCTATCTTGTTAGCGAAACATGATTAATCTATCAACTTAATATTTATATTGTTTCCCACCGGTTACCTTGATCGTCAAAATGTCAATGCACATACAAAGTCGAGTCATTCAACGCGTTCAACCTACTTCTGTCAATATAAATTATTCTTCACAAATTGATGATGCACAACTTTAGAAGCAGCATTACATATTAATCGAGTCTTTATATGAATTATTATAATTATTAGTATTTGAATAATCATTTCAATGAAACCAAATGACTGGTCGGTGGTTGAGTGGGCATCGCGTTTGGGTCCCACCCGGGCGTCTCGTGTTCGATTCCTCGGCCGGCTAAGTCCTCCATCACAACACAAGCAACATTTTCGGCTTTCTGTGGTGGTAGTAGGAGATTTTCAAACATTGTTGGGTTATTCGTAACCCGGGAATGTTTGTCTTTCTTTAAAAAAAAAAAAAAAAATAGATTGTTAGGCAATAAATGTATGTTTTGACAATATAAAGTAAGGTAAAATTACCATCGATAAAATAAACGTTTGTTTTAAAAGTCTTTAATCCCTCAGACTAATTTACTCGTTTTTCGGAAATTTTCATATAAATTTCATAGATATCGCTGTGTCTCCCTTACTTTCACGGTTAAAAATATGATCTAAACAGTATTAGAAAGAGAAAGCAACACGCTCTACATTCAAATCTAAAAGATAACCGCAAATATAATTAAAATGTACAACTGTACGAAGCCAAGGTTGACGACCGTTACTTGTAAAAAAATATGAAATTTTGGAAATTTTTTATTATTTATTTTTAAATGAAACGTCAAAAGAGTGAGTTGACGATAACCTTTATAATACATTTGCCTTATAAAATGTGTGCGTTTTTATTTTTTTCTTTATAATTTATTTTAGTTAGAAAATACGTTAGGTGAGCTGCATTTAAAACGTTTACGTTTACATTCAAAATTTATATATTTGAAAATTATATAATTATTTCGAATTATCTATACTTATAATAATATAATATTTTATATTGATTGTTTGTTTGTTTCCATTGAATAGGCTCTGAAACTACTGAACCGATTTTAAAAATTCTTTCACCAATAGAAACTTACATTATCAGCGAGTAACATAGGATGTATATAATGGTAAGCTTTGGCGTTATGAAATTTGTATAAATGAAAATGTGTGTATTTCATATATTTTTGCAGGAGGGAGGAAAGGTAGGGGGAAGGTGGCGTTCGTGGAGAGGGAAGAGACGAGGCAGGGGGAAGGCGGGGAAGGTGGAAGGGAACGGGGACGCTCGAGAAAGGATAAGAAGGGAGATTCAATTTATTTCATTTAATGGCTTAGCAACGCGTGCCGTGAACCAGCTAGTAAAATATAAAAGAATATTTCAGCACCTTTTTGAAAACAGTTTTTAGTTTTCGGTTACGTTCAGAAATATTCCATTTATTTTAATTTTCATTGCGAAGCGGAAATGTTTTGACCTTCCGACAAAACAGGCCCGAAGCCTGAGGGGTTAATTTTGTCGAATTCCTACGCCTTGGAGTGCACTTAAAAATGCATTTGTCAATTTATCAATCAAGCTTGAGTAATTGCCAATCCTGCATAGTTTCCTGTCAGCCATTTTTTCACGGGCTTTGTTTCAATAGTCATTAAATCCTTTAACGTAATAATGTCCAATCGTCTAATGCTTGCGTAGGTATTCATTATTTTCCTGCAATCGACTGTGGGTGCTTGGTGCGCATAAATTTAATATATTCGTGAGCATGTTACATAATAATGTAATTTCATAGATATTCTATTGATTTTATGCTAATTCTTGTTGTAATTTACAGCTTTTATCCACGTGGAACCTTATTTTTTACGATTTTTATTCAGTATAACAAGTACATATATTTGGTTTTTAGACCATTAGTATTTTTTATAAAGTGAAACTTCTTTAGCCCCGTTAGTGATTTGAAATTCGGATGAAACGGAAGTGCGTTTATAAAATATATTATTTGACGGGTCGTCGGTTCTAATGCGCCTGACAAATCGCGGCCAGAGAGACATCCAGCGAACGGTGGTTCGAATCCTATCAAATAAAAAAAAAATAAAAAACATTTTTGTGTTTACAACAATACATTTTTTTTATTTTTGTGAAATCAATATCCAATCTTCAAACCACTTTAAAATTAATACGGAAAAGAAATGACATCTAGCGACATTCTAGTTTCACTTCTGCCGTGTGTGAATTGCACAATTTAATTTTTTTCGAAAATTAGCTCCACGCAGGTGCCTCTGAGGAAAACAATTTCCCTGTTTTCAATCAATTTATGCGGGTCGGTGGATGCAGCTGCCCACCAGCTGCGTGGCAGGCCGGATCGGTTGAGACTGGTTGAGAGAAACCTTTTGATCTCTCCGCTAGAACTCTATCGGAACATCGCCTTGCATCGCACTGGGAGAATGGATTCATAGGTTTGTCATTTCTGAAGACACTGACTCCCAGATTCCTATCATACTCCCAGAATTTCATCTCCTTCCTTTCCTCAAAATACCCTCTACACACAAGTATGTGATGTAGATGACGTAGGTCCTGCGAGAAATTATTTTTCTCGGTGCTTCCTGTGAAATGTGGGGCCTAATGTAAAGTAACTACCTACCAATTGTATCTACACGTTCTCTAAAGTTATCCACGTGGATTTAGCATTAGTTAAATTCTTATTTATTTTGTTGAGTTTGTGTTTTATTTATGTATTTTTTTAATCTTTGTTATACTTTAATAATTTATAATAATTTGTTATACTGTTGTTTTAAAAGAAATTTGTATGTGATATGTCCATTATATGACCAGTCAGTGGTTGAGTGGGCATCGCGTTTGGGTCTCACCCGGGTGTCCCGTGTTCGATTCCTCGGCTGGCTAAGTCCTCCATCACAACACAAGCAACATTTTCGGCTTTCTGTGGTGGTAGTAGGAGATTTTCAAACATTGTTGGGTTATTCGTAACCCGGGAATGTTTGTCTTTCTTTTAAAAAAAAAAAGAAAAAAAAAGAGAAAATGTAAAAGCCCAATATAAATAAATAACTAGGTACCTGGAGCCAATAGAACTGGTGAATTGGGGTATGTTGTGAGGCTGAAAGAGCGATGAGGGGAAGGAGAGGCAAGAAAACACAATAGGTAATCTTAATCGATGGAATATATTGTGTTTTTTAAAGTGTATTCTAAAATGTTTGCATTTACTTCTATCAACGTTCGCAAAACCGAGATGGTTTGTTGTGAAATCACATCTCGGTAAATTCACTTCACGGCTGTTACATAATTAGTTCAAGCCAAAAACCCGACACCGCATTACTATTATTTTTTTCATCTTACGTAATAAAAGCTGACGCGGATCTCGATTCGTTGCTCAACGCCTGCTTTATAATCCAATCTGATAATAATTATAGACCTCTCCTAGCGGCGGAGGCATTCGAGCAGATTTTATTCACATAGATTCGACACACATTATATTATTATGGTCCTGCCGGTGAGAGCTCCGCCGTGACCTCTCTTTCTGGTGCATGCGTCGCCTTTTGATAAAGAGGGAGATATTACAATAATTATCGAACTACTGTATGCGTATAATAATATAATGTCGTTTTGATTGTAATTTGACTTACTCAAACGTCATTGGGCGTGTTGGTGTATTTGATCTGATTTCTTCACTTTCATGAAAATTTAATTAAGTAACATAATACTATATTTTATACATACATACATACCAGCTATTTAAGTAGAGTACGTGCACAATTATTGTACCCACATCAGCGGCGTAGCGACACACTCCAGGGCCCCGGGGCAACCCGGCAATCACGACGAAGAAAGGAACAATGGACATGGTGCTTTTTTAACATGCCGAATTTAGGACTCAATTCTAATTATTTTTAATATAAAGCAACAATTTAATTACATGCGGCGCTTAAATCTATACGTGTTTCGGTGTGCTTTGACGTTATGAGATTTGCACAATTTTTCTGTCTAAATTTTTTAGTCCAACGCAACCATTAAGTTTGAATGTAATTTTGCAACGTCATTCCAATCATGATATGGATAAAAATCGCTTTAAATTTTCAATGTGTCTGTAAAAAGTAGGGCAAGAAGCCGTATTGTTTGTTTAATGATTGTAGAAAAAGAGGTATCTAGATTCTGGTGAAGCAGGTCGGCAGGTACCTACTGCCACTAACTATTATTAATTTATTAAATAAAATCACATTTCGCTCATATTTGTTTTCATTTTTCATAAACTTAGGGTCTTAGGCAATCGTCCCCCCCCCCCCCCCCCCCCGCGTTCGTCGCTGCGCCTCTGATGCAATTCAATGATTATATCTACTGCCTGCTGTCAATGATTGATCGTGCTTAAAAAACAATTGTACGTCCTATCGATGAATTCAATGAGTATTTCCACCTAATAACGTATTTATAAGTAACGTTTTTTTTCTCCGAATCGTTCCAACTAATGATGTGATTTCCTTTTCATTATCAAGTTAGGAAAAAACTCCCAACTCTTAGAGTTCTCTTTTGTGCGGCGGTAATTCCACGCTTGAAAAGCTTTTCTCAATTTACTTATAGATCTTCTACACGGTTAGTTTTCGTTAAGTAATGGAATATAATCTGAAAACCCCACAGCACAGCACGTGTCTGCCGGCTCTTTTCAAGGCCAAACCAACTTCAATTATTATTATTGTTGGTTGCTTTTATTTTATTGCTAAGCAATTATTCTCATTAAATAAGGTTTACTAACCTGACTGTATTGTGGACCTACCTATTCTTACATAATAACTTTTCATTTGCAGACTTAGAACTAACTAGGAAGTTTTCTTATTCAATCAAGTGTAGGCAGGTACGTAATGTGTACGTAGGTGCTAATGTAATTTTTTCTTTCACTTAAGAAATCGTTTGTTATTTTCAGTTTTTTTCTTATTAATTGTTTTTACCTGCATACGCTGCTACTATCGCATAGTTAACATTAAGTTAGTGTAATAATGGAGAACAGAATTATTTAAAAAATCATTACGTCGGGAGGTCCTAAATAAATGATTTTTTTTAAATTTTTTATATGAATACCGCACAAGAGTTCCAATTGCTCCAGTCTGGAGCCAGTGAGACTATGGCATCCCCAATTGGGGTAGGTTGTGAGGCTGAAGGTAGAGGGGAAGGGAAGGGGATTGGAAAGAGGAAGGTGGTAAGTACCTCGCTATTCAGATCTGGTCACCAAACGCGGCTAAAGCCATTTCAAGCAACGTTTCAATTCTGGATGGTGGTCTTACACCAGGGCGATACTGATATTATCCTCCACTCTGGAACGTGCCGCAAGTATACTATATATTATTTTAAATTAATAAATTGTGAAATAACACATATTAATCAAATAAAATTTATTTGCCACGCCGGGATTCGATACCGTGACCTTCGGAATGCGAGTCAAGAGCCTTACCGCTGGACTACGCCGGCCGTCAATATTGTGCTAATATTGTCTGCCGGACAAATTGGAATGAATTAAACTCAACACCTCCTTTGAAAAGTCATTAAAAGTGATGAAACAATAGGTTAAATAATAGTTTGCGTTAGGTTAGGTTATGGGGTATTTTTCAATTTTTTTCAAAGCTTTTAACGACTTTTCAAAGAGGTTTTGAGTTGAGTTGATTCCGAGTTGTCATGGTACCTCAATTCTAATACAAAAATACGTCATATTTTTTACGCAGATGAAAACGCTCATAATTTAAAATAAAAATCGTTTCAGTAATTTTAAGTAAACCCGTCAGCAATTTATTCTGCCTGTTAATCGCTTTGCCAAGTCAATTTGGATTACTTTAATTAGCAACTTAACGCATGATAAAACACAATCAGAATGAATAAACGCAACTCGTTTCAGATAATCAAGATGTTCCGTAGAACCAGAATGCCGACAAATAGTCGCCTTCTTTCAACAACAAAGTATCAAGGTCTTAGGTAATTAAACCTTTAAGAGACCCCGTGAGACATTGCCATTGTTAAATGTATTTAATAAGATCTGAGATTGGTAATAATTCCCCACCCATTGCAACTTTTGCTGGGCGCACTGTCTCAAAACCTGCAATTTTTTCTGCTAGATTTCTTAGTCCGATAAGAATAATATAAAAAATACTTTAGTTATGTTTGTTTTTAAGTTGTTAGCCACCCACGCACGACTTGAGACTTCCAATATTTCAATTAATTATGTTATAAAAAGTACCCAGGAAAATAAATCTAATTCCTATTGATGGTTAACGTGTTTGTAGAGCTTAAGTTGTTCTGAAGAAGACATAAAAACAAATCAACTTTGTATCTACGAGTGTTTTTTTATGATTTTTTTGAGGGTCTATTATTTTATGAGGAACATAACTTTAACATTTCAAGAGCGTTCAAATTTTCCGTATTTCATTTGAGATCGTCAGTTCTCTTATTTATTTTTATTTATTTGTAAAAAACCTAATTTATTTGTAAAAAGCCTATAACATAGATTGCAGAAATAAGTATGTACTATGTATTTATTGTGTCTTGAAATTAATTTTAGATTAAGGGGAGAGGAAGAGGAATATAAAATAAGGATAGGAGATGCTCCCGTCACATTCCACACTTTTGTATTAATTTTCGATCGAACGCGTTACTTCTATTCGATATTTCTGAAGGGTATTGCTAAAAATGTCTTTTTTGTAAAATTTTGCGCACATATACATATTTTGGTGACTTAGCGGGGGTGCTCGGTTTCATGGTTTGAGGTTTATCCATTGGGCCGGATCGAAAGAGACTGGCCATTTGACCTTTCCAGCCTGACACTCTTGATCCATTGCCTTGCACCGCAATTAGAGGGATGAATTCATACGTTCGCCACTCCTGGACTCACTGATCCCCAGAATCATACCTTTTTCCTTCCCAGAACATCCTATCCTTCCCTTCCTTAAAAAGGCTCCCCACATAGCATCCCCTAAGATGACATCTCGGCCCGGTGGGAAATTCTTTTCATCAGAGCCTCCTGTGTGGAGCTAATCTAAATTAATAAATAAAAATATGCGGGGAATAAATGAAATTTTTTTCTAACGTTTTTTCTACTTGTGGGCAAATGAATTAAATTGGATTGTCCTGTTGATCTTCACGGAATATGAAATTTTATTAAATTGGTAAAATCTGTCAGAATTTTAAATAACAAGATTTGGTCAAAAATTAAACGTCCTGCATGAAGGGAGTTGGAGTTGTGAAATATAATAGATTCGGTGTAATTTGAAAAGTGTAAATTTATTTCTTCAAAATTCGCAAATTCACTTTGTGGCGTCATTATTAATTTAATGAAAACAAATAACTTTGTGTACACCAAGTTATTTATTTTCATTAAAAGAAAAAATAAAATAAAAAAAGTGTAAATTTTGTTTATATTTTGTGTTTTTTTTTATTTTTATTTTTGTTTTTTTTTTTTATTTCTTTCGATTCTTTTAACATGGGCCTGGTAGAATATATTGCATGAAATAGTGTTGTTTTTTTATTATAAATGTTAAGAAATAGATAGGTAATAAATGCATAAATACTTTCATATTCCTCACGACTAGGTCAGCGGACCAGATCCATAGATTTTATATTTGTTTATAACACTTTCACTCATTTTCTTCGTTTGCGACTAATATCGTGCTAATGGTATTTATTTCGTTTGAATTGTTTAACAACAAGTTTTAATTTGAATTCTTGAAAGTAATTTTATTTTACAATGATTACCTTCCGCAGAGTCAATGAACTTTTAAATTTAGTTCGTAATACCCAAGTTCAAGGTCAATCTTTTGATTATTTTTGATGATGACATAAGAAATACATACAAAGTTGGTTCAATGAATTGATTCGTACGTGTAACGTGCATACTCACACATTACGAATTAATGTATCATCAGATCTATTTTTACGTGCCTTTTTTCGGTTTTCCAAAACGATGTTTTTGTTGATATTTTTCGCCTCGGTTTTTTTTAAATCAAAGATATCACATTGAGGAGGAGTGTTTTTCTCAAAAGTGTTATCTCCGGACAACTATTGAATTCATATAAAGATATGATTTCGAGAGGAAAACAGTAGGTGTCCCTTTGCCTTTACAAATTGATCCTCAGAAAAGGAAATGAGAAAGTTAAACTTTCGAGCTTTTTAAATTGAGTTGATATAAAAAGTTCAATCACAGATAAGGAAATCATTAAAATTATGAAAGATGAAATTTTTTATTCTATTTATTTTTTATTTTATGACAATCAACATACATGAAGATGAGGAAATCATGACGTAAAATACCTACACAACAACCTACAGTCCGCCTCGGAACAGGAATCCCTAGAGAGGAGGATTGTGAATGAACTACTTACTTTACTTTGTATTTTTTAAATATGTAGTCATTAATAGAAAAATATCACATCATCATTTTAGAAAGATCACATCATCATTTAAGATTACACCTTTGAATGTATTTGTACATACCTATAGTATTAAAAGTTTAAAAATAGGTGTTGGTACTGTGGGGTAGTAATACCGCAGTCCCCTAATTGCCGCCGCAAATGCCCCAAGATACAAAGTGCGTAGCGACGTGACGTTCAATTTCATTTAAATTCAGACTGGCGATTCAATTCGACAATGTTCCAATTTGGGAGGCGGGAATGGGTATCGCCGCCCCGGGAACCTTTATTGGATAACCAACACCTCTGCCTTAGGTCACCCCAAGATTCGCTACGTTTGGTGATTTAGCAGGGGTGCCCGGGTTCATTGGGTGAGGTTTGTCTAGGTCTTGGAGGCGGATGACCAGGACACACTGAACCCCAGATTCTTACCCATCCCTTATACCCGTTTTCTTCCCAGAACGCTCCTTTCCTTCCTTTCCTTTAAAAATTTCCCTTTTATCGAGCGGTTATGTTAATTGATTGATTTCAACTCATCGCAGAACATTCGCAGGCTGACGAGCGTTTTCCACAGTTGTGGGTAGGCGCGTTCGCACATATTTGCTCGTCGCGCTGCTAATTTTCGTCATTATTATTATTTGACTTAATAGCGTAGTTGTTCCAATTACAATAATTCTCAGTACAAAAACCTACATTATGTTATTATGGGCCTGGCAGAGCTGGCACCCGAGGAAACGACTTGTCGTGTTGCGTTCTTATCTTCGTCGGGATCTCGCAGCTTACGGCTAATGATAGCTTGGCACTTGTTGGTACATGCTACTTGCCAGTGGAGTGCAGTCCGTAATTAACGTTGAAAAGCTGCGCTTGCCCCTGGAAAAACTTGAAAATTGGAGAACGTGTTTTTTCTGTTACACTGATAATTTTTTTCTCTAATAATAATAGTTATTATTGTTTTTGGCGTTATTGTCTCTGTCCATTTAGTTATATATCTGACAATAGAATGTTACACTGATTTTTGACGTGATAACGTCTTATAAATCGATAAACGCCGGCTGCACTCACGAAAAAGCATGACTCATTGTCGCGTTGTCACGTTCCGCCTGAGCCGAGCGTGCAAGCGAGAGCGCGGAACAAGCGTTCGGCTTGTGACGCATCTATCTCTCTTCCACTCCATCGTTATTATATGACGTTATCACGTAAAATTATCGTCCGTCAATCGATTTTATAGACAACCAATTTTTTTCCCTAAAAATTTATGGAAAAAATTATGATAATTAAAGTAATTTTATTTTTATGTTGTGCAAAATGTGCCATTTTCAATTTGCCGTTTTTATTCGTGAATTCGGCGGCATTGACGTCACGCCGGGCAATGTTTGTGGACAGCCGTTTTGTATGTTTGTCATAATTACATTGTAACCAGTTGGAACCGTTTCGAATGTACAGTTTTTCGATTCATTGATTATGAATGCAAATATTAAAATTACAAATATTTTTTGATGTGATGTGAGCCAATGATCAGAATCATAAAAATGAACGTTAAATCTTTCACCCGATTTGACGGTATTCATAATTGTGAAAATACCCCAATTAATAGTTTAAAAGCGTATCTATAATTGAAAGAGAAATACTTGAAATGTCAAATTTTTTAAACTTCAATCAATTAAACGATAACAAAAATAGTAACGATAGAACCCTGGATCTAGTTTTTTCTAATGACAAGTCTGTAACTGTAACCAAATCCTTAGATACTCTTCTTCCTTTGGACAACTACCACCCATCATTAGATATAACTATAAACAACACTGTACGTGAAAATCCTAAAATCAAACAAATGTCTCACAACTTTCATAAAGCCAACTACCCCGAAATTTGTGATTTCCTCCTCAAGGTCGATTGGTCATTTCTAAACGATGGTGAATTAAATGTCAATATTGAACAATTTTACTCTACCTTAAAACAAATTTTTACAAGTCATGTACCTGTTATGTCATATAATATATCAACTTTTCCTAAATGGTTCAACAATGATCTTATTAACTTAGTTTTCAAAAAGAAGTCTGCACACCACAAATTCAAAACAACGAGATCATTTCTTGATTATACTGAATTTCATAAGTTGCGTAAGCAATGCGCTGAAACTTCAGATAAATGTTACAAAAATTATATAAAAGAAGTTGAAAACTCTATAAAATATAATGTTAAATCTTTCTTTAATTATTCTAAGTCATTACCATTCTTCTATCCCTAATATTATGAACTATGGTGGCAAGACTTGTGCCAAAACTGAAGATATTGTCAATCTATTTGCAGACTTTTTCAAAAGTGTATATGAGGATGATATCCCTGTTGATAGAGTTCCTGAATTTGTCACTGATATTAACTTGCAATTATCTGAATTAGTAATTGAACGTAATGACATCACTGTCTCGATTAAACTCTTGAAACCAAAAACAAGTTCTGGCCCTGATAATGTTCCACCCATATTTTTGAAAAATTGTGTCAATAGTCTTTCCTATCCATTGTACAAAATCTTTAACAAATCTCTTAAATCAGGTCAATTCCCCAATACCTGGAAATCCTGCTATCTCACGCCCGTGTTCAAGAAGGGTTCAAAAAATGATGTATGCAATTACAGACCTATTTGTATTTTGTCTAGTATTCCTAAGCTCTTTGAAAAAATCATTCTTAGCAAAATATCCTCTAATATTAAACATATTATTACCAATTTCCAACACGGTTTTGTCTCATCTAGATCTACTCTCACGAACCTCACAGTATATGAAAATTATATAAACTCAGCTTTGACTAACAGGCAACAGGTTGACTCCGTCTATACAGATTTCTCCAGGGCTTTTGATAAGGTCTGCCACAAAATACTAATAAATAAACTAAAAAAATTAGGATTAAGTGGCAATTTCTTGGCTTGGTTGATCAGCTACTTATCTGATAGATTACTCTTTGTAAAGATCAATGACTGTCTATCTCACCAATTTATTGCCACCAGCAATAAATTGGTGGGATAGACCAAGCGTCCCGCAAGGTTCGCACCTAGGACCTTTATTATTTATCCTATTCATCAATGATGTCACGAGCATTTTCCATAGTGTTGAAGTCTTACTCTTTGCTGATGACATGAAGCTGTTTAAAGTCATAAATGATGTGCACGATTGCTTAATCTTGCAAGAAAACCTTAATAACTTTTTCAAATGGTGTTCAGATAATAAACTTCAGCTAAATATTAACAAATGCCAAGTTATGAGGTTCCACAAAATTAAACATCCAATAATATATAATTATGCACTCTGTAATGTTGACTTAATCTCTGTAGTCGAAATACTTGACCTGGGCATCATTTTTGATCAGAAACTCTGCTTTGCATCTCATGTAACTTCTATAGCTAACAGGGCTATGAAAATGTTAGGTTTTATATTAAGGATTTCCAAGGATTTTAAAAATATTTACACATTAAAAATTCTGTTCACATCTCTTGTTAGAAGCATTCTTGAATATAATTCAACAATTTGATCACCTGTCTTCAACAATCACATCAAAACCATTGAAAGAGTCCAACACAAATTTTTGAGGTGTATTAATTTTAGACTTGGAATTCCCTTAGAATCAATAAATTATGATTTTTTGTTGCACTCATTAAAATTGTTGAAATTAAGTGACAGAAGAAAAATTTTTGATCTGATATTTTTGTATAAAATCGTTAACTATCAGTTGGATAGCCCTGATATATTAAAGTTGATTAACTTTCATATACCTACAATAAGATCAAGGTTCCCTAGTTTGTTTTATTGTGACAACTATATGTCGGTATCAGGCTCCAATTCAGTTGTAAATAGATTACACACCATTGGAAATTTTTATGCCAATGTGGCTGATATTTTTAGTATTTCCATACTGAAATTTCCATAATGACGGCCTCCGTGGTCCCGAGGCAAGACTCTCGACTCACAATCCGAAGGTCGCGGGTTCGAACCCGGCGTGCGCAAATAAATTTTATTTGATTAATTTGTGTTATTTCACAATTTATTCATTTAAAATAATATATACTATATTTGCGGCACGTTCCAGAGTGGAAGATACTATCAGTATCGCCCTGGTGTAAGACCACCATTCAGAATTGAAACGTTGCTTGAAATGGATTTAGCCGTGTTTAGTGACCAGATCTGAATAGCCAGGTACTTCCCCACCTTCCTCTTCCCTATCTCCTTCCCCTCCCCACTACCTTCAGCCTCACAACATACCCCAATTGGGGATGCCATAGTCTCACTGGCTCCAGACGGGAGCAGTTGGGACTCTTGTGCGGTATTTCATATAAAAAAAATAAAAAAATAAAAAATAAGGTTGTACTGATCGAACATTTCAGCCAATTATACGTTAACGAGGTCACTACATAATGATTTTTTGATATTATTGTTTATCTTGAATGCCTGTATAATGTACTATGACTGTAATTAAATATACACAAGCTTGTAAATGGCACTTTGTGCCGTAAATTTTAAATAAATAAAAAAAGTTCACTTTCGCATAATTTAGGCGCTTCTATGTTTTAATCATGTGGGATTGTAGCTTAATATCTAAAATATTAATGTTTTTGCTTAATACATGCAAGGTACGGTTGTAATTAGGTTGATTTTTAGAATTGATTGTGATTTATGTAACTGTTAATTTTCCCAACAATTAGTAAATCAGCACGCACAAATCATTTGCTCATTTAAGCCTCAATTACATTAAGCGAGTTTACAAGCTACTAGTCGGCATGTTTAAAAGCGGGCGAATCGGCGAGTGAGATTGTCATGATGACACACAAATCTGTCCACTTGCTAAGTAGCGAACTACCAAGCGAATTGAAATCACACGTTTCTCACGTCTTCCTACCCAAGATTTTACCCAAACTGTTCTTGGTCGTTTAGCTTTCCTTTTTAACTCCTTTTTCATAATATGAACCAAAATAACGACTCACGCTCGAACTAGTTCTGTCGACATTTCGTAGGAAACTGACAGCTCGCAGCTAGCGCCACACGGTAGCCAATAACGGCTTCCGCCCGAACTAATTCTGACAGACAAAATCAGCTGTTGGTGGGCCGCCATCTTTAAGCAAACACAAGCGAGTAGCGAGTGAGTAAAGTTGACCACATGTTTACATTTTTCGTAGAATGTCCACCATCTGCTAGATAGCTAGTAATACGATGACACTGAGCGAGTTTACTAACAAATAGTGAATTTCTCAGCTAGTAGCTTGTAAACTCGCTCAATGTCATCGAGGCTTAAGGTGCATACTGTATTGCTTTAAAATCGCAAGTAATATCGTTTTGTGCTTTTTTTTACTACTACTCTGGATAATCTTACCAAATTTTTATTATTTTATCAAATGCCATACCTTTACTTTGATCAAGGAGCGATGCACACCACTGTTGGATTGTACCTAAGTTGTGAGCATACAGCATACAGGTGAGACAGGTTTGGACTACAATGTTTACGTAGGACGTCCCACGAAGTATGTTGGAGATAACAACATAATGCGGGTTAGCCAGATTGTTTCCATCAATTGGAGCTCAAAGAACAATCTACCGACGAACTGCAAGTAGCGGCTTAGAAAACCATACTTTTCAAACTAGACATTAGACACAGTACATCGCTTTTAGCTATATGAAAATAAACAATCGGATTCGCTCTGCTGTGATTGTTGTTATAAAGATGGGGTGAAGACATCCAATAATAATTAATAACGTTTTCTGAAGACAATTGTGTTGAGAATTAGCAATATCATCACGAATTTCGTACATTTTCCACAATCTGTGTATTTTCTCGAAACTCTTTGTGACTATGAATTGAAATTTTGGGGATCCCCGTAATTTCACCAAGTTTTAATATATTTTTAGCAGCAAATTACTAATATCCCTTGAGAGCACAAAAATTATCTGTCATTAATGCATATTTTAAATATTCCAAACAGATGAAAAATAAACGACCCAACCTTTTTATTAAAATTATTAAACTCTAAATTCGATTGTTGTGAACTCCTGCAATTAATAAATCTACTCGTTCCTACACGAATAACCAGACAAACCTTTTATGTACATACATCTCTTTCCATCTATAGCTTGAATTCCCCAATACAACGTTTATAAAGTCATGGTAACAAACACTTTTGAATGTATTTGACAACAATTTGATCTTGGCATACTTCAAACGCCGTACGTGCCAACTATTTCAACCTATTTCGTAAAGTATTGTGAACACCATTTCAACACTTTTATTAATATTATTGTCGATTTGGAAGATATTGGCAGATTACCTTTTTTTACTTAACTTACATTCTATGTTACCGACTTTGTGAAAATTCTTATATTTTATGTAACCTATATTTTGTTTCTTATATTTTTTATCCTATATTTTGCCAACTTTTTATTTTCATTGTAATTAAAAAAAACATTTACCGCTTTAAAAAAAGCCTTTTGAGCGTTCAAATAATTAAAATTACATTACATCAGTGAAAACCAAAAAAAATTTTTTTTAGAGTTATAGATGTGTAGTGTTTGCTTGCCACAGAGTAAATGTCTTTTTTTTATTTATTAAAGTATCGGTCTTATTTACAATCATTATTATCGTAGTATTGCTTATCTGGTAGGTACATCATTACAATTCTGCCCGCACCTTCCTTCTTAAGAATTTGCTTTACCATCAGCGAACAGAAAAAAGTCCATTTTATTTTTACTTTATTCAAGGAGTCTTTGGATTTATTACTTGCGGTCAGATAGCCTATAGTTTATTGTCATTCGTCATTAACGATGATGGAATAGATCATGATTTCTTTTGTCAATTTGGAGGAGTATAATAATATTGTAAATACACTGGTAAAGCTGTGTCTTAAATGATCTAATTGTTAGTATCTAATTGTTCAATGAGCGTTCATAACGCCAATAAATCTCCGGCTCAGAATCGTAGACCCCCTAGATTCCTAGATCATCATAGAAAATAGTCACACGTATGCAGGTTTTCCATTGGATTGGCAGTCGTGCGCCGGCACACCGGCCAAAATAGTAAAAAAAAAATTGTAATGCGATTTTAACCCTTATGTATAAAGAAAACGTATGAAGAAGAAGGTCAGAATCGCTTGGGGCATTCTTGTTCATAAGGTATAAGATACCGTGAACCCACCAGCGGAGCGGAATAATTTCTGTGGATATGTTTATGCTCTCCGGCTGAGATTTTTTCCCGCCTTTTAGCTGTCAGATTGGCTTGCGTCACTGTCGCGCCCTTCTCGTGAAAAAGATCGTAAAACATATAAATTCATCGAATAAACGCAAGTAATGTTGTTTTTAGGCATAGTTTATTGTTCAAGGGATGTGTTTCGGTAAATATTATATACGATAGCATAAAATAAGCCCACAAAATATTACGTCAAAGTCAAAACATCGCGATTTTACATCGTTTCTTCCTTGGCATTTGACGAGTTAATTTTTGTTTTTTGCACAGTATTAACGATGTCGAGTAACCTGAAAAAAAAAGATTTACAAGACCGTCATAAATTACTCAGCAGGCTGCACATTCAGCGTGATTTTAAAATTTATCCAACAATAATGAACAAGTTAACCTTTTCCCCCGTTATCCGAATATCAGATAATCAAGTGGGCACCACTCAATATAATGTAATAAAGTGCATCTTTCACCCTGAACTTTGTCAGCCATTTCGTTAATTTTTCAATAATAATTGCAGCAGTTTCCTTTCATTATATTATCATTATTCTCCGCGGATACTGTGTTGATTTGCGCTTTATTGGTCAATAAACTTATATCGGAACTGACCGGTGTCATCTCCATTCTCAAGGTGGACTACCGTTGTGATTTCGCGTATCACACTTTGGCGGTTTTGCAGTGCGCAGTTCAAACGTTTTCTCGAATATTTTAAAAGAAGTGTGGAAAGCACACCTAGTAGCCCATATAATTCAAACAGGTGCCTTGACTAGTCCTGTTTCCAATTAGTCCTGTTTCCTACTTTTCCAATCTGTCCGAGGAGCTGCCAACAAATCTATGTCAGTATTTATGTACACATTATGTTTGCGTGTATCGACAAACAGGTTTTTAACACCCAATTTTCAGAAATATACATACCGAGCCGCATTAAGTTATCAGCGTTTAATTAATAGGGTAGTTCTTTACGAGGAGTGCAAAACAAATGCGTTAGCTATCATTTGCATATTTAACAAAAGCATTTAAATTAATTTAACAAGATTCCCGACCGCTGTCTTGTGATGTGAGATCTTTATTATCCCGTTTGACGGTAGTAATCTCAACAATGTGCATTTTATTTGTTTTTTTTTTTATCTCGGAGACAAGAAATGTCAACAAAACAGAACATCAAAAATTGTATTGTGGTTTGTTATTGTTATTTAAACACGTTTATCTTCACTTGTTAAAGAACCTTCTTTGTTTTGTCTTCAAAATTGTTATCTCTAGTGTTTGGGGCTTTTTACCTTTCCTTAGCGCCTTAAATTATTTTCCTACACGTTGGATTTTGAGAATGTTACACATGTAACATTCTCAAAATGAAACTTGCAGAACTAACTTGCCAATGGTCATGCCAGTCGAGAGAGCTGTCTTGCTGTTAAATAGAATCGCTTCGAATATCGTTATGTTTAACATCAAAGAAGCACAATTTAGACGGCAAGCTTTGTTGCTGTTAGTATAATTGTGTTTCTGTTAGTGTAAATTGCTTAAATCTGCTTATCTAATATTTTTATTTTGTAATGTTGGCCGACGTAGTCCAGCGGTAAGGCTCTTGACTTCCAATCAGAAAGTCGCGGGATCGAATCCCGGCGTAGCAAATAAATTTTATTTGATTAATATGTGTTATTTCACAATTTATTCATTTAAAATAATATATAGTATATTTGCGGCACGTTCCAGAGTGGAAGATACTCTCAGCAGCGCCCTAGTGTAAGACCATAATTCAGAATTAAAACGTTGCTTGAAATGGCTTTAAGCGTGTTTGGTGACCAGATCTGAATAGCCAGGTACTTCCCACCTTCCTCTTCCCCATCTCCTTCCCCTCCCCACTGCTTAAGCCTCACAACATACCCCAATTGGGGATAGTCTCACTGGCTCCAGACGGGAGCAGTTGAGACTCTTGTGCGGTATTCATATTAAAAAAAATATATTGCTTGAATTATTGAATTGAAATGAATGCACCAAAATTTACATTAGTTCTCACTCGATATTGAAAATTACTTAATAATTCGCTTAACAAATGTACAATATTTTCGGTAAACCAAAATTTCCACCAGACAGAAAATAAAATGTTATGCTTTTTATTAAGATTCAATAATTTACTAAGTAGATCACCTTTACCACCCGTTATATTCTTTACATGGAATTGCTACCATTAGTTTGAAGTGGAGCATCATCACAAGATCTTGGCCTGAAAAAATGATAAAAATCATGAATTACGTCGTGCTTTATATTATTAGCAATTCTTTTCATGACTTGTCTCCTTGCGCACAAAATACGGCGTATTTTAAAGTGAATGAATCATTCTAGAAAATAAAGTAAATTCATTTCATCTTCTGACCCTAGACAATGTCAAACGGATAAGGATAGTACTTCAATGTATTCCGATGAATTCATAATATACGGTCATGTTTAATGCATCCATCTGCACCCGATTCAACGATATAATGTGAAACGTCCGCTTTGTCTACTACTCCAGAGGTACCTGCCATCTATAGTTGCTTTAACATTCATTCATCGGTCAGTATTGCACATTATCAAACCTCCTTATTACATTTTTGATTGCACTCAAATACGACCAACGAACTCTTGAGTATAGCGCACCAATTATATTTTCTTACTTGCCGTATGATTTGAAAAAAATATTAATCAGTGACAAAAATCTTGGGAACACTACAGTTGTGGCTTTTTCTAAATATTTTTTTTATAAAATTGGATGAATTTTTTTGGACCATTTTTCTGGAAAATGATGAGGAGGTTTTTTTAAGTATTTCGTCTCTTGTGTTAATTCGTTGTGTTACTGAGGATTTTTCAATTTGGGAGGCGGATATGGGTACCGCGATTTAGCAGGGGTGTAAGGGCTCATTGGGTGAGGTTTGTCTAGGCGGATGGTGGCGGATGCGTTTGCCCATCTACTGCGTGGCCCCCGGATCGGGAGAGACTTGTTAAGGAAAACCTTAACCATTCTCTGTACCCCTCTCTCGAGCCATTGCCTTGCACCGCAGTGGGAGGAATCGATTCATATGTCCGTCACTCCTGGACATACTGACTCCCTGATTCCTACCCGCCCATCAAACCCTTTTCCTTACCAAATGTTCCTCTCCTTTCTTTTCATAAAAAGACCTTCCACACAGTATCCCCAAAGATGACATAGGCGCCGAGGGAAATTGTTTTCCTCAGGGCTTTCTGTATAAATAAATGGAGCTAATGTATAAAAAGGAAAAAGTTTTTCTTTTTTTTAAGTTACGGAATTTTCTTTATGTTTCTCTGAAACCTGTAAGGTTTTAATTATTGATAATTCAAAAAAAGTCGTATGTTTTGAAGAAGTGTTGTCCAAGGCGTTATGCAATTATATTCCTATTAGCATTTTACTCGATCTGATATGCCTGTACGAAATGAATTCAAGAAATAAAATCAAGCAATTACAAGAAAACTAAATTATTATCAAGAAAAATAAAATATTTCAATTTTTTATTCCTTCTTTTAAAAAGTGTCCCACATGAGATAAGCAGAATCACTTTTCTGCTTTTAATTATATTTGCAATCAAGGTTAATTAAGTACTAATAAACATGCGGCATACAGTTCAAGCACTCGCTAGAATGCGAATAATTTTTCCAAGACGTTGTAATTAATTAATATTGCCATTTAATTATTGCAGCATTGTTCAAGAGATTCATCCCCGTAATCTGGTTGACAGTTGGCGATAATATTGTTGCTGCAATTGACCTCTCGATGTCTCTATTCGTATCTTCAGTTTCATTGCGGTTGTATAAATTTTAATTGGCATCGGATACAGATAGGTGGGTACTTGTTGGTAATTGTTCAAAACAAGTTTTTGCAATCGGAATTTTATTTACTTTCACTAGTTATCGAATTGGAAGTCATTCCCGCCTCGGGGTCGTCGCGGTGTCAAAAAAAACTTTGCGGCTTTATTTACAATCATGCCAAAACTAATTTCGTTCAAAAAAATTTTTATGTAATGCATCAGATTTTTTTTCTTATAAAGGTGATTGAAATAAAAAAGATTATCTAACATCTAATAGATTACTTTAATTTCACCACAATTTAAAAATAGCTATTCTTAGCTTTTGGTCCAAGTTTCTTGGCGTAATATTAGATGCCTACTACTTTTAATCACTTGTTTGACACGAGTCAATACCTAAGATAATAAGATTGGTAACAATTACACATTGACGATTCTTGAGTTAAAACCAAATCTATTACACAAATATGATGCAAAAAACTACACTAAAAACCAAACCTCATCTTCCAATCCGGCTGGTCACCATGGAAGATCCAAGACCAAAACCCTCTGAAGAAGAAATTCCAAACATCCTCAAAAATACAAGAAGTGACACAAACACAAGAAATATTTAACCCTACGAACAAAACAAAATATGAGCTTTACATAGTGTCCTATAACGTCAAAACTCTATCTACTCACGAATGTTTTCTTTAGAGGAGGCCTTTACCTTCGCCTGAGAGAGGGGTTCTTGCATATTTATGAATAAATTTAGATACTTATGTTAAATTTTTCAACAAGATTATAAATAGCATTAATTATAACTTTTATAACTCTGTAACAAACCTATTTTCAAGAAATAAAAGGCTATCATTATTATGCATATTATATATACATACATCTATAAATTAACGTATGTTTGCTTGCTTGCTTGTCTATTTGTTTGTTTGTGCCTTTTGCGTTCCTAAACCATTCATCCGATTGCGATGAAACTTTGGTGAGTTGATGAGCGCGTGCCCTTGATGGTTTCTATATGTAATAGTGAGCTATGGCGTTATGAAACTATTTCCTGTACCACTCATCCGATTGCGATGAATCTTTGGTGAGTTGTTGTGTGCACGTCCGCGAAGGTTTTTATTTAAACTGTCATTATGAAATTTGTATAAAAGATTTGCAATAGGTTGCGCGCGAGTTGTTTGAAAATGAGTTACGAGTTTATTTCATGTAGTTTAGCGGCAGGGAGGATAGGCGGGAGGGGAAAGAAATCCAGGAGGGGTGGAGGGTAATGAAGGGGGGGGAATCGCGGGAGGAGGGAAGATTCGCGGGAAGGGGGGAGATTCGTGGGATGGGGTCGAGGGAGGGGGAAAGGCGGGGAAAGTGGAAAGCGTGGGGCGACGCGGGAGGGAGGGGGGGGGGGGACATAAATACATTTTTCACCGCCAACAATTACACAATTACACAAATGCCCTGATGATGGACACTATAACACTGTCCGAAACGTTGGCTAAAGAAGGAGGTAGCGCAACACGTTGTAACACCCCAAAAACAAATAACGAAAATGTGATCGTGTTTTATTTTGTTTACTATTTTTCTCATCTCACAGTGTTTACTTTCTACCGAAAGAGCAAAAAAAAAATTATTATATGTTTTTATTTGAGGTATCATCATTATTTTTAGACACGAAACTAAATAGCAATGAGTCTAATTTATCCTTACACAAGTATTTGACGTTTTAGTAATTTCATTATCCTGCTACCTACCAGCATACTACACGAAGTTGATGAATATTCACCGGCTCATTATGCACTTCACATTGTGTTTGCTCGAATTACGCTTTCTATGCGGCTAAGCAATCTGATTAAACGTTTGTTTATGCTCCTACATCGAGTATTTCGGAATACATAGTTTATTTTTTACAAGTTCATATCGCTAAAAGTGTCAACGCCCTCTGCAATGTCGACTGGGTCCCATATACCCACCGGCTTACAGGTGTGGGTCAGATGGGTGTGTGTGGGTATACGTACGAGGTGTGTATGTTTGTATTTGTGTTCTGTTCGACAGGTTGGTAAGGCAAGTCGGTGACTTTCGATTTTTTTATTATTTCTCTTTTGTTCTTGCGGTCAGTGCGTGAATAATTGTCTTGTGACATTGATTTGTTGCTTGTTGCAGATCTGTGGGTTTTCTCTTTTTCGTTAATAAACAGCCGCTTCAATAACAACACCTCATTGTTTCGTCCCTAATTACACTTTTGACATCATCGGTGTGGAATTTTAATATTGTCTGAATCAATTTATGGATCTCCTCAATAAATCATTATTCGTTAAGTCGGACAGCAGCGAATCAGGTTTTTCTTTTTTTAAATGTTTTGTTGAACAAGCACCTCCTTGTGAGCGAAGATGTTGTATGTTTTATGTTGTAGGTATCTCTGTAATGTCCCAACAGCGTGTTATGACGCAGTATATCAACATTATACGTTTGGACTTTATATGTTACAGAGGTATGATTTGTATGTTGTTTTTAATGGATGCAAATTTAATTGGGTTTTGGTTCCCAGCAGGTAGGCACCCTGTGTAGCCCCGAGAGTGTTGTTGCGCTATATGCCAATGCTGCTCTATTTATTTGTCATGGCGAGAAAATTATGTAAACACATCGACAATGTGATATACTTTTGAAATAAATTTAAGATTAGGCTGACATCATCGAAGCACATGTATCTGTGATTATGTGAGTCATTACTAATGGAAAGTTTTATTGATCCATTTTTAGTGTACCTTGAAAGGGGCTTCACAAAACGAGAAACTTAAAGGTGCCTTTAAAACTACCTTACGACCGACATTTTTAATTTTTTTTAAAACATGTTCATTTTTTCTAATGTTACATATTATATTACAACCAATTACATAATAGAATAAAAATTTAAATAAAATTTTTTTCGTGAATACCGCACACGATGTCTGTAGCTAGTGAGACTATGGCATCACCAATTTGGGGTAGTTGTGAGGCTGAAGGTAGTGGGAAGGAGAAGGAGATGGAGAGGTACCTGGCTATTCAGATCTGGTCATACATGGCTGAAGCCATTTCAATTCTAAATGGTGGTCTTACATCAGGGCGATACTGAGAGTATCTTCCACTCTGGGACTTGCCGCAAATATACGATGTATTATTTTAAATTTAATTATTTGTGAACTGACACAAGTTAATCGATTAAGATAGTACTTTTACCTTACTAGAAGTCAGGATTTATTTCAGTGCAGAAATTCTGGGACTAACTACCATATGTATTCCTCTTTGCCCAGAATACTAATGGAGGGAAATAATTATACCAAGTCAGTGGACATCTTCAATTTATCTTTGAATAAATTTAAAATATTGTTATTGAGGCAGTTCAGTTATGTACAATAAAATGTTTTTTCTATGCTATATATGTAAAAGCCCCGAAAAAGGGCGTTTATTTATAAATAAATAAATAAATAAGCTCACCGGGATTTGAACCTGCGTCATTCGGATTGCTAGTTGAGAGCCTTACCCCTCGACCATGGAAATCACAAATTGGTCTTTTTTAAATATTATTTATTGAATTAATCGAAGCTTATTAATCGAAAGTCATATTTTTCTCATCAACATTGACTGGCTTTCTACGACTAGTTGTATTGGTGTAAGATCAGAATAGAACAGAATAGTAAGCGCGAAATCGTCGCAATACGCGAGTTTAAGGTCCGAAAAGCGGCATGCCTCCCGGACACGCCCATTTCTGTCGCACGTCTGTTTTCCGCATCTCTCTCTTTCTCTCACGGTCATTATAAAGTCAGTAAAATCACTGCTCCTGCGCGAGAATGTATCGTATCAAATTCAGGTCGGCATTTAAGTTTGGCGCGTACTATAAGATTTGTGAGTTGGCACATAGCACCTAGCACTTAACACGTGGCACCTGTATGCACCTCTTGGCTCGCGGGGCTTGAGCAGATTGGGCGGGGCGCTACCAAGAAGCGAAACTGCTTCAGTGTGTCACGGCGAGCACTCCCAGCTCCCAGTCAACGAACCTTTGACACTGCTGACTACTCCGCGCTGAACTTCACAACACAACTTACTACAGTGGCTAGCGTTGCATTGGGCCAGTGAGCTACTGAAACGCCGGTATTATGGTTTTTACGGACACGTGGTTTAGGATTTTTTATGGCTACAGGCGCTTTATTATTTAGGATAGCGATTTTTTTTTTCAGATTATGCTTAAATAACAATAAGATTTTCTGTTAAATAATAATAATTTAATGATTTTTAGCGCAATTTTTGTGATAAATCTTGAGGGCGCTGTACAAATTTATACCATATTTCGACAATGCTTTCGACTAACAGAGGCTAACTTTTGACCAACAGATTTTATCCACCGATTAGTCGATCACTAATGCAAAACTGCATGAATTATGCATTTGTCCAATGAAAGTGATGCTGCATTAAAACGTACATATTATGTTGATTTATTTATACTCTGTACAAGCAGAAAATATGCAGGACAATACTTACCTGGAAGGTCACTTGAGATTAAAATTGTGGATTGTTAGAGAAATTTAGATACAGTTTGCACAGAGGGCAGTTAGTAAAAGTCTTTGCAAAATCAAGAAATTCGCAGCAAATTGTGAAAGGGCCGGAGTCTTCGCGGATTTTATTGTATGAAAAATTTTATGTTTTGCTATCAGATATTTGTGAATTTGATAGATTCGCCCTTTTTAATGCATACCAACATGAATTACTGCTTTTGAAAGCAGATGAAAGACTCATTCAGATTTTAATATGACAAACGAATACTTGCAATTAAAAATATAAAATATCTGTTTTCAAAACAAGAGGATTTTTTTACGATTTTTTTGTCGCTTACCAATTGTTTTTCTTGTAAACTGAGGAAATACCGCTTTATATGAAACTAAAAAAAAATATTAAATTACAATAGTTATTATCACTTCACTTTTTTCGTTTCATATTAAAATAATTAATTCAAAATTTATATACTTTCACAAATCTTTTGATTTTTACTTTATTTATTTTGGAATATATTATATACTATATTATAATTTTTTGAAGTGTATGATGATTTTTTTGAAGCAAATACAATGCGTGAAGTTGCATAATATGAGTTGTGTAAAATCAAAAGCAGCAATCTCCGAAATGCGTTATTTTGAGAAAACCAAAAAGAAACGTTTCATTTGAGTAATTCTGACGCATTCATAAGTTAATAATTATATTCACATAATTATTAACTAACATAAAAGCCTAAAGAGCTGGTTTTAATGCCAAACTGCTTTTCCGGGTGAAAGAGTAATTCATTAACAAAGTTGCATTGTTAGTCCATTTTTGAAAAAAGTGGAGATTGCTGCATTTGATTCTACACACCTCAATTTTACTTGATAAACTGCTTAAATCATATATCTCACCGTAATGCAAAGGGAAATTGAACGACTCTTTTTACCCGACCGCCCGAGTCCGTTATTACCGAATCGACCCTCTTGATATAAAAAAAATGTTTGTCTGTAAAGTCGGTTTACGGACGATAATTTTACGTGATAACGTCATATAATAACGATGGAGTGGAAGAGAGATAGATACGTCACAAGCCGACCGCTTAGGCCGAATGCTTGTTCAGCGCTCTCGCTTGCACGCTCGGCTCAGGCGGAACGAGACAATGAGTCAAGGTCAAGGTCAAGGTTTTTCGTGAGTGTAGCCGGCGTTCATCGATTTATAAACGTTATAACGTCAAAAAAAATTAAGTAACTGGTGACAAGGCTCCTTCTGACATCCCTGGCATTTTAGCAGGCATTGAAGTTTTAACTTAAAACTAACTATGGAAATAAATATGCCTCTGTTTAAGTTAGAATATCATTACTAATTAAAAATAGACTGGAGTTCCTTATTATTTTAAATCATTTCGTGTGATGGATGACTTCCGCAAAGAACACTGACAATTAGGTACCGAAACAAGTACAAGTGTAAGAAAAAAAATATTAAAAAGTCCAAAGCATTAACGGTCGTTTTATGCAAGTATCCGTATGTATAAAATTATGACAACGTGTGGCTGTTTTACTGTTATAAAAATACGTCAAGCATTGGCTTCCAGTTTCCACTCGATATTATAATCACAGTGAGTCGTACCTACTTAGAAAATAAGCACTCGTAATAAAATTCCTCACTAACACAGCAAAATATTTATCGCTGGGATTTTCAGCTTTGCGATATTAGTAGGTTAGCCTTTTTTATTGCACGAACATTATCATAATAATAAGCTCTTTTTTACGGCCTTTTAATGCCATTTTTTAAAAATTAAGTGCTTTTGTAATGTGATACTCGAATCTACCTGATTTAAAAAAATGCTTCGTGGTTTAGCAAACAAGCTGGTTCCTATTTTTTGTGGTCCCCGCCACTTAAGCCCTCCTCTTTCCTTCTCTCCATTCAGACTCACCTTTGATATCGAGAGTTTGCATTTCCAATTTTCTATGAATCTAACGGTGACTGGTTTTTGCGACAATATTTTACCGTTCCTTTAAGCTTTATTCCGATGACGTTATTCGTTCTGACGTGCTAATAAGGTAGAGTATTTGCTCAAGTTTTGTATGTTGTGTCTGGTCGACTGTTCCCAGAGACGAAAAAGGATTCATCGGCTAATTGCGCAGTAAATTATGTAGTTATTTGCGTTACTTTGTGGTTTGTTCTTTGCAGATTGTAAAGTTTCCCGTTGCTTTCTTCAAAATACTGTATGACACCACTGTGCGTAAAAGCTTAAACGATATAATGGGACATAAGAAAGATACTTTATTGAAATTTTGATAAATTTTACGTTGATTTTAATGGCTTCAAAATATTTCATCACAACCGCCTATCTATTGTAATAACTTTATTATGTTAATGCAAGGTATACGTGCATAACTATTTATTTTCCGACTGTCATAAAGGCAGTTAATATGACCATAATTTCCATCAGTATGCCTGCTATTACTACAAAAATTCAATGAACAGTGTGAGGGGAATATTCATTCGTGAATTGTTGTACTATTAAACGGCTTAAATTTTTTTTGCAATTGCCAACTGACCTTCTCATTGTTTCAATGATGAACATGTGGCATGTGGCTTATCCTGCATAATCTGTTATATGCATTTAACCTTCGTCTTCTCGTCGGAGTATTGCATCATCCATTGTCGCCAGATTAAGTGGTAAGCCGATGCAGGTCAATCACGTGTCTATTTGGGCATGTCTTGAATTCATAATCATTGCTGCATAAGAGTTTGCACACACTTACCATGCAGCGCCGAGTTGTATATCCTTTGTTCTACTGTTGCTTCTGTTGTATTATCTTACGCATTTCATTCTTTATTGCTACTATTTTCTGTAGCCTTCTCTAGATTTATTTTCCCTGATAAATTTATCCGTGTTATTTTCTCGTCAAATCTGTAATTTTTTCGAAAATTGTTAAGAAAAAACGTCAAAAGTAAACTGTCAAGAATGAAACAAATTTGGACACTATAGTCATACAGATACCAAGTGCACTCCCAAAATTCAAACGGGAAAGAACGTTCTTCCCCGTTTGAAATTTTGGGATTGCACTTGGTATTTGTTTGACTACAGTAAAGATACAATTATTTTCATCCTGGCTGAACTTCCGGGGGCTCCTCAGACTTTACGCAGAAAATCAGATGTAGACAGTAATTTTACTCCAATTTTGAACGTCACGTGTTAAAAATCTCGTCAATGGATTGCTGATCGAGCGCTGCAGACGATCTTTTGTCTTTAATTATTACATTTACGTACTATTTTACCGTAGAGGAAGACTTTTGTGGTTTTCTAGGTTGAATTAGTTTAGTTCTACTGTTACTTCTATTTTATCATCAAACGCATCTTATTCCATTTCACCGTCTTAACTATTTTCTACACCAAAGCCTGCTCGAGATTTATGATCTCCTGATACAATAATTTATGCGTGTTATTTAGCTGTCAAATCTTTAGAAAATTATGTGTTTGCTTTCACGTCGATTTAATGTTGTACCACGTCAAACATACGCATTATGGCGTAGGTAATTCTATAATAATTCCATGTAATGGGCTTCATTTACGTGCCATCACGCGTCTGGAACCTGGATAATATATCTCTGCAGAAATCGATCGGCTCCTGCCCACATGACCGCAAGCAAACTATAATTATTATTATCACAAGTAGGTACTACACATTAGAAAGTTAATTGCATACCTTCAGTCCCTGGGGCATATTTGTTATGCTATAAACTTGAAATTACCATGGGCTAGAAAATCCTGGGATCGAATTACGGAATACTCTCGCATCTAACGAAGTGTTCTTAATGTGTTTTTGTTGATAAGTAACTTCGTGTTACTTGTTGGACTTCATGCTTAATTTGTTTCAAACATACATATTGTGTCTTATAAATATTATTATGAAGTTCTATTAAACTATTTACTATGTTGCGTCGAGCGAGGTACGTTTTTTGTGGCAAAAAAACACCCGATATTGATTTACGTTTTCAATTTCAAAATTAAATAACGTTATCTATTTTTATTGAGTTTTTATGATGGTTTTTTGCTAACACAAGGCTCTGAGGAAAATAATTTTCCCAGGGCCGTTGTTATCTTTAGGGACGCTGTGAAGATAGTCTTCTTAGCTTATCGTATAGTGTAGATGATTCGTAATCTTCGATTCGAATCACAAAAAATATTTAATTGTTTTAAATTGATCTTTATACAAGCGATGTCAGTATCTATTATAACTTTTGCATTATCTTACCTATTCGTATTAGGTTAAACATAAGACCAACAGGTACAATAGTATATTTAGGTACTCGTACGTACATAAAGTTGAGTTACAATAATTGTTATGCAGGTTTTACTCTATAGTTTTAAAACATTATTTGTTAATACTAGATCTCATTTTTTAATTATTAAAAAAATATTTTTCCCCATCTACGAAATAATAAAATGCATCTTTTGATGGACTTTAATTTAAATTACAAACGACCGATTTACGTTGGGACACAAATTTGTCCCGTATAAATTTTAAATTTCGACACAAAAAAACACTTGGCATTTTTTATTTATTGAAAAAACAAACAAATAATGTAGAACATACCTAGATATTTTCTATGCCTGTCTTTGAATTTAAAAAAAATAATTATTCGGTTTGGTCAAGTATCCATTTAAGTTTTGGTCAAATATGAACCCAATTTTAAGTTTTGTATGAAAAGACCCGCGTTGCCGTTTCTCTTAAGCACATTGACAATTGACATTGATCGTCTTCGGATCCCATAACACTGCTTTCAATTCCAAAGAGAAATTTCAAAAGAAAAATGTCAATATCACCACGGCAATTTATACGTCTTTTTGTGGGTGGGTGGCCCGGCACAGAACGCGGAACCTCAACCGTGAATCGTTTACGCCACCAGTTCCGGTATGACACAATGCCGGTGATTCTGATGATGACGACGGCAGCAGTGGATCGGCTCTGCGCGGCGGTCCGAGGGTCCCACTCAGCCAACTACAACAATGCGCTGCATTTATCTCCGTAACGTGCAATTTACCCTCTGTGTTATTATCACTTGTTAGTTGGCGATTTTGCCATTATTACGCTCCCATGAATTTTTTAAGTATGACGTACGATAAGGTACTTGTCTGTAAGATCTGCCAACTCCATCCATTTAATCGATTTTTTTTCTAGTTGGAGCATTTATAAGGTGGTAGTAGTTAATTGTTGAAGTATTCAAATTGGCAGTAATTAAGTTGGATATTTTTAAAGTTTTTACCAATTAAATTGGAGAATTTTTTATCGTTATAATTTCTTTAAATGTGCAATAATTAAGTTTGTAGTAAATAGGTATGTGTATTTTTTTGGTAGTAATTGAGTAAGAGTAGGTACTTTTTAAGTTCTTCGTAAATAAATTGAAGTATTTTTAAGCTGGTAGTAAGTAATTTTGTGTTTTTTTTCGCCCATCCCTGGTTTACGTTATTGTGGTTTATTGGTATTGGATATCGCAAGCAGTGTTAGCCCGCACACTCACACAGATGCATTGCTTGCATACTGCATGTTTCCAACTTGTTATTTGAATTCATGAAAAATTCTGGTGAAATTGAAAAATATATATATTACAGCGCAGAACACTATTTGGAAACCTTTTGAATTATATGTATGTACGCATTATAGATTTTTGTCTCTTTCTCGCTAAAAACAGCCAGCAGTCGTTAGTAATGGAAAAATACTGTTTCTCAGTGACATTCGGCAAGGACATCACTGTCGGAAGTGAATATGTAGTTATGCATCAATACACACACTCTTATCCCTTTATTATTATTATTACTCCTATGTTTGGGTCAACTCTAATTGCGCGGCTTTTGCTAGCAGTTTACTACCCGGCTTCGGCCGAGTGAATCATTGCTTTAAAAATTATTTTCCTAATCAGCTATCCTACGCCGGCTTTTTTTTGTCGTTTTCAATTTTAATCTTTCATGTTAATCTATCAAATATCTTTATGTCCTCGCAATTTTTTTGTCATCGATTATCTATTTTTGTTAACTTCTTAAAACTTGTAGGCAATGGGTGTATCTATCAAAATGACAGATTGTCAGTTCTGCGTACTTATCGTTTTTCCTTATTGTAGGTATTAGTTTTTATAACTAACCGCATAATGATGGCCATTAATAGCAATTTTAGTTGCGTTTTCCTCAAGAAACACTAACAGTGTATTTGTTCATAATTCATTTATGTCTATTTTGGAATAAACCAGATCAGTTTCGGTTAATTTTTAAGGAATTTGTCCATTAATTGGATTATTTTTAATCGCTGAAGACAATATTACCGACTCAGAATCGAAAATTTAAAATAAAAAATTCGAAAAAGATACGGTCATATCTAGGAATTGAACCCTTAACCTTGCCGGGCGATTCTCTACCTTTGAGCTAATGGGACCCCATACCCTTAGGTCATCTTTAACCGTATCATTCTTCGACTAAACATGATCTTCATTTTCTTAACGCGTATTTTTATTGGCTTCTATCTATATAATAATATTGTGAGATTTATCTCGAACTAAATGCCACCTAGACAGTGTCTTGGATAAATATATCCATTTTTATTCATGGGTCATCTATTGATTTTTTCTAGAAGTCTCGGATGAATATTTATTTTTATTTTTTAACATAACTCCTCAGGCCTCGGGCCTATTTTGTCGGAAGGTTAAAATAATCCCGCTTTGCAACAAAATCCAATATATCTGGATTTATAAAAATGGAATACCTAGGTATATCTGAACGCATCTGAAAACTAAAAACTGTCTTTGAAAGGTGATGAAATACGCTTTCAAATTTTATTAAGTTAAGTCGAAATACTTTGAATGCAAACATAACAATGTATTAATAAATTTTTTAACGTTTTTTTCTAAATAAAATTACCGATACCACAAAAAATATACACAAATTTTTTTAGGCAAATGTATTATAAATATTATCGTCAACTCGATTTTCTGTCGTTCCATATAAAAATACTTAATTAAAAATTTCGAAAGTTATATACCTACCTACTTGTGGTAAATTTTTAGATTTGAAAATAAAGCGTGATGTTTTCTCTTTCTAACACCGTTTAAATCATATTTCTAACCATGATAGTAAGGGAGACAACGATTTCTATGCGAGTTGTTCCGAAAAGCAAATAAATCAGCCTGAGGGGTTAATGAATAAAATTGAATTATTTTCGAATCTCGTGAACAGTAGTTTAATTCATAATTCTATTCGATTATGAATAAGGTGCCTTCGTTGATAAATACGTTTTGTTTTGAAGGTGGCGTGGTGTTGAAGTAATTTAAATGAATCATGTGCAGAGCTGTTTCTCATAGAATATGTAAATGATTATTTGGTGCGAGTAGAAACCTCATTCCGTTTTCTCCCGCAGCTCGAGCGATGCAAATGGATGTTCTGCACTGTCGGGCTGTCGGGCTGTCGGCGCAGCCCCATTACTCGACTCGCGCGCTAAAAATCTATCGTAGAAGAAATAAACCACTTTTATTCTCTCCACACAAACAACTATGTCGGTCGCTCAAGTGTGCCGCGATGCAGTCGCGGGTCTCTCGCGCTCTCGCTCTCTCCCTCCCGCGGGAAATCTAAGCCTAATGCCGGCGCGGTGGAGCGAGATGCAACCAGCGCCGTGTGCATTCAGTTGAAACTAGATGGCGTGGGCAACCGCGTAACAAAACCACATTGCCAAGTTCACGAGTTCCTCCGTGCGTGTCGCCCGCGACCGAGACCCGACCGGCACCGCGCAACGCGCACCGAGAGACGAGAGGCAAGCACTCGGCTCGGGCAAAAGACGATGGTACAAGAGACCGCGAATGCAGGAGAAGCAGCCAGCCAGGCAACTCTAGCTAGCCGGCTTCTTGGAGCGAGAGAGAGCCTGCTAGGCTGGGTCGAGAGGCCGGCAACGCCGCGTGACGTAGTCGCAAGCAGCGAGCGAGCCGACTTGTTGTTACTTTCGATAAGTGCCGGCCGGATTTATCGTGAGAGCTTCTCGGCCCGATTGGAAACTTGGCTTTGCTTTATCGCCTCTGATCAAATCATAACCAACAAACACACTTAGCTGGGACTGGAACTGGACTTGAGGCTTTCTTCGAGATCATTATTTCTTTAATGGATTCCAACTCTTATAATCGGCCGCTTCAAAAAGTTGACAAATCGATGGCAACTCAGATAGGGTTTCAGCATTCGATAACATTCAGTTTTACCAAATGAAAATGATAATCATTACAATCACCCTTTCGGGTTGCTTTTATGCACTATCTTTTCATCATAATCGACCAGATCTCCCTTCATGATTACGTTTTAATTTCATTTTATAACTAAACCAAGATACCATCTACAGAGTAAAGTTAGCTTCTCAAAAACTGGGCGTACTGTACAGGGCCCGCAGATACTTTAATAGTACACAACTGCTTACCCTGTACAAATCGCAAGTGCGCCCCACGGTTGAATTTGGCAGCCACCTCTGGTCTAGAGCTCCAAAATACTTGAAAAATACCCTCGACTCTGTGCAGAAACGGGCGGTCCGTTTGATAGATTCTCCCATCTCAACGAACGGGTTGCAATCTTTAGAGCACAGGCGTCGGGTGGGAATGCTATCCATGTTCTACCGGTATTTCAATGGAAGATGCTCTGAGGAACTAGCGTCATTGATCCCTTCGGCACCGGTGCATAGTCGGGAGACACGCCAAACGCGCGCCCAACATATGTACACGGTTGACATATGTCACATGAGAATGGGTCGTTTTTTCGACTCGTTCTTGAGTTCAACAGCTCGGCTATGGAACGATTTGCCGGCATCTGTGTTTCCTCCCTCCTACAACATGGGTCTCTTCAAGACCAATGTTCATTCCTTCCTCTCCTCAAAAAGACCCTCCACACAGCATCCCAGATGACATAGGCCCTGAGGGGAATTATTTTCCTCAAGGCCTCCTGTGTGGAGTTAATGTAAAAAAAAAAAAAAATCTACCTATTTCAAATCAGCCCTTTACTTCCGCAATCAATTGTTTCAGTTTTCAATATGAATGATGATTTAATTCAATATGATGATGTTTGCTAAATACAAAGTTGCCTTACAACAAACTATTCATGTTTATAATAAGTAACACTTTGTACTTGTACCTTTTTTACTCTTATTGTACTCCTTTATACAACTTTACATAGTAATAAAACTGCATACCTACTTGTATTGTACCTGATTATATCTTACATATTCAGTTTATTGTGTTGATGTAATATACATTTATTATTATACTCCTGAACAACTTTCTTGTAATAATGAATATACGTAAAAAACCTTCAAGACTAAAATAATAAAAAATTAAATAAATTTTATAAACTATATAACTTCGTTCCACGTTTTTAGACTGGACCGGATTCACCCTCAATGAACATCTTCAGACTAGTGAATTTTAACCTTATATAATGGATTTTTAAGCCGCGGCGTTCCGAATTTCTACCATACATCTAAATTATAACATACTAGCAGACCCGGCCACAGGTTGCTGTAGCTAACGAAACACAACGCAATTACCCAACCTTTATAACCAACGCCATCTATTGATTTCCATACATATCAAGTACACCCCGCCCGCTTGCCAGCCTGCTGCCCGCTGCCCGAATTGAATCCTTGAATTTCTCGACTTTTCTCTACTATAATATGCATGTATTATACATACAAACCTTCCTCTTGAATCACTCTATCTATTTGTGAAAATCGCATGAAAATCCGTAGTTTAAAAGATCTAAGCGTACAGACAGCGGGAGCGACTTCATTTTATATTGTGTAAAGATTTCTCTTGAACACCTTAAATTTTTAAGTTCCAAAAAAATGTGTGCTATTATTGAAGATAATATCTATAAATTTGTATAGCCTAGACGGTAATTTTTTGAAATTCCCCCAATAGAAAAAAAAATCTCAAATTATTAAAAACGTATTTTATTGTGTTACGTAATATGTTACATAATGTATGAAAAAATTCACTGTGTATCCTTAAATGCAACTTAAGGTTTTGTCGAGAGATTTTGCTGTATTTTAGACGAGTCGTGTTTTATTAAATACATATTTTCGTAATTTTTCATGAATTATTTTCGTTTTTTTTTTTAATATTAGCGCGCTTCCTGTAACATATCTCCCTTCTTCTTTCTTTTTAACGCTATCTACTGGGCTTTAACACCACAGCGATCTAGAGCCTTGAATAACGATACCATCCATATATGAATACAACTCTGAGTCACTACATACTGTTAATCCCTCTCTAATGTTCAATCCATCTTTTGCAGTCAACGAGCCTTCTTCTCTCTACCATAGAACAATGTTCTCGCGCTTTGCACCCGTTGTGATCTTGAACCTTTGCTTTATTAAATTTCACACGCCGAGTCTATACGCGGCCGTTGAGCAGTGTGGGAATTATCGGCTTCTCTGCTGTTTTCATATTAAAAATTATTTCTCCCTAATGTGCATATGATATTCCCCTTTCTTACGCCTCACAAGCTGCATGTTAATTATTATTATTTTTTACGGTTTTATCAAATTTATTCCGGATAAACGATGAATACCACTTAAATAATAAATTGTGAGCTGAGAGATAGGTAAATTAAATTTCATAATTCGATTCATGAGAAACCCGACGATTATATTTAATTCAATTATTTTATCGTATTTTGTTTTGAATTACGAATTAATATGTGCAATGAAAGTTAAAATGAAATGCAATAAACTCGCGTAACGCCTGCATAATTATCTACTTCGAAAGCTTACCTTAGTTGTTTGCCGACTTGTTGTAAATGGAAGTATGAACTCCGACGGTAAACACAAGCTTTGGACAAAGACACCGTAAATACCATGCAATAAAAGCATTCAACAGTCTTTCACTTGAAACAAAAATTGAGGAAATCAAAAATAAATTCAGACTCATAATAAAAAATGGTTTAAAGAACAAAAAAAAACAATGTTACCAAAATTTTATAACATTAAAGAATTTAACATATATACACGTAACACACAAAATCAATATAAAATACGTATCACTCAAAAACACACAACTCATAATTTATGCGAATTTTAATTTTTTTTATTTTACTTTTAGTTTAAATTTATCTTAATTTTATGTTTTTTCGTCAACATTTTTTTTTCAAAAATAAATACATAATAATGTATAATGAATGTGTCGCCTATATAATACCATCGAATGTGATCATGTAGATATTTATGCAAACAGTCTTACATATTTCAAAAGGCAAATTAACAATCTTCTACCATGATATATAAATTAACAATCTTCTACCATGATATATCATGGAGAACAATTATGTGACTGCTCTATTATCATTTTATTTTTATTATCTTTCTTTTCTTTCTCTGCATTTCTGTTTTATATTTGAAATTACTATGTTTTATATTTTCTTTTGTACCTAGTAACAAGTAAACACTGATTATGCATGCTGTGAACATTTATAATTGGAGTGTTAATACCTATGTACTTCTCAATGGCAATTTTATAACTATAATAATTGTTAACATTCTGTAAATGTTTCCAACAATAAATAAATAAATAACTTAATTTTTGTATTGTAAAATGGGGGCCTCAGCACGGGTAAGCCACCCAGTGAGGCCAACATTACTGGATTGTACTATGAAACGTAAAATATTGTATCAAAATAAATATTTATGATAGCTCGAAACGAAGATTGGAATGAACGTACATTTCAGAATCAATTATTATTTTTTTTTTTGGGAGACCAACAGTTTACATTGAAAATATAACATTATAATATTTGAGTTTCATTAATTGTACCATTTAAAGATTTCCATTTGGGTATTTAAATATATAAATTATTTGAAATATGATAATTAAGAAAAAATGCAAAACAATTTATTTAAATGCGAATAGGGAGGGAGTTGGATCGAAATGCGTGTAGATATAGTTAAAGTATAGTACGTACGTGCCATAGGTCACCTCAAGTGGTTGACTACGTTTAATGGCTTAGGAGGGGTGCCCGGGTTCATGGTATGAGGTTTGTCCGAGTTTTGGTGGTGGATGCATTTGCCCACCTGCTGCGTGGCAGGCCGGATCGGGAGAGACTGGTAGAGGGCGACCTTTTGACCTCTCCAGCAGGACTCTCTCGGAACAGCACTATAGTTAGAGGGGTATACGTCCGTCACTTTTGGACATACTGACTCCCAGATTTCTACCGACCCTTATATCCTTTTCCTTCCCAGAACTTCATCTCCTTATTTTACTCCAAAGACCCCACGCACAGCATTCCCAAAGATGCATAGGCCCTGAGGGGAATTATTTTTCTCAGGACCTCCTTTGTGGAGCTAATGTTAATGCCTTATTTGCAATGCGAACATTTATTTAATGACTTGATTGATTTCGTTCATAGGAACAAATTTAGATTGCCTGTGAAACTTTTATTCACGTTATCCTACCCTTTGTTGATGTTCAATGACTTATTTATGCGCGGTGTACTGGCCTGTGTGGATACAGTCATTAATAATATTAATAATTGGCTGGATTACATCACAAATGCATCTATTATGCAATTATATTTATGCGTGGAAATATGCTTATTAAATTAATCACATATTATGATCACGGACAGGTTCACAAGCGCCATGACATTGATCATCATGACTGCGGAATGCAATCATGATGTGCACTTTATATTGTTTTCCGCGTATAATATCATGATCATTAAAAGTACTTGGATATCAGGTGCTATCTGCTATTTCCTTTTTAATTATGTTATGGATTTAATTACGATCATATCCTGTCCTTTCCTATGAGAAGTATGATCTCACGCGAGGGACGGTGTATTATTACCAACGCTGGTAGTATATTACTGTCGATTGTTGTGACTTCGTCCATTATTTGCTACATACGTGTTCCCACCATGGCGTGTTGTGTGGCAACATTTCCCCTAGATATTATGGTTATTTAAACCTCGATCCTTTTACTAGATATCTTGCGCTCTTGTTAGTATGTATCTGATGGAATTTGCTTCCGATGTAATTTCTATAATGTACATTTAATGTGGTGCCATTCGCGCAGCAATTAAATTGGCAAGTGTACCACAACCCTTCTTCCTTCATCAACTCCCCAAGCATACCAAATTCCAAAGTGTTTCAGTCCCCAATGAAAAGCTACCATTCAAATTTCAAACGTTGCCTGAAATGTTTTGTCAGCTGACCTAAATAGGCAGGTTTTTTCAGTTGTGCCTTCTCGTGTCTTCTTTCTCTCCCATATTTCGTTCCTCTTCATTCCTACTCCGGGCAGGTGGGATTCTTGCAAGATTATCATACAAAAATAGATACAAACATTTTACGCTGCGTGGGTACACAGTTTCTCCGAGCATTACTGATGCGAGTCAAATAGAATAATATCATAAAGTCATCAAGCAGAACCTGAAAT
Source organism: Glyphotaelius pellucidus (assembly GCA_936435175.1). NCBI lineage: Eukaryota > Metazoa > Arthropoda > Insecta > Trichoptera > Limnephilidae > Glyphotaelius > Glyphotaelius pellucidus. The sequence goes on from OW386543.1 coordinate 41,606,590, forward strand.
GCCCTTTTAAATGAGTGATTTCTCGGTGGAGTATCCGCTCCCTCCCCTGGTTTCATTTGCCTGAAGCATGTTGCCCTTCAGGCAGCACTGGTAGCCCGCTGACATTAGATTGCATTATTCTTATCGTCCTCCGTGGTTAAACTTGAACGGTCGACTTCTGCTTGTATGTCTGCGTGCGTTTATGTTATGGTTGCTTGGCCGTCACCCTTGGCTGATTCCTGCTAGCTTTTCTCGTTCGTTGCTTAGATGCTCGGTTTATTTGCTAGTTGTTTGGCGTGTAATTCTTTTTCTCTCTTCGTCTCGTCTGAGATGGGCAGACACACGACAACGAGCGTTTTCGTTTCTGACGAGTCGTTCTTTCCGGCTGGGTTGTTTTTGTTTTTCATCGTTAGTGAAAATTGATGAGCTTACACCTGCCCTTACGCACGTCGCAGCATTGTCGTGTAGACCCCACGTCTGCAAATTGGAAAAGTATTCGAAAACCTTGGTATGTCATACCATTCTATCATGAAAGTATTTTTATACCATGTGTTTTATACATTGTTCACATAGGGTCTTGAAAAAAGTGATCTCAGATGCCTACAAAATTGATAATTACCTTTTGCCAGAGGAATTAAGATGGTATCTACTGTTACGTACAAAGAAGTCCTATGAAGCAGAATTTATTTTCCTCATTATAATAAATTCTTTCCGTAAAAATAAGTTTTTTATAATTTGCTTTTTTTGTTTTTTTTTGTTTTAGGCAATTCACCCTGGAGAGAGTGCTTTGTGCCATAATTTGCTTTGCATTTGAATAGTAAAATTATATGCTTGCATTATATACATTTTTTTTCATGGGATCCTGAAAAAATGATCCCAGCCTACGTTAGGCATTGGGTATTTATCTAATATTATGCGGAAAAAGTTTTATGAAGTAGAATTTAATTTCCTCATTATAATACATTCTTTCCAGTCTGTGAAGATTCAAGTATTTTATCCAATATGCTTTGCATTTGAATTGAAGAATTGTAATTATATTCATTGCATTACATATTTTTTTACATAATATGTAGGATTCCAAAATAAGTGATCCTATCTGCCTATGATATTCATAATAAATAATTAATTACTTTTTTGCGGGAAACCTTTTGTAGATACCTACATGTATTATGTAAATAAAAGTCTTATGAAGCAGAAATTATTTTCCTTATGTATTATGTATAATATGTGTTTTCCAATCTTTGAAATTGCAAGTGTTTTCCAATTTGCTTTGCATTTGAATTGCAGAATTATAAAAGGCGATAAATCCGCGATGGGTTTTTTGCTTAACCGCGCGGCGAAGTCTCAGCGTTTATCGATGAATATCCAGCCCAGTTTCCCCTGTTTTTCACTCGAGAAGATCGCCATCTAGATGCCCTGATGAACACCGAGACTGTAAAAGGAATTTGAGTAGACATCTGACACTTGAACAAAAAACAACAGTCATTATTATTTATGCTGGACAATCAAAAGAATAAAAAACTTTATTTCGCTTTCTTTCACCTTAGTTTTTAGAAAAAGTGGTCTTCACGTTGTTGTGAATGCTTCCATAAGAAATGAGAACTATTATTACAGGGTTCTGCGTTTTAATTTGAGCGAAGTCCTCATACATATTTATACTATCATCATAGAATCACTACCAGCATAAATGTTTCTAATATCTACAAAATGTTGATGTTTGTGCTCAATATTGCGAATAACCAGACAATAAGGGTACCTACACTGTTGTTGAAATGTCAAAACTTTAAGCCAATGTCAACTTTTACATGTTTAGTGTTTTATTTGGTTATTATTAGCATAATTGTTCAGTGGTCCGTATTAGTAAGCACCTACTTTCAGCCATGTTTTGTTATTTCAAAGTGTTTTCTTTTCATTTTCCGAGATCATGAAATAAACACCAATATAATCAATTCAATTTGGGAGCCGGCTATGGGTATCGCCGCCCCGGGAACCTTTATTCGATAACCAACACCTCTGCATTAGGTCACCCCAAGTGGTTCGCTACGTTTGGTGATTTCGCAGGGGTGCCCGGGTTCATGGGGCGAGGTTTGTCTAGGTCTTGGAGGCGGATGACCAGGACACACTGAACCCCAGATTCCTACCCACCCCTTAAACCCTCATCCTTCCCAGAACTCTCTTTCCCTTCCTTTCCTTATAAAACCCTCCATACAGCATCCCCCAAGATGACATAGGCCGAGGAAAATTATTTTACTTAGGGCCTCCTGTGAGGAGCTCATGTAAAAAAGAATAATATTTAAATGAGTTGAAAATTAAATAATTTCCTTTTGAAAATTTCACCCTTAAAAGTTATTTTTCCTAATTTGATTTAATGTTACAGAGGACCTTGGAAACAACTTGAAAAAGCTTGACATCTTTATTATAGGGTTGTTGTTTATTCCTAAATTACTTTAATTTGAAAACACTCGGTGTCTGTGGTCGAGGGGTTGGGCATTCGACTACCAGTCTGAAGGTCGTAGGTTCAAATCCCGGCGTGCCCAAGTATATTTTATTTGCTTAGTTTGTGTTATTTCACAATTTATTAATTTAAATAATATGAAGTGTATTTACAGCACGTTCCAGGATAGCAGATACACTCAGCGTTGCCCTGTTTTGACCACCATTCAGATATGAAACCAGACCATCATTTGCTTGAAATGGCTTTAGCCTTGTTTGGTAACTATATCTGAAGAGCCAGGTACATCCCCACCTTTCTCTTCCCATCTCCCGGAGTAGGTGGGACTATTCATAAAGATCAAAAACAAAGATCATTTGTAAGTGGATGAAAGAAGTCAGAGAATTTCAGGAAGGTACGAAAAAATCAAGCCAATCAAATATTTGGGTAAAACTGGTCTAACCATCTACCTATACCTAATCAATATATATTATAAAAGAAAGTCCAAAAAAACATGCGGCCCGCAAAAACTCAGAAACGAGTCCCGGTACGATCAAAGGATTAATATGGTGTGGTAGATCTCTATCCTCCCTCCAGGATGAGGGGTCCCGTTTTAACCTAGAGGGCGTGCTTTTGAAGATATAAGGGCTGGAAGTTTTGCCCTCTAAAAATTCAAGAACAGTCTTCCGGAAAGTTCTGGAAGGTTCGATAAAACTCTCGAAAGTTCTGGAAGGAGTGGCGGATTATGTCGGTGAGTCCAAAAGTTTCGAGAAAGTCCCTAGATGGTTCGCTAATGCTCTTGAAGGAACATTCCAGAACACTCTCGAATATTGTCTTGAGCGAAGCCGGGTACCCCAGCTAGTATTAAATATGTGTTAAATTGTCTAATATTATTGCCAAACAGGTAGGTAGATACTGTTTTTACTTTATCAAGTGACGCAGATGTGTGATATTTTTGACCACACGTATCACAGGATTGAATATTGAAATACGTACCCAACCGACCCACATTAAAATTAAATCAAATCGCTATATAAATATTTTGAATAGTAAGCAGGTTTTGTGCTTTACAGAATAATTGAGGCAATTTAAACTAAAACGTCAATGACACCTGAAAAGATATAAACTTTTCTGTTAAAATATAAAAATAAACAATCGTTATTAGGTAAGACCTTGAATAATTAATTTAAGAATAAAGCACGATTGTATTTTGAAAGTTTATTGGCATCTAAAAACTTATTGCATCATTCGTGTTGTGTGTGTCATCTTATAAAAATAATATTATACTTTGCTAATAAAGCGTCATTTTTGTGAAATATCATTTCAAGGGTGGCGCAGCCAGAACATAACTAAAACGCTTTTTTATGTGACTACCGTGCAGGAACCCCAACTGAGTCAGTGAGATTGTGCGATCCCCAATTGGAGTATGTTGTTAAGATGAAGAGAGGAGAAGATGAGAGGAAAAGAACACTTGGACACTTGGCAATTTTCCGAGTTATGGTCTTTCACGATAGCGATGCATGAAGTTTCTACCAGTAAATTTTTGGAGGTGTTTTATGTTTTATAAACCACCACGTATTTATAGATTTTAAATAGTAACCTTGTGAAATCAAGATTTTATAAATTATTTCAAACCGTAATAATATAATAACAATACAATTGGTTTAAATCGACTGATTTATTCAAGTGATTGTATTTAATTCAACCAAAACACAGCAGCTCAATATTTTTGACAGAAATGTATTGAAAATTGAAACTGTGTTATTTTAAAGAACCATGATTATTATTGCCTACGTTTTTTTGCAATTTTTTTCAGTTTGGTAAAATTACGAACAATGCCGGTAAAGCCACTCGTTGCGACCTTGATTTGTTTCATGAATTATACTGATCTCGAGTTATTTCATGCTTCGTCTAAATATTTTAGTTCTTAAAACTGAATAATTTCACGGTGAAGTGACGTTCCGTACCTTGTCATCTTAATAGAGGAGCGAAATATGATTATGTTCACTGATTTGTAATAATTATTCTATTTTTTCCTCTTTTTCGTGTTTTGTTAAATATGAATGGATTGTTTTTTTATCTTTACATAGTATAAAATGAAGTCGCTCCCGCTGTCTGTACGCTTAGATCTTTTAAACTACGCAACGGATTTTCATGCGGATTTCACCATTAGATAAAGTGATTCAAGAGGAAGGTTTATATGTATAATATATGCATAGTATAGTAGAGAAAAGCCGAGAAGTTCAAAGATTCAATTCAGGCGGGAATGTGTACCGCCGCCCCAGGAACTTTTATTGGATAACAAACACATCTTCCATAGGTCACCCCAAGTGGTTCGCTACATTTGGTGATTTAGCGGGGGTGCCTGGGTTCATGGGGTGAGGTTTTTCAAGGTCTTGGAGGTGGATGACCAGGAAACACTAAACAAGAGATTCCTACCCACCCCTTAAACTTTTTTTCTTCCCAGAACTCTCTTCCCCTTCCTTTCCTTCAAAAACCCTCTACAGCAACGGTTCCATGCCAACAGAATAAAGTCAACTCAACACCTCCTTGAAAAGTCATTAAAAGCTATTAAAAAATAATTTTAAATTTGCCGATAACCCTAATCTAACGTAACCTACTTAATCAATTTTTTTTTATCACTCTAAATGACTGATCTGAGAGGGTTCTGAGTTAGTTTCATTCCGAGTTGTCCGGTCACCGTTATAAACCTATCATTCGTTAGAATTTTGTTCTACCGAATAGTTCTTTATAGTAGACTAGTCTGTCAAATTAGCTAAAAACTTTAATAGTGAGCTCTGGTGTCTTGAAATTAGCAAACAAATTTTTATTTCAACGCAACCAAATAGCTCGCAACGTAATTTCCATCTTGAGATAAAAAAAGGTTAGAAATCTCTGTAATATATAAATTAAGAAACAACGCCGTACCTATTTATTGTTTGATCCACGTTTTTCGTACAATTCTTATGCGAAACCGGGTAGCAAAGCTAGAATTTCATAATATTAGAACATTTGCTATGTCTCAACCATTCCACGAATTCTTAGCCTATATGATGGTACAAATAGTCATTCAACGTCTGGCGTGTTTATGGTAAATTCGTCTCGGTTTGACTATAGATTGCACGCCAATTCGAGGCATATTAATGTAATTAAATATGTGATTAATAACACATATTCCTTGAAGTCAGCCCTTCCCACATATTAATATGAGACACCGCGTCATTGAGGGCATGTTGAAGGTTCATTTAGTCCAGATGTTGTCATTTCGATGAAGTCATTGTAGGTTGGGGGTTACAAGAGGGTGAGGTTCATTATTTCTAAAAGTTCTACAACTAATTCTAGAGTGTTCTTATTACAAAAATATTACTTGCATTTCTCGATAAATATAATATTGTGTTCTTATGTAGGTAATGACTTTTTATGGATTAAAACACCGTTTTAACTTTATTCCACACTCACAAGGGCTACCAAGGTCGATCGGTAAGGCTCTTGACTCGCATTCCGAAGGTCGCGAGATCAAATCTCGGCGTGGCAAATAAATTTTATTTGATTGATTTGTGTTATTTCACAATTTATTCATTGCAAAATAATATATAGTACGTTCCAGAGTGGAAGATACTCTCAGTATCGCCCTCGTGTAAGATCACCATTCAGAATTGAAAAGTTGCTTGAAATGGCTTTAGCCGTGTTTGGTGACTAGATCTGAATAGCCAGGTACTTTCCACCTTCCTCTTCCCCATCTTCTTCCCCCCCCACTACCTTCAGCCTCACAACATACCCCAATTGGGGATGCCGTAGTTTCACTGGCTCCAGACGGGAGCAGTTGGTACTCTTGTGCGGTATTCATATAAAAAAATTAAAAAAATATTCCTTAGCGTAGCTGCAGATCGTTAACACGCAAACAACAGTTCATGTCGAATAAATTAAGAACACTTGTCATTGTGAACTGTTGTTTGTTATTTGTCTTACATCGTTTGTTATTTGTTCTTTGTCTTACATTGTCGATAAAACTTTAAGATATCAATTAACCTTTTTAGATATATTTACCCATAAGGGATATTCAAATTGAATAAAGTCGCTCCGTCAATAATGAGTTGAATGAATGTGCTATATCTACCATAGATTTAGTTCAAATTGCACCAGTCTGAAGGTGCCCATCATAAGGCGAAACTTAATGTAAATCTTAATGATAATTTAATGAAAAATTTATGTAATTACTTCTTCAATATTCGCAAATTCACTTTGCGTCATATTAATTAAATCAAACCACTTTTTGTACACCACTTATTTAATCAAAATTATCAACATGTTTTGAAACCAATGATTCCTTCGTTAGGACGAAGGAGCCGTTGATAATCTATCTATCTATCTTTCTTCTATCTTCTATATATTAATACGTGAAGCAAAAACTCTGTACCCCTTTTTACGAAAATTGCGCGAATGGATGAGTATGAAATTTCGCACACTTATAGTTTATATAGAGAAGGAGTGCAGAATGCAAATATTTTTTTGAATTATGCATAAAAATATATTAAAAAAAACATTACAATTATGGTCGAGTTTCGACCATTGGGCGACCACTAGTATTGTTTAAATAGGAGGTCTACACAAAATGATTTGTTTTCATTTAATATATCTTTGTTTATCATTGTCAAAACAAAATAAAGATATTAGAAAGAGTAGAGGTTGCCGTATAACCTTCTAGTTTGAACTCGAATAAGTTTTTAAATACATCAATAAAAGTTTAAAAAATGTCTGAAAAAATTCTGTTTAATACTTTTGAATTATACCATATCTAACAATTAGTATGGACTGATATTCAAAGCAAGCTTTAAATATGCAAAAAATATTAATTATCTTACAACGAACCTAAATTATGATTGCTTCCTTTCTTGTTTCATTCCTATTCTTGTATTATTCTATCTTGTTTCTAACTCATCCTCCCCAACCCTTCGCCGACCGCACAGCAATCTGTTCCCACTTCCTTTAATTTTTTCTTCTTCTTTTGTTGTTTAGCCACTCAGGTTTGAATGGAATTACCCAACCCTTACCGCGTCATTCCTGGATTCGATCCAGACACGACGTGACAAACAATCACCCACTTACGTGGTTTCTATAAAAAAGTTAATTTCAAAGATACAGAATTGAAATTATACTGTTGTTTTAATGTTTCTCTTTTCACCAAGTGTCTCCGTTTTACCAGAAAACTTAAAATAATTGTTTTATTTATGTTGTTTTGGATATGTGTATATTGTATTTCTTTTGTATATACACGAAGGTGCACATTCTTTGCTTAGGTACTCCTATCTACCCACGCATCCTCAAGTGTACCTTTATCCCAAGCGTACCTATGTAATTTGGGGCCTTAATTGATATGCATTCACCGCGATTTTGATCAAGGCTACTTTGTTTTATTATTTGTTCCCCGATCCACATGCCCAAAAGCTGTGCCCAAATCAATCATCTCCATATTGATCTTATTGTTTTTATTTCATAAAAAAGCCGAAACAAAGTTGGTTTTTTTAAAACATTTTGTTCATTATTTTTCTTATTTTTTCTATCGGCGTATTACTAAATTCATTTAATTATAGCATATGCTATAGCTCATAGCATACCTTTTACTGTTCATAGCTATTGTAACTCGTAGTTAGTTTCCATATTTATAGAAAACGTGGATAAAAAAGATGCGCTACAACGGACCTCTCAGTGGCAGTATCATATATTTTAGGTGCTGCGTTAAGGAATTAATTATTTATTTTTCCTCCATACTAAGTCCGCCCGATTGGGCAGATTATTATCATAACATTAGTTTGGCATTGACTGAAATATTGCGCAAAAAAGCGATTGTTCCTTTCGGCGGGTAAATGACACATTAACACAATAACTCACTGTCTTTATTTGCATGGACTTAACCTTATTCCTCTTGTTGGGAGTTAGTTGTTACTACGTCAAAATTCACAAGAAATGTTTTTTTGTGGATGATTGATAGTGTTGATGTCCACAATCGAAGCATCTTGATATTCAAATCGGTAGGTACTAATTTTCGAATTATTCGCTCAAATACAGAATTATATCTCTTTGGATGTTGAAATAAGTCAACAACTACGATGATGTTTTCCTGTCTAAATTAAAGCAAAGATGGCATTTATAATGTTTTGCAAAAAAATAACGACATTTTTACAACAAAAAATCATGCAGAAATAATCGTCGTCCTTTTTAGGGGTCGCCTTAATGTCTTTAGGCACGTCGATAAATATCTCGGTCGTATTGCATTCGAGCAATTAATTCAGGACAATATCTGGTTATTTCTCCGATTAATAATCAAAAATAAATTCATTTTTAATCGGTTATTTTGTGAATCGAAAAAATCAATATTTTTGTACTAATCTCGAATATTCCCATCATATCAATATTCCCATCATATATCACAAAACTATTCAACAGGAGGCTTGTCGCTGATCAGATGCTCCTGTACAAAATTATTAACTCAAAAGTTGACTGCCCGGATTGGCTAAACAAAATAAATTTCTACACGTCCATTCGATATAGTAGACAAAATACCCTTTTCTATATTGATAGATGCAACACCAATTCCAATCAAGATGAATTTATACAAAGGACATGTAACTACCATAACAACAAATTTGCAAATATAGACACACGTGCTGACGTATTTACTGCTAGTTACTGTCGCTATAGAACTTCACTGTATAACATTTTAGGTGCGAATAACACATGAATTAATTGTATCTAATATTTTTATATTACTTGGCAACTTTCCCTCATCCCTCTCCTCCCCTTACCCTTCCCAACCCAAATCCCTATTTTGCAGTCTATTTCAGCTATAATCACACTTATTTTAATGTTGTGTATTAGTTTACCATTTGTTGAATTCACATTGGTACTCTTATTATTTTTTTAAATATTCTAGTTTATATTCAGTTAGTCTTGTTTCTAAATACCTATCTGTGAACATTAATAATTGGTCTGTTTTTTTTATCATCTTCTTATGTTTATTGTATTACTAAAACTGTTAATGTTCCTTAAATAAATAAATATTTATTTATTTATTTAAGTGTGATACAGGTATTTATATTTTTCCTAAGTATCCACTCCTAGACATAATTTTGAATTATTTTATTTTAATTTTAAATTCAGATTTCTAATAAACTAATTATGTTTATATTTCACAACCTTAGAAATTTCAATTTTGGGTACCGCCGTCCTGGAACCATTTATTGGTTTACCACACCTCTGCCATGGGTCACCCCAAGTGATTCGCTACATTTGGGGTTAGATTTGTCCTGATCTTGGCGATGCGGATGCGTCTGCCCACCACTGCGTGGCAGGCCGTATCGGGAGAGACTGGTTGAGGGAGACCTTTTGTCCTCTCTAGCAGGACTCTCTCTCGGAATATCGCAGTGGGAGGGATAGATTAATACGTCCGTCACTCCTGAACGCACTGACCCCCTGATTTATACCCATCTCTGATACCCTTTTCCTTCCCAGAACGTTTTCTCCTTCCTTTCCTAAAAAAACCTTCCCCTCAGAAACCCACAAAGATAACACAGGCCCTGAGGAGAATTATTTATCTCAAGACCTCCCGTGTGGAGCTAATGTAAAAAAAGCTAGAAATGCCTTCGAGAACTTAGTTCTATTATTGTTAAGTTTACTGCTACTATTGCACCATCTGCTTCTTTATATAAGATAAGCCTTCGGGAAGAGGGAGCGTTAGAAGGCCAAAATTTGAAGGTGGCAGGACGATGTACAAGTCCTTAGAATCAACTGGATTGGAACTAGGTATGAATATAGGTGTTTCCTAGAGGCGGCTTGAACTCCAAACATTGATGATGATGATGAGATTGTTGCATCATACAATTCTAACGTTCAATGAATTGGTGTATACAAAGTCACTATGTCATCTACCATCGATTACTTTGGCCCGAATGTCTCCTTCCGTCGCTGAATGTAACAAGTAACAATGTTATATATTATTATATTAGTTTCGGTGGTGAATTTGAAACACTGATGACTCGGCAGTTTGGCGCAGCCGTACAACCAACAAATTATTATGTCCGTAAACTATGCAGGTAATAAAGCTTCCACCGATAGTTCGGTTGTGTTCGCTCTGTTCCCGGTGGCAACAGAGTTTAATACGATGTGCCTTCTTCCACTGATTATGCCACCAGCGTGTAAATAATATTAGCTTTTCCCATTACCGTCCGCCATTTTGCAATCTAGGATTTTATATCCCAGTCATTAAGTTTAGTAATGAACTTGTTTTGTAACTTGCGCTTTACCGTGAATTGCACAAAAGAATTTGATGAAACTTTTTATAACAATAGTTTAATTTTAATCAAGTTGAAACATATTATAACAAACTCATCAATCTCTTATTTATTAATTATTAAGGTAATGCGTTTTGATGCCTGGAATTAATGGTCATTTAATTTGGTAGAACAACCACGTGCTCAATCTGTTCGTGTCATTTCGGCCCACATCGGTGATTAATAGTAAATAAAGCAAACATACATTAAAACTGTGAGAATATGTTTATTTTGCTAACCAAATATTTCATGTTTAATCAACAAAGCAATTGAAAATAATTATAAAATGATTAATCGGCTATCATAAAGACATAAAATTCAGTATCTGTCGATGTCATGTATTCTAAAAAATAGGTAATTTTGTTATAATGGTGTCACATGGAACTCTACGGCATTAGAAAAAGTGTAACCTAAAATCCGCTTTAGCCCCGACCGACACCGTGAACCTTGTTGAACCCCTATCGAGCAACAATAGAGTAGACCTTGATTTTGTTCGTTTCCAGTAGACACCTATTTTCCACGGTTTTCGCGCTTTACAAACAACAATGAACTTCAATCGATCGACACATACAAAGACAATCAAATCCAGACTACACAATAATGATAATAATATGTATGGTTAACGAAATATTGTTAGTTTTTGTTACACTGCTCGTATGCCGCGTGGTTAGGTACCCAAACTTCTTAATCTACATAATAGACTTACAATTAATGAATAATACATTTTGCATGTTTTTGGTGTTCCAAATAAGGTGGAAGCCGGGTCAAACAGACTGTTTACTTAGATTAATTGTCCAGGGGCCGAATATTATGAGATCTTACGGCCGCGGAAATTCTAAACCTATTTAATTTTTCGAAGAAAACTTCTTCTGTAAGGTTTTCACTTTGTGATGGCATTATTTATTTTATTAAAAGACAAATAACTTTGTACACATCACTTTATTTGACACACACTCTACATGTTTCATGAACAGTGTTCACCTCATCAGGAGTTTAATACTACTACGTATACTTTAAATCCTGATGAGGTGAACATTGTTCATGAAACATGTAGAGTGTGTATCAAATAAAGTGACGTGTACAAAGTTATTTGTCTTTTAATAAAAATAAACCTATTTCGTTTCAGCTACACAATCAAGTTACTTTGAATCAAAACTGTGCTACCCACTTTTTATAATTTTATTAAAGATGAATAAAATATTAAATAAATCTGGACCACCCTGCGAACCTTGTGGTATTCCTTTCCCTTTAGATATTATGAACATCCTCTAAAAATTTCATACCAAAGTAGTGTCTTCTTCGTCTCGATCCAAAAATGGTTTATTAAAGAAATCATTAAGACTCCCATTAAATAATTTAACGTCACGGATGTTCATTGTTTTACACAGACGACAGAGGAGATATAATATCATTTGTCCTTTCTCGGTCAGGTCCCACGACACTTGCGAAATCCTTCCATTTTCCCACATAACGAGATTAATTAATTTTTTAATGAATTTACACGTCAATTAGCACTTCTTGATGTGTTTACGAAAACAACATTTAAGGGTTACCTGTGTGGTAAGTTATCAATACATTCATAAACTATAGCTTCACGGTATACGAGTACCAACAACAAGTTTATTTTTATTTAATTTTCTCAAATATGTTTTCGTGCTATAAAAGATCTTTCATGAATCTCCTTAGAAATTCTTGACAATACGTATACAACCTCCTCATATTTTTTCGGGGTTTTTACCTTCATATTTTTAGTCGGCCATGAACTTCGCGTAGGTATTAATTCAGTGGAAATTGTACGAAAACGTTCTTAGGATATTAAAAAACCTTTACCTACCTTACGATTTTCGTGACACAAGAGAAAATGTCCGCAGAATGAAATTCAGGTTTCGCAATGACTCTTCTGTCGCTTAGCATAAAACACGAGTCGTGTCTCGCTTCAGCCGGAATGATTGATGAAATTTGAATAATAATTTACTAAACATATTTGTTGGTTTTTCTAGTGCCCACTTAATAATTTTTCTTCCCCCATATTATTATTGAAGGCTCACAGTAAGAAGGTGTTTTTTTCTGTACCTGTACATTCTCAGTCGAATTTTACCTTGATTACTTTCCCTGAGAGCTTTTAGATGTAATCCTTCAGTTAAGTTTAATCTTAACTCGGATTTATAGTTGTTCACTTACTTATTATTTATCCGAAGTATTTGACACGAGGGAGGTGCGGTGCCTACCGGCGCGCATTACCTACCTATCTAAATTGTATTAATAAAATAATATAACATGTTGCGGATGGCTGGTGGCTGGTGTCTGGTGGCTGGTGGCCGGCGGGAGGGAGAAGGGAGGTCTCGTGTGTGGTGGGGGGGTGACGTCACGCGCCGGCCGTGGCAGTGATCCAGCCGCCATTTCAGTGCGCGCGCCCGTCCGCTCCGCTCATGCGCAAGCGCAGCTCCGGAGACGCGCGAAAGCTAACGGAGAATCCCGAATCGCGGAGCTTTCTGTTGTTCAACATTTTTTTTCTCAAACACGTCTAACCGGCACCGAGCGAAACTATACCTAAAGTGCGGCGAGACCACTGTGTTGATTATCGCCCGCCGCGTGCGTTGATGTCTCTCGCGAGGAGAATCTCTCGTGACACCTGTCAATATTCACTTGTCGCTGATTTTACTTCTAAATCGTGCAATATTAGTTGAAAGATCCCTCGAATATACTAGTTTACGTGTCAAACCGTTGGATTTAGTGTTTGTTTTTGTATTGAATCAGGTGCTCTCGTTGTGTTTATCTGTCAAAATCAGTGAAAAGAAAGTGTCTGTGATACGTTCGGGGAATAATATTTATAGTTCTCGAATAAAAATAAACCGTTGCAATGAAAGGTTCTTATGTGTACCTCGCTTTTGGGGGAGGTTGACTCGACGCGCCGTGCTCACCTGAGATGTGCCGGCTTCCCGGGCAGCGGGCACCGGACAGTAGCGATACACCAGACAACAGTTTGTTTACTCTCAAACAGAATCTATACAAATAATACAACAACAGTGTTTCATTTTTAAGTTTGATCGGTTTTTGATTTTGAATTGAGTGCGACGTGTTGATAAACACAGACTTTTTTGGATTTGTTAAGTGTTTTAATTGAAAATGAAACGTCGCTGGTCTAACAACGGGGGTTTTCAGACCCTTCGCATGTTGGAGGACAGTTCGGTGGAGGTGACCTCCTCGTCTTCTCTGATAACCCCCGCGATGGTGATGTCCCCCGAGTCCCTGGGCTCTCCGGAGTACGGGGAACTGGAGCTGTGGGAATACGAGGAGGCACTGCCGCTGGGGTACGGCGGGCACGGTCCGGTGGGCGCAGGCCTGGGTGGCTGCGCGCCCCCGCCCTTGCCCCTACCGCTTCCCCTCCCGCCCATGGCGCTGCCACACACCCCCAACACCCCCAAGTCGGAGAACGGTTCTGTTTCCTCAGGTAAATTGAGAAAGACGTCGCCGTACTAACACATGGCCAATTTTTGTTAAATATCACCTCAAACATTAACTCAAAACCTCAACCTCAAAAAAGCTTAAAAACTCTTCTCAGATTTAAATATGAAGTTATGAATTACAAAAGTAGCGTATTTAAATATTTACAATGTCGCGGATTGCGAAAAGTTTGGAACTTTTTGAATAGCAGTACATGTAGAATATTCTAGGTAATCTCTCATTAGTCACCACGACCCTATTTTCATTCCTACAACCGGCTGCTATAAATTTCTTTTCTTTATTTTATATCCTGTTCGTTCTTTACATATTATGAATTTTGCAACTTATTTTTCATCACATTCCGAATAAAATATAGCAACTGTCGATGACATTGCATAAATATGCTGAGTGCAATTTTATGGAAATACAGTGCATCTAAATTTCTAACACATCTTGATTTTTAACTTATACCTTCATGCATATTTATGTTAAATTGATATTAGTAGTACTTTAATATTATGATATCAGTTCCTGTAATCAACACATTACAATAATAAATGTTGCACTTAAACCGTTTTAAGCTTTTTAAAATGATTTTATGGTAATGTTTTTAGATGTACATTTTAGAAAGAAAATTATTTCCTCTTCTAAATGCGCTGCAATACCGAACATGATAATTTTCTGTATTGCGCTTTCTAGAATTCATAAAATAAACTAAAAATTACTACAAAAAAAAACACAAAAATTTGGTGGAGGCCACTATTATTTTATTACACTCTACCGGTTTCGGAAGCGCCCTTCCTTCGTCAGGAGAATATTGTAATTGATCTATGACATAGAATATTGTCAGACATACAAATTTTAGGCGTGTGAGTGGGAGGTAAGTTTACCTTATGTGTTTTATTGTAAATTATGGCGAGCCACAAAGCTAATGATTTTTACAAATATGTAAAATTTTCTACACAATAAATGTAGTCATCAAAAAAGTTATTTATTTCCTTTGGTGATTGAAGGTCAAAACATACCGACAAACCCCCAAAACATTCTTATATTATAATGGGATTAGGATCAAAGCTCAGGCGACTGTTAGTATTATTTAAATAATTTCGTGGGGAACTCATATTAGTTATTCTACAGCCACAATAGTATGTATTTGTACTAACCCCTCAGGCTAATTTGTTCGCTTTTCGTAACAACTCATATAGGTCTCATAGAAATCGTTGTCTCTCTTACTATCGTGGTTAGAAATACGATTTAAATAGTGTTAGAAAGAGAAAACACCACGTTTTATATTGAAACCAAAAAGTTGACCACAAAATAATTAAAATGTACACCTTTATGAAACCAAACATTCGACCGCAATTTGGAAAAAAAAACTTTGGGAATTTTTTATTAATTATTTGAAACTATAAAAAGTGAGAAAACGTTTATAATACATTTGGCTAATAAAATTTGTGTTTTTTTTTTTCGTTTTTAGTAATTTTTTGTGAAAAAAAGTAGTAAGCCATTTTAAAAACTTTTTAATGTTTGCTTTCAAATATTTATTTTTCAAAAATTATATGTTTATTTCGAATCAAAAAATTTTTTGAAGCGAATTTCATCACCTTTCATAAACAGTTTTTAGTTTTCGGATGCGTTCAGAAATACTCCATTTATTTGGATATTATTGCAAAGCGGAAATATGTTGACCCTCGACATAATAGGCCCGAGGCCTTAGGGGTTACTAATGCGTTTCTGTTTGTTTAACATTACTTTATCAGGGACTAGAGAAATATTGAACAACTTCTTGAATCAATATTTTTATCTCCCATTTACACGGTGCAACAAATATTAATATCGAAGGTAGATATCGGATGTATTTGCATATCTGAAATTTATTTATATTTGTACACATTATTACATAGTTTTGTGTATTTACTATTTTAATGTAAATAAGTAATTGATAGCGTGTTTGTACCGTGGTCGAAATAGTGTTCGCCTGTATTATGTCTAGAAAGAATTTCAATTTGTGTAAAAGAAAGCATTTTATTCCAACTGCCTGTAGTGTAATAAAATTATATCATGTATGGAGTTAGCTCGATAAACCGGCCGGTGGGTGAAATGGGTTGCGTATACACAAGCGAGCCGAACCACGAATTATTCGTTCGGCTCGGCTCGTTCCTTTCCCATAACTCGTGGCTCGGTTTGCAAAAACTGTATAAGAAATGCTTCCAGCTAAGTTAAATAAAGCAGCGATCCACTTTGAAAGCGAACCGGGTTCCTGCGCTTACGGAAGTCGGCTGAGCGAGCTAAATTTCCCAGCAACGCTAACCCGTACGAAAAATGAATATCGCTGAAAAAGGAGAACATTACCCATTCTTGTTTATTCAAAGGCGGATATGATTAATGGACTATTACAGACCTCGCGTACTACAATATCGTATAAAGGAACGTGCGAATAATGACCGTCTTTCACCACCGCCAAAATTGAACACACACACATACTCACGACACACATACGTGCAGGCTGAAGCCCGGGGAGCTATTTTGGCCCGGACAATGCAAAGGCCCCGACACCATTGAGCGCGGCCCCTAACCCTCTAGGAATGGTACCCTTTGAGCTTTGGGCCAACCATATGCACGCCATTGACCTTCATCCAATTTCGAGGGCGCACGTGTTTGGTTAAAAAATTGGCGACAGTTCAAGGTGAACGGGTCTCGGCGGTCCCCTCTCCCGCTGCATCCACCCTCCCTTCCGGCCCCTCAAAACCTACACACACACAGAACACCTTTCCTCTGATGCAATTCCCTTGTTTTAGCGTGCAGTCTCCGCCGCAGATTCTACACGCCATGTGTGCCTATTCAATTCAAAATTAGAAGGTTTTTTTATAGTTCGTTTGTCTTAAGTTTTTATGTGGAGAAACTCGATGGTTATGTACTCGGCTACCAGCCCAAGTAAAACGCCAACGTTGCCATTCCAGTTTCTCACGCCATTTGCAGTTCAAGGTTGATTTGCATAATTATATTTATTCATTGACATTAACCATCGGAGTAAAGATACTTTGTTGACCAATAAACATTTGGTTTAACACAGAGATCGTGATAGACGTATTATTACTTCGATAAACTAAATCTATTGGCTATAAAGTTTTTTGTAAAACAATTTCGACATGCGCTAGCGAAGCACTTCTAAAAATAGTTCTAAATTATACACACCTAGCTACTTCATGAATTATAAATGAACCAATTCGGTTTTTACTGAGCTTGATGTTTTTCTCAAAGTTGGAGTAAAGTGGATATTTGTTCTCGTTAAAAATCTCCCAAAATGATAATATAAACTTTTTTAATCCTGTTTTCTTGATTTTTTCTTTAAAAGCTGTGAGTATATTATAATGTGTAGAAGTTTATGAGAAAGCTTGTAAATTTGTGTAGCTTCGTTGTTAAATTAGTTGTAACTATATCCTGTGATAGTTGATACCTCCAGTTAGAAATTTGGTCGCAAGGAGCCCGAGGAGCACCGTTTTAGCGGTTTCGTCCTTGTGTGCACCTGTCGCGGTCTCCCATCCACCGAATGCATTCCTTGCCCAGGGGACTCGTGTTATTTACACAGCATAATATTATTTTTAGACATTATTTTATTTGTTTTGCATTATGCAATTTTGGAATCACTCATGTTACGGCTTGGCTGACTATTTCAAAGTCAAATCAAGTGTGCAACTGTCCAATTTATTTTCAATTCGCTTGGGTCATTGGGTCATCTCTGGTATCTAAGTTGTTTATCGGTCAAACATCTGTTACTATTTATGCATCCAAATATATCATATTAATATCTAAATACTTTGATGCAATTTCTCATACAATTGTTAATCTGACATTTTTAAAGACACTTTTCTACATGTTACGCAAAAAATAATTTAATATTTTTGTACTGTCGTAATTTCTCTTAGTTGTTTGAGATTCATTTGTATTTTTTAATACCTAACCTAGCTGTAAAAATAATGAAAAAACCTTTTCTAGGGATCTTATTAAATCTAATCTATAAATGGCTGTAGGCATATTTATCGGGAGTTGTTTTATTTGCTTTTATCCGCCTGGTTTTATCGAGAATCGAAAAGTTGATTGTTGTTCGATGGTCCAGTCACGACTTTCCTCCGTAACTCGTTCATATTACCTGTTCTACGGTTTCTTCTTTAGCTATCCGAGTCGGAGGTCCGATGTAAATACCAATGGTTGTTAGCTAAAGGTAATAGTTACCTTAATAATCTTTACCTATTTTTTTCTTCACTTTAACGTCGGTGACTATAAAACTTTGCACTAAACTAATTGTTACAACAATTTCATGACAATGAATCTTGATATTGTTATTGAAAACCATTCCCATGTTGAATTTTCAAGTGGTATTTGGCAAGATCGTGGTGACAAAAATATTTAACTCTTGATAATTTAAAATGTCCGTCTTTGATTTTGTCTAAAATAACTCTTGCTCCGCCTATTTTAAGACGACATTATTAAGAAAAAAAGTTCTCTTAAAAAATCTCAGACTTCGTTTCTCGGCTTTTCCTGATTGAAATATTTATCTAAATCTGTAATATTGTGCCGTAAATTGGACACAGTGTATTAGAATACCGAATCAACTAAGCACATGTCATGCTAAATAATATTACGAACCACTAATCATAATTAACAAAACTACAAAATAATCCAGTGACCCATAATATGAGTTATTTGGCAATAAGTGGGAGGTTATATAATTACATATTTTATAATTTATTGTACAGTAACGTACCGCGCTCATAACCGTATCGCAATTAGTTTTTATTTGCTCTAATTTTTATCTTGTACATACAATATTGTATTACATGAATTAACTTTCTCGGTAATCCGGACGTTCTAACAAACAAACAAAAAACTCGTTTAGACTTTGTCAGAAAACAAGCCTTCTCTATTACATACGTGTTTGTTTTTGTATTTTGAAAATAGTATTCCTTTCTTACCTGTATTTCGAATTTAGTTCAACCCTATGTTTAAAAAATTCGAATCGTTTGTTTTTATCAATAAAAATCTCGGATCCGTTCATACTCTAATATTGGGTGTGATACGCAGTCATTGATCACTGATCATGATCATGCATATGCCGTGAAGCACTGTGGTCTGTATGTGGCACGAGGTTATGAACAACGGCGGTGTTTGCCTGTCGAATTATAATTCCAAACTCTCCATGTACTCGCATGTTGTTAAATAATTCATGACGATTCCAGTTTTTATATTCTACGCAAAGCTGGTCAACTTTATTTAAAGTTATAAGAATTTGCAAGTAAATTCTACTTTCAAAAAGTTCGTTATCGTTTCTGCCTTGCCTTGCTCTGCCACGTGTTTCAACTGAATTGTCTATCTCTTCGATTTGGCCTAGAGCTGGCTGCCACGAGTGCTCTCCGCAGCTCAAGTATCGTCAATAAATTACGTGATTTGTGCACAATGTGGTCCCTACTTCTGTAACGCAGTTTTGTGGTATTTCACCTCAAGAGTTCTTTTCCATCCCCCCATCAACATTCCTTTTTGGCCGATTTAATAATAATAATAATTGGATAATTTGTACAGCGCTATTTTTAGATAAATCACTTCAGGGGCGCTGTAAACTTTACTTTAATTTCGTTTCTTTTACAATGTCTTCCGTTGAGGCCTCTAGGCCTCTCAGGCGATTTCCACTCCACATTAATCTGTCTTTAGTTTTTGCTAATCTCAACTATATTTAGCCTAAAGCATCCATATTAATAATAATTAGATAATTGTGTAGCACCGTTTTTTGTGAAAATCATTTGGAAAAATCACCAAAAAATGACGCTATACAAATATTACTTGGCTAGAATTTATCTTGGTAACATAATTACCCTAAGGGGCCATTCATTAATTACGTCATACAAATTTCATGATTTTTGACCCCCCCTTCCCTGTCACACATCGTCACATTTATGAGACCCCCCTCCAAAAAATAATCAAAAATGAAGTTCAAATTTTTTTATTTATTTTTATTAAAAATATTTTTTAATAACATCAAATCAAATATTTTAGATTTTTACATGTGACGTCACAGAGCTGATGCCCCCCCCATTCCCCTTTTCACACAATGTCACATTTCTCTACTCCCTTCCCCCTCCACCCCTTAAGGTGTGATGTAATTTATGGATGGCCTCTAAATAATACTTTATATTCATGGAAAAAGGCCATCGGTTGATGACGATTTTTCTATTTTCTATTTTTACTTGGCTGTATTCTGTAACCTAGACAACCACTTTGAATTAACTCTAAAATAGAGTACCTACCTAATTAGAACCTCCGCGAATAAAAATGTTTCCGAGTTCTCTTTTACGTTGTTTTGTGTTAATCAGCATGCGGGTATCTATGCAAATCATATGTTTGTATAGGTACATGTGTCGGCGACTGTGGTTCTGGGCACTTGGCATACTTAAGAGTAGTTTACCATTGAGTCGTTTACACACTACACAGGCTTGACACTATTCGAG
Source organism: Glyphotaelius pellucidus (assembly GCA_936435175.1). Classification (NCBI taxonomy): domain Eukaryota; kingdom Metazoa; phylum Arthropoda; class Insecta; order Trichoptera; family Limnephilidae; genus Glyphotaelius; species Glyphotaelius pellucidus. The sequence continues at coordinate 41,627,271 of OW386543.1, forward strand.
AGCGCCTTCTCTCCCAAGCGGGCCACATACCTTTAACCTTGCTCTCCTTTGATATCCTAAATCTAGATCCTTATCGAATAAGACTACGTGACTATTTTCATTCATATTATTAAAAACAAGACAACACATTGTGTAATAAAGGAAAGAGGTTACATTGGCCATTATGATGCAAGTTTCGTGTTTAAATCACCTGTAGTGTATAATAATATTATAGGTATCTCTTGAACAAACTTTTGAATACAACTTAGAGACATAAATCAATTTGTGACAGTAAATTAGGAATTTGTTGTGGCGGTGGGGGTCGAGGGGAGGGGGATGCAAGCGGGGTCACGAAATACCAGAAGAGGCGAGATGATCCAAGAAGAGAGAGAGAAGATGCCAGAAATCACAAGAAGAAGAGACAACAAAAGCCAAAAAGCGACAAGAAGAGCCGAGAGTGACGAGAAAATCTAAGAAGAGGCACGAAAAGACAAGAAGAAACAAAGAAAAAAGAAAGAAGATCCAAGAAGAGACAAGTGACGAGATCCAAGAAGATTCAAAAGAGCCAAAAGCACAAAAAAATAAGACAAGAAGATCCAAGAAGAGACAAGTGACGAGATCCAAGAAGATTCAAAAGAGCCAAAAGCACAAAAAAAATAAGACAAGAAGAGCCGAGAAGAGGCAAGAAGAAGGAAAAAACAAAGAAAGGAGAAAAATAGCGCTCAAACCATTAATTTATTCCTGCCCATCCTCAATTCTAATATCGGGTAACAAATCAGTGCCCCCTGGTGTACCGCTCTCACCGGGACAGGAGTGCTCCTGGCTGGGGTGGTACAATCGTATCGTATCGTAAATTAGGAATTTGTTGTGTTGCCTATTTGCCGTTAAATATAGATTTTTTATGTATAAAATGACGTAGGTATACTATACACTCGTAGTGAGCGCTACATTTGAAATATAAAAGTAAAACATTCCACGCTTTACGTATTAACTGTGCCGCCAATAACAATTTTTTTTTCGGTTATAATTTTTAATGTATGCTAATTTCGACCTCTTGGTCTTGGGTTGACAAAAACTAACTGAAAAGGCTTATTTAACGAATTGCTTACGCGGAACTATTATTACGATTACGGTTGTTGTTTATAAATTGTATACATTTTGCACGAGCGTTCTAGAGAGTTATAAACTTTATTAGATTCTCCATTCTCAATTTCACAAATTTAAATGTCAAGTTTTATGCTGCCTACGTTGTTTCTGTCGTTAAATAGGAAAAAAAACGGTGTAAAATTTTAATTGGCCGTGAATGGTATCTTTTCTGTTTTCTCTGTCACAGTTTATGTACCGTCTTAATCATCTGCAAAGTAAGAACTCACGCACAGCCATTCGAGATAAGAACACCTCGTTATTGTTTATCCGTGCAATTACCGTTTCGTTTCGCTACTTTCATATCAAGTGCAATAATGCGTGAGCCTTCCACACTTGCATCTTTCTGGCTGACCCATTTTCATTTCGAGTCAATTATCACTCGGTGTTCTTCGAGGTTTATTGACGGTGTCAATTAGTGTTTTCTCGCAAAGTTATTACTCATATCTACAAGATTTATTAACAGTATCGGGTCCTGCCAGTTCCACGTGACTCGATCTGTTCTCGTTTTCTGTCCAAGTGGCTGCGGGCTGCGACTGGCGGAGGCTACGTCCGATCTCAAGGATACGGGGCAAATGACACCACACTCGCGGTATTACCAATTCACGGACCAGGCGATCTTCTACCTGCCTACCGTATTTGGACGCAATGAACTTACTACGGCGTCACGGTATCACACGAGACGACCTAAAGCCTTTATCTTAATCGTGCCTGGCTTTACACATTTACTTGCGAGCTTTCTCGTTTCATTACGATCCCTACATATCCTTTTGCATACTCATCAATAAGTAAGAGATGTAATAATATTCTCAATTAATACCTGCGACTTTTCCGTGTTTTTATTTTAAAGTTATTGATCTGATGTTGCAAGATGGTTGAGGAATGCGAAACAGTGTGAGAAATCATTTTAAATTTAATAATATAAAAAAGTACACAACGTCAAATTATTCTAAGAAATCGTTTTTAGCAAAAATATTGCTACGTTAACACTTTTATTTCTATTTCTTGTTTTATCGTGAGTTATCAGTTTTGACATTTTTGCTTACCCGTTTTGTAGCAAGGCGAATATCTTGATCGGACTATGTATACTATTTATGTCACAGTTTATTTATTTTTTAAATTCAAATACCATTGCCCCAGCTCCGAGCTCCAGCAGTGTTGGAATACACCGGCAATCAAGGTCTTCACCTTCACATGGAATTCGAAGTTTTTTTCCTCGCTTTGGACGTAAACTGGTATGTGTCTGTGCCGTGTTATTGGCAGGACCAAAGAGGCGAATTCGTATTCTGACGTGTTCTGTAATAAATCTGCGTGTGTATGTAAGGAGATAATTGACCGTGTTTGTGAATTTCTAAGGACGTTGACTCCACAGGTCGTGCAATAAAATCATTGCTAGCGGCTGACATTTCATAATAACAAATGTTTACAGGTCGGACGTTCAAAATATAACTTCTTTATTTTAAGTTATTGAGCATCGTTTTCTCGTTTTGCTGATTTTGTTTGCGAGGAGAGAATCGTAAATTAATTAGAAAGTCATAAATGGATGAGTCATGATTGAATTTTCTTCGTTACCGATACATCCTTATTTACGAGGAAAGTAAAAATAAGAAAGCACAAGATGTAAAATAACCGCGTTTTGTTGTTCAATTCAACTTTTTGAATTTCACTTTTGTTTTCTTGATTGAATGAATGTATGAATGAAGCGGAATCTTCGAAGTGGAAATTAACCCACTTTCCGTCATCCGATCGAGCTGAAACTCGGCAGATAAACTCACTATCGATGACAATGCATTCCATCAACTTTTAGTGGCAATCACATGCACACACAATCACATGGACATATAAACCTGTTTTTGCTGATATTCGAAGAAATTAAGACACTTACTATACAAACTAAATGTCAGCCTCAATAACTGGATTTGGCCTGGTTTGTAGCGTGGTTGATTCCGATCTGTAGTAAGGTTCACAACTGGAGTCAATTATTTGTTATCAAATATTTATTTTTTTAAGTGTTGGTCGGGCGGTTTATTTACGACCACATAATTATAATAATATATTTCAAAAAAATTATAAACATTTGAAAATAGATTTACTATGATTAAAAAGAAACTTGGTTTTTTACTTTTGATTTTTTTATCATAGTTAATTTTTTTATTTTATTTATTTTTTACGCCAATGTTGCCTTTACATTGGATACTCACATGAAAAGCTTACATTTTTCACAACGGTTAGTAAATAATAATTTTGATATGAATATTATTTATCTACTGTATACAAAAAGTGATTCCACCTGAGAGTAGCAATTGCGCATAGCAAGTGAGACTAAGTCCTCCCAAATATTCTGGAATGTTCTAAGGTGAAACGAGACGAGATAAATAATCTTTAGAGGAATCCGACTCTTCGGGTCAGCAAACCTAGCTAAATCGATTTCAAGCAAAATTTACATATTCATAATGGTGGTACATACCAATCTACCAGTCATCAAATCATCGTTGAATGCACTTTAATCCGGCCCGCAATGTCACGGGCGTAAATTGGGCACAAAGTTGCATGACATTGCATACATTATTATGACAATGACAAAATGCTCAATTCCGGTGTGCAACAAGGGTCAATTAAAATTAATGTAAACCTGTGCCTGTGGGTCACTTTATGCTGAGTCGGCCCGGAGGATCAAATGCATTTATACTCGTATTGAGCACTCAAAATATATCAAAGCTTATAATTTGAATTCAGATGATGCACTACTAAGTAATGCAAAATCATGTGAATTTGATTTGGAATTAGATCGCTTAGAAATTTTTTTACAGTTAATACCGCAAAAGAGTCCCAACTGCTCCCGTCTGGAGCCAGTGAGACTATGGCATCCCCAATCGGGCCATGTTGTGAGGCTGAAGGTAGTGGGGAGGGAAGGAGATAGGGAAGAGGAAGGTGGGGAAGTACCTGGCTATTCAGATCTGGTCACTAAACACGGCTAAAGCCATTTCAAGCAACGTTTCAATTCTGAATGGTGGTCTTACACCAGGGCGATACTGATAGTATCTTCCACTCTGGAACGTGCCGCAAATATACTTTATATTATTTTAAATGAATAAATTGTGAAATAACACAAATTAATCAAATAAAATTTATTTGCGCACGCCGGGTTCGAACCCGCGACCTCCGGATTGTGAGTCGAGAGTCTTGCCTCGGGACCACGGAGGCCGTCAAATAATCGAGTATTTTTGAAGTGATAACGTCTTATAAATCGATGAACGCCGGCTGCAAGCACGAAAAGCATGACTCATTGTCACGTTCCGCCTGAGCCGAGCGTACAAGCGAGAACGCGGAACAAGCGTTCGGCCTAAGCGTTGGGCTTATGACGCATCCATCTCTCTTCCACTCCATCGTTATTATATGACGTTATCACTTAAAATTATCGTCCTTAAACCGACTTTACAGACAACCAATTTTTGACGTGATAACGTCTTATAAATCGATGAACGCCGGCCGCATTCACGAAAAAGCATGACTAATTGTCACGTTGTCACGTTCCGAGGGCGCGGAACAAGCGTTCGGCCTAAGCGTTCAGCGAGAGCGCGGAACAAGCGATAGAGAGGCACGATCGGCCTAAGCGTTCGGCTTGAGCGTTCGGCTTAAGCGTACGGCCCGTAACGTTATCGCGTAAAATTATCGTCCGTAAACCGACTTCACAGACAACCAAATTTTTTTTTGATTAGTCTTTTAATTAGCCCCAAAAAAATGTATATTTTACAAGTTTCTACTCCCTACGAAAAATTAAAACAATCTTGATTACGGTCAGAAAGCGCTAGTTAATGCGCTTCTGTCTAATCTCCCTGAGCGAGGGCGGGCTAGTCTTGGCACAGGTCCTGTGCCAAGACTGGGGGTGCCATTTTATAGTTCAAAATCTCCTATGTACGAACCTATTTTCGGTTACGGTTTTATTGTATAATATGGAAAATTAAATTCCGCCATCTACATAAGAAGCGTCAACCCGTCCCATTCCTACCCAACCTACTTCTTAATATTGGCTCATTAGGTTGCCGTGTATCCCGACTGATTAAACTCCAACTTTCCACTCATCCATGAGCATGTGTTCCAGTTCTAACAAATCAGTGCCCCTGGTGTACCGGTCTTACCGGGACAGGAGTGCTCTTGGCAATCGTATATGTATCGTATGTACAAAAGAAGTGTTGTTGTTAGCGGCCTGATCCCGAATTTTAGACAACGCGGTGCATTTCTTTACAGACTTAAAACTATGGAGGTAATAATAATAATTTTTATTAATATTGTTTGTTGTCGTTTATGTTATCGGGAACTCAGAATAATAATGGAAGTGTTGATAAAACAGTAATAATTATTAATAAAATTGTTATTGTCTTATCAATATGTCCTCGCTGCAGTCATTGAAATGCGAACTTTTTGTTTTCCTTAAGTACTAGGTAAATAAATAAATCGACAGTAATTTATTATTTTCACCTTCACTCGGTTTTGTAATCTTTATCAATTTCCTATGCATTTATTTACAATTCAATTTATTTAATAGTACCGGCTGCGCCAGTTTGTAACGTCTCTTATGTTCTCTCCAGAGATACTTAGTGAAAATACTTACTTATTGTAATTTATGTTAATACTTCTGAGGACAAGCATTCTTCCCAAGCTGAAAGCAAGTTTAAATCTGAGGACAAGCGTTCTTCCCAAGCTGAAAGCAAATTTAAATCTGAGGACAAGCGTTCTTCCCAAGCTGAAAGCAAGTTTAAATCTGCGGAGCTGCTGAACTTCAGTGACTCCGTACATTTACCTTCGGCACAACTCGGCAACGAGACCATGTGACCCGAAGAGTCCATAGACAACTATAGTAATGTAGGAATTAAATCGTATACTTATATAATACGTTAGACTACATACTTATTCTTTTGCACTTGTGCAATCAGCGTGGTGTCCTTCTGTCATTTTCTATTCGGTATTTTTCTTAATTTTACCCTTGGGCTAGGTATCTAATATTTTTATTCAGTTTAGTATCCTTCTTTCAAGATCAATTTCTTTTTTTTCGTCTTTTTCTTAACTTTATCAATTTCCTAGTTAAGTCATTCACTTGAAAAGTTCTCGGTTTAACGAATTAAATAAGGTGTTTATTATTCGTATGCCGGCGCCGCGAGGTGCCGTTTTGTTGTTTTGCAATTCGTATTCATAAATAATGCGAAATCGTTTGTGGACACTGGCTCCGGTGGCATTCGGTGTGTATCCATATTAATATTATCGTAACGCTGGAATTCAAATCGCACAATAGCCTTCGGGAGTATACCTAACTGATTCACACATCGCGGTTCAAATGGTATGTGTTAACAGTTTTCAAGGTGCAACACCTCACAGATGCAGCGCAACTTTGTAAGTAAACATTCCTGTGTTTGTGAAAATTGCAAGGGCAACCAAGTTTTATTAGCACTCATTCATTATAAGATCTATTATATGGTCTAATAATCGGATGCAATTTGAAGATGTTTGAAAAATAATCGAAAACTCAAAGATGTCAGAAAAATATATCCAGATAGAAAGAATAGCATAAGTAAATTGACGTTGGTAGGTAGGTAATTTCTAAGTCTAAGAATTTTGATCAATATTAAAAATGTGTTCAATTTTGTTACCCGAGGAAAGAACCACTTTAACCATGTGATATGTAAAGAAAATAAACGGAATGTTGTTTATAATTTTTTCTCCATTTGTTGTTATATGTCTTAAAAATCCAAGCTTTCTTAAAATTGTATTAATATATTACGCTCAGAGAGTCATTGTTTACTTTTCGAAGCCCATCATCCGCAATTGGAACATATTTTGTTTAGGTATCCGAACACAAATCGTAAGAATTTTAGTTTTGCTTCATTAAACGGGAACTGTGTTATAATATTTTAGGAAAAAACCACTTTACAAATTACGCTTTAAAATATTAAAACGGTTATTATTATTTGTTTACTCCCGCACATACGCAATATGAACAAGAATAAAGAATTTTGTCATTATGCAAAACAATTCTTTCGAGAAAGGCATACAAATACAATATTGGATTGAATCACCGATACAACGTTGTATTTGTATGTATTTCTTGGAAGAATTGTGTTTGTATACGCACAAAACTATTTATTCTTATTCATATTGTCAATATGTATCAATATGTACTGGCGCATACAAATAATTTATCTTAATACTGCTCTAAACTTGCAAACCTTAATCTTTAAATTGCAACAAGTGTTCTTTTTCCTTAAAATAATTCAATTAGCGCCGCCTACAAAAGAGCAGATTATAAATTCTTTCATGTTTACCCTTCAGTCTATTTTATCCTTCTGCCAATTCCATTCCTCCCTGCCAAACATCAGACTTCTGTCGTTGATTATAAATTTCTGCAACATTCGTTGATATTTCAGGAATAGCATAGGCTAAAAGGCTCGTCTGTGTTAGATTTTTCTCACATTCCTGCTTATGCAAAGCTCTAATCCTGGTGTAACAATTGAAATTCTTGCGTAGTATTCCAGCAATTGGCTTATCAGTTTATCATTGCAAATGAATGTGTTATCCCTCCGTACTGATCGATGCAAATAGGAAACTACAAAGTGATAAATTATGCAGTTACCAGGTGACGGCCTTGAATGGGCGAGCGTCACATTTATCTCGAAATCGGAATTCAGAATGCAAAGATGTGTGCACGTGGACAGGTGATGAATTGAACGCACCTGGATGATGAATTTTTTATTCTAATATTTGAAATTTGATGTTGTGCACGGGATAAAGAATACCTATCTGCAAAGACGCAAATAAGTGCAAATTGGGGTGTTTGGAATGGGACAACATAAGAAAGACGAGGGGTGAAACAACAGGTACCTAATTATTGCTCGGAACACGCATCCGACAGAGCCACATCCTTAGACCAAAAAAAAATCCAAGCCTGCAATCAAGTAAAACTTTAGCCAAGTTCTTCTTGCGTTAAAAAAGTATCATATTTCGAAACTGTGATATCTCATTTGTTCTCTTCAGAGACATTCGTTATTGAAAGACTTAGATTCTTTAAATCACGGTGACTGTTTATTAATGTATCTTAATTTATAATTATCGGAGAATAACGTCCTTCCTGGCAGAAAGCTAGGTTTTGTCTGCGGAGTGCGGATCTCCTGAATTGTAATATCGCACATCTACCTTCGGTTACCTTCGCACAACTCGGAAACGAGACCATGTGACCCGAAGAGCCCGTAGACAACAAAAGTAATGTGGGAACTAATCATAGACTACTATAGGTACATTACAGAAACTTACCCTTTCTTCGTAATATAATAATATAAATGTTTGGATCGTTTCTATAGCGCCGTTTTCTCGAGAAAATCATCTCAGGGGCGTTTTACAACTTAATTTACACATTTAATCTTATACCTTATCGCTTAGACTTATAACTTCGATTTATTATCAGTGCCTTACAACTAAGATTAATAACTAGTGGCTTAATCTAAGACCAAAACTAGTGACTTAAAACGATGGATAGCGATGGATCCACTTCCTTAGGACATAGATTAAACAAAAAGTTTATTTTTATTTTTAATTATTATTTTTTTTTTTTTAATTTCTTTTACCATATAAATATTTTTTTATGTATCCTTTTTATATCTTGTTATCTTTACTTTATTATTATATATGTATAATATGGAACTCGTGGGACTGCACCACCCTCCCCGAGATCTGGAATAAATGGATAAAAAAAAACTATTTAGGTTCTTAATAATAATGTTATTAAGCTTAAAAAATAGTTTTTAACATTTAAAAAAAAATCTGATTTTGATGCAAAATTACAGCATTAAAAAATTAAGTAGGCAAGTACACGGTGAATGTTCACTTAAAAAAAAACGTGATTCTTACTTTCTGTAGGCCGTGCACCCACGTAAGTAATCTACTATTATTTGTACACTGTTATTTTTGTTGCGCGGTTAATTGATAATGCCATGTTTTGACAATCTAATTACACATTACCATTCGAGAATCAATTTCGTCGAGCCACTCCCCTTACTTTCTAGCACACTGATAAATAATGTTTACCGACTAATTCAGTCATTTCGGCTTCATTAATGATGCCACGGCCGTATTGTAAAAGTAACCCACCCGCCGCAATGACTAAACTAACTCGTAACCCTTGGCCATATATTCCGTAGACAACAATCTTACTGCATACAACATTCTTCAAATATTTACAGCTGAACCTGTTGCATTCATTGTTAACATAACAATATAACACAACACTCCTTAAGATGTTGCATTTGTAACACTTTCCCACTAAACACGTTTTAACTATGTTTATCCGAAGAAAGCCACAATCTGTTACCAACGCTTTTCTTAAATTGCTTAAAACATAATTTTCCCTTTTGCTGAACGAGCCACTGCTGAACTTTCTATCGAAGATCACAATGCACTTTCTCATCTTGATGCTTCTTCACGTGGCTGCTGAAGAAGCGACTTGAAAAGGTCATTCGTTTGCTAAGAATGCATGCAATTTGCTTACTAATCACTAGTGGACGGTTTAATGATCAACAGTATGAAAATTTTTCATCATGTTGACCAAAAGTCTCGCTGAATCCCATTTGGATGTGTTTTATTGGGCCGATTCCGTGTCACTTTTGTTTGCGTTGTCCAAATGATCTTTCTACGTGTCGCAGTTAGCTAGGACGCGAACCGGTCGGACCGGACCTTTCTCCTCCCCACTCCGCTTGCCACTTCTACTTTCCCCACACTCGCCACTTTCATTCATCGCCCATCGGCTGATGTGATGGACTTTCGCCCGCGCCGTAAGGAGATTGCATCAATTTTCACCGTGGACCAAAGTGATGCAACGACGCGTAATTTAGAACTTTCTTTGTAATTTGTTTTCGTTTTATCCATCTGTTTTCGTTGATCTTCTGCTTCTTTTTTGTTTTTATTTTCAACTACTCTCTTTCTTTCTTTCTTATTGTTCTTTACCTAATAACATTACTAGTGAACTATTCATAACTGGTTTTTATCGAAAATAACTAATACAACGTCCTTCTTAATAATTGTGTATACATACTTACAGCATTTGAATCAAATAAACTTGCAATTCATGGAGCAAAGTACTTATAATGATTCTGTCAAATAATGGGTATAATAATTAATAATTTGAACAATACGTCAATTACGCCTTTTTTATATGAAACCCTGCCTCGTAGGTTATTGAATCCGAGTTTTTTCACAACAAACAAGAAAGACGGATGTGTAAAATAACCTTTTCAAGGTTAAACAACATTTTGCGATTGAATTGTATAAACATGACAAATAATTCCGAGCTACCTACGAATGCAATTTTATATGCGCTTTTCCATTATGCGCCTCGCTATGTGCAGAACAAATCGTCTCGAAGGTTTTATAGCGAGACCTCGACTACCTGAGTTCATTAGTGGACCAGTTTATCCGGTTAGGATGCTGCATTGTCATGGAAACCATTTATTTACAGAGAACCAACTTAGGAGAGGATGCATCTACTCTCCTGAATTCGATATAATCCATCGCCAGTAAGCCGGCGTCACACATTAATGGTAGGATTTACCTGCCAAGGACTAACCAATCATGCTTATATGAATTACGCTTTGCCGGAAATGGAAAAAAAAAATATTAATCAAAGAAAAAATGTTCTTTATAAAATCGGGAAGTAGTACAGGTTGTGCTGAGTTAAACAATATATAATATATCGGTTAAGCGACGATGACCAAACGTTAATAAAATTTGCCAATAATGTAAGAATACAATACAGTCGCCTTCATAACAACCCATCAAAAGGTACTTCAACAAATAAACACCCCAATAAACTTTTATAAACGCCGAGCTTTCGTATAAATTTTAATCTGATACTTTCCAGTCGATACCTGAATCTTTGTCTGATCTCAATAGCAGCACCAACACATGCCGAGATTCCTAAACATTGTTGAATATTTAATGATTATGTGTCGCCCTGCCCACGCCGCATTTTTTCCTCCATAAAACTTGACACACTGATTGTCTTGTTGTAATTTTGTATCGCGGTAACCTCCAGAACCATCCTCAGAGCCTCATTATTTTCCCACCGCCATCGCCACCGCCTACCTCCGCGGCCAAACCGAACGCCTTCGCAATACTCCTCCTTTTGAAGAGCCATTGAATTATATTTTTGACTAACAACTCACGATGTCTTCAAACGTGTGTCATGGTGAATGTCGTGACTTTCAATTTTGTTTTGCTGTGTAATTCCTCGCAATATATCGGAAAACAAAGCAAATTAGGTCTGTTTTACACCTAAATGGTATGGCTGAAATTCAACAGAAAACCACCATTTGCTCATGTCTTTTTGTAATATTTTTCTGTTTTAATTTGTATCACATCAATTTTTGGTTTCTTATTGACTTTGATCTAACGTTGTATTTTTATTTTATTCCAGGTAAGTTGACGAAGCTCCAACCATTCTCCTCCGATTGTTCTTCATTTATTGTTCCATGTAAGTTAATTTTAAATCCCTCCCAGTTTTTTACATTGAATTAAAAGCTACTTTTGATAAAGGCTTCGTCAAATTTCTCTGTTGCCAAGGACGTAAGGTTTACCTCGTTTTAATTCACTTGTTGCTTTATTCCTATCACGATCCCACAGTAACGATGGCGATTTCAGATTTCTAGTTCAATGTTAAATTTCCCAGCGAGATACCAACTTGCCAACCGCTGGGTTTTACCTGTTGCAGTCAGCATTGCTGGCGAGACCGAGGCTGTTGGCTATAAAGCTCTCATTCAAATCGCAAAATTATGTATCTATGTCGTCTCGTGAAAAAATATTGACTCCATCAAATAAATGACATCTTGTACTTAGAAACTGTCTGCTTATTCATCCGTTTTTTGCGTCTAGAAGAAACCTCTGTAAAATAGATGTATTATTTTGTCTGTACCAACTTTTTGATCTGTTGAAGGTCCTGTTTGTGTTTTCTCCATTTAAAGAGAGTTCACTTTCGAAAGTACCTCAACCTGCTAGACGAGTGTGTTTAAGTGAAATTTAATTCGGATGATAATAAATTATATTGGTAACGCTCCATTTACCACATATGCGTTCTTTATCTTAACTATAAGGCTGATCTGTTTGTTTAGCCCTAGCATCATTTGAACTTATTTTTCTATCTGATATTATTTCTAGGTCAACGCAACTGTTCGTCCATTCTGTCGTGGAGGTTTGAGTTACGCAGTAAACTGTAAAAAATAAGATACATACCATTTTCTTTGCTCGATATTAATTCAAATAAAATCTCGCTCGATGCCGGATGATAAACAATAAATAGACATCCGATAGATACATTCATTTTAGACGCACATTTCCGAGAACGAATAAAGCTTCAAGGAAATAGTCAAATGGGTCAGGTGAGCGAGCTTGAGGGAGTAGCCTTCGATGCCTTTGCTCCGCGGAGAGGCCTAACTGTTTATTCGCTGAATCAGGTACGCGCTTATTGTTCGTGGCGAAGGATGTACGGGGCGGGCGCGCGACTCCCATACTAATTTGGCCCATATCACCGGCCAAATCTCTCGTACGCGGGTTCGGGCGTTCCACAGGGCCGGCCGCTTGGTACCAATCTCTTTCCAATCCACAGATGGAAGCCAAAAGAGCCAACGCAAAATGTAGCCGGAGAGATTTAGAAATACAAATGTATCTATTTGAATTATGGTTATTTTAAGAAAAGGAATATTCATTTACTAAATTATGAAACAATTACATCGAACGAACGTCCTTTTAAATAAAAGTTTTATTTTAAAGCGCGCTGATTTTTGCAATGCGTTTTTATGTTTGGTTTATCTTACCGTAGTTTAGTAGGTATATATTTTGTGTGATTGTTTTTAGTTGTTTTGTGACCAAATTATATGTGAGTTCCTTTTATTCTCTCAGCTGATTGAATGCCTCCAACCGCTACTGTGTAATCTCTTTGAACATTGAAAAAATGGTGGTTTTTGTCCGGTCAAATAATGACCGCTCACGGGGACCATTGTTTCTCTTAAAGTCGTGATCTGTTTGCGAAACGGCGAGGACCCTATCCTAATGTAAAAAACAGATTGAATATTTATTCATAATTATTTATACGAAATTTACGAGTTAATGAGCCTTTAACAAAATATATAAAAGAGATCGAAATATCGCAGTGAATTCAAAATTTGTACCGTGCAAATTGCTCTCCGAAATAATGATTATCTTTGTCAAAACCTTGGAGCGTTGCGCATTGTTTTGGTACCTTTCTACATTCAGAGGTATTTAAAAGTCGTATGTTAAAAAGCCCATTATGTTCATATGATATGCACCGTTCGCCAAACTCGTTTTTTCACAACATTTGATTGTACATGTCTATAGATTGTCAACCGTTGCTAATAAATAGTTATCGCCTCCGTATGCAAGTCGTTAACCAAAAGACCATGGCCTGGTTTCCTTTGCCCGCGAGTCTTAGACGGAAATCGTAAAAAATACGTATTATCACATGCGCTCAAATTGACTTTGGGGATTATTATTGACTTTATGGTTTTCGTACTGTGCCAATATTTTGCATAATACTGTCGTTTTTATCGCGCTCGCAGTTTCTTTTGATGCCTGGAAATACCTGAATATGTGCTTATTATTATTTTATGCGGTTCAATTGCCTGTATTTACTGTAGGTACTCGTATTACTGAGTCACGAAAACTTCGTGCAGGTTTCCTAAATGGTTTTACATTTAATTTTATTTCATGCGGATTTTACGTTATTTTCAGTTGTTGGAATGTTCGGTAATATTCGGATTACATTGGTTTTATTTCTACTTTTTACTCTTACAATAATTTTCCTCCTTTTAATAAATTCTATTCAGTTACATAATGAAGCATACTTTAACTCTAACATGATATTAACCAGTTTATCATAATTTATTTAATTCAATTTTTAAAAACGGTAATTTACTCAGACGTCAGATGACATTAGGTGCGTAATAATTTGCAGGTAATCTGCTCCTAATGACAGTAGCGGCGCGGCTTGCATATGATACGGTGACTCATCATCATGTAATGATTATTATACATGACCTCAGTTATTTATAGGCTGTGAAACTGAATTCCTAGTTTTTAACATTACACAATCTGCGTGGATTGGTATTTGACAACCATTCAACATTTTATTATTTCATTCAGAAAAAAATTGAATTTCCCTTTTTATTTTGACATGGTCCAGAATTTTTCCCCAATTATCTATTTTTCTCTATCAAGTAGTATGTTTTTAGTCCTTTTTTAGAAAGTAAATTGAAACATTGTACAAAAATATCAAATTAAAAGAAGTCAGAAAAAGTATACCGTTAGTCCTTTCAGCTTTCAAAGGAGGAAAAATACCATCGACACAATTTCACTTGCCAGTTTCCCGTTACAATCAACTTTCGCCGCCGAAGGAGATTTTTAAACAAGTATTTGAGATTAAACTTTCCTTACGGAACTTTAGTGCGTCAAATTACATTCTTTTCACAGGTTACATATACTGTAAACTTAGAACTTTTGTACTTAATTTTCTGTAATAAATTATTATTATTTTTAATTATAAAATAACTCAGAATTTTGTTTTACCATTTCGTTAGCTATCTCTGCATAGTCTCTTGTACGTATCCAATGGTTGTAATTTGTAGGTCCCCTTTTTATTATTATCTGTTACTTTGTATTTACAGGATAGTTTACACGCTTAGTGTAGAATATTTTGCTTGCTCTTCTTTATCATTCCGTATCATTCAAAATATGCAATTTTCAAAATGGGTTAAGAACCAAAAAAAGTCTTCCTTATTCTCAATCATTTACATTTCATTCGTTATTTTTTTCATGGATTATGCTTATCTCTGGGAATTAACGCAATAATGATCAATTGGAAAACTAAACGGTGTTAGGAATTATTTCAATTTTTAAAGCCTGGATTTATGTATTCTATGTAATTACGTTAACTTTCAAGGGTCCAGAGTGAGTGTAATACTTATTTTGAAGCCAGGAAAAGAAAGTGATGTAGGCGAAAGAATATATGACATTATTTTCTTTAGCTGTTGTTAAAAATGTTGTCATTTTAACAGAGCTGAAAATAATGAGATTAAGAATAGGTGTCTATATTATTATATTAAATTTAAAAAATATATTTTCTCACAATCATGCATGTCGGAGTTAACCGCTCAAATGACGATACATCTCTGTGGATACTTTGTACTCGCCTGGGACTAGAGATCATCACACAGATGATAAGTACCATTACCCGCAATAAAACCAACTGCAGAGTCAAAGCCCGAGATTAACCGCGATTAATTGTACACAAATCGTATAAATCTGATTAATGATACTCGGTGACTGCTTTATTGATGTTGCATTGTCGCATAATCTTCTCAAGATTTTTGCATTATTGACTTCACAGCCATTATATTAAATTGATAGAATTTCCTAACGTAACTTGTTTATCTGACAAAACAAAAAACACGATTAAAAACCAATAAATTTCAACATTTTTGGTTCGCAATACATATTTTTATTAGGACAATGATCACCGTTTTAATTACGTGTGGTCATAAAGAGTGTCGACATCCAAACGATATCGGTCACCCGGCGATCGTTGGTCCTCTATTCACGGCCGGTGAGAGACGCCGGGCATTTTGCATACATAATTGGCGTCACCGGAGTCAACAGCATTTCGAATACATTTTGGCCTTTGAAAAATGCAGCGAAAATCAAATGCTGACGGGTCCATTCACTCCTTCAATCTGCTGCTCTCCTGGCATTTAGCCGATTGAGCATTGCTAATTCTAAGATCGTTTTAAGCCGCATATAAATATTTTGATTAAATTTTTTTTATCGATTGGCAAAGAAATCACAATACATTATATTTGTTATTCAATATCATGAACACTTTGTGTACATACATTCTCAATGTAATTTGGTTTGCAATCTGTATAAACCTTTCATTACAATATATTAACTTCGATGTGGTAATGTGGTTGAAGGAGTGCGATGTATGTACAAATTTTGATGGGATTGCCTTACATGCTTACATCTTTACCCATGCCCCATGGGAAATCTATTCACTCTAATCCTATGTTATCTTTGGGAACGCTGTATGGGGGATGGATCTCCTCCATCTGTTTCTTTTACCTCATATTTATTCATAGTTCCGTTGAATTCGATCGGAATAATTCCGGTTTCTTCGTGTAAGAGTTTCTATTGATAATATTATAGAAAAGGAGCAATCCGACATTAAATCAACAACGTTTTCACCTCCAGGTAACTACATTATATTAATATTTATCTATGCATCTGACTTATGCAGATTCCAATGCGAGATGTTGGCAGCAATCGCGTGCTGCTTTGAAGACATGGCGCAGGAAACTGGAGACTGGAGCCGTAATAACTGGTGTGACTGGTCAAAGTTTTATTATGCGTTTCTGATGTTACTGACTGTAATGACAGGGTAATGGCGGCCTTTGCCTCCACTAGTTACCAGACACATCCAAGTCCCTACGTGATTGTGATGACTTGGGTTATCAGTTATTACGCTGGACACTGCAAGCACATCTTCCGTCCAACTGTAAAATAAAAATAGTACTGTGAATCATGACATGTTATTAGAGGAAGATCGTTATAACGTGTTGTCAACGACGTTCCTTGGATTTTTTTCCCTGTTAACAATCACGATCATTAACCTGTTTGCCGTATTGATTATTGTTTATCTCGCCAGTGGTCATTAAATGTCGATTATAATGCATTATTGCCCGCATCTATAAAACTAAAGTGCATTCGATTCCCCTTTACGTTGGTCGTGCTTATCATAAAATGGCTTTATTCATTGCGTATTAAAAAGTTCTATCTTGAAGCGCGATAGCTTAGTTCTCATTGCATACCCAATAATATCTCGACTCGTTCATTTAATTGTTTATAAAAAAGTGGTTTTAAATTCATGCCGCTTTCGTGCGTAATGTTGTATAGTCGCCGAGTTGGCGAATCGGATGGCCTTCTATGTTGCCGTTCGGCCTTTTTCTGAATATTTTTTCATCGCTTTGTAAATGTCAGCTTTGCAATTATTCTCCGGTCGAGAATTCCGCAGAACGCAATGTAAATCGGCCACGCACAAAATAATAGCTTAAGCATTCTTCTTTGCCGTTTCGAATCGTATTAATCTGTCGTGTAAATTAATATTGTTTTCGATTGGCGATTAAATATTACATTATGCCATCTATGAACAACAAAAACTCAATAGTCGTCATGAAATTCACACACTCTTTTCTCTCTGGATTTTCTAGGCCAACTTAATATCTTCAGCAGGCAACGATATTCCACCATGGCTGTACAGTTTTGATATACATCAATCGTCTTGTTGATTAGTTAGACATCTCAGAAGAATCGAAATTTAAATTGAGTATGCAATTATACGCAAAAATGTACCCTCTCTCTGGTGCAATACACAGGTTACTTATAAACACCAAAAAATCAATTATAATTCAGAAAAACTTACAGTGACTTTAAAAAAATGTTAATGTTTTTTGAGTCACTAGTAGGATAGTAGGGTACTGAACCTTTATGCCTCCCGGTTTTCTTTTATAGCATATTTAATATTTTGTATAACAGTCACGTGTAAATGATATTTGATTTACGGTGAGCATTCGGATATTGCTTTCCTCATTATCTCAAAACTTAGTATTTGGAGATGTCTGACTAATCAACTGGTCGATCGACATATTCAATAAAATGTCAAATAAATCAAACAAGACGCAAAATTGCCAGTAGTAGCTTCTCTTAAATAACATTGCAGAAATAAACCCTTCATGTTTTGCATCTAGAATCAGATACACGTCGTCTACCTGGTGTTTTTATCGTGAGAAAAATATTTGCAATATTTTTTGTGCGACTGAATAATAGAGAATTGTATAGTTATGTGCGATTTCTATGCAGCGAACACAATGTATGTAATGAAATGCACCCTGTATTCGTAATGTATTTTCTCTTCGCCGTGATGATATCAAATCAGGTTCAGTGGGTTCCCCCTACCGCTTGCAAAATCACTTAGTTTTTGCTCTCACCACAGCAGCGCCCGGCGTAATTATATGTTTTTTACTTACTAGTATCCAGTATGAGCATACTAGATTCCATCGGATCGCAGAGCGTGATACGGTTCGGATCTCTCATTCGATTTCTGCCATTTTCCCGAGCAGCGCTTCAAGGCCGGCAGGGGAAAAAACTTAATAAAATGAGCGAGACCGAGTTGTTTGCCCCGGGGCCGGGCCCGAGACCTGGACCTAGTCTTGTACTTGTACTAGTGCGGACTGTTGACTGTAAGAGTGGAGTATGTAAGCATGAAACATGGTCGTAGGAGTACATCATCATAGTATGGGTACATCGCATACGGGTTCATAGTTCTTGTATTACGAGTATTATAGGCAGCGGTGGAACAGTAGAGCAAAGCAAAATCCAAGCGAGAGGCCCTTTATAAAAAATTAGTATGAAGTATTTTCGTTATTTGTTTTTGGGGTGTTATGCCGTGTTGTGCTACCTCCTTCTTTAGCCAACGTTTCGGACAGCGTTACAGTGTCCATCATCAGGGCAGACGTGAAATTGTGTACTTGTTAGTGGTGAAATGTGTGCTTATGTACTTAATTAACGCTATGGATCCTTACATCTACAATACATTTCAATCACAATTCCCATACATTTTACACTCTAACCACCTCTGTAATTCTCATAAATTTCCCACATTTCCTAACTTAATGACGATGTAAAATATTTATAACTTAATCAGAATTGTTTAATCTTATTACTTTTATTATCAGGTGTTTTATATACATAATTCCAATTTATTTATTTATTGTTTGAAATATTTATTGTTAACAATTATTACAATAATAGAATTGTCGTTGCTATATTACATAGATATTAACACTCCAATTAGAAATGCTCACAGCATGAGTAATCAATGTTAAGTTGTTACTAGACGGAAAAGCTTGTAGTGATAACAGAAATAATGATAATCAAAATGAAATATAAAACATAGTAGTGTCAAATATAATACCCTGCAGAGAAAGAGAAAAAAGAAAGAAAGAGAGAAAGGGTATGACAATAAAGCAGCTACATAACTGTTCTCCACGAAGTGTCGTTATCCAATCTTTAAACTACACCCTCCATAGCACGGGGACATCCCTAACATGGGGGGTGAAATAATACAAAAAAAATGTATCAAACGTAAATTTTTGTTTTGCATGAAATAAATATTTGTTTCAATACTTCGGTAGTTACAAAATTTCAGAGACTTCATGATGGCCTTTATTTTGGTCCCTAACAAATTTGTAATTTACATAGTATATTTTAAATTGTTTATTAACTTTTAGTTCTGCCACTGATTATAGGAGTATAATAGGCGACAGTGGCCACCCACCTTTCCCCACCTAACCACCCACCCGTAGATGAGAAATGTTTCCAATCAATCCTGCTCAAGGTGTTATTGAATCTCTCCATCAGAAATAGAAATGAAAAGGAAATTAAGTCGTTCCGACCGAGCGCCTGCGATTGGTCTTATTATAAGCATCTTATCAAGGAGCTATCCACTCATAAATTACTCTGCGTCTAATTGCAAAACTTGTTTAGGATCGCAAATACTTCTATTCATCGAAAGAAAGTAGATTAATAATGGTTCTATGCCAACTGAGAATAAATTCAACTCAACAAAATGAAACTTGAAAAATCATTAAAAGCTGTGAAAAAAATAATTTTAAATTAGACGATAACCCTAACCTAACGTAACCTATTTAACCTACGTTTTATATATTTTTTTTATCACTCTAAATGACTTATCTGAGATGGTTCTGAGTTGGTTTCATTCCGAATTGTCCGGTCACCATTAATAATATTAATATTCTAAAATTAAGGAAAATGGATGCTTGTCAAATGCTTATTAATTAATTTAATCAAGAAATTACAATAGTTATATTCCTGGCTTTCATAACGGTACTGGAGATATCATTAATAATATATACTAGCATTAAAAAACCCGTTCCCGGGATTTGCTGCTGGGCCCTGCGGGTGGCGGGCGATATAATAGTGGCTTAGTCAAAAACTTCATATAACATCATCCATATCCAGATTAGAGAGATTCATGAAAATGCAAAGCCAAGAGTACTTGTGCTTGCCGGCCGACGTTCATCATGCTAGCAGTTAACGTAAATGGCGCCATCTTTTGACATTATTAGGTATTTGCTTTAGTTCAGTTCTATTACGATAGTAGCTTAGTCACAAATTATTTTACTTCTTAAATTTCAACCGTACAGTCGCTAGGTTATTAATTTTGTCAGATATGTATTTAATATTGATAATAACTAACTAACTATCACGTTGTTTCCCTGAAGGGTAGGCAGAGAGGTTGGACTGCCAAACATCTCTGTCTTGCCATACACTCCTTGCTTCATTCATATTAATACATCGTCGCTTCATGTCCTTTTGTTATTCTAACTCTTGATGTTGCCCGACTCAGGTATTTGGTTTACTTCATTCCCTGACTTCTTCTACCTAACATCAAATATACTCCCTTTTTAGTTCGTTCGCTCTACATGCCTAAACCATCTGAGCGTCTATTTCTTATTCTTACTTATTACGCTTTCATCTGCCTCTCATTCTTTGCGAATCTCCTCTAATACGATATACACGCCTCAGTGATCTCATTTCTAGAGCATTCAGTCAACTTGCATCCTTTCTCTGCCAGTTCCATGCCTCACTGTCATACATCAAGGTAGGTAGGTACCAGTCCTCGATTGCGGACTAGCTTTTCTAGCTTAATAATGTGTCCATTATATCTGAAACTAGTTTTCCGAACCGATCCAAATTTACTACCCTTTTATTTTCTAATTAAAAGTGTCATTGGCGGCAGGGACCGTGTTTGTTTCAATCAGAAAAGGGAAAATGGCATGGTTGGTATTGTCTGTAATGTCTGCTAATGCGCCACAATCGCAAGCGCGTTGCTCGAAGCGGCTCAAAGTCAATGTCTGACGGGGCCGTTAGTTTCTCTTTCGTCGGCCGAGATTATTAGGCGAATGTGTGCCGCGCTATTTCATAACATTCGCTCAGCAACACTGACAACTTTGCTAGGTACTGCCTCCATACTGGTCCGTCTTCATTCTGGTTCTAGATTCTAGACCACTTTGCTCGCAAGTGCTGCGATGGCCGCGATTCTAGCGATTCTACCATGCTGTGAGGCGTCACGGATTTACTTGGCTAATAGACGTTAGATTCCGAAGCATCTGGTTCCTTTCTATACCTACCATTACATGATGAGGTGTAATATGTTATTGTACAGGGAATTAAAGGACATACTTGAGTTATTTTAACCACTGATTCCTGACATTATTTGGAGTTAAAAATATAAATGAAATTTTGGTCTCCGGTGACTTTTGGTGTTTTTTTCTTCAAAACCAAACGATTTTTTTTCTGCGTGCCGTCACTGTACTCAGTCAAGTAACCGCCCAACCCCTAACCCTAACTGTCCAATACCTACTGATTTTTTTGAAAATATATAATAACAAAAATAAATAAAAAACATAAAGTCATCGAATGCCAAAATTTCAATTACATTTTTACTCCAAATAATGTCAGGAATCACCGGCTTAAGTAAATCAAGTACGTTTCTTAACATTCTGTATCTGAAAAACAATTATTCTGAAATCATACCACTGACTCATACATTTTAAAAATACTTAAAGATTGTTGCTATGGAAGCTTATTTGCTTTTGCAATTTTATCAATTGTTTTTCAATAATGTACCTACAGTTTTGATCATTGAAAAGTAACACACTCAAAGAATATTTTTGAATTTATTTTCCTTGTAAGGTAATCAATCATCCGTTTCATCCTAAACAGTGGTTTCGACGAATGCATTTCAACCAAATTGCCCGGTTTCCGTTTTACTGGCACTGTCAAAATGCTTATAAAAAAGATAGGCAGTTAATAATTATTATTTTTGCTATTAGTGAAATATTATGGTTTTCCATTGTAATACCGTTGTTCTCCGTAAAGCCACAGCATCCTGCCAATCATCGGTGTCTAGATTGCCCTGTCATCAGTTACCGAATTCATAGAAAACTTGGTTAGCACAATACCGCCCGTTTACAACCGAGTAGCGGTAACTTAGAAACGTCTCAAAATACCCACAGTCTCCTAATAAATAGTAAAGGCACGCGGACAAGAGCAGGTTATGTCTTAAATTCGTGTATCTAAAGATTCATCTATGGAATTCCACGAAACATTGCGGGAGATTTTTAAATCTGGCTCTTAATTCTCTAAGATAGCCGTGGACTCGATGTGGCGTTTTCTATTCGTGTTTTTTCGCGTCGCATTTAACTGTTATTTTTGCCTCTCGCTGTGACCTCCTTTCGCCGGCTGACGCATTTCTTTTCCCCTCCTCGACGCAAGATGGCTGGTTAGAGGCTGAATCTGGCTGAATCACGCCTCCCAATAATAATTACAATCTACTGAGGCAGATTTCTGTTTACCCTGCAAGCTTGTTGCAAAAGAGCATTAACAGAAAGGCTTTGAAGCCGAATTTTAGCAAAGTTCACCGCACGTACGAGTTCTGCGTCATCGGGATGTTTGATTGTTTTGTTGTGCGGATGTTTTAACCGAATCCCGAACGGAATATTTCCCACGATCACTCAAGGTAAACGTAGAATGAGCGACGATCTTATTGTAATCACTGTACTGTCTACAGTCTGCACCGTCGCTATCTTCCTTCTCGTTTTATCTCACGAAACAGGTATATTATTATTATTCAAAAATGTACTAGTATCATGTTGCTAGCTATTTTAAACGTGGAAAATGACATTTAATTACGAATTAACATTAATGGGACTGGACGTTTCCTTTCGACATTATTAATTATTATTCTTCCAGCAAACTAAAGTTGTTTACCTTTTAAGGCGTTGCAAAAGTCAAACCGTGTACGACTTTTACGAGTTCAAGCGTAATGAACACCGGTTTATTAATCGATGTACACCAGTCAGTCAGTGTCTACGACACATTTCATTTCTTTAGCCGAATTTAGCTATTCGCCTTTCATGCATCACTTTTGTCAATCGTAGCTTTATGCTTTTTGTGCAGGTATGTATAGAAGTGTGATAGATCTTTCCATTTAATAATAAGTATTTAGCCATGATCATCACCTCTACCCAGCTGTAAGTTAGCATTGTTCGTACCTTCATTCCTGGTATCGATATTTATTATGCATAGCTAATCAACATAAGTTTGTTTGTTTTGTTTTGTTATTTTTTATTCGTCATTATAAGCACCCGCCAAACTGCCACAGCAGTTTGTCAGCAAGTCAATTTCACAATATTAATTATAACAAAATACGCGTACAAATACACGATAGAGAGAATAGATACAGGTGAATAAATTTTCAAGTTATTCAATACATAGATACATAGATGCAACACAGGTAACATACTCGCAGAAATACACACACTCAAAGGCATATTTATACATAACATTATATGCGTACAATCAATGGATACTAATGTGTTTAGAAAGAATATAAATATAATCTTGATCTGTTAACCATTTTCTTCAGTATTTTTTGAGTTCAGTGGTGCAATTTCATTCCTTTTTTTTGTATGCATTGGCATCTTTTTAAATACAGTAGGTGAACAAGATAAGTGAATGTTCTTCGTTGTTTAATATCAATAATGTTTAATGTGATGCCTTTTATATTCTCTCCAGAAAATAACTTCATACGGTAAGTATTATCCAGACCTATATTATAAACTTATTATCATTATAAACTATTGGATGCTTGTTTGAAGAACTTGGGTCTTAATGCCATTGTGACTGTTTTTTGTCGTATTGTAATTATTACAATAATTCTGAGAATACAAGTTCTTCCAGGCTGAGGGCGAGTTTTGATCTTCGTAAATCTACCTTCGGTCACTTTGACACAACTCAAACGATCACTTTCGGTAGCGAGACCATGTGATTCGAAGAGTCCGTAGATTATTATGTTAAAGTATGTACTAGATCATAGACTGTTATGTTACATTAAATTTACCTATGGCTGATTTTTCCCTTGTCTATTACCTCTGCCATTCGCTTATTTGTGCAAGTATTGCAGTGCAGAAGTTAGCGTAAAAATTTTCTTAGTCTTCCACACAATATTAAGCCATAAATATCATTAAAACCAAGCTGTAAACTAGCGTCGTTCGTTCATTCCCAGTATCGATAGCACTAATGTGATCTCGTTTAGCACCCACAGCCCACATGCCTGGGACCGAGGCCTCCCTTCGGGGCCTTTCCACCAAGGTTAGTCGGGGCAGGTTTATCCGTATAATATATAACTAGTTCAACTCATAAAGGTAACTGCCGCTCGTCAGTCGAATTCCCCGCTGAAACTATGCGGGATCATTTCACCCGCAGACGCAGAAGGCCTAGTAATAATAACGCGAAGGATAAACCTCGTATCATTTCGCGATCGTTTCGATGCATTTTAATGGTGGACTTGTTTTCATTTTTATAGTTAACCTGTTTCTGTAAATATTAACATGAATATTCGTAAATAAAACCGTCTTAATAATGTGATAAAATAATATTGTTGTTTTGGGACAACCTCTTTGAAAACAACGCAAAACACCTGTTTAATAAAAATGTATTTTATTGTTAAGTATTTTTTTAAATTTTATTTTAGAAAGCATGCTTATTTATTACACGTTTCTTGGCATACTTTGTGGTAAACTCGATATAATTAAAAATATTTTATTTGCCTCTCGTTTTTTGAAAGTTAAAATTCTATTTTGATTATTTTTTAACTAACGATAATTTCTTTGGATAATTTCTTGTTTCGTAAGCCTCGATATTCTATTGACAAGCTTTACCAGAAGCATGTTAATATTATTATATAATATGTTTCTGATAAACCGATCTGTTTCCTTCGCTTACGCCTTATAATTTCTTCTTATTATGCTATTTTAGATTCCCAAAAATAATAAATAATGCATTAATTCTGTAATCAACCTTCTAGTATTTGCTATCGAAGGAAGGCGTATTTCAACTGCCATTAACACAACACTAAATAAATATAGTGGCTTAAAACAAACAATTGGTGCAATTTGGTGCGCGGGTTTTGTGCACCGCCGTCCCATTGGGAACCATTTAAAGCATAACCAACACCGCTAAGTGGCTCGCTACGTTTGGTGTCTTAGCAGAGGTGCCCGGGTTCAAGGGGTGAGATTTATCTAGGTGTTGGCGGCGAATGCGTTTGCCCACCTATTGCGTGGCGGGCTGGATTGGAAGACTGGTTTTGGTAGATCTAAGCTAGATCTCACCAGCTGGACTCTCTCGATCCATCGAATTGCACCGCATTGGGAGAGATGGATTCATAAGTACTAGTTGACCCCTAGATTCCAACCCATCTCTCATACCCTTTTCCTTCCCAGAACTTCCTTTCCATCCTTTCTAAAAATACCCTCCACACAGCAAACCCAGGGATGATAGGCGGATTTTTTCCTTTAGGCCTCCAGGATGGAGCTAATGTAAAAAAAATCAATGTAATATTTACGGTCATGTAAAAACTTTATTTGTGTGTATAGTCCACATAAATTTCCACGAAAAGTTTACTGGTACCATATAATAATTTTTTAGCTAGTTTTATTTATATCTAGTCATTACTAGCAGGGTTACCCGGCTTCGCTCAGGACAACATTCGAGAGTGTTCTAAAATGTTCCACAATGTTGTTTCCGATTCCCTATTCCCGAACATTCAACGACATACTCCGCCACTCCTTCCAGAACTTTCTAGAGTTCTTATGGAACTTTTAAAATTTTCCAGAAGACTGTTCTAGAAATTTTAAGAGCGCGAAACTTCCAACCCTTATATCTTCAAAAACAGGCCCTTTAGGTAAAAACGGGAACCGTCATCCTGGAGGTGGGGTAGAGATCTTCCACACCGTATAACTCTTTTGATCGTACCGGGACTCGTTTCAAAGTTTTTGCGAGCCGCACGTTTTTTAGACTTTCTTTTATAATATATATTGATTATTTATTTTATTTACATTTATTTTCTTAATGATCGAGTTGTATTAAAGACGTACACGAGTAGATATAGCAGTGACGTGTGATGGGTTTGAAACTGGCGCTAATTGCCTCTCCTTGGACCGTCTATTTGCCTGCTCTGGTGAATTTTCCTAATGGACGGCAGCTGTTGGACGTGTAAGGCCTCACTAATCGACATGCTAATTTCCGCGCAGGCTCTGTAATATTCTAAGCATTGAGGATCGAGGATGTACAGCGTTGTTGTTTTTTACCCGGCCAACGTATACCGAACACCTGACTTCAGGCCAATCGGTCATAGCACGCCTTTAGCACTGGTGCAGTCTAAGGCTACGTAAACATTTGCGAATCAAGACGTGAACTGAGCCACGAATTATGGGAAAGGAACGAAGCGACCGCAATACCTACCTGTTTGTACGCAGTATTAAGCGATCCATAATTTCTAGTTTTTTTTAAAGAAATACAAACATTCCCGGGTAACTAATTTAAATTTAAATTGTTTAAAAAGAAAGACAAACATTCCCGGGTTACGAATAACCCAACAATATTTGAAAATCTTCTACTACCACCACAATAAGCCGAAAATGTTGCTTGAGTCATGATGGAGGACTTAGCTAGTCGAGGAATCGAACACGCGACGCCCAGGTGGGACCCAAACGCGATGCCCACTCAACCACTGACCGATCGAATAATACCTATAATAATATGGAACGTGGAACGATATTACAAATGCAGCCAATCAGGACATGAAGGTTATAAAAAAATGGTTCGATAACAATTTATTATCACTCAACACAGAAAAAACATACTATATTCCATTTTCTCTTCAAGAAGATGTGCCAATTAATTTAATTAACATAATAATCCATTCCAAAAATTGTGCAAATGACGGTACATGTAATACGGACTGCGCTAAGCTAAATCATAAATCTAATGTAAAATATCTTGGAATCTTAATAGATAAAAATGTTAAATGGAAAGATCATATAGATCTCACTGTGGAAAGAATAAGAAAACTTATCTATGTATTCTACAACATACGAAACATTTTAAACAAGAAAACTATCAAAATTGTCTATTATGCGCTAATTCAGTCCTTATTACAGTACGGCATTATTGGTTGGGGAGGGGCCTTTAAGATTTCCTTACAGCCCATAATTATAATACAAAGAATAATTATTAAAATTATCCTTAGGAAACCATATGACTTCCCTACTTCAGAGATATTTCGAGAATTTAATGTGCCAACTATCACAGAATTGTATAAGAGAAACGCATTATATCAAATCTACAAAGAATATTTCATCCAAAAAATTCATCCCTCAGATAGCATAAGCAATAGATTCAAAACTAATGGCTTAATAGCCATTCCTATGCTTAGAACGACCACGGCTCAACACCACTATTTATATTTAGGTGTGAGATGGTACAATATATTATTATCCAAAAACAAAATAAATGTAACAGAAACAATGAAATATGAACAATTTAAAAATCAAATTAAGTCCCTGAAATTGGATAATGATATATTGTACCCTTAACTAATTAACATCTAATTAAAAAAATGTATTATTGTTATTGTTTTTTATTTTATTTTTATATCTATGTCAAAAAGTATTTGTATATTTATTTCATTCAAGACATTTAAGTCTTTGATCATTGTATTCACACTTTTCAGAACAATATGTTTTTTTTATGCGTTTAAATACTCCTCCCATAAACACGAGCTCCTAAAGCTCAATTTATGGAGTAGTAGAACCATAAAATTAATTCTTATGTATACCTAGGTAATTATATTATAAATGTAATTATTATTGTTAAAAAAAAAAAAAAATAAATAAATAAATAAAAATAACCTGACAATATTTGTAAAATTTCTACTAGAACAATCGGAAAAAGTTTTGTACCTTTGTTGCTAACCGGTCATACTATTTTTCTGAATAAGCTATGAAAAAACATTATTTTCGGAATTAGAATTTTCCCACGCGTTTTTTATGTATCCATTGTTATTCTTTTGTTTTTCACTAAACTATGGAATGTATTGCATTGCTCTATCTCTGCATAGCCTCCTGGAATAAATTATTATCATTTTTTTTTTTTTTTATATGAGTACCGCACAAGAGTCCCAACTGCTCCCGTCTGGAGCCAGTGAGACTATGGCATCCTCAATTGGGGTACCTTGTGAGGCTGAACGTAGTGGGGAGGGGAAGGAGATGAGGAAGAGGAAGGTGGGAAGTACCTGGCTATTCAGATCTGGTCACCAAACACGGCCAAAGCCATTTCAAGCAACTTTTCAATTCTGAATGGTGGTCTTACACCAAGGCGATACTGAGAGTATCTTTCACGCTGGAAAGGGCCGCAAATGTACTATATATTATTTTAAATGAATAAATTGTGAAATAACACGAATTAATCAAATAAAATTTATTTGCCACGCCGGGATTCGATCCCGCGACCTTCGAAATGCTAGTCAAAAGCCTTACCGCTGGACTACGCCGGCCGTCGAGTCATGTTACAAGCCACCACAACACGGGCATGTGCCTAGCATGGTGGTCGAAAAATCATAAAATTCATGTAACTAACATTTTAATGAATAAAGAAAACTTTGAAAAAAAAATCTATTTTTTTTATGTCAATACCGCACAAGAGTCCCGACTGCCCGAAGCCTGTTTGGTACTATACATTAAAAAATAACTACAAAAAGTACATAATTTTAATAGTTTTGTCATCACGAGTTTGAGCATTTTTGAATGTAGGTATTTTATCAAAGCAAATTTTGAATGAAATAAATTCGATATTGAGTTATTATGTAAAAGTGCTGGTATGGAATATAATGAATCTTTCTCGTCGGAACCGCCCTGTACAGCTGCAAGGGTACGATCGCAAGATCATCGTTCGATGAAATTTAAATTCTCGGCCGCTGGTTAATGGCTCTTAATATTTAAACGAATTTAATATATTATTGACATATCAATTTTTAATCCTCTGAATTAGATCTACATTATTAGAGAACGTGTATGTTTGTTATATTTTACTGTTGATTAGTTACTGTTCTTAGTATTTTTCAACAGCTTTCTCAAATCGATTGGTTTCGCGAAGCTGTTTCATTTCACGCTCTCTGCACGTACGCATTATTCCTTCATGATTCAACTAACACCGTCTTAAACATCATTAAAATTAATATCGCAGTTCTAGCTTCAGCTGTCTTGCTACCTCACACGCACGCCCTTTACTCTCATGGCTTGTATGGCGAGCGATATGGTGAAATAGGCTAAGGCGATAGGGTATAGCGCTTGTGTGACCAGCATTCTTGTCTTATTTATAACCTGCCTTTGCATGATTTCAAACATATCTAATTTTCTCTAATAAACAATAAACAGTGTTTATCTCAATTGACCTACCTGGTCCTATATACTTTCTGCCTATGCAGAATATGAATCAACAATATTTGCATATTTTAAAGCAGCATCACGTTTATTGGTCAAATACACTATCTTAATATATATATTTCTTCTGTCCGTGTGTATGTCACTGAACTCCTCCTAAACGGCTGGACCGATTTTGATGAATTTTTTTGTGTGGGTTCAAGGGGATTCGAGAATGGTTTAGATTCACAATTTGGTCCACTGGAAAATGTTCTTTTAATTAATTTTTTATTTCTAAGAAGTTGTTTTGATTTTGGAATGTTTTACATTGGATCCGGCAGACTGCGCTACCATCGCAGTATCGAATGTTCAATATTATTCTATTTTAATTTTAGTTTGTCCCGACAGTTGTGTACAGGACAACGTCTGTCGGGTCCGCTATAAATAAATAAAATAAATTGTGGAACATTCCAGAACACTCTCGAATGTTGTCCTGAGCGAAGCCGGGTAACCCAGCTAGTATATATATATAGTTTTGTATTAGTGATCGACGAATCGGTGTGGATGCAATCTGTTAGTCATAAGTCATTATAATAGTTTGTCTAGTTTGTAATTGGAAGTAAGTTTTTAGAAATATATTATAAATTTGAGCAGCGTCCTTGAAGTGATTTTTCACAAAAATGGCACTACAAATCATACATTTTTTAAAATTTTTATTTATCACTTTATGTCCGGGTTAAATCTTCCCCACAGGAAAAACTAAACTCCTCCACACACTTTTCCACAAATGATCATCTAGTCAAGCCACGCTTTGCAAGTGTACTATATAAGTATAATAAATTCAAAACAATACAAGAACAACATGTCAACCTACCAGAGACCAAATGGGAAAATAATTCACCGACTCTAGATATTTTCATATCAGAGGGTTCGGCTCGGTAGAACTCCTAACTGGACCGATAAATCCTACTGATACCTCAATATAAATATTTAAAAAATCTTTCGTAATCCTACATGTATTTAATATGACTGATTTTTGCATTTTTATATATAAATTCTTTGACAAATCTAATAAGCCTATAATTATTTTTGCATAAAAAGTATAAACACCTTCTAAACAATTTAATAGACAAATATCCCAAACATAGATACATTATTTACCTGCCTACTCAACTGTGGCATTTTGTACCATTTTCGACCAAATATGATTGCGATTTAAAACAGGACAACCGCCCTTCTGGGTGGCTTTATGTCTCATATTAAAAACATTAAAATTATACTGGTCAACCACCGCAAAATTGACGTGATTTGTGTACTTTATTCATCAATTTGTGTTTACAATTCAATCCGAGACACGCGCCCCTTTCGGATGACTATCAGCGATTTCATGCCAAATTTCGGCAGTGTAAAGTTTATCAGCGAAGTACTTTCAAATCGCACCGTGAACACCCCTGTTATTAGCTGGTTCAAGAAGCACGCAAACCGTCGGTTCCGCGCCGCTGCTCTTGTTGGGGGAAAATGTTTTAGCAAAAAATATTTACAATCCTAACACGGATTTAAACTTCGTATTGGGCTTGCTCTTTCGTGTTTTGGCTTCGATTTAAATTTATGTGTAAGACGTGAATCAAATGGTAATTATAAAACATGTGTATTTTTAGAATGTTTCACGTAAGTATGTTTTGTATGAACGAAATCTTAAATAAGAATTATCTCGTTAAAAATACCCGATAAAGCATATTATACATAAATGTATAATGTACGAGTAATACATGTTTTTACTTAAATTTTTACATTTCTATATTTACTGGTTAACTATGAGATGAATTCGTAATTTTTCCATTATAATTTATTGTTCGGTAGACAAAATAATTTACAAACTATTCTTACAAACACAATACAATATCAAGTGTTATCTGATAGAGTGGTAGATATTTTTAGTATCGCCCTGGTGAAATATCAAACGTTGCTTCAATTAGATTTAGCCGGGTTTAGTGACCAGATCTGATAAGCCAAGCACATCCCAACCTTCCTCTCCATTGATAATGCCATACCGCCGCCCCGCGAACCATTTATTGGATAACCAACACCCCTGTCATCGGTTACCCCAAGCAGTTCGCAACGTTTTTTTTTTTACATGAGCCCCACACAGGAAAATAATTTTCCTCAGGGAGGAGGATGCTGCGTGGAGGGTTTTTTGAGGAAAGGAAGGGGAGGAGAGTTCTGGGAAGGATAAGGGTTTAAGGGGTGGGTAGAAATCTGGGGTTCAGTGTGTCCCGGTCATCCGCCTCCAAGACCTAGACAAATCTCACCCCATGAACCCGGGCACCCCTGCTTAATCACCAAACGTAGCGAACCATTTGGGGTTTGGTGACTTAGCAGGGGTGCCAGGGTTCATGATTTTATCTAGGTCTTGGCGGCGAATGCGTTTGCCCACCTTCGGCGTGGCGGGCCGAATCGGGAGAGACTGGTTCAGAGAAACCTAATCTATAACTCTCCAGCCAGACTCTCTCGACCCACTGCCTTGTACCGCAGTGGGAGGGATGAATTCATGCATTCTGAACACATTGACTCCCAGATTACTACCTATACCTTTTTCCTTCCCTGAACTTCCTCTCCTTTCTTTCCCTAAAAAGACCCTCCACACATTATCCTCAAAGATGACATATTCCCTAAGGGATTTTTTCGTCAGGCGTGTTTTGCCAAATGTTCGACCATCCTGATAATTTAACATTAAACGTATCGCTTAAGTCGATCTTGTTCCTTCAGCTGTATAATTTTCATAATTTCGGTTCAATTTCGTTGGGCGCAAATAAGTTTAGTTACTCCGTAATAATTGTTAAAGACGTTTTACTAATTTTGCAATGAAAGCGAGGTACAACAATTATTACTCAACGATTAATATTGGCCTTTAAATATTATTATACATTTATTATGTAACGTGTAAACTACACGTAGGTATTTATAGTTTTTTTTATATTATAAAATTTCATTGCGATCTGAAAACGCCGATCACTTATGTGGCGGTAAACAATTATTGATGTTATAATGAATCATAATTAATATTTCTAGTAATTGTGTATTAATATTTAATTACTTAACAATAGTCAGTCGTCTAAGAATGTGCCCAGTGAGTAAATACCCAACCCAGTTATTGAATACCGCTTATCTTTCATGATGACTTACTCTGTTAATCTCAATTGTCTAAAGCTTGTGGCATTCCAGTTCCATCAAAATAGATCCATGACAGTTGATCCGCGGACAGTTGGCCCCCCGGCATGCTTATATACAATATGGAGCCGGTTTCAGGAAAATACGGTATACTTAATTACATAAAACGTAATTAAGTGATCCCAAGGGAAGTTCAGTGAGGGTGTACTTCCGAATAACAAAGTATAAAATATAGTTTCATGCAAATTCATCAAGGAAAAAATCTATTTGTCTGTATACTGTGTATACCAGCGCATAAGTAAAAAAAATCAACAATGCATATAAATTCGTTTAATATTCATACTAACTTATTATTAAGGATATTTTTTAAGTCGATTTTACGTTTGAAATTGGTTAATAATGCTCAAAAAATTAAAATTTTGTGGGAAATATATCATCGGGGATCCAATTGTTGGGTCACTCATCAAAATAGAAAACAACGTTAGGCGTCCACAGGAATGAGGGGTGAGGAAATTGCATTTGATCACCTGTTATCTATACAGTAGTCCAATCAATGTCGTTGTTTTTTTTGTTCAATTTCGGTGTTCCCAAGAAATAGTTTATCAAAGGGGTATCATAGTTTATCGTCTGATATTTTGGTGACCGGACAACTCAGAATGAATACAACTCAACACTTCCTTTGGAAAGTCATTAAAAGTGATGTTAAAATATGTAAAAAAAAAATGGTCAAATAGGTTAGGTATGGTCTATTTAATTTATTTTTTTCATTGCTTTTAATGACTCTTCAATGAGATGTTGGATCATGTTGATTCTGAGGTGTGATGGAACCGATATTTTAAACGGGCCTATGTTAAATAACGTTATAAAATTTCAATTTGAATTATTTCTCGACCAATTTTAATATAATAGAAATAAATCCATGAAATAACCCATTTTTGTGTTAAAACACAATTATTTTATACGTCAGAAGGAGCGAGAAACAAAACTTCGTCGCTTGGTTCGGAATACCACCAACGTGAAATTTTTTTTTATAAGACAGTTAAAAAACCAGTTTTTATGTAGGAAAATAAAGGTGGACCTCCAAAATATATTAATTTATATTAATAATGATTATTAATGTACACAATAAACAACAAATAATTAAGTATTCCTTCATTTTTCTGCTTATAAAAGGGTTTATAACTATACTGCGCGAAATTTTAAAAATTTCACGTCGAAGGTATTACGCGCCCAGCGACGACTTTGTATTTAACAATAGTAGATATGGTTTTTGATTTTTCACGGCCAAAAGTAATATATAGTTTTATTTTTGGGGTATTACGCCGCGTTGTCCAAAACGTTGGCTGCAGAAGGAGGTAGCGCAACACCGCGTAATACCCAAAAAATAATCCACTATAATTAACAACAGTAATTTCAAACTATGCGTGTCTTTCGGACTTGGGTGTACATTTGTGGTTTACTACAAATTGAACCATCAGACCCGAACGACCCTCGAATTCTCCGGAATCACCACGGTGGACATGGACGGAAGAGCCTGACGACGTGAAATTCGCCCAATTAATGCCGCTAAATTCCTGACATTATCGTGTTTAAATTTGGCCGCAGCAATGTCACGGTCGAGGTCACTACTTTGCGTGTGAACGAACCCTTATCGCCTCATTTTCGGTGCATTAACACCTTCCGAATTTGTATCAATTTGCCAAGTTACTTGCTTTTTTTAATTCATGGTAAATTCTACAAACGAAGGGATTTTAAGGAAAAATCGTTACGTAACTGGTTTCTTTCCGGTGGGTGGCTTCTGCTGGAGTTGATGTGCCAATTATAATTTTTAATAGGCCATTGTTCGGAGCAGATCGCCACCATGTTAAGTTGTATTCAATTAAAATATTTTTCAGATTAAAATTGTATTTTCGTCAATTTTTTGACCCCTTAAGTGGCAATTATTTCGCTTGTTATACGAGTGTTTTAACCCCTCGGGCCTTCACCGTATTTTGTCAGAGGGTCAAGATGTTTCCGTTTTGCAATAAAATCCAAATAAATGGAATATTTCTGAATGTATCCGAAAACTAAAAACTGTTTTGGAAAGGTGATGAAGTTGATGGTCATTTGAAATTTTGTAATTTTTGAAATATAAAAATTTTGCATGCAAACATAAAAAAGTTTTAAAAAATGGATCACCTTACGTTTCTTCTTTTTATGTTTTAATGCTTCACAAGAGTCCCAGCTGGAGCCAGTGAGACTATGGCATCCCTAATTGGGGTATGTTGTGAGGCCGAAGGTAGTGAGAAGGGGAAGGAGATGGGGAAGAGGAAGGTGAGGAAAGTACCCGGCTATTCAGATCTGGTCATCAAACATGGCTAAAGCCATAAAATTACTAATAAAAAAACCACTTACATAATTTATTGGGCAAATGTACGAGTAATACAAACGTTATCGTCAACTCATTTTTTGTTGTTTCATGTAAAAAAAATAATACATATAATAAATAAATAATTATTGAAAAGTTTCGTATTTTTTTCAAATTATGGGTCGGAAACTTTGGATTCATAAAGGTGTACGTTTTAACTTTTAGATTTGAATATAACGCGTCTTATTTTCTCTTTCTAACATCGTTTAGATCATATTTCTGGCCATGATGAAAGGGAGTTAACGATTTCTATGAGACCCATATGAGTTGTTTTGAAAACCGAGCAAATAGAACTAACGGGTTAAGTTTTTTGAGTTTAATTCACCCTTCAAAAAATTCTATTTTAATGATATAGCAGCGAGATAGTTTGTAAGGATGTATTTGTTTTGTGTTTTTTATAATTGCTTGAGTACAATCATCCGCAAATTCAGTATTGAGTGTTTGGAATAAAATTCTCATGCATTTTTAATTATACGGTTTTAAGACCGCGATCAAAGTTTGCACATCGGGTTGTCTTAAAAGCCTTTTTTATCTTCCGATGCGATCTCCGGCAGAGCAGAGAAAGATAATCCAACCAGGAAGTCTGTTTATAATGTTTTATTTGTTCAAAGTCACAGAACCTTAACGTGAATGTGTTCAGCGAATTAAATTGCCTCGCCAGTTAATAATAATGAAATTGTTATATTTTTACTGCCGAAACTGATGAC
Organism: Glyphotaelius pellucidus; assembly: GCA_936435175.1. Classification (NCBI taxonomy): domain Eukaryota; kingdom Metazoa; phylum Arthropoda; class Insecta; order Trichoptera; family Limnephilidae; genus Glyphotaelius; species Glyphotaelius pellucidus. Next base: position 41,663,123 of record OW386543.1, read on the forward strand.
GGCTGCGATAATTGAATTTTATTGTTTATTGCTCTTTTGGCTCGGTAACTAGTAGTGGCCGTTTTTTATGTCCTGATGTTAACCCTTTTAATCACAGGAGACCAAGCTCATATAGGTCTCATATAAATCGTCTCCCTTACTGTCATGGAAAGAAATATGATCTAAACGGTAATAGAAAGAGAAAACTCCACGCTTTATATTCCAATCTGGAATTTAACCATAGAAAAAAAATTATTTTGCTCTTCTATGAAACCAAAGTTTCCGATAACAATTTGAGAAAAATGTATAAAATTTCGAGAATTTTTTATTCATCATTTCTTTATGAAACGCCAAAAATGTGAAATGATAATAAGTAGGAGGCGGAATGCGGAGGCAAAACGAAAATTCCAGAGCCGCTAATTATCAATGGCAAAACTTCTTTTTCATAAACTATCGTTATTTGACCGGTCTAATTTGTTTTATAGGGCCAACAGACTTAGCTATAAAAGATTACAGATCATTTGGTTTTGGCCTATTTCAGCATTTCATCGCTCGCCATACAATCCCAATGTTTTGGCCTCCGCCAGCCGCCTACTAATAATAAGGTTTAAAATACTAATAAAGCTAATAAAAATATGTCTTTGTTTTTCTTTTTTTTGTTATTTTTAGTAATTTTAGATAAAAAAAACTTAAGGTGAGTTATTCTTAAAACTTCAAATTTAAATAATTCAAAAATTATATTTTTATTTCTAATAAAGACATTTGTAAACGGATTTTAATCACCTTTCAAAAATATTGTTTAGTTTTCGGATATGTAGAGAAATATTCCATTTATTTTGATTTTATTGTAAAGCGGAAATATTTTGACCTTCTAAAAATACGCCTGATTTCTGAGGGGTTAAAACAGTAATAAAGTAACAACATTAGGGGACGCGAACGATGTTATAAGCATGCGTGAAATATTCGCATTTCACACGTTACGTTATTTAATTGGTTAACAAATTAGACCAACGCGCTGACAAGCAAGAAACCCGAAATCTTAGACGGTTGTAGGTGTGGTTTGTGGTAGGTGCCGACCTGTCATTTTTCTCGGTACAGCCATGTTAACAGCACGATTTGCGTTGACTTGGGGCAATTCGAATTTCGCACACCTTGGAATTGTGATTCGTTTTATCTGCGTTCTGCATCGGATAAATTCACGAATCATTCCCCATTGTTGGTAAGACACGGAGAGCATACACAGCGAGACGGTGACGAAATGGGTGTTAGTCGATGGCCCGCTTCGCTCTTCCCCGGTTCGCTGATGGACACGATCCCTCCACCAATCTCAAGAGCTTTTATTATTCGACTTTATTTAATACGACTGCCTTTGTGTTCCGCTAACGACACTGGACCAAATTAAATGGCCAATAAATTCCGAATTTGCAACGAACTAAAATCCCAGTCATCCACGGTCATTTTGTTACCATTAACAACATGTCAGGACGAAATTACTCAAGCGTTATAAGCGGTACAAATATTACACTGTCAGAATTACACACCGGTGGACTTGCACGCAGATGAAATTGCACGTGAAAAGAAACATCTTCAGTCTTCAGTCAGAATTGCACCCGTCAAAAAATCTGTATTTTTGGTGGGTGCAGAATAAATTTCATATTAAAAAAAAAGTATAATATAAGCTAGGTTAGGTTGGGGAAGTCTCATATATATTAATTTTTTTGTGTCTAATTTGTAGAACTACATTTAATTTTTTTTAATATTGTTTTGGCTTTCGAGGCCATTTTGAAACTATAATAATAATAATAACATTAATGACCGGTCAGTGGTTGAGTGGGCATCGCGTTTGGGTCCCACCCGGGCGTCCCGTGTTCGATTCCTCGGCTGGCTAAGTCCTCCATCACAACACAAGCAACATTTTCGGTTTTTTGTGGTGGTAGTAGGAGATTTTCAAACATTTTTGGGTTATTCGTAACCCGGGAATGTTTCTTTCTTTAAACAAAAAAAAATTAACGATTCCAACATTTTTAAATTTGATTTAAATTACATAAAAAAGATGTCTTTTAACTTTTTTAATCGGCTTTAAATAATGATTTGCTAATTTTGCATATAATTATACACCTTTGTTAAAACTTATATGTTATCCCTAATCACCGTTCGTTGAACTATACTTTCTAAATGAATATATTTTTTTAAAGTCATCATTCTTCATAAATTTCATCCATGTTCCTTATTATATGAGATTTCACCAAAACTGCATTATTTTCTTGGAAATCTATCCAGGGAAGATTTGTTTACTTCAAATTTGAACATGCACATAAGCAGCATATTTTAAAATATCATCATTCAAATATCAAACATACTTTATAAAATCATTTAACCACAAAGTTTATCTTACCAACATGTAGTGTTTACATCTTTTGAATCTTAAATAACAGGATACAGCAAGCAAACCTAACGGTTAACGTTATCCAAGCATCTTTTCCCAACCTCCCACAGGAATCAAGTTGTTAGTTGGGCATCCTTGTGACATGTTTTCTCACCTTTACTCCTCGCCCCCTTAAACATACACCTGTCCGCTGATGGAGGATAACAATTTTAATTCGCTTGACCTTTTCAATGCCAATTTACAATACAAATTGTTTGCGATTGATACATTGATACTGTTACAGGTGGTTGGTTGGTTGGTTGGCTGACTGTAGTGTTGCAGGGCACTTGTCAAACGTTAAAGAACACGTGTCGCCGGTTCGGTAGTCGGTAGCGGGTTCCGGCCTCGTCCTTCGGTGGGAGCGCGGTCGGCCGTGCGCGACTGATTTATGTTCCCCATCTAATTATTTGGTGGAAACACCTCGCGGGACAATGGGTCGCTCTCCGCGGTGAGAAAATAATGATCGCTCACTGGCTGTTATCCGCCGACCCGACCAGTGACGGCCAATCAACATATCCAAGATTTATTTGCACAAATATCTACCACTTTTTTCCACACTTCGAATTAAAGATTCAATTCGGCAGCAGCGCCTTGGAAGCAATTTATTTACGGGCGCCGATAAAAAAATCCAATTAGATTGTCTCAAATGTGAACTTTGTTGTGCTGATTGGACAATGTTATTTCGGCACTATTCGGAGTTTTTTTTGCTGCATCTGTCGGTGAAAATGAATAACTCCTCTGATATTATGTTGCTTATTAAATCGTATTTCAGTTTCTCAATAGCTAATCTGACGAACTCTCAATTTAACGAGTGTCTTATCAAACTTGCACAATAAATCATCGTCATATCCTTTTCTTACTCCCGTTGGGGAGAGGCATTGCAGGAACAATCTCTCCTCGTGCATTCTCTGTGTATGTTATCCCTGGTGACCGGACAACTCAGAACGAAACTGTAATGAATGTGGATGCAAGTTTAAATAGGAACAAAATAATAATGTTTGGGATTCTTTGTTTGGACATGAATTAAGGTATAAAAGGGCATGTCTTGTATGAGAGCCCTCTCTTCACCTTTGACCACCACGCGATAAACGTTACTTAAATATGTTCTATAATTATACGAGTTATATCATTTTATTTAACGGTCCCCAACACAGTAAAGGCACGACATCTTAGAAACAAACTCAGAGCCACCTCAGAAAAGTCATTGAGCGATGAAAAAATATATTAAAAAATTGGTTAAATAAGTTACGTTAGGTTAGGGTAATGGGCTATTTTAAAATAATTTTTTTCGTAGCTTTTAATGACTTTTCAAAGAGGTGTTGAGTTGATTTTATTCTCAGCTATGGAACAGGCATGGAACTGTTTTCCCTAGCCCTGTTAGGCTACCAACTGAACGTCTTCCCTCTGGAAGAATTTTGTACCATAGTTGTTCAGCTGGCAGCCTGAGCACATGCCTTAGCTACAATTGCCACTCTTGTGAGGTAGCGGGGTAAATATATATTCGAATTCCAGTATAAAGTCATATTGTATTTGTTATATTTTCTCCAATATGTCAACAGCACTGCAAAGCATTTCCAAAGCTGAAGTCAACAGCGACGTACACAAAACACTCATTGATTTATTTTATTGTTAGCTCGACAGTGCAAAGAATAAAGATAAACACGAAACAGATATATTATTTTATTGTTGTCTTAACTTCAACAGCAATGTTTTGAAGGGTCATGCACTTATCAAAGTCAGCAAGTATTCCTGGAAATTTGTTCTCGTTTGACTCAAGTAAAAAGCGATATTTAATCGCTGTGAAAACGCAGCAATCCACAATCTTTATGATATTATTTTTGAAGTCACTTAATTCCGAACCGCTACTAAGAAAAAAATTTATGTTCTACTACGCATCATCCCATCGTCAAGATTTAACAAAGTGTCACTTGATGGTTTTACGTAGGTATTATTATTGTAAACGAACAATATTGTCTCGCAATTTGAACACAAAAGAATTGTTCACGTTTACACCGACTAACGGCCAAATGTCTGTTTCCGTAACTGGTCTCTGTGCCTAGTCGATTATATTATTTAAATTAACATTTCTGAGAAAGCCAAAAATGTGAAAAAATTAAGTTGACGGTGTTGATTTACCGTTTCTTATGTAAATTCTATTTTTAATACCACAATCCTAAACACGAGGACTTAGATTTTTTATAACTATTTTTTTTTAAAGATTATTTTTCACTGCCGGTAGGACAATGATACGTTATTATGTAATAATTTATGTATTATCAATTCATTAGTTTTTACACACAAAAAGAAACACGAATATTGACATTGCCTACTTAAAACCATGTATAGATTTCACAATTGAATAAATTATAAAGCTGAATCGTGTAGGCGTATCATCACATATCTTGAAATTCATCTTTTCGATGAAAAGAATCGCATTCAGCGCAATCACAAGTCACAAGGAAGTAATCAAATATAATTTGAATAAGGGATTAAAGTTCATGTCTATCAATTGCCTATTATTGGTTATGTGTTAGCGACTACAAGTAACATGTTTTTTTTCTGCAGAAGAACAACGAAAACAATAAAAGTATATTTTTTACACCTGCGTCGTTCTCTTGTTGCAAATCGCTTAAATTATTGATTTTTTATCCTAAGTATGGGCATACGTACCCACGTTCTTTCTCGTGCAATTACATATGTACCTCTTCGTATTTATATTGTTAGTACAAGAAGGCATGTCCATCAGTACGCTCAACGGATTATGATTTATCTTTAAACAATAATTTTATGACTTAACACTTGATTATTAATTTTTCCATTGCGTTCTATTGTGTAATTTAAATAGCCAATCCTTTGGAAATCTCGGAAAATATTATGATCAGTTATTTGTAACACCATGACACAGGCTCTCAATGATTCACGGCATGACAAAATCGACATAATAATAATATGTCAAAATCATGTTGCGACAAGTGTGGAAAAAACTATTTTTGATGATTTTACGCCGACCGTGAAATATAATTCTTTCAATTCATACGCCGTACCTGACCTTACACACACATAGCCTTTGAAAATACGTGTACTAACAGCACAATTTTGCAATACATATTTCTTTGACAATTTATGAGTTGTATTATTCATTTTTCTGTCGTCTTATTGAGTTCTATGTTTGTTTATGGGACCAGAAAACAGATGATTTGCTTAGCATGCACTTCGAATGCATTTTTCGCAAACAGCGTGCACTTGTTCAAATCAAGTAAATTTGCATAGACTGCAGCTGGAAGCCGGCGGCGGAATTCTATTGTCAAGTTTAATGCCACGGATTTTGTTTAATTTATTGCGCACAACCTTCGCTGTTATTGGTTCTTCGAGCGCTGATGTTAGTCTGTTAGTCATGTCTGCATCCATTAAAATCATTAGACGTGCCGTAGGATACTACTTTGGACCTGGGTCACAACTTTTGAACACATTACCATATTTTATAATTGTTAGAATTTTTAGTAGGTCAATACTCAGTAGTTTTTAGCATACGAATCTTTTTTAATATTGTAACAATGATAATTGTTATTTTTATATCAACCTACCAAAATCACTTCTCTGCTCAGGCTGGAACCCTAAAACAATGATCAAATGGTGTCCCAGGATCGCCATCAAGCAAATATTCAAGAGAAAAGGCAACTAAGGTAGATTTAAAATCAACACTCACATTGTTAAGAACAATTAATATTTATTCATAAAGTATGCGGGCAATTCATTTATAAAATTATTACTTAATTAGGAATTTCTAATAGAGAGATCAGACTATGAATAAATATATTAAGATTAACTCAGGGGTGGCCTTCTAGAAAACTTGAATCTAAAGGATGTTAGAATCTGCTGCGTCATCGTTACATGTACCGACATATTTGAAAAGCTACAATATCAAACCTGGTTGTGAGTGCCATCCTCATGTGAAGCATGAGACACTAATAGAAACATGGTAATTCACTAAACAAAATGCTATAAAATATTAAACATGATCGACTAACAAGAAACGAATAATTCTCACGGACTCCGTCACACCAAATCTGCAAGGCTCGAACACCGTGTCTTCCCCAAGAGAGCTCAGCTGAAACTGGCCGCGCCGAAAGAGACCGCTCCCGCGTTCTCTCTCTTACACACCAACACGAAGTGTTGGCAGCAGTAAAATCGTCGCGTGTAGGTACTGTTATCAACCTGTTATAATATGACTAGATCCGTGTTAGGTTAGAGCGTTTATTCTTTGCCGTGTATGTATGTGTTTTAACCCGTATAAATTACAATGCATAGTGTAGGTATTAAGAGGAAACCGAGCGGTGCTATGTCCAACAAACATATTCCCCAATTTTCTCTCGGGATTTTGACACTAGTGCAAATATCTTTTTTAAAATAATATAGATATCGACCACTAGCGTGCCGTTACGTTTTGTTTTTTTGATAAGGCAATTCTTATGGGAGTTAGGACCGACGAATCGTTAAAATTCCTGGTTTAAACGCCATCAACAAACGTTCAGTATACAAACTAGTTAATGTATCTTTTTAAAAGCAAAACGTATTTGAGTACTTTCTTCTAATGCATTTAGTACAACAATCTTAAAAATCGATCAAGTTTTAGAAGCGAAAAATCGGGAATACAAATCTCTATTTTGATGATTTTATTTTGGTATTATCACCCTGAGATGGAGTTGTCACTTTCGCCCCGTATTCGGGGGAGTAAGAGCGACAGTGACAGCTAAAATTTGGTCAAATACTTATTGTTCCAATTTCTCGGGGACCGGGTTTCTTCTTAAATAAAGACTACGCGAAAATCTACTCATAACCATTTCTAAAAAAAAAGAAGAAGTTTCTTGAAGTTTCCACATATTGTCCTTCCTACGTTATGAAATGCAAATACCAGTTCCCTTTATGTTTAAGTGTAAAAATATTTTTATTCCTTTTATTTATTATTAATATCATCTTAATAACTGTTGTATGCCATGCATACACAAGTGAACTATATGTTTAAGCCCATTTTTTTCAAGAACCTATACATATAAACCTTTTTTTTAAGTAATATGTTAATACGCTTTTAACTTTCCAATTTTATGTTTTATTCTTTCTCTTCTTTTCATTTCCTCAATTTTCCCTCTTTTTGTATAAATCACGGTCCATAAAAACATTTTATAAATAATGTACATAAATGTGTAAATATTTTACTAAATAAAAATGAAATAAATAAATAAAAAATAAAATATCATTGAAGAAGAAGATACTTTTAAATCTAAATGAAAATATGAAAGAAAACAAGACACAGAAAAACAGAAAAAGACAATGGTCGCAACTTTCAAAAGTTATAAAAAGAGAGTTTTTCTCGTAAAAAATTAAAAAATAAAATATTCATGACAGATGTAATTTTTACCGCATATTTTTTGCATTCTTCATCTACTGAAGTTTCTTCAGTCTTTTGTGCGCCCTACAGAAATTATTGTTTTGATAATAGATTCACACAGTAACTAACTATTTAAAGATCTTTAACACAGATGTCTTCGTTCAACTTCCCTGGCCGATTGATTAATGCATGTTTTTCACCTTTTATCCTCCTCGGCAGTGACTCTGACCTTTATAGTGTGATCAGCGTGGTAATGTTAAAGTAAAGTCTGTATTTGTCCAGGCGTCTACTGTACTCTCGCACTTTAATATAAAACATTTAACGACCTATCTTAGTATTTTTCTGTTTTTTCTTTAGTTTGCGCATGATTATTTATAGTGTGTATAATTATATTAACTCCATACTGCACCAATCAAAAATTAAATTAAATCTTTTTTTTTGCAGTTTGATTTTTCATGGTTTGCTATTTTTACGTACACTTTTAGATGGGAAGCGTTGAATTGTAGGTATTTGATAAAACTGCTCTTAAAATGTCTGTGTAAATATTGCCTCTGAATATCTAAGTTTTCTCAAACACTTATTTATGTCAATGCACTTTATCTGCACTCGTTGACCTTACAGGCGATAACAAACAATAAACAAATGTTATTTTATTCAAGGGCATATTCATTCTTCGCGAACATAATAATTATTATTCCGTTTCTTCCAACTTCGCGCTCGGGTATATAATAAAGAACGCTTTATGTTGAATGTTTCTTCGCAATCGTTTCGTTGGATAATGAACCATTAATTCTACGTCCTTTTAGAACCATTAAATGAGTGGGTTTCTAAGGGTTATCTTCCTTAATTATCGATTCTTGCAATCACCGCTTATTTTTAATACCCGGTATAATTTTATTCAATGTTTTTTTAAGTCGTTAACCAAATTAAACGCATTCTGACGTGCTTCGTGCGAAGGTTTTGGGGGCTTTGGAAAGGATCCCGTCCTCTCGGCCCTAAAAGGGTACGCTGAATATCCCGATGATATCACCGCAACTCTCTGCTTGAAAATTCAGGAATTCATCAGATCTGATTGCGCACTAAATGTCGTCATTCTTTTCCCTTACGCTCTAAAATTATACGTTGTTTATCTCTCGTCATCTCTTTTCTGTGCCCTTCTCCATCTTTCATGATGATCATTAAAAAAGATTAATTTAAATGACGACACTTTGGTTCCTAACATATTATACCATAAAATTATATTTCAATGGTTTCTGAAAAAAAAAATTCAATAAAAACAAGGACTTAAACACAAATAATTATTTAATTAAATGAAGACATTATGAGCGAAACTCAATCGAAAATCTGGAAACAGAAAAATCAGAAAAAGATATTGGCACCTCTGGGACTCGGTTCGAGTCCCAGAGGTGCCAATATCTTTTTCTGATTTTTCTGTTTCCAGATTTTCGATTGAGTTTCGCTCATAATGTCTTCATTTAATTAAATATTACAGTTTGAGGTTTTACTCATAAAGTTAAAATAATAAATAATAACAAATAATTATATTATCTCATCCTGTTCCCACTTTATACCAATAATAAAAAGCTCCTTGGTCCGTTTTACCAAGGCTGGGTTGAGGTTTTTCGTAGTATTTCTCCATTTTTTCTTAGCCTAATGGCGTCGATAATGGTTCCCAAAGTTAATTAGTTGGTGGGCCAATGGGTTAATACATTCTCCTCCATTAATCAGGCAGTCCAGTGTGCCTACGCCAATTTGTCATTAATACTAATTGGCTGTTGAACGTAAAAGATTAATTTTAATGTGTATTTTAACGTGAGACACCTTGATGTATCGGTGCTTCTTGTGGTGATATATCGATACCTTTTGATGATTTTTCTCGTGTCCAAACCGAGACGCCCATCACCTCTTGGCACACTGACCGTTACGTTATAACTAATGTCTTGAGATTCTTGGGAACGATTGAAAGGCTGCGTAAAGTTTTCAGTATTTACAACCCATACTATTGATATTGACTAGGTATCAGAATAAGTATCTATCAAACTTTTACCTACTAAAAACTTACAGACTTCACGAACATGCTTAGTGTTATATCGAAATTTTCCAAAACCAGCATAGTTAGCTTTTTTTTAAGATTACATGAATTGAAAATTACGCTTCACATATATTATTTCATTATTCTCTTTCTAAAAATCAATACATTTTCGTTATTTGTTTTTGCGGTGTTATGCCTTGTTGCGCTACCTCCCTTTGTAGCCAACGTTTCAGACAGCGTTACAGTGTAATTGCGATTTCACATCTGCCCTGATGAAGGACACTGTAACGCTGTTCGAAACGTTGGCTAAAGAAGGAGGTAGCGCAACACGGCACAAAACCCCAAAAACAAATAACGTAAATGCTTTTGGCCGTAAAAATCTAAAAAACGTATCTTTCAATACATTGTACTCTTTTTTTAATTGTTTAAAAATTCTTGGGAGCTCTTCACCACTCTGTACAGTTATAATGCGTTATGTGATTAAGCGCCTCCGTACATGGAGCTACTTACAAACTATTCGAGCCTGATGCGCGTAGCACGCACACCGCTCGTGGGTACCCGCCATACAATTTTGCTGGTGTTCGTACACGGCGCTGCGCGACGGATGTCAGGTTGAAGTCGGTAGCGCGCTAATGACGGTGCTGGTAGCGCGCTACGCGTTGTAGCATTCGTGTCTGCTACTTTCGTTTGACGTTTGACAGAAATGGCGTCTGAACATGAAAGTAATGTTAGATTTGTTCTGGAAGTGAATAAACATGCGTGTTTACATTACTTTACATTACCAGAATACGCAAGAAAGGATTTAGTGAAGAAGGCATAGATTAATGTTGGAAAAAAAGTCATTTGACATCGTTCGACATCGTGTTAACTCCACGGCTGCACGTGAAAAATGATCAAGTTCAGTATAATTCGGGTAGTGCCGTGTACGGAAACCAGCTTTAAAAAGTAGTACATCTGCAGGGTACTTGTGGTTGTGTCACAATCACGTAGTTTGTAAGTATCTCCATGAACGGAGGGCCTTAGACTTTTGTCAAAAGTGAGGTCTTACACACTTTTACCTGTTTTTTAATATTATTTGATTTTTTTTTTAATTCTAGTTTCTTTCAAATGTCTATTTTATTATTCGGTTTAATTTTAGTTTCGATTTTTATTATGGTTTGTATATGTTTATAATTTTTTTTTAAATATAGTTATTACATTGTAATATAGCCGATATGCGTCTGGTCATGGTGTGGTCGCGATAATGTAAATTAATATACGAAATAATAAAAAAATAAAACAACGTACTTTTTTCCGCGGAGCGCACGACGAATCAAGTTCCTAGATGAGACTATGGCTTCCAAGAAACAAGCGTTGAGTTTTGCTTTCTCTGTCAGCCACTTACAAATCTCACTCTAACGTTTTACATTAAAATGCTATCAATATTACTTTCTTTTTGTGCGTCAATGCTTTGATTCTACTTTCTAGTGTGTGTATTTTAATGTGACGGGTGTCACTATGTTAATTTTATCACCTATATCAGTATTCAAAGCGTAAGCATCAAACTAAGAAATAAAATCAATAAATTAGGACGTATTTTGGGCTAAGTTAGATGTGTTGTGACAGCATGAAAATATAAAGATTTTTATAAGACGTAAATATACTTTACACATAATATGCTGACTCTTGTAACAAATTTGAATACACATACAGAGTGTTAAGCGACCTTAGTTAAACCAGTTATTCTGACATTATTTGGAGTAAAAAATGTAAAGGAAATTTTGGTCTACGATGACTTTTTGACGACTTTTTTTTTAAATTTTCTTCAAAATCAAACAAAAAAAAACAACTTTCATAAGTCGATACTGATAATTTTTTATGTTTTTATTTTAAAAAAGGATCATAAAAAATGTCACTAGGGACCAAAATTTCATTAACAATTTTTTTTACTCCAAATAATGTCAGGAATCACTGGCTGTAAGTCAAGCACTTGCTTTCACAGCCTGTATAATATAATTTTGTTTGTTTGTATTGTTCAGCTACATTAAAAAAATCCGTTACATAAACACTGGCGTGTAAGTCACTTTTATTTATTTCCTTTTACGACCACACATGTTAGTGTAAAAACATTATTCAATAACCTCTAAATCGGTCTGTTGTAGCACTGTTGTTGGCAAATTTGGGAATTTGTTAAATTACTCACACAGCGGCATTAAAAAAAGGAAAAATTGCTTCGAGATAAATCTGCTAACTAATGAAATATTGTGTTGAGCAAATACACAATTTACAAATATATAAAGCAAATTCACGCTCAAACATAAATCATTTTGATAAAATTTTCGTTAACATTACGTTTTACATTATCCGTCGAACTATAATAACTAGTGGTCGCCCAATGGTCGAAATTCGACCGGATTTAATTTAATGTGTTTTTTTTTTTTTTAATTGATTTAATGTATTTTTTATGCATAATTTAAAAAAAATATTAGCATTCTGCACTCCTTCTCTATATAAACTGTAAGTGTGCGAAATTTCATACTCCTCCGTCCGCGCAATTTTCGTAAAAAGGGGTAAAAAGTTTTTGCTTCACGTATTAATATACTAATATTGAACAACCAATCAAAAAACTTGTCCAATTAACATTTTAAGATTATTCGTAAATTGGTTAAATATTTTAATACTTGGGCTTTGTTTTAGATCAACGGTATTAACCCCTCAGGTCTCTGTCAGAAGGTCAAAATATTTTCGTTTTGCAATAAATTCCAAATAAATGAAATATTTCTGAACGTATCCGAAAACTAAACACTATTTTTGAAAAGTTATGAAATATACTTACACCTATTTATTTTATTTACCTTACACCCAACATAATAAAATTATAAAGGTAAATACTGTAATGTATAGAAATAAAAAAAAAAATAAATAAAATAAAAATAAAAAAATACTTTCAAATTTTTATTAGATATAAACTTGTAATATTTCAAAAAACACATTTTTTAATCTATATATATAAAAAAGATTAAAAATTGTCCACCTTACGTTTTTTCTAACTAAAATTACTGATAATGAAAAAAAAAATTGCGGTCGGAAGCTTTGGTTTCATAAAGGTGTAAATTTCAATTATTTTGTAGTTAATTTTTAGATTTGATTATAAAGCGTGGTGTTTTTTCTATCTAACACCATTTAGATCATATATCTCACCATGATAGTAAGGGAGACATTACGATTTTATTAGACCTATGTGTTATTCCCAAAAGTTTGCCTGAGGTTAACTCTCAACAATGTTGAACATTTTCTTTGCTAATTTATAATTCAGGTCATCGCTTGCTTGCTAATTCGCTATTGTTTTCGCAATAGCGGTTACTACTGATTGGTTATTGGTATAAGTTGTCGTTTGTTATCGCTAACGGTTAATGATTCTTTCGTTCTATCTCCTGATAACAAACAGTATTGGCCGATTGTCGAAGACTCGATTTGATAATACAAAGTGGAATAGTTCACGTTCCGCGGACACGATATGTGTCCTATTGAGATTGCTTTATTTATTCTAGGTTGATTAGGAATCGTTTCAGGCGTGCAATGACACTCGCCAATTTTTCAAATCAGACTTCAGAAACTAATCGTTGTTTGTTTATGATAAAAATAAAACTACACATAGTATTTTAAATAATCGGTTTTTACGCTTTAATACCTGTTTATATTTATTTTGAGGGTTAAACGTTAAATTTGGGAGGAGGGTTTACTGGTCAACCTCTCTGCCATAGGTTATCTCAATCAGTTCGCTATGTTTGGTGACTTAGCAGGGGTGCCCTGGTGCATGGGTTGAGGTTTATTTAGGTCTTGGCGGCGAAAGCGTCTGCCCACCTACTGCGTGGCTGGTTGAATCGAGAGAGACTGGTTGATGGAGACTTTTTGACCTCAAGCCGTCCGTCACTCTTGGACGCACTGACTCCCAGATTCTTAACCATCTCTCATGTTTTTTTCCTTCCCAGAACTTCCTCCCCTTCCTATCTTTAAAAAATCCTCCATAAGTCTCCTGTGTAGAGCTAATGTAAAAAAAATAAAACAGATAATAAATAGATACATTTATTATATTTGAATGTGATAAAATCAACTGTAATTTTGTGTTCAACTACCCGGTTTGGCCCGAGATTCAAGCAAATTTTTGACGTGATAATAAATCACGATTATAAATCGATGAACACCGGCTACTCTCACAAAAAGCATGACTCATTGTCACATTCCGCCTGAGGTGGGCGTGCAAGCGAGAGCGCGGAACAAGCGTTCGGCCTAAGCGTTCGGCTTGTGACGTATCTATCTCTCTTCCACTCCATCTTTATTATATGACGTTATCACGTAAAATTATCGTCCGTAAACCGACTTTACAGACAACCAATTTTCTTAGACATCTTAATTTCATTAAATTTTGTCATATTTTTACGCGTAATGAAACAAATAGTGACTTTTGCATGTTGAAAATAGTTGAGTATAATAAATAGACAAGTAGGTTTTTTTCAGCATTAAAGTTTAAATTTCCCTGCTGATGCCTGGAAAAATATGAAATACCTGCGGACCACGTGGTTATTTTCACCTCCCCATATTTCGAAAATAATAAAAGGAAAAAAATATCTAAAATATTAATAATTATTATTGTTATTAAACGTAAACAAGACTGGCTGAAGTCAAGGCCGCTCACTGCCCCCGCGCCATAATAATACGCTCGCCAATCCCCCCCCCCCCCCCCGTCTTCCTTCCGCTCTGTTCCCTCTGCACCTCTCTTCACCCTCCTCTTCCTCCTCCGCTCCTTCCTCATCCTCTCTAACATTCCCCTGCAATCTGTAGTGGCCTAATCGAACATGGTGACGGCTATAGGCAATATGGCCACTCGTAAAAACAAACGTCTCCGCGGCGACTAACTTAAAAGCTAAAAGCCTCGTTCCCCGGGCAGCAGAATTCCTCAAGAGATACGACGTTAACTGGAACTTGGAACGTCACAGCTTGAATTATTATGCATTGTTTAGGAATTGAAATTGCCTCGAGAAGTATTCTGTGCGCCTCTCGTAAACCAAGAACCTAGTCCAGAAGTTAGTGGTAATAATTAATTCTACCGTTTTTTCGTAACATTCCATTCTTTTGACACCATCATCATTGTAGGTTTTATAGAGACTGTATTACTTTCGTAGCTCTTTTTTTTCCAAATTACGTAAATGCATTTATGCATTCGAATTTGAAAGGCGGGTACGCGTACCGTCTTCCCTGAAATCATTTATTGGATGGCCAACATTGCACCTGCAAGTAGTTCGCTACGTTTGGTGGCTTTGCAGAAATGCCCGTGGTGAGTTTTTTCCGTATCTTGGCGGTTGATGCGTCTGCCCACCAACTGCGTGGCAGGTCGGATTGGGAGAGGCTGGTTGAGGGAGACCGATGATCTCTCGTCTTGAACATCGTCTTGCATCGCAGTTGGAGAGATAGATTCATACGTCCGTCACTCCTGGACACACAGACTCCCATATTCCTACCCACCTCTCACATATTTTTCTTTCCCAGAACTTCCTCTCCTTCCTTTCTTAAAAAGACCCTCCACAGAGAGCATTCCCAAAGATGACATAGATCCTGAGAGAAATTATTTTCCCCAGGGTCTCCCATGTGGAGCTAATGCAAAAAAGTATTCAACCTCGCTTTTCGTTATTTGTTTTTGGGGTGTTATGCCGTGTTGCGCTACCTCCTTCTTTAGCCAACGTTTCGGACAGCGAGAAGCCTAAAGAAGGAGGTAGCGCAAAACGGCATAACACCCCAAAAACAAATGACGAAAATGCTTTTGGCCGTGAAAATCTAAAAACATATTCAACCTCACTGATCATGATCTTATTATTTACATATTTAATGGAATGATTTCAATTGTGTTTTATTTAATACCCAGGTATTTCCCAACCTTCGCCTTCCTCGTCTCATTCTGCATCCCACATCCCGCATCCCATTATATCAACTCACAGCATACCTGAAATTGGAATATTCATATCCCGCTACCGACTTTGCTGTGGACAACTGGGACTCTTGTCCAATAATCTCTTTATTATTTATTACCTGCCAATTATTAGGTCTTTTCCATCACGATTAACGAGCGTGGAATGTAATAGATCTATTAAAACGTATAACACATAATAAGATAATGCAATTAAATGTGGATGTTATTGGTTATTTTATTTCTAGTGCGTATTGAGGCATGACAACCTTTATTGATAACTCGTATAAAAATTATATCTGACTATATTGTATTTAGCACGTTTAGTAACATCATTCAATCCAAGGCGCAATTACTAGAAATTAATATAGCCCCTATCATTAATTGAATACTTAGAGAATAATAATATTGCAACGAATAACATTATCAATTTAGCTGCGAAAAAAAAACTACTGACATTAAAGAAGCAGAAAATTGTAAAATGGCGCATTTCCATTTGAATGACTAACGTTAATTGCAAGATGGTGTGAGTTGAGCATGATCATTAAGCTCTGACATCAAGAAACGTGCGCAGCTTTTTTTGTTTGAAGTTTATTTCTCAATGCAACTATTTTCTGCTCGCAACGTCATTTTGTGCTCCAGAGCTTTAATATTTATTTATTTATTTAAACACCCGTAGGGCTTTTACATATAGCGCAGTACATGTTTTTGACAAAATACAGGAAATAACATAAAATATAAGAAACAAAATGTAGGTTACATAAAATATAAGAATTGACACAAAGTAGGTAACATAGAAAATTAGTTAAGAAAAATAGAGATAAAGATAGTTTATGAAGTAGGAAGAAACAGTTGACACATACGTCCTTTGAAGTTTGACAGATTTAATTTATTACCAAATACATCCATATTGTTTAAAAATTTGTTACCAAGACCATGTAAACGCTGTATTGGAGAATGCGCACTATAGTTGGAATGAGATGTATGTATATAAAATGTTAATATTTGTCTAGTCGTTGTAGGTACATGAAGATTTATTAATTGCAGGAGTTCACAACAATCGAATTTAGAGTTTGATTATTTTAATAAAAAGGTTTATTTTTATTTTTCGTTTATTTACGTTTATTTTTCGTCTGTTTTCTAGAGTTGGAATATTTAAAATATTCATTAAAAACTGGTAATTTATACGCTCTAAAGGGATATTATGTTAACTAACTAACTAACTAACCATCACGCCGTTTCCCCGCAGGGGTAGGCAGAGAGGACGGACCGCCAAACAACTCGATCTTGGCACACACTCCTTGCTTCGTTCACATTCATACATCGTCTCATACATGCTCTTCTGTTATTCTGACTCTTGACATCGCCCGACTCAAGTATCTGATACTACTATCACAAAATGAGACAGGCGCTACACTAACAGTTTTTATTATAATATTCTCCCATGTTTTTTTTTTTTATTTAAAAAAAAGTTTAAATCTACTGCAAGTAAAGTGTAACATGCATCAAAATTATAAAAAAATGGTTACTAAATGACACAATGTACAGACGAGATATATGGTAGAAATTGAAAAAATAACAATGATTTAAAAGGAATAGGCATCCTATTTAGTTACAACATTTAATTGACGTGAATCCACACGTGAATCCTTTTTCGTTCTGCAGGCGGGGCAGACGGCACACTCCCGCAGTGGTCTCGCGACTCGCTTGACCGCCTTCCGCAGCCTCTCGCCTCTTCGGGTCCTCCTCCGTCTCCCCGCGAAGCCTCCAGCCTCCAGCCTCCAGAATATATTACATTACCTCCAGGATGCAGCGAGCAGATAGCCGATATAGGTTTTATTCGCATTCCTCCATTCATCACCGGCCTGCGAGCAACGGGGGAATTTGGTCGTATAAATAATTACGGTTATCTCGCGGAATGCAAATCATCCGGCTTTTGAAGTGTTGTTTTGTACATCTTACAGTTATAATATATAATTGTACTCAATATGCAATCAGCTTTGTGTATGTGTATTCTCAAGCAACGCATATTTCTATTGTATCCACACTTGTAGGTAATAGTACATTTTTGATTAATTAATGAATCTCAGTTTCTGGTAATACGATTAGTTTCATCGTGATTTGCATTCTGTTAGGTTTTAAATCGTCTTATTTTACGTGGGTGTTTATTCCAAGATTTAAGGCCTGATATTCCGAAAGCTCTATCTCCGAAATTAGTATCTGGAATGCGTTTTGGTTCCTTTAACCTGTCGATAGCTGATGACGTTGCTGATCGTTTTGGCTGCCGTAAATAAGAAATTCCAGCGATGCTCCAGTTAATTCTACTGCCAAACAGGAGCGATGTCTTTAAGAAAATAAAAATAAAATGCACTTATTCTTATTCTCTATAGCTGCACTCCCGAGTTTTAATACTTCGAATACTGGGCTCAGGGTCATAAATTTGACAACTCTGCAACGGAGGTTGTCAATTTCTACGTTGGTAATAATAAGTTAGTGTTATTCTAACTAATAAGTTAATCTATCTATCGTTATGTTATCTTCACACACATTCACTATACGTAGATGGGTATTCACATACTATTATGTTGTTGCATTGTTCATGGTATGGTACGAATAAAATTGCCCTATAAATCTTCCTTAGAGCCATTTCATGAACTAATAAAAATTTCAATGAAAGCAAAGCTATTATTATTATTATTATTTATGCCGTCTATTGTCTATTTGATACATGCAACAAACCATGCAAGCGCTGTGTTCAACGTAAAGGCTGTTAGTTTATTGTATTGAGAGGCCTTTGTTTCTGCTCCTCGGTGAGATATCTCCTCACATATGTTGAGTGTTCGTGAGTTGACCATTGGCCGAGAGACCCGGTGTAGAGTGTGGTGTGTGGAGTACCGCAGCGGGGCCGGTACCTCCTAGCGCCACACGACCTAGGCCAAGGAGGGAGAGTGGGCGTCCCAGCCACCCACCCACCCACGGACTGCCACCCGTCTCCAGTCGACATCTCCTGCGCCTCCTGCTCTCCGTGCGCCGTGCACCGCGTAGCTATCTGTTTCTCATTTCTTTAATCAAAGGCTTACAATATAACAACAAAATATAGAGAATATTTTTTTTATTTCGAGATAACCCTACCAATATTTGAATTCCTTCATCATTATAAGCGGAAATTGTTGCTTGTTAACGGGGCTATTAGAAAATACTTAAATAGCAGAGGATTCAACAAGGAACATCTGAGCTTAAATTTTAACAAGTATTGATGTGAATAAAGTACGTCTATTCCTGCTGTATCGAATATGCTACGTCCCAACTGCTAGCCGAGAGTCCTATCCATCTCAGAGAATATTGATATTCCAATGGAAGATATTCACATTTATTTGATTTGTTTCGACATAATCTCGTAAAGCTTAACCACTCGTACCCATAAGCTTGTTTTCATGATAATATAACATTATCGGACATGACGTGTGAGGCATATTAAGATATAAAATGCTTGCATAGTGATTTATCGCATATTTGTCCTTAATTTTTTCGTCATCGTTTTTTACATTTATTGATATAAAATTTCAACTCTAATTTCTTGTTTTTATAATGCATTACATATAATTTTGATAAACTAAAGTGTTTTTTTTTTACATTAGCTCCACACAGGGCCAAAAAAAAAATTTTCCTCGGGGCCTATGTCATCTTCGTGGATGGCATGTGGAGGGTTTTTTAAGGAAATTAAGAAGAGAAAGTTCTGGGAACAAAAAAAGTTACGAGTGGTTTGTAGGAAGGAACCTGGGGGTCAGTGTCAGTGTGATGCAAGCCTATGGATCGAAGGATTCTGGCTGGAGGGGTCGAGAGACCTCCTCAACCAGTCTCTCGATCCGGCCTGTTACGCAATAGGTGGGCAGACACATCGGCCATTTAGACCTTGACAACCCTCACCCTCATGAACCCAGGCACCCCTAAGTCACCAAACGTAGCGAACCACTTGGGGTAACCCATGGCAGAGGTGTTGGTTATCCAATAAATGGTTCCCGAGGCGGCGATACCCATACCCGCTTCTCAAAATGATGAAGGTGTCTGGTTGTATTTCTTTGAAAAGACGGACTGTACAATTATCTAACTCCTCACATACACTGGGTTTTATGTCTTATTTGACCAAGTTTTATGATTGTTGATCTATCTGTAGGTATTGTTTATTGAATCATCATTATGACGGACTCAGTCATCGGCTGTAATATAAAGAAACTGAAAAATAATCTTTTAAATTGTTTGTTCATCCGCAGAGAACAGAACACATTCCGTAGCTGGGTACTACCGTCCATCAAGTCTCAGGCCGATTCGTTCGCAGCTTCCGTATAAAAAGTCGTTTGGAAGGAACGCGCACCATCCGGCCCGGACAACTTTTTCTCGTGCAAACAATAGAAGTCCCCCGGGTAAAGACGACAATGACGCTTCAGCGACAATTGAGCATCCACGGCATGCGATGGTGCTGCAGATATTTATAGTCCGTGCTTACTAGTCTCTGCGAGGGAATTCTTCGCGGCCAGTTCCTTTTAAGCTACACATATTCAAGAATACTTTACAAAATTCGTTTAATCTTGTAAGAACTATCCAAATATAGATTCCATGGCAATTGATCCCCCAACAGTACAAAACAATTGCCTACCCATTTTAAACCCGCGTTCTATACTGATAACAATTTAGGTAAATTATTAAAAAAAACTAAAGATAGGGATCATAAATTAAACCACTCAGGCATTTACCAACTATGTTGTAATGATTGTCCATCCTTCTACATAGGTAAGACAACTAGAAATATAAACATTAGAATCACGGAACATTTAAGATGCTTAAATAATAATAATTTTTCAGAGTTTGCAAATCATCTAATTTCCACACATCAACAATCACACTTTTAATAAGGATACAGGGGTTAAAATTCTTCACCGTAACAATAAAAGCAAAAAATTAGATTTTTTAGAAGCACTTGAAATTAGAAAATCCCTAAATAATAATTCTAGTATTTTGAATAATCAAATTAATTTATCTTTTAGTCCTATTTGAAATATGTTTCCAATGAACCGCTCTGTTCTTCCCGGAAATCCCGCAATTACCCCTACCCCCTTGCTTACCTCCCACTCACACACCTAAAATTTGTATGTCTGACAATATTCTATGTCCTAGATCAGTAACAATATTCTACTGACGAAGGAGGGGTGCTTCCGAAACCGGTAGAGTGTAATAAAATAAAAGTGGTCTACAACAAATTTATGTGTTTTCATCGTAAATTATGGCGAGCCACAAAGTTAATGCTTTTTAAAAATATGTTTTAAAATAATTAATCCACATTGATTAACCCATTAGAAGTATGTTCTAAGGCCAATGAGAAGGTAAAATTTCTATCGTAGGTACTTAATTCGAGTGAAATCGATCAAACGTCTTCAAAAACCATCGAGAACAAAATTTCATTGGTATTTTTGTTTCCATGGAATTTATAGGTCGTATGCATGTAAATTGGCGAAATCACTTTTTTTATTTATTGGAAATCACATTTTTAATAGTATTCTGTGTTGTAATATAAACAAGTGATTCTTACTTCACGTATCGCAAACATTCACTTTTACCCACCATAATCTCAATTAAACTTGCGTTCCGGAAAATGGGTTAAAGTTTTATAAAAATCGAAAGCAGTTATCGCGCACAGTCGTTACATCCGCAAAAAACTTTCCTAGATTAATTGCGCAGCGGTGATTAAGCCAAGTCTCTCGGTCGAAATCCAGGCCAAATTTGGCACTCGATTGGCCGAACGCCTCGGGGTACCGTTAATATCAGATGAACGTAGGGAGTTGGCACTTTTAGCATTCAGCCTCCATCGGGGACCGAACCAGGAACCCACACGGAAGTCTGATAGAGTGGGAAGTCGCCAAAGCAGGTGCGAAGTTGATTTTGCAAAGTGGGTTTAGCAGATTAGCAGTGTCTTGAGAAAATTTCATGGCAATATTCACCCTTGGCTTACTTACATACCTAGGCAAAATGTTACCTAATTTGATGTAGTATTTATTGTGAGTACACCGTTTTGTGTAGGCGGTAGATACGGCGTGTTTTCTCCGAATATCTCGTCTATATCGTCTATCACGTATCACGTCCCGAGTTTGTGTGATTATTGTGTTTGAAGTAATATGACGAGCAAACAAGAGCTGCTGGCGGTGTTGACTCAGTGTTAGTTTCCAGTCCCGTGGACCAGTATCAGATCGGTGTAGGTAGGGGGTAGACAAGGCACTCGTGCAGGGATGGGGCGGGACATGCGAGATGAAAGGCATCTTCTTGCCGGGAGCGTATCACTTTATAAACTTGACTCTTTATTCTGTCGCCACTGCAAAGGATAAACGAATGCTACATACTGAACCAATTACTTGCAGTTGTCTGCAAACTATTTAGTTTTATTTTATGTTGACAATGCAGTATCTTTATTGACATCTGTTTTAATATGTATTTATATACTCGGTCTAGCTATAAAAATACTAAAGTACAATCACTTGTTGAAAGAATTAAAATTGTTAAACCTCTCTGATATAAGACTTATTTCCGTCTTGACTTTTATTTTTAAAATTGTTAATTGCATTTTGCACAGCCCTGAATTATTAAGCTTAATTACCTTCCATACACCAACAGGAACTACTCGATCAAAATTTATTTTTAATTGCAACAAAAATACCAGGATTGAGTCATTTAGATACTCGCTTATACCTAGATTGCATGCAGTTGGAAATGCTTTCTCAGAAGTAGTAGATGTGGCTATTATAACATACCTCAATAAATCAATGTTAGGATAATACCTACTATTCTTTTGCACGGGTTGTATATAATTTGTTTAGCATATTATACCTCAAGATTACTGTTCCACAAAATTATTATGTAAATCGCATGTTTTGTAAATGCTTGTAAAGGAGTATTTTATTATAATTAATTGCGGTTTATTCAGGGTTGAATATTTCATGTGTTCAAATGAATTCAATGCTGTTTTCCCACGCCTGATTCCAATAAAGATACTCACCGACAATGAGGCTCACTGCGCACAGCCTCTGTTGACCGCTGCTGTGTCTCTGTAGAGTTGCAAACCACATCTAGATAACTCATCCAGCCAGCTGGTCTTGAAGACCGTGACAAAGCACCGGTCTTCCTACTCAGTCCGCTAACAATAATGCGCGGAATGGCCTAATGCTGAATAAATAAGTTATCTAAGTTTAGTTACAACTGGCTGACAAAGACGGCCACAATAACGCGGTCTGTCGGCCGCGTGGGCCGCCGTAAGCCATCCCGATACGAAACTGGTTTGCTGCATTAATTCCACGTATAAACTCCAGTTCCAATATTACTGGGTTTATGTACCAGGCCGGGGAAAGAAAGCGCATCGCGAGAATTCCATCTAAACGCACCCCTCCCCGCTTCTGCGCTCCTGTAATTAACTTAGCGTTTATACCTGCAGTCTATTTTTCGGTCACTGTGGGGTTTGGACGCCGAGGAATGCCTTTTACGGCATTTTGAGTTCAATGTTATACTTACATAAATATTTACATAAACAGGGATGCGTCATTCACGAGATAAGGGCAAAGACTTGTGGCGCACGATGGCGCCAAGAAAAGTGTCGGTTTTACCTACAATAATAATATTTGGCTTATTTATAAAGCGCCATTTTTATGAAAAATCATCTTAAGGGCGCTGTACATATAAACATATAATAAAATAAAATTAATGCGATAGACTTACAACTAAGATTTAAAATTATAACTAGTTTAGGTTAGACGAGAGGTCTGGGTTCGAGTCCCAGTTGCGACCATTGTTTTTTTTCTGTTTTTCTGTGTCTTGTTTTCTTTCATATTTTCATTTAGATTATAAGTGTTATCTTCTTCTTCAATGATTTATAACTAGTGACTTACATCTAAGACTTATAAACTAGTGACTTACGACTAAGACTTATTACTACTGACCGAAAACTATGACATACATATATATTTTCAACTGTGATTTAAAATTAGAGATTTAAAACTTATTAGGTATTTACATATAAAAATAAACATTTTCGGTTTTGCCGGATAACGTTAGAACATTAAAACAAAGTATTAAAAAAACTCTATAGGTGTTGGTACAAACAGCTAACATATAAGTAACTTATTGCTGCGAGTCGAAACAATTTGAGAATTTGAAATACCTTCATATTATATTCTACACATTTTACAAATTATAAATAAAGAATGACATAAGAGGTGCCCTGCGGGCCTGTTTGTGATCCGAAAAATTTCCCGATTTGGACCTACGAGTATATTTCCATTCAAAACTATGTTTTCGAAATTCAAATGTGAGATATCTAAGATTTTGGGCGAGTGTAAACGTAAGAGGTTGAGCTAAATGATACATTTGTTACTGTGCAAATTTGTATTATTATTATATATTCTTTAATCTAGGTTTTACCCATCATGTTTCATTAATTAGTGCAAACAGAGCGCATAGCATCTTTATTTCTCCAATTTATTTATTGAGGTGCTGTAGCTCTCCCAGAATCCCTGCAATGGACCCCACGGAAGACTATGCTTTTAACTTTAATTACATTTGCACGTGGGAGCCCTAAAAAAGGATGTTGACATTAAACCTGAGATCAGATCTGTTAACAGATATTAAAATCATTTTGAGAGGCTGGTAAAAGAATTTGTTGTACAATCTACATTGTACAAAATTTTAATTCGATAAAATTTAGCTGTCGATCATCACCTTTAGTATTTGAATCAGATGTAGGAATTTAAAGGCTCTCGAGAAATAAAAATTTGAATTCCTCGCAGTGATTAGTCGACATTTCACACTCCAATTCTTTCCACTTTTAGTAAACGATCGCGGTACACATTCCCGGGCTTCGGCGGCAGCATTATATTTTACAATCTTCCACTTTTACCTTTTATTTTGTTCTCGGCTCGGGCAGGCTGTACAGAGCAGTCATGATCAACCTTTTTAGCCGAAGGGCCAATTAATTTATCAGTTTTCAAATGGTTCGCGGGCTGCAGGGGGGAGGGTACCTATCTACCTACAACTTGAACATAGTTAAATTTGCAGATTTGAAATATTAAAGAACATATAAAAAAAAATTAAAATACCTACTTGCAATTTCAATTTCAATATTAAGTCGAGAAAACTATTGATGTTTTATAAAACTGAAAAATTTTAATTTTTGAATTGAAACTTTTAAAATGCATCAAACGCAGATCTCAACGAAAAAGCGCCGCACTTCGAAGGTGAATTTTTTTCTACGCTCAAATTCAAACTACGAAATTTTATATTTTTATGGATATATAAGAAAAATCTATTTATTTTGAATAGCTGATTAAAAATTGATGTTTTCCGCAAAACACTTTTGCAAAACAGAACTGGAACCGTTAAATATTCATTCCTACAATTTTTATAATATTTTTACCGTATTATTTTTTTTTATTGTTTAAATTATAACATTGTTACAGTATTACACACAATATTATGGCTAAACAAAATAGTGAAATACACATTTAGGATTTCTACGGCAATTAAAAGAGCCAACTCTTGAGATTGGTGTAGGAGTTATTTCATAATTATATACTAGAGCGTACCACAAAACTAATCTTAAGTGCTAGGATGGTGTGACATTAAAATTTTAATATGGCATGAAATGAAGTTATAGCATTTTTATTGGTGATGTTGTGGTTGTTAAATTTTTTTTAAAGATTAATATGACATTTTTCTTGATTGATACGAATCTGTTATTTTTTTACCTTTCGGGAAGACTAATTCGGAAGAAAATATTTTATGTCTTTGTACATATAATTATTGTGCATTTGTTGTGTTGAAAATAGAGGATATATTTATTATTTATTCTGGTTCGCGGGCCGCGGGTTGCTCATCACTAGTATATAACGTATAGTATTACAAATACTGTCTGTATAGTTCTATACTGAGCCGTAAATAAACGATAATACCCATTCGGGATCAACATTTTATACGATTTACAGTTGTTATTGCCTCCAAACGGGGCGCACAACGCATGTGAGCCGCTCCCATCAACAAATAAATAATTAAGAAATCAAAAGGGCAAAATAAAGTGTATGAAATCAATTGTGAATATAATAGTCTAGTCGGGCCTTCCCATCAATGTTCAAGAATTTATTAACTTACTTTCAAATTGGGAGCGGCTCAGGTGCGATGTGCGGCAGGTCTGGAGGCAACATTTTGCCACTATTGTTGGCGAAACAAAACGCCAGCTTGGTCTCGCACGGCCATTACTAATCATTTCGGATGTAAATATTAAAATGATGTATTATATCTAATTATATTGTATATCATCTTAGCAAAATACGGGGTAGGTACCGTGTTCATACTGGCGTGTTATTAATATTCATTGAATTGATAATACATAGTTATTACTTAGGTTTTGTTAATTTTTCACGGTCGTGGTCTGTATATATAAATAATTTAACATTTATCTTTCGAACCATGTTTTGGTCATTATGGAACTAATTTATCTGTTAAAAATATCAATAGATGTCACTTTTCTTTTGTAGATCTCTACTTTTCACTTTAATGTTAATGAAGTGGGAATTTAAGAATTCTCCCTTTTTATGCCGAATTTTCAGGTTTGTTTCGAGTGCATTGGTAATAAATGCACTAAATTATGCACAGCCAAATAAGATAAATTAATATAGGTCAATGATATGATAATTTTAACACCTATTAATGTGATACTTAAAAAAATTCAAAATCCACTCTTTCACAAATGGCGATAGTTTAATTTTTTAAAAGAAAAAAAAAAACACTTTTTGCAAGTTATGCTTTAAAATTTTGTTTTTCACCGATTAAAGAGCAGAAAAGCTAATCTCTATCTTTTGTGAGAACGGGATCGTTCTCCCGCGAGATGTCCTGTCAGATTTGTATGATTTTCTACGGCTGTTATTTGCTTTTTCTATCGGCCTATGTCAAAATTTCAGCTGTGAGCTGTCACGTATTTTAGTTTGGGTCATTTTAAACACGAATTCCTGCAAGTATGCATGATTATTAATTCGTTTAACAGCTGTAGACAATCACACAAATCTGACAGGACATCTCGCGGTAGAACGATCTCGTTCTCACAAAAGAAAGAAAATAGCTCTTCAGATTATGCATTCTTTTTGTGGGAATTTAAAAATTCTCTTTCTTTTTTCTGTATTTTTTTATTTGTTTCGAGTGCTTTGGTAATAAATACATCATGCATTAAATTATGTATAGCCAAATAAGACAAATGGATATATATGTCAATGGTATGTTAATTTTAACGCTTCAGGCTAATTTGTTCGTTTTTCGGAATAACTCGTTTAGGTCTCATAGAAATTATTGAAATCATAGAAATCATCATGGTTAGAAATATGATCTTCACGGTTTTAGAAAGAGAAAACACCACGCTTTATATTAAAATCTAAAAATTATCCGAAAAAAAATTAAAATGAATTTATGAATCTAAAATTTCCGCCCGCAGCTTGAAAAAAAAATTATAAACCTTTGGTAATTTTTTATTATTTATTTTTCATGAAATGACAAAAAGTTAGTTTACGATAACATTTATAATACATTTGCCCAATAAAATATGTGTGTGTTTTTATTTTTGCGAAATTCGCATTTACTCCAATATACAATTATTTATTCTGTTCCCATATTCAGCAGTATTTGACGCCACATTCAGCCAGTAATTTGAACGCTGCATTGAACTTAATATGTTGAGCTCGTGGTTATGGCCCGTACTGTCTGTATTTGTGTATTGTTTTTTTCTTATCTTCCCTAGCGATGTCTAGTCGAAGAGTAAATTATTCCGTACTTAGTAGTCCCGCATGTTTTGGCAAATCGTTTTTAGGCGAACCAGGAGGTGAACTAAATAGGCAATAAAAATGCACGCGGCTGCTCTTCGATGCTCGAATGCTAAATTGTATTACATTTATTGGACATGCCTTTTACGCTTAAATATCTGGAAGTATATGTTTTAGTCATCTGTGTTGCAAATTATTTATACCAAATCAGCTTTGAAAATAAAAGCAACAAAACGCGAAATTGCATTCATTATAAATGAAATCTTGATCTACTAAATTAAAAGTCTTATACCAAATTTATACAAAATCACTTCTTTTCTATAGAGAGTAACATAATAATTGGTTTTATCTTGGTCCCGTTAATTAGTCAGACATCTCCGAAAAAACCAAATTTGAGTTGAGTATACAGTTATGATATATAGGTATAAGTGTTCCCTCTATCTGTTACAATATTTGGATTACTCGTAAATCCAACCAAATCAATTATAATGCAGAAAAACTTGAAGTGAATTGAAGCAATTTTTGATGTTACGGCTTCGCTCGCATGGTATTAGGGTAAATTACTGTAGCGCTTGCACTTATCAATCACACCCCCTCCCCTACCCCCTCCCGCATTCCATACATTCATTCCCGGTACATTCCGTTTTCAAACAGCTCGCATGCCACCTAAATTTCATAATGCTAGAGCTCAAAGAAAAAAATATTATCCAATTATGTGCAGTCGTTCGGAATTTATGCGCTTACAAACATTTCGGAGATTTATTTTTATTTAAATATGTGGAAGTTTGTAAATATAATAAAAAATAACACTATTTATTATACAGTCTTTGTAATTCTTACGAATTATACTTTTTAATGTAGGAACTCTCATCTGACATTTATTCCAAAACATAAGCTTGTTAAAAAAAAAAAACAAAACATATTCTAATATTTGAATTTTCTGGAGCAGCAGCCGACCAGTAGGTAAGGGGCCGAGCACCTACCAGTATAGAGCCCACAAATATATCAACATCGTTTCCACGGCAACGACTTTTTTTCTGACGTTAGCAATAACTCGCTTTTTCGACAGAAAACGTAAAAGAAATAGATGTTTATACGGCGCGGCACGTACGGCGCGGCGTCAGACACGCATTCGAAGCCGGGTTCTTAAATTTCAACCACGCAGACGCAAGGCTATTAATACTGTTTGATAACAGACACATGTAAATAATATTTATTTATGGCGAGCATTCAAATATTGTTTTTCTCTTTATTTCAAAACCTAGTATTAGTATTTTGAGATGTCTGACTAATCAACTGGACGTTGGACAGCGGTATGAATTTATGCACAAAATATGCTTGTTGATGGTGTTAGCTGATGTATTGAAACTGAACGCTTAAACTTTTCGTTTCCTTTGCCATTTTTGATACCTATATTGTGTTTGAGTAGAGGATTCGTGTCACATGCCGCTAATGGAACGGATATAAGTGGCCCGCAATAGAGGGGCGTCTCATCCTTGTGTATAATGTGTGCGGTGCACTCGGGCGACCGAACCTAGAAGCGGCCTTTTCCTCTCTTAACCGGCCGTTATTGATTCGGCGGTTTTCACGGAGGATCGTTGTTATCGAGAACATATTTAAAGCATTATCGAAAACGCTGCCTTATTTTAAGACAAAAATTCAAATGAGGTATTATAGATACGTACCGAAATACCCGGAATTGTGTCGATGATTTGAACCAATTTTGTATTTGTAAGCCTTTCTGACTAAGATTTGTGTTTGTTTACGGACAAAACTAATTATTCGTATTCACATTGCATATGTACGAGCGCAAACAATCGATTCATTTTTATATTTTAAAGCATAACTTTCAAAAAGTGTTTGTCCTAAAATAATTTAATTATCGCCGTCTATAAAAGAGCATATTATGAATTCTTTTAAGTATCACCTTAAAAAAGGCATTCTAAAGCCTCGATTACATTGAGCGAGTTTACAAGCTACTAGCCGGCGTATTCATTATGTGCTAGTGAACTCGCTCAGTGTAATCATATTACTATCTAACTAGCAGATTTAACACTGAAGGAGTTTACTAGCAGATAGTGAATACGCCGGTTAGTAGCTTGTAAACTCGCTTAGTGGAATCGAGGCTTAAGATAATAAAAAAATTCGTTCAATTTTGAATCAAATTAGTAGTAAAAATTCGTTCCATTTGCCTGCAAATCCTATTTTAAAATTTTCGTTACTCATGATCAACTGTTTACCTCTTATTTATCAGCTGTTTAAAATTTAAAATACGTTTATTAGTAAGACCTGTTAAGTTTATTCGCTGTTGCCTAATCTTGAAAGCTTGCAGTAGTTGTATCACTCGCGGATGTAAACGCTACCTACCCATCCATGTTTTTGTTAATTCTTCTTCGTCTTCTGGTTACTTCTCATATCGGAGATTGGCTATCAACAAGGCTTTGGCATCTGATTGGCTAACTTAATTCTACACCCCGAAACAATTCGTACCAGTCACGTATGTTTTCGTGTATTTCCCTACTGCTACGTGTTTATCTTTCGTCAATCTTCCTAATTTTTTATTATTAGTTAGTAGATTATTTCGAACGTACGACGGAACAATGTTTTCGCACACATTCGATTGTACTCCTCGCGGCGGCCCTGTCCGCGGAAGATAATCTTGCACTTGCCGAAACGTTTTTTCGGCGGCGGAAGTGTAGCTTCCTATATCGAGTCCCCAGCAATTCGTCTAGAATTCTAATGAACCGCGAACACGCCGAGAATGCCGAAGCGACTACTACTACTCCTTTGTCTCAAACCAAACTCCACCAGCGCCGATATCGCTCATTGTGCATTCTGCCAATTCCGTATCCAGACAATTCTCTGTACATTCCGACCAAAAAAAACATGACCAAAGTACACGCTAACACTTGAAATATTAATGGCCACTTTTTGAAAAGGACAAAGAAACATTTACAAATTTTAAATACATGCAAAAATTGTTTTGTTCCAAGGTGATTCAATTGTGCATATTCGGATAGTAACAATTAATGATCGTATTTACTAATTTAGATTTCTAAAAAGCTTTGGTGGTGTTGTATGCGATATTTGTACTTATAAAGGTAACGATGAGAATGGGGTTGACATTCTGTCCTTCCGCGGAGAGCTCCTTTGTAATCACTCTTTCTGTTACGGATGAGGTATGTCGTTTAGAAGTAGTGAAAGGTTGCAACAGAGCTATAGGTGATATGTCTTGTATCACGCTTGTTAGCATCGTGAGTAGTCTACTCACTCGCACATGCCACTGACTGGAGCAATTCAATGAACCTATTCAAATCATGTATCGTATCAATCCATTTATAAGAACATGATTTGGTCTAGCAGAGATTAATTTTTCCACGGTCATTTGATATTATGTAGGTTACCAGGCAATAGGTGTAATAATTTATGCAATTTATAGGATTTTTTATAAAAAACGGCCATACACAAGTTATCCAAATATTATTTTTATTAAATTTATCATCAATTTTGTTTTTTTGTTTTTCAAATTGCATCAATAGTAGTTATCCTACCAAATATCTTTAAGTAACGTTTCTACAAAAATAAAACAATTTAAAAATTCAAATGTTTGTTGCAAGCTTCTGGAAAAGCAGTCCTAAATCATGAAGCAGAAAATTAATTTAAATGAAAGCATTAAAGCCCTTCGAGTTTTGGCTTCACGAAATTCGCACAAATTTGCCCAGTTAACTGTTTTCAGCTCTATACAAGAATTTCTGTCAAGAATTATGAAGCTTCAAAATTCCAAATCGGTTTTTTTTTTGTCTCGTAAAATTCGCAAAATTTTATCAACATAATTTTACTAGCATCATCAACATTACGTAGGTAGTTCCCTTCAGTCTTTTCTCTCCCCAAAGTTTATTTAGTTATATTGTAACTGTTGAGCAACTGTCCTAATGGTTGTTATTTGTTTCAGGCCGAGAAGACTTGTCCCCGCCCAGCAGCCTGAACGGCTACAGCGCCGACAGCTGTGAAGCCGGCAAGCGCGCCAAGAAGGGCCCCGCTCCGCGTCAGCAGGAGGAGTTGTGCCTCGTGTGCGGAGACCGCGCCTCGGGATACCACTACAACGCGCTCACCTGCGAAGGATGCAAAGGTCAGTATCTCTTCTTCTTCATCATCACCCTGATCTTTTT
Source organism: Glyphotaelius pellucidus (assembly GCA_936435175.1). Lineage (NCBI taxonomy): Eukaryota > Metazoa > Arthropoda > Insecta > Trichoptera > Limnephilidae > Glyphotaelius > Glyphotaelius pellucidus. Next base: position 41,694,892 of record OW386543.1, read on the forward strand.
CACCTTTTTCATCTTCTTTATCTTCTTTATCCTCCGTGTATTCTTCTTCTTCTTCATCATCATCATATTCTTCACCTTTTTTACCTTCTTCACCTTCTTTATCTTCTTCATCTTTTTTAATTTCCTTATCTTCTTCATCTTCTTCATCTTCTGTATCTTCTTTAACTCCTTCATCTTTTTTATCTTCTTCATCTTTTTTAGCTTCTTCATCTTTTTCACTCTCTTAATTTTCTTTATATTATTTCTTTATCATTTATTTAGGTACCAAATGATGACTTTTACGATTATTCTTAATTGAATGATCAGTGGCTATGTTTGTGTGCAGAATATTATCAACTTTAAATGCATTGCAATAATTAAATTTTACGTTTCATTAAAATTTTTATGCTTTTTTTTTATGCGATCAATAAAATAAATAAAATCGTACATCGCCCGTGAACTCGTAAAGCTGGTTTTAAAAAGTTTATTTACTCTGGATCGTTAATTTTACCACACAAATACAACTAAAGCGTTATTAATGTGGGTGGTTTTATTATTGTACTATTATAAAGTATAAGCAAAATAAACATCAATATAAATTTTAATGGGTGAAAATACATGGTTTAAGTGAACAGAATTAATGCCTTATTTAATGAGTGATTTTGTTTTATGGTCATTGGATTGTTTGTTGAAGTCAATATCTAAATGGTCAACAGTTAATGGCGGTGTTGATTTACTGCTTGTTATAATTATTGCAATGTTCTATTATTCTTCAAAACACTTTTGACAAAATTTATTACTAATAAGATCTATGATGATGTCATCTATTTTATGTCTTATGGTAATCTTGCACATATTAAAGCATAAGTGAAGAAGTAAATCTGCCAAATAAAACATCAGTCTTTTACGTTAAAGTAATGTTAGGTTATGTAGAACTATCAATGGGCACGTTTGCAATTCTGATGTTCTGGAATTTAATACCAATACATTTTGTTCTTGTAGTGCTCTACGCTAATTGTTTGTTTTAATTTCACATGAATTTGACATAAACACATGTTCTTAAGGAAAACAAAAAACGTTTAATTTAATCTCATAATTTAATGTTGGTTGTGCGCTGCATATTCAAAGTCAAACTTTTGTTTGGTAAATGAATGTCAATATGTAATAAATTTTTGTGTTGTGGTGTTGCAGGTTTCTTCAGACGGAGCGTGACCAAGAATGCGGTGTACATCTGCAAGTTTGGGCACGAGTGCGAGATGGACATGTACATGCGGCGCAAGTGCCAGGAGTGCCGGCTGAAGAAGTGCCTGGCGGTGGGCATGCGGCCCGAGTGCGTGGTGCCCGAGAACCAGTGCGCCATCAAGCGCAAGGAGAAGAAGGCGCAGAAAGAGAAGGACAAGCCGGCCGTCATCACCACCTCCTCCACCAAGCCGGACGTCATCCCCGCCATCATGAAGTGCGAGCCCCTCCCTCCGGAAGCCACCAAAGTAGTGAGTATCCTTATATTGCTGCTTCAAACAAACTAACAAACCTTCCTGGCATACAAACTACAAAACCTAACCCAAACAACGACATAGATGGTTATTCAATATAACATCTACCTACACAGTTTGTGAATGTTGTCAAATACCTTTTCTCGTAGTGTCATTCACTTTATTCTTAATTCAGTACTTACCTCGTGCTTTTGTTTACACTGCAATTTGCCTGTCAGTTACAATTACTTTACATAAGTGCCAAGTGCTCTAATCTCAGATTTACACTTAACCTATATTGAACCAATGGGGTCAAGTGACCAATTCTTTAATGTGTTCCATTTTAGGTACCCATATAATCTTATATTTAAATGATTTGAATTGATAATCATATGTTCAACCACAAGTGCACGCACTGTCAACTGTCAACACCACAATTTCATTTTGTCATTTTACTGATTTACGCAAAATGGATGCAGAGAGAACATTCTAACTGAGACTTTCTTGGGAGTACTAACTTGAATTTTTGTTCTAATATTGTGAATATTAAGAAAGAACTAACCCATAATAAAGATACACTTCTTTTTTATTATTAGGTAATAGATGTTTGTATTAAAGAAAATTACTTTGATAATAAAGCACTTACCTACATAATTTGTGTTTTTCTTGTGAGTTATTTTTATAAATAACTTAATACCAGAGCGCACAGACCCTTATTCTAATCTGACAATGCAACAGCTACATGAAAAATGTAAACATAATACATGTGTTGCATCACATGCCCAACAAAACTATATATTTTATGGAGAAATCAAACCCTTTCCATATTTGTTAGTATTTTGGGAGCAGTGTCAGAGAGTGCTTTAATATTTTAACATGTGTTATTGTTGTTTAAATGGTTAGATTAATTGGTACTATTATTACTGTTCCAGAAATTCCTGTCCGACAAGCTGTTAGCAGAGAACCGGTTAAGGAACGTCACCCCCCTCACGCCCAACCAGGAGTATGTGATAGCCCGCCTGGTCTGGTACCAGGACGGCTACGAACAGCCCTCGGAGGAGGACATGAGGAGGATTATGATTGTGAGTAATGGTCACCGTTTTTTAAATACTTCTCTCTTTTACATAACGCATCTACTTCAAACAAAGTGAATTACATTATGTACTTCTCATTTTATTTATTATTTTTTGAATTAGGCAATTCACCCTAAAAAGAATGCTTTGTGTTGTTTCTTTCTTAATATATTCCACAATCATCGAGTTATTCCTCGCTTCATAATTCAAGTACACAAAGCTCTTTACATGTTTCTCTCTTATTATATACTTATAAGCATCTCTTGTCAACATTACATCTCTTGTCTTTGTCGTGTTAAAATTCTTTTTCCAAGATTCCTCGTCGATAACTCGCTTTCTCGATGCATATCCCGTCCCTTGAACAACATTTATGGGTAGATCAGAAATTAATTAGCTGCAAAAACTTATAAAACGACAGGCATTTTACAAAGTATCACTTCTACAACTGCTTCAGCGGCCATGCGATTTGCAAAATGCTTCCCGCTCATTGGCCACCTGTACAAGCGATGGACTTCAGATTATACTGCACCATGGATTTGTCGTTGTTTGGAACTCATCATAATTTTTAAACCCACTTTTCATAGATTCTTACGGTTGTTTGGAACTTACTGACATTTTATTAGTTTTCTAAATAGCTGCTAGAATAACTAAAAAAGTAAAACTACACCACTACTTAATTTTTTAATCGTGGTGGACTTATAGTAGGTGGGAACTACGCGGCTTATTATATTAATTAGAGCAAGCTGAAAACAAGAATTTTGAAAAATACCTTTTTTTATATGAAATACCGCACAAGAGTCCCAACTGCTCCCGTCTGGAACCAGTGAGATTATGGCATCCACAATTGGGGTATGTTGAGAGGCTGAAAGTAGTGGGGAGGGGAAGGAGATAGGGAAGAGGAAGGTGGGGCCTGGCTATTCAGATCTGGTCACTAAACACGGCTAAAGCCATTTCAAGCTATTCTTCTGGAACTATTTTGCTATTGTGTTTTCTTATAATATTTTATGTTTTAGTGTTTTATTAATATTGTCAAATTGACCTGCTGACAAACTGCCTTGGCAGTTTAGCGGGTGATTAAAATGAAGAATAAAAAAAAAAAAAAAAAGCAACGTTTCAATTCTGAATGGTGGTCTTACACCAGGGCGATACTGATAGTATCTTCCACTCTGGAACGTGCTGCAAATATACTATATATTATTTTTTATATGAATAAATTGTGAAATAACACAAATTAATCAAATAAAATTTATTTGCGCAGCCGGGTTTGAACCCGCGACCTTCGGATTGTGAGTCGAGAGTCTTACCTCGGGACCACGGAGGCCGATACCTAATAATACCGAAGATAAAAGCTGGTAAAATGTTTATTTTTGCGGCCAACCGAAAAGCGTGAGACATCACGGGTCATGCGCTGCGATTCTTTAATATCGCCTTCCGAGCACACTATTGCATACATTTTTTCAATGTTCACTTTTGGAGATATTTACAAACTTATTTTACTGTCATTAATAAATCTATAAGTAAAATATATTTTCAGCGACAACAAAAAAATATGAGATGGCTTGAATGTAATTTCATGACATGTTAATATCATTTTTCTTCCATACACCTTCATTAGGTATTCTAATGTTTCAAATTAGTAACAAATTACTACTGTTACCTGTTATTATTGCAGTTGTGTATATTATTTAGCTATCACCTGAACAGAAAATTATCTAAGAACTTGATACGATCATATTCATCCATTCATATTTCAATTTCATTAAGATTAGAAAAAATATTCTTGTCTTTCTAAGAATAGAATTTGGTTGATATCATTTTTTTAGTCATGTAAGTAGATATTATTTGAGCCTTCCAAATGTTTATTATTATTATAAAATTATTGTTTTTTATCTGTGCTAATTTGTGTTTTATTTATTTATTTGTTCAACAGAATACCCCATCCGATGAAGATGATGTAACTGATGTTCCCTTCAGACACATCACGGAGATCACCATCCTCACAGTTCAGCTGATTGTTGAATTTGCCAAAGGACTACCCGCCTTCACAAAAATCTTACAAGGAGATCAAATAATGCTATTAAAAGTAATTCAACACATTTTATTGATTATTTTTTATTCAGTTTAGTACTAATGTAATGGCAAAATCTTGGACTTAGTTTGATTAATAATTTATGGCTCAGAATGAATGAGAAAATTTCAGATGATTGCAAGGCCGGTGGAAGCGTTAACAAGATTGCTAAGATTGGGAAAGCAAAGTTAAGATGATTTGAACATACAAATCGTATGGACGAAGAAAAGAGTGTTAGAAAAATATACAGCATGCAAGTGGAGAGAGGAAAATTTCAGGATATCCAATGAAGACATAACACAATTTAGTGAATCAAACTATTGTGTCGGGTTTTGTCCAGGGCCTTTTGTTTTGGACATTAGTTGTCTCCCTCAAACGAAGTCTTCAGTTTAATTAATTATTGGTGGTTCTCACCCCTCAGTTGTTAGCTCATTCCATCTCTTGTCTATCTTTATCAATTAAGGACACTATCCAATGATATTGCAATTCCAATGGTCACTCGTTAGCCATGCTTGATTGTGGATATTTTGAAGTTAATGTCAGTAACTTTTCTATAAAGTATGATATGCTAATATATAAGATGTATTTTTGTTTCCCAGGCGTGCTCCAGCGAGGTGATGATGCTGCGGATGGCGCGGAGGTATGATGCCGTGTCAGACTCGATTCTGTTTGCCAACAACCGCTCTTACACGCGTGACAGCTATAAGATGGCGGGCATGGCGGAGATCATCGAGGACCTGCTGCACTTCTGCAGGCAGATGTACACCATGAACGTGGACAACGTCGAGTACGCGCTGCTCACGGCCATCGTCATATTCTCAGGTAGGCTGCTTTCCAGTGTCATCGCAGTACGTCAGTGCAGCCTTAGTTTATGTTGTACTTGGAATGGTTTTAACAGTTGTCTGCGTGTGTTGCAGATCGACCGGGTCTAGAGGAATCGAAGCTGATCGAGCAGGTCCAGGGCTACTACATCCAAACTCTGCGCAGCTACATCCTGAACAGACACAGCGGAGAGGCCAAGTGCAACATACTGTTTGCCAAGCTGCTGTCCATCCTGACGGAGCTGCGAACGTTGGGCAACCAGAACTCCAACATGTGCATCTCCCTGAAGCTGAAGAACCGCAAGCTGCCACGCTTCCTGGAGGAGATCTGGGACGTGACGGACGTGGCGGCCCCTCTGGCCCCCGCCACGGACGCGCCCCTCTAACCTTCCCCTGCCCCTCTCAATCCCGCCCAATCTGCATTTAACCCGAGTGATACGAGACACCCCTGACTTGTCCGAGAACAAACGTGGGATGGGTCGGCGGCGCTGGTTCGGGCCGCCATGGCTGTGAAAATTAATAATTTTACTTTTATATTAAATAAACATTAGTTACGATGTGCGGATAATACGACGGAGAGTGTCATCGCGTGAGATGTGCTGCCCGTGTGCCTAGACTTTGTAAGTGTTATTGTAAGTGTTAGACAGAATTATATCCAGCGCATTATACTATTGTAAACAAACCTAATTCATAATCGTATGGCATTCATAATAATTATATGTTTGACAACAAACTGTAGTCCTAAGCTTAGTGTTATATTTACCTATTCTATATTTAGGAAAGGAATCTTTTGTATGATAATTGCGTGTTCCATTATGACGGTAAACGGACTTGATAATATTATTTATATCTCTTACTGGAGTAGGAAAGGAAAGGAAAGGAGAGGAAAGGAAAGGACCAGAGGATGGTTGTCTATAGAAAGTACGTTGTCAAGTCGAGCTTCTGTGTGCTAACTGTCAGGCAGGTGGTACAGTGTATGAACAAATGAACGTGAACATGAAACTGATCATGAACAACAGACAAGAGCATGTAGTGGAGCCGATGTCACCAACTGTCTGTTAGTATCTATTAAACCTGCTTAGTCAGAAAGTGATGCAACAAACAGGCGAAGAAAGAAAAGCGGTGGAGAACATTTAACAGAGGTGCCTTTTTAAGACTGGGGGCTGGTGCAACAATCTCACAAGTCTGATTTAAAAATATAATGCAAAGCGCTCGCTCTTATAGTATAGTAACTAGAGGAAGGGAGACAGCCTCCTTGTTTGGGTTAGGATAGCGTCACCACTCTCGTCTGTCTCGAAGTGTCTTAGAGTCCACCTGTTCCCCGAGTCATCAGAGGTCCGCGAGTGAATGATCTGATTCGGGTCTTCTGTCACGACTTCTGTCATCAGATCTGTTAGGAGAGATCCTTTTTGTAAACATTTTGTATGAAACAAAATTTAACCGTCCGTTTTTTGAGTTTTGGAAAGTGCATCATCCGATGGAATAAAACGATTCTTTGGAAATTAATCATTTCTTAAAGGGCTTACACCGTTTTCAAAAATTGACTCGAATTTCAGGGAGCTTAGCATTTGAGACTTGTATTTATTGTAAATTGTAAGAGGAACACAATCGCATTAAGTGTTGTCGCATTGTAAGTGTAAGTGGAACCGTGAGAGATAAAGTACCAGTAATTAGTACACTAGTAGTTCAGCATAGTGTTGCTATTGTAACATTAAGAGTATAATGATAGTGTTTACATATTATAAGTACTCACATAACATACATACGTACGTACATCTACTGTTAAGTTTTAACTTGGAAACGCATTCAATTTGTAAATAACCTGTTCTCTCAATTCACTGTTTCGGAAATATCCTTTCCAATGATGAAAACGATGTGTAACGACGCACTTGCAAAATACCAATACACTTTAAAGGTGTATTTTACTATAACAGTGAACTTTTTGTATGTAAGAATAAATTCTCACTGAGGAGTTTAACTAAATTTAAGAGAAAACAGATATCTGTCCTACGCTGATGTGTTTGGAGTTTGCTTCAGTCAATTCCACCACTCTTTATCTCAACGGCACAAAATTTATACTAAATGTTAAACATAATGTCTTTATGGAACGGTCTTTTCCTCAACAAATCCGTTTCAAAATTTTTCGGCATAGTTTGGTCCCCGAAATTAATTTAGTTGATTATACACAACTAATACTCGAAAACCCTGAAAACTGAACTCTGAACCGTAATGTGTAGGTATTTGTAAATGTGCGTAAACAGTGGGCACTCTTTTCTTCATTGTAAACTACATACATAGCTACTTCATTGTTGAATATGTATTTTAAACAAGGAATCCTCAATATATTATACTACAAAATATAAAAATCAATGTTTATCCTTAAGTATTGTTTTTTCTGTAAATCATAATGTACATAGTACCTATCTTAAAAACACTGGTCATAACCTAAGAAGAGTGCAAATTGAAAACAATATACTATAACAGAATGTTTATAACTACCCAGAGGTAATATATTTTAGCTGTCTGTTTATTTGACATTACAAACAAAGGAAAAATCTATAACACAGAGAGAGCTGTTTTCTGATGGAAGTTTCAACTCAGCTTTATCTTGTTTATCCATTCTTTGATCAGATTCTGTATTTTTCGCCGTTGAATGTTTTATTTCAACTTTCTACTAATTAATAATAAATTATACCAATATTTTACTAAAAGTTCTGTTCTAAAGTCGCTAGTTGTAAGCTTTCTCGGAAAACAGCATAAATTATATTATACGCACTCGCAATTGATAAGCAAATGTAGGAGATTTTATAAAGGAGGGAACCGAAGGTTCCTGTAAAGGTCCGATTAATTATTAATCATTATCCCGTTCCTTATCAATTGTGAGTGATAAAGATATTTAGCGCCATAAAAATGCCTTAAACTGGGGTACCTGTGTAATGTACCTTGGAACCTAGAGAAAAGATATCACATTTTATTTTTCACAAATAAATATTGCAGTGTTGTAGCTTTTATCATTTGTTATGTATTTATTATAACCTCTGCACTGCACTCGGCACCGATCATTATATACACTCTGTTAATCTCCCAGTTCAAGTTGTATTTCATTGTGTACTTTATTAAACACTTGAGGCTTTAAATGTTGGTATCTTATTCCGGAAAACGTTGGCATTTCCTCCGTCGTTCATCCGTTCAGTCATCGCTCGAATGGTCAAGTTCAACGGGGAAGGTAGTTTGTCTGGAGCATTGTCAGGGCTGTACCTAATGGTGTACACCCCTCAAACAAACATTATAATATGTTGGATAATGTTTATTTTTAGATTGCATTCCAGAATTTTAACTTTTTTTATTAAAAGTTTTTATTAAATGTTGTCACACCTTATCCCGATTATATGAAACTTTATGAATTTCATAATTTAATGAATTATTTTTAAATGATCGTACTTACCGCAGCATTCATGAAGTGCTAGCTCAAATGTTTAGGAAGTCACTGTACATCGATACAAAATTAATAAACCCGTACAAAGAAGTTTTATTCTACAACTTTACGCTAGGGTTTACACTAGAGTTTACACTGGTGTAATATTGCCTAGAGCCGTACTGAACAATATTTTATTCCGTTTGCATTATTTGTAAACGATTCGATTCATTTATTAAATAAATTCTGATGAAATGCAAAGCTGTACATGGAAATGGAAAATGGCTCATTTGAAATGGAGAGAAAAATTTAAGACTTTGTAAATATTTGTAAGGTGTTTTATGAATAAATCAATTAGTATTTAAAGCCTACAAGTGTGATTAACATAATTATTTCTTTTGCGATTTGTCACTCATCTATCATCGAAACAACCTTATAATAATTGTGCATAGGCTGTCATCTCAATTATATATTTGTAAGAATGCTTTGTGTGTTCAATCATTTTATACCATCAACTTTGGAGAAAATGTTTGTAATAATCGTTAAAATTAATTGTTTCTAAATAATTGACTTTCAAAGGTGTTCTTGTAAGAGTAGTGTTTGAATATTCCATTGCTAAAAATTCACCAAAAGATGAAAAGTGGGTCGCAGAAGGAGTTTGCTTACTTCCAACACGGGTCGAACAATTCACACTTTTCTTTCAGTCAGCCGGGATTGATGGCACGCTCTTTAAAACAGTATTCAATGGAATTATTCCTCAGTTTGTTGGTGCATTTTAGCAATTGTCTATTCAGAAATATGAATTAATTAATTTACGGCATTTACATGAGGTACTTAGAATATAAAGCGTTTTTATAATATGTCATCGTTTTGTATGTGTCTGTATCAACTCAAATGGGTGCACGGTTAATACTCAGGGGGTGCGATAGGAGTACTGCATGGCACAATGTGCGTCCATATTCCATAGTCAATGTTTCAGTGTCGGTCGCTTCCTAGAGATGTCTCTGCTGCACAAACAATCGGTTAAGGAACTAACTGTATTTGTAAAATACTGTAACTTACATGTCACTGCCAAAATCTCTTTGTAAGCTTGTTATCTTGTGTTTACCGTAATTGTTACACGGAGGTACGTTTTGCCTTTCACGCTAGATCATAGTCTAGATTTAATAAACTTGGAAACCTCTTTACAGAAATAAAGTTAACTTGGTCAGTTACACCAGGCATTTTCTGACAAAATGTCCCGTTGAATCGTGTTTAGATATTTATTTGAAATTCTAACGACAATCTGAAGCCGAAGACAGATTGGTCACTTTAGATAAGCCGTTAACGGCGTCTCTTCCTTTATTAATGTCATGTATAAGCCTAGGAATAAATACAAAAGTACTGCCAAACCAAAGTGTACACGTTTTGTAAGACAAATAATGTTTGTAGCTTAACTCGGCCATGTGTGTGTCATGCAGGTAAATGTTGATATGGATTTAGCAAACAAATTAATAAATATTAAGATGTACACCTTTCCAATGTTATGTGTTCTATATAGAGTTAAAGTAGCATTGCCGGTATGGAAGGAAACTTTACCGTTCTATGAACATCCGCTAATTCAAGTACTAAATGATAAGGTGATATCTAATTGATATTAATAGCGCTTGGTTGTTTTGTGTGCTTTCATTGGGGACTAAAGAATTGCATATCTTTTGAATTGTGTTGGTAATCTCAAAGGGAAGTGGAGTCAGCTTCTGGCACTCCGTGAGGTGTGAGGATGGAGTGAGGAGGACAAACAGCTGTTAAATACTTGTAAGTCCTTGCGAAACGCAGCTTTATTTGTACATATTTTTTTTATCTTTTCATACTATTCTTATTTATGTGAATTTATGGCCCATGTAAATTATTTAATTATCCCTGTTAAATGGTAAGGAAGATTCAATTGTTAGAGCAATTGTGCAAACAGATATTTGTAGCGATGTCCATTTGAAGGTATTTCTGCAATTATTGATTCCCAGTCTGTACGATACGATACGGAATTTTAAATTGTGAAGATTTTATCTGAGTTGGAAATAAGGTACGGTGACGTACCTCGAGTAACCAATCAGAACGGGTGTCAGTGACTATTCATGTACTACGAAGAGAATGTATTATAGATGTATTTATTTTAAATAGTCCGCAATATATTATTTATTTCTCTGCATAAATGTACAGAGTGTTTTTTTAAATCTGCCGGACATGGGAAGCATGTTTCTGTTGATCCATAATAACTATTATATGATCTTGTATCTCGTACGCTCTCCCTCCCGTGTGGAGCAGTAAGTCTCTTTGTAAATATCATTCTTCTGTGTTTAGAAATTACCCGTGTGCTGGAACTGTAAATCTGTAAATCTGGAAGTGGTTGTTCAGAAGTTCGGCAACAAGTAAAGTATAAAGTCAATGACAAATGTTGATATGTACTAGATGTATACTTAAATGGCTTAACTCCGTGTCACTGACATCAATTCTTATTGAACTTTGGCAGTTATGTTGTTTTGTGTTAAACCAACCCTTTCCCTATCATTGAGTGATTTTATTGTTACAATTAATTGTCAGTTTACCTTTTAAATACATAGACATTTTAATATTTGGAGAGTGCAATATGTACAAATTTTACTAATTAACATTTTTTTTATAAATAAATATGATTGTATATGAAAGCATATTACTACTATACTACTGAACGATTTCTGTAGAAATTCTCATAATTTTTTATACATAAAACATAATATGAAACTTAAAATTCTTTTTTCTTTATACAATTCCAAAAATGTACCTCCACTTTACTTTCAGGAACAGTAGAAGAAGGGAGAAGGGAGAAGGTGGGAGAAGATGGGAAGAACGCAATTGAACTTTGTTTGTACAAGACAGTCATTATGTGTTTATTTATATGTTTAAATTTATAATACACTAATAATAACAATATATAATTAACATTGACTACATCATATTTTTAAATGAAATGCATTTAAAATTTCATTATTAAAGCTACATATTATTACATTATTATGTATATAATATTTTCAAAAACATACAAATCTTAACAGTTAAAGTTTATGAAAACTTATACATTTCTTTAATCAGTATCAATTTCAAATAAGAAAGAAGTGTTTAGTTTATGAGAAAAAGAAGAAGATAAGCATTACCTACCTACTTTAATATGTAATAAATGTTAAGGTAAATGGTTTTACTTTTGTCACGGGAAAGCAATCAATTTGGCCGCAATAGATTTGTCGTAGAGCCGATGGATCCGGATAGACTGTCATGGAATAAAAAGGTATTAAGAGTTTTTTGTAGGTAGTGGCGGTTACAAAATCTAATTGACAAAAAACTATTGTAAGGTTTTGTAGGTTCCAAAGTCGATGATGGGTCGGCAATGCAGAAACAATGTTACACGACAGGACTCTGGTGCCCCAAGGGAAGTGACGCAAAGGCAGAAGAAGATGCGGAATGTCTGCGTGAAATTAAATCAGAACTGGTTGAGAAGGCGTGAAGAATTGAGATGAATGGTTAAGGACAAGCACTGATGGGAAAAAAAATCAAAGGAGGTCAAATTTCACCAGGGATTTTCAGTCTCCTTACCGCAATGATCTACGCATTTGATAATGATTTGATGGGTTGCGGACTCGATTCCCGCCGAGCACATAATATTTTTTTCTTCATTTTTATTTATACGGATGGTGTCAGTCTTGGTTGACTTTGACCATCGAATTTGATGTAACTTTCAATAATGGCATTTTGGCAAACAAGGTATAAAAGATAGGGGTACTATTTTTAAAGGAAATAAATTTGTTTTTTCTTGTTACATTTTGTATACGTAAGTGATATTTAAAATGGGTCCCAAAATGGTGCTTTTGTGACGTTTTTACATAATTTACCATTGAAATTTTGCATCAAAGAGACACCTGTATTATTTTAGGGCTCTGTTTGTATTCAGAAGAACAGTTTTACAAGAGAATCATTCAGCGTTTACTTAAATTTTGTAAGGCCTTTTAATGGGAAGTAATACAATTTTCTGTAAGGATTTATGAAATGGAAGAATGCCACCATTTGCGAAAAAGATTAATAATAAACAGTATAAAATGTTGATACCACTTACATTATAATATATGATTATGTGTTATATTTAGAAAAAATTTAACTAGGGCTAGCTACAAAAATGTTTTTTTCAAACGTTGTGACATTTTTAATTCTTATCACTATTTTTGATAAAGTGGTTTATAAATTATACTCAAAAGAGTAGTTTTAGTTTTGACATAGCATTACGTTTTATTATATTCCTAGCTATCAAATTCTATACAAATGCTCTTTTGACAATTGTTTTTGAAAAGAGCGAGACATAGTAAACAATAATAATATTTCATTTTAGTTTGTATATTTAAGTCTGTATATTTAAAAATGATTAAACTAGGTTTGAAAAATAAATACATTTGCTAAAAGTAGTTTACAAAATACAACTGGAATCTGATGCCGAAAATCAAGTTCTAAAAAGACCATGTTTACTTTTCAAACTGACAGTTTTGCGGAATCATAAATTATTGTAATTTAAAAAGTTTATTACACACGTATTAGGTGTATTTTAAATGATTTTTTTTCTGTACTAATGCTCTAAAGTTTGCAGAGGAAGAATTATTATTAGAATACGATTCTAATTCTCCGTTTTTAGTTTACCTGTGGATGGACATGAACAATCAATGTTTACCACAAACTAGATCCACGTTAAGTTGTTCTGCCGTAGCGAGTCCTCTTTTAAATATCACTGCATGAAATAAGTAAGTGGTGTATCATCACCGCTAGGGAGGCCCTGCACGGGGGCTGCCCGTGGAGTTTGAACTAGGTGGGGGCTCCACGGTGTTACCACACGTCGCACTTGTTGATGGGGTTCATGGGGGAGCCCGGAGGGCAGCCGTAGGCCTCTGCAAAGTCCCGTGAGTTAGACAGTGGACCCAGCACTCGGATAGGACCTGGAAGTTGAGTTCATATATCATTAGTTGCCGCAACAAGCAAAGTTGGACAAGATTTATCTTCTTTTGGTTTAATTTCTAACAATTTGGGCTTGGACATTCACAATCAGTTGTACAATTGTTGTGGCGTTGTGAGTCAGTCTTAGAAAGAGAGAGAACTTGTTTTCCTGATAAGAATAATAAATTAATAATTGTAACAAGAATCCAACAAAGTGTTGTTTTGTTGAAACTTTGTTTTCATCAATAGCGGAAATAATTGATGCAGGGCTTGACACAGAAAGAAGACAGGCCTCTGGTTAAAATGATTATTGTTCTCTAGATTTTATGTCCGGATTAAATCTTCCCCACAGGAAAAACTTAACCCTTCCACACACTTTTCCACAAATGATCATCTAGTCAATCCACGCCACGCAATTGCATTGTATAATTATAATAAATACAAAACTATACAAGAATAACACGTCAACCTACCAGAGACCAAATGGGAAAATACTTCACCGACTCCAGATATTTTCATATCAGAGGATTCGGCTCGAAAGAACTCCTAACTGGACCGATAAATCCTACTGATCCCTCAAAATAAATATTTAAAAATATTTGTGTTTAATATGACTGATTTTTGCATTTTTATATAGATTCTTTGACAAATCTAATAAGCCTAAATTTTGAATTAGAGGGCTAGGTATAATGCCAGTAGCCGAAATAACAAATGGTAATATTTTTATAGTCCGAGAATGCCAAATTCTTTTAATCTCATTTCCTAAATCTGTATATTTAATATATCTAATATATATTTAATGTATCTATTTTTTTTTAATGTGATTATTATTAAAAAACTTATTTGTAATTACTCTGCATTATATTATGTGGAGTTATTATTTTTGGGCAATTTTATTTTGAGCAGTAGGTGATTAAATCACGTCAAAGGTTGTCTGCGAAATTGTGTTTTGTGGTTATGTCAGATTTGAATGTATACAGGGTACTAAGGGACATACTTTACTTACTTTAACCAGGAATTCCCGACATTATTTGGAATAAAAAATGTAAATGAAATTATTGTCTCCGGTGACATTTTGAAATCTTTTTTTTTTAAATTTTTACTCAAAATAATGTCAGAAATCACTGATTAAAGTAGGTGTACGTCCCATAATACCCTGTATAGGTAACATTATTTTGTTTGTAGGTGTTTAGCCTTTAATTCTATTATAATCCTTTACTGCTTAAAGAGGCTGCCTCTAAATTAAAGATTGCAATGATTCCTGACTTGCAGTAGGAGCGGCATAATAAAGAGCATAGAATTATTTGTTACTATTTTGAATGTCCATATCCTTGTAAGATTATGACACTTGGAACAGAAAAGGAAGAAGGAGCTAGTACTAACCTGGAGCATGCACCGAGGAGCGCACCTTGTTGAGGGCATCTTCAGGCCGCATGGAGCCGCACCAAATCTGTGCGTAGTTGAGGAAGAAGAGCTGATCGTGCGTGAGGTTGAAGCCCGGCAGGTCGGGCTCAGGCCCGTGCTTCGACACCCACTTGCGGTACGCCTGGAGATAACCAACTTACTATTTTAGTAATGATGGAACATGATGAAACTAATAGAACAGATTGACCATTGACGCAAGTACTTCGACAAGATCTTGATTATTTACGATACTGATTTTATTATTATTATTGTCGAATACGAACACTGTTTGCATATTTTCCACAGGCAGGCGTGCCATAGGCCCATTATCAACCAATGCTATCATGTTCCACTTTTTCTCTTTCAATGAAGTTCACCGAGATTGTCATGGTATGTTTAGTGATGTCTCCTGAAAGGCTATTCCCTAAAATTTGTGATAAGAGATCGTTCTCCTGCGAGAAGTGCTGTCGGATTTGTGTGATTTTCTACGGCTGTTATTTGCTTTTTCTATCGACCGATGTCAAAATTTCAGCTGTGAGCTGTCACGTATTTTAGTTTGGGTCATTTTAAACACGAATTCCTGAATTATGCATGATTATTTAAGGGGTTAGGCCACCCTAGGATTTTTGAAAAATCGTTTTTATTTTTATTTTTTTAAATTGTCCCCTAAGACCTCAAAAATGATGTCCCAAAAGATTATGGTCGGAAAAAGTATCTAAGTACCCGATTTTCGAATTTTAGTACGTAGTACTTAGTTTAGTGCTTAGTACATAAGTAATCGACAAACAGCGCTTAAAGCATTCAGAGAGATCGCTGTCTGAACGAGTAAAAGACACAAGGATCGCTTTAATATCAAGCAGAAAAAAAAAGCAAGACCAGGACGATAATCTAGAAAGCCAATTGTATGGTGCGGGCATCACAGATTGAAGGTATTGCAAAATTATTACTACTACTCAAAACTTCAAACGCGTGTATCTCAAAACAGCATTTTTTAAGTTTGCCGGAAACGTAACTCAGACAATTTTCAACCGATTTACTTGAAATGTTGAATATATTTTCAAAAATACATTGTCTAGTACGTAGAATTTTTTTTTTATATTGCATGGTTCATTTGTTATTAACTGATGATTTTTTAGGCAAATTTGTAACTTTTCACTTTGGAAGGGCGCCATTTGGCCAAAAATTAATATATTGAAAAAATCCTAAGTACTTCTATAGCAGTTACTATTTAAAATAAAAAAAAATATTTTTTTATTCAAAAATTACAGGAGTTGTGTGTCCGGCCGTGGACCCTAAAAAAACAGAGACGTCATCGAAAAAACGCTGTACAGCCGCCATTTTGAAATTAATCGCTTCAAAAAATTTTTTATGTACAGTCACTAATATGAATAATAAACTATTTTTATTAAAATCTCGATTTATTTTGTAGTATTTCTGGAAAAAAAAATCCTAAAATAGCCTATTTTTTCGGCCTCTAGGGTGACCTAACCCCTTAATCATTTAACAGCACAAACCTGACAGCACTTCTCGCGGGAGAACAATCTCTTATCACAAATTTTAGGAAATAGCCTTTCTGATTTCATTAAAATTAGCTTCGCACAGGAGCCCCCGAAGAAAAAAAACGCTCAGGTCCTATGTCTTCTTTGGAAATGCTATGTGGAGGGTCTTTTTAGAGAAAGAAATGATAGGAAATTCTGGGAAGGAAAAAGGTATGAGGGGTGGGTAGGGCTCTGGGGGTTGATGTGTTCAGGAGTGATGGACGTATGAATCCATCCCTCCCACTGCGTTGCAAGGCAATGGGTCGAGAGAGTCCGGCTGGAGAGTTCAAAAGGTCTCCCTCAACCAGTCTCTCCCGATCCGGCCCACCACAGGTGGGCAAACGCATCTGCCGCTAAGACTTAGATAAACCGAACCCTATGAACTCGGGCACCCCTGGTAAGTCCCCAATTGTAGCGAACCACTTGGGGTGACCTATGTGGCAAAGGTGCTGGTTATCCAATAAATGGTTCCCGGGACGGCAGTTCCCACACCCGCCTCCCAAATTAATTATTTGTCAGAAAACTATTCTCACCCTAAATGACTGTTTGAGTCCTCCATTGTCTGCTATGTTTTCTCCTTGCGTCATCCTTCCATTGATGTTCATTCCAATCTCGTCTATCCGATACTTTGAATACTGATCTATGATGCACTGGGCTCTTTCTCTGAAGGCTTTCACCGTTGCGTTGTTCCACCACTGCATCATGTTGCCGTCCTTGTCAAACTGTCTCCCTGTATGATGATTATAAAGAGTACTTAGTATAAAAGTCAATAGTTGGCCAAAAATATTTATTTATTTAGATTTAGAAAGAAAAGAAGAAATATGTAGTATTAAGTTAATGAAAGCAGTGAAGAAGAAACAAAAACAAAAAAATCTGTAATACTTAAAATATAAGGCTGTACTAATTGAAGTATTTAATTAGTACAGCTTTGTACTTCAGTAGAGGCATGTTAAAAATAACAACAATATTAACATAAAAGTTACCAATTGTTCATTCTATTTATTTAATAATTATTAAATAAGTGGAAATTAAGCATGGAATTCCCGCAATGATGTGTGGTAAAACCATTTACAACCGTGTGAAAAATGTGGAGATTTGGAAAGAATGCAAGGCTGATGTAATGAGTAGGATTAAAGAAGATTAATTAGATGATACAGGGCATGTAGAGCGGATGAACAAAGAAAGGATTATAAGGAGAATATATATTTTTTAATGCAAATAGTAGAAGAAACCGGAGAAGCCCAGAATACAATTCCATTTATGACCGGTTTACGAATCAAGATAATACATTAATTAGAGCTTTGAGCTTCGAGCTTTCACTTTTAATATTTTTGAGCTTTTTGATTAAAACTTTAAGCTTTAAGCTTCGAATTTTAAGCTTTGAACTTTGAGTATTAGTAATAGTATTTTATATTACCCGCCAAAGATAAGTTTTATTCAATTAATAATAACTAGGTATCTTCCTTTGGTACAAATAATTTAATAAGGAGAATCCAAGGAGCACAAAATAACTGAAGAGATAAATTGAATTTTAAAGTAGTAAAAATAAATTACAATTTTTCGTCAAACAAACTACAACATTATGAAAAATCTACCAGGAGCACATAAGAGTATGAAAGGTAACATTTTTAAAATTACGCCTAGTAATTATACTTATACAATTCTCACAACTTTGAAGCTATAAACATTGCAGAATCACATTAAGCAGGCGTCAAGAACGAATTGAAAATAATAATCGTTTTCATCTCCTTTTATTATTTTATTGTTCTCCTGGAATTTCATGAACTAAATAACATTTACCAAAAGAAAGCTTTCAAAATATTGTTTTAGGTATCCTTTTTTTTTACATGAGATCCACGTAGGAGGCCCTGAGGAAAATAATTTCCCTCAGGGCCTATGTCATCTTTGGGGATGCTGTGTGGAGGGTTTTTTAAAGAAGGGAAGGGAAGGAGAGTTCTGTGAAGGAAAAGGGTTTAAGGGATGGGTAGGAATCTGGGGTTCAGTGCGTCCTGGTCATCCGCCACCAAGACCTAAACAAACCTCACCCCATGAACCCGGGCACCCCTGCTAAATCATCAAACATAGCGAACCACTTGGGATGACCTATGGCAGAGGTATCCTAGTAATACCTAGTATCCTAGTAGTACTTCTCTTCATTTCTGTGCTCCTTGTATATTTTCCAGATGTGATGTGTAAAATAAAATTTCATTGATTTAGACTTTATACCTCTCCAATTATTATTACGTGCTCCTGGTAAAATTATTGGACTATTTTCAACCAAAGAAAAATGTCTGATGGATGGTAGAAACATGTATGGGCCCGTTCAGGAGAATATGTCAATTTGAATCGAACTTTCATTTTTAAGATTTGAGCTGCTTGATTTGACTTGAGCTATATAATCTATGAGCT
Organism: Glyphotaelius pellucidus; assembly: GCA_936435175.1. NCBI lineage: Eukaryota > Metazoa > Arthropoda > Insecta > Trichoptera > Limnephilidae > Glyphotaelius > Glyphotaelius pellucidus. The sequence continues at coordinate 41,714,054 of OW386543.1, forward strand.
TTTTAAGCTTCGAACTTCTTACGGCTTTCAGCTTTTAAGATTTAAACTTTTTTGATTTCAGCATAAAGTTTTTAATTCTAAACAAACTACACAAAAATGTGTTTGAGGAAAACTTTACCAGTAAAAATGGATGATTATACTCATAGCTTTAACAAAAGAGAAATATGTTATCTTTCACATTTTGTTTCATTGGATTTTAGGGAGATTCATAATGTTGGAATTCCACTGAAACTCGATTATCTCCATAATCTCATAAAATGCTACTAAATGAGTTATATCTACCCCAGTGGCAATACTGTAAGTGACCAAAAAGGAACATGGCAGCTTTCTAGCATCTCCAACATACCTTTGTCATCAAATCCATGTGTAATTTCATGGCCAATCACAACTCCGATTCCACCGTAGTTGAGTGACTTGGGAAAATGTTGACTGTAGAACAACGGCTGGAGAATTCCTGCAGGAATTACTGCAATCAAAGAAAATCAGATTAGTATCACAAAGGACATCAATAATAATAAATAACGAGAAGTACTAATTAATTTAATAGACTTACCTATGTCATTGCGGTTAGGGTTGTAGAAGGCGTTCACTATAGCAGGTTCAGTTGTCCACTTGTCCTTGTTGACTGGCTGACGAAGAAGTTGAAGATTGCGATATGCTTCATGTTTTAAAACATGTAATACATTCGTGATGAAATCTTCCACTTTGATATTGAGCTAGAAATAAACACACTTAATCAATTTATAGTCTAATTTTGTAAGTATAAAATTCATTGACAGATATTATGATCTTTCTAGTTTCATTAATAATTTAAAACCAGATAATGTAACGTATATTAAAACTTGAATAATGATTGGAGGATTTCATGCCTACCATTGTGTATTCCTTGCTGAGTTCATCAGGCTGCTTCAGGAGATCTGGATAGCCGATCCTCTCATTCATGGCATTGGCTTTGTCTTTAGCTACAGCTCTGGTTTCGTCATCCATCCAGTGGTTATGCGCCAACAGTTCGTTGAACGCTTCCCTGATCGTGTGAATCATCTGTAGTGCTACTTCCTGTAGGATAGGACAATCGTTTGGTAAATGTTTTTGCTTTCTTTTTTTCAATATTTCGATTGGCTGACCGATTTTTGATTCCCCTTTCCTATCCTTTTGGGTCGTTAGTAGGAATTATTATTAAAATTATATCCATCTTATACCATTAAAATCACATGTTTATTAAGGTTTAATTGTTAAGGTCTATTCCAGATTTTCAAATGTCCAAAGTCACTGAGAATATTTTATTCTCAATATATCAATTCAAGAATTCTGCATAACCCCTATGAAGAATTCAAGTGAATCAGGAACTGGACACAACACCACTGTAAGATTCTTTTGGTAACACAAACTACGATGGACTGACCATGTGGAATGAATTTCAGAAAAAAAATCACAGAAAATCATGATGCCACATTAAAATACCTTCTCAAACTCAGGCACAAACAAACAATTAATTCTTAATGTTTTTTCCTAAAAAAAATAAATTAGTGCCATCTACGAAAAAGCAGCGAATGAATTTATTTCATTGTATTTGATAATCACAGATATAAACGTTAATTCGAACATGCATTTTTAATGTGTAAATGATGAATTGTTTGCAAGAATTTTTTTATAATTTCGTTTTGCGGAATGTCCAAATAATTGAAGGAGATGCGAGACATCTCTTGTTAAACTGTGAAACTACTAAGCTAACCTTGTGATTATCGAAGATTCCAACATGCGGGAACTTTAAATATAAATCCAAAACATGTTTTGAAATATTTCTTCAATAATAATTATTATGTGGTCATAATTATTATGACCACATTTTGGCCAATTTGCAAGCACCCTCGAGCATCCACATTATCAGGAAAATAATTATGAATATTGCAGATTGGTCAATGGAGATAATTTTACAACATGTACATTTTTTTTACCTTGCTTTCGTGGTTGAAATTATCTCTTATAAAGAGTGCAGACACAGCCATGCCAAACTTCTTGTTGGTCCACTCCACGCACATGGACCAGCGGTGTCTCTCGCTCAGGATGCCCTGCAATATCCTCCTGAAGTCCACACTGGCGCGATTGTACTCGTCGATCATGTGAGGGATGATGGCGTACACCAGGCGCCACATTACGTAATTGTGCACTGTTCTGAAATAGAAAAGAAAGCATTTGGTGATTTGTAACGGACGGTTTATCGGGGAAATAGAAGACGAGGAGTGTTTGGCTAAGTGGCTAAGTGGCTAATAGGCGCTCCGATTCTACAGTCTGTGTGAGTGACGAGACCATAATGGTGATTCGAGGAATTCATACACATAAAAAAATTTCGTGGCCAATATTGTTTTAATTGAAATATTGAGCTGTATTGCGCCTTCTCCTCTTCTTTTGTCAAAATTCTGCTCCGATGATGGATAGTATAAGCTGCAAGGCTGGCTGAAGAGTTGGCTCAAAAAGGAGGAGGAAACGCAGCACGGCTCGATAATCCAAAAGTGAACCATCAATTTCTAAGTTAATACCACTCTGTCCATGCGATATTTAAAACCCTTGCAAACATTTATATTTAAAAGAAGATTTATTTTTTCATATACGATAAACCAGGCTCACCCGATCTACACAGTTTTTTCGACAAATCTCCCACTTCCTTTTTCCGCAGCAACAAACAATATTATGGTCCACAACTCACCTTTTATCTGTTTCCGCCAGAATCTTTCCCATTCCGGTGAGATACGGCATGGCGTAGCTGACCACAGGCTCTTCGCTTGTGATGGGAACATCCAGGATTGCCTTCAAGTAGGACTCCCAGTTCAGCTGAGGAATGGCCACCTGAAGCTCTGTGAGGTTCATCTGCTGGTAGATGGAGCTGGTGTCATGTCGGTCTGCTTCTGATACCGACACCTTTGAAGAAAAGTAATGTCGTATTAATAGTAAATTGTTGAAATTGAGATTGATTGAATTAGGTCTCCTGTGGAACTAACGTAAAAAGATCGACTTTTGGTTTCGGAAATTTCAAGTTTCGTTAGAACTGATTTGATAGTCGTACTTACGTTAGCCAATTTTCTCTCAAAGTCCACAACTTTCTGCAGCTCATCCGATGCCGTGGCGACGTCAGCCCCGAGCAGCACCGCTATCCTGGTCATCAGACGATGATAGGCCTCCATGTCTCCTTGGGAGTTAGCCTTCAGATAATAGTCCCTCGATGGGAGAGTCAGTGCCATTTGGTCTATCTGGAAACATGTTAAAACTTTATGGTACTTTTGATCGAAAGTTATTGAAGTTTCGTATTCTTGGATTTTTTACAAAAAGTAAAGCAAGCTAACACAAACCAAAACCTTCAAACTAATTGATATTTTAGCGATCATTTTCAGAAATATGTTTTATTCTGTTGTTATACTGTTGCTATTTTCGTTTTTTTATCTATCCATTTATTGTCCAACGTCCAATATTTTAGAAAACGTACATTTTTGTAATTATATTATTTTCAGCAATATTGAACCTAACAATATTATTTTTAAGCACGCATTAGTAAAGAGACTAGTTCCCCAGCTATTGGGTCTACACCCGAGAATATTTCTCTATTCTTTTATTATTTTGGGTAATTGAAATTAAAATAGTAATTATTTTGCATCTTTGCAAAAATGAAATAAGTAAACTTTTTCAATGAATGAACAAAAAACAATACATACCTTGGCAAATAATGACGTTGTGTTTTAATGTGTGTTTAAATAAGTAACTTCATAAAATAGATTACCCATTCATCACCTGATTTCCACAGTTTATGTGTAAATATGGAAAAAATAAGTATCACAACTACCATCAAAAGGATATTATTGCTCTTGAAGTCACAGATAATATTATTAAAGTCCAATCTAACCAAACTTGCTCGGTCGTTCAAGTAAGCTGCAAATAACTTAATTTAATCTGACCTAACCATATCCGGTTATATTATAATACAACCTGGTTAATAAGGTTGTATCTCACAAACGAAACCTCACGTAATTTGGTCAAGTCAGGTGCGTATCACATCCTAGCCCACCTTTGTGCGGTCACCTGGTAAATGAAACTGACCGAGTAATATCGGAACATTTAATCTAATATACATCCGCATCATCTGACTTGGCTTGTTCAAGTCAGCTAGCCTAACCTCACACAGCGCGGTCACATCGGCCGGAGTCCCCTTGTGAACGTGTGACCACTTCTTACTTTGTCCGCACCTGGATGATGTTCACCGAGGAGTTCTTGTCGTCAGGGCCCACCCACATCTCGACCAGCACACCCTCGTTGTAGTCGCGGCGCACGCGCCCCAGCAGCGCCTCCACGGAGAGCGAGGGCGGGGTCCAGCCCGCCGTGGCCACGGGCCAGCCGCCCAGCGAGGCGAGCACCTCGCGCAGTTTCTTGTCGCCCAGCTTGCTCATCTGATCTGGAATGGCAGAAGCGGGAATTCTGCTTTAGTCATCGTAAAGATCACTCAGTTTTATGAAGGCCGGTCTTCTATACATTCCTTCCAGTGATGCACGGTTCTTGGCCTATCTCACTAGAAGTTCAATGTGGAGGGTCTTTATGAGGAGAGAAAGGAGTGAACATGGGTCTTGAAGAGACCGAAAAACTAAAATTGAAAACATTTGTGGAGGTTTGGGAAGTTTTGGAAGGTATTGCGAGGAAAAAGAAACGAAGGGTTTTTAATCCATTTTCGTCCCAGACCATATTCAGAATAGGATTATGAGACTCTTCCGCTTTTCCCCAAAGGCAGAGAAAATATATATTAACTACAGTGTGCGTAATGAAAAATAGGAATTGACATATTTTACGCCAATGAGGACACATTCAAAAGGAAATCCTACAGAATTTTTGAAGAATATCTCCTCATTGACGAGATGCTCATCTTTGCCTGATTATTTTTTTTTTTTACATTTTGGTTCATAACCATTCTTTACTTATAACTTTTAATTTTTTTTATTAGTTTCTAAACAAAGATGGTACACGATTATAACCTAAGTGATAATTAGTATAACACATTAAAATGTGTAGGTATAAAGCTTAAGCGTAAGAGGTAAATACAAGAATAGTGTCAAGTGTTGACAATCCTCCCCAGGGTTTTGTGTTCTGAGGCGGCGGCGTGTAGTTTTTATATTTTTGTATTCAGTATCTAGTTGTTTTTACATTGTATTCACAATGTAAAAACAACATTGTATTCACAAGTTAATTATCACTCAGTTCTCTCAGTCATTTTTTGACTTAAGTTTTAAATACATTAATTTCTGTTTGATTCGTGCATTGTATAGCTTGGTAGCGAGAAATTTAACATATTCAAATTGGTAATAACAAGCATATTATGTTGGCTTTTTGCCCAGGTTGAGTATTTATGTTGGGCACTGGAGTATTAGCAGATACCTACGTAAAAAAATCAATAAAATATTTTTTTAATAAACTTATTGTACATTGAAAACTCGAAAGTTTAAAAATATTTCATCTGTCGGAGTTTTAACAAGACCTTTCAGAATTGTATGAATCTAAGTAATCTAGTAAAACCTAAGATTTAGCAATTTACGGGCTTTTACAGTAACATTTCTACCTTTGTTTTAAATAATAGTTTTTCATGTGTAAGAAAATCGTATTATTATTAAAATATGGAAGATTTTTAACGAAGTTCGTAAACATGGAAAAGAACTATGAAAACGTGGTATGATAATAAATAGATATTAAATTATATAATTGAAGAATAAGATAGCACTAACAAATTTAAACGAAATATGAAAAAGAACAAGGCACAGAAAAATAATAAGCTAACGGTTGTAACTAGGATCTCTCACCTTACCGGACGAATGCATTTACCAATTCGACCGCTGAGACCTTTTATTTTTGTCATTTTTGTCAATCTCATATTTCAAATTCTGAATTAACAATATTATCGCAACTGAGATGGCTTCGGCACGTACTAAGAATGTCTGATGACCGAATTGCTACGAAAATACTGAGTGCGATTCCAGAGGGCCGCCGCAGACACAGTGGGGCGAGGCAACTCCAGAAACTGCTCGAGGAAGGGATGGGACTGCCATGGACGGAGGCCTAACAATCAGCGCAAGACAGGTACGTATGGAGGCGCCTTGTCGATGCATTGGGTCCCCGACCCGAAAAGGATAAGGAAAAGAAGATGATGATTTATTAAAAAATACGAGTGTGCTTTAGACCACACGATTGAAGTAAAACTTCTATGAGAGGGAGAGAGAAAGAAAATGTGCGCGCGCACTGCTCCCTCTTGCTCCTACAGTGTGATACAGACAATAGGCCTGCATTGTGTCTTAGATATACGAAACGTAACTGGCTATGAGAGAAAGAGAGAAAGAAAATGTGTGCTCGCACCTCTCTCTCTTGCCTCTACAGTAATATACGAAACGTAACTCTCTCTCTTTCTATCTTCCACTCAACTTCCGTTCGCCTCGCCCGACACTTTTCGTAACGCTCTCGTCACACATTCAACAGCTTATTCCCCAAGTCAAGCGTGCGTAAAGAAGTTTTACTTCAATAAGAGAAAAATTAGAAAAATATATTTTTGGACGCGACGTCTACTGTTCACAGAACTATTGGTTATAGAATGTAATATGTAGGTATGAGGATGTAACGTTGATGGCACTGTTAAAACATGAATGAATAGTGTTACGGATAACTTACGTATGTCCATACAGGACTTGTAGAAGACCTTCGCCTTGGTTGTGGCATCACTGTCGTGTGCGTCCACCGGCTCCTCGAGCACCTCCTTCAGGATGACCTGCAGCTGGTCAGCGAGCACCTCGAAGGTGCTGATGGACGCCTTGTCCTCCGGTATCACGTGTTTCTTGTTCCACGTGCCGCACGCGAACTGGAAGAAGTCTGCACACGGGTCTGCCGTGTAGTCCATGGCGGCCATGAGGGATGCGGCTGTAACAAAATAATTACCCTTTTAGATTGCTGTTTGCCTGGTGGTTGTAACAACGTTGCATTTTATACTTTTAAGTCCAACACATTTTTAAGTGAATATCTAGAAGTAGGATATAATCAATGCTGTGTGTCTTTCTGTAACTCTGGTTCAAGTGAAGTCTAGAACTCATTTTCAAAATTGGAACTGAATTTAATAAACGGACCTACTTACATTTTTTGGTTATTTTTTATCAATTTTTTTTTAATACATTTCGTTGGTACTTTTTTAGTTCAAAATACATAAGTACGTAAAGGTAATAATATATTATTTTTTACGACAATTTCTGGTCAAACTCGATGAAACGGAAACGAGCGACACTAAAAAGAGACAAAAACAAACCCATACTTCTATAGGATTTAGCCTGCGAGAGCTTGAGATAGCAATAAAATATTTATTTTATTCACAGGTACTCGGTTGCAATAAATCCACAGTCCCACGCAAGTCCCTTTTAGAGTAGTGGTATAAAGCGCCTGAAAAACCTTTGCAGACATTCAGCCGAGCAAAAAATAAATAAATATTGAAGTGAAAACTTCTTTAGCACAGTTGTGATTTGAGAATCGATGAAATAGAAGCGAGCGACATTAAAAAGAGACAAATACATACATTCGTAGGATTTAGCCTGCGAGAGAATGAGTAGCAATAAAATATTTTAGTTATACATTTATTACATTTAAATATATATTTATATTTAATATATATTTATATTTAATAGGGTACTCGGTTCCAATATAATACGATAAATCCACGTCCTACTTAGTGTAGTGGTGTAAAGCCCCTCTTAGTGTAGTGGTATAAAGCCTGACAAATCTTGGCAGACATTCAGCCCACCAGGGATCGAACGCTACGAAATAAAAAAAATAAAAAATACATTTGTACCTATATTTATTTTATAAAATCAATATCCAATCTTCAAACCACTCCGAAATGAACAGGCATAAGATAACGATATCCAGCGATTCCGAAAAAGAAACCACAAACTAATAAGACGACCAAATGTATACGAAAAGGTGCACTGGAATTCGACGACAAAAATATGGAAAAAAATCATCCTTCACATAGATAAAAAAAAGTGTTTCTAGTCTCCCCACTCTTTTCTTTAGTTTTCTGAAGGTTTCTGATTGAAAAAAAAATAATAAATTCTATATTTGGAACGAGTATCTTTTGTTAACATTTCTTACGGTTATTTCTGACAAATGAAGTCGAATTTCATGATTTTTTAATCGTATGCGCTTTTTAGCTAAAAGGTAATTATCAATCTTACAATTATAACATCCCGTGATTTTTACAATAAATTTCTTAATTCAAGTTATAAACTCGTATTATTATTAGGTGTCATAGTCAAAAACCAACGGAGGCACCGCACAAAGAGGAGACCAATTAGTCTCATTCTCTCGCAGGCTAAATCCTACAGAAGTATGTGTTTATATCTTTTTAGTGTCGCTTTTTCGTTTTATCTAGTTTCAAGTTACAACGGTGCTGAAGAAGTTTTCACTAAAAAAGTTAAATTAATGGAAAACGAAAAAAAAAACATTTCATCCAGTTGTAAGTTTTCCAGTATTAAAACAACGTTTTATCTTCTTTATTCACAAAACGCGTAGATAAACAAATATGTCTTCTTGCTGCGATAGACGATGCTTATTCGTGTCTAAATAAATCTTTTGACGTTGACTCGTTTTTAATTAAATGCGAGATTCATCGGCGGTTTCATTCCTGGTTTATACAAAACTGTCAGCTCGGGGCGAGGGTAAACACGCCGCACATGATAATATATTGGAGTTCAGCCAATGGTGTGATTTATCCTGGGATATATTGAAATGTCAAAATTCTGCTGCGACGACAGAAATGAAGGATTCATAATACACGGGTTTAACGCTGGAACCACGGTTCACGTCGCACGAAACTCGGAGAATTTCCGGCAATAAACAATTTTCTTTCAATAAAAGATTTTCCAGTGTTTTATGTCATATAAAAGCAGCAAATCCGTGTTATTATTATACTACAGGTTAGCGAAATTTCAGACGTATCTGGTTGTCTAGATTTTAGCACAAGTTTCTTGCTTTGCTCAGTTTGGTTGTTAAAGGTAGCATTGAATATTAATATTTTTTATTTCTTAATCTTCAGTTAGATTAGTTTGTGGTATGCTCCGATACCTTACATCTTAAAAACCGTAGAATAAAGACCAAGAAGTGTCTTGTGGGCGTGTTTTGTGATCCAATTGTAGGCCCCATTTTGGCCTATATTTCTATACAAATTGTGTTTCATCATCAGATTACGAAAACCAAATGGGATGGCGATATACAATTTCAGACAAGTGTAAGAGAGTCAGACTACTTGCTAAACGGTCTAGAATCAAAATGTACTCTTGTCACATTTGTGTCCAAGAAAATTTGTACGGTCTACGGCCATATTACACGAATTAGATGTCATAATTATAGTTTTAGTGATCTTTTTGGTGCAAGTCATTACACAATTAAACTTTCCAGTGATATGACTTGAATCATGACCTCCTTCAAAGCCTCGTTTAAGGTTTCAACTTGACACTTCTTCCTAACGTATATTTTTATTCTTTTTTATCGATGCTGCAATTGCTGCAATCATAATGTATTTACCTATGCATTCGTACTTGCGTACTGTCGTTTAAGTATTGTATTGTAATTTGACGTAAATAAATACATAACTTACCCCAACATTAATATAATTATACACAACAAAAAATGTAACATGTTTGTAATAATTCATGTACCATATTAAACTATACAACTGAAATAGAGTACCTCGGTGTAATTGTAGACCAGTTTAAGCAATGGAACAGACACATACGTAAACTTTTTAAACGCATTAGGAAATGCATCTATATATTCATTAGATTAAGAAATATTCTCAAGTTAAACAACCTGAAAAAAGTCCATTACGCACTTGTCCAATCATTAATTCAGTATGGAATCATTGGATGGGGAGGTGCATATGAAAAAATTGTAAGTCCTGTAAAAGTGGTACAAAAACTAACTATTAAAGAAATTTTGAAAAAAACAACCAACATTCCCTTCAGCATCATTGTTCAAAATTTTTGAAGTACCAAAAATTGAAGACCTCTATAAAAAAGATTGAATATTACAAATATTCAAAGAAAATGTAATCAAAAAATTTTAACTTAACTCATCATTAAGGCATAAATTTAACTTCCAAATTCGTTTATTTTCAACACAACGTATGCACAATAATTATATTTATAAAGGCATAAAATATTTCAATAGTCTTCCCGAAGAAGTAAAAAAAGTAACAGATTTCGTATCATTCAAGAATAAGGTCAAATTAATCTTTAAAAAAATTAACAACCATAACATCATCAATCAGAATGTTATAACTTCATTTCATGCCATATTAAAAAATAACGTCACAACATCCTAGTACTTTAGTTTATATTTTTTATACACTCTATGTATGATTATACAGTTTATTTTTATTATAGACTCTATGATAATGAAATAATTATGAAATAACTCCTAGGCCAAGCTCAAGCGCTAGCACTCTTAATTGGCGTAGAAATTCAATAAAATATGTATTTCACTATTTTGCCTAATATTATGTTCAATGCTATAACAATGTTATAAATTAAACAATAAAAAATAAATAAAAAATTTATATATTTGTACCTGGAAGCGAAACTTTACGATACGTAAACTGAAAACAGTTTAAAACGGAGAATGAAACGGCTTTGAGCTCTCGTTTGTAAACAAAAAATGGAATGAACTCTTATGACTTTAAAAGCAATTGATATTTTTTAATCATCTATTGATGATGGAAAACCACGTGAAGTAGGGATCACAAATACGATATATATTTACAAATATTTGTACAATTTCATTTTGATTAGTATAAACAACATGGAACTTTTGTGACTAAATATATACGAAAGGTCGTGTTGATTTGCAAGCCCACTAAAAGTTCACAGTTTGACAAAGAAAGCTTTTTCGGCTGCTGAGGAAGCGTGCAAAGCCAAATTAAGGCCTATGTGTGAAATGTCAATAATGTTACGCGGCTCAAAGAGAGATGACTTAGGTACTCGTGCGAGGAAAAACCAACTGGAAGGAAAAACAGCGTAGAGGGAAACTGCGGCTGAAAAGAAACGACGCAGAAAAGAAATGCCTGGCTCTTAGTCGATTGTGTCTTTTGTCTCTGAATAAAAAAGCAAGAGAGCTTATGTTTAAGATAATATGGTAGCAGAATAAACAATATTAAACGGAATCACCACGCGGAAAGTAAAAAGTTTTTTTTATATCATTCAACTTTATAAAGTATATTAGGTAATGGATGATAATTTTGTTTTCTTAATTTTTTTATTAGCGACTATATAAAGAAGGGTCTCCAGCGACCGAAACCATGCGCATGAACGTGAACGTCACTATAAACATTTTTTGTTTTCGTCTCCGCCTCCTTCCGGCCACGCCTGCCTTCCCGCTTCACCCGGGAGGGGAATGTTTTCCATCGGCCGTGGAAAGCTTGAACGCAACGTTTTCGAACAAGAATTGTTCAAAATCGGCAATGATTATAGTGATGTTGAAGAGATTGTTTATGTTCATGTTCATGGTTTCGCTCGGAGGAGAGCTACCTTTAAACGTGCTACAATACAAAGTATGTACTGTGTTGTAGGTCAGTATAAAAATGGTTTTTCTCAATCCTCCTCAGTTGGGGGTTCTACGCTGAGGAGGGCTAAAGTTATTTAATTCTATTTAAAGATTTACGTCTAAGATGTCCTTTGGAGTGCTTTTTAGATTTTTTCATTGACCTTTATCAGCCAGACTTTAAATCCTGATTATATTCATTACTTACTGTGCCTTTCTCGCTAGGAAATCCTGTGTTGATATCAGGAGCCATGTCTTAAACCTTCAGTATTCACGAATGGACTTGTTCGGGGAAGCACGACGTTACAGATTTAGCGACGAGCATTTATGTGCATGTCTGTTAGACAGATTTATCCACATGTACAGAAATGCTGCCGGGACGTCATGCTCGGCCAGACATATCCTTACTTGAGAACCTGGATTTACTTGAAATAATATCGTTTTATCGAGTTATATCAATTTATTTTTTGTGCAGACAATCAAAGGTTAACCTAACCTAACCTAACCTAACCTAACCTAACCTAACCTAACCTAACCTAACCTAACCTAACCGAACGTAGGAACTAGTTTTTTTATGAACATGTAACCTATAAAATACCTACAAAATTACAATATCCATAGAGTATACAGATATGTTTTCACAGTCTCTTAGTTATCCCTCCATTAGAAATCGAACCCCTTAAGCCGCCGCTACCCGAATTTCTACCAATTTCTTACATGTCTCCCGTAAACATTTGAAGTTTTTAAGCTCTTAAAAAAATATATGTTATTTTTGTAGATAATATCTAGATACGTTCCACGCCGAAACGAAAAAATATACGAAATTTCCTCGATAAAAAAATTGCAAAGTATGCTCCGAAAATTATTAAAAACAAGTCTATTTCCATTATTTTTCAAATAATATTTGTGAAAAAATTCACAATATTTCTTTATATGATGATAATTAAGATGCCTTCCACAAGATTTTTGCTCTATTTTAAACGAGTCATGTTTTATTAAGCATTTTCACAATTTTCGCTTCAATTTTATCATTTAAAATATTAGCGCGCTCTGTCCAACATTCGTAATTACATATCTCTCCATCTTCTTCTTTTTGAGGGGGGAAGCGCCGTCTTAAGAGGAAACCCAGTCGCCGAGAAATTTGAACAATAGGTATTTTATCAAACTTTTGCTGCCACTCTTTCACTTAATCTCCCGGATACTGAGCGAAAGGGACTCCACTTTGGGCTGTTAATACCTAAATAAAATCATCAAAATCGAGGTTTTGCATTTCCCATATTTCTCTTCCAAAACTGGACCGATTTTTAGGATTTTTTAATTGTTTTAGAAGATAATTCTAGTCTGTACCATAACTAATAATAAAAGATAATACTAGATAACTGTATTAGAAGGTAATACTAGTCTGTACGTTTTTTTTATTTAAATGCATTGTCTAGTTTGTACATATATTAAACGTCTGTTGATGGCGTTCAAACCAGGCAAGATTTTTGAAAGGTCCTAATTCCTATAAGAAGTAACTTACCGAAACGCAAGGGTCGATAACTTTATTATATTTAAATATATTTGCAGTAGTGTCAAAATCTAGGGGAAATTTAGGGAATACCTTTGTATGGACAAAACGTCGCCCGGTTCCCTCTTAAGAGCAATATAAACGATAGAAATACTTCTATTCTCATACCTTCGAAATTTAAAATCGAGCGTCTTATTATCATGAGGCAAGGATGCGAAGAAGTGGTTTTTATTTATTTTGTGCATATTTATAAAAGAATGAAAAAAAGTTGGAAAATACTAAACCTCAAAAAGAGTCTTAGCCATAAAGGGGTATTTGAAAAAAATGTTTCTTCATAGTTCATAGTTAAGTCATGCAAAAACATTTTTTTCGTGGTGAACGCTTATATTTTTTGTTATGTAAATAATAACTTTATTGTAATTCCAATACATAGAAAAGCTAGTTAAATCTTGAATTTATCCGTAGCATATTTTTTGATGTTCATTATGTAAACCGACTCATTGTAAAGATTAATCTAAATAGTATCTAATAAGGATTTCACGTACAACTTCATCTAAATATAGAAACGATTTAGGGATTAAGCAGAATTGAGGAAAAGGAGATTTATTAAAAGGAAGTAACTGGCTATTACAAATCTGACAGACATTAAAAATTGCTGACACCAATGAAAGCAACTTTGGTCAAATCAATTTTTTACTGAAAAGTAAAACAAAACTATTCGTTTAATCTAAAAAAAAAACACATTTTTGCTCGTCTAAAATAAAATCATCGCTTTTTATCTTACAACAAATAGTGAAAACTAAATTTTCCACGAATTGGACAGACACTTCTAAGTTTGTGAATGAGAATATCTCACTGTTTGAATTTATAAAGCTAGAGGAGGTTGGTTGTTTATCTTCGGGGAATAAAATTACTGACATCAAACAGGCCCCAGGAACTGAAGATTATTGGCTTGCCAACTCCAATGCCAAGTCAGGAAATGAGATAAATGAAAACCGTCTTCGGAAAACTTCACGGGCCTTAAATTGATTAAATTCTAGGATTTTTATTGGAAATTTCAAGAAGATGGTGAACCAAAGGATGGAAAACTAATTACACTATACACAAACATTTTTTTCTGATCGTATTTAGTGATAATCGCATTATACCAAAATATAAATTCCAAATTAATTAGTCAGGATCTTTTCGATTTATGGAGGACGAATTTTCCAATTTGGAATTTTTCTTCGTAGCTAAATGAAAAACACATATTACGAGTACATATGTATACTAGGCATTTTCCAACGAATCTTTAGATAGTTAATTCACAAGTCAGATTTTCATTGAAAAGATTTTCCAGAGAGACTAATTCTTGATATGAGGGCTAGCAGGCAATAATGGAGTTCCGATATCAACACTGCTGTATTTGTTTTTAGTCGTAGAAACGACTCGTCCTCATATGACAAATGTGAACTGTATACGCTGGGCGCGCTTTCGGTATGTTTCCCGACTGTGCACCGGTGCCGAAGAAATCAATGACACCAGTTCCTCGGAGCATTTTCCATTGAAATACCGGTAGAACAAGGACAGCATTCCCACTCGATGCCTGTGCTCTAAAGATTGCAATTCGTTTGTTAAGATAGGAGAATCTATTAAATGGACCGGCCGTTTCTGCACAAAACCGAAGGTTTTTCAGGTATTTTGGGGCTATAGACAAGCGATTTATACAGGGTTAGCAGTTGTGCACTATTAAATTATCTGCATGACGGAATGGCGTGGAACTGGCGTATTACATTAATAACATCATGGTTAACAAACGAAGATTCCACAATAAATTCATATTATACAGAAAAATGTAGATGATTAAAGAAAACAAAGTGTTGGTGGAAAAAAAAAATAAAAAAAAGAAATAAATACCAAAATTATTTTACATTAGCTCCTCAGGAGGCCCTGAGGAAAATGGTTCCGTGCTAACTGAGAATAAAGTCAACTCGACTCCTCTTTGAAAAGTCATTAAAAGCTATGAAAAAAATCAATTTAAAATAGTCCATAACCCTAACCGAACGTAATCTATTTAACCTTTTTTTTTCATCTCTTTTAATGACTTTTCTGGGGTGGTTCTGAGTTGGTTTCATTCTGAGTTGTCCGGTCACAGAGGAAAATAACATCCCTCAGGGCGTCGTCTTGGGGGATACCAGGTGGACAGTCTTTTTGTGGAAAGGAATGAGAGGAATTTCTGAGACGGAAAAAGGAATAAGAGGTGGGTAGAAATATGGTCTACATGTCCAGGGGTGACAGGCGTATAAATCCTCCAACAGCGATGCAAGGCGATAGATCGAGAGAATCCGGCTTGAGAGGTCAAAAGTGCGCAACTACATTTCGATTCAGTAATCATCTCTCAACCAGTCACTTTCGCTCCGGCCCGCCACGCAGTAGGTGGGCAGATGCATCCGCCGCCAAGACCAGACAAACCACATCCATTGAAGTATATAGGTTACATAAACAACAAATTTAATTAAACCAACTACATAGCTCTGCTTCGACTTATTTCACATGTATTGTACTTTTCTCAGCCTAAAGTTTTTCAATCTTGCATGGTGGAATATTTTGTTTTTATTTAAATTCGTTTTTGACCTTGTTTTTGTTTCAGATTTGGTTATGATTTGATTTTGATTTGGATTTTGTTTTTGATTTTGTTTTTGTTTATGATTTTGTTATTTTTGTTTTTGTTATGCACATTTAGATGTTCTTTGTAAAAGAAAAAAAATTACGTGTAAAAGCCCGACCGGGCGTGAAATTCAAAATAAATAAATAATGTGAAATTAAACTATGTACCTTTATAAAAAATAATACATATTTACATCATAGGATATTTTTCAAAGATAAACAAAATTAAAAAAGAAAATCTACGTAATGACGTAGAGTGAGAAAATAACACACAGCAGAGGTAGAGGGTTCGTACTTTATTTATTTCTAATATACGATTAGTAAATTGACCCGAGTGCAAATGAAGAATATCAGCGTCCGGAAAGATATTACTGTATTTTGTGCACGTCCTCCTGAAAAATGAATGTTGGGTGTAGTTTTTCAGGGTGGGGTGTAGAATAGTTGGTTTGATGATGCAACTCGAGGTAATTTCACTCTACAATGTAGGTATACAATCTGCAACTTGCCCACCCCTGTGAATGTGTCCCTGTCCCCAATTAGTAATAACTAATACTGTATTCAGTGTGACGACAGTTACACGTGTTGTTTACCAAACTTTCATCCATTTTGACACGCGTGACGTTGTTATAACAACTTAATTTAGCTGTAAAATTAAATCATGTCATTTCGCAACTCACGCATACGACTTTTGGATAAAATAATTACATTTAGGCACATGAAGGAAAGGACGAAAATGTAATTTAATGTATTTTCTCTCAATGTAATGTTATCAGCCAATAATAGGTCCTCAATCAATTCAAATAAAAATGTATGTATTCATGCATTTGTCATGCATTTCGTTGCCCGAACTCTTTGGGTCTAAGGGCCTCCGCTCATGGAGAAACTGAAAAAAAAACAGTTCTCAACGCAATTACAACCAACCTCCTTAACAAAATCGATATTTTTCTGATGATGCGCCCATCAAGCGGCTCATAGACAACAATAGACAATAATAGACAACAAATTTACGTGCTTGCCGTGAAGCCGCTTGAAAGCCTCCGAAGCCCTTCGCGTAAATAGTTCAATATAATTATATAGCCTTTCAATGTCACTTTTTTTGTTAGCGCGCTATAACTTACAATCACAAAATTTTCCAAAACTCGTTCAATTCAATTGTAGTCTATACTTTTATTTTATTTTTACTGACAAAATTATAGACTCATTCGTGTTCATCGTTCAAAATCAAAAATGGTACCAACAGCCGTGACAATAACCAAAATGTTAGTGTGTACAACAAAAACTTAAGAAGTAGGTACTGAGAAGGGACATGCACTGTTCTCTCTCATTATGTATTGAACATTTAATGTTATCTCCGATACCGATATTTTTTGTACTAACATTTAAACGTACATCTCCTCGTTTTACCCAGTCTATAAATAAACAATGAAAAAAAAGTTATTATCATTTTTTATCATATAATTACTAGCAAATTACTTCAAATTATTAGCAGACCACTGCTAAACTTGATGCTGGGTTTTCACGAGAAAGAGCGAAAGCAACATAAAAGGCGTTTTCCCGTTGAAAGAATCGCTCGCTTTGGAAGGTACTTTTATTGAAAATACAAAAATTGCTTTCAAATATACGGAATAAATTTGGAAAACGTAAGACAAGACGCTTGGCAGGTATTCTAGAGTCTAGAAACAAATACTATTGTCATAAATAATATAATAATGCGTGCCGTAATAGAGGGTTTCGGTACTGTGGCCTTTCTAGACCAACCCCGAGGGAAACTGTGGGATAGATTTCCTTCTAGGAAAGTTCATCGATAATGGAAACCATTATTAGATAGTACCTACATATAATACCATGGATAAAACATTTTTATGGTAATCCATTTAGAAAACTTTGCATAATTTAAGATTCACGACTCTTCTTGAAATTCGATATCTTTCGTCCAAAGAAATTAATTTTTTTTAAATTATTATTTTTTAATTTTACAAATTTTCGCTTTAACGCCATTACGAGGAAACATGTTATTATAGTTGTAAGGTCCTTTATATTCTCTCCAGAGAATGTCTTCATATGTTAAGTACTGGGAACTGTTTTCTCCAGTGCTTATTATACTTATAAACTAACGATGTTTGATTGAAAGACTGCATTGTTAGGTTCTTAATAACACCTGTTGTTGTAAAAATAATAATAATAATACTTCCGCCAAACACTTTAATTATCTCAAACAAACGTATGTTGACAAACTTTCGTCAAACAAATGGTTGAGTATTGGAGAATTGAGCGCAGAAACAGAAGGATTTATGCTTGCTATTCAGGATAGAGTCATTAATACTAAAAATTATAGGAAGTATATAATCAAAGATACAAATCAAATTGATGATTTATGTAGAAAATGTTTGGCTTTTCCGGAAACTATAGAACATATTATATAGGGATGTTCTATATTAGCGCCGTCCGAGTATACATTTAGGCACAATCAGGTTTTAAAAATAATTCACCAAAGTTTGGTAATTAAACATAACTTGATTGACTGCCGTAATGTAGTACGATATTACGAATACGAATCAAATTCATTTTTAGAAAATGAATTTTATAAAATATATTATCATAAAACTATACTAACAGACAGAACAATTTATCATAACAGACCCGATATAGTTTTTCATGACAAAATTAAAAAAAATAACTTATATCATTGATGTCGCTATTCCAAATTCCTGTAATATTCAAAGTCTGTTTCTGAAAAATTTAGAAAATATACAGATTTAGGGAATTAGATTAAAAGAATTTGGCATTCTCAGACTATAAAAAATATTACCATTTGTTATTTCGGCTACTGGCATTATACCTAGCTCTCTCATTCAAAATTTAGGCTTATTAGATTTGTCAAAGAATCTTTACATAAAAATGCAAAAATCAATCAAAGATTTTTTTAATATTTATATTGAGGGATCAGTAGGATTTATCTGTCCAGTTAGGAGTTTTATCGAGCCGAACCCTCTGATATAAAAATATCTGGATTCGGTGAATTATTTTCCCATCTGGTCTCTGGTGGGTTGACATGTTGTTCTTGTATTGTTTTGTATTTATTATACTTATACAGTGCATTTGCATAGCGTGGATTGACTAAATGATCATTTGTGGAAAGTGTGTGGAAGGGTTAAGTTTTTCCTGTGGGGAAGATTTAACGCGGACATAAAGTCTAAAGGACATTTAATACAAACGTCCTTCTCTTGCTGACGCTTAGTTTTGATCTGAAGAGCTCCTGAAAACCTAAATACTTCGTAAATCTACCTTCGGTCTCCTTCAGCAAACTCGGCAACGAAACCATGTGACCCAAAAAGCTCCTAGACAACTAGATCATAGACAATTATAATACATCACAGTAAATATTTTCACAAAAACATTAATTTTAAAATAATTTTAGATAATTTAAAACAATAATTTTAGATCAAAAGTTCGTGTGTGTAAGTTATATTCAGTGATAAAGTAAAATTGTTTATGTAAGTGAATTTGTATATCTGTATTTCTCGCTCGAGTGGTTATATTGTTTGTTGTG
Organism: Glyphotaelius pellucidus; assembly: GCA_936435175.1. Lineage (NCBI taxonomy): Eukaryota > Metazoa > Arthropoda > Insecta > Trichoptera > Limnephilidae > Glyphotaelius > Glyphotaelius pellucidus. The sequence goes on from OW386543.1 coordinate 41,733,355, forward strand.
TTCTTGAATTTTTTTGAATATTTGATGAAGCACAGTCAGCTAAAATGGGAATATTTTTTACAAAGTTAAGAAACAAATAATATTTGGAAATATGCGTAGAGCACTTTTCAGCTTTTTCAATTTTTTTATTCCAGTACATTGGTTCTTACTTTCTTTGCTCTAGAAACCGTAAAAAACGTTGTTGCTTTTATTACAAAAAATGTTATGTTCACACTCAGTTCAAATAGTTTTTGGTTTGCGATAATTGATAAAAAAATTAATTTAATTGACATTTGAAAGTTGCTAGCTAAGTATATATTTCTACAGCTTGAAGAGCTCTTCAAAGGAGTTAAGTTTTGCAGTTAGCTAACTGCAAAACTTAACTACGATCTCATGGTATCACTTCCGACTTCAGATTAGAGCGTGCTTCCCGTGGAGCAACTTGTCGTTTTTCCACCTGAATAAAATCACAAATACAAACACTGGCATACCGCTGATCAGTGCTGGAATAGTGTTTTTTTTTTAATTTTTTTTATTTATATATCTATATACAGTATGTTTACATTGGGTTTTTCGATGCCTGTCTCACCTGTGATATACCTGTGTCGAGACAGGCTTAGAGGAACATAAATGAACATATTTAAGGGACATATTTGGTAGTTACAAGAATATTTAAGGTTACGTACATATTCATTTGAATACAATAAAAATAGAGAGGTGATAGGAAATGTGGGTAAACACTTTAAATTATAAATGAAGGACGAGATGAAGTACAGTTAATAGTAAATCCTGTCAAATCTATTTATGGAATTAAATTTGACATGATACTCTTTTTTATTTATTTTATATGGATTAGGTGGTATGCAAATTTTTTTCTGTCTATGTGTGATTTATTTTACAGATGTTTGCAGTAGTGTGGCCTCCAATAATTACAATCCATTTCTTTACATCTTATTTGAATTTTGTCAATAATTCAGTTTGTCTGATCGTATTTGGTAGTGTATTGTATAGTTTGCAAGCTATGTATTTGAAGTGTCTTTGTCCAAAGGTTGTTTTGAAAAAAGGAGTTTGGAGAAGATCTTTGTTTTTGGCTCGGGTATTGTGCATTGTTTGTGTTGCTTTGTATGATGTTTTGTTGTTTTTGTGTAAATTAACTAATATGGATCTTACGTAGAGTTGTTTAATTGAAGTATTGAAGAATTGAAGATCGTATCAGTGCTGGAGGTAAGAGGCAGTATGAGAATTATTTTTATGATTAGTTTTTGCGCTTTAATGATGTGGTCGAGGGTACTGGCATAAGCATTACCCCAAGCTAAAATTCCGTATTCGATGTGAGATTGGCACAACCACAGAAGTACACTGTTTTTAAAAGTTTTAAATTAAGGAAATTGCGTGTTTGTTTGAAAAAGTAAATAGATGTAGTGTTATGTAAAAGTAAATAGATGTAGTGTAGTGTTGTGTATCAAAGATTAATCCTAAATATTTGATAATGTTTACTAGTTCTAGGCATGGGCAGTCACAATTCCGGTTTAAAGGTGTATTTTTACATTTGTGTATTTTTACATTTGTGTATTTTTAATGGTGGGGTTAGGTTTGACTTTGGGATATTGGTGAGACCAGACAGTAAGTATTTTGTTTTCTGTACATTTAGAGTAAATGGTAGGAAGTGGTTTTACAGTAGATGGTGCCATGGTAGCAGATTAGGTGGTGGGTGGTCAGGGCAGGTTCTTTGCATTGGCAATTAAAGCAGCCCGCTCCGGGTGCCAAATTGCCAGGGCGCCAATGCGCTGATAATATTTAACACATAAACATTAACGGCCTCCATGGTCGAGAGGTAAGGCTCTCGACTCGCGATCCGTCGTGTGTTCAAATCCCGGCGTGCATAAGTAAATTTTATTGATAGATTTGTGTTTTCACGATTTTGTCATTTAAAAGTTTCAATTAGCGTAATATAATGATGTATGCAATTACAGACCTATTTGTATTCTGTCTAGTATTCCTAAGCTCTTTGAAAAAAATATTCTTGACAAAATATCCTCTAATATTAAACATATTATTAGCAATTGCCAACATGGGTTTGTCTCGTCTAGATCTACTCTCACAAACCTTACAGTATATGAAAACTATACAAACACAGCTTTGACTAACGGGCAGGTAGACTCCGTCTATACAGATTACTTCAAGGCTTTTGATAAGGTGTGCCACAAAATAATAATAAATAAGTTTAAAAAATTAGGGATAAGTGGCAATTTTTTGGTCTGGTTGATCAGCTATTTATCTGATAGATTACTCTTTGTAAAGATCAATGACTGTCTATCCCACAATTTTTTTGCCACCGGTGATGTCCCGTAAGGTTCGCACCTACGACCTTTACTATGTATCCTATTCATCAATGACGTCACAAGCATTTTCCATGGTGTTGAAGTTTTACTCTTTGCCGACGATATGAAGCTGTTTAAAGTCATAAATGATGTGCATAATCTTGCAAGAAAACCTTAACAACTTTTTCAAATAGTGTTCGGATAACTTCAGCTAAATATTAACAAATGCCAAGTTATGAGATTCCACAAAATTAAACATCCAATAATATATAACTATGCACTCTGTAATGTTGACTTAATCTCTATAGTCGAAATACTTGACCTAGGCATCATTTTTTATCAGAAACTCTGCTTTGTATCTCATATAACTTCTATGTCTAACAGGGCTATGAAAATGTTAGGTTTTATATTAAGGATTTCAAAGGATTTTAAAAATATCAACACATTAAAAATTCTGTTCACATCTCTCGTTAGAAGCATTCTAGAATATAATTCTACAATTTGGTCACCTGTCTTCAATAATCACATCAATATCATTGAAAGAGTACAACGCAAAATTTTGAGATGTATTAATATTAGACTTGGAATTCCCTTAGAATCAATAAATTATGATTTTTTATTGCACTCATTAAAATTGTTGAAGTAAAGTGACAGAAGAAAAATTTTTCATCTAATATTTTTTATATAAAATTGTAAATTATCAGTTGAATAGCCCTGATATATTAAAGTTGATTCACTTTCATTTACCTACCATTAGATCAAGGTTCCCTAGTATGTATTATTGTGACAACTACGTCGGTCTCAGGCAATAATTCTGTTATAAATAGATTACACACCATTGGTAATTTTTTTGCCAGTGTTGCTGATATTTTTAATATTTCCTTATTTACAAGGTTGTACTGATCTGAGTTTTTTGATTTTGTTGTTTATTTTTAAAGCTTTTATTAAGTTGTTAGTAATCTATTTTCTATTATTATTTTTTATTTTAACTTTTTATGAGTAAAATCTCAAATTGTAATATTTAATTAAATGAGGACACTATGAGCGAAACTCAATCGAAAATCTGGAAACACAAAAATCAGAAAAAGATATTTGCACCTCTGGGACTCGAACCCAGAGTGAACCCAGAACGTGGTTCTTAGACGAAGTATGGTACAGTTAAAGGTGACCGATTTTGATATCGACACCTTAGCTCAGTGGATAAGAGCACCCACCCGGAAAGTAGGGAGGTCCTGGGTTCGAGTACCAGAGGTGCAAATATTTTTTTCTGATTTTTCTGTTTCCAGATTTTCGATTGAGTTTCGCTCATAGTGTCTTCATTTAATTAAATATTACAATTTGAGGTTTTACTCATAAAAAGTTAAAATAAAAAATAATAATATTCATCCTAGACTTGTAGAAAAGTCAATAGATGTCGCACTTTAAATAAAATGGATAACAATTTATCCAGACATCATCTAGATTGCATTTAGTTCGAGTTGAATCTTGTAAAATACATAAAGATGGCAGCCAATAAAAATATGCGTTAAGAAAAATGAAGATAATATGGGTGGTTCTTAGTCGAAGTATGGTACAGTTAAAGGTGACCGAATTTGTTATCGACACCCTAGCTCAGTGGATAAGAGCTCCCACCCGGAAAGAAGGGAGGTCCTGGGTCCGAGTCCCAGAGGTGCAAATACCTTTTTCTGATTTTTCTGTTTCCAGATTATCGATTGAGTTTCGCTCATAGTGTCTTCATTTAATTAAAAAATCTATTTTCTTTTTCTATTATTATGTGTAATTAAAAAAAAAATAATCATTCCTTTCTTCTATGTACTACGATTGTAATTAAATAAACACATGCTTGTAAATGGCACTTTGTGCCGTAAATTTTAAATAAATATAAGGTTTATTTGTAGCAGGTTTCAGGGTGGAAGATACTTTCAGAGACTCTTAGTATCGCGCTGGAGTAAGACCACCATTCAAAATAGAAACGTTGCTTAAAATGGCTTTAACCGTGTTTGGTGATCAGATTTGAATACCCAGTTACTTTCCCGCCTTCCTCCTCCCCATCGCAATATTGCAATATTGTAATATTTAAATATTGTAGTATTTAATGTTTGATGTGTTATCTGCACAACTATATATTATGTCTATCTCAACTTCTGTTTTCTATTTCTTGCTGTTTTATAAGCTCACTAGAGATGTATTTTTCATGTTGTAAATTTACCTGATATTTGTGTGGTTTGTGGCGTTCCACAAGGTAGCATTTTAGGTCCCTTACTATTCTTAATATATATAAATGATCTTTGCAACCTACAAATTTGTGGACAAATCACAACTTTTGCTGATGATACGGTTTTGCTGTTTTACGGCAAATCTTGGGATGAAGTCCATAAAACGGCGGAAAATGGCTTTCGTATTGTTAAAAATTGGCTTGATGCTCATATATTAACCCTGAATACAGACAAAACCAAGTTTTTAACATTTCGCATATCAAATAAGCTCTTACCTTCACAACAAAGTCTCAAACTGCACAACTGTAACCCCTTATTAACCCCATGTACCTGTCCTTCTATAAGTAGAGTTGATAGTATTAAATATCTTGGTATTCAAATAGATGAACTTCTTAAATGGAATGTACACGTTGCAAACCTAACAAGAAAACTGAAGAAGCTCATCTATTTCTTTAAAAATGTAAGGGATATATTAAATAGAAAACAACTTAAACAAGTTTACTGTGCTCTTATACAATCATCACTGGAATATGGTATTATTAGCTGGGGAAGTGCCACAAATACTTGCCTAGAGCCTTTAGAAAAAAATCAAAAACTAATTTTGAAGGTAATCCTTAAAGTCCTGTTGAGGACGAGCACTGATTTTATTTTTAAGAAACTAAATGTTCACAACTTAAAAAAATTGTGTTAAAAAAATATCCTGCTCCATCAGGTATGTTTTTAGGTTTTCACGGCCAAAAAGTATTTTTTTTATTGTTTTTGGGGTGTTATGCCGTGTTTCGCTACCTCCTTCTTTAGCCAACGTTTCGGACACTGTAACGCTGTCCGAAACGTTGGCTAAAGAAGGAGGTAGCGAAACACGGCATAACACCCCAAAAACAATAACAAAAAACAATCCTGCTCCATCAATTTAAAAATTCACACATGTTTGAAGAACGAATAAGTACTAAAACCTTAAGAGAGTCACATGTTAAATCTTTTAACATCTCAGTTTGTCAAACCTCTTATGGGCAAAGAAGTTTTAAATATAATGCAACTAAGCTATTCAATTCTCTATCCACGGATATTACAATAACACAAACCATAAATTTATTTTAAAGTAAAATCATAGATTACCTCCGATAAATAATAATGAGTATTTCATACCATATTCATACTTGAATTGTATAATGTAAAAAAAAAATAGTAATTTTTACTGTTATTATTAACTATTATTTTTAAATTATTGTACCATGTAAACAAAAAACCTGGATAACAGCCACTATGTAAATTGCCATCTCAACACAGGTATCTCACACCTAGTGAGACGGGCAATATGTCATTAATGTAACCAATGTAATTTTAAAATAAAACAAATAAATAAATAAAAATAAAAATATAAAATAAATTATGTTATATTACGTAAAACCCAAAAGGCGTAATATTATAAACAAATCTCCTTCCCCTCCTCACTAACCGTTAGCCTCACAACACACCATAATGGTATGCTACAGTCTCACTGGCTCCAGAGGATGCCATAGTAATATTTCATAAAACGGTGTTTCACAAGCACACAAATATTATTGATTACAGTGATCACCAACCTAGGCATCTACCGGTTTTGACGAGGAGCGCCAAGTTTTACTCGTGCCGGCCCTATAGATTATTCCTAGACAATTTCTCCCACGGGGGCGATGAAGGGAGGAAATTGGCCAGAATCCTCTGCATAATGGCCCGTTGGCAGGAGGAACATTTCCTCAAATATTTAAGATAATATCTACCGCAGGTTCTTCGGTATGGTATACAGCCTTGGGTATATAAAAAATACGATCGAAAATGACTTAAATTTAATTTTTTTTCCATGTCTAGAAAGTCACCAAACGTAGCGAACCAAGTGGTTCTTAGATTGGTGACTTAGCAGGGGTGACCGGGTTCCTTGGTTAAGGTTTGTTTAGGTGTTGGCGGCCGACGCATCTGCCCACCTGCTGCATGGCGGGCCGGATAGAGGAAGGTATTTCAACCTTTCCGCAGTTGGAGGGATGGATTCATACGTCCGTCACTCCTAGACATGCTGACTCCAAATTCCTACCCACCTACCTATTTCCTTTCCCGAACTTCCTTTCCTTCCTTTCTTTAAAAAAACCCTCCGCACAGCATCTCTGTGTGGAAATAATTAAAAAATAATTTTGTGTGCAGTTCACACGCGTCAGAAGTGAAACCTTCAGAAAACTAAAGTAGACAAGAGTAGGGAGGCAACGTAGCACCGCACAAAGAGGAGACCGATTGTTCTAACTCATTCTCTCGCAGGCCAAATCTTATAGATTCTATAGATCTATTTAATGTCGCTTTTTCAAAACTTCTTTAGCACAGTTTCAAATCATAACGGTGCTAAAGAAGTTTTATTTTGTATTTATTGTTATCAAGTTTAATTTGTAGAGCTCCTTTTTTTCTTTTATTGAATACATAAAAAAAGGTTTTCACTTAAAAAAAATAGTGCAGTCACTGTGGCAATGTCGTGTTTTAACTGGTGCCACGCCAACCCAGAACAACTCTTTGAAAAGTCATTAAAAGCTATGAAAAAAATAATTTTAAAATAACCGTTAACCCTAACCTAACGTAACCTGTTTAACCAATATTTTATATATTTTTTTATCATCACTCTTTATGACCTTTCTGAGGTGGTTCTGAGTTGGTTTCAATATGAGTTGGCCGGTCACCGTTTTAAACACATTTTTTAAACTGTAAGTTGGTTTTTGAAATAACGCCTCCTTTATCAGAACAGCGCATAAACTAACAAGAGCACTGTAATGAATGTAAACACGCATACAAGCAAGCATGAACTATAATAACAACTAATGAGTCACAAATAACACAAGAAGTGTCTGTTGAAACACCTGGGGCCGTCTGTTTCAACGCTCGCTACAGTAAAAATAAACAAAAAGCAGTTACTTAAGTTAAATTTCACCAAAATGCGTTTTTCAATCGATTTGACTGCTTGTTTTATGTTACTTTTAACTTTTGTATTTACTTTCCGAAAACCGATAGTTACTCTAGAGTTACTCCGCCATATTGGCATATTTGACAGTTCTGTTCGAGGGAAGCTACAAAATTGCGCGCTTCAACATTCAGTAATCATGATAAATATTGTAAAAGACGATGATAGTGACGATGAATTCCTCATTCAATATGTCTTGCAGCGAAAACCAAAAACATTTTGACCCCGCGTCAATAATATGGTCATTTGGGACGATCCAGAATTTTTGGCGCGGTATAGGATGTCGAAAAATCTCGTCAAATTTGTTACGCATCAAATGCAAGGACACATTACAACTACTGGAAGGTAAATTCGCCACCAATTCATTCAACTTCGAGATTTTTTTGTCCGAGAAATTGCTGTAATAATAAAATGTAATCATATTAACAGAACGTATGTTAAAGCCATGTCATTAAACAAGTAAAACAACATAGTTGTACTTATTTACATATTCTGCCATATTTATAGTTGAATTAACGAAGAACGGGAAACAAAATGCGGCCGGATGTTTTGACAGTTCCTCTGATATTCAGTTTATGGTGTGGCCGCGCCAAAAAATAATGCGGTGCATTTTTTCACGTAATTCCGGGGAATATTCTGCTTTTTAGACTGGCCAAACTGACAACTATAACTTTAGCGAAAATACACTTGAAACGGCGCGCGGTCCAATTTAAAGTCCTCGTTGCTTTAAAAGACAGTTAAAATTTAACTTTAGGACACGATTTAACTTTCTGTTGAAACAGACGGCGTATATCTATATCTATATCTATACGGAGTCACGTCTCCGATTGATTTTATTTCATTTATTCTTTACTTACAAAACCTTTTAGCGTAACAGTTTTAAGCTACGTATCTGATATCAATTTAGGCATATTAACTAAAAATGATTAGATTTAATGCTCTAAGAGATAAAACTTTGACTATTTGAGTTACAATTTCGTTCGACTCACTTAATTTTAAACATAGCATACGGTTTATTTATGACATCCCAATTTTGGGTGGGGGAGGGGAACGGTTGGAGAAAAGGTAAAGGAAGACCCTTTACAAATAGCTTCCTGTTTAACGACCGCTCGGACCTTAGAGTAACAATTACTCTAAGGCTCGGACTCATGACCAGGGGTTCAATTCTCCAATAGGGATTAAAAGTTATTCGTTATGCGCCATCTGCGAACGAAATATTACCCGTCGTCTCGATGAAAATTGTCGAATGTTTCATTTGTCCGCATTATTAATATGTCGAAGGGTTGAAGATTATATTGGCAGCGTCGTGAAAATTGTCTTTGTTTCTGATGATTTTGACGTTTCTATGGTGTATATTTTTAAATTACAGCCGCACTTTCTTCGAATTAGCCGGCGGATATAATACTCAAAACTAAAAACAGCTGGTACACAAGCACACGTGGGAAAATATTTTAATGCTGCTTATACCTACAAAATGACACTGCAACAGATTAATTAGGAAGTTTATTAAAGCGACATCTATCTAACCCTCCTGCAAAACATCCTACTTGGTTTCGAAACATGTGCTTCAGCTCGCTCTACATTATGTATTGCAGCCAAAATCGCCGGTAAATCAGCCATTATATGGAACAATTTTGTAAAAATATACGATGCTTGTCTTTCGAAGAGCACGCGGGGAACGATCTTGGGTTAGGATACAACGTACCAGATTTTAACAGTTATGTCGGTATCGACTGATTCGACCCGCGCATTGTTCGAGTGGAATGAATTTTAACGTTTGGTGTTTAAATATGTACCTTCTACGAGACTTGAGAATAACAAAGTCGATTGCGAGCAATCTCGATTTGAGAATCGAACCCCAGCTCTCTATTGCGGAGATGCACTGAAATGGCGAAATCAAAACACAGTACAAATAAATGAACTATCTGACCAACCGTCAAACCATTTCATAAATTAAAAAATTAGTGATAAAAAAAATTATTAAATTCTTTGATTCTGTGATTGGAATGTCAGCACGTCTTTTTTAAGAATAATTGGTCGGATCGGGAGAGACTGGTTGAGGAAGACTTAACCTAGACCTCTCCACCCATCGTCTTGCACTGCAGTGGGAGGAATTGATGCATACGTTCGTCACTTCCTGACTCACTGACCCGCAGATTCCTACCCATCCCTAATACCCTTTTCCTTCCCAGAAATTCTTCTCCTTCCTCTCCCTAAAAATACCCTCCACACAGCATCCCTAAAGATAACATAGGTCCTGAGGGAGATTTTTTTCCTCGATGTGTTCATTTACATTAGTGTAAAAAAATAGTTTTTTTTAATCTATTCAGAATAAACATTAACGACACAGTGGCTATATTCTATTAAGTGATATAGCGAGTTTCATGCATTCGTTAGAGGGAGCACAGTAATTTTTGAAGTGTTGGTATGAATCCTGATAGTGTATTTTATTATTTCGCTCCTTTTCCGTGATAAATTCTTTATCAGGATTCAGTTAGAATCCAGAATGCAGAGCTATAAGAATAAATCAGAGTAATGTGGAGAGGCCATTAAGTGAAGCGGAAATGAAGCGGCAATGGACCCCGTAGCCCGCAGCCCGCAGCCCGCAGCCCGCAGCCCCCATTGTGCATCATACAGACTACAGGCTATACCCACAGAAGTGCACCACACAGACTATACCTACAGTTGTGCAGGGTACAGTACTTACCTACAGTTTGCAATTCGAACAGTTTAGTCAGGGTCGAATTAAGGAGGCATGGGCCACTCAAGGCGACATAATTTTTATGTGAAACTTACTTGTCTTACTCTCTTGTACAAACTGTGGCACGATTGCACTACCGGCTGTGGAACGATTTTCCGGCTTCTGTGTTTCCTTCCTCCTACAACATGGGTCTCTTCAAGACCCATATTGTAGGAGGTTCTCTGTATAATTTCGTCCTCAGATCACTAGTAATAGTGGGGTTGCGCGTAGTTTTTTAGGGCTGCAGGGTGACGAGTGAAGATGTTCCTGATGTTATCCAATCTCCGAGAAAACAAAAACAGGGCATCAGAAAAAGAATAAAAATGGCCATCACCGTAGCTCAAAGGGGCTAAAGAGCTTAACCCGGCGAGAGTGTGGCAGGGTATGTCATACCCACCACGTTACTTATTTGCGTGTGTTTTTTGTTTGTGACCTTCAAACCTGTTGTTGCTTTGAGAGTAGCTGGAGTTAAAGAGGTGCGTATACGCTTGCAGACTGCGTACTAGCAAGCGATACCCTGCCACATAGCTGTGTATGTATTTCGTGACAAAAACTACAATTAATTTTTCTGCTATTTTAACTTAATTTCTTTGTTGTATTGTAGATTTATATAGAAAATGGACGTTGACAGTGAAGAAACCCGATTTCGGTCAACGCTGGAAGAAGTGTTAGAAAATGCTTCCGATTAGGCGAGCTCAAAACTGCACCGAATTGAACTCCAGTTCCTAAGATGTTCCTAATTTTTTGCATTTTTTTTTAGTTTATATAGGTACTTGTTTTATTTATGTTCTATCATATCTTTAAGTTTTTTTTTCTCTTAAAACTTGTTTTCTTTGGTTATTTTGCAGTTTTTATTAAGAGTGAAAAATTTTGTTGAAAATTCAAAGTAGTGACTTGTTTCCATTTAAGTAAAATATAAAAATTGTTGAAATGGCGCAAATGTTTTATTTCCAAAACGTTATAATATAGTCGTGCTGTAATTAAAAAATAATTATTTTAATGCTTTTTCTTAAGAATCAAGTTTTACAGTCAAATTTGTAAGCGGGTATGTCATACCCTGCCACATCCTTCTTGTTACATTTTTTAGTGCTTTTGGTGATTCGGGCCTGTGTTTAACCGCAGTGGGCGGCAGCCGGTGGCCGTGGGCGTTCGAGTATTCTCGCTGAGAATGTGTGGTAACCGCGGACTATCAGTCGAAGCGAAGCACAGTAAGTACATTCATACTCGTAACAGTCGTAACACATTCTGTCGTATATATTATATAAAATATGAAATATTGAAAAATGAGCTCGCACATAGCTTGAAGGCAACTGCACTTTAAAGAGAGTGAAAAGATTCTGTAAAGAAAAAATCCAAAACTTAAAATGGTTTAAAGTTGAAAGATTATATTTTTCTGAAATAATTCATTCCATCATCGCAAAGAAAATACCCTAAATATATTATTTAAATAACGTTGAAACATTGTCTTATTAATTTATTTAATCTCCCAACCGACGTTTTACAGTTGATTTCGTAAAGGCCTGTAAAAAACATTAACTCCTTTTTACGCATTGTTTATTGCAATAACAAGGAAATTTAAAATTGATTTCACGGAACCAAGCGAAGTGGAGTCTAGGACGTCTGTACCCCTTCGCAGGCGGGGCGTAACTGATTCGAAATGGATGTGCCAAGTGCATGGTATTTAAGCCGATGGCATAAGGTTCACTTTAAAAATCCAAATTCGTAGAATGCGGGCCGTATTGACTGATGTCCTCCTGATGAATATAAAATGCATTTTTAATTTTATTTTGTGAAGTTCGGGCGTAAATATAATTTTTTCGATTATTATAAAAGAAACTGATTTTGTCACATTAAACCATAAAACCATATCCGGGAAAAGGGGTTTATAAGAAGGAGAGTTTGCACTTGAAAGCGTTTTTTTATTGACCTAATACTTTATTTTTTTCTAGGCTTATTAAAAGATTTTTAAAAAAATTACCAATGTTTTTAAGGGCCAAGATTTGTTCTATACGCAGTATTGAATTGAAGCATTTATAATACTTCTAAGCGATCAAATTTTCAAAACAAAAATACTTGATTTTATATTATTTTTCATTATTTCGCTGGCTTCATCTTAAGGGCATTAGCAAGAGAAAACACCACGCTTCAAATTCAAATCAAAAAGTTAACTGCAAAATAATTAAAATGTTCACCTTTATTTAAAAAAAATTTTGAAACTTTGGAAATTTTTTATCAATTATTTTAACATAAAACAATGAAAAAATGAGTTGACAGTAACGTTTATTAAAATATACTTGCTTAATAAAATATGTGTATATATGTGGTTTTTTTTCATTTATCGGTAATTTTAGTTAAAGAAAACGTAAGGTGAGCCAGTTTTAAAGCGTTTCCCAAAACAGTTTTAGTGTTCAGAAATATTCCATTTATTTGGATTTTATTGCTAAGCGAAAATATTTTGACCTTCCAACAAAATAGGCCAAAGGCCTGACTTCCTCCACATCTTTCTGCCTAATGTACCTAATCACATTTAAAATACAACGCAATTTGAATTCAGAAGACAAATATTCACAATTCCTGCTGAATAATACGTGCTCATAAAATACCGTATACTTTTCATAAAAGAGGTTTTTTTATATAATTTTCACAAATGAAGCTAAAATTTAACAACGATTTTTTGCAGCAACTTGCAAATATACAATTTTGTACCAACAACAAAAAACATGAACAAACACGAGGAATAATTTCGTTACGGTTGAAAAAATAAAGATTTTACTCTGTACAAAAACCCAAACGCCGTGAAAATTCTTTAGTGGCATTTTCGTCCGTGTTTTTCTACGAGTTTAATCCGTGATGTCTTAACTAAGAAGAGAAGATATTGTTACCAGCAGTCGGGAAGCACTCGTGTCTGAAAGTAGCACAGGTGAAAAGCAACCAGCAGAAATTTCAAAGCGCACCGAATATCTCCGGGCCTTTGCCAGTTTACTTGTGAATTCTTCACGTTACCTGCTTTACGATTTCACGGTACCCAGGCATAATGGAGGTACTGGAAGGATCACATGTATAAGTCTGGAAAATAACGCGAATTATTACTAAACTTACATTTTCTTTCACGGACTGTTTTATTGTTTCAGTTAAGTTGGTTTTTCTAAAAAAATTGTTAATTTGATGCCTGAAAGCCACTCACAGAAAGTTAATTTTTTTTTTTTTTTTTTTAACTTATTTATTTATTTTATAAATCAACAAACAAGTCCCGCTAAGCCAATTGCAATTGGCTTGACAGCAGGTGCTTATAATTACTTACAAATATATTTAAAGTTATAATTTACATCTTTTATCTACAGTTTAAACATTTTTTCATAAATTTTATCATAAGTATCAAAATAAATATTCTTTTTCCAATAACCAATTTTTCACCATATATTTAACCTTATTCATAGAATTATTCATAGAATTGAGAAGCTTTATGGTTTTTGAGATGTTTTACAGTTTCATAACAATTTGTACTGACGAGTTTGTGATATGATAGAAATGACTAGTTCAAAAACATTTATTTATTACATTTTTATTAAAATTAGTGTGTTTTTATAATTTTAAAAGGTTTTTCCCATCAACGTAATATATATCATTGAAGAAGAAGATAACACTAATAATATAAAATAAATTATAAAAAAGAAAGATACAGAAAAATAAAAAGATGACGGTCGCAACTGATGGGTTTGTTTTTTTATCCGAGACACTATCTAGGTTACAAACCAGTTCTTCGAACACCTGTTTCCAATGAAATAGGTAGCTGCCAATAATTTGGAAAAAATAGTTGAAGACATTGTTATTTCTGAAATTCGAAATCGACAAAAATGATATATAAATAGGAGGTCTCAGTAGCCAAATTAGTAGAGGTTTTTGTCCCGGTAAGAGGAGAGGTTCTGGGTTCTTGTTCTCGTTTTCTTATTTGTTTTTTGTGTCTTGTTCTTTTTCATATTTTCGTTTAGATTATTAGTGTTATCTTTTTCATCAATGACATTTATTTAACATTACAATTTCCACGTTCAGTTACGTGATTCGGGACTACCGTGGCGATCGTGGTTGAATCTTTACAACGAATCCGTTTACGTGAAGTCGATTTTTGGTTAAAAATTAAGAAATAACGCACAAATTTTTGTTTTAATGATAAATGTAATCTCGAGGGAGGGGGGGGGGGGGGAATCAGTTGTCGGGTCAGCAAATATAACAAGCGAGCCTAAAATAGGTAAGCAATATAAAAAAAATTATGTTCTAGGGAAATTATAAAATAATAAAGAAAAGAAAACTCTTAAATTCAGAAAGTAATAATTGATGGTGGCAAACCTCAGATAAGCAAATAATTCAGTATAAACTTATAAGTTCAGTTTATTCCATGCACAACCACATCAGCGTAGCTGTTTCCAAATTTTCCCCAGAGCGGCAGCTTTTTTAACGCTGGCAATCCTTTTGAGTAAATTCTCAAAGAAGCATTCCTCGGAACCGGTGCAAACGGCGGGAAGGCGGTGAAGCGAGTGGGGGGAGGGGGGGGGGGGGGGGGGAGAGAACAATTTTCCAGAGAGGAAAAAACTTTAAAAGAAAAGTCCGCAACAGACGAGGGCTGCCTGCCGCTGACTTGTATTAAAATGTGCTACATCTTACGAGAACATTATATTGCGCAATATTTCGTTTTATTTTTAAATGTTTGTTATTCTTGTCGATGCACGAGAATACATTTGAATCGGGAGAAAAATAAATTATAAGAACCTTTTTTACATGAATACCTGACAAGAGTTCCAAATGCTCCCACCAGTGAAACTATGGCATCCCCAATTGTGGCATGCTGTGAGGTTGAATGTGAGTGGGGAAATAACCGGCTATTCAGATCTAGTCATCAAACACGGCTAAAGTCATTTTAAGCAACGTTTCAATTCTGAATGGAGGTCTTACACCAGGGCGATACTGAGAGCATCTTCCACTATGGAACTTGTTGCAAATATACCTTAAAATATTTTAAAGGATTAAATTGTGATAAAACAAATTAATCAAATAAAATTTCTGGGATTTGAAACATTTTCTAGCTTTCATTCTTGGTGTACATTCTATAGATGGTTTCAAAATGGTAATACAGTATTTTTCTGTTATTTTTATTCTCAAAAAAAATTATGAAAGTGAAGGAATTTTTATTTTATTTTTAGGTTGACGAATAAATCTTCTACGCCGATTTAAATTGTGCCATTTTTGATTTGACGCTAAAACGACATGTTCTTTTTTATTTGTGAATTGGGCGGCGTTGACGTCACGCCGGGCAACGTTGGTGACAGCTATCTTACCGTACATTGGCATTTTCTATGTCAAAATGACGTTGTAGCCAGATGAAACCGTTCCGGATTGTGCGGTTTTCAAAGCAATAATTATGAGTGAAAATATTAAAATTACTCATTTTTAGTACACGGATCAGAATCAGAAAAATAGTCTTTAAATCTTCCACACATTTTTAACGTAGTTCGTGAACATACCCCATTATAAAAATTTTACATTTTTGAACTATCTACGTAGAAAGAGCATTTTTGAATCACTAAAAAATAACATTTTGAAAGTAATACTACGAATAATTGATTAAGCGTGTTTTAACTCGACCGTTTTGCATTTCACCTCTCTGTAAATTTCTTTGTATGGTCCGTTTGTTTTTCAAGATGGTGGTTCAGCTTAAATTATTTTTCAAATGTGAAACCGTTATATTAATATGCATTGTTTTAATATTATACTACCCAACAATCTGAAAACGTTTGAAAACGAATTGTCATTGAGTTTAGTGCATAAAACAGATTTGACGTCTTTTCCTAAAATCTTGGTCTATTGAATTTTTTGATGAATGTGACAACTATTATTATTAAATAATACTTCTAGGGTTGTCATAAATATGACAACCCTAGAAGTCAACATGTGGATTGAAACTGTTGGTTGGTATACAGTGTATATATTATATTTATCTCGACGATGGAAAGGATGGCTAGAGCGCTATCCACCTGGAATGGAAAAATGGCTCAAGCTCTCTATAAAGCCGTGTAGCGCTTCAACCACTTTTCCTCTACAGCTGCATGGCACTTTAGGCATTTATCCTTTCCAGCGTCGAATTATACATGTACGTCGATAGATCAATTTAGATCAATTTAATCAGCGAATACAAAAAATATTTCTGCGTTTTATAAATTTAAAATTATGTAAATATCCCTTTAGAAGACTAAATAACACATTAGAAGAACGTAAAATAAACGACTTAACATTTTTATTCAAAATACTTAACTCTAAATTCGACTGTTGTGAACTCCTGCAACTCATTAACTTACGAACACCCACGTAACAACACGACAAAATACAATATTCTACAGCAGCACTCTCCGATACAATGACTTCACACCTTGGGAAATATGTACTTGGGTGATGTTGATATATTCAATATCACCCAAGTACAGTTTTAAATCACCCAAGGCGAGTTTTGTGGATCATCTAAAACATCTATTTCAACACCATTACTAAACACATCTTGTAAACCTATAAAATAGCTGTATTTTTCTGTTTTTGTTTCTGCATTTGTATAACTTGTTGTATGACTTTTATCTAATGTAATCTTATTTTTATTATTTTCAAAGTATCTGTCAAATTAAAATTACACTACAAATCATGCAAAAGCCCTCTGGGCGTTAAATAAATAAATAAATTTACTGGCAAATCTTGTCTCCTTCTCAATTATCTTGTGCCTAGTAAAATAATTACTGATAATTTTTTTTTTACTTTTGTACCCATAACTTTTTTTAACATACTGGTAGCTCGGGTAGCTCACTTTTATTCCCTAAATAATATATATGTTCGTAGGTCCCATGTTTTTTGTATGTTTGTGATATGTTTCTTCTTCTACTGAATCACCGGTCAGTGGTTGAGTTGACATCGTATCTGGTTTCCATCCAGGCGTCAAGAGCTTTTTATTATAAAGGTGCCGGTAACCCGGGCGTTTATTAATATAAAGAGTTATTTACATTTACATATATGTGCGCTACCCGACTCACTAGACAATATCTGCTCTGAGCCTCAATTCCTTGTCTGGCTAAATCCTCCAATATGACACAAGCAACACTTTCCGCTCTGTACGACGGAAGTTGGAGATTTAAAAATATTGTTAGGTTATTCGAAATCCGGAAATCTATGATTTCTTAAAAAAAGTATTGTAAGATTGTAGGTTGCAAGATACTTGGCCATTTATGCAAATTCTTTCATGTAGTAATACCACACTTTTCATATGCGTCAAAGTTAAAATAATCTTAAAATTACAGACATATAAAAAAGGTTTACTACCTCCGGAGTTAGGTCTATGTGCTTGGAACTACACCACTTCGGTAAAGATGAAAAGTCAAAGTATAATAGATGAGATATGGAAAGCTATCTGCCGGATTAAGATGAGATGGAAGAATACCACGGAAGAAAAAAAGGTAACTAGCCCCTCCCCGGTTAGTTCCAGTTGGCCATTTAGAACGTGGGGTTATCTGTTCCAATTTTAATTGGTGCGAAAACCCGTTTTTTTACATGAATACCACACAAGAGTCCCAACTGCTCCCGTCTGGAGCCAGTGAGACTATGGCATCTCCAATTGGAGTATGTTGTGACGCTGAAGGTAGTGGGGAGGAGAAGGAGATAGGGAAGAGGAAGGTGGGGAAGTACTTAGCTATTCAGATCTGGTCACAAAACACAGCTAAAGCCATTTCAAGAAATGTTTCAATTCTGAATGGTGGTCTTACATCAGGGTGATATTGAGAGTATCTTCCACTCTGGAACGCGCCGCAAATATACTATATATTATTTAAATGAATAAATTGTGCAATAACACAAATTAATCAAATAAAAATTATTTGCCATGCCGGGATTGGATCCCGTGACCTTCGGATTGCGAGTCAAGGGCCTTACCGCTGAACTACGCCGGTCGTTGACTTCAATCAAAACCCATTACCGAATACTTTGTCCATATTTTGACTGGATACTAGAAAGCTTTACAAAAATACAGATAACATAATTTGAAATTATAGAGAGGCTCAAAGAAGAGCCTTGATAGAAAAATAAAGATAACACCTGTGCAAGGCGGATGAAGTAAATTTATAAAGTTAAGTTTGATGAAATGTTTTGAGTAAAAAGTGGAGATTTCAAAAGAAAGCATAATTTTCTTTTAGTGTTAGTAATAGTAACTTTTCAAATGGTTTGAGAAATCTGGTCGTATTTGTAAACTTTTAGCTTTTTGAACCTTTGCAGGGAAAGTTTTTTTTTAATTCTTTTACGGTAGTTGAAGTTGGTATGGCCGAATACAGAATTTCTCGAAAGGGTTATTGTTTAATGGAATAAAAAGTTAAATTTTCTAGAAGAAGCAAATGACATGTTGCACATTACGCTTACGTATTTGAACGTTGTGAGCGTGAAAAAAGTTGAAGATGTGAAGGAGAAGTGAAAGAGAAAGGTTTGAGAAGTTTCGGGGCTTGCATTAACTATCATAGCTCAAAGTTTGATTTATAAACGGTTTCAAGCCTCAAATCTCGCCAGGACGATACTGAGAGTAACTTCGGCTCTGGAGCGAGGTGGAATCATAATTTATTTCATTTTATTATTAATTTGATTTTTCCACGACAGCTTTCCAACCTGTGGTCCCTGAGTTCAGAGATAAGGTTGATACAGATGCATAAAAAAATAATTTAGGAGACGGGTATGGGAATCGCCGCCCCTGGAACCATTTATTGGACAACCAACACCCCTGCCACAGGTCACCCCAAGTGTTTCGCTACGTTTGGTGACTTAGCAATGGTGCCCGGGTTCATAGGATGAGGTTTGTCCAGGTCTTGCGTTTGTCCACATACTACGTGGCGGGCATGATCGAGACCTTTAGACCTCCAACTGACGGCCGGCGTGATCTAGGGTAAGGTTCTTCGAATCCCGGCGTGGGTAAATAAATTTTGTTTAAATAATTTGTTTTATTTCACAATTATTTCATTTAAAAATAATGTACAGTATATTTGCGGCACGTTTCAGAGAGGAAGAAACTCTCAGTATCGCCCTGGTGTAAGACCACCGTTCAGAATTGAAACGTTGCTTGAAATGGCTTTAGCCGTGATTAGTAACCATGTCTGCATAGTCATATACTTCCGCATCTTCCTCTTTCCCATCTCCTTCCCCTCCCCACTTAGGCACACAACATACCCCAATTGGGGATGCCATGGCTCCAGACGGGACCAGTTGGGACTCTTGTGAGGTACTCATTTTAAAAAAAAGTTGAATACTCGACCTATCGCCTGGCACAGCAGTGGGTGGAATGGATTTATATGTCCGTCATTCCTTGACACACTGACCCCCACACTACCCTTCCCTCCAAGAACTTACTTTTCTTCCTTTCCTTAAAAAAACCATCCACACAGCATCCCCAAAGATGACATAGGCCCCAAGGGAGATTGTTTTTATCGGGGCCTCCTGTATGGACAAAGTGGTGAAAAACAAAATGGTAGGCCATTCATCTTTTTGAAGTTCACAGAGATTTACAAATCAATGTTTGTCGAATTCTCACTTTTCCACAACACGCGGGGAGAATCGAAACCAATTTTTTGTCATCATATTACGACTTTCATAGTTTAAAAAATTAATTACTCGTCGAAGGAACATGATTGCATTTAGATCCAATGAAAAAACAATAAATCTTATCTAATAAAATAACCGAAAATTATTCCCGTCGTGATGTAAAAAATGTTCCTATTTACAAACACCGACAAAGAGTAAGTCTGGAATTTGTCACCAAGAAGTAAGACTAAATTTGATTCCAAGAATTTCACGAGGCGAAATTATATCTCCCGCCACGTCGCGTCGCGTCGGTCTCAGCGACTGAATTTCAGGAGCAAGATGCGGCTAAATTAATTGGCGACGGTTACACGGTGATTGGTTTAATAATCCAGTTACATTAACCCAGGGTTACCCGCCTGACCTTAGTAACCCACCCTACCTAATGCCCCTAGTTAGCAGCGGGTCGCCGGTCGGCATACCTTCTCTCTTCCTTAACGATGTCATTTATAACACTGACCAAAGACCAATTTTAGTCGTTTTAGTCTTGATGAGAATTAGAAAGTTAATTAGAAGTTGTGTTAATATTTTTGAGAGTAATATATAAATAAAAAAATTTAAAAATATTTTCAATGAACTAGCATGGAAATATTAACCCCTCAGGTCACGGGGATATTCCGTTAGACAGTCAAAATTAAATATTTCTGAATGTATCCGAAAACTAAAAACTGTTTTTGAATGGTGATGAAATATGGTGATGAGACGTGCAATTTCTTGTATATAATTTTTTTTTATTGCAAACATAAAAAGTTTTAAAAATGGCTCACCTTACGTTTTTTCGAACTTTGCTTACAATGAAAAAAAAAACACCAACACATATTTTACTAGATGTATTATACGTTATCATCACCTCACTTTTTTGTCGTTTCATGTAAAAGTAATTAATAAAAAATTCAAAAATTTTTCATGAATCTTTTTCAAATTGTGGTCGGAAACTTTAGTTTCATAAAGGTGTACCTACATTTTAATTATTTTGTGGTAAATTTTTTTATAAAGCGTGGTGCTTTTTTCTCTTTCTAAAAACGGTTTAGATTTAGATCATATTTCTCACTGCGATAGTAAGGGACCCAACGATTTCCATGAGATCTACCTGAGTTGTTTCAAAACGGAAAAAAATTGCCTTAGGGGCAGTGGCGGACTATGCCTGTCACCCCCTAACGCCGCCCCCTCCCCCCCCTCCAAGCTTAAGTTGACGTAATTTTACAAGCTTTTTATTCAGTTCACACGGGCTTTTAAACGCCTTCAAAGCCTCCATGTTCCCTTGATCAAATCCTAAAAAATGCTTTACACTGTAAAATAAATTTTTTTGCATTTTTTTAAATTTCATTTTCGAAAGATGCATTTGTTAATAATGTACTCACCAAATATTTTAAGGAAAATCGTAAAATTGACGGAGATGCAGCATCTTACATGAAACCGTTATAAACAGTTTGTATGTTGAATTATCCTCCAGCAAAACTTTGAACGCTCAAAACTACGCCTATTACCCTAACTTTTAATGACTTTTCAAAGGAGGTTCTGAGTTGTCCGGTCACTGATTTATAATTATAGTAGTATCCTTGTAAGATCGATCCGTGATAAGTTGAAAAGTTAAAATCATTTTATTCTGTGATAAATAGGATCCACGACAATTGGCCCCCGGCATATATACAATGCGCAGTCGGCTTAGGGGAAGTACGGTATACCTAATTACACAAAATATAACTAAGTGTCTCCGCAAAGAGGATGTACCGCCGAATAACAAAGTATAAAACATATTTTCATTCAAATGCATCAGGGAAAAATCTGCCTGTCTATATAATGTGAATACCAGCGCATAAGTACAAAAAATCGAACTGAATAACATAAATTCGTTTGATATTCATACCAATTTATTATTGAGTGTATTTTTGAAGTCGATTTTAAGTTTAAAATTGGTAAATAATGCACAAAAATTTAAATTTTATAGTACTTAAATATCATTTCGGGGGCCATTTGTCGGCGGATGAAATATATTTTTTTCCTTTATTTTTCCCAATTTTTACATTTGATGTAGACAATATTATGAAATAATAAGCCTGTGCGTGGGTAATAAAGTTTAATATATTTTATTACTGTACCTAGAAAGAACAAACAGTAGGCATGTAAAGCAAAAACATGATTAAAATTTGTCTAAACAGCTGTGCACAAAATGAGCATACAACAGTAAGTGTAAAGTGTAATATTAAGTGTAATAGTAAGGGTATATTAAGTGTGGTAATAATAAGAGTAAAGTGTAATAATAAGTGCATAGTGTAATAATAAGTGTACTGTTTGTGAGAAACATAAAAGTGATACAAATTAAACAAACTTGACGGCCTCCGTGGTCCCGAGGTAAGACTCTGGACTCACAATCCGAAGGTCGCGGGTTCGAACCCGGCGTGCGCAAATAAATTTTATTTGATATTTGTGTTATTTCACAATTTATTCATTTAAAATAATATAAAGTATATTTGCGGCACGTTCCAGAGTGGAAGATACTATCAGTATCGCCCTGGTGTAAGACCACCATTCAGAATTGAAACGTTGCTTGAAAATGGCTTTAGCCGTGTTTAGTGACCAGATCTGAATAGCCAGGTACTTCCCCACCTTCCTCTTCCCTATATCCTTCCCCTCCCCACTACCTTCAGCCTCACAACATACTCTGATTGGGGATGCCATAGTCTCACTGGCTCCAGACGGGAGCAGTTGGGACTCTTGTGCGGTATTAACTGTAAAAAAAAAAACAACGTTTCAATATCAACATTGTCAAGCCACGACTTCAAGTCCTTTATGTATTGAAGAAGTTTAGTTGTCATTTGAATATTTTTCTGTAAAAGATTGAATATACGAGGTCCAATGAAACTGCTGTGAGTTTGCATTTATTTGATACTAGCTTTTCCCCGCGGCTTCGCTCGCATGGTATTACGGGAAATTACTGTAGCGCTTGCACTTATCAATTATCCCCCCTCCTCTCCACCCCCACCCCCTCCCGCATTCCATACATTCATTAGTACCCTTTACACACAGAGTTCGGAGCAGGACGTGCCCCGCGCCACTTCAGGCCGCCGCGCAGAAAAGTAAAGACCGAAAGTAAGATAACGGTTTACAGCGCAGTTCACTGTGAGACTTTTCTGCGCGGCGGCCTGAAGTGGCGCGGGGCACGTCCCGCTCCGAACTCTGTGTGTAAGGGGTACTATTCCCTCACATTCAGTTTTCAAACATCTCGCCTGCCATCTAAATTTCATAAAGCTATTGCTAAAAGAATCATCAAATTTTGTTCATTCGTTCGGAATTTATGCGCTTACAAACATTTCGGATGTTTATTTTTAATTAAATATTTGGAAGTTTGTTAATATAATAAAAAATTACACTATTTATTATTCAGTCTTTATAATCGTTATATTTTTAATGTAGGAACTCTTATCTGACATTTATTGCAGAACAGAAGCTTGTCCAAAAAAAACAAAACGAATTCTAATATTTGAATTTTCTGGAGCAGTAGCTGACCAGGGGTCTGAGTACCTACCAGCTTAGAGTCCACAAATATACCAACATCGTTTCCATGGAAACGATTTTTTCTGACGTTAGCAGAAACTCGCTTTTGTTAGCGACAGAAAACGTATAACAAATATAATATATTAATATTTTTAATTTCATAACGCCAGAGCTTGCCATCATATACAGACTATAGTCTTCGCATATAATTTAGCTTTCTATTGGTGAATGAATTTTTAAAGTCTTTTTATTGGTTAATGCGTGAAAAGGTCATAAACGAACTCGAGCAGTTTCGCATTTATAATATTAGTATGGATTCGTTTGGGGGGTATAAAACACATTATTATTTCTAATGTTGATTCTGTTTTCATTTTTTTCGAATTTGTTTTTGTTTTTAAAGATATATTTCATAGTTTGCATTAAAAATAGTTTACGGAGATTGAATAGTTTAGCTTCTTTGTATAATAATCTGTCGAAAATGTTCTGTTTCTATCATACATAACTTTGATAATATAATTTTGAGTTATTTGTAAAAGTTTTATAAATACATCAAGCGCACCACCCCATCCTATTATTCCGTACATGGTGAAGATTGCACCAGAGAAAAATACTGTTGGTTCACCGATAAATATGACTTATTAGAAGTCAACTATTATAGTATAATATTATTGTAAGTTGTTTTCTAATACGCGTTGGAAGCGCTGCCCCTTGACTCCCGCATCGGTAATTAAGCAATTATTATTATCCCACCCGAAGCCGTAAAGCCTCTAATCTAATAAATTAATGTATAACGACTCTTGGCGCTAATTAAGCCCGACGCGAATGACTTTATTAAATCTGCCTGAAATATGCACGTGGATTTCTGTTGGTTGGGTGCATTGCTCCATGACAGGTACAGCGCTACACGTGTAAGTTGACGGTGGCGTAAACATGAACTAACGCTATATCTTTACATTTTATTCTGGCAACCACACCAGCTATAATTATGTCATAGACGACAGCGCCCTCCTTTTTCACCAATTTATACGTGTAGCACTGAAGGCTGTCCGTAGTTTTTCACGTTTAGGTATGAATTAAAAATGAATATTTATTACCTTGTAAAAAGTATACCAAAAAATTATTTATGATATGCTTCAAACCACTCATTGTCTGAGCAATATTCATATTGAAGTTCCTAAAAAACGTAATTTAAGGAGTCATAAAATATTCCATCTTGAATTATTTAATAACAATATTGCATACTTCAATACACTGTCTCGAATGTGTCGTATATATAATACCATTGAATGTGACCATGTATATCACCATGTATATTACCATGGATATCTACGCAAACAATCTCACATATTTCAAAAAACAAATTATTAAACTCCTACCATGACACTTCGTGGAGAACAGTTATGTAGCTGCTTTATTGTTATACCCTTTCTTTCTTTTTTTCTTTTTTGTCTTTCTCTGCATTATATATAATATATTTGACACTACTATGTTTTATATTTAATTTTGATTATCATTATTTCTGTTATCACTACAAGCATTTCCGTATAGTAACAACTAAACATTGATCACTCATAATATACCAACGGCAACTCTATTATTGTAATAATTGTTAAGACTCTGTAAATGTTTCAAACAATAAATAAATCTCCAAAAGGTTCCGTGAAATCTCAACAAACTGGTAACACCCCTTTGAAAAGTCATTAAAATCGATAACAAAAAAAAATAAAAATAGCCCATAATCTAACTATTTACTCCAGTTTGTTTTTCTTTTTTTCATCACTTTTAATGACTTTTCAAAGGAATGATGAAGTTGCGTTGTTACCAAAGATATTGAAATATAATGTCCGGTCACCTCTCCAAAGACAACGCAGGTCCCTTGAGAAATTATTTTCCTCAGGGCCTCTTTTGTGGGGTTATGTTAAAAAAACCTTAACCTTACATTTACGTTGTACGCATTACAACTTTACATTTTACCAAAATGTACGTAAAGTGAATATTTCCTGGAGGATCTTTCAAACTCAATACTTAGTGAAAATTTATTTGTTTGATCGAAGTGTTTTATGCTTGAAAAGAATATATTTGCGTAAAACGTAAAGGCATCTTAAAAATAGTCATAAACGATTCAGGAAGTTATCCAAACCTGTAATGGCGTATTTTACGTGACGTAGAAAACGTTACATTATTTTTCCAACGTTTACGTATGATATTCCAGGCAGTATAGCAAGTACTAAGTTGGCTTTATGAGAACGTTATTTCTCGCCTGCAAGCTTCGAATACATATTTTTGCTCACGGATCGCGATTTTGCCAATTTATTTTTGACTTCCCGTAAATATTGCTTTTCTTTTTAGCCCGTTAGCGGGAGCATTGTGACATGACAAAATAAGTACCTATAAACGTCATGATAATAAATAATTAGGAGGCGGAATGCGGAGGCAAAGCTAAAATTCCAGAGCCGCTTATTATTAATGGCAAAACAATTACACTATCGTTATCTGACCGGTCTAATTTGTTTTATGGGGCCAACAGACTTAGCTATAAAAAATAAAATATCAGATAAGTTTTTAGATTTTCACGG
The DNA here is from genome assembly GCA_936435175.1 of Glyphotaelius pellucidus. Lineage (NCBI taxonomy): Eukaryota > Metazoa > Arthropoda > Insecta > Trichoptera > Limnephilidae > Glyphotaelius > Glyphotaelius pellucidus. Next base: position 41,759,295 of record OW386543.1, read on the forward strand.
CCAAAAGTATTTTCGTTATTTGTTTTTGGGGTGTTATGCCGTGTTGCGTAACCTTCTTCTTTAGTCAACGTTTCGGACAGCGTTACGGTGTCCATCATCAGGGCAGATGGAGGTAGCTCAACACGGCATAAGGGCAGATGATGATGGACACTGTAACGCTGTCCGAAACGTTGGCTAAAGAAGGAGGTAGGCTACACGGCATAACACCCCAAAAACAATAACGAAAGATAAAAGATCATTTGGTTCTGGCCTATTTCAGCACATCACTCGCCATACATTCCCAATGTTTTTGCATCCGCCAACCGCCTACTAATAATAATAATCAATACACATAATTTATAATAATTTAAACATATATTTAATAATTTTGAGAGGCGTACATGGGTGTACCGTCGCCCCGGAAACCATTTATTGCGTAATCAAAACACTCTGGTATATATAGGTCGCCCCAAGTGGTTCGCTAAATTTGGCCTCTTTGGTTTAGCAGGGGTGCCCTGATTCATGGGGTGAAGTTTGTCTTTGTCATGCCGACGAATGCGTTTGCCCACCTACCCACACGGTGGGCTGGATCGGGAGAGTTTGATTGAGGGAGAGTTTTTGATCTCTCCCGCCGGACTCCCTCGACCCATCGCCTTGCATTGCACTGGAAGGGTGGATTCGTATTCCGTTTCTCCTGGACACATTGACCCCCAGATTCCTCCCCACCCTTTATACCCTTTTTCTTCCCAGAACTTCCTCTCCTTCATTTCCGTAATACGATCCCTCAAAGATGACTTAGGCCCTGAGGGATTTTTCCTCAATGGCTTCTGTGTGAAGTTAATGTAATTTTTTTATACATATGTTGTTTACTGTTATAGAAAGAATAGGTATTTACGTTTTTAGATTTTCACCGCCAAAAGTATTTTCGTTATTTGCTTTTGGGGTGTTATGCCGTGTTGCGCTACCTCCTTCTTTAGCCAACGTTTCAGACAGCGTTACAGTGTCCATCATCAGGGCAGACGTGTAATTGTGTAACAATTATATAAATAATTAAATTATACGAATAACATCTGCCCTGATGATGGACACTGTAACGCCGTCCAAAACGTTGGCTAAAGAAGGAGGTAGCGCAACATGGCATAAAATATTAAAATAAATCAAAAATCTGCTAGAAGTAAAGATTAAAAGATTGACATAATTTTTTTTTTTTTTACATGAGCTCCACACACGTTTTTTTAGGAAAGGAAGGAGAGGAAGGAAAGGAGAGTTCTGGGAAGGAAAAGGGTTTAAGGGGTGGGTAGGAATCTGGGGTTCAGTTGTCCTGGTCATCCGCCTCCAAGACCTAGACAAACCTCACCCCATGAACCCGGGCACCCCTGCTAAATCACCAAACGTAGCGAACCACTTGATCTATGGCAGAGGTGTTGGTTATCCAATAAAGGTTCCCGGGGCGGCGGTACCCATTCCCGCCTCCCAAATTGAGTTTAAGAAAATAAAAAAAAATACAAAGATCATACGAGAACTAGAATTTTTAGAAGTAAACATTACAAAAATGTGAGAGTTATAAGAATCGCAAAAATAACAAGGCAAACAAAAGTTGTGGCAACGCAGAACTTGTGGCAACGATCAACATTGTCCAAATCTTACAGGAACTTGTTGAGTACAAAAAATCACTTCACATATATTTTGTTCTTTGATATAATACTGTTATTTTTACGTAACAACTGATTCAAGCCAGAATAAACTGCTGTAAACAGTTTTCGATAACGGGTGATGATTTCCAAACCAAATTTCGTTCTCAATGTGATTAATGGAAATACATTTATACTTGCAGCTTCACATAGCCGAATTGACAGGCAATCAACAGGAGATGAAAAAATAACCAGACAACGGAGACCGGAAATAATAATACATATTGCCTTTTATTCAAGTGATTGATTCGCATCGACGCGACGGGATATGAGACTGATTTATTGGTGCAGCAAATTTTACGCTATCTTGTTCGATCCGTCAAAAGGGAAATTTTCTCGTGTTTCTCGATTTATTTTTATTTGAGGGTAATAAAAACTTTTCCGGAATACTGAATAAGTATACTGTGACAATATTTGACGTCTCCCTGCTCCAGTCAATATCTCTTTCTTTTTTTTTCTTAAAAATATAGACAAACATTCCATTGCTACGAATAAGTCGACAATGTTGTGATGGAGAAATAAACTTGCAAAGGATTGAATCTGTGATGCTTGGGAGCTCAAGAAGTCTAGCATGGAGATCGATAAAACCTTTTATTTTTATTTTTTTTTAATCATTTATTCCAGATCTCGGGGAGGGTGGTGCAGTCCCACGAGTTCCATATTATACATATATCATAATCAAGTAATGATAAAAAGATATAAAAAGGATACATAAAAAAAATATTTACATGGTTAAAGAAATTAATTAATTATTTAGTTAATATCAATACGATATTAACTAAATCCGTCACCTATGGTCAGTTATCAATATTTGCGAACACGGTCAGCGATTGATAACAGATATTCCGACCGACGATTGATAAATTTTAGTGCAGCCTCCATAGTTTCAGATAACTTTCGGTTAATTATCAATATCCACATATATTTTTGAATAACGTCATTCGTTATCCAAAATTACTGGCTTATTTAATGAACTAAAGAAGCTCTTAGAATTGAAAGATCAATACGTGCAATCCATAGACTTATATAATTCAACCAAGACGCGATCAATTTATTTGAGAAACGAAGGTGGTTGAAATATGACTAAATACCCCTTTAACTAATTAACTCCCGTTAAATTTCAAAAAGTAAATGCAGACCGTCAATGTATATTTTGGTTAATATTTCAATTCAACGTTGCCAATTTATTATTATGATGCCGTAATTGTTTGGCAATTGACGTTTCAGAAAATATCTGCAGTGCTGCCAACGTATATCGATTTCTTATTTATTCCCTGTCAATATTGTTTCGGATGTCAACAGAGAAACCGTACTCGGTGTATCCATGTAAATTCTCGAAAGTTACGCCTATCGATCAGATATTGTGAAGTTATCGATATATCTGTGTTTGCTCCCCTAAGGCTTCAGATCGATTAACAAACTGACCGGATAAAAGCTGAAATTAGTGCTTGTGCTACGATGGAGGACTTATTGAACCCGCAAAGCCTGGTTGCAAACCTGACGCTCTGAACAACGCGACTTACCGGTTATTGCATAATTTTTTCAGGAAATAAAGCATATCAACCACCGTTTCCAAATTCTGATTAACCTTTCATTATACTGAAAAATGATGAACAATTATTTTTAATTTCTTTTCTTGCGGGAGTCTCAGCACGGGTAAGCCACCCAGTGAGCCAACATTATTAAACTCTACTATAAAATGTAAAATATTTGTGTTAAAAAAAAAAAAAAAATTAAAATTTGGCTGTCTACAAAGTCGGTTTACGGACGATAATTTTACGAGATAACGTCACGAGCCGAACGTTTAGGCAGATCGCGCCTCTCTATCGCTTGTTCTGCGCTCTCGCTGAACGCTTAGGCCGAACGCATGTTCCGCGCCCTCGCTTGTACGCCCGGCTCAGGCGGAACGTGACATCTTGACAGCGTGACAATGAGTCATGCTCTTTTGTGAATGCGGCCGGCGTTCATCTATTTATAAGTCATTATCACGTCAAAAAAAAAATAAAAACTCCTGTTAGTTTTGTAGGAAGAGGTTATGGTTTTTCACTGCGCGCACTTCTATCTTCATCCATATTAACACACCGTCTCTGCATAATACGACCATTTGTCTAAGGTATCTTATTTTTACTACACTCGGTCTACTTTTTACCATTCTCAGGCAGTTCCTGCTAATGAAAATGCGTAAAAATAATACTGCATTTCAATTAAGTGTGCATTTCCGATAGGCAACATTTACATCGTTGAAATTAATATTTCTTTAAAATTCCGGATAGTCTATCCAGGGGATTTCGCATCATGGTTTTTAGTAAAAAAAGTAATTTTCCACACGAATTAACTCGAGAAACGGTTATCCAGATCGATTAAAGTAAATTCAAGGTTGACAGAGTTTTTTCCAAACTTTGGCTAAACGAAATAGACATCCTCCGACAAGTTGAAGTTGATTGTCCCACTTATTTGAAAGCTGACAAACGCCCTCGCTTCAACGGCCAAACTTTACGTCCGTAAATACAAAGTTACGCCAAACAATTTCAGAATATTTGCCAAAAGGGCTTACTACATAAAGCTTGCCGAAACTGGTAGTTCTGAGCCATTTTATGGAGGTACGAAACTGAATTTGTTATCTGGTTTATGTCGAGATGAAACTCTGAAATTTCGTGACGTTTATGAAAGAAAGTACGACAGGTAGGACTTGGGCGAGTGGAGAGAGGAGAGGAGGAAGGTTCAGACCGGGATTTCGCCATGTGGAAGACATCGCATCACAATATACGTCGAGTAGTTTGGTCCGATCACAAAGGGCTACCTGGCGAACATGAAGCAACTGGCGTGACCAAATTGACCTCTTTGCTTTGTGTTAAAAGTACCATCGAATGGATATTTGTAGACCCAATTTACAAAATCTTATTGAATTATTCTATCAGCGATATCTCCCTTCTCCGTCTTCTTCTTCTTCTGACATAAATAAAGTGATTTAATTTTTTTTCACTCTGAAACGAAGTTCTATTATGAATACAGCCAACTCATAGAGTAGTTATCATCAGGTTGTCACGGATATCAAAAGCTTAAATTGAAGAATAGTTCAGATGCAAAGCATTGAATAAACTCTCTCTTAAACAAAAACACATTTCGCTCATCAGATATCAAACGTAGGTAATCTCAACAGAACATCAAACAAATTGAAAAGAATTCAGGAGGATTCATAATTGATATCTTCACAATCTATTAATTGTACAACTAATATTACAATTGTTCGACCACAAACAATGACGTTCGATTTATCTTTTTAAACATTAGCTTCCCACATCTTTGGAGATTCTGCATGGAGGGTATTTTTAGGAAAGGAAGGAGAAGAAATTCTGGGAAAGATAAAGGTATGAGGGATGGACAGGAATATTGGGGTCAGTGTATCTAGGAGTGACGGACATATGAATCCATCACTCCCACTGCGATGTTCTAAGAGAGTCCTGCTGGAAAGATCAAAAGGTTTCCCTCAAGTCTCTACCGATCCGGCCCGCATTGCAGCTGGTTAGCAGACGCATACGCCGCCAAGACCTGGACAAACCCCATCCCATGAACCGGGACCTTCCTGTTAAGTCTAAACATAGCGAACGGGTGACCTATGGCAGAGGTGTTAGAGAGAACCAAATTATGGTTGGTATCAAACACACCTATTATAGTCACAATTGATTTAACCCGTAAAGTCTATATTTTCGGTTTTCGGAACAACTCATATAGGTCTCATGTAAATCGTTGTATCTCCCTTAGTATCGCAGCGAGAAATATGATATAAACGGTGTTAGAAAGAAAAAACCCCACGCTTTACAATAAAATACAAAAACTAACCATAAAAGAAGTAAAATGTACACCTTTACGAAACCAAAGTTTCCGACCACAATTTGAAATAAATTTATGAAACTTTGGGAATTTTTAATCTATTATTTTTTGATGGGACGATAAAAAAGTGAGCTCGCAGTAACGTTTATAATTAATTTGTTTAATAAAATATGGACGTGTTCTTATTTTTTATCTGCAATTTTTTTAGAAAAAATCATAAGGTGAGCCATTTTTAAAACTTTTTATGTTTGTGTGCAAAACTTTTGTTTTTCAAAAATTAAAATGTTTATTTTGATTTATGAAATTAATAGCATATTTTATAAACTTTAATGAAAAATAAATAACTTTGTGTAACACCACTATTTAATTAACAATATCAACATGTTTCGAAAACTATGTTTTCTTCGTCAGGATAATAAGTTAATTAAGTTAATTAATTAACTTATTATCCTGACGAAGAAAACATAGTTTTCGAAACATGTTGATATTGTTAATTAAATAGTGGTGTAACAAAAAGTTATTTGTTTTTCATTAAATTAATGATGACGCCACAAAGTAAATTTGCCTATTTTGAAGAAATATTTTATAAACTTTCAAAAACAGTTTTTAGTTTTCGGTTGCGTTCAGAAATATTCCATTTATTTGGATTTTATTGTAAAACGGAAATATTTTGACACTCTGAGTCATAGGGTTGAAAACACCTTTTATTTTACCTTTTGACTGCTTAATTATTTATTTACTAGTTGGAGCGGGCCGGCGAGTTGTGAGGCCATCGTGTGAACACTAAATGGTCGTATGTTACTAAAGTATATTTTTTTGGCTCTTTTGCATTTGTTACCAATCTACTAGATTGTTGGTTTTGTTTACCCTTTGTCTTTTGTTATGTACACAACTCTGGAATAAATATGTATCAAAATATTTAAATATTCAAATCAGTTCTACCGAGCTATCAATGATCCAAGGCGATTATTCCAGAATCACTGTTTAACTTGCCCAGTGTTGCCCGACGATAGCGAAGTAATGAATATTGTCACATAATGCCGACACAATGGCCGTCCCGTCTGACACTTGCAACTCCGCGTTTCGTAATGTCCATTGTGCTACAACTATTAACCACACGATCAATGCTTGCACCGAGCAGCTGGAACTTGATGCACTCCACTTGATGGACAGTGAACTTATAATTAATACCTTGTCACTTGGATAGGATTCAACGATTTCTTAACAAATTGATATAACATTAACTCAATTTTCAGGTTGTTAGGTAATTAGTAAACTATTTTAAAATAAAAACTAAAGGTAAACAAGGAAGAATAACACTTTTTCTAAACATGCGAACACCTCAGCATTGGTTCTCTTTGTGAGGTGTTCACAAAATACGACTATTAACCTATTTACATACTTTATATATACAGGTGTTAAGGGACGCACTTGACTTACTTTAACCAATGATTCCTGAATTTGGAGTAAAAAATGTAAATGAAAGTTTGGTTTCCGGTGAAGTTTTCAATGAATTTTTTTTTCAAAAATTTTTCTTCAAAATTAAACAAAATTTTCTTCCGCATTCTGCCACTGTTTACTCAGCCAAGTAACCGTCCAACGTCTTATCTCACCCCCAGCTATCCAACCCATACTATTTTATTATGTTTCTGTAGAAAACAAAAAAAAAACATCAAAAATGTCACCGGAGACCAACATTTCGTTTACATTTTTTACTCCATATAATGTCAGGAATTATTGGTTAAAGTAAGTCAAGTGCGTCCCTTAAGAGGAACGTATGCGCGGCCCACATCGGCCAGTTTCATGCAAATCTTAAATTTGGATTTGAGATCAAAATACCCAACCAAACTGAAAAATTATTTTTGTAATCAAAAGGTATATCAAATATCTAGCACGGATGTGAGCTACTCTATTTATTTTTGCTTTAAATTATAAGATAAGGCCATTAAAGACTTTAGTGTTTCATGATTTTGGAGGCAATTTGGGCAATTATTTGTGAGTAAATGAAAAACGTTGAAAAATTATTTTACTATGTTTATTTTACAAAAATTATGAAAAATAAATTATCGTAAAAAAACAATTTTTAGGTAATAATTTTAACGATTAACTAAATTATAATATTGATTAATTTGTATTTTAAGTTTACACCTATCAAAATGATATTTTTTCTTAATTTTTATTTTTTATTAGATATTTCATTATATTTCTATGATAAACATAGTAAAATTATCTATTTAACGTTTTTCGTTGACTCACAAATAATTGCCCAAGTTGCCTCTAAAATCATGAAACACTAAAATGTTTATATCGAGAGTTTGCCAAATCACACAGTCGCAATGTTTGTAAAATATTTTGTGTTACTTTAAGTGTAAGTCGAGAAGTAAGTAAGAGTAGTAAGTTGTAGTTGTAAGTAAGAGTAAGTTACGTCAAGTCAGGTCTCCAGAGACCTAATGTTTTCAAAATATCGAACAAAAACGTTGTGTCGGGGCCACAATATTTTTTTTGTTTGTTTTCAATAGGCGACTTTCATGTTTGCTAAAACATTTTGTTCAATATTTGTGATAATATATTTTTTTTTATTAATAAACGCCCTTTTTCGGGGCTTTTACATATATAGTTAGAAAAATACATATTTATTGTACATAACTGAACCGCCTCAATAACAATATTTTATATTTATTTAAAGATAAATTGAAGATGTTCACTGCCTTGGTATAATTGTTTCCCTCCATTAGTATTCTGGGCAAAGAGGAATACATATGGTAGTTAGTCCCAGAATTTCTGTACTGAAATAAATCCTGACTTCTAGTATTACGAAGTGGAATTCGGAAGCTTATCAATTCAAGTAATACCGGACTATCAACTAAATCATTTAGAATTTTATGTAAAAATACCAAGTCAGCGAAAATTCTTCTGTCTGACAGTTTTAGCATATTCATATCGTTTAAAATAGTGTTGTAGTTTAACATAATTGCTGGAATACCCATATTAAAATTCAGAAAACGTAAGAATTTGTTTTACATTCTTTCAACTACTTGTACATGTTATTATAATGGGGATTCCAGACAGGAGAATTGTACTCAAGTTGACTTCTAACATAATATTGTCGCTGGATGGAGGCCCGGCTTCAGGCAAACATTTACAATGTTCTATTTTCTTATTTTCATTATAACTTTTACAATTTTCAGCGTGTTAATTCACTATTTACACTAGACTTACACAGACAAAACAACTATATTCCGTTGGTCACCATGAAACAGGGGGCAGCCTATTGTAATTTAATTAATCTATTCTATATAAATGTGCTAATTGTAATCATTTCATATTGTGTTAACATATCACATTGTGTTAACATATCACATTGTGTTAACATATCTCTGATCTGTTTCAAATGCAAAATCAACCAAGCTCGACAAATTTTAGAGTTTATTTTTACTTAAATCAGTTTAAAAGATGACCAGATCGCCAAAATCATTTTTTAACGATGGATAAGTTACCTTTTTACGTCGTCTATTGTATTTTTAATCAAATTTAATGATGTTGGATGTTTAAAACGTACTGGAGATTAAGCGATAAAAACGATGTATACATGTATGTATTATGACCGGTCAGTGGCTGAGTTGGCATCGCGTTTGCGTCATAACCAACCGTCGCGTGTTCGATTCCTCGACTGGCAAGTCGTCTGTCCTCCTCCGGTCGTCTATTCTCCTCTAAGTCCTCTATTACGACACAAGCAACATTTTATGCTTACTGTAATAGTAGTAAGAGATTTTCAAATATTATCGGGTTATTCGTAATCCGGGAATATTAGTTTTTCTTTAAAAAAAATTCAAAATATATAATTCTTACCTGTTCTGACGCACTCTTCTGTTAAGCAAACGTTTTTTCTTCTGCCTGAAACAAAATAAATGAACAATTAAAAGATATTTATAAAAAAGTTTTACATAAGCACACATTTAAAAATCGATTGAAATGAGTGTCCTGTGTTTTGTAAAATATTTTTTGTATCATATTTTACTATGTTAATCAGTTTATATCAAATATCAACATAATATTCTAATACATTCCACTAATCGAACAGTATTAATAGGGTAGCGTCTGTGTGGTTGAATTTCAGAGCTCGGCTTCGAGTACATGTCTGCCGCTGCGCTCTACGCGCCACGCCACCAAAACAAAGCAATCGTTGTAATTCGATTTCGAATTCAAGAATTCGTCAAAAGATGTCGCCACTTCCGTTAGCCGGTCGTATGGGGACGTGCCCCAGGCAGGTATAAGTGCTACGAATTTGTGAATTATTATTATTACGAAATGGAAAGATCGACGGTTATACTCAGTTGTGAATAATAGTATCGAGCTACTTTATATTACGTACGACGTCATTGCCTGCTCCTGTTACTTTGTTCCGGTGACTAGCTATCACTGGATGACAGTGGATTCTAGGAACGGGCTATTTTTGGAACCAGTTCCTATTGGATTTATAAAATGGTCACCAACACTAACTGGGCAAAGCCGAATCAAAATCTGTCCGCCGAGCCTATCAGCAAAAACCTGCGTAGCGGGTTTTTAATACTTAATACTTAATAATGAATGTCATATTATACTTAAAATCATTTAATGTGTTCATTTTCTGAAATTTTGGAAGGGCGAATATGTAATTTCACGTATTAAGTTTTATACTGAAATAGGATAGGAATTTTTTGTAAATCGCTACAAGGGTATACATCACTAATATTCTAAAATCAGATGCTTCTCGAATACAAAATTGTCTCCTTGGCTTGTATGATATTATCCGCTAAGTTTAACAATCGAATTTGTATTCCCGGTATGAATTTAAAGCAATCTTCTCTACTGCCATACGCGTTTCATCCCCCGACTCAATGCTTTAATTTAAATGTAAATTGTTTTCTATAAATAAATACAGCACGTATGTAGGAGATAATATATCTGATGTTGCGGGACAGCACTTAGAACAGCCCCTGAATCTCAAATGAGTTCATTTGTGGAAAGTTCCCAAAGATGCAGCTTGTAATACAAATGAACCGCGTTATTAGTTGATTAAGTCTTAAGAGGGAATAACCAGACAAAACCGGAAATATATCATTTTTAAATCAACTTATAAACATATTGACTCTTTTACAAAAAAAATTATAAATTGATTTCGAAAGACTGTTATTTTATCTAGTGAAGCTATTTTTTAAATTTTGAGAAAATATGTTCATTTTTAGTACAATAAGGTTCTACCGTAGGTCGTTGGCAGATTTTTTACATTTTCAAACAAAATTTTGTATTATACAAAAAACATTTCATATCATATGCAGTAAAATAAATCAATAAATTATTTGGGAAACCTACTTTTTAGAGTTTTAATTTTAGTTCAAATAAAATCGTAAAAAAACGATCCACGCCCTTGTTTTGTGACGAAAATACTTCAGTTTGTCTATAAATTTACGGTCTTACAAACCTAAAATACAATATCTAAAAAAAAATTACATTCTTATTTTGCTTAGACATTATTGAAAAATTACAAATACTTCTGATCAAACAATAATTACAAAAAGTACGTCATTTTAATTGTTTTATCATCACGAAATGAAGCATTTTTGAATGTGGGTATTTATTAAAAAAATTTGGAATGAAATAAAATCGATATTGAGTCATTATGACTTAAAATGCAGATATGGAGAATAATTAATCTTTCGCATCGGAACCGCCCTGTACCGTTGTAAGGGTATAAACGCAAGATCATCGTTCGACGAAATTTAAATTCTCGGCCGCTGGTTAATGGCTTTTAAGGGGAACGGCAGCGTGGCCCTTTTCAAATCAAACTTAAATTTAAAAAAAAAAACATAAAAAAAAGAACAATTATTGTTTTTTAAATCAAAAGGTATAGCGAATATGTAATCGGTTATGTGCTATTTTTTTGTACGTTTTGCAAATTATAATACATAAGCCATTAAAAAAATCGATTTTTCATGATTTTGTAGTTAATTTCGCAATTAATTTTATGTTAAAGATAATCATTAAAAAATACAATTTGCCCTGCCTTTTGCGTAAATATAATATGATAAAAATATGAATTATTTTGAAAGCATTTTGATAAGCTTAAATTTAAATTACAAATGGATTAATTAGTTGGGAAAACTTGAAGCATTTTGTTTCAAAAAAATATTCCTGAGTTTAAGCAAACTTTATTCAAGATATAAAAAATACAATTGTTTGCAATGATATCCGTTTTTTTAGATTTGCCCTTCCGGCTTGTGCGCATTGTTCAAATTTAAATTTTTTTTATTTTTATTTATTTAATGTAGATATATAAGTGTACAGTGGTGTTCTATAAATTACATATCGGTACAGAAATGATTTAAAATTGCAATCTCACCAAAGAAGAAGCTAGTTCTTGTGCTTGATGAGCGAGTTACACTAATTATAACAGAAATAGAATAACATTATGCAATAGGTAAGTGTATATAATAGGAACAATTGAAACTTCTGGATCATCTTTATGTAGGTGTACGTACATAGGATACGGTTACATACTAAAAATATTGTGCACTTTAGAGAAATTCGAACGTTTTCAATTATTCGTTCAAATGTAATAACTCCTTATTAACCTATACAAGTAATAACTCCCTATTAACCTATACAATTCCAGCAAACTAATCGAGTATTGTAACTTTATGGATTTAATTAATTAATATGCCATCTAACTTACTTCAATCAATACCCCTCAGAATTTTAAGGCACAAGGTAGTTCATATAAAATTTATGGGAAAGTCCAAAAAGGGTAAGGGGATCAATATATCCCATAAAATAAGGGACAGGTCTCACGGGCAAGGTTCCCTGAAGTGCATAATAAAGTTTTACAGCAGAGATTAAAGCAACTTTATCAGGAGGTAATATAATAATAATTAAGCCGTAACAATAAGAAATTATCGATCGGTAGTAAACTTCGCCTTGCCCGGATAACGTACGAAATGACGGCGTATTGATTGCCACTAAAAATTACCGTATTATAGGTAAAGTCAACCCGTATTTTTTTTAAACTATAATACTTTAAAATGTTTCCTAAAACTTAAAGTTATATTTTGTTTGACCGAGGTTTGAACACTCCTACCCAGTACCTTCAATAGTTGAAAGAATGTATTGTCATCAACAACGAGTCTATCTGCCGAGTTTCAGCTTGATCGGATGTCGGGAAGAGGGGTAATATCAATTTCCAAGATTCCGCGAATAACAAACAAAAACTAAATTCAAATAGATGTATTTAAAAATGAGGAAATTTGTTAATAATTATTTGAAAAATGCTTTAAATGGCCTTCACATTAGCGACCAAATTCTTGTAACGAAATATTATTCAATCTGTGAATCAATCGAAGATATATTACCACTAACAACATTATTACCAGCAATAAATGTTATCCAAGATTTCCTGGTTCCCCTACTTACAAAAATTTACGACAAAATTGCACTACTTCAGTTACACAAAGATTTCTTTAATGAAAATAATATTCCAACAAAATAGGATAGTTCTATTGGTGGACTAAGGCCGTCCGCTCGTGGAGAAACTGAAAAAAACCAGTTGTCGACGCAATTGCAATCAACCTTATGTCAAACTGTGACAGTGGTGAGCCGCTACCATGGCGACCTGTCAACAATGCAACAGAAACGCGACTGCAGTGCTGGTTTTTGTGTTGCCTTGTTTTCAGTTGTATTGTTGACAGGTTACCATGGTAGCGGCTCACAAACTGTGAAATTTTGACATGTCGGATCAAAAAAATATCGATTTTGTTAAGAAGGTTGATTGTGATTGCGTCGACAACTAGTTTTTTTTTCAGTTTCTCCATGAGCGAAGGCCTTAACCGTACCACTCTTGCGAACCACAACACCACAGCAGTAATATGTGTATAAGGAAATAAAAGTAATCAAACAATTACCACTTGTGATATACAAACAGAAGAAAACTATGATAATTGCATTAAAAAAATTCACTTGTAATAAATAAAATAGAAAAGTTTACATAATACAAAGGATAAGCAAAACAAAGTATACTGAAGAAAAAAAATTATATGAAAATGTAATTTTCGATTACTATTAATACCTCTTTTAATAGTTGTAATAAAATATAAGTAAGACCGACCGCGTACAAGTAATTGGCGGATGTTACCGTTATTATCTCTGTACCTTATAGGATAAAACACGTAAATCCATAGCAATAGCAATTGCTATGGACTTACGTGATTTATATCCGTTAAGCTACAGATTTGTTAACGGTAATTTGGTGTCCAAAAATGCTATTATTGTGAAATCGCGACCTTGAATGATAGAAGGCATGAAATAACTATATGCGCCTGTGTATGCCTTTTGCACTCCCCCTCCACTTATCAGGTTAGATGCATTCGATATTCCAATAAATGTGCGGAAAAATTTACTGGTTGGAATTGATTGCAAAAATAAATTCCCAGTGCGTCCATGCGCTTGGCACTTTTTAAACAAAAAAATATTGAACCCACATCGAGAGTCCGAAGTCTAATAACAAGAAAGTTCTAATTTTACAAAATATCATATGAATGTGATCAATTTACTAGAACGATTTATCTTTTTTTTTGTATGAATAACAAAATCAATGTGTCAATAATCAATGCATTCGAAAATATAATCATCAAATAAACTATAATATAATTTTGTACATGTCTTTCATCCTTGAAAATGGAAGGCTTTATTTTTTGAATAGGCATAATGTTCAAAGTAATTGAGGAATATTAGAGAGAAGCCCAGAAAGTGTAAATAAAATTAAGGATTTTGATTCATTCGTGCCTTTCGAATATTTGAGTTCAACTTTTTACCAGTAATTTCTAGATAATAAAACGCAATTTTTGATCATCAGAATAAAGATATAGTAATTGTAAAATAAATGCTTGTTTTGAAACACTTCACTTATTTATTTTGGTTTTATTATTTACTAGCTGGTACCCGGCATGCGTTGCTATGCCATTTAATAAATAGTTTCTCCTTGTGTGTCCTTTTACATTCGTCCCGTTCCCTTTACGCCTCCCCTTCCTCTCCCGCGTCCCCTTTCCCACTCGCGTTCCCACTCCGCCTCCGCCGCCTTCCCTCTCCCCACTCCACTCCACCCTTCCCCCCTCCCGCGAACCCCTTACCCGAGTTCCCCTCCACCCTCCCGCATTCCATACATTTAGTTCCGGTATATTCAGTTTTCAAACAACTCGCACGCCACCTATTGCAAATTTCATAATGCTAAAGCTCGCCAATAGTTTTATACAAAATAGCAGCAGCCATTTTGTAACAATGATAAGTGTAATCTCATATCAACCTACCAAAACCACTTCTCTGCTCAGGCAGGAACCCTGAAAAGCAATGACTTAATGGTGTCCCAGGATCGCCATCAATATAAAGTAATCATAAGTAATTGCAACAAAGGGTAGATTTGAAATTAACACTCGTATTGTTAAGAACAATTAAAATTTATTCACAATCTTTGTGGGCAATTCATTTATAAATTATTTCATAATTAAGAATTTCTATTAGAGACAACAGACTACCAACAAATAATAAGTTAAATTCAGGGGTGGCCTTCTAGTAAACATAGATCTAAAAGATGTTGCAATCTGCTGCGAAAAAGTAATTATCCAATTTGGTGCAGTCGTTCGGAAGTTATGCGCGTACATCGTACATACATTTCGGCGATTCATTTTTAGAGATTTTATTTATTAACTACAACGCCTGAAATAAAATTTATCAACATTGTTTCCACGGCAACGATTTGTTTTGCTTTTCTTCTGTCATTAGCAATAACTTTTTTTAGGGACAGAAAACGTACAATAAATGTAATATATGACCGGTCAGTGGTTGAGTGGGCATCGCGTTTGGGCCCACCCGGGCGTCCCGTGTTCGATTCCTCGGCTGGCTAACACAAGCAACATTTTCGGCTTTCTGTGGTGGTAGTAGGAAATTTTCAAACATTGTTGGATTATTCGTAACCCAGGAATGTTTGTCTTTCTTTTTAAATTAAAAAAAATATATATAATTTCATAACGCCATATGATATTATATATAACCATAATGTACAGCCTAAATTACTCGCATATAATGTAGCTTTCTATTGGGGAAAGAAGTTTTAAAATCGGTTTAGTGGTTTATGCGTGAAAGCGTAACAAACAAACACACGCAGTTTTGCATTTATAATATGAATCATTTACCAATAGATTCTTGAACGTTATTTCTTTAGAAGTTTTAGAAATTGAGTTATCTTTAGCTACTTTCTTATATTGAGAGAATAATTGAATTAAATTTTTTAAATTTCAATATTTTTCAAATCTAAAAGCCCGGTTCGGCATATAATAATAATATAATATAAACAATAAATTGTCAACGATTTTTCCATACAAATTATATTCTGAAAACATAATTTTTAAATATTTTTTACGACTCCACTGCAAGATGTAGACCAGGGGTCACCAAATGGCGGACCGCGGTCCGCCGACCTACTTTGTGCGGACTTTGTGTTAACAATACAAGACGTTCATTAAGGATCTTAAATCGGAATTTGAAAACAGATTCACAGATTTTAAGAAAATTGAGAATGTCGTCGACATCCTCAGTAACATTTACTCTCTGCATCCTGGTGACGAATGGAGCAATGATGATCCAAATATTTTCGGAAGTAATAAAGCTCCTCTCCAGATGGAAATGATCGATTTACAAGAAAATACAGTTTTGAAACACCAAAAAACAGAAAGTTTCTTGTCAAAAGTTTTGAATAAAATTTGTTTGTGCTAATAAATAACCAGATTATAAAAATTTGCCTTGAAACTTCTCACTTTGTTTGGGTCAACATATGTTTGTGAAGCGGCATTTTCCAAGATGAACTTCATTAAAAATAAATTCCGGAGCAGACTTACCGATGAACATCTCCAAGATTTAATGACAATAGCCTGCATAAACTTTAGTCCAAACTTCGGACGGACAGTCGAAGACAAAAAATGTTATTTTTCTCATTAATATTGTAAAAAAGTCTCGGCTCTTCTTTTTATTCATAACGTTTGTTTATTATTCAATAAAATAATGTTCAAGAACCGACGGTCATGTTATTTAAAAAAACGGACCTCTAATGAAAGTAATTGGTGATCCCTGTTGTAGACTATTTAACTGCTTTCCATTATGATTCAACTGAGAAGAAATCTGTGATTTTAACGATATTTTTTGCAATTTACTGCAGTAAATATGAAACTGCCATTCTATCTGAATGCTGGAATTTCAAGACGAAACTAGATGCAATGAGACGCGGCGAGACGCGGCAATACGCCTTCTCCGGAAATTATCATTTACGATTCAGAAGAGCGGTCTCCACGCAGAATCAAACAGAATTCTTGAAGCCATCATGGACCACTTTTCGACCTAATTAAATATCCTGGAAAAAATATTTCGAATCGCACAATTTCCACGCTGTGTTTACCGAGAAGAAATATTAAGGGGCTTCACGACGACGTAAACTTTCCTGTCTCCCGTCCATCATGAAAAAGTTATGATTAATCTTAACACCTATACTTTTTTCCCATATCTTCAAGTTGAATTTTCGCCTTACACGTCTGTCCGCTTTGGGTGGTACTCGTGTGTATTTTATGTGTATCCTGTTATTTTACACAAGTCAAATCAATTTATTTTTTATTTATTTTATTTTAGGGAATTCAACAGTTTACAACTTGATTAATTTATACATGTTTAATATACCTATTTGAGAAATTATAGATTAATAGATTTCCTCATTGTAATATTATATTATGTATCTATAAAATAAACAGCAATCTTAGAATAACCAAAAGAAATTACATTATCACAACAGGAGGGAGTACATAATATAAGTCGTTCCACAATATACCATTAAATTTATGCAGTTTTGTACACATTAATACATTTTTATATTTATTTTCAGTACAATTGAAGATATCAATTTCAGAGAGAATGTTATTATACATTGAACACAGTCTTATAAGGCAAGCATTTTTATTTGCATTTTTATTACAATGTTTTTCTTTAAAAATATTACATGAACGTGTGTGCTGTGTAGGTACTTTGAAATCAATTCTGTTCAATAATTCAGGACAGTCAGTAATGTTGTTTACGATTTTATATAGCAACATTGCATCTGAGAATTGTCTACGTACACTCAATGTATCAATTTTGAAAAATTTTGTTGCATCAAGATAATTATTAAATCGATTGTGCGATTTATAAGAAATGTATTTTATGATTTTTTTCTGAATCGATTCAATTTTGTTTATATGTAACGCATAAAATGGAGACCACACAGTTGATGCAAACTCGAAATGGCTTCGTACATATGCAAAGTATAGTTGTTTAATAATTACAATGTTTGTGAATTCTTTTGTATTTCTTACGATGAAACCAAGCATTTTGGCTGCTTTATTTGTTATTTGATTGATATGACATTGATATTGTAACTTACTATCGAGAGTCACATCTAGATCGCGAATATTGGAGCTGGTTACAATTTTATTTTCATTTAACATATATAATTCATTTAACATTTAACGTATATAATTTTTTTTGTCATTTCTTTTAAAGTATTAGTTAAGTATTTGAGCATACCGTAGTATTCGAATTGCCCGAAATCTCCCCTTATTCAAATATAGTAATCCAAAAATATAGAGTATACCAATACACAAGCAAGAATCTCTTTAAAATGCCCCTACAGAGTAATTGTCGATTCCTGGTGATGTCCGAAAGGGAATTGTCGTTCTTTCAACTTTCTAATTAGTTTACGAAAGTTGTACAGACACAAGTGTTTGGGAAAACTTCAATATATTTAACATTTAAGATCACAACACCACTACTAGGTAATATGTGAGTATATTGGCAGTTATATAAAGCAGAAAATCTGTGTTTTGAAAGAGCAAACACTTTGCAACAGTGAGCTCTAGCCTCATGCTATTTTTACCGATTGTTTTGCACAGAATTTACAGGCAAAGTCATAAGATTATGTTTATAACTTTATTCCCATTTTATTTGAACTGTAAAACAAATCGGTACCTGGGTCGTTCTTCTTTTTAACCTACATAACTTTGTTTCCACCAGTTAGCGGAGTAAAATTCAACAGAATTACCAATATTATTATTTTATAATTACTAAAATCTACTGCATTAAAGACGTAATGCTGTGTGCGTTAAAAAAAATGTGTTTATATTTTTGTAGTAAAAATTACGTGACAGAGGTGCAACTCCTCGTGATAGAAGTGTATTTCATACAAATCACAGCTATCTTCTGCCACCTCGATTTGCGTGTATTCTATAATGTTACGAAAATGATATGACGACATAAAATACAAAACTATTTTTAAACTCCAAAAGGTATAACCTATCAAGTAACAGCGATTATTATTTTTAATGATGTTTAATGAAATATTTTTAAAAATCTCAAAAACTTGTCTCCTACAATTTTTATGTCGTACGACACTTCCGTAGGTAATAGGTATCCACAATAGGCATATTAGGCTTCCTCCCCCCTTGCTACAATTTCCCCTCTGAGATCCAGAAAGATTCATTTATAGTAAAAACAAAATGTGACGGAGTGGTGGAAATGTGACAGAGTGGTAAAAGTTATGTAGGTTAAAAAGAAGAACAACCCACCTACGTTTTATCGCATGAGCAATATTTTTAATTGTCAAATTAGTAAAAAGAATGTTATAATAAAATAAAATAACTAGGTGTTTAGAATATTTTACGCTGTGACGTACCCGTAGCTCGATTCTCGTCACAGCGTGACGTAGGCAAAGTTAAATGCTTCGACCATTATTCTAGAGAAATGTGGAAGCATTTACAAGAAATGCTATGTTGACATTATTAAAAATCATATAAAAACACGATTAAGATGTGATTTTCCATCTAATGACTCCTTAGAAAATAAAGTTTTAATTAAGCAGTAACAAGCTCCCGCTTTCATCTTAAATTTAAGTAAATCTAATTCTAATTTGCAAACAAAACGTGATTGAACTTTCTTAAGGGCCAATTCACGGTTTCAATCTTATTTTTTGCCGAGTAAACAGAAGCCGAAGCGTCTTCCTTCTCATCAGGAGATCGGAAAGTTTAGCCCGGGCTTGGAAGCTTCGAAGAACGGGGTGTTTGGAAAACTGGTAAGTAGTTTTAATGAGGCTTTATGGGAACACTGACACCCGAATCCTGGACACTATTTACCCTCGACTTCGGGGAGTTTACTTTTGTTTCGTTTCACGGGGAGCCAGGCGAGGATTAAGGTTTAAGTATTTCGTAAGAATGTTTATAAGTCATACGAGGAGTGGTGTTTGTTTGTGGGGTGTTTATTTGGTGTAATAAAAGGCTGTGTACTTTCGGCGCTGAAATTCATTTGGGTGAGGATTATTTATTCGCAAAGGGTGATTGTTTATTTGTGTGGATGAATAAACTAAATTTATATTGTCTCTGCTGTATGTAAGACTTGAAGAACTTTTCATAATCTAGAATAAACGAAGCTACTACGTAGTTTAATTTCTAATTTCTAAACGGTGGAGATTATGGTGGAGATTCATGAAACTCTCAAAAAAGTGCAAAACTTTGTGCTCTTAGGGAGTAGGTAGATGCATAGGGGATGGCTGATAAAGACATCAATAGAAGTGTGCTTATTGGTAAACAGTAAAAATGGGAGACTGAAAGCAGAATGTACCAATAAGTGTTTTGTGAGGACAGGAGTGCGCAGCAAAAGTTCTGATACCAATCCTTATAATAATGGTTGTAACCAATAGATTTGGAAGATAAGGGAAATATTGACACAATCAAGTGAATCAACAAGTTGAGGCGGATTATGTAAATGAAGAAATAATCCCATGGCTGCCGTGGAATAAAGCAGGGAGCGTGCCATACTGCCATACAGTAAAAGTAAGGACAGAGATCTTATCGGTGTACCCTCAGTAGCGATAAAATAAATGAACAGATAAATAGGCACATGCAAATTTGTAGGATCAGGAAGGTCTGATTGCTCGTTCAATTTCATATGATTTAAAAATAGTCATTACAAAGACACTAAATTAAAAATATCTCCCGACATGAAGTCACTTTGCAGGCGTGTTTTCAACCCCACGGAACGATGAACCAACCGAACTGTCAGTGAATGTTTAACATCGGTCATCTCGTAGGAACTGAAAGAGGTCAGTCTACCTCTATTCCTTGTTCGTTTAATTTAATCATCAAAGGTAATATTGTCACAGTTCTGTTTGAAGAAACACCTACTCCCTGGAATCTCTCCTCCCCACCCCATCCATTTCCTTAAAGCCACCCTTAGACCTCCCAATCTCTACCCATACAAAGATACTGGGTTCGCAAAATTTTGTTTTTGGTGTTTTTTAAATCGAAATCTGTTGCACTTTCACTCTCACCAATTTACAATAAAACTTGCCGTTCAAAAGAAAACTAACAAACTTTCCGAGAATTCCCAGCAAGTGTAGACAGACCAAATGAAACGCACACAACTCTGTTTTGTCAAAAACACATCGCTGCATTAACGCCTTATTTTATATCGAGTATTTATATTTTATTTTATTAATTAATTAACCTTTATCAAAGATGCAAAATGTAAATGTGTATTCACAATTCTCCTCACAAAGTTTTCCTGTTCAGAGGTGGATTGTAGATTGCTGGGTTGTTACATTATGATTCCCTCACGTTTTTCATGTTTTTTTACTATTAGTTGTTTTGCTCAATGTTCAGTATTAAGATGAGCAAAACATGAGTTTGTAGACCTCATCTTCATGTTTGTTTTCCTTACTTTCACGTTTGCTGACGTGTGTTTGTGTTACTTCATAATTTTTATGATTTCATCGTCTTCGTGTTTACTTAGCCCTATCAATATTTTGATGTTGTTTTTAAACTTGTTTATCTCAATGATATTTTAAATTTTATTTGGACGGGCATTACATGTTTTGTGGCATTGAATTTATGGATTTTCTGGCCAAAGGATATATCTAATTTTGGGATTGAGTAGGTATGTTGATGGTCAGTACGGTACTTAATTGACTTTTTTTGACTCCATTCATCGAGCCATGCCTTCCTTGTGATTTGCCGATTTCTTCTTTCATCCATTAGCATGCTTTAAGTTCTCCAAACACACATGTCTTTGTCTTTCACCAACGATTCCATGAATATTACAATAAAGTTAAAAACTTTTTCTTCTTTGATTAATCTCGGAAAACGGCAAACGAAGAATGCAATCTCTTATTTTCTAACAAGTACATTACGAATGCACGTCTTAATATTATATTTTAAGATATTACAGAACCGCAATCTTGCATTCTGGTTTTGGTTTAAAAAGGAAACTTTTCATTACCGCGGACATTCAGATATGGTGGAAAGGGGGGTGGAAAGTGGGCGGTGAAAGGTGCCGTGACAATGGGACTTGGAAGGAAAGAGTCCAGAGGAAACTGACTACCACAGCACGTCCTTTCATCCCACAAAAGTTTCCCGGAAAAGCTATTCGTTACGGCAACACGCCATCTCCGCAGGCCTGAAAGTGACACCCTGAATGGAAAACTGATAAAGGAATCCACTAAGAACTACTAGTTGGATATATTCAGCTAGAAGCGTTGAGTTTTTCACTCAATCAACCAATTTTTCAAAGTTGACATTGTAATTTTTGTTTTTATTTACTCTTTTACACACCCACGGGCTTTTACATTAGGTAGGTACATGAAATGGTTATAATATACACAAGGATTAGTAATAAACAACGATTGTATGAAATAATTACTTTCAAAATAATGATTTATAATTGGATGAAATTTAAAAAAATATGTACACAAATACAATATAAAATTACCAGAAATAATATTTTGACATGCAAAAAATGTTAACGTTTGTTTTAGACCAGTAGACATCAAATTTGTTATGTAAAGTATGTCGATGCCATTTTTTTAAATTCTTTTTCTAAATTATGTAGATGAGGAATTGGCCAGTTTGCTTCATAATTTGTTGGTGAATGGTGAGATTGAAATAGACCCTTCTACCAAGTAGATACTCTTATATTGACTAGACTCAGGACTTCGCAAGAGTTGAGCTCTGATTTTACAATTCAAAAAATGAAGCACAAGTCGCTCAAGTGCGATTTAACTAACAATGAGGTGATTACACTTAAGATCAATAATAAAATAACGCTCAGTTTTTTAAGTGTGGAAACCAATATGGTAACTTATTTTTATTTTGTTTGTGAAAAATAATATAATTTTATATGCAAATACATAATTCTTATATATTCAATAAATACGATGAATTTATGCCGCAGTTCTTACATTAATTGGTAATGTAAATGATCAGCGTAGCTTTCCAAGGGGTTAATGAATTTTATTTTTTTTAACTTTATTTTCAAAAATATTTTTTTATATCCCGTGATTTTTTAACGGCTTTTCGCTAGATAATAGATTTAATCAATGATAATAGATTTCACACAAGCACAACATTAACTTGTTCTTTACGATGGTGTGAATCATTTCAAATAGTTAAAATTCGAATAGATTTTGTAAATGTTTGAATACATACAAGATTTCTTGAGATATGTAAGGTATTCGTTTTACGTAGGATACAAAATGTACAATAGAAAGACGGATAAAACAATTTTTTTTATAAAATGGCAGCTTTTCAAAAAAAAATCGATTTTGGACCAAAATTTTGGTCTTAAATTGTTTATAAAAAAAAGATTTTATCGGTGAGAATTGACTTTCGATTTATAACTAAAAAACAAACTTAAGAATCTTGGGCTAAAATTTGAAACTGATCGGTTTAGCTGTTTCGAGACATCTTGGTCACCGACTTTAAAAACACAATTTTGAGAAAAACGCGCTTAAAGTTTGCCGCCTACTTTCAAATGCTCTGACACGTCTTTACAAAAATATGCGTGTAACTTCGAAAATAATCGCCGATTGACTTGAATTTTTCTGTCTGTGTACTTAAATATATTTACATTACGAAAATTAAATAAAAAAATCCATTTCTTGGAAATTCTAACTGTATATAACCCCTCGCACTCATGCGGTATGATTTCAAATACGTTAGTTACAGAGGATTTACAAATAATAATTACGGAAATTTTTGTATGCTTTCCCACTTGATAATAATATTTATTTATGTTTTAATTTTCCTTTTTCCCCAAAGTGACTCTTCGTTAGGTGATATTTTTCTTGACCAGTGAGAAAGACAGGGATATCCCAGACCGTAAATTACAATTATTCGAAGCACACGGGACGACGGGGAAGTAGTAGAGCGAGGAGTGTGGGGCGGGAGGGGAGAGGAACTAATATTGGGAAAACACTTGGGGCGAACGTGTTATAACCAACCCCCAAGAAGAACCTCATGTGCTCGTTTATTTTCATTACATCTAATTTCTCAGCATTTAAGGTTCTCATGAAAACAGAACTAGATCTAGGAAAACAAACTTTTAGATTGTCTGAATAAAAACAAGTGTCCGTATATTTTATGTAGACATGATGTAAAATTGGCGAGTTTGCTTCATAATTTGTTTGTGATCGGTGAGATAGAAAAAGGTTCCTAGGAATATTAGTCTTTATTTTAATTTATTGGTTGAAGATAGGACTTGTACTGTAAATATACATATCATGCTATAAAATCATTCAACAGTTGAAAATAAAAATAAATTTAGACACAAAATTACAAAATGAATTAAAGAACAAAAAAGACAATTTTACCGAAATTTCATAACATGTAAGAATAAAACATATGAAAAGAATAACACGCAACACACAAACATAATATAAAACACACATCACTTACAAACACTCAACACATAATATACGATTTTTTTATTTAATTTAATATTTTTAATTTTAATTTAATTTTTAATTAAAATTATCTTTAGTTTAAATTTCTCATAATTTTATGTTTTTATAGTCACCAACATTATATTATTATATTCTTTTCTTATCAAAATCTGATATGTAAAAAAAAAAAATCTTGTATTATAAAATGGGAGCCTCAGCACGGGTAAGCCACCCAGTGAGGCCAACATTACTGGATTATACTTTTGAATGTAAAATATTGCATCAAGTAATAAAATAAACAGAGTTGTGTGGTGTTTCGTCCTTTCTGCTTACTCGTGTGAGAAAAGGGATTGATTGATTCCACGTCGACTCCTAGACTTGTCAAAGGAACACCTCTTTGAAAAGTCATTAAAACAATGATTTTTTTTAAATAGCCTTTAACCTAACCTAACCTAACCTGACCTATTTAACCAACTTTTTAAATATTTTTTTTTGCTAGAGCCCCCCAATTTTTTTTACTTGTTTAATTTTTACTTTGTAGGTGGAGGAGAGGAGGGGGGACAATAAATCGATTAAAAATGCACTCAACACCTCCTTTGAAATGTCAAGGGAGGTGTTGAGTTGAGTTTATTCTGAGTTGTCCAGTCACCATTGATAGTTGGATAAATATTTTTATTTATTTTTGAAATAACTTGATAAAAACTTCAAAATGTATTTTTTAATCATTGAAGACAATACTAGCGACTCTCAAACGAAAATTTGAAATAGAAAAATCAGAAAAAGTTCATAGTCGAAGTATGACGACTTTCGAGTTCGAGGGGTAAGGCTCTCGACTAGCAATACGAAGGCCGCGGTTCAATCAAGTAAATTTTATGTGATTTATTTCACAATTTATTAATTAAAAATAATATACAGTATATTTGCGATACATTTCACATTGGAAGATACTCTCAGTATCGCTCTGATGTAAGAACACCATTCAGAATTGAAACGTTGTTTGAAATGACTTTAGCCGTGTTTGGTGACCATATTTGAATAGCCAGGTACTTCCCCACCTCTCTCTTCCTTTCCCTTCTGGCTACCTTCAGCCTCATAACATACCCCAACGAGGGATGCCGTAGTATGGCTGGCTCTAGACGGTAGCAGTTGGAACTTTTGTGCGGTATGCACATTAAAAAAATGATACAATTAAATGTGACTGAGGACCTAAGTATTTAGAGCAGAGCCCCAGCAAGATGCGACCGAATCTTATTCAGACTTTTTTTTATTTCAAATTTTCATTTAACAGAGGCTAATATCGTCTTCAATGATTGGATGGATAAATATTATATATCGACGAGGAAAGTTTAAACTTTAAAAACAAAAACAAAAAAATGAAATTGCAAATGAAATTCTAAAATCTGGTTCTTGAAATACCGGTGAGTTGCAATAGCCAACAAGCA
This sequence comes from Glyphotaelius pellucidus, assembly GCA_936435175.1. NCBI lineage: Eukaryota > Metazoa > Arthropoda > Insecta > Trichoptera > Limnephilidae > Glyphotaelius > Glyphotaelius pellucidus. The sequence goes on from OW386543.1 coordinate 41,785,046, forward strand.
ATTGAACCATAATATTATTTGAACACTCCCTCCTGTTTCTACTTCCCATCGGGAAATCGAAGGAAGATTATTGTATGAAGTGAAGATTTGGCTTCGACAAGACTTGTGTACAGTGTACACAAATGTTCACTTCAAGATTGTGTGCATATGGAATTGAATAATGCTTTAGTAGCAATGGCCAGTAGTGTAAACATAAGAGTAAATAGAGCTTAATCATAGAGACTATGCACATAATCCACATAATGCACAAATGCTTTGATCATTGTGGACAACGCCATTAAAGAAATAAGGGTTGTTCTTCTTTTTAACCTACATAACTTTTACCACTCTTGTCACATTTTGTTTTTACTATAAATGAATTCTCTCTGGATCTTAGAGGGGAAATTGTAGCAAGGGGGAAAAGAGGTCTAAAATGCCTATTGGTGGTGACAAAGACGAACTGCGTGTATACCTATTTCGAATGACAACCCACGTGACAGAATTAACATACAAAAGTTGATAAAATTTGTAAGAGACAAGTTTTTGAGATTTTTTAAATATTTTATTAAACATCATTAAAAATAATAATCGCTCTTACTTGATACTTGATAGGTTATACCTTTTGGAGTTTAAAAGTAGTTTTATATTTTATGTCATATTTTTTTGTAGCATTATAGAATGTACGCAAGTCGAGGTGGCAGAAGACAACTGTGATTTGTATGAAATACACTTCTATCGCGAGGAGTTACCTTTAACGTAATTTTTACTACAAAAATATTAACACATGTTTTTTTAAAACGCACACAGTCGTTACGTCTTTAGTACAGTAGATTTTAAAGTAATCATAAAATAATAATATTGGTAATACTATTGAATTTTTTTCCACTAACTGGTGGAGACCACTTTCTGTAAGTTAAAAAGAAGAACGACCCACAAGCTTTTAAAAATAACGGTTAACGAAATATCTGGTTAATTGTTTTTGTCTTATATTTTAGATTAATAAAAATAATCGGACAATTTTTAGAAAAATCACCTCAAGGGCGCTTGTAGATTGTAGAACATTATATTATTTCTTTAAATTCACGTTGCTGAAAATGCTTTTCGACTAACAAAAAAGAGGTTTCCATTTCAGCTACAATAAAAAAGAACGGTGTATTTTATTATTTGTCCAGTTTTCAAAGAAATGGCAACGTTATAACGTCAAAACTTCTAGTTTCACACATTACTTCGCTACTGTTTCTAGCATTGTTTTTTATTACGAAAGTTATGTGACTGTTTTCAATTGGTCAGCGCGGGCTTTATTATTCTTTTCACGGCTCGTAACTTTTATTTCGCCTTTACTTAAGTTATTTTTCGGCGTTTTGGTATGTCTCTGTATCTTGTTATTTTTATACAGACGGGTTTTTTTCTTTATTATCAATGTGTGTCCGAAAAATCATCTTAACTTCCTTTCTTGCTGAAAGAAAGTATAAACCGAATATCGTCCTCTGAATAACCACAGCAGAATTTGAAGCGTAGAAGATTCTCCGATGTGAAAAACCTTAAAATTGATGTTTATAATCTTACACAGGGTGTCAAGGGACGTTATTTACTTATTTTAACCAGCAATTCCTGATATTATTTTGAGTAAAAAATGACAATCAAATTTTAGTCTCTGGTGACTAATTAGTTGTCTTTTTTTTCTTTTTTCAATTATTTTTCTTCAAAATAATTCACTCACTGGTGACTCAACCGAGTAAGCAACCAACCTCTCACTCCGCTCCTAACTGTCCAATGCCTAGGTACCTACTAATTTTTCATGTTTTTAATTGAATAAAAAAATATCACCGCAAACAAAAACTTCATTTACAGTTTTTATTCCAAATAATGTCAGGAATCACCGGTTACAATAAGTGAAGTACGCTCATTAACAAACTGCATAAATGCGGGCATGTATGCGATATATACGATACATAGCCCGTAGGGTGGGTTAGAGTTTTTTTTAAGAAAATATCTAAAATACAAAAAAAAATTATAATAAAATATAGGTTACGTGTGATTACGTGAAATAATTTTGAAAAAAACATCGAAATAAGTGGCGCAAATCTTTTAGGGGCGTTGTACCACGAAAAAGAATTATTTTTTTATCACTTCTATGTAACTTTACCTATACAAGATATAAAACAAAGTTGTAAAATACGACTAAGGTTTATGGGTCTGTTCACGCCTTAGCGGTGTCGGAACTGTCGGGAATGCACTTTCAGATACTACGTGCATGTGAACTATGCACCATGCAGTATATGCACTCATGCAATGGGGGTAGGGGTAGGGTGATGCATTGATATAGCGATCACGTAGGCATTTACCCATTCTCAGATAGAGAGACATATGGAGACAATTCTCTTAAAGAGAAATTCTCAGGCAAGAAACGAGGGCCTTTCTGAAAGTTTTCTACTGAAAATACTATTTTTGGTTTACAACTATTTTTCGGTTTGTACACAAATATTTGTGTTTTGCTAGTCCCATTTCAAGTTTATGTAAGCTTTATAAATTGCTGGAAGGTAGATATCTTAACTGAAAAGCAGAAAGTGTGAAGTAACAAAAACTATCTAAGAGTGAGTTCTAGCATTATCAAATTTGGACAGCTTTGAAAAACCTGTGATTTTTAGCTCGTAATTTCCATCTAGAGTGATTGATCTTAGAAATTTATCAGTTTACTTATTTACTTGTTTCAGAGTGCAAAAATTTTACCTGTTAAGGCAATACTATGGTACAAAATTATAATTCAGCATATATTTACTCCGCAGCATTAAGAGAAACTAGAACATAAATATAGCACTAGATTCACGCGCAACGACGGGTTAATAGATCCGAAATTTAATAATAAGTACGGACAGAGAACGTTTGAATACAACATACCGAAGATATTTAATTTATTACCTGACAATATAAAGCAACATAATTCTATGAATAAGGTTAAATATATGCTGAAAAATTGGTTATTGGAAAAAGAATATTTATTTTGATATTTATGATAAAATTTATGAAAAAATGTTTAAACTGTAGATAAAAGATGTAAATTATAACTTTAAATATATATGTAAGTAAATTATAAGCACCTGCTGTCAAGCCAATTGCAATTGGCTTAGCGGGACTTGTTTGTTGATTTATAAAATAAATAAATTAAAAAAAAAAAAAAATTCAGACTCCCACACAGGAGTCCGAGGAAAATAGTTTCCATCAGGGTCTATGTCATCTGTGGGGATGCTGTATGGAGGGTGTTTTTAAGGAAATGAAAGAGACGAAAAGGTGGGTAAGAATCTGGGGGTCAGTGCGTCCAGGAGTGAAGGACTTATGACTCCATCCCTCCAACTGCGGTGCAAAGCGATGGATGAAGAGACTCCGGCTGGAGAGGTTAAAAGGCCTCCCTCAACAAGTCACTCTCAATCCGGCCCGCCATGCATCAGGTGAGCAGAAGCATCGACCGCCAAGACAAACCCCATGAACCCGGGCACCTCTGTTAAGTCACCAAATATAGCGAACTACTTGGGGTTACTTATGGCAGAGGTGTTGATTATGCAATAAATGGTTCCCATATTCGCCTCCCAAATTGCTTGTTTATTCCATAACCAGGTTTCCAAGTGTTTAACTAAAATTTGCTACATGATGAAGACGATCAGTAAAGTTAGTTTTATATTTATTACGTCATTATAGTAAGAAAAATTGTTATGTAACCTTAGTAGCATTTTTAACACAAAATAACGTTTTCATCGAAATCAATTCCATTCCATGTGAGTAGGTACCTACGAATGCTCGGACAAAATATAAAAATGTTACACTTTATACTTCCAAAGGCGGTCTGACAACTCTATTGCGTTGTTTCCGATATTAGATTTATGGAGTGACCCAAGGGAGACGTTCAGAAGCCGACCCAATAAAACATCAATTCTGCTCCTAACCCGAACATAAGAGTATTGGGTACTGCTTTATACAATTCCCACACTCCCAGCCAACTATGGACCGACTGGCCAATACAACGGAATGAATTTCTGTTAAGAAGAACAGCTGCGTGGTCTTTTTCAGACAAAACTTAATTTTGGATTTGAGGCCAAAATACCCAACCAATTGAATATTTATTTTTTTAATCAAAAGATATAGCAATTGTCTAGTACAAATATGAGCTTCTTACATATTTATTTTTTCTATGCTAATAATATAATATATATTTATTATAATACGAGTATATTATTATATTACAAAGAGGAAAGATTTGATTGTTTGTTTGCATTGAATAGGCTCCAAAACTACTGAACCGATTTTAAAAATTCTTTCACCAATAGAAAGCTACATTATCAGCGAGTAACACCTGCTGTATATAATGGTGAGCTCTTATGAGATTTGTATAAATGAAAATGTGTATATTTCATATATTTTTGCAGGAGGGAGGAAAGGTAGGGGGAAGTTGGGGTTCGTGGAGATTGGGATAAGAAGGGAGAGTCAATTTATTTCTTTGAATGGCAGAAACCAGCTAGTAAATTATAAAATACTAGCTGACCCGGCTACGCGTTGCTGTGGCTAACGAAAAACATTTACTGGATGGTTACCCGACTTTTAACTCACACCGCCATCTGTTAATTTGCATACAAATCAAATTCACATCGACCACTTCCCAGCCCGCTCGTCCACCATATGCAGACATTCTCCTTTTATTTTTGTTATTGTTTTTGGGGTGTTATGCCGTGTTTCGCTACCTCCTTCTTTAGCCAACGTTTCGGACAGCGTTACAGTGTCCATCATCAGGGCAGATGAGTAAATGATATTGGTGAGAGTGTTTACTTATGTGTGTCGAAGCGATACCGTGCTGCCAGCTCCATTTCTCTACTAGCTGGTGTTAGAAAAAATTCAGCATGGTTTTTTTGCGTTTAGCTTTGGTGTAGCCGTCAATTACTGGATACCAAGAACTATTGAGCTTAGCTCCGTCGTCTCTGTTAATATTGATGGGGTTTTTATGGATTTCAATTGCCTCCGTAATTAGGCGTGCTCTGTAAGTTTTGGGTCTTCCCAGGACTTCAGGAACAAATCCAAAGTAATGGCCGGTTTCGATTAAGTGCTCGGCGATTGCCGATTTGTCAGGGTGGCCAAGTTTACAAGCACGAAAGTGTTCCGAAATCCTTTTGGAGATCGTCCGCTCTGTCTGGCCTACATAGACCTTGTCACATCCGGAACAGCTGAGTTTATATACTCCATCTGTTTCCAGAGGAAACTTAGTCTTTGCCGACCTCAGTAGGTCTTGGATTTTTGTCGTGGTTCCGAAGACCGTCTTGATGTTCTCTACTCATCTGCCCTGATGATGGACACTGTAACGCTGTCCGAAACGTTGGCTAAAGAAGGAGGTAGCGAAACACGGCATAACACCCCAAAAACAATAACAAAAATACTTTTTGGCCGTGAAAACCTAAAAACATACCATTCTCCTTTTATTATATATTTCAACCAATTTACACAAAAACTTGTCAAATATATACCTAAGCCTTCCTCTCTATCTATCTATTGGTGAAAATTGTATGAAAATCCGTTCAGTAGTTTTTGAGCTTATCGCGAACAGACCGATAGACACGGCGGAGAACTCTAATTTATAATATGAGGAGATAATCCAATAAAGAATTTAGTGACAACTTTGGCATTTTTTGTGAGTTAATTAAAATTTTAAAAAAAATCTTGTCCTAACTACTGTGTTAAAATAATGAAAAATAAAATTTAAAAAAATTATAAAAGTTTTTTTTTTTGCCAGAAATTTTTATTTATTTGAAAAAAATTTGTAATCCAACGTAATCGGTTTGGAATTTAAATTCACGCTTATCAAATTGTTTTTAGCAATAACTTTTTTATTATAAATTTCATCATACATTCATAATAAATACAGAAGTTTATGTATGTTTTTAGGTTTTCACGGCCAAAAAGTATTTTTGTTATTGTTTTTGGGGTGTTATGCCGTGTTTCGCTACCTCCTTCTTTAGCCAACGTTTCGGACAGCGTTACAGTGTCCATCATCAGGAAAAAAAAAAGAGAAGTTTATTTTTTAAATAAGTTTCATTTATTCACGTAATTGCTGAAGGTGCCTCTAAAATTATGAGAAAATGATTTATTTATTGTCCTATATTTTAAAACGCAATAAATAAATATATCCGTATTAGATAGTTGTTAAACCTTTTGATAAAAAAAAAATAATTATTCAATACGTTATGGTATTTTGGTCTCAAAACCAAAATTAATTTTTGTATGAAATAGACCGCGCAGCTGCTCCCCTTAAGGTACAGCGCCTTTTAACACACTCATACGTTAGATGTTAGAGATCAAACTTTATTTTCACGAGTGTGATATCTTTTACACCATTAAAAGGAAGCCAGCACAGTTATTTCTTACGTGCGTTCAAACATTTCTAAAGAAAACATACATTTTTTGATATATATTTTTTTTAGTATACATATATATATATGTTTGTTCGCTTGCTTGCTAGCTTGTTTGTTTCTTTGTACCTTATATGTTCCTAAACCATTCATCCGATTGCTATGAAACTTTGGTGATTTGATGAGCGCCTGCCCGCAATGTATAATAGTAAGCTCTGGCGTTATGAAATTATTTCCTTTACTACTTATCCGACTGCGATGGAACTTTGGTAAACTGTTGTGTGCTCTGTGGTTATGAAATTTGTACTTATACAAAAGTACAAATTTCGTGCTCTGGACGACAGATCGTTATAAAAATTGTAATAGGTGGCGCGCGAGTTGTTTGAAAGCTGAGAGTATTTTATGTAGTTTTGCGGAAGGGAGAGTAGGCGGGAGAGGGAGGGAGGAATCCGGAAGGGGCGGATGGGAATGAAGGGGAGGGAGTTCGTGAGAGGGGATCGAGGGAGGGGGGAAGGCGGGGAAAGTGGAAAGTGAGGGTCTACGCGGGACGGATGAAGCGGAAAAGGGGAGGGGAAAAGGTGAGAAAGGTGGTGGGGAAACGCGGGAGGGGAAGAAGAGGCGGAAGAGGAACGGGGACGAATTTGAAAGGACTCGCAGGGAGAAACAATATCTTTATTTAAGGTGGGGGTAAGGTTTTAAAACTTTTTGTAATGTTTTTCTGAATGTACAACATAAAGAGTATTGTGTCAAAATTTCAAGTAAATCGGAGCAAAACTCACCAAGATACAGCGTTTCAAGCGACCTGCCCTCGTGATCGATTCGAGTATATTACGAGTATAAAACACTTTAAATCGATTAAAACGATCTTAATGGCATTGCAACGCATGCCTGGAACTTGCTTGTTTTTTTATAAAATAATTAACAATTTAATGTTATCCCTATATGGGATGTGTGGGATTGCACTCCCCTCCCCACATCCTGGAATAAAGACCTTATTATTATTATTATTATCTACTCAATGAAAATAGTAGGAAAAGCTTCAATTTATGCAAAGTATATTTTCATTTTTATAATATAGATCGACTCATAATAAAGATTAATCTAAAATAGTGGATTTAGCATTAACTTCGCCTTAAAAGTTTGTACTACTTTGAAATCTTTTAATTCCATGTAATAATATTCATTAATTCATATCTTAAGTTTTCGTTTTGTTTTATAGTATTAACAACATTTTTTCATACAATACCAGAATTTAAAATGCGCGAAGATTCGCGACGTGTCGCTAGAAACGGCGGGGCGTTTGAAAGTGATAGTGTTTTTTATTCGATTAAGACGATTTTTTTAATTCCACGTATAATGAATTTGTAGTATAATGCAAGCTTTATTATTTTTTACCGCAGTTCCTTTACAGATCATACAAAATAATAATAAAAATTAAAAAGTTTAGCTGCTGACAAGAACAAAATACCAAGAACACAGAAGTCTGATTGGGTATTTTCAGAAATATATTGGATATATATTTTTTTTTATTATGTTATTTTTTACCTATATATTTATAAACCATAAGGATATATAATTTTTAATTTTCTTTATTGTTGAAAATGGCGTGAACAAATGACACAATGTTTGATCTTCAACAATTTGTCGTTGATTCATTTGTTATTTTTTCTAGAAATTTTCTACATTTATCATTTTTATTTTTAAAATTTTAGTATTTTGCTTTTGTTTAACTGTTTGGTTATGACCGATATGTATTTGTATTATTTTGAATAAATTGTGAAATTATTAACCCCGATACAGGCGAACCCTAGAGTGGGGTTAATGATTACATGCTAAAAATGAATTAAAATTGTGAAGAAGCAATAAATAAATAAAAAATAATAAAAATCAAAAAGTGAACCTGTTGACAAGAACAAAATACCAGAAGCACAGAAAACTGATTGGGTATTTAATATATTATTATACATTCATTGCTCAGTGACAGCAGTTGTTAAAAATCGTATAAGGAGGAACACATTAACCATTAATGTTAAAAATACGTTTTTATAAAACAATTTTTTAAATATTTAAATTACAAAATATAATAAATAAAACTAATGTCAAACAAAAAAGAAAAGCTTCTGTGATAGATATCTGAAAAAATGCACAATTTAAAACTATTAACCATTGCCTTGCTTTACAGGCGACTACCAAATCTATCTTCTGCATTAAAATCCTAACCAGAAAATTGTCTAGTACTCATGCTTATAATTGTTTTCTTGTACTAACAAACAGTCTAGTAGTAATGCAATGTTGGGTAATTATAAATATCACACACCACGCTGAGTTTGTGATTTTACTTAAAACACCCATTATCAATGCGTCACGAAATCTAAGAGGATACAGGATTTTCGCGGAAAATATTAGAGCATTTTATTCTTTCCCGAAATAATGAAAAGAGAACAAATCCGCATTTTCGAATGGTTACCAACTGGCACAAAAATAATCCGTTCGGCTGAATGACTATGAATCATGATGTTATGGTTAAACCGTAAATGTTTCCCACATAAATCATTCGAGTTGACTAGAGATGACAACTATGCAACGAAGATAAACTTATCTTCAGGTAAATGGTAGACGATTTATTACTTTCAATTTGCAATGTTGCAATAATGTGCAGTTGCAGTCACGGACGGGTAAAAACACCATTAGTTATTGTCATTATTAGAATGATTCATTCCTGTATCAGTAAAATTGCGGAAAATTTGTTTGCACGAGGCAACAAAAAACCTCACAACTTTGGAGTCAGAAATTGTTGTAATATTTCAAGGTGACTTTTTTTAGATCGCAAAGTGATTTCCACCGATGTCTAGCTATTGGTTTTGAAATGTCCAGATATCCTTTCAAATATCAGGGAGGAAACCCGTAAATTTCGCAAAGTTTATTTTGTGGGTTTATTTTATGCTATCGTATATTATACTTACCGAAACACATTCCTTGAACAATAAACTATGCATAAAAACAACATTACTTGCGTTTATTTGACAAATTGATAGGTTTATCGATCTTTTCATGACCTACGACGGTCACAATTTGACAGCTCGAATCGCGGGAAAAATGAAGCGTCGAAGTCATGGATTAAATTTAATAAAATTTATTCCGAGTGGCTAGGTGTGTTTAGAATATCTGTTACGTCAAGCACAAGAATGCCCCAAGCGATTCTGACCTTGTCCTTCGTACGTTTTCTTTATACTTAAGGATGTCTTCTTTATTGTATACTCAACACCCCTGCCGTGGGATACTGCAAGCGGTTCGCTTTTGGTGACTTAGCAGGGGTGCCCGAGTTCATGGGGAGAGGTTTGTCTAGGTCTTGGCGGCTAATGCTCTTGCCTTGCATCGTAGTGGGAGGAATGGATTTATATGTCCTGAACACACTGACCCCCAGATTCCTTCCCACTCATACCTTTTCCTTCCCAGAACATCCTTTCCTTTCTTTCCCTAAAAAATCTCCTCACAGCTTCATCAAAGATGACAAAAAGAAATTTTTCTCTTCAGCGGAAAATAAAATGCTTTTTCCGTCTCTTTGAGAGAAAATACCATGAACTAGGTGAAGCATTCAATATTTATATATTAAAATCATGCTTGTAGTTATTAGACACCCTGTAGATCAAATCTGTACGGACTTCTGTCCATCCCACAGCTCCGGAGTACTGAATTAATGCTTGAGCAGATGTGCAGGTCATTATTCCTCCTACAAGATTGCATTTATTCCATCTCGGACCCAATTTCATAGCATTATCACCTTTTGCTGACGATTGAGATCACTTGATGCGCCCACCATCAGGGACAGTTTAACAATTTGTATCAGAATAAATACAAAAATAAAATAAGAGCTTTAGCGGGTATTATTAAGTGGTTATGCAAGAGTTCCAACTGCCCGAAGTGGAAATGTGGTCACTAGCAAAGTGGAAATGCAGAGAAATATCATAAATGCATTGAAATAATCAAGTTGCACTACGGCAACCCCAATGGCAGATAATTTATTTATTTATTTACTAACGGACTTATGTCCAATTTACAACAAAGTGACATGAAATTTGTAAAATGTACATTGTAAGAATAAGGGGTGGTATATTAAAGCAAAAACAAACAGAAAAATATAAGAGAATAGAAGTGTCAAGACTTTGCTATAATTAGAATAAAATAAAATATCTTCAATTGTTTAATGGGCGACAAAAAACATTTAGGCTTACACAAAAAAAGAATCGAGGCCTTGACGTGAGTTGACCTTTCAACACATTTTGGACAGTGGAGAATTATAACCATAATTAGTCGAATGTTGATTGAGGAAGAGCAGTTCTTTATTTCTGAGTCTACGTGAAGGTATATAGTGAATAATATAGTTGATAATTTTGAAGAAACAAATGAGATCAGATTTTTATTTTAAAGGGGAAAGGTTTAGAGTTTGTTTAATAATCTGGAAAGCTGGAAGCATTGGGCGCTGGTATAGTAGTATGTCATTTGCATGCTATGACAGCTTTGTGATACGGTTAAAGATGATATTTTAAGGTTTTTAAAGCATTTAAAAAATGGATGTTAAACTTGGCGGTTTGACCGTCAGGGGAGTTATTAAAAAATGAATTGAGAAATAGAAATGTAAATGAAATCCGGAAAAAAGGAAACTTGGTTTGTTTATAACAGTAACCTTTTTCATTTTGTTTTCCTATGAACATATGTATCTATACGTACTTTTGACGGAATTTTTTATATGAATACCTCACAAGAGTCCAAGCTACTCCAGGTAGGGGGAAGAACCTGGCTATTCAAATCTGGTCACCAAACACGGCTAAAGCAATTTCAAGCGACGTTTCAATTCTGAATGGCGGTCTTACACCAGGGCGATACTAAGAGTATCTTCCACTCTCGAACGTGCCGCAAATATACTATACATTATTATTTTTAAATGACTTAATCGTGAAATAACACAAATTGATCAAATAAAATTTATTTACTCACGTCGCGCGTTGGGATTCGATATGACCTTTGGATTGCGAGTCAATAGCCTTACCTCTCAACCACTCCGGTCGTCGATAATAAGATGAGAAATAAGTTTTGCTGTTTTTTTTCAGATTCGCGGCTTGCTACAGAAATAACAATTTTCGGTAGAATTTCTGTCCTAAAATGTTGAAAAGTGAGGTTAACTCAAGTTTTGATTTGGTGATTATTTATATTTATATCGTTATTAAAATAACCTTTTTTCCATTCGACTTAACTTACGATTTTGCCAGATTCTGTAGGCATACATAGTCTAATAAAACATAATGCTTATTGCAAATGCGAGAATATTATAAAAGTTCATAAATATCACACCACGACCACCACAACACGGGCATGTGCCTAGCATGGTGGTCGAAAAATCATAAAATTCATGTAACAAACATTTTAATGAATAAAGAAAACAAAAAAACAAAAAAATTTATGTTTTTCTGTAGCACAAACCATTTTTTTCTTAACTGTTAATCGCTTAGAAACTTTTGTCCACACGTTCTCGAGGAGCATAAGGGCACAATATTGTAACATTTTAATTACTATTATTATTACTTAATATTTGGTTAAAAGAACGGAAATAATGGTTGACATGACATCCAACTACACCGGCGGGAACGTCAGATTCGAGCTTTTCAGATGACCTGCCATTGGGGAATGTTGTGAGACCGAAGGTTGGAAAGTACCTAGTTAGTCTGGTCACCAAAACGGTTTAAGCCACTTCAAGCAACGTTTCAATTCTGAATGGTAGTCGTACACAAATGCACTTGATATCATTTTTAATAAATCAATTGTGAAACAATGCAAATTCATTGATTTGAACCAGCCACCTCCAGATTGCAAGTTAAAAGCCTTAATCAGAGATTAATTAAAAGAAGTCAATCGACCTCGAAGGCCGAATTACCCTTAAAAATAAATAGTTAATATTTTATATTTTGTAAGAAAAACTCTCTTTTTATAACTTTTGAAGGTTATTCCCGTAAACGTAATATATATCCGAGATATATTTTTTCGGATATATTTATCCGAGACGCTTTCCAGGTTACAAACCAATTCTTAGAATGATTGTTTCCAATAAAAAGGGTAGTTGCCCATAATATGGAAAAAAGAATTAGTAATAGATGATATTGTTGAAATATGATGGTTTGAGAAGGTGGCAAAAGCGAAATTGTTTAACGCACACGTCCCGGTTAGGCAAGAGGTCTGGGTTGTGTCCCAGTTGCGACCATTGTTTTTTCTATTTTTCTGTGTCTTGTTATCTCTCATATTTTCGTTTAGATTATTAATGTTATCTTCTTCTTCAATGATATAAGTTAATATTTATTTGGTTTTGAAATACGTTGATATTTTTGACGTGATAACGTCTTATAAATTGATGAACGCCGGCTGCACTCACGAAAAAGCATGACAGCCGAGCGGGCAGGCGAGAGCGCGGAACAAGCGCTCGGCCTAAGCGTTCGGCTATCTCTCTTCCACTCCATCGTTATTATATGACGTTATCACGTAAAATTATCGTCCGTAAACCGACTTTACAGAGAACCAATTTTTATGTATTAACAATTACCCACGTCATTATACAAATCATGACCTCTGAATCCAGAGACACAGTGTGTCTGCCGATTTCCCACGTGGGTGTGATTTTCAACTGAAAATGATTTAGTACTGAAAGCAATTTAGTACGAGGACAAAACCTGTTTCAAAAACACGTAAATTCCTCTGAAAGCGATTACTAAGGAGCTTTACTCCTTGAGTACCTCCTACGTCCATTAACGTCTTAATTACGATGATTAATGGTTCGATTTTAAGCTGTAAATTAACTCTGCTCTGAGTCGACTAATATTCTCCGATCATGGCATGATTGATTCTGTGTGCATAGCTGTTACTAGTTAGTACCAGCCTGTAGCGACTAACGACTGGGTAACTAATTTACATAAATTATGTAGAAGAATAATTACCACTTTGAAAATACTGATTTATCTTCTGTCGTTATTTTAGAGCAGACTGTTGAAAGTAAACTCATAATTCAAAATAGTTTTATATCACCTTAATGAGTGCTGGTACCTACACTTATCTATGGTAGTGATGCATGGAACTGAAAATAGACTGAATGCTGTAGAAATTGAGGCGGTTTTTTTTACATTAGATCCACACAATTTGGGAGGCGGGAATGGGTACCGCCGCCCCGGGAACCTCTATAGGATAACCAACACCTCCGCCATAGATCACCCCAAGTGGTTCGCTACGTTTGGTGATTTAGCAGGGGTGCCCGGGTTCATGGGGTGAGGTTTGTCTAGGTCTTGGAGGCGGATGACCAGGATACACTGATTTCCAGATTCCTACCCACCCCTTAAACCCTTTTCCTTCCCAGAACTCTCCTTTCCCCCTTTTCCTTAAAAAAAACCCTCCACACAGCATCCCTAAGGATGACATAGGCCCTGAGGGAAATTATTTTCCTCTGGGCCTCCTGTGTGGAGCTCATGTAAAAAAAAAACACAGGAGGCCTTGAGGACAAACATTTCCCTCGGGGTCTATGTCATATTTGGGGATGCTGTGTAGGAGTTTTTTTGGGAAACGAAGAAGAGGAAGTTCTTGGAAGGAAAAAGGTATGGAGTTGGGTAGGAATCTGGGTCAATGTGTGTAGGAGTGATGGATGTATGAATTCATCCCTCCTTCTGCGGTGCGAGGTGCAAGGCGACGTGTCGAGAGAGTCCGGCTGGAGATATCTAGGTTAGGTCTCCCTCAACTAAAATCTCTCGATCCGATCCGCCATGCATTAGGTGGGCAAAAGCATTGACCACTAAGACCTAGACAAAACACCAACACCTAGACAGACCTAGACCCACGAACCCGGGCATCCCTGCTAAGTCACCAAACGTAGCAAACCATTTAGGGTGACCTACGGTAGGGATGTTGGTTATCCAATAAATAGTTCCCGGAGCGGCGATATCCATACCCGCCTCCCAAATTTTACGGTGACCGGACAACTCAGCAACACACAACATTCAACACCTTCTTTGAAAAGTCTTTAAAAGTGACGAAAAAAATAATGTTTAAATAGGTTACGTTAGGCAAGATTTTACTTTTAGTGACCTTTCGAAGAAGTGTTGAAATGCCATTTTGTTTAGTTGTCGTGGAACCGCGCCTTACACGCACTAAATAAACAATTTGTTTAACTTGCTCGATATAAAGTATATTCAACCCGAGTGAGTTTATAATCATGTAAAAAATTGTATTCATTGTATGAACAAAGAAAAATTGTATTCATTGTATGAACAAAGAAAAAAATAACAATCAGAAATATAGAGAAAATAAATAAGATAAAACATTTGGTTGTCTGTAAAGTCCGTTTACGGATGATAATTTTACGCGATAACGTCATATAATTACGATGGAGTGGAAGAGAGATAGATGCGTCACAAGCCGAACGCTTGTTCCGCGCTTTCACTTGCACGCTCGGCTCAGGCGGAACGTGACAACGTGACAATGAGTCATGCTTTTTCGTGAGTTCATCGATTTATAAGACGTTATCACATCAAAATAGAGGTAGTGTGGATATAAAATCTAAAATACAGCGTAAAACCAACTAAACTCAACACGACTGAAAAGCCGGTAGATTGAAAAGTTTTTCATTCGTCAAACAAGAGATTTTATGTAGTCATTGAATTAATCAAATGAAATTAACATTATAATATTTCCAGCCGAAATAAATCATTTGTGTTGTATCGTAATAATAAGCTTTTATAAAAATAACCTGAATAGGATATAATCTTTTTAACAATGCCGTAAATACAGCTATAAGAAATCCTATTAGATTCATTAGTTGTCGAGCGGAGTTTTTTTCTTTAAGCCTGTTTAATAAACGTTATTCTATAACCATTTGGAATAAATTTAACATAAATATATCGACTACGCCTTATTAATGCTGGCTTTTAGCAAACCCACAGTGGCTGGAAAGAAAATGGAACGGAAAAGATCGAAGTGTAATTTTTCACAATAACGGCCATTGTTTCCAACTTTTCGATCGATCAATCTGAGTCTCCAATCAGCTAAGTGATTTGTTTAGTAACGCTCGATTCGACTGTTGGTCAGAGAGTTGCGTTGGGAAAAGCGTATTTGTGCATTTGAGGAGCATGGAGCCAAAACTTCGGTACTACACTTATTATGATCAGTAAGATTGGGAACAACGGCCATTAGTAACGCTCGATTCGACATTAGTAACGCTCGTTGGCCGGAGAGTTGCATTGGGAAGAGCGTATTTGTGCATTTGTGTTGAATCAAAATTTCGGCTAAACGAGAACAACGGCCGTTAGTTAGTTTCTAACATAAGTGAAATGAAAAAAAAACTATGAGGGCATTGGATTTTAGATAGAAAAACGTGCAAATTCTTTTTTTTTTTTTTTATTAAAAGAAGTTTATACGATGAACAAAAAAATTGTGTTAATTCATCCGCCATGCTAGGGATGTCCCTGTGTTATGGCGGATGAAGTTTACAGATTGGGTAGGTACAGTGTACAGTCATTAACTTATGCAATTCATTTAAGTAGTTTAAGTTACAAGATGTATTAATTATATTACAATTCAATTAAAATAGCAAGTTTTACACATCATCGTTACTGAATGTAAGGATCCATTTTGATAATTTTTTTTTTAAAGATATGGGGTTGGGTTTTGGATTTTAGGTTCTCGGGGAGAAGGTTAAACATTTTAGGAGCTAGGTACATGAAATGTCTTTGAGCTGATGTGGTGCGTAGTGTAGGAACATTGTAGTGTCGGTTGGTTATTGTTCTGGTGGTGTAACTATGATGTAAGAGAGTTTTTTTCTTGTATTTGAACGTGAAATGTGTTAGTGTAAATTTTAGATGAAGTTGCCGTATGTTTATAATTCAAATCTACATTTTCCGTATGTTTTTTATAATTCAAATCTATATTTTTATTCTTAACTCTCATTACCACCCTGGTAAGAAGTCACTTAGAATATAAAGCTACACTTTGGAGCCCACATTATAAAAGATAAATTTGAAGAGTACAATATACATTTCTGAGATTCATGAATTATAAATTAGGTATGCCCCCAGTACTGATTAGCTTTTAAATTTCTTGAACTGAAAACAATATTCTTTTTTTGTTTGATTCTCCGGACCATTTAAAAATGATAATTCCGTGAGTAGATACTTAGTAGAAATACAAGTACATAGTACAGTTTCATTTCATATAAATAAATAAATAAGTACTTCATACTTCATAAACATTCATACTCGTCTCGTGGTACGAGTGTACATACACTGTTTTTACGATTCCTGACGTCACTCGAATTACATTCCTATTTACGATTCCATAACAGTTGATCCCCCAACAGTTGGACCCCCAAAAATTTTTACAGTTATTCCCCAGATAGTTGATCCCTCATTGTATACTCTTCTGTTATTACGATTTCTGACGTCACTCGAATCGTTATCAGCTTTACTAAAAATATGTCGTGAATATTTTATACAATTGATATACAACCGTGTATGTTGTGTAAAAACCTTGTCGTGAAAACCTTACTAATAGAAATAGAAAATAAAAAGAAACTGACAAAAAATAGTCAATGGAAAGATATATACATTTGCCCAATCAAAGAGAATTGTATACATTTTTATTAATAATTATTTCTCATCGATTTTAGAAATTTCTCCAAGGTGTTTTAAAAGTCCTAAATATATATATTTTTTTGAAGATATTATTGTAAAAACAAAAACCATTTTAAAAACTAGATAAAATTAATTTTAAGATTGTTGTGTAAATTAATTTTAAGATTTTTGTATTTGAATATTTAAAAAAGCATTATTTTAATTTCAAACTTTTAAAAAGTTGAATAAAAACCTCACCTTGAACATTTTTTTGAAAGTCAAAAAATTAAAAAAAAAACACATTCCTTTTATTTAACGAATATGCAACAAAACTGTCACTTCACATGTTATCTCGTTCGTAGAATAAATTATAATAATTCCCCAAAAATAATTATATTACTGACGTTTTGGATTCATTGTTGCGCAACATAAAGTTGAATTCTTTTGAACGCGCAAGACATTTATGTTATTAAAAAAAAAAATTTCATGAAAGTGTTTTAAAAAAATTATTGTGTTAAAGTTAATTGAAAAATAATGTGTTAAAAATAATCTAGCTTTTTCTGAAAACTAAATTCACAACATGACTTTATAATGGATTAAAAATGACAAAAAATAACGCAAATAATAGTAACTCTAATCAAAACATGACGTTGGTAATGGATTAATAGTGACGAAAGATAACACAAATAAAAGTAAATATATTGAATTTTACTAAAAAAATATTCACTAGAAAAAATATTATGAACGAAAACATGATTTGAATCCGACATCACAATTAAAAACCAAATTGTCAAATCACACGCGAGGCGCATGCGCCAGTGGACCAAAATGCGACTTTACCATTTCTTTCGCAGCACAGTTAAAGACATTTCTTATTATTAATAAATCGAAGTAGAAAATTTATAGTCTGTATTTAAAACACCGTTTAACGGTTGGGATGTATTTTTTTATAAGTAAGGTTGTAAGTGTGTTTTCTGTAGAATAATATTAAAGTTTTATAAATAACCGTTGCATATTGGGACTACGTGCAATATTTATTCAACTTTGAATAACTTCAAGTATTATTTTACCGAGTGGAACATCAAAGCAAAGCACGTGAGGAGGTTTATATTCATCGCATCATCTGGTTCCATTGACTCCATGGACAAATATAAATTGATTTGAGATGTGCCCGGACTCGAAATGTCCAGTGTGTTATAATGTAACCCATCATTACTCAAGTCAAAGTCAGTTTACGTCAGAGAAATGCGGGGGCCGCGTGAATGACTATATTGAATTAATTTTGACATATCTAGTTCAAGCAAATCATATTTTCTGAGAAAAATCCAACAGTCGATTGATTGAACTGCGATCTGGTCAAAATCTACGAAGTATGCGAGGAACCAGCGCCGCATCTAAAATTAATTTGTTACAGATTTCTGTTCTGACGACACCCGTGGTTGAGCGGTTTATATTCTTGACATGGCCAAAACATGATATTAAATTAATAAGTTTTATTTTATTTTACTAATGTGACGGCCTCAGTGTTCGAGGGGCAAGGCTCCCGACTCAAGTAAATTTTATTTGACGGTTTTGTGTTTTCACAATTTAATCATTTGATATATTTTAAAGTATATTTGCGGCACGTTCCAGAGCGGAAGATACTCTCAGAATCGCCCTGGTGTAAATCCAAGAATTCAGAATTGAAGCGTTGCTTGAAATGGCTTTATCATATTTTGTGACAAGATCTGAATAGCTAGGAACTACACCACCTTCCTCTTCCCCGTCTCCTTCCCCTCCCTACTCAACACTAGCTTCACAACATACTCCAATTGGGGACGTTCCAGCTGGCTTGGAGCAGTTGGGACTCTTGTGCGATGTCCACATAAAATAATAAAATTTTTATAAAAATCTTTAAGATAGATAAACTCCAGAGTAAGAACTTCCATTCAGAATCGAAACGTTGTTTGAAATAGCGTCAGCCGTGTTTGGTGACCAGATCTGATTGGTCAGCATTCCAACATTTTTCTTTTCATTTTCCACTCCCTTAAGTTTTTTTTTTTTTAATATTAACTCCACACAGGAGGCCCTGAGGGAAACAATTTCCCTCAGGGCCTATGTCATCTTTGAAGATGCTGTGTGGAGGGTGCTGTTGAGGAGAGGAAGGAGTGAACATGGGTCTTGAAGAGACCCATATTGTAGGAGGGAGGAAACACAGAAGCCGGCAAATCGTTCCACAGCCGGGCTGTTGAACTCAAGAACGAGTCGTAGAAACGACCCGTTCTCATGTGACTAATGTCAACCGTGTACAAATGTTGAGCGCGTGTTTGGCGTGTTTCCCGACTATGCACCGGTGCCGAGGGGATCAGTGACGCTAGTTCTTCGGAGCATCTTCCATTGTAATACCGGTAGAACAAGGACAGCATTCCCACCTGACGCCTGTGCTCTAAAGATTGCAGTCCATTTGTTAAGTTAGGAGAATCTATCAAACGGACCGCCCGTTTCTGCACAGAGTCGAGGGTTTTTTTCAGGTATTTTGGGACTCCAGACCAGAGGTGGTTGCCAAATTCAACCGTGGGGTGCACTTGCGATTTGTACAGGGTTAGCAGTTGTGTACTATTAAAGTATCTGCGGGCCCTGTACAGTACGCCCAGTTTCTGAGAGGCTAACTTAACTCTGGCCTCGATGGAGCCCCCGTACCTGAGCTGGTCACTTAGAGTTACACCAAGCATATCAATGGAAGGCCTGTTCGGGAGATTGCTTCCGTTGAAGGAGACTAGATTATCATTCCGATCCCTTTTAGACGTAATCAGACATGATTGGGTCTTTGAAACATTAAATTCGACGAGGTTATTCTTACCCCAAGAGAAAACACTCTCGAGGTAACCGTCCATTCTTTGTTTCAAAGCCCTCCGAGCCATTGGGATTTGTGAGCCCTTTGGAGGCTTGTCAAACAAAAAGCTATCATGGACTGTACTGTCATCCGCGTAACAATGAATCGGTGCACATGTCAAGAGGTCATTGATGTGCAACAGAAACAAAGTCGGAGACAGAACCGATCCCTGTGAGACGCCAGCATTTATCGAATGCGAGGAAGAGGTGAAACCATGAGCAACCGCCTGAATCGACCTCTCCCTCAAAAAGTCGGCAATCCACGTACACAAGGAAGCGGGAAGTCCGTAAGAAGGCAGTTTGTTGACAAGCCCTCGGTGCCAAACCCGGTCAAAGGCCTTGGAAATATCCAGTGCAACGGTTTGGGTCTCACCAAAGCGTTCCAGGCACCGCCCCCAAATATGTGTCACATACGCGAGAAGATCACCGCACGAGCGGTTCCGCCGGAATCCGTATTGACGGTCGTTAATAATTTTGTTCTTCTCGAGGTATGTGAGTAGTTTGTCGTTGACCACACGTTCCATCACTTTTGACAGAACAGATGTGATCGCTATGGGGCGGTAGTTGGCCGGGTTAGAGCGGTCACCTTTCTTTGGAATAGGGTGAATGATCGCTTTTTTCCAACCAGAGGGCACAGACCCAGACTTCAGGGACATTTTGAAAAGCTTCGTCAAAATTGGAGCTATTTCTGCAGCGCACCTCTTCAATACAAGTCTCACATTTAGTCCAATTGGGGATGTCATAGTTCCACTAACTCCGTCGGGGGCAGTTGGGGCTCTTGTACAGTATTTACATGACACATAATCCATCTTTTTTGATAATATATTAAACGGTAAGCTTTGGCACCAAGAAATCCACAACTTTCTGACTTGAATTTCACGGTGAAGTCGATTATTTTAAGTTCACCTCGTCACCAAGACACTTTGTAAATGTAATGCATTGTTTTGGTATGCAGTTTATTTTGAAGTGAAATATAAAATGCTTTTTGTCTAAAGCTTTAAGCTCTATTTTTGGTATATTTGCTCTTTCTTTTGGTACAGCGTATCTCAACACAATGTTGCAAAAGAAATATTAGGTAAATTTAATTAAATGAAGATATTATGAGGGAAACTCTGGGACTCGAACCCAGGACCTCCCTACTTTCCGGGTTGGGAACCCTAAAGGTGTCCTCAGTCCCAGAGGTGTAAATATCTTTTTCTGATTTTTCTGTTTCCAGATTTTCGATTGAGTTTCGCTCATAATGTCTTCATTTAATTAAATATTACAGTTTGAGGTTTTACTCATAAAAAGTTAAAATAAAAAATAATAATGAAATATTATATACATCTTTTCTTTAGAGTATCAATAACGTGATTTTAATAACATTAACAACATTGCATCGTGAAAAGTAAATCTACTTTTTGCTGAATTTGTGTTATGTAATGTCAAGCAACAATATCACAAAGCTTTCATAAGTTACAAAGCTTTGAAATTGCAAATCAAATGACAAGAAAGGCAAATTGCCATATTTTTAACTCATTAGGTCTCGGACTTATTTTGTGGGAAGGTCAAAATACAAATAAATGTTATATTTCTCAACGCATCTAATAAAAAATTTTGAATGAAATATGAACATAAAAAAGTTTAAAAAATGACTCATTATACCTTTTTCTATCCAAAATTACTGATAGCGAAAAATAAAACACACATGTTTTATTAGTCAGCAACTGTATTATAAACGTTATCGTTAACTCACCTTTTCATGTAAAAAATAGTTAATTTAAAGTTTTTTTATTGCGTCGGAAACTTTGGATTCATAAAGCTAGACATTTTAATTATTTTGCGGTTGACTTTTAGATTTGAATAAAAAGCGTGGTGTCTTTCTAACACCGCCACCGTTTAGATCATATTTCTAACAATGATAGTAACGGAGAAACAATGATTTCTATGAGACCTATATGATGATGTTACGTACCATCAAGCAACAATATCACAAAGTTTTCATAAGTTACGGAGCTTTGAAACAGTCGACCAAATGGCAAGAAAGACTAGACGCCATATTTTTAAAACAAAATCTCGAGGAAGCCGAATAGTAATTTAATAAAGTTGTCAACGAAATCATGAGTGCAATCAGAAATGCAAATGTAAAATTAAACTCCCGCGACAGTTTCACACAGAGTCTTTTCGCGCGATTTGCGAACTGTACGAACACATTTAGCAAATCACCCGCTTGGCATTCGTTTAACGGTTTATTGAATCAGTCCCTTCAGCGTGAATTGGTCTGAGCCAAGTTGCAATTGATGCAGTTATTGCAGCTACGGCTTGGCTGCAGCTGGCACACATTACGGAATAATTGAGAGAAAATCAATAGTTTCATAATGCTCGTATGGTCGTACGAAGGTACCCCGGCCGACCACCTACGTGACGTGCTTGTTTATTTCTATGGCCCTTGGGAGCCCCCGACAGCGCTGGGGACAGCTTTGTTGGCAATACAGATTGGTCGAGTAGCGCTCTATTGATTAAAGGAATGTTACACTGTGTTTATTTACTTTGAATTTTACAAAAAATGTCACACAGGAAAACGAATTTCTGTCAACTTGTTCAATTGAGAAATTGGCAATTAATAATTAGGCAAAAAAATCCATTTTATTCCGAAATAATATTATCTACAGTTTGTGAGCGAATGTTATGGAATGGGTTTTAAAACGACAAAGCTTTTGGTTTTAATTGTTACAATAATATTCGTTACAAATCGATTTTTCCAGGATCAAATATTTTTCTAAATTATTTACCACAAAATGTTAAGGTCTTTACCTATACAAGGTGTTAAGGGACGTACTTGACATATTTTAACCAGTGTTTTTTAACATTATTTGGAGTAAAAAATGTCAATGAAATTTTGGTTTACGGTGACGTTTTTGACGTTTTGACGTTTTTGACGTTTTTTTTCAACTAAAAGCATTGAAAAATCTGAAAGTATTGGAGAATTAGGGAGGGGCCGGACGATTACTTGGCTGAGTAACCAGTGACGACATGTTGAAGATTTTTTTTTTGTATGATTTTGAAGAAAGAAATTATGCAAAAAGTAGACATCAAAAAAGGCACCGGAGACCAAAATTTCATTTACATTTTTTACTTCAAATAATGTTAGGAATCACTGGTTAAAGTAAGTCAAGTGTGTTCTTTAACTACCTATCTAATAGCTAATAGAATAATATTTTGATTTCTCTCTCTTAAAAAACTTTTTTTTCTGAGCCATTTAATACAGAATCGGATAAAACATCAAGGCGTTTATATAAGACAATATTTTTCCAGCTATGCGAATATTTTAAAACTTAATGTTGCGAGCTCTTTTTTTACATGGATACCGTACAAGAGCCTAACTGCTCTCGTCTGGACATAGTGAGACTATGGCATCCCCGATTGGGGTGTGTTGCCAAGCTGAAGGTAGTGGGGAGGGGAAGGAGATGGGGAAGAAGGAGGTAGGGAAGTACATGGCTATTCAGATCTGGTCACCAAACACGACTAGAGCCATTTCAAGCAACGGAGGTCTTACACCAGGGCGATACTGAGAGTATCTTCCACTCTGCAACGTGCTGCAAATATACTATTTTTAATGAAATAATTGTGAAATAACACAAATTAATCAAATACAATTTATTTGTCCACGCCGGGAATCGATCCCGCGACCTTCGAATTGCGAGTCAAGAGCCTCACCCCTCGACCATACTGGCCGTCGAGTTATGGGCTATTTAAAAAATGAAAAAACATAACTTTTTATGATTTTTCAATGAAATTACACTTTATTGAATTGTCGTGGAAACGAAATTAAGAAGGTTATTTGTCTCTGGAATTTTATCATAATTTTTTATTAATTTGAATTCTTCTTCTTTCGTATGGTGAGGGGGTCAGAGGGGGACATCTAAGTCTGCGAGCCAGTCTGGGGTCTCAGGCGTTGCCCTGTGGACCTCATCAATCCCGCCGGGGAATGAATGGAGCGGGCATTCGTTGACCACATGTTCGGTGGTCTGCACCTCACCGCATTCACACATCTCTGACTCTTTAAGGCCCCATTTATACATCATATGGGCACAACGGCTATGGGAGCACCTTATCCTATTGATGGCGGACCAGAGTTTGCGAGGCAATGAGAACCCAGGCTGTCTCTCAGTGGGGTCTTGTACGAGATGGGCATTTTTCACCTTGGCCGATTGCCACTCAAGCTTCCACCTATCTTCTGGGGTAAGAGGTGAATGGAGGAGTCTTTCTCCTTCTGTCCAGAAGGGTTTTTGGGACTTTAAGCGGCATGCCGGGTGAGAGAAGCGCCCACACTTCCGACCATGGAAGTGTGGGCGCTTCTAGCCCACACTTCCATGGTCGACGAGCACAGTATTCAGCTGCTGAGAAAACCAGAGCAATGGATGCCGTTCTAAGCGTGTTCATTTGAATTATAAATTGTAATTAAATTACAAGATATCTCAAATTAGATAAATTGTTAATTCTGAATTTGCAATTACATAAAATAATGAGGTTCCTGCGGTAATAGCAGAGTTGAATAAGGCGTTGTCCTTGGAAAACAGAGATCCTGGGTTTGATTCCCAGTTGCAACCGTTACCTTTTTATTGTTTTGTGTCTTATTCTATATCAGGTTTCGTTTAGATTTATTAGTATTATCCTCTTATTCAACGGTTAATATCTCGTTTAATACCACCATAACGCTTCACACAAAATACCGGCTACAAAGCATTATGGACCAGGAGCGCAGAAAACTGAAGAGCTCAACGTTATGCACAAGTTATTTTCACCTCATTAAACCCGAAGTATCACCACGAACACAAGGGGAAAACACCTTGTCAGAAGACAGCGAATATAAAGACACTTTGTAAAAAGTATAGTTTTGTCTCGATATGTAGTTTATTTCAAAGTGAAATAGAAAATGCTCTTTGTCTAGAGCTTTAAGCTCCAAATAGGAACCCGCACATTCGCTTTGCTGTTTCTTTTGATAGAGCATAGTATCCCTTTTATGGAGATATGTTGCAAAAGAAAGATTTATGCATTTCTTTTAAGTGTCAGTAGTATGAAGGAAATAAGAATATTGGCCATTGTGAAAGGTAGATATTTTTAAAAATTATGCTGAATTTGTGTGACGTAACGTAAAACAACAAAACAAAGTTTTGATTGCGAAAAATAAGATTTTTTTAAGTAATTAATTGTAAAAACGGAAATTTCTTAGCATCCTGTTAGATAATGGAATAAATGAATAGGGACGAATTTGTGGATGTAAGATCATTCATTTTTGTTATTGTTTTTGGGGTGTAATGCCGTGTTTCGCTACCTCCTTCTTTAGCCAACGTTTCGGACAGCGTTACAGTGTCCATCATCAGGGCAGATGAGTAAATGATATTGGTGAGAGTGTTTGCCCTGATGATGGACACTGTAACGCTGTCCGAAACGTTGGCTAAAGAAAGAGGTAGCGAAACACGGCATAACACCCCAAAAACAATAACAAAAATACTTTTTGGCCGTGAAAACCTAAAAACATACAAGATCATTCATTATTATTTACATCTAGTAATTTAATTTCACTTTATGTTATAAAACATTCCTGTACGAATAAAACATGTAAAGAAAATCCATCAAATATAAAAATGAAAATTCATCAAACGAAATTATATGGATGAACCACAAATAATTTTTATGGTGTTTTTTTTTTATTTATTTATTTATTTATTTTTTAAAGAAAGACAAACATTCCCGTTACGAATAACCCAACAATGTTTGAAAATCTCCTAATACCACCACAGTAAGCCGAAAATATTGCTTGAGTCGTGATGGAGGACTTAGCCAGCCGAGGAATTAAACACGCGACGCCCGGGTGGGACCCAAACGCGTTGCCCACTCAACCACCGACCGGTCAATTTATCAGTTTAGCTTCCTCTGGGCGGTACATCATAAGTAATTATTTATTTTTTTTAAATTAGTCCTTAGTGAGACCGGTGTAATTCATGTCAAAAAAATCACAAAGCTGTTTGTTGCTTTCTTGGAAAATCAAATATATTTTTTTTAGTTTTTAACAAACATCGAAAAATAATTTCACTATTACATCCCCGCTTGCCTCTCTCTTGCACTTGCCTGACATCGTATATCACCATCCCATCTGAATTTCATAATGGTGATGATTTTTTCTAAGTTTTTAGTCAAAGTTTTTTTAGATGTGATTTGAGATGTTCACGGCCAAAAGTACTATAGTGATTTATTTTTGGGGTATTATCCCGTGTGGCGCTAACTCCTTTAGCCAACGTTTCGGATAGCATAAGAATGTCCATCTTCAGGGAATATAACATTAATGTGTTAGTTTCATTAAAAAGTTTGCACATCTGCCGTGAAGATTGATACTGTCCAAAACTTTGGCTAAAGAAGAAGATAGCGCAACACGACATATTACCCCAAAAATAAATCACTGAAACACAGTTTTGTTTTGTGCTAACATCGCATTTCTTGTGTTCTTAAGTCCACGGCAATTTACTTTCCTACTAATTGCTCAGTGTAGATATAAAATGCATATTTCGTTCATTAATAATAGAAGAACATTTTCTAAAGGAGGAGACAGTCGTGTCAACTTGACTCAAATCACACAGCCCCGTCCTGACCTCCTGACGCCAAAAGCCGACTAATTATTTAACCAAAATTTGTGCCGCGAGCTTCTCAATAAATCAGGTTGCATCCACTCCAGTGGGTAGCTTGGCATAGTACACCCCTTCCAAGTACACCCGCGGGAGGGATCCTTCACGAGGCAAAAGTGTCAGAGCTTATGAATATTTATCAACCGGTTCCTCGGCAAGAATGTCGCTCCCACTAATGGATTCATTAGCCGTAGGGTGACGGAAAAAATGGATCAAAGTAAGAAATATGTGCGTTGTATATTACCGTAATTATCTATTCATCAGTGGTCACGGGGCGACAAGGTTAAGGGTCACCTAATGATAGTAGAATGTCTCTACTCGTAGTACAAAAATTAGAATAAAAAAGTGATAATCATTATTGCCAATTATAGACATTTCCCATAATCAAAGCTCTAGTGAGACGAGCGGCTGACGGTTTTTTTATTGTATTACAATTTTTTTCTAATAAATTAACATTAATAAATTTATGTTAGTTTCTTTATAATTTTTCGTTAAAACTATTTTGCCAAAATAATTTATGACTTTCTTATTTTTTAATAATAAGGTTTTTCATAACTATATCTTTTTTTTACATTATCTCCCCACAGGAGGCCCTGAGAAAAATAATTCCCCTCAGGGTCTTACTTTCGGAATGCTGCATGGAGAGTCCTTTTAGAACAGGAAGGACAGGAAGTTTTGGGAAGGAAAGGGGTATAAAGAGTGGTTTGAAATCTGGGTGTCAATGTGTTCAGGAATATGAATCAGGTTCAGGAGTATGATGGATGTTGGAGTCATGCTGGAGAGGTTAAAACGTCTCAACTAGTCTCTCCCGACTAGATCTGCCAAGTAGTTTGTTGGTTGACGCATCCGCTGCCAAGACAACGAACAAGTCAACGAACGTAAGAAACACTTAGGTGACTGAGATGTTAGAGGTATGGCAGATGTTATGTCCAATAAAAGGTTTTCGATGCTCTTTCATAATTGCTAGCATTTGATGCCCAATGTAATGTTTTTATCCTGGCTTTTAGTATTTTTTATTACTGTTTATTGGACAGCCTTTTAAAAGCAAACAACGTTATATTAACGGTTGCATAAAAAAAAAATCTTGTAAAAGGCTTGTGAAATAAATATAACACTACGTATTATTTCTAATCAGTTCTATATGAAAACTGGTTTATTTTAACTAATAATTAGTTGCCTGATTGAAAATTTCTGAAAGATATTCAAAGTAATTCGTAACTCAAGATGATCTTTTTGCATACACAGGTCTAGTTAAAAATCATTTTACGAGTATCATATTAGACAAAAAACCTACGCATATATTTTTAAATCAAATTTGTAGTGTGGGAAATTCTTCTTTGTAAACGTTTCCTTTTAAACAAGAAATTATGAAAAATTAATATTCACGGGAATATAATAAACCTTTATATCCCTGCAAGCGCATCAAGTAACTCCAATATTATGATTATGAAAAAAATAAGGGAATCAAAATTCTCGGGTTAAAAATAATTGGACAATATTTTAAATTTTTGTATATGAATTCCGCACCAGAGTCCCAACTGCTCCCGTCTGGAGCCAGCGAGACTACGGCATCCCCAATTCCACGCTATGCAATTGCAATGTATAAGTATAATAAATACAAAACAATACAAGAACAACATGTCAACCTACCAGAGAGATGGGAAAATAATTCACCGACTCCAGATATTTTCATATCAAAGAGTTCGGCTCGATAGAACTCCTAACTGGGCCGATAAACCCTACGTTTTATTATTATTATCTAAATATTATATTTGGTAAAACGCCGTAAAAATTAAATATTAAAATACACGCAAAATCTTATATTTGGTAAACGCTTTATAAAACGCTCATTAAATTATATTTATTTTGCGTTGATTTAAAATGGATTTAAATTAAATAAATGCTCTTTTCGGTACACCAGTTTTTCCAACTTAATCCTAACTTTAAACCAACGTATGTCAAATTTACATAATTAATTCAACACATAAAAGACAATGGTTGCCTATTGCCTCCTGGTTTCTCTGGCACCCACCCCCTTTATGCCTTTATTAGTTACCCTAAAATGTAATTATCACTTCCAGAGCAACTTCCTGTCACCATGATTGACGCAGAATTGAATGTGACGGGTATGTAAGGGTACCTACCCTTAACTATTAGCCTACAACCAACAACAAGCCACCATTCCAAAACGTAATACGTTGTGGAAATAAATTAATTTTTAGAAACGTGCGCACAATTTTACATGGGTATAATTTGGTACTTGAAAAGGATTGCAGGCAAAATTTTCAACACATTTTTCATTTAATGAAAACAAATAACTTTGTTGACACCACAGTATTTCTCTGTCTGAAAGATGAATTAAAATTAAGGATAACCACTTTATTTTGTTTTTTGCGTTTTTGTTTTGTAGTTTTTTTTTATGTTGGGCTGTAGAGTATTCAGATATGTTATTTTAAAGTGAAAAAAAATGATGAATAATGTTTTATTTATTTTTTTTTAATTGTGGTGCCAACAAGAAATTAATCGAACGGAGACAATATTAGCAAAACTCAATCAAAAATCTGAAAACAGAAAAATCAGAAAAATCTCCTTCTGATTTTTCTGTTTCCAGATTTTCGATCCTCACTAAAATTATAATTTAATTAAAATATTACAATTTGAGGTTTACTCCGTCAAAAATCTATCTATATATATATAAAAATTAAAATATGTGTGTTTAATCGGATTGCAATGAAATTTCGGGGATTTGATGTGCGCATGCCCGCTTTCTTACTATTTACAATAGTTAGTTCTGGCATCATAAAATTGTGCGTTGCTAAAAGTTCATCCGATTGCGATGAAACTTTGGGGATTTGATGTGTGCCTACCAGCGATGGTTTCTATATATACTGGTGAGCTCTGGCATTATAAAATTTGTAAAAAAAATCGCAATAGGTGGAATGCGAGCTGTTTGAAAACTGAATGTACCGGGAATGAATGTATGGAATGCGGGAGGGAGGAGGGGGAGGAGGGGGAGGAGGGGAGGGGAGGAGGGGAGGGGAACCCGGGAGGGGAGAGGGGAATTCGGGAGGGGGTAGGGGAACTCGGGAGGGGGATTCACGGGAGGGGGGAGGCGAATCCAGGAGTGGGGAGGGGAACTTGGGAGGGGGGAGGGGAACTCGGGAGAGAGGTTCGTGGGAGGGGGGAAGAGGGCGAGGGGAGTGAGGAAAGGGAAGGCGGAGAAAGCGGAGTGGGAACGCGAGAGGGGAAGGGGAAGCGGGAGAGGAAGGGGAGGCGGAATCAATTTCTTTATTAAGTGGCAAAGCAACTCCTATTTAAAAAAAAATAATAATAATAATTTCTCTAAATTGCTAGAAAATCGTTTCGGTTTATTTATATGGAACTAAGGACTTGATATCAACGTTAGGACAAGTGGTATATGGTTCGATTCGAGGAAAATATTACTCGCTAAGCCTACGTCATCTTTGGGGATGCTGTGTAGATAGGATGTTCTAGGAAGGAAAAGGGTATGAGAGGTGTTGATTATCCAATAAATGGTTCTCGAGGCGGCGGTACCCTTTACCAGCCTCCCAAATTGTATCATCTAGATTTGTATTCCCAGTACTAAATTAAAAAGGAAAATTTGGAATATAGTTTTACCTTATTAATGATATATTATACTGACTCTATGAGGACTTCGACCGGCAGCGGAATGAGATTTGGAAATAGACAAATATAATCTCTACATACTCTAGTCATATTTCTAAAAGGCATTTGTGAATACCTAATATGACGATATAATTTAAGGTGTGGTAAATGCGACATTAGCAATATTCTGCTTTAACATACACGCTGGTTGGATCAAAAAAGTATCGATTCAACGTTGACGTTATAATTACGACATTTGTCATTTCGACCGACTCTGATTTATATTTTCCGGTATATATTTTTACCCTCGGGGTTCAATATATTCTAGTTCACATTATTATCTCGTGCGTGCAATGTGCTAATTCAAAAAGGAGTTTGTACAAATGTATCAACATAAATATGATTATGAAATGTATGCAAATGTACGTCATTAACATAAATCAATATGTTGATAATTTTACGTAGTTACATTAATATGTTTTAGTTAAACTGCTTATGTATTTTAATCTGGCTTTTGCTACAATATCCACTTAATCATTCTATATATTACTAGCAGTTAAAAACCCGCTACGCAGGTTTTGGTTCGGCTTCGCCCAGTTAGTGTTGGTGAGCATTTTATAAATCCAATAGGAACTGGTTCCAAAATTAGCCCGTTCCTCGAATCCACTGTCATCCAGTGATAGATAGTATCC
The DNA here is from genome assembly GCA_936435175.1 of Glyphotaelius pellucidus. Classification (NCBI taxonomy): domain Eukaryota; kingdom Metazoa; phylum Arthropoda; class Insecta; order Trichoptera; family Limnephilidae; genus Glyphotaelius; species Glyphotaelius pellucidus. The sequence continues at coordinate 41,815,897 of OW386543.1, forward strand.
GGGAAAAAGTAGCCGGGACAGGCAATGACGCATGTAATATATAGCCGCTTGATACAACTGAGTATTACCGTCAATCTTTCCATATCCGGAGAGATTATTATTTTTATAGATATCTTAAAGTCTATACATTTTACTTCTTACTATATTTTTTCCTGCCTTTTAACTTTTTATTTCAATTTTTAACTTTTTCTGCTTTTACTGTATATTTTCATTTATACATCTTACTTTTTACTTACTGCTTATTACCTCAAATCCTTTTTTTACCTTTCGTTTTTATATTTAACTTTACATTTATATTGTTACTTACGTTTTGTTATTGTATATACTTTTAATAAATGATTTTTTCCTCAGTGCCTTCTGTGTGAAGCTAATGTAAAATAAAGTACTTCAGTTGTTTTAAAATACATGGATTGTTGAAATGATGGCAAAAGTTTAGGAGGTTGAGAAAGGAGGAAAACAACGAATCAGTGAAATGTTTGTAATTGTTTTGGGGTTTGAATAAAGTTTGTGGAAATGATGCAGTACCCACTTACGAGAAATTTGTAAGTAATTTGAGAACCTAATGTAGAAAGGAAGGAAGAGATTTCGAGGCACAGGTTTTTTTTTATAACAGATCATGTAATTTTTGGAGTGTTCGGAGTGTTGAAAATATCTGTTGTGTGGAAGGAAAGAATCAACAAAAACCAGTAAACCGTCACCACAATCAATCAAGTGGTTGGGCACAATTATTGCTTTGAAATTAATTTCATATGTAACAACAACACTTTCGCAAATAGAAGGAAATTTGGTTTCATCAATTAGGGAGAAAGGAGAGTGAACTTTTACTACACAAAAAATGAAATCAAACACAAACCAAAATCAATAACAAAAATTCCGACAAAAAATAAACTGTGCAAAAGATACCTTTCATATTCTAATTGTTTATATTATGTGCATGTATGTACGTACCTATTACTTTTAAATTAGAATTCTACAAGGCAGCAGTTAATCTTATGTTTTAATTGGATATTTTATTTTATTCTATCACTTCTCTTTTTTTATTTCATATTCATAGACGGCCTCCGTGGTCCCGAGGCAAGACTCTCGACTCACAATCCGAAGGTCGCGGGTTCGAACCCGGCGTGCGCAAATAAATTTTATTTGATTAATTTGTGTTATTTCACAATTTATTCATTTAAAATAATATATAGTATATTTGCGGCACGTTCCAGAGTGGAAGATACTATCAGTATCGCCCTGGTGTAAGACCACCATTCAGAATTGAAACGTTGCTTGAAATGGCTTTAGCCGTGTTTAGTGACCAGATCTGAATAGCCAGGTACTTCCCCACCTTCCTCTTCCCTATCTCCTTCCCCCCCCACTACCTTCAGCCTCACAACATACCCCGATTGGGGATGCCATAGTGTCACTGGCTCCAGACGGGAGCAGTTGGGACTCTTGTGCGGTATTAACTGTAAAAAAAAAATACAAAATGAATATGTAAGCCTATTATTTTGTAATGCAAACGCCATTTATAAGTAAACTTATTTTATTATTATTTTGATAACTATGCAAAGCATACAACAGTAATAATCATACCTTAATTGTTTATTTTATTTTATCGTTTCTGTTCTCTTTATAGTTCTCATTAATAGGACTACATTATGAAATGCAAACACCAGTTCCCTTTATGTTTAAGTGTAAAAATATTTTTATTCCTTTTATTTATTATTATTATCATTTTAATAACTGTTGTATGCCATGCATACACAAGTGAACTATATGTTTAAGCCCTTTTTTTCAAGAACCTATACATATAAACCTTTTTTTAAGTAATATGTTAAAACGCTTTTAACTTTCCAATTTTATGTTTTATTCTTTCTCTTCTTTTCATTTCTTCAATTTCCCCTCTTTTTGTATAAATCTGTATTCACACTTATCCTAATTTGACTGACCTAAAACGGGAATCATCCTAGTTGGACAGTCAAAACATTTTATAAATAATAATGTACATAAATGTGTAAATATTTTACTAAATAAAAATGAAATAAATAAAATAAAATGATGGAGCATCTTTCCCTGAATTACCAGTAAAATTCGTAACATTTCTACTGACGTTCATAGTTTAAAGATTGCAATTCATCAGTTAAGACAGGTAAAACTACAAAACGGTTTCGTGAGGAATAGTTTTTGCTTAGATTCGAGAGTTCTTAAGATATCTAAGGGCTCCAGATCAGAAGCATTTAGTTTACAAACTCGACAGTAGGATGAACTTGCATATTTTGTGCACGCGGTGCAGTTTGTGTAGTCCCACATACACTGACTGCGAATAGATGGACTATGGTTATCAATTAATATGGTTTTTCAAAGTGGCACAACTATGAGAATAGCCTGTTGAACAGTGGACATTAGGAAGGAATCTGACTTATCTTAATTTTTACCCGGCATATTTTTGAGAGATTCGATATTATGGTACCAAGGGATCACTGGATTGATCACTGCACAAGTTTCCGTAAGAATCGATAATAAATTCACCAAGATATCACCACAGGAGTTAATAATTGTACGGGTTTCTTCAATAGACTTCCATTAAAGTCTATTGAGAGATCTACACTGAGAGATCACTATGGAGGCGGTCATTGCACAGAGACTTCTTTATCATTGTCGATATTAAAGAACTGAGAGATCAATATAGGAGTTGATCATCGCACTGGTTAAGTTCCTTAAGTTACACGTAAGTAAAATTGGCCACATCCTTGTTAGAGGAAAGGTACAAGGGTAGTAGGTTGAATGGAGGAAGGGATATGTTCATAGTTGCGTCAACATTTTTATACTATTATATTGTATCTGTGGCTGTAATGAAAAACTATTATATTCTGTTTCATAATTTTTAAAATCTCTTCACTAAGCAAAGCAAGGGATTCAGTCGGTATCCAGCATTAATATCAATTTATACAACTGCTAACTGAGTATCCCAAATTAATCAAAACAACCGCGTACGTGCACACAGGCACTGTAAACACGCGACAGTACAATACGCAAATGGATAAAGCGAAACAACATGTTATAATATGTAAATTAAGTTATAACTTAAGTAGGCCAGGACTACATAACGCTAAATAAATATACATAAAAGAAGTCATTTGCCAGAATCGTAAACAAATGTTTCAGAACCTGTTTATCATATTCAGTTTTTTGGGCACTGTTTTTGGTCCCGCCGCCAGCGACTTGTCTACAAACGTTTTCATAAATACATAATATTATTCAAACGAAAACATGAAGCAAAGGGGTTTTCATATTTTATTCATGACACCACTGTTTCGGAGCACAGCGAATGAAAAAAAAACTCCTAAAATACCGGAAAACCTTCAAAAAAGTGTTCCGGAAAATTTATTTGTGTTAATTAGGTGTACGTATAAATGAAATTATAATGGAAATAGGTTTACAACCTGATTTAGCCTGAAATATAACAATGGCAACCTTTTTTCACATTAAAAATAATTATATATACTGTTCCAGAGTGGCGTTCTCGTGGGAGACTTTAATTTCTTTAAAATGCTTTAGCCGCCGTGTTAATCTAAATAGCCACTTCTTTCAGTCCTAACAAACCTCAAAATGGAGTTGCCATAGTCCATTTTGGTGCCATGGTCCATAGCTCTACAGATCATATGCTTGGTTTTGAACGTTCATTTAGATGTACGCAAAATTTTCATACAAGGAAGAAAAGTACATAATTTTTTCACATGTCATATTCAGCACATTTGCCGAGACTTGTGGCTTCTTTTAAGACTTTTGGAAGGTCATAGAAAGTTTTACCCTTTGTCTGCGTTTAGTTTTGAAAAACCCATAATCCCAATAACTTCTCATGGAACAATAATCATTTTCATGGTACATAACATTAGTTTGCAGATATTTAGGGAGCATGTCATTTCATATTTTGTATTTTGTTTAGTTTTCGTAATATTCCAATCTTGTAACATAATTTTAACTGTAGTCAAATTATGGCATTTCGAAATCATCTTTATCCGTCTGTAAACTATATTTATGGTTTATTATTTTGGAATTCGTTATTTCTGATCCCTCTTTTAAGAATCAATCTTTTTAGCTATTTTCTTAGTTTTATTTTCTTAGTTTTATAAGTATTTGTCAAATTTTAATTTATCACCCATTTATTTTCAATTTTTAGAATTGCCTGCTCCTTTCCACCTTGGCTATCGAAAATCGGAAACTTTATTTTCATGAAAATATTTTTTGGTTTTGGTTTGACCGAAGCTGTAAATTTTGATTGGCTACAAGTAAAAAACATCATTAGTAAATATTAACTTCACACAGGAGGCCCTTAGAAAAAAGTCCCTCAGGGCCTGTGTCATCTTTGGGGATGCTGGGTGGAGAATATTTTTAGGGAAAGGAAGGAGAGGAAGTTATGGGAAGAAAAAAGTTTAATTAGGGATGGGTCAATGTGTCCGGGAGTGCTTAGCCATGTATTTCCCACTGCGGTAAAAGGCGATGCGAGAGTCCGGCTGGAGAGGTAAAAAGTCCCTCAACCGATCTCTCAAAACGCACCCTATGATGGCGGTACCGACACCCGTCTCCCAAATTAAGTAAACAATACCATTCACTTATATTTAATGAACAACAGTGGACCTAAGACAAAACTATCTGGAACGCCTTTACTGGTACGTGCGTTAATCATATAAAATAAATTATTTTTGGATCAGTTAAATGATTATTTCAAAGATAATAGTTGCATTGAACCAGAAATGCCAGACAAAAAGCTACACCTTCAATTTCCGATCAAGAATTTTTGCAGCTTCATCAAAAAATTTTCTGCTTTCTTCCAAATATTTTTATCAAATTGGCAGAATATTTGTAACATTATGATTAGTTTCGGGTGATCTCTATTGTAAGATAGTAAATCTTATACACAATGTCCAATGATTTCTGCTTGCTGTTAGATGTTAATTGAGCATGTTGTCTGCCATTTGCCAGAAGTACCGGAGTTAAAAGTGGGTCAGGAAGTATTTTATGAAAAGTTAACTAGGCAATTAACTTAAGCTAAGGTTTTCAAGCAGTTTTTCATGAAGAAAAAAATTTACGAAACCCCTAATTTATTATATTAACTTGTAGTTACTAACCGGTTTTTGGCGTGATTGCAATATTCCCTTTTCTTTTTGAACAATTGAAAAGGTCGATCAAATTTTATCTTATAGTTTAGTTTTATTTGTATTGGTGTTGAAAAGCTATATAGCTCATGAATAAATTAAAATCCTGATAGAATAAGATATTAACAATTTCATGACGCCAAAGCTCACCGTTTGAGAGAATTTGTTGCTTCTAACAAAGGTTTTTATACATAAACTCCACACATGCGGCCCTGAAGTAAATAATAATTAGCATATTTAATAATTAAAGACTATATTAAAGACTCTCAAACGAAAAATGTAAAAAAGAAAAATTGATTCGACCACATCAAAATACATCATTTTTAAAGATAGCAGCCAATACAAATAAGCATCACGAAAATGAAGATAACGTTCGTGGCTCTCAATCGAGGTTGATATGGTCGAATTAGCTCACTTCCCCGGCAAGTAAAGAGGTCCTGAGTTCAATCCCTGAATGCAACAGAATCTTTTTCTGTCTTTTCTGTTTCATATTTTTCGTTTGGGAGTCGTTAATATTGTCGTCAATCATTATATATTACAAAGGAAGATTTCACTCATTAACTTATTGCAAAAAAATAATTGTAAATATTTAACAGTGGACCTGGGTATTACTTAGAGGGGAAGAAACCCAGAGGATAGCAAATCATTTCTCAGACGAGCTGTTGAAGCCAAGGGAACAATGACACTGGTTCGTCAGAACATCTTCCATTGAAATATTGATAGAGCAAGGACGACATTCTTAAGAGGAATATAAACGCTAGAAATATTTCGATTCTCGTGCCTACAAAATTTAAAATCGTGCGTTGAATTTGCACGAGGAAAGTAAGCGAAAAAGGGGTTTTATTTATTTTGTGCATAATTTTATAAGAATGAAAAAAAGCTAGAACTTACAAAGCCTAAAAAACAGTCTTAGCTATAAAGGGGTATTTTTTAAAAATTGTTTCTTCATAGTTAAGTCATGAAAAAACATTTTTTTAGTGATTTACACTTATATTTTTTATTATGTAAATAATAATTTTATTGTAATTCCAATACATAGAAAAGCTAGTAAAAGCTTCAATTTATCCGTTGCATATTTTTTGATGTTCATACTGTAAACCAATTTGTCCTAAAGATTCATTCATTCATCTTGAGTAATTAATATGCACCTACGAGTGAACTAGGTTATCATTTTATATGGTTCTAATAATAACAAAATTTGAGAGCCTCTGACGTAGACTACAGAAAAAAGCTGTCAATTGATTAAATAAGATTGACAGAAGTTAAAAACAAAATGTGAAAAAAATAGTATCGTATAAAAAACAATTTTTGCCTTTGATTATTTTTAATTGGGTGACAATGAGGCAACTATTATAATTTCGTATTGGATACAATAATAATCAACCGGTTGTCTGAGGACTGTTTGACATTTCTAGATAAAATCCTGACAGCTTGATAGAAGATCTGAAAATTAATAAGGTTAACTCAAATAATCACATTATTTTCGATCTCACGGGCGCCACGAGTTCAATGTTTTCGTATTTAAAAAAGTATTTAGGTCTTACATTCATGGATATTTTATTCTGTAATAAATACGTCATTTGTACATTTGTGTTACATTTATGATTTCGTTGTTACTTGTATCTACAAGTCAGTCGATTCTGCTTAATCTGGACAACGAGACTGCCAGTTATTTGGAAAAAGAAAGAAAATAAAAAAAACAAATGCTGACTTAGTTCAGTTATCTGGGATACTATGGGACAAATTCCGATCTAAAGTCGAAGCAAAACGTGTATCAGTAAACGAATATTAGTAAGAAGGGCTTTTGTTTTATGCTGTGTATACATTCACGAACGTGAACACGAGCCAAGCCACCAATTATGGGAAAAAAACGAAACAACTGTAAGCTGCGTTTCGCACTGTTTGAGGAGCTTCGTTCCTTCCCGTAAATGGCAGCAGAACCCATAAGGTTCTTGGTAATGTCTTTCAACACTCGTATTTGGTGACCAGATCTTAATAGTCAGGCACTCCCCCAAAATCTCCTTCCCCTCCCCACGCCTATAGCCTCACTACATACTCCAATTGGGAATGGTAAAGTCTCACTGCTTCCAGATAGTTGGGACCAAAGATATTGAAATATAAGGAGCTATGCTATGATGTCCGCCCGACTGTTGTCGGATTACGATCTAATGGTGCTAGTTTGAATACGGAATTTAATTGATTTTTCGAAGGTGTGCAGTAGTATTGGTTAACAATATAGTTTGGACACGGAAAAAAATCGTTCATTTAGTTAATTTTTTGAAGGTATACTAAATATTTTTAATATAATTAAATATTTTTAAAAACACATTCGGGAGGACTTGAATGAATGTAATGTATGCTTTGCAATCTTTATAGCACAGGGAATGCTGTCCTTGTATGAGACGGATTGAACGGGTCATTTTTAAGACCCTCCACACAGCATCTTCAAATATGACATAGGCCCTGAAGGAAATTATTTTTTATTTTGCCTTGGGGCCTCCTGTGTGGAGTTAATGTAAAAAAATCAAATTTTTTGTCGATGTCAATCTACTAACACAATAAAAAAGGGTCTAAGCAACTTTTCTCTTATCTCTCTGCCGGAACACACTGAGCCTAATGTAATTTGCTAAACTCAATGGAAAGATAGGTAGCTAACTAATTTGATAATATTTCAAACCCAACAAACAAACTCTGGGGAATGTTGAATGTTTCATTGGAAGTAACCTTGTAATATTTAAAAATTTTAGAGGTAAATTTCGAACGTCACATTTGTTGGTTGTTTGCAACCAAATTTTTGACAATAAAATTGTTTTTATTCCCTCTTAGGTATAACGTATACAAAATCCAATCCAACTCCAGCGCGTATAAATTTTTGAACGTTTTTTAACGCCACTCTGGAAAATCTTCCAAAAGTTTGTCGTTATGTCCTACTTAAAGCCGGTTATTTTTTAAGGCTAGTTTTAAATCATTAGTCTTAAAAATTGCTATTTGAAAATTTTATATTTTCCAAGATAATGTGTTCAAAAAGGGACTATTTGAGTTCCGAGTTAAAGTTGTCCCTTTATTATATATTTTTTGCATTAATTCCACACGGGGAGCCCTTTAGGGACGCTGAAATAGACAAATTCAATTCTCTTCGAGAATGTCATCTTCAACGTTTGCATTCTTATTTATATTTTCTTAGTTTTAACACTCTAAAATTAGAATTAAAGCTCCCAAACTTCAGCCTTTTGTGTGGAGGGTATTTTTAGGAAACGAAAGAGAGGAAGTTCTAGGAACGAAAAGGGTATGAGGTGTGGGTAGGAATCCTGGGGGTCAGTGTGTTCAGGAGTGATGAAGGTATGAATGTATCCCTCTCTACTGCGGTGCAAGCCTATTTTCCAAGAGAGTTCTGTTGGAGAGGTGAAAGGGTCTCTCTCAACCAGTCTCTTCACCCTCGTGAACCCGGGCACCCCTGATAAGTCACCAAACATTGTGGGGTGACCCATGGCAGAGGTGTTGGTTATCCAGTAAATTGTTCCCGGGGCGGTGGAACCCATGCCCTTACCTGTCAGCTTTTGTAGATAGCTCGCCGTATAGGGATGAATGAATTAAAAAGTCAATTTTTTACGAGAAAAACTCTCTTTTTATAACTTTTGAAGGTTATTCCCATCAACGTAATATATCATTGAAGAAGAAGATAACAATTTTAAATCTAAATGAAAATATGAAAGAAAACAAGACACAGAAAAACAGAAAAAGACAATGGTCGCAACTGGGACTCGAAAAAATTCTCTCCCAGATTGATTTATTTCGAGTCCCAGTTGCGACCATTGTCTTTTTCTGTTTTTCTGTGTCTTGTTTTCTTTCATATTTTCATTTAGATTTAAAAGTGTTATCTTCTTCTTCAATGATGAATTAAAAAGTAGTTGTATTGTGAAAACGTAGATCTTCTTATGTAGTTAGTAAACTTGAACTTTGAGCCATTGAAATAAGTTACACATATGCAAATGAAGGTTCAAGCACAAAATACCTAGTGAGTTATCTACAAAAGCAGACCGGTTTGAGCTATGTTCTGTAAAACAACCAATTGGGCGTAGTAAATGTTTGCTAATTACAAACTTGCTTAGCAACAAACGATTCAAGTTTATGTTTATAATAATGTTAACAAAGTTACCACACAATGCTCACTTATTTCATGGTACCTTGAGTACTTCTTTTTTAACATTTTTTATACTTATACTAATTGAACTCCTCTGTATAACTTTACAAAATAATGAAACTACACCACCTACTTACATCTCTCTCTATTCGTTTTCAATTTCTTATGTTTGTAATGTACACTTATTATCGTACTCCTGAACAACTTATCTACGATAATGTTTACAGTAAAATTCTTCAAGACGTTAATAAATAAATAAAATAATGTGTGCAGTTCACAAGCGGTAGAAGTGAAACCTCCAGAAAATTAAAGTAGGCAAGAGTGGGGAGGCTACGAAGGGGAGACCGAGATAACAGGAAGCACTGTATAATGTATTCTATCTCATTCTCTCGCAGGCTAAATCCTTTAGATGTATGTGTTTGTCTCTTTTTAGTTTCGTTTTTTCGTTTCATCGAGTTTCAAATCACAACGGTGCCAAAGAAGTTTCCACTTCAAAAATTTTGGCAAACAACTCTTTTATCGGTTTATTGAAAATCTTATGGTAAATTAGTGCGTTTAATGTAAACTTATAACTAAACTTTTGGCCCTTATGCTTATCTAAGGAGAAGATCCTTCAGCCAAGTCATACTTTACTTTATAGATTTTAGAGAGTTTGTCGTACTTCATTATATTATAGTATAATCCCATACACCGGCTGCATCACACTTCCGATCTGTATCGGAGTTTAGTTGGAGCATTCAGTTTACCTGCATGCATTACGTAATAATGTTGAATTATTCTGCTTTGATGGAGGATACTGAAGTAGTTCGGATAAAACATGATGAAGAGTCATATTTACTTTTTATGTTTTCAATTTAAACTTTCGAACCGCCAGCTTTCAACGTTATCTCAAAAGTGTAAAGTTTTTAGTTTGCTGCAAATGCTAACCAATAACTCTATTATTTTTAATTTTCTAAATATCTAAAGATGCCACAAGCTATCCTGTTTCTACATAGGAATTACATTAGACTTGTCCTAACGTAAAATCTGGATAACATTTAGAAGAGCCGGAGGCAAACCTCGTAACCATTTGACATCGGGAGGGTTCGAAAGTTTTTGAATATACTGCATCAGTCATTATGTAGAATGCCGAAAATAACCGGACCCTGCGCAGAAAAGTAAAAGTTCGCCAAAGTAAGGCAACGGTTTGCAACGCAGTCCATTATGGGACTTTTCTGCGTACGGACTGAATGTTCGGTTTTAACCAAATCGTCTACAATTCGGGTTGAGTAGCGACGCAATAATGAGAAAGGAAAATAACACATTTATAAATGTTCCTAACAAAATATTCGATTTTGAAAACAAGCCCAAACTTTTGTTTACCTGGTTTGGGATTTGCTGAGATTTTTACGTAGTCAGCAATTTGCGCGCAATTATAAAAAAGTGGCTATTTATTCGGTAGCAGATTTTATTTTCGAATACTAGATACTGAGAAGACAATGCGAGTTGCCTATATACAGTCAGCTTAAATTATTAACAAATCACCTGAAAGGGTCACGCCACCTCCCCGCTTTGTGCAACTTCGATTGTGACCCTTTGTCTTATGTATGTCTCTTGATTTCCACGTAGTTTTGATACTATTTTTATATTTTTCTAAAAATATGGAAACACATTGTTTGGCGCCATGTATCGTTTTTGGCAATTTAATAAATATATCTCAAGAATCGTGAAAGTTGCATAGCTGGAATGTCGATTGCCTTAACCAATAAAATACTCTACAAAGTGACGTTTTCCGCAACCTTTGATTTGACCAAGACATTTCTGACGGAAAAAGCTGTACTAAGTCCATGATGTGATAGCTCACCGTTCGATAACTTTTCAACCTCAACCAATCTTCCTGAATCTCGAAGTTAAGATCGTTAATTATCATGCTCAATTTTGTAACCGTAAGTTATTCCCTATATTACGTCTTATGTCAGTTTTCTTTTTTCAGCTATTGCCGATCGATAGCCCATTTATTTTTCTCGTTTAAATTTATAAAGATGTTATGCGTTTTCATGACATTTAAGACGCCGCGTAAATAAAGTTAAAAAATGATAATAAATTATTAATAAAATCGCATATTTACTGTGGAACAATTCGGAATTGACTCATCGTAGTGTATTTTCGGCAACTTTCATTTTATGTTGACATTTATTATTCTTAAGGTCGGTCAGACAGATAAGTAATTTTAAAATGACACAACTGACCAGTAGCCGACAGCACTGGCAGTCCTCAAAGTGACAGTGTGGTAGACGTGGTGACGATGGTATGCGGTGGTTAATTTATCACGCATGATAAATTCGTGGTGTTCGGAAGAGTAGTTTGGTTTGGTTGCGTATAAACGGTGATTTAACGGGACGAGGTGGTTTGATATCATAAAATAAAAGATACAGCTAGGCTGTTTAATATCACAGTGGTTATTCAATCTGAAATACATTGCTGAAAGTTACTTTACACAAGTTTATGACAACAACTTACTAACATATCTCTTCAAACCCAGAATTGCTTTTGACAATGTTCAAACTGCTCTAGATACTAGAACTAGGGGGCTCTTATTTTTACTCATCCCTTTCGCTAAAACAACTTATGACCAAAGAAATTTTAGACACCCTGCAACAAAGCCATACAATGCTCTTCAACTTGCCATTAGACCGAACACAACTTAATTTGAATATAAATCAGGCACCAATATTTGGATCATCATCCAGGACAGATCTAACATCAAAGATTTTATCAAAACCAATTTATAAGCATGTACAATGATGATTGTATCATTTTTTTATGTTAAAAATAATATTGTGTTGTTATTTGTATTTCTGTTTTAAAATGCGCCTGCTCTCAACGCAAGAATTCCTGAAAAACAGGCATAGCACACCAATTGCCATATAGTTAATAAAGATTAAGAAAGAAAATAACATTTTTTAATGAAAGACAAACACTCCCGGGTTACGAATAACCTGACGAGAAATCGAACACGCGACGCCTGGGTAGACCCAAACGCGATGCCAACTCGACCACTGACATGTATGCTGATGATGTGGTGTTTTTTTTATAAAAATATGTCAGATCTACAGTTATAAAGTAGTATATCGGCCTGTGACTGGAAATGGGGACGATAATTGACTGAAAGTAGTTATAATAATATCCTTGACAAATGAACGATCAAATAACAAAAGCGAATATTCGAAAATATTGCAAGGATAATGAAAAAGTTTAACAAAAGATGACATTTTGATGGCATGTACCCTGGCAACGTTAAATGGATGAATCGAAAGAAAATTATCATGCGAATATATGTCATCCAAATGAATGGAAAAAGGGGTCAGAAACACAAAAAAATCAATTTCTGACATTTTTCTACATAGTATGGGTACTACTCGTAGCTTTATTCTATCGACTTTTTTGGTATGCCCGAAATGAAACATCGACGCGTCAGAAGGGATGAACACATTGTTACACATTCCTTCAGACTGATTGGCGGATGGTTTGAAAACTCTGATATCATGGAGAACATTCATTTCTATGTTCCCGATGGTTATCTCCGCCACCGATAGCATTGACTGTTCTATCTCCCAGCCTGCTGGACTAACTTGCAAATGGTTATGCCGGTCGGTCAATCTTGCTGTTGAACAGAATCAATTCGGATATCGACATTTAGTGTCAATGAAGCTGCCATTAACCTGCTCTTTTACGAATGTCTTTTAAAAGTGCACAACAATGTTCAATTTTGTAATTTTAATTAATAAGTAAATTAAGACCCGCCACCCGGTGGTTGGTAAATGAAGAAAATAATAAGAAAACTCAATGAAATATGAATTTCAATAAACATTCCTGTTACGAACATTGCCTATTTTATTTTCTGTGATTTATCTTTTTCATATTTCATTGAGATTTGTTAAAATTATCTTATTCCTCAAATACCAAAAATTACATTAATGTTTACGAGCTTCAAAAGTTTCGACACGTCACCTCCCCCCATGTACGTGCACAGCATAATGAAATATCGGGAAATAGCGACCCGAGTGAAACTCGTTAATGGGGAGATTATGAACACATTTGTTAATTGAAGCAATAAGCGTCGACACCAGAGTGAAACGCTGACATAATCTAATTCCCTACAAATATAATTTAAATCCCCACAAATATAATATTATTTCCCCACCGATATAATTTGTCGGGTTCAGACGAGACAGGCGGATATTATTATATATATATTTATTTTCATTTATACACATACGTTATTCTGGAAGTACGTAGTTAATAAATGACAGTTAGCATTAAATGAAAATGTAATTGAGGAAACACGAAATAAATGATTTGATGAATGTGCATCTTAAAATAGATAAATTCGTTCTCCAGATGTTTAATATCTTTAATTTATAGTCACGTCCCGTATAAGTGGAAATGTTCCGTATTAAGTGGAAAATCATGTTCTGCTAATAGATTTCAAGAATGATAAAGATACCTACTTCAAAAGAAAAGTTTTCCGTCGTAATAATTTTGTGATTTTACCAGTCAAAGTGACGTATGGTCCATTTCTATGTGACTTAATATGTAGGTATAGCTTTCAAAAATTATTCCTGTCACAAGAGAGCAATGAACCTTTTTACTTAATGTATTTGCATAGAATCTCTTTTATGTAACCAAAAACATCAAACATAAAAATTTCTCTCTTCGTTATTTTTCTTTCTCACTGTACCTACCTCCCATTGAAATTAAATTAATTAATTATTCACCGAAACTAATCTTTTAATTTATGTGTAGGATACTGCCGCCATGGGTCGACCCACAGTGCCCTTCTTGACAATATCAAGGAGGTTACAGTGTTTCTACTTAGGTCGACAGAATAGCACTTAATCCCAAACATGGGAACACCTCAGCACAGGTTCGCCTAGTGAGGTGTTCACAAAACACTACGACTAACCTATTTACATACAGTTACGGATCTTTAACATGTTTTTTTTTCTTATTAATAACCTATTATCTATATAAACTATGTAATTATTTGTAAAGTGTATGTACAAGAATAGAAATAAATAAATAAATAAATAAATAAATAATATTTTTAGAAAATGTGTTCTCCTTTTATAGATAAAAAATTGGTTGTCTGTAGAGTCGATTTACGAACGATAATTTTACGTGATAACGTCATATAATAACGATGGAGTTGAAGAGAGATAGATACGTCACAAGTCGAAAGCTTGTTCCGCGCTCTCGCTTGCACGCTCGGCTCAGGCGGAACGTGACAATGAGTCATGGTTTTCCGGAGTTCATCGATTTACAAGACGTTATCACGTCAAAATCGTTTTTGTACAGGCTGATTTAGTCCTACGCCCCACACCGTAGATAAGAATTTTTTTTTCACATGGTAGCTGTTTTATTTTTTTGTTGTTGTGCATTAATGATACATATAAATATTATTTCACTTCAAATTCCTGAAAATTAGTAAGCTTTATATTGGTACCGGAAAAATCTAGCATAGTAATCGTAAAAATCCGAAATTTTGAAGGAATTTTACGTTTATAAAAAAATTTTCAACAAGCGCGTCGGTTAGTGATTAGGTTTGCCGAGAGAATCACGACTAGAATTTAGGGACCCGTAGAGCAAGGGTTCCCGATATTTTTCAGCGACGAAATCCTAAAGAACCACTTGGATGTTGGCGGAACCCCAATATGAAAATAAAAATTTATCCTTCGCAATTTTTTTTGTGAATACTTTTTCTCCTAATCCTCTGGAGATTTTTGCATCCCTAAATTGGGCATATTGTGAGACCGAAGTTAGTGGAGAAGGGAAGAAAATGAGGAAGGTAGAAGTATTCTGATCTGGTCGGCAAACATTATTAAAGCAGGAGAGCACATTTTTTTGGACTATGGCACCTATAACCGGGGTACGTTGCTAGACTGGAGGAAGTAGAATATGGGTTAAAACACCAACAAATAAACCCGAGAATGCGCCACAGGGGAAAATTTCGCAATTTCTTCTCTTAATTTTCTTTACCCACTGGGACTATGAAATGCCCAATCAGGGAATGCTACGAGACTGAAGGGAATAGCGTATAAAATAAAACACTAACGAATATACCGGAGAAGCCACAAGTTAAATCAAAGCCTTAAACCGAAGCCTCGGTTAAATCAATACACGCAATCGATTTTTATCATTCGGATGGCCAGTTTCTAAAAAATATTTAGTTGCCAAATCCGTATTTTTCAAACCTAAACCTAAATATCAAGTGAGTAAAATACTGTTTTTTTTAATAATATTTATTTAATAATATATTAAAATTTTGCAGGATCCAATACAAACCAATAAATGCTGTCGATCGTTATATGTGAAAAGTCAATTTTCAAGCAATATTCAGTTTCGAAATCATTTACTCATAAAACATACAAAATGTGGCTGCCTGAAAAGAGCGCCGTAGAATAAGAACAATTAACATTATCTTCGTTTTCTTAACGCATATTTTTATTGGTTGCTATCTTTATGTATGATATCAAAATTCTTCCTGAACTAAATGCATTCTAGATAGAGTCTCGGATTTCCTAGGATACTATCTAGATTTCATTTAGATCAGGAAGAATCTTGTAATCATGCATAAAATTGGCAGACAGTAAAAATATGCGTTAAGTGGTAGCTCTTAGTTTAAGTACGATATAGTTAAATAACACCAAATCAATGATTTATTATTAAATTATTAGCGGAACAAAGACCTGACAGAACGCTACTGCAGTAGTGGGGATACTCATGCACTACTCAAATAAAATAACTTAGTTACCTGGAAATACGTACTTAAGACTGAGAAAAGGCAAGGAAACACAATTAAGAGAGTGCACCTTTCAGGCAGAGTTATTCGGACTTCTCAGTGAAGCAGGAAATAGGTCAAACAGCACACAAGCATCTCGGCAAACTCACCGCTCAGGGTCCGGTGCGGAACTGTGCGGAAGCGTGCAGAACTGTGCAGAGTTGCAGAGATAAATCTTCACTTCTCGGCGGTGGCTATCTCTACCATAATTAAACTAACGAAGGACGACGTACAGATGCTTTTTAATTAGACATTAATTAAGTTATGGCGGAGACTCTGGAAATTCATTGCGGGAAGAGAGCATTTATTATCATCTCAACAAACAAGTCTAAACTCACGAACAAGCACCATGAAATTTTGACAGCTTTCGATGTCTATGCTTTCAAGTGCAATGCACAAATTTTCTGTTCACATTGTCATGGACTTCATATATATCCATACGACGGCCTTCGTGGTCGAGTTTTTATTGATTCCGTAAGTCTAAACATAAGCTTTAGAATTGTGATTGATTTGCCTTATTTCACAATTTAATAATTTAAGGGGGGGGGGGGTAAAGTTTTAAAAATCATTTTAATTTTTTGTCGAGAGTATTGTCTCAAAATTTCAAGTAAATCAGAGCAAAACTAACGAAGATAAAGCGCTTCAAGCGACCGGTCCTCTTGCTCAATTTAAATATATTTAGAGTGTAAAAATACTAAATCGATTTTCTCGCAACAATTTTTTTTTAAGTTCGTTAACATCATAACTCAAAATCTACTTAACCGATCCTTTTGAAATTTTTTACACTATTTTTACACATAAATCAACAGGTGGTGACAGAGAGTTTTTTTTTGTTTTGACCTTTTTTTTCCATTTTATAATAACAAATTCACCGAAAACTTTAGCAAAAATCGTATTTTTTACTTCAACATGCTGCAAAAAAAAAAAATGCTTTGTCCGGCTGTAGCGGTCTAGGTTAGGTCTCCTTCATCCGGCC
Source organism: Glyphotaelius pellucidus (assembly GCA_936435175.1). NCBI lineage: Eukaryota > Metazoa > Arthropoda > Insecta > Trichoptera > Limnephilidae > Glyphotaelius > Glyphotaelius pellucidus. The sequence continues at coordinate 41,832,975 of OW386543.1, forward strand.
CCTCCGACCGGCCCGCCATGCGGTAGGTGCGCAAATGCATAATACAGCCAAGATTTAGACAAACTTCACCCCATGAAACCGATGTAAATCAATCATCACAATAATAATCATAACAAACCGCTTTGAAGCCGGTTTGTTACGGTGTAAGAAATTTTTCAAATCTATTTTGTCTACGAATCATTTATGATTTCATAACAGAAAAAAAGTAAATGATTTATAATATTCTGTCATATCAATTTCATTTCCAAGCGAAACAAAAATGAAGTAACTGAAATATTTATAATTCATGAAATACCGCTCGGAAGGGGAAAGTACGCAATACGCATCGCGTTTTTGTTAATAAAAATAATATTACGAAAGCTTTTACGATAACACGAGTACATCTGATGTGACCGAAAACATTCTTGACTCGAACCTTTGTCCTGTCACAGTTCGTTACTTGACCCCACTCTCGTAGCCTACGTTAAAGCCTCCGTGGCAAAGTTAATTTGCTACCAGTGGCGTGCCATCGCTCCGGTGGCCCCGACCCAATACAAAACACAACCCATCCCATTAACTCACACAGTATAATACAACTCTTCTAAGTCAATGAGAGACCCTCAACGTCAGATACACTTTACATAATTTCATTGCGAGTTTGAAAAAGGAAAATGTTGACATATTTCGGTCTGTCTTTTGTTAGACGATTGATGCCGTAGGCATACGAAATTCCACTGCATTAATAATGTATAAATTAGCCCCGGTTCATTAGGCCCTATTTCACTAAAAAGTTATAAATAAAGTACACGAATTTCAAGTGATAAATCCGATCAGTAACGTAGGCGATGAATTAAAGACACACGTCGAACAAAATAGCGGAGAATATTTTTGTTTAGAACTAGCGAGTACCCGGCATGCGTTGGAATGCTACTCAAAGAAAGAAAGTTGCATTTCTTTTGAATGTGCAATATTTTTTTGTCTTTTCTTCTACACGAATAAATTAGAAAATTTACCGACCCGTGAGCAAAGCACGTACACGTTGTTCGTGTGAGAAGCGTTCCTTTTTCAAATTTACACCCTCCTATCTCCTACTCTGCTCCTTCCTCGACCCCCACCCCTGCACACGCTTAGGGCGTTTACTCGGCTGAGTGAGTAGTGATGGCATGCAGAAGAAAAAACATTGAAAAAAAAACCAAAAATGTCACCAAAGACCAAAATTTTATTCACATTTTTTATTCCAAATAATGTCAGGAACTAGTTAAAGCAAATCAAGTACACCCCTTAACACCCTAAATGTATATATTTACACTCCCTTAAACTTTTATTTAATTTATTTTGAAATGATTGAATAACTTTGCAGTTATGTTAAAAAAACTTACATTTATGCTGATTATAAATTGAACATTTGTGTTAATTGCTAAATATTTAACATAACTAAATTGTTAAGTTAAAGTTTAATTAAAATTTCAGCAACAAATATACGGGTAGCATGTTTGCTAAAAACCACGTCAAGATCTCAATTAAATTTATGTATTTATTCAATTCATTGAGGGCGTAAAAACAAAACGTCTCGTGTTGTTTTTAAAACAGATATGGATCATTATTATCTTAACAATTTTCATTTATTATTAATACGTCAGACACTTAATAAAGAAATCACAAACGGAACGTTATACCACCGCAGATAATAATATTATCAAAACAATATTTTTATCACTTCAAATTTTATACGACAGTATTCAAAAATTTCACATAAAGCCAACTGGACTGGGTGGGGACTTGATGTTAAAGTGTAAATTGAATATATTTTCTGGAAATTCAAAAGAATTTCTACGTGAGAAAGCGTTTGGTCAAAAGCTTACCGTATTCAAAAAGGAATTTTTCCTGATAAAAAAATAAAGTAAAAGTTAAGCGTAAGAACTATTACAAATTTAAAAGTTGTTAGGTTGAAGAAAAAATGCTGTCGTAAAATGTTATACTGATAGTTAATAACTCTAAGGATGGGTTGTTTCAAAAAATTTGACGAAAACGTCAAATATTTGACTTTAATTTTCACGTTCTGTGTAAGTTCTATTCAAGTTCTGTGATGATTTCAGTTTTATGAAGCAGCTGGCCTATGATGTCAAAATAACAGAACTCGAATAGAACTTACACAGATGACATAGGCCCTGAGGGAAATTATTTTTTCCTCAGGGCCTCCTGTGTGGAGTTAATGTAAAAAAAAAAAAAAAAACACAGAACGTGAAAATTAACTTCAAATATTTGATGAACTCATCAAATTTTTTGAAACAACCCGTCCTAAGTGACAAACTCAGGTACGGGTGCTCCATTGAAGACAGATTCAAATTAGCCTCTCAGAAGGAGGGTGCTGTACAGGGCTCGCAGATACTTTAATACCACAAACTGTCAACCCTGTACAAATTGCAAGTGCGCCCCATGGATGAGACCAGACACTTCTGGTCCGGAGCCCCAAAATACAAAAAAAAACTCGCTCTGGTGCACAATCGAAAAGCACGTCAAACGCGCGCCCAATATTTGTACATGGTTGACATTTGTCACATGGTTGGCATTTGTCGCTTTTACAACTCGTTCTTGAGTTCAGCTCGGTTATGGAACGATTTTCCGGCCTCTGTGTTTCCTCTCTCCTACAACATGAGTCTCTTCAAGATCCAGATTCACTCCTTCATTTCCACTGAAATATTCTCCTTACACCATCCCCAAAGAGAACATAGGCCATCAAAGAAAATATTTTCCTCACGGCCTGCCATATGGATCTAATGTAAAAAAAACTGCCCGGCCCGATGGCGTATTTCCAAAACCTATACCGATACAGTCGCGACAGTTTACGTTTTAAATATACATCAATATGTGTTATTATTTATCACTTTGCACAAACAAAAATTGTTCTAAAATCTAGATAAAATAATCTTACCAATGTGTTTATTAGAAATTGATAATTTTATTTCTTAGTATTTAAATTTTGATATTATTCCCATACTAATGTAAACACACCTCTATATTGGTTATTTTTTATCACTTTTCAAAAACAAGAAATTGTTCTAAAATCTAAATAAAATAATCTTTCCAACGTGTATATTAGAAAATAATAATTTTATTTCTAAATATTTAAATTTTAATTTTAAAAACGTAAATTGACTGAACCGGTATAGGTTTTGGAAATACGCGGCCCGATGTCCGATGTTAAACATTACTGCGGCACCTCGTCTTATATTTTTGACACAAGGCGTGCATATTTTATGACGCCAGAGGTGAGCTAGTGTTTTGCTGCTTTGCTTGTTTTTCTTCTGTAATATTTATAATTTATAATTATTATAATTTATTTACTTATTTATTTTTAAGTCCTAAAAAGGTATTTTAAATGTTTTTTGATTTGCGAAAATAGTTGACAACATGAAGGTATAGTTATATTTTTAAATAAAACGAAAAAGGGATATTTTTTTATGGAATGTTAGAAATATTCAGATTTTTATGCTTATATTTTGTAAATGGATTCTTCAAATTAAACATCAAAATCATAAATAAAAGCTGTTGTGAATAACAACAAAAAATGCAAGGCCACGTCGGCAAACTGCCCCGGGGAATATGAAAAACAAATTACAACCTAAACGATGTCGTTAATTAAACTTTTAAGAGGCATTCCGAATCCTGACGAGAGATTAGAGGCGTAATTCTGCGTTCCTTCATTTTTCTGCCCATTTAACAAGAAGGCAGTGATATAAAATTCGCTAGATGGACTTTTATATTTCAACTAATTTTTTAAATTTTTTTTTTATATGAATACCGCACAAGAGTCATCTGGAGCCAGTGAGACTATGGCATACCCAATTGGGGTATGTTGTGAAGCTGAAGGTAGTGAGGAGGGGAAGGAAATGGGGAAGAGGAAGGTGGGAAGAAACTGGCTATTCAGATCTGGTCACCAAACACGGCTTAAGCCGTTTCAAGCAACGTTTCAATTCTGAATGGTGGTCTTACACCAGGGCGATACTGAGAGTATCTTCCACTCTGTAACGTGCCGCAAATATACTATATATTATTTTAAATGAATAAATTGTGAAATAACACAAATTAATCAAATTGGAAAACGAAATTGGAAAACGCGCACGTCCCGGTTAGACGAGAGGTCTGGGTTCGAGTCCCAGTTGTGACCATTGTTTGTTTTTTTCTGTTTTCTGTGTCATGTTCTCTTTCATATTTTCATTTAGATTATAAGTGTTATCTTCTTCTTCAATGATATATTACGTTGATGGGAATAACCTTCAAAAGTTATAAAAAGAGAGTTTTTCTCATAAAAAATTGAATATTCATTTAGACTTTCATAAAGTCAATAGTTCCAAATGAATAAATTCGGATACATTTATCCGAGACGCTATTCAGGTTACAAACCAATTCTAAGAATGATTGTTTCCAATAAAAAGAGTAGTTGCCTATAATATGGAAAAAGAAGTAGTTGAAGATAATATTAATGATTCTAAATATTTGAAATATGAGATTGACAAATATGACGGTTTGACAGAAGGTGGCAATAGCGAAATTGGAAAAACGCGCACGTCCCGGTTAGACGAGAGGTCTGGGTTCGAGTCCCAGTTGCGACCATTGTTTTTTTTCTGTTTTTCTGTGTCTTGTTTTCTTTCATATTTTCATTTAGATTATAAGTGTTATCTTCTTCTTCAAAAATAAAATTTATTTGCCACGCCGGGATTCGATTCCGCGACCTTCGGAATGCGAGTCAAGAGCCTTACCGTTAGACTACGCCTGCCGTCGGCGACATTTTAACACATTTCATTTTTTTGTGTCAAACATTGGTTCCATCGATACAAAGCACGCATAACGCACTGAGCCGCTCCCAACCAGCAAATTACAAAAAAGTGTAGGGGCCTTCAGTATTGTTTTTTTTTTTACATTAGCTCCACACAGGAAAAAAAATCCCTCAGGGCCTGCTTCATCTTAGAGGATGCTGTGTCGAGGGATTTTTAAGGAAAGGAAGGAGAGGAAGTTCTGGTAAGGAAATAGGTATAGAGGGGTGGGTAGGAATCTGGGGGTCAGTATGTCCAGGAGTGACAGACTTATGAATCCATTACTCCAACTGCTGTGCAAGGCGATGAATCGAAAGAACCTAGCTGGAGAGGACAACCAGTCTCTCTTGATCCGGCCCGCGATGCAGACGCGTCGGCCGCCAAGATCGGGAAAAACTTCACCTCATGAATTCGGGGTGACCTATGTGTGGGTGGCGAGAGGTGTTGGTTATCCAATTAATGGTTGCAGGGGCGGCGGTACTCATATCCGCCTACAAAGTATATAATATAGTATAAAACCCTCGATCCGGTCGAAGGTCGCGGGTTCTATTCCCGGCGTAATATAAAAAATATTGTATGATTAATTTGTGTTATTTCTCAAAAATTTGGTTAAAATTAATAAATAGCATGTAGTGAAAGATACATTTATTATCGCCTTGGTGTAATACCACCGTTCAGAATTGAAATGTTGCTTGAAATAGCTTTAGCCGTGTTTGGTGACCATACCTGAATAGCCAGGTACTTCACCACCTTTCTTTTCCCCACATCCTAACCCTCCACACTTCCTACCTTCAGCCTCACAACATTCCTCAATTGGGATGCCGTAATCTTCAATTTGGGAGGCGGGAATGGGTACCGTCGCCCCGGGAACCTTTATTGGATAACCAACACCTCCGCCATAGGTCAGCCCAAGTGGTTCGCTACGTTTGGTGATTTAGCAGGGGTGCCCGGGTTCATGGGGTGAGGTATGTCTGGGTCTTGGAGGCAGATGACCAGGACACACTGAACCCCAGATTCCTACCCACCCCTTAAACCATTTTCCTTCCCAGAACTCTCCTCTCTTTCCTTTCCTTAAAAAACCCTCCACAAAGCATCCCCAAAGATGACATAGGCCCTGAGGGAAATTATGTTCCTCAGGGCCTCCTGTGTGGAGCTCGTGTAAAAAAAAAAGTCTCACTGGCTCCAGACGGGAGCAGTTAGGACTCTTGGGCGGTATTCACATGAAAAAATAATAAATTGAAAATGCTAAAGGTTTTGAACGGAAATTGATAAAAGGGAATTATCCGGCTGTCCAAATCTCGTCACTAAAAATAACTAAACCTCATTTCAAGCAACTTACTGACACTCAGTGGTGATCTTTCACCGGTGTGATACTGAGAGAACCTTCCATAATTATTTTTCGTTTTACAAAAAAAAAAAAAATCTTTGTAGGGCTCATCTAATGACCAATTTCCAATGCTTTCCATATTTTCGTTACGATGCCGTCTTTTTATTTTTCTATCTCATTTAAAAAAAAAAATTGGCTTACTTTTAAAATTTAGATGAACACCACTGCGCACTTTAAATTAATTTATGAAAAATGTTGACATTATATTATTGGGCATCTTTTATCTAATTTGAAATTAAATCTGTACCTACCTAGACACAAAACAAATGTACTTATATTTAATACACAATTAAAATAAATATCGTCATTTCGCTTACATCAGCCTTGCAAGAATTTTTCGGGTCTACGCATTGTTAACACGGTAATAATTTTGCCACACATTAGTACTTGATTCATGCTTTGGCTTCTTCGGACGTCCACGGCTACCATTCACTTCCAGGTTATGTAAACTACTTACACTCCTTTCTTCGTTCATCCATTCTGCATTTTCAACCATCTAATGTTTCCTATTATTTATGTATTTGTTTAAAAGGAATGTTTTTAGTGATTTTTTTTACATTAACTCCACACAGGAGGCCCTGTAGAAAATAATTTCCCCTTAGGGCCCATGTCATCTTTGAAAATGCTGTGCAGAGGGTGTTTTTTCCACAGCCAAGCTGTTGAACTTTTTGCTGAACTGTTTGAAGCTGTTGAACTCAAGAACGAGTCGGAGACGTTTCTACGACTCGTGCTTGAGTTCAACAGCTCGAGTAACGGGTCGTTACCCGTTCTCATGTGATGATTTAAATTGGAGTAAACCGTGTATTTGTTTAATTTAAAAGAAAAATTGTATTGTGCGATGTTTACAAGCGGATTAGACAAATAAGGAAACATTTTTTTAGGTTAACTTAATTTTTAGCAATGCTTCTAGCAATGCACGTGTTAAATTCATACATATATCATTATATTTTACCATAACCCTAGAACCGTACCCTGAGATACAAATCGAAAAAAATCGCCCCAACTTTTTAACTTCGCGTCGCGAAGCGTCGGATCGTTTCGTGTGCCTTAACATTCTAAGAGGGGCGAGGAGCGCGTCTCTACGCCGCACAGTGGTCCCAAATCCCATTCTAGCTGATATAAATGATAAAAAAAATTATTAAAAAAATTGACATTTATTTCAACCACTTTTAAAGAATTTTCAAAGTAAAATAAAATAGAAATAAATTGCGTGTAGTACAATGATTCAAATAAGTCATAACAATCTGTTTATATAAAATAATAAGTTAAAAATATTATTTGTAACATAATATAAGAACAAAACCTAATGACATTTGTTTATGGTCGAGTCACTATCATCACTTTTGTTAAATGATAATTCGTTGGTACTTCCGAAATCGAAAATAATTTTAAGTCATCACCAGATAAGACATTATGGTGTTTTCAATATTGTGGTTTTTTTAAATTTTACAGCTTCCCGTTTTCGATCTGACCTCAAACTGACTTAAGCAGCATGCAAGAGTTCTTTTAGACTTCGAAAATTCAGAGGATATTTAATTTTTCTTATTTTACTTTTTAACGAGCAAAAACCAAATTATTTTTCTGATTCACCACGTAGTCCATCATCACACGTAACTATCGGAAGAAAAAAAAACTGTGTTAAGCCATTTATGTTTTTTTACATGAATTTTAGAGTATATCTTCGACCATTTCCTATGAAATATTAATAGAAATGGAAAGATATTCTTCTTTTCCATTTTCTATGACATATTAATAGAAATTAAGCTATTCTTCTTTAGTAAATTTTTTTCGAGACCTATAAAATTGTATTTCTCAACCATAATTTCCATGTTGCAGCATAACTCGACACTTCGACTGATGCGCCTTTTTCTTCTAACATCTCCAAAATATCAAAAATATAGAACAAGGGTAGAGACTCTGTAAAAGTCGAAAAAGCACGTAAAAGCAGACAAATTTTATAAGAAAACATAGATAAAGAATGGTTTTATATGAAAATTGTTTAGTTTGGAGGTACAAATTGGTAAACGATTTTGAAATTTTAATCAAACTTTGGCAAATAATTGTAAATATTGATAATGGTTTCACGATTTTTTTAATGACTAATAAAATTAATATGGAAGAAGCAAATTATTAAATACTTAAATAAATTTGAAAGAACATATTATGGATTTAATTTTTTTCTTGACCTAATTTCTTTCCGATTTCAATAACTCCACTAACGACCGAACAGCGCGTACACCCGAAAGAGATGGGCCGCAGGGAGGCCGCCTGGCACATTCAAAGTGTCGTGTTTACATCGTTGTCACGTGTAGCGCGTATTGTTTTTATTTTTTTATCGATGCGAACATAATGCTATGGACTGTTTTCTATGCTGTGAGTATGTTTTTGTATATAAATAAAAACATCGTTGAAATCTTTTTGTCTAGCTAGATTGTTCTAAGGGAACCACCGTGCGCCAGCGTCGGTCGCCCGTGGGCCTTGCTAACTTGTGGACTTCACACCACGTGGGGTACGCCTGCACCCCGGGGTAAGGTTAACGTAAGTTTTTTTGTTTGTTTGATGGTTTCCAAAACTGCATAAAAGCACCATGTATATTCTGTAACGAATTTAACAAACACTTTTTATTTGATTTTTTTTTTTTTAAAACTCTCTTTTTATAACTTTTGAAGGTTATTCCCATCAACGTAATATATTACTGAAGAAGAAGAAGATAACACTTATAATCTAAATGAAAATATGAAAGAAAACAAGACACAGAAAAATAGAAAAAGACAATGGTCGCAACTGGGACTCGAACCCAGACCTCTAATATGGAAAAAAGAACTAGTTGAAGATAATATTGTTGATTCTAAATATTTGAAATATGAGATTGACAAATATGACGGTTTGACAGAAGGTGGCAATAGCGAAATTGGATAACGCGCACGTCCCGGTTAGACGAGAGGTCTGGGTTCGAGTCCCAGTTGCGACCGTTGTATTTTTCTATTTTTCTGTGTCTTGTTTTCTTTCATATTTTCATTTAGATTATAAGTGTTGCCTTCTTCTTCTTCAATGATATATTACTTTTTATTTGTGCTGGGTAAACGATATTTTAATGGTTTTCATGAGGTTTGCAAGTTTAATTCACAATTAATTTATTTTAGTTGCTTTTTTTATGGTATGTTATTTGTATTTTTTTAGATCTAAACTTCATGTATGTATGTTATGTTATTTGTACTTTTTTAGACCTAAACTTCGCATTACTTGAGAGAAAATGACGTAGAATATATCCTTTTGGAAGGCTGTTTAATACGTCCGTAAGATAGTCACAATTTGTAATAAATGTGGAATTAAAAAAAGTTTTATTTCACAGGGTACGCCTGTACCCCTGGGTATCGTTATTGTACTTACCAGTGTATGGGTACGGTTCTAGCTCGTCATTTTTTGTCGGTTTGTTGATATTTGTGAATTCCTTGCGACCAAAATGGTGACATAAATTTCACGAAGCGTGTACTTATCTCTCTTTAATTTTGTAAAATGAAAATAGTACAAATATAACCGAAACTTATATTTACTTGGTTTGCAAAAACGCGTAATATTTATATATCCTTTACCATCCTATTCTCTAGGACAGTGGTTTTCAACCTGTGGTACGCGTACCCCTGGGGGTACGCGAAGCAAGATTGGGGGTACGCGGCACGAATGTAAGATTTAAAACTCAGCTCAACTGTTTTCAAATTTCGGCGTCAGTCAGTAGTCAGCTCAGTTCTCAGTTTAGCGTTTACGTTCATCAGCCAGTCATGCACACCTGGTTAGCGAGTGAGGGCGTGCGTATCTATTTCGGTGTTTGATTCACTGTTACAGCGACGATTGCTCTGCACGCTCCGTAAAGACTTCAATATACATTAGAAAGACACAAGTTATGTTAAAAGTTTATTAACCCGTCAGGTCTATTTTTTTCGGTTTTCGGAACAAATCACATAGATTTTATAGAAATCGCAGATTTATGGATATCTTCCATTCAAAATAAACGCTTTGAAGTATTTGCATATCTCCATAATTTGCTCAGCGATTGTGACTTGGAAATCGACGAAAATGTTTAAATCAATATCATTTAACGTTTCGCATCTCTAAAAATAAGATTTCGGGAATATTTACCGTAAATCAGTAAAGAAAAGCCCTTGGTACGAAACCTTTTCAGAGATGATGTAACAATATCAACATACCTACAAATAAAAGAAGTGAAAAATCTGTGCGAGACATCAACTACTTTTGAGCTGAAAACTAACTTTGAAAAAATGTCTCTGGTAGAATTCTGGCTCGAAGTTCCGAAGGAATATCCCACAATAGCAGCTCTAGCTGAATAAAAATATTAATACCGTTCACAAATTACGTATTGGTGTGAAAAAGCATTTTCTTTCTACGGGTGAATAAATATCTCAATCACCTGAATGCTGAACCAGACTTGAGACTCTACCTATGTGAAAATGAGCCGAACTTTCTTCTCTTGTTCTGCAAAGAACTGAACTTGAGCTGAACTTTCTTGCTCTGCAAAGCAAGCTCAAGGGTCACATTGACTGAATGCTAACATTGTATGATTGTACAGGAATTTGGGCTTTTATTTTAACTACTGAAACATTAGAAACTTTTTTCTACAAAATTTTTCGAGGTTAAAAAAATTCATCTTCTCAGTACACTGTGAGTTTGAAGTTGTGTATGTAGAATATGAATATATTTTCATCGAAATAAAAAGACGTGGAACAATATTTGTTCAATTTCGCATTTAGAATCACTGGTTAAAAATGCCCGAGGTCACACTCTGTATTGTATTTGTGTGACATTATTGTTAAATTCAGGTAATAATTAGAGTATAAAAATTTACAAATGAAACATGTTTTCATTACACGTGCACAGATAGAGGGGAGGGGGTACAAACATTTTTAGCAAGAGTCAAGGGGTACGCAGGCTCAAAAAGGTTGAAGACCGCTGCTCTAGGACAAAGGGGACGGAGGAAAGAAAAAAAATAAGAAAGGAATTTATTAAATTGCTGCAAAGAATTAAAATTAAAATCACAACTCTTGGAAACAAGCCCTGCCATTTGATATCCCGTGTAAAATTAAAACAGTTTATGATCGTTTTTCAAAAACATTCTGGAGAAGCAAACATTCTCGATTACATAAAAAGTGAAGTTGGGCGTGTGGTAGATACACTCTGCAGTATCGCCCTGGTGCAAGACCATGATTGAGAAACGAAACTTTGCGTGAAATGGCTTTAACCGTGTTTAATGACTGGATATTAATAGCCAGGTACATCTCCTTCGAACTTTTTCCTTTCGATCTCCTTCCCTTCCTCATTAGCTGCATCACCATTTTTTTTCCTCGCTTTATTTTCACACAGGAGGCCCTAAGGAAAATAATTCCCCTCAAGGTCTATGTCATCATTCGGGGTGCTGTGTGGTGGGACTTTTAAGAAAGGAAGGAGAGGAAGTTCTGGGAAGGAAAAAAGTAAGAGGGCTGGATAGAAATCTGGGGGTCAGTGTGTCATGGCGGACGTATGAATCCATCCCTTCCACTGCTATTGGATAGAATAAAAGGCCTCCCTCAACCAGTCTCTCCCGATCTGGCCTGCCACGCAGTTGGTGAACCCGGACACCCCTGATAAGTCACCAAACGTAGTGAACTGTAGATACCATGTTGCCACAGCACTGGCTATTGTGTGGTATTCATAATATAAAACAAAACAAAATTAAGCTGAGAAACTTCGAAATTTTCTCGTGTTTTTAATTTGATCAAATATTTGTTGCAACTCGGGCGATGCTTGGTAGAACCTATTTAACTAGTTTCAATATTGACGGTTCCGAAGAACAATGTCATTCTGCTAAAAAATTTAAATCGTTCTGTTGACTTATTTTGTTGATTTGGAAGTCTGTATTTTCAGAATTTGTAATGAAATGAAATGCCAAATATCGAAACCAAAACTGTCTTTCTTGATCTCAAAAACAGTAAAAATATAGAAACGAAACTTTGAACAGCTCTCCTGTAAAACTACAAAATCACACACCCGACATTTTTAGGATAAATTCTCCGGAAAAGAGTTCTCGAAATTCTTGAAACTAAAAGAGAAACCTATTTCATATCTGAAAACTTTTGTTATGACGGAAAATATCAATCACATCCATCTATCCAGACCATCAGTCTGCCATATATTCGGAAGACCATGATTCTCTCATCAGAAAAGTCCGTATCGACCTATAGCTGTCATATTCCCCTGGCGATTCCCTCATTTCGTTTCACTTTGTAAATTGCCAATTATGGCGATTGGTTTGCAGTACATACTCGTACATCTAAGGGAGAGTAGCCATGAAATGGGTGCCCTGTGAACTGGACACCAGTGATAACTCAACACTGGCGATTCATTATAAGCATCTGTTATTTTTATAGTCCACCGACATGTTAACGAAATTTGTATGAAATTGGTGACGGCGAACTTGAGCGAACGTTAACGTAACCAGAGGCAGAAAGTAAAAAATATTGCTTCATATTACGATTGTTTTCAGACACTTTCCTCGTGTAAAATTTTTTTGTTACATTTAAAAAATGTTTACTTTCCATTAATTGGACATGGCGTGGTCCCTTCTATTGTTCCAAATCATATCGATGAAAATCCAACAGAAATAATTGAAAAAATTATAATATTCTTAAATTCAAAAACGACTTGAGAAAAGATGAGAGAAAGAAAAAACATAACTTAGAATAATAAAAATGAAATAAAATCACCCCGGGATGCACATACGGCATTGCATATGGCTTACATTACTTTAAATACTGAAAAATGTCTGTAGATCACATACACGGTGTAACAGCACGTACCCAAAGGATTTTAACCAGCGATTCCGGGGCACATTTGGAGTAAAAATTTTGATGTCTTTTTGCTTTCCAATGATATTTTTTTAGTTAAAAACATTAAAATATTATATTTTTGTAACTGAACCGTCAGGAGAGTAAAGCATTTATACCCTAGTGCAGTGTTCCGCAAAGTGTGTGCCGCGGCACAGTGGTGTACCGTGGTCATTAGTTAGTGTGCCTCACCGCAAGCGGGCTAAAAAATGAGACCCAGAATTCAGATTTTGCTTCCCCGTTTAAAAATGAAGAATGGGTAGCAAAACTTAATTAATAAAAACTTATCTGGTGGACAAATTCGCTCATTTAAATAAAATCAACAAAAAAGGCAGGAATTTTAACGTCTTCGCACAAGTTTGAAAGGTTTCGCGCTAAGTTGGTGTTATGGATCAGCCACGCTTCCAATGTTAGTAATGAAATGTTCTCAAATGCCGTGGCTGCCGATTCAGAAAAAAAGTGCAGGCTTTGATAGTGAAATACTTGGAGCTTTAGCTGAAAAAATGAACTTATATTTTCCAAGTGTGACCTGCAACCAATAGACCGGGAACTAAATCCATTCTCAGATAGCATTACCCTTGGACACGGAGCTAAAAACTGATCGGACATTAAAACAAAAATTTTCCGAAACAGAGCAAGCACATTTTTGGCTACATATAAAAATGTGTATCCTGAGATAAAAAAAATGAGCTTTCAAAACGTGTTGTTGCAATTCTCTTACCATTTGCCACGACCCACTTATGCGATTTGGGGTTTAAATCAATACTACAAAACTACAAAACAATATAATACAAAACTACGATTAAATTTAAAAAAAGAGAACGCCCGAGGAAAATCGACGAAGAGATGAGAGCAGCATTATCAATGATTGCTCCAACTTTTGATCTCCTGTGCTCAGTTAAGCAGGCACAAATTGCTCATTAAACATATTTTCATATTTAATAAGAAAAATTTTATAAACATTGGTGTACCTCTAAAATTTCTTGATTTGGTAGGTGTACCTTGAACACAAAAAGTTTGCGGAACACTACCCTAGTGGGTCACTTGACAAGCGTTACGTATCATTCTAAGCAGCAGGCAACACCCGAAACAGCGCGCATATCGCTTAAACCCGTCGCGATTTATAGGAATGGGATCAGTGCGACGTTTGATTAAAAAAAATCTTTTTAGAACATAAAAGCAAAATTATATTTATATTTTTTACTCCAAATATGCTCAGGAATCGCTGATTAAAATCATTCGGGTACGTGCCATTACACCGTGTACGAGTATATAGGTACATTATGTAAATATATTTTCTTTTTTCGTAAAAAAAAATCCAAACATATTTTTTACATATTGCGTATTAACTGGAGCATCTAAATCCAGTGTAGTTTACGCATTAAAAATGTGTTCAGTACTTACTACTTTTAGCCGTGTACCGTAGACTAATGTTTAAAAAAACATTTATCTAACCCGATTTGAAAAATGTCCAGTTCATGGATGCTCACTCTCCCCTACCCACTCAATCAAATACACGTTCCAATATACAGTACCCAGTTCAGTACTGCTCCTGTTACCTTTGGGACTATTTTGAATGTTAAGTGAAAATACGTGACGTATTAGTTAATTAATTAGATGATTATGTTAAAAGGTGTCCCATTAAAACCATATTATATCAATTATTTAAGACAAGTTTTTTTTCCGAGAAGGTTTTCCTCGATATTTGAAGTGTTCCAATATTAAATGAAAGTAACCAAATTCAATGAGTCGCTTTAATAGAAATATTTTGGTAAGGTACCTGGGGACAAGCACAGAGAAATCGATAATTTAATTTCCGACGAGTTTATATCGATATACCGAGCACGATTACATTGGCGGATTTGTCTACGAATTCACATTCCGGACATTTACGTAAACATATTAATATATTGGTAGTGTTGAATTAAAATACCAACTTAAATATGCATTGGCAGTCCTTTTTTCCATTAAACGGGAATTAATTGGTTAATGAGGTCTTTAGTCATTTTTTCTCAAAGATCGAAAGGAATGAATTGTTTGCGTCTTAGATCCATTATTTAAGATTCTGGATCGCATATACGACTTCTTTCAATTCTGAGAACTTTGAAAATAAATAATAAACTTAGTTTTTACCACTTTTATTGTTTAAAAACCAACATGTTTCGTGAGCCAAGCTCACTTCTTCAGGGTTTTACTTTACAGGGTTTTTCAGGGGAAGAAGTGAGCTTGGCTCACGAAACATGTTGGTTTTTAAACAATAAAAGTGGTAAAAACTAAGTTTTTTTATTTATTTTCAATTAAAATGGTGCCACAAAATAAGTTTGCTGCGTTTGAAGAAGTTCTAAGAACTTTGTTAGTTCAATCCGTTTATCAAAAAAGCCAGTAATTTTGCGTAACTTAATGGCTTAAATGTATCAATCGTCGGTCGGAATATCTGTTAACAATCGTGGATTGAGCACACGAATAGTGATAACCGACCATAGACGACGGATTTGTTCAACATCGTATTGTACATGTATAGGGTTTTATCGATAGTTTATGCTAGACATCTTGACGGTTGATACAATTAAATAGGGAAAGTGATTAGGTGATGTATATGGTAAGATGAGATTTGATATGGGTTGTAAGTTGGAGGCATAGAAATACAAACACAAGCAGTTGGAGATGGTCATTACTAATAAATCAACATTAATAACAATAAAAATATTGAGATAGTATCTATTTTTTTATAACATATATACGTACATATGTCTTACAAAATTGCACGCATTAGAAATTCAAGCCTGAAAAATGTTTGACAGACCGAATTTGAACGAATCTTTCGCTAACAGGAAGATAATTCGTATCACTGAGCTATCGCCTAAACTTTTGAATGAACAGCTAAAAATTATCATCCTTAATTGAAAAAACAAACGTGATTTGAGTAATCATCTATTCGCAGTCATTTAATTTAACAGAGTATCCGATATTTCAAATAAGTAAATTTTAGATATTTCAAAAAAGTTAATTTGAAAACAAAAACTTTTTTTGGTATTTGTAAACCAATTTGTAATAATTCAAACAATCTTCTACGACCTACAACAATTTAAACCACCATCTTTCACCATTCCAATTTCAGCTATCAGTTACTTTTCAGTTACTTTCTATCGTATCGCGTAAAATAGTTAAACAGAAAAGTTATTTTTACACCATTAGGCTGTTAAAAATGAACAATCAAAAAATCAAAACAATCAATTAAAAACATCACAATAATCAAAAATACTAATTTTGATTATGTATCAGCAACTCTGGTCCAACAAACTCCATTACCCGGTTATGCTTTGAATTTAAATAACATTTTCAAAATTGAAGCTTATTGTGCAAAGGAAACAGACACAGAATAAAGTAGGTATCTAACTATAGGATAATTTTTTAACAGAAAATTATTTCTATTGTTTTTCAAATTTGGAATTAAAATACTCCGTGATAATTATAATAATTCGACGGCGACGGCGGCGTCAGATATTTATTATAAATAATAGGCCACTTGCATGGATTTCATAATGACTTGGAAAAAATCGTGTGGATAGATTTTTCTAAGATTACGAAAATGTTACAAATTTTTTTTATAAATTAATTTTTATTTTCTTTATTTGTTTATTTATTTAAGGATCATTAACAGTCTTAGTAATACAATAAACATTAGAGGATGATAAAAAACAGACCAATTATTAATGTTCACAGATAGGTATTTAGAAACAAGACTTACTTTACATTAACTAGAATATCTAAGAAAAATGATAGGAAAACAGAACTAAGCAGCAAGTAAAAAAATAATAATAGTACAAATCTGAATTCAACAAATGATAAACCAATACACAACAATAAAATAAGTGTGATTATAACTGAAATAGACTGCAAAATAGAGATTTGGGTTGGGAAGGGTAAGGGGAGGAGAGGGATAAGGGAAAGTTGCCACGCAAGTAATATAAAAATATTAGATACAATTAATTCAATCGTCATGAATATGTGTTATTCGCACCTAGAATGCTATACAATGAAGTTCTGTAGCGACAGTAACTAGCAGTAAATACGTCAGCACGTGTGTCAATATTTGCAAATTTATTGTTATAGTAGTTACATGTCCATGATTAACAATCAATAAGATGGATCAAGGAGACAAATATTTATGAGATGTAATATTTTTGGTATCCCTTGTTATTCTTCTGTGCCATTCGTGTGGAATACGTTGGTTTTTTTTTTTAAATGATTTTCGGCTACGTAATTATTTTTTTTCGCAACGATAAAATTATGTCCAGTCTTTCCGGTTAATAAAAATTGGTCCGATTTTTTGGATTGAAAGTTTCAAAAAATCGCCAGGGTTTCAAAAGTACGATTGAAAAAAAAATACGGAATGTCTTAGAACATTTGCCTAAACCGGAAAAAAAATTAAAAAATGTGATGCAAGTGGCCTATTGTCAAAACCTAACGACAGGAACAAAACACCAGGAGCACAGAAATGTCATAATAATGTTAATTTGTGCTAATGTCTTCTTCTTCTCGTGCCCTGTCCGTTCAACGGATGTTGGCTATCATGTTGGCTTTGCAATGGCTGTGCTAATGCCACAATAGAGAATTCCAGTCCAATTTTTTTATTTTTTTTTTTATGAATAATGACCTTCTAACTTAAATAACTGCATTTTTATTTTTATAGTTAGTTTTAATAGTTAAAATAAATGTCAAAGTTTTAATTTTTCAAGATCCCCGAAAACCACCGAATCTAGTGTGACGTCATCATGACTAACCGAAGTATGAATCTTGTAGGGAACTGGAATCAGCTGTTCGACTCCCGCCATTTTGAATTTCAGCATTGGAGCGTTTTCATAGACATTACTGGGCAGTACGATTGTTTTTTGTACAGTTAAAGTTTTTGAATATTTTAACTAATAGAGATACTTTATTTTTGATACTTTATTTATTATATGTCCAATTCTCTATAAACCAATAAAACGGAATGCCGAACGGTTTGCGTCTTACATTTCTATTGATTTCTTTACAACTTTGACCCAGGTGACGCGGCGCGGTGACGTCACGCCGCCAAAATCCAGCAATAGGGTGTTTTAATGACACGTTTTAAAATGGACTTTTTAATATTTTTTTTGAAAACTCTACGTTAAATATTATGTAATAAAACTTATATATTCAGAATCAGCGTATATTGGTCTATATGAACAGATTTTTTTAATGCCATAATATATTTCACTGGAGTTCGTTATTATGCATATTATACAAATAAACGTCATAACGTGAACCTTCCGACAAGAACAAAATACCAGGAGTACAGAAATATGATTCGGTATTTCCCTTTGTTATTATTATACACATTTATTGCTTAGTCACAGTACCTGTTAAAAATCACGTAACGACGAAAATCTTACTTTTAAAAATATGTTTATTATTTATGTAAATTAAATTTAAATGTTTCTACTTAAACTGTTCCTCCATTCAAAATATAAACAAAACAATACTATTTCCAAGAATTTTTTGAAACCTTATCACTTATCGCATTCATTGTGACACTGATTGTAATTAATCAACTCATTAGTTTAAATTCAGACATTATCATAAAATTGAACTTCGATATTTATATGACCCATTAAAATATTGATTAAGCAAATGATTAATGAAATTATATGATATTATCTTGTAGGTAATGTTATATTCTCTCACAATGGGCAAACCTATTATAATAATACACTAACTATTTGTTTTTCTTTTGCCATCTCTTATTATATGTACAACATATTTTTCATTTGTTATGCTTGTGATATTTTTAATTTATTTCGTCAAATAATTACGAATATTTCTCTTTTAAATTTTATTCAAAGCTAGATATCATTAAGAATCATTAACCAGCGGCCGAGAATTTAAATTTCGTCGAACGATGATCTTTAGATTGTACCCTTGCAACGGTACTGGGCGGTTCCGATGAGAAAGATTAATTGTTCTCCATACCAGCATTTTAACATAATGACTCATTATCGATTTTATTTCATTCCAAATTTGCTTTGATAAATACCCACATTCAAAAATGCTTTAACTCGTGATGATAAAACTATTAAAATTATGTATTTTTTTTAACTATTTTTTTATCGTAAGTATTTATAATTTTTCAATAATGTCTAAGCAAAATATGAATGTAATTTATTTTTTAATATATTAGTTTGTAAGACCGTAAATAAATAGACAAACTGAAGTATTTTCGTCACAAAGGGTGCGGATCTTTTTTAATGATTTTATTTGAACTAAAATTAAAATTCTGAACAGTAGCTTTCTCAAATAATTCATTGATTTATTTTACTACATGATTATATGATTTGAAATGTATGTTGTATATTTTGTACAAATAATACAAAATAGTGTTTGAAAATTTAACAAATCTACAAATGACCTACGGTAAAACCTTGTTGTACTACAAATAAAAATATTTTCTCAAAATTTAAAAAATAGATTCACTAGATAAAATAACACTCTTTCGAAATCAATTTTTAATTTTTTGTAGAAAAGAGTCAATACTTATTTGATTGAAGAAGATAATACTAATAAATCTAAGCGAAACATGCAATAGAACCAGACACAGAAATATGAAAAGATAATGCTCCTAACTCAGGATCCCTTGTCTTACTGGGACAGAGCACCTTAATCATCGGCCATTGACACCCATATTTTTCTGTCATGCTTCTTTTAACGCTTTTATTGACCTTAATAACTTTCAAAGATACCTAAAATAACATTTTCGAGTGACACACTGTTAATTTTTTTAAATGTAAAACCACACAAGAGTCCCAACTGTTTTAAACCGCCTGGAGCCCTATGGCATATCCGATTAGGGTTTGTTGTGAGGCTGGCAGTAAAAGAAGGGATGGAGACGGGGAGTGGAAGGTAGGGAAGTTCCTGGCCATTCAGATCTGATCGGCTAAAGCCATTTCAAGCAACGTTTCAATTCTGATTGGTGGTCATACACCAAAGCGTTACTTGGTGAGAGAATCTTCAACTCTGGAAAGTGCCGCAAATATACTACATATTATTTTTAACGAGAACTGGTTATAAATCTACAAAATAATGAAAAACATGTTGTTATTTATATGAAAATTCGATCGCCTAGAATTTTTGCGGATTCCTTAGCAAAGTTTTTGTCTATGTAATGTAATCAAAGTACAAGCGAGTAGGTACCTTATCCGGTTTGATATATTAGATAAGGTGGTATTTAGTATCTGATATAATAATCTGAAATAATTAATCATATCTTAATTACCAATAGACCACGCGCCTTTATTAATGGTAACCTATTTATAAAAATGAGCCGCTCTGATTATTTATTTGTTATTATCAAGATAAATGTAAATACTCCAGTGCAATTGTCAACAGTCATTGTATGATAATATTATATTCGGTTATTATCTATATGATTTTTCACAGAACTCACAGAAATGTAATGTGATTACATTTTCACGTAAAAGTCAGAGTCATACCGTCTGAACCACGTTTCTTTTGAACGAGTAGAACAAATCAAAGACCTTGGAGAATTTCTAGAGTCTAAATTACTATTTAAATATCATATCGAACACATCTTAGAAAAAGTCTCCAAACCAAAGATATTGAAATATAAGGAGATATGCTATGATGTCCGCCCGACTGTCGCCGGAACTACTACCTAATGGAAATAGTTTGAATACGGAATTTAGTTGATTTTTCGAGTTGTGCAGTAGTATTGGTTAGCAATTTAAAAAAAATGTTAATTTTTATTCTTGATAAACAGAGTAATGAAATGGAATAGCAATGTATTATGGTGTTTAGTCTGGTTTAATGCATTTAATTTTTCTGGTTAAATTGGTGAAAATGTAATTTTCTTTTTACTAGAATAAAAAAAAAAACAATATAGTTTGAATACGGAAAGAATTTGTGTGTTTCCTCCTTCCTACAACATGGGTCTCTTCAAAACCAATGTTCATTCCTTCCTCTCCTCAAAAAGACCCCCACAGAGCATCTCAGATGACATAGTCCCTGAGGGAAATTGTTTTCCTCAGGGCCTCCTATGTGGAGTTAATGTAAAAAAAATTGTTTATTTAGTTGATTTTTTTTAACGTGTGCATTAGTATTGGTTAAAAATATCGGCGACACCAGGAAGCACAGTCTTACTCAGTAAAAACTGTTGAAAGCCCATCTCCTTATATTTCAATATCTTTGCTCCAAACAAATGGGCTTCATTCTACTCATCAATTCTATATTCTATTCAATAAAGCTTTTACACTTAAACTGCTATGTGTAAGATCTCTTCTCGAATTTGCATCTCTGTCTATTGGAATTCACAAAACCAAACTTATATTAACCGATTTGAATATAATATATTTCAAACAAATATTTTGAAACGCCTGTCGTATCGTTTTGATAATCATCAGTGCAACTCTATTGCTCTTTACAAACGGAGAAACATGTCTGACATACCTATTGTTTCTGTAACTGCCCGATTGATTCACTAGCTCTATTAGAAAGGATTTCATTTCGTTGCCCTGAACGCAATACCAGATCGAATACTTTATTTTATATGCAACATATCAAATTGAAATGCACACAAAACTCTGCTGGGACGTATCTGCAAATCTTACAATGCGCAAGGAGAAATTGATGTTTTCCACTGCACCCTTCGAACGTTTAAAATCAGATTAACCTAACAATGTATTACATAATAGTTTTGATTTAAGTAATAAACTATAGATTATTTATTCTTTTTATTCATTTTTTACTTATTCAGTGAATTAGTAATAAGTACATTGAATGTACTTATTCAGTGAATTAGTACATTAGTTTTATATCTTCTTCTAACTTTTGTTATTACTTCCTACTAATCTGTAACCATAACAATAACCTTGAAACGCCTGGACAGATTTTCATGAATTGTAGCTAAGAACCATCTCTATTACGTCAGCTTTCAAACAAAAAAAACTGCATCACAATCGGTCCATTCGTTTAGGAGCTACGATGCCACAGACAGACATACAGACAGACACACAGACACGTCAAACTTATAACACCGCTCCTTGCGTCGGGGGTTAAAAAATATTACTAATGGAACTTAACCGGTTTATTTTATATTAACTATCCAATGCAAAATGAATTTATGTATTCAGGGTGCGGAAGCATAACTTCCTTTTTTTTAATGTGTGCCATTCAGTCGGTTGATGTCGTAGCGGAGCGCTAATGATCGGGTTCGAGAAGCGGAACTATAAATTTTTGTCCCGACACAGTTCAGTCACCCTTTAAACCCTTTTCCTTCCCAGAACTCTCCCTTCCTTCCTTTCCTTAAAAATAAACCCTCCACACAGCATCCCCAAAGACGACATAGGCCCTGAGGGAAATTATTTTTCTCAGGGCCTCCTGTGTGGAGCTCATGTAAAAAAAAAAACAGCCGAACTGAGCGGATGCGAGAACCGGAATAAATTTGCAATATCTTGCACTTGACCGGAGAGCGACTCTCGGGGATACCAGTCGGTAAAATTTAGCTTTCGTAATTTTTAAGGTTGTTCAGCCATAACACACTCTGGGAGGAATTATTTTCTGTTGAGCTAATGTAAAACAATCCAAACGTTTTGTTCAAACTAATAATAACAAAAAAACATTTTTTGAAATCATTTATTCAAAAACGAAATATTTACCTTTTTTAATAATAGGCCAACAAAAAAAATGTTTGCGAAAACTTTTTAAACAAATTTACCAAAATTTTATGTAATTTTGGATGCTGAACCCGTATTTCATAGCACTTTTTTTTATCACCCACCATTCTTTCACAAAATGATATCATCACCCACCATTCTTTCACAATATGATATCAATTTAATATTTCAAAAAATAGGAAAATTTTGACCTATAAAAATTAAAAAATTCATAGTTTTTAAAATTGGTTTTATTTTCCTTACAATCAATCATGCTTAATTACTAAAATTTGAATATAAGATGCTTATTTTTTTATCTGCAAAGTTTCTTGCTAGAAAAGTAGCTTTTTCGCCGATGTGTTACGTTTTGTTGTTCTCTGTGAAGTGACCAACAGTAATTACCCATTATTTTGATTTTCCACCGTCCTTGGTATCGTTTCTCCATCTCTTTTAGGTCCTGATGAAACCGTCCCCCTTGCTCTTCACTCACATCACCTAAATTTTCAGGAAAAAAAGTCAAGTTGGCTGTGCAAGAAGTGGACTTTTAGGCTCATCAAGCATATTTAATAGTGAAATGTGAAAAATGGCGGGTGATACGACTTTTTTATAATTTTTTTCGTAATCAGGACACCAACTTACGCAGGAATTAGTAAAAATTATCAAAAAAGTTTTTTCACTGTTGGCCTGTGTAATTAATACAATACAAAAGTAGATGCAATTATAAATCAGTAGAAGTTGTTTCTTAAATAAGATGTTGAATAAATGAAGAAGTTTTGAGAACATTTATCACATTAAGCCAACGACGTCGCAAGCCGCAGCGCAATTGTATAATTATGATAGATTGCCGAGATTTTCAAGGAGTTTGCCTATTGAGATATAATTTACTTGGCTACAAACAAAATAAGAAGAGAAATAATATTTCTCGTCTCAACAACAAACAACTCTTGGAGAGGTTTCATCTCAAATTGTAAGACTTTTGAATCTAGAACTAATAATTTCCCCAGGCTTGATAATAAGTCATCGACCGCTGTTGTTCAGAATCAAAAGGCTGTATTTATTAAAATATATTATAATAATAAAATATATAATAATATAAAGGCTGTATTTATTAAAGTATTTATTAAAATATATTGAGAATCTTAACGACGCCGACGCGACGTAAGTAAAGAAGCCATAGTGTATACAAATTGCTACTCGCGACCCGTGTATTGGACGGACCAACTGTTGAATTTGCCCTATCAAAGAAAAGAAGAAGAAGACAAATAATGTGGGAATCTTAACGACGTAAGTGAAGAAAGTAAACACATGTATGCCCGCGGCACGGCGTATTGGACGGACGCAGGCCTGGAGATTCGACCTTTCCGCCAGGTTCATTTTAATTAATTCTGAAGAACGTGTTATTAATATTTAAGATGTTTCTAAATGAATACCTCCCGAAGGTATTAATTCATCGTCTAGAAAAATAAAATCTGGTGCTTACCGCTAGCTTTATAGTTGAAAAACTGGTTATAATGTTTTAAAATAGTTGTGCGTAAAATATATTAACGGTAAGGTATTGTTTTTATTAATCTTATATGTAAAGAACTTACATCCCCAGGCGTCTGTCTGTTGGAATAAAAAAGTTTATATAGTTATGAATTAGCCGAAAATGAGTGAAATGTGAGTTTTGAGCAAAAAAAATTAGGGTTGTGTACCGCCTTAAGCGGTATTTAGTGAAGAGCTAGGCAATTTTCCAACCCTCCATACTTCTTTCAACGACACAAAGCTGGCCTCAAGAAGATGGAAATCTTTTTGTCGAAAACTGACAAAGTACGTCAGAAATTATAGTGATTTATTTTTAGGGTGTTATGCCGTGTTGCGCTACCTCTTTCTTTAGCCAACGTTTCGGACAGCGTTACAGTGTCCATCATCAGGGCATATGTGTCAGACAAACTACACCGCATGAACACACATCACAATTTATTTTCCTCAGGGCGTCCTGTTTGGAGCAATTGAGAAAAAATATATATATGCAGGAAAAATCAAATCTAAAAGAGATAAATTTTGCGTTCCAGTCAGATTTTTCAATTGATGAATTTATTTTGTTAATGGAAGACAATATTAGCGAAACTCAATCGAAAATCTTGAGACAGAAAAATCAGAAAAAGATATTGGCACCTCTGAGACTCGAACTCAGGTCCTTCGGTTTTCCGGGCCACTGCTCTGACCAATGAGCTAAGCTCTATCCGATTCGGTCATTTTTAACTGTATCATACTTTGAATAAGTCTCCAGATTTTCGATTGAGTTTCGCTAATATTGTCTTCATTTAATTAAATATTACAATTTGAGGTTTTACTCATAAAGTTAAAAATGAAAATAAACATTCATCCTAGACTTGCAGAAAAGTCAATAGATGTCGCATATTAAAAATAAAATGGATGAAAATTTATCCAGACACTATCCAGGTAACATTTAGTTCGGGTTTGAATCTTGCAATCATACATAAACATAGCAGCCAATGAAATACGCGTTGAGAAAATGAAGATAATGTTGGTAGTTCTTAGTCAAAGTGTGATTCAGTTAAAAATGACAGAATCAGATAGAGAAACCAGTGGTCATAGCAGTGGCCCGTAAAGTTGAAGGTCCTGGGTTTGAGTCCTAGAGGTGCCAATATTTTTTTCTGATTTTTCTGTCTACAAATTTTCGATTGAGTTTGCTAAAATTGCTTCACTAGATTAAATATTACAATTTCAGGTTTTAATCATATAATAAAAATAGATATAAAAAATTGTTTTGTATTTTTTTTTTTATATTTTCGTTCACCATTTAATATTACTATTTTTGTTTGTCTCATAATTATTACTATTTTTGTTTGTCTCATATATCGGCTGAATTACAATATATTATGCATGTCACCGTACGTCCTTGTAAATTTTCAATAACAACTTTCAATATATGTTGCTCAAGATAATTTTTTTCCAGGGCCAACATAATTAAATAAATTACTCAATTAACCAACTTAATTAAATAATATTCAAAGTACCTACCTAAGATTTATTCTTAAATGCGTTTTAAATCCAAATATTGAGTACTGCAAAAAAGTTTAAAAGAAAGTAATGCCGTAGCAAAAAATTATAATTTTCTGAAAAATATCACTTCACCTCATAGTTAAGTGCATGATCTTATTGTATCCTTCAGCAGGAAAACTTTAACACCTTTTTAATCAATGAATTAGTACACATTTTTTGCTTTCATTGAAAACCTCAAAGGTTCAGCTTGGGATAGAATTACATTTAGGGTAGGCTTTTCATTTACCTTTACTTCTAGCTGTGCAGTTTACAGTTATTTGACATTTACGGCAAAATGAGTTTTTTCACGACGCCAACTGCTAAAGAAAAGGTAAACAGGGATGACAGCATGATAAACAGACTAATTCCCAAACTTTCGTATTGGGAACTGTTCATATATTTTTTTCATGTGGCAACACACACAATAAATATCAAACATTCGGTTAATTCTATGCGCAGTATCTATGTTTGATATCGTCTTGTGTAAATTTTGTGATTGGGGAGATGTTATGTTGTGATGGGAGATGTTATTAGTATATGGGTACAATCAATGGCTCCTATGACGTTTGGAAATTGCCAATTTGTGAAATTTCACATTATTTTCCAACATTGCGTCACTTCTAGGCAATGATATGAAATTTTTGTTGAGTATGGCTTTTGACACATTAAAAATTATTTTACACACTGTACTTTGTGTGTATTTGCAATATCTCCAAGTACTCTTTGCATTGACCCAATCGCATAAAACCGTAAAGCCAATAACAACTGTTTAGATGGTTTGACAGCATTATTCCTAGCAGAGGAGAGAAACAATTTATAGAAGCTTTATTTTATTTACGTTATGTCATTTGAATAAATATTTGGAAGTACACTATATCAACCATCACTCACATGTTAATGAGAGTACATACCATATCTGCAATTAATGTATTCAAAAGACGAGCAGTTTCTTTATTAACGTGAAATCGGCATACGAGATCTATCTCTAAAGCGACATTATACAACGGCCGCAATTTTGATTACCTTTACTTTAGCATTTACAGTACCATTGTGGGCCTGTGAGGTTGTAGGTAAAAGCTAAAGGTAAATGTCAAATTCTATCTCATTTCTATGACTTTTACTATAAACTTTTACAATTAGCATTGCATTTAGCATTCTCGGTAAATGAAAAAACAACCTTTAGAGAAGAAATTTTGATCGATTTTTTCCTCGTCAATTTCTCAGAAGAAAATAATTTTGGCTGACGTCTTCAATGACAAATATAAATTAAATTATCGTATAGATAAACAGGTATTGTCCATTCTACAATGGGAAAAAGTTTCAAGTTTGCGCCATAATTTGAAAGAAATTTTTATGAAAAAGTAAAATTAAGTAACAAATGTACATGTGAAATAAAACTCTTCAAAACAAAATGTCTGGAAATTGTTACATAGTTAATTGATGCCCAAAAATTATAAAAAATTGAAAATGATTTGTTTAGTTATTTCGTCTCAGAAAAACGAAAGAAAGAAGAAAGGATTTTCTTTGTGTTGGACCGACCCACGCGGGAAATGTCTTGTCACAGAGCTTATTAAATTCTTTTCACGCCGTTGCTGTCTGTGTTCCTGGGAAATACGAGTGCAAGTACGTACTCGCCTATGCTCGTGTCTGCTCGCCTATCCTCGTCTCTCCTCGCGGCGTATCAACAATTCATCTAGTACGTGATTCTCCAGATGGGAGACCTCCACAGTACAACAGGTTATACGTTATACGGCGGACGGGGATGTTCGCCGAGCGGGTTGTTTAATTTTTACGCCGGGGGAGGTGTAATTTGTCAAGGTGTTGTCAATGCTAATTTAAGGCGTGAGTTTACTGCAAAGTGGCGCCAAAACAAATATTATTTAAGAACGTGAATGTATATGGTATAACGTCAAGCGAGTCTTCTTGTGAAAGGAATAAGAGAACATTTAGAAATGAATCTTTCAACCAAATGTATTGAATTTGAAAATATACACTTAAACATATTTTACGGTTATTTCTAATTAAACAACAAATTTGTATTCTGGATTTCTTCTAAATTACCTACACAGATTTTTCATCCTGAACGAAAGCAAATATTTTTATATGAAGACAATATTACGAAATTCAAATCTTTAGAAAAAGACTCCCTATCCGATTTGGTCATACTTAACTATATCATAATTCTACTAAGAACTACCAACATTATTTTTTAACGCATTTTTACAGGTCCTAGATGTGACCGAAACTTTTTGGGATTTTTCTGTTTTTAGATTTTCGATTGAATTTCGCTAATATTGTCTTCATTTAATTAAAATATTACGATTTGAGTTTTTACTCATTAAGTTAAAAATAAAAATAAACTAATATTTTCAATTTCTTATAAAAACCACTCTTTTGTTATAACTTTTCAAGATTATTCCCATCAATGTAATTATCATTGAAGAAGAGGATAACACTAATAATCTAAACTAAAATGTGAAAAAGAACAAGACACAGACAAATAGAAAAAGATAATGGTCGCAACTATGACGGTCAGCGTCGTCTAGCGGTAAGGCTCTTGACTCGCAATCCGAAGGTCGCGGGATCGAATCCCAGCATGGTAAATAAATTTTATTTTGATTAATTTGTGGTATTTCAAAATTAATTAATAGCATATTCGCGGCACGTTACAGAGTTGAAGATACTCTCAGTATCGCCCTGGTGTAAGACCACCATTCAGAATTGAAATGTTGCTTGAAATGGCTTTAGCCGTGTTTGGTGACCAAATTTGAATAGCCAGGTACTTCCCCACATTCCTCTTCCCCATCTCCTTCCCCTCTCCACTAGCTTCAGCCTCATAACATGCTCCAATTGGGGATGCCATAGTCTCACTGGCTTCAGTAGGGAGCAGTTGGGACTCTTGTGCGGTATTAATATAATAAAAAAAGTAATAAGAAAGTGGTATTCGAACTCAAACCCTCTCGTCTAAGATAATATTGTTAATTCTAAAATTTTAAAATATGAGATTGACAATTATGACGGTTTGATGGAAGGTGGAAATGGCTGAATTGGTAAAAGCGTCCCGGTTAGACGAGAGGTTCTGAGTTCTAGTCCCAGTTACAGCCATTATTTTTTCTATTTTTCTTCGTCTTGTTCTATTTCATATTTTCGTTCAAATTATGAGTGTTATTTTCTTCTTCAATAAAATATATTCAGCTCACAATATAATTTAAAATTAGCTATTGAGATTCGAAACACATACTGGTTACTGTCAAACGCTTGTATTAGAGAAATATTGGTTTTAAAATAAAATATTTCCTTGGCTTGTTTCCAATAGGACCAATAACGGCCTCCGTGATCGAGGAGTAAGGCTCTCGACTAGGGATCCGGTGGACACGGGTTCAAATTCTGGCGTGCGCCGATAAATTTTATTTAATTAATTTGTGTTTTCACAATTTATGTTTTAATAATGTAAGGTATATATGGGAAGTATGTTTACGAGAGTTGGGAAGACTGACAGAGATATCGAAAGAAGGGTAAATGCCGGTAACTCCATTGATGGAGGACTGAACGCCGTTGGCGCCAACAAAAAACTGTCAAGAGAAGCGAAGCTAGCCGTCCATAATGGAGTGCTGGTACCTACCCTGATGAATGGCAGTGAGGCATGGAACTGGCAGAGAAAGGATGAATATAGACTGAATGCTGTAGAAATGAGATCCCTGAGACGTACGTGTGGAAAAACCATGTATGATCGTGTGAGAAATGTGAAGATCCGCAAAGAATGCAAGGCTGATGTAAGCGTAATGAATAAGAATAAGAAAGGGACGCTCAGATGGTTTGGGCATGTAGAGCGAATGAATGAGGAAAGGAGTGTAAGGAGAATATATGACGCAAATGTGAATGGTAGACGAAGCCGAGGACGCCCGAGGAAGACATGGCACGACCAAGTGAATCAGATACTTGAGTCGGGCGATGTCAAGAGTCAGAATAATAGAAGAATGTATGAATGTGAACGAAGCAAGGAGTGTGTTCCAAGATCGAGTTGTTTGGCGGTCCTTCCTCTCTGCCTACCCCTTCGGAGAAACGGCGTGATGGTTAGTTAGTTAGTTATTTGCGGCACGTTCCAGAATGGAAGATGCACTCATTATCGCCCTGGTGTGAGACCACCGTTCAGAATTGAAACGTTGCTTGAAATGGATTTAACAGTGTTTAGTGAGTAGATCTGAATAGCGAGGTACTTTCTCACCATCTCCTTCACCTCCCACTACTTTCAGCCTCGCAAAATACCCCAATTGGCCGTAGTCTCACAGGCTCGAGACGGGAGCCGTTGGGACTTTTATAATGTATTCTCATTTTATAAAATGAAAAATAAAATTAATAAAAGGTTTTGTGTAATTTCATTTAGCTTGTCCGTTTAGCTTTCAAAACTGCGCCAATTCTGTTACGAAATAAAACAACATGATATACGAAATATACGTATATATTGAAATTCAGCAACTTTGAGAAGCAGGTCAAAAATTTTGAAATTCGAATTTTCCGGGAAGCAGGTGTTCGTACCTTTAAATTTATGCAGGTACTTGATATGCATTACCTACTCCAATATTTGTATCAAAATGTCTATCACGTTGAATTCTGGAAAGTTCGGTGCAAGGCCAGAGTGGGAAAGAAGACAGGGACGGCGCTACGCGGGGGGCGCGAGAGGGAGGGGGAGGGAACAAGGAAATCTTGGAAATGCGGAGAGAATATCCAAAGCCACGGGTGATAATTAAGATTTGCAAAGGAATCTCAACACCAATCCGGACATTCGGAAAAAGTCTATTTAACTAGCGTTCTCTTTATAATTCTCTGGAGGTTGGTAAAGATTGACTCTCGTACAAAAACTGCTTAGTAATTCATTTATTAATCAAATAATTCTTGAGTATTTAATATATTCAGCAAATCTTGGGTTAAATAAATTGTAGGGAAAATAATAAGGGGGTTAAATTTGTTTACATTAGCATTTAAACATTCTTTCAGGGCCTGTGTCATCTTTTGGAATGCTGTGTGGAGGGTCGTTTTAAGGAAAGGAATGAGAGGAAGTTCTGGGAAATCAGAAAAATCACAAACATTATTTTTTTGTTCCTATATAAACTTGGATCTACATTCATTACACATATGTGAGTATTTATTAATGGTGAACGTAATTTCTAATGGTATTTTTTACCAACACAGATTTACGGCGTAAATAAAAATACGTGGCATGTTTTACTGATAAACGTTAAAAGCTTCCGTTAAAACACAAGTAGTCTTGCAGGGAGAAAGGCTTGGCCCTTGGGGCAGGAAACAAAAAGTACCTCGCAAAAGTTTTGAAAATAAAAACAGATATACCATTAACTTATTATTAACGTGTAGACGAATTTTTGACGTTGAATAGGTACAGCTGAACAAAGCGAAGTAATTACATGGGTTCGACGTTTTTTTTCTGTGGAAAAGGGGTGGAAGCTGATAGCACCATAGAATCTGGGATGTAGTCCTGTCAGAGTGGAAGAATGGCTTAGATCCACTTGCCCGCAGAACAAGTCCTCCTCCGTTTGACTGATGACACTCGACACCTCACAGCTGACAGTTGACGGAGATTCAATACGAATGACAGACGGATTTAATACTAGTGTAGTATGGAAAATATTATCGCACCGAATAAATAGATGTGAATGTAGAACTAAGACAGGGAGGAACTTAGGAACCAACTTGATAACCATACATGATGGCACATCTAAAAAAACTGTCTATGCAACCCACTAACTCGGACTCAGGTAATCAAGTACTTAGGCCTTTTTATCGACAACTATTTTAGATGGACGGAACAAATAAATAAAACAGCGGGTAAAGTTAGAGTACGAATATTTTTTTTAAACCTACGAAACATAATGCCAATGAAGACTAAAAACGCAATTATCACTAATGATATGATTGGTTGGGATAGTGCTGCTAAAACTTTTATGGACCCTCTCGACAAAGCGCAAAAAGTCTTAATTAAAGTTATTACAAAAAACCTTATAGATTCTCGACGATACAGTTATTTAAGGACTTTGCTGTGTTTAACATACAGCAATTTTATATCAAAATTATATCTATATTTTACAAAAAGACAAACTAAAACTTCATACTGCACAACACAATTACAACATAAGCAATAGACATCAACACTCCGAAAACAAATACAACATATAAACAAAGACATTATTACCATTATCTGGCTCCAATTTTTTTTAAATTTAATTGAAAAAGATATTAAAGACATTCACGTGACAAAAATGCAAATCTAAAACACAAAATTCATACGTGGATAGTTAACAAAGGAATTGTATACTGCGGGCAGATAACTTCTACAATACAACAACCCACTCAACGCCTGTATCTTTTCTCTTTTGCTCTCAATTATTTATTATTTTTTATTCTTTCTTTCATCTTTTTTCCATTTTTCTAAAATCTTTTCTTTTATTTTTATTTTTCTTTCATTCTATTTACCTATTCAAATTTAATGAGGTGGTTGTTATAATTATATTGTGTATATTGTAATATTATCTTGGCTAATAAATATATATTTTTTTAATTGAAAAAAAATAAAAGAAAACTAACAATTACGCCAATCGTTGATACGAACCAGTTAAGCCAGTTTGGCTTTTGTCTGGTAACCATAAAAGAACTTTCATTAAATTTATGGCTCAATTATAGTGAAATGCCACCTCATGGGGAGTTGTACCACAAAAAGCATTGTCATTCAAACAAATTCAAAACATCGTGAATGCATTTTTATAAAACTTCTATGACTATGACGTCCCCAATCGGGGTATGTTGTGATGCTCAAGGTAGTGAGAAGGGAAAGGAGATGGGGTAGAGGAATGTGGGAAAGTACCTGGATATTAATAAACCAAACTATCACCAACCAAACACGGCTAAAGCCATTTCAAGCAGCGTTTCAATTCTGAATGGTGGTCTTACACCAAAACGACACTGAGAGTATCTTCCACTCTGGAACATGACGCAAATACACTACACATTATTTTTAATTAAATAATTGTGAAATAACACAAATTAATCAAATAATATTTCATTGAAGAAGAAGATAACCCTTATAATCTAAATGAAAATATGAAAGAGAACAAGACACAGAAAAATAGAAAAAGACAATGGTCGCAACTGGGACACGAACCCAGACCTCTCGTCTAACCGGGACGTGCGCGTTATCCAATTTCGCTATTGCCACCTTCTGTCAAACCGTCATATTTGTCAATCTCATATTTCAAATATTTAGAATCAACAATACTATCTTCAACTAGTTCTTTTTTCCATATTATTATTTTTCTGTGTCTTGTTCTCTTTCATATTTTCATTTAGATTATAAGTGTTATCTTCTTCTTCAATGATATATTACGTTGATGGGAATAACCTTCACAAGTTATAAAAAGAGAGTTTTTCTTATAAAAAATTAAATAATATTTATTTGCGTACGCCTGGATTCGATCCCGCGATCTTCGGATTGCGAATCAAGAGCCTTACTCCTCGTTCACGGAGATCGTCAATCCTTTTTTTATAATAAAATACCTTTTGTATGACACAAATTGTGAAAATGTTTTTAATAATTAATTGTATTAAAAAAGTCTTCTTCTATTAGTATTAAAAAATTGTCCAAAACCCAGCTGCATCAATAACCTCTTTTGTGACTTGAATTTTTGATGGTATTATTAAATTTAGTTTTTTATACGTAGCCTTAGTTGTCACTTTATTAAATATTTTTTTATGTATGTTTTTAATCCAACAGGAGTGGGTGGATGGTGCATTCCCAGTCTGCGATATTACATGAGATAAAAATTTAAAAATCATAAAATAAAAATTAAATAAAAGGGGTGCTGTAAATGTTACGAAAGACCAATTGTGTATATTGTGAAATGACAAAGAAAAAAATCTGAGAACAGTAGATTTCATTAAATTACTAAAATAGGGAATAATAATAGGGGATGATAATACACTCATCCCTATTGTGGAAGCGTAAAAAAACACAGATAGATTCTTAAGATACCCGTTCCATCACGTAATTAATTAAGTCAAAATAACAAAGTGAAAAGAAAAATATTTAAGAAAGGTGCTTTAATTATAAGTTCCTTTGGTAAAATTCAGATTCCGTTGCGTAATTTGAGAGCATTTCTCGCTCGCTGTTTAAACAGGTAATTATTTAATCGCTTATTTCACGGACAAAGTGTCGCCCTGATAACGAGAGTTTCACAGTTAACAGCCAAATTAAGCAAACTGCTTCAAACTAAACAAGCCCAACCCAAAAAATATGTTAATTAACCACTGACTTAAAATACAGGGGATCAACCCTTAGACGCCTACAGAAATAAACCAGTAGGTATGCTTGCCAATACGCTCATCAGTTCCAGTTTTGAAAGTTTTACATTCGTAAGTACGTATGTATTCAAAAGTAAATTATGTTATAAGGACAACATCGTGATATCCATTTAGAATTAAACGTACTATTTTCGGTTGTTTGTGCATGGGTTAGTAGTGTTAATCATTCCTGCGTAATGCGTAACATGAATCAAGTTCAATTCGAAATTGTTACTACTTTTTACATCAGACAAGCGATAAAATATGTACAAAATTAATTTTATTAATTAATTACTATTTATTCGAATTGTATCTATATTTTTTATGTTTGACAGACGTCCAAATGAATGGAGTGAAGATACGTTACATAGACAATGTGCGTTATTTCACCGAACTAGGTCCAGTGGACATACTTAAGCAGTTTCATTAGTGCACACATATTTTTGAATGGCTGTCCTTTTCATTTGCTACTTTTTGCGATTAGTGTGAAAGTAACGTGCCTTGTATTTTTATAAAATCATTGGATAGGTGTCGTAATTTTTCTTTTTTACTTACAATCGATAGGTAAATGTCTTCTTTTGGAAGGCTATGATCATGAGGAAAATATATTTTGATAAATAACAATAATAATTGGATAATTTGTAGAGCGCCCTTTTTGTGAAAAATCACCTCAACTGCGCTGTACAATTTATTACGATTCCTTACGCTCTTAAATAATAAACTAATTTTATTATTTACAAATAGATACAGAAAACATATTTACCTGGCAAATCACTTCTGATAAACACACATTTATTAGAAAGTTTATACTTGGAGAAGGTACGGCTTTGCACGCGCAGGACACTATATTTAAAACATTGGATATCTGGTAGGATTAACACGTTAGCGTCTGCGTGGTTGAAATTTAAGAACTCGGCTTCGAGTGCATGTCGCCGTACGCGGTGCGAATATACATAACATATGACGTCATTGCCTGTCCCGGTTGCTTTCCCCGGTGACTAGCTATCACTGGATCACAGTGGATCCGAGGAAAGAGCTTTTGAAACCACCGCGTCATGAGTACTTTAGTGTATTAAGTCAAAACTTATCGTTTTTTAGTTACTAATGCAGTTTTATGCAACATTTTTTTATTTATTTATTGCTCTTATAAATTTGAAATAAATTAAAATTTGAAATGCATTGTCATTGAGTTACTTCAATAAAGTATATTTAAAATAGTTTACTGTTTTATTATATTATTTCGACATAATTCATCAATAGGGTGAATATTTTTGATGCTTTGGTGTATATTATTTATTTATTTGATATACTAAATTTTAGTAACTAGAGCATTAAATTCATACGAAATTCTTATACTTACCACAACATAATAATACAAAAGTGAATATTTTTAACGGATTACCGAATTAATTAATCTAAAATCATGTTTGTAACATCACAAAATTTACAACAATATTTTAATACAGTGTTTTAAGTCGAAAATAAAAAGAAATAATGCATAAACGTTTATTTAATATTTTTTGTGCATGAGATAACTACAAAATTCTGAAAATAAAAAAAAATCTAATACAATTAATTGAAAATCATTATTTTTGATAAAGAAATTCGTATTTTCAAACGCTGATCTTTCATAACTATACTGTTTTAAGTACTGATGGTGCGATAATATCCCGTGATATGGGTCACGGGTCTGCACTCTTTTATACTAATTTCATATTAAAAATTTGATTTGATGTGTTGCATTTTCGTTGCTGATCATCAGAGCTTGACTGATAAGTTGAAAAAGTCGAGTTCAGGACTCATTCCGTGCATCGAGTCTCGCTCCTGAATTTCACGTGAAATTGACAGGGAAGTGACACATGACAATTTGATAAAGGGCATTTTCAGCTGTTGACCCGTCAACAGGTTGAAGAGAATTGAACCACCGACCTATGTACAAGACAGATACCCATCATCGGGACATTTTAATGAAATGATTGATGAAATAGATTATAAAATACATCAATAAAATATAATAAGTTTCTTAAACCAATGAGTTTTCGACACGATCAAACGGCTTAATCAAGCACGTAATTTTGTTGCCTATTATTTTCTACGATCAAGCGGCAGGCATAGACAACAAGGGGTTTAGTACTCATCCGTTGGTGCTGGTGGTCAAACTCAGATTTCCGGTGCATCATGGTACAATGATAGATATTAATAAAAATAAAACTCTCTTAATTTAAAATAGATATGTGTATATATATACAAAGAGGAAGAAATAAATAACAATATAGAATAGTCCAAATAAACTATTTTTTACTTTATTTGTCAATGGGTGCTTTTAACGCTGAAATCTTATTATACTTAGTTAGTTTAAAATAGATATAAACATATTCATAAATATAACTTGTACATACAGACATTCATACAATTTTTTTAAACATTACTTGTAATAATAATAATAATTGGACAATTTATAGAGCGCCGTTTTTGTGAAAAATCCCCTCAAGGGCATACATACAGACATACATACAGACATAAGTACATACAGACATTCATACAATGCATTAATTACAAGTGTAATTTTTTTTACATGGGCCTACACAGGTCCTGAGGAAAATAATTTCCCTCAGGGTCTATGTCATCTTTGGTGAAGCTGTGTGGAGGGTTTTTTAAGAAAAGGGAGGAAAGGAGAGTTCTGGGAAGGAAAAGGATATAAGGGGTGGGTAGGAATTTGGGGTTCAGTGTGTACTGGTCATCCACCTTCAAGACCTAGAAACCTCATCCTATGAACCTAGGCACCCCTGCTAAATCACCAAACGTAGCGAACCACTTATGACAGAGGTGTTGGTTATCCAATAAAGGTTCCCGGGGGGGCGGTACCCATTCCCGCCTCCCAAATTGATGCATATACTTAAACATAAAACGTCTAAAATTTATTTTCACATTAATACCTATAGAAAAGAGTTTTTTAGTTGTTATTTAGGCATATTTATTACTCTTTGATTATTTTTTGTTGATTTAAAAAAGTTTTTAATATACATATATAAACACAAATGCAATAATTACCTATTTTATAATTATTTTATGTAATTGTTTTATACGAAAACTAATAATCAATTATTCACCCCTCATTGTAATATTTTTTGTCTATAAGTTCTTATTTGTCTATTCCTAAAAAATATACAATCGCATCAAGCGTGGGGCATGGCTCAAGCCTCAAGCAAACAGCGTGAATGCTTGAATGATCAAAATGTTTGGTTCAAACAAAAACCTACGTTCAAGCCGCTTGATCGTGTCGGAAGCCCTTAAGAACTGTCGGAAATAATTTTTTTCACATTACAATTCATAAGAGATGGGTCAGTTATTGGGGTCACCTTGAATAATCAATTAATGTAATGTTGGAAACGCCGAGACACTTTCACACACATGGATTAACATTATTTTATAGGTGAGAGGAATATGGCAGGTTGGTTCGTACGGATTAATTAATAAGTACTAGAGTTTAATTTACCCACCACATTTAAAGTAATTATTGCATTATCACTTTTGTAGTTCACAACATGAAATGTGTGTCGCACCCAGTTATGAGTACGTTTTGTTTAATTTATTCATTTTATTTAGTACGGGAATTGTTTCAAAAGTTCAGTTTAATCAATAAAACAAAATTCGTTGTAGATTTAACATTGTGTAGGCAACGGTTAATGTGATCACGATTTTTTCAAATGCATTTGCTCCAGATTAATGTAGATAATTTTATTATCGGAAAATATAATTTTAGAAAATCTTGGAATACCTACCTATCATTGCTTTTTTAAATAAAATTGCGTGGTAGGTTTAAAATAATGTGTTGTAATAAATTTATAAAAAAATCGTCCGTAATCACCTAGTAATAGTTTGGAGGCTAAAGGTGGAGGGAAGGGGAAGGAGGTACAGAAAAGGAAGGTTGGGAAGTTTTTGGCTATTCAGATCTAGTCACCAAAAACGGCTAAAGCCATTTCAAGCAACGCTTCAACTCTGAATGGTGGTATTATGAACAGGACGATACCGAAATATCTTCCACTCTGGAACGTGCCACAAATCTACCTTTTATTATTTTTAAATGATTAAATTGGGAAATAGCACAAATCATACAAATAAAATTTTAGTTGCGCACAACGGGATTTGAACCTTACCCAAGACCTTTATCAAGGACCTTACTCCTCGACAAAAGAGGCCATCATTTGTCCTAACATTTAAAAAATAATTGGTAATTTTTGGATATTGGTGGCCACGGCTATTACGAATAATTTTTAGAAAAAAACTTTAGATCTGCCTTAATCACTATAAAAGGAAACTTATTGCATCACGGCTGGCGGAAAATAATGCATTTTAATTTTCAATATCGTTAAATAAAATTTCACTTCGCGAATCGATCTACGACAGCCCGCCCGCTGCCGCTCGCCATTCTGTCAACTGTTGTGTTGTTGGTATCCTTGACTTCACACAAACGATTGTAGTCGACTTCGCGGGATAAATAATAAGGCGCGTAGGTACTGGAAGCGCGTAGGTACTGGAATGGAGACAAACCATTCAAATCCTGGGATGTTTTTTAAAATAAAGATAATATACACAAGCCCGCTACACAAACCCTGCGTAGCCAAATAAACCATTTAAAAACGTAGGCTGTTTTTTAAAGTAAAGATAACATACACAAGCCCGCTACACAAACTTTGCGTAGCCAAACAAACCATTCAAAAACGTAGGCTGTTTTTTAAAGTAAAGATAACATACACAAGCCCGCTACACAAACCCTGCGTAGCCAAACAAACCATTCAAAAACGTAGGCTGTTTTTTAAAGTAAAGATAACATACACAAGCCCGCTACACAATATTTATTACAATTATTATTATACACATTTTTCATAATTACGCGCCCATCATGTATCACGCGAAGTTGCCTACAATCGTATTTAGTTGTGAGGTCAGGGATACCAACAATGACAAAATGGCGGGCGACAACCAGCAGCGGGCGGGCTGTCGTAGATCGATTGGCGAAGTGAAATTTTATTTAACGATATTGAAAATTAAAATGCATTATTTTCCGCCAGCCGTGATGCAATAAGTTTCCTTTTATAGTG
Source organism: Glyphotaelius pellucidus (assembly GCA_936435175.1). Classification (NCBI taxonomy): domain Eukaryota; kingdom Metazoa; phylum Arthropoda; class Insecta; order Trichoptera; family Limnephilidae; genus Glyphotaelius; species Glyphotaelius pellucidus. The sequence goes on from OW386543.1 coordinate 41,872,215, forward strand.
ATTAAGGCAAATCTAAAGTTTTTTTCTAAAAATTATTCGTAATAGCCGTGGCCACCAATATCCAAATTTTACCAAATAATTTAACTGCTTTCATGTGAAGTTATTATAGCTGTAAAAGTTTAAGACTTGGGAAAGAAAAGTAGTTTTCGAATATCCATCGATTTATTGTACTGTTTTAAATTAACATATTTTACCACCGATACACAATGAGATTCTCAAACCAACGGACAAAGTTGTATCACACAAAAAATGCTTGTTCTCAACGCGAGGTAACAAAAGAGACGCAGTGAAAATTTTAGTTATGTCAAGGTTTGAAAAAAGCTTTTTTCATTTGTTCGCTGGAAGAGAAAAAGAATTCATTTGAAATATTTAAAATAAGTACTGGCCATCTATGACACAAATGAATTAGTTCAATGAAAAACGTTCCTAATTGGTTTTGGGATTGCTATTAAAAAACCAAACAATAGCATAAATGCGTAATTATTATGAAAAGACATTTTTTTCTCGAATTTAAAGATAGTTTTTACGACAAGAATACTAAATTACACAAAAGACAATTCAAATTCTGGGCCCCACATAAACCTATAAAGTTATTTATCAATTCAAGGTTTGACAAAGTGTGATAATTAACAATGTACGGGACAATTTACTTTATTCCAGGCATACCGTAAATGACCACAACACACTGTTTCAGTTTGTCTCGTCGGTGATATCTTCAAAAGCTGTTTTTTGTCCAATTAAAATCAGGCTCCAAAACTTATATGTTAACCCTCTTAGAGAGTTGAAGTAAACCCTTAATTTTTCCCATATATGTAATCAAGTTAGATTATAATGTTCAATGAATCCAATTACTTTAGAATCCATCTGAGTAAATGTAAAGGCACCTGCTGTGAAAACGATGTTTTCCTACGGCAACTTGGCTTGACAACGAGAAGTTAGAAGTTCTCCAACAGACTACAAGTACAAGATAGGAGTACGAGCATGTTCAAGACGACAAACAAAATTAAAGTGGCCTACTTCCCAATCTCTGTAAACTACGCGTACCAGTATATTATGTATTGTATCATATTCTGTCATATACCGTGTACAGACTCCACTGTGTGTACTATTACAGCAAGTATACAATGCAAACCGGATCGTGCTTTCAGGAGCGAACTTAATATTATACAAATATACGTGTTCTTCTGACATACGTGTTCGTATATCCAATATTATAACAGTGGCGGGCGGTACAAAGTAACGAATTTGTGTTTCTGTGGGACTTGGTAAATTATATTTTATGTATTAATTTTATTTTAATATTTTATGCATAAAATTAAGACATATCATAGAAAATAAAAGTATGATACTCTCAGATAGGTTTATTTAAATTAAGGATATGAGAGCCCAAAAAGGTAGGTTTATAATTTGGACCTAAATTCTGTTGGGCTTGTTATGCATCTTAGTTCCGGAGGGAGTTTATTACAAGCCTTAGGCCCAGATACTCCAAAAGCGCGATCTCCAAACTTTGTATTTGGCTTGCGTTTAGGTTCCATTAGTCTGCCTATAGCTGATGATGTTGCTGATCTGAGGGTTGACTGCCTCGGACCAGTATTTTCCGGGACACATAGTTCAGAGATATAAGGTGGGGCCATTTCATTGATTGATTTAAACACCATCCAGCACAATTTGTACTGGATTCTTTCAGGGCACTTGAGCCAATGAAGGTTACGAAGGTGTTCTGAAATGTGTGAATATTTAGAGACTCCGGTTATGAGCCGTGCCGCTGCGTTAAAAACGGATTGAAGTTTGTCAGTTTGATAATTTGGAAGGCTAGCATAGATACCGTTACAATAATCGAGTCGCGAGACTACGTAAGAGTTGATTAGTAGTTTTGTCGCCTCTGTAGGAAGATTTCTTCGGACGGACTTGAGTTGTCTTAAGTGAAAAAAACCGGTGCTTACAGTCCTATTTATTTGACTTTTAAACGAAAAGTCTGAATCTAGATTAACGCCAAGAAGTTTGACGGTTGTCTTGGGAATAATATCGCTGCCGGAAATGGAAATAGGCGAATCGTCTATGAAATGTTGGCGTTTGTTTGTGGCCGCCCAGAGAAACTCAGTCTTAGATGGGTTCAGCTTTAGCTTGTTTGAAGACATCCAACGAGTTATTGCTTCTAGGCATTCAGCTACACGAATTTTGAGACTGCTGACTTCGTACTTACTAACTAACGCTCTCCCTAGACAAGCAACTGTCATAATTTTTTATTATTATTTAACCCAGCGAACTTTATGTCTGTGTTCATACATTGTTTAACATTATACGTTGTACAATATACATTGTAACAATATTATCCAGAATCATTAATATTCTGATTTCGTCCCATGAGCTTTACATCGGATTTACACAACTTCAGCGTGGTAGTGTGTAACTTCAGCGTGTAACTTTTACGTTCTAAAGCTCTTAGTTTTTAAGTATTCCATATGTGAAAAATTAAATATTTGTTTTATTTAAATTATGCGCATGTATATTCCTAAATTTGTTAAATCTTAAATTAGAGTTCTACCTGATATGATGATCTTATCCCATCATCAGGACATATGTAAACATGTGTTAAATATTCCACTTTTATTAGGCACAAATTTTGAAAATTGTACGTGTCAACTTAATTACTCCAAGGATCAACAAATTCGTTTGAAATTTTTTAAATTGCAGTTTTACGCAAAGTTCAAAATTTCTCAAATAAAACGATCCCTTTGTCGCCATTTTGGTTTTTTTTGTTTGGAATTGACATTTGCGAAGTTTTATTTAAATCTAAAAACGCACGAATAACCCACTTAGTTCACCCGAACTAAGAACATAATAACTAAGAACATATAACTATTTTGTACATGTAAATAGCTGCTTCTTGTAGTAATTGTTGAAAGGAAGTGTGATTTCTATAATCTGTGCCTAAAAGTTAGGAGAATGGTTACCACTGATGCTATGTTCATATTACATACAAGTGTTTCTTAAATTACTTTGTATGGCTGGACAAACTACTGACCGCGGACCGCAGGCGACTGGCAAAGAGTTTTGGTTTTACATCCCACACAATAGTATTGAATGATTTTTTTTTTAAATTTCTGATTTCCTTTTTTACCAATTGGTGCCATGGTAGTATATTGAAAAGTACACAAAATATCTTCAAAGAGATAGTCAAAAAATGTGTATCGTCTCAAACATTATAGTAACAATGAATGTTTTGGAGCGCATGCAATCAAGACTGATGAAGAAAAATAAATTTCTAAAAACAACCTTTAAGCCCCTCACCTGTTCTAAATTGCCAGAAACCTTGATTAATAGTGTAATCTTCTCAGACAGAAACCAAGATCCAGATTTTCATATTACTTCTTTCATTGGATGACTCCTCGCCGGTGGTAAAATTTGAGAAGATTGAGACAGAATTTACCTGAGATCTCAAGCTGAGATTGACGCAAAATTTTTAAGCACTGATTAAAAAAATATATCTCTTTGAAATTTGTCTAGCTAACAACGAAGCGTGGCAACTTTATTGGCTAATAAGCCACCAGGAAAGCAGGCAAAACCTCATTAGCTTACCTGTGCAAATAAAATGTTGAGACTGCAAAAGTAGCAATAAAGTTCCCATCTCGAAGCTTGCTAAGAAGTTACATTTTAAAAGTGTACACGCCAACATGGTTTTACATAAAAACGAAACCACCATGCAAACATGGTCCAAAACATGTGTTACATATGATACAAACATGCTTATATTTAAAAGCCGAACTGACAACAATATATTGCGTTTGAAATCAGGAGGAACTTTTTTAAAGTGCTATGCTAAAAGATGAAAGAGAACATCACAAAGAATTAGAATTGACAAGACTTCTAAAGGGCGATACGAAAGAGAAGAAAGTAAGTATACTTTTGAAATTAAACTTCGAGGTTAACGACTATATTGGGATTGAACTGGTTTTCCCAATTTACAACAAAATACGATGACAGTGAATCATGATTATGAGTAAAAATATTTATATCCGTATGTAAAAAATTCTGTTATCCGACTTCGAATACATCTTTGACACAGCGCTTACGCAAAACAATCGTCGTATTTGAAGTTTGTTAAAAAGCTACTTTTGTAATAGAACCGAATTCAAGCAAGTAACCAATAATGCCAAAAGATGGCGCCACTTACTTTAACAGATTGCACGAGGACTTTCCGCTGGCAGATATAATGACTATTGGATTTGTAAATTCGTGTATCTTTCCAGCATGGAGATATTGATGATAATATGATTATTATTGTAACTGGCAGTTGTAAACAATAATATCACGCGTCTATATAATTACTTGACTGACTTTGACTAAAAGAATTATGTCGGTTGATTTTTGGAACTCTAATCTAAGATCTTATATAAGAAAGGTGTAACAAATCTCTTGCGGAAATGGATAATGTTTTAAAAAAACGCGCGCTTACTTCAGCGGCCGACGCGCGGAGCAAGAAGAAAATTTTAGTAACTCCCTGCAGACCCCTGAAAAATCACGCATAGTTTGAATTCTCGACAAATCAGTTCCAATTTTTGAAATGGAAATTTAAATAATATTATGTTTAAAATATATTACATTAAATAAGTACTTTATCGTTTGTATGAATTCTCCAACGAACCATTCGTTATAGTCACGACCGAAATTTTTAATTGTTCTCTAGACTTTATGTCCGGGTTAAATCTTCCCCACAGTAAAAATTTAACCCTTCCACACACATTTCCACAAATGATCATCTAGTCAATCCACGCGATGTAATTGCATTGTATAAGTATAATAAATTCAAAACTATACAAGAACAACACGTCAACCTACCAGAGACCATATGGGAAAATACTTCACCGACTCCAGATATTTTCATATCAGAGGGTTCGGCTCAATAGAACTCCTAACTGGACCGATAAATCCTACTGATCCCTCAATATAAATATTTAAAAAATCTTTCGTAATCCTACACGTGTTCAATATGACTGATTTTTGCATCTTTATATAAAGAGTCTTTGATAAATCTAATAAGCCTAAATTTTTAATTAGAGAGCTAGGTATAATGCCAGTAGCCGAAATAACAAATGGTAATATTTTTATAGTCCGAGAATGCCAAATTCTTTTAATCTCATTTCCTAAATCTGTATATTTTCTAATTTTTTCAGAAACAGATTTTTGAATATTACAGGAATTTGGAATAGCGACATCAATGATATACGTTATTTTTTTAATTTTGTCATGTAAAACTATATCGGGTCTATTATGACGAATCGTTCTGTCTGTTAGTATAGTTTTATCATAATATATTTTATAAAATTCATTTTCTAAAAACGAATTTGGTTCGTATTCATAATATGGTACTACATTACGGCAGTCAATCAATTTATGTTTAATTACCAAACTTTGATGAATTATTTTTAAAACCTGATTGTGTCTAAAAGTATATTCGGAAGGCGCTAATATAGAACTTCCCGATATAAAATGTTCTATAGTTTCCGGAAAAGCCAAACATTTTCTACATAAATCATCAATTTGATTTGTATCTTTGATTACATACTTCCTATAATTTTTAGTATTAATGACTCTATCCTGAATGGCAAGCATAAATCCTTCTATTTCTGCACTCAATTCTCCAATACTCAATAATATTTTTAATTGTAGTCTTTTCGGAACTTTTTAAATATTTTGACATTTTGGTCGCACATTATTACAACTAGATAATTATAGTTCATCAGCCGGATATTCTTCTAAAGAATGCTTTAGTTTTTCCGTTGGCCGTGACCGCCGGAAGAGTGAAGCCTTTGCTCTCAGTTCAAGATCGCGGCCAAGTGGTGGAGTTTTAGTATTATTTTCCGTACACTGAAACTAAAACACGTTTCGGGAATTTTTAGACTTAAAACACCACTAAAACTCTTAACCTTTGTGTTATCAAGCACATGTATCGATTGTATATTAATCGAAACACCACTAAAACTCTTAACCTTCGACATATGTATCAATTATATTTTAATCGAAACACCACTAAAACTCTTAACCTTCAAACACATATATCAATTGTATATTGATTCGTATACAAACACCAAACTCGGGTCGATTCACAAGATCCTCATTTCAACATATGTAACACCAACCTACAACCAAAACGACGTTTGTACAAAGAACTAAGTGTCCTCCTTCTTGCAATAAAAACCATTAAAAGAATAACCGACTTCAAAAGAAATATTAAGATAAGGATTATGGACACGGGAAGGAAAAAAATAGATACAATGATGCAACCTAAGAAAGATTGACCCTTATGTTAAGTTTTTTTAATTTACTCACAAAAAATTACTTAAATAAATTAACTAACTTACATAAAAAACTTGACCTAAATTGTAATTTATAAACAAAACCATGTACAATGTGATCTTAGAATGGGGTACCCTGGTAAGGTCACATTTTTTGCCTTTGGTAAAAAATTATAAAAATACAATAAAAATATATAATATGGTGAAAAGGCTTTTACAACTGGGAAAAACCCAACAAAGATTAAATAGTAACCCAACAAAGCTTAAAGCTTGTGTTATGTTTTCTTTTAGGTTTTGCTGTATAATTTTCCTGTTTTGATTCTAAGCAGAACTCCTGCAATACTAATTCTAAGCAGAACTCCTTCATTTATCGTGCATCACACACTTTCAATACACACTAAAATCACATCATAAAATCGCACTTTAAGGAGTCTAGGCGGTCTCTCGATAATTTGCAATAACTGTAGATACCCATCTAGTCCTTTTTCTTTGTCTTTTAAAAAACTTTTTATTGTGCATATTTTAAGTATTTTACCTTAAATAAACCAATCCCCCCCATCCTACCCCCCCCCCCCCCCTCCCTATCCTACCATCCAAACCCCCACATCCTTCCCCCTCCATTTTCCCGCTAAATAACTTGTTTCTCGTAATGTAATTTTTCTATATCATCTCAAACTTCACTTACATACCCATGTGGAAACCATAAATGGTACAATTGTATCACCATCACCATCCCACCCGCATAGGCTAATGGAACTCTTATATATATATTCAGTAAATAGTTAATATACATCAGTGAAAACCTATTATTGGTTAAATAACCTACACATATTTTATCACACATTATAAATTATTGTTACCGTTGGTTTTCCAAATAAAATAAAATAAACATAAAAGTAATATTTTAACATACCTACTCACAAAAACTTACTTAAAGAAATGAACCTACTTACAAAAAAAACGTGACTTAACTTATAATTCATAAACAAAACCAGGTACAACGTGACTTGAGAACAGGGTACCTAGTAAGATCACATTTTGTGTGCAGTTCACACACGGTAGAAGCGAAACTTTATCAAAACAATCTCAAGCCTTGAAAAGTGAGGTCATAATCAAAACAGCCAATGAGCGCATTCCTAGGACCTAGCGTCATTTCCGTTTTATATCTCAACCAATAGGAGCCTTTAAAAGTGACATCATAATCAAATCGTCCAATGAGCGCAGTGTGATGCTTCGCAGGCGCTAATGCGTAATTTTCGTTTCATCCAAATCCGAATCACTAACGCCGCTAAAGAAGTTTCACTTCAAAAACTTGACCTAACTTATCCATCCATACTAATATTATAAATGCGAAACTGCTCGAGTTTGTTTATGACCTTTTCAAGCATAACACAATATAAAGACTTTAATAATTCTTTCACCAATATAAAGCTTAATTATATGCGCCGACTACAGGTTGTATATGATGGTAAGCTCTGGCATTATGAAATTATAAATATTAATATATTATATTTGTTATACATTTTCAGTCGCTAACAAAAGCGAGTTTTTGCTAACGTCAGAAAAAATCTTTTCCATGGAAACAATGTTGATATATTTTTGGGCTCTATGCTGGTAGGTACTCAGTCTACTGGTCAGCTACTACTGCAGAAAATTCAAATATTAGAATTCGTTTTTTTTTGGACAAGCTTGGAATAAATGTCAGATGAGAGTTCCTATATTAAAAATATAATTCATAACGATTATAAAGATGATAAATAGAGTATTTTTTATTATATTAACGAACTTCCAAATATGTAAATAAAAATAAACATCCGAAATGTTTGTAAGCGCATAAATTCCGAACGAATGAACAAAATTGGATAAGTAATTCTTTTTTTCTTTGAGCTATAGCAATATGAAATTTAGGTGGTAAGCGAGATGTTTGAAAACTGAATGTAAGGGAATGAATATATGGAATGCGGGAAGGGATGGGGGTGGGGTGGGGGGGGAGATTATTGATAAGTGCAAGCGCTACAGTAATTTCCCGTTATACCATGCGAGCGAAGCCGCGGGGAAAAGCTAGTAATTTATAAACAAAAACATGTCCAATGTGATTTTAGTACAGGGTACCCTCGTAAGGTCACATTTTTACGACTTTTGTAAAAAATTATAAAAATAAAATAAAATATAATGAAAAGGCTTTTACAACTGGGAAAAAAATAGGAATAGTAAATTAAAAAAACAATTTGTCTTTGGTACGCACCGCTGCAAATGCTGAATTGATTGAACAGCCATATCTTCGTCACTTATTAGTGCCCTTAGATGGAACAATGTCTACATATTTGACATTAAATGAAAACAAATTTGTATCATGTATTATTAACCTACTGATTCACAATGTTAATTAATAACAGAGCAAACATTCTTATTAATGCCTAAAGATGTCTGGAAAAATAATTAATAATAATATCTAGCCATTGTTGAATGCTATCTATAAAAAAATTAGATCGGATTCTCATAATATCACATGATGTCCCTATCACCTATCACATTATCATACCCAAAATGGATTTGAATCAAAAACATCTTTCCTATCGACTAGCTGGCAATTAAAGTACACAACGCTCTCATAATTAGACAGTAGATTTAGGCAATCACTTCCCAGACATTCCACACAATGAATGCTTGATAAATAATCACTTGGCCCGAATATTGTTCTGTCAACTATGCACAAAGCCAAATCAAATAAAAATGCTTCACCATAACATAATTCCTAAATCTTTCAAAATTAAGTGTAAAGACAAAATTTTATTTTTTAGACATGTCACGATCAAGTGACAAGAATAACAGAAGAGTATGTATGAGACGATTTATGAATGTAAATGAGGCAAGGGGCCATCCATAAATTACGTCACACGTATTTCATGACTTTTTTACCCCCCCCCCTGTCACATTTGTGAGACCCCCTCCCCCCTGGAATTTCACGATTTTTTGACCCCCCCCATACCCCTTGTCACACTTCTCTACTCCCCCACCCCTTAAGGTGTGACGTAATTTATGGATGGCCCCCAAGGAGTATTCCAATACCGAATTGTTTGGCAGCCCGTCCACTCTGCCTACCCCTGCGGACGGCGTGATGGTTAGTTCATTAGTTAGATTTTTTTTAATATCTGACTAAAGCTTTGAGGTAACGAATCTACAAAAGGTGAAAAATTAGTTGAAATATAACATCAATTAGTTATGAACCGATACATTGCAGCAGTAGATATGAATAGTGAACTTAAAAAAAGCTTGGTGAAAGGTTTTATTAAAGCTAGAATATCGTGTAGTGGAATATATACTCTTAAAACATTAAAAAAATCGGTCTATTCCGTAAATGGTTTGACACACAATATTTAATGACATAAATGTACTCGTTTCATGTGATATCGAAATTTATAAAAATCATCGAGAGAATATTTTAATTTCTTACCTTGCGGAGAAGAATCACACTGCTGTCCACTGAGCTGCAGGACAGTGCTGACCAGGATGACGCTGACGATGAAGAGCACCAGCGCTGAGATCATCCAGAACTTGGTGTGCAGCTTCCCGCAGGTGCCCTTGCCGTCTCCCTCCGTCAGTACGGTGTGCGTCCTGGCTCCGGGGCCGAAGTGGACCACGGTGCCCCTCGGGGCGTTGAGGTCTTCCAGCAGGACTCCGGTGGAGTCATCACTGCCTCCGTTGTCTTGCGGCGAGCGCAAGTGTCCGTTATTTCCAGAGTTTTTCCACTGGTCCTGTTCCTGCTTGGCTTCCGGCAGCATTCCTTTGCTTCCCACAACGCGCACTTCTTTCATAGGCGACATTTTCAAAAAAAAGTTTAATTTAACTTGATTAAATTCAAAGATTTCCGCAATCAATCACGCATCACGATGTCTTATGTCTTATGCCACGCGAAACAACCACTGGAGGATAGAACGCCTGCACTACTCAGCCGGGAAATCCGAGCATATCCTGCCGGGCCCACATGGTTTCAACAAGATCTCGGTCCAATGTGGTGTAATTTTGTTTCCCGAATTTTCGCGGAAAATTCTGCTGTCACCAGTTGCTCTTCTTTCGCGCGCGAAACTTAAAACGAACAGTTTATTTGTTTGATGAGCACTCGAGTCACCGGGACGACGCGTTAAAAGTAATGATAATAATAATGCGAGAAGGATAAGTCTGTTAGGATGCCGCTGTTGAAAATATGAGAAAGTCGCGAAGTGAGTTGTTTAAAAAGTGTCGCGGTTGGTCGGTTGTCCGTGTGAGCTGCGTCGGAGCCAAACGTTAACTTTCTAGTGACGCTCGGAGCGGTCGCGCTTGTGTTATATTTTGAATTGAGAAGGTTCCGGGGGAAACGCCGCGCGGCGGTGGCGAGCGGCGGGTGCGGGAAGCTCTCCCCCCTTCCCTCCCCTTCCCTTCCCTGTGGGTGGGGTGGGGGAGGAGAGACTTAAGCCACAGATCTGTGAGTTGAAAGATGAAAGCTCTCGGCAGCCAAGGCAAGTAATCTCCCTCGTCCGAAATTGATGAAAAATGCAGTTTATGGAAATAAATCCTCGGCTACATAGTATTTTCGCGTTCCACGTAAAATTTATAGATTTTCATATAGTTCTGTACATAAATAATTTTTTAAATAGACGTCATTGTTTTAATATAACGATATCATTATTTGACTATTATTTTTCCATGTTAACTGCAATACCACTTTACGCTTTAAGATGAAAATTACTTTTATGAATTTTACTAATTCTAACAAACAATGCTAAAATGGTTCATTTTAAAATCCTATAGGTTTGTGTTTTCAATAATGTGGTTTTGTAATAATAATTATTCCGAATTAGCCAACCACATTTTTGAAACAAATTATGAATAAAGATTTTTTAAATTTTTACGTCGAGACACAATGCATCTACAATTAGCTAATTTTTAAATTTCATAAATTAATTTAAGTGTTTAAATTAGATAAATAGTCCACTAAACAAGATGTATTTATTATTATTTAATGTTTAATATAACATTTTTAAGTACATAAATTTGGGATTTTTTTTAGATAAATTATCTTTAATTACAGAAATGGGTATGTGTTGCATAATTATGAGTATATGTTGTACATAAAATAAAAAAAAAGGATTTTATTAGGACATATTTATCTTAATTAAAGAAAAAGATATAATATTTTTCATAATAAATGGAGATATAATATATATTATATCATAATGTACCTACCCAAAAACAACGAATTTAGGAAGATACATTAAGGATAGGTTGTTTTAAAACATTTGAACAATGCATCAAATTTAGAAATTAATTTTCAAGTTCTGTGATTATTTCAGTTTTGTGAAACTGGCCCATAATGAACTTGAATAGAACTTACACAGAGCTTGAAAATTAACGTCCAAATTTGATGAATTGTTCAATTTTTTTAAAACAACCCGTCCTAAGATATTCAAAGATACGCGGATTAATCATTTATTAACATTTTGGAGCAAGGTCTCTCATTATTCTCAAATTTTAAGTTTTTATTAAGTTTGTTAAAAATCACTGGTAACAAGTATTCGCCAAGAGTTCGGCCTCCATACTTATTTAATATTCGTGGAGATTTTAGATCCTTTCTTGTGGTGTGTCTGTATGTAATTATTTTACTTTAATACATAATTAATTGCCTTCTCCCTCCACTTCTATTGTTGTGGTTTTGTCTAAACTTGTGTATTTCCTTTTAATTTCCAGTGTATTTTGTAAAACGATGAAGAAAATAGTATTACTTTACTCAAATTTATTTATTATCCTTAAAATAATAATCGGTTTTTCAAGAGATGTAACAATTTATTCTTTCTTTAGTGACTACGGTAAGAAATCGTGATATTTCTTTTGGAGTTAAGATTATTTTCTCTGCTCTAATATATTTTTATTAACATCGTTGATAAATAACGCGTAGATACCTACCTATTAATATTTATTTATTTATTTTTATTTGAGTACATAAAACAGGCACGTTGCCCAAGAATTTATAAACATGGATGATTTAAATACAGCGCATAACAGAAATTAAAACAAAAATAATTAGCTAAAAATGCAAAAATGAATGACAACCAAGAATGTGTTACAGGTAGAATACAAAAGTATCACCAACAATTAATTATTGGCACCTGTGCTGATGGGACAATGATTTAGTAGATAAATATTGCCTGTCTCTGAATAAAGGGCTCCGAAACAATATCAGCTTTATATGATTGATGGTAAAATATATTTTTTGAAGTGTTTAAATGGGTCATTAAAAATGTCAATTTCATTATTAGAGCAGTGCATAGTGTTATAATGTCTAAATGTTTGTGGTATAGGGGAGACATATTCTGGATTTGTGTTGTAGGTGGATATACAGAAAATATCTTGCATCCTTCTTGTTGAATTTCTTGATGTTAATTTGGGATGAAATGTTTGGTGTATCAACTGATGCATGTATAATTTTATGTAGAAGCAATAAATCGGAAAGTTTCCGTCTGGTTGTCAAAGAGTGTACGTTTCAAAGATTTTCAAATTTGTATTCGATGAAACATTTCATAAATTTGCTTGTAATCGTTTCATCTGACGACGTGCGTAAAATTAAAAAAACATGCTACTGTAGAGTACAAATTGAGATCTTACGAAAAATACATTGCTTGATGTCGGAACAAACTTCTGACGCAGCATGAAAAATGATTTTTTATTAGTGCTTCATTGATGGGATCAAAATCAGACGTTGACTTCAAGAAATAAAGTTGTTTTTAATCGTAGAGCATCGTAATAGATAATCGTACAGATAATCGGCGCAATTACGATAATTTGAGATTCTCATGAGGTTCAATGTATCGATATCGGAATCTTATTTTAATCTGGTTATGAAACAGTTAATCGACATTCTACCATTTTTTTCTTGTTATCATGTTTAATTTTAGGACTCCATTTAAAAAATATATATTTAAACTGGCTGAAGTCCCCGGCGTTGCTCGGGCTTTTCGCAGGGTTTTTCGAATTCACTAATAATTTTCCTCTTATTTTGTAAAGTGTGAAAATTTCATAAAGAAGTATTAGAATTCTGTTTTAAGGGGTAGAAAAAGTAAGTAAGGTAATTTTTTTCAAATCTCACACCTTCGTATTATTTTGATGGTCAAGTCTGCAAAATTTCATCAATCTCGGAACAAAACTGTAGATTTTCAATTTGAGAGGCAGGTTTGGGTACCGCCGCCCGGGAATTTATTGGATATCGAACACCTCTGCTTGCTACGTTTGGTGACTTAGCAGGGGTGTTCGAGTTTATTGGGTGAGGTGTGTTAAAAGTCTTGGCGATGGAAGCGCCTGCCCACCAGTTGCTTGGCGGGCTGGATCGGGAGAGACGAGTTTATATAGATCCTTTGACCTCTCCAGTTGGTCTCTCTCGACCCGTCGTCTTGTACCGCAGTTGGAGTATGGATTCATTCCTCTCGTTAGAAAGTCCCTTCACCCAGCATCCTCAAGGACGACATAGGCCATTACGAGATATTTTCTCCGGGACTCATGTGTAGGGTTAATGTACAAAAAATATTTGTACATAAATCAAGGCCACGAAGTTAGCTATTACGAAGTTGCCATTCCTTTTTACGCCTGTATTAAAAGATAATATTATTATTTAATTAGTTCATTTGAAAACATTTTTGTTGTGACAGCTGTTTCGTCTTCCGAAGGCTTTATCTAACTGATTTAATTACCTTTTGAAGGTAATCAATCAATCACAGCATAACTTGTTTGTAAACAAACTCTTATTTTTTATTAAATATTTTTTGAAAATTAACAAAGTTCTCCTAACCCTTTCAAACAAATTATGTAGGTAAATTTAGAACTAAAGTTCAAATTTTATTTATTTATTAACGCCCTTTTTAGGGGCTCTCACGCAGGAATAGAAAAAAAATTATGCAGTGCATGACTGTACTGTCTCAGTAACAATCTTTTGTATTTATTTTGTGATAAATTGAAGATGTCTACTGATTTTGCATAATTACTTATTTTCATTAGTATTCTGAACAGGATTACATACACTCGTGTGTGGCGTTTAGTCTCAGAATTTCTGCACTGAAATAAATTCTAGTTTTAAGTGGTGGAATCCGAAAGCTTATCAATGCAATCAAATCTGGACAGTCAAATGCATAATTCAGAATTTTATATAGAAATACCAAGTCAGTGAAAATGCTTCTGTCCTAAAATTAAAGCATTTTCATATCATTTAAAAGAGCGGTGTCATTGTAGTTCAACAAAATTGTTGGAATACTCATTTTAAAACGTAAGAATTTATTTAGTTTTTTTTTATTAACTTAATGAGTAAACCCACAAATTGTAATATTTAATTAATGAAGACAATATTAGCGACACGTAAAAAAAGCAGCGAATAAAAACATGCCTTAAGAAAATGACAATAATGTTGGTAGTTCTTATTCGAAGTATGATACTGTTAAATATGACCAAATCTGATAAGATCAAATTAGCTCAGTGGTAGAGCACCGCCCCGCCAAGGCAAAGGTCCTGGGTTCGATTCCTAGATGTGACGGTATCTTTTTCTGATTTTCGATTGAGTGTCGCTAATATTGTCTTTATTAATGAAATTTATTTAATAATAAGAAGTTCTGTGTCTTATTTTTTGTATGTGTGGCCCGACCTGAGTTAATTTTTTTTTATTTTTTAAGCCCACCAAATTTGGGTTGGGCACCCCTGATCTAGATATAATAATCATGAAAAGACATTTTTTTTTTTTTAATATTTCCGAATCTGTCTGGCCTAAATCTAATAACCATTTAGCTATTTTTTTGAATAAATAATAAATAAATATATATTTTTTAAATAAATCTTAGATCACAAAGTTATTACATAATATTATAAGAAATACAACTATTTTTTTTAAAGCTGTACCTAATCAAGTTGAAGTTTTATTAATATCTACAGTACATCCAAATAAACCTTACTGAGAAGTGCGCTGGGTACATAACGTTTTATTACATTTTTAATTGTTTGAAGAGCCTTTTGTGTTGGTACCTAATATTACGAAAATAATTTAAAATAAGGTTTTAGAGTGACCTCGCATTTCTTTAATATTAACTAAAAGATACACAAGTTACACTTATTAATTTTGGAGCATCTTAAGAACTTGCGAAACCCGCGTTTTATTTTCATGTACTATAATTTCATGTAAAAATAACTTGTAAAAAATTCCCAAAATATGGTTTGATAAAGATGTACATTTCAATTATTTTATGGGTTTTAATATAAAGTGTGGTGTTTCCTGTTTCTAATATCATTTAGATCATATTTCTGACCATGATGATTTCTATGAGACATACAAACTTGAATTGTTCCAAAAATCGAAAAAAATTGCCTGAAGGGCAATTGTGCTAAATGCGATTTATTATCAAAACACTAAAAGTGAATTTCGAAAGTAATTTTAATTAATGCCAAGACTTCACGCCGCAAAATCAACGCTTCATGGGTTGTGGTAGTAAATGGAGGGGTGGAGATGGGGAAGATGAACGCCAGGAAGTGATTAATAGTGTTCTGGGAACTGCTAATGTTAGGTTATTTTAGAAAAGTTTATATGCATCATTGCAATCAAATCATTCAGCGGAATTTTATTTTTTTGACAGTTGAAAGTCCTCGATTTTTTTTTTACATGAACTCCACGCAGGAGGCCCTAAGAAAAATAATCTCCTTCAGGGCCTATGTCATCTTTGGGGATGCTGTGTGGAGGGTTTTTTTTTTGGAAAGGAAGTGGAGGAGAATTCTGGGAACGAAAAAGGTTTAAGGGGTGGGTAGGAATCTGGGGTTCAGTGTGTCCTGGTCATCCACCTGCAAGACCTAGACAAACCTCATCCCATGAACCCGGCACCCCTGCTAAATCACCAAACGTTGCGAACCACTTGGGGTGATCTATGGCAGAGATGTTGATTATCCAATAAAGGTTCCCGGGGCGGCGGTACCCATTGCCGCCTCCCAAATTGAGTTAAGCGGATTCTAAGACCGTTTCAGCTTTTGAGCAAATTGTGATCAGCAGGATCAAATATAATGTTGTTAAGCTTGTCAGCTTATTATAACCTGAATCACACCTAGAATCGGCTTTTAACGGGGACCTTACAAATGTTAAAAAAATGGCGCTGAATGGCCCTTTGATGACGATGTTACCGTATTTGAATTTCTGTGAAACAACTGGCTCTTAGTGAAAAGCTGTTTATAGTTAGTATCTACTACATCAAAACATTATTTTAAAGATGTTTTTTTTTAATTTTTCATTCTTTTTTATTTTTCCCAAAAGACATGGATACAGGGCACAAAGGTAAAAAAGGCCACAAGTCAAGTTCTAATGTACTCCTTTGCAACTATAGGTTCATCGTGTAACTTGAAGTAGAGCTTAGTTTGTCTATATCACAGGCTCTCAACATTTTTCGAGTTGCGACCTCTTTGAATGATGGCCGAAAGGCTTAGGGTCAATTTCAAAGTTTTTATTTTTATGTACCGCACAAAAGTCCCAACTGCTCCCAACCGCCTGGAACATAATTGAGATATGTTGTGAGGCTGAAGATAGTGGAGAGAGGAAGGAAATGGGAAAGAGGAAGGTGGGGAAGAACTTGGCTATTCATCAAACACGCTTAAAATCATTTCAAGCAACATTTCAATTCAAACAATGTTAAATTTCACGTTCTGTGAAGGTTCTATTCAAGTGCTTTTATTATTCCATCACCGGTTAGTTGTTTTACAGACCTTAAATAAGAACAGAACTTGAAATATAACTGTAATTTGAAGAATTGTTCAAATTCTGTGAGATAACTACTTAGGCTCTTAGAAAATAAAACGATTTTTATAGTTACGGAAGAAAAGTTGGGTTCGCATCTAGGCATCATTAATCGTCGGCAGACCTAAACGAGCCCACTGAAAACATGTTATCCTAAGTTTAAATCATATTTAATACTATATCAGTAGTTTAATACTATACATATAGTAACGCTTCAAATTTCTTTATTTTCTTCATTGGTACCAGAATATTGTCATATTTTTTTTTTCTTGAAAAAAAATTACGATCGAGAAGGTATTTCTATTTTATTTTTATGTTAGCGAATAAATAATCGATGGTGGTTTAAATTTTGAAAGTTTTAATTTTGTCGCCAAACCGATATGTTCGTTTTTAGTCGTGAATTTGGCGGCATTGACGTCACGCCGGGCAACGTTGGTGATGACCGTCTTTTTTTTTTTTTGAATAAGGCAATTCACCCTAAAAAGAGTGCTATGTGAACAACCGTCTTAAATATCCAGTGGCGTTTTCTGTCATAATAACGTTTTAGCCAGTTGCAACCGTTTCGGAATGTGAAAGTTCTAGATAGTCTTTAAAATTAATAGGGGGGGGAGGGAGGGGGGATAATTGATAAGTGCGAGCGCTACAGTAATTTCCACTAATACCATGCGAGCGAAGCCGCGGGGAAAAGCTAGTAAAATATAAAGCACAGTTTAGAAACTGCTCACATTTATTTAATACTAGCTTAAGCGTTGCCCGGGCTTTAGATCATGTTTCTACTTTTAGATCTGAATATATTTAACTCATTCAGATCTAAAAGTAGTGTAACTAAACTCACCATTAGTAATTCTTTCTTTCTACCTGTTATTAAATTAAATGAAAGCAAATCACTTTGTAATTTAATCATTTAATCAATTTTTTATAGTGTTCCATATATTCAGTGTCATTCTACAAATTTTGTAGTTCCATTTTTTTCTGCTCTTAATTGACAGACAGATGAGTTCCACTTTTGAAAATTAAAAATTAATTGAACTTGAATAATTTTATGCATTACGCAGAAATATCATTATAGCACCCATGCACCTGCATCCTTTAGATTTGGCAGCTGGCAACCCTACAGATTTTGGGTGTCGCGACCTATTGGTTGAAAACCCGCGGTTCACACAGTAATGCCTCGTATAACGATGCTTACGAGAACACAGCCTTGTTATGACAAAGTAAAGAAAACGACTCCTATTGGCGTTTGTGATGTTTGAAGTTTGAACACACAAATGCACGGTAGGTAATTGTTATCGAGGAAAGGGCGAACTTGAAAAGTGACTGATTTCAAATATTAACTCAGGATTTCTAAATTTGCTTAAGAAAATTAAGTTCGCAAATGGTTTGCTATTCACGAAATAACCGAAGAAAAATCAGTAGGTATGACCATGGCTTCTCCAAACTGTTGTGAGGCTGAAGGTAATAGGGAAGGGAAGGAGATAGAGATGGAGAAGAGGAAGGTTAAGAAGTTTGTTTTTTTTTTTACATTAACTCCACACAGGAGGAGGAAAATAATTTACCTCAGGGCCTATGTCATCTTTGAAGATGCTGTGTGGAGGGTCTTTTTGGGGAGAGGAAGGAATGAACTTGGGTCTTGAAGAGACTCATGGTGTAGGAGGGAGGAAATACAGAGGCTGGCAAATCTTTCCACAGCCGAGCTGTTGAACTCAAGAACGAGTCGTAGAAACGACCCGTTCTCATGTGACTAATGTCAACCGTGTACAAATGTTGGGCGCGTGTTTGGCGTGTTTGGCTTGTTTCCCGACTGTGCACCGGTGCCGAGGGGATCAATGACGCTAGTTCCTCAGAGCATCTTCCGTTGTAATACCGGTAGAACAAGGACAGCATTCCCATCTGACGCCTGTGCTCTAAAGATTGCAATTCGTTTATTAAGTTTGGAGAATCTATCAAACGAGAATCTATCGTTTTTTTACCGAGGGTGTTTTTTTCAGTACCTGGCTATTCAAATCTGGTCACCAAACACGATTGAAGCCATTTAAAGCAAAGTATCGATTGTGTTGGTCTTTACTAGAACGATCCTGAGTGAACGGATTGTTTCACATAATTTAAACAATTCATCAAATTTAAACTTAAATTAAAGTTTTGTGAATGATCTATTGAAGTTCGTAATATTTCATCGTGGGCCGGTCGTTTGACAGAACTTGCTAATACCAGAATTTTAACAGCATTTTCACAGAACTTGAATATTAACTTCGAAATTCGATGAATTATTCAACAACTGTGAAATAACCCGTCCTAAGTATCTACCGCTGTGGAATGTGTCGCAAATAAAGGTTTATAGGTAGGTACAATAGAATCCGTTAATTATGACTCCGCCTATATTGACCAACCGCTTAATATGACGTAATTACACAGCGAAGTTTGGTTTTGGCATAAAATTCTTTATAACAAAGTCGGATATAATGACTTCGCTTATAGTGACATGTCGCTTATTATGACCCATTTTTTATAAATTATATTCTAATTTCGTGGAAAATTATGTCGGTTGTAGTGACCAACGTGATTCCTAACACCTTCGGCATTGTTCGGGAGGGTCACGTGACGCCCGACGACGTTAATAAGCTGCGTTTCTCTCGTCACGAGTCTTAATATGATCTTTTCTCACGTCACGAGTCTTAATATGCTCTTTTCTCACGTCACGAGTCTTAATATGCTCTTTTCTCACGTCACGAGTCTTAATATGCTCTTTTCACGTCACGAGTCTTAATATGCTGTGTTTCTATCCATTATAATAAATAAATACATATATACCTAACAAAAACAGGAGGTTGTTTATTTTCTACAAAATGCTTTGTATGACGTTCGCTTAGTATGACGTGTTTGTCATTTCCCTTCGATGTCATATATAAACGCATATATATCCGTATAAACGGATTCCACTGAAGAAGAAGATAAGTTGTGTTCCGTCTAATGGCCAGTGGAAGTGCATTGTATAGCTTTGACGCAAAGCATATAAAATTTATTTGACCAAAAGTAGTTTTAGCGAAAGCAAAAGTACTTTTATCTATAAGTAAGAGATTGTGCCCTTTGGTTCCAGTATCTCAAACAGTTTGAACATTGTTAAAAGTGTGTTTGAAGTGGTATGGTAGTATGTTTTGGCATATAGTTGCCTAATGACCAAAACACAGATTCTCCTAAAGATTTCACCTGAACTGCTTATAATCGGTAGTTTTATAATAATCTTTATACTTAATTACTTTATGGTGAAATAGGCCAAGCCCACGGATTACGTATTATATCGATCATGGAAATTTGAAATGATTTAAAGGACAAAATGTCAATTGCTCGGGAGATCAAAAAGATTTTTTTATTATCAAGTCCTGTTTTTGTACACCAATGATTATGAATTTTATTAATAACATTGAGTAGATCTTTCAGAATACTTAACATTTTTTGTTAATTTCTTTAACAAAAGTATATTATGTAATTTTTCAGAAAAAACCCTCGGACCAATGGACGTCATAAAAGACGCACTTATTTTTCTAGAAATATCTCGACGCTGCAGAATTGAAAGACAAAAAAAACGGAGGAAAGTGACTTATACCATTTTTTCGTATTATGTCCTTTACATCATTTCAAATTTCCGCTATCGATATTATGGGAGTATAACTTCGTGTGAAACTAGCTGGCCGGGCCTTTCACCGTATTATTAAATTAGGAGATGCTTTTCTGTTTCACACGTTGATTTTAGCGGGACACCAATTAATACGCTTTCCCGAAACTACGAAATCGGTTATTTATTGTTCGTGCTAAGTTGTAAAACCCAAACACGTACTTTTTGGCATGATTTCCATTCGTTGAGACTACGTGGTACCAAACATAGTGTGGACGATTAAATTATTAATCATTACTTACCTACTTATAACTGTAATAATCAACTACCAACCCGACTACATACTCGTACATTGAAATATTCATTTTATGGTAGACATTATGTAGAATAGACCCAGCGATTGCTCGTCCGGACGTTCGGTGACGTTTTGAAAACAAAGAGGCGGAAGATACTAGATCACGTACGATCTCTCGCCGGGACTAGTATATGCATAAAAGCAAAACCGCCACCATCCACACCACGTTTATTTTGACCTAATGATTGATTAGGATTAGTAATCTACATTTCTCACTCTACACAATACAATCTTCAAACCAAAGCAAAAATATCTCTTAGCCATTCAAAAATGGTGGTCAAACGCAAAACCGCCTCTCTTCCACTTTTATGAGGTTCAAATGCGCCACTCTCGAAATGCACCAATCACAAGCCAGAAAATATACAAGTACCTACTTCGCAAATGCAATATGGCCGCCGTGCTGTGCATAACAGCAATTAAAAGAAAGTCACCAAAAAAGTTGCAAATCGTTATTTTTTAAATGTTGAACATTTTGCTTTGGTTGGATAGTGGCGGTTTTGTTTTTATACTCCTCATTATATGAGTTATACGACTTTATTCAACGTGGAATATTTATTTATTTGATACATGGAAAAATATAAAAGAAAATTGTTAGTGTTGATATAAGTATAACTGTCGATATTTAGGTCTGTGGGTGGTTTACGACTGCCTTAAATCGCTAGGAAAAAAAGCAATCAAAATAAACGTATGATTTACCTTGAATGGTCATAAAATACATTCCTCACTTCGATAACGCTGGAGGGACGAAATAATAAAAACCAATTTTAAAAATTGAATTCTACGTGAGAGCCATCCTATGATTCTACTCGACAGTGCCGTATTTATCGATAAGCTGGAGAGGCCAGAGCTTACAGGCTCATTTTTTTTAAAGCCACAGAATATTGTAAATTAAATTATCTGCACTTTTAAACTTTTTTTTTAATTAAATGAAAACAAATTACTTCGTAAAAACACCATCAATATTATCAAAATGTTTTGAAAACAAAGTTTTCTTCGTCAGGAAAAGATTAATATTAAAAATAACAAAAGACAACCAAGAAAAGAGTATAGACAAAAATATTAAAGGGAGAGGTGAATAATTGCTTAAAAATATTATAAAAAACAATTATATAAAATGAAATATAAAAATTATTTTAGAATGTGTACAAATTTAATTTATATAATAAAAACTTTTAAAACAAACAAAATTTTAAAAAAAATTTTAATTTTTTTTTTTTTTTTAAATTTAAGAATATGTTGTTATTAATAATATTTTTGGCTTTTAACACTTTCTAATTTCTAAATTATCTGATTGTAAACCCATTGTGTTTGTGAATAAAATTTTTAACCCTTTATTTATTAAAAAAAAAAATATTTGTTTCTAAAATGTGGTTGATAAATTCAGAATAATTAGTATTATTTTAACTTAGATGTTCACTAAAAATTTATTTTAAAACAATTTTAAAGTTCGATCCATTAAAATAAATAGCATTCAAAATTAATTCCAAACCACCGTGCTACAAAAAAATCATGTTTCACTAGTAATCCGGTCAAGTTAGCTCAAAAAATAGGGGGGGTTACATTAATTCGCATAAAGCTGAAAACTGGTACGAATGTTGAGAACATCATTATAAATGAAATGTGAAAGCGCCTCCGTACATGGAGCTACTTACAAACTATTCGAGCCTGATGCGCGTAGCACGCACACCGCTCGTGGGTACCCGCCATACAATTTTGCTGGTGTTCGTACACGGCGCTGCGCGACGGATGTCAGGTTGAAGTCGGTAGCGCGCTAACGACGGTGCTGGTAGCGCGCTACGCGTTGTAGCATTCGTGTCTGCTACTTTCGTTTGACGTTTGACAGAAATGGCGTCTGAACATGAAAGTAATGTTAGATTTGTTCTGGAAGTGAATAAAAATGCGTGTTTACATAACTTTACATTACCAGAATACGCAAGAAAGGATTTAGTGAAGAAGGCATAGATTAATGTTGGAAAAAAAGTCATTTGACATCGTTCGACACCGTGTTAACTCCACGGCTGCACGTGAAAAATGATCAAGTTCAGTATAATTCGGGTAGTGCCGTGTACGGAAACCAGCTTTAAAAAGTAGTACATCTGCAGGGTACTTGTGGTTGTGTCACAATCACGTAGTTTGTAAGTATCTCCATGAACGGAGGGCCAAAGTCTCCTTCGATCCCACATCTGCAAAAATTTTTATTTTAGGTCAAAGTTCGCAAATATGGGTTTTTTGCATTTTTCAGCCAAACGGTAAGTTTTATCATAAAAAAGGTCAAACAAAATTACAGATCATGCAATTATCTCTAAAGATTGTTACTACCTTTTTTTACGGCTTGGTAATCAACTGGACCCAGAAGTCTGGGGATGGAAGTTAATTGACAATGTATTGGAACCAATCCAGACTTTACTTGCACCTGCACCGGAAAAACTACTCAATACAATTTTTTGCAATTACAAAAAGGGGTGTGTTCTAATGCGGCTGCAAAAAAACTTGGTTTGTTTTGTTCATTAGCATGTACCAGTTGTCAAGGCCAGTCGTGCTCCAATGTTGAATCGCCATCAGAGGAGGATTCTTACGATATAAGCGAGAAGACATCTGATGCATCGCTGTTAGTACAATTTATATGTATCCAGCAGGAAAAAGAAGAAGGAAGAGAAGAAGAAGAAGACATTACGATTGAATTTCCATTAGATCATTATTAATCAGATGAATAGTTTCCCCCAATTACCTACTCATAATTCACACCGCTTTCATAATTCCCAATAGTCCATTTTTTATTTAATACAATATTATTTAATTAAGCGGGATAAAAATAGATCGTGGAATGGACCTACCGGAGAAAGCACGTTAAAAAAAAACGCTTCAAGTACACTACTTCACAGGTGGCGTGGAAACATAATATGCATATTATGAAAAACGCAACTTTTTCAACTTCGCCACATCTCAGAAATGGTGACTCTAGGGGGAAAAGTGTGATTACAATTTTTATAGATAATTGCAAGATCTACCATTTTATCTGACCTATTTTAAGACAACGCTTACTGTTTGGCTGAAAAATGCAAAAAACCCTTATTTGCGAACTTTACCTTGACTAAATTTTTTTGCAGATGTGGAATCGAAGAGGACATTTCTATAATGTTGTTCCCAATATTCGTACCAATTTTCAGCTTTATGCGAATTAATATAACCTTGAACGTCTTTTTTGATCGGACTGTAGTGGATATTTTACGGATCGTTTAGAAATTGTGAGAATCACGATTCAGGGATACAATATGAAACTTTTTTAATAGATTGATACTTTCTTATTTTTGTTTTTTTTTTATTAGAACCTAAATACAAAACATTTGAACACACAAAATACTAGGGTGTGGATAAGTATGGTGATAATGGTTTTTCTGAGCCTTACTAGGAGGGAGTCCTGTGCTGAGGCGGACTAAAGTTATTTAATTTCATTTAATTAGATGTCTTGTGTGTCGTTTTTAGTGCTCTTTCAGAGTTTTTTCATTGACCTCTTTCAGACAGACTTTAATTCTTGGCTTGTAGGTTGTAGGTTGTACTCATTAAAATTTTCTATTCGTTTTTTTATCTGGTGGAAGGATGTTGTGGAGTTTTTTTGCAAAATATATGTAGTTTCTTTGTCCGTACGAGGTTTTATAACTTGAAATGTTTTTACATCATTTTGATTCGATCTGGTGTGAGGGGATACGCGCTCTGATAGAGGATTCCGTAATTTTGAATGGTTTCAATGGTATATTTTTGGCATATATTTGTTGAACATTTAAATGGGTTCTTTTGGCACGGCTTGTAATTCCCTTTTTAATTATATTCAGATTATGTATGTACTTCGTTGTAACAGATCCCCATACTAGGAACTTATAATATATAAATTTGTGTTTATAATATCATTATTTACCACCGAAGAAAAAATATTATATCTACCACAATAATCACTTCTAAATAAATCTACAGGAATTTCGATTTTGTTTTCATTTATGAATTAATGCAATTCTTGGAAGTGAAAATTAACCCACTTTCCGAGATCCGACCGACTCGTTGTCGATGACAATGAATTCTATCAACTTTTCGGGGTGCCTACTCACGCATGGATGACAATTCATTTAAAAATTTACAGCGAATAAATAATGTCTCTACCATCCTATGGAGCCGGGGGCTCCATCGAAGCCAGAGTAAAGGTAGCCTCTCAAAAACTGGACAGGGCCCGCAGATACTTTAATAGTACACAACTGCTAACCCTGTACAAATCGCACGTGCGCCTCACGGTTGAATTTGGCAGCCACCTCTGGTCTGGAGCTCCAAAATACTTGAAAAATACCCCCGACTCCGTTTGATCTGACGGTCCGTTTGATAGATTCTCCCACCTTAACGAACGGATTGCAATCTATAGAGCACAGGCGTCCGGTGGGAATGCTATCCATGTTCTACCGGTATTTCAATGGAAGATGCTCTGAGGAACTAGAGCCATTGATCCCTTCGGCACCGGTGCATAATCGGGAGACAAACGCGTGCCCAACATATGTACACGGTTGACATTTGTCACATGAGAACGGGTCGTTTATTCGACCCCCCTACAACATGGGTCTCTTCAAGACCAATGTTAATTCCTTCCTCTTCTCAAAAAGTCCCTCCACACAGCATCCCAGATGACATAGGCCCTGAGAGAAATTATTTTCCTCAGGGCCTCCTATGTGGAATTGATGTAAAAAAAAAGAGTAGAATTTGGCTTAGGGATTAGCGGTATTCACTTATTTTATTCATTCCCTGGGGAGGAAGATTCAATCTCAGTCAAACCATTTTTTCGATCTCAGTCAAACCATTTTTTCTTTTTCTTTGAAATTGGCCACTAGTCGGCCCAAGAGATGGCCCAAGCATTTCGAATACTGCAAATGACTGTATAATAGTAAAAAAAACTTTGTTTTATACGTGTTAATTATTTTTCACCTACGGCTATCAAGAGTCACTTCATAAAAATATGTGTAGCTTCCAACTCTAGCCTTATTAAATACGACATTTAATGAATATACGTTTATACATCTCCATTAAGCTCCATCTACCTACGAAATAAGTAAATTTAGCATAGGTAATAAATCTATTAATGAAAGGGGGAAAATCGGAACATTAATTAATTCCCCAAAATTCATTCAACTTCTGATCTGTTTATTGCTACGAAAATGCCAAACATAATCGCGATTTCTTTTGACCGCCAACGCGAAATGAAACCGGATTAATTATTTTCACGCACAAAGTAGTTCATAAATAGCTAAAGAGTTAATAATTAGAGATGACATTCTGTGCGTAGGGTTAATTAGACAGTAGGGATGGAAGTGGGGGTGGGCGGTGTGCAGTTACGTAGCTACTTACTTACTCTATCAGATAGGACAGGTGCGGACTAGGGATGGTAGGTACTCTGGGCCGATATCAGCTGATGATGATACGGTGGAGTGCTTTGAGGTGTGTTTGATGTTTGTTTCTCCATTATATTCACTAAATAATTTATTAAACGTCAGTGAAAACCTATTATTGATCAAAAATTAACACTTATTTTGTCATACATTATAAACAATTGTAAAACTGTTGGTTTTCCGAATAAAATAAAATAAACTGTATGCAAAAATAAATATTCCTTCATGTAAACTTCTGTGATTAAAGGAGGGACCGGTTTTTAATCTCATTTCTGTTCTTAAACCTATATAATCGCACGAGGCATTCTCACAATTCATTCGTCCTGCAGCATCCAACATGTCGGAAGGTACTGCTGAAATGCTGAATATATGCTGAAATAGGCCAAGCTACATCTTTTATAGCTGTGTGTGAACACGCTCTTTAGCCAAAAAAGCTTTAAATTTTTTTTTGTCATTATCTCCATGCAGGAGGCTTTGAGCCATTTACCGTTCAGTATACAAACAAGTCAATGTATTTCAAAGAAAAGCGAAAGTGCAGGCATATAATATTTTCTTCTACCACAGTTTGTTAAAAAATCTTAAAAATCGGTCCAATTTTCAAAAAGAAAAATGGGGAATACAAAACCTCGATTTTGACAATATTATTTAGGTATTATCAACTTGAGGTGAGGTTGTTGCTTTCGCTCAGTATTCTGGGGGGGGAGGATAACAGCAACAGTTTTTAAAATACCTTTATTCACATTTCTCGGCCACCGGGTTTCCTCTTAACCTCTCCATGAGTATGGCCGAAACGGTTCGGCGAAGCGAAAAAAAGTTTCGTCGCCGAATTCAAACGCCGTTATGTTTAATGAAAATATTTGACTTGTAGTGGCATCTATGGACATCTGCGCGCAGTTTGTCGAAGTTTTGGAACACATACCTACAATACCGACTTCACAGTTTTAGTTTTAAAAAAATGTTTGTGTCATGTGTCAATGTAGGCGGATGGCGGAGGCAGAAACATTGGGAATGTGTGGCGAGCGATGTGCTGAAATAGGCCAAAACCAAATGATCTCTTATAGCTAAGTCTGTTGGCACCATAAAACAAATTAGAACGGTCAAATAACGATAGTTTAATTGTTTTGCCTTTAATAATTAGCGGCTCTGGAATTTTCGTTTTGCCTCCGCATTCCGCCTCCTAGTCATTCTTTAGCGGTCGTCAGAGAAAGGAAGCAGTTTTTTTTTGTATGGACATGTTTTTTTCGATGTCGGTTTATTTTCGTGGATTGATGTCGATGACGTTTTAATTCAAAATATAAGATTATTTTTAGTTAATCTATGATAATTTATAAAAAAATATTTAAAAAATTAACCAAAAAAACTCACTCCTCACGTACAATTTTGTTCGTCAAAATTCACTCACATCAGAGTGCCGTGATGTATTCGGAATTTTCCATATATTAAAAAAAACGATGGTCGATATTTTTTAAACGTAAATACTGCACAAGAATCCTCCAAGTCTGAAGCCAGCGGGACCAGTGCATCTCCAATAATTGGGGTCTATCGAAGCCCGAGGAAGGGGGTAGGAGATGAGTAAGGTTGATATGCATGTCTTCTGTATCTGACTTTAAATAATAAAATTAGATAGAACCTATGAAAGAACCATATAGAATTGTAGATTCCCTGGATGGTATTATGAGTCGCCCTTGTGGTGAATTTTCACAAAAACAGCGCTCTACAAATTATCCAATTATTATTACTACCTTCTTTTCTTTCTTTGTTATTACCTGTATCTTCAGATCTGGTCACCAAACACGTAAGGTTTGTCTAGGTCTTGGCGGTGAATGCTTTTGCTCATCTACTGCACGACAGACGGGATCGGGAGACCTAACCTAGACCTCTGCAGCCGGACTCTCAACCCGTAGCCTTGCTCTACAGTGAAAGAGATGTATTCATGCATCCAACACTTCTGGACAATTGACTACCCAGATTCCTACCCACCCACCCTTCATACCTTTTTTCTAACACATTTGTACCTCTCCTTCCTTTTCATAAAAAGACCCTCCTCACAGCATCCTCAATGACATAGGTCCTGAGGGAATTTGTTTCCTTTTTTGTGGGAACTATTGTAAAAAAAAAGTGAGTTTTGATTCCGAATGATGTACTAAAACCAGGGCTATACTGAGAGCAGCTACCATTCTGGAAAGTGTCGTAAATATGAAAAATATTATTTTAATAAAATTACTTGTGAAATAAAGCAACAATTTTTATTTATTTATTTGCAAAAGCGGGGATTGGAACCCACGACCTCTGAATTTGTAGTTGAATATCTTAACTGCTCAGCTATGGCAGAGTAGTAGTAGACTGGAGAGAGCAGTGAGGGGAAAGAGGAAGGTTATGAAATATCTGGCATTTCAGATCTGGTTACCAAAATTAGCCAAAACTATTGCAAATTTTTTTTTGATTCTGGATGGTGGTCATCGGGATCATCAAAATCAAATTTTTATGATTCTGGATGGTGGTCACCAGGTCACCAGGGCGATATTGAGAGAATGATTGCTTTTATAATTCCCAAGCAACGGAACCCATTTCTTTAATGCGAGTGAGGGAGATGCATGAAAATGATAACCTTTTTTCGTTGGAGGAAACAGACATACGTATAAAGATTGTCATACTATTGTTTAGTGTGTAAGAAAGTATTGTGATAAGGATTGTATGTTTATGGCCTTTTTTTGTGCCATAACCATGGGAATTACAGAACGCCCTCTCTACTACTCTAGAATGTGTCGCACACATAAAATATTCATATTCAATTATAAATATAATAATAGGTGATAGATGGTAGATGCATTAGATTAAAATATTTTATTACAAAATTTCTTTTTATGTACATGAGAAAGCAAAAATAACTTATTTTAAAAATGATGATAACGAGTAAAGAATGTAACGAAGATTTCATGATCATGTTATCGACTATAATGAAAATTAAGTATGTAGAATATCTTTTATTTCATAGAAATGTGTACCTGCCAAAGAATTCTTTTTTCTAAGACAAATTTTATATACCCAGTTTACGAATAACCCGACAATATTTTTTTAATTCCTTCTACCATTATTAAGAGCAGAAAATGTGAGATGTTTGATGAAACCAAGCCCGTCGTCACACTGAGTTGCTATCGATATAAACCGAAGATACTGCACATAAAAGTGGTCGCTTACTGATACCGACCCAGTGAGACAACGGCTTTAGAGTACATCTTTCTATCAGAATTATTTAATGAAAATATTAAAAAATTTGTCAAAAATTTTAAGACGTACTATAACTCAAAAAGTTTAACAGAATGTCAATTTTGCTTCAACTTAAAAATAATATCTAATTAAATATATGTAAGTATATAAAACTAATGTAAAATTTGTACCGCATTAGCTAGCAGGTACCATTTTCACATAGAAAGTCAAGAAGCGTTGCATTGACAAAGTTTAAAACATCAACCAAAAGTATACTTCATTGAGGACCGGTTGCCTAACCATTTTTCTACGAAGTGGTTGGAAACCTTTGCATGTATTGTTTTGAAAAGATGAACGAGTAATAAGTGGGCATCCCACAGAATACACTGTGGCTCATCGTAGCCTCCCAGATTCCTGTGAAGTTCTATGAAAGACTGCGCGTATACTGGACAGTTGTAGACCTCTGTATGCTCTGCTTCTTCGACCAGTCGAATTTAGAATGTTAATATTTCCTCTTGTCGTCTCTGGAGTCGCGGGATCGAGACCTGTCGGAGTGGTGGTGCTTGGAGCGGTGGCGACGTGGCGGGGAAAGCGCCGGGGGCGTGCGGGGCTTCTTGTGGGGGCGCTCCTTCCTGTCGTGGGACCTTGATCTCGACCTTCCGCCCCCTCGGTCGTGCTTATACTTCCTACTGTGATGTTTCAGCGGAGGGGTCGTTGACTTCATCGTATCTTTCCTATCTCTTTTATCATCCCTATTGGAAGACGCTGCTTGACCTGTCGGTGAAGACTGTCCCGATTTATCTCTCGATTCGTTAGACTTGGCATAACTCGCAGCTGTTGGACCGAGCACCCCTAAACTAATCATTTTATTTGCTTGGTATATTCTCTTCTGAATTTCTACTTTTCGTTCTACTTCATCGGAGTTTACTTTGGAACGATTGTAGAGACGCAGAATGCGCATACACACATCTTGGATATCTTCTTCTTTGACGGAAAACAAGGAAAACCAGTGAGGATTGTTGGGGAGAGGCAGTCCGATCTTGCGAGCTGTCAAGTATATGCATGCGCAAGCTATTGTTTCTGGTTGAAATCTCACAAACACATCCGTTCTCAGGGCATCGTTCATGTAGTTCCAGGAAAGTTGCATCAACTGTTTGTTCTTTTCATAAGACAGAAGCTGAAGATAAACAACAATCAATTTATGGGGATGTTTCACATGAACACAGAATCCTAGCTCTTTGAGAATTCGCCTTTCGGCCTTTATTACTTGATTTTTCAACTCAATGTAGTTATTATCTAATAGTAAAGGCGAGATTGGTTTCTGAGCACGCACTTGTTTGATATGGTGGAAAACGTTTATCACATCGCGTATTCTACAAGGTTTTTCTTCAATTTTGGACGCTAAGTAAATACTTCCCATTGCCATTATCTCCATGGGGTATCTGACAAAAGATTTAGAGTAGTAAAATCTCTGCACGTATACCTGACCCGTGGCCATAGCGACTTGGGGCATTTTCAGTAATATGCCGGCAGTTTGAATTAATTCACATCCTAAGATACGAAGATCGGTTTCAGTTTCAATATCCAGTCCATCAGCTTGAGACGGTGTTTGAACAAATGCCTCATCAGGGAGTAGACAATTTTGTAAGGTTAAAATTATTTTTCCATAAGTTTTAGGAGCTGGCTTAGTGGCCGCCGGAGCCGGCTTATTGTTATGCTGCGAAGCAGTCATTTTATATGTTTCACTCGCTCAAATAACAACTTCAAGTTTCATTTAAATAGTTTTACTAAAAAAAACGAATAATAACGAAATCTGACAACGAACTCACGCAAAACAAACTTTTCAATATGGAGGTTTCCCAAAATTGTCTATGATTTAGTGCTGCCAGTACGCTGCTTTTGAAAAAACTTTTTAAGGGTTTAAAGGAAAGTCATTTAGGATGGTACACTTTAATTTTTTTCTGTGTATGACAACATTCAATTCGATAAACGTCAAAATTCAAAATACAAACTTGTATACGGACTCGTGTATTTTGCTTTGTTTTTCTTTCGCGCCAAACGTTATTTCACAACCAAATCTTTACTTTATATTGAACCGACGGTTTCCTGACCATAGCACAACGTTTTAGCTGGGTTAGCTTGTAGGTTCTCCCCTTAGGTGACAAGAAAACATTATTATTAACTTTTATTTAATCAGTCACCTGATCGCCAGCAACCTCTCGGAAAACATTCACATTTAACCACGCAACGAACCACTTAATTAAGACAACGAACAAGTCTTTTTTTACCATGTCGAAACTTACGAAAAATTCTTCGAGTTTTGACTCCCTTTGTATTCCAAAAGAAAGCAAACTCGGTAGTGATGAAACACTTAAAACTTGCAAAGTTGAAACACCCATTGGGGAAATGATTGCAATTAGCGATGACGATTATCTGTACGTATTGCAAAATGTGGATAGTAAGAGGTTACAAAGTAATCTTCGCCAGTTGAAGAATGATACAAGCAAAGATCTTGTCATTGGAGAAACTAAAATACTGGCTAATTTGAAAAAAGAAATGTCTTTGTACTTCGAAGGGAAACTAAAGGAGTGGACTATTCCTCTAAAGTTTATTGGGACAGATTTTCAAAAGGTATTGAAAACATTTTATTGAAGAAACGAAATGTTTGTTTGTTTTTAACTATTCACATTATTTTACTAACAGCTTTACTCTGCTCAAGCTTCATCTTGTGTAAAGTGAAACCAATTGGATGTAAAATTAGTGCTTTAATACTAAGCCAGATAAACTTTCGGGATGACTGGATACGCTAATATAAATAATTTTTAGAAAAAAACCCTTTTGATTCATCCTAATTACTATATTTGCACTTGGGGCAATGGAAAACACTGCATTAAAAATTTCAATAGAAATGTCATGGGATGTAAAATATGGACATAAATTATTGTAAATGGCTGTCATCGTGTATGACAAGAGCAAATTTTCATTTTACATAATTGAAATTTTAATTTTATCGCAACTGAGGTGGCTTGGACACATATTAAGAAAGTCTGGTGACCGAATTCTGAGTGCGATTCCAGAGGGTAGATGTCCAATGGGCCGCCCCAGAAACAGTTGGGCGAGGCAACTCCAGAGACTGTGTGAGGAGAGGATGGGACTGCCATGGACGGAGGCCCAACAATCAGCGCAACACAGGGATGCATGGAGGCGCCTTAGTGGGTCCGCGACCCGAATAGGATAAGAAGAAGATGATGATGATTTTCCATAGACTCAAATGCAAATAGTTGTCTTTTATAGTAATTAAGTTGAACCTGTATTAAGCGTGTCGTCATCCCGAAAGTTTACCCTAAGTTATGGTTTCTTTTAAAATAGAAAATAAACATTTTAAATTATACCAAATCACAGGCTGAGTAATAATATAATAAAAATTTTGGAGCTTTAGGAATAAACTGAATTTTTTGGGGATGTTATCCAGCTAACCAGCTATCAACAACTTTAAAATTCAAAACGTTTAAAGTTTTTCTGTAAAAACCAAATATTTTTTCCAGGAATGCTGGACACAGCTCGGAACCCTGGGCTTCGGCGAGACAATGACTTATGGCCAGCTGGCCTCCCAGTTGGGCAAGGGCCCCCGCTACTCCCGAGCCGTGGGATCTGCCGCGGGGGCCAACCCGCTGCTACTGCTGGTGCCCTGCCACCGCCTTGTGGCCTCCGGGGCGCAGGGGGGCTTCAGCGCCGGCAAGGACAGGAAGACATTCCTCATGGGACACGAACAGAAGTACAAAAATTAAAATGACACTTTTTTTGTAAGGTTTCCGACGCATTTAGGCCGGGTTGTTTCTTCCTAATGGTGAGGTTTAGCCAAAACATGATCTTTTGAAATCCATATAGTTAAAATTCATGTAATATCTAAACCTACAGAGCGCAGTAACTTGAGGTAATTAAGCTTCGATGACAAACTTTTTCTTTTTTCATCAACATAATTAAACTCGATTTTATTGCTTTATTCCATTTAATTTTTTTTTAATGGTTTCAAACTAAGACTGAAAATAGTCAGTCGCTGACCGTCAGTTTCCTGAACATCAGATGATGCCATAGTGCCGCGCCGATGTCGGCCGAGTACAGTCGTCTTCGATTAATTAAGCCGTTTTTATTTATATCGTATTCATCAAGTGGAAACATTTCCTCACACTTCAAGTAAACATTTTAGCTTAGCGTCCCGATCTTTGTATAAATTACTAGATAAGTCGGTGAAGATACACCTCAGTAATAAACAGCTTTGTTCTATATTCATGTTGTAATGTTCAAACAGTTCACGCCGCCAATGCCATCCTTAACGCAATGACAAAACAAATTTTTTAATTTAATTTTTTGATGTGATAACATCTTATAAATCGATGAACGCCGGCTGCACTCACGAAAAAGCATGACACATTTTCACGTTCCGCCTGAGCCGAGCATGCAAGCGAGAGCGCGGAACAAGCGTTCGGCTTGTGACGCATCTATCTCTCTTCCACTCCATCGTTATTATCTGTAAACCGACTTTACAGACAACCAATTTTTTTTAAAAAGAAAGAAATCTTCCCGGGTTACGAATAACCTGACAATATTTGAAAATTTCCTACTACCACCACTGTAAGCGGAAAATGTTGCTTGTGTCGTGATGGAGGACTTAGCCAGCCGAGGAATCGAACACGCGATGCCCGGGTGGGACCCAAATGCAATGCCAACTGGACAAATATCTAGTAAGCCCGTCAATCGACCAACGGACATAGAGCTGATGAGCTGGATCGATGGTCCCCATACGCGTTGCACTACAGCTGTTCATTCATTACAATCGACGTGTCGCACTATTTCTAGCCTTAGCAGTAATAGGAAGGTAAACTGTGTGTTATTTATTAACATGTCAACAAGAACCAAACATATATTGTCATTTAGAAATCAACACAAGCATTTGTTAAGCATTCAGAACAGTTAAAAAATCAAAGCGTAATAAAAAGAAAAATCAAATATCTTTTAAAACTTATTTTTTTTCTGGTTAGTTGATTTTCCGACCCAGTAATCGGAATCAACCGCACTACAAAACGTGCCAAATCTAAAGTTGGTCAGACTGACATTTATTTTGTATGAAGTGCTTTAATTTCAGAAAAATGCATGTATGTCCATGCAAGTGTGTGATTGCCACCAGTTAATAGAACGCATTGTCTGTCACTAACAACGAATCTATCTGCCGAGTTTTAGCTCGATCGAATGTCGTTGAGTGAGTTAATTTCCACTTCCAAGATTACACTTCATTCAAACAAGCAAAATGAAATTCAAATAGATGTTTTAAAAAAATGTTTAAATGAAGAAACAGAGTTACGAAAAATATGATGTGTTGGCTAAACCAAAGAATTAGGATGAAACGACTTTTTGGTTCAAATATTGCGGCATTTATTTTTAATAATATTATAGATTGTTTGCAAGTACAAATAAACAATGTGATGAAACAAGTTAATAATAATAATTGGATAATTTGTAGAGCGCCGTTTTTGTGAAAAATCACCTCAAGGGCGCTGTACAGCTTATTATTAATTCCTAGGTTCTATCTAATTTAACTATTTACAAACAGATACAGAAACATACTTACCTGGCAGGTCACTTCCGAGAAATTAGAAAGTTAATAGATACGTTAAGATAGTTGCAGAAGATACGGTCTTGCACGCGGAGGGCATTATATTTAAAACACTGGACATTGCATGAATTTACATTAAAAGATTAGTGGCAAAAGTAGAGTTGTATTTATTTTGAGAGACTGGAGAATTTAGGAGTCTTTAGGGAATCTTCATGAAATGACACTTACATAAAGCTTACAACTGAGTTTTTTTATTTTATTTTTTTATTTATTTATTTTTTTTTTTTTTTAACAAATGAGTTATTTTTACAATGTCGCCGGTTGTAAAAATAACTCAAAAACGGTTAAGTTGTAAAAATAAAAAATAGTTTTGATAACATCATGAGATTTATTGATTAATAATTCATTATAATAAATATTTAACAAAAACTACATTCATCCCACAAAGGTTTAAAATTTAATTGAACAAATTTCCACTGGAATTTTATTAAAATGACCTAGTGGAAGCCAAAACACCGTACACAATTTATATAATTTACAAAACCACAACCTTCAACCAAACGTTATAAACAACGCAGCGCCCTTGAGGTGATGTTTCACAAAAACGGCGCTACACAAATCATCCAAATATTATTATTTATTATCATTTTCAAAGTGTACAAGAAAATTGATTTTTTTAATAAGAATTTACAGTAAAATTGCTTAATTTTGAGGAAGTTAAGGAGAATATACAATATGTGTGTAAGAATTTTTTCAAATCAAGTAAAAGAAATGCATAGAATCACGGTGTTAATTAATTATTTAAAATAAATATTTGAAAAATGCATTGAATTTTCAAGTTATCAAAAAGCAATCAATTGCAAAAATACAAATAATATCGGAGAATTATAATTCAATCACAAGAAAGCTAATTTAACATGGTCATATTTATATTATAGTCTTATATTCTATTGGGAGTAACAGTTTCTGAGCTAAGCAATTTCACTATGAATGATTATAAATATGTATATTTTATTATGTATATAGTTTATTAATTTCTTGTCAAATTAGATATGTTCAAATGGAATGTATTATAAACAAATTTCTAAGGACGGGTTGTTTCATAGAAATTCAAATTGTCATCAAACAGCCATTTAGCTCCATTTTGTTTTTTTGACAGTTGAAAGATCCCCTAAATGCCGTTTCCGTCCGTTTCAGCTGTTGAATAAATATCATGTTGTTAAGCTTATCAGTTTATTAGAATTTGATAAACCTTTCAAATGTTAAAAAAAACTAAATAATGCTGAATGACAGTGTTACATATGAATTTCTGTGAAACAACAGGCCCTAAATGTTAGCAGTTCAAAATAATTTCACCAGTTTTCCTAAATACAATTTTGAATAAATAATTATAATAAATAAAAAAATTTGGTTTCCTCTCCCAACAATTTAAATAAAATCCAATCCAATACTTTCTATATTTTGTCTAAAGTCCCATTTTCATCCTCCAATAGTAATAAATGCCCTTCATTTTTAGTCATTTAAATATGTTAATATTAAAAATTATTTTTCATTTATTCTTTTCCAATGTAATATCTTTTGTTAATTCCTCAATATTTAATTAACATTCACATTAATTAACACACACATTTTATTGGGAAGCAGTTAGTTTATCATTTATCAACAGAAAAGATTATTGATTTAAATATTTTATTAAATTTTCATATAAATAATACAATATCAACTTGTTCCTTAACAACTACTTCTAAAACCACTTCTTTCCTGGATTAGATATGTATATCAAAAAATCATCCACCAATTTAAGAATTAACCAAATTCAAAACCAACAAATCTTCTACAAAAAATTTTTCATGATTTTTGTAATGACTACATAATCCTACAGAACGTTGCTAAATTGTTTCAATTTTGAGTTAGATATTAGTTCATACATACATAAGATGACTATAATAATATAATGTTAAAAAGGGCGATGTAATATATTATTATTATGTATTTGTTTATAGGGAACAAGAAAAATCCCCTCAGTGGAGTACATTATTAGAATTGCTTTTAATTAAAAGATTTAAAAAATCCTCTTTCCAAACGCCCTCAATGCTTCAAAATAAGCGCAAGAATAATTATTATAAAAATGGAGCCTTATACCTAATTAACTTTTGTGAACACATTAAAGTCTATTAATATTGCTATTCATTTAATATTTTTGTTAATTACAAATTTAATAAATTAATAACTTTTTAATTATGTAACATCACTTTGTACAGTGAGGGCAGAAGAGATGACAAAAAATGGGATTTTCAAAAGCCCAAGTCATCAAATATGTAGCATGTTTGTATTACAAAACATTTGTGCCACCCTTAAAAATAATTTTTAATGTGTAGCTATACCGTGGTCAACAGAGTGGATGTGTCAAAACACTGAATGGAAACATAAATTTTCTGAAATGCTCGGTTTTCATTTCATTTTTCTCCTAAGTCTGCGCCAAGAATATCATTCCCTTGCTATTTAGCCTTTCCACATTAAGCAGGAAGATGTGAGTCTTAGTGCATTTTTCTGGATACTATATTCTTGTGTTGATGTTAAAATAAGCACTTTCTTTAAACTTTACAGCAATGCTTTTAAAAAATCTTATTTTGCTTCGTCATTACAAAGTTTTGTTCTCGGCAACTTTATCAAACAAGGTATTATTACATACTGCATAATAAATACATTCACACAAAAAATAATTTGCTGGAAGAAGGTATAAGTACGTAGGTATACATTGGAAAGTTAAGTGACCGTACCACCGTTTTTTGTAAATAAATTTTTTGTGCCGAAATGTCAAAAGTGTTAAAAATAGAAATAAATTAACTTTTCAACTCTCATCTGTCGCGGGCCTGCTAGCGGGCTTTACTTTTTTTTAAATGCGATTTTAACTTATTTATTAATTTATGGGTTAGAAAATGTATAAAAGACATGGTCAGAATCGCTTGCGCCAATAACAGCCTAGGACCTAGGTACTATTTGATTATTGTAACTTCTCTGAATTATTTGAAAGAATTTTCTATGAAATTTTCACGCAGTTTTTTGAAATACCATCCAACATTCAACAGGTTAAATGCTCGTGCGCCGCGTGCGATAAAGGTAGCCCATTGCCCAAGCATTTTTTGTGAAATATTATAATTATTATAATAATAAATCAGTGTAATGCGATAGCGAAATGCGCCATAATCATCGGTCACGTACAGGACTGTTGGGGACCGATGAACAAAGCAAATTGGGCATCTAAAGGTTAAAGGGCAATATTATCTCTTTTTTACACTTTTATTGAAAAACCTGATTGATTTACAAAAGGGATTTAATCGGTTTACCTTTCCTATGGCCAATATTATATATTTATATATACTGGTTAACTGCAAAAACAAATATGACATTTAGATACGATTTTAGATTTTCACACCCAAAAGTATTATTGTGATTTATTTTTGGGTTATTATGCCGTATTTCGGATATCTGCCCTGATGATGGACACTTCAACGCTATCCAAAATGTTGGCTAAAAGAAGAGGTAGTGCAACACGGCATAACACCCCAAAAATAAACCACTATAAATTCCTAGAATATAATTTTCATCGATTCACATAAATAATATACCAAACCATTTTATTCTTAGGTTATTTTGTCAATAATCTTTAATAATGCCATAGT
Source organism: Glyphotaelius pellucidus (assembly GCA_936435175.1). Classification (NCBI taxonomy): domain Eukaryota; kingdom Metazoa; phylum Arthropoda; class Insecta; order Trichoptera; family Limnephilidae; genus Glyphotaelius; species Glyphotaelius pellucidus. Next base: position 41,911,177 of record OW386543.1, read on the forward strand.
TATGCACTAATTATTATCTCACAGGGATTTCTAGTCTTCATCGACTGATCACAAACCCCTTTTCAACAGCTAAGTGAGTACTACTAAAGCATTTCCACATAATGTCAATGTTGTAATACAGTGAAACCCTCTTAAGAAGTTTTCCGAGGGACCGGAAAAAGAAAAATTCTTAAGCAGGAAAACGTTATATGTGGGAAAAATTGGGTCAATTTTGGGCTGAGGGACCGAAAAAACCAAACTTCTTAAGCCAAGAAACTTCTTGAGGGTTTCACTGTAAATACAACATGGAAGGCGAGTATGGGTTCTGCTGCCCCGGGAAACATTTATTGGATAACCAACAACCCTGCTATGGTCATCCCAAGTGGTTTGTTAAGTTTGGGGATTTAGGGTGCCCGAGTTCATGGGGTGGGGTTTGTCTAGATTTTGGCAGCGGATGCTTTTGCCCACCTACTGCATGACAAACCGGGTTGGGAGAGACCGGTTGAGGGAGTCCTTTCGCCCTTTCCATCCGGACCCTCTCGACCCGTTCACTTGCACTGCAGTGGGAAGAATTCATAATTTCGTCACTCCTGGGTACACTACCCACCCTCGTACCTTTTTCCTATCCAGTATTTCCTTTCCCTAAAAAGACCCTCCACACAGCCTCCCCAAAGACGACAATAAGGAAAAATAAGGAGGAAAAATCCCCTGAGGAAAATAATTTCCTCAGGGCCAGGGGTGTGGAGCTAATGTGAAAGTAAAAAATAAAAATAATCAGAATAACGTTTTAACATTTACACATATATATTCCAGAACACTGAGGAATTTGGAGTTAATTTAATTACAATCTAAACAATTTACTATTTCATCAATTTGAGATAGCTAAGAACACAGTAGATATATTTTATAGAAGACAGCTAAATATTTGTTGAGTATACCGTAACAGTTTCTTACACATTACAATAATAAAGTTATATCAACAACTGGGAGCTACAATTGGTCATAAAGTAAGATTAACTTTTCAAAATTGTCTAGCGAAAACGTAGTATACGTAATAAATGTTCCAATCTAAAATTATTACTCACGGCGAACATAATATATATTTATATTATACTAGGCTGAATCTCACAATATTTCTCATCAAACGTTTTCCTTAGTTGTCACAGACAGGTAATATAATATATATTTACACGTCGGCATGGCCAAGATATGTGCTTGATAGGTTAGCTTAGCGATATCTGCAATATATATTTGGCTGAGGCAATACATCCTTGTAAAACCCAATATATTTCGTATAACTTCCGTGTAGGTATAGCGATATAATATAGATATAATATATATTTTATATATATATGTATATATATATGTAAATATATATTATATTCGCCGTGTGTAACGAGCTTTGCTACTTTTGCATTTGTGAAAACTACACTCGGATAAGCTATGGTTAATCGTAATACTGAGTAAAAATACAAGTAGAGTTCAAATTGATTAGTAAATATTTTATTTCGCAAGAAGAATTATTCTCAATTGGTTAGTAGAGGAACATTTCGGGGAAGTACTTTTCGTAGGCGGGGACGTTCTGTTGGTGGCCGCGGAAGCTCTTGCGAATGCTGCTGGTGCGGTTGAGCGGGGAGCTCTGGCGCGAGGAGCTGGAAGGCGAGTGCTCGTGTACTGCCACCGGGGGCTCCCAGTCCAGCGAGTTGAAGATCTCCGACAGCTTGTGCTGGAGGTCGTGCTGTAAGGAGAAGACAATCAATTAAACAAAAGTACCGTTTGATGTAGAACACAATCCAGAATTGTTGTCAATTATAATTAACTTCACGCAGAAGACTGAGTTTTCCCTCAGTTCCTGTTATCTTTGGGGAGTCTGTGTGGCGGGTTTTTTCAAGGAAAGGTGGGAGGAAACCTGGGTCTTGAAGAGATGCACGCTGCAGAAGGGGAAAATACAGCCAACTAATCATTCCATAGCCGAGCTTCTGTGCCCAATAGGGAGTAGTAAAAACTACCCATTCTCATAGAATACATAAATCACATAAAAATAATGTTGAGCAGACATTTCAGTCTTCCAATTGTGCACAAGTGCCAAAACACGGTGAAAGATTTCTTCAAACCTATGGTATTTTGAAAAAGTTTTGTGTTCGTGTAAAGCAGGGTCTCCTCCGACCGAAAACATGAACCTTTGCTGACACTTTACTATAAACATTGGCAAAGGGGGCACATTTCTAATTGCTTCTATTTTGTTTTTGAAAAGTGATCTTGATGAGTGTTGGGTCGAACTTGCCAGAAGATAAATTTGCTCCACGCAGACCAACAAAAGGTAAAAAGCAATGCTTGTTCTGATCTTTTAACTGCGAGATAGAGCACTTTCTTTTTGATAAATGGTTTTTTTAAACCAATATTTTTGTCTTTGGTGTTCATTTTAATATTCACACGCTATCTAGATCAAGCATGACCAATCTGCGGCCCAATTAAAGATTTTTTTAAGGCCCAAAATGAAGTTTTCAGCTATCATGTTTTTGATTTTGGTATTTATACAAAAAAAAGGAAAAATCGCTTTTGTAAATTTATCACTTTTGTAAATTTTGTGAAATTAGAATGTTCTTTTTATTAGACCTCAGACTCTCGGTGGGGGTTTTGATTTGTTGCTTGAAAAGTCCAGAATTTATTTTTGTAATCAATTCCAACCAGTTTATTTTTTCTGCATGTTTGTATAGTGGAGAGTGAGAGAGTACGCCGGTTAAGCATGTGCCATTTTTTAAAATTTATAATGTGCCAAGGGCAAACAAGTGGAAGATAATGTAATAAAATACATATTGATAGTTATTTTTTTTTAATATTAACTGCACCCAGGAGACCCTGAGGAAAATAATTTCCATCAGGGCCTATGTCATCTGGGAGGCATCCCATCATCTGTGTGGAGGGTCTTTTTGAGGAGAGGAAGGAATGAACATTGGTCTTGAAGAGACCCATATTGTAGGAGGGAGGAAACACAGAAGCCGGCAAACCGTTCCATAGCCGAGCTGTTGAACTCAAGAACGAGTCGAAAAAACGACCCGTTCTCATGTGACAAATATCAACCGTGTACATATGTTGGGCGCGCGTTTGGCATGTCTCCCGACTATGCACCGGTTCTTAACTTTATAATGTCAATCAACATTTCAGCAAATATTTATAGCATTAACGTCAGCTTCTAAGTTGACGTCTCTTACTGTTACTATCAATGAAGAGAAGAGTAACAATAGAAATGTTTGACCAACATCAGCTTTGAGTGTCATGTGGGTTGACATATATATTACCTTTGGCTGAGTCATGGTCTGCAGCTCGCTGAAGGGCGCCGTGCGGAAGGTCTGCGCCAGCTTGCGCGCGTGTTCTTCCCTCTCCAGCTGCTCCTTGCCCCGGGCCTCGCCCGAGTCAGCCAGCACACGCCGCATGCACTCAAACGTCAACTCCGACGCCGGTGGCTTCTGCTGTAGACAAAATAGAAACAGGAATTACTATCAGTTCTGAGGAATATGTTATTTAATTTTTATACCATAGATTGAACTCATCAAAATAATGATATAATTCAATTACTAAAAAAACAACATTGTGGAAAAATGTCCTCTCAACCAGTTTCCAAGGAGCACACATGCGCTGAATCAAGTGACTCACAATGCCGTTGACTGGCTAAATAACCTCATTGTAGCACCCTGGTACTCACCAACTCTCTTCCATCATAAAAAGAAGAAGAAGCCAAAAGACTGAAGATGATAGATCTTGTCAGATTTGTCAAAACATGGTTCATAAAGTTACCTTTACACTCTCCTTCCATAGGAATACGCAAGAATTCAATACTAACATCGCGTACTGACATTGTGTACTCATGTTGTGTACTCACGTGTGTGCTCACGTCGTGTTCATGGCATTGATCTAAAGTACATGCATTGTTACAAAATGTCTGACACAAATAATGCTATAGTTGATAGGAATATGAATGTAATTTCAATATCCTTCAACAGATATCGTTAATATAGGAAGTTATATGTACAAAGTTTTAAGAAAGTAATATTAAAGGAGACTATCGCCGTTTGTGCCTAACACCCGAACAGTAACGGAAGTAGCCGATGATATCCGATCGACAGCTGGGCACCTTCAACGCCGAGTTCCCTAGCTTCAATATTATAATGGACGTTTGGTTCAGTTAAATATTCATTGTAAACCAGACGGTAGCGTAAATAAACAAGATCTTGAAGAACCACGAGTTTTATTGAAGATTCCTGAATACGGATCCAATAATCCCAATCACTGGGATCGAAGAACATTACATCTGCCGCAGCCAGTATTTTTAAAGCCTCGTCGATGAGAGTAGTGACAACCTCTGGATGGTTGCGGGAGACTATCGTCGCCGGCAATTTTACAAAATATGTGTGGCTGTGTACAAACCTCCACACAGATGTGTGGTGGTACTTGCTAAGATATTCAAATCAATGAGTATCGGATACCCACATATCCCTGTGGAAAAGGGGCCTTAGAGGTAGGAATTATTTTGAAGCTTTGGCGGTGAGAATCATAGTTTAAATTAATTAACTTAAGAATTATTTAGCAAGAAGAAGATAACTCTCTTACTCTTTGCACTCCTGGTGAACTGTTGACACTATCGACGTCGGTGTTCTGGTTGGTCGACAGATCTGTAATGCTATCACGTCCATGACCTGAAACCGACAATAATACCTACAGATACACAGTACATAATTAACAAATAATGTGTTGGATGAAATAGTAAACTTTAACATTTGATCCTCATGTAGCATTTATAATGTCAAAGAGTTCAGTTGAGCAATGGGGCTTACCAGTTTCCACCCAGCTATGCCTGGGATGGCCGAGGTGGTGCATGGCCGAGCCGCCTGTGTAAGGGCTGGCGGCCTGAAGACGGGACGCATCTATTCCCGAAGCTTTGAGGCAGTCGCACAGGGCCATCTGAAATTTTAATCAATTGTATTGCTGTTAAATTCGACAGGATGAATCACGGTGACAACTCTTGCCGAGTGATAACCACGATAAAGCGACAAGTCGCAGACGTCTGTGTTTGATTTTTTACCACTCTTAGTAAAATATGCAGCTACATTTAGTTATTGGATCTGAACAGCCAGGTGCTCTCAACCTTCCTCTTTCATATTTCCTTCTCCTCTCCATCTATTTAACACTTCATAATTGGTGGTGCATTAATCACTGGTTCTAGGTAAATAAGACACTTTTCTATAGTAATACGGTTGACATATATGGTGAATACCTGGTCAATCATCAAATATGGCATCTTCGAAGGAGATTCACAATCCTCGTATTCGTCAGACAGAGATGGCAGGAGATGGGAAGCATCGTTGATTCTGGCTTCGATAATCTGCAATGAAATATTAAAAATTGTATTACGTACGACTAACATTTCAATTAGGAGCACAGAAATTATATTACAACATCTTAATTTTCTATTGATCGCTTTTGAAAGATTAGTATATACTACAGAGAAACTAAATTTATTAACCTTTTTAGCATAATCATCGAGAGCAGATAGTTGAAGAGTGTGTGGAATTAGAGCCAACAGAGCTGCAGATAAAGCGTGCAGTTGGTAACGCCTTGAGCGTGATAGTGCTGGGTTTGTCAGGGCCAAGTGTTGAACTCTGGAAATTACAAAGAATCATTAGAAGACATCTGAAATTTAGCAAGTATTCATTAAAAAATACGAACATGTATGTAATTACGATGAACAAAAATCATTAGACTGTCAGATGTTAAGTAAAAATTTTATTTTTATTTTATACAATCAGCTTACCCCAAAACAAATTGCAGCATATCACAAACAGTCTCTTCTGAGGCTAGTTCGACAGATAAAAGTGCCAGTGTTGTGTAGATGGCCTCAATATTCTCTGCAGTATTGTTTTCTATTTGCAGACCTGATTAACAAAAGATAACAAGTTTAAACAAAGTGAGGGGCACAAATTCAATTATTTTTTTCAAATTATATGCATGCAACAAATCAGACGTGTTAAAAATGACTCAAATGAAATTTACCTTCGTAGAGGGATGAGTATATAGCAGGTCCATGCTTGTTCATGAATATTAAATCAGGCCTTGATGATTTCTCAAGATTCAAATCCAACTCTGCAACTTGTATGCTAAAAATAGAAATAGTTTTTACATAACCTTTAACCTCATTAACAAAAGATCAGTGCTATCCTAATGGCCGTTTTTCCCAATCATATTGATCAACTGTTGAGCCGAAATCTTGGCTCAACACTCATCAAATACACAAATAAGTTCTTTCCAACGCAACTCTCCGTCCAATAGGCGAATCGAGTGTTACTAAACATATCACTTAGCTGATCGGAGACTCAGATTGATCGTAGACTCAGATTGATTGATCAAAAAGTTGGGAACAACAGCTGCTAGTGACAGTAAAAATTACATAATTTAAAAAAAAAACATGTTGAATTATGTAGATAATCTAGTAGGTCTCCTTGGGATTGGCCAATATGTAACAATGCATTTGAATAGATACCTCATGATGCTCAGTCTATCCAAATTGCTCCTCCTGTCAATGAGCTGATGAAGGATTCTCTGCACCAGGATTCTGGTCTCAGGGCTCGGGGCACCTGCCATGCGGAGTAGTGGCTCCAGGAATGAAACTGGGAAGGCCTTGCTCAGTTGTACGGTCTTGTACTTGCTCCCCACCTAGTCAAATGCATTCAAATATTTACATGTATCATTGAATAAACAATCAATTTCCATACCTAGCTTCTATTCTTAGAATATTATTTATTTGGATAAATTATTTATTATTGGTATATAGCTGACCACCAAAGGGGCTTCTCTGTAGTATATATGTCCCCAGGACAAAGGAATGTTGGAGACTTAAACTTAGGTGACTGGACAGTGTAGAAGCGAATACTTCATCCTTAAGGTAATGTGACGCGGCAACACTGACGCTACTTTCACTGTGCTCGGAACTCTATCGTTTGGTGACCTAACAGGTATGCCCGCTTTCATGGGGTGAGATTAATCTAAATCTTGATGGCAAATGCTTTTGCCCACCTGCTGCATGGCGGGAAGGATCGGGAGAGACTGGTTGAGGGAGACCTCTCCAGTCGGACTCTCTCAACTCTCATCGCCTTGCACACACCACACCCCTTGCACCACCTCTTTCCTTTCCCTTAAAAGACCCTCCACACAGCATCTACTAAAAAGATAACTATATTATATTTAAAAATATTTGCAGTAGTGTCAAAATCCAGAGAGGAAATTGCGGAATACGTTTGTATGACAACACCGCCCGGTTTTAAGAAGTTTTCTGAGGGATCGGAAATAAAAATTGTTGAGTGGGAAAACCTATACGTTGGATAAATTGGGCCATCCAGTCTTCAGGGGACCGAAAAACTAATCTTCTAGCATGAAAACTTCTTAGTAGGGTTTCACTGTTATATATTATTATGAACCAATCCTCTTGTGAATAATTCGAAATTTCACTCGACATTCTTTAAAAAAAAATTCAAAACCCTCAATTTTTTTAAATAATTACAAACCTATAAATCAATCACTGCAGCTGACGCTGCGTCATTTTCATCACATTTCTATGATGCATCATACTGTCGCTGTGCTTCAAACTCCACCTTTAGGAAAAAGTAACAGGAGGACGTCACCAAAAAGGGTTTTAGCTCGGACGATGAGGATGATTCAGTTATAAAACCAGGTAAATGGTTCTAACAGGACACCCGGTAGACAAACGAAAGGCGGGCAGACCCAGGCTGAGATGGGAGGATGTCAGGAAGGATGCAAGAGAACTACTCCGTGTTGCAGATTGGAAGACGACGGCCAAGGACAGAGGGCGATGGAGGCTCATCTTGAAGGAGGCCAAGGCTCGAAATGGGCTGTAGCGCCATTGAAGAAGAAGAATATAATTAAAGATAAATTACCTTAAGTAAACTCTTGAGCAGGATGCTCTGCAGCATGATGTCCCCTTTCTTGGGCTTGTGCTGCTTGCCACCGCCGCCCGGCTGATACGGGATCTTGGACATGATGAACATCATGATATCGATCTTCTGATAGTCAGGGAGGTGGTTGGCAAACTCTCCCAGGCCATTGATCAGAGCCTCTTGGTATTGCTTTTCGTCAGTTTCACTCTGTAAAAATAATTATGTAAAAAACTTTAAAACAAAGAATGACTACCATTCTAATTGAAAAGGTTACTTTAGCTTAGGCTAATCTTCTTATCAATTACTAGATAATTTTTTTTTTTAAGAAACGAACAAGTTGTAACACTTTGAAATTATAATGTTAAGCACCCATACATAAAGACGGTCGCTACTCATTACTTCGTATTGATTTTTAATTCCTAAATTTGAACAAAAAAGAATCTTGCATTCTTTGTTGACTTGAACGTACTTTCTGCAAACAAATTCTCGAGCAGTTCCAAAGGGAGTCTCAGAGGCTGGACGTGTATTTCGACGAGGAAAAGGTACTTAGGCAGATCTCCGACGAGCCGTGAGCGAATACTTGGTTCAATTTTTAGTTTCATATATTAATATTTGGTTTACCATTTAATATATTGTTCAATTTCTTGAACGGCGCCTTGCATTAGTTTTCATAACGTGATGACCTTTATTCAATTTGTTTAGAATTTCGAGTCTATTTTTATTTTGAATACTACAAGCTTTCGTATATCTTTTATTTGATTCCAATAATTTTACTTTTTATTTTCTTTTAGGCTAAATACGACCCAGAGTTTAAAATATTAGAGTAACATATTATTTAATTAGATATTAGATTCCAAGTAATGGTTTTCTTTTAGTTGAAAAATATAATTTAATTGTCAAAATTCTTTTACTATCCCTGTTAGACATCTCGTCTAACAGGGATACATATCTAACTACAAGTAATACATAAAACTTTTGTATTATGATGCATATAATAAGTAAATATCTTTATTAAGGCGGAATTTACGAAAACCGAAATAATATTTCGAGGCGGGGAGGAATGAAGTAAAATCAAACGGGGAACACGCTACACGCTTGGAGAACATACTACGAAACAAAGCAGCGAACAAATCCATTAGACTAGATGGTACCCTTGAGTAAGGTTTGAACATGAATCGCTAAATAATGGGCATCTTTCAAATTATGTTTATTAAGTTGTATGTGCATGTTTTATGTTAATTTTGTGGTAAAGTTCATGATTTTATGATTGCTATCAGATTTCGATGAAATATTTGATAAATTATTCGACACAATCAACTGCACTGCAAGACGGTAGGCAGTAGCTTATGACTCGTAACCGACATATTCTTCATTGACAGATGTCAAAACAATACGGTATTCAATTACGCATCATTTTTATAATATATGATCATTATTATGTCTGAATATATTGGCATGATAAATAAAATATCGGTCATTTTCAATATTTATTATTATTTACAAAAAGTTAAAAAAAAAAAAAAAAAAGACAGACATCCCCGGGCTACGAAACTGCGTGCATACAAGGATATTAGAGCAAATTCTTCTCAAAATAACTTTTCAAGTTTCATTTGTAAATGTCATATTTGGGATGTTTTGGATCACGGAAGAAAGTGGGTTAGAAGATTTATGGAAAACTGTCTACGGAGGTCCCACAGTGATACACGTGCTAAAAGGACTCGCTTATGCAAGAGCTGTAAGAGCCTATGTTCTTACAGGTGCTGCAATCGTCAAAATAATTTGAAATGACTCTCATGATACACTTTTTCCTCGTGAAATAAAAGAAACATTGTGAACAGCGTTAAAGTGTTGAAGCGTTTTTTATATCGTTAATCAATTAAAAAGTACTCAGTGTTTCAATTTAAAACTATAAATACCTACCTAAGCTCAAATCGGTCATCTGCAAGCACAGTGTGCTAGGCCCGACCGCCAAGCACGCCTTGCCGCCCTGCTATTGAGTCGGATTTTGACCAGTATTAAGGATAAAAGTAAGCAGTTATATATCGTTTTAAAGCTTATTAAATTTGGCAAATAGATTATTTGAAACATTTTTGCTTGGTCCCTCATATAAAAAAAAATCATCTTTAAATCAAAATTTTACGAAAAGAATTTTTTTTTTGCGACAATGTCATTATTATTTGCCAAACCGTAGTAGATAACAAAAAAAAATCAAAAACTTATTTTTAGACAGCTTTCTAAGAAGTGTAACAGTGTAATTTTTTTCAGAATAAAGTTTAAGAGATATAATGGATTTTGTAGAACTCTAAAATTGCAAAGTTTGGCAGGGGAGAGGGGGGGGAAGCAAGCGGGGGAGGGGAGTTTTTGGAAAATACTCCTTGTAAGAAGTACTATCCACCTGCAAAAATTCAGCTTTCAGCTCCACCCCTCGAATTGGACCGAATCTGCCAAAAAACTAGGAAGTTACAAAAATATCCAAGCAATTCCACCTAAAAATCGAACCGAAACTTTAAAAATCTACTACCAAAACATCCGCGGACTACAATCAAATCTCGATGGCCTACGAGCAGCTCTACCTTCTCATCATCATGACATTATTATACTTGAGACGTTAAATTAACGACTTAACATTTTTATTCAAAATATTTAACTCTAATTTTGACTGTTTTGAACTCCTGCAACTTACGAACACCCACAGTAACAACACGAAAAAATACAATATTCTACAGCAGCACTCATAAGCGTAACTACATTGCCCACTCTCCGGTACAACGACTTCACAAATAGCTGTATTCTTCTGTTTTTGTTTCTGTGTTTGTATGACTTTTATCTATTTTATCTTGTAATTTTATTTTTATTATTTTCTATGTTTCAAAGTATCTGTCAAATTAAAATTACACCACAAATCATGTAAAAGTAATCTGGGCGTTAAATAAATAAATAAAATAAATGTCCTTTCAAATGCAAAACACGGCTTAAAACCCCAAAAACAAATATCGAAAATATATTCCATAGTTTACATTAAAAACCTGCGGCAGCAATGTGAACTGACATGTTTCAATATGAAATAGCATAATTTGTTTGTTATTCAAACAAGATAGTTTTAATAATTGCTGCAAGGTTCGCTAGATTCATACTGGGAGATTTATGGTGAGGATCGTTTCGTGTTTTTATGAAACTTTTTCCCTACTTTTCTCAATAATTATCTCGTTCAATTAATAAAATACTAATAATATCTATCCATACCTAATAAACAAGAAGTTTCACTTCTGTCGCGCGTGGACTCCACGTACGCGCTTTTTTTTTTTTTTTTTCAGTTTCAACAATTTTTTCGTTAATCTTATATTCAATTTTTAGGAGTGTGTCGATTTCTTTTTGTTGGTTTGCAACCTATTTTACAATTTTGTTACTTCTATTATAACTTTGTAACTCATTTTATTTTAACATAATTTATAAGATATACCATTATTACAATTAAAAAACTGTATAATTAGAAATTTAATTAAAAGCTCAGTAATGCGTAAATAAATACATAAACAAAACTAGGAATATGATTCTGGTGAAGGCGCACCCTAAGACATTATACGCCGCTGGTTTCTATACCCAATGTTGTAGACGTGGCCGGTCGGCCGCTATTAGTAAAAAAGTCAACCTGGTTCTGAAACAATACACAATAAAATAACGACGTTCCTTTAGTTTGACCTCTTTTCTGATGTGCCAACACATTTACGTATTTATTTTTGAAAACATTTGACGTCCTCTCACTCTGAAATCATCTCGTATACTGACGAGAAAAAACTCATGTCGCGGTTTTTATAATACCGTGATGCGAGTGACAATATCGTTATATTGAAAAACAGTTTTAATTTATTTATGCATTGTTTTAATGCTTTTTAAAATAATTTTATTCAACAGACATTTAGAAAACATTGATGTGATGATAATGTATATTTTTATAATTCTCCTGTATTTGGAATTAAATGTAATTGAACTTTAAGCTATTTTTAGAGGTTGTGTAAATATTTTTTTACGCATTTGTTTTAAAGATTTTAACATATTTTATTTTTCCTCCATTTAGAAGAATAATTTTTTTGTTCAAAACGTAATATTATTTTCTAATAAACAGTATAGAAATCTTCTAAAAACTGCATCAAAAACCGCGTTTTTGCTGCGTTTGCGGTAATATACCCTTAAAGTTTTACCTTTATTAAGCTTTACAAAGTAACATTTTAAATTAATTAAAGTCGAGCCAAAAAAGTCATTTAAATGACTTACACACTATCCGATTTAAAGCACTGGCTTGCAGGACTGCATGTAGAGTCTCTGCAAATCGGATTTTTTGTAGTCAAGATGGCCAGACAAATTATTATTATTCTGACGGCCCAACAAGAGAAGGCGTTTTTTTGTTAAATTTACTTGGAGATGAGTTTTATTATGTTTTAAAACTAATTTAAGGGGAAGGAGAAGAGAAATATAGGATAAGGACAGGGGGTGCTTCCGATACATTCCATACTCACATATTAATTTACGATTGTATGCATTACTACTATTCTGTATTTCTGAAGGTTATGGCTAAAAAAGCCTATTTTGTTAAATTAATGTTTTATTGCGCACAAGTATGGCATTGGGGATTTTTTTCTAATGTTGGTTCTACACATGGACAAATGAAATAAATTGGTTTGTCGTGTCATCTTCATACAGATATGCAATGTGTGCATGTGTATGGTAGTCCCGGAAAGAGGTTGTATGTGACATCATACAAGAAGGAAGTTTTGTTGATGACGTGCGTATGACCTCTCTCTGGAACAACTGAAGAAGGTACTGAAGATGTACAAATTTGAAAATTGCTATATTATTTTTAATTCATTTGACCACTGCACAAGTCCCTACTGCCAGAAGGATTATGGTATTCCCAGTTTGGGAAATGTTGTGAGGCTGAAGGAAAAGGGGAAAAAGTTGATAAGAGTATGGATGGAAAGCAATTCAAATCTGAACACTAAACAAGGCTGAAGCTATTTCTAGTAATGTATCTCATGTCGTTTAGGTGCCATCTTGCACATTGGTAACAATATCTTACTTCAGAATCACGGGTCACGGAAGCCCGCAGATGGGTCAGCAAACAGTTGATGATCTCCAGCACTGAGGGTCCGACACTCTCGCCGGCCGCTATGGCGATGATCTTGGCCAGCACCTCAGCCACGGCGGTGCGCACTTTGGTGCTCTCACGCCCCATGGCTCCTGGCCGGTTGGTCACGTTCAGGGTGGCCACCAGCTCCGACGGCTTGCGCTCATCGTCCAGATGGGTCATCAGGGTTTCTACCACCGTGTACGAGTACTGAGCCTGGATAAAAAAGTTACACACTTTAAATATGAGGATATTTACTTGATTAACTCTTAACCTCTCGAATGCCAGGTGTATTTCGAAAAACTGCGCAGATTTTGCCTTGTTGATTTCAGGTCAAATATCTATATAAAAACAAAGGAATTGTTTTTTTTGCAATTGTTTTCTGTTTACCAGATAATATATCTTATTATTAATTTATATTACATGATAATATCGTAAGAAGTTTTTCCAGAATAGCTAACTAACTACAAAAAAAGATTAAAAAATCTCCCATTTGTCAAAAAATATAATCACACATATAAACTGATTTTATTATTTCTATACAAATCTGAAAACATACCCAACGTGAAAAAACACAATTCAAAGGAGTTTACAAATAAATAAAGACCTTAATACGCATTTGAAAACATAAAACTTAGAAATTTCGCATCCCACAAAAGAACTCAAACCCGGGACCTGCTCCCGACTCGCGAGTGGCTCGGACCGAGATGCACGGGTTTGACCGGAGCCGGCAAACCCGGGACCTGCTCCCGTGTGGCTTATCTTAAAATACCCTGCAGGCAGATAGTTGAGAGCCTACAATAGATGCCAAGCTCTTCCAGAATGGACACATTTTTGCATCTGGCCAGTCTCACCGTTTTACCCAGCCCATTTTTTAATGTTTTTCGAATTTAATTTGACACTGCTGTATTTCTTTCTTTACATCTCACTTGTTTTAATATAATATTGCACATTTGAATGTTAGCATTAGAGAATAAAACTTTATTTTAAGAGCCAATAGTAATTTTCAATGTTAAGACAGAAATTTTGTTACCTGAATTGAGAACATGATTATGCGGAAAGTATGGATGGCAAAATCATTAGGTACCCACAGCTTATGAAGATCGAAATGCCTGTAAAAGAAATACATAATCTTATAAACACAAACTTCGTATTTCAATTGACAATAACTTAAAAACCATCTATTTTATTGAAAACATAATAATGAGCAAGAAGTATGAGATCTGAAACAAACTGCCTTTAAAAGTTACAACTATTTTAGGTGACCACTAATAGATTCATTGTACCCTCTTCCCCTTTTTCATTTTTTTTTGTGAATACCGCACAAGGGTCCCAACTGCCCCCAACCGCCTGGAGCCAGTGACAATATCTCCCCACGACCTTCTACTACCTCAATTGGGGAATGTTGTGAGGCTGGAGGTGGTGGGGAGAGGAAGGAGACAGGGAAGAGGAAAGTGGGGAAGTACTTGGCTATTCAGATCTAGTCACCAAATACGGTTAAAGCCATTTCAAGCAATGTTTCACCAGTGTTTTTTACACTAGGACGATCCTGAGAGTATTGAACGTGCGACCATGAGATTTGAACTTGCGGACCGTCAAATATAGATATAGATTACAAGAGAGTTTTCAGAAACAGTGGAGAAGAATTGGTTTATTTACTTGAGCACAGGTCGGAGCACGCTCTTGATATGACCAAAGCTGGCCCTGCCAACCAACTCCCGCAGACAGGCCTCGGCCAGGGCCGGTGGGGTGCTGTCCTGGCTGCCCTCTCCACTCTCCACCACAGTGACGCCACCTTCGCTCGCTTTCTCATACTGACAGTTCTATATTAAAACAATATTATAAACATACAATTTCAAGTAATTTACTTCGTATTTTGTCAAATCCATCATACATTGTACAGCATGTAATAAGCCTAGACTCGTCAGTAAACACGTAATCAGTTTAAAATCGTTAATCCATAGTCCACAAATTAATTTGAAGAAGTTAAAAGGCTTCTCCGTTTAACATGTGTTTCGACATTTTTGACCTTTTTAAAAAACGCAAAAGGTTTTATAAGAGCTTTGTGTAACAATGCCAACTAAAATAATGTTATAATAAGCATTCAGGCAATTGCATACGTTTGTATTAAAATTATTTGAAAGCAGTAGAAATTTGACTTAATACATTAATTGATTTTCTTCACATTTTAACAAAAAATAAGAAATTAATGCACTTAGGTGATTTGAACCTAAGGAACAGATGAACAAAGAGAAGAATGTCAAGACATAATATACAATGAATGGAAGAAAAAGTCAGAGATGACCCAAAAAAGAAATGGAAAGATCCATAGAATCAAATACTCAAGTTGTGTCATGTCGAGAAGAACGGGTATGATATGATGACATCATGTGAATCCAAAAGGAAACACGAGGTGCATTCCAAGACATAGTTATATGGTGTTTCAACACGTCTGCCCAAATTATGTGATAGTTAATCAGAGGGAACAAACCTGCATGTTGTACAGAAGAGATGGAACAATTTTCTCCATATGCTGAGCCTCCCAAATGTTTTCTACGAGGTCATCCGATACTGTCTTTCTCACGACACCCTGAAAATAACAAACAAAAAATCAATTGGTAAAATTATTTCTTTTACAACCATAATATTATTATAGGATATATTGTATCGAGAATATTGTAATGAACATTGTGAAAGTTTATATTGTTTACCTGAAGACCTTTGATGCCAGCGAGTCGAAGACTATCCCTGGTCACCTTGTCAGCGTGGTTGCTATGACACATCGCCGAGAATTTGGACACAAAGAAATCATATCGGCGATGATAGGATGGAGTGTCCTCCTCGATGTTCGCAAACCGCACAAACTGAAACATATAAGTTTACATTAAGCAGATCCACCAACATGAGAAATAATAACTTTACTTAACCCCTCAGGCTAATTTGTTCGGTTTTCGAAACAACTCATACAGGACTTTTAGAAATTGTTGTGACTCCCTAACTACCATGGTTAGAAATATGTTCTAAACGGTGTTAGAAAGAGAAAACACTACGCTTTATATTCAACTCTAAAGATTTACCACAGAAGAAGTAAAATGTACACCTTTATGAAACCTAAGTTTCGGATTGCATTTTGGAAAAAAAATATATATAACTTTAGGAAAATGACAAAAATGTGAAGTAAGAATAATTTTTATGATACGTCTGTCTAATAAAATATTATAAAATGTGTTTACACTTTTTTTTTTCCTTATCAGTAATTTTAGTTAGAAAAAGCGTAAGGTGAGCCATTATTTAGCCAACTTTATGTTTGCATGCAAAATTTTGTATATTTAAAAAATTATATGTATATTTCGGATTATAAAAATTGAAAGCGTATTTCATCAGCTATCAAAAACAGTTTGTAGTTTTCGAATGCGTTCAGAAATATTCCATTTATTTAGATTTTATTGCAAAGCGGAAATATTTTGACCTATTCGGGACCCGCGTGGTTAATATCAAAGGTAATCAACTAAAAAAGGATAAACATCTAGAAAAAAGTGAGTCATCAACGTCAAATAATATCAGACAACTCAGACATATACTAGACAAAGAAAAATTGAAAACGGTTTATTTTGCAATAATCCAGTCTATGCTTTCTTATAATATAGTGTGCTGGGGATCCTGCCAAAAGACCTACTTAGAACCACTTAATATTGCCCAAAAATTGATTCTTAAAGTTATGTTCAAGAAAAAATTTAGATATCCAACTCATTTACTTTACAAGGAATGCAATGTCGTGAATGTAAAACAGTTATATATTACACAAACTCTTTGTAGATTTTTTAATAATATTAATATGGCAGAAAGAACACAGCAAATTCGTACTACTAGAATTGGCTCTGGTCTGAACTTTGTTGCAATTCAAACTAAAACTTCTTTTGGCCAAAGAAATTATTTTTATCAGGCTCCGCTCATTTTTAACAGCCTTCCAGAAAATATCAAGTCATCTAATTCTTTGAGCACTTTTAAAAAGATTGTCAAATTATTTATGTTAGCCGAGGATTGCCAATTGATTTTTTCAACTTTGTCCTTTCTAAATTATTAGCTAAATGATTATGTATATAGTAATAATAAGCCAAATTAGTATTAGCATTCTTCTGTCAAATTTAAAGCATATTATATTATATACATATATTTATTATTTACAACTTCATCGTTAAAACAAAAAAAAAAAAACTTTTATTTTTTACTTTAAATCAGTCCTCAAAAAAATGGTCACCCTACAAAAGTCTACATGTTTACATGAATGTACTACCTAGCGCCAGCAGTTTAGATTTAATCTCAACCTGTAAGAAATGCAACAATATTGTTCTTTCAATATCTGTATAATTTTGTGTTATTTTGTTAATTGTAGAATTGTTAACCTCAACACAGGCTTGTCCTAGTGAGGTTGCAAATTGTTTTGTAAACATTTTTACCTGCAATGTAAAGATACAATAAATAAATAAATAAAATAAAATATAAAAGCAAATTAAGAAAATTATCATTTATGTACGTAGGAAATTATTGCATACTGATAAAGTCATGCTGGTGAAAAATTCAGATTACAAAGTGTTTTCAGATCATGTTCATGTAATTGTACAGATTAGTTAAATGTCGTTGGTTTTGTGACATAATTTTTAAATAGGATTATGAAAAGCTTAGTGACACATGCAGAATATTCTAGAACTGAAGTGACACAAACTCAACCTTCCCGTGGCCGAAAAATCTTTCAATAATCGGCCCCTCGTGTGGTAACATTTAATGTATTACCGCACAACAATCTCAACTGCCCAGAGCCTTGAGACCATGAAATGAAAAGAGACGACATACGCTCTGGGTTGCCAGTATCTGCAGCTGTGGATCTGTAGATTCAAGCAGTTTCTGCACCATCTTCAGAAAACTCTCAACAAACAAGTTGAGGGATTGCGCGTGACAGGCCACCAAGAGTTGGTCGATAGCTTCCATGGCGATGATAACCAAGCTGTGAGAATAATCCAGAATTAGAGACAACATTCATTTTCAAGACAAAATGATAAATAATGTCGGTTTAGCTGACTGGCCAGTTACCTGACGTGTTATAAGGATATTTTCTTTTTTACATCGAATATTGATTAGATCCGGACTATTATTTTAAGAAGTCCAATATTTTTAAAATCATTCTTTATTTTTGTGAAAAAACTAACCATGTTGAAATTGAAACCAAAAATGTTGTGAGTCAATTTCTCAATCGGAAACAATTTAAGCCAGATTAATCATGTAATTGCTTATTAATATTGAATTATGGTGTTTATTAATTACTTATTTTTATTAATTACTTACAATGTGAAAGCCCAAAAAGTTATTACAATAAATAAAAAAAAGGTGTTTCGATAATGGGGGATGATACACACTTCATAACACATTTGGCTACACTCGGTTCAAAAAAAAATAATTGTGGCAACCAGGATGATATGGTCTTCGTAAAATAAACAATCATAACACACCCATTTCTCTTCCTGTAGATATCCCGGCTGGCCTTCTGGAAGAGATACTCGCCGATGCGGTCCAGTTTCTCGGGGCTGGATAGGGAGTAGAAGGTGAGCTTCTCCATGTTGGACTTGACCAGCCCATCGTGAGGGTTCACTGGGAAGATGTTGTCCACCAGGCGCTTGTAGCGCGGCCGCAGCGCCGAGCAACATCCACAGCAACCTGGTTAACAGTAAAGTTTAATTTACTTCTCAATTCAAAGCTAAAATATTTGACAGTTAATTTACTTCTCAATTCAAAGCAACATTTGACAATTAATTTACTTCTCAATTCAAAGCTACAACAGTTAATTTACTTCTCAATTCAAATCTACAACGTTTGACAGTTAATTTACTTCTCAATTCAAACCTACAGATTATTTGAGGTGTGTAGAAGCAAAGGCAGCAATCTCCATTTTCGTTTTTTTTTTAAAGGCAAAAAACACATTGATATCTTTGCCTTTGATACATATTTTCAAACTTTGATTTTGAAAATATGTATCGAAGGCAATGATATCAATGTGTTTATTTACTTATTTTTCAAAAAACGAAAGTGGAGATTGCTGCCTTTGCTTCTAAGCACCTCATTTATTTATCAGTTTAGGGCTATCAATTCAAAGCTAGTATACATTTATTTTATTTCACAATACACAATTAGACATAGGCAATTTCACACCCCCAAAAGTGAAGACGAGTTGTGAAGTTGCAAAACTCGTGGTTTGTTTTTTACTTATAGGTTTACGGATTTCAAAAGGGGCCCCCAAACTACATACGCCCGTGGGCCCCTTCACGGCTTAAGACAGCCCTGTTCATAATCCTGAGGAACGCAGGGTACAGGTCAACTTCTGTGTAAATATTTATAGTTTATTCTGACTATTTCCTTGTTCCTTCCCTGTAAGCTCTATACAAATTTTAAGCTGCTGCCCCCTAACTTGGAAGCTAGCGATGCCCCTACATAGACTAAGCACAACCATATTGCAAGAATTTTCAATCATGTATATAGTTATTTCGTACTGTGCAATTTTTTAAATTAAATATGTGATATCAAATAGCGGCAAAAACCGCATTTATGGAAAGGCATTAAATAAAAATAATTATCGGTGAAACTAAATGAAAATAATTTCTGCAGCATAGTATAGAAATTAAACCAGCTCAAGGCCGTTTCACATAGTTGTTATTGAAGCTTTTCTGAATATGCAAATGTGTTTTTTAAAACATCTATTTGAATTTTGATTTTGTTTTCTTGAATGAATAAACGCAAATCTTAGAAGTGGAAATTAACACACTTCCCGACATCCGATTGAGCTGAAACTCGGCAGATAGACTTGTTGTCGATGACGATACATTCTATCAACTTTTGGTGGCAATCACACACACACACGCAGATACACACATTTCTCCGAAATTAGATGAAATGATCGTGTCAACTAGATTGTGCCGTTCGATGTGTAGGACTGTGGCGAAATAAAACTGTTTTACTACACAACAAAAATAGATGCACTATAGTGCAAAACAAATTTGTTTTTAAGGGTTGATTTTTTTTGTAAGCCTTCGCCAGTTCATTTTAACAATATGGACCCAATCCTCTGTCCCTAACCTTTGCAACTTTATACAAATAGGCTCATCCATTCAATTAAACACATCAGCCTTGGCTGATCTAATTGTGAGTTACATTTTGGTAAGATTGGCCCTCAAGCAGAGATCAACCAAAAAAAATTGTACAAAAAACTTCAGTGTCTCATATGTACATTGTAAGGCCAATTTAAACTGAACTCTTTCCGAGTCTCGAAGGCAAACTAGGCAATAACAGAGAAGAGGAGTTATTTTACAATACATATCTGGTAGCAACATACAGTAAACAAACTACTGCATTGAACATCCCTTATAGTCAGTTCAAATGTACAAATAAACTACTACAGTAATCCTACAAAAATATTTGCTAGACTTTTAGTGAATTCTATTGGCACCCTCGAGTTTTAAGTGTCTTAGATAAAACTTCATATTCCAGGATTGTCCACTCATTGAAAAAATACAATATCTAAATAGGTATGATTTTAGGTTTTCACGGCCAAAAGTATTTTTGTTATTTATTTTTGGGGTGTTATGCCGTGTTGCGCTACCTCCTTCTTTAGCCAACATTTCGGACAGCGTTACAGTGTCCATCATCAGGGTAGATGAGCTCATGAACTCAAAAATAAATAACAAAAATATCTAAATAAATTATGTCAAGTAAGGATAATGAATTTAATTGAAGACTATTTCGACAAACATATGTATTCATTTTTTAAACTGGCAAGATTATCAAATATTTTTTTATTAATTATGAAGCCAAGGGAAAGGGGCTAAATTTTCAGGTATACAAGGCAACCTTGTGTCCTTTCCATTTAAATTTACTAAATACATTATAATATGCACAGGATAATTATTGGCAATGTATCAACAATCCACGTTTGCCATTTATATTTAGGTGCGTCAAGGTTGAAAACAAAAATATGAAATGGTTTTAGAAATAGATTAAAATGTAACTGTGTACGAATTACTCACATGTTAAATAAACAATTTTTGCAAAATAAAAGCAAAAACGACTACATGTCATACTGCAGAATAAAAGAAGTGTATCTTTTCAAATATACAGGAACAATTTTGAACAGTGTTGTTTTAATCAATTAGTGGACCTTTAATCCATAATCACTGAGAAATAAACTTGGCATCTTAATCCCAACAACTATAAAGATAAAATAATTTTAGCCAAAACTGATGGATAAAAAATAACGATTAGATGTAACTTATTATTTGTACCGACAATTTTTTAACGTCACTGTTGATCACGTTATTCACACTTGGAGAAAACTATCACAATAAAAAGGAATCTCGATGAAAATCTCTAATCACTCTCGATAATCTCAGACATTGGTAAAATAGTTTTAAAATATTTCAAGTATTTAAATACAAATCACATCATTTTAAATTTTTATGAAGTTAATTTAGATAATCTCGAAATTTATGCACTCCGCAAATTGTTTAAAGTAACTGCCGTCTGATTCAGTGTCAAGTTTATGATTGATAGGACAGATTCCAAATCAACCATTGAATACATTCATTCCATTCCTCGATTAAGTCTTTCTGCTTATCAGATATTGCTTTATCATAAACCGAGCAATGAGATAAACGCTCAACGTTAATATCACCAGTATTGTAGTAGGATTACAACTAAAATTGCATGATATATTATCCAATACAAATTAATAATATTACGGGATAGAATATAAACAGTGCAAACTTTGACCTGATGTAGTAATTATTTTAAGTATTTGTATAGGTAGTGGTCCTTGGACTCTTCGGTAAATAATAAACGCAGTTTGTAAACAGATGATTATAATTACAGTTAAAGCATGCAGATGCTGCGAGCTGTATAAAATAAGTCAGGGCCGGCCCTGAGCAAAACGGTGCCCGGTGCGAATAAAATTTTGGCGCCCATTTTCAAAATAAGTAGACGCAAGGCCGGCCCTGCGCAGGCGCAATTGGAGCAGTTCGCTCCTAGTGCCGACTTGTCAAGGCGCCAGGGAGCCAAGGCGCTGATAATACCCAACACCTAACACAGGTCGTCACTTCAGTGGGACAAGGTTCTAACTGACATTTTTTTCAAAAATGACCTTTGAATGCAAAACCATTTCTTTTGCTCATTTCTATAAACAAAATAATTTTCAGAACTATTTGTGTTGTATTTCCGTAGATAATTGTATGATGAAATTCTAAAATCAAGCTCCATTTATTTTAAAAGGTTCTAACATCACTTACACTCTCTATTTTGTTTGTATCTCACAGTCAATCGTTGTTACGTGGCGAATTATAGTTTGCCACTTTGGTTGGATAGGGTTCTAATTTCGCCTTACCATGTTCTGAGGTTTCAAAATTTGCAAAGACGAATTTTCATAATCTATTCTTTTAGAAATTGATTTTGAGGTGAAATATTTTAGTTTATCATATTTTAATTCAAAATATTTAAATAGGACGTGACCCTAGCTTGGAATTGTATCAGGGAAATGTAATTAGAACCTTATGCAATGAATCGTTACGTCCTAGCTGGTTGCATATGGTTTTATTTGCACGTTTAGGTATGTTCTAAAATGATAAGTATACGTCCTATTTAAACATTTTCGAAGAAGAAGAAGATAACACTAATAATCCAAACAAAAATATGAAAGAGAATAAGACACAGAAAAATAAAAAGATAATGGTCGCAACTGGGACTAAAATTTGAAATATGAGGTTGAGACAAATATGACATTCAAATAAGAGGTGGCGATGGCAGAATCGGTTAGGCGTTTGTCCCGGTAAGAGAGATATTCTGAGTTCGTGTTCCATTATCTTTTTATTTTTCTGTGCCTTGTTCTCTTTCATATTTTCGTTTAGATTTTTAGTGTTATGTTCTTCTTCAGTGATATATTACATTGATTGGAATAATCTTCAAAAGTTATAAAAAGAGAGTTGTTTTAATAAAAAATTAAATATTTTCATTAAAAATACATTCAGTAAACACTTTACTCACAATTCAACCTCAAAATCAGAAATTGATAGATTATGAGAAATCTTCTTTGCAAACTTTGACACCTCATTTCTCGTAACAAGGTAAAGTGAAGTTAGGACCCTATCCAAATGAGGTGACGAGGTGTTAGGTATTATCAGTGCCCTGGCTTTTTTCGCCCTTGAGGTTTTTACTAGCGCCATTGAGCAGTGCGTAATTAATGTTTCTGATGAAGCTATTTCTGGTATGTGTGTTTTTTACGCGCTGTGCGTTTGGGTGATTCATACGACCATTGAGAATATATATGTATTTCGACTAGGTTCGTACATCATTTCAATGGGAGTGTTCACTATTATTAAATTGCAGTATTGCTGCTTACGGCTAAAAAAATAAATCCACAGCTTTTTTACTAGAACGCAAGGGATGCGTGCATTCAATGCATGTATGAAGGGACCGTGCCTGGTATGGCTAAAAAAATAAATCCACAGCTTTTTGACTAGAACGCAAGGGATGCGGTGCATTCAATGCATGTATGAAGGGACCGTGCCTGGTATGCGGGTACTGTCATGCTTCGAGCACAATACATCTTTCAAGCAAAATACATTTTACAATTTTTGTTGGAATATATAACATTGCTGTTTGAAAAATTTTATCAGAGTTTTTCTAGAATATTGTGAATAATCCTCTTAAAGTCTTATGGTACTACCTTAAAAGTATGCATTTTTAGACTAGTAAATGTGTACATATTAGCTTAGGTGACAGACTTATCTATCAAGCACATAATTAATATTAATAAATACAACAAAAAAATATAATAAGTAGATTAGTGGGTACTTCTCCTAAAATTTGATATTGAACTGAAATTGAAGAATTTGATACTCATTACTGATAATGCAAATTATTCAATTAAAGACCACTGATCAAATTCCGGGGATTCAAAAAAAAAATTGATAATAGAAATGCACTAAAAGTATTCTATGGAAATGATTTAATAGGTTACTGCATATAAATAATGCCTTTTTTCAATACACAACATTACACTGGCAATAATCTTACAAAATTTAGAGCACAGCACACTTCGGTCAGCTATTTTATTAGTAAATTTTTATTTATTTATTTTATTTATTTATCAAAAGTATACAATACAGAATATAGTATATTATATAAAGCATTGTACTCCCAGGAGTTAATAAACTCATTGCGGGAATGATACGCATTACATGAAACATATAGCTGTATGTATTAAATGGACATATGATGGGGACATACACAACATTATTATTTCAGATAGTCATTAATAAGATGAAGTTTGAGCATGTTAGTTTGGGTCTTTTTACATTGACTTGCACGTTTGAAGACAATATTAGCGCAACTAACAGAAAAAAATTCGATCGCATCTAGGAATTGAACCCAAGACCTTAGCCTTGCAGGGGCTCTGCTCTTACCATTGAGCTAATGCGACCCTATCCCTTTCAGTCATATTTAACTGCATCATACTTCAACTCAGAACAATCAACATTATCTTCATTTTAACACCTCAGGCCTATTTTGTCGGAAGGTCAAAAAATCCAAATAAATGAATATTTCTGAACGCAGCCGAAAACTCAAAACTATTTTTGAAAGGTGACAAAATATGCATTAACTATTAAAATTCGAAATAAATATATATAATTTTTGAAATATAAAAAATTTTAATGCAAAACATAAAAAGTTTTTAAAATGGCTCACCGTACGTTTTTTCTAAAGCCTCGATTACTTTGAGTGAGTTTACAAGCTACTAGCCGGCGAATTCACTATCTGCTAGTAAACTCGTTCAGTGTAAAATCTGCTATTTAAAAGTGTAAAAGTTATTAATAAAAAATTCCAAAGTTTCATATATTTTTTTCAAATTTCGGTAAACTTTGGTTTCATAAAGGAGTACATTTTAATTATTTTGTGGTTAACTTTTAGATTTGAATATAAAGTGATGTTTCTCTTTCTAACACTTTAGATCATATTTCTAACCATGATAGTAAGGAAGACATAACAATTTCTATGAGACCTATATAAGTTGTTCCGAAAAGCGAACAAATTATCCTGGGGGTTAATGCATATTTTTTACTTGCCGCTATCTTTATTTATAATTGCAAGATTCTTCTCAAACTAAATGAATTCTAGATAGTGCCTTGGATAAATATATTAATTTTTGTGTGCAAATGTATGACATCTATTGACTTTTCTACAAATATAGGAAGAATATTTTTTTTATGTTTGGAGTAAATTATAATAGTAAATCAATGAAACTGAAAAGGTGACACAAACGAAAATTTGAAACTGAAAAATAAAAATGATTCAGTTGCATCCAGGATTTTTGGTTCAATTCCTGTTGTACTTGTAACGCAACCACCATAATTATCCTGTCATAATTTAATATTACAGAGTAAGATGGGCAGCACTTGTCCAGGTCTAAATTTTGCATAATTGCCAGGCATATGATACTAGACAAAAACCTAATAAGAGGTAGACGTGAGTAATGCCATTTAAAACACGGCCTTGCAGCCTTGGTGCATTAGCGGTTAGATAATTGTTATTTAATGCCAGCATGCAACCCTGTAACACGCTTTTGAAGTTCATTTACTCAATTAAAAAGTATTATTATTTATAATTACATCACTTTGCATTTATTTACAGCAATAACAAAACTAGTTTAAAAAAAAAATTGTGATGAGTAAATTGAAAAAAATTTTAACCTTCCAGCGGGCGCGCTGAGTGATTTCTATTGAGCGAGCGCTTGTCGTAAATTTTAAAAGTTTTCTCATGTAAAAATGGTATTTTATTTTTGAGAATTGCTGTAAGATTATGAAAAATGATAAATGACAGTACTTTAAAAAATATATTTGACTTTCTTAAACAAAAGACGAAGCAACACTTTAAATATTTTTATATTTCAAAACAAAATATTTTATCAAACTATTAGTCAGAAACTATATTCTCAACCTTACAATCGTTGCAAACCACCTCAACTGCAGAATGGTTCTTGCATGTAAAGGATTGGCATCGGCAACACTTCATTGATGCTGATGATCTTTTCTGCTCCAGTGCACATGACCGACAAACGTCCCGTTTTGGAGAACTTCTTTTTTCTTCTTCTGTTATCGGTTCAACTTCCCGACAGTAGTTCACTTTGAGAAAGGCACTAATATCTTGCGGTAAATGTTTGACATTTGATCTGAAGATAAGATGCTCTTGCATCACGGTCAAAGCCAATTTGTTGGAAAAATTCTTAGATGCTTTGGAGCCTTTCCCGGACAGGCATATTTGTACAAAGTTTTAAGGCACGTATCTTAAAATTTACGCTCAATGGAAATTTCCAAATATCAATGAATAACAAAAACTTCTAAGCACATCCGGTACGTCTGTAGTTTAGAGAGACATTGACCCTCGAATAGCTCGGAGCTCGATGCTTGCAAAGTGATAAAAGTGGGGGAAATGATAAGGTGCATTTCTCGTAAATTTTGCGACAGCGTGCCGCTGGAAGGTTAAGATACGCTACAAGTTCGAAGCGTTTTTTGGGCGTGGCCTATATCACCATATCGCTCGCCACACAATCCCGTACAGAACTGCCAACATGTGTGTTTTAAGTGTAGGCGCGACTTAGATGTTATGCCGTGACCCACTAACCGGGCGATATATGAAAATGACGCATGCTCTCCCACTCCCCCTCGAGCACATGTTACTCAATACGAATATTTAAAAAAAAAACCTTTAGATTCGCCTTAATGACTGTAAAAGGCAACTTTTTGCATTTGGGGTGTTGGAAAACATTGCACTTAAAATTTCAATTGCATAAAGTGAAAATTTACTTCGCATACCGTATTAGCGCGGCAATTCTGTCATATTGTTAGTATTCCTGATACTATATGTAAGTATTTTTGTTATATATTTTTGGGGTGTTATGCTGTGTTGCGCTACCTCCTTCTTTAGCCAACGTCATCAGGGCAGATGATGGACACTTATTTATGGACAGTATTTTTGTTATATATTTTTGGGGTGTTATGCTGTGTTGCGCTACCTCCTTCTTTAGCCAACGTCATCAGGGCAGATGAGCCTGATGATGGTTACTGTAACGCTGTCCGAAACGTTGAAGTCGGCTATGAACGACCCTGCGTATATTATCAGGAATATCAACAGAACAAATAACAGATATCTTAAAATGGTCGCGCAAATTCGGTACGCGAAGTAAAATTTTACTTTAAACAATTGAAATTTTAAGTGCATTGTTTTCTATTGTCCCGAACGCAAAAAGTTGCCTTTTATAGTCATTAAGGCGAAACTAAAGATTTTCTCTAAAAAATATTTGTATTGAGCGTGGCCAGCGCGATCGAAAATTTACCATTATTTCTTTGTACGTCACCTTGACAGCTGACAGCCGCGTGACTATAGTAGCCAACTAATTGATCTGACGCCCTCTCCTGCCGCAGGAAGAGAAAGATAAATAGCTTTGTGTGACCCTGCGACATATAATCAGGCACAAGAGCTCCTCTTTTCTGATAAGGTATACATGACAAATGATGACCTTAAATATAGTATTTTGTAAAATATATATGTATAAGTGTAACTCGTATTCTTCATATTACAATTAAAAATAAATAATCTGTTTAGGCCACGCCCAAAAAACGCTTGATGCGTGCAGCGTGATCTGACACAGGCAACACTCTCAACTTTTACATGGTATTAAAATAGTTACTCACACAGCAAGGCGATAAATGATATTTTTTGGGGAGTTGACATAATATTACAAGGACAGTTCAAAGTTACAACACTTAATCTTTAATTGATAAATAGATAAAAAATAAATTAAATATTATTTGCAGACAACACTGAAGATAACAGTAACAAATTAAACCCATTTTATTGCAATGAATGTGAATTTACAGATATTGTCAAGTCAATTTAGAAACAATTGAATGTGGAGTGAAAATGTTTTCAAATTTATAATAATTAATCACAACCAGCCTATGAAACAATTTTTTTTTTAAATAAAATAAAATAAAATTAGGTAGGTACATACTAGTAGGTGCAATTTCTAGTGCAAAGCTAAAGGTATTGGCAGCATAAGATAATCCATACTAATATTATAAATGCGAAACTGCTTGAATGTTTAAATGTTTAAACTGTTTATGACGCTTTCACGCATTAACCAATAAAAAGACTTTAAAAATTCATTCACCAATAGAGAGCTAAATTATATGCGAAGACTATAGTTTGTATATGATGGCAAGCTCTGGCGTTATGAAATTATAAATATTAATATATTATATTTGTTATACGTTTTCTGTCGCTAACAAAAGCGAGTTTTTGCTAACGTCAGAAAAAAATCGTTTCCATGGAAACGATGTTGATATATTTGTGGGCTCTAAGCTGGTAGGTACTCAGCCCCCTGGTCAGCTACAGCTCCAGAAAATTCAAATATTAGAATATGTTTTGTTTTTTTTGGACAAGCTTCTGTTTTGGAATAAATGTCAGATAAGAGTTCCTACATTAAAAATATAATTCGTAACCATTATAAAGACTGAATAATAAATAGTGTAATTTTTTATTATATTAACAAACTTCCAAATATTTAATTAAAAATAAACATCCGAAATGTTTGTAAGCGCATAAATTCCGAACGAATGAACAAAATTCGATAATTATTTTTTTCTTTGAGCTATAGCTTTATGAAATTTAGGTGGCAGGCGAGATGTTTGAAAACTGAATGTAAGGGAATGAATGTATGGAATGCGGGAGGGGGTGGGGGTGGGGAGGAGGGGGGATAATTGATAAGTTCAACCGCTACAGTAATTTCCTGTAATACCATGCGAGCAAAGCCGCGGGGAAAAGCTAGTATTATATAATAAGGAACTCTATTTTTTCCTATATTTAAAATATGCATTTTGTAAACAAAGTGTGAGCGCAGCTTTATATTATCATTTTGCAAAATATGACGGTTTTTCTACCCCCATAGGTCTGAAAGCCTGTAACTCTTAACATTTCAGGTAGACTATAACTTATCGTGATTTATTTTTGGGGTTTTATGCCATGTTGCGCTACATAAAGCCAATGTTTCGGACAGCATTACACTGTCCATCATCAGGGCAGATGTGTCTGCCTGTCCGAAATGTTGGCTAAAGAAGGAGGTAGCGCAACACGATACAATACTCCAAAAATAAATCACGATAATACTATTGGCCGGAAAATCTAAAATCGACTATAATTGGTTTTGTTATCAATCGAAAGAAGAATGAATCTACAATAAAAAATTAAAAAATAGTGTTCATATGTCGCATTAATTTTTAAAAAAACCTCGTATGTAAGGATTCCATGCCAACTCAATCAACTCAACTCAACACCTCTTTGAAAAGTCATCAAAAGCTACTGAAAAAAAAAAAATTAAAATAGCCCATAACCTAACCTAACCTATTTAACCAATTTTTTATATATTTTTTACCTACTTTTTTTTTTAAGAGCGGAGACATATATGGTTTACATATATATGGTTCCCGTGAGCACTAGGCCATAGGTCCTGGTGCTATCTCCTATTTTACCTCATTCCTTTGACAGTAAACCCAGTCCCTTTTATTAAGTTCACCAGGATTGTCAAGCTATATCTCTGGTTCGACAATGTGTCTTCCCTCTCAGGTCTGGTCAGGTCAGGTCTCATTCCTCCTTGGTTCCCTGAAGGCCCCATGAGGGAAGAGGGCTTCATCTCTCCTCTCCACTCCTTAGTTCCCTGAAGGCTTCACAACGGAGAGTTCACCTCCCTTTGATTCCCTAAAGGCCCCACGAAGGAAGAGTCCACTCCACCTTGGTTCCCCGAGGACCCCAGGAGGGAAAAGGACTTCATCTCTCCTCTTCACTCCTCCTTGGTCCCCTAAAGACCCCACAAGGGAAGAGTTCAGAGATGGCCTCATTTCTCCTCTTCACTCATACATGGTTCCCTGAAGGTCCCACATGGGAAGAGGACATCATCACTTCACTCCTCCTTGGTTTCCCAAAGGCCCTGCGCCGGAAGAGTGCCCTTCCCCTTGGTTCCCTGAAGGCCCCACAAGGGAAGAGTTCATGGAGGTGGCCTTAGCACTCCTCTCCACGGCTTCTCCTATTGGTTCCTCTTTTTTACACCACTTTTAGTGACTTTTCAAAGGAGGTTCTGAGTTGTCCGGTCACCATTTAAAAGATATTAAAAAAAAAATTTAAAACTGATAACGATAAAAATGAACAAAATTTTTTTCACGGTCTGTCTGTCGCTAGTCACTAGTTCTAGTTAGGATCCTGCGACGGATGGCTCACTGGCATACTTATATACAATATGCAGTTAGTTTAGGGAAAATATGGTATGCCTACTGACACAATATAACTAAGAGTCCCCGAAGAGGTGTGCAGAGAGGGAGTACCGCAGAATAATAAAAGTATAAAACATATTTTCATTGAAACGCATCAAGGATAATACTACTTGTCTATAATACTGTATATACCAGGGTATAAGTACAAAATATCGACACTGTAATTAAATTTGGGAGGCGGGAATGGGTACCGCCGCCCCGGGAACCTTTATTGGATAACCAACACCTCTGCCATAGGTCACCCCAAGTGGTTTGCTACGTTCGGTAATTTAGCTGGGGTGCCCGGGTTCATGGGGTGAGGTTTGTCTAGGTCTTGGAGGCGGATGACCAGGACACACTGAATTTCAGATTCCTACCCACCCCATAAACCCTTTTCCTCCCCAGAACTCTCATCCTTTTCCTTAAAAAAAACCCTCCACACAGCATCCGCAAAGATTATTTTATAGAAAGAAATTATTTTTCTCAAGGCCTCCTATGTGGAGCTCATGTAAAAATAAATATTTTTGATATTTATAGGTATTTTTGAAGTCGTTTTTGGTTTTGAAATTGGTAAATAATGCACAAAAATTGTAATTTTACAATAAATATAACTTCAGGGGGGATCAACCGTAGCTATTTTTGCAAATATGTATTGCTTTTAAGTTTATAGAATTCATGTAATGAATTGTACTGATGCAATTCATTCATTTTGGTACAGGAGGACAGTTGAGGCAGGGACTGTCTCAACTGTCCTCCTGTGAAGAACTGCCACAGCTTAAGTGTTTTGCATTTCATCTTTCTGTACATTTTTCGTTACATTCCTGCTCGGTCAAAGATGGTGGCCATTTTAACCTATCATGCGCCGTAGTAGCCGATGGGCACGATCAAAAAACTTTCCTTTGCATTTAAGTAGCTATTCTGGTGAAAATACTAATGGTAGATTATAAAAAATAAAACTTTTATTAAAAAAATATATGAATATGTTATTTGGTAAGATGGTTCAATTTACAATTTTTTTTAAATGTTATCAAGTTTAATTTTATGTTTTATTTTATATATTCAATAATTTTTTTTATTTATAATGCCTTCAGAAGGCGAAACAGCTGTCATGCGTTATAATAATTACACAGCAGAACTTGTTTATAAACAAACTATCTTTATAAATTGAATAATAATTTTATAGAACATATAAAATAAAAAATAAATAAAAACATAATTTTGCAAAAAAACAAGTAAGTTGCTTCGAAAATAGAATCAGCTGACGCACAGCAAAAATTTAGCATCAGCACATCATTCGTAAATATTGTTTTTGTCATCAGCATCAGCATCGAGTAGCATCAGCATCAAGTAGTCACGTTTGTAAATTAAGTAGTAAGATATTTAAGTAATGGATACAAAATGTATTTCAAAAAGTAATGTATTATAATAAGAGTTCTTTAGAAAAAAAGTAGGTTAGGTAGGTACCTCTTACTCTGTATTAATATTTACAGTATATTTCATTAGGATTAACCATTGTATGTACTAGTCACGAGTCAAACATAATATGACCAGCTGACCCTGTAAAAGCTGTGAAAAGTTTCATCCACAAAAAAGAAATGTACACTATAAATATATAGTACCTACATAATACATGACTAACTATAATGAATCGAATCATAATTACTCCCCTATCAAATATATAAATCACGGAAGAGGGAATGGAAAAGTTGTTTATAATTACTTACCGAAAGACATTTTAAATCTGATGCAGTAGACAACAAGAAATGACTCAGAAGAGAAACATCTTTCGGGAGGGCGATGTCACTAATTTTATGTTCACATTGTCATTTGCATTGGTTAGAACCTTTTTGTGTATCAAAGTTTGTTTTAATTTGTGAAAAAGCACCAAATAAACCACCAAACACTACTGAAAACCCAAAAAAACTCAAAGGAAGCAGAGAAGATTTTGCAGATATGTCATATTTTTGACATTAACCTTTGCGTCAAAAACTCAAACTCAGAGCCGTCTAGCATTCTTTTCGTAGTTGTGTAAGGCTGTTGTGTTTGAAATTACCAGCCACGTTTAATCGTTTTATGTATTATTGAATCACTTTTTGATCGATTTAAAATTATAAATAAGTCGTTCTTATTTATTTTCTTAGATATTTTTGTAAAGAGCTTTTATAACGATTGAAAATAATTGCTTCAATCACATCGGAAAAACATAGTATTCATTCCTAGGGTAGGGACGATTAAATAAATATTTTTCACACTAGATGCTGGCCACACTTATTTTCCGCGGCAACCCAAAAGAAAACGAAAATATTAATCGATAAGACGAGCAAATTTAATGAAATGCCTTACTCAAAGATTCTGTACTACATATTATGTAAATACTTACATCCTGGATCTGTACACTTTTGCACAATAGCTTCAACGATGTCATGGGATTCATTCGAATCAAAACAACATATTACGAATGACATTTTTGAAGAAACGACACTGTTTTATAACGAAAACATTGTTTACATCTAATCGAACACCGTTTGTTGTAGTTGTATTTTATAACATTCTTAAAGCATTGCAATAACTGTAATGTTCACTAGCTTTCTCTTTATACTTATCGTAAAAACATTTTCGTCGTTGTAATTTTACTTTCAACTTGGATCCATTACGGGTACTACAGTTTCCGTCAAATTGTTACCGTATTGACACTGTGTGATTGATAAATATGGAAAAAATTGTACTTTTAATTAATAATTTATTGTTCTTCTAAAAATATTTAGGAAATCTAATTTATGAGTGTTTTGCTTTCAAAGATATAGATGGCACATCAGTCAACATAATTTGGGGTAGAAATCTGCAAGAAAGTGTTGCTATGTAAATCTTAAAATCGGTGTTATATTTTATGTTTTGTATTGGTATGTCAAATAAATAACGTTTGTTTTCTTGCTAGTGGATCATTAAGGAAATAAGTGTTTTCTTAAGTAAAATATTGAATAGATGTACCACCAGGGGCGTAGCTACCGCCGTATCAGCCGTATCAATGATACAGGGCCCACAGGCTTTTGTTTCTTTTGTGAGAAATCTTTACCCTTCATTTGGGCCCTCTTACTAATTTTGATACAGAGCTCCTCCCAGGCACGCTACGCCACTGTGTACAGTGTGCACCACCCACCATACCATTCAACACACCACTCACCATCCACCCACCTTAGACTTGGACCATCCTCAGTACTCTAAAACACCTGTGACTAAATGAAATACCGTCAAAGCTGTTCGACAAAATTTGTACAGCTTTGGCAAGTCCGGATAAAATTTTGTCATTCATTCAGCCTTTGGTATTAATTCAGATTTTGTTTAATTTTATTATTTAAAAAAAAAATATTATATACATCGGTGAACTTTCGAGATGACTGAATATTAATTAAAACGAATATTTTTTAGAAGAAACTTTTTGATTCACCCTTGCCCCCTCCCACCCCCCAGGATTGATCGAAATATTTCAAAAAAATTTTCCAGGGCCCCACTTCGGAGGGGGACCTGGCTAGGCACCAATTGTATACATTAAAGACACAGGACTTGAAAAGAAATATTTCAACGAAATTTTCTAATGCCCTCACTTCGGGGCCCCCAGCAAGGCTAAGGAGATTTTTTTTAAAGGTTTCCGATGTTTGGTTCCGGTTTGAGATTATGTTAAAGGTTTCCGACGTAAACAAAACTAAAAAAATTCCATAAAAGATTTCCATGTAGATATTGATGGAATACTGACTTTCAAAAAAATAAATAAGCTAAAGCATTATTTTTTATTGATTTGCCCTCCGACCTAGAAAAAATTTCGCCGGCGCGAAAATAAAAATATATTATATACTAGCTGAACTTTCTTGGCCGATTCTCAGACCTACCCGATAAGCACACAAAATTTCATCAAAATCGGTCTAGCCGTTTCGGAGGAGTATGATAACAAACACAGTGACACGAGAATTTTATATATTAGATCTTCATCAACACACTCGATCTTATATAGTCGACACTTTGTGTCAGTGGGTTAAAATAGGCATTACTCTTTTTAAATGTTTTCCGGGGAAACATATTAGAACATCAAACTACGGGAATTGGGCCATAATGCAGTGTCTAGATGGCCGTGAATTATTTTATGTAAACACATAATATCGTCAATTGCTTTCTAATTTTAACCCTCCGTCGGGCGCACCTATGGGCGAACCGAAATCAGGCATACCCGGCCTGAGAGACTACCCTCCCCCCACCCCCACTTTATTAATTCTAATACAAAATACTTGTCGAGTAGTCCTTACTAGGATCTTAAGATAAGAATTGTACCAAATTTAACACAAAAGAACCAGTTTATTAAACATTACCAACCATAAACTAAAATGATCAAAATAAACAATTTTTCACAAACAGTTCAACGTTGGATCCAAGTTGGATCTTTAGAAGCATCATCGTCGAGGAGAAGTCATCATCGTCAATCATTCAGCATATCATTAACATCATTCGACTTTGTTTTTGTTGCACATCAACGACCTTTTGTCATGTTCACCAATTCACTGTTACGCGGATGACAGTACAGTCCATGACAGCTTTTCGTTTGACAAGCCCCCAAAGGGCACACAAACTCTAACGGCTCGGAGGGCTTTGAAGCAAAGAATGGATGGTTGCCTCGAGAGTGTTTTCTCTTGCTGTAAGAATAACCTCGTCGAATTCAATGTTTAAAAGACCCAATCATGTCTGAATACGTCCAAAAGGGATCGAAATGAAAATCTAGTTTCCTTCAACGGAAGCGATATTCCGAACAGACCCTCCATTGATATGCTTGGTGTAACTATAAGTGACCAGCTCAGGTATGGGGGCTCCATCGAAGCCAGAGTAAAGTTAACTTCTCAAAAACTGGGCGTACTGTACAGGGCCCGCAGATACTTTAATAGTCCACCCTTGTCCAGTCCTTGAAAAATACCCTCGACTCTGTGCAGAAACGGGCGGTCCGTTTGAAAGATTCTCCCATCTTAACAAACGGATTGCAATCTTTAGAGCACAGGCGTCGGGTGGGAATGCTATCCATGTTCTACCGGTATTTCAATGGAAGATGCTCTGAGGAACTAGCGTCATTGATCCCTTTGGCACCGGTGCACAGTCGGGAGACATGCCAAACGCTCGCCCAACATATGTACACGGTTGACATTTGTCATACGAGAACGGGTCGTTTTTTCGACTCGTTCTTGGGTTCAACAGCTCGGCTATGGAACGATTTGTCGGCATCTGTGTTTCCTCCCTCCTACAACACGGGTCTCTTCAAGACCAATGTTCATTCCTTCCTCTCCTCAAAAAGACCCTCCACACAGCATCCAAGATGACAGGCCCTGAGGGAAATTATTTTCCTCAGGGCCTCCTGTGGAGTTAATGTAAAAAAAAAATTCGGTTGATAGAAAGCATATTTTCTAGCCATTTAATGTATTATTATCCTTATTTTTTCTTCATTGTGAATGTGTTTTGGCCTTGTATGGTTTCAAAATACGCGTCGTCTATACCCGTCATCCAAGCGACTACACTATTTCATCAAACAGTGTGTGGTTTGGTTTATTTCGATTCAAAAATCGTATTGGTGGAGGGTGAAATTCGTCATTTCGATTTCGATTATCAAAATGTTGTGATTATGCTCATCCTCATCACTTCCACACTTTCATGCATCTATTTGCATTTATTTTTAATCTATGGTTTAATAAACACAGAAAAATAACAGAAGGCTTTGACGTTTTGTCGTGTTTTACAATAGTTTTTTTTATTTATAATTCTAGTTTTATATTGTTTTTAACATAGTTTAAACGGTTTAAGTTTTATTTAACTATTAAAATTGTTATTATTACAATAATTGTTGAAAATTTTACGAAATGAGTTTCTATAATGGACGTGAAAGTTACCTTGAAAGTATATTTGAGATCACATTAAACAATTACTAGTTTAATGCTATTCGGGCGTGAGCTTATTGGATGCCGTGCAAACATTTACAAGGTATCGTGCTCGGTGCGATTGCGGCGAGCACTTTTTATTGCTAAGGTAAATCAAATTTGCATTTCTGGACATTGTCATTGAACATAGTCTTCTCCAGTTTCTCTTTACTTCTCATCTTCCATCCAAATTAATCAAAACAACTCCGAGCGAACTTGATTTCATGTCGTTACAAAATAAAACGCATTTTTATATTGCACAGATTGATCGTAGATAATATTCTTTGGTTTTAGGAAGTGTAACCGAAATCTTCAAAAATGGTTGAAGACCACGCTGACACAGAGTGGCTCGCTGAGTTGCTGAGGGATGTGCAGCTTGAGCAATTTTATTTAAGAATTCGCGATGAGTTGCAGGTTTGTTCCAGATATCTTTCGATCTATACTTTTTGCTCTGCAGAATCTAAATCTAGTAGTATAAATTCTATGTTTATGTTCGAGAACCTGCACTATAAAAATACTCAAAAGCCACTTGCAATGATTAAAATAATTAACAAGTACCCACTGCAGTAATGAGGTATGGTTCTATTGGTAAGAGTGTGTTGTAATCTTTCCGCATGTTGCAAGTGTCATTTATGAGAAAGAAAGAGAAGTTACACCAGATCAATCCGCGCAAATACAACTCACCTTTATATATAGCTATATATTTTGTGCTTTAATGCTTTTTTTCAATTTGTAATTCTAATGAAATTAATGAGAATTATGTTTATTTAATCAAAATATAGGTGTCTAGGCTTGCTCACTTTGATTATGTTCACCCAGACGACTTAGAAAAGATTGGCCTCAGTAAACCGGGCATTCGTAGATTGATGGACACGGTGAAGAAGAAAAAGATGAGTCAATGGAAGAAGAACATACTCAGTAAACTAATTGGCGGGGGTAAACAGAGTGCCAGCAGCAGCGCAACTAGTGCCCCCAGCAAGCCACTCCCCGTCACTAATTCTGGAAGTGTCAGTCTCACTTGTCTCATCATGGAGAAGGACATTACGTAAGTTCCTTTGTAAGACTAATCACATTCAATAGAAACACAATGCAATGTGTGACACAACATCCACTCATATTCATTTCATGATTTATCATCTTGTGTTGACCTTATTATGTTAATGGTCCCTAGGTACATGTGAACTTTATCGTGCAGTCTTATTAGGAAATACGAGGATTTAACCAATATGGTACATTCATGGATTTTCGCCAAGGAGACTTTTTGATAGGAGATATGATTGGAGGCCTAAACTGAGGCACATAAGGAACTGGAGACAGTGGGAGACCAGCGGGAGTGATAGGGTTTCCTAAAAGGATCCAGGACTCTCCAAGTTGTAGCACCTATGATAACGAATAAGACTACTCAATGGACAACTATTTTTCGATGATCTAATAAAAATATTGCTTTTAGGCTTGGCGATAAGTTGGGCGATGGATCTTTCGGAGTAGTTCGCCGAGGTGAATGGAAACGGAAGCCGGAATCTGCCGCTTTATCCGTAGCGGTGAAAGTCCTCAAGGCAGATGCTCTCACTCAGCCGGGAGTCTTTGACGACTTTGTTAGAGAAGTCCAAGCCATGCACTGCCTAGACCATCCGCACCTTATCCGTTTGCACGGCGTAGTCTTTCAACCGCTGATGATGGTCTGCGAACTGGCACCCAAGGGGGCTCTCATTGATTGGCTCAGGGCGCAGAATGGAAGGGTTTCCTTGCACCTGATAAGCCGCTGGGCTGTACAAGTGGCTCAGGGAATGGCTTACCTAGAGCAGAAAAGGTTCCTCCACCGAGATCTTGCTTGCCGAAATGTTCTGCTATCAACACTAGACATGGTAAATATATATTCATGTTTTCACAATATTATTAAATGACGTTAGTTTATGTGATTTTATACACATTCTTAGTAATACACATCTTACATAAAATTCCTTTGTTGTCATGGTTTATCTTTAAAATCAACATACTCGAAAATTTCATACTCAATGTTTGCGATATAATAGATAACTAAGTGTTAAAATGTTTTTCATTTTGTACATTGTAA
Source organism: Glyphotaelius pellucidus (assembly GCA_936435175.1). Lineage (NCBI taxonomy): Eukaryota > Metazoa > Arthropoda > Insecta > Trichoptera > Limnephilidae > Glyphotaelius > Glyphotaelius pellucidus. The sequence continues at coordinate 41,949,630 of OW386543.1, forward strand.
AATGGTTTTTAACTTTTCGTATATCCTTTTAACTTGTTCGCTTCTCAATTTCAGGTGAAAATCGGTGATTTCGGCTTGATGAGAGTCTTGCCTGACTCTGACGACTGTTATGTAATGACTGAACATAAAAAGGTTCCATTCCCGTGGTGCGCTCCGGAATCATTACGATCCCGACAATTTTCCCACGCTTCTGATGTCTGGATGTATGCCGTCACTCTGTGGGAGATGCTAACCTTTGGGGAAGATCCCTGGATGGGTATAGAACTCATTAAATACTCCTCATCTCATCTTATTCTGTTGTCCTGGTAGAGTTGAAATTAAAAACCATTTTAAAATCTACCTTTAGGACTATTTGTCTTCTCGTTTCAATCACTAAGGCAGATAATAGTATCAGTACATACACATGTGGTTTTTATTATCTTTGCAATATAAATTAATATTAATTGTAGAAGATTCCTGAATTCCTGCATTTTTTTCATAGCTTTAATAGTATTCTCAGCCACAAAGACGTTGACAACCTTTAGTTATAATGCTGATTTATCTTAGCTTAGTGCGTAGCATTCTCGAGAGTGAATCTCAGATATGGGGCCCTGAGGATACCATCTATGTACTAATGGTTGAGAAAATAAAAATAAGTTTTTATGATACGAGAGAGTTCGGATTTTACCCAACAGCATTTTGGCAGCAACGGATGTTTCCAACAGCATTTATGTTGGGAATGTTGCAGCATTAGTTCTAGCAGGAATGTCGCATTACTGCTGATAGCTTATAAGCTTCTGAACAGTTTATTATCAATACCAGACATTCTGACTAAAGTAGGTTTTTTATTCCGGATTTCATGCGAGGCTCCTACCATATATTTTTGGGGTGCAGAACTAACTTACCAATGGTGATGCCCTGAGTAAATTTACTAGGTTAATTAACTGCCTCCCAGGAAATGTGGATATTTTCCACATGTCCTTCAACAATTTTAAGCACTAAGTATAATTTAACTTTAAATTATAATATGATTACAATGATTATGATTATTGTAATTTTTTAATTGCTTTGCAATGTAGGTTTTTGTACTGTTTTTGTAAAATAATTTTTTTTTTTATTTTGTACTAGACCTCTTCTATTACTTTTGGCAATAATATAAAACAATAGCTATTTGTTTCTAGCATCCTGTTTGTGGTTGTATAATCAGGTGGCGCTCATAATTGAATGTACTATGTCAAATTACTTAATCATATTTTTCTTCGTGTAAGTATTCATGATCTATCATTTTAAAACATATACATTCAAGATAAGTATTAATTATTTAAAATATGTGTCATTTTGTATTAATTGCTGTGTAATACATATAAGCATGTATTTTATAGTGGATAAATTTGCAATTCATATTATGTTCCGAGACATGAGATCAATAAAATCGCATGACAATATTGGTTTTTTCCAACTTAATTAATATTAGGTCTCTTTTATGATTGCCAACGATGAGTATGAAAGGTATGTTACATCACTTTTCCTTTTGTTAAAATAAATCTTTCCAACATGTACTATTATTTATATTCATTATTTCAGGTTTGAATGGATCTGCGATTCTTCGCCTCATACTGCGCGAGGGCCAGCGCCTCTCTCTGCCTGATGCTTGCCCCCCCGACCTGTACCTGCTGATGATGCAGTGTTGGGATGTGACTCCTAAAGAAAGACCCTCGTTTGCAGCCATCCTGCAGTACCTGACCACCACCCGACTGGTGTCTGTCACCACTAACCAAAAGTAATTGCAATTCAACTTATCTACGTTCAATTATAGTTCCATATTAAACGATCATAGTTCTTCTTCTCATTTCGTATGGTGCTTTATCAATCACCTTGAAATCTTAATAAGGTAAACACACAACGACTTACATGCGCAAATAGTTTGCGCAAAAAACTTACACTGAGCGGCATCCATACAACAGCGAATTGCATGCACAAACCCGTCGCAATCATTTGAAATGTATGCAAGTCATTTGCGCATTATAGTTTTTCCATCTTAACGTACATGCTTACTCGTGAAAATAAGGTTTAGCGTGTAGACGGAGCTTTAGAGTTTTGCAAAATTTTGAAACTTGTTTCTTATTTATTTACTTTAGATATGCTGAAGAAGGAAAGCTGTCTGCAGACGCCGGTGACTGCATCGTAATAATCGATGGAAGATCAGAACTTTATTGGTGGAAAGGACAAAATCAGAGAACATTTGATATTGGACTCTTCCCAAAGTGAGTAATTTTCAAATGTATTTATAAGCTAACTTCTTGTCTGTAACTATATATGTATTTGGTTTTTCTGTCTGTCTTCTTAGCACTTATTTTTACCTTATAATCAATTGTATCTTGTTTAAATTAATGTGAAATACATATTATTCCTTCTTATATTATATTTTTTTTACATTAACTCCACGCCCTGAGGGAAAATAATTTCCCTCAGGGCGTTAGTCATCTTAGATGCTGTGTGGAGGGTCTTTTTGAGGAGAGGAAAGAATGAACACTGGTCTTGAAGAGACCCGTGTTGTAGGAAAGAGGATTCATACAGGCCGGCAAATTATTCCACAACTGAGCTGTTAAACTCAAGAACGAGTCGAAGAAGCGACCCGTTCTTCTGTGACAAATGTTAACCGTGTGCATATGTTGGGTGCGCATTTGGCCTGTTTCCCGACTATGCACCGGTGCCGAAGGTATCAATGACGCTAGTTCCTCGGAGCATCTTCCCTTGAAATACCGGTAGATCAAGCATAGCATTCCCACCCGTGCCCTAAAGATTGAATCCGTTTATTAAGGCGGGAGAATCTATCACCGCCCGTTTCTGCACAGAGTCGAGGGCCATTGCCAAAGCTATATCCAAAGTATTATTGCCAAAGTATTAAATTTTCTTGCTTTTTTATAGTCATATTGATTTTAATTTTTTCTTCATGACCATGTCATGTTTGTGATTCTTTCAATCTATGTATTCCCCAGCAGTGCAGCTGCCAAAATTTGAATGCCTGGGCGTTTATGTAGCATAATCCTTTTTAACCACTTTCGTATTGTTGATGTCCTATGTTGATTTTATGTGATAAAATTATTTATATTTCTCATTCAAACATGACAGTCACTCATTGTTCTCGTTTTGCTTTGGCAGTTGTAATGTTTGTCTTACCAAATAAAGTACTTGTAATTTGTGGTTTGTGTGTATTCATTTCATTATGTGTTCTCCTTTTAGGTCTATAGTCGATTCGGCAGGACGCAAACAGCAGCAGGATATTAGTCGACCGGTGAAGAACTCCTTTGTTCATACGGGCCACGGGTCTCCGTTTGGAAAATCGTGGGGTAATCCAGGATTTTTGGAAGAATCATATCTAAAAGATCCTTCTTTAGTACCCAAAAATGATGGTATGTTAACGTAAATACATTCAAAGTTGTTGGACCCTTAATTTATTATATTTAGTTATTTTGTCTTCATTAGAGTAAAAAGTAATATTTTTTTTGATAAATTTATTTTATAGGAATTTTATGATTATTTTGCAATATTCATACCATCAAACACGGGTAAAAAAAAAGTTTTTCTATATTTTTGTGTCTTTTTTCACTTACTGTTTGTTTATTCGCTGAAAAATTAAACCAAGCACACATTTTCTTCTTTAGATTGTTTAATTAACCATTCAGTAGAAATCTAATACACAATTAACAATATATTTACCCTAATTGACATAACTAGCATGTGCATAAATGTTTGTTCTTGGAACTCAAACAACTGTGTAAATTTGAAGCACCATTTTTTTATTCACTAGATTACAAGAACGTTCTTGTAATTTTTAACAACAGTTTATGTGTGAATCCGTGTGCAGCTGTGCACACAAACTATGTAAATACAAAAAGTGTGTTAATTTGATGTGTGCATTCTTTGTCTGAATTCTTAAACCATTTTAAACTGGATGCTATAATCAGGTTATCCAAAATGATTTAACGCTAGAGAGACCTCTCAGATTCAACCATCCCAGAGTGGAAAAGATAAATATATTCTATATCGTCATGGTGAGAGACCATTATCCAGATTTCAAACGGTGTAAGAGATTGCTATGGCTATCTTTAGTGACTAGATCTGAATACTGGGTTCTTTCCAACCTTCCTCCTCCCATCTCCATTTCCTCCCCACTTCTTTTAGCCCCAGTGGTTCACAAAAATGGGGATGTCAGTAACTCTGTTATCACATTGATCATGGAAATTTGAAATGCTGTAAAGTACAAAATGTTAATTGTTCAGGAAAGCAAAAATAATATATTTTTTAATTGTATCTCCTATTTTTGTAGATCTATAATTATGATTTTTTTATTTATAAAATAACTTTGCATAATCTTTCAAAATACTTAACATTTTTGGTAAATTTCTTTAATAACAGTATTTAATTTATTTTTAAGTTTTCAGAAAAAAAAATCATCACGTAAATGATGCACTTATTTTTTCCTATAAATATTTCTACGACACAGATCGAAAGAGGAAAAAAAATATAGAGAAAAATGACATATTTAACTCATTTTTGGATTTATTGTATTACATCACCCTATAATTACCTCAAAACCCTCAAACCACAACTGCGAAAAAATAGAACATACTGATAATATCAAGTATCTAGGGCTTCAGTGGACCATAAATTAAACTGGAAACTTCACATTAACTATCATTCATTTTTAAAATGACAAGAAACATGTCACTAAAACAACTGAAAAATGTTTACTACGCTCTACGTCAAAGCCTTTTTAACTTACGGTATTTCGGCCTGGGGGGAGCCGCTGACAAGTACATCAAACCGCTTAACACAACTCATAAAACATTAATTAGGATCATGTTAAAAAAACCTTATCTGCATCCAATGGAAAACCTCCTAATTACAAATAACATACTAGATATTAGGAAACTGTTAATTAAAAAGATCGTTCAAATAAACTGCATAAAATCCTCACCATGCCACGTTACTCACACAAAACACAAAAGCAAAATCGCACAATCAACTTGTAGTGCCAAAAATTAAATCACCTTTTCCCAAAAGCAGGAATCCTACCCCGCACCTCTCATTTTCAACACCTTTCTAAAGAAACCACTTATTGCATCACTCAAAAAACCTAAAAGGTTTTATAATCATTTTAATTCATGGTTACTACACAAAAAAGGGCATGCGTCCCCAAGTTACTATGTATTAGTAATCTCATCTTAAGTCTTTAATCCTCATTCTTTATTTACACATATGTATGTGTTATTACATTTATAGAGATTTTTTTCTTTCTTAAATCTGCTTATGTTTTACGCATGTTTAGATTATTATTACTTCCTATATTTATTTATATTATTTTGTTTAAATTTTAATATTTTTAGATTTAGATGCCAGCATTACTATGTATATCTAATGAATTTTTAAAGTTTTAAGAAATTTTTTATTTTTATGAAACTATGTACATTCCATGATAACCTTTCAATCATTTCCAATAATTCTTTTTAGATTTTTGGTTTTATGAAACTATGCACATTCCATGATAACCTTTTAACATTTTCCAATAATTCTTTTTTAGATTTTTGGTTTTTAAGACACTATGTATATTTCATGGTAGCCTTTTAACAATTACTAATAACTCTTTTTCGATTGTTGTTTTTCGCCCTTCTGTAAAGTTATGATTTGTTAATTGTGTCTTTTTTGGCTTGTGACAGTCATATAAACAATTATTGACTAAAAAGTTTTTTTGAATGTGTAACTAAAATTTTCTTTTTTATTTAGGTGGATCTTGTCCATCCAGTCCATCGTCCCGCTCCCTGCGACCTTCCGGAAGCCTCAAGAAGAGATCTCCTGAGGCGGTGCAGCCTACCTCCCTTCGGAGGGGCAACACGGGGAGCAAACAGTTCAACTACAACAAGTTGACCAACGATAGCACCCTCAGCCCCACCCACTCCTCCTTGACCAACAATTCAAAACAGTCCGTCAAAAGGAATAAGCCAGATAGGCCGCCGCAGCCCAAGATTACCCAAAATGGTAAGTTATTTCCTTTTTTGCCCACTTAATCAGGGAAAATCAGTCAAAATTAACAGAAGTTAATGGGACAATTTATCCATGTGAATATGAAGGAGTGTGTGTCGAGATAAAATTGACTGACATTCCTATTTGCCTACCCTTATGGAAAAATGATATGTCGGTTTAGTTTGTCTCAATTGGTATTTGTCTCAACAGTAAAAAGTTGTTATCAAATACATATTTAACGATTGGGAGGCAGGTTCCGCCGCCCCAGGAACCATTTATTGGATTATCAACAGGTCATCCCAAGTGGGTGTTGCTACGTTTGGTGACTTAGCACCCCGGATTCATGGGGTGAGGTTTGTCTAGGTCTTGGCGGCAGATGCGTTTATCCATCCACTTCACGGCGGGCAGGTTGGAAGAGACTGGTTGTGGGAGTCCTTTTGACCTCTCCAGCTGACTCTCTCTCTTGCACTGCAGTGAGAGGAATGGATTCACACTTTCACCACTCCTGGACACTTCAATTTCTTACCCACCCCTTAAGCCATTTTTCTTTCCCAGATCTTTCTCTTCTCCCTTTTCCTAAAAAGAACCTCCACACAGCATCCTCAAAGATGACATAAGCCCCGAGGGAAATTGTTTCCTCAGGGCCTCCTATGTGGAAATAAATTCTGTAATGTAATTTAGATTGTCCACAATTGAATTATATCTTAAGTATGTCATCAATTATTGTTATTTGTATGTAAAATGTATGAAAACTTAACTCTCCTCTATGTTTGTTCTTATAAATATTTATTGAGTTAGGATGTGTTAAAATATAACAGTCTATTTAAGCTCGTGTTCTTTGCTTTTATTGCACAAATGCACTATGTTTGCACCTATCACTTGAGTTCACATTAAATTTATTGCCTTTCCAGCAAACGAGGGTGTACTCATAGATTTCTTCACAGATGATGATAAACCTTCCAGTTCACAAACCCACCACGGCTCTCTGCCTCCTGGAGTACATATCCTGGATTCTATTCTCGATCAACCCATCGACGTGCCCCAAGATGGTTTGTAAACACTTAATAAATCAGTTGTTATTAATTGTCATAAAATAACATTATCACGGATTTACTCAATTTAAATATACTTCATAGTTCCGGATGTTTAATTATTTTCATTATTATTTTGTTCAGGACTTGAAGTTCAGAGTACAAGCTGGGACGATCAACCTTCTAGCTCTTACGATTCAACAGCCAGAACAGAGCCTCCTCCGTATCAACAGCCTCCGAGCTACGCAAACACATCTCACTACCACTCCACCTTGGATAGCTCTTTCGAACAACCACCCATAACACCCTCTCCTACTCCGCAATCTCATTACGGCAGTAGGAACAATACATACAGTGTTAAGGAGTTGCAACATTATACTGCAAGCTTATACGGAACCAAACAATCCGTCGCAAACAAACCGGATCCATTTGATACATCTAATTTTGCGCCGAGTCATTCACCGCAACAAGTTTTACAAGATTATAGTGCTATCAATGAATTCCAACAGAATTCTTTATCTGGTTCAAGAGCCAGTATGGTGCTGGAAAATCCATACTCAAAATATGCTTCCGCAGCTCAAGTGGCTAATGAATCATCACACGACAATTCTGCCGGATTTGAAAATAATTTTACATCCATGACTGAATCTACATCCATCACAGAAAAGCAAATCGCTAATGACAATATGGCTAGCAAAATGAAATCTCTCGCATTAAATTCTTCTCCTGTTAAAATAGATCAAAAGTTCATACAAGAACTAGAAAAAAGTTTAGGGAAAAAAGAAGCAACGGCGAATAGTAATGTCAATGAACAATCACACTATGAATCTCAAAATAATAGTTCTATTCCTTGTATTCGTCCTCCACCCCCGTCTAATAAGCTCTCTAATAAATATCAGGCCCTTGAAACATTAAGGGAAACTGCAATAATGAGACGAAATACTCAAACTCTACAAAGCACTAATAATATGTGTTCTAGCGAATCTTCACCGCAGAACAATACATACAGATATAGTACAAATACACTTCCATCCAACATGAGCTCAAGCTGCAGCGGCATCGGTCAAGATTCAGCTAAAGTCATGAATCATTCTTCCAACTCTTCCAACGGGGAAACTAAAGGAAACTGGAAGGAAGAATATCAATATTCAAACAACAGTCAGCCGTCAACTTCGGTAACAAAGACCATGCATATATTGAGTAATGAATATAGTGACTATGGCTCAACAGCCGCTAATTCTCAAGACAATAATATAAGGACTAATCATACTTTTACTGTGATGTCCAACAGACCTCCTTCCATGATTCAAAATCAGACAACTCTGAGTGAATTTAAGTCAAATAGGAATAACACTTTGCCTCGACCGGTGACTGAATCAGCGTATTCAACGTACGATAGAACTGTAGAAAATGGCAGACGGAACTCTCTTATGAATCAATACTCTTCTCAACCCGTTTATAATGAGATTAATGATCATTATAGCATATACAGTAGCACTGCCGAAGCGCAGCCTGCGTATACTGGGACATATCACTTGTACAGCAATGATGCCCCTGGGTTTGTGGAAGTTACTTCTGCTCCCCGGGTTTACGATGAGGTGTTTGAAGGCATGTACGGGACCACTTTAGGGACCGGAGTCGTACTGCGGCCGCACCGACCAGCTCCACCTTCCCCCTTAGAGCTGATGCAGAACAACCCCCAACCTGTCTACCAAGAGATAGATGCGTAAGTTATGTGTGCATGCATAATAGAATGTCAAATTACTGTCAATATTACATTATTTTTGCTAGACCCTTAGGCTGGAAATATATGCACTGGTACAAGCAGTCCATATCGACAGCTTCAAGCTTTGACTGCATAGTGATCTACAGTTCTCATAGAAAAAGCGTGAGAAAAAAAACTGCTTGTGGCGGTGCGTACATTAACAGCATAACAAATTGTATTTAGCATATTGAAGAGCTGGTCTTCTTTCCAAGATTCTTTAGCCGATTTTCTCCTTACTCACTTTTTGCCATTGCAGGCAACAAATTGGTTAAAATACTAAGCGATTTGACATTTGAACGTGGATGAAGCAAGGAGTGTGTGTTAAATTAAATATTTGAAGAAAAAAAGGATAATTGAATGTAGATGAAGGAGTGTGTGCCTACACAAATAGCACAGGTAGTTGACCGCTCAATGTTGTATACCTGTTACCGAGCCAATTCGGTCATCTGGGTCAAGGCGTTCAGTATGAGCCTTTTCTCGCAAAAAGGAGCCAAGGAGCTTACTGCTCAATTTTTCACTGTTGCTTTCGGGTTGTGTAGGTCGATACGCGTAGTTTGATACCTGTATCGCCTACTTTTCTAGTTTTCTCCTTATTGGTACTTAATTTTTTTTTAAATGTGTGAAGAGTTACATAAAGAGTTACTTATAATTATTGAAAAATTAGATGGCACGTTTCTGAGATTATAGTAATACTGGCATTTATAAACATTGTTTCGTGCATTCGAAAGAAAAAGAAGAATTCAATAATAATATAATTGTTCTCTTCCAGCGGTCCCCAATCAATGCAGCAGTTAGAACGCAAGCTGGGTGTGTCAGGCATGGGGGGGGTACTGCCTATCACGGAGGAGACCATTCGGCGGCTGCAGAGCCTGATGGGGGCGGCGGGGACGGGAGTGGGGGACGGCGGCCGGGCTGACTGCGTGGCGGCTCTGAGTGCCGCGCAGGGGAACATACCACTCGCACTCAAGAATCTGAAGCTCACACAGCTGGTGAAGTGAGCGATTTACTTTTAAACGTTAATATGGATAGTTTTGAATTGTTAGCCAAACCAAATGAATTCTGTCATCTTAACAAGTTACAATATCTTTGAATTCCTAGCCTGATTAAATCGGTGAATTCGTGCCATATTAGCTACAATACGAGAATAAAAATGATATATTTTTGAACATACATAGATTGTTAATTTATTAACCACATGCATGTTTTAACATTGAATAAATTTGACTTATTTATTAAGTTTGTCCTCTATTGCAGGCTTGGAGTGGCTTCCAAGGAGCAGTGTGAATCTGCCCTGCAGGCCACCAACTGGAATGTGGAACTGGCCGCTTCATCTCTACTAGATAGTCGATAACTGTGATTTCAGTATTAATATTATTATATAATCTAATTATTAATTAAGCCAACCATTACGATAACATTATAACATTGTCTATTGTTTGAGAAACGAGTACAACGAAAATATTTTCAAATTAATTTTGCCTGTTCCGAAGTAGGAAAACATTATTTTTATAATTTTACAATGCCCACCATGACTGATGTTCTGGTGTTGTGATTCTGTAGAAAGATGACTGCTTTTTATCAGCTGAATTGTATGAAAATATGCAATTTATTTTATTAAAATGAAAGTATTTTATTACTGCTCTACGATTTTTGTACTATTTCTGAAATTATGTTTTTCTTTTCTTAATTTAAAATCACTGACAATATCCAGTGTGATTCGTACTTGATGTGAAATGATGAAGACATTTTTATTGTGCTACCGTTCAAAGTCTTTCTGTAGTCAGATATCTTGATAACTATTGAGAATTGATACTATGCTTTATATAATTTCATTGCATTACATCATTTTGACGTCCTCCATGGTCGAGGGGTAAGGCTCTTGACTCGCAATCCAAAGGTCGCGGGATTGAATCCCAGCGTGCGCAAATAAGTTTTATTTGATTAATTTGTGTTATTTCACATTTCATTAATTTAAAATAATATATAGTATATTTGCAGCATGTTCCGTAGTGGAAGATACTCTAAGTACCGCCCTGGTGTAAGACCACCATTCAGAATTCAAACGTTGCTTGAAATGGCTTTAGCCATGTTTGGTGACCAGATCTGAATACCCAGGTACTTTCCCATCTTCTCCATTTATTTCCCCCCCCCACTACCTTCAGCCTCACAAAATACCCCAATTGGAGATGCCATAGTCTCACTGGCTCCAGACGGGAGCAGCTAGGACTCTTTGTGAGGTATTCACATAAAAAAAAAAAAAAAAACATGACCGTCATGTTTGATGACTGATTTTGAAAATTTGATTAAATGCTGGCCTGGGCCGAGAATCGGCATTATAGGGGAGATTATTTAAAGTTGTAAATCTAAAAAAATATTTGATTTGGGGTAAAATATTACAGGGGTTCAACCACCTTGGGTTCAACAACCTAACTACTATAGACCTGTGTTTTTTCTTTTTTTGTAAATTTTCTCATTTGACATCCTTCTACATTGTATTCTCTTTTGACATACTTCTACATTCAAGTACCAGGCACTCTGTGTAAATATGCATTAAAGGGTACAGAGGAAAAAATGTTTCGTCACTCGGAGATAAATCATCAGAAATATGTGAAATATGTAGCCAATTTTCTTCCTTGCAACTTGGTGACAGTGCGTACAAGTTTTTACATTTAAGTAACGATGCATGTTTCTCTACTGTACCCTTCAAATCTTTGTTTTGCGTCAATACTGTGAATGTGACATCCTTTACCAAAATGTTCCTACCCATCCAATCAGCGAAGAAAGAATAATCACTGACATAAGCGCCCTCTCACCAAAAGTGAATTTTTAACTTGACCACTTTGCATTATGTCTGTCTGTAAATTTGTTTGTAGTTACGTTTAAAGTTGCTGATTGTTTTAATTGTTCAGTTGCTTTCAAACGTGAAACCTTTGTGTTTGTTTGAACGTTCTTATTTGCATTTTTCAATGTTAACCACCCTGCCTGAAAAAAATTTGAGAAAAGAATTGCCATTTAGATAGTGACGTTTCTTTGGATAAATTGTATAATTCCTTATTTGAAATAAATATGTTACGTAAAATATAATATGGTTTAAAATTAAGTAGGTAGGTATTTAAGTACCTACTTACAAACATTACGATTTGAGAGAGAATTTTGGTTTTGATTTACATATTAAATATTGAAAAATTGTAAGCGTTCGTTTTTGGATGCGAGGTTTACTGTTCACAGAACACTACAAGTATATAAATGAGTCACTGATTTATTCCCTTTTCAAAACTTGTCACGCTTAGTGTAAACATCTGTAGGTATTATAAATCTTAGGATTTATTATTTCTTTTTTAAGAGTGTTATGAGAACTAGTGGTCGCCCGATGGTCGAAATTCGACCATAATTGTAATGTTTTTAATGTATTTTTTATGCATAATTTAAAAAAATATATTAGCATTCTGCACTCCTCTGTATAAACTATAAGTGTGCGAAATTTCATACTCCTCCATCTGCACAATTTTCGTAAAAAGGGGTACAAAGTTTTTGCTTCACGTAGTAATCTTCTTCTTTGTGTGCCCTATCAGGTCCCCCCGACGTTGGCGATCACTCTGGAAAATGTCTCTCTATCTTTACGTCACTCTATATTTGTCACGTATTAATATATAGATTAAACCTTTTTTTTCTCTTTCAAACTAATTGATTTACATCACATTCTTGGTATTGGATGCCAAACAAAGATATTTTATCTTAGTATATAAATAATAGATAGATTAATGAGTGAGAACATGTGATACTTTTAATTTCATACAAAAGCAATAAAGCAATTCAAAAGGCATATTTTTTTACCGTTGATCTGTTGTAGATACGTAGTTCTTTCTTGTAGGAGTATTTGGGGTTTTTATTATTAACGAGACTGTTTAACGATGATTGTTTTCTCATCAACACACCTGCACAATCGCACCTAAACTTTATTGAGTTTTTATCACCGAATTGAGCTAGTGAAATTCTGTATAATTGAGTTTTGCAACTCTGCACACATTTGAATTAGTGCACGCCAAATATAAATATTAATGGTCGAGTTCAAAACTGTAACAAGGTTTCAACTAATTTACCATTCTAAAATCTCAGTATATATAATTACATTGCTAATATGTATAATGTATAAGTATCATCACTACAAATCATAAATATGATAACCATTTAACAGGTCGCGTGCCGTTGGTGCGTCGGTGCGCGCCCAATAGCCGAATAAAAAAAAAAAAAAACTTTTTGATATGCGATTTTAAACCTTATGTATAAAGAAAATGTGTGAAGAACAAGGTCAGAATCGCTTGGGGCATTCTTGTTCTTGATGTAATAGATATAAGGAACACACCTAGCCACTCAAATAATTGTCTTTGGACATTTTTATACTTTGGAAATGGGCATTTCTGCTGCGATTCGAGCTGTCAAACTTTGAGCGTCGCGTGTCATAAAAAGATCGATAAACCTATCAATTTGTCTAATAAACGCAAGTAAAGTTGTTTGTAAGCGTAGTTTGTTGTTCAAGGAACGTATTTCGGTAATATTATATACCAAAGCATAAAATTAACCCACAAAATTTACGTCAAAAGTCAAAACATCGCGAAATTTTCGAGTTTCATCCGTAAACACCGAGGCGTTCAACCGGTTAACGGCGACAATATTCCTATATAGATCAGATCAGTTGTTTTTGGTACAATGCACGTTAGAAAAACCTTAATAGTATCATCGCATATCTACAAAACATTTTGAAGGCGTGAGATCACTCCCAGTTTTATATCTGACTTGCAAAACGTTAGGTACATAATACAGTGAGACTCTCTTAAGGCGCCGTACACCCGCTCAAAAAGAAGAAGATGGAGAGAATGTATATACGAATGTTGGAAAGAGCGCACTAATATTAAAACTGATAAAATTTAAGCTAAAATGTTTAATAAAACACGAGTCGTTTAAAATAGAGCAAAAATCTCATGGGGAACATCTAAAATAGCGTTTAAAGAAACACTGTGAATTTTTTCATAGATATAACTTCTAAAATAAATAAAAGTGGTTATAATAATTTTTGGAGCATACTTTGCGATTTTTTTCTATCGAGGGAATTTCATATAATTTGCGTTTCGGCATGGGGAACGTTTAGATATTATCTTAAAAAATAACTTATATTTTTTAAGAGCTTTAAAACAAGTGTTTAAGGAAAATATGTAATACATAAATCGGTAGAAATTCGGGATGCGGTGGCTTTTTTCGGTCCCCTGAAGACTGAATCGTCCAATTTATCTAACATAAGATTTTCCCAGGGACCGGAAAAGAAAGCTTCTTAAGAGAGTTTCACTGTTTTGACTCATGCAGAGATTTTTTTCAAACCAACGATATAAGGTTTTCAATAGTGATTACTGAATTTTAGAATGATTACTTTCGTACATTTGAATTTGTTACGGCTTTGAACTCAATAATAATACATGTTGTACATATTGAACAATTTTCTGATTCATGAAATCTGATTGTAAATAATGACGTAATCTGTCTTTGATAATTGGATATAAAAAAAAAATTATCCAGTGGTTTTTTTTTTGCACTCAGAATTGATGCGTTTGAATCACATTGTAAGACATTAGTTAGTAATTATTCTTAAATGTAGATGGCACTACATTGTCGATATTTCTTGTGCTTCTTTTTGAAGACTTATTATTTAATCTTCACTTAACCCAACGACAACCATTTTCAAGTTATACATACTTATTTTTATGGACGTAATATTTAATAAGCGTTAACCATTTTCAAGTCCCTGTTAATCAAAATGTTAACGTTATTTGTGCGATCCAATTAAATATTTCCATTTTTAAAGTCTTGTAAGTGTACCTCATGCATAAATAATTATTACTATTAAGACATTATATACTTTTAACTCAGTTATCCCCGTTGTATATTGAAAAAATGGACGTTCACAGTGCTCTTTACAACATAATATAATTTTTATTTTAAAATGAAAGCATAAAATTAATGGTAACGTGATTATTTAGAAATCGTAATACAGTTGACCCGCGGTAATCCGACAAATGTTTTGCAAGGCAGTGTTGGACGATCGAATTTGTCAGACTATAGAGTGCTGCCGCCGACCAAAGCCATTGCGAAACTTGTAGATATGCATATACAGTAAAACTCTCTTAAGAAGTTTTCCAAGGGACCGGGGAAAAAAAACTTCTTAAGTGGGAAAACTTCTTAAGTGGGATTCAATTTTAGCCATTTAATAACTCGAGTCCGGGGCATACGTCATTCCTATGACTACTTATATTAAATTGTCGTGAAAACAAGCTTATATGCTCCAAGCGGTAAAAAAAAAATATATATATATACAGTAGAACCCCGTTAATTCGAAATCCAAGGGACATCAAAAATAAAATTTCGAATTAACGAATTCCCACATAATTCGAAATTTTACGAAAAATAAATTCGTAATAAAATCGCCGAAAATTGGGTTCCTCGGTTGCAAATTCAAACACGGGTAGGTTCTTCGGAATAAATTCGTAATAATACGACTTATTCCCATGTAATACGAATTTTCGGTCGGTCATATATTCAAAGTAAATTCATAAAAATTCGAAATTTTCGCGACCTATTTCGCGGCCGCGACCGTCGCGCCCATCCCGTTGAACTCATAAAAATTTGATATATTACCGCGTAAATCGAAATTTCGTTGCTGATTTCCGATGCAGCCGGCTCTTCAAATTTAGATATTCGAAAAAAATTCATAAAATTACGATATATTTCGCGTAAATCGAAAGTCGCGGCCGAACCCCTTCGCGGCCGGCCCTCTAAATTCAGATACCAACTCGAAATAAATTCGTAAAAATACCCCAAATTTCCGCGAAAATCAATTTTTTGCGGCTTATTACTGTCGCGGCCGGCTCTTCAAATTTAGATATTCGTAGAAAATTCATAAAATTACGATATATTTCGCGTAAATCGAAAGTCGCGGCCGAATCCCTTCGCGGCCGGCCCTCTAAATTCAGATACCTACTCGAATAAATTCGTAAAAATACCCCAAATTTCCGCGAAAATCAAATTTTTGCGGCTTATTACTGTCGCGGCCGGCTCTTCAAATTTAGTTATTCGTAGAAAATTCATAAAATTACGATATATTTCGCGTAAATCGAAAGTCGCGGCCGAATCCTGTCGCAGCCGGCCCTCTAAATTCGAATACCCACTCGAAATAAATTCATAAAAATACGATATATTTCGCGTAAATCGAAATTTCGTGGCTGATTACCGCCGCGGCCGGCTCTTGAAACATGATGCACGGCAAATGTTTGATTTAAAAAAAAAACTAATTATAATGCATCTTTTACCATCTCCCCCGGCATATTTCATCATATTTTTATGTAATAATAAAGCTAAATATATTTATTTGAAGGTGAAATATTCCATATTAACCGTGATCCGATAGATTTAATCAAAAGTTTTTTGTGTTTTACAAATTCGATGGAATAAAAATTTTATACAATAATATTATGAAACATCTCTATGTTCAGTATCAAAAGGAAGATTATTGAAGGAGACGGCAAATGTAGATCTGGCCCACGTTGTCATTAAGGCCGAAAAATACATGAAAGGTTATATTGAACTCAACCTTAAAGACGCTTGCATATTCGTTACATAATTCCGCATTGCATATTTGTTCCACATGTCGAATTGCTATTGTACCTGGTTAGGGGATTAGGGGTTACGGCTTATGGCCCGGCGGCCGCCGACAAAAGGTCTGTTTATGGTCTCAGGTACTAGGATCGCGCGTAATCTGTGAAGCCAACGTCTTTCAATTTATGACTTGGACTTAAAAGGTTCATTTTAGATATTTTACGGCACAATATTTCGTTTATGTTGATTTTACCGCCGGATTTCTAAAACCTCTTAAGCGGGAAGCAGTTTTAGCTCTAAAACTTCTTAAGTGGGAAAAAATCGTGTTTTTTGTATGGAATTTTCAAGGGACCGAAAATCAAAACTTCTTAAGCGTGAAAACTTCTTAAGTGGGAACTTCTTAAGCGAGTTTTACTGTAGTACGATGCGACAGCAATGTATGAACACCTGCGATCACATTCACAATCAAACTGAGGCAATATAAGTCGAGCTAAAGTCACGGTACCTCGAACAAGTCACAACATGTTTAAGCATGCATTGACGAAGATTTGCCGTAATAAATATGCTTTGTATGTACATACTGTTATAGGCACGGAGGGAGTGCCGGATAAGACACGGGCCGGATTAACGGGTCAACTGTATTATGATCAATTAAAAAAATTTAAATATAATTTTCCTTCCACATTGTGCTACGTGTATTTTACACAAGTCATCACAAATATTATTATGGTAATTTAATACCATATCCTTTTATATAATAATATAATCTAGTTATGTTAGCAGGAATATGCATGTATGTATGTTTTATTTTGTGCTTATGATATCTTACAAATTAATATTAATACTCACAATTAAGATAAGAGTCAATTTTAATATGATTGTAATCATTCTCAAAGTAAGATATTCCCTGCCCCCTAATTCCCAGCATATCAAAGCCTGTTTTTGCTGATGAATTGAATTATGCTTACCCAAGTTAGTCAGATGTTCAGGAGAATCAATTTTATTATTATCTGGCAGAAAATGCCTTCACTCCTGTGGGTCTCCTCCAGTTCTCAATGCCAAGTTTAGTTCTCCCAAAGGCTCTCCCATTTTTTACAACAAATAACCTAATCATTGGTAATAATAGTCCTAATCGTTTTGATTATAAATTTGTTTCATCAATACAATTATTAGTGTTCGACGTGTATTGATAAGACAAATATCACCTACTTTTGACTATCAACAATACAAGTGGACAATATGTAGTTCTTTTAAAAATAACGGCTGTATGGCCGTTTCATACACATTTTAATTTAGGATTTGAGGCCGAAATACTTCAATCTAAAAAATTATTTTTGAAATCAAAAGGTATATCGAATAACTAGTACGGATATGTGCTACTTTATTTATTTGTGTTCAAATTATAAAATATATGCCATTAAAGCTTTCAATTTTTCACGATTTTTGAGGCAACGTCAATTATTTCTTAGTCAATGAAAAATATTTTAAAAAATAATTTTCAACTGTATATCAAAATATGCTTGTATGTCGATGTATTGATATAAAGGAAATGTTTGAAACTTTCAAAATACTTCATTTCCACCCCCGCAAAGGTTTATGGATTATTACAACCACATGACAATACTTTAGAGTTTTTTAACCATTACAAAAACTCTTGCGAAACTGTCAAAAATGTCACAATTTGATTGAACAATCATTGTTTTGCAAAACAATGATTGTTCAATCAAAATTCAATTTTCGAAACTCTTTAAATTAATGAATTTATTTGAAGTACTCGCCTAATCATTTGAAACGAATCAAGAATTATAGATATTTTAAATAGGTACCTATGTAAGGTACCAAACTTGATTGATCGATTTTTGAATAAACTCTTTAAGTAAATGAATTTTTACCATCAGTTTGTTTTTAGTATATACGCGCATGACAGAATTGAATTGAATTTAATTTTCATTTATAAATCTAAAATTATTCGGGTACGTGTGAGGGGAAGGGGACACGGGAGGGGCAGGGGAGGCGGAAGGGGAACGGGACGAATGGCAAAAGACACGCAGGGAGAAACAAATTATTTTTCAGTGGCGTTCAATGCATGCCGGAAACTCGCTAGTATATTATAAAAATATGATGAAATATATAATAAAAAATAAAAATATTTAGAAAAAGCATCTTGGCGTAATTTAAATTATAAATGACCTCTTTCAATAACGCAAATTTGTCTTACATAAATTAAAATTACTACCCGAAAAAATGCCCTTTTTACGATGTTTTATTTTATTTTTTATTATATTAACAGAAAGGCTATTCCCTAAAATTTGTGATAAGAGATCGTTCTCCCGCGAGAAGTGCTGTCAGATTTGTGTGATTTTCTACAGCTGTTAAATGAATAAATAATCATTCAAACTTGCAGGAATTCGTGTTTAAAACGACCCAAACTAAAATACGTGACAGCTCACAGCTGAAATTTTGACATCGGTCGATAGAAAAAGCAAATAACAGCCGTAGAAAATCACACAAATCTGACAGCACTTCTCGCGGGAGAACGATCTCTTATCACAAATTTTACGGAATAGCCTTTCAGATAAGCCAAGATATATTTTTTTAAATTTTTATAATTAACTCGCAAAAAAATTCCAAAGTTGCCTCCAAAATCAAGCAAAATTGAATTCTTTAGTTACCTACATATGAATAAGTTGGCACATATCCGTACTAGATGTTTAATATAACTTTTGATTAATAAAATTATTATTCAGTTTGGTTGGGCATTTTGGCCTCAAATCCAAAATTAAGTTTTGTATGAAAAGGGCCATGAAGCCATTCCTCTTAATCATTTGACTATTTTTTATAGTTAGCATATTTTATTATTATATCGATTCGTTGTTACGATTACACTGTTGACCTTTACAAATATCTGTTATTATTTTGCCCTTTTTGCCAAACTTAACGGTTCAGACTATTTAAATCTTCGTCCTTTTTAAATTTTTAGTCTGAAAGGTTTTAAATGCTTGATTTTCAATTAGCTTGCCATTAGTTAATAATTTGTAACAGCCTTATCCGAACTCCGTCTTTGTGGCACAGAAGTTTTGGACAGTTCTTATGAATTGCTTTTTTAATGTGTTTTTCTTTTACAGATCTGCGCCAATTAGCTTTGAGACTTTCAGATATGTATTGATATTTGTATAATCTACATTAAGTTCTCCAAAAATACTTTTAAAATTGATTATAATTAAGAGGGTTATACATATGTATGTATTATGTATAATATCAAACATTTATGTCCTATAACAATTTCTTCTATACAAAATAGTGTGACTAACAATTTTTACCCAAAAAACTTTAAATATATTTTTTTTAATTAGCTCCACACAGGAGGCCCTGAGGGAAACAACCCCTCGGGGCTTACGTCATCTTTGCGGATGCTGTGTGGAGGGTCTTTTTAGGGAAAGTAAGGAGGTTTGAGGGGTGGGTAGGAATCTGGGGGTCAACGTGCCCAGGAGTGACGGACTTATGAATCCGTGTCTCCCACTGCTGTACAAGACGACGAGTCAAGAGAGTCCGGATGGAGAGGTTAAATGGTCTCTTATCCAGTCTCCCCCGATCCAGCAGGTGGGCAGACCCATCCGCCACCAAGACCTTGGCAAATCTCATCCTGCGAACCCGTGCACCCCTGCTAAGTCACCAAACGTAGCGAACCACTCAGGGTGACCTATGGCAGATGTATTGGTTCTCCAATAATTGGTTCCTGGGATGACGGTACCAATCCCGCCTACCAAATTGAAAATGCAAATTACTTTGTACTTTTCTTTAAAAATAGAAAAATATGAAGTAACAATAATTGTTACATCACTATTAAAAATCAATTATTATGTCTTCCAAAGACAATTATTATTCTTCTAGCTTTGTTTATAATGAAAAATATTTTAGATCTGTAATTGTCCAAGAATAATATTTCTTCTACCATATTTGTACTAGCCAAATTTTATTTTTATTGTATTTTAATTTTTGTTTCGTAAGGTAGTTAACTAAAAAGATTACCTGATAATTTTTATTATTTCATCTCTTGAGTCTCCAAAACATCAGAATATTAATGATATTAGCTTTAATGTGTAACATCTAATTTTTTTAATTTTAATAATTTTGGTACCTCTTGTCTCTATACAACGCAAAAATATTGTCTTTAATAATCTATGTTAATTTTTTTTGAGATTTAAGACTTCTTGATATTTATTTTCTTCTTTTAAAACAAGTCATAGAAGCTAAATACATAATAATTATTTCATTTTCCATCACAAAAAACAAAATAAGAATAACTTCCGTAGGTATCTTTTTGTAATAATAATATGTAAATAAATTATTTTACAATGAAGAAAAAACATGTAACTCTTTATGTTACTATTTCTTTGAGTAATAAAAATTTATGTAATTTTTTTGTAATAATTTGCATTTCTGGTTTTATTTTACCTTAAGAGCGTGAACACTCTCTAATTGTATATACCATAGATCGATATTACGAGAATAGGCTGAAAGGTAATGCACATGCACACATGCTTGTAGAATACAAACAAAAACAAATGGCAAGATCGGGCAAAAAGTAAATTAAAGTAAAATTCTTAAGCTTCAAAATCATGTATTTATTTTTCAACGTAATCACTGTTCAGGCTAAGAAATTTCTACCAACGTGTAACAATTTTTTTCATTCCGTTACTGAAAAATTCTTCCGACTTTTCTTGAAAACAGGACTTGACAGCTGCCTTCACCTCGTCGTCCCGAGGTGTAATGATTACCCTTGAGGTCTCTTTTGAGTAGGGGAAAAAAATGGTAAAGTGCAAGATCGGGGAGTAAGGGTGTGAAGTCGGTTCAAATTTCAGGTTTCGCGGAGACTGCAGTTGTGAGGTGTGTGGACGAGCAATTTCATGTTGCAACCCATCGTGCACAGATTTTATGGTATCCCAATTGTTCAATAATGAAGCCGACATATTCCTTAGATATTCCAATAAGGTTTGTGATTTTGAGTGATTCGCCGGTCATTTTGAATCAAATCGTCGAAGAGTTTGCAATGTTTATCGTCTGTGGTAGTGATCGGACATCTAAGGCGTGTTTCATCAACAATTATGGCTTTTTCAGGCTCGCGATCAATCATTTTGCACATGGATTTACAGTAGACCTATCAACAGCATTGTCACCATAAACATCCTTCAAACGATGATGAATCTCAGTAGGAGTCACTTTTTCAGCAGTTAAAAATTTGAAAGTAGCATGCTGTTTAACTCGCATTGACATAGCACCAGAACACGTCTCCATACTTCCGCTTCTCAAAATACATTGGATGAATTCAACGACCTCAAACCCGCGCATGCGTACAGAGGGGAAATTTTACTTCTACATTCTCCACTTGGCGCGCTTCTGAAGGTCATTTTGTTCGTGCTGTACTAGCATGTGTGCATTACTTTCCGGCCTACCCTCGTATATACTATTGATCCAAGAACTTTCATTTGTTGGAGCCTGTAATCTACCTTTTAGATCCTAAATATGTATATTTTTCAGTCTAATGCAGTTATCAACGACTGATCAACCTTTTTAACTGGAGGGACAATTTATCCATTTTAACTGCCCTACACATACGAACGTACGTGATACGTTCGCAATATTGTCGCCCGAATGCAACAAACCGTATCACGTACGTTCAGGCAAAAAAAACTATACCCGAAACCCACAAAACGTGCGCGATATCCCACATAGCGTTCGTATACACCAAGTTTGTTCCTGAGCTATCGCGAAGCTAAGGGATATGAGATGGGTATTTTCGTCTCTCTCGTACAAGTAACGCCGCTAGTCAGCGGTACTCTCTACGCAAGTGACGCGGTTTGTAAAACCGTTCAAAAAACCCAATGTTTTTTTACCTACTTTTTGAAAAATAACCCAAAGGTAGGGTGGTTAAAGATGGTCGCTTGCCTCAGGGGTAGGGTACCTACCATACTTGGATTCCAGGAGACTTGAGCCTTGACATTGTCAAATTTGCTTTCGGTGGTGTCATAAATCTGTTTGTATTTTCTGAAATATATATTTATATTTTTTAAAACATTATTTGATAATGTGGGCCTCTACCCGTGTTGAAGCCTCCATTTTATAGTTTAAACCCTCAGGCTTGTTCGGTTTTCAGAACAACTCATATAGGTCTCATAGAAATTGTTGTGTCTCCCTTACTATCACGGATAGAAATACGAGTATGATCTAAATGGTTTTAGAAAGAGAAAACACCGCGCTTTATGTTAAAATCTAAAAGTTAACCACAAAATAATTTACACCTTTATGAAACGAAAATTTTCGACCGCAATTTGAAAAAAAAAAATTATGAAACTTTGGGAATTATTTTTACAAAAAAGAAATGACAAAAAAGTGAGTTATCGACAAAATTAGCATATGCCTAATAAAATATGTGTGTTTTGAGTTTTTTCATTATCAATAATTTAAGTTAGAGAAAAACGTGAGTGAGGTGAGTCATTTTTCAAATTTTTTTACATTCAAAACTTTTATATTCCAAAAATTATGTGTTTATTTCGAATTATAAAATTTGAAAGCATATTTCGTCATCTTTCAAAAACAGTTTTCGGGTGTGCTCAGAAATATTACATTTATTTGGATTTTATTGCAAAGCGGAAATATTTTAACCCTACGAAAAAATAGGCCCGAGGCCTGTGGGGTTAATAAAATTCAATAAAATATGAAGTAATAAAATAAACACTAAGATGAAATAACATACGTAAAGGCGGTAAGGAAAAAAATGAAAAAATCTAAATTTTAATGATAATTATAGAATGCAAGAAACAAAGTGCTGCAAATGAAAAAAAAATATCTCTAAGGCCAAACCAATAAATGCTATTGATTTTTATCATTATGAATTTTTATCAAATGAAAGTACAGAAAATACAAGATTTTTTTTCTCCATGAATTTGAAAAAAGACTTCTAAGTCAATTTATTCAGTTGGCCACAACAGTCAGCGGAATGGGGTAAAAAAATGGCATTTTCAAATAATCAATGCACATTTCGTGGGACAATCACTACAACTAGGATACCCTGAAATCAGTTTTGTTGAATTATAAGATGGTAATCAATCTGATAAATCGGTTGTTGTGTATTTATACTAATAATATAACTTTATACTGTATGCTTGAATCGTAGATTGATTTGTTGAAAACCGTAAAACTTATATTTTGGAAATAAGAAAAAGGCTAGTCATTTTTTATGTATTTATTTACAAAAAGGGAATTACTTACCCAGTTGTTACTCACAAAAATGCAACGAAAGTGAGTTAAGCTATTCCACAAAATTTATTGCTACAACTAGCTAAGTCTAGCTGCCTAATTGAAATAATTAGAAGAGTAACCTAATAGTAGAATTAAATATTACCGTTTTTTGGAGATACTCACAAAAAACATTTTCAAATAACTTTATGATTCTAATACGACTTTTTGTTTGTGGCATTCACAGACGAGGACATAAAGTGTTGTTAAAAAACGCTGATTTTGGAGTTACTTAGTTGCAGTAATTACACACGATTTCACACCCGACCTTGAAAAACTACACACAGCCTACCTTTAGCCATCGAGCAATGAGCAATTCTTCTAAATCAGGCTAGAGAGGTCCCTGCCTCTCTAGTCACATTCTTAGATGTATGAAAAGAAGAAAAATGAATTATTTAAAAAAATAAAATAATATTCATTTCGTATAATCCATCTATAGGTACAAAGGCTTTATGGCATGTATGAATTCGATTACCATAAAAATAAATAAGATAATTTTAGATAATACATAAATAATAAATAAATGTTTTAAATGCACCTCGCGTCAGCAGCTAACGTCGCCAAATCTAAAAGATATCAATCAAAATAACAACTCGTCGATAGCAAATAATACTGGTCATGTGTTAGGTAGGCGGTAGGCATCAGTGGCGTGCAAGAACTCTTTGAAGTAAGTTTTTATCGATTTTCCATAACGAATGCCAAAAGGAACCTACTTTCACAATTTCGTAGCGTTTTCGATTTCTAGGTTATGTTAAGGTAAATGCATTGAATGATTGTTTTATTGACTACTTCTCATTTTTTAAGTGTTTAATTCATTTTAAAAACAAAACAAATTTAAAATTTCAAAGCGTTTTTAAAAGAGAAAATATTTTAGATTAAATAAGCAGATTTAAACCAACAGCAGTAAAACTTTCCGTTTGAATTATGTTTTTTTACATGAGCTCCACACAGGAGGCCCTGGGGAAAATAATTTCCCTCGGGGCCTATGTCATTTTTGGGAATGCTGTGGGGAGGGTTTTTTTTTTAAGGAAAGGAAGGGGAGGAGAGTTCTGGGAAGGAAAAGGGTTTAAGGGGTGGGTAGGAATCTGGGGTTCAGTGTGTCCTGGTCATCCACCTTCAAGACGTAGACAAACCTCATCCCGAGAACCCGGGCACCCCTGCTAAATCACCAAACGTAGCGAACCACTTGGGGTGACCTATGGCAGAGGTGTTGGTTATCGAATAAAGGTTCCCGGGGCGGCGATACCCATTCCCGCCTCCCAGCTTCATTGATGTTAAACACATCGATATTCGAAGTGATTCAACAAGACAGCTATCCCGACTGGCATGACCATTGGTTCTGCAAGTCGGGAGATAAAACAGTCTATGCTGTCGGTGACGGAGATAACCATTACAAACTTGCAATTTTCGGCGACTGTCGATATTTATAATTCAGAAAGTTAAACAAAATTTTGTAAAAAAAAAACTTTTGGTAATTTATATTGGAAACCTTAAAAATGCATAAAACATAGATCTCAACAACAGAAGCGCTGCTCTGCAAAGGTCATATGTTTTCTAGACTTACGTTTGAACCGTTGTTACTTATTTGAAGAAAGACTCAAATTTTCCGCTAAACACTTTTGCGAATTTGAAAGAAATTTTATTTTGCCCATGGATTTACAGTACACCTATCAACAGCATCGTCACCATAAATATCCTTTAAACGACGATGAATCTCAGTAAGAGTCGCTTTTTCAGCAGTTAAAAATTTGAAAGTAGCACGCTGTTTAACTCGCATTGACATAGCACTAGAACACGTCTCCATACTTCCGCTTCTCAAAATACATTGGATGAATTCAACGACCTCAAACCTTTTGCGAATTTGAAAGTGTTGATATTTTTTACTGCATTTAAAAAAATATATTGTATTGGATAATACGAAACGGCTCGCGGGCCACACGAAATCGGACACAGACATCACTGGTCTAATGGATGGAACAATGATTATGAACAATGAAGCAGGAAGAGACCCTTATAGAGTTAATGGATGGAGAAAGAGGCATCTGGAGAATACAGGATGTGCCATATTTGAAGGTAGAAGAAGCAAGCCCCGGGAACCATTTATTGAATACCTCGGTCACACCAAGTGGCTCGCTGTGTTTGGTAACTTAGCAGGGGTGCCGGGTCCACGGGGTAAGGTTTGTCCGTGTCTTGGCGACGGATGCGTCTGTCCCAACTGCGTGGCAGGCCGGATCGGGAGAGACTGGTTGAGGGAAACCATTTGATCTCTCCAGCAGGACTTTCTTGAAACATCGTCTTGCACCGAGCTGGAAGGGATGAATTTGTACGTCCGTCATTCTTGGACACACTGACACTCAGATTCCTACCCTCATACCTTTTTCCTTCCCTAAACTTTCTCTCCTTCCTTTCCTAAAAAGACCCCCCTCACAGCATCCCCAAAAATGACTTAGGCCCTGAGGGGAATTATTTTCCTCAGGGCCTCCTGCGTAGAACTGTTTAAAAAATAGGTATATGTCCGGTATATTATCAAGTTTGAAGTTATCAAGAAAAGTTTGCAAAAATAATAATATTCGATGAAAATATGTTTTTCTATTTTTATTTACTAGTGGTAAATGTTTTCGAAGTGCCGGTGGTAAACAAAAAAGCAGTATTCTGTTTTAATTTGTTTATACTCGCCAATGTCGATTTTTTATTAACTGACTAGCTGGCACCCGGCATGCGTTGCAATGCATTCAAAGAAATAAATTGATTCTCCCTGCATTTCCTTTCCTGTGCGTCCCCGTTCACCTCCCGAGTCCCCTTCCCCTCCCGCGTTCCCCTTCCGCCTTCCCCGCCTTCCACCTCCCTCGTCACACCTCCCGCGAACCCCACCTCCCACCTCCCCCGTTCCCCACCTCCGCCTGCCTTTCCCCCTGCCGCTAAAATAGTGAAATAAACACACATTTTCATTAATACAAATTTTATAACTCCAGAGCTTACCATTATATATAGCCTATTACCTTCGAGGGCGTGTGCACAACAAATAACCAAATATTCATCGCAATAGGATGAACGGTACGACAGCGCGTAAAATACGAAAAAACAAACAAATATTGATTTTTAAGTATATGAAGATCGTGGTAAAAATAAAAGCAGTCTATAATTATTTTACTTGTTTTCAAATACGAAATAGACGGTCTATGTGGTTGAGTGGTTCAAATCGCGGCGTGCGCAAGTAATTTTGAATTGATTAATTTGTTTTATTTCAGAATTTATTAATTAAATATAACGTATAGTATTTCCATTTGCGGCACATTCCAGAATGGTAGATACTTTCAATATCGTCCTAGTGAAAGAGCAACATTCAAATTCGAAACACTGCTTTAAAAAAATAATTCCTCGCCGGAAGCCCCCATAAATAATTTCCCACGGGTTTTGTGTCATCTTTGGGGATGCTGTGAGGGTCTATTTGAGGAGACGAAGGAGAGCACAAGGGTCTTATAGAAACCCAGTTGTAGACGGAAGAAGTCGCCATAATTTTCCCAGCAAATTATTGAGGTGACTGTGACTGTGAATGTTGACATAAGAGGGTAGCCGGTGGTGGCTGTTGGAGGGTGGCTGAGGATGCCGAGCTAAGAGAGTGGCGGTGGCCAAAAAAGGCTGTAGTTATAGTCCCCTTTTTCTTAGGCTGATCCACCCCATCCTTTTCTTTACCGGATCCGCCCCCTTTTTCTTGGGCGAATCCACCCCTTTTTTTAGATGGATTCGCCCACCCCTTCGCCCACCCAATCCACCCCTTTTCCCATGCGGATCCTTTCTCTTAAGCTCATCTGCTCCTCTTTTCCTTACCTGGATCAGCCATCCCTTTTTCTTCGGATTCCCCCCCTTTCCCAACAGAGACACTTTTTCTCATCCGTATCCGCGCCCGCCGTTTTTCATAGCCGGATCCAACCCCATTTTTTCTTATCCGGATTCGCCCCCCTTGTTTGAGCCGGATTCCCCCCCTTTTCGGTTGTTTGCGGCTGGCAGTGGCTGCTAAGTCCTTTAGGTACTTACTAAGACTCCTAACTACAAATCCTATTTGCCCCTTTTTCCTAACAACCCCTTTTCTCAGCCGGAGCCGCCTCCCCTTTTCCTAAGACGGATCCGCCCCCCTTTTTCTTAGAACGAAGCCTTAACCCAAGTTACAAGTTACCTAAGTATTGTATGTACCTACTCGTTCAGACAAAAAATTTTCCCGGCAGTTCTCCACGACATTGCCTTCTTAAAGGTCAACCTAATGTACTATCTGAAAAATACTACCTAATTTAACGGCGTCATTAAAGGTGTGGGGGTGCACTAGAGGGAGTCAGGGAAAGATCTATACCAGGGGTGTCCAAGCCTTCGGCTTATCTGAGCCACATTGTGTGAAGAAAAATTATTGTCTTCGGCCTCCAATAAAATATAGTTAATACTTAATTAATAGGTAATGGCTTAAAGCCAACATATTGTGATTCTATTCCTAAAAGAAGTTAAAATATTGAGTTTCTTTGGAAATTTGAAGCGTTGAAGTACATAGGTTTGTCAATATATTTAATCCCAAATTAGACCCAAATACGTCAGACATATTTGGGTCTAATTTGGGAAGCGGGTATGGGTACCGCCGCCCTGGTAACCGTTAATTGGATATCCAACACCTTTACACAAAATCTAAAATCATACCTCTGTCCCCCCAAATGGTTCGCTACATTTGGTGAGTTGTCAGTGGTGCCCGGGTCCACGGGGTGAGGTTTATCCGGATCTTGGCGTTGGATGCGTCTGCCTACCAACTGCGTGGCAGGCCGGATCGGAAAAGACTGGTTGAGGGAGACTTTTTTTATCTTTCCAGTAGGCCTCTCTCGGAACATCGCCTTGCACGTACTCCGTAGAGGAGGGTAGGATTCATACGTCCAATACTCCTGAACATACAGACCCTTAGAAGTTCCTACCCACCCATACCTTTTCCTACTCAGATCTTCCTCACCCTCACAGCATCCCCAAAGATAGGCCCTGAGGGGAATCATTTTCCCCAGGACCTCCTGTGAGGAGCTGACGTAAAAAAATAACTGAAACGATAGAAGGTGTTTAGAAGTCCTGTTCTTGAATAATCATTTTGAATTTGTTCGTTCGTTCCGTTTCCTTTCCAAGAAGGTGGTCCACTAAAAATGCCTTTTTTAATTATGTCGTATTTATCAGGAATTTTTTATTCGCCCTTTTTCAAAACATACGAGGCATATCCAGAAGTAAGTGTACTGAATTTTTTTAGGTTACAAAATTTTTTATTGAAACAAAAAAATTACATTAAAAAAGTTACCGTAGTACATATGTAAGCTATTTTTCGACATAGTCGCCATTCCTCTCAATGCAGGTGGTGAAGCGGGGTATCAATTTTTTGATGCCTTCCTTAAAGTAGTTTCCCGCCAACCCCTTCGTCCACTTCTCCACCTCCTCCTTTACCTCCTCGTCGGTTGAAAACCTTTTTCCACCCATGTGCAGTTTCAGGGAGGTAAAGAGATAATAATCTGAAGGTCAGGTCAGGGGAATGCGCGGAGTGGTTCAGGACATCCCATTTAAACGAGGCAAGCAGTTCCTTCGTGGCGTTGGCCGTGTGTGGTCTGGCATTGTCGTGCAGCAGGCTGACCCCTTTTGTCAGCATGCCTCTCCTCTTGTTTTGAATCGCCTTCCGCAATTTTTTTAGGGTCTCACAGTATCTTGTAGAGTTGATGGTCTCCCCTTGAGGCAGATATTCAATCAAAATTTGGCCTTGACAGTCCCAAAACACGGATGCCATGATTTTCTTGACTGAAATTGTGGTTTTGAACTTTTTGGCGGAGGGTGAAGAGGTGTGACGCCACTGTTGAGACTGCCTTTTGGTTTCAGGCGTTTAGTGTGCAACCCAAGTTTCATCTCCAGTAACGATGGAGCGGAGAAATTCATCTCCATGGAGTTTGCAGCACCTGAAAAACTCTTGTCCAGCTTCCACTCGATTCAACTTGTGTTGGTGTGTCAGCTGTTTTGGGACCCACCTCGCGGATAGTTTCCAATATTCGAGGGTTTCTGTGATGGTTTCGTGTAGTAGAGATCTAGAGATTTGCGGAAACATCGCAGAAAGTTCATCCACAGTCAATCTGCGATCGTCACGGAGCGTTTTTTAGATTTTTTTCTTAATTTCGTCAGTCACAATTGAAGGTCTTCCGCTCCTCTGATCATCATGCACAGACGTACGACCGTTTTTAAACTCGCGATACCACTTTTACACACTCGTACAATTCATAGCTTTATCACCACATGCAGTTTTCACCTCATTATAAACCTCAACCGGAGGTTTTCCCTTCCAAACGAGATAACGGATGACGCCGCGTATTTCGCACTTGGCGGGAGATTGGATTGACATTTTTCACGTCGCGTCGACACTTCTCAACGTACTGACCTTGAATCGGTCTCGTTGCGGAGGGGGCTACACGTAAGTGTAGCCAACATGTCGAAAATAAAATTCATTCGGTCGTGAGAGCCTCAGTACACTTACTTTCTGGATACGCCTCATATTAGCTACTACCTGCCCGAAGAAAGTTTTAAAAAAGAATTATCATTGAAAGAGTGATGTTTTTTTGGACAAATTGTATAATTCCTTATTTAAAATTAAACAAAATATTACATAAAATATTTGGTTTATAATAATTAAGCAGATAGGTATTAATGTACCTACTTACAAAACTTCTGAGTTCACGGGAATATAGTCTCTCGTAAAGTTTTGATTTTGTGGCTTGAAGGGTTTTAACAAACCGCAGTGGATACTTTTTTGAACGCGAGATCTCCTGTTCACAGAGTTCATAGAAGAATTACTAGTAAAACCTTGGAGGAATAAGTACAACTTATTTCATAACTGAATAAAATGTCAATTAAAAAAAAATTGTGAACATAGTGTCAATGTCAAATTAGAAGTGGTTGCAATAGGTAATCAAGGTGGTCGTATTTTCTGTTTTTCTAACAAATGTTGAAGATGGACCGTATAATTATATTGCAAGTAAGCATTAAAAAAAAAATATTAAAAAAAAAATTATTGCCTTGTTGCAACTTTTCATTTAAATTAAGAAAAAAATCGCCTTAATGCACCGCTGATAGCTCCTTTATAACCTCTAAGTTTTAAGTAGGTACCCAGTACCCACCTGTTTCTCACAAAACGACAAATGTATTAGGTACAACGAATCTCTCAGCGGCAGGTCTATATGTTTTCCCCCAATAATTAATTAATAAAAAAACAATTACATAGGTATAAATTATAAAACAAATGTAAGTCATGGAAACCCATTAAAGGTCTGGGTGTGGGTAATATAACAAAAAATTACTATTAAAATAAAATATACTTTTTAATTTTTTTTACAGATACTGTCTTTATGATATATATTTTTTTAGTTTATTCGCATTTATGTAATACACCACCGAAGAAGAAGATAATATTAATAAATCTAAATGAAAATATGATAAAGAACAATACACGAAAAAATAAAAAAAAAGTAGTGGTCACAACTGGGACTCGAACTCAGGATCTCTCGTCTTACTGGGACAAGCGCCACAATCATCCCGGCCATTGAAGTGAATTTGGATAAATTAGTCGAAGATAATATTGTTCATGCTGTATTTGAAATATGATATTTACGAAAATTACTTAAAAATTAGAGGTCTCAATGGCCGATTTGGTTAAGACGCTTGTCTCGGTAAGACGACAGATCCTGGGATTGAGTCACGGTTGCGACCGTAATCATTTTGTCCGTGTCTTGTTCCTTTTCATATTTTTGTTTATGTAGTTTTTTATAGTATATCTTTTTCTACAATGATATATACTTTTTGAATTGAATAAATTACTAAATAATATAACGTTAAGCAAGTTTTAATGTAAGTTTATATAAATAAGTAGGTACAAATAATGTTAGTGTTGTTAAGTGAAAGGTGAAACAAAGGTTTACAAACAATTTAAAAGAAAGGCGTTTCAACATCTGAATCATTCAGCCACAATTTTAATTATTTTATGTAATTTGAGCTTTGTAAGCTTTTTGTTTGGTACGTTTCCATTATATTAGTGTAGGCTTTTGTTTAGTGAGTTTGTGGGCCGCGGGTTGGACAAGCTTGAAGTTATGTGAATGCGGTATTCACGTTGTAAGAAAATATTATTAATGACTTGTTTATTTTAATTTCTATTACTAACCCCTTGGATCTGTAAGGTTGAAGCCATCTTAAAAGATTATCATAATTCATACGGTACAAAGTATTGGTCACGCAATTAGAGTTGATTCCAAACAACACACTCTTTTATATCTTGACAAACGTCACTGAGAAACAGCACTTTGTCTTGCTAACGCCAACTTAATGTTTCTATAGAAGTAAAAAACAACAGATGTCAAAATACAAGTTTTTTTTACATTAACCCCACACAGGAGGCCCTAAGGAAAATAATTTCCCTCGGGACCTATGTCATCTGGGATGCTGTGTGGAGGGTCTTTTTGAGGAAAGGAAGGAATGAACATTGCTTTTGAAGAGACTCATGTTGTAGAAGGAAGGAAATACAGAGGCCGGCAAATCGTTACATAGCCGAGCTGTTGAACTCAAGAACGAGTAAAAAAAACGACCCGTTCTCATGTAACAAATGTCAACCGTGTACATATGTTGGGCGCGCGTTTGGCGTGTCTCCCGACTATGATCAATGACGCTATTTCCTCAGAGCATCTTCCATTGAAATACCGGTAGAACAGGGATAGCATTCCCACCCGACGCCCGTGCTCTAAAGATTGCAATCCGTTCGTTAAGGTGGGAGAAGTTTAAATAGGCTTAGTTATGCAAGCAATGCATCTAAGCGAGTTCTGTGTTAATGTCAATTCTGGCTATGACACCTATACCATATTTTTTTGTTTATACAGAAATATTTCGTTTTAAATAATGAATGTGTTTTTTTTTAATATTGCTCTAATAAAACTTTTCATTGTTAAAAATCTAATAAAGACATTTGCGTAGATGAAATTCTTTAAAAATGTAATTTTTTAAATGTAAAACCGAGACAAAATATTCACGTTATTTGATTATGGCATCGCAACGCTGTGTGGGATGAACTTTTATAAAGTTTCCTCGGGAAATTCCATTACGTTGCTCCGGCGACCGATTTCCATATAATTAAGAAATGCTCCACATTATTCATCCGGGAGATGTTCATACTGTTCATTCCTTCCCTGGTGACTCCATTACTCAATGTTCACATTATGTATGCAATTCATTTTCCACATTATCGCATTAGAATTGGGTAGTAATAATACAGTCCACACGAAAGCAATACCGTTTATATAATTAAAAACATTTTTATGATTCTAATATCAAATTTGATGTACACATTAACGACATTACATAAATGATGGGATTCGTTCACAGAATATGTAAACCGTTCAAGGTCAGTCAATTCCAACCCTTTACAATGACAATTAGAAATAAACTTGAATATGAAATCACTATTTGAAACCCACATTACTGTAAATATGAAACATCGTACAATCGATTAAAAAAATGCTAAGACGTTTATCTTTCAAATGTGGTCTACATGACTATCTTAGATCATACGACGAACGTTTTGAATACTTCAATGTTAATAAATTTAATGTTAGAAGGGAACTGACTGAACTACTATGTTTACATAAAAAAAAATTAACGGTCATCTGATACTACATTATGCCTTAACAATATTAAAATAAATGTTCCGAATTCCTATTTTTTAAGACGCCATAGCACTGTACAAAAACGGCATCGTT
Organism: Glyphotaelius pellucidus; assembly: GCA_936435175.1. Lineage (NCBI taxonomy): Eukaryota > Metazoa > Arthropoda > Insecta > Trichoptera > Limnephilidae > Glyphotaelius > Glyphotaelius pellucidus. The sequence goes on from OW386543.1 coordinate 41,983,151, forward strand.
TAATTCTATAATTAGGTAATTCTAGAGTTAAGAGGAATATAAACGCTAGAAATATGTCGATTCTCACGCCTTCACGAGGCAAGTAAGCGAAAAAGTGGTTTTTATTTATTTTGTGCATAATTTTATAAAAAAGTTAGAACATACCAAACCTCAATTATATTATTAGTCATAAAGGGGTATTTTAAAAAATTTGTTTCTTATATTATTCTTCATAGTTAAGTCACGAAAAAACATTGTTTTAGTGGTTTACGCTTATATTTTTTGTTATGTAAATAATAATTTTATTGTAATTCCAATGCATAGAAAAGCTAATAAAAGCTTCAATTTATCCATAGCATATTTTTGATGTTCATAATGTAAGCCGATTCGTCGTAAAGATTAATCTAAATTGGATTTCACGTATAACTTCATCTTGAATAAATTTGGCTACGATATTGATTAAGCTTTGTGCCTACTTTGAAACAACTGAGACTTTACAAATTTGGTGAGGACATCATGTAAGAATTTTGGTAGGCGTTGATTTTATTTTTCATATAAAGTGAGTTGCAATATTTTCTGGAAATTGGTAACAAAGTTTTATCACGCGTTCAAGGTTTAAATGTTGATTATTGCCACTAAATCTAATCTGCGTGTATCTACATCTCGGGTAACCACGTATCTAGGACACACGTAGTACGTAGAAAACAAACAAACTTGGGCAACTCCTTCGCAATAAACTTAATCTCCATTTCCAGACTGGACGTGAGATCTCGCGTGAGGGGTGGATTGGAAGATTTACAAGCGGGGCTGGGGTAAGCCACCCACAAATTGGGGGGAGGAAGGGGTGATCCGCGAAGGCCGCTTTCACCATTACCAATTAACGAAGCCTTCTCGTGTCACCTTGTTTCTCAATCCGATTATCAAAGATAAACAAAAATTCACGCTGAAAAACAATGTTCGCACGATTGTATACGACCCACAGCGATGGATTTCATTGCTCGGTCTGGCGCATCCTTTCGGCTCGAGCGGAAAATCGATAGCCCTTAAGTGCGCAGGTCCTGAGTTGGCTCAGCTCAGTCGCGTTGACAACAGCTGGACGGGTAAACGTCGGGACTACAGTCCTCCATCTATAGCATTTTCTAGCGAATTTATCCGCCGGTCCGCGAAGTCAGTGAAACGCTATCCTGTTTGGAGAATATGCAGTGGGAAGGCGCATGGTAAACCCGTGAAAGGTAAATATCCCATACATTAACTTATCGGCTAAATCTTCTGTTCGCTGTTGGCCTGCGCTCTGCCCAATGTTATCAAACGGTACCTGTTACGCAAAAGGTCATGTCAATGGAACCTCGTGACATATGTTGGATATTATTACAATTCTGATGCGTTTTAGCATAAAATTACCTAGCCTTATCGCCTCCTGCATGTGTCACTGCTTAGACTAACTTATAACGGTATTCATATTGTGTTTTTTCTAAACAAGTACCAATATTTTCTAATGATTGGATTCGCAGTTAGCAAATCGGTTCTAATGGGTAGGATATTGAGATGTTGTAAGCGGCTTTTTTGCTTTACATCGTTTTCGTTTTCAAGGCGAAGAAAACATATTTTTAACAATATAAAAAGCTTTTGCTGACAAATAAGAGTAAAAACAAACCCACTAATGTAAGCATGTTTGCCCAAGAAACTAATAATTTGGTAATCATAATTCAAAGTCTCCAGAGTGGGTAGAATAAGTGATATAGAATACAATCACAAGGTATTAAATATTTCAAGGTAGGTCGAAACGCCTACAAACTATTCAATGGCGTATCGCTAACGAAGGTGTAACCAAGGAGGTATTACAAACAGGTGTTTTTTCCGCCTCAATTATTTCTTCGATCTCTGGTTTATACCATTTTTTCTTATATCTTATCTTACGAACCGTATATCTGAAATAGACTTTTATTACACTTATTTAAAACAGCTACACAAGTTACCTTCGAGATATCTTGGGGTGATTGTTCAACCTTGAACATTTTTTCTTGCATTCTCTCAAATTCGTTTTTTTGGAAGAGACAAATCGTTTTTAGGTGAAATAATGTTTTGCCGGTCAATTTAATAATAATAAAGGTTTTATTATTTTTCTTTTTAAAACAAGTGGAAATTGTGATATCTTCACTGGGATCTTCCATAGAATTCGAATGTAATTTTGTTTCCAAATATAGTCATATCTATTTTTAAACTTTAATTCACTTGATTGCAATCAAGTACCAAAATATTGATTCTTTGAAAAAAAGGAAAGCCGTCGTCTATTAATTGTCTTCACGTGTTATATTATTTACATCAATTATACAAAAAAGTGTATAAAAATGTCATCATTTTAGATTGCAGATACATTTTTTATAATAAACAGAATGTCAGATAAATAGGAAGGTACGTAAAACTTGAAAGCATTATTTATAAATCGCTAGTTTGTTTTTAAATCATTTGGGATTTGTGGGATTCATTAAACTTGTTTATTTGACCATTTCACGGAAAATAAATCCATGATGCAATTTATTTATATGAATTGGTCCGTTTGATAAATTTCCCTATCTTAACAATTTGATTAAATTACTCTATCTATACAATCTTTAGAACACATACGACAGGTGGGAATGGTGTCCCTGTTCTACCAGTATTTCAAATGAAGATGCTCTGAGGAATTGGTGTCATTGATCCCTTAAGCACAGGTGCGTAGTCAGCAGACACGCCAAATGCGCGCCCAATATTTGTGCGCGCACAATATTTGTGTATGCCCAATATATTGACATTAAATGTCGCATGAGAACAGATCGTTCCTACGATCTGTTAGATACGACTCTTTTTTGAGTTCAATAGCTCGGCTTTTTTTTTTTTTACATTAACTCCACACAGGAGGCCCTGAGAAAAACAATTTCCCTCAGGGCCTATGTCATCTTTGAAGATGCTGTGTGGAAGGTGTTTTTGAGGAGAGGAAGAAGTGAACATGGGCCTTGAAGAGACCCATGTTGTAGGAGGGAGGAAATACAGAGGCCGGCAAATCGTTCCACAGCCGAGCTGTTGAACTCAAGAACGAGTTGTAGAAATGACCCGTTCTCATGTGACTAATGTCAACCGTGTACAAATGTTGGGCGCGTGTTTGGCGTGTTTCCCGACTATGCACCGGTGCCGAAGGGATCAATGACGCTAGTTCCTCGGAGCATCTTCCATTGTAATACCGGTAGAACAAGGACAGCATTCCCACCTGACGCCTATGCTCTAAAGATTGCAATCCGTTTGTTAGGTTAGGAGAGTCTGTGGAACGATTTGCCGGGATTTGTATTTCCTTCCTTCTGCAATGTATTCACTCCTTCCTCTCCTCAAAAAGACCCTCCACACAGCATCTCCGAAGATGACGTGGAACCTGAGGTAAATTATTTTCCCCAGTCTCTGGTGTGGTCATTGTAAAATTACACACGGAAAATTTCATAATTCTATATTATAATCTTCATTTTATAATCCCTATCTCAAGACGTTGTTGAAATTGCCTATATTTTTTTTTTTTTTTTTTTTACAGTTAATACCGCACAAGAGTCCCAACTGCTCCCGTCTGGAGCTAGTGAGACTATGGCATCCCCAATCGGAGTATGTTGTGAGGTTGAAGGTAGTGGGGAGGGGAAGGAGATAGGGAAGAGGAAGGTTGGGAAGTACCTGGCTATTCAGATCTGGTCACTAAACACGGCTAAAACCATTTTAAGCAACGTTTCAACTCTGAATGGTGGTCTTACACCAGGGCGATACTGATAGTATCTTCCACTCTGGAACGTGCAGCAAATATACTATATATTATTTTAAATGAATAAATTGTGAAATAACACAAATTAATCAAATAAAATTTATTTGCGCACGCCGGGTTCGAACCCGCGACCTTCGGATTGTGAGTCGAGAGTCTTGCCTCGGGACCACGGAGGCCGTCAAATATTCTCCTATATTCAGGAGCCTCAAGATGGCATCTTTAAATTTAAAAATGTCAAAAATCCTAAAGGTTGAGCATGATAACCTTAATTCAGTTACAAGTAATATCTGGTGGATATAATTAGAGGATAAAGCGCCATACACACCTGTATTCGTAGAACTTATCAGGGATAGAGGCCTGTTAATTTGTTTGATTTCCTTAATCCATATTTTTCAAGAGACTCAAATTATGCAACTCCCTCCATCTTTTATGTGTCATAAGTACATATAGAAGATAAGTGGCTTGAAGATGAATTTAAAAGGCTTTAAAAATTACACATTGTGTATCGTCATTTAGGCTAACACCAAAAAATTGAATGCTTTGATTTGCGTTGACAAGTCTCGACATTCTGGATAAAGGAGAATGATATTAGCAGAATGTTGATGAAGAACAGCAATTCATTATTCCGGAGTCTACGGGAAGGGATTTTGAACTGGATGAGTTGTAACAAAGGTGTGTCAGTAAAACTGTTGATAATTTTGAATATGAAAATTAGTTGGACGGTTACCTAGAGAGTGTTTTCTCTTGGGGTAAGAATAACCACGTCGAATTCAATGTTTCAAAGACCCAAGCGTGTCTGATTACGTCTAAAAGGGATCGAAATGAAAATCTAGTCTCCTTCAACGGACGCAATATTCCGAACAGACCCTCCACTGATATGCTTGGTGTAACTACAAGTGACCAGCTCAGGTATGGGGGCTCCATCGAAGTCAGAGTAAAGTTAGCCTCTCAAAAACTGGGCGAACTGTACTATAATAGTACACAACTGCTAATCCTGTACAAATCGCAAGTGCGCCCCATGGTTGAATTTGACAGCCACCTCTGGTCTGGAGCTCCCAAAATACTTGAAAAATACCCTCGTCTTTGTGCAGAAACGGGCGGTCCGTTTGATAGATTCTCCCACCTTAACGAACGGATTGCAATCTTTACAGCACAGGGTGGGAATGATATTCATGTTCTATCGGTATTTCAATGGAAGATTCTCTGAGGAACTAGCGTCATTGATCTCTTCGGCACCGGTGTATAGTCGGGAGACAGGCCAAACGCGCGCCCAACATATGTACACGGTTGACATTTGTCACATGAGAACGGGTCGTTTCTTCGACTCATTCTTGAGTTCAACAGCTCGGCTATGGAACGATTTGCCGGCTTCTGTGTTTCCTCCCTCCTACAACATGGGTCTCTTTAAGACCAATGTTCATTCCTTCCTCTCCTCAAAAAGACCCTCCACACAGCGTCCCAGATGACATAGGCCCTGAGGGAAATTATTTTCCTCAGGGCCTCCCATGTGGAGTTAATGTTAAAAAAAAGTAACGTAATACTTAAATGTTGGTAGACACATGGTATGTCACGCGTTTTCCATTAATTTTAGCATTAATCGTTTTGTGAATTAATATACCTACACCAACAAAATAACATCCTGTTTATATCAGAAAAATAATACGTTTAATTACTACCGGGATTGGCCAGATTAAAAATTCTTTATTTTTCGAACCCTCCTTTTTCCTGCCAAAAAAGGTTTTGATTTTTTTCACACTTGTTTTTAAATCTCCTTGTTTTATATAAATTTTATGTGGAGCATAAAAGAATTGCAATTTCCTGTAAATTCTATACAGAGAACATGGAATATCATTACGCCAAAGCTCACCATCATAACTGCATTTATGATGCACCTTGATGGTATTACGCCTTACGTCGGTGAACTCTAACAAAATCATTTTTAACATTTATAAAGTGGAAACATTAAGTATGCCATGCAATTTTATTGTGTTGGAACTGGCGGAATTATTGAAGTCACCCGAAGTTTAAATAAGAAACCCTTTGACGTAGTCGAAGAATTGTTCAACGTCATACTTTACCCGTTTTCTCGTTGAGTTATTGTGCTTCTATATTTCTAAGACTTAGAAAGTTTATTTTCTTTGGTTTAATTAATCTCTTATTGCATAACACGGTAAAGCTTTCTGCAGAAACAACGTCATCGGTTATTGATTTCTTTGTCTCATAGCAGATTGTGTTACTAAAACAGAGCTTTCAGAAAAAAGAAAATTCGAAAAATACGCTACCAAGGGGAAATGTAGGCCAAATAATATTATCGTTTTCCTATTAAAACGCTCGTTTACTTATTCAAAATAAATCTTTCACTATTTTTTTTACATTAACTATACACAGGAGGCCCTGAGAAAACAATTTCTTTCAGGCCTATGTCATGCTGTGTGGAGGATCTTTTTGGAGAAAGGAAGTAGAGGAAGTTCGCCACGAACTGCCATGCAGTAGATGGATAAACTCATGTGCCGCCAAGACCCACAAACCTCACCCCATGAACCTTGGCGCCCTTGCTAAGTCACCAAAAGGCACCCTTGCTAAGTCACATGGCAGGGGTGAAGGTTTTCCAATAAATGGTTCCCGGGCGGCGGTACCCGTACTCGCCTCTCAAATTAAAAATAATGCTCACCTACTGCGTGAGTTGAAGAAGGCCAAAGATATTTAAATATAAGAGATGCGCTACCGGACATTTCCGAAAAATCTAAATTTGAGTTGAGTATCTTTGTATATTAAAATCTCGCGTCATGATGTTTGTTTGAGATAAACTCCGAGACTACTTTGATGAAATTTGGCTTGCTGTGTAATTTGGTCCAACTTAAAAGAAAGGATAGTTTTTATCTCGATTATTCACCTCAATATTTATTATTGCGAATTAAATGTTCCATTAAATGTTTGTTATAAGACAATGCTTTGTAATTATTTGTAAGTTCCATTAGTTTCTAACAGATAGCAGTGTGAGTTAACTTATCGACACAACACTTGGTGATCTCGTCTGGGTAAACATCCAGTAGATGGCGTTGTGTTTCGATTTCACGTCACAACAACGCGTGGCCGGGTCAACTACACTTATATGTAAAAGTGTACCCTCTATCTGGTACAATACTCAGATTACTCAAAATAAACACTAAATCAATTATATTTCAGAAAACTTATAGTGGATTGAACAAAATTATGATGTTTTCTGAGTCACTAGTGAAATATTTCAAAATCTCATTCTAATATACAAGACCGTTGTGCCTCCGGGTGTTGTTTTATAGCACATTTAATAAGCAAAATACGGTGACCAGACAACTCACAATCATGCAACTTCAACACCTCCTTTGAAAAGTCATAAAAGTGAGAAAGAATTTATTTTAAAAAATTGTTATTTATTTTTTATTATATTTTGGGGTGTTATGCCGCGTTGCGCTTCCTCCTTATTTAGTCATCATCAGGGCAGAATGTGGCCATAACACCCCTAAAATAAATAACGAAAATTCTTTTGACCGTTTAAATCTAAAAGCATACATTTAAAACATTGGTTATAATGGATAAGGTTAGGTCAGGTTAGGGTTAGGTTTTTCTTTTTTTAATTGGTTAAAAACGGTTGTAATGGGTTAGGTTTTTCAATTTAATGTTTTTTCAAAGGTGTGTGATTCTGGGTTGTCGTGGAACCGTAAAACACAGACACTTGTAAATAATATTTGGTTTATGGTGAGCATTCAAATATTGCTTCCCTCATTATCTCAGAATGTAATATTTGTAGATGTCTGACTATTCAACCGGATGATCGATATTTTATATTTTATGGGCTAGGTAAATTAGTAATATTACGTACTAATTCTAAATAATAAAAAGCAAGTAAAGAAGAGTTGAAAATTGGCAATGATCAAAATAACATTATAAAATAGGAAAATATATTTCACAGGTTAATTTTGAAAGTATACATAATTTCTAATGTATTTATTTGTCAGATTTTTTTTTTCAAGCGTAGGTACAATTCCTCATCGGTAATCAGAAAAATACCCAGAATTTTCAATATTAACTTGATTAATGTCTTTATCGAAATGAAATAAGTATTGAAAAATGTAATGGTTCGCAATAAATATTACTAAAGTCTGATGAATGGGCTTCAAAAAAGGTGATTTACACGAAGTTCAGAAGATAATTCTATTAAAAATATTATTTATGTATTATTACTTTGTTAAACGGCCTTGCTCCAGTAAATTCAATCTACGAAAAGACGTTTTCTGAATATACAAAAACGTATAAAAAATAATTTTTCTAATATATTTGGAGTATCTATTCCCGTAAAAAAAAACTAATAAAAACCTTATCGTATATTTTCGTTTAACAAATTACATATCTGGGGCTGCTAAAAGTACCTTGTCTTGCTTAAATAGCCCAGGGATGGAGCTGTTTACGATCTCTTAAAAAAAATCGCCCATTCAAAAATTTGACTTCTACATAAGATAGGCCATAATTTCATCAATCTAGAGCACCTGACATAAGTATTCTTGGTATTCAAATAAGGGAAGTTTAATTTTACTTTCCGGTGTCAAATAAAATTACCAAAATAAAATTTTAAATAAATTACCAAATAAATAATAAATAAAATTACCAAAAGTAAATGACCAAATCACCAATAAATAAAATTGCTAAAATCAAAATACCAAAAAAAGAAAAGAATTTGGTATTCTCAGACTATAAAAATATTACCATTTGTTATTTCGGCTACTGGCATTATACCTAGCTCTCTCATTCAAAATTTAGGCTTATTAGATTTATCAAAGAATTTATATATAAAAATGCAAAAATCATTCATTTTAAATACATGTAGGATTACGAAAGATTTTTTTTAAATATTTACATTGAGGGATCAGTAGGATTTATCGGTCCAGTTAGGAGTTCTACCGAGCGGAACCCTCTGATATGAAAATATCTGGAGTCACTGAATTATTTTCCCATTTCGTCTCTGGTAGGTTGACATGTTGTTCTTGTATTGTTTTGTATTTATTTTACTTATATTATACGCTTGCAGATTGACTAGATGATCATTTATGAAAAAGTGTGTGGAAGGGTTTAGTTTTTCCTGTGGGGAAGATTTAACCCGGACATAAAGTCGAAAAATAAATAAAAATAATTAATCAAATAAAATTATCAAATCAAAAATTACCAAATTACCAAAAGTGCTAGAAATAAATAAAATTACCAAAAGTGACATACGCACGTCTAGCGTTAATTTCTAGATAATGATAGCCTAGTTGATTAGTCAGATATCTCCAAATACAAAATTTTAAGATTGTGAGGAAAACGGAATTCGAATGCTCACTATAAATCAAAAATTATTTACATGTGTCTGTATTTTACCTATTAAATATGCTATAAAATAACAACTTGAGACCATAAGGTTCGGAACATTAGTATGACATTTTGAAATGTCCTACTAGTAACCCAAAAAACGTCAATATTTAGTTTAATTCGCTATAAGTTTTTCTGCCTAATAATTGATTTGGTGGTTTTTACGAGTAATCTGAGTATTGTATCAGATAGAGGGTACACTTTTACAGGTAACCGCATAATCAACTCAAATTTCGATTTTTCGGAGATGTCTGACTAATCAACTGGATGATCGATATATAATGGTGTAAACATCGCAAGAGAATGTGAAAAACATTTGTGGTCGTACTGGGGTGAAGAAATTAGATATATCATAGAAACTAGTACTTATATATCTTTTGTGATTATTTATCTTTTGTCTGAGTATGTACATTTATTATTATTTATCTTTTGTCTAGGTATGTAACTTTTGTGATAATTTATCTTTTGTCTGAGTATACCTTTGGTGATAATTTATCTTTTGTCTGAGTGTGTACCTTTTGTGATTATTTATCTTTTGTCTGAATATGTACCTTTTGTGATTAAGTGATTATTAATCTTTTGTCTGAGTATGTACCTTTTGTGATAATTTATCTTTTGTCTGAGTATGTACCTTTTGTGATTATTTATCTTTTGTTTGAGTGTGTACCTTTTGTGATTATTTATCTTTAGTCTGAGTATGTAACTTTTTTGATTATTTATCTTTTGTCTGAGTATGTACCTTTTGTGATTATTTATAGGCAAATGAGAAATGAGGCATTTACAAGAAATGTGAAAAGATTCCACTGAAAAACAGAAAATCGAAAAGTTGGCTGATTTATTCAAACATATTTTTCTCCTTTGTTTTCGTTTTGTTAACTTAGGCCGTCATGGCGGTCATGCACCAGAACATACCAGGCCCGTGCAGGACGTTAACCTAACGCGGGCAGCACGTTCAGGGGGGGGGGGGGGGGGAATACAGCGATCTGTATTTGTACAATACAATTTCTCCGTTCTACCGTGTAGAATGAGAGATCCAGGCAACAGTTCTACGTTCAGAGGAATCCCCATTCGCGCGTTGGTTGTTCACGGTTATTGTAATATATACGAATTATTCAAGTAACTAGTTTATTAATGCTATTTCAGCTAGTTAATGTCAAAAATGTATTGTCAGTGATTACTATATAAAATATTAGTGAGAAAAATCGTAAGTACCTACGGATGGGGGTGGGGATGACATAGTCGGCTTAGCATGCGGGCGTTCAGGCGACTGGCGACGGGCCTGAGAACATTCAGTTATTGAAAATATAAAATCATATTAAACCGACGAATACTTGAATTATTAATTGCATCACATCATCTAAGGTATAATATTAACGTCAACATTAAATTTATTTTGAATATTTTTATTTTCCAAACAAATTTTCATTATATTTTAGACTTCCTTCGAGAAGTTTTCAAAACTACAAGAATCGTAGGGTTTCGACCATCCTTAAAAATGTATAATTTATTATTTTTATTTTGAATCTATTACGGAAAAAAAACTTTGTAATCAAAGGTTCTCTAATAACTCCATATTCTGAAGTATGGTAGGTAATAATTTTAAAACCCTTCGCGACCAGCTAAAATTTCCCTAGCGATCCACTACCACTGATTGGGAACCGCTGAACTATCCACTAAATAATTAGCTAGAATATTCTTTGATATATCGGTTTACACCCACAACCTGCCAAATCCTTTGTTTACTTGATGATTTGTTTAGATATCAGTATAACATCATGCTGCGAATACGTTGATAGCTTTTTGTATACATCCCTAATGTATTCGACGTCAAAGCAGATTAAATGGGTACAATAGGCTAGAAATGCGAGCTATTAAATTTCATTCCCAGTTTGGTTTTAAATGAGAGATTTGGTTACTGAAAGACTTCGAAATAATATCACCGTTCATATCTTTGTGAAAAGCCATAAAGCAAGCCGTTAAACAAAACATCTTACTTACCTACCCCAAGTATGCCGCCAGTTTTTTTTTTAAATTTGTGATTTCTAACAAAAACTTTTTGGTTGATACTTTCAAAGTCAAAAGCTTTGTTTCAAATTTCATGTCCATGTTTGCACGCATGAATAATAAAAACAATCAGTAAACAATAAACATGTAAATCAATCAATCACTTCACGGTCTACATTCAATAAACTGAAAATAAGGGTATGAAAATCTAAGGATTTGTATTAAGAACAATTAAAAACTTTGAATCGTTACAAATCATTAAAATGTTATACATATCCCTTGTTAGAAGCCTAATGGAACATAACTCCATAGTCTGGTCGCCCTTCTACAAAATTCATATTTTTTTAAAAAAAAATTTTTTATTTAACGACAATATCAAGTAAGGTAAAAAATACAATATGAGGTAAATTAAAATCATATAGAGTGAAATATTTTGTTCTCAGTCCTCCTCACTAGGTTTTCCTGTTCCGAGGCGGACTGAAGGTTGTTGTATGGGTGTTGATCATAAATTCCTCCTCATCTAATTTGATCGTTTCCACAAAATAGAAATAGACAAGCTAAAAAGTGTGTATGTTTTTTATCTGTAAGTTGCGTTGGTGTTATTTTATAATTTTTATGATTTCCTCATCTTCGTGTTTAGTTAGCCATAATTTGATATCTTTTTTGAACTTTAGTATCTCCATGGTGTTTTTAATTTCGATTGGAAGGGCATTGTATAATTTTGTAGCATGGAAATGATGATTTTTCTGACCAAAAGTTGTATTTAATTTTGGAATGTTTAGTAGATTTGATGATTTTGTCCTTGTAGTATAGGTGTGTTGGTCATCAAGGTACTCTTTTTTTTCTTTAAATTTAAGTAGTATTATTTATTATATTCATAATGTTGAATGAATTCAAAGAAAATTTCTACGTTTCGTAAATTTTAAAAATAATATCCCTTAAGAGCATACAAATTACCCGTTCTTAATGAATATTTTAAATATTCCAACTTTGGAAAACAGACAAAAAATAAAAGACCTAACCTTTTTATTAAAATTATTAACCTCTAAATTCGATTGTTGTGAACTCCTGCAATCAATAAATCTTCATGTACCTACACGAACGACTAGACAAATATTAGCATTTCATATACATACATCTCATTCCAACTATAGTTTGCATTCTCCAATACAGCGTTTACACAGTCTTGGTAACAAATATTTAAACAATATGGATATCTTTGTTAATAATTTTAATTTGTCAAATTTCAAACGACGTACTTCATAAACTATCTTTATCTCTATTTTTACTTATATTATATACTATATTACCTACTTTGTGTCAACTCTTATATTTTATGTAATACATATTTTGTTTCTTATATTTTATGTTATTTCCTGTATTGTACTACATGTAAAAGCCCTCCGGGCGTTTAAATAAATAAGTAAATCAAATTTAATAAGGTTATTTTATTCAGTCCTGATGCAAGTATTTTGGATTTTATTATTGTGACAGCTATTTTTGCAAAACTTTTGTCAGAACTGTTTCATATAGTGATGACATCTGTCAAAAAAGAAAAGATTAAAAGCTTTGCATGTCATAGGAAATTCAATTAGGATTCTGATTTGAAATCGCATGGATTATCATGTCAAATCTTTCATCACTGATTTGAAATAATCTGTCAATATCTGTAATAATCAGCAATAAAACACCCCACGTAACATAAATTTACCCAAATACCGAGAATGTCAATAATACGGAAATACGAAAGTTCACTCGTTCGCAACGAAGACCTTATATGCCACTTGAGGTTATTTAAGTACAGCTTTGTTCAAATAAACCTATATTTATCTTTAAAATAAAGCCATCCAGCTGGTAACATATTAAAAGGATGATAAAAATGGTTTCAAAAGAGATCCCCATCTCCACAGCGTGACACCATTAGGTTCGGGAATGGTTAAAATAATACGGTTATTCTGACGTCTTCTGTCTGACATTTTGAAATAAAAACATGCAAAGTTCGCAGGCCCTAATTTATCATAGTGCAAAAAGTACTTTATTTTCTATTTCTTCTTCTTCGAATATCCTCTCTCATCGGAGAATGATACAACCACTGGAGCGACCACGCGAAATAAGCAATTTTGCCTCGATGGCTCGAGATTTCCAGAAGATCATTCATTTTAATTTTTTTTTGCCAACAATAAAAAAATTATACCTTCGAATTTTAACTTGGAGACAAAAAACTCATTATAGTGCTATATAGCCAATGAATTAACCTGTATTTTACCGTTTATCTCATATTTGTAGGATTTATAAAGAAATATTAAAAAATCATGCGTTTTTGTTACTTTGAAACTCCGTGAGAGGTACTTATTCGAGTCAACATAGAATATTTTCGATTTCTGTATATTTGATAATGAAAGGTGCATATCTATGGAAAAGGGACTTAATTTTAACCGTAAACAGCTGATCATAAATTCTGCGTGAAAAAAATATTTCAAAAATTTATTTTTAACATCGTACTAAAATAGTCTACGAAGTTCGGATTTACGACATCTATGATCATAATAGATAAAGCATTTCAATAGATTCGTTTTAAAATAAATGGCTGGCCATGGAAATGTTTTAAATAATTACAATAAATGTTTTACGAATGGTAGGAAAAATTTTTGACCGCTATCAACCTCAGAAAAATAAAAGTGGCCCATTTTTCGACTATAATTGCTCCAGTGGATAGAGAAGGCAATCACACTCAGCGTAAGAGTATCTGTAACTATTGGCTAAGGAGAAAGATAGTTTTCGACACTATTTCGAAAAAAAAAATATTTTAACTGAACACATTCGATCAATGAGTCTAGTTTTTGCACTGTTAATTCGTGGTGGAATTCCATTGTATTATGATTGACAATGTTGTGTACCCCTGCCTAAGTTTGTATAAATGCCATAGCATAAGAATTTCAACTACCAGTCTGAAAATGTCCGTAGTAGGATGAAATCGGTCCTGGTGTAAATAAATTAGTGGAAAAAAGTGCAAAAGTGTTTTAATTTCAATTATAATACATTCGATCAAGTTAGATTATTTAACACTCGTATTCAAAAAGAGTCTAAAAATAAAACATTAAAATATGTTCGATCATTAAATGATTTTGATAAATAAAATGAACATTAAAAGCATCACTAATAATCGCCTGAAAAATTATTTACTACGAAGAAAAAGCTACAAGCCACAAAGGTGTATAGTAATTAGGATATAATGATTGGGTTTTTAGAGCCCAAATTTGGTTAACCTTTAGATCTTTTTAAGGAAGGGAAATCCGACCCCGTCTACGAAGGTATTACTTGTGAAAATACTCGAGCTTGGAAATATAACCGGGTTTATTTTCAGAGCGTCCAAAGCACGGTTCATAATAAGTTATCACTGTTTGGGTCGGAGAAACTGTGAGAGTATCCATTTGTCTTCTTGACGTACGACCTCTACATCTGTTACTCTAATGCACTCTAACTTCCGGCTTCCTTCTAAACAATTAATTTGACAAAGAAAATAATTAATTCACTCTGCGTCTATGTGATTTGAACAATTTATTATTTAAATAGAAATGTTTTTCGTCACCATTTGCCATCGAGTGACTCGATAAGTTCTTCTAACTCGATTCCAAGTTCTAAAGGTTAAATAAATACGGGGTTAATTGACTTACCACCTGCTTACCACTTGTCCATTGCATACGATTCTCGTGATTGTTGAAGGTTTTTTCGTAATATGTTCTGAGAAGCCCGGGCCAGTCAGTTGGTCGGATTCGAGGGCAGTTTAGAGATAAGAAAAGGAAGAAGAGCGGCTGTGAGGCAAGACGGGCAGCGTCTGAACCACCCCACGAGGAGTAGGATAGTTTGCGAACCGATTATAACATTTGTGATGATTTGTATTGAGAGTGCATTATTTCTGTGGAAGTGTTGATCCTGTCTCGATTCGTCCGCCTGTACACGACTACGGATAAAATATGTTTGTTTTGAAGAAATACGAATCACGTTCTGATTCTATGTGATTGCATCTATAGGATCACACACAAAGATAGCAGTCAAGAAAAAATATGCGTTTGGAAATTGAAGACAATGTTGGTAGATCTTAGTGGTAGTATGATATTAGTTAAATATGATCGAAGGGGAAAGGGTCAAATGGTAGAGAGAAGGCTAAGGTCTTGGTTTCAATTTCAAAATGCGACCGTATCGTTTTCTGATTTTTGTGTTTTAAATTTTTGATTGAGAGTCGCTAATATTGTCTTCTATGATTAAATAAATAAACAATTTTTATTAGAACAACTCTCTTTTTATAACTATTGAAGGTTCTTCCCATCAATGTAAATACATCATTGAAGAAGAAGATAACACAAATAATCTAACGAAAATACGAAAGAGAACAAGACACAGAAAAATAAAAAGATAACGGTCGCGACTGGGACTCGAACCCTGAACCTCTCGTCTTACCGGGACAAACACCTTGTTCTACCGGTATTACAATGGAATATGCTCCGATGAACTAATGTCGTTGATCCCCTCGGCACCGGTGGACAGTCCGGAAACACGCCAACATATGTTCAATGTACACGGTTAACCATTTGTCACATGAGAAGGTGTCGTTTCTACGACTCGTTCTTGAGTTCAACAGCTCGGTTGTGGAACAAATTGCCGGCCTTTGTGTTTCCTCCCTCCTACAACATGGGTCTCTTTAAGATCGATGTTCACTCCTTCCTCTCCTCAAAAAGACCGTCCACACAGCATCTTCAAAAATGACATAGGCCATATATTTTGTTTGTATCTGACAGTTGACCGTTTTTGCGAGGCGCAGTATAGTTCGTCACTTTAGTTGGAAAGGGTTCTAACTTCGCCTTACCATGTTCTGAGGTGTCAAAGTTCGCAAAGACAAATTCTCATAATCTATTAAACAATTTCTAATTTTGAGGTTCAAACTGGCGTAAAGTATTTTGATTTGACATATTTAAAAGGAAAATATTTAATTAGAAGGTGGCCCTAGCTTGGAATGGCATTAGGAAACTGTACTTAGAGCCTTGTGCAATTAATTATTGCTGCATATGATTCACTCACACGTTTAGATTTGTTCTGAAATCTGAAATGGTAAGAATTCGTCTTATTTAAATATTTTCCTTTAAAATATGTTAAAAGAATGTACTTTACCTCATATCTCAGAACTTACTTTGATACCTCATATTTCAGAACAAGGTAAGGTGAAGTTAGAACCCCGTCTAACCAAAGTTACGAATTACTTTTTGATATTATAAAAACTACACGATTTATTATAGTTGTTACGTAGAAGTAATATTGAAATTACAATATCTCTAACATCATTGTTTACATACGTGCTCTTATCGTAACAATTGATTTTGCACGAAAGCTGATAAAATTCCTCCTCTATCGCTGAGCAGATAATAAACTTGATAATATATAATACAATACAGGGTGTCCCAAATGAAAGTTCATATTTGATCGGCTAAACTGCGTAAACGCAACACATCTGAGAAGCGCGGGCGCATGTCAATCAATAGCCCGGCTTTTGGGAATTCAGTCAGTCGTTCAGTGTGTGCGAAAATTTTACAAAAACAGTGATTCGGTAACTGTAGCGCGGAGAAACTTATAAGTATTTAGCTCATGAGGAAATATTCCATCAAAAAGGGTTCAAAAGTTTGAAGAGAACGGTTCAACAATGGATAAAAAGGAGTGCAACCATCCCGAAACGCAAACACCAAAAATCCCTGCATTCACCTAACCCTAAAGTAACCGAATGGGCTGCGATGTCAGCGAGAGAAATAATTGGCCCATTCTATTTTGAAGCCGAAAGGGGACACACAGTTACCGTTAATTCAGGGCGTTGTGTGGGGACGCTGGACAATTTTTTGGTGCCTGAACTATAAAGCTTTCCTGTTTATAATAAAATAACATGGCTCCTGCAAGATGGAGCATTGGAGGGGACCCCACCACTTTACCAACAGCGTTATAAGGAAACATATGGTTTCCTCCTTCACCGCACACATCAAGATTCTATTTTTTATTGAACGAAGCTACATTTATTTGAACGACTCTAGACCCTCCAGTGTCCATGCATACGAGGTTAGTAAGCAGTTCGCAAGAACTTACATCAACTTAATACAAAAGAGAAATAGAGGTGTCAGCCCGTGGAATAATTCCTCTGAAATCGGTAACATAAAAAGGGAGATAAAAGTGTTATTAAGAGAGAAAAAATAAGAGCTGCACTCAGTTGAAGAAGCCTTCTGGAATAAAAGAAATAACGAAAAAACAGTTATAATATAATGCAAGTATTTACAATAATGACAGGGAGAAAATAAAATGAATAATCAAAATATTCAGAGTAGGGATTCAACAAACCATCAGGCAGTCCCAACGCAAGATGGAGCAACGTCACATGTCATCAGTTCCCCAAATTTTCCCTGAAAAATTGATCTCCAGGAGGGTTGACACAAATTGGCCACGCAGTCCTGAATTAACTCCTACGGATTTTTTCTTGTGGAGATATCTCAAATCAAAATTTTACGCTAATAAACCGAGTTCTCTGGTGCTGTTACAAGAAAACATTAGACACGATATAGCAGCCATCATGGAGTCGACGTA
Organism: Glyphotaelius pellucidus; assembly: GCA_936435175.1. Lineage (NCBI taxonomy): Eukaryota > Metazoa > Arthropoda > Insecta > Trichoptera > Limnephilidae > Glyphotaelius > Glyphotaelius pellucidus. The sequence continues at coordinate 42,000,906 of OW386543.1, forward strand.
CCGAACCGTCCTAAGAAGAGTTACACATTATTTAAAAAAAGTAATATCCTGATATGTGTATTTTAATATAAATAAAGATTTTCTTAATGAAAGTACACCTTTTATTTATATCGCTATATTAAAAATGACCTTTCCTTTGGAATATCCTGTACGATGGTTTGTACTCGTACGTACATGCGGACAACATAATTATTGATACTCGTTATGCGTTATAAACACGCGGTAAATATTATCTACGCCCTCCAGCTAAAGCTCGTGCTGACTACGAATCGATAGATAACATAATGAATTAGTACGATAAGGTAACGTGGATGTCCATTCGAACAATCAGAAAGTTTCCTATTAGAAAAAGCTCTCTAGCTTTAGAAAATCGCATAATTCATGTAATGGGCACTTTTTCAATATTATGTACATGAGGTCCATTGATTGCTTATATCATACTAGCAGAACGGCCACACATTGCTGTGGCTAACGAAACACAACGCCATTCCCAACCTTTACAACCAAAACGCCATCTGTTAATTTGTTTACATATCTAATCCACACCGCCCGCTTACCAGCCCACTGCCCACAGCCTGAATTAAATCTTTGATTTTCTCGGTTTTTCTCTACTATAATATGCATGTATTATACATATAAACCTTCCTCTTGAATATCTTCCTATTGGTGAAAACCGCATGAAAATCCATTGCGTAGTTTAAAAGATCTAAGCGTATCTAGACAGCGCGAGCGACTTCATTTTATACTATGTAAAGATAAGTTATGTGCACTGAAGAGATGAATCAATGAAGTAAGCTCAATTATCTATGTTTGTGGAAATAAGGGTGACGGCCTCTATGGTCCAGCAATCTGGTGGTTCTTTTCCCGAAGTGCGCGAATAAATTTCATTCACATTCGTGTTATTTCACAATTAATTAATTAAAATTAATATTTAATATATTTGCGGCACGTTCCAGAGGGAAAGATGCTTTCTGTATCGCCCTGGTGTAAGACCACCATTCAGAAATGAAACGTTGCTATATGTGAAAAGTTGGGTAATTCGCCACCTTCCTTTTCCCTGCCTCACAACATACCCCAATTGGGGATACCGTAGTCTCACTGGCTCCAGGCGGTTGGGAGCAGTTAAAACTCTTGTGTGGTATTCACATATAAAGAGTTAAAAAAAACTGAAAGTGGTCAAATATTTTGAAATACCGAATTTTAAAGTTCTTGAACATAATGAATATCATTAGTCTTTCCGAAGCAAGTCTATCTGTTCATTGCTTATTTACGCACCAAAAAATGTTTTAGGTACTTATGGTAGAAACAATTTTTTTAGGTACTTATGGTAAAGTATTTTTTTACATTTTTTTTCACGGAACGTCAACAACGCTCTGCGTATAATAAGTAATGAAAAAATGAAAAAAAAATGCGTTTAATAAAGTAAACTTTCAAAAAAATAATTTAGACGAGTAACTACGGTTCAGTGATCTCTAGACCTACGATTTTCTCAATGTTTGTAAATAAATTAAATTTCTATGAACCTTGGGATTTGCTTTGATTTTGAAAATAGAAACTGAGAACGATTCAGACAACGATAAATTAGATACCAAAATTATTATTTGATTCTTTTTTAATTCTGTATTCGAAATGTGAATTTATTTTATTAAAATTTTTGACAGGTGTCGCAAGGTTTTTTTACATGAGCTCCACCCAGGAGGCCCTGAGAAAAATAATTTCCCTCAACGCCTATTTTTGGGAATGCTGTGTGGAGGGTTTTTTGAGGAAAGGAAGGGGAGTAGAGTTCTGGGAAGGAAAAGGGTTTAAGGGGTGGGTAGGAATCTGGGCTTCAGTGTGTCCTGGTCATCCGCCTAGACAAACCTCCCCCCATGAACCCGGGAACCCCTGCTAAATCACCAGCGAACTACTTGGGTTCACTTACGGCAGAGGTGTTGGTTATCCAATAAAAATTCAGGGGCGGCGGTACCCATTCCCGCCTCCTAAATTGTAATTGTAATTGTAGTTTGAAGTCCATGTTCCAGTGGGAGATTTTAATTAACTGCAATACAAGTGGAAGTGTTTTACTTCAAGCTACGTCACGAGTTCAAAATTTCGAAAACGGTCTGACGAGTTTTTTTTCGAAAAAGGCCCGTACGAGCCCGTACTCATGTTAAACACATTTTCTACAAACCTTGCAGGTGCAAGTTTACTAACGGTGTTCATTCGAAATGTAATTTTCTGAGCGTCTTTTGAATGGTTGAGATCTCGAGGGAAATATTTTTAATTTAGTTTGCAAGTATGACGCGTATTTAAAGCAGTTCAACAATAGTAAGACAATATAATAAACTTTACCAATAATAAGTTCACTCATAAAGAAAACTTAATTATTCCCTCAAACGCTCGTTAAACCTTTTACCAAAAGTATTACGAGTATATTCACCCTCGGTTAGCTGAAATCCTTTCAATCCTGCCAGAGATTTATCTGAAGATGCGCGGCAAGAGCCGGGAAGCAACTTAATTTTCTAGTGTGACATGATATTACATCAGTCGTCCCAGCTGTGATATCACTTCCCAGCTGGGATCACATTTTAGCGGCGCGGGGTGAAAATTAACCAACAGCAGCCCTCACACTAATTATTAAGAGACGACGCGATGCGGGAATGAGAAAGTATTCGAGATCAAAGAACTAATCAACATACTCTTGGAAATATTCGTAACAATTAGATAGTTTGTCACACTACTACTTATGACTAATTTGATGGGAGACTGTATAGACAACTTTATCTCTATGATCACATTCAATAGTATTGTACGAGCGACACATTCGAGACAGTGAATTGAAGTAGGCTCTATTGATTATGAATAATTCAAGATGGAATACATTTTTTCTTAAATTACGTCCATTAGGAACTTTAATATGAATATTGCTCAGATGATGAATGTAAATTATTAAAGTCAGCTAATTGTCTTCTTTTTTCCAGTTTAGTAAACATAATATACATAGGTATATGTATATTATCCGTCTACCTATCTTATTCTACTTCGACACCCGGGTTCTCACAGTACTATACAATGCTTTGGTTAGAAGTAGGCTTGAGAGTGGTTCGGTGGTTTGGAGCCCACACCAAGTGAAGTATTCCCTCATGTTGAAGAAGGTTCAGAAGAAATTTCTGAAATTTCTTTACCTGAGGAAGTACGGCTACTATCCTACCGACTTTCTCTTGGGTATGAACCGTCTACGGGTCAGAAGGGATGTGCTCATTATAACACATTTCTTCAGACTGATTCGTGGACGGTTCGAAAACTCAGCTATTATGGAGAGCATTAGTTTCTATGTTCCCGCTGGTTTTCTCCGTCACCGACAACATAGACTGTTTTATCTCCCGGCTTGCAGAACTAACTTCCCAATGGTTATGCCAGTCTTGTTGTTAAATAGAATCACTTTGAATATCGACATGTTTAGCATCAACGAAGCACAATTTAGACAGCAGGCTTTATTGCTGTTTGTCTGATTGTGCTTCATTGATGTATAAATTGTTAATTGATGTTTAAATTGCTTATTGTCTTTTTTATTTAAATTGCTTAAATATGCTTTAATCTTAATATTTTCTCTATTTTAAAAACGATTTGAAATTTTTATTTTGTTATGTTTTTAAAGTGAATAAATTGAATTGAATTTTTTTTAATATATTTTTGTGATATAAGATCTACATAGCAAAGCTCTTGACTGCACAATATATAAATTTGTTCATTTGAATGACATATAAGTACATTTTTTTAAAAAGTAATAAAACCTTTGGCTCTAAAATCGCACCACACAAAAACACGTGTTTCTGAGTTTCCCAGTCTGATCACATCGGATAGATTAATCAATACTGAATATAATACAACTTGATCCATGGTAATCGCTAATTAATAGGTAAACCCAGTATTATATCCAACACCCCACTGAACTTGCAGAGGCTTAGCGTGCGCTGAGCGCTGCACCCAATTAGCGAGAGCTTCGAGTACCAGCTACCTAATTGAAACTGTGGTCTGCTACCAAATTACATGTGGTGTTGGTAATTTTGAGATCATAAGAGAAAATAGACATTTAAACCACATCGTTAGCCACACAAAAAACATTTATTTCGGTTATGATCTATGTTTTTATTTTTAACTTTTATAATTTATTTTTTAACGTGAATACCTCAAGAGAGTTCGTACCTACACCTCCCGACTGTGTCGAATGTCTGGAGCTAGCGGAACTGTGGCACACCCTGTATGTGGGTATGCTGTGAAGCCTAAGAGGATGGGGAGGTGAAGGAGATGTTAAAAAGAAAGGTTGGGTAGTACCCGGATAATCAGATCTGGTCACAAAACATGGCTAAAGCAACGTTTCGATTTTGAATGGTGGTCTATCGATAGTTAGAAAATCTGTTACTCTGGAACGTGCAGCAAATATAATATTTTATTTTCTTTATTTATCAAATGTATATATAAATATATTTTATGTCTCAATTCGGGAGGAGGTCAGGAGGAGGGGCCAACAGACTTAGCTTTAAAAGATAAAAGATCATTTGGTTTTGACCTATTTCAGCATATCGCTCGCCATACATTCCCAATGTTTTTGCCTCCGCCAGCCGCCTACTAATTATAACCGATGAAAGAGAGAAAAAAATCGACGGCTGTAACACGGAAAGGGGAAGAAGGGAAACACGAAGAAATATACTTCTCTTTTTCACATCTTCCATTTACCGACTTTGCAAAGTTAATATAAATTTTTTCATCACAATATTACATTTCAACATTTTTGTCAAAAGCATATAATCTTTTTCCCATTTGTGAAAATGAAAACAATTTTAAAGTACGTTGAAAATTAACGTTATTCACCTTAAAACAAGTTCAAGGCATATTTTGGTAAATGTTCCACAAACCACCGCAGTTTTAATTGGCACAAATTTTGAAAATTACACAATTTTTCAACTTAATTACATCGAGAAACAACTAATAACGCTTGGATGGTTGCTAAAAGATTCAAAGTTCAAAAATTCTCTTTTAAAAATTTGACGTTAAGTTTCGTTTCAATCTAAATACGAATGAACTATTTAATTTACCTAATAACCAATAACCTAATAAAGAACCTAATAACCAATTTTGTATACGATGGTAGTTGTTTCATGTAGTAATTGTTGAAATGAAGTGAAATTTCCATAATCTGTGCGACGGCTTATGGAAATTTTTTTAATAAAGTGTGTCTTTATTAGTGTCGTAAAATCAATAAAAGCTGATATGAAATTTCTTCCCTTGACATGTTAATTGAATAATGCATGTGCTAACTCTGAAAGCTGAATAAATATGCATTCACTTACGCTACTAATCCATGCCACACGATAAATATACTCGTGTATTTTCATTACCTTGATGGAATTTCTAATGTTCCAGATAGATGATCGCATCCATTGCCAGAATGAATATTTTATTACAATATTTTGAAGGAGATGTACTTTTAATTTGCTTTGCATGAAATGGATTCTGTTAATTTGGAGCTTTTTACTGACGAAGGAAGTCCTATAGCTTGTTCCACTTAACGTTTCTTTTTTAACTAGACTATTTCATCTGTCTGTAAATTTGCTTGTTACGTCACATTTCAAGATGGCGGCCGTGCTGTATTCTACCTTTTTTATCCCGCCAGAGTTCGCATCGTGTTCGCAATTCCTACTACGAACTGCTATGAACTGTCAACTTGCAATAATCAATATTGTGGTACCTACCGGCCTGAAGACAGCTTGAAGAGAATTGGTATGGTAACATTTGTGTGAAAAAAAGATTATAATTCCTTACTTTATGGTATTTATGGATTATAATTATGTAGGTAAGTATTTAAGTACCTACTTACAAATCACATTTCGGAGGAAATTTTTGTTTTGATTTATTAAATGAGAGAAAATTAGACACATACTTTTTGGGCGCGAGGTTGACAGTTCACATAATAAATAGTTTAAATTATTATCATTTATTGTAAATTGTTTCCGGTGTTGTTGTAAAAAGTCTTGTAGGGGAAGTGGAAGAGGAAGGTATAGTATAAAGCTTTCCAGATATGGTTAATTTAAGCAACATTTCAATTCGGAATGGTGGCTTCATAGGACCTCACTAAAAAAACTTACTTCTTTGAAACGAAGTGCAAATATTGTTACCCTAGTATACCCGTTATATTATGTAGGTACATGCAGTGGCGCAGCATGGGTGTCAGCCACCCGGAGCTGAGGAAAATCGCTCTCTTTCAGAGCTTCAAATTATCCAAAATGATCTTCTTCCTTTATATAAATTAAAATATAGTCACGTCACCCTATCCCCAACAAATTTAGAAGGGATCGGCATCCTTAAAAGTCATTCTTATCTCCCAGCCTGTAATGTCAATAATATGTTCAATGACATTATTTCAACTAAATGGCCCAACTCTTCTTTTGTATTTACTGATGGCTCCAAATCTTCAGACTCTCCTAACTGTGGTATAGGTATTAACGTTTACCACAATAATTCTAATGATAGAATATTTCTTTCAATTTCAAATAATATAAATGCCAAAAAAACTAAATTGTTACACATAAGATCCCCTAATGTTAAGGTATATATATTACACCTGAAATAAAGACACATAAACAACAGATTGCTTACAAGATGGCATTCCTGCAATGTGTCAATGTGAAAATATGGAACTAATTAAAGAATATGTGTATTATGAATATGTTAATTGATTGCTTTTTCAAATGGGATTTACAAATAAACAAAGTTAGTGCACGATTAAGATCAATTGTAAGCAGATTGTATAAACAAAAAATTTTTGTTCCTATCTGCACACTTCGAATAATTTATTAATCTCTAGCTGAATCTGTTATAAGGTATGGAGTAACAGCTTGGGGATTTACCTTTAAAACAAATATCGACCATGTTCAATCAGTGCAAAATTCGTTGGTTAAATTATTAGCTGAAAATAAATTTTTACAAAGAAAGGCATAATATTCCATACTTTTATCAGTCTCAAAATTCTTTCAGTGAGAGCAATTCTGTGGTACAAAATTATATTTCAGCAGATGCATAACCCTTTATATATAAACAGGCTGGAACACAACCATAATATACGCTTTAACTTTAATGAATGACTTTTTGTACCTAAGCATACAAATAAATATGGACAAAAAACGTTAAATTACATGATTCCCAGTTGTTTAAATGTGTTGCCTGCAGAAATTAAAAACTGTGCCCAAAACAAACAATTGGTGAATTTACTGAAGACTGGGCTTACTGAAAGAATTAATTTGTATTAGCTTACAATGAGATATTATTCAAGATTTTAATTATGTTTTCATAATTTTTCTTCTCTCTATATTTCTGTAAAATTTTTAATTTTTATTTTATAAAATTGTAAAAATGTAACTATTAACTAAAATAAGATTTTTAAATGTAAAGAACCCGTTAGACAAACTGCTAAAAAGCAGTTTATCGGGACTTTTTATCTAATAATTGTAAAGTGTGTAAAATAAATAAAAAAATTAAAAATCCAGTTTTCAATATTTTTTGCCAAGTGCATTGCAATAATTGAATCTCTCAAATAAATACATAGTCAAAAATAGTTTTCACATTCCCTTGTTCTCTCTGAATTTCTCAGTTCCCTCCAAAAACTTAAATCCAGTCCTCTTTTTCATCCTGATGATCACTTTATATGCTTTATTCGGGCGCTGATAGCCTCCATTCAAAGCTCTGGAAAAACCGTAACTCTGATTTGGATTCCTGGACATGTTGGCGTAGTAACAAAACAAGGAGCGTCCAACCCTACTGTTACCCTCGTAAACCGTATTCCCCTATCTGATATTTTTTCCACCGTCAAATAAAGATCCCGCAAAGTTTGGGCAGAGTATTGGAACATTGCTAGTCAATCCAAGGGAACCTGCTACTCCTCATTACAAAGGACTGACCCATCAAAACCGTGGTTTCAACAATTCCCCCATTTTTCCAAAAAAGTAATTTCCTCACTTATTCGAATGAGAATCGGACATTGTTCCGTTCCTTCTCACCTTTTTAAAATTCACGTCCTTGACTCTCCAGATTGTACTTTCTGTGGTCTAGATGTGGGAACTTTAGATCACATATTTTTTGCTGACCCTAAATAAATATCCTCTCTTCTATCAAGAATCTAAATAAATATCTCTAAATAAATATCCTCTCTTCTATCAAGCGTTTTCTAAAATTGCCTCCCCTTCATTCAACATCTCGTTTCTTCTAAGTCGACTTCAATCTTCCATAGAATTCTGAAATTTGCGCATTTAAATAAAATTAAAATATAAATTCACCTTTCCTTTCTCGATAATTTGAAATGATGTACTAGATCACCCATGAAGGGTGAGAGCCAGAAATAATAGAAAAAAAATCTTTTAATAAAACAATATGTTTCGAATGACCTATCCAATTATCAGAACGTATCCCTTTCGCAGTGTTACCCTGTATACAAATACCTTATCGTGTGTGTAAACACTTATTTCACTTAATCTGAAAATGAATGGTGTTTTTTTTTTAAAAGTGGAGTTATGAGCTCAACCCTTTTCATTGTAATAGCTATAGCATTTTTACACGCTGTGGTTTTTTGGTTGAATGAAAGTCGTGTGGGTGGAATTTTATCTCCCTGTTAATATGGTAATGTTATTACAATAACATTTCGTTGAACGACTACGTAGAAATTCTGGAACATTCTTAAAGGGCATGAGTTGGTTTACTTGTACTGGTTGGTTGATTAACGTTTTTTTTAAAGAAAGACAAACATTCCCGGGTTACGAACAACCTGACAATATTTGAATATCTGACTTCTTCTACCACCACAGTAAGCGGAAAATGTTGCTTGTGTTGTGATGGTGGACTTAGCCAGCCGAGGAATTGATGCGACGCCTGGATGGGATCCGAACGTGATGCCAATTCAGCCACATATTGTGAATTTCATTTGTTTTGAAGTAAAAATTATGTATTTTAATGCAAATAAAAAATTGTGTGCAGTTCACACGCTTTAGAAGTGAAACCTTCAGAAAACCAAAGTAGCCAGGAGTGGGGAGGTTACGAAGCACCACGCAAAGAGGAGACCGATTAGTCTAAACACTGTAGATGTATGTGTTTGTCGCTTTTACTTATCATCGAGTTTCAAACAAAAACGGTGCTAAAGAAGTTTCACTTAAAAAAATGAAAAGGTAGAACTAAACAATGGGGAATGAAAATAAAAATAAAAAATGGTAAAGCGAATCCAGAATTTTCAAAAATCAAGTCAATTTCGAGCACATCACAGTAAAGGGAAGGAAATAAAGGGCTTTATTTTTATAATGCAAATAAAGAAACATAACGAAAAAAGACACCGAACAAACGATGAAACTAACCTGACGTTAGCGTCTTACGGCCTTCCTACGGACCTTGTCGTAGCGGCCAATGTACTTGTCGCACGAATGGCAGCGGTGACCGACGTCCCGCGAGCATTTCAAGAAGAAGGGTATGAGACAACAGCCACAGACGCCACTGTAAATATATAAATGCGATTACAGGTGTAATCTGTTACACTGTGAAACTAAACAGAGGTTTTCATTACCAGGGACGTGTGGCTCCAGGTCAGTAAAGTGTTCCTGCTCGCTACAATGGATTTGAAATCAAAGTTACACTTTCCAAAATGGTTTGCTTTCCAAGGCTAGTATCATCGGATCGCGTCTTTGGTTAAGAAACAGAAGCACGGGAATCTTAATAACAGATGAGATGGACAGATTACTTGAAAGAACTACCGGTCAGTAGACGGTATCCGCCACTTTCCTGAACTGTTTTTAAGGACTTGGTGGGTGCCTCTGTCGGTTCTCACGTCAAGTCTCTACTTTTGTTTTTAAAACGAAGCTACTAGCTTGGTATTATTATATTTTGAGCTATAATTCCAAAAGCCCCCGATTGTCCCTACGCGGCGCAACATACATACTAGTACATACCAAAAACATTAGTTTTGGAGCTAGTGGAGAGACAACATTTATTTGGAGGAACGTACACTAGAAAGTAAATGCAAAATCAAACACCAGCTAAAGCTGCGTTCAATACAAGAACAGCATCTACAGAATCTGCCAAGCTAAAAGCAGTCCCGACGAGAGACGGGAAGGTGGTTCTTCGAATCCTTCACACCGTCCCCAGCAGCACAGTGGCCAGATGTGACCCCTACAAAGATGGTAAGATAGTGGAGAAGAGACTCTTGAATAACCCTGGGGACTAAGTAACTCATTCCAGCCGACAGGAAAACAGGAGAACTGAACATCGGGTCGAAGGGAACCTTCCCATTCACTGCTACCGCCACGTTAGGAGTGGCGCAGTTTAAGAAGTCTGTTTAAGAAGCAGTGCAACTCTAGCCAGTTTGATAATCAATAAAAATAATAACTACCAGCGAGTACCCGGCATGCGTTACAATACAACTCAAAGAAATAAGTATTTGTGTTTTAATTCTGTTCATTGGAGTGTTTTTGGATACACAATATTATTTTGTTTTTCCCAATTTACCTCCTGCTTTCCCCTACCGATACAATGCCTCCTTTGCAAGCCTCATCCCCCCTACCCCCCCTCCCTGCGTCACCCTGCCCCTGCGTGTCATTTCCCCGTGGGTCCCCGTTCCCCTTCCGTGTTCCTCTCCCCTCCCGCGATCTCCTTCCACATTCCCGGTCTTCTACTCCTCCCGCATTCCCCGCCCTTACCTTCCCCTTAATCCTTCCACGCTTTCCACCTTCCTTCATCCCCCTCCCGCGAACTTCCTTCTTTGTTCCCCTCCCACCTTCCAAATTCCCCTCCCCCTCCCTCCTTCCCTCTTTTCTGCTAAACTTTGTGAAATACACACATTTTTCTAACGACTCCAGTGTAAACTTTTTAAACAAATTTAATAACGTCAGAGCTTACCAGCGGGGTGCGCACAACAAATCACCATCAAGTTTCATCGCAATCAAATGAATGGTATAGGAACGCATAAGGGACAAACAAAGAAACGTACATTTTTGTTTGTAAAGATTATTACGAAGAAAAAGATACCCACCCAACGAGGAAAATTCCAATGCACCACAACCAGGTTCCAATCCCCATCTTGGGCGACACGGTCGTGTGCCCGGTGGACCTGCAAAAGCGGCACTTCAACAACACGGGGTCCTTGCCCAGTTGCAGTTCAACAACGTCATCTGCAAAAAACACTGTCATTAGCTGTCAGACACCACAAATACATCACGATCCAGTGTTCCCGATGCTTTTGGGTAAACTTTCGATCGAACTGGCCACGCTTAATACGAATATATTTTTAGAAAAAAACTTTAGATTCACCTTAATTATTGTAAAAGACAACTTTTTGCTTTTGGGCGAAGGAAAATAATGCATTGAAAATTTCAATTGCGTAAAATAAAAATTTACTTCGCGTACCGATACTGAACCAATTTGCACAATAATTTCTGATATTTTGTTATGTTGCTATTCCCGGTATGTATACCATAACGACGAGCTAGAAGTTACGTTACTACCACTTAATTTATGCGTATAAGGTAAGCACTAATTTGGCGAAATTCTGAAAATAAAATGAAAAAAGGCTTTTAGGCAAGTTTTTTTGTAATTATTCTTATACAATTTGGGGAGCTCTTTAGATATACATTCCAGATTTTGAATGGTTTATATGGCAAGCACGGTTTGTCTAACGGGTATGTGTAATTATTCTAATGCCTAGAACGAAAATAAATGAAAGAGCGCGCACGCGTTTTTCTCTTAAATAAGATATTCAGCCCAGATTTTGAATGGATTGTATGGCAAGCAGAGTTTGTTTTTTTTTTTATTTTATATGAATACCGCACAAGAGTCCGAACTGCTCCCATCTGGAGCCAGTGAGAGTATGGCATCCTCAATTGGGGTATGTTGTGAGGATGAAGATGGTGGGGGGGGGGGGGGGGGGGAAGGAGATGGGGGAGAGGAAGGTGGGGAAGTCTAACGGGTGTATGTAGTTATTCTAATGCCTTTATTTCCATGTTTGTTTTATTATTAATAACTAATTACAATCTTCTTGGATAAATTATTCTGATAGTAAAATAGTTTTGATAGTAGTAAAATATTTACAATTATACAACACCTAACAACTTATTGTTTTCTACTTTCGCATGTAATTTACTTAATATAGCATATTATGTAATAGATGTATGTAACCTTAGTATTGTTGACGACAGTTAATTATCTAAACAATGTAAGAGTAGTATTGGAATGCTTGAACGTGTACTTAAACCTAGATTCATAAACTATATTTACTGTTACAATGTTCATAAACATACGTCTGTGATACACCCTATTTTTAAGTGCACCAAATTTTTAAACTATAAGAATAATAATAAATAACACTTCATTAAATTAATAATGATATCAAAACATTAAAAACAATTTTTGAGATCATTCAGAGCATTCTAAGCACAAACTTCCCCGATGTTCCATGCACATGTGACGTTTGCAAGAGGTGCAGATAAATCTAGTCACACGTTTTTTTTGTAATAACAAAAGTTGCACAGCTTCCTGGTTTGTATTCCAGGATCGACTGGTACATCAGGCAAAGCGTCGCCTAAAATCGCATCGATATTCCGATTTAGGCATCGCCTCAAAGTTGGTGTTTCACGGCGACACCGTAACCAAGGCTCGATCAACTTATTTGATATAAGTTGATCGAGCGAGTTGATCTGCAAAGTTTTTAAAAATGCATATTAAGAATGTACCTATTTTGTAAACATTTACCACAAAAAGTTATATTAATTTATGAATGATTGTGGTGAATCTAGAGATTTTTTTAAATGTCATGCGTGGTCAGTTCGATCGAAAGATTACGAATATTTACATTAAATGTTAGAAACCACAGGTAAATCAGGAGCCCCCGTGAGGGTTTCAGGACCTGGCGCTCCTGCCAGGGGGGCGGAAATTCATCATCACCGGATGTTGTCTGCTGAAGAAATGTAACTTTGGTTGATGTGTTTGCGTATTGTAAAAATTAACACGGATAGTTTTTTTTTTTAATAAATAACTAATTTTAGGAATATACTCACATTCTAATTTGTAATCGTCTTCATTCGACTTATTCGATTTCACCATTGTTAAATATGTTAAATAGGAACAACTTAGTGGCTTTAAAAAATAAATTTATGTTGCACCTTGTCAAATGGTAAAATAAAACAAACCAAATGGTTTTCGTTCTTCTTTCGAACCTTGGTGTTAATTCATTATTGATCATGCCCAGTAGGTGCCCCAGGTTAGCACCCAGAATAATCACCTATGTATCAGGCTGTCCAATTTTATAACATTAAAAATCCCAATTGAAATAAGGAACTCCGGTTCAATTTTTAATTTTTTTTTAATAAATAATTAGTTGTTTATTAAAAAAAATCATCTCTTAGCAGGTGACCGGAGAATTATTGAGAGCAGTGAAGTCAGCACTAAAAATTCAATAACACCAACTTGACAGTGTGTTAAAGACAAATGGACTTTTTAGTAATTTTGTTTAAAACTCTACGTTTAATATTATTTATTAAATCTTATATAGTCAGAATCAGCGTTTATTGTTCTATATGAACATGTTTTTAAAAGTCATAATATTTTTCATTGGAGTTCCTTATCACTCAGAAAAAATATGTAAAAAAAAAAAAATCATGATTTTTTTACCTCAAAGGAGTGTTCTAGCCAGTGTTAAGTGAATGAATTTGTAAGTAATGTTTGTAAGTGTAATTTTGGGTAAATGTATACAAATTTGGCATTAACAACAAGAACCTATCTACATTAAATTAAAATACGAAAATTCGCTAAACATTCACAATACAAGATGTGTGATTACATAAATATTTTCAAGTTGAAGCAAAAGAATGATGGTTAAATTCCCCTGAAATTAAAACAAAGACTTACAAAAAAACAGTTCACGACTTACTTACAAAAAAACAGTTCAGCAGTTTTCTTCCAAATTCCTTACCTATATAAAAGAAGTGTGTATTTTTTTTTTTTTAATTTAAATTTTATGAAATTTTCGACGTTTTACTTTAAAATGTTTGAGGTAAGCTTTTTTCTACTTTTGTGTTTGAAGCTTAAAATATTGCAATTTTTAAACACTAAGGTAAATTTCTAATACAAAATCTAAAAGGTATATCTGGTTTCTAAAATGGTATTTGTTTTTACGACATCTTCAAAAATAAAACAGAGTGGAGGATAATAAGTATGTTGATGTTTTCAGGTGGTATGCGGCTGAGCGCTGCGCTGTCCCCGCGGGCGCTGCTGCTGCTCCTGGTCGCCTGCTGCGGCTGGGGGGCGCTGCCCGCCCATGCAGACGGCAACGTTGGTAAGTCACACACCCATTCTATTTTCTGTTGCCCTCATAGATCAAAGAAACCATTTTTTCAAAATTAGCTCCACATTTTGCCTCAGGGCCTAAGACATCTTTGGAGGATGCTGTGTGGAGCATCTTTTATAGGAACAGCATGAGAGGAAGTTGTGCGAAGGAAAAAGGTATGAGATATAAATAGGAGGTCAGTGTGGCCAGGAGTAACACCGCGGTGGGAGGGATGGACGTATAAGTCCATCCCTCCCACCGCGGTGCAAGGCGATGGGTCGAGAAAGTCCGGTTAGAGAGGTCAAAAGACCTACCCAAACCAGTCTTTCTCGATCCGGCCAGCTATGCGCAAATGAATCCGCCACAAGACCTACACAAACCTCATCCCATGAACCCTGGCGCCGTTGTTAAGTCACCAAACGTAGCGAACCAGTTGAAGTGATCTACGGCAGAGGTGTTCGTTATCCAATAAATGGTTATATGGTTATCCACACCCGCCTCCCAAATTATTAAGACGACAATTACCCTAAAATATATTCAAAATCTTAACGACGCAAGTAAAGAAGCCGTGTATACAAATTGCGACTCGCGACCCGTGTATTGGACGGACCTACTGTCGAATTTGCCCTATCAAAGAAAAGAAGAAGAAGACAAATGATGTGGGAATCTTAACGACATAAGTGAAGGAAGCGTGTAAATAAATATACGCCCCCGGCGCGGCGTATTAGACGAACGTACGGTCAAATTTGCCCTAGCGGGCCTGAAGATTCGACCTTTCCGCCGCGATCATTTTAATTAATTCTGAAGAACGTGTTACAAATATTTAAGATGTTTCTAAATGTTCCTTCCCGAAGTTATTAATTCATCGTCTAGAAAAATAAGATCTGGTGCTTACCGCTAACTTTATAATTGAAAAACTGGTTACAAAGTTTTAAAATAGTTGTACGTAAAATAAATTAAAGGTAAGGTATTGTTTTTATTAATTTTAAATATAAAGACCTTACATCGCCAGGGGTTGTTGGAATTAAAAAGTTATTATAGTAACGAATTCGCCGGAAATGATTAAAATGTGAGTTTTGAGCAAACAAAATTATTAGGGTTGTATACCGCCTTAAGGATGACGGGAAGAAACTTACGTGATCGGGGCAGTAGGGTGGTGGTGGACTACTAAATTTATGGAAAATAAAGCTTTTAGAGAGCCATGGCATTTAGAATTTAGAAACTAGTATATTTCTCCAGTATGCGTTGGCGTCTACCTTTTGATTTTCGAAATAATGATGTATCTGACTGCCGTATTGCCTGATGTCTGCAGGTAACTCGCATTGCCGGAACTTCACGCTAAACTGAACTATTACATGCTTATTTTTTTAATACAAAGAACTTCTAAAAGAGCAATAAATTTACACAAAAATATCAACTCTCCAGTAGGAAAACGTTGTACGTTGGACATCACGTACTAGTCGCTGTATTTGCGATCAGGAGTAAGGCAAGGAGGGTGTATGTCCCCCATTCTGTTCAATGTACACATACAAACTGGCACAGTGTGTGTATTTTACTTGTATCTTTTATATTTATATTTGATAGTTTATCTAGATTTATGTTTAGACAGTTTATCTAGTTCCTTTATATAATGTTAAGTAAAAAAAAAGTCAAGTAATTATTGACTTTTTTTATTTATTTTTTGTGCATAATACAAACAATAGTTATCAGGTTATAATCTAATTATTATATTTTGTTGTTTTTTTAATATTGTTATTAACCTGTAAATGTTTCTAATAAAATATAATAAAATGGACACCAGAGCAGACTGTCGCATTAATAATTTTGCATTAATTTAGTTGAATCGAAACTTCCAGTGGATTTAAAACAAAGTGTTGCAGTTTCACTTAACCTATAATTTTAGTATGCAAGTACCTCACAATCTGTGAATTAGTTTTCAAAGTGAAGCGAATGTTATTCAAAGTCGATTCCTTCTCCATCAATACAAACATTTTCTACTGCGTAGCTAATCAACAGGTGGTTCATAAACTTACCATTAAGCTGTTGTGGCATGTTATGTTTCTAATTTACCATACGCCGCGCTTTTAATAAATCGATTTCTAACCAACGTCTAGTTCGACTGAACTCACTTTACATTGTAAGGTATTGTATGATTACCACGAAAGTAGTCCGGAATAAAAAAAAAACTCAGTAGATTCTTGATTCTGCCAGTTTTGCGAATTCGTTTGATAGTTATAGCATGTATTCTTTTCCATACACTGTTGGCCTTTATGAGAAATCGATACCACATGCCCAGAATACACGTTATATCGGTAGCGTGCTTTCAAATAAAGGTTCGAGTGGAAACTAGACAGATGCTCTTGAATCTACCCGCACGGTAAATTAAAGTTATAAATAAGTGCAGCAAATAACGACTGTTAACGTACGCTTTTATTATTAACTTGGGCTATATCTGGCACGGTAGATCATAAGGTAAATAAATAAAATACTTGTAATGCGAGTTGCTTGCAGGCTGTCGGACAAATTTTTTTCGCAAATCAAAAGATAGTACACTCACGAGGTAGGGAATCATTTATTGGATAACCAACACCTCTGCCATAGGTCACCCCAAGTGGTTCGCTAAGTTTGTGACTAAGCAGGGGTGTCTGGGTTCATTGGGTGAGGTTGTTCGGGTCTTGTGGCGGAAGCGTCTGCCCATCAGCTGCATGACAGGCCGGATTGAGAGAGAATGGTTGAGGGAGTCCCTTTGACTTCTCCAGCCGCACTCTCTCGGAATATCGCCTTGCACCGTAGTGGGAGGGATGGATTCGTACATCCGTCACTCCTGGACACACTGACCCCCAGATTCCTTCACACTCTCATACCCTTTTCCTTTCCAGAACTTCCTCTCCTTCCCTTCCTAAAAAGACCCTCATAGATGACATAGGCCCTTGGGGGAATTATTTTCTCTAGGGCCTCCTGTGTGGAGCTAATGTAAAAAAATGAATCCTGTACACAATTTTACCCGTACATAAATAACACAAAACCTGATAAAATTTGATAAAACACAATTTTCTTATGATTCCATTAACTTACAAAAGGAGTTGGTATATTTTTATGTTCGAAGGGATGAGCAGATGTTCGTGTTTCTTATCACGCCAAGGAGACAAGCTGTTGTCTTGTTTTGTTGTTCGAGATTTACGATGATTTCTCAGGGTAATTTTGTTTCGTTGTTCGTGTTCAAGGAGATGGATATTCCTCTCAGGGAGAATATAATGCGCCACGAGCCTTAGTAGAAGGCTTTATATAGCCTGCGTGGGTAGCCCAACCTAATAATAACATTGTTTGATGATATCATTATGGTTTGAACTTGTTTAAAAGTTCTGAGAAAATGTTAAAGGATATTTTTAAAGAAAAAATATGTGTTCTACTGGCGTTCTAATTTTCAAATAAAAAACACATGCTTTTGCATTTCTTAAAAGTGCCAAAGTTCTTAAAAAAAAGTATGATCTTTAAATCCCAAAAGAGGCAAACTCCAATTCCAGTTCCAGATTCGAAGAAATTGGAAACAATGCCAAAATTGGAATTTGTAAAACCTATAATTTTATCAATGAAAGCAGTGAAGTTGACGTTGGTTAAGTCAATTTTGTATTTCGGCTTTAGGCTACAGTAACTATGAAAGTATTTGGAAAGTACCGAGCTCCAGGCATTTCGTTTGCCGCAATCTACATAGCGAATAATTCTAGTGAAAAATACCAACTTACGGCAGTCAAAATTTAGGTCAGTGGCGTATTTAGCTAATGGAACGTTGAGGGATCCAAAACATAATCCTGGTGATATGTTCGGAGAATATGCTTTCGTAACTGCGAATCTTAAAGCTTACATTTTTAAACCCTTCCTTTTAACTAAGGAGCTTTCTAATTTCCAGCTCTTTTATTAAAGCAATGGAACTTAGAACAATTAAAATTAGGCATTAGTTGCAATTAGAAATTAATTGCAATTAATTAGAAATTTCAGGCGAGGATCTTAATTACACCGTTTTACTAAACTTAACCGGGAAATGGCCGAGTTGGCATCGTATTCGGGTCCCACCCAGGTACATGTGTTCAATTCTTCGGCTTCTTTCGGCGGCTTCCTCCATTACGACACAAGGAAAATTTTCAAATATTGTGAAGTTATTTGTAATCCGGAAATGTTTGGTTTTCTGGTTGGTTAAAAAAAAATAAGTAAAAATTTAAATTAAAATAAATATTAATAAGTCAGGTACGTCTTTCATTACATATGTATGGTAATGTTGTAGGTAGCTTGAAAACAAGCTTATTGGTTAAGTGACTTATCATCAAGGAGCACAGTGGGCGATTTAGTTTGTCTTGTCAAAATATCGAATGGCAGATTGACTTGGCAACAAATGTAATTCAATCGATGTTTACTGTCATTCAGTCTATTAGAATAGTAATAGATCTACAAATGTTTCTCATGTGCACCTTTTATCGTTATATTAGCTTAGCTATGTTCTGCAAACCTCTCGGGTATGATAAATAAAGGTTGTTAATTATAAACATGCTTTAGAATACACTTTTCGTGTTTATTTTTATAAAACAAACTCACTTTAACTACTTAGCTATATATTATCTACTTACTTTTTTGTACTCTCATTATTATACTATTATTTTAAAGACTTCGACCCTTTGGAATAACAAGGTTCCATCTTTTGTGGTGTTTTATAAAAATGACAGGTTCCTTAATTGTTCTCTTTGCCCATAGTTCAGCCAACGAACTAAGAAGTGTCTTAGACCTAGACCAACCAGGGACCGAGCCGTGTAATTAAGATTCAGCGTAGCATTAAAAAAGGGCAGGTCATGTTAAAAAGAGCTTTGTAAATAAATGTCGAATATTTATTTTAAAGTGGAGTGCTTTTCATTGAATGAGACCTTATAATTTAAACAATTATGATTTATCTTTTATTCCTTTCTTGCTATTTGATTTTCGAGTCAACCAAAGATATATATTTGGGGTCAACGCTTTGGTATTCAAATGCGCTTAATTCTTAGCTCGTTATATGCACATCGAACTGCGTAAAGCTCTTTCCAATGTGCACATTATACCTTTGTGGTCTGCCAGCTCTGTTAAGCTGGATTTAATACAGAATAACGTAATGAGAGTATAGACTGGAAGAACCGCTAAGTATAGCCCCCGGTAATACCTTTGAAGTCGTTCCCTTGTGCATTTCTAAGTCGTCACATGAGCGTACTTACAGCGAGTTATTCCGTAGCTAAGAAAAGCCTCTTATCTATTACTCTTAAACACTTAAATGATATAACTAACACAACTAAATCTATTTAGTTGTTAAGTTACTACTCTCAGTGAGTATAGAAATAATCGCCCATTCATTACATCATTACAATCAAAAGCTCTGCTCTCAAACAACGTAGCCTACACATTGCTGGTTTGCCAGAGGGGTTTTGTGGTAATTTGTATGAAACGTTGAATTTTAGATTTATTTATCACTGTTTCTTATGAATGCCATAATGCTAATTTAGTTAAGTATGGCCTACGTGTCTGCCATGAATGTAATATTATAGAATGTTTTATACGAGATTAGTTTTTTTTTAACTTTTCTTGGTAAAATCAATTTAAGAAAAATGGCTGTGAACCTAAATAAAATTTGTTTTTTGTATGATTGTTACATCCGTGTCATTCACTAGCAAACTTAAATAACCTTAAAATTTATACAGTTCGCTGATGAATGACACGGATGTGTCGAAACCTGTAGTAGATAAATAAAAAAAAATTATACATATAAAATAAAACTTTTTATTTATTGCTTATTATTTAATATAATTAAGCTCGTATTGTGAAAATGTAATAATTAAGTTCAACAACAGGTTTAAAATATAAAAATTTATTTCAAAATCTTATCTATAAAGCATAAAGTTCTCAATTTGGAGGCGGGTACGGGGAGATACCGCTGTCCCTGGAACCATTTATTGGATAACCAACACCTCTACCACAGGTCACCCGAAGTGGTTCGCTACGTTTGGTGACTTAGCAGGGGTGCCAGGTTCGTTCTTGGTGGCGGCTGCGTCTGCCCGCCAATTGCGCGGCAGGCTGGAACAGGAAAGGCTGGTTAAGAAGAATATAAACGCTAGAAATATTTCGATTCTCATGCCTTCAAAATTTAAAATCGAGCATCTTATTTGCACGAGACAAGGAGCGAAAAAGTGGTTTTTAGTTATTTTGTGCATAATTTTATAAGAATGAAAAAATTTAGAACATTCAAGACCTCAAAAATAGTCATAAAGGGGTATTTTTTAAAAATTGTTTCTTACATTGCTTCATAGTTAAGTCATGCAAAAACATTTTTTTGTGGTTTACGCTTATGTTTTTTGTTATGTAAATGATAATATTATTGTAATACCGATACATAGAAAATCTAGTAAAAGCTTTAATTTATATTTTTGATATTCATAATGTAAACTGATTGGTCATAAAGATTAATTTAAATAGGATTTCACGTATAGCTTCATCTTAAGGGAGATCTTTTCGTTTCTCTATAGGATTGGATTCTCACGTCCGTTACTCCTGGACACAATGACCCCCAGACTCTTATCTACCCCTCATTCCTTTTCTTTCCCAGAACTTCCTTCCCTTCCTGTTCTAAAACGATCCTCCACCCAGCATCCTCAAAGATGACACGTGCCTTGAGGGGAATTATTTTTCTCAGCTGTGTGGAGCTAATGTAAAAAAAAAATCTTCATTCTAATTCCTCCAGAACGGTGAGCTCTGGCGTTATCGGAACAATGTTTCTGCATGAATTATACGGAATTTATACGTTAGCGTCACTACTTCCATCACGAAATAGTGACACTAGGAAAAATACTTCAGATTATGACATGTTTTAAAATTGATTAAAAAAGGTGTTCAAAAAGTATGTTAAAATTTCTGGTTAAACCGGGCAGCGCAGATCGCAGTAAAAAATAGCGATCCGATTCAATTAAATAAGTAACGACTTCTAAAACGATAAATCGTTTGGTAATCTGTTGGATAACCTTGGATATTTTTATTTGGTGCCAAGTCATACCTTAATCAATTACGCAGTGTCTGGAAAAACTTACTATCTTTACAAAATCTTCACATCGGATGGCTCGTTTAACGATCACCCCGGAGATTGGCGGAAAGTAGTGGTACGTTGGATATTTCGAATTGAATCGATTCATTTTAACAAATAAAAATAATTCGTTTACCGCGATTTGATTAATTTTGTGATTTTCAACCCTTTACATATGAAATATCTAGAAATGCGTTAACGGAATTTTGTACTTGTTTCACCTATCAAAAAGTGAATAACGTTGATTTTACCTAGAGTACCTGTTTAACCTATGACTTTGAATGATGAATTCAGTGGTTCATTAGTACAGTCGATTCCGCTTAACCACTGGGAACCAAAAAAAACGAAAATAAGCGAAGTTAAAGGAAGTAAAAAAAAAAATGTTTGAAGCTTTTGTATAAGTGTAAAAGCACATATTACATTTATGTAATATGTAATATGTTTTTAATCTTTACAATTTTTTAATGTGTTTTTAATCTTTATGAAATTTAAAAAAATAATCATTTTCGATAAGCATTTAAAAATATATTTAAAAAAAAAAAAATTGTTCGGTTCACACGTGGTAGAAGTAAAACCTGCAGAAAACTAAAGTAGGCGAGAGTGGGGAGGCTACGAAGCACCGCCCGAAGAGGAGAGCGATTATTCTATCTCATTTTCAAATCACAGCGGTACTGAAGAAGTTTTCACTTCAAAAACTGTATTTCTGTTTTATTAGATAAAAATACATTACTCTTTTAGGTCACATTCGTTAAATGTTGTTCCTATTAAAAATTATTGATTCTAATTTATTCAAAAGAATTATTTTTTCAATTACCGCTTATTTATAATTTCAAAAATGCTGAAGATTATTCCAAAGAATATTCAATTACCTTTCATGATATTTAAAAATATTTTCAGTCAGCGAGTCCAATTCAATTGACGTTGATTACTTAAAGAAACAATTCTTTCAAACTCGAATATCACTAGCATCTAGCACCGTAGAACGTAGAAACGTAGCACCGTAGAAGTGTAGCACTGTAGCATTGTAGCACTGCAGTATCTAGGGTCTTTGTACAGAATCGAGGAGGAGTATATGGTTTCTAGTCTGTCCTGCGAGGTGACCCAGTTAAACCGGTGTATCGGTTTGTGACTGGCGCTGACATATTATAAATTTTACGATGGTTGGCATATATCATTACTATAGTAATGTGGTTGGTCTGGTGCTGACGGAATAATCTTGTGGAAATCGGAACGTCGATACCATCCCTGAAATGTTTCTATAGAATTTTCATTAATTAGAATTCTAAATTGCTATTCATCATTATAGTTAGGTAACTACCAATTACTAGTTTGATTTCTATGCCATACAAAGTAATTTATAGTAGTAGCCATGCAAAGTAATTTGAATGACAACCGCTAGGGACGGGTTGTTTTTTTATAAGATTATGGTCTACACAGAACTGAAGTAATAACAGAACTTGATTAGAATCTTCGACAACTTTCTCTTAGAGATTAATTTTACTTGAAAAATACAGAGGAATATCAACATAAAATATCCAGAGTAAGTGGGACACACAAAGCAAGCATACAAAAATTTGGACTGATCATAATTTAAAGTGGATGAAATTACGGGAAGCTTCCCACGTTTGCAAAGAACAACATCAAAGGTTAGTGAAACTGTTTTTTCCCTTGAGAATTTGTCAGATTGCCATACCTTTCAATCTGTAATTCATAATCAATAATATATTTTTGAGTATTAAGCTCAGAGAGTCTGGAGTTACTTACCCAGGCTCGCATATTATTATAAATATAATACAAATTAAGCACACCAAATAGTTGGATTTTTTTGTAGTGATTAAAATTGGGGAAGGGTAAAAAGAAGGGTGTGGGAAGGTTGGGGGTACTTCGTTTCTAACATGCATTTAATCACCAAACATAGATAAAGCCACTTTTCCATCAAAACCGATTAAAATATTAATTTGTATTTGAATAGGGCAAAATTGAAAGATTTTCCTCTGTTGTAACCAAGATTGCGAAATTTTTAGTTTATTACAATCATTAAAAAGATGCTTGAAAAAATGTAAATCAATTTAATGTTCGTATTCAATACTCTTAGTTTATGAAAAAAAAAATTATTTATTTATACTTTGTATTTGAGGAAATAGTTCCCGATTTTTTTGATAGTCAAATTAAATTTTCTCAATATATGTACCTAAATGTGTACCTTTGTATTTTGTTCCTTTCGCACTCGGAAGAAGTCAATTCAATAAAGGAGATTCTTTCACGCAAGCTTTCTTTCAAGCACATTTGCGAAACAATTTAATGACGTCATACGTCATGTATGCGTGTACGAGCGAACTGTATGTATGCGTATACATACGCGAGTCGAACCGAAACGCCGCATGCTTCGTTACTTTCCCATAATTCGTGGTTCGGCTCGCATCTCGGTTCGCAAATGTAAACGCAGCTTTACGCCTACCGACTTTAAAAAACTTTTTTGAATTTATTTTATAAAGCCATTATTCATTAAATCGGTGACAAGAAAAGTCTTGGTTCCGCCATAAAAAGGAAAACTTTCCACAGTTTTTCAAGGACTTGCAATATTATAAAGTAGTTTTCACATTACTCAGAAAACTAAATAAAAGTCTTCTTAAACTCATTTTTTAATATTCCTTCGAATCTAAATATATTTAATCTTATTACAACATATAATAACTAATAACCCTAACTGGTTATGAAATATACCCAACTGACACTAAATAATTCACAAGTAAGATATCGTGCCTTTACTGTATTCGGGACCGTTTAATAAAATAGTATAACTCTATATAAATATATTTAAGTAACGTTTCTAGTGTGGTGGTCAACGGCGAAGAGCTGCTTTCATACAAGACATGCCCTTTTATACTTTAATTCACGTCCAAATAAAGAAACCCAAACATTATTCTTTTGTTCGTTTTTAAACTTGGATCCACATTCATTACAACAAGTTAGTTCTTCTGCAAAGTTATCTGAAATGTAAAACATGTTAACCGCAGCAGAAGTATACTTTGAACGCTCCGCTCCCCTGTAATCTGATGTCATATGCCTCGGTATTAAGTACTTAAGTTAAACGATCGGTGCTTTATCTCTTAAAGAATCGAATTACTCACCTTTGAAGTAACCTTTCTTGAGACTTTTATACGGATTAGTATTAGTGAATACATCTTGTGGGTATTTCATGTAATCCATGAAACGAGTATCATTAGAGGTTTTGAAACGTGTCACTATAAATAAGCAAATAAAATAGATGTTGTATTGTAGGATATGAACAATTTTTCCGATAAACCATAATTTTTTTCATAAGGCCTTATTAATTTTACATTAGCAGTTGATTGTCACATCACTATTGTTATGTTTTTTTTACACACTCTCCACACAGGAGGCCCTGAGGGAATAAAATTTCCTCGGGGCTTATATGTTATGGCTTATTTTGTGGATGCTGTGTGGGGGGTCTTTTTAGGGAAAGGAAGGAGAGGATGTTCTGGGAAGGAAAAGGGTGTTAGGTGTGAGTAAGAATTTGGGGCCCAATGTGTTCAGGGCTAACGAACATGTGAATCCGTCCCTCTCACTGTGGTGCAAGGCGATGGATCGAGAGATGGAGAGTCCAAAAGGCCTCCCTTTAATATACGATTGTGGTTTTGTTTTTCGGTACGATGAGTTGATATTAGTTAAATAATAATATCGACTGACACGGACTCAACAAATTATTTGAGTGATAGTAAAAAGTAGATAGTTTATAGTAGTGCAGGGTCCTTCCGGGTCCTTCTGGATCTGAGTTCGGGGCCTTCGGCCCCCTTCACGGCTCTCAGTACCCAGTTTGTACCAAGAACTTGGAACCTGGAGAACTTGAGCTCTTTTAAAGGAAGCACTCCTCGAAGGCCTCCGGCAAAACTCGGAACCTACTCATAGCTACTGCACACCTACTTAACCACGATGAAACCAACTAATAAAGGTGAAGAGGAAAAACTTGTCTTAAAGCAGTATAAAAAGTAAATTAGTATTTCAGCTTTAGTTGAAACACTGGAGAATGATATTTTATAAGTGCGCAGTAATTAATTATGCAACCGTATAAAATCAGAAAACATTTTCTTTTGAAATTTATGTACTAGAACAACTTTAATAAGCCCTGCAGTGTT
This sequence comes from Glyphotaelius pellucidus, assembly GCA_936435175.1. NCBI lineage: Eukaryota > Metazoa > Arthropoda > Insecta > Trichoptera > Limnephilidae > Glyphotaelius > Glyphotaelius pellucidus. The sequence goes on from OW386543.1 coordinate 42,026,479, forward strand.
TTATACAATTCATGGTAAATTAAATTATTGTAAGAACTAACGAATAGTATTCGATTTTGTTTAATTATTAATATTTTAACAGGTATAGCTTGTTTATAAATAAAGATTATAAAATATCAATTGAATGAATACTTTACATCTTTTAAAGCCACCACGGTTGCAATTACTCCTTTGGCTGAAATTCAGGGGATTAACGGCTCAAAGAATTAACGATATTTCTGTATTTTTTCACGATATTAGCTGTGTATTGTAGTTTAATTTAAAAGCATTTACCGCTTTCATTTAGTTGTACATGGCAAACAATTTTTTATAGCATAAACGACAGTAATTGAATTTAGTCCGTCGATCAATTTTCGTTGTACGCTCCAAAAAATAAGATTAAATAATTTCACATTGATTCGTTTTTCTACGGAAGTTGTTCTAATGAAACCAATTAAAAATACTCCAAACGATACCATTGAAATACGTGTATTTCTTTTGGCAAAATGAAACAAAAATTTTTGAATTTAGATTTCAGCACAAAAATTCAGATGTAACTGAATTTATTTCATAATTTCTACGAGTTTGTATTTGTTATTTTGTGAATAATAAAAATATTCTAGTTTTTGCACTTAATTCGTGCTGGAATTCCATTGTATTATAATTGAAATTAAAACACTTTTGCACTTTGTTCCACTTATTTATTTTCACCAGGACCATACCACAGGAGAGAATATCCCAACATTACCAAAATAATTTTATTTTGGTAATGTTGGGATCAGTAATCACAAACCTTTTAAATTATATAAATTCATATATATTCATGTGAATTAAAAATATCTATTTACTATGTAAAATCATTCATAATTTTAATAATTAGCTTTATAATTACCTATATGTGCCTTAAATTAACAAAATAACTTAAAATACCTTAAATTAACAAAATAGAAAGATTCATTATATAGAGACAATGTTGTGTACCCCTGCCTAAGTTTGTATAAATGCCGTAGCATAAGAATTTCAACTACCAGTCTGAAAATGTCCGTAATAAGATGAAACCGGTCCCGGTGAAAATAAATAAGTGGAACAAAGTGCAAAAGTGTTTTAATTTCAATTATACTACAAATATTATTCCATCTGAAAAACTTGAGACTCGGGCTGAGTTTGTTTGGGTGTTTTTTCCGGTTCTAATTATACCGCCTAAGATCAATTATCTAAAAATTAAATAAAATAAATATAATTTATCAGTGTTTTTGTTATTTATTTTTGGGGTGTTATGCCGTGTTTCGCTACCTCCTTCTTTAGCCAACGTTTCGGACAGCGTTACAGTGTCCATCATCAGGGCAGATGAGCCATCAAAATAAATAACAAAAATACTTTTGGCCGTGAAAACCTAAAAACATACATAATTTATCAGTCTCTATTTGTATTTACCAACGAAAAGGGCTCGACATAAACTGGATTATTCTATGACATAATAATAATAGTTGATAATAAACGATACACAATTACAGACAGATACAACTTAATGCCTTCCTGTTATCAATACAAATGTTTAAGGGTTCACAGCTTCACAGGGGTCCGTCATACTTTTATTCATAATTTTCTTTGATGATGTTATTGGAGTCATAAAAGAGTTCAATTTAAGATTATTTGCGGATAATGCACTTATTTATATCAAGGCAAGGATTATAAAAGAATCATTGAAAAAATCGAAGGTAAACCAACTTAAACTCAACATTTCGAAAACCAAGTACATGGTCATTGTAATCCAAAGTACGATGAACATCATCAAGTAATAATTGACAGTGAAAAAACTTGGAAAAGGTTCACAGGATAAAGTTCTTGGGAATAATGAAGGTAGCTTGAAAACTCCAAATAATCCAGAACGGAGGAATGAGGCAAATTTTGAAGTATAAAAGATATATTTTTTTTTTTACATGAACTCCACACAGGAGGCCCTGAGGAAAACAATTTCCCTCGGGGCCTATGTCATCTTTGGGGATGCTGCGTGGAGGATTTTGGGGATGCTGGTGGAGGATATATAAAATATAAATATAAATCAAAACAGAAAATGCTTGAAGAATTAGAAAGAATGAGTGTATAATTGTACAGAACGTTTTAATTTTTACCGATAAAATTTTGAACAATTCATTTCCAACTTACTTTAGAGACCAACAACATTACAATAAAGACGTTCACACATACACACACCATACAAGAGGACTCCATGACAGTTGATCCCCCGACAGTTGGCCCCCCGGCACAATTACACATAATTTATTCATTTATTTATTTTAGGGAAATCGACAGTTTGCATTTTTTCAGTTTGTACATGTTTGTACAGCCAAAATAAACCAATTATTTATTTCCTCCTTGTGACTTTACCTCTGATTAATGCAGTCGGTTTAGGGAAAATACACTATACTTATTATTTACACAAAACATAACTAAGTGTCCCACAACCCGGCACCCCTGCTAAGTCACCAAAAGAAGAAAACCACTTGGGACCACTGAAAATCACCACGTGGCAGAGGTGTCGATTATCCAGTAAATGGTTCCCGGGCGGCAGTACCCATACCCGCCTCCCAAATTAGGCTGATTTCCTAGTGAAATTAAAAACGTACATAGATTCAGCATACTTAAAAAATAATGTAAAAATGATATATGTTTTAAATATTATAATCACATAAGTGTACATTAAAATATAAACATGCACTTAAGAGTACATTCGACCACACGAAACGGATCTATTTTATGTTTAGTAAATAAATAAATAACAACGTTATTATGTAATTTCCGTTAGTATAATTTCCGTGCACTTGAATGTATTTGACAGGCAACGAGCAAGCTCAGTGTTTATATTTTCCGATACCTGCGTACAATTTTCCTCCCACATTTTTTTTGTATTGCGGAGAATTCTAATTTATTTAACCACGATGCAAATATAATTTTTGTGAATAAAAACAGAATGTAACTGCGTTTGATATCTGCCACGACAAATTATTAGCAAATAAAACATTTTCTTTTCACGCCAACTCTTACGTCATTCACTTTTAAGCGAAGCATAAAATGTTTTGATGGCGCCGCAGGGTATTTAGGGAAATTGAATAAATTTCTCTGTCGGATCAATTAATAAAGAATTTGAATCTTTAATCATTTTATAATCAGTGAATATATTTTTGGATTCTTTCCAATTTATCTGATTTTCTCACTCTCTCCTATAAATGACTTAGTTTCTAGCCCAGAAAAACTGTTTGGTCCATTAGCTAAAGTTATATTACGAATCAAAATTATGCAAATCAACTCTTCACACTACTTTTAATATTTTTTCTATCTGATTTACCGATATTTTAATAAAAATATGTGAATACCGCACAACTGCTTTCAACAGTCCGGAGTATTGTTTCGTTTTGTCTTAGTTTTATAAAGCGCTCGCTAATAAATTTTATGTGATTAATTTGTGTTTTTTTTTCACAATTTATTTATTAAAAATAATATGCAGCATATTTTCGGCACGTTCCACAGTGAAAGATAATATCAGTATTGCTCTGATATAAGAATACCATTCAGAATTGAAATTGCTTTAGCCGTGTTTGATGATCAGATCTGAATAGCCAGTACATTCTCTTTCGCATCTCCTTCCTCTTCCCAACACCCTTAGCCTCGCAGCATACCTCAATTGGGGATTCCATAGTCTCACTGGTTCCAGACGGGAGCAGTTGGGACTCTTGTGCCGTAGGAAGGCAATGAGGATAGGAAGGAAATGAAGTAGAGGAAGGTTGAGAAGACTTTAGAATTAAGTCGTTCGCTATAATGCAAGGATATCTCTAGCATGTCGGGCGAAAATTATATAATCTGTATGTATATAAAAATGTAGGTTCCGTATGTGTGCGTTCGCAAATCTCGGAAAGTTATCGATGGATTGACTGCAATTTTTTACAGAACATTGCTATTTATTACAGAACATTAAACATTTTACAGAAAATTTTAGCAGAAGAGTGTTTCTATATATAAAGGTAAGCTCTGGCGTACTGAAATTTGTTTAATTGTTTGAAATTTTAAATTACAAAATAGATTCCTTAGGCTTGGGTCCGCCAATCTCGGAAAGTAATCGGTGGACTGACTCAAAAATTTTACAGAACATTGGATTTTAGCAGAAGAGTGTTTCTGTATATGTTATCTCTGGCGTTATGAAATTTGCATAAAACAATTACTACAGGTGGTGCACGAGTGGTTTGAAAATATGTGTATTTCATATATTTTAGCGGCAGGGAGGGGGAGGGTAACGAAGGAGGTGAGTTTCACGGGAAGGGTGACGAGGGAAGGGGAAGGTGGAAGGGGATGCAGGAGGGTGAGGGGAAGCGGAAGGGAACGGGGTTGCATGAGAATGGACATGCAGGGAGAAAAATATGATTTCTTTGAATGGCATAGCAACGCATACCGGTAACCAGCTAGTAAATAATAAAAATCTAATCAACTATTTATATGATTGTCAATTGTAAAGCGTGTTAAACTTAGACATAATATGTCAGGTTTTTTGGAGCCGCGCCCAACTTTTCCATGTAATTTTTGTCACATTCGTAGGTAATATCCGTATATTAAGTACACACTGCCATACGATTATATGACGGAGACGCCGCATTAATACAGATAACTCGCAGAATATATAGTCCGATATCGATCCCTTTCACACACCAGAAAGCGATGGGTTGAAAGGTCACGAAGAAGGCGTGGAGAATATTTTTCTTCCTTATGGTAAATGTCGAACTTGTACTTGCTCGTAAACACATTCATTATTATAAATACAACGGCATGGCCACATCATTTCATACTCAATGAATATCTTAAAAAATTTTGAAAGATTTAATTATAAAATTATTTTAATGAAGACCAATCACTTTTTAAACAACGCTTTTAAACATCTAATCTTTTAAAATCTTTTAAACATCTAACATCTAACAAAAACATCTTCCCACTAATAATACTAAGATCGATCTATTTTGCACTTTGTCAATCCATTGCCACATATGGAATACTAGCTTGGGGAAGTGCTACAAACATAGCAATTGACCCAATTCAAAAAATACAAAAAGCAATAATTAAACTCATCCTGCAAGTACCATTTCACACAGATTCTAGCGAAATCTACAAAGCATTAGAAGTCACGTCAATAAGACAACTTTATGCCAAATCTGCTATAATATACCTTGTCCAAAACAAACAACATATTCCAATTCAACCAAAAACCATAACAAAAACCAGGTCCTCAACAAATAAAACACTGAACATACCGATAACCCACACCACACATGGACAAAGACGCTTTCAGTATTATGCAACCAAACTTTTTAATTGCATGCCCATTACTTTGAAACAAATACTATCTGCAAATACATCTACAAACATTCATAAAAAACATATCACTGACTGGATTAAAAATCAAGATATTAACTTTATACAAAACATTATTATTCCCAACCAAACATAACAAAACTATAAAAAGTGTAAAATTAAATTTACCTAAAAATTAAGTAGTTTTTCAAGTATCCAACAACTATACATACACTTACAATTTATATATGTGTGTACATATATGTATGTGTATGTGAATGTGTATGCGTATGTATACGTATGTATATGTATATTTATATGCATGTGTGCAGGTACATGTATTTAAATGGATGTGTATGTATGTGTATGTTTATATAATATGATAATAAAACGATAATAAAATGTATAAAAAAAATTAATAATTAAATAACTAATTTTCTACAACAACACATAAATACTTGTCACACATAATCATAAGCACGTCAACACCTCAGCACAGGTTTTCCTAGTGAGGTGTTCACGAAACATACAATATTACCCACACACAGTTTTACCACGGAAACATCGTTTTTTAGTTCGATTGAAGGGCATGTTGCGAATATTCTCAGTTTTTTCGGACAAAAGATTTTGAAGAAGTTTCAAAAGAAAAAAAAACGGATTCGAGCTCAATTGAAAAATAAACTTCTTGGATAAATGAAATTCTTACTTATGCTTCTAACATTAGTACCAACGCATCCGTAAAGCGGTTCTTTTTTTTAACCAAAAAATGAATGAAAACTCTTTTGAGTAATTTGGCATTCTTGTACATAATTACAGGAGATTTTATTTGAACGTAGCTTCTATCAATCTGTCGCTACATTACTACGCACTTAACTAAAAATGCTATCGAATCGTAAACGCGTAAACTGAGATATTAGAAAAGTTCATGTCGAAAATTGACTTTTATTAAAATTATTCTGGTTTGATAAATTTGCTATTGGCTTCTCCAATAAAACTTCCTTTTAGCGTTGGAACTAAATATGCGTATGCATACATGAATTGGGTTTTTTTTTACATTAGCTCCACACAGAGGCCGTGAGGAAAAAAATCCCTCCGTATGTCTCTTTGGGGATGCTGTGTGAAAGGTACTGCTGCGAAGGAAAAGTATGAAGTGTTTTAGGATTCTGGGCGTCAGTATGTCTAGGAGTAACGGTCGTATAAATTCATCACTCCAACTGCGGTGCAAGGCGATGGGTCAAGAGAGTCCAGCTGGAGAGGTCAAAAAGTCTCCCTTAAGGCGCCGTAAGAAAGAAAGAAGAAGATGGAAAGATATGTAATTACGAATGTTGGAGAGAGCGCGCTAATATTTCAAGCGATAAAATTGAAGCGAATATTGTGAAAATATTTAATAAAATACGACTCGTTTAGAATAGAGCAAAAATCTCGTGAGGGTTATCTAAAACAACGTTCAAAGAAACACTGTGAATTTTTTCATTCATATAACTTGTTAAATAATAGAGACAGACTTGAAAATAAAAATTTTCGGAGCATATTTGCGTTTTTTTTCTATCGAGGGAATTTCATATAATTTGCGTTTTGGCGTAGGGGTTGTATAGATATTATCTCCAAAAATAGCATAAATTTTTTAAGAGCTTAAAAACTTCAAATGTTCAAGGGAGATATGCAAGAAATCGTTAGAAATTCGGGTAGTGGCGGCTTAACCAGTCTCTCTCGATCCAGCCCCGCGCAGTAGGTTGGGAGACGTACCCGCCACCAAGACATAGATAAAATTCCCCTTAAGAACCCGAGCACCTCTGCTAAGTCACCAAACTTAGGGAACCACTTGGGATAACCTATGGCAGAGGTGTTGGTTATCCAATAAATGGTTCCGGTTCGCCTTCCAAATTGTTACTTTATCGATTCCATGAAAAAGAACTGAAAGAAAACTTTTCAGTTTGAACGTTGACTATTTTACATTCAGAGCTAAGTATATAACTGTAGAAGTGGGTATTCTTGTATTTTTACATGTTAATCATTATCATATGATTATAATGAATGAACAGGGAACTCTGGAGAAACTCCCTGATTGTCGTTTGTGGTAAACTTTAGTCGGATACTAACTACGGAGGTAATTTGTTACGTAGTTTGTGAGCCTAATTGAAGGTGACAAGTCAGTTACCGAGTTTCATAAACAAGTTTGGATACTATCATCTAATGTTCAGACTTACGACAATAATGTGCCCCCACACAATTATAACTTTCCTGAAGAAAGTTAAGATAATTCACATAATATTGTCTACATTACCACAACACATACAATGAAAAATCATTATAACTTTACAAAGATCAAGAATTGGCTCAATCTGTCAAGATTAGAACATATTCTCAGTAGGTACCTATTTTCAATAAATTGCCCTTTCGAGATAATATATAAGAATTCAGAATGGAAATATCGACGTATCTATTGTTAGTATTGGCTTAGATGAAAGCAATATGATTTTAGAAAACATTCTGAATTATTTTTGAGATTATTCCAATCGCCTGAAGCCAGTTGGTGTAAGGCATCACTTAAGGGGACTGAGATGGAGAAAGGAAATGTAGGAAACCCTTTCTTCTTCTTCTTTTCTCCCGTTTTCATAATATTTCTCATTCATTGTGTTCACACAAATAGTTCTCCAACTCGTCTTGGGAGAAGATTACTTCTTGGGAAAGAATAGAGTTCTTTTATGTTAATCTGGGATTTACTTAAAACTTCGACTACGATAGTCGGCCTAACCGGAAGCTGGCTAAATGAGATCTGAATTGAGTGAGCTACTGCAGACTGCACCCTGGCCCTTTTCCCCCCTGGTGCACAAACTCCGAACTAAACTAACCGCCATCTAGCGGACTTCGGGACAGCTCTTAGCATTGCCCTCTATGTGATAAGCTCGGAAGCTTTTAGATGTACAACACAAAACAAAAATATTGACTTGTTTAATAAATATAGGCTTTTTGGTGTTAGTGTAATATCTTCAAGGCTTTATGACAGTTTTATTTAGCTCAAGTACAGTTATTACGTTTTCCTAAATGATTGTGTTTGGTAAAATGTGTTTATTTCTGCTGCTTGAAAATAATATAAAGAACATGCAAAATAATGTACGTAATTATGACTATTTTTGGACAACATACAATTTACTTCTGCAAAATTTCCGTTTTTTTTTTGTCCAATTAAATATATTTTTAGAAAGGCTGTCTTTTCTTAAATTTAAATTTGAGAAGCCAAAGAGCGATGACCTTAAGCTTTACATAACCGTTTAAAAAAATAATAATAAAAAAATATTTTTGAAAAAATTTTTATACCGACAATATTTCAATTATATAACAATGAAATGTCTTTAGCATGTTTTCCTTTGAGGCAGAAAATTCATTACGAAAACATAATAATATAAAAAAAAAGTATAACAAAGAAAATCCACAACCCCATAAAATTTCCACCCGTTTGATTGCGCGTACAAGACATTGACATGGTTACGTGTATCAAAAATATATATTTAGGTACCTACTTTATCAAACAAGACATCAAAACACCGCCTGGTAAAAATAATAAATTTGTACAGATTATTTATCTACTAACTGCTTAATTAAAATGGTTAATGAATGTTACGTAGCATATTACTATTCCGTATATTTATTTTATATTTTCCAATAAAAAAAAAATCAAAATAAATGCATTTGATACAGAAGATAAACAATTTTTCAAAAAATAGTTTATTTTTTGAGAATTTTCGTGTTACTAAAAGCTTTGTTTTATTCACGTCACATATTTTTTAAGACGTATTTTAATGCCTCCTTGTTTAGAATCATCTTAATATCGTCAGTATAATTACAAATGCAAAAAAAACATGTTTAAAAAAAATTTATTTGTATACCTCAAGAGTCCCAACTGCTTCCACGAGACCACGGCATCTCCAATTGGGGTATTGTGAGGCTGAATGTAAGTAGAGAGGGGAAGGAGATGGGTAAGATGAAGGTGGATAAGTACTTTTCTATTCAGATCTATTTACCAAACACGACTAAAACCATTCTTTATTTTTATTTTTTTACGACAATATAAAGTAAAATAAAAATACAATACAAGTTAAGTAAAAGTAAGTAGTTTGTTCTCAGTCCTCCTCACTAGATGTTCCTGTTCCGAGGCGGACTGTGAACATTTCAAGCAACGTTGCAATTCAGAATGGTGGTCTTATACCAGAAAGGCTATTCCCTAAAATTTGTGATAGGAGACCGTTCTCCCGCGAGAAGCGCTGTCAGATTTGTGTGATTTTCTACAGCTGTTAAATGAATAAATAATCGTGCATTCTTGCAGGAATTTGTGTTTAAAACGACCCAAACTAAAATACGTGACAGCTCACAGCTGAAATTTTGACATCGGCCGATAGAAAAAGTAAATAACAGCCGTAGAAAAACACACAAATCTGACAGCACTTCTCGCAGGAGAACGATCATAACAAATTTTAGGGAATAGCCTTTCAGGGCGATACTGAGAGTATCTTCCACTCTGGAAATATACCTCATATTATTTTAAATGATTAAATTGTGAAAACACAAATGCTATAACTACATTTTATGCCACATTAAAAATTTTACGTCACAACGCCCTGGCACTTAAAATTACATTTATTGTACACTCTACACACAGTATATAATTATGAAATAACTCCTACACCAAGCTCAAGAGCTAGCTATCAATTGGCGCAGAAGTTCTTTGAAATATGTGTTTCACTATTTCGTTTTTGCCGTAATATTAAAATAATACTGTAACAATGTTATAATTTAAACAATAAATAAAAAAAAATTATTTAAAATTTATCGGCGCACGCGAGGATCTGAGCCCGCGATCTCCGGATCGCTAGTCGAGAGCCTTGCCCCTTGACCACGGATGTCGTCATACAGTTCAGTTGTGCGTACATGCTCTTTGAAAAATATTGAATATATATTTTTTTAAATGTTATATTACCTATAATTTTACTCTAATTTACGTACAGTTTACCTACGAATTTGCAGGCATAAAAAAATTACTATTTACAAAACATTTTTGTTGAATGCTTTATATTTAAAATATTACTCTGTTTACAAACATTTTTGTTGAATGCTTTAAATTTTAAAAGTAAGTAGGTTGTTTTAAAAGAGGTATCTCTGAAGCTCGACTCTGTCAGCCAAAGTTACCTAGAATTTGACTTGAAAGTATTCCTCCCATTACCGCAAGTAGCCTCGTTTGCATAAAATATTAGCTCTGGAATATGATAGATGTTCAAGCAACCGTGTTAGTATATTATTCCATTTCCGTCTTCATTTTACAGAGACTTGCGTATCTTGATTTTTGAGAGAAGTACTAAATCCCTGAACTCTGTCCTGTAGAGGGCGCGAACAACACGTGTGTTAATGAGCACAATGGAACCGTGCGTAACTCTCATTATGCGTTCTGCAAACATTTTGACAAACAGCAAAGGGACACTATATGACCCTACCGTGCGACTCGTAATTTCCATTTACAGAAAGTATATATGCATACTGATATCTGATATCACACCCTATTGCACAGCAACGTTGAGACTGTATCATCTATGCTTTGAAAATTCAACTCGCGCGAAATTCCAGATTAGCGTGAACGTCGTGCTTTCTAGGCGTCTGTAGAAATTCGTAAATATGCACCGACCAATGTGCCATAGCGGTTTATGAGTGCCGCGTCGTGCCTCAAGGGTTCGCTTTACAGCGAGTACGGGGTAAGAGGTGTGGTAGGGGTGGTTTCTTGATAGGGTCTCTCTTACTAACGATCCTTATGGCCGCACTGCACGCTGTGGTGACAGAGTAGGGTATCTTCACAAATTATCAACCATACAAAATGAACGGAATATTTAAAGTTTATTTTTCTCATTCTGATCTTTGTACTAAAGTTGTTAATTATTTTAATATTTTCATTCATAAATTATTGATTTTGAAAACGATTTAAAACTGCACATTCCAAAACAGTTCCAACTGGCTACAATGTCAATATAGAAATGTCAATAGAAAACGCTGCTGGTAATACGGCTTTCACCGATTCCGCGACTTTTTATCCCGCGACAAATATCCCCCGACAAAATATTCTACGGACAAAACATCCTCGGACAAAATATCCTACGGACAAAACATCACCCAACAAAATATCTACTAAAACCAAACCTAACCTAACCTAACCTAAACTAACCTAACCTAAACTAACCTATCCTAACGTGAAAATGGGACAAAAATAATACAGACACCTGTAAAGACAATAAATTATTGTTAAAAAATTGTAAAATGGGACAAAAATAATACAGACATCTGACTTGTACTCGGACTCGGACTCAGACCCGGACTCGGACCCAAACATGGACCCGAATACCAGCGCTCGGCAGTGTCGTTTCCGCACCCACGTCCCCTCGCATCCGCGTCACTCGAGTGGATGGGACGTGGGTCGTGGAAGTGGGCAAGTTCTCGGTGAGAGGTGACAGGTCAGCCTTTGCTTATATAGCGGTCGATTCTGTTTAAGGGCTTTTCTGTGAATGAAAGTTTTTATTTATTGTTCAATAGTAATGGAGTTATATCCTATTGTGGGTTTGTTTTTCGGTACCGACGAGTTGATATTAATTAAATAATAATATCGACTGACACAGATTTAGAATTCAATAAAAGCAACAAATTGTTTGAGTGAAAGTATATTTGATTAATTTAAATGAGTTTCTTAACTCTTGGGAATGTATGGGTACGGGTCCTTGGCCTGGGTAAGGGAGTAAAAAAAATCAGTGCTAGTTAACATTTGATTAATTTAAACGAATTTCTAAACTCGTGTGAATATGTAATGCATTAATATATGTTTTAAGTAAGTTTTAAATTACTAATATACTTTAAATGGTATTGAATAGGTACTTTTTAAAATTTATATATTTTTTTAAATGTGTGTAGGTCCGAGTCCGTATGCGGGACCGGGTCCGAGTTCTCGGCGCCCGCCGCGTCTTCTAGAATCCAGTTAATATCAAGAACTCGGAAGCTTGTACCACTCCTAGAACTCGAGTTCTTTTAAAAGGAAGGAATACTCGGAGGCCTCCGGCCAAAAGCAGAACCTACTCATCGCCAGTTTCGACTGTATATTTTTCTTATGCTTTCAGTGTAGATTAGTTTGTGTTTAGATTGAAAAAAATAGGAAAAAAACTATCTGTATGCGCCGGTAGACCGCTGGAGTAAATAACTAATACTGAAAGCTTTCAAAGAGATATAAATGGTTTACCACTTGTTTATTTATGACCAGACCTGTTCAAAACATCCAGGTCAGGCGTAAATATTATTTACTGAATATAATTGTGAACAAGTTCTGAAACATGTGATTTTATTGCTCTCAGCTCGGGTTTTTGCCGGCTTCAGTTGATGTTACACTTTGATACTTTAATGGAGTTGAATATTCCAGAGGGTTATATTGTAATTAAAGCTGACACACAAATGGTTCTTGGATTTCTGAATCTAATTTCAAGGGGTGGTGATTATTGTTTATGCAATCATCGCGGTACTACATCAAAGGTTCCGTCCACAAGATGTCCGCATAACGCATTGAGCCGCTCCCAACTAGCAAATAAATAATTAAGAGAAATCCGGGCAGTGTTTTTCCTTACAAACTTATTATCCAATTTTATCTATGGATTTTGACACTAATGCAAATATTTTTTTTAATATAATATAGATATCGACCACTTGTGTGTCATTACGATTTGCTTTTTTGATACGTTACGTCTTAAAATAGTTAAAATTGGTGTGAACGCCATCAACAGACGTTCAATAAACAAATTATGCAATGTGTTTTTGAAAAAAGCAAAACGTAGCGAACCACTTGGGGTGACCTATGGCAGAGGTGTTGGTTATCCAATAAAGGTTCCCGAGGCGGCGGTACCCATTCCTGCCTCCCAAATTGAGAAATTAATCTACGGTCAGTTATCAATACTTGCGATCACTTACAACAATTGGCAAGAGATATTCTGCGACGATTGATAAATTTTAGCCCGGACTCCATAGTATCCGATAAGTTTCGCTTCCTGTCAATATATGCATTTATTTGGATAATTTCGTTCGTTATGCAAAATTGCTGACTTACTAATGAACGGAGTTCAACAAACGAAGCTCTTAGAATTGAAAGAAGTCGTATACGTTGTCTTAAATAATTCCACTTTTTTTGCATTAACTCCACACAGGAGTAATAATTAATAAATAAATAATTTCCCTCAGGGCCTATTTCATCTGGGATGCTGTGTGGAGGATCTTTTTGAGGAGAGGAAGGAATGAACATTGGTCTTGAAGAGATCCATGTTGTAGGAGGGAGGAAACACAGAAGCCGGCAAATCGTTCCATAGCCGAGCTGAACAAGAACGAGTCGAAAAAACGACCCGTTCTCATTATTAAGACGCGACCAATTTGACGATTTTTGAGAAACCAAAGAGGTTGAAATATGACTAAAGTCCTGATTAAGTAATTAACTCCAATTTTTTTGTATTTCTTGCGCATTAACTACGTAACAATTTCTAGACATTTTGTTTTGAAGAGTTTTACCTTCTATGTACATTTGTTACTTATATTTTAGTTAAGTTTGCTAGTGAATGACACGGGCGTGTCGAAATCATTAGCAGAAAAAAATAAATTTAAGTAACAAATGTACATGGAAAGTAACTCTTCAAAACAAAAAAAAAAATCATTCCTGTTTAGTGTCAAAAAGTAAATGTGGACCGCCAATGCATATTTGGGTTAGTATTTCAATTCAACATTGCTAATTTATTAAGACGACACAATACCCTAAAACTAGCTTTGCCTGTTGCAGAGGCAACCAAGGGGTTAAACACTACGCGATTTGACGTGTGAACGCGGATGAAGCAAGGAGTGTGTGTTGAATAAAATAGGTGAAGAAAAAAACGATGTTTGAATGTGGATAAAGCGAGGAGTGTACACCTGCAAAGGGCACAGCCAGTTGACAGCCCAATTTCGTGCATCTGCTCTCGGGCCGCTTCGGTCGCCCGGTTTAATGCATTCAGTACGGGCCTTTTCTCGCAAATGGAGGCCAAGGAGCTTCCTGCTCAATTTTTCACTGCGTCATTTGGGTTGTGCAGGTCGATACGCGTAATTTGTTACCCGCAACGTATAATTTACTGTTGCAAAGACTCTTTCCACTGTGCCACTTTGGTCACCGACAATTTTAAAACGGCCCAGGAGCTTACCGCTCAGTTCCGTACTGAACCAATCCAGCCGCCCGAGTCATGGCGTTCAGTATTTCATTTAATTAAAATTAGAAAAATCAATACACCCTTATCTCGAAAAAAGGTCCTAGGAGTTTATCGCTCAATTTTTTCACTCAGCCCTTTGGATTGTGTAGGTCGAGACGCGTAATTTGATACCCATCTCGAGTACTGTAAGGTGTAATTTTAAAAAAAAAATTGGATTTTGGAATTTTTTTAGATTTTTGAAAAAAAATTTTTGGATTTTGAAATTTTTTGAATTTTGAAAAAAAATAATTTTGAATTTTGGAAAAAATATTTTTTAGATTTTTGGAAAACAAAAATTGGATTTTGGAATTTTTTGGATTTTGGAAAAATAAATTTTTTTGGATTTTGAAATTTTTTGGATTTTGAAATTTTTCGGATTTCAAAATTTTTTGGATTTTTAATTTTTTTTGATTTTTAAATTTTTTGGATTTGTAAATTTATAATTTTTCGGATCAAGAAGATTTTTGAAATTAAAAAATATTGAAATTGGTCATAAAAATAACGTAACATTTAACGTTGCATAATTTACGGCCTCCGTAGTCGAAGGGTAAGACTCTCGACTCGCAATCCGAAGGTTGCGGGTTCGGCCCGACCGAATTTTTGTTTCATTAATTTGTGTTATTTCGCGACTGGTCAACTAAAAATAATGTTTAGTGTATTTGCGAAACTTTCCAAAGTGGAAGATACTCTCAGTATCGCCCTGGTGTAAGACCACCATTTTATTGCAGTAAAAAAGTTACAGAAAAATATTATTTCTTAGTGCGCGGGTAGAAACTTAGTGCCTTTGTAGTTAATTTTCTATAAACGGCGCTATGAAAATGTAATATTCAGAAGTTTTTGTGAGGTGTTGGTCATTCATTGAAAGGTTCCCAGGGCGGCGGTACCAATGCCCGCCTCCAACGTTCAATAATTATCATAAAGAAGCAAAATACAAAAAAAAGCGCTAGGTAAATTTAATATTTTTGGAAAAAATTTTCACTTAATTATCTTCACTAAAGACGGAGGAAGCGCAACACGGCATAACACCCCAAAAATAAATAAAATAAAAAAATTATACCATTACACTTCAAGTAAATTCATTACAAATTTACAAAAAAAAAAACATATGCAAAATCATCAGACGATTCCGAGTTGTTATATGCAGATTCAAATTCTGGGTAGGTACCTGCACATACGTAAAAAAAGTCATAAAAAAATTGTGAAATTCCTACATACATCCTAGTACATCCGAATGTGAATGAAGCATTATTTACGTTTTTTTTCAATACGTCAATCAAAAACTTTACCATTTCATTCGGACAGAAAATAAGAAAAAAGGTTCCTCATACCTAGTACCTTCTAACACACATAATATATCCGTGTACTTTATTTCATTTTATTATCATAATTTTTGTGATTTTAAAGTAAATAAGTTCCTACTTATGGTGAATATCGTCATTTGAATTCATCAGCTTTCCCATCTCTATGCGGCCAATCAGGAGAGAGATTGGAACATCAGCCAATCCTCTTTCCTGATTGGCTGAACGCTAAAAAAGACAGGGTCCGCCAAAATTTCCTTACTCATTTTTAACAAAACACGATTTGATAAAAAAAAAATATTTTTTTAGAAATCGACTTAAATTTTTTTTTTGGAAATGACATCTGTGAATTGTCCACCTTTCAGATTTACCAACGCCAATATATTTGTTTCATAATAAATAATTATTCATAACGAAAACTGTATTGAAAATTTAAAAAAAATCTACGTATTTATCTTGTTTTGAAAAAAATTTATACGCCGCGCAAGCCTTAGTCGCCACCGCCCGACGCCATTTTCTAAAAAAAAGAAATAAGAAAACATTATTTATACCATTTAAAAATTAATCAATATATTTCGAGCGGTATTTTTTTTACCACCCTGCACTCACATTCGTAAACTGGCAATCGGCAATCGGCATTTTTTAGTATAAACGAATTTAGTACTTACCCTGTAAATAACATTTTAAGAAACTCGAGATGGCATTTAATTATCAATTTATCAAAATTGTCGAATTGTTCAATTTTATTTAAACAACTCATCCTTACCAACCTAGGTACCTATTCGTTACGTAGTTAATATTCGAGTAGGTACCATTTCCTGAAAAATTCCGTCAACCTTACGAATACTACTGGTTTTCTTACCAATTCTGCGAAACTATTGAAATAAGTACCTACCCAGTAATTAATAACATTTAAATCTACCTGGCCAGCAATATTCGCGCTTCTCGAGGAATTTCTAAGCACGTGTTTTTTGTGATATTTTGTGGAAAAAATTGATTTTGTTTAGCTTGTCCTGAAATATTTCACATGCGATGCGTATGTAATGACGGTCGAATAAGTTGCGCACACCTCCCGACTAAAGTATTTTTCAAAAACATTTTAGCCATGGTCAGTTTTTCGGCCGTAATGCCGTTATGCGCAAGACAACTACCTAAAACTAACTAAAATTTGACAGGTGAGTTCGTGACCTACCCCAACAATCTGTAAAACACCCAAAAGCTAGTGCCGACCCCTTCGAAGGAACGATAAACTGACAAAAGTACCTACCGTGTGATGAATAACATTTTTATTTCAACTGGCTAGTAAAATTTAAACTTCCGAAGGAATCTCTGAGCACGTTTTCGTGGTGATTTTTTTCGAAAAATGCTGATTTTGTTTGGCTTCTCGTGAAAAAATTTGCATGTGACGCGTATAAGCTGACGCTTGAATAAGTTGAGGAAACCGCTGGACTAAAATATTTTTCAAAAACATTTTAGCCAGGATCGATTTTTCGGCCGGAAAACCTTTCTGCGCGAAACGACTACCGAAACCGCCGAGAAGTCCGATTCACTAGGACTAGATCGATTTTTCTTTTGATGAACGCGTTACAAATATTTCAGATGTTTCTAAACGAACCCCTCCGAAAGTTATAATTCATTTTCTAGAAAAATAAAATCTGGTGCTTACTGCTAAATTTATAGTTGAAAAACGGGTTATAAAGTTTTCAAACCGTTTTACGTAAAATAAATTAAGCATTAGGTATTGTTTTTATTAATTTTAAATATAAATAACTTATATCCCCGGGGATCGGTTTGAAAAAGAAGTTGCTATAGTTATGAATTCGTCAGAATTAATTCAAATGTGAGCCTTGAGCTAATTGGTATTATAAGGGTAATGTGCCGCCTTTTTACGTAATAGCTTAGCGTTTGACATTTCGTAGCGTCAATTCATATAAAATACCTTCAGTGTTGCCTGCGTATATCGATTCCTTATTTATTCTTTCTCAATATCGGTTTTGCTGTCAACAGTGAAACCGTGCTAGAAACATTGATATAAAATCATCGGAAGTTACGCCCATCGACCCGATATATAATATTATCGATTTTACCTAATTACGTAAATTAAGTAAATACCGTTAGTAAAATTTCAAACATGGAATTATTAAATAAATAAAATCATGTACCTACTTTACTGCTTGCCTCAATCGTTCCCACAATCAAATCCAATTTTGAAAATCAAAGCAAATCTCAGTTCTAGAGTTCACTGAAACCGAGTTACATGGACACACAGAGACACACCACCGAAATTAATATTTTATTAATTTGATTAAAAAACAAAAGCTTTATTTTCAAAATCTTAGGCGTCAGGACGTTGGACGTCAGCTCACAATAGTAAAGCATGCGCTACATATCATCCCATTATTAAATATTATGAATGCATTTAGCTGATAAACTAGAAACGAAATGAATGCAAATTTTTGTGATGTTCTTTAGAACTAAGTAGCGTAGAGAAATTTGTATTTCTGAGAATGGTATTCAGACCGATCTTTTCTCCTTTACACTGTTAGTAGATCCGAGCGGATCGTGTTACTCCTCGGGGCTTCAAAGCATCTTATTAGTATCGCTACGTTCTCTTGGAAAAGCTATTTTTTTACTTGTTTAAATTTCTATTCAAAGTCTGAACTGAATTGGCTTTAAAATTAAAGAGAGTTTTAAAATAAACTGATTTTGGTGAAGGGCAATCAAATT
The DNA here is from genome assembly GCA_936435175.1 of Glyphotaelius pellucidus. Classification (NCBI taxonomy): domain Eukaryota; kingdom Metazoa; phylum Arthropoda; class Insecta; order Trichoptera; family Limnephilidae; genus Glyphotaelius; species Glyphotaelius pellucidus. Next base: position 42,045,092 of record OW386543.1, read on the forward strand.
AAAAGCTAACCTCCTGTTCTTGTGACCGTTTTTGAACCATACAGGGGTTACAATGACCGGGTCAGTAGGATATGGCAACCCTTTCGGAAAATATTTGATTCGTTCCTAATATTAAATGAAGATTTTTGGTGTTCCACAACTAAGGAAGGGTTGTTTAAAAAAATTAGAACAATTCATCAAATTTTGAAGTTAATTTTCAAGCTTTGTGAAAGTTCTATTCAAGTTTCGTGATTATTTCAGCTTTATGAAGCAACTGGCCTATAATGATATAAAAACAGATCTTATACAGAACTTACACAGAGCTTAAAAATTAACTTCAAAACTGATGAATTGTTAAAAAATTTTAAAACCATTCTTTAGTGTTTTTTAAACATGTCGCTTGGGAGGCGGGTATAGGTACCGCCGCCTCGGGAACCGTTTATTGGATAACCAAAATTTCTGCCGCAGGTCACCTCAAGTGGTTCGCTAAGTTTGGTGACTTTTCTGACCTGAGTGAGGTTTTTCGGGATCTTGGCGGCGGGTGCGTTTGCCCACCAGTTGAATGGCAGGTTAGATCGGGAAAAAATGATTGAGGGAGCCCCTTTGACTTCTCAGTGGGAGGGAAGGATTCATACGTCCGTCACTCCTGAATTCACTGACCCCCAGATTCCTACCCACCCCCAACACCCTTATCCTTCTCAGAACTTCCTCTCCTTCATTTTCTAAAAAGGACACACAGCATCCCCAAAGATGACACCGGCCCTGAGGGGAATTATTTTCCTCAGCTAATGTAAAAAAAAAATAAAATCTAATATTTATTCGACACTTGGTGTCGGTATTGATGTCTTCCCTGTTAGAAGTGGGTGTAGAAAACATTTTAAACAGTTTACTTCTAATTGTATCTCTCTAGCCGGAAAATTTGAATCGTTAAACGCCCAACATATTTCCTACTTTTTGCGAATTTGTGAAATAATTCCTTGACCTTTATTTAGATTAAAGGCATAAATAACAAATTTTATTAAATTCTGCACGTATACCAGGGTAAACGGAATCGTTATCATCGGCTAAAATCGATTTCACGAAGAATTTGTATAAAACTTCATGGTAATTGAGATACCAGCCGTGTAGGTTTATTTATAATTATCAGTCCATTGTAATCTATTATGTTTATTTTTTTATAAATATCAGCCCGTTGTTGTCAGCCTTGTTTCTTTTATAAATACATTTTCAAGATAATCACCATACAAAAAATATTTTGTAGACGTTACAATACATAGCGTTATAATTTTATACTTTATCGTCATATAACGTTATAATTTTATGCTTCACCGTCATTTAACCTTATAATTTAATGCTTTACCGTCATATAACGTTATAATTTTATGCTTCACCGTCATTTAACCTTATAATTTAATGCTTTACCGTCATATAACGTTATGATTTTATGCTTCACCGTCATTTAACCTTATAATTTAATGCTTTACCGTCATATAACGTTATAATTTTATGCTTCACCGTCATTTAACCTTATAATTTAATGCTTTACCGTCATATAACGTTATAATTTTATGCTTCACCGTCATTTAACCTTATAATTTAATGCTTTACCGTCATATAACGTTATAATTTTATGCTTCACCGTCATTTAACCTTATAATTTAATGCTTTACCGTCATATAACGTTATAATTTTATGCTTCACCGTCATTTAACCTTATAATTTAATGCTTTACCGTCATATAACGTTATAATTTTATGCTTCAACCTCATGTAACGTTATAATTTTATGCTTTAATGTCATATAATGTTATAATTTAAATAAATGAAAACAAATAACTTTGTAAAAACACCATTGCATTATATTTTTGCAAACATGGGGTCTGTAAACTCTCCAGGCTTTCTGAGATAATGATCTCAGAACTATATTAGTGATTCGTGAATCTAAACTCTTGCAAAAAAAACAAAATATCACAAACGACAGCATCCGACACTTTGAAACTCAATGAAAAAATTGGTTTCCCTAACCTTAATGTTGGTTTCTGCGTTTATCGGAGGCCTCCAGATCAATTCCATCCACACTCGGTATAAATTCAGTAATTTTTTGTAACTTGGAAACCGTACACATCGGTTGTCAAAGCTTACACAACCCGATGTAAATTCCGAATGATTAGCAAAATTCAAACCACAGAATCATATAAATCGATTCAACGTTGCTACAATAACACGTCATATTAACAAAAAACAGTCCCCTGCTCTTTATGCGAAAACTGAAAGCTAGAGACATCTGTGAATCTTGATGGTTGATATTGATTATTAACAGTTACGAGAATCACATTATAGTGTCGCCAATCCTTCAAAGAGGGCGTGCCAAACACCATCATTGTAATATTGCTAATAATAATAACAATTTTTTAACAAGAAACACATCATATAATGCATAACCAACCATTTTATAATCAATATTGTCAACACGTTTCGAAAACTAAATTTCCTTCGTCAGGATAAGATTACTATTAAAAATAACAAAAGACAAACAAGTATAGACAAATCAAAACGACAAATAACACATCTCCCTTCAATATTTTGTCTATAGTTAACTGTATGAGCCAGCTCATCTGCCCTGATCGTGGACACTGTAACGCTGTCTGAAACGTTGGCTAAAGAAGGAGGTAGCGAAACACGGCACAACACCCCAAAAATAAATAGCAAAAATAATTTGTTTTCATTTATTTAAAAATGACGCCACAAAATGTGTTTGTAAAGTTTGAAAAAGTTAATAATTTAATGACTTCTATTTTTTGAAATTCACTTTGTGGCGTCATTTTTAATTAAATGAAAACAAATAACTTTGTAAAACACCATTATTTCATCAAAATTATCAACACGTTTCGAAACCGAAGGTTTCGTCGTCAGGATGTTAAATCATATTCTGACCAAAAAACCTTTGATTATGTAACATGTTGATAATTTTGATGGAATATTGGTGTTTTATAAAGTTATTTGTATTCATTTAATTCTAATTTAATGTATTATTATTATTTATTATTTTAACTTTATGAGTAAAACCTCAAACTGTAATATTTAATTAAATGAAGACATTATGAGCGAAACTCAATCGAAAATCTGGAAACAGAAAAATCAGAAAAAGATATTGGCACCTCTGGGACTCGAACCCAGGACCTCCCTACTTTCCGGGTCGGGCGCTCTTATCCACTGAGCTAAGGTGTCGATATCCAATTCGGTCACTTTTAACTGTACCATACTTCGACTAAGAACCACCCATATTATCTTCATTTTTCTTAACGCATATTTTTATTGGCTGCCATCTTTATGAATGATTGCAAGATTCAACTCGAACTAAATGCAATCTAGATGGTGTCTGGATAAATTATTATCCATTTTATTTAATGTGCGACATCTATTGACTCTTCTGCCCATACTTGCAATATCTTTTTCTGATTTTTCTGTTTCCAGATTTTCGATTGAGTTTCGCTCATAATGTCTTCATCTCATTTAATGCTTTACAGTTATAATTTTATGCTTTGATGTCGTATAACGTTATAATTTTAAGCTTTACGTCATTTCCACCTTGAACTTGCGACTAGTCACCATGACTAAAACTTATCTACACATTCTGTAAGGAGCTCGAAATCATTGATTTACAGATATCAAAATACGTAATTCATTGTCGGAGCGTGTGCCCATTATCAAATGATTGATTAGATTTAATCAATAATTAATAGGTTTCAAATATCTTGATCGCATTTTCAGTCCGGACGTTTATCGTATCATGCATTGACTTGATTTGAATTTGTGCGAAAACATTATTGATTATACATATTAAAGAATTTGGGTCATGTCAAGAGTCAGAATATCGGAAGAGTATGTGTGAGACGGTTTATGAATGTCAATGAAGCGAGTAGTATGTGTGTGTGTGCCAAGAGAGAGTTGTTGGCTGTCTATTCTCTCTACGTACCTCCTGAGGGATATAGCATGATGTTTGGTTAGCTAGTCATAATATATGTTATAACAAAAGTCACAATGTTCAAATAAAGATCCGATTTGAAATTTTGCACACTTGATCTTCAAAACATGATGAGATATCGAAAAATTACCCCCTCCGCTCTTCCCACCCTTAAAGCAGAATTTGATCTTTCTTGATGAAATTTTGCACACTTAACCTTCAAAACATGATGAGATATTGAAAAGTTACGCCCTCCCCTCTTCCCACCCTTTAAGCAGAATTTCGATCTTTCTTGAATTTTGTACACTTGACTTTCGTAACATGAGGAAGGTGACCGTCCACATGATCTCCTCGTCCATCTCCTCTTTTCACCCTTAAAACAGAACTTTTATACATTTGTGGGAAATTTTGCACACTTTACCTTCAAAGCACGAGGTGGCCGTTAACTAGGTGACCTTCCAGATGATATATTGAAAAATTCCTCCCATCCTCATTTCCCGCAACTAAATCAAAATTTTGATACTTCTAGATAAAATTTTGCACAGTTTTGTTCAGAATAATAGGTAAATAAATTACTGTCAACATCTGCTATCGAAAAATTCTATGCAGAGCTATTTTAAATAAATTTAGAAGGCTAGCTTTGTGTTTAACCCTTTCGTTACATGCAAATTTTAATACTAGGAAATTTATACATAGCGTTAAAGGGGTGGGTCGATTTCACCTGAACTTCGAACTTAATTGATAATGAACCTTTTCACCGAACATAAGTCAATAATTAAATCCGTTTGTATTCATTCCAATGAAACTCAGCTTTGTGCTCGAATTCGAAGTAAAACGTGCAGACAATGATAGACAACGTAAAGACAACGTACATAGAATCGAAGAGCAAACTTCCAATGAAACATGAATTTGATTTTATGTAACATTTTAGTTCAAACAATATGAATGGGATCTGTAGTACAAAAAATGAGAGTAGTTGTTGAAAATTATGGAACAAAATAAAATGATGACTGGTGGCCTTTTTATATGCATATTTTGAACGTATTTGCTGAACTTATGTTAAGTGTTTTCAAATCTCCATCCTTCATTGCGTTGCATAAATAGCAGCCAGAAAAAGCTCTGCCATTTTTAAAACAGATTTTTCGCACAAATAATAATTTTCAATGATATTACGTTTTTGAAATTTACATATAATATTAGGTGACCGGACAACCAGAATGAAATCACCACAACACCTCCTTTGAAAAGTCATTAAAAGTATTGAAAAAATCCTATAAAACATTGGTTAAATAGGTTACGTTAGGTTAGTTTGTGGGCTATTTTTTAATTCTTTTTTTAGTAGTTTTTAATGAAAAAGAGGTGGTGAGTTGACTTGATTCTGAGTTGGCATGGAATCATAATGTTATAGTATATTTGCGACAAATTCCAGAGAAGAAGATACTAATAGATGAATTGGAAAACCTTTTGTCTATTCTTTTTTTACAATAAAGTTAGAAAATCAGAATTTCATTTGATAGACAAACCTTTTAAGGTTTTGTCTACGGGAGTAATCCTACCACGTTAAAACAAAATATTGTATAAATTATACAAAAAATTGATTATAAATTATTTGAAATTGTAAATTCTTTAAAAAATAATGGTACATAACCAAAATTAACGAGTTTAGCCCCATTGATAACTTATGTTTATTTTTTTATTATTTATTAATCTTCAGTTAGTTCACGCGTCGTGTGTGTTAATAACTTTAGAAACATATGTATATAATTTTTCAATATTTGGCAGAGTTATACTGTCTTAATTCCTTTTTAAAATTAATCTTATTTTTAATTTCATTCTAGATTTTGTTATAAAGTTGAACGGCCTGATACAAAGCAGATTTCTGGGTGCTTGATTTCTTCCTTGTTGGCAATTTGCTTTGAATATCTCGTCCTGTGTTCGTGGTTGTAAATTATTTTTCTTTTCAGTTCCTTATACATCATCCCTGTGTTAATTTTATCTATTAAAACTAAGTGACTCAACATTTATTAATTATTTACGTTTACAAATCTGAAAAATACGCTATAATAATTTAACGAAATTCTAATTAAAAATATGGAACAAACCATATTATGACGCTTGACATTTTAACAGTCAAATACATAATTAAAGCTCTGTAAAAAATGACGTTGTAGGCTTAAATATTTGCATTAATTTTAAAGATTCCAACCCAAAAAGCATTGAAAATATCAGGACGTTCCAACAAGTAGATTTTCCACGTTACAGATAAGATTTCAAGCGGATTTTTTTGCAATTAAAGCGTAGTTTGTAAAGCTACCGCCTTCTTCATTAGACTCGACGGTTATTGATCGGAGTTTGCTTGATTAAATGTCCAATTAGCGACTGAATAACATCCGATGTTTTACAGTTTGCAATCAACTGTATTTACTTTCAAGACAGTAGGAACATTTTAATAGGAAACTGGTCTGCAAACAGTCCAGTCCAAACAACAATAATACATTATTAATCGGATTTCGAGGTCTTTTTTAAAAAGATGAGTCATTTTGTTAGCTAAGTGTGCTTCTACAAAGGACATTGAGAAGGAAATTGAGAAGGTCAACTTATCTACCTGAACCTGACGACTGAACCGGTATAGGGTTTGGAAATACGCTGCCCGGACTTCTTAAATTTATCACGTTATACTGTGCAACATTACTTTACTTGCGTTATGTTTTATCATCGTTTATTGTATGGGGGCCGGGAAAATTGTATGTAAATCAAATAAGCTTTTGATACAGTACTTACAAGTTTATTGAAACAATTTACATCCTATTACAACCGTACCATAATTTAATATTTATAAATAATTTGTACATGAAAGTGGGAGCGAACAAGAAGCGATTTTACAAAGCTGTTAATTCTTCGGCAGTCTAAAACAGAAAGGTTCCGTTAAATTTGTCACGGCAAGCGGTGACTCGTGAGAAATTAAGGATCGCTATTGGTGTATGAGGAACCAATAGGAATGCTTCGCGGTTGAAGATTGCTGGCTGGTTCGCTTCCCACAAATGTCTGAAAATGGTAAAGATATTATTTGAGCCGAGGAAAAGTGAGTCTTTGTGTTCGACGTTGTGGAAAATCCACGAATTCTACCTTGTGCTGTGTGAATAGTCTAAAAATACACACGAGAAAAGGTGGGTTGAATAATATGTTTATGTCCAGGGACACATTTTCATTAGTTCAGTGTTTTCTTGGCATGTTTTGTTTGTTTATTTAACTTGGCTCTGGTACACAGCGAAATTGCATTTTATATTTGCCCAACGTTCAACTGCACGAATTCTTTGCACAAACTTTGAAACGGAGTAAATATGAGTTTTTTAAACGTATTTTGCACCGGTGTATTTTGTTTGAGTTTGCCAAGCGAATATGAGAGGCACTCTCTTGATAATAATAAATATTTATTTCATAGAACATTACGTTTGTGGTTGAATTCCAAAGGGATTTGCTCCTTAAATTCACACTTTACTGGAATAATCATGCCAAGTGGAAATATTCTCCAGTTTCATTGGATTGAAAATTTTGTGATTATATTCTCAAAAATCCATAATAATTTCACAAAAACACTAATTATTTCCAAAATTATGTTCCTTTCTAAGATTGTCTAAAATTCATATATTTTTTTAGAATTGTGTTTAGAAATCCAGTAGCTTTTTTAACATTAATATTATTAACTAAAATAACTAAATGTCAAACCAAGTATATAGAGATTATTTATTCCACTTTATTCATAAAACGTTTACAAAGATAATAAATTTTAGCGGTCAGTGTCTGAGTTGGCATCGCGTCTGTCTCCCACCCAGGCGTCGTGAATTCAATTCCTTGGCTGGTCTTCCCGACACAAGCAACATGTTCGACTTGTTGTGGTGATGGTAGGGGATTTTAAAATTATTATTGTCAGGTTAATCGTAAATCGGGTCCTTTAAAAAAAAAAATTAAGCAAACGAATGTTCTTTCCCTAATTCCCATAACTAGATCAACCTACATAATTTGTGATTAAGAACGGGTTTGAAAATTTTTTAACAATTCATCAAATTTTTTAAATTAATTTTCACTAGTTCTTGAATTCCCTCCCTCCTGCAACATGGGTCTCTTCAAGACCCTCCGCACATCATGCACAAAGACGACATAGGCCCTGAGGAAAATAATTTCCTTCAGCCTCCTGTGTGGAGTAAGTGTTAAAAAATATTCTGTGTAAGGGTCTATTCAAGTTCTGTTATTAAATCGTTACAGGCCAGTTGTTTCGTAAAACTGAAATAATCACAGAACTGGAATAGAACTTTCATAAAACGTGAAAATTAACTTAAAAAATTTGATGAATTGTACAATTTTGTTGAAACAACACATCCAAAGAATTGTATACGTACACTGAATAGAAACACAATTTTAGGAAGATTTTAATATATATAAAGAGCATTTACACTTTTCAGCGTCTGAAAGCACATTAAAAAAAAAAAATGCTCTAATTATGTTTTGAGCTGAAAACGCAGATTTAATTTTAAAAATATATTTTATCATTAGCAAAGTCAACGACGCAACCCTATTGTAAATGTCTTCTCATGCTCTAGCAATAAAATACAGAAACAATAAGTGTTTTATCTCCAAAATACATGTTATTATTATTATCACGTCTTTAACTACGTTGAAGACAGAAGAGGGTTGTTTGAAAAGCATGAGAGAAGTTGAGAGGTTAACAAACATTATACGAAAGCAATACACCTACTCTACCAGTGGAGATGTTTGTTTCCAGTATCTCATGTTGCTACTCGCTCGGGGATAAATTAATATACCGTTTTGTCTTCATTTCTGGGTACTGTTGCCGCGGGGTTTCATTAATTAAGTTTGCCTGACTCATTCTAACTTTATCAAAGGTGCATTACAAATATCTGCGCCGATTTCAACCTTTGCTTCAGTACCTACGTAAAGTCTGCCGCACGTTATACATTTAACCGCAACCTACACGTGTACTCGGTTAACCCCTCAGACCTCTGGCATACTTTGTCGGAAGGTCAGAGTATTTCCACTTTGCAATAAATGGAATATTTCTGAACATTTCCGAAATCTAAAAACTGTTTTTGAAAAATGATGAAATACGCTTTCAAATTGTATTATTAGAAATAAACATATAATTTTTTAAATATTAAAATTGGGAATAATTTATTTATTTATTTATTTATGTCTATTCTTGAATACACAATTTTACAATAGATTACAGAGGATTACATAGGAGTACCAAAAAAAACGTTAAATTTCAGTAGTAGTAAGCAAAAAGATTTTTTTTTTTTTTTTTAAAGTATTATGTTGGGTGTAAGGTAGGTTTGAGAAGGTAAAACTGTGTGTGGGTAATATTGTGTTTCGTGAACACCTCACTAGGAGAACCTGTGCTGAGGTGTTGACGTGCTTATGATTGAGTGTGACAAGTATTAATGTGTGTTGTAGAAAATTAGTTATTTAATTATTATAATTTATTTTTTTATACATTTTATAATCGCATACCCTGATTATTTAGAATGAAAAAATATGTATAAAATACAAATCCATATATACAAATTTATGCACATGTTTATATTTGTAGACATACATACGTATAAAGTTGCACACACCTACACATATTTATTAATGCAAGTGTGTGTGTAGTAGGAAAATTCATGAAAGACGTGTTTAATTGTTTTCTTTTATTATTTGTAGTTTGGTTATGTTTGGTTGGGATTTATGATTTTTTGAATAAGGTGAATATCTTGATTTTTTATCCAGGTAGTAATATTTTTTTTGTGAATGTTTTTAGATGCATTTGAAGTTAGTAATTGTTTCAGAGTAATGGGCATACAATTAAAAAGTTTGGTTGCGTAATATAGAAAGTGTCTTTGTCCGTGTGTGGTGTATGTTTTCGGAATGTTCAGTGTTTTATTTGTTGAGGACCTGGTTTTTATTATGGTTTTTGGTTGAATTGGAATATGAAGTTTGTTATGGAGGAGGTGAAGGAGAGCAGATTTGGCGTAGAGTTGTCTTATTGACATGACGTCTAATGTTTTGTAGATTTTGCTAGAATCTGTGTAGAATGGTACTTGCAGGATGAGTTTTATTATTGCCTTTTGAATTTTTTGAATTGGGTCAATTGTTATGTTTGTTGCACTTCCCCAGGCTAGTATTCCATATGTGCAATTATATATGTATATTTTTTTAAAGGCTCTACTTGCGTTTTGTTTTTAAATAAAATGACTGATAACGAAAAACAAATTAAAGCACACATATTTTATTAGACAAACATATTATAAACATTATCGTCACATCGCTTTTTTTTGTTTCAGATAAAAAATCTTTTTTAATTATTCATGAAATTTCGTTATTTTTTTTTCAAATAGTGGTAGGAACCTTTGGTTTCGTAAAGGTGTACAAACAAATTAGCCTGAGGTGTTAAAAGATGTATTAAGAGATCAGAATATCATTTTAGTTGTTTAATAAATTAATAAATAATAAATTAAAAATTGAGTTATGCAATTTTTCCTGTCCAATATTACACTACACTGACAATTTCGGGAAATAAGCAAAATCTCATGTTTGCATCTACTATCCGAAAATACTAATTTCGGTTGTCTGAGCTGAGCGTTGGTCCTACGTCGAATCTGGATCAATGAACTCAAATTTGTCGTGAAAAGTGCCGTTTTCAAAAATTGAACTAATTGTGTGAAGAATTTAGACATACGACAAAGTATGTACTACCTAAAATATAATATATTAACAGAAAACCATTTTTATTAAAATTTTCAAAATTGTGTCTGGTTATGTAAAGAATCCAGACATAAGATAAAGTAGGTGCCTACCAATAACAAAAACAATACTACTAGAAAATTGTTTAAATTCTATTTGTATTTCTTTTCTACATTTACGTTTGTATTTGCTAGGACTAAGTAAAGTAATTTTGTGATTTTTCACGGGTCTGGGCTAGTGAATAGTTCTAAAATCAGTGTTGGCTAAAATTTAAAAAAAAAAAAATCGAATCAATTTGATCAAAAATTTTTAACTTTATTGTCTTTGACCATATAGGATAAAGGAACACTAGTTTCTCGTAGTTTGGCAATCATTTATTGCAGACGGTTCAAACTTTTGATTTTAATAATGAAATATAGTTACTACATTTTAATGTTAATGGTATTCATTTAAACAAACTAGAAATCTTAGATATTGGAAAGAGCGTAAAGATTATAAATAATCAAAAAATATTTTTTAATGACCCATTATTAAACTCGTTCCCTTAAATTATGCCATATTACCCCTCCCCCTTACCCCTCCCACCTGTCCATTGACACGTTTAATAAGTCTATGTTTATTGTTTTAACTAGGTTTAAGTAAACCCTGATGAAGTAGTAAGCGTTGCTCACTAAACATTTTGTTTTTTTTAAACAATAAACGAGGTTATAACCAAGTATTCTATTAATTTTTAATTAAGGCCGCACTCTTGAAACGCACGGCGCTGAAAAAGAAGAAGATGGAGAGATATGTAATTACGAATGTTGGACAGAGCGCGCTAATATTTTAAGTCGTACAATAGCAGCGAAAATTGCGAAAAAGCTTAATAAAACATGACTCTTTTCAAATAGAGCAAAAATCTCGTGGAGCGTATCTTAAGTATCATTTAAAGAAACATTGTGAATTTTTTCACAAATATAACTTGTAAAATAAAAGAAATAGACTTGTTTAAAATAATTTTCGGAGCATACTTTGCGATTTTTTTCTATCGAGGGAATTTCATATAATTTGCGTTTCGGTGTGGAACCTATCTAGATATTATCTTCAAAAATAACATATATTTTTTTAAGAGCTTAAAAACTTCAAATGTTTAAGGGAGATGTGTAAGAAATCGGTCGAAATACGAATAGTAGACCCTTAAAATGGTGCCACAAAATAAGTTTGCTGCGTTTTAATTCAAAAGAAGGAATTATTTTTATTACGTATCTTCATTATTGCATTAATTTTTAGATTTATTATTATTCATTATTGTAACTCCTACTTAAAATATAAGGAGTATCCAGCGAAGTGTTTGAGCTAATTTTATAGAAAGGTAATCGTATTTTTATCATGGATTCGGTCCTATGGAGCAAAATTAATATTGTTGGATATTATTAGAGTGGGCGACCTTTTCCTTTTTCATTGGAGCCCGGCGTCATATTATTATAGATTTATTATGCACCTTTAAAATGCGTTAATGATATAATAAAAGTCAGACATTTTACAAACCCAGTAGCGTAAACATATCACCTTACCCCTCAGGCCCCGAGCATGGAAAATTGAATATTTCTCAACATACCCGTAAACTGAAAAGTGTTTAAGAAAAGTGATGAAATACGATTTTAAATTTTATGATTAAAAATAACCATGTAATTTTTTAAATATAATTTTTTTTAATGCAAACGTAAAAAAGTTTTAAAAATGATCCACCTTACGTTTTTTCGTTTTTTCGAACTAAAGTTACGGGTTACGAAAAAAAATACACACGTGTTTTATTGGACGATGTATTTATAAATATTACTATCGCCTCACTTTTTTGTGATTTCATGTAAAAATAATTGATGAAAAATCAGATTGTTTTTTCAAATTGCGGTTGGAAACTTTGGTTTCATTAAAGTATGTTAGTGTTAACTGTTAGTTTTTAATACAAAGCATGGTGTTTTCTCTTTCTAATACTGTTAAGATCATATTTATCACTACAAAGAGAGACACAGGAATTTCTATGAGACCTATGTGAGTTGTTCTCAAAAGTGAACAAGTTATCCTGAGAGGGATAAGTTATAATGTTTGTTTTGTCAAAGAATTCTACTTGCTGTGATTTACCAATATGACAACTTTTTTTATATGAATACCGTACAAGAGTCCCAACTCATGCCAGTGAGACTATGGCATCCCTAATTGGGGTATGTTGTGAAGCTGAAGGTAGTGGGAGGGAAAGGAGATGGGGAAGAGGAAGGTGGGAAGTAGCTGGCTATTCAGATCTGGTCACCATCATGGCTAAAGCCATTTCAAGCAACGTTTCAATTCTTAATGGTGGTCTTACACCAGGGCGATACTAAGAGTATCTTCCACTATGGAACGTGCCGCAAATATTTGCAAGTATATACTATATATTATTTTAAACGAATAAATTGTGAAATAACACAAATTAATCAATTAAAAAAATTTTGCCACGCCGGGATTCGATCCCGCGACCTTCGGAATGCGAGTCAAGAACCTTACCGCTGGACTACGCCGGCCGTCTACAACTGAAGTGAGGTAAAAATAATGTATATTTCATGTGATAATAATTCACAAAGATTTCAAAATTATTGACAAACTCTGTAAAAGAGTTTCACTTTCACAACAGAAAACTAAATCTTTGTTCGATTTACGGTTTAAAATAATTTCATTGAAGAAGAAGATAACACTTTTAAATCTAAATGAAAATATGAAAGAAAACAAGACACAGAAAAACAGAAAAAGACAATGGTCGCAACTGGGACTCGAACCCAGACCTCTCGTCTAACCGGGACGGCGCGTTTTCCAATTTCGCTATTGCCACCTTCTGTCAAACCGTCATATTTGTCAATCTCATATTTCAAATATTTAGAATCATTAATATTATCTTCAACTAGTTCTTTTTCCATATTATAGGCAACTACTCTTTTTATTGGAAACAATCATTCAAAGAATTGGTTTGTAACCTGAGAGACCTGTTTGTAACCTGTTTGTTAGACGAGAGGTCTGGGTTCGAGTCCCAGTTGCGACCATTGTCTTTTTCTGTTTTTCTGTGTCTTGTTTTCTTTCATATTTTCATTTAGATTTAAAAGTGTTATCTTCTTCTTCAATGATATATTACGTTGATGGGAATAACCTTCAAAAGTTATAAAAAGAGAGTTTTTCTCGTAAAAAATTGAATATTCATTTAGACTTTCATAAAGTCAATAGTTCCATATGAATAAATTCGGATACATTTATCCGAGACGCTATTCAGGTTACAAACCAATTCTTTGAATGATTGTTTCCAATAAAAAGAGTAGTTGCCTATAATATGGAAAAAGAACTAGTTGAAGATAATATTAATGATTCTAAATATTTGAAATATGAGATTGACAAATATGACGGTTTGACAGAAGGTGGCAATAGCGAAATTGGAAAACGCGCCGTCCCGGTTAGACGAGAGGTCTGGGTTCGAGTCCCAGTTGCGACCATTGTCTTTTTCTGTTTTTCTGTTTTTCTGTGTCTTGTTTTCTTTCATATTTTCATTTAAATTTAAAAGTGTTATCTTCTTCTTCAATGATATATTACGTTGATGGGAATAACCTTCAAAAGTTATAAAAAGAGAGTTTTTCTCGTAAAAAATTAAAATAATTTCATTATCTTTAAAATTTTACGGTGATTTTTTCTTAGATTTCATGATTTTTAAGTTTTTCAGTATGAGCGTGAAACACGCAATCAGCTTGAAATAATCTGCTAAAAGGGACTATCTGCTACGTCTCAGTATTCCAAAAGAAAATACCTGAGTAAACAGTGTAGGTAGATAACTTTTGATGTTATTTTTAGATATAATCATTAAATCTTTTATGTCATTCTCCGACCCCGGGGAATCGTTATGTTTGAGATTCCGCAGAGACCCTGAGAGCTTTGTTCCCTATTATATTCCCCTTTGTCACATCTTCTTCTTTGAAAATGCTCAAAACGGAAAAATATAACGCTTTCACTTCTTTTTATAATGTGTGAGATCTCAGAAACTACACATGTCCGGCTTATATCAAAAGGAATCCGACTTATATTTTTAGAAATAAGTTTCTTGCGAATTCATCGAACTTCCGTAACACGGTGCTATGAGCTGATAAAACGAGTGTTTTGTTAAATGTTAGGTTTGGTAGAAATAATTTACAGTAAAAACTTTACTTCACTAACTTAAATATTTAGTACCATAAAAAAATTAAAGGACCGTAAAATGTTTTGAATTTTATTTTTTTTATTTTATCAAAAAATAAATCATTTCTTTAATTTCCTTTTAAGACGGAATAATTAGACAAAACCGGAAATATGTCATTTTTAAATCAAATTTTAGACGTATTAACTCTTTTTAACAAAAAAATATAAATTGATTTCGAAAGACTGTTCTTTAATCTGGTAAAGCAATTTTTGAATTTTGAGAAAATATGTTTATTTTTAGTACAATAAGGTTTGACCGTAGGTAGATTTGTTAAATTCTTGAAACCAAATTGTGTATTTTACAACGTCCGTTTCAAATCATGTAATCATGCAGTAAAATAAATCGATAAATTATTTGGGTAAGCTACTTTTCAGAATTTTAATTTTAGTTCAAATAAAATCATTAAAAGAAGATCTTATATATTTAACTTATATATTTAAAAAAAAATTACATTCTTATTTTGCTTCGACATTATTGAAAAATTATTAATACTTATAATCAAACAAAAATCACATAAAGTACATAATTTTAATTGTTTTATCATCACGAGTTTCAGCATTTTTTAATGTGGGTATTTATCAAACAAATTTAAGAAAGGATGGGTACTATAAAAGTGTGGACTTTGTCCTTAGATTGTAGAGTTGTAGAGCTTTCTCCATAAAGTAAATTATAGCGGATAGTATATCTTTGCTGTGACGTAGAGCCGGCGTAGATACGTCGTAGAAGGCTTAGAAATTATTTTCTTGTGAGGATTATCTTGCGCAATGTTTGCCATTTAATTGGTGCGTCGTTAAATTTATTCACAATTTACCCATGGTAAAAAGTAGGCTTGCTATAAAATGATTAGTTTTTATCTCAAACAAAAAACACTACAAAAAATATTCTTGTTTTTCATTAAATTTATAAAATATTTTCATTAAATTCTAAATTATAGTGAAGGCATTCTGGTAAACTAAATATTTATGTACCTTCTTAAAAATGTAGATATTTAATAATTAAATTTTTTCAAACATTCGTGATTTTTTAAATTAATTTATAATTCTTTTCGTTGTTCTCAAGAAATCTAATAAAAATACCTCGAAACAACGGCATGTGGTAATGTTTATGATGAAACTGATAGATTAAAAAAATATCAGAATAATTTAATATCCACATATTGTGATTTGGATAACATATATTTTTTTTTATTTTATTAATCTATGTATATAAAAATGAATGTTTCTTTGTTTATTCCGTATGCGTTCCAAAACCATTAATAAAGCGATAAAATTTTGGTAATTTGTTGTGAGCACGCCCGCGATGTACATAATACGCATACATAATGATGAGCCCTGGCATTATGAAATTATTTCCTATACCATTCATCCGATTGTGATGAAACTTTGTTTAAAAACACTTCGATAAACAGAATTACAACGCAAACACTTTCTTTCCGGGTATTCGCTAGTACAAAATAAATAATTATATTCTCTCTAGGAACGTTTGTTGAGAATAGGTCAATTTACAGCAAAATGTTACAATTAAAATTAAAAGACAATTAACCTTGTACCATTGGTAATGAAAGAATAAACCCCACTTATTGTATTATGGATTAAATTCTCACACTACTTAAAATGAGGTTTAAAAACAATTGTTAATGTTTTATCCGTGTTGGCTGGTGATCCAAAACGTCGCTTCCAATTTATATTTAGAGTATTTGTGTTCTGTCTATCTAATGGGCAGTGGAAGTGCATTGTTTTGCTTTGTTGCTAAGAATCTAAAATTTATTTCGCACAGACGTTTTTTTAGTTAAAGGGATAAGTAAGAGAGTATTTACTCTAATTACTTACTTTGGATCTACTTGGATCCACTTCCTTAAGAGCCATTAACCAGCGGACGAGAATTTAAATTTCTTCGAACGATGATCTTGTGATTATACCCTTGTAATGGTACAGGGCGGTTCCAATGAGAAAGATTATTTTTTCTCCGTAACAGCATTTTAACATAATGACTCAATATAATTTTTGTTTCATTCCAAATTTGCTTTGATTGACCCACATTCCAAAATGCTCAAACTCGTGACGATAAAACAATTAAAATTATGTACTTTATGTAATTATTGTTTAATCATGAATATTTATAATTGTCCAATACTCAATAATGTATCAGCAAAATAAAAATGTATTCTTTTAATATTTTAGTTTGTTAGACCGCAAATAAATAGACAAACTGAATAATTTTCCTCACAAAATAAGGGCGCGGATCTTTTTTTAAAAGATTTTATTTGAACCAAAATTAAAATTCTATAAAGTAGATTTCCCAAATAATTTGTTGGTTTATTTTACTGCGTGATTATATGACTTGAAATGTATGTTGTATAATACAAAATTTTGTTTGAAAATTTAACAAATCTGCCAACGACCCACGGTAAAACCTTATTGTACTAAAAATAAACATATTTTCCCAAAATTCAAAAAATAGCTTCACTAGATAAAAAAACAGTCTTTCGAAATCAATTTATAATTTTTTGTGGAAAAGAGTCAAAACGTCTGAAAGTTGATTTAAAAATGACAAATTTCCGGTTTTGTCTGTTTATTTACACTGCCATATTCTAGTGTCGCTAGCAGTTTGGACGTTCTTGCGTAATTTCCACAAATAAATTTATTTGAAATGTTAGTCATCCAGCTCAAAAAGGTCACCAGCCGCCATTGCTTAAAATAAAATGATTGATTAGTTAGATATTAGATGAATATAATAAATTCTAATACGTATCGACGAATATGAATGTGATCTCTTACTCTACTGGCCTTACCTTCGCCTTGCTGAATAATTACGCAGGCAATCACTATTGCAGCATAAATCCAGTCTATATTTAGACTGACCGCATCCTCAATTCGATGAGAGAATTTGAGCGAAGCCTCACATTCCCGGCACTGAACACTCGCCACCCGCAACCTGCCACCCGAACACCCCCGCGCATCGCCCGGTGGGGCCGCCCACGCCGCCCTGGAGTGACGCAGGCGGGAGCGTGGGCGGCCTCTAGCTCCTCTCTTGTTATTCCACGGCTGGGCGGCAAAATCGTTACTACGCCCACGTATTATAAACCAAAAGCATGGTCCCCCAAAAATGCTAACACGATAAAATGCATGACTACATTAGTGAAGAATGATATTTAATTATTTCTAAAGTAGCTGCAGTAGACACCCAGGTACAACTGAACAATTTATCCGATAATAACAACTCGTGGCCTCAGTTCTTAATTGTCCTAACGAATATTTTAGTTTTTGTTCAATCTCCACTTTAAAATAAAAAATAAAGTATTAGAAATTATAATTAATAACTACGAACTGTTTAAACTAATGAGACCTTTACCTTTACGGAAATAGCTTTATCTTAAACACCTATCATAATGTTTCATTGAAGTAATGAAAGAAAACCTTCTCACCCTGTTAAATTTTCTAATGGTCGTTTGGACAATTAAGAACTAAGGCGACGAACTGTTCGTAGGTTCGAATGCCAATAGGGACTCATCGAGAGGATGGTGAAATACCCCCTTAACCATTGAAACGCTTTTTGCCACAGTATGGCGGCACTATTTAAAATACCTCGGATTGCTTTGCTGCCAATTTTCCTTTATTTGTAAATAATGAAGTAGGAGTTAATCATTTTATAATTTTTTTTCTATAAATCCTACGAATATGTGATAATCGACAAAATATAGGTGAATTCATTGGCTGTGTAGAACTATAATCAGTTTGTATGTCTCCAGCTTAAAATTCGGAGGTATGTTTTTTTTTTTTTAATTTGGACGGAAAATATTCAAAATGATCACCAAAAATGCCGAGCAATCGGAGAAAAAAGTTTTAAATTGCGCTGTCGCTTCAGTGGTTAATGCAATAATTGATTCCAAAAGCTTAATTTAGATATATCAAAAAAGTAATAAGAGCACCTAATTAATCTTTGAAAAATAAGATAATGACAATAAATGTAAACAAAACAAGACACCGAAAAGTAAAAAGGTAACTAAAGGTAGGAACTGTCTTCCCGGGAAACAGATCAGCTCGGTCATTGGGACTTATTCATTTAATTTCAAATTCTGAATTATCAATATTATCCTCAACCGATTTTCCCTGATTTTTTGGCTGATAACTTTATAAATAATCATAATTTTCTAATTTGTAGCCCAGACAGTGTCTCATATAAATATATCATATAATTTTTTTTTATTTTAATTAATGGCGGAATTGGTAAAAGCGCACGTCCCGGTCAGACTAGAGGTTCTGGGTTCGAGTCCAAGTTGCGACCATTATCTTTATTTATTTTTCTGTGTCTTGTTCTCTTTCATATTTTCGTTTAGATTATTATTGTTATTTTCTTCTTCAATAATATATTACATGGGAATAACCTTAAAAAATTATAAAAATATACTTTTTCTTAAAAAAATTGAATATCAGATTTTATTTATATCGGACACTTATGGACTTTTTGTTAGAAAATTTTTAATTTTATATGAATATTCAATTTTATTGGAACAACCCATCAATGTAATATATCATTGAAGAAAAAGATAACACAAATATTTATGTCATCGCCACTCCCCCAACTGCAAAAGCCTTTTTTTTAGCAATATGAACTTTCATATTTTTGTTGTTGTGTTACACATTTTGAGATTGAAGTACATCATTTTTTTATGAAGACGACTCTCGGAATCTCGAGGTTCGAAAGAAACATTTTTCGGCATTTCGGTTTTCGGAAAATTGTTCCGTTTCTGCTTTACATATTTCCGTACGTTTTTTACGGCCGTTGTTCCCAATCCTACTTGCCCAATGCTACTCTCCGACCAACAGGCGAATCGAGCGTTACTAAACAAATCCTTAGCTGAACAGAGACTCAGTTGGGAACAACGGAACAACGGTCGATTCGCCTGTTGTTTGGAGAGAGTAGCATTGGTAAGAGGGTATTTGTGCATTTGAGGAGTGTTGAGCAAAAATTTCGACTTTACAGTTGATTGGGAATAGATGGTGTGTTTTAATGAAATCCGAAATTGTTTACTTATTTGTATAAAATTCCAACAAATTGCGAAGAAACCTACATGTATATTTTCATAATTTTGAAGAAGTTTACAAATTTTAATGAATGCGTACTTTGTTACTGCAGCCATTAAAACTTTAACTACTAAAATCTACAGCCCCTGCGAGAGGATTTTATTACCATACTGCGCTATAAATGCACCTTAAGAGCTGCAGAAGTAACGGCACACCCGATGCAATGAGGCATCATAAAAAACAGATATACGAGTCTATCCTGAGAGTCCATTAACTAACAAAGATAAACTGGCAGAAGCGAGTCGAGGAAGGGCTATACATAGATTTTGGCGACAGCAGTTTTCGTTCAAATTGATAAACTAAATACTTGTGGGAATTTCTTTTCAGTACCATTTACTTATAAAAGATTAGCTATATACACTATCACTTCGATGTTATTTCTGCTTTATCATATCGTTAGTTAAACCCTGAAGAAAATTGATTCAATGGAGGGGGAACATCGATATGGCAGATGCTCTAAGTATCTTCAAAAATTTGAAAACAGAAACCAAAATCCGATACTGAAAAGACCAAAATTTCACGATAAATTGAAAAACATTGTTAAAAAACAAAAAATGTTACGATGGAAAATACAGGATGTTAAGAGACATATTGGACTTACTTTAATCAGTGATTCCTGACATTATTTGGAGTAAAAAATTTAAACGAAATTACGTCCCTGAGCATCCTGCGTAATATGTTAAGAGGATACCTCTAGCGTGTAGATACGTTTTGCTTTTTTTGAGTTACTAAGTTACTTCTTACATGAGTTTTTTCCAAAAATCGTTAAAATTGCTTGTTTTGCCATCAATAGACATTCGGTTTACAAACTAGACAATGTTGTTTTTTTGTTAGAAAAAAAATCTTAAAAATCGGACCAGTTTCGGAGGAGGAAAAAAGCGAATAAGAAACCTCGATTTTGACGATTTTATTTTTGTATTATCAGCCTGTGGTGCTGTTGTCCCTTTCGCTCAGTAAAAGGGGGAATTTCAACAAAAATTTGGGAAAATACCTGTTGTTAAAATTTCTCGGCAGACCGGATTTACTCTTAAAATAATAATTAAATCTTTAACTAGTTAACTATAATTTCTGAACTTTTATAGAACTCGGTAGGACGGAGGCTGGTGAATTTAAATCAGGTATGGAGTTGATTTTGTTTTATAACTTTTTTGATTTGATTTTTTGTTTTCGAGTAAATCATGTCCGAATTCCGATTTTTTGTGGTAAAATTTGAACCAAAAATCCGTCGCTAGGGCGTTTATGTTAGGTATTTAATGTCTTTTAAAATGTGTGATAACGTAGATCCGGCTCCAAAGTTTTTTTAAAACTTTTATTTGCCCAAAAAAACGAAAAAAAACCTTTACAAATAATTTCGGTTTACTTGTGTAATATAGATTAACCAGTTTCTTTACAACGAGTTTTTGGACACCGTGTATATTTAGTTTACATAAAAAAATCAAAGGCTCAAGAACTCATTATATTAATCTTTCCCTTTGTTTAAAAATAAAACCTATTTCCATCAGACATAACACAGTATTACGTTTCACGTTTTAACAATGAGCTTTTTTTTAAACTTAAATATAATAAAAATAAAGCATGGTCAATTTTTTATAGCTATGTTATTTTATTTTGGGTCATTCGGCACTACTGTGGCCCAGCGTGGAGGCGAAATATAGATATCGCAGTCATAAGCACAGAACGCTAACAGCATGCATCACTCAATCTGTAAGTGGCGTAAACTCGTAGAGTTGTAGGGCATGAACAGCGACCTGCGCGTTACGTGAGCTGTAATTATCGTGCTTTATTAAGGTGTGACGTCAGAGCCGTCATACGGTGAACAAAGATTTATATTTTTTAATTGTATTCTTTCGGGGAATTTTATTTTTTATTTATCTTAAACAAATATTTAATTAAATATATTATTAGTATAAAACGTCGTATTAAAAGCTCGTCCTAAGGCGTCTTCAGAATCAAAAGGTTACGGATGAATGTTATTGAATTTCTAAGTCATTTTTTTTGCCTACGGTGGGCTTTAAATATGTTTATAATGAGTTGAATGTTTGTAATTAATTTTACGAAAAATACTTAAGTCACGTATTTTTTTTTAAATAAACATAATTTCTAATGGTTATACGAAAGAAACATAATTTAACTAGTTTTACGATGAAAATTTCCATTTTAGAAAAAAATAAAGAATGGAACGAATTTGTTAATCAAAAATATGTTTCAGCTGTATTAATATTAATTAAATCTAAATATTGAGAATTTTTAATCATTTTGTAAAAATTCTATAAATAATCAAAAATATAGCTCGTGACAAAATTACTGAAAATGCTTTAAAGCTTTTATGAGGAGGAATAACTTTTTTATTGAAATCGAATCCGCAATCGCCGGTTTCGAAGCCATGCGTTCATTTTGAAATTGGATACAAAGCCTTCGCTGTTTGTATCAGCGAAATAATAACAAGCCGAATGTGTAGATAAAAGAAAAATTGCAAGAAAAATAAAAAGAATTTCTTGAATTTCTGGTTGCGACATAAGATGTAACAGCAAGAACAATAAATGGGATTTTTTAAGTTGCCGCTTAAATCTCTAAGGCACTCCCAACTAGCAAATAAATAATTAAGCAGTGAAAAGTGCAAAACAGAGTGTATAAAATCAATTTCATGGGTATGAAGTTTGTCTAAGTTTTGGCGGCGGATGCGTCTGCCGACTTGCTACGTGGCGGGTAGGATCGAGAGAGACTGGTTGATTCAGATTCCTACCCACCCCTCATTCCTTTTTCCTTTCCAGAACTTCCTCTCCTTTCATACAGTATCCCCTAAGATGACGTAGGCCCTGAGGGAAATTATTTTCTTTATGGCCTACTGTTTTGAGCTAATGTAAAAAAAATGTCAAGTGTATTCGGCCTTCCCATCAATGGTCGAGTATCTTATTTGCTAATTGGGAGCGGCTCAGTAGATGTGCAGTCGTCGTGTGGAAAGAATCAATGGTCATAAATTTGATAATAATAAGTAAATTTATTTCTTCTCCCGTGAAACTCAAATGCAATTTATTCCGTTATCTGTTCCTGCCTCATATTGTCAAAGCAACATAAATTGCAATAAATGGTTTTTTGAATTTTGAATTGTGAACTTTTATCGGGTTCGCATTTCAGAGGGAATAACCAGACAAAACCGGAAATATGTCATTTTTAAATCAAGTTTTAATACAATGTACATTTCAAAAATCATGCAGTAAAATAAATAAATATATTATTTGGGAAAGCTATTTTTCAGAATTTTAATTATAGTTCAAATAAAATCATAAAAAAAAGATCCGCGCCCTTGTTTTGTGACGAAAATACTTCAGTTTGTCTATTTATTTACGGTCTTACAAACTAACATATATTTTTTTTTAAATTGCATTCTTATTTTGCTTAGACATTATTGAAAAATTATAAATACTTATGATCAAACAATAATTACATAATTTTAATTGTTTTATCATCACGAGTTTGAGCATTTTTTGAATGTGGGTATTTATCAAAGCAAATTTGGAATGAAATAAAATCGGTATGAGTCATTATGTTAAAATGCTGGTAAGGAGAATAATTAATCTTTCTCATCAGAACCGCCCTGTACCGTTGCAAGGGTACGATCGCAGGTTTATCGTTCGACGAAATTTAAATTCTCGGCCGCTGGTTAATGGCTCTTCATCCCAAGACTCTAAACAGATTATTACTCTAAACTAATTTTTACGATAAAAACACCCTATTTCAAAGATCTTATTAAAATAACGTTGAGTGTTGAACAAATTGTGTTGACCTAAAAACCATGATGCCAAAGCTCACCGATCGGGAGTTTGTAATGAACAATGTTTCTGCTTTATAGTCAAAATTATACAATTCAATTTTTCAATTTCTTTGCTACTAGTTACGTAGGGACGAATACTTCTTTATTTTAAGGGTACGAATAATATTGAACGCCCTTGCAATTTAAAGATCATATTTATCTCTATCAGATTTTCAATTACCTAGTAAAATGATATTGTTGTTAAATTTTCAAAGAATAATTATTTTCAAAGTCCGCTAAAATTAAAATACTATTCGAACCAATAAATCTAAACATATTCCATATTTTTCTTTTCAGTTAAGCACTGTTTCAGCGTTGGTGTAGCTAAGCCGGCCTTCTATTTCGTCCCCGAATCTCTACCGAAATATAACAAACTCACCTTGAACATTTAAAGTTTTTAAGCCCTTAAAAATACATGTTCTTTTTAAATTTAATCTCTACACATTTGCCGAGCTGAAAAAGTTATTGCGTATAAAAAATTCCCCCGATAGAAAAAAATCGCAAAGCTTGCTTCGAAAATTATAAAAAAACAGGGGTCTAGCACCTTCATCTAGATAAAATCGATAACTTTACAATACCGGATCAATAGGCCTAAATAACGATAATTTTATACCGATTTCCCGAGCATGGTCGCACTGTTGGTAGCCAGACCAATTTTGACGGGGGATAATTAAGAAATCTTTTTACAATGGCTGATCTATTTATGGAATTAAGGACTTAAATGTTAAAAGGCTTCGTAAAAATTAAAAGTATTAAGATAACAATTTAATCAGGTTTTTATTCATATTTCAACCACTCTCGTTTCTGCATGATCGAAAAAAATTTATTGCGTCTTAGATGAATTGTTTAAGTCTTCGTATCACGTATATGATTTCTTTCATTAAAAACTTTGTTAGTTCACCTCCATTCATCAATAAGCCAGGACCTGACAAGAGGCCGCGCTAAAATTTGTCAATCGTCTGTCGGAATATTTCTTTTCAATTATCGACCGTGCTCGCAAAAAAGGCCAACCGACCATAGATGACGAATTTAGTCAATATAATATCGACAGAGGGTTTTATCAATCGGCCGTGCTAGATATCCTGGTTCAGTTATTTAACATAACAAAGGATGAAAAAAATCACAGTGTTTTTTAAATCCTACGTAAGAGAAATTTGTAAAGAAATGTATGCCCTATTTTAAACGAGTCACACTTAAAATATTTTCGCTTGCGCTTATTTACGATAATGTTTTTTTTTTAATATAAGCGCGCTCCCTCTTAATTAATATTTACATACCATCTCCCTTTCAAACCATCTTCTCCTTTTTTTTGAACGCTTACTACGAAGCTTTAAGACCGGCTTAAAAAAGCGTTTAAACCGGCTGCCCGGTTTAAGGCAATTTTCATCATATCTAGTCTTTATTTAATTAGACAAGTTTTTCACTATTCTGTCTTTCCTCGCAGCGTAATATTTACACCGATATTATAAGTAAGGGGGGATTATGCATAACTTTTATTAGGTAGGTACCCTTCTGATTAATGACTGTAAACTTGGTAAAATTATTTTTTCCATTCTCTTAGAGAGGGAACACTTGGAGGAGAGTTTTAATAAATTAATGCATTTTTTAATTCTCATAAAAGTTCAGCCGTTAAAAGTTTTATCACCTTGGCAATTATTTATGGTAAAGTGTAATTAAAGAAGTCTCGGATTTTCCAGAATGACGTGGAATGATCTCGTCGGGGTCGGACCTAAGATCTTAGCAGAGGAAAACGTTACACTATATGCAGTTCCGCAGAGTCATTCCGGGCTGTAGCAAGCTGGGTGAAGATCGCTCTAAGATAATCAACGATCAAAAGGAGAGGACATCAAATAACAGTTTCCATGCCAACCGAGAATAAAGTCAACTCAACACCTCCTTGAAAAGTCATTAAAAGCTTTGAAAAAAATAAATTAAATTAGCCGATAACCCTAACCTAACGTAACCTATTTAACCAATTTTTATATATATTTTTATCACTCTAAATCAGAGGTTCCCAAACTTTTTTTTCTCGACCACTTTCAAAATTTTATTGGTTTCCGTGGACCCCCCTGCTGCTACATTTCTACCATATTCCCAAAACTCGACATGCGTTGTATTGAATATTGAATATAACGCTGGAGTTGTGGTCTGTCACAAGGGGGAGGGGGCGTAATGTAATGGGGCAGGATGGGATATGAGCACGGGATGGGTCTCAATATGACAATTTTTCACCGAAATACTAGTGTACTATTTGCCTACATTGACAGGTAAAGCCAAGCCAACATTTTTGTTCTTCACTATCGAAACCAGATAAATTTTCGTGGACCCCCCACTTACAACCATTTTTTTATCACGCCCACGTGGACCCCCGTCGAGTCTCCTGTGGACCCCTAGGGGTTCACCTGGACAACTTTGGGAATCACTGCTCTAAATGAATTATCTGATATGGTTCTGAGTTGGTTTCATTCCGACTTGTCCGGTCACTCAAATAATAACATACTACTACTACTCTGGCGGCCTCCGTGGTCGAGGGAAAGGTCCTCGACTAACAATCCGAAGGCCGCGGGTTCAAATTAATTTCAATCAAGCAAATAAATGTTGTTTGATTAATTTACGTTATTTCGCTTTTAATTGATTAAAAATTAAATATGTTTGCGGCACGTTACAGAGTGGGAGATACTCTCAGTATCGCCACGGTGTAAGATCACCATTCAGAATTCAGAAACGTTACTTGAAATGGCCAGGTATTTCCCCACTTTCCTCTTCCCCATCTCCTTCCCCTTCCTACTCCCTTCAGCCTCACAACATACCACAATTAGGGGTGCCATGGTCTCACTGGCTCAAGATGGGAGCAATTGGAATTCTTGTGAAGTATTCACATTAAATAAACCCATTTGAATTTGTTTTAGCCGTGTTTTGTGACCTTTCCACCTTTCTCTTCACCATCTCCTTCTCTTCACTATCTTCAACCTCACAATATCATAGATCACAACAAATTCTTAACCTCTTCTCATTCACCAATCTTAAATATTCTATCCTTAAAAATAATATTAAAAAACATTTCACTGAACATAACTAGCTATTATGGAGAAACTACTTATGGTAGATTATATAATATTTTCAGAAATCAATAACTCTCTATCTCTTTAACCAGTGGATTTTAGAAAAACACAATTTTGCAAAGAAAAAAGTAAGTTGGCGATCAAGAAGATAATTTTTTTTTTTTTTTGTTTATTTAAGAAACATACATAAAATCATTTTACATTCAACATTAAAAGTGAATATTGTATAAGCCAATTGGGGTCCATTTATAATTTTTTTTTAATTAAGGTTACAGAAAAAAATTACACTTATAATAATATTAGGTACATGAAAAATAATAAAAAAGAAAAAATAAACAATTTTGAAATAACACTTTTTTATAATATGAAAGGTTAATTTGATTTTAAACCTTTCTTGGGTACAGTGGAATATATCGATATCTCTTAGGGCATTGTAAGATTTGAGATATACCCGAGTGTCATCTGTGCGTATTTCGGTTTGAAATGTTGTATATAAAATAAATTCTGTTATTGCGTTCAGGATAAAAATAAAAGTTAACGGAGATACCGTACTCACCTAGCTCCAGATGGTTGGAAAAGGACTCTTGGAGGTATCCATAAAAAAAATTATAATATTTTATGATTAATGGCTTTCGTAAAGCACAACAATCGAATATTCCAATTTCGGTTGTCTGTGATTTTGTGCGTTATGTAAAATATTCATCCGTAATGTTAACGTAAATTATTATTGTTCAATGAACTTTAAATTTTCGAAATTGAAACTGATTGTGGGAACCAAGCAATAAAATAGGTGCCAAAATTATTTTATTTCAATAACAATTTTTTAAATGTGTATTTCTTTAGTTAAAATTTTTGACAGATCTAAATTTGAATCACTAATGATTTTTTAAGTTTACTAACGGTGTTTATTTGAAAAGTTAATTTTTGATCGTCTCTCTGTTCTTTGTAGGCAAAGGTCTTGAGGTAAAATTTTATAAATACTTTAAAGGGATATGATAGCCTCTACACAATTATTAAACGTAAACTGTCAAAATAACTTTATTATTACTTCGACAGATGGCGGTAGGGGTACCTTCGCAAATTTCAAATACCTATTCAATATTGTACGTGTGTTACATGGAACTATGATTATAAGAAAGCGCCATACACATTTCGAAACGTATTAATGTATTAAACTGCTTTGCAAATCCTACAATTATAATATCCCGTGATTTTAGATAAATAAATGCCAGTAAATAATAATAAAAAAAATGATTACATAACATCACGATATCGATTGCATTACATACATTAAATTACGATATAGATCACAAGATAAAATATTTGAGCGGGTATCGTATCTTTGAACTCAACTTCAATTTTCTAGTATAATATATTCTAATCACGGAAAAGTCGGTCGCAATCGTAGGGTTGTTATTATAGAAAGTCTGCTTTGAACTGGTTACGTTCGGTACCTACACCGAAAATCACCGAAATATTTCGAACTATTTATACGAAACACCTGGATAATATGGAACCTTTTTGCTTTTTAGGGTGATGCTCAAAATTTTATCTAGTGTATGAGTCGTAAAAGAGAAGGGTGGTTGGTACCATCTATGAGTATTCGAATTTTCCACGAACTCTTCGAATAAAGAAAAGCAAAGTGATATTTTTTAAGTGTCTCATAGCATGGAGTAACGACTTAGTTCTCCTGTAAACATCATATTGCTGAGTGGTTTATTGTTTGACATAACAAACAAAAGTTTTATAAAGATTTAGTTTGACAAGTACATGTATAAACGAACAAAATAATGTAGAACTTATTTAGCAAATTCTGTTTGAAAGCGAAGATATCTAAATAGCAGGAACATAGAATGATGACGCATTACGTAAGTATTGTTTGTTGTGTGTTTTTATAAGTTGTTCCTTCCATTTTTTTTGTTTACATTGTTTGGCTGCCGGTGACATTTTTTTTCAAATACACGTTTTTTTTCTTTCACATGCAGTTTCACTCAACCCCGGGTATTCGCTCGAGCCCCTCTCGACCCTAACTGTCTAGTACCTACTGATAAATTATGTTTTGAGTTGAAAAAACAACCAAAAATGTGACCGGAGACAAAACTCGAAAATGCCAAGGAGGAAACATTGTAAAATCGCGATGTTTTGACTTTGACGTAATATTTTGTGGGTTTATTTTGTATTATCGTATATTACATTTACTGAAACACATTCCTTGAACAATGACTATGATGAATGAATATGACTATGACTATAATTGACTATGCACAAAAACAACAATTCTTGCTTTTATTTGATGAATTTATATGTTTTACGATCTTTTTCACGAGAACGACGCTACCAAATTTGACAGCTCAAATAGCGGGAAAAATCTCGACTGGAGGACATAGAGAATTTGATAGAAATTATTCCGCTTCCCTAGGTGTGTTCACGGTATTTTATACCATAAGAACAAGAATGCCCCAAGCGATTCTGACCTTGTTCTTCATACGTTTTCTTTATACATAAGGGTTAAAACAGCATTTCAAAATATTTTTTTTTAATATTTTAGCGTTTGCGCCGGCGCACGAGCGGCAAATGACGAGTCTAACATTTTTTCTCTGGATAGTATCAGGAATCACTGGTTAAAGTAAGTCGGATAAGTCCTTATCACCCTATGTAATATTATGGTTTTAATGAGGATATTGGATGTAGAAGATGAAACGGTATATACCTGTATCGTGTACATCGCTCGCTTAATTTAAATTCATACAGACACTCTATCTATCAATTTGCTTTTTTTTGGTTCACTTGAAGGTGCGCTGGATAGATCTACCATACGTGAAGATGGAACTTAGAATAAGGGTGGAAATTTGTGAAATGTAACACCTTTAGAAGTATTCTAGTGAAAGACCGATATTAAGAATCTATTTTGCTTGAAATGGCTTTAGCCGTATGTTCTTCCCCATATAAAAACCTTCCTCTACTCTATCACCTTCCTCCCGCCTTTCCCTTCAATCTCATAACTTACCAATTTGGGTTGCTGTAGTCCCACTTCTCCGAACCATTCCAAGGAAACGAGCCTTTGTGCTTAAGGCTTATATTGGGGGTTTGCTCAAGGCTCACATTTTAATAAATTCCGATGAATTCGTAAATACAATAATTTTTCTCTTCAAACTGCGACCCGGGGATCTAAGTTATTTATATTTCAGATTAATAAAACCAATACCTCACCATTGATATATTTTATGTAGAACGGTTTGAAAATTTTATTTCCCCTTATGTAACTATAAATTTAGCGGTGGGCACCAGGTTTATTTTTTTAGACAATGAATTAATAACTTCGGGATTCGTTTAGAAACATCTTAAATATTAGTAACACGTTCTTCAGAATTAATTAATATGAACCCGGCGGAAAGGTCGATTCTCCAGGCCGCTAGGGCGAATTCGACCGTACGTCCGTCCAATACGCCGTGCCGCGGGCGTATATTTGTTTACACGCTTTCTTCACTTCCGTCGTTAAGATTCCCACGTTATTTTTCTTCTTCTTTTCTTTGATAGGGCAAATTCGACAGTAGGTCCGTCCAATACACGGGTTGCGAGTGGCAATTTGTACACACGGCTTCTTTATTTACGTTGTTAAGATTCTGAATATATTTTGTGGTATTGTGTCATTTGAACCACCATCACCCTTAAGATGATTTTTTCAGAAAATAGCGCTATGAAAATCATCCAATCAAATATTATTAAGACTTATTATTTAAAGCTTTCTTTGTTGACAAATTGGAAAAAATACACATTTTACAAAGGTTGTGTCAGTTTTCTTTAAAATACAAACTAAAATAATCAAAATAAAATGATTTCTTAGCAAGATCAGCTTAGAAAATAACACTGGATTGAAAAAACATTTTTCCATTATAAATATGAACAAGTTCATAAAATTTAACCTTTTCATTCCGAATTCATGAGATAATTTGATCAAATGTGTTATTTCCACGCCAACCTAAAAGGATCTGGTACATTAAATGGAAGGGAAATGTAAATTTCATTTGAAATTTCTAATTTAATAGGTTAGTAACTCTTTGATTTTAGACTCATGAAAGGATCTAGCCATATTATACAAGAGTATATTTTAGACAAACCCACCTTTTTGTAAAGCTTTTATTGTGAGCTTTTGTAAATTAACCACGTAGACACACCGCAAAAACTGGGGCATAATAGAACGCACTGAATGCTTAAAAGGTTTTATGTTATCTACATGTAATAACGTAATATACTTATAAGAAACCCTTCATATATTTTCGCGTTATCACCATTAGCGCTTGTGAGCAGAAACATCTGAAATGTAGGGTCGGCATTCAGTATTGAATTTTCTAAAATAAAGGTCCTTGAGACTCCGAGGAATCAGGGGTGTCGCATCTTTCTGTGCTACGCAATAACAACATTTTTTTACAGAATAATTTTTTGGCCTTTTCATCAGCATTTGGTTCCTTAGAACGGGCAATCTGCCTAGCTATGAACTAATATCGACCTACAAGACATAATGACCTTGTACACATATTTAAATATTTTCAGTTATTATGCAATATTATTACTGTGCTATTTTTGCTTTAAATGTATTCAATGTAATGTAATAAATAAATTAAATAAAATCTAGCGATATAAAAACAATTGTCTCGCCGTATTCTTAGATTTAAGAAAAGCTTTCGGTGTTGTAAATCATTATTTACTCAGTAAAAATATAAATCAACTGGTTTTCAAAAAAGATACTAAAAATACACACAAAAACAAACATTGGGAACATATTTCAAAAACATAAATAAAAAGTGAAGTTCCGTATTTGGATCGATTTGTAAAAGGGAGCCGTATTTGGATCTATTGACATAAATCTTTATTGGAAATCGAAAATTAATAAAACCATCTCTAAATCAAGTCATCTTACGTACATATTTTAATATTTCATAGACTTAAGGAAGTGGGTATTCAATGTTAACAAATTGAAAATAATCTACTTTTCCCTGGTGCTATCTTCAATCACTTACGGCATCATAGGATGGGGTGGTGCGCTTGATGCCTTTAACCCTTTACCTTATTCACATTCATACATCGTCTCATACATACGCTTCTATTATTCTGCCTCTTGACATGGCCCGACTCAAGTATCTGATTAACTTTATCGTGTCGTGTCGTCCTTGGGTGTCCTCGACTTCTCTCGTTCACACTTGCGTCATATATTATTCTTATTAAAGTTACATATAATAGAAATAAAACGTTCTCTACTTTATACAAATAAAATAAAATATTCAATATCCGTAAATTGTATGCATGTATCTAAAAATAAAAAATAATTTCGAAAAAATTAAAAGAAAATTAGCAAAAGAACTTATAATTTTTTTTACCCTCCCCCTCCCCCCAAATCAAAACAAAATTAATGCAAACACAGAAATTTTATTGGTCTACATACATTTAATCTTCTATAAAAACAAATTCAAATGACAAATAAAATATAACATTTTATAAAAGAATAATAATTATGGCTAAATAATTCAGATGTTGAAACACTTAATTAGGGAGGCGGATATGGGTACCGCCTCCTCGGGAACCATTTATTGGATGATCAACACCCCTTTCATAATTCACCCCAAGTGATTCGATACGTTTGGTGACTTAGCAGGGGTGCCCGGGGTGAGATTTGTCTTGGTCAGGAATGCCCAATCTGCGGCCCGCGGGCCATGCCAATTGAAGATTTTTTGCGGGCCAAAATGAAGTTTTCAGCTATCTATCAGTTTATGCCTTCTAGCATTGAAGATGATATTATTATAAATAGCTAACAATTTTCTAACCTGTTCACTTAATTTCTCTCATTTTTCACGCATTTCTCTGTCGTTCACGCTCTTCCTGGTTCTATCGAAATGAACAGAACTTGTAATTTAAAATGTCCGTCTCTTAAGATATCTTATGAAGTAATAATTAGTATCGTCCCAAATATTTTACGACAAGCACTACGCTTCTGGTCATATAAATATAACGACAAATATAGGATTTGCAAATTTTGTGAAATTTTCTTAATTTACTAATTTAAAATTTTTTTTTTAAATCAGATATTTCTCGCGGTTTCTGTGTGAGGAGCCGGATCGGGAGAACTGGTTGAGGGAGTCCTTTTAGGAGCCGGAATGGAAGGCTGGATTCATACGTCTGTCACTACTGGATACTCAACTGCTCTAACTTTAAAAAACAGAAGAATAATAAACAACCTAATCTTTTTACTAAAATTATTATTAAACACTAAATTCGATTGTTGTGAACTCCCGTATTAAATAAATCTACACGCACAACTAGGCCAACATTTTAAATATATATATATATATATATACATCTCATTCCAATTATAGTTTGCTCTCTCCAATACAGCGTTGTATTTGACAATAATTTGAACCTAGCAAACTTCAAATGCCGTATGTGTGAACTATTTCTACCTAGTTTTTAGATTTTCACGGCCAAAAGTATTTTCGTTATTTGTTTTTGGGGTGTTATGCCGTGTTTAAAATGGAGAAACTATTTAAGATAACATAAGCAGATTTATGCTGACAGTAACAAAGCTTGCCGTATGATGGGCGGTACAATAGTACAAGGATTTGATCAGAATATTTATCTTCCTAAATGTGATTCGTCCCTCGGCAAGAGACAGGTTGATGTGAGTAATTTTAATTCAATAAGAAAAGTATGTTTAACCAATCCTATGCCGAGACCGCGCCGAATAATATTTAAAACAAAATATTCTGAAATGCGATTTTAATCCTTATGTATAAAGAAAATGTATGAAAGACAAGGTCAGAATCGCTTGTGCTATTCTCTTACTTGACGTTGCCGGTGCCTGCGATACGCCTAGTCATTCTAAATAATTTTAAATATAATTTGTATATGACTTCGGCCTTCATTTTTGCCGGGAATCGAGCTGTCAAACTGCGAGCGTCGTGGGTCATGAAAAGATCGACAAAACCTATCAATTTGTCAAATAAACGCAAGTAATGTTTTTAGGCATAGTTTATTGTTCAAGGAATGTGTTTCGGTAAATATTATATACGATATCACAAAATAAACCCACAAAATATTACGTCAAAGTCAAAACCTTGCGAAATTTACGAGTTTCCTCCTGTGGCACATCATGCCGTGTTGCGCTACCTCCTTCTTTAGCCAACTACACAATTACACATCTGCCCTGATGATGGACACTGTAACGCTGTCCGAAACGTTGGCTAAAGAAGGAGGTGGCGCAACATGGCATAACACCCCAAAAACAAATAACGAAAATATTTCTACCTATTTCATAAACTATTTTAACACCAAAATTAAACATTTTTATTAATATCATTGTTGATTTGGAGGATATTGGCAGATTATCTATTTTTAATTTACTTACATTCTATGTTACCTACGTTTTGTCAACTCTTATATTTTATGTAACCTTTATTTTGTTTCTTATATTTTATGTTACCTATATTTTGCCAATTATTTATTTATGTCGTAATTTAAAAAAAAGCATTATACGTAAAAGCCATATGAGCGTTTAAATACCGTAAAATAAAATAGTATGATACCAGAAGCAAATAAATATTTAAAGCTTGTATTTTTGCGGCTCTGAGCCTTTTCATGCCAATACCCGTAAAGCCTACCTCGCCTTTAATCACACCGGTTTGGTTAGCATAAGCGCAAATACGTACAAGGGATCAGGCTTGTGTTTTTCTTTGTCCCTTCTTGCGTGGGAAACATCTAGAAAACATTATAAATAGACCTTTGGCCCAGACAGAAGAGAAGAAAAATAAACAGTTGAATCAATGATCACAAATTCTTTAAAGGTTCCGTTGCCTAGGAATAGAAGAAAAACACAGTTATTTTATTTTCATACAGGAGCAGTAGTTACTTTTTCAATTTGACTGTAAATTGAATATTATGGAACAAACGATACAGTTTATTTTCTTAGACAATTAAGACCTCGCATTCCGAATTTCTATCGTCAAATAACATACTGGTGACCTGATAGTTGATCCCCCGATAGTTGCCCCCCCCCCCCCCCAAATTATAATGATTATAAAATTAAATGTTTTTTGCACCAAACCAATATGTTTTTTGCACCAAACCAAAAATCTTTCAATAATAAGTTGGTAATGATTTATTTACTCTGTCGATTTTTGTACAGTACAGTATTATAGACAAGAAATTGTATTGTTGATGCATTTGGGTGAAAATATGTTTTATCTCATCATTTGGTTACATCCTCTCTGCATACCCCTTCGGAGATATTTAGTTAAATTTTGTCTAAGGATGTAGGTACACCGTTTTTTTCCTAAACCGACTGCATATTGTATATAAGTGTGCCGGATCAGCATATTGTATATAAACCGACTGTATATTGTATATAAATATGGGATATCAATTGTCATGAAATTTAACGTACTTCCTTTGTAGTTTTGTAGCTAGTCTTACACGAGCGCTATACTCTCATAATTTATGTGGGCGTGGCCTATTTAAGAAACTTATTTTGTTTTACTTTTTTTTCTAGGAATTATACAATTTGTTTAAAGAAACATCACAGGAAGATAGATTTATATTGATGATTATTTATATGATTTTGATATTGAAAAAAAAAATGCAAACAAGAAAGTAGAAAGAAATAAACTCAATGATTTCAAATTTCAAAAAATAATCTTTACTGAACCATTAAAACGCCATCATCTTGAACGGGAAACTGGGGCTTTGTTATGCTCTTCCAATATGCAGTAATAATTTACAAAAAACTGAATAAACAACATATATATGCTATCTGCTACTCAATGATAATACTTAAAAGCATCAAAACATGAAAACAAAAACTTAATAACAGACCAAATATTCAACATATTTGGCGTACTAGATAAACGCCGATTACAGTTAAAGCACTGCTAAACTAAATTTTTGAACAAATAAACAAATTTCAACACACACAGACCATCCTTAAATAGATCAGTTAGACAAGAGTACAAAAAAACATAAAAACGGTTAACTCACGATTTGGACAAAGAGATAAAAGCATTCAAAAATCTTTCACTTGATACAAAAAATGAAGGAAACAAAAATTATCAGATACAAAATTGATGGATCAAAGAACAAAAGTGGCAATATTCCAAAAAAATAATAAAACACCTAAATAATACACAATACCGTTTAAAACACGCATAATCGTACCTTATAATATTTGCCGATTTTATTTTCATAACCGCCTTAATATATTTTATTATTTCATATCTCATTGAATTTTGTATTGTAAAATGGGGGCCTCAGTACGGGAAAGGCACCGGTGACGCCCACATTATGTATAAAAGTATAAGTTATTGCACCAAATAAATCAAATAAAAAAAAATATACGTTATACGATGTTTTACAAGTACTTTTCAGTTTGCTTACAAATCATGCCAATGGAATATAAAAAGACCAGCTGGTAAGTAATGAATGATCAACAAAAACCAAACAACTTAATTATTCCTGCTACATCGCTCTCTGCTTTCAGTGGGCTGATCACGATCCTGGACAGTGAATAATTAATAATCACTTGTCTAATGGCTCCGGCGCGATATCTGAAACGTTAACAATTTTAATAAAGCAAGGGGAAATTTCACAGTAATTAACCTGAAAAAATAATCACTTTAAAATGAGACACGTACAGGTGAATATAATCCAATTTCTATATGAACTGGTTTCCAACAAACAAAATCCTTTAGTACAATAAATACGTTGTTACTAAAAGCATTTATTGGCATTCGACGGCTTGTAGCTGGATTAAAATGTTTTTTGATTTTTTAAATGGAACTTTAAGGCTGGGCGCATACATCCGATTTTGCTTTCCGGTTGTCTGATCAGACAATCGAATCGGATTAACACCACACACATCCGATTCGAAAATCGGATAGGTAATACGACCGGGGCCACGCCCTTTGGACGGCCGGATTGGACGGCCAGCGTGGAAGGGCGTGGCCTATTTTTATTACCGATCATGTTTTCGAATCGGATGTGTGCGGGCTTTCATAAGAAATGTATGTCGCGAAGGCCTTCAGGTTGTCTGATCAGAAAATCGGATGGAAAAAAACGTATGTATGCGCCCAGCCAAAGACGTAAAACTGTTTTTAAGAGACGATGCTTGTTAGATTTCTTGTTCAAATAATCATAAAAGTATATACAGTATTTCGGATTGTATTATACTAATGTTTTTTGAAATTTGTTTTGAGGGAATAAATTAGAGAGAAAGCGAAATTTCAAAATTCAAACCCGAATTGAAAACTAAAATCACAGACATGTAACAACAAATTTTGGAAATTTTAAATTTTGATCAGGGTTTTCAGGTTCAAAAATCAAGAAATAAAGAATTGATTTTTATTGAAAATTTCTAAAAATTTATATTTCAAACATAACATTATAGGATTAGATTACTTTTCAAAACTTCTCTCCACGCCGAAACCTTTTACAACGAGCAACTATTTTCATTATAGAAGAACAGAATAAAGTTTTAAAAGTGGTAGAGAGATCGAAGTTCACTGAAAAGCATTTTATGTTGTACCGCGCGTAAATCGCAAGTGTCTAGTATCACTGACGTTTATGATTTAGGGTTGTAAGGTGTGGGGGAAAAAGAGAAGAAGAAGATGAAGGCAAAAACCCAATAATATTAATTATACCTCCAACTTTTGACATTTCTTATGCATTCTGATGGCAGCATGCTATACTAGCGCCTGGGTTGTATGGATTGATTTTCTTTCATGCATTTTAATGGATTTTATCATTATATATTCTTTAATTTACGTTAATAAATTACTGAAATCGAAAGGTGAAATTGTATAAGCCCACCCCACGGATAATACGGAGCGTTCGTGTTGTTCAAATTCGATACATGGATAATACGTAATATTCCTTTTTTCTAATAGACAATCAAATATGACGTTTGTTTGAAGTACCAACCTTATAAAATAAATTCTCATCAAAATAAAAACAGAAAAGTACCTACGTCGATTCATTCCTGGGTTGAGATTAAGCTGCGAAAGCTGGATGTCATTATAATTTAGATATACATCCCAGGTTTTGAATGGTTTGTTTGGCAAAGCAGGGTTTGTCTAACGGGTATGTGTAATTATTCTAGTACCTTTGTTTCCTACTTCGTATTATTCCTGGGTTGAGATTTAAGCTGTGAAAGCTGGATGTCATCATAATTTAGATATACATCCCAGATTTTTAATGGGTTGTTTGGCAAAGCAGGGTTTGTCTAACGGGTAGGTATGTGTAATTATTCTAATACCTTTGTTTCCATGTTCTTCTGTTAAAAATACGGGTTCAAACTTGTCAATAATGCATTCACTTCATAACCCGAATAAAGTATTGTTTTATATGGCATTAATAATTTTTCTATGATTGGCAGCATTGATAGATGATTTATTGTCTATGAAATGTAAACCGAAAAATGATGAAAATACCAATGGCGTATGCCGCGCGAGTGAAATAATCTTAACAAAATTTTTCGTGAAACACTTTTCGTGATAATAAAGCTAAATCTAACTGTTTGAATAAGAAATATTGCGTATTAACCAGTAAGCGGAGTAAGACAAAAATAATTTATATTTTTCATAGAACAATCCGTATAGCAGTTTTCAAATTATCATGAACATATTATATTTCACCAACAACTGCCAATGCTTTTGGCATCCTGAAAAACGACTGGATCGGATTGTTTTTGTTGTTTATAATTATTACATCCGTAAACTGCCCATACAAAACCTACTTTTTAGGAAATTTTAATATATTTATTTATCAATATTGATAAAAAAACAAATTAGAAAGTGCAAAACACCGCCGCCAAGTACTAAGTAAATTTATTTTGAAAAAATGTCAATGTCAATGTTCCACACTAGCGCCTCTAGCGGCCAGAGTTATTACGTGTGCTTAACATTATGGAGTATTTGATAAAAGAATTCGATTGCAAGAATTGGTATTTGATAAAAGAATACGCACATTCAATTCTGATTGGTGGTCTTTCATCACGTTAAGGGCAAGTTCAGCGTCAATGTGTTTTCTTAAAGGGCACGCTTATTCTAGACACGTTTCAGCTTTCTATCAAATTGTAATAAATAACCAGGTTATGTTACTCTTCTGCTGATCACAATTTGTTCAAAAACTAAAACGTACTTAAAATCGGCATTCAACTGGGACTTCCAACTGTCAAAGAAACAAAATGGCGCTCGGGTCATCCATAAAAGTTTTATTTATAGCCAAATGTCAATGACGTTATTTACTGTAGACGCGGGGTAGAAATCTCAAAGTGGGAAGCCAAAAGTAAGGCAACTGCACTAGTCTCGATTTTAAATACTTTAGTACTAAACTGCTACGCGTCGAGTAAGGTCGTTCTTACCAGCACTTACCAGTAAGTAAATTGCATTTTAAAAAGCGCCAAAATGCCCTCCTGTGAGATGAGAAAATGTTTCAATTACACGGCAAATAGTAGTAAGAGCGAAGGAATAACATTTCAAGTACACAATAATTACACACAAATTACTTATTATTATAAATAATACAATTAATTTTCATTAGAGAAAATTCAATGCCTACTAAAATAAAGGGTCTAGACGCGCAACAGCCAAATAACAAAGTCAGTGCCGTCGCTAAGTAAAATTTACTATTAATAATAATCTAATGAATCTTTACTTATATGATTGGGATAAAACAACATACAAATCAGCTGCAAAAAGAAATACAATAACAATCAACGCCATCGGCAAACTATCGTTGTTCATTATAGCTTGAAAACTTGACACCTCAAAATTCGACTGGTGCCCAGACCTCCTACTTTAGTCGGCCTGAGGCAGTATTCGACGGAACTTTTTAATTTTGAATACAAAAATGCCGCCCGCGTTCTATCTTTTGTTTCGTCCATATGCACATATTCTAAACGTCTATCTTTATCGTAAATGAATAACTTTTTAATTAGAAATTATTGAAAATCGCTGAAAACAAAAGAGTGTTGCTTAATTGCCACATTACATCTTGAGTTTGTTAAACTATGGCATGTCTATTTATATTACGTCATTGCCAAAAGTGCACAAAACGCAAAAATTCCTCGTAAAGTGATTTTTATTTAAGACAAACATTTGTACGTACTACTGGGTGGTAAATAATCATCGATAAAAATGTTCACCCTTAAATTATTCACATACTTTCACAAAATGGTCTTATTATACGACTAATCCATTAAAAATGGAATCCTTATTTTCCACGTGGGTTACCATAATATATATTTTAATGAGCACTCCCTTCCATTCACCATCGAAGTTTATTAAAATCGTGACTTAAATGAAATAATAACACGTTTCCCTATTATTTTGTGTTTTTAATTTTATCACTCAGTAATTTATACACGGGAGGATTAATTTGAGTATATTTAATCTTAATTTATATCTGCCTCAATTTGGGATTAGTTAAGTGAGTTATTTTTTATTTACAACTTATTTTAATTAACCGACTTTAATGCCCGTCGTTTGTAGCCTCGCATTTCTACGATTAATTTAATATTCCGTTTTATTTCACCGTTAATCTTTCAGGCTATTTGTTCGTTTTTCGTAACAACTCATATAGGTCTCATAGAAATCTTTGTGTCTCCCTCACTATCATAGTTAGAAATATGATCTAAAATGTTTTAGAAAGAGAAAACACCAAGCTTTATATTCAAATCTAAAAGCTAACCATAAAATAATTAAAACGAACGCCTTTACGAAATTAAAGTTTTGCACTTTGAAAAAAAATTATGGGATTATATACTTTGGAAATAAATTTTTTTTTTCAGAAACGACGAAAAGTGAGTTGACTACTTATAACGTTTATAATACATTTGCCTAAAAAATATGTGTGCGTTTTAATTTTTTTTTGTTATCGGTAATTTTAGTTAGAAAAAACTCGAGGTGAGCAATTTTTAAAACTTTTTTATGTTTGTATTCAAAAATTTTATATTTAAAAAATTATATGTTTATTTCGAAATATAAAATTAGAAAACGTTTTTTCTCTCTCATCTTTCGAAAACAGTTTTTAATTTTTGAAGACGTTCAAAGATATTTCATTTATTTGGATTTTATTGTAAAGTGAAAATTCTTTGACCTTTCGACCCGATGGGTTTAATACAAATAAAAAATATTTTATCCTTCAGTGCGCTTTACAATATTTTTCTTATTGAAAATTTGAAAATATGTAAATGGTGTCACGTATTTATAAAAAGAATATATTTATTTCAAAATAGCCATTGATAAAAATGACACTCCAAGCTGGCAGAAAATGAGCGCTCCTAACGTCAAGATGTATCATTTAGGTTTTCATTACATTTTCATCAATATTATTAAATAATTATATAAAGGATTGAATATAAAGTAGCACGTCAATAGATAAACCATTTTTCATCGGTTTCCAAATTTATATAACGTATCCCTCTTACTAAAGAGGTAGGTACCGTAGATAAACGTTTTTTTACAAACAAATGACTTCGTAT
Source organism: Glyphotaelius pellucidus (assembly GCA_936435175.1). NCBI lineage: Eukaryota > Metazoa > Arthropoda > Insecta > Trichoptera > Limnephilidae > Glyphotaelius > Glyphotaelius pellucidus. The sequence goes on from OW386543.1 coordinate 42,086,475, forward strand.
AAACGACAGTACCTACCCACGCACCTCTGGAAAGGTCGTTTAGAAATTGCTGACTCGGTAGGCTGAGATTGTGGTGCAGTTTTTGCCTGTTTAGATAAATTTTAATCGAGTTGGTGGCTAAGTAAGGGTAAACTTTCGTGAATATCTAAGGTCGGGGGTCACTCCCACGCACAGCCCCTGGTGCTTCACATATCGTGTAGCCCCATTCCTTTATAGTTTTTTTTTTTTTTTAAACCTTGTCAGCGGAGCCAATTTAATGATCTATATTTTGTTTGAAGATTTCTATAAATATGTATAGTGAGCTCTGACGTTATAAAATTATTTTCTAACTATTCGCCCGGCTGCGAAAGTTGTTGTGCACATGCCCGCGAAGATTTATGTATATACTGGTGAACTTTGGCATTACGAAATTTATGTACAAATTTTTCAAAAAGTGGCGCGCGGGGGGGGAAGGCGTGGAGAGTTGAGGGGAACGTGGGAGAGAAAGGGGACACGGGAGGGGAAGGGGAGGAAGGGTGGGGACGAATGGGAAAGGACACCCAGGGAGGAGAATAATCTTTATCGATGTCGCATTGCAACGCGCGCCGGGAACTCGCTAGTATATAATAAAATAAAGAGTTAATATTTAAAATTATAAATGTATTTAAAAAAATAAATGAGTTACAAAATGCATGTCTAAGTTAAGCATCGTTATTATCCACCCAAGGAAAGACATCAAGTTGTTATATTTCTAGATAATTTATTCACCCTTTTTTTTGGTAAATCAAACTTCTGATAAGTGTCAATTCCATTGAGCTGAGATTAACAAAATTATTGCAATATTTTCGAGTTTTCAAAGCTTTTCACGCCCCAAAATCCCTGAAAATCTTCATGCAAAACTTTTCGATTTATTTAATCATATTATTTAAAAAATCCTTTTTAGAGGTAATATTTTTAGTTGCTGTTATACAATATCAATAAATGGATTGCACTCAGGGCAGCTATCACACAAAAAACTGCTTTGGATTTATATTTGAAAAATGTTGAAATAATAAAAAAATAAATAAGTTACGTAGGAACAGTGGTGATCAACCCTTTTAGTCGAAGGGTCAATTTATCAATTTTAAATTTATAGTTGGTGGTGTAGTAAACCTATTTGTATTTCCAAAAACGGTAATTTTTCGATAAAATAATCTCAGAACGTAAAAAAACTAATCGCCGCAGACGAAAATTTTATATCTCCATGGCTACAACAATAAATACTGTCGAATTTTATCATCTAAAATATCAAAAAACGTATTGTTGATTTTTATCAATCGGAAAGTTAAACATTTTTTTAAGTGCATAAACCGTAGATCCAACAAAAAACAGAGTGTGCAACTCAAACGCCGTAGAAGTGAAACCTTCAGAAAACTAAAGTAGACAAGAGTGGGAAGGCTACGAAGCAACGCACAAAGGGAGACCGATTATACTATCTCGTAGGCTAAATCCTAAGTATATGTTGTCTCTTTTTAGTGTGCCTCTTTTTTTTGTTTCATCGAGTTTCAAATTACAACGATGCTAAAGCGGTTTTTTCACTTCAAAAAGCGCTGCGCTGCAAAGATTATTTTTTTTCTACATTTAGGACAAACCACGAAAATTCGTTTTTATAAGAATATGTAAAAAAAATCGTATTATTTTGAACGGCTGTTACAAAACTTTGAAGAAAGACTGAAGTTTTAAACACTATTGCGAAACAACGGAAACCGTTAAATATTCCTTATCCGCAAACATGAAAAGGCTCGCGGGCTACACGGAATGGGCTCGCGGGCCGTTCACATTAGAGGTGGGTAAGTTCTGCATTTTGCCGGAGGCCTCCGAGGAGTGCTTCGTTTTAAAAGTACTCGAGTTCTAGGAGCGGGTCTCGGGTTCGAGTTCTTGGTTGCGGACTGGGCGCTGGGACGGCGCACCGAGGCGTGACGCACGAGTTCGGACAAGAACTCGGAGGTGGCCCCGGACAAAGCCCGCAGGAGAAGTCGGACCCGGGACCTGCACAGGAACTAGAGCCCGACACGCAAGGACCCGCATGCAGACTCGGGACTGTCACCCGTCGCTCCCGTCGCCGGCCAGTAGGGGCATTCAGGTTCTCGGTTCGGTTCCGAGTTCCGCGTTTGGGCCCGAGTCCGCGCTCCGGTCAAGCTTCACATACGGGTGCGAGTTCGCATGCGAGTGTCAAGCGCTGGGAAGAGGCATTCGTTTGAGTTTTCCGAGAGTGGTTGGTTTGAAAAAGGAGTTCAGTGGGAACCAGTTCCCGCAAAGGACTCGAGTTTAAGAACCCATTCCGGCTGAACCTACTGATCGCTAGTTCACATTGCGTTAGAAAGTAAATTTGTCGATTTTCAAAACTTCAGTCATTATTTTCATCCGTTAAAAAGCTCGAGTTTACAAAAAATGAGTTCTTTAACCTTAGCTCTCTTGAAACTCCTTCCAAGAAAAAAATTACCAACCACTAAAAAAAATTGTTTAAATTTTTATTAATGTTTCATCTTAAAAGAATAAATAATGACCCTCGTATCTAATATCCTTTGTCTCTTTGTTCCAGGCTGTTTATTCAGCGAATCCCTGTGCACTGAGAAAATCGAGTGGTGCTATGATGGTAAGTGCTGGACCAAGATTTATTACTGTCGGATATCATATTTCTACATCCCCAGCGAAAATTTCAATTCAGCGGAATCTTTTTCATTTTTAAGTCGCACTTTTCCCCACTGGAATTATTAAAACTAATGTAATTTTTCACTTAACCTTTTTCATAACATAATATTCATCTCCATGTAACTTTTTATTCTCTCCTATTGTTATATTTTATGTTAAATATAATTAAGAAATTACCAGACTATTTTCATATTAAAAGTAATCTTTCGAAAGAATTTAGAAATACATTGTCGGATTTATATTAATAAAGAGATAATGTTTTTCGTAAATGTAATGCGAGATCAACTAATTATTAGAGAGGACATATTTTCGCTGAAAAGAAGTTTAATAATAGCCTGTCTAATAAGAAACCGTGTCTCTCTGTGAGGTTAATGAACGTTATGGCTTCAGTGTATTTAATGAATTTCAGATTACGCTTTTGGAAAGTGTCTCCAAGTTTATGGAAGTGTTGAAGAAGAAGACTTAGCTAGGTGAGTACCTGAACAATGATTAATTTATATTGAGCTTTAATTTTTTTTTCAAGAAATTTGTTTATATTGTTCGTTTGTTTCTTTACATTGTATTATTGTTTACATTTTAATATCTAATCTCATTAGGACAGGCCAGTGTTGGGGTTAATAATTTTATAAAATTTAAAAAATAATCCAAAAAAAACATATAGAGAACAATATTGACTCAACGTTTCTTACAAATAATGAGTACCTACCAAGATGAAGAAACTAATACATTATTGCCCCCTACTCACCATCCGATATTAAGCGCTGCTTGCAGGACTGCACGCAGTCTCTGCAAATCGCATGGTAGGCAAAACCGCCAGCTGAATTATTATTATCCTTTTTGTTGAGCCGTCGGAATAATAAATTATTCGGTTGGTGGTTCTGCATGCAGTCCTGCAAGCTGTGCTTTAAACCGGATGGAGCAAACACGTAGAGTGATCATTTGTTGGTATTTGAATTTAAATAATTATGCTATCAATTTAAAAAGGACAACGATAAAAAGGGAGAAAAATGTACAAATAATTACGCTAGAACAAAAATAAAAAATAAAATTTAAAAATTATAATTTTAATTATCAGAAATATCAGAGATGAAAAAAAAATGTTGTCAATTCTCGGCTAACACAAATAAAAAATATTAAAAATAATTGATAACGGAGTAATAAATCATATGTGTGATTAAAATATAATAATATAATTTCATTTCATTTTTATAATAATAGATTTACAATTTTATTCAAAGATGTAGCCCATAAAAAGCTATGCTTGCCTGTGGGAGGGTGTAGTTCAGTTAGTCATTAAGAAGATATTCATTACCATTTTTGTTTTTTTAGTTATAAATTATGATTTTTTTTTATTACTTTTGTACTATTTTTTTGCTTTTTTAAGTTCCGAGTATGTGTTTTTAGTTGTGTTTTGAATATTCCAAAATTATGGATCAATTTCTGGTAATTTATTGAAGAATTTTATTCCTAGGTATTTGTTGATCCAAAGTATATCGGAATCGGTAATATATATTTTAGCCTGAGGTTTGTTGTGTTTCTGAATATGCGGCTATCGGAGTTGAGTATAATCAGGGCAATCTTGACACTGTAGGCTGCAGCCTTTAATATTTTTTTATCTATTTGATGGGAAAAGGTGTGCAGGGAAAAAAGATTGGCTTACAGGGATATATTAAAAGTTCTTCATGGGAAACCGCTACGTGCTCGCAAATCCTTGATTTCCCCTTACCATTGAATAATTACCAACTTCACTTCGTACGACGAAGCCACAAGCCAAAAATGTGTATATTCTCAGTGTGCCTTATATCTCCACGAATAAAGGTTATAGGCATAAAAATCGTTTGGCAAACGGAGTCTAAAAATGCACGATTTCAAGCACAACGGCGGTTTTTCTTTAATTTTTATTTTGTGAATATTTTTATAAGAAAGAAAAAAATTAATCAAGGTAAACTGTCACAGATAATCTTAACCATAATATTGTATTTTTATAAGTTGTTTCTTTTTACGCTTTTTTATAAAATAATTAACATATGTATTATGATTCAACTCGAACGAAATGATAGGAAAAGCTTCAATTTATCCAGAACCCATATTTTTTTTACTTTTATATTGAAAACTAATTTGAAATAAATAATAATCTAGAGTAGTGATTCCACGTTAAACTTCGAAAATGATTTTTTATTTATTTAAAATTTCTTTCTGCGTTAATTGATTTCTGACGAAGTAAGGGTTCTCCCGAAACTGAAGGAAGTTAATCATTTTGTAAATTCAGCAAAAGTGTTTGTTTAGTCTACAAAGTTTATTTTGTATTATCTGTTTTAATGTTGTTTTTGTTTCCAGACATGAACTGACTACTGAGGAATTGCGTGGCTTCGAGCGGGAGCTGCAGCGACTTTTGCTGCTCGGCTACCGCTGGAGTCACGCCTACACCCAGTGCGTGCTGCAGGCCATGCTGTACGCCACTAGGAACAGGTGGGATGCTGGGGAATACAAGGGAATAAAGGCAAATGCACGGGAATACAACGATATGCAAGGGAAAACCAGGGAATAAAATACAAGGTTGCACTAAGAAAAATAAAGAAAAATGTGGTTTTCAAAGGATGGACAATGTATATAAATACATTTTTTTTAATGTTAGCTTCACGCAAAAGGCCCTAAGGAAAATAATTTCCCTTAGGGCGTACGTCATCTTAGGGAATGCTGCGTGGAGGGTCTTTTTAAGGAAAGGATGTTCTGAGAAGGAAAAGGAATATAAGGGGTGGGTAGGAATATGGGGTAAGTGTTAAGGAGTGACAGACGGTATGAATCCATCCCTCCAAATGCGGTGCAAGGCGATGAGTTGAGAGTCCGGAGAAGTCAAAAGGCTTCCGGTCTCCCTCAACCAGTCTCTCTCGATCCAGCCCGCCACGCAGCAGGTGGGCAGAGGCTTCTGCCACCAAGACCCGGACAAACCTTGCGCCATGATCCCGGACACCCCTGCAAAATCACCAAACGTGGCGAACCACTTGGGGTGACCTATAACAGAGATGTTGGTTATCCTACAAATGGTTCCGTGGCGGCGGTACCCATACCCGCCTCCCAAATTGAAATAATGGGGGACACAAGGGAATCCAAAGAAAAGCAAGTTAACTGAAGGTGAGACCTAAGAGATAACTTGGTGAAAAGTGGGAAATATACATTATGGGAAAACGGGGAATCAGAGGAAAGAAAGAGGAATATAGGTAAAACATAGAAAATCAATAAATATTTGTTAATAAAAAAAATTAAAGGGAAAACCATAGTAAAAAGAAAGGTTTCCGTGGAATACAGGGGGAAACACGGAGAAAGGGGATGGTTTCATAATAATTGATTATAAAAAGGAAGGAAAAATAAAGAAAATGTAAATAAAAATTGGGAAGGATAATTGGTAATTTTGGTAAATTGAAATACAAATAAATATAAATATTATACCTAATAGAGAGGAACCGAAAGGTGAGTTTGACCGCGTTCCCATAATATTCCTGTGCTTCATTTGCTGCTCAATCAAACTCGGGAGAACGGATCTGACGTCTGACTGAGCATTTTGTTATCGGAAATTTAAAACATTTTAGACGATGACTTTTGAAACTTTGTGCGCTACATTTTAGTACCTAGATCATACGCCAGACAGACCGCTTAAAATAAATTTATGTTTAAAATTATTTTGGGACATCTAGCATTTTGTGGTCTGTAATTGCTAATTTGTAAAGAACATCTTTATTTTTCCCAGGCTGCACTACGATGCAACTGTCTGCGACCGTCTTGCTGATCAAGACTTGACTGCTGCTCTAGGGGCATTCGAAGCAGGAGACGAGGTTGACCCCGCATCTGTGGCTTTTGTCAGATATACTCCCAACACCGACATCGACCACGATTCTTCAGATTTTGCTGACGAAGTTTACTTCCCTCCAAATGAAAGGGAATACCTTGAAAACCTCCCAATGCTACCAGAAGCAGAAAGTAAGCAAATCATGAAGGGTGTTCAAATGATCCCTTATATTTTTTTTAACTTCTGATTTTATATTATGTTCTTCTTTCAGTGCCAATAGACATGCAAGAATCTCCGCAGAACTACGGTTCTTGGCAGGAAGAAGTAAAAAGGTCTTACCGAAGAAAGAATAAACGAGCCAAAGACCACGACCGTTCTGCACAACGTGAACACTTCCAAGTGTTCTCTCGAATCTACAATACTCCCGGAGATTTCCGTGAAGGCCATGAAACTAGAGACTTAAGTAATGAGAACCTCGAATCTATCTTTGGCAATACAGAAGAATATCCACCAAACGCTCCAGGTCCACTACTGGAAAATGAAGAGGACAATCCTGGACTTCTACCGAATATTCAGCTGACAAACGACGATATTCTTTACCTTCTGCAGCCAGAAAATGAACAAGAACTACGAGCTCTTTTCCCTCAATATAATGAAGAATCTGAAAGCCCGGACGAGGAGTTTGCGAAAGAGGGAGATAAAGACCCGATCAACAAATGGCTCGAAACCCAAGACTTAGACCAACTCAGAGCTGCTTTAGCGGAGCTTAAAGAACCACTCAGCGACAGGATGGATCTTTACTATGTCTCAACTAGTGAGTTTTTGACCAAGAACCGTCTAAGACCAGACAGGTTCAACCAGCACTACAATACTCCTGATAGGTTTAGGCAAGGTTATGAGAGCAAGGATGGAGTAGTGAATGGGAAGGAAGACGCCGGAGTTGATATCCCAGAGCAGAGAATTTACAGCGATGAGGATGAACAAGACCATTACAGAGAAGAGAGTGGAAGTGGAGAGCATGATGGCAATGCTGAAAAACAAAGGGAGCTGGAATATCTGGCAAATAATGAAGTTGCCCGTCATGGTAAGCATGATTCGTCAGTTGCATGATTTATTCTTTCTTCTTAAGGGTGCCCTTTCGTAGTGGACGCTAGCTATCACTAGCGGACTGCACTGCTAGCATTCGGCAATCGGTTTCCGAGCCGTATTTGCAGCGTCTTCCTCTTTTACGTCTTCTATCAATCTTCATTTGGATTATCAGTAAGCGAATCTTGTATAAGTAGCTCAAAGTGATGTTGGCATCATTGATTCTATCTAATAAACAACGCGGTGAGCCGCGAGTTAATAAATACTTGAACATGAATGGGAAGACCATACTTAATTTTGCCCTTTTGCGAGTTCTCAGCAGGTAGTGCGTTGTTCGTGTGGACGGAATATTGATTCATTAATTATATTTTCTGTATTTTATATGCAGTATCGATATTTGTGATCTCTTTATAGAATACCCACGTCACGATGGTCCCCACGTGGCCTATGACGGAGAGCAGACACGTGATGAAAGTAGGCAGGCGGCCCTCTTGGCTCGCCTCCTAAACACCTGGAGGTCAGGAGCAGCCCGTGGGGCCCCCGCCTACACTGAAGGGGGACGAGTCTACGTAGGAGAAGCAAAACCAACAAGTAAGGACGGTTACAAATAGATACGGAATAAAATATGACTTTTGTGCTAAAGGTAAGTTCTCGAATAGAAAACGGAAAATGCTGTACTTTCATAATATCATCATCTCGAAGGGTCGGCCTTTGCTTTGAAATGCATACAGTTCTGCTGTCTGTTTCCAGTTTCGTATATCGCAGTAAGCGGTGTTTGCTTCTACATCGTCCAGCCACCTGTGTGGAGATCTCCCAATTCACCTCGGTTTTGCACACTTCAGAGACGCTTCTTTGGGTGTCGGCTATTTTCCATCCTTGCTAAATGTCCTGCCCAGCGAAGCCATCCCAGTTTTATAAAACTTGTTATTGACTTTTAAACCAACTGATTTACCTCATTTACTTAAACCTTATAAGTGTGTAATAATGTGATGATTGTATGGTTGATCATTTCCTTAAGGTCGCCCCGATAACGCTATGGCCTCCCAGCTCTTGGGCCCCGAACTGGGGGCCCTGCTGGCGGACTACGAGTGGGGCTTCCGCCGCCGGGAGCGCCTGGACGTCAAGAAGCCCGGGCCCCCATTCGACAAGAACAACCACCTCTTCAAGACTGATCAGAATAACAACACGAAGCCCGCCGGTAAGTTTATGTTAATGGGAAAACTAATAAATTCGTGGACAGCGTTCATTTTTTTGCCTTCTCAGAAGACTTATTTAACATTATTTGTAAATCTACTTCGAAATTCCGTTAGCACACATTATGAAAACACGAAAAAATATCACAAAAAAAACGCTTAAATGTTAGTAATTTAGCCACGGACGAAAAACTTAAACTAACAAGACTTTTATCTCTTATTCGGCCCCAGGGTATTTTCAGGTGTTATATCCGCTTACGACGTAATTTACCCAAGATTCCTATTTAAATAATAGAGATACCATTCGGATCCACTAATGAAACCCCACGGCATTTTAAATAACTTTATTTTACATTCCGTTTGCATCTCGTTTACGTTTCATATACATTCCGTTTACGCTTCTTTTAAGCTTCATTTACGTTTCGTTTTCATTTCGTCTTCGTTTCATATATAATCATTAACTTCATTCTCGAATCTGTTTCCGAAATTAATGACTTAGGTGTTACTTTCGACACCAAACTTAGCTTCATACCACACGTTGAAAATATCAAAATATCTCAAAAAAGGGTTTAAAAATGTTAGGTTTTCTACTAAGAGTGGCTAAAGATTTTACCAATATTAAAACGTTAAAACGTTTGTACACATCACTAGTGAGGAGTCAGATTGAATATAACTCAACTGTATGGTCTCCTTATTATGACGTGCATTCTCAAACAATATGAAGAGTACCGAAAAAATTCCTAAGCTTTTTTTAAATTATAAACTAAAAATACCTACAGAACAATTAAACTACACTTATCTGCCGCAATTATCCAATCTACTGAATTTGTGTGACAGAAGAATTGTTTTCGATCTAGTATTTTTATCTAAAATCTTGCATAATACAATTGACAGCCCCGAATTCTTGGCGCTCATAAATTTTAATGTGCCAGCCAGAAACACAAGGTCAGTACTACCTTTTTATTGTGGCAATACTTCAACAAGGGCACAATTTAATATACCACTGCACAGAATTCAAAACTTGGATAATATGTATTCGCACATAGATTTATGGAATATGTCGCTGACACATTACGTACATGAAATAATGAAATCATTTATTCATAATTATACTCACTAAGGATTTTTTTTTTTGTAAATTTAATAAACTACATCAAACTAATTTACTAACTTTTTTTTATCTAAAATATTAAAATTCAAATTGAACAGTTCCGAACTCCTGCAATTCACAAACCTACACATAACAACAAGAATAACACGAGTCTTGCTAATTCCCGATACAGCGCGTAGCGGTTCACGCTATGAGTAACCCATACTTAGGTGTTATTCATGTTTAATGTTGTATTTTGTAAACATTTCTGATAACCTTACTTTAAAATTTTTGTTCCTTGTATTTTATATCATAAATTTACTCTTTTATTTTCTTATCGCAACTTTATTGTTTTTATTTCTCGGTGTACTTTTAATTTTTGTTGCTTTTATTTTTATTTCGTGTATGTATTTTTGTTTTCTATCATAACTTTATTTATATTTCTTTCTCATGTTATACCGTAACTTATTTATAATTCTTCTCGTGTTAAAATTGTACTGCCTTTATATATTTATGTAAAAGCCCTCTGGGTGTAAAATAAATGAATATATGTTTCGTATACTTTTCATTTTCTTTAGATTTATGTTTCGTTTATTTTTCTTTTACGTTTCATCAGCGTTTCGTTTAAGTTTTGTTTACGTTTACTTTACGTTTCCAGTAAGTATATTTACATTTCATTGTTAAATTGTTTTTTTTTTACTGAACAGTGGTGGATGAAGTAGCAGAAGACGCCGCTCCACTGATGGTAAAAAAAGAGCTCCACGAGACCGCTGAGAAGAGTGAACTGAACCACAGTCACGACAACTACGATGTGGATAGCTCATACGCCTACGTCGGCTTCAAAGACAGGTAAGCCTTCAATATTTATTTCACGATATCCTTCTCAATTTCTTCGGTCATATTTAACCGTATCATACATAATTTCGTCCAAGAACTACCAATTTTATGCTCATTTTCTTTACGCACAATTGGGGCTGCTAACTTTTTAAGCGATTGCAAGATTCTACCCGAATTTAAATGAAATCTTTTTTTTTATTATATCTAAAAAATTAATTACACAAAATAATTAAAATTAATAATTTTTCAAAAATTTACATGTAAAATATGACTTTTTTTACCTCAGGGTTAATGTACAATTTATGTTTAATATCACCCTAATTGAGAAAAGCTCTTGTTTACCTAGATTTCTAGATAGTGTGTTGAAAAAAAATTCTATTTTTATTTTATTATACGACGTCTTTAGCCTTGTAATAATTTTAGGATTTAAATGAGTACATATTTATATACGTACGTATTTTTTTCTTGCGCAATTTTCAAATAACGAACACTAAGTACCTACTGATGTTTAACAGGGAAATTCATCATCATAATATTATGTATTTAATTTATTGTGTAAGTTAATTTATTGCATATTTACAGTTATTATTTATTATTTAATACAGATAATAATTGATAACAAATTAAATGAAATGACTCAAACAGCAGAAGAGAAGGGGGAATGAAAAATGTTCTTGTGTAGCTTTCCTTTGTTTCATGTTTGAATAAAATTTTGAATTCCTGAAGGCAGGTAGATAGTTGCCATTAGGAAGATAATTGCTAATAGGTAGGTAATCGCCAGCAGGTAGCTACAAATTTTACACTCGTTGATTTTAGAAATTTAACTCTCTCTCTTTAAATTTGTTCCATTCAAATCAAAGAACATGAACTCACTAACTAACAACTAACTGGAACTAATTTTACAAATCCTGAGCTGAATCGACGGCCTTTGCAACAAATTGAATTATATGTAATAAATATAAATATTCTTCTTTTCTTTTAAATAATATAAATGTGATTTTTTTATCAATGTATGCTGGTTATGATGAATATTAATTGAGTTCAGGCAGGCACCTATCTACAATAATATTATGGAGGCCTATAGACTATGTTTACCTACTAGCCAAAATACATATAACGCGACGTTAGAAGGAATATAAACGCTAGAAATATATCGATTCTCGTGCCTACAACATTTAAAATCGCGCACCGTATTATTTGCACGAGGCAAGTAAGCGAAAAAGTGGTTTTTATTTATTCTCTGCATAATTTTATAAGAATGAAAAAAAGTTAAAACATACAAAACCTCAAAAATAGTCTTAACCATAAAGGGGTATTTAAAAAAATGTTTCTTATTTACTTCATAATTAAGTCATGAAATAACATTTTTTTGGTGGTTTACACTTAAATTTTTTTTTATGTAAATAATAATTTTATTGTAATTCCAATACATAGAAAAGCTAGTAAAAGCTTCGATTTATCCGTACAATATTTTCTGAAATTCATAATGTAAACCGATTCGTCGTAAAGATGAATCTAAATAGCATCTAAATAGGATTTCACGTAAAGCTTCATCTTAACTTCAATACTAACTGGATATGATTTTTGGGGTATTACGCCGTGTTTTAGCCTACTCCTTTCATTGCCGTTCCTCGGGTACCTACATGAAAATAATATTGATATCTGATAAATTTGTGAAACAAATAACTCCTTTGATAATAACTTCGAGAAAACATTTTTTTTAAGGTTTGGCAAAATATTTCTTGTCCGGAAAACAAATTCTTGATAAAGTACAACATTATTATGAATTCAAAACGCGCCTTTGAAAGATGGGTTTTGTTTTCTTAGATAATATGTTTTTAAAAGTATTGCTTTGAGTTTAATTTTGAAAAAGACATTGAAAATAATTTTCTCATGAAATATTATATAATGGGTGGGTACGTACTTGATATCTTGTCTAAATTATTCTACACACATCTGGTTCAAAATGGAAATGATGACACATAAATTCAAGGCAAATTTGAGTTCGTTGAACGTGAATAATTTCAATGCAGCAATATATCACATTTCACGCACCGACAACTGAAATTAGATCTGATTAGACACTGTTGAGAGAACATTGGCCGTTAGTGTTATTATTGTGTTTTATTGGTTATTGTTAAGGCGGAACTCCTGCGCCACAATACACATGAATACTAGCTTGAACCACACTATAAACGTTCTTTGTTTTCCGTCTCCTGCGTTTTTCGAAACATGGCTTGAAAGATTGGTGTGAACAGGTGTGAAGTTCGCGCGGTCCGACAATTTCTGCTTCCCGCTTCACCCACTTCAAAAATAATATTAATATTAATGTTGTTAATATTCGTTATTTTACTATAATTTTATTATCAAATATATTTATTATATTGTATTTAGGTATCATAATATTTTAAAGTAGTGATTATTAAGCTCAATCATTGCGCATAACCTCAAAAACTTGTTCGGTTTGATTCTCCATACATGACCGCATCGCGCGGCTCTTGTAAAAATATGAGCACATTTCCCCCCGCCAGCCTTCCCCCTTCGCCCGGGAGATGAATGTTTTCCGTCGGCTGTGGTAAAGCTTGAACACAGGGTTTTTGAACACGAAGTGTTCAAATTTTCAATGTTTTGGGTGCTGTTCAAGCTAATGTTTATGTGTATTGTGGCGCAGGATACGCCGCTTTATACGACGTTATCACGAAGTACATATTTGTTTGTAGAGAATTCAATATTTTCATCAATTACAAAATTTCGAACATGGTGAATGTTGTTATAATAATTGTTGATATTACAGACATTTTTATATGGATAGTAATCAATGGAGGTGCTTAAAGAATGCAATGACCTGATCTTGTTTAAAGTCATATCATAAAACTTCACATCTTGGGAGGAGGGTACGGGTACCGCCCCCGGGAACCATTGTCAAAGGGTTCGCTATGTTCGGTGACTTAGGGTGCCGGGTTGCCGGGTACCGGGTTCTTGGGGTGAGGTTTGTCTAGGTCTTGGTGGCGAATGTGTTTCTTCACCTACTGCTTGGCGAGCCGGATCGGGAGAGCCTGGTTGAGGCAAACCTAACCTAGACCTCCCCAAAGACCTCCCAGTTGGACTCTCGCGACCCAACGCTTGGCCTGCAGTAGGAGGGATGGATTCATATGAACGTCAATCTTAGAGATCCCCAGATTCCTACCCTTCATACAATTTTTCTTCCCAGAACTTCCTTTCCTTCGTTTTCCTAAAAAGAATCCCCAAAAATGACAAAGGCCCTGATGGATTTTTTTTCCTAAGGGCCTCCTGTGTGGACCTATTGTAAAAAAGATATATAAAATAAAAATATAACGTATCAAAAAATCAACCAATAATATTAGCGATTTTCATTTTCAATTTTCACGGAAAAAAACTTTTATTGATAAAGCTAAACCATCCAAAACTTTTCGCTGTTGTGATAGAAGAACTGTTTGACAGGAAAATAACTCTGTTTTACCGTCAAGGAAATTGATATTGACAGCTTGACAGAAATTTCTACCTGAATCAATAATAGCAATATAAAGTGTATTTTCATTACCTATTTTGACTGAGTTTCAGTAAATGTTTCGAAATCCTTTCTGGCAAGCAGATAAAAGGTGGCATTAAAGTTGACACCGCGTTTATTATTGACTGAGCGATCTCCTGTTTTAACTGGACCGTTATGCATTTCATCTGTCTGTAAATATGTTTGTACGTTCTGTTTCGGTGGCCATGTTGGATACAGCCTTTTTGTCCCGCCAGAGCTCGCGTTACTATGCCTTTGTACAAGCTGTCAAATTGATAATAAATATTATCTTTTGTTTTCATCTTAGCTCCATACAGGAGGCTCTGAGAAAATTTCTCTAAGAGCCTTTCATTTTTGGGGATGGTGTGTGGAGGGTCTTTTGAGGGACGGAAAGAGATGAAGTTCTGGGAAGGAAAAATGTATGAGGGGTGGGTAGGAACCTAAGGGCAGTGACGGAATTTATTCCTCCGTGAATGCATCCCTCCCACTGCGGTGCAAGGCGATGTTCCGTGAGAGTCCTGCTGGAGTGGTCAAAGGTCTCCCTCAACAAGTATCTCCCGATCCGGCCTGCCACGAAGCTGGTGGGCGGATGCATCGACCGCCAACACCAGAACAAAACCTCACCCCATGAACTCGGGCGCCACTGCTAAGTCATCAAACGTAGCGTACCTCTTGGGGTGATCTACGCAGAGGTGTTGGTTATCCAATAAAAGGTTCCCAGGATGGCGGTACTTATATCCGCCTCTCAAATTGTAAATTATGGTACCAACCAGCCAAAATATTTGAAAAAAAAATTGTCACCGAGATAGTGACGCTTTTTTGGACAAATTGATATTTATTCCTCATTTGAACATTTTAAAATTGTTACTTTAAAAATAAACGTGGTTTATAAATAAGGATGCGCCGCATTCGCATTTCAGTATATCTTCACAAAAAGTTGAAATTTTGAAAAAAAAATCGTTTTCAGCTACAACATCAATAACGTCGTATTTTTTAATCTTAGCATACTATCACACTGAAAACTCACGGACCGCCACTGGTATGAGCTTCTGATTTCAGAGGAAATTTTGCTTTGGATTTATTAAATACTAGCTTTTCCCCGCGGCTTCGCTCGCATGGTATTACGGGAAATTACTGTAGCGCTTGCACTTATCAATTATCTCCCCCCCACCCCACCCCCATTCCCTCCCGCATTCCATATATTCATTCCCTTACATTCAGTTTTCAAACATCTCGCCTACCACCTAAATTTCATAATGCTATAGCTCAAAGAAAAAAGAATTACTTATCCAATTTTGCTCATTCGTTCGGAATTTATGCGCTTACAAACATTTCGGATGTTTATTTTTATTTAAATATATGGAAGTTCGTTAATATAATAAAAAAATACTCTATTTATCATTCAGTCTTTATAATCGTTACGAATTATATTTTTAATATAGGAACTCTCATCTGACATTTATTGCAAGCTAGTCCAAAAAAAAAAGTAATTCTAATATTTGAATTTTCTGCAGTAGTAGCTGACCAGTAGACTGGGTACCTACCAGCATAGAGCCCAAAAATATATCAACATTGTTTCCATGGAAAAGATTTTTTTCTGACATTAGCAAAAACTCGCTTTTGTTAGCGACAGAAAACGTATAACAAATATAATATACTAATATTTATAATTTCATAACGCCAGAGCTTACCATCATATACAACCTGTTGTCTGCGCATATAATTTAGCTTTATATTGGTGAAAGAATTATTAAAGTCTTTATATTGCTATTTATTATTTTAACTTTATGAGTAAAACCTCAAACTGTAATATTTTAATTAAATGAAGACATTATGAGCGAAACTCAATCGAAAATCTGGAAACAGAAAAATCAGAAAAAGATATTGGCACCTCTGGGACTCGAACCCAGATTTTCGATTGAGTTTCGCTCATAATGTCTTCATTTAATTAAAATATTACAGTTTGAGGTTTTACTCATAAAGTTAAAATAATAAATAATAATATTCATCCCAGACTTGCAGAAGAGTCAATAGATGTCGCACATTAAATAAAATGGATAATAATTTATCCAGACACCATCTAGATTGCATTTAGTTCGAGTTGAATCTTGCAATCATTCATAAAGATGGCAGCCAATAAAAATATGCGTTAAGAAAAATGAAGATAATATGGGTGGTTCTTAGTCGAAGTATGGTACAGTTAAAAGTGACCGAATTGGATATCGACACCTTAGCTCAGTGGATAAGAGCGCCCAACCCGGAAAGTAGGGAGGTCCTGGGTTCGAGTCCCAGAGGTGCCAATATCTTTTTCTGATTTTTCTGTTTCCAGATTTTCGATTGAGTTTCGCTCATAATGTCTTTATATTGCGTTATGCGTGAAAAGGTCATAAACAAACTCGAGCAGTTTCGCATTTATCATATTAGTATGGAAAAGAAAATTAGAAAGTACTTTTGGACGCGAGGTCTACTGTTCACAGAATTTCTAGTTAAGAGAACCTGATGCATATTTTTTTCTGGTTCTAATGGTTAATTTCATCGGATTTTTCACAGCATCCGAACATGGAAGGAAGGAGCTCGCGTGGTTAGGACTATTGGAGAGTTGCTGCATCTGGAGCCTTCCTCCTTCAGCTATCCCAGGCAAGTAGTCACTGCTCTTAAACTTACTTCACAAATTCAAATGCTACATTGTCATCAAATAATAATTTAGCGCCATTTTGTTTTTTTGACAGTTGAAAGGTTCATGTTTTTTTTTTTTTTTTTTTTTGTTTTAGGCAATTCACCCTGGAGAGAGTGCTTTGTGCCGGTAATATTTAAAATGGATAAGAAATTTCGGTTAATCTAATGGGAAAATAATAAAACAAATTAAATATTGGACTCATTTAGATCACTAAAACAAATTAAATATTGAATTCATTCAGGTTAATAAACTTACATAAAGCTGTATGAACACGAGAATTGTTAAGAGATAAAAGGTATGAAATATTAAGGGGGGACTGGTGTGTGATTTTAATAAGCCGGCGGTATATGTTCTTGAAAGATGAATGGTTTTTACAGTTAAAGAAAACGTGGTCGAGGGTTTCCTCTTCCACACCACACTGGCAGAACGGATCATCTAAAACTCTAATTCTAGACAAGTGAGATGCAATTGAACAGTGGCCAATTCTCATTCTCGAGATACATGAAATGAATCGTTTTGAAAGTTTTTTACCGTGAAACCATGGCTTAGCAGGGATATGGTTTTGAATTCCCGCATAGAAAGATCCAGTTCTTATTTTGGAGACTGCCCAATTTTCTTCCCAGGCACGAGTCATATTGGATTTAAGAATCGGAAAGACATCGGATATAGGAATTCTAAAATTTAGTGGAATAGTTCCGGAATCTGAACCAGATTTGGCGAGAAAATCGGCCATCTCATTACCCTCGATACCCAAATGGGCAGGGACCCAGGCCAATATCGTCTCAAACCCAGATTCACTAAGAGAATTGAGAAGATTTTTTATTTTACATATAATATTGTCTTCCGGATAACGTAAAATATTTGACCTAATTTTAGTTAGAGCACTTAGCGAATCAGTACATAGTAAGGCTCGATGAATGTTGAGAACCTGAATTTGATTTAGCGCTTGTTCAATTGCAAAACATTCGGCTGTAAATATGGAAGCTTCTTTCGGTAATTTATAAGTGAGATTGATGTTGAATTCTGGACTATATATAGATGCTCCACATCTTTTATTTTCAAATTTGGAACCATCCGTGAAAAGGATGGAAAATCCAGGGAATTTCGAAGCCACTATGCTTTTAAAGCAATCATCCACATTTTGAAATTTATTTGGGGAAGATAAAATATTCTTCCGAAAGACTGATGTTATTGTGTTCGGCATAAAAGTGATTGCCTTAAATGGAATATTGTATATAGGAAGATTGGGAACTTCTTGAAGATATTGGAGGGAAGATGATAGAGAATTATAGAGATGAAAACTTTTAATTAAGAGAGGAAAACATTGTTTTTCTCTCAATCTTTTGTTAGAATTCAAATTAACACTTAACCTATTAAGACTTTGTTTAATAGGATGATGTGATAACGATAAAGCCTTGAAAATATATTTATTGGCAAGGAATTGCCTTCTGAAATATAATGGAGGCTCCATACATTCCACCTGAAGCACATTAATTGGAGAAGACTTCATAGCTCCAATAATCATTCTGAGGGCTTTTGATTGAATTCTTTCCATTTTCTTATCTAGATATTTAGGGAGTGGGTCAAAAAGAAATGAGCCATAATCCAAGTGGCTCCGAACTAGGGAATTATACATTAATTTAAGAGTGGTAGGATGAGATCCCCACCATACTCTGGAAACTGCTCGCATCATATTAAGTCCCTTTTCACACTTTGTAGAAATTATCTGAATGTGTGGAAGCCAGGAAAGTTTATGGTTCAAAAGAAGACCAAGGAATTTGATTTGAGTAGCGGTTTGTAGAGGCACATTATCAAAAGAAATTGAGAATTGGGGAATTTTTCTTTTGCGCGTGAAAGCCACGACCCTTGTTTTAGATGCCGCCAGATTCATCCCATTTAATGACAACCAGCTTTTAATATATTGTAAAGCCAAATTCATTTCCTTAGCTGCAAGAATAATATTTTTATGTAACAAATATATAAGGATATCATCCGCAAAGTAAAGACGCTTGATAGAAAAAGGAATTACTGAGTCTAGGTCGCTTATATAAATATTAAACAACAGAGGACTAATAACAGAACCCTGGGGCAAACCTCTCCATAGTTTGCGCCTTAAGCATTTAGAGGAAGACTCAATAATAATGGACCTATCTGAGAGCAAATTAATAATAAATTGGACTAATTTCGGGGGGATTTGTTTTTTAATTAGCTTTTCTTTCAAAACATTTAGTAAAACATCATCGTAAGCTGATGAAAGGTCAAGGAATGTGGCCAATGTATAAGAATTTAGGGATTGGGAAACTCGGATATCAGTTGTGAACAAACTTAAATTATCCATTGTAGATTTCTTTTTCCGAAAACCATACTGATTTGGTGAGATAATATCTTGACTTTCAACAAACCACTCTAATCTGTTCTTCATCAACCGCTCCGCTACTTTCATCAAACATGATGAAAGAGCAATAGGCCGATAAGACGAAATTTCAGATGGATTTTTTCCAGGTTTTAAAATGGGAATGATTTTTTGAGTTTTCCAATCATCCGGAATTAGTCCTGTTTCAAACATATTATTAATAAGAGATAAGAAATATTCAACCGCCATATCAGAAAATGATTTAATGAAACTATTAAGTATTCCATCGGGACCCGGAGCAGAGTCAGAAAGGGTTCTTATTACTAGTTTCATCTCATCAATGGAGAAAGGAGCATCTAGCCAGTTAGAGTGAGATGGATATGGCTTAATAGAAGGCATTTCTTCACATCCGGCCACTGATGGGGGGGCTATTTTATCCGCAAATCCTATAAGAATTTCTTCTGATATATGCTTGGTTCTCGGCGGAGAATACGATGATCCGAATTTTTTTAAGCTAGACCAAACTGAAGATTGGGGAGTTTCCGGAGACAGGTTCTCACAGAACTTCCGCCATCCAGCGCGTTTTTTATTTTTCAAAATTCGTTTGGTTTCTGCCTGGGCTTTTTTAACTGATAAAAAATTTTCTAGTGACATACACTTACGAAAAGAGGAAATTGCTTTTTTACGAGAGTTGACGGAGCGAGTGCATTCCTCGTCCCACCACGGAGTAGAGTGTTTTATTTTAATGTTCGCATTGCGTTTCGGGATGGATTTTTCTGCTGCATTTATAACCATAGAGGGAAACGTCTCACATTGCAATCTGATGTCTCCCGGGGACGATTTTTTTTTTAAATTAATAAGGTTATCTAGTTCAGAAGAGAAAGTGCTCCAATTCGCATCATTTATTCTAAATTTGAGATTATTTTTAACTGGTGGAGGATAAGTGTTAGATTGATGTTGGAATCGGATTATAATTGGAAAATGATCACTAGAGAGGGGATCGTTTAGGATGTCCCAAGAGCATTTAGATGCTAACGAATATGAACAAAGAGATAAATCAACAGCACTTTTCCGTTGATGAGGGGGGGTGAATCTGGTTGGAGATCCGTCATTTAAAAAACATAGGTTATGGGTATCAATAAAATCTAAAAGATTGCGGCCAGAACGATTTGTTATTTTGCTACCCCAAGAAGGGGAATGTGCATTAAAATCTCCAAGGATCATAAAAGGGGAACAAATCTGGGTTAAGATTGGTGCCCATTCATTTTCAATAAAAGTGGTAGAGGGAGGAATATATATTGATAATATTGTGATATCAGATAAGACAGCTGCTATTATCTGGATATCGTCAGAGGGAGTATGTATATTAATTTGTTTAAACGGGATAGAATTATGGATTATCAGAGCCGTGCCGCCTTTACCATCCGGTCTGTCGTGTCTGAGACAATAATAACCCGGAATTCTTAAGTGAAAGGAGGGTTTTAACCACGTTTCAGAAATGGCGGCCACTGAAACGTCGTGTTCGTCGAGTAACTGAATTAGGTCAGATTTGTTAGCGAAGAGGCTTCTACTGTTCCACTGAAGAATTTTGTTCAGTTTCGAAGTCATTGGGGAGGCAAGATAATAAAGATTTAATGTAATCGGCAGCGTTGGACGGTACAGTATTGTTGTTTGTAAGGATAGAAATTAAAAGGGTAATTAAAGTTTGTATAAAAGAATTATTATTCAATATTTCGGGGAGTGCAGGAGGGGATGTATTACTATTAATGGCACACCCATTGGGGGTCCGAGATTTGGCATTCCCATTCGGGCTGGTCAAAATATTATTCAATTGTTTTTTATCAAGGTAAGGAGTATATTTTGGGTTGGGTTTGACTGGCTTGAGAATGGTTTCTCTGTGAGAAGATGACGTTGAATTTAAAAAGGTGGTTGATTGGAAAGGAGCTGAGGACGATGTCATCTCTGCGAATGATTTTTTCGCAGGAGAGAATAACTTTGAGGCCTGGAAGTACGAAATGTTGTCGGTAGCCATTTTATGTTTTATGTTCCTCTGTCTTGTCAATTCCGGACAGGCTAGACTGACCGCGGTATGTGCACCCGAACAGTTAATGCAAATGGGATTATTGGAAGATTTTGGACATTGATCAAATGGGTGACCTTCTCCGCAAAAGTAACAACGTGGAGGGGAGCGGCATACGGATTTTGTATGTCCAAACCGGCAGCAATTGAAGCATTGAACAGTTGGAAATTTATAAACTTCGACGGGAAGCGAGGTATAATAAATAAACACACGAGACGGAAGGGATTGTCCCTCAAATGTAACAACAACAGATTGGGAAGGTTTCCAGATCGTGTTCCCATCAGTAGAATCCTTGTAGTTCAGTCGACGTGCTTTTATTACTTTCGGGGTTCCTTGGGAATTATTCAAAGCATCAACAATTTCAGCCTCTGGGATCTCCGTGGGTATTCCTCGAACAAGACCCATTCTCGTAAGGTTAAATGACGGGATGAACGATTTATATTTATGGTTTGAGAGCGAGTCAATTTTTTTTACAAATCCATTTGCGGAAGCGGCAGTATTAAACTCGATAGATAATTTATATCGCCCTTCCGGTTTAATTGAACCGTTAACAATACCAAGGTTATTATTTTTTGAGTCAAATAAGAATTTTCCAAAATCTAAAGGATGAATAAGTTTTCCTTGTTCAGTTCTCTGAACAATTACGATAAAAGGACCGGAAGCGGAAGCAGGATAAAGTAAGTCAGTACTTTTTGTATTATCGCTAGCTAAAGTACTTGTCTGGGTGTTACTATTGGGGTTAAGGTCGTTAGAGGTCGAGGTTTGTTGAATCGGCGGTATAGTTTTAATTTTCGATGGGATGTAAAGGCTATGCGATGGTCGTCGTTTACGAGATGGAAGCGTAATAGAAGCCTGGCTAGTGGTAGATTCCGAATCAGAAAAATCTAATATCGATCCTGGGTCGGGAGGTCTATCTTCGTCTTCCTCCATTGTATAAAAAAAAACTTAACTTTTAAAAATTAAACTGAAAGAATAATACGCAGTCTATTTCATTGACTGTACAAACAAAAACGGATTAGCCGTAAGTAGGAATGCAAACAAATAAGTATACGATAAACAGAATTAAATAAAATGTAACAATAATCTCTTATCTGTATGAGGCACGGGAACGGGCGAACGGCACTAAGCAATAGGTAAGGTACACACAACCACTGTTGACCGCGGCTCGAATCGGACTCCCTAAAGGTTCATGTTGAATGCCGATTTTAAACCCACTTAGAACAGGCGTTTATCAGGAACCTTTCAAATGTCAAAAAACAAAATGGCGATGAATGCCATTTGATGACATGTTACATTTGATTTTCCGCGAAACAACAGGGCCCTAGCAAATCGGATTTTTTTTACAATTGAATAGATGTGTTTCTTGATTGAATCTTGTTACCGAATTTCCATTTTCGTTGCTACTCTAACTGGCTAATTGGAAAATTTTGTGAAGTGTTAGTTAAAATGGGAGAGAGGAAGGCAATGAAGAGAGATGGGTATTAATTGACCATTCAGATCTGGTTGCTAAAGTCAAATCAAGCTAAGTATTTGTCTTTTACTAGGGCGAGATTG
Organism: Glyphotaelius pellucidus; assembly: GCA_936435175.1. Classification (NCBI taxonomy): domain Eukaryota; kingdom Metazoa; phylum Arthropoda; class Insecta; order Trichoptera; family Limnephilidae; genus Glyphotaelius; species Glyphotaelius pellucidus. Next base: position 42,109,328 of record OW386543.1, read on the forward strand.
AAAAGGGTTCGTGTTCCTAAATTAATATAGCTAGAAAAGCGTAGGTAGGTACTCGTAATTTTTTTCATCATATAGTAAATAAAAAAAAATCACGGACGCAAAATACTGGCGCAAAGTTTTACTGTTTTTAATACAGGTAATCTATCAAAAATTGAGGGAAAATTAGTGTATTATTAAAATTTTCATTCCTTTGCATAAGAGTTAATTACACTAATAACTAATAACAGCCAAGTAAAGTATACTTAATTAACCCCTCAGGCTAATTGGTTCGCTTTTGGGACCAGCTCAAATAGGTCTCATAGAAAACTTTTTATCTCCCTGACTTTCATAGTGAGAAATATGATCTAAATGGCTCTCGAAAGAGAAAACACCACGCTTTATAATCTCTATGACACTAAAGTTTCCGACCGCAATTTGAGAAAAAATTATTTGACACTTTGTGATTTTTTTTTATTAATTATTTTTTTATGAAACAAAAGAAAAGTGAGGGGACAATAATTTTCAAAATAGACATTTGTGTAACAAAATGTGTTTTTTTTTTTCCTTTTTTGTTTTCGTCATCAGTAATTTTAGTTAGAAAAAACATAAGGTCAGCCATTTTTGAAACTTGATTTTGTTTGCATTCAAAATTTTAATATTTCTAAAAGTATATGTTCATTTCTAATAACATTCATCACATTTCAGTTTTTAGTTTTCGGACACATTCATAAATATTCTATTTATTTGGATTTTATTGCAAAGCGGAAATTTTCTGACCTTCTGATAGAATATGCCCGAGGCCTGAGAGCCTTAATAACCATCGGATTAAATTTACTAGACAGGTAGAAGCGACGTAGTTGGAAACGTGAAGTAATCAGAAAAAGATATTAGTGTCCAGGATGTTCTGCTGTACTGCAGCGGTAGATTGCAGTTATTAGTCTTTGTAAAAATAAGTTGTAATTTAAATTGAAATGAAAATTCGTTTTACAGGGTGGATCGTAACGAAGTGACATTTCGCGTGGAGGAAAACAGCAAGTCCTTAAATGCGTCCGAAGTTGCCAGCAGAATTGGTAAACATTTTTAAAACTAATTATTATTTGCACACTTACAAATTTATAATGATTATTTCCTAATTGCCATATATTCCATCTGTATGCATATTAATAATGATTATTTTATTGCAGACGGGATAAAAGACGACCTCAAACGCGAGCTAGGAGTTGAAGTGACATCTGCAGGAGTCGGGGATAAGGTTAGTCACATTTGTACCGATTCCAGATAATATGTCTGATGTCATCCTTTTACCCCTTTCTTGAAAAAAAATAAAAGCAAAAAAAAAATATGATTCTTATACCCAGTCTTGAAGATGAGATGCTTTTGCTCTTTTTATAGTGACGTGTTCTTTTTAATTACACGTTTTTTAGTGTATTGCATGAGAAATAATCTTAACTTTTGAAAGCAGTTCAAAATTAACTGCGAGTTGGTTATATGGGGATATTTTAACCACCAGGTGCCAGGGTGGACTGTGAGAAGACCAACAACGGTATATCCTAAGATATCAGAATAACTTTACACGTCTTTTCAGTCACCACAGTCCTAAAGACCTACGAGGGTGGAAGTGGACTGGGAAAATACCACCGTAGATGTTCCGAGATGTTAAAATAACGATGTACTTATGTGTATAATAATATGTCCTCACATGTCAAATTGGTTGATCAGATGAGAGATGCCCACAGCGGGAATATCCTGAGATGTTAAAATTACTTTATGGCCCAGATATTTCGCGGAAATTCATGTTTAACAAAGACATTAAATTGCCATTCAGAGCCATTATATTTTTTTGACATTTAAACGTCAATTCTAAGTTCGGTTCAGCCTTTGCACATTGATTTTTTATCAGCAGAAGGGGACAACTTTCGTGTTGTTAAGCTTGTCAGTTTATGACAATTTTTTAGAAAGCTGAAACGCAATTACAATCGGCGTTTAACGGAGACCTTTCAAATGCAAAAAATGGCGCTGGATGGCTATTTGATGACAATGTTACATTTGAATTTCTGCGAAAAGACTGGGCTTGAATATGTTTCCAAGTCAAGTATCCTGCAGTTCTGAAGACAGACCACGGGTAAGGTGGACTGGAAGACGACCACCACAGACAATAGACTCCCGAGATGTTAGAATAAAGACGTACATAATAATATGTCCTCACAGGCCAAATGGGTTAGCGGGAATATCCTGAATTGTTAGAATAACTTTAAGCGTGTTTCCAGGCCAAGTACCCCGCGGTCCTGAAGACGGACGAGGGCGAGGTGGGCTGGGAAAAGACTACCACGGGCAGGACGGCGGCCATCGCGCTGCTGGCGGGCTCCATCGCCGCGGCCGTGGTGGCCGCCGTCGTGCTGGTCACGGCCATCTACTCGCGCGTCAACAACTACAAGCAACGCAAGCTCAGGGGACTGGCCACTGTGGATACCGAGGCCAGTCAGGACTACCAGGTCAGATTACTAACGAATTAATGTATTTTAAAATTTTGAATTTATTTTGAAATATTCCCGGTGACATGAATTTGGAAATAATTTCGCTGTTTTTTTAATGCACATCACAATGAAATACTGTTTTTTTTAAGCTGCCGCTACCCGAATTTCTACTGATTTCTTGCATATCTCCCTAGAACATTTTAAGTTTTTAAGCTCTTAAAAAAATATGTGTTATTTTTTAAGATAATATCTATACATTCCCCGCGCCGAAACATGCTATGCAATATATACAATCACAAAGTATGCTCCGATTTTTTTTTTATTTTCACGTCTGTCTCTATTATTTAACAAGTTATGCGTATGAAAATTCACAGTGTTCCTTTGAATGTTATTTTGAACAACTACCACGAGATTTTTGCTCTATTCTAAATGAGTCGTGTTTTTTTAAACATTTTCACAATTTTCGCTTCAATTTTATCGTTTTTCGTAATTACGTATCTCTCGAACTTCTTCTTTTCGAGCGAGGATACGGCGCCTTAAAAGAAATGAACATCTGTTTAATGTTACAAACGCACATATTAAAAAGCAATTAAAAATATTAAAATTCTGATATCAAAAGATGGAAGAATTTTTTTACGTTCTTTTGTCCCTTACCGATTGTTTTTCTTACTTGTAAACTGTAAAAAATGCCACTTTGTACGAAACTAAAAACTTATTTAATTAAACAAACAAACATATTATAAAGGTAATGGTTTCCTTACTTTTTTTGTTTCACTTAAAATTATTAAAAAAATCTAGCTTTGACAAATCTTTCACAAACACGCTAAATTTCACAGTCGATAAGTTTTGGAATATATTTAAATTATTTGGAAGTGGATGGTAAATGTCACAGGTTATATAAATTTGGTTTTCTAAAATGGGTTAAATAGGTACAATGCGTTTTGTGTTCAGCATTCCAGAGAAAAAGAGACCACCATTAAAAATCGTAACTTCGAATTCGTAATTAATGATAAATTCTGTTCTATATGTTGGTCGCAAAAATAACATTTTTTAAAATCCGTAAATTTATGCTTATAGTAAGTCATAATAAGTAGTCATAGTTAGTATAATAATATAATCAATAGTCGGGGGCTGAAGTAATGTTTGAGAAACGCTGCCCTAAAGCACCGCCAAAACTTAAACAGAGTGCTTTCTTCAAAGCTTAATGGGTTTTAGAGACCTAAAGCTCTTTTGATTTATAGTCTAACTGATGATTTCTAAAGACGACCTAAATACATATTCCGAAAACCGCCAATTATCAAATTTCATCCCACGTGCGTGATAAACTAAGGGAGGTTAGAATTTAGAATCCACCTTGCTAAAATTAGTTGGGTGAAAATTAGTAAAATTTAGTTCAAACTGTACTGGCTTGGTAAAAATTAAAAATTCTAATTAATTGACTATTTCGAAACTTACTTTCATAAACATTTGCACTTCGCGTGTTCTCTTTGAGATACGGGAGTTAATTAGTTGTTGAGGTCTGTAGTCAGATTTGAACCATTTGTTTCTACAAGACCAAACAGAATAAACTGATCGGGTCTTAGATGAATTAATAAGGTTTATGGATCGCGTATACGATTTCTTTCAATTCTAAGTACTTCGTTAGCCTACCTCCATTCATTTATAAGCCAATTAATTAACATAACAGACGACATTATTCTAAATGTTTAATATAGCTTAACTGACACTCAGGAGGCCACGCCAAAATTTGGAATATCCTTTATCAATTGTAGACCGTGCTCACAAATATTGATAACTGACCGTAGATTACAGATTTAGTCAATATCATATTGATGTAGGGTTTTATCTGTCGTTAGACTTTCAGGATCTACCTGTTGGTTGAATATTACTTGTCAGCGTAACTTATCGTTGTAACGTACAGTATTTGGTTGTTTGCAGGATCTCTGCCGAGCCCGCATGTCCGGCAAGTGGACCACTAACGAGAAGAGCGGGCTGGAGGGAAAGCAGGAGACCAGTGGACAAAGGATCACCTCCCTCTCCAGGGAGTCTGACGGCAACTCTCCCTCCACCAGATCCAGCACGTCATCTTGGTAAGATCAATATTTTTTTCCACGTTCCACAATTTTTTTATTTGTGTCTACCAAAATTTGTATCTACTCAGGAATCGCTGGGGACGTGCTGTCACATCTTGTATAAAAAGTTAAAAGTTTTAAATGTGCTCAGTTCGACATAAGTTATATAATAAGAATATATACAAGTTCGATATAAATATGCTCAGGTGTCCTTCGGGGACATGCTGTCACACCTTGTATAAAGAGTTAAAAGTTTCTATAGTGTTTAATGTTTGTAATGATAACTGATGTTATATATCTTCTCCATAATATTCCGGTTTATAATTGTTTTATAAAGAACCTGATAAAAAAAATATATATTTTCTGGTTTTGAAATTTAAAATGTTTATGAAATTGGAAAATGCCGAATATAGGCAGAAAAGTGAACAAAAGTTTTGTATCACAATCAAGAAGTATCAAATAGGTTCTTTAAAGAAATCGCCATCTGCAATGACAAAACAACAATTCATCAGATCTGCTTTTATATCACGTACACTTTTATACCATGTGTGCCCGTAGCAAATAACAGGGAATGATCATTGCCAGATACCTACATTTAAAAATGATTAAAGAGAAGATCAAACTTCCGGTGTTTGCCGCGTACTTTTTAATGTTTTAAGCTATAATTCAAGATTTTTTTAATGCATATAAATCCGTTCCTTGCTCTTAAATCAAAGCCAATGTCGTAATTAGAATTTGAAATTCTCGTGTAATTTCAGGAGTGAAGAACCAGCGCTAACGAATATGGACATCTCTACTGGACACATGGTTTTGGTAATGAATCAATATAATTGCATAAATAGATTATGTAACCTTTGCCAAAAAGCCCTATTTAAAAGCTTATGTTGTGACTTTTACAAAACTTTTGTCATTTTCTAAAAACAGAATCAAATTCGTCAGAATAAAAATTAAATGCGCACTAAGATAATGATAAACTCACAGCAAAGTTCTCCCCACAAATATCGTATTTCATGTCATATTTTGTTTGCGAAGTAATAATACTATAAAGTCATCAAGAAGTATAAATTCCATTTTACGAGGTGGGATAAGGGACTGGGGGGTGGTTTTCAGAAATCTCGTGAAGATTGTGACCCTCTTTCTATTTTGAAGGTTAAGTGTGCAAAATTTCATCAATCTCGGAATAAAACTGTAGATTTGTTTAAAAAACCGACACCGGGACACTTTTCGTTATATTATAGATTTATGGACAATCCTTTCAAATTTTTGTCATAAGTAACTATTTTTGATGTTTTTATTTTTTTCCTTCAAAATAAAAATTCTTCAACACGTTATCACCGGTCACTCAGTCGGGTAACCGCCCAATCCTTCACCCCAACCATACTTGTTCAATGCCTTCCGATTTTTATGTTTTAATTTGGAAAAAAAACCCACCGGAGTCCAACATTTCATAATTTTTTTTTACCCCAAATAATGTCAGGTTTCACTGGTAAAAGCATGCCAATTAATTCCCTTAACACACCTTAGAGTCACATATAATATATTGTAAAATGACACAAACGGGGCAGTGAATTGAACTAGGCAATTTCGTAATTAAATAGTTAAAGACTCACTTCCACAGAATATATTTTCTACGAGCAGAGCCAATATAATCCACCCCTTTCGTCAAAACACTACCTAATAATTTAGGTGGTTTCCTTCACGAACCGATCGATAATATAAAAGTGCTTATCTTTGTGCAGACCTACATGGAGGACCACCTGAAGAATAAAGATCGTCTGGAGCAGGAATGGCGCGCATTGTGCGCTTACGAGGCGGAGCCCTGCGCCACCACGGCCGCCGAGAAGCCCGAGAACAAAGCCAAGAACAGGACCCCCGGCGTGCTGCCGTACGACCACGCGCGCCTCGTGCTCAACGACGTCACCAACCTGACCAACGAGGACTATATCAACGCTTCCACCATTGTAAGTCTGAGTTTGGCGAACTATTTCAAGGATTCAACTGCTCTTTCTAGGTACTAGGATTATTTCAAAAGTGGAAAACTGGAAAACGTACACACATTTTGCGGAATGATAAAAATTTTGCATATGACAATTCCTCACAAACTCCACAATACATGTTTTTTTCAATGTTTAATATTTGACAATGACGTCTGATAAGAGAGGGCACCTAGCACGATCGATCGATAAAAGTTTTACCGATAATGTCGGTAACTTGTCATCGTTCTCGAGCATGACTGCAGTACTGTAGATCTCCAACGAACAATTTCACAACGACTATTTTTAATTTTCAATATGAACTGTTGTTTAGCGTTAGAGATCTGCATCATACATCTGCATCATACTTAGGAACGAACAAGTTATCGACATTATCGATAAATCCATTATCGATCGGTCGACCGTGCTAGATACCTAGAAGGAGAAGAAAAGTCAGATATCCGGAGGCGCGCCTCACCCGATACGCACAAAAATAATTGTTTTATTTACTTAAATAAGATTTTAGGCTAAACCCAACTAAGAACCTATGATCCTATTTATCAAATTATATTAATTATTAGGAATTAAAAACTAACCTAAAATCTTTTGTCAAATGTCACATCGATAGTAAGGACAACACTTTGTCAAATATTATTTAAAATTAATTATTTTCCTTTTGCGTAGACTGAAGGATAAGGCGCGCTTCTGGGTATTTATCGAAGAAAATTGGATCGTTAATTTTTTTATGATCGAAAGCTGTTATATTACGTTCAGTTGGTCAAATTTCCGTACTCCGCTTACTTCTAAATACTCCCAAAATATAGAAACTACAATTTACGGAGTGATGGTCCTATTTCTTGCAGTACCTAAAGCAAAATCGTTTGTTCCGGTTTCAATATTTAATCACTAAAAATATTTTAAATGCTTTAATTACATACTTCGAGTGGAACACATCTTGGCCTTTGAAATAATCGATCAGTCTTTTTATAAATCGTGAAAAAAAAAATCAGGCCTATGAAAACTGTTTAAAGTTCAAAATCTTCTACTTACGAAAGTATCAACGGAAATTTTATCTTATTTTTTTAATTAATGAAGGTTTAAATGGACAATTAATATCGTATAGAAATGGCTATAAGACAATCGGGGGTTATAAACATTCAAGTCAATATTAAGCCGCCGCTACCCGAACTTCTACAAATTTCCTACATATCTCCCACATTTGAAGTTTTTAAGCTCCTAAAAAAATGTAGTTATTTTTTAAGATAATATCTAGAGGTGTTCCATGCCGAAACGCAAATTATAAGAAATTCCCTCGAAAGAAATAAATCGCAAAATATGCTCCGAAAATTATTATAAACACGTTCATTTCACTTATTTTAGAAGTTATAAGTATGAAAAAGTTCACAATGTTTCTTTAAAAGCTATTTTAGATGTTCCCAACAAGATTTTTGCTTCATTTTAAACGAGTCTTGTTTTGTTTAACATTTTCACAATTTTATCGTTTTAAATATTAGCGCGCTCTCTCCAACATTCGTAATTTTATATCTCTCCATCTTCTTCTTTTTGAGCGGGGATACGGCGCCTTAATGATTTAAATCTCCCATTATCGATAGTAATCAGATGCAGAGGAAACTTCGATAAGCATTCTGCAGAAGGGACACCCATACAAGTCCAAGTGGGAAGGTATCTATTCTGTGGAATTTTAACCTCAATTATCATTAATGTGCAGCGTTTGCAATCTCTCCCCAAGACCGACCACGACCCCCGCAACCCCGCCTACATCGCCGCGCAGGGCCCCCTTGCTGACACGGCGGCCGACTGGTGGCAGCTAGTGTGGGAACAGGGCTCCGTGGTGCTCGTCATGCTGACCCGCCTTACCGAGGGCGGCACCACACTTTGCCACCGTTACTGGCCCGAGGAGGGATCACAGACCTACCACATCTATGAGGTAAAGTCACCAAGCACACTCTTATTTCTCATTCGCTGATGATCGTGACCTGAAACATTATCATAATTAGTGTATTCGCAATATTTGTCAGCGAATTAATTTTGTATTTTTATAAATAAGGTGGGCTGTAATCAAAAAGTGACAGTGGTAAACAATTGGGAAGTAATCTAACTTATCTTATTTTTTACACTGTACGTTTTGGTGAAAATCGATATTATGGCACTGAGAGATCACTCGGTTGTTCATTGCACAAATTTCTTTGGACTGGTACAAATGCTACAAGGTCATTCAGTTATGAACTCCACATTTTCAGACTAGGACAGGTAATGGAGGAAAGAGGGAACATATGTTGAAAGGATTTGCACATAGTTGCGTCAATATCCTACTTTGTCCAACTTCCAAAATTAAATATCTTAGGATGTACAGTGGAGTGACAGCACGTACCCGGAGGTTATTAAACCAGCGAATCCTGAGCATATTTGGATTAAAAAATGTGGATGTCATTTTGCTGTCCGATGATATTTATTAATAATATTTTTTTAATACCTATAATATTATTTATTTTTATAAAAATCATAATTTCATCATTTCTAAAATCATCATTTCTAATTTGGGCAAATAATGTTACCAACCTACAAAGTTCTTATTATACTGTTCACAGATTTTCTTAATTTTATTGTTTCATTGGATATGACGTTTATTTCCTGTATTATGTGGACAATTGGACATCTTCTCAACTTGAAATATTTTTGACTTATTATTTATATTATCTCTACATATTATACATGAATGTCCTCTGCCGCGTTTGTCTCTCTGTTCGCGATTAACTCAAAAACTACTGAACGGATTTTCATGCGATTTTCACCAATTCATGAGGAAGGTTAAGGTATATAATTTGTCAAGGTTTTGTGTAAATCGGTTGAAATATATCATTAAAGGAGAATGTCTGTATGTGGACGAGCGGACTGGCAAGCGGGCGGTGTGGATTTGATTTGTATGCAAGATGGCGGTGTGAGTTAAAAGGTTGGGTAACCATATTATAACCAACCGCTGCCTGAAATAAATCTTTGAATTTCTCTGCTTTTCTCTACTATAATACGCGTGTATTATACATATAAACTCTTGAATCACTTTATCTATTGGTGAAAACCGCATGAAAATCCGTTGCGTAGTTTAAAAGATCTAAGCGTACAGACAGCGGGAGCGACTTGATTTTATATTGATTTATGTAAAAGATAAAAAATAAAATATGTTTTTATTAATATTTAATAAAAATGTCCTAAGGTCCACCTAGTGAGCGAGCACATCTGGTGCGATGACTACCTCGTGCGCAGCTTCTACCTGAAGAACTTGAAGACCGGGGAGACGAGGACTGTCACCCAGTTCCACTTCCTGTCCTGGCCTGACCGCGGAGTGCCCTCGTCCACCAAAGCTCTGTTGGAATTCCGAAGGTACGAGTACCCTCCTAACCTATACAATGTTCAATTTGGGAGGCGGGTACGGGTACCGCTGCCCCGGGAACCATTTATTGGATAACCAACACCTCTCCCATAGGTCACCCCAAGTGGTTCGCTACGTTTGGTGACTTAGCAGGGGTGCCCGGATGGGGTGGGATTTGTTCGGGTCTTGATAACGGATGCGTCTGTCCTGCACCTGCTTCGTGCGGGCCAGACAAGTTGAGGGAGGCCTTTTGACCTTTCCAGCCGAACTCTCTCTCGACTCATCGCCTTGCACCACAGTTGGAGGGATGGATTCATACGTCCATCGCTTCTGGACACACTGACCTCCAGATTCCTACCCACCCCTCATACCTTTTTCCTTCCCAGAACCTCCTATCCTTCCCTTCCTTAAAAAGACCCTCCACACAGCATCCCCTGAGATGACATAGGCCCCGAGGGAAATTATTTTTCTCTGGGCCTCCTGTGTGGAGCTAATGCAAAAAAATACATTTAACAACTGTTAATTTATTTAAAAAAATGCTAAATTATTGTTTTGGTCGTCATGTCTCCTGGGCAGTGGCGGCTCGTGACTGTTGGGTGTGCTAGATTGCTTACATTTAAAAATAAATGGCTTTATCGACGTTGTAGTAGACGAAAAAAAAATTGTTTTTCGAAAATCGGTTTTTGTATGGAGATTTTCAGGGAATCCGTTCGGCACGCGGCCAAACTGAAATTTCTTGAAAATTTTCATACAAAAAACGATTTAAAAAAAAAATTGCCTACAACAACATCAATAATGCTGTTTTTTAATGTTAGCACTCTAGCACACCCAAAAGTAGCAAGCCGCCACTGCCGAGTGATGGGTATTATAAAAGGGGGTCGGGTTTCGAAAATTTTAATTTTTAATTTTAAAATTATTAATTTTTTAGACTATTTATGTATATTATATTTGATAGTTTCATTCTCGTAATGTTTTTCTTTTTACAGAAAAGTGAACAAATCTTATCGTGGTCGCTCCTGTCCTATTGTGGTTCACTGCAGGTAAACCAACGTTTATATATTTTTTAATCATTATTTTTTGTTTTTTTTTATTTACTAGCTATAACTAAATTTAGTTTGTAACATTTAAAAAACGTAGGTAACAACTCAAGAACAATAATGCAGGGTGTTATGGGAAGTACTTGACTTAATTTAACCAGTGATTCCTGACTTTTTTTTCAACTTAAATCATAAAAAATCAATATGTATTGGTGAGTTCGGATCGGGGTGAGGTGTTGGGCCGTTCCTTGGTTGAGTGGCTGTGATGACATGTGGAAGAATATTTTTTGGTTTAAAAAAAATAATAAAAAAAAACATTTACAAAAAAGTGACAAATGACATGTGGAAGAATATTTTTTTGGTTTGAAGAAAAATTAAAAAAAAAAATATTAAGTAACAAAAAAGACACCAGAGATCAAAATTTCATTTACATTTTTAACTCCAAATAATGTCACAAATCGCTGGTTAAAGTAAGTCAATTAAGTCCCGAAACACCGTCCCGTAAGTAAGTCCCGTAACACCGTGTACATGACACATATATTTTTTAAATTGAATAGTTATATTTACAGTATGTCAAAATAAACAAACATTAAAAATACAGCTAATAAAATAATCCAACAATAATCAATCATTCATTTCTTAGCTTACATGGGTAATCTCAAATACGAAAAAAACCATTTTACATCTAAGTCTTCCCAGAAGGGAGTAAAATATTAATTTTTGTTAGAAATTATAAATACATGTGTTTTGGGTAGGTATTCCTGGTTTTATTACGTTAGTGAAAACACTTTTCAATTTGAATTTTGAAAATCCGTACCTACACAGAGGCATTTTCAATTTAGGTAACACACAGGTATTCATTGTTCTACTTATATGTGCAGTGATGGGGCCGGTCGCACTGGAACCTACTGCCTGATCGACATGGTGCTGAACCGCATGGCCAAGGGTGCCAAGGAGATCGACATCGCAGCCACCCTGGAGCACATCAGGGACCAACGCCCGCACATGGTCACCACCAAACAGCAATTCGAGTTCGTGCTGATGGCTGTCGCTGAGGAGGTAAGTGTCATCACATCACTGATTGACAGTGCTATCGTTGATAGGGCTTTCAATGGTTTAGGGAAACCCTTCATTTAAAAAGAACACAAATGTTCGGAAATCCGTTTTTTATAACGTTTGTGGCTTTCACATTTCAGGGGTATTCAAGGGCTGTTTCTGCGGTGTAGTATTTATAGAGAAGCTGGGGAATCTACATCACATAGAGAACACAAAAAACTTTTTTTTCATTTTTGAACATTTTAATTTCTTGTTTTATTTTTAACTTTTTTAATGTGGATACCGCACAAGAGTCCCAACTGCTCCCAACCACCTGAAGCCAGTGAGACTATATACCCAATTGGGGTATGTTGTGAGGCTGAAGGCAATGGGAAGGAGAATGAGATGGTGAAGACGATGGCGGGGAAGTTTCTGGCTGTTCAGATTTGATCACCAAACAAGGCTAAAGCCATTTCAAGCAACGTTTCAATTCTGAATGGTGGTCTTACACCAGGGCGATACTGATAGTATCTTCCACTCTGGAACTTGCCGCAAATATACTATATATTATTTTTAAATTATTACATTGTGACATAACACAAATCAATCAAATAAAATTTAGTTGAGCACGCCGGGATTTAAACCTGCGACCTTCAGATTGCCAGTCGAGAGCCTTAACAATTCCATTTTCGGACTCGATTTACTCTAAAATAAAGCCGAAATAAATAAAAAAAACTATACTACAAAATCGACTCCAAATGTGATGAAATTCGAATTAGAAAATTATTATATTCCAATAGATTATATACAAAAATTGTAGATATGATGAAGTTTCCCGCTTCCCACTAGTTTTCGGACACCATGTATAAGTACCTACTTTAATATTCCACTAGATAAGATGTGATAATAAGATAAGATTTGATAAGAAATGCAAACAGTAGTACAAATAAAACAATACGACAGACCTGCCGTAGACAAAACCATGAAATCCAGTTGCAGGGTTCATTTTTTAAATACGAGTAATATGTATATTTTATTCGATGCAACTCGTAGAGATTCATCCACCCACGGTTGACAGATTTTTTATATGTTTTCCGTGTCTAGATTTTCGTAGCGGAAAATCCATGTAACTTGAAAATGGCCATAGAAAAGTTTTGTTTAAATTCAATTGCTCTTTTTTTGGATTGCATGATTTTGTCATAACACGGTGGACCGAGGTAAAATTTTGCTTACGAGACTATATAAATACCTACAATATTTATGTACTAACAAATTGCCCAACAAAAATCCCAGAGAAAAGAAATGGGTACGTTAAGTTATTTACAGATGCATGCTGTATTCATGATTATCTGTACGTGTTTATCATTTAATTTTGAAGTGACACCAGAACGATGCTCGGATAGCATAAGGTCATGAAATCAATTTCTGGTCGTGGTATCACATCTTATCTGAAATATTATTACGTATTTGATTGTTAACAATGTTTTTTCAATAATTTACTTGTTTGTTTTGTTTAGGTGCACGCCATCTTGAAGGCTCTTCCCGCCCAACTCCAGCAGCAGCACGAGAAGAGGGAGAAGGAGCTGGCGGCCGAGAAGGAGAAGCAAGACAAGGAGAAGGAGAAGTAAATACGGGGCTCCATCTACTTCAGCCAATTCTTACCGGTGGATCCACAGCACAAGTCCATACAACACAGGGCCTAGTCCCAGAAACTCGAATCACTTTCCAATCAGTCCAGATACCCAAAACAATGAGCCCAGCATACCTGCAGAGATCTCCCGGAGCTCAGAACGCCTGTGAAGATCTCAGAGATATCAGAAGCTCAGAGCGCCTGTGAAAATCTCAAAGATACTAGGAGCTCAGAACGCCTGTAGAGATCTTAGAGATACTAGAAGCTCAGAGCCCCTGTAGTGATCTCGGAGTTATTGGAAACTCAGAGCTGTGAAGATCTCCGAGATACCAGGAGCTCAAAGTGCCTGTAAAGATCTCGGAGATACTAACAGAGCAGTTGCCTGCAGAGATCTCTGAGAAGTTTGTGGCGCCCTGTGTTGTACGGACTTGATCGACCTCACGCTAATTCTTTCAAACGGAAGACTCACAATGGACACGGTATCTACGACTATAAGATTTTACATTTAGAAGAAACACCTAATTCATAATCGAATACATTCAGTAGATTGTGGAAATTTAAAAGAATACATGTTTCATGAATGCGACAAAAAGATTTATGTTAAACACACCCATAAGATTAAATAACTGTAACGGTGTTTGCATGTGACATACAAATATAAAAAGGCATCTAAAAATATCCATAATTTAGGAAATATATTTTGTAGTGGTTTTAGAATCTTGATGTACATATGGAGCAGGATGAAATTGCATTCACGAATAATGTGGCAGCTAATTATATACGAGTATGATATCTATATATTTATATCAACTATTGGAAAAGTATTTATTGAGTGTCGCATGCAAAGGGCTATTGGCTTCAGTTGTTTGAACGCTTCTTTTTGACGGTTTTAAACCATTCAAATATGTATCTATCGTTTTAATATTATCTAAGAAAAATAATGATGTATGCGTTGAGAATTTAAACTTGTGTTATTTTTGTTGTAGGAAAAGCTTCTATCTTTTTACAAACATTTCATATCTTAATTATTTTTGTGACAAATGTTTCACATTGTTTTATTTTTATAGCACAAACGAGGGGACTTCTGTGTTGTAGGTTCAAGGCCTTTAAGTACAAGATGAAACTTATCAACGTTGCCAATATTGCATTTTCCTTCAAAATGATAATATTATGTCAAGAAGAACATAATCATACTATTCCAATTATTATTTCCATTTAGTGAGAGTCAATTGAGCCCGTGGCTATATTTTATCGTAAGTTTTAACATATTTATACACTTGAAATTATATTCAAAATATTTACAAGTTGCATGAAAAGAATTTATACATGACTTTAAGATAAACGTAAAGATATATTTTTAACGTATTTTGCGGAAACGGTCTTGGCTGCAACCAGCCTCGCAGCGAAGATCCTTTCCGCTCAAACACACGTACACTGTACACTTACAAATATATTCTATTTTTATTGCTATGTTGAATATTCAATATTGTCCTCTATTCTCCAACTATACATATTTCTGTAATACGACTTCCAAACATGCATATTATGACATTTACGTACCTCCTTCTCAAATTACTATATCACAAAACACGAATTCTCAAAGAATTCCATTATTTACCCAAAGTTTTATATTTATTTACGAATATCTACATTACGATATATTCTGAAAGAATGAAAATGAAAGTATACTTATTGCTATATAACATTATCAGCCCTGTTGACAAAAGTATCAATCTCTTTATAATATTGTGTAAATGTCTAATTATTACCACTCATAAAATATGTCCTTTATTTTAAACAAAAAAATATATCTAGTCATACTGTAATTGGTAACTAAGTTTAAGAGAATTGGACACACCTAACCCCAAATCTATAATTATCGTACTTTTAGATAATAGTTAACTGTCAAGATTTATGTTGTATCAAGTATTTTAACTGAATAAATAAATAGATGAATACAGAGCATTATATTTTATTTTATTGAAACTTATTCCCTATTTTTTTTCACAAACTACGACATCACAGATGCTTTATTTAGGTATATATAAGTACCTACCCTTTACACAGAGTTCGGAGCGGGGCGTCCCCCACGCCACTTCAGGCCGCCGCGCAGAAAAGTAAAGACCGAAAGGATTCACGGTTCACAGCGCAGTTCACTGTGAGACTTTTTTACGTGTAAAGGGTACTATTGACAAAGGTTATAAGAGGTCGCCATAAAATGCGTCACGTGCTGAAGGGGTGGTGGGGGGTTAGACTTTACGTGACGAGGGTAATTACGAAATAAGGGGTAGGTATATAAAATGGGGAGGGAGGTTTGGCAAAAGAGACGTGCTACTCTCTTAAATTTACCGTCAACGGATGTGTTGTGCTGCTTGATTTGAGATTGTGATTTACAGAACTGAAGTGGTTACTTATTAGTTTCCCGTCAACAAATCCTAGGTCACAATTTCAAATATTAATACAGAACATAATTTTGGATTTGCGACCAATATACTTACTCAATTATACTGATTTTTTTTAAATCAAAAGTTATAACAAGAATTTAGTACGGATAACACATGCTGTTTTATTTATTTGTGTTTTTAATTATAAAATGCAGGCCATCAAAGGATTCGATTTTTCGTCAAATAAAGGCTACTTTGGCAAATTATTTGCGAGTAATGACAATTTTTTAACAATATAGTGAAATTATTCTTTTATTGTTTTTCATTTACTCACAAACAATTGCCTAAGTTGCCTCTAAAATCATGAAACACTAAAATCTTTAATGGCCTAAATCTAATAATTTAAAGCAAAAATAAATAAAGTAGCTGACATCTGTACTAGATATTTGATATACCTTTTGATTACAAAAACAATTTTTCAGTTTGGTTGGGTATTTTGATCTCAAATCCAAATTTAAAATTTATATGATACGGGCGGAAAAGGGCCGTGCAAACGTTCCAACGGTATTTAAAAATTTTGTGATCAATATGTATAAATACAAATTTTGACACAAAACCTTTATTACGATGTTTTATTTTTTTAATTTTATATTTTGCAGTAGGTTAGGTTGTTTATTTAATAATTACTATTAAATCACAAAATGTTGCCAAATTTGCCTCTAAAAATCATGAAATTCATGAAAAACCGAGGATTCCTGAATGGCCTATATTTTATAATTTAAAACACAAATAAATAAAATAGTTTACATCCATACTAGATATTTGCCAAACCTTTTTCTTAAAAAAATATTCTGTTTGGCCTCAAATCCAACATTAAGTTTTGTATCAAAAAGGACATTCCTCTTGTATCAGCAGCGCCCACTGGAATACTTTCATAAAAAAAAAAAAATAAAAAAAAAAACAGAATGTGTTTCAAATGCAATCATGTGTTTTATTTTGAATTATTATAAACTATTTTTCAAAAACGATCTAATGCAGCAAAATAGACGTATTGCAGAGAAGTCGAAAATCCAATCATAACATGAAAACTCTGTACCTAAGGTTTGCAGCATTTTCTTCGAAATTTGAACAATTTAGCATTTTATTATTACTAGCTGAATTTTGACTGTACTGAAAATTGAAAATACGTATTATTAAAAATATGTACAATCAGAAAATTGGTATGTATGTTTAGAGTTTTAATTTATTTTGTTTTTTGACATCTGATTAGGTGCATGTGTGACTTGTCCATTAACATTTTTGTTTGATAAATTTTATTTTATACCAAATACTACTGACTAAAGTTTACGACGTTGCCCGGAGTTTACACAGCGTTTTTCGATATCAGATGTAGACAGTGACCTTCCTCTTGTTTTGAAGGCTAAGTGTGCTAAATTTCATCAATCTTTTAATAAAACCGAGGATTTTTTATAAAAATCGAACAACGCCGCCCGCCACCTTACATTCTCCTTTACATAAAACTAGCTGAATCCCCGGCGTTGCTTTACGCAGAGTTTTTTTCGAAATCTAATGTATAGACAGGGACCTTCGTCTTGTTATGCAAAATTTCATTAGTCCGGAATAAAACTGCAGATTTGTATAAAAATTCTGTCCCAACCGCCCGCTCGTGTCCGCCCGCCTACCTGCCACAGATACTTTTCTTTATACAAATAGAAAATAAATGGATATGCGCTCCGTGGACTCCACGCGCGCTGTAAATTTAAGGTTCCATGCCAACTGAGAATAAAGTCAACTCAACTTAAAAAGTCATTAAAAGCTATGAAAAAAATAATTTTCAATTAGCCGATAACCCTAACCTAACGTAACCTATTTAACCAATTTTTCATATATTTTTTTTATCACTCTAGATGACTTATCTGAGATGTTCTGAGTTGGTTTCATTCCGAGTTGTCCGGTCACCAAAATTAATTGGTACAAAAAATTATTGTCGGAGCTGTAATGGTAGACATATGGCCGATAGATATTCAAAGCAATCACAAGAATTACAGGAAAGGAGAATAAACCAAATTATTACAATTTTTTGTAACGTTGCTTCTAAAAAAAATCTGCTTTTATAAATCTATTAAAATAGATATCAATATGCACAACATTGTATTTGATTACAAACTAATATTATCATAGCGTAAAAGGGGAGTATGAAGATTGAATGTCAAGTTTAAAGGCAGATAAGGAAATAGTAACCATCAATTGTTTACTCACCTTGAAAAAGATATCTGTTTATCACAAAAACTACTATTATTCCTTTCACTGTCTAAACTTACCAAATAAATAGGCAGGTACTTTGAAAACTGTCTCTTTTAAAAGATTGCAAGCAGATGTTGTGGCTAGGTATACCTAGTCACATTAGTATACAAAAAAAATACAAAATATGCGCTGATTCCCGTCATATTCAAATAAGATTCCCTCCATTCCGTATGCTTGATAAAAAATAGTCAAGAGTGAGTCAAGACTTGACTGTTTTCTGTCCAGCGAACCCTTGTTAATACTTACCTAGTAGTGCGAATGTTTCTTTTATATAATAAATAAAAACAAAAATTTACTTAAATTTTATTTTCAAGGAAGGTGTTCAAGGAAGGTTTGCATTTTGGGAACCGGGTATGGGAACCATTTATTGGATAACGAATACCTCTGCCATAGGTCACCCCAAGTGGTTTGCTACGTTTGGTGACTTAACATGGGTACCCGGGTTCATGGGATGAGGTTTGTCAGGGTCTTGGCGGCCGATTGCGCACCGGTTGCGCGGCGGGAGAGACTGGTTTCGAGAGAGACTGGTTTAGGAGGTCTTTTGACCTCTCCAGCCAGAATCCTTCGATCCATTGCTTTGCACCGCAGTTGAAGGGATGGATTCATACGTCCGTCACTTCTGGACACACTGACCCCCAGATTCCTACCCACCCCTCATACCTATTTCCTTCCCAGAAATTCCTCTTCTTCCTTTCCTTAAAAAAACCGTCCACACATCATCTCCTAAGATGACATCGGCCTTGAGGGAAATTATTTTCCTCAAGGCCTCCTGTGCGGAGCTAATGTAAAAAAAAACATTTGTGCAAAGAAACGTCACTATCTGAATGAAGATTTTTTTCAAACCTTCATTTCCTAAACACAATTTATTATGTCATTTTCTAAATATAATAATATTATTTAAAAAACCAGTATGTTTTTTCCATATTTTTAAAAAATACCGCGTATATTTCTACAGAGACGGTGAGTATTTTTTCTATGTAAAAAAGTGACGTTTGACGTTTACAAATTTTATCAATAAATTCACGTTTTGTTGTTTTTGTTTACGTCACCTGCATTATTTGTCAATATTGTTAGTCGCTTGTACGAAATAGATCTATCGATTTCTAAACTTCTTGCCACTTCATCACCACCATCACCACTTGCCGCTCGAGCGGACTGCAGACCGCTGTCACATCTTGTCAATAATTATATTAGTTTCCTATTCCTAGTTTCACTTTTTAACTCATGGTCTATCTCATTCTATCTCGTAGTCGTCATCGAACACTCGCGAGTGCCGGGCGCAATCAGTACAAAACTGAACATAATATTAGTTCATTATCTGTCTATTGTTGCATTGAGTGTGTAATTATAATATAAATAGTTTGCTAGAGCTTGTTCAGTACTTATTATTCACCATGGTTCGCGGTCGTGTCCTCCACTTCGTGTTCAAAGTCGGTGACAGAAATGCCACCGCTAAATTCTACCGGGATGTTCTTGGAATGAAGGTGCGTCCCAATTATACTTGCTATGAATTCGTGTTTAATAGTGTCCTACTCCCACTTAGAACTGATTATTTAGAAGCCTCAAATCTTATTTGAAATGTCAGCAATAATTATTGTTGTTATTTCTAATATACTGGGTTTCATTCTACGCATCACAAAACCATTCAATAAACCTTATACACTTGGAACCACTACATATGACACATTTAAAATTCATCTCATATTTGCATCCATCGTATGGAATCCTCAATACCAAAATTATATTAAAAAATATTGAAACATCTGTAATGAAAATCATCAATGTAACACTATTGCTCTTTACAAACCGAGAAAAAATTTTGACATGCCGTTTCTGTACAAAATTGTGAACTGCCTTTTTGACTCCAGTTATTAGAAAGGATTGCATTTCGTTGCCCCGAATGCAATACCATATGGAATACCTTATTTTGTATACATTTCAAATCGATTTATACACAAAACTCCTTGCTCCGGTTAATCTACAAATCTTAAATGCCCTAAGAGATATTGACATTTTCCACTCTATCCTTGAAACATTTAAAATAAAATTAACCTTACAATGTACTTAACAAAACTATTATTTCTGTATTTTTTACTTACACTATGTACTATTTTAACTGCTTCCTATTAAGGAAGGTTCCTATTCAGTTCCTATTCAGTAATACAACAAAAAATATTATAAATGGAACTTAACTGGTTTATATTATATTCAGTGTACAATGATTGTATATACAACAGTGTGTTTCCTAAATAAACTTTAAAAATTAAATGAAATAATTTTGTATTGCAACGCGAGCAGTGTTATCTATCATACGACACAATTACCTAATTTCTCTGTTCCCGCATATGGAGAGAAATTTAAAGTTGCTTCCGTTTGATTTATCATAATGACAATAAAAATATGAAATACCTGCAATCATTTATACTTATTAAATGTTGAACATAGGATTAATAATGCTCAGTCACCATGAACTTATAAATCTGTGCATTATAATGTAAGCCACTAGTACTTGAGAATGACAAGAATCCAATATGAGTCATACTGGAAACTATTACATAATGGTTGTGTTTGCTTACGGCTGCAAATATTTACAACATTGAAAGAAGAAAATCACATGCAGTTGCACAAGTGGCTAACAGTAATAGTCTCAACCAGTGGCGGCTGGTGCTCTAAAAAATGAGTCGTGCGCTAAAAATCTTTGCATGTACCTACCTGCTCTAATAAAAATAAATTTAATTATGAAACAATCCTGTTTGTATGTTAGGTCAATCCCCGTTGTCTCTCAGTGACAAAGACATTGCAAAGACCGTTGTCTCTCAGTGGCAAAGACCCTGGAGTTGAAGTCCAGTATAGATTGAAGACCTTTTCAATGCTTAGCACTGACAATGCATTAAGTATGTTTTCTGTATTGACTAATTTTATTTCTTAAGAAAGATTGAATCATTTTTAAAGTTGAAAAACACCTTTTACTCTCTACCGACATCATACGGATTGTACACACATTTTTTTAAGAATTTAACACACTCTGAAAAAGCATCTGAAAATCCATTATTGTAAAATAGATATTGACTCATCAGTAGTTAGTTGTAAAGTCGTAGCAATTGTAAATTGTCAACAGTTTTTTCCTAAATTAAACCTGATTGTACTTGAGATAATATAATATCACACACTTATTTACAAATCACCGATCAAACATTGAATGAAAAAGGGTAGATGTTAAATTAAATACACAATATCGACAATAATATGACTCAAAAACGTCCCCATTTAACATGCTACTGACAGTTACTTCTGATGTGGTGGGAATTTTAGGAACACCGTCCCGCCTTAACTTAATATTTTCAAAGCACTCTACCTACCGTTCGACTCATTGGAGAATTATATTAACTTTCTCATGCAATCTTGTGAGCAATATTCAAAACGAACTACCGGAATTGTTTGCAGTTGAATAGACACTTATTTTATATATGCATTATTTAGTGTTGTGATTTGTGATGAGGCGTGTCGTAAATTTATTATTATATTCTTCGGCGCTCGGGAATTTTTATATTGGCTGAAATTCAGGGAGTACGTTGCTCCTCCACTCTTTAGAGCTAGCCGCCACTGGCCTCAACCACAATGTATGATTAATGGCTTGTTATAGCACTCATCAGATCTCTCCCAGTCTGTTATTTCTAATCTTTATGGTCTTAGATATTTTATAACATAACAAACTGTTTAAAAAATTTTTTAAGTAGTAGGTATGTTTTACTAGTAATTCTGTGAACAGTAGATTTTGTGTCCAAAAAAGTATGTTCCTAATTTTCTCTTCGATCAAAATTTCCTATATACCTACAACATTTTTTTTTAATTCAAATAACGAAACCCACAATTTTTCCAAAGAGATATCAGAAAGTCCAACACAACAATTTTACATTTGAAAAAAAAAATTCATCAAAACGGCCACCATCTTGAAACAGAACAAATAAACAAATTTACAGATAGAGGAAATGCAAAACAGTCGAGTTAAAACAGGACTTTGCTACGCTGAGTCAACTACTATGCACATAATGAAGCACACAAGAAATGGATTATAAAGTGTTGCAAATACTATGTTTTAAGTTTGGTTTGTTTCTAGGTTACCCGTCATGAAGAGTTCTCTGAAGGATGTGAAGCAGCTTGCAATGGGTTAGTATTTTATTTAATTACATTAGCGCAGACCTGTGAAAAATCGTGTAATAATTCCAATTTTCAAACCGACAAATTAAAATAATTTTCTGTTAAAATATTATATTATAGGTAGGTACCTATCTACTTTATCGCTTGTCTGAATCTTTCACACAATCAGTACCAATTTTGAAAATGACGCTTAATCTCAAAGCGAATCTTAGTTCCAGAGCTTTTTAACCAGAGTTATGCAGGATAGACATACAACCAAAATTAGAATTTTAGATTCTAAATGTAAAAATGGAAAGTAAAGATCTTGGTGTTTACCTTGATGGCAAACTTATATTTAAGCACATCGACTCGATCGTTCACAGGTCTTATAAAATGCTTGGTTTTGTTCTTAGAACAAGTAAAGTGTTCAGTAACCCACGTAAAGTAGTAATGTTATATTTTGCATTCGTCAGAAGTACACTGGAATATGCCTCGCCAATTTGGAACCACAGTACAAAGTATACATAGATAGCATAGAACAAATTCAAAACAAATTTATAAAATGTCTAACCTTCAAATTCAACAATAACTTCAAATGCACAATTCAAACTTTGCAACAAAAGCGAGCAATAGCTGATTTGACATTTATACATAAAATTTTAAATAATACGACTGTACCATTGACCTAGTATACCCTGGACAAGCCGTCTCATAGTAAAAATCAGAAAAAAATAACCCCAGGTATCAGTAATTTCGCAATTCAACTCTCCTTCGAATTCCGCCGTCTTGCATGCGAATTCTCGGCAATATAAAATTGAGCACCGACTAATCCCATTGTGTGATTTGTCGAACTAACACTTCCATAGGTGTTCACGTTTTGCATGCGTGACGTTTCGACAAGCTGTGTTGTATATAAATGGTTTTCAAAGTGGGGATCGCGAGACGTTCATAAATTTAATTAGTCAAAAATATTTTTTTACTTTATTATGACAAGCGATTCAATTTTGGAGGCGAGTATGGGTACCGCCGCCTCGGGAACCATTTATTGGATAACCAACGCCTCTGCCATAGGTCACCCCAAGTGGTTCGCTACGTTTGGTGACTATGCAGGGGTGCCCGGGTTCATGGATTGAGGTTTGTCCGGGTCTTGGCGGCGGATGCGTCTGATAAATTTTAAATTTTATTTTTCTGATGAACCGTATGGCTCGTTGTCAACCACCAAGCAGCAATTTCGTCAAAGTGTCCTGTTGAAAGCGGTGTACACTGCAAACCATACTTTAGATTCGTGTACAAAAACTTGTACACAGTCCCGTATATGTATATATTGATCATGAGTTTTAAAATAAAAAAAATCCATTCATCGTTTGCTTAAAAATAATTACGAAAAATTGACCCTTTTACCGCCCACGCACCGTGGGCTGCCCAGGTTGGTCGCTTATCATTAACACAGTAATGAGCAACCAGCAGCCCGCAAGCCCTTTTACTGCTTTCTGGACTTTTGACTACAAAAAATATCAAAAAAATTGCGCTAAAAAATATTCAAAGACTTCTGTTCTGTTTTGCAAAATGTCTTAGCCGAAAACTATAATCTTTCTTAAAAGTTTTAAATCAGCTGCTCAATCATTAAGTTTTTTTTGTGTATAGGTAATAATTAAAAAATGACAGAAATTCGTAGTTAATTAAAGCCCGTTAGTAAGCGCTCAAAAAGAAGAGGAAGATGAGATATGTAAATACGAATGTTAAAGAAAACGATAATATTTAAGCGAAAATTGTGAAAATGTTTAATAAAACATGACTCGTTTAAACTATTTTAAAATAGAACCAAAATCTTGCGCGAAATGTCATAGCTTTAAAGAAAAAAATGAATTATGATTTTTTTCATATATATATAACTTGTAATGTAACAAAAATAAAGTGCTTATAATAATTTTCGAAATATACAATTATACGATTTTCTTCTATCGGAAGAATTTCATTCAATTACCGTTTCGGCGTGGCAAATGTATAGATATTATCGTCAAAAACAACATATATTTTTTTAGAAACTTAAAAACTTAAAGTGTTTTAGAGAAATATGTTGTAAAACGGTAGAAATTCGGAATGCTATGGCTTAAGGTAGGTTAACTTTCGACCTTAATTGAAGAATAGTGCAGCGGTTTTTTGTTAAGATCTGCGTTTAATGTATTTTAAAGGTTTCCGTTTTATACAAACCGGGTCGCGTTTTTAAAAAGTTTAAAAACCACTGCCATATTGTGATGCCAGCCCTTCGTCTATGTGTTAGTATCGGTGTGTGGTGACGTCACAAGCATTTGGGTGATTAAGTGACGTCAGAAACTTTGCTTGCCAAAAAAATAATACGTCAATATTATTACATTTATTAAAACGCTGTCTTAAAGCTATCGTTAAGGCATAATTTTTTTTATGTATTCAGGTAGCTTGTTACATTATCAAAAATAAAGTCCGCGGACTGTACCTTGTACAATATTCGGAAGTAGGATATTTTTGTGTTTGAAAAAATTAATTCCGTCAGGACGGCTGGGACAGCAATTAGTTTCAGTGTGGACCGATAAAAGGTAAAACACAAAGCACTATGCGATCCAAATAGTACGAAACAATGCTCGCACTTTTTCATAAATGGGCCTTGAGCCAGTTTTATTTGGTTTCTGGCGTCATTTTTAATTTCACAGGGCATGTCTTGATATACTTGGTCGAAGGACTGTACCGAACTTCTTTCCCTAGTTAATTTTTACATACCCTTAAGACGTACACGCCATACAGAACTATTCCATACATTTAATTACAAGACAAATGCAGCAACTAATTCGCCTATCAATCATGCTCTTCATACGTTCAAAAATATTTGTCTAAAGTCTAACACCGACATTTTCTTCGATCCACTGCCCAAATTTAAAAAGAGCATCATGATACATAGACACTACAAAGAAACATATTATAGATACCCATCATGAAATATACTTAATAATTGTAAATTGTTTTCACCTTTGTAACTAATGTATGTTTGTTTCTGTTTATAAATAAATAAATAAAATGTTGGAAAAAATCAACAAACAAAATTTTTGGTGGCAGGAAATACAAAGTATTATTCTTGGGAATCGCAGCTTGCAAAAATAATGTATGCCGGTTGCTCGACAAAAATCTGTGACTGGAAAATGTGTTTACATTTCAAATAAGAATAAAACGTTGCGCTGATTATAACGCCACTATCTTAATTGTTTAATTCAATTCCACATAACAGATATTACTGCACCAAGTTATATAACTGAATTTATTTTTGTTGTTCAAACAAATTATTATGACAAACAGCTTCTGTGTACATAATATGCAGGCTATATTAGAGAATTGTGTATGCTACGCTTGTACAAATTTTTATGCCTAGCTTTCTAGTTCAATTTATATCAGGAGGCACTGTGATATAAAACCTGGTAGCGTCAGATTACTGGAATTTATGGAAAACTGGAAGATATTATAAGACTTGAGTACTTTTACTTTTATATTCACATTTCCTGCATACATTTCTATTCAATTTGTTTGGATAACTGGACATATGGATAACATCTACTTGGATATTGGATTATTTATTGGATAACCAACATTTGCTATATCTGGGGGCTAGCAGGGGTGCCTAGTTTTGTCAGGGTCTTGGCGGCAGAAGCTTCCACCCACCAGCTGCTAGGCTGCTGCCGGATTGAGAGAGACTGGTTGGGAGAGGCTTTTGACCTCCAGCAGGACTCTCTTGGTACATCGCCTTGCACTGCAGTGAGATGGATGTATTCATCTATCTGTCACTCCTTTACACACTGACCCCCAGATTCCTACCCACCCCTTATGCCTTTTTCCTTCCCAGAACTTCCTCTCCTTCCTTTTATTAAAAAAAAACTTCACGCAGCATCGCCAAAGATGACTAAGACGCTGAGGGGAATGATTTTCCTCAAGGCCTTCTGTAAGAACCTTACGGTTGGTAGTGTAACAATTCACTTCTTTTGTTTACCGATACAATCTCTTATCGACGATGGTTTTCTTACAATCAAATTTGTTTTGAGAACTCTTGCCCTGAATCTAGTGCTAGATTAATAGAGGTGTTAGACTAAGTGCTCAAGTAATGTGATTCTACTGTACTCTCAAAAATTTAGAATACTAATTTATTGTCCCCGAGCGTTGAATTTGCATCCAAGCAATATGGGTTCAATTCTCTGCAAGCTCAGCCCTCTATTATGGCAGAAACAACAATATATTTACAGCTTTTAATGATGGAGTCAAAATATTTTCAAATTTTTAGGTTATTCATAACTCTGAAATATTTGACTTTTTTTTTAAAAGGGATAATTCTATTTCCAGACCTTACGCAAACCGCTGGAGCAAGACCATGGTGGGCTACGGGCCCGAGGCCACCCACTTCGCGGTGGAGCTGACCTACAACTATGGCATCACGTCCTACGAGATGGGCAACGACTTTCTGGGCATCACCATCAAGTCTCGAGAGTCCATCGAACGTGCCAAGGCCCAGGGATATCCCTTGAAGGAGGAGAATGGTGTTGCCGTTGTGGAGAGTCCCGGAGGGTATAAGTTCTTCCTCATCGATGAGCCTCAGCCAACTGACTCAGGTAGAAACATTACAATAATTATTTATTTAATTAAATGAAGACATTATGAGCGAAACTATATCGAAAATCTGGAAACAGAAAAATCAGAAAAAGATATTTACACCTCTGGAAGGTCCTGGGTTCGAGTCCCAGAGGTGTAAATATCTTTTTCTGATTTTTCTGTTTCCAGATTTTCGATTGAGTTTCACTCATAATGTCTTCATTTAATTAAATATTACATTTTGAGGTTTTACTCATAAAAAGTTAAAATAAAAAATAATAATTATTTATTTATTTTACGCCTGTACGGGCAATTCAATCCACGTGATTTACATAATGTTGATCAGTAATATTGATATAAATTATGCTAATTTAACTATGTAGAACCCATGCAGAAAAATTAGGTGTTATGCTAATATTGATTTATTGAGGTGTGTTATTGTAGCCTGTTTGTAATTATATTCCATGCAGTTGAACACATCTACCGCTTCTGAGAAAGCATTTCCAACTGCAAGCGAGTATCTAAATAACTCATTTTTGGCTTTCCTAGAAAGTGGCCAGATATGATTTGTGTCATTTTCTCTTGTCAAGAACACCATAATTAATTAGGTGATTGTTAATAAAAAGGTGGTTGATCAAGAAATCCATTTAATATAAATTTAATCTGATAATAATTCCTTTTCGCCATCTTCAGATGCTTTATTCATTAATGTTTATATTTTATACATACTCTGAAGATATCATCTTTAGTAATTGTGACCTATTCTATGAACGCCTACGACCACTCCTACAATATTCAGTCAGATGTTTGAATACACCCACTGTGCCCACCTTCTTCGATGCAAGCATTCTCCAATTGGTCACGATTAACCTGGATCTTCTTCTATTAATAACATTTGAAATAGAGTGACCATACTAACATAACTCCTCAGGCTAATTTGTTCAGTTTTCGGAACAACTCATATAGGTCTCACAGAAATCGTTGGGTCTCCCTTACTATCATGGTGAGAAATATGATCTAAAAGGTGATAGAGAGAAAAAACACCACAATTTATATTCAAATCTAAAAGTTACCGACACAATAATAAATGTAGATACACCTTCATCTAACCAAAGTTTCTGACTGCAATTTGAAAAAATTTATGAAATTTTGGGAATTTTTTATAAATAATTTTTACATGTTAAATACACAAAATAGTGAGGTGATGATAATGTTTATAATACATTTCTCTAAAAAATATGTGTGTTTTTATTTTTTTTACATTATCAGTAATTTTAGTTAGAAAAAATGTAGGGTGAGCGAGCAATTTTTTCTATGTTAACATTAAAAATGTTTATATTTCAAAAATTATATGTTTATTTCGAATTATAAAATTTGAAAGCTTATTTTATCACCTTTCGAAAACAGTTTTTAATTTTCGAATAAGCTAAGACATATTCCATTTATTTGGGTTTATTGCCAAGAGGAAATATTTTAACCTTCTGACTAAATATGCCAGAGTCCTGAGGGGTTAACATAAGTTTGATTATGTACCTTTTTAAATCCATACAATACATTTAAATTACAGGCTTATTACATACACGGGTCATAACAATTTTCATAGAGACCTTGAGATGAGCTTTGTAGTAGTTTAATTGTTAGTAATTCACCGCAAACAATGGTGGAATAATAATAGATTTTAATTAGGTAATATGCTTGTAGAATTGCATAGCTATTATAAAAGTGCATTTCTGTTTATAGATAAGTAAATATTTGGATTTTAAACAATCAAACTTTATCAGTACTAAAATTACAGCACTTTTCTGATGAAACTGATTGACAAGGTTTTTTTTTGCAAACAGTAATTATTTTACATGTTTAATCATTTTTTACAAATTATTCATAAATTATATGTTTATTTCCAGATCCCATCCAAAAACTAACATTAGCCAGTTCAAACATTCAACAGACATTGGCTTATTGGAACGGACTTTTGGGATTGGACGTCTACGAGAAGAAACCAAAATCTGCCACTTTTGCATTCGGCAACAATCAAGCCAAGCTGGAATTTTGTGATATTGGTAAGTCCAAACTGTGTTCAAGTTTTAGTGTGTATTTTATTTATTTAAATCATAATAGTTTACTAATTAAGGTACATTGTTTATTATAATACTAGCACAGACTGAGACAGAAGTGAAAAATCACAAGATAGTCATAAGTCATAGAGGCACCATTGCATACTAATTAATATCTCATTGAAACGGGTTCCACTTAGCATCCATCCACAATTGATGAATGATCGATGATTTTCTCAATCTTTTTGATAATCGAAATATTTCGATTTATTATCATAGACTAATCTATTCTCAATCAAACTTTAATTCCAAATATTGATGATTTAAAAAAATATATTACAAAACCTAATAAATATTATGAGATAAACAGTGAAATCATTGGCTTTAAACCGCAGCACCCAGTTCACGTGTTTCCACGTTAATATTTGGCGGTATGATATTAAAAATTGAATGGTCGTATCGAAAACCGGATATCTCCATTGCTCAAGCGAATAATATTCATTATTTTTGTATCTAGTTTCCTTTCAGATGAATATGTAGAATTATTTATGTAAATTTATATTGCTATTCAGGAAAATCATGAAACCTAAATTATTGGGGCCTAAAAAATTTCTGCATTGATTTGCGAGCTGTTACTTGTGAAATTACTCATTCGGAAGGAACTGAAGTCGCAGGAATACAGAGATAATTTTTTTGTAGTTGGTGGAAGTTCTGGAAAGGTTCTTTCTTCCCGTTCCCAAAATATCATTCGGTTTTCATTGCGCTACCGGTATTTCAATTTTATACACTCTCTGATAATGGCTTGGCTGGAGTCAAATATATTGTTTTTGCTAGCCAATTGAGTATCGTAGTTTGACCAAGCGGACGCTATGTTTGGAGTATCAATGATTTGTGAAGTTGGTTCGTACTCAATGTCAGCTTCCATTGATGTTCTGAATCTGATCAGTGCTTGAAGTTCACCTTCCGCCAACTGCTTAGTGAACTCATGAAGTCTTGGCTTGGCGAAACGTTGGCTAAAGAAGGAGGTAGCGAAACACGGCATAACACCCCAAAAACAATAACAAAAATATCATGAAGTCTTGTTCGAAATCCTACTTCCTTGAATCATCAGAGAATCAATAAAATTAGCTTTAAAAGCGAATTTGTTATTTTGAAGAGGCCCCAAATACCTCTGCAGAGATGAGCCAATCAAGGTTGTAGTTTTCATTTTAAAGATGGAAATATGGAGACCATCGTATAGCGGCACGATCATAGAATTTGTGGGGTATTTCTCTTCAGATAACATTTCTGTGACACCTTTTATTGGTTGTAAAATGGGAAAGATGTCAAATGGTATCCCAATCAGCAGACGCATGTAAGGATTTGCTGCTGAATTTTCCTTAATTTATCAGAAGCAAATGCACTGTAATGACACCAATGCCTTGCATTATTTTAACAATTGTAGCATCTGCTTCCAGTGCATCTTAAATGCACAAATTCAGTGTATAGGTGACAGCAAAGATGCTATTTATTTAGAGGGTCTCTTATTTTTCATGTTGTCTGCATTGTCTGACACCATAGTCATTACTACTTACACATACTTTTTCGAGAACTTTCCACTCATTCAAAATGTGTTATTTCTATTCTGATATTTTCATCTGAGTGAATTTCTCTAACTTCTCTTGTAACTAATATAGTAGCATATAGTTTATTACTACAGATGAAATATCTCGTAACTTTTATATATGATTCTGTTACTATCAGTCATTGCTAAATCTAAGTGGTCAACCTTTTCAATCATCAATTTAGTTATCTTATGGAATTCTTTATACCGGGTTACTAGTAAGGGAGAAAATAGTAAATTATGACTTGGAGGCATACACAGTGGGTTCATTTTGTATGAATATGTACTTGAAAATACCAATGTTTTCGACTGTGAATAGCAGCTGGGGATCAACCGTTATCATTTCGTTAAGAGCATTGTCTCGTCGCCCTCTTTGTTTCTGACAACCCGGATTCTTTTACAGAACCATGGAGTCACATTTGCCGAAGCTAGGGTTTTTGCTTGGCCGCGGAGGTTGGCGGAATAGATGAATTTGGTGATGTAGAAGCAATTGCAAGTGGTATTGGAAGAATAGAATGCCTACTTGTAGATGTAGAGGTGCCACCATTTGTGTGGGGAACAGGGGGAGATAAACGTGAAGATGACAAACATAGTTTGATGTTATCATCTTGATCTGTTACGTTAAGTAGATCTAAAGGATGTTTTCGCTTCTAATGCTCCCTCAGTGTGGGACTGCACTATCCGCACAACATATTGGAATGAACATTTATTATTATTATTAAATTGGAAGTGTTCGCAGACTATTTCACACCTGTTTTACACAATTTACAGTATAGGACTTTATTAGAAGATTTTGTGTAAAATTCCCACACTGTGGACCTTTTTTACAAATCTCATAAATAATTGTTTACGAGAAAAAAAGTAAAATAACCACTCGAGCAATGGGTGTTCGTTTTCGATTTAATTTATATCATAATATTAATATAAATTAATACAGAAATGTATGAACCGCTTACTGAGGTTTAAAGCCAATGAATCCACTTAAATGTCACCTTTTATCCTATATTTTTAGGTTCTATAAAAAAAAAATTAAATTCCATTTCATAAAAATCCACCTACCCAAATTTGGGTAGCTATCGCTAGAGTGGATAAAGTGATATGAATATTGGCGCAAAAGTGAGCAACTTTTGTCGTATTAACTGATCGTAGATTAGAATAGATCAGATGGGAACGCACCATTACTCATGCGAAATTACGAGCGTAGACAATTTTTGAAATGTCACACATTATATTCTATTTTTAAATTATGTCACGATGTATTGCTTTGTGAGGAAATACAATTTACCAACTCACGTTGGTTAAATTTACTAGTAAAACCTAAGATTTACCAATTTAAGGGCTTTTACAGTAACTTATAACAGGTAACTTATTACAGTAATTATAAGGCTAGCTTTACACTCGTAATTAAAAATTACGGATTACGTAAGATTTTGACAGGTCACTCCCAGGAGCGTTTACATATGCATCTGACTTGTGGTAATTAATGATCACGGAAGTGTTTCGGAAGTTCGACCTGTGTAACTGCTCATGCGACCGTTTACATCTGTAAATTTATTTGCGGTAAGATGGCTTCCTTTCAACAACGACCTGCTACTGTCAAATTTACGCGATTTTGTCAATAAAGTCGAAAAGGACCAAATAAAGTGCTGAAATAGATTTTGGCTTTAATTAAACAATTCTCCACGCACTTTTTTGCCGTCAAAGGCGAAAAATAATGGATTTCTTTCATTTTATTCGAATGACAGCTACCTGACAGCTACCGACAGCAACCGACTTCGTATTCAAATACGTAATTTTAAAAACAGAAATATTGAGATTATAAAGGTTTGAACCGATAATTGAATAGAAGGATGCTCATTTTCAGAAAACTCAAATAAGTGGAAATAAATACTAGTTTTATAGGAAAATAATCCAATAAAAACAAATGTCTTTTGATTTTTGACATTTCGCAACGGCGCATTTTGGTACTATTTCTTACAAAAAGTCCCTCAGCTTATCAAACTGATTTTATAAGCTGTGAGAAGGCTGTAATTTCGCGCGGACGCGATTAGACCTGTCAAAAAACTTCCGGAAGAAGAAGTTCTGTAACATGCTTTAAATTATGTTAAGTGACTTTTGGTGTCGTTTACATTGGTAATTTGGCCATAATTCGCTTGCACGAGCGAATTACGGGAAAAAACTTACGAATGTAAAGCCAGCCTAACAGGGGATAACTTATAAGCTGGCAATACGATCATTGTGGAACCTTGGTACATAGTAGTAGTAGTAGAAAGAAACTTAATGGAATGGAAAGGTTATTATTAAATACTTAATGTCGGTGACAGCACCATTGATTTACTACTACATTACCAATTTCCTAATTTGATATTTTTCACTTGAAATTAAAGATTTTTTTATTTATAGGTAAAACTGTGGATCACGCAAAGTCGTACGGGCGCATTGCTTTTGCCATCCCTAAAGCCCAGCAGCCAGAGATCGACCGGAGGGTGCAGGAAGCCAACCAGAAGATCCTCACTCCGCTGCTGGACCTGGACACCCCCGGGAAGGCCTCCGTCAGGGTTCTCATCCTGGCCGACCCCGATGGCCATGAGATCTGCTTCGTGGATGATGAAGGATTCTCGCAACTCTCCGAAACAGATCCCAAAGGAGAAGAACTCCTGACTCGATACATTAAACTTGACAAATCCAGGGAATAAAGCAAACGTGATAAAGAAATATGTGATAAAAAATATGAAAGAATCTTCAAAGTTTAGTTATAAAGCATTATATTCTTAAACTAATCTCATCATTTTATTTCATAATTTATGTTAGCTTACAATGCGCACTAAAAGTACTCAAAGTTTAACTTTGCAACAATAAAATTCCCTTCTTTTTTTTACGCTAGCAGCTTTTAATGTGTTTTTATTAACTTTGTCATTCATTATCAAATTGTGGACTTAATAAATAAAATAAAACTTGTATTGTATCAATTCAATAAATGTACATAATGAATAATTTGTACAAGTTTACACAAAATTGAAAGTAATAAAAACATACCTTGATTGTAATTTGTAAAACTCATTTATTTAATGCGACCTCAATATAGTAAAGATCTTTTTTTAATATTTTGTGGAAATAAATATTTTTACACATCATGTTGTGTTTCAATGCAAACCAAAACTTAATATGTTTCAACATTTGGCAATGACTATATCCATTCTGTAATTTATTAACAATTGTACAATCAATACTATGTCTCTGAATAAATTGTATTTGGCCACTTTTTAGGGGAGACAAAACTGTCAAAGGTTACAAACATTCATTGAGGTTTGTGATTAGGTAATATACGTAATTATAATCCTTACAGGAGAATTTCAATGAATTGGATAAAGTTGATATTATATCTACGAAGGAATATTGCCACTGTCTAATATGTAACAATTTAATGCAGCTTTTAGGTCATTACTTAAGGGCTTAAAACTTTGTACATACAAAAATATTAATGTATAATTATTAGTGTTTTATTCTTGCAATACTTTTTACACAGCTTTTGAACAAATATTATTTGTTTTGGAAAGTGATTCTTGAATTTTGACAGTATATAATTGATTCGATAAAAGGGTGTAAAATTTCGACAAAATTCCCCAAAAGGTTTGAATAATTCATTCTTAACCACTCAAGTGATAGCTACCCAAAATTGGGTAGGTGATTTTTATGAATTACAAATTTAATAATTTAAAAATAAATAAATTATAAAACCTAAAAATATGGGGTAGACAGTGAAATCTAGATGAATTCCTTGGTTTTAAACTGCAGTAATTCGTTTGTTTCAGTATTGATACATGCAGATGTGATATTAATTATCACATCTCCATGTATTAATACTGAAACATGAACTAATTACTGCGGTTTAAAACCAAGAAATTCACCTAGATTTCACCGCCTATCCCATATTTAAATTGAATTGAATGGCCAAAAACTGAACAGCCGGAAATCTATCGAGTGGTTTAAAAAAACTGGTTTAGTTTGACAACAAAATTATGACAAATTAGAAAAAAATAAACATGATGACAATTATGTACACTTTACATCTGTTATTATTAACATTGCAAATTTTCTAATGACTACATAAAAAATATTATTAATTTTCTTGAATTTTTCAAAAATGTATCAACTAGATGCACTACTTTGCAAAACTATAAATTAATCAATTTGAAAGGCAGGTATTGGTGCACGCATAAATTAATTAAGTAACTTCAATTTTTTATAAGAAAAACTCTCTTTTTATAACTTTTGAAGGTTATTCCCATCAACGTAATAAATCATTGAAGAAGAAGATAACACTTATAATCTAAATGAAAATATGAAAGAGAACAAGACACAGAAAAATAGAAAAAGACAATGGTCGCAACTGGGACTCGAACCCAGACCTCTCGTCTAACCGGCGCGTTATCCAATTTCGCTATTGCCACCTTCTGTCAAACCGTCATATTTGCGCAATTTATTTATTCATAACACGCACGTCCCGGTTAGACGAGAGGTCTGGGTTCGAGTCCCAGTTGCGATCATTGTCTTGTTCTCTTTCATATTTTCATTTAGATTATAAGCGTTATCTTCTTCTTCAATGATATAATTAAGTAACAGTTAATATTAACCTTCAGGTAATATAGGTGATGTCACCTCCATGCGGTATATTTATCATCTCGTCTCACCGACCAAT
The DNA here is from genome assembly GCA_936435175.1 of Glyphotaelius pellucidus. Lineage (NCBI taxonomy): Eukaryota > Metazoa > Arthropoda > Insecta > Trichoptera > Limnephilidae > Glyphotaelius > Glyphotaelius pellucidus. Next base: position 42,144,699 of record OW386543.1, read on the forward strand.
AATAATTTTTAAAACCGTAATTTAACATATTTTACACAATCATTCCTTTTGTAAATCTTGCCTGAATAATGCACTCATATCTTAACTATTCATAAATAACTCAAAATGGTTTAACAGTACATATTAACTCAATTTACTGTTAAACTTATTGTGAAACAGATCGGCAGAATGCTACCTGCTTATTATACAATAAAAACGAAATTAAATATTACAGAGCAGATAAAACATAACTGGATATCAACACTGACAAGGAGTAACCAGAAATGATCAGATCTGTATTTAATTTTTATTTTAAAAAGTAAAATAAGTTTATATTATCAGTTTATCATAAAGATTAGTAAAACCTCAAATTGTAATATTTAATTAAATGAAGACAATATAAGCGAAACTCAATTAAAAATCTGAAAACATCTGATTTCCGATTTTCAATTGAGTTTCGCTTATATTGTCTTCATTTGATCAAATCCGTGTTTGAGGTTGGGCATATGATGAGAACTGCACAGCCTGCATACGATGGGCATATGCAGGCCGCGCATAGCAGGGCAGATTTTGTATGTGTACGAACCGTCAAACGCTGCGGAGCAGGCGCATGCGGTGCAGGTATACATCTGCTCTACCCTGTGCCGAGTTGTGGTCACCGTGCAGATTCTGTGCCACACGTATGCAGGCGGGCAGCGTTTCCCCATGAGAATCTCGCTTTTTCAGGCTATTTATAGGTATTTGCGCTTTGAAAGACTAATCAATAGTAACAAAGTCAGAATCTGACTCCGAATCGACGTTGTCACAAAAGACCAGCACCCAAGCAGACGCAAGCTGAACCAAGCTGTGTCGCAGCACTTGCTGATCACAGATTTCGGCATCGTCTGTCCTGCGGCGACATTCTGCTCTGCACTGAACTGCCCAGACTCTCAGCATATGCCCGGCCTGAATGGTGATATCTGATTGTTTGATCTATATTTTGAGAATGTGAGTGATTTATTTAATAAAGATTTGTTCATGAATTTCTTATGGGTACTATGTGCACCCTTACAAATATTTTTCTTTTTAAAATACGAGAATAAAGATCACATTTTTTCCCCATTGAGCAATATTTAAAAAAATTATCAATTAAAATTCAGTATTCTATTAAAATAAAACACTTTGTGTTCCAACCACAGATCAAAGAAAAGATAGACCTGCTCATAGGGGCAAGGGAACAAACCAATTTGCAGGTAGTGTCCCTTTCAGTGATTTGTTAATAAATAAATCTGTCAGTCTACAGGCAACTCGCATTGTAGCATCACTATTAATATAATCACAAATTGAGGGTTGGAGGGTTAAGAAAGAAATGTTGGGACAGGAAACAAACATGAATACTAATCAAGCATAAAGTTTTCTTTTCCTCATTCTGTTACTGTGTACATATTATTTAAGGAAAAGATAACTAAAGAAACATTGGGCCGGTTTGCAATCCAATGTATTTAATTTCCATGAAAAGCATTAAATTCGATGTTTGTTGAATATTTGCCTATTTAAAATTCAAATCCTGCATTTTGAAATACTTACAATCTATTTTCATCTTATCTATGACAAATTGCTTGCCGTGAAACAGCAAAAATAAGATCATAATTTGTTTATTCGACTTGCGGTTTTCCCACACTTGTCAACCCAATTGTTTGATTTAGGTTTCTCCACTACCGAAACGAAACTGACAAAAATCCAATATCATTCTTTGTCCGACCGCGCGTAATGTTCATTATCCACTTCGATTCTCAAGGGACTGGCACGAAAGTCACTCTTCTTTCCCAGCCGTGAACGTAAATCTTTGTTGAATCCCGGTCGATTAGAAATAATTTTGGCAGTGGACTTAGTTAGAGTGCGCCTCAAGTCCCGGGGACTTTCTGAGCCAGAATCTGAACAAGATTCAATCTGCTTGGAGCGGGAATTGTCTAATCTCGACCAGACGGTGGCGACGGCGGGAGCAGAGTGCCTGGTATAGGACTGCTGAGGAGAGCTGGAAGCATCGCTGTCGGAATCATTACTACTCTTTCTTCTTCCTATTCTAGATCTCAAATCCCGTTTCGCAGTTTTTGGTCGACTTTTGTTAGTTCTTACATCATCCTCTTCAGAATCAACGGTTGCTCGAGGTCTTTCTACAATTTCATTCTTTACCTCTATGGTGATTGTGTCTATATCAGCGTCGTCCTCGTCCCACGGAGTTGAAGATTGATCAGGGTTGATTTTCTTTTTATTAATCTTTTCTTCTTCATCATCCGCATGCATTCTCATCCGAGGAACTTTTCTCTTGGATGTCCACTCTTCCTCACTGTCATCGCTGCTTCCTGAATCTTCCTCTTGATGTTGTTCTTCTTCCTTTTCACTTTCCGAACTATCCGATACGTGGATGACCTCGGGAGTTCTCTTTCCCAGTCTAGTCTTTACATTTCCGCCATTCCTGCCATATGCCACGGGCATGGAAAGACGTTCAGTGACTGGCAAAGCCCCGTGGGGCCCGGCAGCTTTCCCGATTCTATGACGAACGCTGAGATACTTCCTTTGGGGGAATGCGTGGGGAGGCGGGAGATCGGCAATACTGGGCTTGGGGATTCCGAACACTTCCTGGGAATCATTGATGCCCCAAGTCTCACACAGCTCCCCCCAGGGGTTCTTGCCTTTATCTTCATCCAAATCGTAAACATTTTCCTTCATTGATTTAATTTTAGATTTCATTGATTCGGATATGAGACCGGTTTGAATGTTTTCAGTGTTGATGGATTCTTTATATTTTTTAGAGAGAACTTTCATTTCATCATTCCCACTCACTTTTTTGTCACTTTTATTTGCAAACCTTAGGAAAATGAAATCTGCCGCGGGGTGCGGAGCCCCAGCCCTCCAGCGGCCGGGAGGTATGGGGACCTTAATATCCGCCAGCCGTACGGAATCACCTGTTTTGACCGCAATTTCTTTACCATCCATAGCGTTGTCACTGTCCAGCAATATTTCTTTGGAATAGAAAACCATTGCCTTTGCGGCAGAATTATCATCAGTCCAGACAACATTACCTAAAAAAAAAATATTTTAGTTAGGGTCAACTCAAAACACAAACATGATAAGAGAAATAAACATTCTACTTACAAGAACTGTCGCTGACCCATTCTAAAAATAACGGCTTATGTGTAAAGAAATATTCAAAGACATCACTTGTTTTCATATTTTCTACTCCGTTAACATGGATTGTGTCCAGTCTCGCGTGTCTGATGTCTTCTTGGGTTACTATTGACAAACTTTCGTAAAGATCTGTTTTTTCTTTTTCCAACGATTTAATACCGCTTTCTTTATCAAATCCGAAGCGAGTAGCCCTATCGCCCATCTTAGCAAGGTCGACATCGTCAAATATTGAACGATTAATGCTATTGTTGACTTCCGTTTGAAAAGAATATTTGATGGCGGTATTTTTGATGGATTCACTTTCCTGAAAACGAATAAAAATGGTTTGTAAATTTATGGTGATTAGGTCGACGACACGGAATGTTATAAAGCTAAAGAAGTAATTAAGATTTACAGATATGAACAAACAATAAAATATAAATAATACGTACAACTTTGTGCCGATGTCGAGATGATGCACTATCGGAATCTGATTCATTTATTTCGCCTTCTTCGGATCCACTTAATATTCCTTTGCCGTCGGATATATTTAAATCATCGTCGGCGTCAATTTCTGCCATTTCAACGTCGGACATTATTATATTGGTTTTAGTAAAAAATATTGGTAAATATTACAGATTTTAACAACGCTTCGCCGGACCGCGTTTGTCAAGACAATTCTCAATTTGTTCTTATCATAGACAATTCCAGAACAAGCTGTCAAATCTTTTAAGGCTGCTGAGCACTGCTGCTGATATAACCATTTTACGAGAGAAGAGAAGTCGGTGCATAAATAAATCAATACCAGTCTGCATAGCATTACCATTATTGTTGTAGACTTTTCAATAGCCTCGCGTGCAAAAGTTGTTTCTATGTAAGCGACAAGCATATTATTTTGATAACTGGAAAGTGATAACTAGCAAAGTACTTTAGATGTTAAAGGTCTATGGATTATGGACAAGAAACAAGAATCAACATTCAATGATTCTATAAATCACTTGTGTTTTTGATCTATGGCCTCAATGTCAAAAATTTGTCAACTGATAACTGATACTCATGTCAACTATTTCAAATCGGCAAAATGACTGGCATGCTTGATATTTCAGTAAGTATAAATAATTTTAGGGCACGTTGTGTTTTAAATTGTGTGAAATAATTAAAAATAGGTGAATATATTTTATGATTAACTGTGATGAGGATTATACTGAAAACTTGATAACTTTGTATGTACATCACTTCATGTTTTTATTTGGTAAAGAAACCACTTATTATATACACTAGCCAACTAAGTTCAACCCTTTCATGTCAATAAGTCAGAAATGCTTAATATTATAGCCAAAGTTTTTGTTCCTGACACGGGTGTTATAAATACCCTAGCGTTACTTGAAGTTACAGGGTAAAACCGTCATAAAAAAATAATATAGTTAATTTTTTTTTTCTCTTATTTAATCTAAAATATTGTGTCACCCTAAAATAGGTTCTTAAGACCTTAGCTTGGATTTGATTAAAAGAAGAAAAAAACTAGCCTTAAAGATATTTTATGTCAAATGATGGCCTGAAGAAAAGATGTCAAATTGTCTGTTTTTTTTTTAAATAGCTAATAAAATGCATTATTTTCCATTTCCGGAAAGCGAAATAATTATTATCTAACTGATAGTAAGTATTTTGATATAAAAAGTGTGTGTTAAGCATGTCCCTATTTTGTAAACATTTACCAAAATAATTATGTGGAAATAAGTTACAAAGGATTTTTTTAATCGAAAATTGTGTTTTTTTATTTGTGTTTTAGACGCGCATTCACTCCCTGCTGAGGGCGCCGTTGCTCACCCGAGTTCATGAAATAAGTCAACTCATAGAAGAAATTCCCTTCAAAGACTTGCAACTCATATTTCCGCAAATAGTGGGGAGTATTTTTGGAAACGGAGGGGTATCAGAAGATTGGGGACTCCGAAGGATCACCCAACAGAACAATAATGCTGATTATTGTGGTTTACATAATTTCCTGAGCCCGCTGGGTCCACTCTTCAGAATTTGTTATAAACTAATCGGTGACCCTCAGTTGAAGTATGTGTTTCCAACCCGGTTATTGCCCGTAAGTTTTATTTCAAATGTCCTTATGAACCTTCTGGATGACTGGACACGCTTAATACAAATGTTTTTTTAGAGAAAACCTTTTGATTTACTTTTATTAGTATAAAAGACAACTATTTACATTTGGGGCGATGGAAAACACTGCATTAAAAATTTCTATACAAAATGTAATAGAATATGGGCATAAATTATTGTAAATGGCTGTCAGCTGTCACCGACAAAAGGAAATTTTCATTTTACATAATTGAAATTTTAAATGAAGTGTTTCCCCTCGCTCAAATTAATAATGGTTGCCTTTTATAGTAATTAAGATGAATCGAAAGGTCTAAAAAAGTAATAAAACTTTCTAAAAAAATATTAAGCGTGTTCAGTCATCCCAAAAGTTTACCGTCCCTATTTACTACTGCTATGTTAGCAGATTTTTTTCTAAATCCCTAGAATTTTAACACCATTGTCCAATAAGGAACTTGGTTAATTTTTTTAAATATTATTTTAAATAATAATGATATTTTAACATTAATAACAGCATTTTTAGTTTTGTATTTGGTTTTTAGTTAAAATATTTTTCAAAGTTTTAATTTTTCGATGCCTGCTAAAACGCCCGTGACATCATAAGTAGCCTTGTGACGTCACCAGTAACTTACTGTTTTTTATCAAGAGAGTCAACTAAGTACGAGGGCTGTCCGTAAAATAAGGTGCTGCGTTTGCAAGGAACGATTTTACGGTCGATCTGGCAACACTGGCGTGTGACTGATTTTGAAAGCAGATGAAAGAATCTTTCAGATTTGAATGTTACAAACGAACATATGCAATTAACAACACAAAATATCTGATTTCAAAAATAGATAATTTTTTTACAATTGTTTTGTCGCTTACCGATTGTTTATTTTTTTTGTAAACTGTAGAAATACCACTCTATATGAAAATAAAAAACATATTTAATTTCATACACAGTTGTATTATAAAGATTTTTTTAAATTAGGCAATTCACCCCACAAAGAGTGCTTTATGATTATAAAGGTTGTCCCTTCACTTTTTTTCGTTTCATATAAAAATAATCAATTAAAATTCACAAATTTTGATAAATCTCTGGAATTTTTTTTACAATATTTATTTTGAAAACTTATATTAAAATTATTTGGAAGTGTGCGGTAGGCTTTTGGTGCAAATACAAAGTGTGGTGTTATATCTTTCTAACACCTCTTAAATCATATTTCTCACAGTAATACAAGGAAATAGAACAACTATTAATTTCCGACCTCTCGAGACCGTCCCAGTTTAGTGCTGAGCATAGATGTACGAGGGCTGTCCGTAAAATAAGGTCTCCAAGGTGCTGCGGTCGCGAGGAACGATTTTACGCGTGTTTCGGCAACACTGGCGTGTAGCCTAATTCCTCCACCCCAAATGCCCACCACGTTGCATTCCCTGTGACGCTTAGTCTTGGCATAACTCTTCAAAACAAAATGAATAAAAATATTACTAATTAATTTGAAGTGGTGCATATTATTGTAAGTTTCTTTTTGTTACAGTTGGATGTGTTTCAAATGCTGGAGAGTGGAAGGTTGCCACAATTCTACCTAGATATATTGAATGTGGATCCTCACACAAGGCAGATCATCTCTCTAAACCTCAGTATCCTTTTTGTTTTAAATCACATATTACATATTATAAGCTTCGTGCCTACTACTTTTTTGGTGATTTTGCCAGATTTAAAAATAACCAATATATACTTCCAGTTTTTACATTGAAATTGAACATCGTAAATTGTATATTATATGGATTGTGTAACCTTAGTGCTCAGGAAAAAAACTGCATAGGCACTTATTGATATAGGATCTCCAACTTGAACTACATTGTTTAATTCCTATCTTTATAGGGGATTGGTAGACTTGAAACTAATACAGAGAAACCCATACACGTATAAGGTTCCCACCACAGAGTAAGTAAGGCACCAAGCTGCCCATAAGGACGAGGGGAAAACCAAGTTGCGTAGAGCGGGGAGGTAGCGCCCCTTTCAGTGATTTGTCAAAAAATGACAGTTTGCAGGCAACAAGCCTTGTAGTATCACTATTTTAGTCTCATGAATAAGTTGTCCTTTTTACAAATGCGTGGGAATTCCTCGCTGCGTAGTATATAAACTGCAAATCCCAAATCCAGTGAAAAAAGTTGGGCTTGTTTCCATAAGCTAGTATTTTATTACAGTATTTAGTTTTACTCTTTTACAAATGTTTTATAGTTTAATAGCTGATGGTCAGCCATTATAAAACATTAACTGAAGAATTCGCCTGCATGCTATATATTTCTCACAGATTAACAAAAATTGTCATAGCTTATTCAAGACTTGCTCGAACCCTCCTGGTGCCAAAAAGATTGTCATGCGGTTTGCCTTCAGATCGTAGAAATAAAACCCAAATTTGTCTGCATCTTTTGACATCAGTGGTTCCCACAAAAGAAGTTTTCATGCTTAAAAAGTTCTATTTTTTAGCCCCTTGAGGACAGAAATTAAAAAACAGACCATATTATCCCATCCACAGAGTGTAACAGCACCCGAAGGATTTCAATCTGAGCATATTTAGAGTAAAAAATGTACTTGTAATTTTGCTGTCTGACAATATATTTTTTTCAAATAAATAAAAATATTTTTCCTTCACATGTTGCAACTGTGTAGTCGGGCATAGCCTGACGGATCACTAGATAAGCACTCCATCTCGTTTCAGCAGCTTGGTAACACACGAAATATGATCCCATCACGATGTGTAGGAGTAGATCAGTGACGATGTGCGATTGAAAAATATTTTTCTTGTCTTTAATAGAAAAAAAAATATCACCGGACAGCAAAATGACATACATATGCTTTTTGTACTTCAAATATGCTCAGGAATAGCTGGTTAATTCAGGAACTTCTGGTATGTGCTGTTATACCCTATATAAGGTTTTCCCACTAAAGGTCCATTGGGAAAACTTTTTGTAAGTGAATTACACTGTAAATCACAGTCAACCCTCAGGTCAGCAGCGTCATCAGCTATCGGAAGGCTAAAGGAACCAAAGCGTACATCAGATACTAAGTTCAGTGAGCGCGCTTTTGGAGTGTCAGGACCTAAAGCCTGGAATGGACTGCCACACGACTTAAGAATAATCACAAATTCAGCGGAATTTAGAACTAAACTTAAAACTCACCTTTTCAGACAGTCTTATCCATAAACTCAAAAACTCTTACCCTCACCTTTAATACCAGCGACATTGTAAATAATTCAACTTCTTACCCTCACCTTCAATACCCGCGACATTGTAAATAATTCATTTGTAGAAATTAAAAAAAAAAAAAAAAAAAACAAATAAATAAATTGAAAAAATAAAGATCATTGCAGGAACATTCTCCAGCCCTAAAGAGTCCTAAATTCTCCAGTCTCCTAAAATAAATATCAACTCTATTTTTGCCACTAATCTTTTAATAAATGTAATACTAACCGCCATGCCATGTCCAGTTTTTTTTTTTTAATATAATGCCCTCCACGTGCAAAGCCGCATCTTCTGCAAGCATTAACTTTCTAATTAAAGTGTGTTTTTCAGAAGTGACCTGCCAGGTAAGTATGTTTCTGTATCTGTTTGTAAATAGTTAAATTAGATAGAACCTAGGAATTCTTAATAAGCTGTACAGCGCCCTTGAGGTGATTTTTCACAAAAACGGCGCTCTACAAATTATCCAACTATTATTATTATTAAATATATATATACATATTTAATATTCAATTTCACAACGTTGTTGATCTGTTACCTCTAAAATTGCTCCTCTCTTTCCAATTTCTATGTTGTACATATTTGTTACTTCCTTAATGAATAGCTCAACGGTATCATCCTTAAACTAAGCTCAGATCCGTTTGACTACTACATCTTCCACTTTGCGGCGTACATGCACAGCGTGCCGAGCGGGGCAGTGGTGGCGATGGTGGCGCCTGATGTGCGGGACACGGTGTACTCGGGCCTATGTCTGGAGTACCTGGTGCACTTCCTGCCCAGCGACCCCAACTGCCCCGTCACGCCGCACATTGTCTACTTCACCGGGAAGACGCCCGCCGTCTCTCCCATGCAGACCGCCAACAGGTAAGGCTACAACTTTAACTGGCAACACAGTGTACTCAGCCTATGTCTGGACTGCCGGCTGCACCTACTGCCAAGGAGAGATGTCCTCCGTTTCTCCCATGCAGACCGCCAATAGATGTGGCTCAAACACAGTTTTTTTTTTTAGCACAATCTCACTCTTGAGGATGTCATAACAGCCTCTTGTATTGTCAGCGAACCGCACAAACTTGTGGGGAGAGCTACTTGCTTCCCATATATGGTGTCTTGTGTATTAAGAGGGTCATTTATTGAAAATTGTCATTTTTAAATTCTAAGAGCGATAAAAGGGTGCCAAATGGGTTCAAAACGACGTGTTTAAATGACGTTTTCAAATTTCTGATACGATCTTCTTCCTCCGGATTCACTTCAAAGTTTTGAAAATTTCTGTAACGGACACTGTAACGCTGTCTGAAACGTTGGCTAAAGAATGAAGTAGCACAACACGGCAAAACACCCCAAAAATAAATTAAAAAAATACTTTTGGCCGTGAAACCTAAAATCATATCTCACCCTATTGTAAATTCCTAAAAGCAACACTAATTATCTTGAAAATGTATTTCTTAGAAGAAGCTGTAGCACCTAATAGATTTTTCTCAAACTTCTCGAAATCATAACATACTTGAAAAAATAGCTCAAATATGTTTCAATAAAAATTTATTATATTTTATTGTATTTTTTCCTAATCTTTCCTTCCTTTTTTACTTTCTGTAGTTTGAATTGAATAAAATCACTTTCTCTTTCTTAAAAATGTGAAAATTCTGTTCAAGTTGTGTTTTTATTTCATCATGGGCCGGTTGTTTCACAGTGCTCGGACAGTCTTCGATTTTAAGTGTTATTTTGATGGACTCCTTTTTTAACCTTCGTAACACTGTTATTTATTATCCGGGCCTTTCTTTTTAAAAATCAAAAAATGGTGAACATGTGAAATGGTGCTTTTCTGAAGTCCATTTCACATGTTCTAGTTATATTCACCGTATCTCTAATCTGTCAATCTGTTCAGGCACTCCCAGTTCCGGTCCTTGCTCCTCTCCCAGGAGTCGGCTGGGTCCGCGGGCAGCGTGTCCTCGGGGAGCTCCCAGCTGCACCCGCGCGGGGAGGTGTGGCGCTCGGAGACAGTGCTGCAGGTCTGCTTGGACATCTGGCTCAGCAACTCAGCCCAGCGGGACCCTCAGCAGCAGACTGCACTCCAGCCCACTCCTGTGAGTTAGAGCCGATTCTATGCGTATATTCCTATGTACTACTTTTGTTGATCAGGCTCTTGAGTATTTGATTCACTTGGTCGTGCTAAGTCTTCCTCAAGCGTTCATTTTTCTATTATTCACTTTTGTCATAATAAATTCTCCTGCTGCTTCATCTGTTTTACATAACCAGAGTGTCCCTTTCCTAATCTTATTTGCTATGCTTTCTTCTGTCATGCATTCTTGATCTCCAAATTTGTAGTATGGTCAAAAATTATTTTGCCACAGTTATATATATATATTTTTTATATGAATTCCGCACAAGAGTCTATCGGTCTGAGACTATGGCATCCCCAATTGGGGTATGTTGTGAGGCTGAAGGTAGTGGGGAGGGGAAGGAAATGGGGAAGAGGAAGGTGGGAAGTACCTGGCTATTCAGATCTAGTCACCAAACACGGCTAAAGCCATTTCAAGCAACGTTTCAATTCTGAATGGTGATGAATGGTGACACCAGGGCGATACTGAGAATATCTTCCACTCTGGAACGTGCCGCAAATATACTATATATTATTTTTAATGAATAAATTTTGAAATAACACAAATCTAATGTATAAAATTCTCGTGTCACGGTGTTTGTTATCATACTCCTCCGAAACGGCTCAACCGATTTCGATGAAATTTTGTGTGCTTATCGGGTAGGTTTGAGAATCGGCCAACATTTATTTTTCATATCCCTAAATGTTAAGGGTGGTCCACCCCGAATTTTATTATTTTTATTTTTTGGACAAATTTTTATTTTTTATTTTTTATTTTTTTATGGTGAGGTATTAAAAAATACATACAGCCCTAAATTTTCACCCTTCTAGCATCAACCCCTATTTTTTAATAGCGATATTAGTAATTCAATCATTTTCAACCCGGAACTAAAAAAATATTTCCTAGAAATAATGCATATGGCAAAACAACGTTTGCCGGGTCAGCTAGTTAATCAAATAAAATTTATTTGCCACGCCTGGATTCGATCCCCCGACCTTTGGAATACGAGTTGAGAGCCTTACCTCTGGACTACGCCGGCCGTCAATGCTTCAGGGATCTCACTTCTACAGCATTCTGTCGTCTTTCATTCTTCCTCTGCCAGTTCCATGCCTCATTGTCATCAAACATCAGGGTTTGTATCAGCAAACCATTGTGGAGTGCTAGTCTCCCTTCAATTTTTAGCATTCATAAAATTTTAAATTAGTTACATATACATTTTGTTTTCATATCATTGTAATATTATATGCTATAACTAGAATAAAATAACTGGAAGCTCCATTGCAACATCTCTTTCTGTAACATCTATCACATAGAAAGAAATTGATCTTACGCCTCTAACCACTAAAGGGGTGGACATATACGGGTGTTGGAGTTTCGATTCGGTCATTCGATATAATGAATATCATACTTTCGAATAATAATTCGGAAACATATCGACGGGCCTGAAGAACATTGTCGGATGTGCGCTTTTGTAGTTTTGCAGTAGAGCTGTTTAAAGTTTCGTTTCTGCATTTTTACTGTTTTTGAGTTCAAGAAATAAAATATTGCTTTCATATTTTTTTTGCATTCAAAATTACGAAAAAATCATCATCACGAAATTAAAAAAGCTAATGAAACAATTTTCAAATTTTAGCAGATCCAACATTGCTCTTCGAGATCGTCGATATGAACTACTTACTGCGGTTTATTGCCAATGAATCCATCTAGATTTCACCGTTTATCCTATATTTTTAGATTTTATAAAAAAAAAAAATTTAAAATTTATCTGTATGAATAAAAATTAATGTTTCTTTATTTCTCCCTTATTATTTCATATTACATTCATCGGATTGCGATGAAATTTCAGTGAGTTGTTGTCGAAAAATAGGTCTTGAAGGGTATTCCCAAAACACAATCGAAATTGTTATGTAGGTGATACCATAATCTATTTCCACATTATTAGAAGTTTTTCTATCTTATACATTTGTTCAATGGGTGGTTTTGTTGATCAGCAGAGCACTTATCCCGCTGGGGAGCAGGTGCGCATCGCGCGCGCCCTCGTCAAGCAGTGCCACGCCTTCTCTCTGTCGGGCTCTCGGGACCCCACCAACCTGGGGGAGCTGCGCAGGGCCACCCCCGCGCTGCTCTCGCCGCCAGCCACCAGGTACATCCGCCACCTCATGCACTCCTGGCCGCTGGACTCCTCCTTCAGGCTGGTCTTGGAGCTGTGGCTCAGCTTCATACAGCCGTGGAGGTACGCCAATCTCAGGGATGAGAGGCCAACGTGAGTTTTAGATTATTTATTTATTAAAGCATTATTTATTAACAGCATTAATGATGTTTTTGTAGCCAAAAACATTTTTTTTTTTTTACGAAATTAATTTAAGGAAAAAAATTTGTATGAAAAATTTTAGGAAATTTCAGTTTCGCCGCATGCCACATGAATTCCCTGAAAATCTTCACACAAAAAAACCGATTTTCGAAAAAAAAATGTCTCTACTACAACATCAATGAAGCCATTTTTTTAATATAAACACTCTAACACACCCAACAGTCACGAGCCGCCAGTCTTACCATTATCCTTTTAGTTTAACAATTTTCATTATTGTATTGTATTTATTTTTGTTTCAGCCCACAAGAAGACTCCCCTTCCGAAGAACTCGCAAGGCCTACGGCGTACATTGATCAGTCTTTTGTAAAATTCATTACTGAAAACTTACTCGCATACACGGAAATATTTCAGTTGATTGTACCGAGATTTCTTCGGCTTGATTTGACAGCTTACAAAAATGCCGTCATGTTATTTCGACTTACAAAGGTAACGAATCTATTTAAGTAAAGAAGGTTGTCTGTGGCGGGAGGGTGGCGTGAAATTTGTATACAAATCTACAATTTTATTCCGATACTGATGAAATTTTGAACACTTTACCTTTCTACTTCAGATTTCAAAACCTCTGTGTAAAGCCCTGGCAATGCCAGGGACAGTTAGTTCGACAATAAATATGTTATACACTATTAACACACTTTTGGCGGGTGAATTATTTATTGTAATTTTAAGAATTTACTTTGAATATCTTAATTTGAACAGCCGGCCGCGGCAGTAATAAGCTGCGCAAATCTGATTTTTGAAGAAATTATGCGGTATTTTTACGAATTTATTTCGAGTAGGTATCTGAATTTAGAGGGCAGGCCGCGATAGTATCCGGCTGCAAAATTTCAATTTAAGTACGCGAAATATATTAAAATTTTACAAATTTACTTTGAATATCTAGATTTGAAGAGCCGGCCGCGGCGGTAATCAGCCGCGAAATTTCGATTTATGCAGAAATATATTGTATATTTTTGAATTTATTTCGAATAGCTATTTGAATTTAGAAGGCCGATCGCAATGGGATTCGGCCGCGAAATTCCGATTTATGCAAAATATATCGTAAATTTATGAATTTACTTTGAATATCTAAATTTGAAAAGCGGCGGTGGCTGTAATAAGCCGCAAAATTTTGATTTACGCAAAAATTATGCAGTATTTTTACGAATTCTTTCCGAAAAGGTATCTGAATTTAGAGGGCCAGCCGCGACGGGATTCGGTTGCGAAATTTCGATTTACGCGAAATATATCATATTTTTACAAATTTACTTAGAGTATCTGAATCAAAAGAAAGGCTGCGTCGGAAATAGGTTGAGAAATTTTGATTTACGCAGTAATATATCACATTTTTATGAGTTTTTATGAATTTACTTCGACTATAGGGCCGACGGTGGCGGTAAACGGCTGGAAAATTTGATTTACACGGGAATAAGTCTTAGTATAACAAATTTATTCCGAAGAACCTACTCGAATTTGAATTTGCAGCCGAAGACCTCAATTTATGGCGATTTTTAAGAATTTTTTTTTTCATAAAATTTTGAATTAGTGGGAATCATTAATTCGAAATTAGATTTTTTCAATTATGAATTAAAGGGATTCTACTGTATTTGCTAAGTATCAAGTGTTTATGTATATTTTTAATCACCTTTCTTTGTTGTACCCCCGTTATCTCCATGACATTTTGGTGAAATCCGTTTTATTGTGTTCCTCGGCTGGTTAACTGCTCCATCACAACACAAGCAACATTTTCTGCTTAGTGTAATGGTAGTAGGAAATTTTCAATTGTTGTCAAGTTATTCGTTAATTTTTAAGAAAATTATAATAACTGTGATTTATGTTTTTTTTTAACCAGTACTTAAATATTTTGTTTAAGGTGTTCTCGCAAGCCAACCTCGTACAGATTCTGACAGAGATAGAGAAGTCTCTCACCCTGGAGATGGAACCCGCAGTCACTAACTGTAACACTTCCTACCTAACCCAGTACCAGGGAGATCCTTCTCAGTCCTACTTCCAACCCTCCAGTCCAGGAATGTTCTGCACGGACAGATCTACGGCCATGGAGAGGTTTGTATTTCTAATATCCATATGGTATCAGATGTTGGCACTGTTTAATCCTTTGTTTATTTTAATGCAGTGATGAGAGTTTTCTACAAATGTTAGAGTGTAAGCTAGTGAGACTACAGCATCCCCGATTAGATTGAGGCTCAAGGCAACGGGGTGGGGAAGGAAATGAAAAAGAGGAAGGTGGGGAAGTATCTGGCTATTCATTATTTGGTCACCAAACATGGGCAAATGCATTTCAAGGAACGTTTCAATTCTGAATGGTGGTCTTACACCAGGGCGATACTGAGAGTATCTTTCACTCTGGAACGTGCCACAAATATGCTATATATTATTTTTAATAAATTAATTGTGAAATAACCGGGATTATTATTTTAAATTATTGTGGTATTCGATCCCGCGACCTTCGGATTGCGAGTCTAGAGCCTTACCCCAAGACCACCCGGTCATCATGTTAATTTGCTTTAACCACTCGGACCCATAAGCTTGTTGAGCCTCACAACATACCCCAATTAGGGATGCCATAGTCTCACTGGCTCCAGGCGGGAGCAGCTGAGACTCATGTGAATATCATCCTAAATCTTATAATGCCTAGTAAATAGTGTTATGGTGTGAAAGCGGTTTGATTTTGTAGCAAGATGAAGTCAAACTTCGTTTCATGCAGGAACTGCGTCAGGGCTGGTTTCTCCAAAAAATAATCCCTTATTGAGAGATTGGGTAGTTTCAATAACAGTATGTGCATGCCAAAAAGCCTGTCCGGATGCAGGATGAGCAGATGTCCTTCGATTATATCTGAATTCTCCAAGAATCCTGTCTCCAGCGCGAGTAAATAAGGAGATTATATTTTTGACAAATAGGTTGTTCCATCAATCCAGAGGTGGATCGAATGCCATGCAAGGAATCCGACTTCCTCCCATTTTCAGGTTTGTGCTGCCCGAAGGTTTGGCAACAGTGCAGATGCAAAAAAATTCCAGGGCTGGCCAGGATTTGACCAAAGCACTATTCAATGAGTAAGTACTGAAGGTGCCACACACCAAGACCATTGATATAGTGTATGTAAAGATATGCATTACAAATCCACTATGTAACACATCATCAAACTAATAATAAATCACACCCTTTCTAAGCGTGGCAAGAGCATCTTTCTATTCTAGCTATATTTATGCAGTCTTTAGTGTCACTATTATAGATACGAGTATCGCCAATGCCAGTGCATACAAAATGTTGTTAGTTTCTTCTTTTGGCTATGTCTTAAAATCGTCTTGATTTAAAATTTATTAATAATCATTGATTAAATCGCTAAGACTTTTTTTTTCTGTCTTCATTATTTTGTTATTACATATGTATTTACACAATGTGAGAAATGACAACTTAATTTGTTCCAGCAAGAACAGATTTTCAAATCTATTCTTCATTTTTCTATTAATTCTCACATTGGCAAGAAGAGTATACTTTTGTAAAACTATGCATGTTTAATTATAATTGTATAAGTATTTTAATCTATTTCAGTTTTAGCACAAGCGCCCAGATGCCGGTTTCTCAGTCCTTCAACCCAAACATGCATCCGGGAGCGGGCTTTAAGGAAGCGGGGGCGTCTTCCTACAGCGCCCTGTTCCTCGGGGCCGGACGTTTCATGGCACGAGATCTCATGTTCCACGCCCAGCAAGCGCAGGTGCAGGTCAAAGTCATCATTCAAACCAATAAAGATAGACTAGCAGCCCAAAGAAAAGGTAAAAAATGATTTAACTAATAAATAAATAAATATAAATAACAAGTTATAATAACTGGATAATTTGTAAAGTGCCGTTTTCGTGAAAAATCTCTTCAAGGATGACGTAACACAAGAATAGATAAAGTAGAAGAAGAAAGGGAGAGAGGCCATGAACCATTATAATACAGTATTAAACTGCAAGCACCAAAGTTGTTGACACCCACATTGTTCAATCATTTTGGGAGGCGGGTTTGGATTCCGCTACCCTGGGAACCGTTATTTGGATAACTAACACCTCTGCCATAAGTCACCCCAAGTGGTTTGCTGCGTTTGCTGACTTAGCAGAGTTGCACGGGTTCATGGGATGAGGTTTGTTCAGGTCTTAGCGGTGGATGCATCTGCCCACAGGCTGCGTGGTGGGCCGAATCGGAAGAGGCTAATTGAGGGAGACCCTTTGATCTCTCTAGCCAGACCCTTTCGACCCATCGCATATCGATGCACAGCAGTGGGAAGGATGCAGTCACTCCTGGACACAATGACTCCCATATTCCAACCTATCCCACATACCTTTTTTACTTCCCAGAACTTCTTCTCCATATAAAGGCCCGGCACACAGATAAGATAACTAAAAATGACATAAGCCCTGAGGGAAATTATTTTCCTTAGGATTTCCTGTGTGGAGTCAATGTAAAAACAAAATCTATTTCTACCAAAGTTTTTTTTTCATGATTTTTGATTACCAAAGTAGGCACATGCCTGTTTTATAACAGCGAGTATTAATTTTATAGCTAAAAATGCTCAGATAATAACAGGCATTATTTGTTGTTGCTTACAGGATTCTTTGGTGCCATATCCTACTGGCTGATGGGGGATTGTCAGTCCAGTGATGAAGTACCTTTAGAAGAGATGCAGAAAGTGCCGGCCTACCTCAACTCCTCCATCACTCAGCTGGCTGAACTGTTCTCGGTAACTAACTCATCCTTATTACATGTTATGTGGTACCGGTCCCTTAAAGGTCTCTGGAGTTCTGGAATCGGATATAAATCTTGACTTCTTTCATCTTCCAAACAAGAAAAATTCTTGATTAAGCAAAAAGCTTGCACAGTATTGATTGAGGTTATACTCGGAATAAAACCCTTGTGTTAAATTACTTGTTTATTAGTTAATTGCGTATAAATAGTTCAGTTAAACTAGCAATAAAGATGCTGGCTGTAAGGCTTTTAGAAATGGAATAATTCAATTTTTGCAAGGAATTGATCACAATAGGTTTCATGACTTCGCACTTTTTATCCTCGTGAAAGCATAGACAAAATGATACAAAGACAATTTTGTTGTATACAAAATAAGATAAAATGAGACACAGACGTTAAATTAAAAGTAAAAGAGTCCATAGACGGAAATGAATAAAGATGAATTTAAATATTTTTGTTTTTTATTTTTATTTATTTATTTAAACGCCCATAGGGCTTTTACATAAAGTGCAGTAAATGTTTTTGGTAAAGTATAGGAAATAACAAAATATAATATAAACATAATATAACTGTAAGAAAAAAAAAAATAAAGATAACATAAGATATAAGAAACAAAACATAGAACACTAGATATGACACAAAGCAGGTAAAATAGAATATATGATCACGTAAATTAATGTGAAATAGTTATTTTAATTATAAAGAGAAATAAGATAAGATTGTCATTATTTATGTTTATAATTAGCAATCTTTGTTATACATATTTGGTACGTGTTTATCGAAACATAGCTACAATAATATATCGATAAAGGTGCTATATATCAGTATATATATATCAGTATTGTCGCATGTCTCGCGACGAGCGGTCGTTTAACGAGACTGACACTGCAAAAGTAAACTGCCTACAAACATAAATTTAACACCTTCGGGACCATGTTCCAAAATGGAACTCAAAACAAATATCGAAAAAATACTTACGGAACTTAACAAAATTGGCAGTACAAAAGCTGCTAAAGAAGCTAAAACCGAAATTGAAACAATATTAAACAATATCGAAGACTTATGGAAGTTTGAAATAACATCACTACAAAACACAATAATTAGTCTACAAAATAAAGTTATTCAAAATCAAGAAGAATACATAGACAAATTAGAAACATTAATAAAAAAAGCGTCAAATGAAGAGAAAAAAAATGAAGAAAAAACTTATGCTATGGTGGTAAGGGAAAAATCTCACCCAATACCAAAAGCAAATTTTGCACTACTAATTTCATCAAAAAAAGACAAACCTGCAGATGAAATCGAAAAAATATTAAAAGACAAAATAAAAGTTTCCAAACTAGGAATAGGAATTTCTGGACTAAAAAAAACATATCAAAACAAAATAATACTTACATGTGAGAAACAAAATGATACCGAAAAAATAATAAATGAAATCAACAAAAACCCAGATATCGGAATATACGCTGATGAAATAAAGAAAAAAAAGCCTTGCATTATCATTAAGGGAGTTGATGTTTGCTACAAGGAAGAAGAACTTCTAATAGATTTGATCAATCAAAATGAAGACATAAAAAACGCCATGACCTCAGAAACTGATAATGAACCCATTATTGTTAAAAAAAAGCTCAAGAATAAAAAATCAGATAAATTATCAAATTTCATTATCCAAACAACACCAAAACTAAGAAAAATAATTATATCGAAAGAAAGGATCAACATTGGATACACAAAAGCACACGTAGAAGACTGCGATCCACTCATGCAATGTTTCCATTGTCTTGGATATGGACATACATCACTAAGATGCCTTGAAAACATGAAGAGTCCCAGATGCCTTCACTGCGCAGGAGAGCACAAAATACAAGACTGCCCCAAGAAACAAGAGCCTGCCAAATGCCACAACTGCACTAACAGAAAGGGTTACCAAAACGAACATTCAGGTAACAGTTACTTATGTGAATTCCGCAAGAAAATGTTAAAAAATGCACAAATGCGAATTGAATACGAGTAAGTTTGCATTTTGCATACTTATTTTTTAATCCCCGTAAAAATGAATAATTTTTTCACTAAAGAATTAGATAATTCTCACAATATTGCGGAACACATTTGTCACACTTTAAATGATTGTAATAACATTGTAGACAAAATACCGAATTCATTTTCAACATTACATCTTAATATCAGATCAATGAAACGAAATTTCAATGAATTCTTACTTTCAATTAATTTACTAAATCATAAACCGGACGTTATAGTGTTAACGGAAGCGTTCACCAAAGAGTACAATAAATTTTGTATACCTGGTTATAGTTACTTTATGACACAATATACTATTAACAGAAATAGTGGTATTGTTGTATTTGTTAAATCCTGTTATTCAAACATCACAGTGGAAGAAGTACCTATGCAGCGAGTTAATTGCTTAGATATTAATGTGAATGTAAATAAAGTATGTTTTAATATTATCGCTATTTACCGAACGCACGGATCCAATGAATATATATTCATGGATGAATTAAGAAACATTATTTTATCCAAAAAACATAAACAGAACATAACAATATGTGGGGATTTTAACATAGATGTTTCTAACGAAAATAATAACAAAATTAAATCTGATTTTATCAATCTTATGTCAGAAATGAATTTTATTTTATGTATAAAAAATTATACTAGAGAAATTACTGGTCAACGCCCATCATGTATTGATCACATATGGTGCAACTCTAAATGTACCGATAAATTACTTACGATAATATTAAAAAATAATATTACTGACCATCACACCTGCATCTCTATACAACAACTTAATATTAATAATCACAAAATCTCAGAAAACAATGCTTTTATAAAAAAGACACTAAACCATAATAAATTAAGTATAAAAATAAGTACGGAAACGTGGCGACCCGTATTAGAATCAACATGTGCTGAAACATGCGCAAATATATTTGATAATATTCTCTGCAATTATATTACAGCATCGACTGATATTAAAACTATACATATTAAAGCAAAATTCAAAAAAATAAAACCATGGATCTCACATGGCTTAGTCGTGTCTATTAGAAAAAAAGAAGAGTTTTATCGCCTGACAAAGAAATTTCCCTTAGATAAAAAAATATTTACATTTTACAAAAAATATAGGAACAAATTAACCTCTTTAATAAAAATTACTAAAGAAAACTATTACAAAAATGAAATTGACCTGGCTAAACAAAATGTTAAGCACATTTGGAAAACAATAAATGAAATTAATAGTAGAAAAAACAAAAAAACTCTAATTAAAAAAATTTATATCGAAAAAAACTCTGTTGATGCCATAAGAGAACCGACAAAATGTGCTAATGCCTTTAATAAATATTTCGCTAATGTCGGTCAAAATCTAGCTACACGGATTGATGAAAATTATAAAGTAGATAATTTCGAAAAGGACTGTCTTACACAAAATAATCTATCAGTTTTCCAACCGGTAACAACAAATGACATAAAAAATATTATAAACGAATTAAAAGGTGGATCTGCACCAGGATTTGATGGAGTCACAGTGGAAATATTGAAAAAATACAACAACTTATTAAGCTTTCCTATTACACACATTATAAATATTAGTTTGAATAGTGGAATATTCCCTTCCATTTATAAAAAATCCATCGTAACACCCGTTTTTAAAGCGGGCAGCTCTGAAGAAATATCAAATTATCGACCTATATCTCTCGTCTCAAACATTGCAAAAATTTTTGAAAAGATCGTAAAAAAGCAACTCATGTACTATATTGAAAATAATAAAATACTTAGTCCTAGTCAATTTGGATTTAGAGAGAAACTAGGCACTCATGATGCCATTGCTGAACTAACCTCAACTATATACAATGCATTGGATAAAAAAAATAAATGCCTGGGCATTTTCATTGATTTACGCAAGGCTTTTGATAGTATCTCCCATACAAAACTAATTAATAAATTAAATGATATCGGTATTATTGGTAAGGTTAGGTATTGGCTACAAAGCTACCTAACTCAAAGAAGTCAAAAAGTAAAATTAAATAACTCACTAAGTGCAGATGAAACTTTAGCATTTGGAATTCCCCAGGGGACTGTTATTGGACCGATTTTATTTATAATTTACGTTAACCAAATGTTTAAATTAACACTTAATGGTAAACTTATATCTTTTGCTGACGACACTGCAATAATTATCGAAAAAAAGACGTGGAACGATATTACAAATGCAGCCAATCAGGACATGAAGGTTATAAAAAAATGGTTCGATAACAATTTATTATCACTCAACACAGAAAAAACATACTATATTCCATTTTCTCTTCAAGAAGATGTGCCAATTAATTTAATTAACATAATAATCCATTCCAAAAATTGTGCAAATGACGGTACATGTAATACGGACTGCGCTAAGCTAAATCATAAATCTAATGTAAAATATCTTGGAATCTTAATAGATAAAAATGTTAAATGGAAAGATCATATAGATCTCACTGTGGAAAGAATAAGAAAACTTATCTATGTATTCTACAACATACGAAACATTTTAAACAAGAAAACTATCAAAATTGTCTATTATGCGCTAATTCAGTCCTTATTACAGTACGGCATTATTGGTTGGGGAGGGGCCTTTAAGATTTCCTTACAGCCCATAATTATAATACAAAGAATAATTATTAAAATTATCCTTAGGAAACCATATGACTTCCCTACTTCAGAGATATTTCGAGAATTTAATGTGCCAACTATCACAGAATTGTATAAGAGAAACGCATTATATCAAATCTACAAAGAATATTTCATCCAAAAAATTCATCCCTCAGATAGCATAAGCAATAGATTCAAAACTAATGGCTTAATAGCCATTCCTATGCTTAGAACGACCACGGCTCAACACCACTATTTATATTTAGGTGTGAGATGGTACAATATATTATTATCCAAAAACAAAATAAATGTAACAGAAACAATGAAATATGAACAATTTAAAAATCAAATTAAGTCCCTGAAATTGGATAATGATATATTGTACCCTTAACTAATTAACATCTAATTAAAAAAATGTATTATTGTTATTGTTTTTTATTTTATTTTTATATCTATGTCAAAAAGTATTTGTATATTTATTTCATTCAAGACATTTAAGTCTTTGATCATTGTATTCACACTTTTCAGAACAATATGTTTTTTTTATGCGTTTAAATACTCCTCCCATAAACACGAGCTCCTAAAGCTCAATTTATGGAGTAGTAGAACCATAAAATTAATTCTTATGTATACCTAGGTAATTATATTATAAATGTAATTATTATTGTTAAAAAAAAAAATAAATAAATAAATAAAAAAAAAAAAAAATAAATAAATAAATATAGTGCATGATATTTATAGCTTTATTTTAAATGTTCTGATATACTGAGTTTAAATTTAGAAATCGATTGATGTCGATAAACATCAATTGAAGTATATTTATTTCCGAGTATATGAAGTCTTTGTATTGGAGAGTTTTCAAAATAATTATTACTAGAATTGGTAACAAAGTAAAGTGCATTAGAACGGGTATCACGCGTGGGTACTCTCAAATTAATTTTACAAGTTAAATCGAGGACGTCCAGTCTGCCATTCGATATATTAAAAAGGCAAACTAAATCGCTCACTACACGCCTTGACGTTAAATCGCTTATATTGAGTAATTCCATTAGATATACATAATTTAGTTCTTCGATAGGTATTCCGAGTTTATAATTAATAAATCTTAAGGGTATATTACCGCGAACGCAGCATAATTGCGGTTTTTGATGCAGTTTTTAGAAAATTTCTATATTGTTTATCAGAAAATAAAATTATGTTTAGAACAAATAAATTATTCTTCTAAATGAAGATAAAATAAAACGTGTTAAAATCTTTAAAACAAATGCTTAAAAAAATATTTACAGAACCTCTAAAAATAGCTTAAAGTTCGATTATATCTTTAATTCTAAATACAAGAGAATTAAAAAAAATATACATTATCACCACATCAATGTTTTCTAAACGACTGTAGTGTAAAATTATTTTAAAAAGCATTAAAACAATACATAAATAAATAAAAACAGTTTTTTCAATATAACGATGTTGTTTCTCGCATCACGTTGTTATATAAACCACAACGCTAGCTTTTTGCCGTCAGTACGCGAGATGGTTTCGAAGCGGGCGGACGTCAAATTTTACAAATGGCACATCAGAAAAGAGGTCAAACTAAAGGAACGTCGTTATGTTATTATGTATTGTTTCAGAACCAAGTTGACTTTTTTACTAATAGCGGCGGCTGTCTAGTCTAGAACCAGCGCCAGCGACATATAATGTTTTAGAGTGCCCCTTCAGCAGAATCGTAGTATTTTTCGAAGTATTTATTTAGCCCTACTGGGCTTTTACTTAAATTTCTAATTATACAGTTATGTTAGTTGTAACAATGATATACCTTATAAATTATGTTAAGATAAAATGAGTTACAAAGTTATAAAAAAGTAACAAAATTGTAAAATAGGTTGCAAACAAACAAAAAGAAATCGACATACTCCTAAAAATTAAATATTGGATTAACGAGAAAAATTGTTGAAATCTATTTAAAGGGATATGATACCCTTCATTCAATTCGTAAACTGCAAGAATTGCTTTATGATTACTTCGATAGATGGCAGTAGAGATACCTTCTTGAATTTGAAATATTGAAAATTGTACGCGCGTCGCTACACAAATTTCGTCCTAAACTCCGTCGACGAAAAAAGTTATTGGCAGCTAGTGGAGGGAGGGTGATCTACAGAGAAGGGCCGGACTGTTAATGGGCTTAACATTATTTTATTTATTTCATAATAAAAATATGTTTAGTTCAGTTTTTTCACATTTTATCGACAAAATATAATTACGCATTACGCATTATTTGCTGAACGAATTTCTTTTTCAAAATTAATAGATTACTTAGTTAGTTCCCGGCATACGTTGAAATGCCACTAATAAAAAAATTGTTTCTCCCTGCGTGTCTTTTCCCATTCGTTCCGTTCGCCTTTCGTCCCCATTCCCCCTCCCATGTCCCCTTCCCCTCACGTTATTATTAGATTTATACATCAAAGTATGATTTACGCGAAATGTATCGTAATTTTACGAATTTTCTTCGAATATCTAAATTTGAAGAGCCGGTTGCATCAGAAATCGGCAACGAAATTTCGATTTACGCGGTAATATATCACATTTTTATGAGTTTAACGAGATGGCCGCGACGGTCGCGGCCGTGAAAATTTGATTTATGCGGAATATTTTACGGAAAATATCGTATTTTTATGAATTTACTTCGAATACATTGGGCGACTTACATGGGAATAAGTCGTATTATTACGAATTTATTCCGAAGAACCTACCCGTATTTGAATTTGCAACCGAGGAACTCAATTTTCGGCGATTTTTTTTCGTTAAATTTCCAATTACGTGGGAATTCGTCAATTCAAAATTTTACTTTTGATGTCCCGTGGATTTCGAATTGACGGGTCCTACTGTATATACAGAAACACCTATGACACATGTAAATCACAAGTTTGTACATGATCAATATAAAAATAAAGATTTGTTGGTAAATTTTAATTATTATAAATTAAGTTGACTGATTCGGCCCATTGCCTTGCCGATTTGCCGTTTGGAATCTCGTGGTTCACATTTGTAGTCGATTTTATGGTGTTTTTTTTTTTAAATTTAACTTCTAAATATTCAGCCGTTTATTGTCTTTAAACTATATTTTCTAGAATAGATATCATAGATATATATCATATCATAAAATATCTTTGATTTGACAACGTGTTAATGGTTACGTGTTTATACGCAGAAAGGCGATATTATTGTTAATTTTTCCTTTAAAAGTTTTTTTTTGTCTGTTTCTCTATGTACAAACTTTATTGACTTCATTTGAAATTTTAAAGATAAAAATAAAAAAAAAACTTGTTTGCAATAAACTTGTTTACTCCTTATGCTAATACCCCTTACCGTGTAAGGTCGGAACAGTGGAAAACTTGACTTATTATCACTTAAAACCATAAAATGCGTATTTGCCGTTGTAATTAATAACATGGCGTCCTTGAAAAAAAAATGACATTTCGCATTCTTTAAGTTAACAAAATAACCATTAAAATGCATTATTTCCAATTTCCGGTTACTGAATCAATTAGTTCTAGTTAAAATCTACCTACAAAGCGTGTTCCTATATTGATAATGGCCGCCAAGTGAATAATCGATTTTAATTTTAACGAAATAACTATTAAAATTCATTACTTTCCAATTGCGGAAACTGGAATACTTACTTCCCATTATTATCTATCTGATATTAAGTTTTTTTTAAAATAAAAAGTGCATATTAAGCACGTCCCTATTTAGTAAATATTTACCTAAGAATCTAATTACGAGACGGTAATTTTTGGTTTTATTACCAAACACCGCGTACGTAAAAAACGTTCACTCAGAAAGACAAATTCTCGCACATACTTGCAAAACGAGCGCGCTGGTCAACAACACGCGTGAAGTTGCAAACAGAACGCATGTTGGATGTTGTTTTTTTACGCGTCTGTCAGTTGAAAACATATAATGCGGTAAAGTTACATAAAAAAAGAGAATTTGTGAGTACTAACTGTTATTGTAGCTTCCTTAGATTATCGCATTACTTGAAGTGAATTGGTATTGTAGTATTTGACTCATTTATGGAACATTTTGATGGCGTTTTAGACATATATTGGCTATGAAATATGGAGCGTATAGTTTCACCACCATTCAACGGGGGCTCCTCTCCCGGAATGGTAAAAAACTTTGAAATGTGTTAAAATTTCATGCAAAATTAAGTATTTATTTAATTGTTGATATCCACAGATATCATAACGATAATAAGAGGCCGTACTTCTACAGATGTGTGTATTGTTTACATGTTTCAATTTAAAAATATAATGTAAAATCATTATTAATGCGACAATCATAGATCGAAGTTTTAAAAGTGGGTTGTATGGTGTATCAATGTTTTTATTTTTTATGGTCGAATGCCTACATCAATTAAAAAAATAAATAAGCAGATTGAAAAATAATAGTCCATTATTTAGTAACAAAAAATATCAAGTCTGGGAATGACACACCAAATGTAGTATTAAGCCGTTTTAGACAGCCGTTTTCCAGCAAAATACCATTCTGCCATATAACACACTCTTAATATAAAAAATGGAAAATTAAAATAAAAAAAGTGTGTGCGTGGTGTCCACGCGCGACAGAAGTCAAACTTCTTGTTTATTGGGTATGGATAAAGAGATAATAATTAAGAAAAAACACGAAACGATCCTCACCATAAATCTCCCGGCATGAATCTAGCGAAACTTGCAAGCAATAATTAAAACTACCAAATGTTAATAACCAACAAATTGTGCTATTTCATATTGAAACATGTTAGTTCACATTGCTGCCGCAGGTTTTTAATGTAAACTAAAGAACGTATGAAATATTTTTGTAGTTTCCTAGGCCATAATATCAAGGGCATATCTTGGGATGTAACTATTTTTTAATATTCGCCTCGGAAATCGGAATTTTCGTGACACTCCGAAATCACTCAGACCCCCTCAGCAAAGAAGTTGTTCAAAAATACAGATCAAATTAAGGAAAAACATATTATTTACTAAGGAGTGGTATTCTCTTATATTTCAAGAAGTGTTTGTAAAGGATTGCTGGTGACGAGGGAGGGGAAGGCGGTGAAGGTAGAAGGGGAACGCGGGAAGGGAATGGGACGCATGGGAAAGGACATTTATTTTATTTATTTATTTATTTAACGCCCAGATCGGAATTATTCCGGTAGTCCCAATTTTTTTATGTTTTATACACTCATCTCCCGATGAAAAATCTGAGTTTTCGACCTTGGCGCACTTGAGCTTTTGCCGCCATCTTGCAAAAAACTAACCGATATCGCACCAAAATCTAGTTTTTCTCAAATATCTCATTTTCAATAAAAATTTTGGCTAAAGTAGCCTTGCAAGTTTAGTAGAACATAAAATTACCTATAATTTTTATGGTAAAATTATTCTTCTTATCTCTAATAAATATCGAGATACGCAGTCGTAAAAATGTCTATAAGTTTATGAAAACAGGTAAATTGCTCGACTCGGTTTGGTTTTTGGTGCGTATCTCTTTTCCAATACAATTTTATAAAAAAATTAATGAAATCAATTTTGTAGAGAAGAAAATTTGATAAAAGACGTAGATATATGTTTAATGTTTTTATCTCAATTAGATATCGAGGTTCTAATGCAAAAATTACACTAAAATTAGGTCAAAAGTGTTTTAATCTTGATTATTCTTTTTTTAACAATTGTCTTTGAAATAACACGTTAAATACGCGTTATTTCAATGACAATTGTTAACAGAAACATTAACCATCAATGTTATCACAACATATAAATAAAATTATTAATAAAGGTACATAGATGTGATAAAAAAGAAGGAAAAAATATATTTTCTTAAGATTGACTATAGTTTCTTACTACCACTTTCGGGCCCCGAACAGCTTCAATTTAGTCAAAAAAAGAAGGAAAAAATATATTTTCTTAAGATTGACTATAGTTTCTTACTACCACTTTCGGGCCCCGAACAGCTTCAATTTAGTCATCATCATGAACGAAGGCTTCCACAGCATTCTCGCACGAGCTGCCATTACAGTGAATTTAGGGTATGGAGCATTTCAAACACGACTTTCTACATGTGCACTTTCCAGCGCAACCTTTTTTGCGTTGGAATGATATAAAGTTCAGCAACGATCACTTTTACTTTACCAACCTTTTGGTAATATACGTTTGAGGGTGAGAGGACTGTGAAGAGTACCAACAGGTCGATATCCTGACCAATGATTATGACTGCATCATGTTGAGGTGACAAATTTTCTGTGGTTATTATGAGAACGTCAGCATCCTATTCAGCTTGTACTGTCGTTATTTGCGATCGTTCAAATGAGGCTTCGAGTAAGGAAATTAAACGAGAATGGTTCTTTCTGCACTCCATGAAAAGATTTCAATTTAACGGAACCCAATTTTCCCACTAGTTCCCTTAATAATAAACGCTGTGGTTGCGCAAATCAATTCGTTCGTAGGCGGGTGCGGTGTGATTCTAAAACAACAATCACTGGAAAACTACTCAAAGGAAAAGGAAAAGGATAGGTATTGCCAAAACTCACCGAGTTCACTCGACATTTGCCGCTGGTTCTGTGGTCCTTTTAATTCTCCCTTGTCTTTATAATAGTTCACTTGTACACATATATACGTAAACACGGTTACTTCTGCAACCGCGGCGGCGTGTCAATAAGTTCGCAAATTAAACTTACGGCGTTACTTTTCAATTAAGTAAAATGCACAAATTCCTCCGAACTCGAGACGGGTGCGTTTTTCCACAAGTCAAATAAAAAACAAGTGAATGAAACAATCGAACGTTTTATTGGGTTTTGTCTTGGCGTGGGATGGGTAGGTACTTGGATAGAGGAACTGGGCAGGTACTTGGGTAAAGCAGTTTTCCAGTAGGTACTAAATCAAACAAAAAGAACATTGATTGGCGCAAACATCCCCCTCACCTTGAAAGGGTGAGAAATCCCCCTTTCTAAACCGCATTGTGATAGCATTATCGCACAAATAAACAAATAAAACCAAATACTTATCCTAAATACCTAAACTACATTTTTAACTAAATCTATTGGTAATATCCCATTATTGAGTCGGCAAAGGGTAAAGCTTCACTACCGGACGAATGTATGTTCCCGACGCCGTTTTAACGCGAGCAATACGAATTACTTCGTCCTTTGCGGGGAAAACCTCGACAATTACTCCTAGCGGCCAATGCAATGGAGGAGCGTTTTCTGTCCCCACAATTACTACTAAACCGACCTTGACTGGGTTAGCGGGAGTATTCCATTTTGGACGTACTTGCAAGGTATGCAAATAATCTAACCTCCAACGTTTCCAAAAAGATTGAATCAATTTATCGAGCAAATCATGACGCGATAGAAGGTTCAAATTATCCTCCTCGATGGTCATGGCGGGCAGGTGTTTCAATGGAGTAGTCATTAAGAAATGAGCGGGGGTTAACGCGAGAGGTTCAGATGGATCTGAAGAGAGCGTCCTACATAATGGCCTTGTATTCAGAATGTTTTCTACCTGTGCGAGCACTGTAGTTGTCTCTTCGAAAGACAGAATCTGATCTCCTATTACGCGAAAAAGATGAGTCTTCATACTTTTGATATTTGATTCCCAATTTCCACCAAAATGTGGTGCTGTTGGCGCATTTAGATGCCAGTTTATTCTATTATTGGCCAAAACACTTGCGAATTCTTCACCAAAATGTGAAGACGTTGAAAATGCGTGCAATTCATTCAATTTTCTCTTGGCTCCTACAAAGTTAGTTCCATTGTCCGAATATAAATTTGACACGGGACCACGGCGGGAGAGAAAGCGCTTGAATGCATTCAGGAAGCATTCGGTACTTAGACTTGATGCTAGTTCAAGGTGTATCGCTCTCGTAGTTAAACACACAAATAAGCAAATATATGCCTTTTGGGAACGAATTCCACGTCCACGTGATGTGGTTACTTTTAAAGGCCCGGCAAAGTCTATGCCGACGTGCGTAAATGGCTTTACAGATGAAGTAACACGGCAATCCTTATGATCGGCCATTAAAGGTGCGATTGTTTTAGGGTGTAGCCGAAAACATGAATTGCACTTATGTACTCGATTTCGAATCAAACTACGGGCTGATAATATCCAATATTTCTGCCTCAAAATAGACATTAATAATGCGGGACCCGAGTGGCAATGAATTTGATGATAATGATCAACCAATAAATTCAAGATGTGATCCTTTCGTGGAAGGACTATGGGGTGTTTTTGATCATAATTTAAATCCGAATTAACTAATCGACCCCCCAATCTTATTAGTCCGTTGTGCAAAAACGGCCTCAAGCGTTGAAACACGGGTTTACACGTTTTTCTTTGTTGAAGATTGATAAACTCACGGGGAAAATAAGCCAATTGTATTTCGCGAAACACTCTGAGTTCTACGAACTCCAAGTCCGATCCGCTTATGTGTCTTCGATATGGCAACACTTTAAGAAATCGAAATACATGAACCAAACAACGTAATAATTTATTCCACGAAGAAAAGCGTTTTGACAAAGTGAGTATTTCATACTCCTCCGAACTAGAAGTTACTAGCAACGACATAGTCTTCTGTTCGGGTGGTTGCGTCACCATGGTGACGTCAAAAGCGGTAATAGGCCACTGCTCTGGCCTTAATTTCAGCCATGGTGGGCCATGAAACCATAGCGGGTGATCCAAAATCTGATTGGGGGTAAGCCCACGCGACAGACAATCAGCGGGATTTTCTGTGCCTGCAATATGAAAAAAACTGTTGGCCGATAATTCTGCTTGAATTTTAGTTACTCTATTGGCCACGAATGTTCCCCATCTATGAGGAGACGATTGAATCCAACAAAGTGCCACAGTGGAATCAGTAAATGCGCATATTTTATCAATTTTCAAGCGTTTTTCCAAGGTTTCTACTACCTTATGCATTAATTTTGCAAGTATTAATGCAGCACAAAGTTCTAATCGTGCGAGAGAAACGATTTTCACTGGAGACACCTTTGATTTTGCACAAGCAATATGTACTGAATTGGCACCTTCATTTTGTATATGAAAATAAATTACGCCACCGTAAGCCTTTTCACTAGCGTCTGCGAAACCCACAATGGTTACAATGGTTCTGGATGTGATTCCAGCATGGCGCGGAATTTTTATTTTATTTAGTGACGATAGTTCCTCGCAGAATTGCGTCCACATCCTCACAATATCTGCGGGAGGCTCATCATCCCAATCACATTGACATATCCATAATTGCTTTATTAAGAGCTTAGCGTATGGTACGACAGGTGCGATGTAGCCCATAATGTCCCAAATTTTGGCGACACAATACAATTTATTTCTCTTCCTATAAATCAATTTAGGTGCAGAAGTGACAAACGAGAAAAAATCGGAATTTGGTGACCAGCATAATCCTAATACTTTATGCATGGACACTTCATCAAATTCCCTTATCGCTGACAAGCGATGCGAATCTGGAATGGATTCCAGAACCTCTTGCGAATTGCTGGTCCACTTGACTAGATCAAACTGGCCAGTCTTCAATAATGCGATTAACTGGGAGGACGTTTCCTTTGCATTCTCTGCAGTTTCCATATTAAATACAAAATCATCCATGTATAAAAATTCTCCAATGATTTTCTTTGCTTCAGTAAAAGCTTCTCCTTCATCAGTGGCCAATTTTATGATCGTGCTTAAATCTTGAAATGGGATGGATTTAAGTCCAAAACAAACGCGGTTAAACTGGTAGGCATTAATATCCTCGTTTGGCGAGAAGCGATACAAAATTCGTTGATATCTTCTATCACTTTCCTGCACTCCTATGCACAAAAACATTTTGCGTATACCAGCCGAGAGTGCTATTGGAAATACACTAAAATTCTTTATTACATTAAATAAATTCCCCTGTAAATATTCTCCACTATAAAAATTATTATTCAATGATACCGAAGTGCTTGTTTTTGCACTTGCGTCCAGGACTATCCTCAAACTCATGGTGATTTTATCCTCTCTTACAACTTCATGGTGCGGTATTATATAAGATGGCTCTTCATCCTCCCTATTTGGAGTGACAGAAGACAAATAATCCTTCTCTAAATATTCACTAATAATATTATTATGAGCTTCTCTCAATTTAGGAGAGGCTTCCAATTTGCGTTCGAGGCATGAAAAACGTTTATTTTCTAATGCGAACGAATCCCCAAGTGCTGAAGCATCTTGCTTAAATGGTAAGGCTACAATATACCTTCCATTTAGAGGATCTCTTGACGTAGTTTTTTGATTCATTTCCTCACTCTCACGATCTTCAGGACCTTTGATTGGCGGTACATTTACTTCTTCTCTTTCCCGAAATCTTTTAATTTGTGAATCTAATGGCGGTTTCTTCTCTTGAATCAAAAAAAGTGTACGCTTGATTTTGCAATACATGTCTTCAAAATTCATCCAACTTTCAAAATCCGGATTATAATTGAAATCGATATCCAAATTAATTGAATTTATTTGCTGGTGTATATCTTTGTATTCATTTCTAGTTGAATCTACCGTTTCTATTAACGATAAAAATTCCTCTTGAATATTAGCGTCAGAAATCCCATTTGAAAGATCGAATAGTTTTTTAATGCGTCTCTTGCACGCATCACATTGCGACGTCAACAATTTCAATTTATTTTCTTTATTTGTAGCCATGATGACAAAACAATAATTCAATAAAATAATAATGAGATAACTCTCTTGCGTTTCTACGATTTAAACTATCCGGAAGGCGTGGGGTTAAAACACCTAAACGGCAATCGAAAGGTTAACAAACTATCAAACAGAGCGATACGTCTGGCGTTTGGACTTATCTGTGGTTAAATAACAAATTTTGAATCTTTCACTATGAATGTAGATTCATCTATTTGACAATGCTATCACAATATTATATACGAACGAATTTAACGTATCCGGCGTCGATTAGGACCAAATGATGGTTGCGCAAATCAATTCGTTCGTAGGCGGGTGCGGTGTGATTCTAAAACAACAATCACTGGAAAACTACTCAAAGGAAAAGGAAAAGGATAGGTATTGCCAAAACTCACCGAGTTCACTCGACATTTGCCGCTGGTTCTGTGGTCCTTTTAATTCTCCCTTGTCTTTATAATAGTTCACTTGTACACATATATACGTAAACACGGTTACTTCTGCAACCGCGGCGGCGTGTCAATAAGTTCGCAAATTAAACTTACGGCGTTACTTTTCAATTAAGTAAAATGCACAAATTCCTCCGAACTCGAGACGGGTGCGTTTTTCCACAAGTCAAATAAAAAACAAGTGAATGAAACAATCGAACGTTTTATTGGGTTTTGTCTTGGCGTGGGATGGGTAGGTACTTGGATAGAGGAACTGGGCAGGTACTTGGGTAAAGCAGTTTTCCAGTAGGTACTAAATCAAACAAAAAGAACATTGATTGGCGCAAACACGCTGTTTACGCTGAATGTTTTGATCTGGCCCTACAGATGTATTAAGGATCACAGCTACAATCCCTCCCATTGCATGAAATGTTTTACGTCCATCCAAAGAGTCTATATTAAAATCTGCATTATGAAATACAAATTGCATAAAAGCATTATCTTAAGTTGGAATTTCCGGATGAAAAATGGCAAACTGTTCAAGTCGAGTTGCCTGTTTGTAAGAACATGAAAATCCGAGGGCTGAGGTAGCAACAATAAGCTTTTTTGAGAAAAAAATTTTGTCTCGTCGTATAAGCACCTAGGATAGCAGTGATAAATGAAAGATGATGCTGATATCAGTGCATGAATTAAGCCAACACATTTCCTTTTCCATTCTGCTGTCTCGCCATGTTTGCTTTTGCCTTTCACTCTCTCATAAAAACCTGTTACTGTACGTGGAATCATGGAGTTAACACCTCGAAGAAAGTCATCTGACTAATTTTTCAATGTGTACACTTTGGATCGAATATCTTCTCTAATAATATATGTAGCAGCTCTTACAATCCGAAAACTTCCCTCCAGGGGGTTGGAGCTCCTATCTTTATACCAATGTTTAGTAATTATTTTACAGCCTGTAATTTTGAAGCACACTACTACTTTTTCTCTAACAAAGAGCAGTTGTGCCTTTAAAGTCTCGCTCTGACAGTTTTTATGTTAGGCCGAAAGACTCCTTTTATTTTACCCATTAACTAACTGTTCCTGTGACAACTGACAATCTGACAATGACAATGAGGGGGAGGGGGGAGTGACCCCCTCTCTTGTAAATATTTATTTACAAAATGTAAAAATGTAATGTAAACAAAATTCGAATAACGTGGTAATTAATCATGATAAAACTTCTGTTTTCACTTACCGATATTTGTTTATACTTTACATCAGTAAAAAAAATACAAAACCTTAAGTCTTTTTTTTTAGAAATTTTATTCTCTACAAAATTGATTTCAAAATTTTTTTCATAAAATTGTAATGCAAACGAGATACGTACAAAAAACCAAATCTAGTCGTGCGATTTACCTGTTTTTATAAACTTATACACATTTTTACGACTGTATATCTCAATACTTATTAGAGATAGAAGAAAATTATCTGTATAAAAATTGTAGGTAATTTTATGTTTTACTAAATTTGTCAAACTACTTTAGCCAAAATTTTCAATGGGAACGAGATATTTGAGAAAAACTAGATTTTGGCGCGATTTCGGCTGGCTTTTTTCAAGATGGCGGCGAAAGCTCAAGCGCGCCAAGGTCAAAAACTCAGATATCTTATCAGGAGATGTGTGTTTAGAATATTTCTCAATTGCATTGAATTCTGGAGCTCGATTTTTATTGGTCTATATAATATAATAATAATATTTTTAGATCGCGCTTGTTCATTCATTACCGAAATCGCCTCGCAAATACTCAAGTTATTTTGAGAAGAATTTGCTCTAATATCCTTGTTATGGCATTGCAACAATATTAATAAAAATTGAAAATTACCGATATTTTATTTATCTTGCCAATATATTCAGATATAATAATGATCACGTATTATGAAAATGATGCGTAATTGAATACCGTATTGTTTTGACAACTGTCAATGAAGAACATATCGGTTACGAGTCATAAGCTACTGCCTACCGTCTAGCAGTGTAGTTGATTGTATCGAATAATTTATCAAACAAGTTTCATCGAAATCTGATAAGAATCATAAAATCATGAACTTTACCAAGAAATTTACCTAAAACATGCACATTCAACTAAATAAACATAATTTGAAAGACACCCATTATTAAGCGTTTCATGTTCAAACCTTACTCAAGGGTACCATCTAGTCTAGTGGATTTGTTCGCTGCTTTGACTTCGTAGTGTGTCACCAAGCGCGTAGCATGTTCCCCGGTTCAAATTACTTCATTCCTCTTTACCCCGAAATATTATTTCGGTTTTCGTAAATTCCCCCTTAAGAACTTATGCTGTACTCTTTCAATTTTTTGTTGGTGTGTCTTATATAATGGAGCCCAAATGGTTGAATTATATTCTAAATTAGATCTCACCAGCCCAGTGTACAGCAATTTAAACGAATTAATTGATTTGAATTCTTTGACCGTCCTCAGAATGAAATCCAGACATTTCATTGCCTTATTAGTTATGACATTAATATGAGGAACAAAAGTTAATTTACTATCAAAAATAATACTGAGATCCTTGATTTGTTCTACCCTTTTTAGGAAAATGTTATCAATGCTGTATTGAAATTTAATGGGACTTTTGATTCGAGTAAAAGTAATTGTTTGGCATTTTTCAATATTGAGGAAAAGTTCATTAAGGGCGCACCACTCTTGTAACCTCACTAGATTTGATTGTAATATGCAACAGTCGTTAAGATTCGTAATTGTTTTATATATTTTAAGGTCATCCGCAAAAGTATCATAACTCCTTCAAAGATGGTAGTTATATCATTTATAAATAAGGAAAATAACACTGGGCCCAGATGTGACCCCTGTGGAACTCCGGTGAATATTTCAAACTGATTTGAATAGTATGAATTTAGTTTGACTGATATTTTTCTTTTGTGTAGATAACTTTCAAACCATTTCAAAATATTCCCCGTTATTCCTAAGGATCTTAATTTATATAAAATGACAGGTAAAAAATTATGTTAAATATTGCAAATAGGACAACGCAACTCTCAACAATTTGGTCGATTTGATTACAATAGTTCGAAATATCAAGGGTATTTCACAATTCACTTCTTCCTCTTCTCAAAGAGACCCTCCTCACAGCCTCCCCAAAGACAACATAGGCTACGAAGGTAATTATTTTCCTCAGAGCCTTCTGCGTGGAGTTAATGTTTTAAAAAAATCCTCTTTTTGGAAACATTCCCAAAAAACTAATTTTTGGGAATTCACCCGTCACTAACTGTGATTGAAAATATGTATGTTTAATTTTAAAAAAGAAATAAGAAAATATGTTTGCCACAACCATCAATTTAAAATAAAACAAGAACTTTGTTCACATCTTTTATTATTATTTTACAAATTTATTGTTTGGTTTTAAATTATAATGTCACATCATCAAGTATAGAAGAAATTACATTAATGTTAAGTTTGCAATTAAATATTAATTTTTTTTAGTTGAAATATTGTAAAACTTGCCGAATACGACCTGTTTTATATAATAAATTATGTATGTTTTTTTTATTATTATTAGCACACATGATGATGTGGGCCATCTCAAGATTAATAGTATAAAGCCCGCTGATTGAATTTAGTAAAAGTTTTTTTTTTTTTTTCATTTGCAGTTAGACGTCTCATCACAGAATGCTGAATCCTTCAAAAATTCATTTAATTCATCAGGCTCACCTCAGGAAAACAACAATCGACCATCAAGAAGGAATGTCGCCAAATATAATATTACAATGTCTCCTCAAGAAGTAAGTCAAAACTTTTTTAATGTGAATTCTACACAAGTAACTTCAATTTGTGAGACGGGTATGGGTACCACCGCCCTGGGAATCGCTTATTGGATAACCAACACTCCTGTCGTAGATCACCCCGAGTGGTTCGCTATTTTTTTTTTTAAAGAAAGACAAACGTTCCCGGGTTACGAAAAACCTTGAAAATCTCCTAGTACCACCACAGTAAGCCGAAAATTTTGCTTGAGTCGTGGTGGAGGACTTGGCCAGCCGAGGAATCGAACACGCGACGCCCGGGCGGGACCCAAACGCCATGCCCACTCAACCACTGACTGGTCTATGTTTGATGACTTCGCAGGGGTGCCTGGATTCATGGGGTGAGGTTTGTCTATGTCCTGGCGGCGAATGCGTTTGCCCACCGACTGCATGGCAGGATAGTTCGGGAGAGACTGGTTGAGGGAGACCTAACCTAGACCTCTCCAGCCGGACTCTCTCGACCCGTCGCTCTCTCAACCATCGTAGTGGGAGGGATGGTTTCACACGTCCGTCATTCCTGGACACATTGACCCCCAGATTCCTACCCATTCCTCATACATTTTTCCTTCTAAGAACTTTACATAAAAAGACCCTCCACACAGCATCCCCAAAGATGACATAAAGGGCCTAAGGGATTTGTTTTCCTCAGGGCCTTCTGTGTGGAGCTAACATAAAAAAAAAACAAGCTGCACTCTATTGTCCACAGCAACTATGACATCTCCAATTGGGACATGTTGTCAGGCTGAAGGGAAGGAGTTGAGGATGAGAATGGTTTGAAAGTACCTGGCTATTCAGATCTGGTTACCAAATAAGAGCCACTTCAGCAACTTTTTGATGTTGAATGTCGATAATTGACATTATTCTTAGCTGATTAGAGTCACCAATAAACCTTGTGTTTTCTGTAGTGTGTACTAATTTGTTTACTTGTCTTACTAATGCGTTACAGGCCAAAGATCGAGCAAAGAATCTGAAGTACATGGGAAATCCAGACATTCAACCTGTGAAGTCTTACGAATTTGGATTTGTGGTGCACATGTTGAACCAGATAACCTCAAGACTGAATGAAACGGTAATAATTATTATATCAAATGCTACCATAGATAACATAAATAAGGGAGATGAACCTTGAAATATTCATCATCCACATCACAACGGTGACGCGTCTTTGCTTCTACCTACACACCTAATGCCTAACTTTTTGGTTTGCCACTTTATTGTCATGCAATTTGGCCATAGCTCGGCAACAGGCAGCGTGCTTTCATGTTTCTAATGTCAATTTACACCACTAACGTCAAACTTCTTTTCTGTTTCTTTGAAACGAGTGTGTCCCACGACAAATTAAAGATATTTGGATCTTTGAAATCATGTTTTTGGAAGCAAAATCCAGATCCTGAGTAGATCGTGACCTGGTAGATCATCTTAATAGAGAGATAGGAAGTAACCCGAGAACTCTATATAAATTTTAGATAAAACTTGTTTAAAATGGTGATTCCAAGTGACTTGTGAATCAATGCATAGATATGCCAACATAACATCAGTCCTTTCAAGGTGGTTATATCCAAGACTTATGATCAGACTTATATTTGTTTTATTTCTAAACAATCTAATTATGTAATTGGTTATTTTTCAGTATTGTGAAGAAATGAAAGCTCTGTGGGCCAGAAATGACTATGTGGGCATTCTCAGCAAGGAGATCTTGGAAGAGCCTTGTCAGATGCGCACCTTTTCCAAGAGTGGGCCTAACTACGGAGCTTTGATCACGCAGACCCTCCCGCCCCGCATGTGCCTCCGCCCCCTCGCCTCCCAAGCTTACATATTCTGGTTCTTGGCATTCCTCTCTGTCTGTTACTTGATGGGTTATAGCATTCCCTTCTGTATTTCCCTTTGCATCACTCTCTGGATTATCAGGGTCTTATTTAAAGGATCCATTCACTACCTGACTGGATCCAGGAGTAGAGTTCCAACTAGAGATGCAGCTTTGGATGAAGGTCACCCTTTTGATAATACAGATGATGATAGTTTTAGGTT
This sequence comes from Glyphotaelius pellucidus, assembly GCA_936435175.1. NCBI lineage: Eukaryota > Metazoa > Arthropoda > Insecta > Trichoptera > Limnephilidae > Glyphotaelius > Glyphotaelius pellucidus. The sequence continues at coordinate 42,183,952 of OW386543.1, forward strand.
TATGAATCGCGAGCATGCCGGTTAAATAATTTATTGTTATTATTAAATTTTGTTCCTGGAATTATCGGATTTCTTAAATAATAATACATATTTTGAATACACATTTTGACATGTTAAAAATAATAATTTATGTAATTTAATATTTTTGTACAACCTTCTTGGTTTCCTAGTTTGTGTACCGATTAATAAAACATATTTACCAAAAAATTCTTTCTCTACTAGTTAAAAACCATACCCAAAAGAGACCTACATATATTTATTTATTTAAGGAACATAAACAGTCTAAGTAATATAATGGACATAAGAGGATGACAAAAAACTTATTAAACAATTATTAATGTTCACAGATAGGTATTTAGAAGCATAAAACTAACTGAATGTAAACTAGAATATTTAAGAAAAAAAACAGAACAAGCAGCAATTTAAAAAAAATAATGATACAAATTTAAATTCAACAAATGTTATTCAACAAACCTATTATACGTACACAACAATAAAAAAATGTTATTATAACTTTTTTCAAACATTCCCGGGTTACGAATAACCCAACTATGTTTGAAAATTTCCTACTACTACAAAAAGCCGAAAAATGTTGCTTGTGTTGTGATGGAGGACTTGGCCAGCCGGGAATCGAACACGCGACGCCCGGATGGGACCCAAACGCGATGCCCACTCAACCACTGACCGGTCATACTTAAATAGACTGCGAAATAGGTATTTGGGTTGGGACGGGTAAGGGGAGGAGAGGGATAAGGGAAAGTTGTCACGCAAGTAATATAAAAATATTAGGTATAATTAATTTAAGGGATTAGGTATTTTATTAACATTCCAAAGGTGGGAGAATTTGTAGCTAATTCAATACGAGGTTTGCTGGTCAAGGTCTGAGGGCCCCCTGAGCTTGGGGGCCCCGGGGCACAGCACCGTCTAGCCCCTTAGTAGCTACGCTACTGATCGAACTGTGATTTACAATGCAGTATTTTCAATAAATAAACCAATAATTGAGTTAATTGGTATTATGTATTTAAGATAATTAATGTATCAGTTATGTTTTATCAGTATTATCAATATGCTGCAGTTATTTTTGGAAAGTACTTTATAAATTCCATTTTAAAGTGTCGCCATTTCTCAACCATAATTTCTGTTAGTAGTGTTCAATATCGGTACTTTTACTACCCGTCGGTATCCGTTACTTTCACAAAAAGTAATCGGTACTATGTAATCGTTACTTTGATTACTTTCGGGTAGTATCTACTGCTAGTATCAATCCGTTAGTTTAGATATTTGACTACTTTCGGTTCCGGGTACCGACAGATACTTTGATAATGGATACAAATCGTTACTGGTTACATTTTGACGTTTGTGTAGTTCGTTAACGTCTACTTAATTACTGGTTATGAATTATTGGGATTCTACGTATAATATTGGATAAGAGTGCATAGAGATTGGATAAAAGTAGATACTACCCGAAAATAATCACACTAATCAAAGTAACGATTACATAGTACCGATTACTTTTTGTGAAAGTAACGGATACCGACGGGTAGAAAAAGTACCGATATTGAACACTACTACGGGGCACAATAACCACAGAAATCGTTGACTGAGCGCAGCAAATATCATCCAACTGCAAATTTTTTTATTAATTCGGTTTCAAGATGGTGGCCATGACCGTGACCATGGTGGTTCAGTAAAGATTATTTTTTCAAATGTATTTTTTTGGACTTTCTTATTCAATTTTTTTTTTAGATATTATGGTACCTGCCTGAAGACTGAAAAAGAATTTTCATTAAGATAATGACCTTCGACTTATTTCATTTATTTATTTTACTATTCCCGATCTACTATTTTTCTATCATGTATGGTGGAGTTTTTTTTTGGGGGAAGGAGATGTGAAAGAGGTAGGTGGGGAAGTACCTGGCTATTCATATCTGGTCACCAAACACGTGGCTAAAGTCATTTCAAGCAATTTTTCAATTCTGAATGATGGTCTTGATCAGAGCGATACTGAGAGTATCTTCCACTCTGGAACGTGCCGCAAATAACACCCAGATGGCCAGCAATGGGGCGCAACAATGGAGTCAAGGAGAAGAAGAAGAAGGCTTTTCTGGGAGAGGGAGGCATCCTTATCTATGGTCACTTCCGTCTACAAAGGAGGATTTGTAACAGCGCGAGAAATACTGAAAATAAACCTAAGTAATAATGACTTAATTGACTTTACCCGCTGAATAAGTAGTCTGTGTTACAATGTATTATTTTAAGTTAAATTGATTGTGAAATAATTTTTATTTATTTATCTTTATAAAGTTTATTTACATGCGATTTTTTTTATGCCTGTCTCACTAGGATATACCTGGTTGATATTTACAGATATATCAACCAGTATTTTGTTTCTGTTATGTTATGCTCATTTAGATGTTCTTTGTGTTAAAAAAATAATAAACTTGTGAAAACCCAGCTGGCCAAAACCAAATGATCTTTTATAACCAAGTCTATTGGCCACATAAAACAAATTAGACCGGTGAAATAACGATAGCTTAATTGTTTTCCTTTAATATTTAGCGGCTCTGGAATTTTCGTTTTGCCTTTGCTTTCCGCCTCCTATATATCATGTATTTTGGAATATTGTTTTCTTTAAGCATTTCAAATTGATTCTCAATCAAACCTTTCACCAAATTAAAAAATTTTAATCGTAATTTGCGATGAAAATAACAAAATGTAAAAAAAATAAATTAAAGTAGTGCATCTCAAAACTAGCTTCAGGGAGATACAGCATATTGACTCATCATGCAACGAGCTTGTGGCACAGAAAGCTGCCGATACATGAGGCCAATACGTTGTAACTCAAACATCTCCCGTAGCGATAGCATTGTAATGGCAAAATAGCGTATTTGTGGGTTTTGTCCTGGCAGAATACTGTATTATAAGTTGAAATGTTCTGCCATTAAGGAAGTGTTCTTTTTTGCAGTTGCAGCATTGTGCCTTCGTCGATTCCTTGCGAAGTAACCACAATAAACAAGTAAAGTAAGTTCATGTGATGTAGGTCGACAAATGAAATTTATTGAGCGCTGTACATCCAAAATGCATCCAGATACGGCATATTGCCATAACACGGACGCGGAGTGCATATTGCGTGATCCGTTTGCTGTATCCAAACTGTATTTTATTTGATTTTTATGGAAAAGTATATATCATCGAACAACAAAATGACATCTACATTTTTACTTTTGTAAAAATGTAGATGTCAATCTACATTTTTACAAAAAATTTTTGTTTTAAAATATTATTATGATGGGATTTCACCACGAATTGTCAGTATCAAAAATAGGAATATTAAAGAATTATTGATAATTTACTTAAGTACCATTGTTTCCTTATATAAATTCTCAATAAAAAGCCTAAGTAAAACACGGTTTTACGATCTTTAAAACAGGTTTATTTATTTATTACTTATGGTTTTTGACCCCTGAAACACGGTTTTCATTTTTGGGACATGGCATCACTGGTTGATCTCTTTATTCCATAGATAAAGCCCACATGTTAATCAACTTGTCAAATATGTTCGTTATGTCAAACCGGCCCGATTCATAATAAATATAGTCCGTCGAGCGACTTCTTTTGCGAATAATGTTTTAAATTATCCGCCGTTATATTCCGTTATTAAAAATGACTCGAGGGGAGCCAAAAATGGATAAAGTTGAGGATGTATGGGGCGGTTCAGATCCGAAACTCTTGAGGCAGCCCATCAAAGCATTGGAGGTTATAATTTATTTTTCTTGTATCTTGTACTTCTAAATAATATAATTTACTTTTCTTGCTACACACTACGGACCACATTCCATTGTACTTTTATCAACTATAAAATACATACTTCATAGCAATCATCAAAACCTTGTATAAGCTGTTTCGATAATTTTCTTTGGGTTTTCTAGGATAAATACAAGCTAGTCCCAGCATTCTTACAAGTCAAGGGTCTAGTGAAGCAGCACATCGATTCGTTCAACTATTTTATTAATGTTGAAATAAAAAAGATTGTCCAAGCGAATGAGAAAGTTCTGAGCGATGCAGATCCTTTGTTCTATGTCAAGTATCTGAACGCCTACGTTGGGACACCCGATGTGGAAGAAGGGTTCAACATAATAAAAGCCACCACGCCGCACGAGTGCAGACTCAGAGACATGACATATTCAGCTCCAATTACTGTAGATATTGAGTACACCAGAGGAAACCAGAGGGTAATCAGAAACAACTTGATTATCGGAAGGTAAGTTAGTTATAAAACACGGTATAATGTATTAGAACATTTCTATCTTTTACCCACTCTTAAAAAATATCTTAGATAACAGAGATCTACTGTACAGCATATAACCTCTCTTTCTATTTCATGCTTCATTTGTGAAGAAAGGGTAGAGGTTACAATGAAGTTACGTAGAAGTGGATATTTTATTTTTTTTAATCTGTTGCTACGCCGTGTTCAGCTTTTCGGCCTTGTTTTTTTGCTGCTGCCCCAATAGCGGCGAACTCCTTGGTTGTTTTCATTTATTAGGTAAATTTATCAGGCTATAATCTTTGCCAGATCTGAATTGGTACATTGACTTTCTGCTTTTTTGGTCAGAGTTACCGAGTTCATTTTTGTTGATATTTTTGCTCACGTTTTCTACTTTTTTTCAGAATGCCACTCATGCTGCGATCCTCCAATTGTGTCCTCACCAATAAATCTCATTTCGAGTTATCGAAACTGAACGAGTGTCCCCACGATCCCGGCGGTTACTTCATTGTGAGAGGTAACTCCATTACTATTGATTATAGTCAGTAATATTCACTTCTGTGAGATGCATCCTTTGGCATTATTGGCTACTTGCTTGAATTCGAAACCGAATTACAAAAGTAGTTTTAACAAACTTCAAGTACAAAGATGGTTTTGCGTACGGCGCGGCATCAAAGTTGCATTCTTAGCCGGATTCTTAAATTTCAACCGTACAGATGTTAGCGTAATAATAACGTCTGATACATTTGTCTAATAAAATATGTATATTTTTTTTGTTATCACTAATTTTAGTTCAGTTTTTAGACGAAAAAAACATAAGGTGTTCCATTTTTTAAACTTTTTATGTTTGCATTAAAAAATTTAATAATTATTTATTTATTTGCAATTTCCAAATTTGAAAATGTATTTCATCACCAAAAACAGTTTTTAGTTTTTGGATGTGTTTAGAAATATTCCATTTATTTGGATTTTATTGCAAAACCGAAATACTCTCAAATTCTCCGACCTTCTGACAACATCTTCAAGAAATATAACGGTCAATAAGCCAGAGGCCTGAGGGGTTAACTTGTTGCACTTGTGACCCATCGGCAGGTATCCCCATATGCGGATATATTTATGATCCATGATGTTTCACTAAAACAAATACATTATATCAAAACGTGCAAGTGGGATACATTGCATCGAAAAGGTTAAAGATATGTGCTATTGTCAGTTTGAATAATATATCAACATGATAATTTGTTTATTTTGCAGGACAAGAAAAGGTAATACTTATTCTGGAGCAGTTGTCCACCAACAGAATGATAGTAGATGAGTTTAAAGGCGCCATTCAATGTCAAGTCACCAGCTCAACTCACGAAAAGAAATCCAGAACTAATGTCATTGTCAAACAAGGCAAATACGTTTTAAGGCACAATGCTTTGGCTGATGTAAGCTATTGAGAATTCTTAAATCCATGTTATTTGTGTTTCTGACTCCACGGTTCATTTTCAATTAATGTTTTCTTTTTTGTAATATACCTGTAACGTATTTATTGCAGGACATACCTATCGCTATCATCTTCAAGGCTATGGGCATCTGCAGCGATCAAGAAATTATTCAACTGGTCGGAACGGACAGTAATACTTTAAAAAAGATGGCGCCTTGCCTTATGGAGTGCCACAATTTAAAGATATTCACACAGCAAAAGGCACTAGAGTATATGGGATCGAAATTAAAAGTTAAAAGGTTAGTTCATAGTCATTTTACAATTTATTAGAGATTAATGCAAATATTGTATTTTACAATCTAACAAACTGTTTACTTTTAGATACGTGACAGCAGCCAGCAAAACCAGAACCCCGGCTGATGAAGCCAGAGATTTGCTCGCCACAACTATCATAGCTCATATCCCGGTGGAGAATTTCAACTTCTATGTCAAAGCCGTTTATGTTTCTTTGATGGTACGGAGAGTCATTGAAGCCGAAACTAATAAAGTCACCATCGACGATCCGGACTACTACGGAAACAAGCGCCTGGAATTGGCTGGTTCCATGCTGGCTCTGATGTTTGAGGATCTGTTCAAGAGGTTCAACTGGGAATTGAAAATGATAGCTGATAAAATAATTCCCAAAATTAAAGCGGCGCAATTTGACATTGTAAAACACATGAGGCCAGATCTAATTGCCAATGGATTATTTACGGCAATTTCAAGTGTAAGTCATTGAACATTATGTTAAAAAACCATTGCAAATTTACTAAAATCAAACATTTTAAGAGAACTGAACTAGCTAACCAAACAAAAAAAAGATAATGAAATATAATAAAATATAATCAAACATTCTATGGTCACCCTGACTTACTCTTGACATATTTATTTTAGGGAAACTGGACAATCAAAAGATTCAAGATGGAACGTCATGGTGTCACACAAATCTTGAGTCGTTTGAGTTACATTTCAGCTCTGGGCATGATGACCAGAGTTAACTCTCAGTTTGAGAAGACTCGTAAGGTTTCTGGCCCCAGATCCCTCCAGCCCTCTCAGTGGGGCATGCTGTGTCCATCAGACACCCCCGAGGGAGAAGCCTGCGGGCTGGTGAAGAACCTGGCCCTCATGACGCACATCACCACAGAGTGTAACCAACTGCCAATCACTCGCTTGGCATCCAATGCCGGTGTCGAAGATATTCGTCTCTTGGGAGGGGAAGAGATCAATCATCCAGATGTTTATCTTGTCTTTCTTAATGGTAAGAATAAAAAGTATTTTCCTATGTATATTTTTAAATTTTAATGCACGCCGATCATATCCATTAAAAAATTACAATCTTTTCAGGTAACATTTTGGGAGTCATAAGGAATTATAATCGTCTCATTGAAGTTTTCCGAATGTTCCGTCGTCGGGGGTTGATTTCAGCTTTTGTGTCAATCTACCCGAATCACAGTCAACGTACTGTTTACATCTGTAGTGACGGGGGTCGCTTGTGCCGACCTTACATCATCGTCAAGCACGGAAGGCCTCTGGTTGAGCAGCACCATATCTCTGAATTGGACAGAGGCATTAGGAAATTCCAAGATTTTCTGAATGACGGACTAATTGAATATCTCGATGTAAACGAAGAAAATGACAGTTATATAGCTTGCAGGGAACATGAAATAGACATCGAGTTAACAACTCATTTAGAAGTTGAACCATTCACATTGTTAGGAGTTTGTGCAGGACTCGTTCCATACCCACACAATAACCAGAGCCCGAGGAATACTTACCAGTGTGCTATGGGCAAGCAAGCCATGGGAACTATCGGCTACAATCAGCGAAACCGCATCGATACTCTTATGTACAATTTAGTCTATCCGCAGTGTCCCATGGTAAAAACTAGAACCATAGAATTGACTAATTTTGACAAACTTCCTGCTGGTCAGAACGCGACAGTGGCTGTGATGAGTTACAGTGGGTATGATATTGAAGATGCCTTGATCTTAAATAAAGCTTCTATAGATAGAGGCTATGGTCGCTGCTTGGTTTATAAAAGCGTGAAAACGACAATGAAACGTTACGCCAATCAAACTTCCGACAGAATCCTGGGACCGTCGAGGGATGCAACGACAAATAAAATTATTAAAACACACGACATATTGGATGCTGATGGAATCGCAGCTCCCGGGGAACTAGTGGAAAACAGACAGGTCCTCATCAATAAGCAAATGCCATTAGTTTCTCTGAATCCAATTGTAGCCGGCCAACCGCAACAAATAGACTACAAAGATGTCCCGGTGTGCTACAAGTGTCCCGTATCATCTTACATTGAGAAAGTAATGGTGTCTTCTAATGTGGAAGAAGCCTTTCTGATCAAGTGCTTGTTGAGGCAAACGCGAAGGCCAGAAATTGGTGACAAATTTAGCTCCCGACACGGACAGAAAGGTGTCACTGGACTGATAGTTGACCAAGAAGATATGCCATTCAATGATTATGGTATTTGTCCAGACATGATCATGAACCCTCACGGATTCCCATCTCGAATGACAGTAGGGAAGACGATAGAATTGATCGGCGGCAAGGCAGGTCTATTAGAAGGCAAATTCCATTATGGTTAGTAAATGCAATACATCTACTCATGAACATATTATAATGCATAAAGTTTGCTTGCAATAATTATTATACCGTTTTACTTTGTAGGAACTGCATTTGGAGGATCAAAGGTCTCAGATATTTGTGATGAGTTGGCGAAACATGGATTCAATTATCACGGCAAAGATATATTTTACTCTGGTATTACTGGCGAGCCTTTGGAGGCGTATATTTACTCTGGACCTGTAAGTACAATATGTACTTAGAAATCATCTACAAACTAAAGTACATAACATCTTTGTTGTTTTACACTCATGTTGGGATCTTAAATCAAGTACTATCTAGGTTTATTTTTTTATCAAGCAAGATTGGATTGGCTGTTTTTTTAAAGTTATTCATTTTCTAGGTGTACTACCAGAAACTGAAGCACATGGTACAGGACAAGATGCACGCAAGAGCCAGAGGTCCGAGGGCTGTGCTTACCAGACAGCCGACTGAGGGTAGGTCGAGAGAGGGCGGACTTAGGCTCGGGGAGATGGAGAGAGATTGCCTCATCGGTTATGGAGCAAGGTAACACAGCAAGGATATTATCCATACCCTATTTTATTCAAATTATCACTGTGACTTAGGTTATATGTACATACATCTCTTTACTTTGCCTGATTCATGTTGAAGAAAGAGTAAGATGTAAACTCAGTTCATCCGACTTCTAGCCAGGCATGCAACCCACCAAGCTATTGGTAAACATTGTAAACATGCAATTGACTTCATTATAGTTATTGTCATAAGGTTGAATTTTTATTTCATTTTGTGTAATACAATGCTAGTCCTTAGGCTAGCTTTACATTCATAAGTAAAATTTAGGACTTAACGTAAGTTTTTGACAAGAAGTTACTCACAGGAACGTTTACATATGCATCCGACTTATGGTAATTAATGCTCACGGAAGTTCAACCTATGTAAATGCTCATGCAACCGTTTATTTTTATTTTATTTTTTAAGAGCGGAGACGGTTGCCATGAGCATTTAGGCCATAGGCCCAATGAGCTATCTCCCATTGTACTTCATTCCTTTGATAAGCTGTACTATTTGTACTTTTTATTTATTTGATTTTGTTAAAAAGTTTGTTGGCAGGCCCTTCAGAAACCTGAGACAATTTCAATGTAGATAGGATAATATAGTGCAACATTGTGTTCCAGCATGCTCCTCATCGAGCGCCTGATGATTGCGTCGGACGCCTTCAGCACGGACATCTGCAACGCATGCGGACGGCTGGCGTACGACGGCTGGTGCCACGCCTGCAGCAGCTCGGCCTCCGTCAGCACCATTGAGATCCCGTACGCCTGCAAACTGCTCTTCCAGGAGCTCACCGCCATGAACATCGTGCCCAGACTTACACTCAAGAAGTATTGCGAATAATTTTAATAAATAATATCCCAACTTAATTGTGTATGTTTATTTTGTATGAAAAATTGAACCAACCCAGACAAAAGTGTGAGTAAAAATCAAGCAAATAGTTCAACACTAATAGAAATTAAATTTTTTATTACAATAACTGTCTTTTATAATAACTTTTCATTTGAAGGTTATTCTGATCAATGTGATATATCATTGAAAAAGATAATACTAATAAATCTAAACGAAAACATGAAAAAGAACAAGACACAGAATAAAAAGATAACGGTTGCAACCGGGACTCCAACCTCGGATCTCCCATCTTACCTGGATCAGCGCCTTAACCAATTCGGTCGCCGAGACATCTTATTTTTGTCAATCTCATATTTCAAATTTAGAATTAACAAAATTGTCTTTGTTTAATTTTTTCCCATTTTTTGGCCGCTACCCTTTTAAATGAAAACAAATGTTCAAAGAATTGGTTTGTAACATAGATAGTGTCTCGGATAAACACATCCAATTTTATTAACCAGCATAGTTTGTTTTTGCACCCTTTTAGCTTTTAATTTTCCTGCGTCTTTCATATTTTTGTTTAGAACTATTAGTATTCTTCTTCTATGATAGGTATATAATACTAATGGAAGTGTCCGAATTTACGAGTAACAAATTATTTCATACATTATTATATTGACCTTTTGATGACTTGTAATTATTTGCTAGTCGTTCCTCTCTGCCTTATTCTAGAACTTATTCGAGACTTGTCACAATTCCTGAGCTTATTTGAGGTCAAAAAATGTAGACAATATGCTTATCGTAAGTACCCTTGTGAACACCTACCTTTGCTATTTACCAAATAGCAAAGGTAGATTCAACATATTTTATACCAAATCGAGATCCACAGGCATAGCTCGCGTAGAGTGGTTATTCAGCTCCACTCTAACCCATGTAAGGTGGTGCCATCAACGCGCCCATCTTATTCAGTAGCACACATATCCATATTTGCTGCACCCTTTGATTAAAAAAATAATTTTTCAGCTTCACATCCACACTAGATATTTGCTTAAATTTTGATTTTGCCTTTTTGATTAAAAAAATAATTTTTCAGTTTGGTTAAATCCAAAATTAAGTTTTTCTGAAAAGGGCTGTGCAGCCCTTCCCCTTTTTTGTAATTGTTTCTTCATGGTTTTTTTTTTATTTATTGGTAACATCTTAGATTATGTTGTTTCTCATATTCATTCATATGTACCTATTGTTAGTACTTATGTACATAATTATTTTTCCGCTAATTAGTATTTTTTCAAAATTTAATAAAGTTCACAAACTAAAGAGAACTTTAATGAATGTAATATGTATCGTAAGAAAAGCTCTATAATTAATACACAAAAAAAAGTTGATTGTAAAGTCGGTTTACGGACGATAATTATACGTGATAACGTCATATAATAACGATGGAGTGGAAGAGAGATGCGTCACAAGCCGAATGCTTGTTCAGCCTAAGCGTTCATTTGTTGTTGTGAACGTAACAATGAGTCATGCTTTTTTGCGAGTGCAGTCGGCGTTCATCGATTTATAAGATGTTAACACGTCAAAAGAATTACCCACCTTAAACTTCGCTTATTTGGGACAGCCGTATCCAAATTAACAAGTGGAATCGAACGTACATTCTTTTAAAGAATTGGATCACTAGAATGGAGGGCTGTCAATAATAAACAAAACTAAAGTCCACAGCACAATGTACATTTTATTTTCACTTAAATAATAACATTTTTATAAACGCATGATAAAATAAACTATGATAATTTATGACAAATATAGTCTCCAATATAAATATTATTTATGAATGATTTGTACTAAAAGCAGTGTGTAAATCACAAAATAAAAATGCGAATAAGGGTAGAATTATCCTATACCAAAATTCTACACATTAAAGTCTATCGTCTAGCAGAATTCATTAAGTAGTCGATTGTGATTTACTGACAACAGAATGTATCTAGATTTGTAGAACAGAATGTTATCATTTCTAGTAGAAACAGGCACAGAAACTCAATTTGTCACAAGTCAAAGTGCATGTTAATACTGTAAGTGCAATGAAAATCATGCATACACAATATTATTATTTCCTCAAAAATAAATAAAAGTTGGCAAATTTAATTCTTCTGAGGGGAATTTCACCACGTCTGTTTCACCATGACTGAGAATGCTATCTGTCAAATAAACGTCATGTCAATCCTACAATTAAAGTTACATGACGAGTAGTTAACAGTTTACTCAGAGGTGGTGAAATATCCCCTTATTGAGATATTATGCAGTTAGAAAGTACGGTACCTGACTAGGGCGACCCCCACCCTGTTAATATATAAAAGCTTTAAAAAAATAACAATAATTGTTGACACAACACGATTTGTTCACCTTTATTAATAAAAGTCTAAGCTAAATAAAGGCAGTTATGGGCCATTCCCCCGCGGTAACTTAAACAAATTAAGTACCTTCGTAAGACTCGTAATCTCTACACCTAGCAACACTTAACAAACACTGCAGAACCTACTCATAGACAACTTAAACTTTGCCAGACTGATTATTTCAGAGTGGTTACTTTAAACTGCTGTTTTTAAAGATAATCAAAAATATACTAAATTCTTACGGTAGTCGTACAACACATTATTTATGTTTTCAGGTGAGAAGAAAGTAAAATCAAATGGATTTGTATAGAAATGCTGTTAGTTGTTTCTCCGCGCAAATTCATGAATTCAAGTTTATAATAAGCCATGGATGTTCCATCACACAAGTTTTGTCGACTGAAAATCTTTGCAATAATGTTCTACCAAAATTCTCATGATGCATAATTGATCTGGCATCATGAAATTAGCAGTTTTTTTCTTTCTGGAATGGTCATGTGGAAAGAATGGTGGAAGCTACCCAGACGCACACCGAAAAAAATATTCAAAATGTTAGTATTCAAAATTAAGTAATTTAATATTCAAAATGTTAGTTTCATCGTGAGATTAAATTACAAATAATTGTACAATAAGACCAAAGAGTTAATATATCAGGCAATATCAGATAAAACTGAGATACTCGTTTTATCTGATCCATAGCTTACTGCAACTTTTGTATCATAAAATAATATATTAGCAAAGAAACAATTGGAAAAGCATTTTTAGGTAAATCCATTTGAAAACTTCAATCTTACAAGACAGCTTCATCGTACTTCAAGTATAGAGTCAACACTTTACCCAACTACGCGCATATTAATTAATTAGTGCGCACCAATCTCTTGACTATTCTCTTATGTTAAATACATTTCCGGGACTGGCCCTGAATAGTTAATACAGTACATATTTGGTATGAAGATGAGGAATACTCGGGTGGCTTATCGATCCGACGTGTTGAGGATTCGGACCACGAAGAAGCCGACGATGGTTGCCGCCGCAATGCCTATACCGGCCTTCCACCAGGTGGCATTCTCTCCGGGTATTAAACCAAACTGTTTCAGATGCCTGGAATAAAAATACAAGATGAAATAAAAGTCAGATTGGAGTGATGAAGCTGATTCAGGCTCCGAAGTGCCAAAAACATGGAGATTTTTATATGTGAGAACTATGAGATAGCAGTACATAAAGCTGGGAAAATAAGCAATCGAGACATGGTGTCTGGTTGTCACCTAATAAAGTTAACCGGTTTGCTGTCATCAAATTTTCAGGACATAATGAACTAAAATCGAAAAGTTCCAAAGGGACCGGTGGCAGTGAACAACATTAACCATCGACATATTTAAAGATAGCTTCGTACGAACGAGCCACTATTTGACAGAGTTTAAAAGAATTTTGATTAAATATTGGCTCTAATTGAGTCATCTACATTTTTGATAATGAATTAGCCAAAACAATTTAAGTTTCAAATCACTTGTATCTTAGTATCATTGAGGATTTAATAGTGATAGATGTATCATATTTGCTACAATTAAATACATATTCTTAATTTACAACATATGTAAGAAGGCCAACACACGTCTGTCACCTAAAGTGCTAGCTCACAACTTAGTTTCGAATGAACCATTGTTTGGATGCAAGTCAGCGTGTTGAGTCAAATAGACCGGCCGCCCTTTGACGTTCGTAAAAATGCCAGCAACTAATGGATTGTATTCTGTCAGGTCCGCTTGTCCATCTTGACCAAAAAATGTTATCAACCCGTTATGTACTCTTTATTATAATTCCCCGCTGGGTGACAACCAGATTAAGGCTTCAGACATAATTATATCGGTTCCATGACTAAACAGAACAGTGACAACACAGAACACTTTTGAAATGCTGAAAAAGGGCACTACTACTACCACACAGGAGTCCCTGAGAATAATAATTTCCCTCAGGACCTATGTCATCTTTGATGTCTGTGTGGAGGATCTTTTTAAAGAAAGGAAGGAAAAAGGTATGAAGGTTGGATAGGAATTCAGGAGTCGGTGTGTCCAGGAGTGACAGACGTATGAATCCATCTCCCCGCTGCGGTGCAAGTCGATGGGTCAAGAGATACCAGTTGGAGAGGTCAAAGGGCCTCCCCAAACCGATCTGGCCTGCCACGCAGCCAGTGGGCAGGTACATCCACCGCCAAGACCTGAACACACCTCACCTGATGAACCCGGGCACCCATGCTCACCAAACGTAGCAAACCAATTTGGGTGACATATGGCAGAGGTGTCAGTTATCCAATAAATGGTCCCCCCCCTCCCAAATGAAATAATAATCTAAGGTAACTTTCACTATCCATAACTTTATATCACTTTTCAAAAAGTGTTCTGTTTAGTGGTTTCCGTTTATATTATTATATATTTGGCAAATTGAAGGGATAAGAAAATAAAGCATCATAGACATAGCATTAAAATAATATGTTATACATATTTAAACATAAAAAGGAAATATAGTTTTGAGGGGTTTGCTTCTGGGGAGTAAATCTAACGAGATTTACAAGTATTATTTGGGATTTCAAACACATTTGCCACACCGAATATCAAATTTTCAAACACTAAAAACCATGCTAAAGAAGTCAAGTAAGGTGCAATTTGGATGCGGTTTTTTATGTAGAATAGAAATATATGGTGAAAGAAATGTCTTCAAACATGCTGATGATTGACAAAGATTTTCATTTTAAATTTATTCAGTAAAAATCATGCTGCTAATGAAAGGGGTGTCAATATTTGATAAAATGATGAGATAAATAATATTAGTTTTTTAAATAGGAAGGGTGAAAAATATTTTTTTTGTAATAGATGTTTGTTTATAGGAGAGATCAACAAAGCGCAACTCAAAATACTCATGCAAATAAATGTGACGGTGCGGCGCATCAAGTATCAGGGATGTTTTGTATGAAACTATGATGAAGGCGGTGATTAGTGTCAGGCGTAAGACAAACACCTAGTTATAAAAGGGCGGTCGGTATAACCTGGAGTATGTATTAAACCATTCAGAGTTTATGGGCCGGAGGTACAACATGTGAACCAAGCGACGGAGCGGACTGCAAATAAAATAATATATTCCAAATATTTTCATAAATTCGTCACCAAATTTTTTTTACCATTTTTTTTAAATTTATTTCACCAACTGCAGTTTAATATAATTTCAACATAAAACATTAAAAAATTGTTAGTCAAATAATTAAAAAAATCGAACTTCATATGTTTGAAAAAGAACTAATCAAATGGTGTTTTAAATAAATCGCTCAAATGAAAAACTCGAATTTAATATCCTGAAAGAAATAAATGTGAAATTTGGCTTTTTAAATTCATTTAAAATATAGATATTATATTGATAAAATTAATTAAAAAAATATCTTACTTCTTAACGCACTTTGGGTGGGAAGGATAGTTTTATCATTACGACGGTCCTACTGAAATGTCCGGAAAGGCATTGCTGTCAAATATTTTTAAACAAATACTATTTTCAAAGATATATCGGTTAAAACAAATTCAATTTTCTCGAACTGGTTCCTTGTTTTCACCTGCCTAAAGTGTGTTAAGGCACTAAGACATTGTTTATACTATATTCAAATAATACATTATGATAACATGCGAAAAGTAATAAAATAAATACATATTTCAATCCTCGAATATATTTAAAAAAACATAATAAATAATAGATGTCCGATATAATGCAGTGTTTACAAAATACAATCAAAGCAACATGGAAGGCGGTGTAGGCCAAAATGAAGTGAGAAAAATAAATTCCAACTGAAAAAGAAGACCTACTATAACATGATAACTTACATTGTCCGACGACAAATTTCTACGAACCTGTGCTTGTAAAATAAAATCCAGGCAGCTTGGAAACGACTGACAAAAATACTCAAATAAGTAATGGAAAGATTAAAACACATTTTATAGATACATGTGAAAGGTTAGTGACAACGAGGAGGTTTTATTAAGTGCTAAGGGGGTAATTAATCACCATCCCTTAGTGAACTGTTGATTTGCGCTACTTGTCGAATAGTAGCTATATATTATCTGTTTCACCACTGACGAGTAATGCTACCCGTCATGTAATCTGTTTGAATAGCCGTGTTAATCCTACGATATATAAGTGCATATATTCAAAAGTGAAATGCCCCCAAAATTATCATCTGTATAGAAAGCACGTTATGGTCACATTTAGATGGCTCAAGTAAATGAATTTTATATTTGATACACGATGCTGGACAATACGTATGCAGAAATGTGATTTTAAAGATGCCAATAAAAAAAAACACATCAACACTAATAAGAAGTTTTCCAAGGGATCAGAAAAAAAAACTTCTTAAATTGGGCCATTCAATTTTCAATCGAAAAAAACCAAACTTATTAAGTATGAAACTTTTTAAGAGTCAACTTCTTAAGCGGTAATACTAATCGTTACCGTTTTGTCAAATTTGCATTGGCGGAATTACAAATTGTGATTATCTAAAATACTGTACTCTCTTTACTCTCTCAGAAATCTGCCGCTCGATTATCCAACAATTACTATAATCTGCCATTATTTTTGCTAGTTGAAAGCACAAAATTAAGCTCGATAGTTTGCCAGTTTTCCTATATCAAATTCAGTAGTCCGCCGGGTGCCTTCATGATTCTTGCAACTTTCTTCATGAGGATGGGCGTACGCTGAGACATCGGTCGCGCAGCATGTTCAGCGCAAGATAGTTTTGGTTTTTGTGTTGTATGGAAGTGTATGGAGCGACGTACGCTGAGACGTGTATGTTTCTCATACATTCCACAACTACGCTGAACATGCTGCGCGACCGATGTCTCAGCGTACGCCCATCCTGATTCTTGCAGCTGCGTACTTTGATTACTGCTGACATTTTACGCCAAAAGGCAATGTTCTTTTACGAGAAAATTAAAATCAAAATATGATTTCTAAACCGGTGAAGGCTGGTATACTAAATTCAAAGGAAATATTAGACATTTTGAAGATTTTTAACACGACTTACTGTTGAATAATTAATAATAATAGTTTAATGTGTGATTTTGAGAACACCCACTCTGGTGTCTTGAGCGACAGACCTTTCCGATTTAGGATTTGGTAGCGCTCATTCCAAAAATCATACCTCTGAATTATTAACACGGAAACGTACAAAATACTTACCGTGATAAAGCCAATGAATCAGTCAATGATTTCACCGTTTATCACTTATCAAAAATCATTTGCCTACAGCTATCCAAATTTGTGTAGCTATCGCTCAAATGGATAAATAACATTAGCTTCAAGTACAAATTTCATAATAAAAACTGTTTTTACAAAATACCTGTTTTCATTTTTAGCATATAGTATATGTACGCACTATAATCTGCTGCATTCGCTTTCAACTTTTGTGGCGGAGTAGTGAGAGAGCACTGTATATATAAAATTCCAAGATCCATTTTTATCAAATGGGATTTCATTTGGTATGAAAAAAAAAAGTTCATCGTCCTTATAATATGATACTTTTCTATACATACATATTATAAATTCAGTGAGGCAGTATCATTTGTTCATAGCAAAAAGTTTATAATTTTACGAAACAATTTTTTGTTGTTTATTTTTGAGGTGTTATGCCGTGTTGCGCTACCTCCTTCTTTAGCCAACGTTTCGGACAGCTTTACAGTGTCCATCATCAGGGCAGATAAGTAAATGATATTGGTGAAAGTGTATGCTTATGTATGTAGAAGCGATACCATGCTGCCAGCTCCACTTCTCTACGAGCTGGTGTTAGGAAATAATTCAACAAGGTTTTTTGCGTTTAGCTTTGGTGTAGCCGTCAATTACCGGATACCAAGAACTATTGAGCTCAGCTCTGTCTTCTTTATTAATGTTATGGGTTTTTTTCTCTATTAATGTTAAGGCAGGAAAGCGCAGCCTTTTTCCTGCCTTATGTTCACAATGTGACTGACAGAATTGCCAGGCTTTTGAGGAAAAAAACCATCAAGACTGTCTTCGGGACCACAGCCGAAATACAAGATCTACTGTGGTCTGCAAAGACTAAGTTTCCTCTGGAAACAGATGGAGTGTATAAACTCAGCTGTTCCGGATGTGACAAGGTTTATGTAGGCCAGACAGAGCGGACGATCTCCCAAAGGATATCAGAACACTTTCGAGCTTGCAAACTCGGCCACCCTGTCAAATCGGCAATCGCCGAGCATCTAATTGAAACCGGCCACTACTTTGGATTTGTTCCTGCAGTCCTGGGAAGACCCAAAACTTACAGGGCACGCCTAATTACGGAGGCAATTGAAATCTATAAAAACCCCATTAACATTAATAGAGACGACGGAGCTAAGCTCAATAGTTCTTGGTATCCGGTAATTGAAGGCTACACCAAAGCTAAACGTACAAAACCATGTTGAATTATTTCCTAACACCAGCTCGTAGAGAGATGGAGCTGGCAGCACGGTATCGCTTCTACATACCTGATGCCCTGATGATGGACACTGTAACGCTGTCTGAAACGTTGGCTAAAGAAGGAGGTAGCGCAACACGGCATAACACCCCAAAAATAAATAACAAAAATACTTTTGGCCGTGAAAACCTAAAATCATACCTTTTGTTTTGTTTAAGTGAAAATTTAAAAATCGGTTCAAGAGAAAGAATTTTCAGATTCATACAAAAAGAGACATTTGAAAGTACAATATCTTTTTACTCTGGAACTTGGTAACAATCAAAAATAGAAATCATGACACAACCTCAAAATCAAGGGTAAATAGCAGGTTAACGTGTAATGTAAAATAATATATTCAAGGAATAACGTGAACAAAATGCATTGCAAAAATGTAAAGAAATTCTTCATTGATTTTGAAAATACTTACGGGAATGCGGCCATGGTGGCTAGTTTCACAAAGATGTCTCTCTTCTTGTCCTTGATGGTGAAGGACTGCGGGGGCAGAATCTTATACTTGGCACAGAACTCATCCGGCTGCAGCAGGTACTCCTGCCTCACGGAGTCCAGGTCAGACTTGGTGCCCACTACCAGCACGGGAATCTTGCTTTCGGCAAAGTATTTCTGAAATCAGTTGAGACCATGTCAATTAAATAGTTCCGTGGTTATCGAAAATGCTTGATACGTATATCGATCGTTCAGTTGATTAGTCAGACATCTCCAAACATGTACTGAGTTTTGAGATAATGGAGAGGAAAACAATATTCAAATGATCACCACAAATTAAATATTATTAACATGTGTCTATATCCAATTCGGTCACCTTTAACTGTACCATACTTCGACTAAGAACAATCCATATTATCTTCATTTTTCTTAACGCATATTTTTATTGGCTGCCATCTTTATGTATGATTGCATTTAGTTCGAGTTGAATCTTGCAATCATACATAAAGATGGCAGCCAATAAAAATGGTGGTTCTTAGTCGAAGTATGGTACAGTTAAAGGTGACCGAATTGGATATCGACACCTTAGCTCAGTGGATAAGAGCACCCAACCCGGAAAGTAGAGAGGTCCTATGTTCGAGTCCCATAGGTGTAAATATCTTTTTCTGATTTTTCTGTTTCCAGATTTTCGATTGAGTTTCCCTCATAATGTCTTCATTTAATTAAATATTACAGTTTGAGGTTTACTCATAAAAATTAAAATAAAAAAATAATAATTAAGTATATTTATTTACATTGGGTAAATAAACAAAATATGTACAACCTATATTCACCATGTCCAGCATAAAATGAATACTGCCGCAAGAATGACTTTCTGTTAACCCCTGATGCTAATTTGTTCAGTTTTCGGAACAACTCATATAGGTCTCATAGAAACCATTGTTTCTCCCTTACTACAATGGTTAGAAATATGATCTAAACGGTGTTAGAAAGAGAAAATATCACGCTTTATATTCAAATCTAAAAGTTAACTGCAAAATATTTAAAATATGTTTTTAGGTTTTCACGGCCAAAAAGTATTTTTGTTATTGTTTTTGGGGTGTTATGCCGTGTTTCGCTACCTCCTTCTTTAGCCAACGTTTCGGACAGCGTTACAGTGTCCATCATCAGGGCAGATGAGTAAATGATATTGGTGAGAGTGTTTACTTATGTGTGTCGAAGCGATACCGTGCTGCCAGTTCCATTTCTCTACGAGCTGGTGTTAGAAAAAATTCAGCATGGTTTTTTGCGTTTAGCTTTGGTGTAGCCGTCAATTACTGGATACCAAGAACTATTGAGCTTAGCTCCGTCGTCTCTGTTAATATTGATGGGGTTTTTATGGATTTCAATTGCCTCCGTAATTAGGCGTGCTCTGTAAGTTTTGGGTCTTCCCAGGACTTCAGGAACAAATCCAAAGTAATGGCCGGTTTCGATTAAGTGCTCGGCGATTGCCGATTTGTCAGGGTGGCCAAGTTTATGGACACTGTAACGCTGTCCGAAACGTTGGCTAAAGAAGGAGGTAGCGAAACACGGCATAACACCCCAAAAACAATAACAAAAATATTTAAAATACGTATATATTTATAAATTAAAAGTTTCCGACCACATATGAAACTTTGGGAATATTTTATTAATTATTTTTACATGAAGTAACAAAAAGTGAGTTGACAATATCTTTTAGAGTACATTTGCCTAATAAAATATGTAAGTGGTTTTATTTTTTTCGATATCAGTAATTTTAATTAGAAAAAACATAAGGTGAGCCATTTTAAAAACTATTTTATGTAAGCATTTAAATTTTTTTTATTTCAAAGATTATATATTTATTTCTAATATAAAATTTGAAGCGCATGTCATCACTTTTCTAAAATAGTTTTTAGTTTTCGGATATGTCCAGAAATTTTCCATTTACTGCAAGCTGAAATATTTTGACCTTCTGACAGAACATGGTGAAAGCCTGAGGGGTTAAAACAATGAATTAATAATAAGACCTTCAGCTTCAGACGTGTAGAGTAGGAAATTAATTAACGAAATAAAAGAGTTACAATCGCAGATGCAAAGGAGATTAAATACCAGCAAGTTCTATCATTCCAATTTCATCTTTTATCAAACCTAATTGGAAATCAAAATTACGTACGATAAATATTCTGGCGAGGTATTCAAACGATTTGGCGTGTGTTGTATCGTAGACGAGGCAGGCGACGTCGCAGTTGACCTCCGAGGGTTGCAGGGGATCCGACACCCGGCTGACTTCGATGTCCTTCAACACCAGGTACTTCTCCTGCGCGTACACCTGCACCGTGTTGATGCAGGCGTGAATTGCATCACTGTCATTATCACCAGCTGGACTCTTCGATTTCTAAATAAAAATTATGAAAATTTATATTTTTACATCAAAATAATATTTTACAGTTAAAAAGAAGTTTCCATGTCTAAGAGGTTTTTTTTGGTCCCTTGGAAAACCTTATATACAGGGTATAACAGGACGTACCCGAGGGATTTTAACCAGCGATTCCTGAGCACATTTGGAGTAAAAAATGTACACGTCATTTTGCTGTCTGGTGACATTTTTTTTCTATTAAAACCAAAAAATATGTTTCAATCACTTGCCGTTACTGTTCCCATCGCTAAGGGATGTATCACACAAGAGTCCTTGTGCTGCTCCCAACCGCCTGGAGCCAGCGAGACTATGGCGTCCCCAATTGGAGTATGTTGTGAGGCTAAAGTTAAGTGGGGGGGAAGGATATGGGGAAGAGGAATATGGAGAAGTACCTGGCTATTCAGATCCAGTCACCAAACACAGCTGAAGCCATTTCAAGCAACGCTTCAATTCTACACACACATGGTCTTACACTGGGCTTACTGAGAGTATTTTACACTCTGGAACTTGCCACAAATATACTTTATATTATTTTAAACAAGTTAATTGTGAAAATACAAATCCATCAAACAAAATTTACTTGCGCTTGCCGGGATTTGAACCCGCTACTTCTGGATCATTAGTCAAGTCTTCCCTAGACCACAGAGGCCATCAAGAAAAAGGCCGTAAAGACATTATTACCTTTGTTCCTGCTCCAATGAACGTCCTACAAAGTGCCGTCTTTCCTGAATTTCTGGGTCCGATAACGTGGCATTGGTAGACATTACGACTCGATTGCTTCTTTGCCAAGTCCAACCTTTTTTCTCGAGTAACTTAAAATAAAAACAAACATGAAAAAAAATATAAAGATAAATAATTTAATAACATCAAAAAATAAATCAATGTTCAGAAAAGATACCACGTGAGAGACAAAATAAAACAAAACTTAATCAAATCAAAACCAAACAAAATATCAATTAAAATTAAAATTATGTTAGGGTAAGTGTAAAATTAAAACAAATTTTAAATAGTAAAAGGTTAATAAAAAAACAGCAATTACGGTAGATGCTGTTGGAATTTTTTTAAATGTTGAAATAATTGAACGTAATATGAAATATACCTTGTATAGCTGCCGCCTGCGATTCATTTTCATGCACATTGAAGCCAAGGTATGCCAAATATTCCAGGGTTTTTGGAAGTTCAGTCAGAGTCATAAGGGCCCAGCGGCACAGCCAGCCTTGTAGAGTCAAATGGCCCTGCAAAGATAAATTGGAAAACAATTTATTGTGGGTAATTGGAAATAAGCAATTGATAATGTTTAACCTAGATTGAAATACGTAACAGCTATCGAATCTAACCTTTTCATTTGTGGGAACAGTCTGTCTCAGGTGGTGCCAAGGTACCTGAGGACAGCAGGAGAATACGTTCCTCAATTCAACCGTGTTTAAAGCTGCGTCTCTGTCTTTGTCATATCTCTCAAACAATTGTGTCAAAAACTGCTGCCCTCTGTGAGACAACTCCGTCGAACAACCTGATGGAACTTTAATCCTGAAAAAATATCATAAATTATACTAATATGTCAACTAAATAAAAAGATATTTTTCTAGTTAGTGCACTTTCAACTTACACTGGGTAAAGGTACTCTGTGCACATTGCGAGACTCTCATTATAACCGAACTTTCTGAGGACCGTCCAGGTTGTTTCGTTGCGCCCCCGTTGGATGAACAGACAATGTAAGAATAGGAAGCCCCTTAGAGTCACCGAATCCCTTTCTATTCCATCAGGAACACTCTGTGCAAGGACTGCCTTCACTTCATCTAATACCTGAAGAGAAAACATTGTTAGCATTTCATGTTAAACTACAATTAAGCAGATATTTGAAATTTTCACAGCCAAAAGTATTATCGTGATTTAATTTTGGGGTTTAATTTTCTCCATTTTTAGCCAATGTTTCGGACAGCATTACAGCGTTTCACCAGGGCAGAAATGTATATTGTGAAGTGATTGAATTGTGACACCGTGTTATGCGCGACAATCATCTTAGGGATGGTATTTCAGAATAATCAGTTTAGAGACTTTCTATTCTGCCCGTCCTCGTTGAATTTCTTAAACCGATTACACATCTGCTTCAGCATTCGCCAAAAAATAAAAATAATATCCGCTTCCACTTTTGTTACACTCTAGTTTTTACCTGTGGCTGAAGAGGGCTATCAAAACATCGCCTTTGGAAATGATTTAGTTCATAGTCATTAAGCAATCCGTCTCCATCAATATCGCACACTTTAAATATCCTGGTCAGAGCACGCCTACAGTTTTCAGTGAGCTGAAATACAAAAAGAAGTTACAATAAATAAAATGAGCATTTGTGAGCAATGAGTACACAAATTGGATTGTTCATTGAAATAAAACTTACATCTTGCTGTTCCATGATGTAGAGGGGCGAAGTGGGGTGCAACACAGCTTTTTGTGCGTAATAAAACATTTCCGAGATATTATTTAACGTCTTGGCCGAGCATTCTATACAGCTGTCTATCTCGGGGAAGTCTTCTGCTATTTCCAAAATGGACTGCAACAAAAGTATACATCAGCAAATTCCATCACTGTAGTTAAATTCCATGATGTCGCAATTGTCACAAGAAAATATATATTATATTTAATAATTCTATATTCAAAGGAAATTTGTGAAATTATTCCACTTCTTTTCACTTGGCGGTGAAAATAATTAAAAAAAAATTTTGGTTGTCTGTAAAGTTGGTTTACGGACGATAATTTTACATGATAACGTCACGAGACGAACGCTTAAGCCGAACGCTTACGCCGATCGTGCCTCTCTATCACTTGTTCCGCGCTCTCGCCGAACGCTTAGGCAGAATGCTTGTTCCGCGCCCTCGCTTGCACGCCCGGCTCAGTAAGAACGTGACAATGAGTCATGCTTTTTCGTGAATGCGGCCGGCGTTCATCGATTTATAAGACGTTATCACGTCAAAAACATTTTAAATGTTTAATTCATAATATGGATTTAGCAGACATGAAAATAGGGGCAATTCAGTGAACAAAACAAAAAAACAAAACATACAAAAAAGATTAAAAAGTGTCCAAACAAGGCTGCAGAATATTTCACCAACATGTAACAATTTATCAATTAATGGAGCGTAAAAAAAATAAATTAATAAAATAACATATATAAATTAATTATTTAAGTACTAACTAATAACTGCACTCTCCTTCCATACACAAGCAAAAGCTTCTAATGGAATTGTAGTAAAAAAATCTAAGATGTAAAATTAACATCATGTATCACGTAAAACATATTGTTAAAAAAAAAAAAAAAACAATTACGAATCCAGGCAGAAACTGGTCTTAGCAACGGAATAAATGTATGCTTTGTAAAATGATCATTTTGTAATGATTTTTAAAAAAAAAACATTCTTCGATTCTGCATAATTACACATTGGGCCCGAGCATTTGTCCCAAATAAATGAAGTTTGAAGTATTAATACTAATTATTGAGCTTTTCTTATTATGTAATATTGTATACATAACACACTTATTTGACTTCTCTCGAATGAGTTTGAAAACTTTATAAAATTTTTGAAAAAACATTTAATTACAGAGAAATAATTAACTAGGTACTAATTACGTACAAATGAACAAGAAAAACAAAATAATTAAAGACAGTACAAAATAAAATAAAAAAATGAACAAACAATTACATATTGTCCATAGAAATTCACTACCGCAGAAGAACCATTTGTAAAAATGTTCAGGGTAGACAAAAAACTATCTAGGGATATATGTACTCTTGCTTGCTCATGTACTTGGGATGGTTCATTCGCGGTATTATAATAACGGTAATTAAAAAAAAAAGACTTCTTGGACAAGCACTTAGAATGAACTATACTGCAAACCGGACAACTTTACATGTAGAATATCAACGGACGGCGAACAGCAGGCGTGGGCAAAGTCTACCGAATTACCGCTGAAAGAACTCGGAACTTCTGTAAATTTGTTTACTTAAAAATGTTTTGCATCCATTTCAGATGTGAATTTGTCCAAATTAAATGGAATGGTGTCCCATATAACCAAAGTGAATTAGTTATCAATTTCCTTTGTGGTTTCTGTTCTTTGAAATATAAAATCCATTTTCTTCCTAAAAAACCGGCTATCCCGGTTAACCGGTGTACCAATTAAGTGGAATCAACTGTGGTTCTAAAGCCTTGGAAAGTAAATTATAGCAATTTTTAAATGGGGCTGTGATTTGTAAAAGGCGTGGATTTGAAAAGAAATTGGTGAAGCCATGGAAACCTAATAAGAGATTTTCACTGTAGTAAAGTGAGGAAACAAAAAAAAGTACGTCAGTTGGGGTAAATGGGTTCAACGGGACAATGACGTTAATTCAGGCGAATTCAGTCAATTTTTAAAATTACTTTTAAAGTTTCATCTGCATAGATGTAAAATGGATGGAATGGAATGGAATTTATCATCAGATGAAACTTTTTACAAATATTATAAAATATTATAAATAGATTGAATGAAGGATCTTGAATTGACGCAATTGCTTCAAAGGAGGCATTTACCTCAACCAACCTAGTTTAACCCTTTGACAAGTGAGTTATTTTTTTGCCATTAACATCGTGGGAGTGAGTTATTTTTTAAGTTTTTCTTAATTTTGCAATTGATTTAATTAATTATCTTTTTTTATCACACAAGGTAATTTCGGAGCTTTTTATTACTATAACCTTTTCTTATTGCATTATGAACAATAGTTGTACAAATTCAGTTGTACAAACTCAACATTTTACAAATAATTTGTTTTCAATAAAGTCGTACGGCCGCACGTATGCTGCGATACTTTTTTTGGATCGTCCGAGTGCCGCCGCATATGTTCGGCAATACTCCTCAAAGGGTTAACAGTTCACCATACTAGTGATGAAATTCTTGTAAAAATATTTTCACGTTTTTGATTTGTTCACTACTGTGGAGAGCGGTTAAATATAATTTTTAAATAAAATAATCTAGCGATCTGATCAAAGATCACAATATCATTAAGGAATCATTATGATCAATCCACTGATTAAATTTAATATTTTATAATCGAAGATTACTAGCGATTCTCAATCAACAGTTTAAAACAGAAAAATTAGAAAAAGATACGGTAGCAAATAGGAATTGAGCCCAAGACCTTAGCCTTGCCGGGGATCTGCTGAGACTGAGCCAATCCGACTCTATCTCCTTCGGTCATATTTAATTGTACCATACTTCGACTAAGAACTATCAACATTATCTTCATTTTCTTAATGCATATTTTTATTGGCTGCTATCTTTGTGTATACATGTAGTTTACAGCCATAAATGATTTTACAACCCGTAACTTTCATTATATTCAAAATGAGTATGTGCAATTTTTTTTATTTTCTAGGGCGTGAAGAACCGGTTCCTCTGAATATTTTTGTTCATCAGCATAGTTCAAATGTTCAAAAGTTTTGTATTCTAAAAATTCCGAAAGAAACCAGTTACAAAAATAATTGGTTTCTCAAAAAAATAATGTCGTGCAACCCAGTGACAGCTAAATTACCAGGACAAAGTAACCGAAACAGAAATAATCAATAGACCTGTGATTCCTGACCCAAGCGGTATCGTCCTTTTCAAGTTTTCTTATTTCTGTTTGGACTCTACTACCCACGTCAAACAAAAGTACCTGATAAAATCATCGATCGGCCCAACTCTAATGACACATATCATAGGTATGCTTTATGTATAATATTAAGAATCGTCTAAAAGTTGTCTTTTACTCTTGTAACCAATTTACTGTTTGTGCACTGTAATGTACTAATGTTATATTGTATGTAGACAGACTCACATGGATTGTGGAATACTCGACCAGGTCGATCTTGTTGCCGACCAGCACAACGGGTTTGCGCTGCTCCTCGGGGCAGGCCTCGCGGATGAGCGGCAGCCAGTAGGAGCTGACCTTGCTGAGGGAGTCGTCATCGTCCACCGCATACACCACGCACACCACATGCGACTTCTGGATCTCCTCTGCCAGATGGTCCGGCGTCTGCTCTGAAGCTGCAACAATAAAAGTAATCACAAATGGTGAAATTACGCTAAATTCTGTTTTTTATGGTGGAAATGTTCCACAGAACACCGCTTAAAAAAAGACAATAGGAACCATTGCAATGCACAGGCGTCGGGTGAGAACGCTGTTCATGGTCTACCGGTATTTCAATGAAAAATGCGTCGAGGAACTAGCGTCATTGATTACTTCGGCACCGGTATACAGTCAGGAAACGCAACCCAATATTTGTATACAGTTGACATTTGTCTTGAGTTCAACAGCTCGACTGTGGAACAATTTGCCAATCTCTGTGTTTCCTCTCTCCTACAACATGGTGTCTTCAAGAGTCAGTTTCACTTCTTCCTTTCCCCAAAAAACCCTCCCGCACAACATCCCTGAAAATGACATAGACCCTAAGGGATATTTTTTTCATCAGGGCCTCCTGTGTGGAGTTATTGTAAAAAAAAACTAACTAACTCAGTTCTAAACATGCCTACGTATTACCACGACCATGTAATTACAAAATCATGTAAAAGAAAAAGACAGAGTACAAATAGAATTGACTGTAAAATGGTCACTTTTTTATTAATTTTAATAACACATTACAACCTTCCCAAAAAAAAATTACGAACTTAACAATACTTTAATTAATCCTACGTCCATGACAATGAGCATAAAATGCTGCATATACAATGAAGGACTAACATTTTGGATCCCTTTAATAACTAACTGTGGAAGATTCTCTACATTTTCACTCCATTCCGAAATTGCTTTAGCCGGGTTTAGTGACCAGATCTGAAAACTCAAGTACCTATATCGCAAACCTCTTTTACTCCATCTCCTTCCCTTCCCCATTCTTTTCAGCCTCACAACATACCCCTACTGGCTCCAGGCAGTTGGGACTCTTATAAAAAATTAATATCCTCAATGTATTAATTTGACTGAGATACATTCAAGTGATATATTGTTTTCATTCATGACATTCTCCTAGTACTACTATAAGGTCAGATTTGTCCGTTTCAACTTTTTCTTGAAAAAAATGATTATGATCCCTGCCAAAAACGTGGGAAACATTGTTTTTTCTTGGCACACAAATCCTTTTTCACTCTAAATTGAATGAATGAGCTAAGAGTACAGTTTAATACATTTCTGTAGTGTGCACTGTTCTGTAGTGCTGGCAAATATGTCGGTGTCAATTATTAGGTTCAGGGGCAGTTCTAGATTTTTCGTGAGCTAGAGTGGAAAAGCCACATTCTTCGTGTTATTGTGGTTGAAAATAATTTTTTTTTCAAAATTTCAATTTTTTGTAATATAATAAAACACATTTCAAAATAAAACATTTCATTTAAAAAATAGAAATTTTGCAGAAAAAAAAAATCATTTTCCACTACAACATCCATAATGTTGTATATATATATTTTTTTTTTACATGAACTCCACACAGGAGGCCCTGAAGAAAATAACTTCCCTCAGGGCCTATGTCATCTTTGGGGATGCTGTGTGGAGGGTTTTTTTAAGGAAAGGAAGGAGAGGAGAGTTCTGGGAAGGACAAGGGTTTAAGGGGGGGTAGGAATCTGGGGTTCAGTGTGTCCTGGTCATCCGCCTCCAAGACCTAGACAAACCTCACCCTATGAACCCGGGCACCCCTGCTAAATCACCAAACGTAGCGAACCACTTGGGGCGACCTATGGCAGAGGTGTTGGTTATATTTTTCAATCGTAGCACTTTGCAATTTGGGAGATGGGAATGGGTACCGCCGCCCGAGTATTTATTGTGTAACCAACTCCTCTGCTATAGGTCACTTCAAGTGATTATTGGTGACTTAGCAGGGGTGCCCAGGTTAATGCGGTGAGATTTGTCTAGGTCTTGGAGGCGGATGCGTCTGCCCACTCACTGCATGGCGGGCCGGATCAGGATAGACTGGTCGAGGGAGACCATTTTGCTCTAGGACTCTCGTGACCCATCGCCTTACACCGCTGTGGGAGGGATAGATTCATATGTGTGTCATTCTTGGACCCACTGACCCATCCCATCTCTCTTACTTTCCTTTCCAGAACTTTCTCTCCTTCCTTTCCTTTAAAAGACCCTCCACACAACATATCCAAAAATGACATCGACCCTGAGGGAAATTCTTTTCTTGTGGAGCTATTGTAAAAAAAAAACCTAGCTGACTGAAAAGTCATGGACCATCAGGGGTTGGGATATACATTGTGTAAAAAATGAATAATTAGAGGATGGACCGCCACACAGCCCTGTATTGACACATTCTCCGTGCTTGGCATACATACACTTCTATTCTGAAGCCTGATGTTTTTTTTTTACATTAACTCCACACAGGAGGCCTTGAGGAAAATAATTTCCCTCAGGGCCTATGTCATCTGGGATGCTGTGTGGAGGGTCTTTTTGAGGAGAGGAAGGAATGAACATTGGTCTTGAAGAGACCCATGTTGCAGGAGGGAGGAAACACAGAGGACGGCAAATCATTCCAGAGCCGAGCTGTTGAATTCAGGAACGAGTCGAAAAAACGACCCGTTCTCATGTGAAAAATGTCAACCGTGTACATATGTTGCGCGCGTTTGGCATGTTTCCCAACTATGCACTGGTGCTGAAAGGATCAATGACGCTAGTTCCTCAGAGCATCTTCCATTGAAATACCGGTAGAACAGGGGTAGCATTCCCAACCGATACCTGTGCTCTAAAGATTGCAATCCGTTCGTTAAGGTGGGAGAATCTATCAAATGGACCGCTCGTTTCTCCACAGAATCGAGGGTTTTTTTCAAGTATTTTGGAGCTCCAGACCAGAGGTGGCTGCCAAATTCAACCGTGGGGCGCACTTGCGATTTGTACAGGGTTAGCAGTTGTGTACTATTAAAGTATCTGCGGGCCCTGTACAGTACACCTAGTTTTTGGGAGGCTAATTTAACTCTGGCTTCGATGGAGCCCCCATACCTGAGCTGGTCACTTAAAATACTTGATGTGACCTGGCTCAACCATTTGAAGTCATTGATTGCATTGCACTACCCTTGCGTGATGCATACTTTATAGAATAAACTATTATTATTGTTGTCTTCTTCAGACATCCCCAACTTCTTCTACCAGCTTCTGATTTAGAAACTAGATGATGTCGTTATTCGTAATCGCAGTTGAATTTTTCAAATCAATTAAAATTACCTACTACCTATAATGTTGGTTTCAATTTAATCAAATTTTTAAATAATAATTCTCATATTTTAGGTGTCAATGGTCACACAATGGTCACATACGATAGTCACACACCCTTTTCACTTTAATTTTGTATTTAGTTGTATTCTCCCAACCCTGATAGATAATTATTTGTTTCCCAGGAGATATTCTTCCAAGAATTTTAGTTTACTGTTTCCACAACCAAGCGATTGGTGTTTGGTTTTCGATTTGACCATTCTGTGCATTTAATTAATATCATCCCTCAAAATATTAACCCCTCAGGCCTCCGGTGTATTTTGTCAGAAGGTCAAAATATTTCAACTTTGCAATAAAATCCAAATGAATGGAGTATTTCTGAACATATCAGAAAACTAAAAACTGTTTTTGAAAGGTGATAAAATACGCTTTAAAATTTTATAATTCGAAGCAAACATTTTTTTAAATAAAATTCTTGAACGCAAACACAAAAAAGTTTTTTCTAACTAAAATTACTGATAATGAAAAAAAAATATATACATATTTTTAGACAAATGTGTTGTGTGTAAACGTTATCTTCACCTCACTTTTTGTTTAAAAATAATTTAACAAAAAATTTCCAAAATTTTAATAATTTTTTTCAAATTTTGTTTCATAGTGGTGTACATTTTAATTATTTTGTGGTTAACTTTTAGATTTGAATACAAAGCGTGATGTTTTCTCTTTCTAACAACGTTTAGATCATATTTTTCACCATGATATCAAGGGAGACACAAAGATTTTTATGAGACCTACATGAATTGTTCCCAAAAGCGAACAAATTAGCCTGAGGGGTTAACATGGAAACATATGAACTGCTTACTGCGGTTTAAAGCCAATGAATTCACTAGCTTATCCCATATTTTTAGGTTCTGCAAGTACTTTAGGTAGAACCATAAAACATCAAAAATCACTGGAGTGAGTAAAATAATTATTTATTGCAGCTATGTTAAAAAATGTAATTTGTAAATTCCTCTACAAAGTCCTTCATTATTTCATCAGTGCAGTTATATTCTCTGACAAATAATCAACAAAAAAATTGTGTCTTGAATCTTGTTGAAAAATTTTCCCACACTGAAAGAAATTAATGCAAGAAAAATAATAGTGCATTGTTTGTGAGCTAACATGCATGAAAAGTTCAAAGGGCTACACCTTCTTTGTGGGATTGGGTGTAAATTTCTAAAAGTCCCACACTTCAGGCAAACGACTTATTATTGTTTGTAACTATTTTATGACGAGTCACTGTTAAGTCATTTAACGAGTTAATTCTAACGAGTTAATTCTAACAAGTTAATTCTAACAAGTTCAGTGTTAATGCGTGCAACTATTAGGCAAGTGTTGAAACATTAAAAAAGACACTAAATAAAAAAGATACAAGAAAAGACAAATTTAAAAATTGATTAAAAAAAAAAATTGGGACGAGATAAACAATACATTAGGACGTAAAACCAATAACAATTATGATGAAATTATTATTATCAAATGAATTTGCGAACCACTGACACAATCACTACTAGAGATATTATCAGTAATATGTTGTACAAGTGCAACCACAAAGCTTTTAACAGAGAACTTGAAGAACTTTACTAGTCCCAGGCAGAGATTGTATGCACATCATCGACGATCATCCTAAAAACAATCCGTAAAAATTTTTCCTCTCACTGCATTGATATATTTACACTAGATTAGTAATTACCTCGCCAAAGCTTTGCCACTGCACATATGTCCACAGCCATATGTCCATCTAACGTCAGTTCAGTGCTCAGTGTGACACCGACCGAGTTGAACCGAACGACACGCTCTCCAAAATGGGTAAATGTGTCATGAAAGAATGCGATTCAAGGTCACAAAAACATAATAAATCAAGTGGAATTACTTTCCACGCCTAAGTTTCATATTAAATTTAAAAAAGCAAAAATTATAACAAAATATCGAATACTGCCTATAATTTAGGTTCAGTGTTGCCAATAAAAAGTAGTTTTGGTTTTCCCCATTAATGGGAGTATAAATAATTTATGGAATAAGTTACTATGGAGGTAATCTCTGATTTTAAACATTTTAGAAATAATAATTTTTTTTCATTAATTCCACACAGGAGGCCCTGAGGAAACTAATTTCCCTCAGGACCTATGTCATCTGAGATGATGCATTGGTGGGTCTTTTTGAGGAGAGGAAGGAATGAATATTGGTCTTGAAGAGAACCATGTTGTAGGAAGGAGGAAACACAAAGGCTGGCAAATCGTTCCACAGCCGAGCTGTTGAACACAAGACCGAGTAGAAGAAGCAACCCGTTCTCATGTGACAAATGTCAACCGTGTACATATGTTGGGCACGCTTTTGGCGTGTTTCCCAACTATGCACCGGTGCTGAAGGGATCAATGACGCTAGTTCCTCGGAGCATCTTCCGTTGATATACCGGTAGAACAAGGATAGCATTCCCACCCAACGCCTGTGCTCTAAAGATTGCAATCCGTACGGTACGGTACAAATGTAACAAAATTTTATTTCGATACAATTTTATATTTCTACATATTCATAATTATTTCTTCAGACGTACATTTTCGACGCGAAGTAAATATGTGCATATAAATAAATAGAATTCTTTTACCAATTCGTGTTTATATTTTGATTCCACTTATTTATGCATACAAGTACAATGTTTTGCATAGACCTGAATTAAAACTGGCAGTTGTAGAACATATTTTATGCTTGATGATAATTGAAAGAGTTAATTGAAATTTTTGGTGATATTTTTTCAATGGTTTAGAAGTTATTGCTACTTTCATTTGAAAGAATATTAGATAAAATGACAAATCTTGCTAGATGCTTGGCACTACATATCGGCTGGATAGAAAAAAATCCAAAAAGACGTCTAGAAGGGAGGATAACCGAAAGACCATTACAAATTATGAATATGATTCACGAAGTGTAAACTGAAAGACCTATTTTTTTTATATATTAGAATAGCATAGTGCTAAAACAATAGCTACACATAGTATTAGAACCAGCAACCTCTCCATTCACAGTCGAGCGTGGAAGTCGACAACATAAGTAGACGACACTGTACTGCCACAAATATGAAAATATTATAGACAACAAATAAGATGAATATTTAGATATCTTTCGGCATTTGAATGACCAACAGGCGACAGTGAATATGATAATCTAGCTTCAAGGCGTGCTGCAATTTGCTCAGCAACTCTTTATCACTAAGAGGCCCACAAAATAGCGATTTTATTTAAAAACAATAACAACAACAGCAAAACTATTTACTAAATACCTGAATAATCCACGATATTGGTAGGAACCTGCTCTGGAGTGACGTCGGCTGGAATGGTTATCTCTTCAGCTTTGTTGGGAACATCTTCAGCAAACTCCTCACTAACCAGGGAGAGGATGAGGGAAGTTTTGCCTACCCCAGGATCCCCGACCAGCAGAATCCTGACCTGGCGGCGGGCACTGTTACTCCCGGTCACCATTTTCTAAAATGTAAAAATTCGTAAATACGAGCACTTATCAGACGCTCGTTTACATGTAATTTCGAGTGGCTACTAAGAAGAAAGCGATTCTCAATTGTGAAATTAAATGTGTGTTTACAGAGAAAAGGCGTGATTACAACTTGTTTTTTAGAATAATCGGTCTCTTGTTTGGCCAAGACGGAAAACCTGTCAGAATCTACACACGGAAAACAAAACAAAAATATAACATAACACCGGATATTAATTATGCATTTATTTCACGGATGTGATGGTTCAGAAAGCGTAGTAAATGCAATAAACAACGAAAGGTTTCAAAATAAAATTTTCAAACTTCAAAGTTGGCCTTGGAAATATTGAATGATTAGCGAGCTGTAAATAAGTATTAGTTCGCAAACAGTTCTAAACGAATGTCACAATTACCATGCCTTTGAATTGCACAAATATCTAATTCACCATATCGTTTATAAATGACAGCACGTCTGATTTCTAATATTAATACGATATTAGAAAAAATTGTAAAACACTTCTAAAGTCAGAAATAAAATCAACCCCCACCGGTGTCCACACCATAGATATTGATAGACAATAGAAGTTAAAACCACTTACCGACTCACTGGATCAGTGACAAGCAATAAGCGGCCCGCGAGCGCGGATGTCGTGGCTAAATAAAAAATCAAAAAATTTGTGGTAAAAGTGTTAAACGGCTTCTGTTCTGTTTTTCAGCGGAAAATTTTAGTCTTTCTTCAAAGTTTTCAATCAACTATTCAAAATAACAGACTTTTTTAAATATATCCAAAAGAAGGAAAATCGTGTTTCGATATCTGTCTGTTGAATTTTAAAGGTTTCCCTTTTAGAAAATAAACGTAAATTTGGTTCATCTTTCCGAACTTTAAAAATCAACGGCATTTTATTGATTATTATCAACAGCATTTATGACATTGACCTTGAACCTATAAAAATTTTGCCGGTGGCGCCTTCGTGTTCGTTTATTTCAGAATGATAAATCAACAGAGTGCATTGGTTTGGCCTTGGAGACATAAAATTTCCGCCTGCGGCGCTACGTTTATTGGTTCTACAAGATTATTTTGATAACCCCTCTAATTTGTTTGCTTTTGGGAACAACTCATATACGAAATAATAATTGGGGACAACTATAAACGGAGCTATCAAGTTCCCGGCATGCCTTGCAACTCAATAAATAAATTTTTTTTCCCTGCGTGTCCTTTCCCATTTGTCCGCTTTTTTTTACATTAACTCCTCAGGGCCTCCTGTGTGGAGTTAAAAAAAGAGGCCCTGAGTAAAATAATTCCCCTCAGGGCCTCTTGTTGGGTGGCAATATGGCATATTGTGGAAAATAATTCCCCTCAGGTTCTATAACATTTTTGGGGATGCTGTGTGGGGGGTCTTTTAGGGAAGTAAGGAGAGAAAGTTCTGGGAAGGAAAAGGTTAGGGATGAGTAGGAATTAAAAATTAGGGTGGGTAGGAATCTGGGAGTCAGTGAATCCAGGAGTGACGGATGTATGAATCCAGCTCTCCATCACAAATGTTCCAAAAAAGTAAGGCTGGAGAAGTCAAAGGGACTACCTCAACCATTCTCTCCCGATCCGGCCTGCTATACACTAGTGGACTGACGCATTCGCCGCCAAGGCCCGGAAAAACCTCACCCCATGAACTTAGATGCCCGTAGCGAACCACTTAGGGTGACCTATGGCAGAGGTGTTGGTTATCCAATAAATGGTTCCCGGGGTGGCGGTACCCACCTCCCGAATTGCCTGCCCTTCCCTTCCCCCCAAGCCTTCCCACTCCGCTTTTTCCGTCTTCCCTCTCCCCACTCCCCTCTCCCGCGAACCCCCCCCTACGTTCCATACATTCAGTCCCTGTACATTTAGTTTTTAAACAGCTCGCATGCCACTAATTGAAAATTTTTATACAAATTTCATAATGCCAGAACTCACCTGAAACATAGAAACCTTCGTAGGCGTGTGCACAACAACTCACCAAAATTTCATCGCATTCGGAAATCGTGTGGGAATTAATTTCATGACACCAGAGATCACTATTACAATGACATATAGAAACCATCGCGAGCATGCGCATATCAAATCCCCAAAGTTTCGTCGCAATCAGATAAATGGTTTAGCAATGAATAATTTCATGACGCCAGAGCTCTATATTATATATAGAAACCGTTGCAGGCGTGTGCACATCAAATCCCCAAAGTTTCATCGAAATCGGATTTCGGCTTAGGAACGCATAAGGAACAAGGAATTTTTACATGAAACGACAAAAAGTGAGGGAATGATAAAATATTTGGGTATTTTTATTTTTTGTTTGTTTGTTATCAGAAATTTTATTTAGAAAAAACATTTTTTTTAAATTTTCATGTTTTTATTAAAATTTTAATATTTCAAAAATTATGTTTATTTTGAATTATAAAATTAGAGAGCGTATTTTATCAACTTTCAAAAACAGTTTTAAGTTTTCGGATACAATCAAAATATTCAATTTTTTGGATTTTTTTGCAAAGCGGAAATGTTTTCACCTTTGAATTTCGATCATTTGGCTGTCATCAGTTATTTTGTTTAAAAATAAAAAAATAATCTAAAAATTGTCTTTTTTATTATTTTATCCAATATTTTTATGTTTTCTAGTCAAAAAAGGTGTAGTGTATTGTGCCTTGAGGATTCTTCTCCCCCTGATCTTCCAGGAGTCATTTTGTCGTCGCTGATTTCCAGATATTTATAAACTTTTTTACTTTTGTCACTTTCCATACATTTTTTGTTTGTAATTTTGTGAACAATGGAGGAGGATCACCCTCCTGGACACCATAAAAAGCCCTGAGTGACTCACTTCTATCAAGAAACATGTAAAGTGGGATGGTACAAAGTATCACGGTTACATAGATGTTGCAAAAGCCACGTTGACAATCATTTCTGTAAATAATGGTGAATGGAAAATACCTGTTGACTACTTCCTAGTAGAGAGCATAAATGCCGAGTTAGATAATGTTAAAAAAGTATTTTGTTATAGTGACATTGAGGGCGCAGCCATAAATAACTGTGGATGACTGTTCAACCCCCAAGGGGATGTTAATTTAAATTTAATACATACTCTGAAGATAAGATTACACATGGCAGACAAACAAACCCAGACACTCTTCTTTATTGTATTGATAATGATATGTATTCTCTTTCTCTCCGATGGCGCTACAGCCCATATCAAGCCTTGGCCTCCTGCAACATTCGCTTCCAACTCCTCCTGTCCTCAGCGGCTGACTTCCAGTTTGTTATCTGGAGAAGCTGTGCTGCATCCCCTCTTACCTCAGTCTGGGTCTTCCCACTTTTCTCTTTCCTCCTGGGCGTCCAGTCAAAATTCTTTTTGGGACATGTGTATCCGGCATTCTCTGTACATGTCCAGCGCATCTCAACCTGAGGAGTCTCATGTGAGCTGAGATGTTAGGGGCCTGATATATATCGTACAGTTCTTTGTTGTGCCGGATGCGCCACTGTTTCGCCAATGATATGTATTAATTCTTAATATTACACTTTTCACGGTCAGATTAATGTGAAAGTATGCAAAACTCAATTAAATAATAATTTTAATGTCTTCAGTAAATAAGAGAAAAAAAAACAAAGCATTTTACAGTGTTAAATGCAAATTGACGGCCTCCGTGGTCCCGAGGCAAGACTCTCGACTCACAATCCGAAGGTCGCGGGTTCGAACCCGGCGTGCGCAAATAAATTTTATTTGATTAATTTGTGTTATTTCACAATTTATTCATTTAAAATAATATATGATATATTTGCGGCACGTTCCAGAGTGGAAGATACTAATAGTATCGCCCTGGTGTAAGACCACCATTCAGAATTGAAACGTTGCTTGAAATGGCTTTAGCCGTGTTTAGTGACCTGAATAGCCAGGTACTTCCCCACCTACCTCTTCCCTATCTCCTTCCCCCCCCCACTACCTTCAGCCTCACAACATACCCCAATTGGGGATGCCATAGTCTCACTGGCTCCAGACGGGAGCAGTTGGGACTCTTGTGCGGTATTTCATGTAAAAAAAAAAAAAAAAAGTGAAAAAATAAAATCGATTTTGCTTGAAGTTATGGTATGGTAGTATATTATAAACGCAACCCATGTTTTGGCTAAACTAACTGTGATTAAACTTGCCCCCTCCAACTAATCCAAGACGTCGTCATCAGATGGAACTCCACTTGCAGGATTTGGTTGCTGAGGGATGCTCTTGTTTCAACATTGGCCGTGGAACAATCACCATTGAACTCAACAGATATCTTGATATAATAAATAATTTGAGTAGCAAAAATGTCTCATTTTCTGAAGTTTAACTTTCAGGCCGTGCTCATGAGCTTGGATCCACGTTGTGCACATTTAGGTGACCAATTTCCATTTGAAGCGTGTAAAATGACCAGTTAAAAAGAGGTTTACTAACGATAATTTTTATTCCAAAATTATATTTACGGACCCAAGATTCAAGCAATATGGAGGTATGACACAATTTGGGAGGCAGGTATGGGTACCGCCGTCCCGGGAACCATTTAATGGATTACCAAAACCTCTGCCATAGGACACCCCAAGTGGTTCGCTGCGTTTGGTGAATTAGCAGGGATGCCCGGGTTAATAGGGTGAGGTTTGTCTAAGTCTCGGTGGTGGATGCATCTGCCCACTTACTACATGGTGGGCAGGATCAAAAGACTGGTTGACGGGGACCTTTGGTCTCTCCTGACCCATCGGATGCAGTGGGAGGGATGGATTCATATGTCTGTCATTCCTGGACCCACTTTTAAATGTTCTAATTGTATTTTGTAAATTTTTTTTGGAATTTTGTAAAATTGTATTTTGTAAAATTTTTTTGGAATTGGAATAACTTGAAAGTTGAAAGTTATTCCAATAAAAACCTGCGAAGAAATATTTGTACGACCATCTCTGCTCCTTTCTTTCTTTCATGGTAGGACAGGCAAATAAAAGATCTCTTTTCTTCAGTACTCTATTTATTGCTCAGTAAAAAAAAATGGGTTAGAATAGAAAACATGACTTCACTTGTGGATTGTATAGAAAGGAAAAACAAACAAAGAGACTCTTGGAAAGCTGCGCATGTGAGAGACATTAAAACATTTGCTCTTAAAAATAATTTTATTTATATTAAATTCATTTATAAAATATATAAACAATTTATGTGTTATTAATACTGATCCTTGCCGAACAGAACTTTGTAAAAGGTAGATATATCAGGAACAACGCTAGAGTTACTGCTGGCAGGCAGGCTGGAGTGGGCGGAGGCTGAGTTGCCCCGACTTGAACTGGAAAAATAACAAATAAAGAAAAATAATAAACTTTTTTAAATCCATAGATTTTTTTCCAAACATAAAAGTGACACCAGAAACTGCATAGACAAGATTTTTTTAAAGAAAAGCACTTCCCGGATTACAAAAAACCTGACAATGTTTCAAAAACTCCTAATACCATCATTATAAGTAAATGGAAGATGTTGTTTGTGCAATGATGGAGGACTTCACTATAGACCCTCCACACAGCATCCCAGATGACATAGGCCCTGAGGGGAATTATTTTCCTCAAGGCCTCTTGTGTGGAGTTAATGTAAAAAAAAAAAAAAAACTATCAGAGGAACTGAACCCACAATGCCTAGGCAGGAACCAGATATGTCAGCTCAGCTACTAATCTAGTAAATCAGTATATACACTCAAATGTATTAAATGTAGGTTAACATGTAAACATGTTAAAAATGTAAACATGTTATTTATAATACAGTGAAACTCTCCTAAGAAGTTTTCCAAGGGACTGGAAAAAAACTTCTTGAATTCAGTCTCCAAGGGACCGAAAAAAACACACTTCTTAAGCATGAAAACTTCTTAAGTCAGAACTTCAAGCGAGTTTCACTGTAATTAAATGAAACTGTGGTTCATCTGGTTGATAATCGATTGCCATCTCTGATGCACAGAAGGAATGTAGGCATGCTGGGCCAGTTTTACGGGTAATTTAATGAAACCTATTTGAAGGAGCTGGAACTAAAAAGTCCAGTACTAACTTTACTTTGAGGAAGGTCTATGTCCAAAACTCGACACCAGAAGGCCTATGTAGAAGAAATTTGAAATAATCACAAATGATGAAATATGGAGTAAGTTTACCTAGATTTTGAGGTAGTATTCGGTCGGGCGCCCGTGGGGGGATTCCTCGGATTGACGAGGAAGCAGTTCATGGGCTGCCCGTCCAGCTGCCGGTTATGGTACACGTCCACCGCCTTCTGTGCATCCTTCAGGGTCTTGTAGATGACCTCAGCGGTGCCTGGCCGTACCAGGCGCGACTCCAGGAGGTCGCCGATGTCACCAAATAACTCCTGGAAAGTATTTAATGTTGAGTTTGCCTGTCCATGAAGTTACTCTGCTTCGCTCAGAAGGCTGAACTGAACTGCACTTATCTATTTTGTTATGTTTTTTTTCCCCATCTGGGGGTGCGCTAGACCTTGTCTCTGCATCGACAGGAGTCGTTCGACGACGGCACGGTGCCCTCTAAAATCATTTGCGCCACCCCCAGCAACATGTGCAGGCTTGAGGTTTGGTTGGGCGATCTCGGCTCTCCTTCGCCTTGCCTTCGGCTACTCGACGCTGAATTCCCTAGGGTCGTCGGGCATTTTCCCCCAATCTCCCATTTACTTTTCTTTGAGGCATCACCGAGAAACCGGCTAAGGGGCGCGGAAGCTGAGTGTGGTTTACGGCTAGACCGAACGTCTTGTGCATTCTTGCTGGAACTGCCAATTGGAGAGGACTCCCACCCGTTTGCCATGCCCTTGTTATTTGTGTACCGTGTCTTCCTCCCATACAGGTGCTTGTAGGATGTGCTGGATGCAATCGCCCAGCGCTTGCCGCCTCGTGGACTGTCACCAATCTGTCCCATTGTCTTGTCTATATCTTATCATACTAACACACATTGTATCTTGTATGTCCCGCTAAGCACTTGCATACTGGTTACTAACAACGTATGCAGGGACACTGGAGGTCTAGATTCGTTCTAAATTAAATGTAGCTTCGTTCTTTCAAAAAAAATTAGAGTCCTTGCGAGAGCCCTAAAGGAGTAACCATCTGTTACTTATACCAGGGCGGGTATGTGGTGAATAACCTCCAATGTCCATGAAGTGCTGGACTCTTAACAGTGTTCAAAATGTGCTACTACCTGGTTTTGTATGAGTTTTAACACTCTATTCAACATGGCTACCATCTTGACTGGATTGACCGAACCCGGAACACAAAAATAAATTTACAGACAGACGAAATGGATGTGGAGGATGCCATAATCTCAATAGAATGAGAAGAGAGAAAGGAAAAGGGAAATGAGAAAGTTCAGGAGAACCTCCTTACTTAAATCTACTACGGAGCTACTTACCGTTTTATGAAAGATAAATTTTGAATCCTCACCTTTAACGCGTATCTTGTGTTTTTTTGGGCGGTATAATCGTTTTGTTTGGTTTGCTTTAAAATATTGGTAATGAGGTCGTCTCCTAATTTATATTTTATTTTGATGAACATGTAGGTATTGTATTTAAAGAGTTTAATGAAAATAAAATTAGTTTTTCAGTGTCTCCAAAAATGACACCACATGACGCACAATACATTTATTTTTCAAATGGCAGTGCTGCAGTACCACCGCACGTGTTCCGTGACATCAGATGCTTTTCGGCCGGCTGGAAATATCATCATTTTGATGGCTTATTATTTACATCTTTGGTACTAAGTACAAATTTGTATTTTCCAAAAATTCAAAAGTTCTGTCCTTAGCGTTCTCTAATTAATAAATATGATACATTTGTAAAACATAGAATTTCATTGTACTTACGAGACAATCACCTTGATAAATTTTTATATTATATTGTCTGGGTTAAACCCAGTTCTTCTTTATTCTAAGGGCCTGGTACACTCCTCAGGGTATTTTGAGACCCACGTCTAATGAGGGAGGGAGAACCCCCTGGCAAGCCTAAAAGTTGGGTCCGGGGCAAAGTACTTGTTTCTCATCTCTGAGGTCTTGAGAGAATTGTCCTCTTCCCCACCATGATTGTATACTCACATGAATATCAGAGGCCGTGACGCTGGTCTGGAGGTTGCTCACCACTATTCTGTACCCCTGCGCCTTGGGGGGTGAGTGGGGGCGGTAGGAGCGAGGGGGCGGCGAGTCGGGCGGAGGCGGGGGGCTCTCCAGACGGTTGCGCAGGGAGACCGACGGACGCTTCTTCAGGATGGAGACGGGCTCTGGGCTCCGCTGGCGGGTGTAGCTGGGCGGGGCTTGCCGGAATGTCCTGCAAAAATAAACACTTATTTTTATTATCATATAAAGACAAACAAACATTCCTGGGTTACGAATAAATTGACAATATTTGTACAACTCCTACTACCATCATAATAAGCAAAGAATGTTATTTGTGCAATGATGAAGGAGTGAGGACTTAACTAGCACAGGAATTAAATCCATGAAGCTTAGATGGGAACCAAACGCTTTTGTCCACTCAACCACTAGTCAATGTCATGTCATGTCAGTGGCTGACACTTCCTCTTATACTTCTATGTTTGGCCGGAATCTAATGATGGTCTAACTTTAAAGGTGAAAATTGAGCGTTGGTTGCTTAGCGACGTTTATCAATTCTGTTTAAATTTTCAGCTCCCTAACAAACA
This sequence comes from Glyphotaelius pellucidus, assembly GCA_936435175.1. Classification (NCBI taxonomy): domain Eukaryota; kingdom Metazoa; phylum Arthropoda; class Insecta; order Trichoptera; family Limnephilidae; genus Glyphotaelius; species Glyphotaelius pellucidus. The sequence goes on from OW386543.1 coordinate 42,226,805, forward strand.
TAGTTATAATAAATTTATTTATTTTTTTATCCACCCATTACACCACCATAAGGGCAACGATCTCTTCAAAAAATAAATAAAAAAACCCGTATTTATTATTATGTACATTTTACACAATGATTAATTCTTAACTTTCAGCAAATAAAACATTTTCATACGACCTTTAATGGACTAAAGACTAAACTGTATAGATGGACTTTAATTTAGTACAAACCATTAAATCCATAATTTATAGTTTTTTGTGCTATGGCAAATACATATATTTCAAAAATTTTAAAATAACACCACTAATTATTATGTGCGTGATAATCACTGAAGAGATAAATGGATGTAAGTGCATAATGGGCGTGTCTGTGTGCCCAAAGTAATGATACCACTTCCTCTTACAGTTATCAATCATATCCATTAAAGCTGGTTCACACAGAGCTATAAATCTGCGAGCAGATATCTGTTGAAGCGCGAGCACTTATCTTTTGTGCTTTCACTCGAGGCTATCTAATATTTCTTCCTGTGGTAGGAGAGGGGGTCAGTCGAATTAGGGAGCGGCAACGGAATGCATATTTTTTGTACTGAAATCTGTCAACTTGACATCTGTCATCCACGGGTCTAGGCAGCTGCGTAATAGAGAACTCCAGTCCAATTTTTTTTATTTTTTTTTATGAATAATGACCTTCTAACTTAAATAACTGCATATTTATTTTTATTTTTATAGTTAGTTTTAATAGTTATAATAAATGTCAAAGTTTTAATTTTTCAAGATCCCCCGAAAATCACCGAATCTAGTGTGACGTCATCATAACCAACCGAAGTATGAATTTTGTAGGGAACTGGAATCAGCTGTTCGACTTCCGCCATTTTGAATTTCAGCATTGGAGCGTTTTACTGGGCAGTAAGATCGTTTTTTGTACAGTTAGAGTTTTTGAATATTTTAAATAATACAGATAAACTAATAGAGATACTTTATTTTTGATACTGAATTATTTAGGCCTAAATAATGTTTTAATAAAAACAATATGTCCAAATCTCTATAAACCAATAACACAGAATGTCGAACGGCTTGCGCCTTACATTCTATTGATTTCTATACAACTTTGACCCAGGTGACGCGGCGCAATACCAACTTGACAGAGTGTTTTAATGACACGTTTTAAAATGAACTTTTTAACCTTTTCGTCCCGGAATGAAAAAAATCACACATGACCCGAAGGGGGGTCACTCGGGGACCCCAATTTGCTTTGCTTATTAAAGGGTGTTAATGATATATTTTTTTGTAATTTGTTATGATAATAATTAGAGGGAAGTATATTCATCGTATTTCAGTAGTCATTTTAAAAATCGTTTGATAAATAAAGTCATAATTAATATTCTAATGAATTTAGACCATAGCGTGTATTTTTCCATAGAAAACAGAGATGGCGGGCCGATAGCCAGCATAACACCTTGTTTCCGAATCTCGACTGGCGATTGGCTTTCACAGGAAACGACTCAGACCAAATGATCTTTGACCGGCAAGCGAACATTATAGCATTGTAAAAAGAGCAAACGAGATGCGCAGTGTAAACGAACGCGATCTAGTCCTTTCCACTAACAACTTAGAAATTACTTGCTATCGCTTAGAATTATCCCGATACATTCAGCAGATTGGGACGGGGTACGCCCGAACAGAGGGGAAGGGGGGCGGGTGGCACAGATTATTCGCCGGAATTTGTTATAAACTATTTAAGAAAAGTAGTAATGCGATATTAATTTTTTTAATGCAGATCGATAACCAAATATATTTTCTAGGATTACCTAAATTATTGAGTATGTGGTTTAAAAAACAACTTAGATACAGCGTAAAACTCTCGTTAGTGTAAGTGCGTTCCCCTGCTCCGGTACGGAAGTGTTAATAATTTTTTTAAAACTCTACATTAAATATTATGTAATAAAACTTATATATTCAGAATCAGCGTATATTGGTCTATATGAACATATTTTTTTAAAGCCATAATATTTTTCACTGGAGTTCCTTATTACAATGACCCCCTCTCCTGTTTTAGTCGGAGAAGGGGAGAATTATCTTCTGACATATCACCTCTGGAGCGATTACGTCTAAGATGTGTATTGTCTATGATTGATCTGCGCTTAAAAACGCTTAGGTGTGAACGGTCTGAAAGGATTGTACGGAGAGAGTTATTTGGCGTGCTATGATCTTTTAGATTTGTGTGTGAACTAGCTTTTACATGTCTAAATGTAAATCTATGAAATATTTAAAAAAAAACTTTTTTTCTAGCATTCTAAGTAGACACACTTTATCAAAACTATTCATATAAAGTATATAGGTATATTGTTTTTTGTTCTTAAATTTGAATATAATTATTTTATTAATCAATGATTTAAATATTTCTAATGCTATCTTAATATATGATTTTATAAAGACTATTTATAACAGTACCAGCTTTTACCTGCGGCTTCGCTCGCATGGTATTAGAGGGAAATTACTGTAGCGCTTGCACTTATCAATTATCCCCCCTATACTGTACTACTTATTATGTATTTTTATTTTATTTATTTGTTTGTTGCACCGGCGTGGTCGAGCGGTAAGGCTCTTGACTTGCAATCCGAAGGTCGCAGGATCGAATCCCGGCATGGCAAATAAATTTTATTTGATTAATTTGTGTTATTTCACAATTAATTCATTTAAAATAATATATAGTATATTTGTGGCACATCCCAGAGTGAAAGATACGCTCAGTATCGCCCTGGTGTAAGACCACCATTCAGAATTGAAACATTGTTTGAAATGACTTTAGCCGTGTTTGGTGACCAGATCTGAATAGCCGGGCACTTCCCCACCTTCCTCTTCCCAGCCTCCTTTCCCTCCCTCCTACCTTCAGCCTCACAATATACCCCATTTGGGGATGCCATAGTCTCACTGGCTTCGACGGGAGCAGTTGGGACTCTTGTGCAGTATTCATACAAAATAAAAAAAATCTTGAAAAATCTACCCAATGTATATTTTAAATACTTATTATTTACATAATTTTCAATTTTTTCTTTGGCAACGCTGCATTTCATTTCTTTAATACGAGTGAGTGAGATGTAAGAAAATTATTACTTTTTTCCTTTGAGGAAGCAGACAGATGTACATTGTTTGTCTCACTATTTTTTAGTGTGTAAGAAAGAGATGCACCATTATTGTGATGCACGTTTTATGCTTTTTTGTGTCGTAGCCGTGCCATAACTGTGAGAATTATAAAACCGCCCGGTGTAGTTTGTCTGTAAAGTAGGTTGGTAGTGTATTGTTAAATTGTATTACCGTTTCAGAATTCCAGCGCTGGCCAAAGGTTTGCGTGCGTCGTTATTTTTGGCCACGATGGTGAGATTGAAGCCGCTCTGCCGATTGCTGTGCACCGTCTTGTCGCGGAGTTCCCGCAGCGGCTTCTGGGGGGTCCTGGTGCGCCCGATGTGCGGGAAGTTGGGCGGAGGGGGGAGGTAGTGTGCGTTGTTGATGGAGCGCACCAACGGCTTCAGGGATGCTGGCTCATATTCTGAATAACACCAACAAATTGATAATATTAGTAAAGTAGGAACTCAAAAAGGTAGATACTCTCCGCACTGCTCTCCAGTAAACTACATTTAGAATCGAAACGTTGCTAGAAATGTCTTTAGCCATGTTGCCAGGTACTTCCCATCTCTCCTCTTCCCCATCCCCCCTCATTCCTTCAGCCTTACAACCAAAGATATTCAAATACAAGAGATATGCTATGATGGCTGTCTGACTGTCGGCGGACTACGGTCTAATGGTCCTAGTTTGAATACGGAATTTAGTTGATTTTTTAAGGTGTGCAGTAGTATTGGTTAACAATATAGTTTGAATACGGAAAGAATTCATTCATTTAGTTGATTTTTTGAAGGTATGCATTAGTATTAGTTAACAATATCGGCGACACCAGGAAGCACAGTCCCACCCAGTAAAAACTGCCGATAGCACATCTCTTATATTTAAATATCTTTGCTTACAACATATCCCAAATGAGGATGTCATAATCCCACTAGCTCCGGACAGTGGGAAGCCATAAAAAAAATAATAAATAAATATTTATGAAGAGAATTTTGAATCAAAGCACAACTTCATGATTAGTTAGTTGTCGATATATTATAGTAAACCGCACCACCAGGTTTTAAATTACAAAGCCAGATTAAAAGATTTACTGAATATTGGTATGTATGTACCTACTTAATTTATAACAAATTTGTGTTTTAATTTAACAGCTAAATTAACAATGTCAAGAGCGTTTGGATTATATGTAACCCGCACCAACATGGCAAATGTTTGATTTTGAAAAAGAAACATTTGAATAAACATTTGCGCAACATCAACTGTTTATTTTTATGTATATCGCACTTTAATTTACTAAATGCAAACTAGAATTTTTTTTATTGAAAGGTTAAATAATTAATTATGAACCCTCTACCTCTGTTGTGTGTGAGATCTTTTCGTTATTTTTCTCATTTTGCATTATGTTGTTTTTATTTATTTATTTTGTTTGTTTTTAATCATTTTGTTAGCATTATTTTTATTTAGTTAAATTTAACTTTATCTATGTACGTGGGTGTGTATGTATAATATTTGGATGGTTTGTACAGCACCGTTTTTGTGAAAAATCTCCTCAAGGGCGCTGTATAAATTTATGATATATTTCTACATTGCTCTCTTACCACTAACTACTATTAGACAACCTAAGAACTTATGGCTAATAAATTGCATCCACTGGCTCATCGATTACTAACACAAAGCTATATGTACAACGCATTTGACCAATGAATGCGATGCGTCGTTAAAATGTAGAAAATATTCAGGACCACACTTACCTGGGAGATCACTTGAGATTAACACTTTATTGTTTATTAGAGAAATTTCAACACAGTTTACACGCAGAGAACATAATTAGGAACACATGAACAACGCTATTATTTAATCCTGATATATATTATTTAAGTAAATATACATAAATATTTTTTATTTTTTATCTTTTTTTTTTTAAAGTATGTATCTTATATGGAAACTTCACTGGTTTATGCAACCCAATAATCAGGTAATTTTTTTTACAAAACGTTTATAACGAATAGTTTGTTTTCCAAATAAAGTAAAATAAAATAAATACTTTCATTATTATTAATATAACTTATCAAGGGTCAAAAGTACCCATTCGATACTGTAATGTATCATAATATTAGTCTATGTTCAGTTCTATCATTGTCCCGTTGTCCATGCTATCCTCAGGTCACATGGTGTCGGTTACGACGTGTGCTGAATATAGCCAATCAGACAGGCAAGTTATCCTAATTGCGAGAGCTCCGCAGACAAAATCTAGCTAGCGAGTTACAAGGACGATTATCAACATTAAACAGTCACTGTGATTTTAAAGAACTACAAGTTTTTCAATCAAACAGTATATTACTGATAAGGTTCAGTACTAATAATAAATACAACATCTCTGTAGAGAATAACAGAGAGACTTCACAGAAATACGAAAAATTTATATCCATTGAGCACCAGCGTGCATCCATACAGTAATCTATGTTCCGTCTGCGGGATTTTTACCCTCAGCACACTGTAGAAGTATTAAGTCGCGGGAGCTCGGTCTTCCAAAGGTTAAGGTAAATGTTGAAATGGAAACTAACACAGAAATAAACACTCATCTACGCAGGTGGCCAAAAGAGGAATCAACAAATGACTAAGCCCGCCAAAATAGCAAACAAAAAATATTTCTTTTGCACTTGATCATAAAACATTTCTACAGAAGAGACTCCCAATAATTGTCTAAGAATGTTTTCTGTATCTATTTGTAAATAATAAAATTAGATGTAGCCTGAGAACTCATAATTAATTGTGCAGCGCTCTTGAGGTAATTTTTCTCCACAAATTATCCAATTATTATTATTTTTGCATACTTCTGTATATATATACTTTTAGTTTCGACATTGTGGGCACAACTGACATGTCCGTGTAATTTAAAGGTAAAATTGGATAGTTTGCACAATTTATTTACCTTCCTCCATAGATATATCCATGGAATATCCAGATATTGGGATGGGAGAGGTCATTTGTACATTGTGTGAAACCTGCGGCTGAAACAATGGTGAAGAATGGACCTGTCTTGTCAAATCTGTGAAACCTGAAAAGAATTATTTTTAGAAGAAGTATTTTTATTAGCAATAACATATTGATTTTTTTATTGCTTGGCAGAATGAATAATACTGATAATTAGTGTATTTAAATTAATCATGTTTATTTTAATGACACATAGTCTTGTAGGTACCTCGATTCATTATTTTTTTCGTCTTCAAGCCAACAGCGTTTCGATTTTTCGGCATCATAACATTCCCACCATTGTTTCTGTTATTACCACCCTGTGTCAATAATTAAGGTAAAAAATCAATATTTGAAAAGCAGTAAATATAACAAATGCAGCGATTTAATATTGTATAAGCAATGTATTTTCATTTAGTCACTTACTCTATTCATTCTGAGTGTTTCCAATTTGAACCTAGCATCTTTATGTTTTGCCATTTCTGCCAGTTTATCCCTCGCATCGGTGATTTTGGTTCTATTTTTAAGGATAATATTATTCCGTGCATCTCCTAGCATAAGAGGCTTCCCTCGAGAATTCGCAAAACCGCCTCGTTTGGATGGGATAACTTTTTTAGTTATTGGAGAAACAAGCGGCTTGAACTGTTGTCTTGTAATGCCAGCCGAACGAATCCTGTTAAAAACATAGTATGAATAATTGAAGCGATTTGTATTACGTAAAACAACAGAGACTAGTTAAATTCAAGTCATTTACCCTCCTCTTCCACGGCGTACGGGAGGAATTCGTTTTTTACGAATAATATCGTCTAAACTTAGTTCGACAGACGCCATGCTTGTCAAAATTTTGGAACGACAACCATTTTTCCTTTGCTTTTGACCATAAACTAAAAATACTGCAGCGGAAAAAACATAGAAATGTTTATAAAGAACAGCTGATTGACCACTGAGTCATTATAAATAGAGAATGTTCACACATGCTCATTCTTCTTCTTCTCTATGGCTTTTTCACCCCGCAGTTTTTAGTCCAGTATTAAGTTGCTGAAAATGAGTGATTGAAAATGAGTGAACAAACTCTGGTATAGTTCTCATTTTTTCCACATTTATGCGTTTAGGTTAGGAGTATTGATTACGAATCCGAGTTAAGTCAATAAAAAAAATGTTTGGGTTTTGAGTTTTAGCCAAAAAAAAAAAAATTTTTTTCCTTTTTTTTTATTTTAACTCAGAACTATCAACTTTGAGAAAAAAATGTACAATTTTAAAATAATTTGGATAAAACTTCTTTTAGGTTGCTTCAAGTTTTTTCGAATGTTTGGCTTACTTGTTTAGACAGTTCAGTCAATATAAAATCATAAAAATGGCAATTCCTTGCAAAAAGGAGGATTGTTTTGAGTTTTTGACATATCGTTTGGATTGCCACATTGAAGTTAAAACCAAGTTTTAGACCTCGGCGAGCTACCCGGTAAAAACAGTCAAATGTAGGCATTTTTTTCGTTTATGCCGAATATGCAGTGGTTGAGTGGGCATCGCGTTTGGGTCCCACCCAGACGTCCCGTGTTCGATTCCTCGGCTGGTTAAGTCCTCCATCACAACACAAGCAACATTTTCGGCTTTCTGTGGTGGTAGTAGGAGATTTTCAAACATTGTTGGGTTATGCGAAACCCGGGATTCGTAATTTAAAAAAAAAATAAAAAGAATTAAAAAAAAAAATAAACGTCTTTCGAAAAAAATCACAAAAATGTTTTTAAAAGTAGAGTAACTTTGCTACAATTTGAGTACCCATAAGAGGAGCTGTAAAATTATGACAATTCTCGAAGAACAAAAAAAAAACGTTTTTTTTTTTAATTATCAAAATCTATATATTTTTTTAATGACTATATCATGTAAAGTGAAAATGCAAAATAAAGTAAAGTAAAAATATAAAGTGAAGTACGTTCTCAGTCCTCCTCACTAGGTATTCCTGTTCCGGGGCGGACTGTGGGTTGTTGTACGGGTGTTGATCATGATGTCCCCCTCATCTAGTTTGTTTGTTTCCACAAAATAGAAATAGACAAAGTAAAAAAAACAATAAAAAACACATAAATTTGTTGTAAACCACTTTTATTTTAAAATTTGTTGTAGACCACTTTTATTTAAAAAAAAAAAATAAAAGTGGTCTACAACAAATTTATGTGTTTTTTTATTGTAAATTATGGCGAGCCACACAGTTAATGCTTTTTACAATAAAGTAAAAAGTGTTTATGTTTTTCATTTGTAAGTTGCGTTGGTGTTACTTCATAATTTTAATAATTTCCTCATCTTTTGTATCTCCATGGTGTTTTTAATTTCAATTGGTAAGAAAGACATTTTTAATAATTTTCTGACCAAAAGACAGAAGCAAACTATCGGGAGGGGGGGGGGGGGGGGGTTGAAAGGGAGGCCTCCAAACGCCTCGATGTTCCCATAATCAAATCCCAAAAAAGTCTTTAAGGAAATAGGACATAGCAAAAAAAAATGTATTTTATTTTCTGAAAAATGCATTTGTTAACAATGCTCTCACAATGCTTTCACCAAATTTGTTTACAGCATTCTATGGGAGACCGTTTGAAACAGTATGTATGTTGAATTATTCTTTAGCAAAACTTTGAATACGTTTTTCTTGAAACTTTTTTTAACACGTTTTTCAACCTGGTTGAAAACATATTAAAAAAAACTATACATCCGATTTGCATGGAGCAAGTCTTAAAACACCCTGTTTGAAAATCTAGAGTCCACGGCACCACACAGGGGAATTTTGATATATAAAAAAAGAAAAAAATGGTGGACCAGCGATTTATTTTCGATTTTTATGGAAAATTTTCAGCGTTCATAAAAAAAAAATAGAAGGGGGCCTTTTATAAAAAAATCCCTACGTGGTGCCATAGTGACTGGATTTTCTAACAGCTTAAGACTAGTGCAGGTAAGTCGCCCCCCCTGGACCAGAGACCCGTGTGAACCGAATAAAATTACATCAACTTTTTAAACTAGGGGGGGGGGCTCATTCAGCTTTGCCGCCCCGGGCCTCTGACGGGCTTAGTCCGCCACTGCCAAAAGATGTATTTAATTTTGGAATGTTTAGTAGATTTGAGAATTTTGTCCTTGTAGTGTAGGCGTGTTAGTCATAAAGATACTCATTCTTTCATTCTTTAAATTTAAGTAGTGTATTTTTTTAGTACTTACAGTTTTATAATGCTTAACACATTAAATTTTTCAAAAATTTCTTTTAATGGAGTTAATATGGGTACTTTCAGGATTATTTTTATTATTGCTTTTTGCGTTTTAACGAACTGCTTTATGTGGATGTTTGAGGCAGATCCCCACCCAATAATCCCATATTCTATGCGTGATTGATAAAGAGCGTAATAGACTTTATAATGTTTCCTAAAAAACAGGTACAGCCCCTCTCCCCCTTCTGGCGACGCCCATATTGGCACTTATGTCGAAATCGACGAAAGCATTTTATAATTATGAGATTAACACTCCCCCAAATAAATATAAATATTGGAAATTGAACCGTGTAAGCCCAACCTGTAACCTGTGACCCATATCAACATTTTTTGGTTGCGACCCGACTATTAGAGTGAACAATGATAATCGCTTTCATTTTCTTGTTCTTCATAAAATAATTAATTAATTAAGTGCTGTGCTATATATCCACAAATTTTAATTTTCATATGTACCCATAATTATCCCTTTAACACCAAAAATATCCATGTAGTATTCATAAATATCCAATAAATATCCATAACATCCATATATCAAAAATATCCATAAGTATCTTTATCCGGTGACTTTATTCAAGGTTCGCCCATACAGGAGACAGGCACTTTGAAAAAAAAACGCGCATGTGACGTAGCTCGAAGTCCAGTTGGAAACGAACGATCTCTTTCACTTTTTACTATTCATACAATATATATTTCTTTGTAAATGTGAGTAAATTTTCTGAATGTTGAATTAAAATCGATAAAATTTGGTTTTAGAGCACCAGTGTGGTAAACAGTAGTGAATGGTATAAAAAGTCGTGGACGCCCAAGGAATACATGGCGCGATCAAGTGAGTCACATTTTCAAGTACCTATGTGAAATTAGGCGAATGTGATGTAAGAAGAAAGAGGTGTAGGGAGGATGTACGACGTGGAATGGAATGATTGAAGAAGTGAGAAGGGAGCGCTCGAGGGAAACATGACGCGATCAAATAAATCATATGCTTATGAAGCATATGATTAATTTGATCGCGTATGTACATATATGAAGCATATTATGACAACAAAGAACGAAGAAAGGGGTATAAGGAGAATTTATGACGTGGAGTGAATGGTAGAATAAGTTGAGGGCGCCCGATGAAGACGTGGCGCGACAAATACTTAAGTACTTGAAAATAATTAACTTTTTAATTTCCCACAATATTATTTTTACCTTAAAAATTCACCCAGTTATTTGGTACCTACACTAGAATTTTTAGACACTAGAACGGGTTCTAGTGGAACCTCAAATTTTAATGTCAAGCAGACTTCAAATCTATAATACTTCGGAGACAACACGCTAAAAAACTAGAAACGGTGGCATTGCATCCAAGTGGGTAGGCACCCTAGAATCCTAGAACATACTTGTTCCCAGATTGCCTCCCAACAGGCGTCAGAACCAAAACAGAAATAAACACAAGTGTTGCTAAAATTGCCAGCCCACAGGCGCTGTGAAAATATTAAATACTCTATTTAAATAAACTAACTACTATCAGCTATTATTTCGACGTCTGCGAGTGCAGTACTTATTTCTAATAAAACAAAACGCAAGGCACTGGAAGAATAGAAAGTGTTCCGAACTACTTTGAAACATTGACATTTCTATCAGTGGTGGTTTTCTCAATGTGAGAACGTGCCGTGAAAGTTATATTTTTTGTCTTTTATTAGGATTTGTTGTACGAGTATTATGTTCAGGTTTCAGGTAGCTGGGAATAAAACGATTATTATTATTATGTTGTAAATAAATAAATCTCCTTTGTTTACAATCACGATTTTTTATTTAATTTATTAATACCGACCGGTTTCGCTTAACACAAGCATGGTATGATCAGGATAAAAGGATACCAGGATTAAACTGATCAAAAATACATTGTGTATTGTGTGTAAGCTTATATGTACATATAAAAAATTGACAAAACATAACATAGAATAAAGGATCAGTGAGAAAGCATGAAATAAAAATCTTACATAGTAATAGGAAAAAAGAGACACATGAGTACCTACATAATGGGTTGCTATATTTCTATATTATATCTAAAGAGACAAAATGTCACACGAACATTAGAATAAAAAAGCATCTTAGATGCTTAAATAATAAACGGCTTTTCGGTTCGCCAATGATCTTATTGAAAAAAATCACACCTTCAATCAAAGCACCGGTGCTAATATTCTACACAAAAATGGCCATAGCACCAGATTAAATAATTTAGAAGCACTCGAAATAAAGAAAGCCATTAAAGCCAAAACTCAAACCCTTAATTAAATGTGTCCAATAGCCCTATATAGGGATTTATCCATAAACATTAAAACCCCAATATTCCTTAATCACCCGTTCATGTGACGTTTTGTCTCTTTAGATATAATATAATAACCCATTTGCCTCTTTTTCTCTATTAATACCTAAGATTTTAATTTCTAACTGTTGCTTTCTCACTGTTCCTTTATACTATGTTATGTTTTGTCTCTTTCTATATGTATATATAAGCTCACACAATGTTTTTATTAGTTTAATTTTTTACCCTGATGATTTTTGTGTTAAGCGAAACCGGTCGGTAGATATCAATTAAAAATTAGTGGTCATAAACAAATTTATTGTTCTATTTCATTAAATATGTCAAACCACAAAGTGACTGCTTTCTACCAAGATTGTTTTTATTTTTTTGTATAGCTCGTAGATGTATTTAGACGAAATTAAAATTAATATAAAGATATATATATAATAAGCCATGAGAAAACATTCCCCATATGTGCGACGAAACTCATTCGTCGAGATTCACCGGAAGGCTGTCAATTAAGAGGATCCCATTTTCAGGTTGGTCAGATTATTCTGTTTGCTTTTCGGCCGATGAAATCGGATATCCGGTGGGCAGCTTCCGGCCCGCCCGACGCTAGCGCCATCTGCCGTCTGCCGCAAAGATTATCCTGTCACACGCAATAACCTTCCGCACCCCCATTCCTCCTACCGCCTTCCGGGTGGCAGCCCTGATTTCGGGATGAACGGAAGCTTGTTGGTAAGGTTGCACATTTGAAAATACGTTTAAATGAAATAACGTAATTATAGTAGGTACCTTAGTCCTAGGGTAAAAAAGTGATCATTTTGTGGCGAATTTCTGTTATAATAATGTCTTTTTTCTAATGAATTAGGCACATAAGTACTAACTTCATGATACGGGCTGAGCCTAGTTTGATGGGTTCCAAAACTAAGACAATGAATAAAAAAAAAGCTTCGAGTGCATGTCTGATGCCACGCGGTACGCGCCGTGCCACCAAAACATCTGTGTACGTGAATTTTCAAACAAAGCTACCGTTGTAATTTAGTTTCGAATTCAAGAATTCATCAAAAGATGTCGCGACTTCCGCTAGCAGGTGGGAACGTGAGGTAAAGGCCTAAAGGCCTGAAATGGCTTTAGCCGTGTTTATTGACGAGATCTGAATAGCCAGGTTCTTCCAGGCCACTTCCTCCCCTTACTCTTCCCCTTTCCACTACCTTCAGCCTCACAACATACCCCAATTGGGGATGCCATAGTCTCACAGGCTCTAGACTGGAGCAGCTGGAACTCTTGTGAGGTATTCACATAAAAAAGCTTATTTTCCTCTTATTTCTGTAGAAATTGATCAAATTCATTTGGCTGTCTGGGGCCTATGAGTTGACAGATCTTTTGAAAATTGGCGAAATCGTTTTTCTTTCAAATTGGTGTAGGATTAGGTGATCGATTTTCGGTTTGAATAAAAACTGATTACGTCAATTTGCACGTGACAACAGAACTCGCTTTGTTTTTAATCTAGTAAGTTAGTGAGGAAGACAGTCCTGGCTTTGTGTTTAGCTTCGTGTGGCCGGCGAAGCTAGTAAATGATCGGCTGTTGTAGTGAATTTTTCCCTATGGACATATTGCTACTTCAGTCACTGCAAAGGTAAGGGCTTAAAATATCATAGTATGAGGTAAACCGCTCTGGCTTGTGCCAAGCCAGGAGAGTAAGCCAGCATCTTGCGGGGTAGAAGGGCGGCATAGTAGCTTGCTATCCTGGCTTAAATACTAGCCGCATGTGGTACATTGTGCGTATTCATTATCCCTGTCTCATTTTAAAACAAACTCGCATTCCGAATTTCTACCGATGTACATACTCGTAACATACTTCCCTTGAACACTTCAAGTTTTTAAGCTCTAAATAAATAATATGTGTTGATTTTGAAGATAATGTATGCCCACGTTTGAAAAAAATCGGAAAATATGCTACGAAAATAAAAATGAAAACACCCGGTTCTGTTATTTATCGTGCTATAGACACAAAAAGCACAGTGTTTCTTTAAATGCTACTTAACTCAGATGTTGAGAGATTTTTCCTCTATTTTAAATAAGTCGTTTTTTACTAAATATTTTTACAACAGTCGCTTGCGCCTATTAATTATAATAATTATTTTTTATACTCGTATTAGCGTGCTCCCTCTATCATATATACTCATTTACATATCTCTCTTTCAAACTACTATTGATGAAATTCCTCTTTTCTTTAACGCATTCAAATTCATGCTCATTTTGTAGGGAATCTGCAGGTACTTATTTTCCATGAATATTGTCTTTCCTCTTCTTCACAGAATGGGCAGTTAGGGAGTTGGGGTGTAACGCAATTTGGTTTTAATGGGCATTCGAAAAGGGCTGTCCATGTGAGCCCATCCTCACTAATAATTCCCTACGTGACAGTAAAAATAACATCACATTGTTAAATGAACCCTTCAGGAGAAATAGGGGATCCTCGGTATAATCATCTCCCGACAAATTGACAAATACGCTAAAGAAAAATGTTTTCTCTAAATATTTTTACATTTTATTTAGAAAGTTAAATTTACGATTTTTACAAATACCGCACAAGAGTCTCAACTGTCTGGAACCAGTGGACTGCGGCCCAAATGTTGTAAGGCTGAAGGGAGTAGAGGAGGGAAGGAAACGGAGGAAGATTAGGAAAACCTTAGATATTCAGATCCGATCACTAAACACGGCTATCAGATAATGTTTCGATTCAGTGTGGCGGCCTTTCACCAGAGAGATACTGGGGGTACCTACTTAGTGGGTTGCTGAATTAGGTAGTCAGGAAAGTAGGTAAGTTTAGTGCAGAAGAAATTTATTTATTACCAGCTGGTACCCGGCATGCGTAGCAATACCATTCAAAGAAATAAATTGATTCTCCCTGCAAGTCCACTTCTACCTTCCCCGCCTTCCCCCACCGTCACCCCTCCCGCGAACCCCACCTCTTCGTTCCATTCCCCCTCCTCTCTTTCATCCCTGCCGCTAAAATATATGAAATACACACATTTTCATTTATACAAATTTCATAACGCCATAGCTTACCATTACATATATAGCCCATAGCCTTGGCGGGCACCAAAGTTTCATCGTAATCGGATGAACAGTATGGCAGTGCATAAAATACGAACAAACAAACAAAAAAATATTGATTTCGAATTTTTCTTCGTTTTAAAGTTACATACAGAACATACTTAAAATACATGGTGCACATAATAGAAAATAAATCAATTTAAAAACGTAATAATTGAATTTATATATAGAATGCACTAAAAGTAGCCATGCCCTCCGTGGTTGAGTTACGATCTTTAACATTAATCCGGGGGTGTAAATTTTATTTGATTTGTGTATTTGCGGCACGTTCCACAGTAGTACTCTCAGTATCGCACTGGTGAAAGATTATCATTCAGAACCATCAGTACCGCAAAGGGCTTCTTTTTCACTTGTCCGAACCCGCACCTGAGTACCATCAGTAAACAGCCAAATTTTTTAGAACATCTCTTAAATTATAGCATTTTGGATAAAACGGATGCCCCGGGTCAAAAGAACTCCCTTTCTTCTCCACAGGGGTCACCCATCCAGTTTACTACCACCCCGCCCCTCCCATTGCCAATTCATCCCTTATCACCCGCCGTCTCCCGCTAAGGGTAGATTTACCCCTGACTAAATAATGGGGGTCGAGGAATGTTTTATTATTTAATAGAATCAACTCACGTTTGAGATTAATCGATTGGGAATAATATTATTAATGTTTCATTCGTAAATACTAAATACTACCGCAAATTTCATTTTTTGGTTTGTGTATATCTGAATTGGAGTACTACATTATTATTTTATTTAGGGTGTTTGGTTCTGAAACAGTTTTTAAAAAAAACTTAATCCATATTCCCCAAGTCCTTCATGTATTCCTTTCTCTTCCTCCTTTCCTCAAAGTCTCTATCAGGAAAAGAAGAAGATGTTCTTACCTACATGGGGAAAATTTGAACAATATTGCCACCCAAGTTTGCATTACCTACTTGTAACAGTTGCAATTTGATAGTGACATGGATCACAACTTGCTCTTTCGAAATATCGCAAATAATAGAAAATTTCGTTTTTTATTAACTCAAAGTGTCGTGGCTTGAAACCTGTGTTGTGCCAATCTATTTGGGAAGACAGGATCGATCCTGAATCGCCAAAAGAAGCCGTCAAAAGGTAAGAGTAACTTCCTCTCAAAACCTATTCTCCTTCGATCATACTTCAGAACACAATACATGGTCTATTCGTCATAAAAAGGATTTACAGTATACATTCTCGTGTCGTGGCATCGGCCGCGACATAGGGTGTTCCTTGAATTTGGAGCAAAAAATTTTATAAAATTTTGGTATCCAGAGTTTTTTTTTGCCCTTTTATTTAAAGTTTTTTTTCTTCAAAATCAAACGAAAAACAATTTATTTCACATTTCGTCTCTAGTCACTCAGCCGAATAACCGTTACCGAATAATAAATAATACATTGGTTTCATTAATAATTTCGAATTAAGGTGAGTGCATATTTTACACTGTATTTAGTATTAATAGTAGTGTATTAGTGGTAGTTCTGTGATTCGTAGCCCTCGCATCCAAAAAAATGTTTCTAATTTTCCTTTATAAAGGGTGTTTTTTTTAGAGGTTTGGTTTTTAAACTGGTATCATTGTTTCTACAGACTGTCAATTTGACAGTTGACAATTGATTTGTAGTCAGTTTGTTTTGCCATTTCACTATGAATAGACTGACGTCAGAAAGTGGGCTTGCAAATTCTGCAAATTTATTTTGAAAATCATGGTTCGGTTTGCCAAACTTATCGTGTACTACGTCTATTTTACTGCCGACATAATTATCCATCCGAGCAAGTTATTCGAAGGATCATGGATCGTTTACACACCACGTAAACTCTAGTGGATAATACGCATCTACAAAGACGACAAAGAAGAAGTTATTGCCGCTGTGGAGAGTAGTGTTGAGGAGAATCCGAATGAGTCGATTCGCCATCGTGCAAAGCAATTGCAGCTGGGCCCGTCCACTTTGTGGAAGATTCTGCGGAGAGATCTGGGTCTAGGCCTCCACGATCATGTGATCTCACAACATTAGATTACTTTCTTTAGGGATATGTGAAGTCACTAGTCTATGCTGATAAACCAGAGACGTTGGACCATTTGGAAGTCAACATTCGCCGTGTTTTTGCCGATATATGGCCCCAGTTGCTTGATAAAGTTGTCGAAAATCGGACTTCCAGATTGCGCTTCATTTGAGCTAGTCCTGGCGCTCATATGCCCGAAATCATATTTAAACAATAATGGCATAAAATTATCTATTAAATAAAGCCAATATCATAGTCATCAACATTATTTTAATGTGTTTTTTTTTCATTTTGAATTTGTATACCTTTAAAAAAAACACCCGTTATAATACAACAAAACCAAAATTTCCCCCAGAACCATAAGATTTGTAAGTAGGTACTTGAATACCCATCCACGTGGAATTGTTGGTGAGACGAATTTAAAATTGACGAATATAAAATTTGGAAAACATACTCTGGTGTTGTAGATATATTTAATAAATATATCAACACAAGCTGGCCAAATATGTTTTGGTCATCGAATAGGGCTGATTTATATAATGAAATTGTTTTAACTCTGGATGTGCAAAGAACGTTGGTTGATAGCTAAAATTAAAAAAAAATTTCCCCCCCTTTCCTCGTTCATTTTTATGAATATGTATTTATTATACGTGTTTGTAAAAGCCCTAGGGGCGTTAAATAAACCTCTGCTCCATTACTTGCACCAAAACTTACATCCAGCAGAACTCCAGTGTAAATTAAAATAATATGGCTAGCAATAAAATACAGGAACAAATAACACATTGCCATTAATAAACCCCTTTTTTGAGAGTTCCGTATGGTCGGGAAATAATCGATTCAGCTCGCGTATTTGTACGCGAATAATACCAGGGATTCATCAATAAAAGATGACCGTTGTCTGTGTGTGATGGAAACAACTCCCTGTAACTCTTTGGCTCCGCTAATCAGTACTGCAAGTAACGAGTCTGTCGCTTTTTCACTTTCTTTTACGTCGTGTGTAATTAGGAACGATGTTTTTAAAATGATGGAATGGCCACCCACTGTCAACATAAATACATCTCAAAGTAAACAAGCAATGTGTCTATAGGTAACATAATTGATTAGGCGTTGCGAAGTCCGGTTTTATATAAACCGTTTGTCATTTCGTCGGTCTATAAATTTGGTTGAACGTTCCATTTCCGTTTCAAGATGGTGACCATGTTGGATTCTGCCTTTTATCCCGCCAGAGTTTATTCTATGAGTCGTCAAATCGGAATAATCAATGCCCACCCAAGTAAAAAGCAAGTACCCACCTGCCTGAAAACAGTAGAAAAAATAAATTTTCATTAATAGTGACATTTGTTTGGACATATTGAATAAATTATATATTTTTAACATTAGCTCCACAACTGAGGAAAAAAAATCCCTCAGGGTCCTTGTGATCTTAGGGGATGTTGTGTGGAGGGTCTTTTTAAGGAAAGAAAGGTGAGGAAGTACTGAGAAGGAAAAGGGTATGAGGGTGGGTAGGAACCTGTGTTAATGGGTCCAGGGATGACAGACGTATGAATCCATCACTCTCACTGCGGTGCAAGGCAAAAGGTCGAGGGAGTCCGGCTGGAGAGGTCAAAGGGTCTCATCCAGCCTCTCCCGATCCGGCCCACCGCGCTGTAGGTAAAGATAGAGTTGGTAAGTTGTAAGACCTAGACAAACCTCACCCCGTGTACCCGGGCACCCCTGCTAAGTCACAAAACTTAGAGAACCACTTGTGGTGAGTTATGGCAGTACCCACATCCGCCTCCCAAATTAAATTATTGCTTATATGATATTAAAAAATAAAAAGTTTCACAAAATATAATTAAGTTGTAAGCAGTTTTTAAGTACGTACTTAGTCATACGATTTTAGAAGAAATTTAGGTTTTGATTTGTTAAATAAGAAAAAAAAATAGAAACATACTTTTCTGGATACTGTTACTGCTGTTAATACTGTCTGCTACTGTTCACAGAACTACTAGTTAATCTATGTCTCCAATTATCTCTACATATTATAAATTAAAGTCCTCCGCCGCGTCTGTCTGTCTCTTCGCAAACAACTCAAAAACTACATAACGGATTTTCATGCGGTTTTCACCAATAGATAGAGTGATTCACGAGGAAGGTTTAGGTATATAATTTGTCAAAGTTTTGGGTAAATTGGTTGAAATATATAATATATAAAGAAGAATGTCTGTCTAAAAGAGCGGACTGGCAAGTGGGCGATGTGGATTTGATTTCTACGCAAATCAACAGTTAGCGGTGAGTTAATTTATCGAAAAATTATCGTGCTGTAGACCCTGTGCAAAAAAAGTAAAGTTGTGAGACCTTTGTGAGACCTTTCTGCCCTGCCATTGTGAGACCTTTCTGCCCTGCCATTGTGAGACCTTTCTGCCCTGCCATTGTGAGACCTTTCTGCCCTGCCATTGTGCGACCTTTCTGCCCTGCCATTGTGAGACCTTTCTGCCCTGCCATTGTGAGACCTTTCTGCCCTGCCATTGTGAGACCTTTCTGCCCTGCCATTGTGAGACCTTTCTGCCATGGGTAAAGGAAGGAATCGATATAAACCAAGTGCACAAAAAAGTAAAGGTCGCTACGGTTTGCAGCGCAGCTTTGTGGGAATTTTCTGTGCTGTGTAAAGGAAGGAATTGATATAAACCGAGTGCCGTAGACCCTGCGCAGAAAAGTAAACTTCGCTATGGTTTGCAGCGCAGACATTGAGGGGACCTTTCTGCGCCGAGTAAAGGAAAAAAATCGTCGATTCCTTACTACTTCCTTACCTTTCAGTATGTATTGCTTAAATAATAATAATATTTCGATGACTTATATAGCGCCGTTTTGGTAAAAAAATCACCTCAAGGGCGCTGTACAAACTTACAATATATTTCTAAAATCTAGAAAAACTACAAACTAGACAAACAATTAAAAACAACCTATGGCTAAAAATTGAAACCACCGGTTCATATGAAAATATGTGTACAATGTCTCGACCAATGAACGCGATGCTTCCTAAAAATGTATAAAGGACCATACTTACCTGAGAGGTCGCTTGAAATTTATTTATTTATTTTATTTTATAGCTTCTTCACAAGTTTATTCATTTAAGCATATAATTATTAACCCCACTAGGGTTCGCCTGTATCGGGGTTAATAATTTTACAAGTTATTCAAAATAACACATAAATATTGGTCATAAACAAACAGTTGAAAAAGCAAAATACTAAAATTAAAATAGATTGGCAATCCTCGGCTAACACAAATAATTTAACAATCTTTTTAAAAGTGCTCGAGGAATTTGATGACTTAATATGTTCTGGAAGACTGTTAAATATGAGTGGAGCCTGATAAAAGTAATTTCTTTGACCAAAAGAAGATTTTGTTTGAATTGCCACAAAGTTCAGACCAGAGCCAATTCTAGTGCGTCTAGTGAGCCTATTCTAATTCTAATTCTATTAACACTGTTTATTGTCTAAAGAAATTTAGATAGAGTTCGCACGCAGAAGACATTATTGTGAACACTTGTTACATGTATTTAATCCTGAAACATGTTAATATTAGTATATAATACATTCTTTAATGAGTGTATTTTGGAAATCAAAAGCAACATTTTATGGTGGGCGGTACAGTAGTACAAGGATTTGATTTTCCTAAATGTGATTCGTCAAGAGACAGATTGATGTGTAAAGATTAGATTACTTGAAAACTAAAGAAAAGTGTAATTAAGATATATGATAGGCAATACAAGTATGATACTCTCAGATAGGTATATTTAAATTAAGTGTATGAGAGCCCAAAAAGGTAGGTTTTGAATTTGGACCTAAATTCTGTTGGGCTTGTTATGCATCTTAGTTCCGGAGGGAGTTTATTCCAAGCCTCTATTACTAACAGTCTAGATAGAGAAAACATAATTAAAACGTTGCTTGAAATTGCTTTTGTTATCTTTTCATATTCTTCTACTGGCTAACTTTTCCGTAATATGTCTTTCTCTGGTCGGTACGAGCGTTTAATTTCCTTGTTAGCATTTTTTTTATATATGTATATATAACAAACATATTTCCTCAAAATTAACTCCTTGAACAACAATATTAGTAAGGAGGCAGGTAGGCACATATTAAAAACATAAAATATGATAAACCTACATTCTCAGAGCCCTCTCTCGCCTCTTTTCCATAAAGTGGAAGACAACAGTTTAAATTTCTTCTTATTGAAACCCCGAGCACGCGCGATTTATTCCTACCAACATATTATTAATTTGATGAATATGTAAAAGTGGCGTTTTCGCGGACAACGTGTTTTTTCCGAGTTTGTCTACCTTCATTTCATCCACATGTCGACATCATACTGATTTAATTACTTTTACCACAAGGTACAATATAATTAAGTGCGGCTATTGTTAAACACGCCGACAAACGAAGGCAAGTTTGTAATATCGACGCTAGTTTGTGAAATATCACAAATAATTTCAGATTGAAAGATACTCTCATTATCGTCTTGGTAAAAGATAGCCATTCAGAATCGAAACGTTGCTTTAAATGCCTTACAATCTGTATTAGTTAAGTATTTTAGTTAGTTAGTTAAGTATTTATTTTTGGGGTGTTATGCCGTGTTGCGCTACCTCCTTCTTTAGCCAACGTTTCGGACAGCGTTACAGTGTCCGTTGACGTTAACGTTGGCTAAAGAAGGAGATAGCGCAAAACGGCATAACACCCCAAAAATAAATAACGAAAAGGGCTTTAGCCGTGTTTGGTGACCAGATCTAAATAGCCAGGTACTTCTCCATCACCATCCCCTTCCCACTTCTCTTAGCCTCACAAACCTTAATTGGAGATGTAATGGTCCCACTGGCTCCCGAAGTTGGGGTGTTAGAATCTCTCAATATAACTGATATTTTATAATAAAAAGCATGACCGTTTAAAACCACTTGGACCATTAGCTTGTTTTCAAGCTACCTACAACACTGCCAGACATGTAATGACGTAGTTTTAAATAGGTATTTCTCAACGAGGGACAATTTTGATTATTGACATTTGGAACATTTTTTTGTTAAAGAATCGAATTTACATTATTTATATTTAAATGAGTGAGTCAAGAGTCAGAATAACAAAAGGGTTGGTTTGTAGAGTCGATGCATGAATATGAATTAAGCAAAGAGTATGTGTCAAGACAGAGAAATGTGGCGGTCTATCATATCTGCCCACGCCTACGGGAAATGGCATGTTCGTTTTATTAGGTTAACTTTTATAAATTTCACCAGAATTTAAAGACTTTATGGCCGAAGTCGATTACATTCCATACTGAAAGTTGTTGGTAGTTTTGTTTGTAAGTAACAAAGATGTCTATATTATGTTTATTTTGGTGGCAACTCGAAAAATTGGGTTATTCCAAGTCGACCGTGTCGCTGACGCTATTGCCCTATTTCCACACCTCTGAAGTCTGCCGATCGTGACGGGGATAGCAATGAAGAATGGAGACCGCCCGCCCGCCCGCCCGAGATTCGCGTCTCTGACGACAAATAATTTACCGACAGAATGACAGATTAATAACCCGATCTATATTGTTTACAAACAATTATTGTTGTTTATAAAATGGTGTAAAGCCAATAATTGGATAGCTTTCGGTAGATTGTAAAAGGCAAAGCGCAGTCAAGGTGTTCGGTGTGTCGCGGTCATGGCTTTTGAAATAAATTCCCTCATGTATTAAGACATAAAAAAAACTCAATAGAATTTATATCGAAATTCAAACCACATCCAAAAATCAATACAAAGATAACCCGCACACAAAACCTTAACTTACAGTACTCAGGTCTGTCTATTTCAACGGCTGCTATAGTAAAAGCAAGAGTGAAAGAAATTGCTACTGTTAAGTATTACAAAAATGCGTTTTTCAATCGCCTGTTTAACGTCATTTTTAACTTTTGCTTTTACTTTCTGAAAACCGCTAGTTAAGCTAGAGTTACTCAGCCATTTTGACAGGTTTGACAGTTCTGTTGGAGATGGTAAGAAATTTGCGCGCTTCAACATGATTATCGAAGATGATGATAATGACGATGAACTCCTCATCCAATATATCTTGCAGCGAAAACCAAAAATATTTGGACCCCGTGAATAATATGGTTATTTGGTACGATCCCAAAGTTTTGGGGCGGCATCGCATGTCCAAAGAATCTTACCGTTGAACAGAATCAATTCGGATATCGACATATTTAGTGTTGGTGAAGCTGCCTTTTAAAGACAAGCTCTTTTTTTTAATTTTTTTTTTATCATTTATTCCAGATCTCGGGAAGGGTGGTGCAGTCCCACGAGTTCCATATTATACATATATAATAATCAAGTAATGATAACAAGATATAAAAAGGATACATAAAAAAAATATTTACATGGTTAAAGAAATTTAAAAGAAAATAACAAAAAAAAATTTAAAAAACTTTTTGTTTAATCTATGTCCTCAGGAAGTGGATCCATCGCTTGTAGATGGGACCCTGCAAGAAGTTAATGCTAGTATAGTTTGTTTGCCTACTACTCATGTTTAATGTAATACTCTTACAATCTAATTTTAAAAACTCTTTAAAATGCATACATTTGTAATGTTTTTGATAAAATAAATAAATTGAATTGAATTGAAGATCTCGTAAATTTCGTGTCGCGGAGATATTACAACTACTGGAAAGTAAATTACATCTTTTCCGTGTAATACCGTATTTATTATAATGAATCGTCATTTATTTGTAAATATTCATATTTTTATCGGAAAAAAGCTTTTAGATCCTACGACACGAAACAAAATACAGCCGGATATTTTCATACAATTGGACAGTTATGTTTTTAGGTTTTCACGGCCAAAAAGTATTTTTGTTATTGTTTTTGGGGTGTTATGCCGTGTTTCGCTACCTCCTTCTTTGTTATGCCGTGTTTCGCTACCTCCTTCTATAGCCCTGATGATGGACACTGTAACGCTGTCCGAAACGTTGGCTAAAGAAGGAGGTAGCGAAACACGGCATAACACCCCAAAAACAATAACAAAAAAAAACAAAAATTGGACAGTTGTTCAGATTTTCAAATTTTATTTATGGTACAGCACCAAAAAATAATGCGGTTCGTTTTTCACATAGTTTCGAGGAATAACTTTTGGACTTGCCACACTAACAATAATTACTTGCAAAAGTGCACATGAAACAGCGCGCGAACCTATTTAGCATCTCGTTACTTTAATTGACGGTTAAAATTTAAATCTAGTTCACGATTAGCTTTGTTGAAACAGACGACCCTTAAATTGTGTCCCAATTTCTCCAATTTTTTCATTTTTATAAAGAAAGGCAAACATTCCCAAGAGGCTTATTTTCAAGGTATAATATATTTATTTATTTATAAAACACATGTTACATAATGTTAAAAATAAATAATTAATACGTTTAAAAATGATTTTTTCGATGCCCCCTCACTAATGTACGTTTTTTTTATACATTAACTCCACACCGGAGGCCCTGAGGAAAATAATTTCTCTCAGGGTCAGGTGCTGTCTGGAGGCTGGAAAAGAAGGAGTGAACCTGGGACATGAAGATAGGTGGATAGGAGGACTTATAGGGAGCGAGGAAACACGGAAGAGGGCAAATCGTTCCACAACCGAGCTGTTAAACTCTGGAACAAGTTGAAATTACATACATACAGTGGCGGACTAAGCCCATCAGAGGCCCGGGAAAGCTGAATGAGGCCTCCCAACAAGAACAAGAAGTTGATGTAATTCTCCAAACTTCTTCATGTTCTCTAGATCAAATCCTAAACAGAGCTTTAAGGCACCAGGACATTGCAAAAAAAATTGTCATTTTTTTAATTTCATTTTCTGAAAGATGCATTCGTTAATAATGCTCACACTAAATGTTTTAAGGAAATTCGTAAAATCAACGGAGATACAGCATTTTATATGAAACGGTTTTAAACAGTTTGTATATGTTGAATTATTCTTCAGCAAAACTTTGAACGCGTTTTTCTCGAAACTACGTTGGTTGGATTTTTCGAAACTGGTTGACAACATATTAGAAAAACTATGCATCCGATTTGCATGCACCAAGTCTTAAACTGTTTGAAAATCTAGTCACTATGCACCACGTAGAGATCTTTTTATAAAGGGCCCTCTTTTATTTTTTTCTTTATGAACGATGAAATTTTTCATAAAAAATCGAAAATAAAATTCGCTGGTCTGTCATTTTTAAAAATTTCTCTACTTGGTGTCATAGACACTGGGTTTTCTAACAGTTTAAGACTTGGTGCATGCAAATCGGATGTATAGTTTTTGTTAATTATGTTGTCAACCAGGTTGAAAAAAGTTTCGAGAAAAACGCATTCAAAGTTTTGCTGAAGGATAATTCAACATAAAAACTGTTTCAAACGGTTCGACATAAAATACTGTATCTCCGCCAGTTTTTAGAATTTTTTTAAAATATTCGGTGAGAGCATTTTTAACAAATACATCTTTCAGAAAATAAAATAAAAATTACAAACATTTTTTTTTTACAGTGTCATGTTGCCTTAAAGCCTTGTTTAGGATTTGATCAAGGGAACATGGAGGCCGGTAACATGGAGAACACGGAACACGGGAACATGGAGGCCTGCCCTAGAACCGGAGGCCCGGGGCAGGCAGCCCCTTCCCCCCTCCCCCCGCAAGTCCGCCACTGCATACATACACAAATAATATTATGTTACCAATGATCTGACGGGTTTAAATTCTCCCTACTATCATTATAATAAAGGGAGATTGTTGCTAGTGAAATGATGGAGGTTTTAGCTAACAGATGATTAAAGCCTACCCGACGCTTTGGACCGCTCGACCAACAAACCGATCATTGTAAGTATTATCACTTTCAGTTATTATTCCGTCATACCAATCAGAACGTTTTTGGTGTTAAATTATGTATATGTATGTCTTTTACCCACGTTCTTTAATATTTAAGTTGCTTTAAGTTAGTACTAGTCACGCTATAAGAGTGCAGTTTCGTAAAATCTACAAGTGCATTTCACACCGAATTAGGATTGTAAGTTATTTCTTATATCTCATAATACTGTGTCCCTTTTTCCGTTAATTGCGCTATTATGTAGTGTGTATTTTTTGTTACCATAATTATTTATCTCCAACACGCCGACCTTATAAACGTCGGAATATCTTCGTGCCAAATAAGGAAGGTATGTGATTTATACTTTCTCGATTAAAAATTCCGATGTATTTTCTACAGAGTCACTGTATGTTAGTTTTAACAACAAGACATCAAGATAACTATTATTGTTGTTTCAGATGACGTGACTGCAGGAATTTCTACAAATCTGGAATAAACTGAAACACCCAAGACATTTTCAATAATAATTGTTCTTTGTGACTACCTTTTTTTAATGTAAAACCGCACAAGAGTCCCAACTGCTTCCAATCGTCTGGACCGTGAGACCAGACAGAGAGACCATGGCATATCCAATTAGTATATATGTGAGGCTGAAGGTAATGGGGAGGGTAAGAAGAAGGTGGGAAAGTATCTGGATAATCAGATCTAGTCACCAAACACGGCTAAAGCCTTTTCAAGCAGAGTTTCAATTCTGAATGGCGGTTTTACACCATGGCGATACTGAAAATATCTTTGTGTCGCAAATATACTACGTATTATTTTAAATGAGCTAAATGTGAAATAACACAAATTAATTATTAGAATAATTTATTATTAAAATAACTTATTATTAAATAATTTATTATTAGAATAACCAAACAATTTTGTAACATTGATACTATTCGAATTTTATACATAACGCTAGTGAGAAGCATTATAGAATATAACTCTACGATTTGGGCTCCACATTACAATATCCATATTCAAGCGATTGAAAAAGTCCAGCATAGATTCCTTAGGTATATTAATTTTAAATTAGGTATTCCAAGAGAATCCGTTCACTATAATTTGTTATTAAACTGGACTAATCTCGTAAATTTATCAGATCGCAGAAAAATCTAATATCTATTAATATTATACAAAATAATTCACTCGGTCTTGGATACCCCTGATTTAATAGAACTAATACGATTTCATTGCCCTGGTCGCGCTAACAATAGACTGACTCTACCGTTCTACTATAATAACACACATACATTATCACATTATTACTCACCAATCAGTCGATTACACATTTTGGGAAATGAATATGCTAACATCGGCGACATTTATTTCTTAAAATTAGCGCAATATAAATATGCACTCAAAAATTATTTTTCCATAATGTAACTTTATATACGCAATATGGACATGTTGAAATGAAATAATGATATTTCTCATTGTTCTTTTTTCTTATTTTTTGTTGTGATACACAAAATAATTATATGTTATTTTTAGGTTTCAGTTTTTAAGTTTTTTATTTTTTCCATAATGTAACTTTATATACGCAATATGGACATGTTGAAATGAAATGATGATATTTCTCATTTTTATTTCTTGTTATTTTTTGTTGTGATACACAAAATAATTGTATGTTATTTTTAATTTTAAAACTACTATTATGTAATGATATTATTTTTCTTACTTTTGTACTCTATTATATGTTTATTTATAAAAGGCAGTATAGCCGTTTATGTATTTAAAATAAAAAAAAATAATCACATTTACTGGTGGACGCCGGTATTTGAATCTGCGACCTTCGGCTCGCTAGTCGAGAGCCTTACCCCTCGAATACGAAGGCCTTCATCTCTATTCGCATATGCCTAGTTTGGCGGATGTCCAAGTTAAATATAAGTATTAAAAATTGGCACACTCACTTCAAGAATATTTAAACGTAGAGAATTATATTTTAAAGTCACCATTTTTCTTTTCTTACCTCATTGCCTTTTCGTTATTGACTCATAACGTCTTATAAATCGGTGGACGCTGGTAGCACTCACGAAAAAGTATGACTCATTGTCACGTTGTCACGTTCCGCCTGAGCCGAGCGTGCAAGCGAGATTGCGGAACAAGCGATAGAGAGGCACGATCGGCCTAAGCGTTCGGCTTGTGACTGTAAAATTCTATGTGAGAGTTTTCTTATGACGTTATCACGTAAAATTATCGTCTGTAAACCGACTTTCAGACGACCAATTTTTTTTACTTATTTCATTTTTCTTATATTAATTCATACAAAGTTCAAGTTAAACACTTAATTCAACTTCCAATATTAAATATCTTGGTGTATATATAGATCAACATTTTAAATGGAAAACACATATTTGTGAACTTGTCAAAAGAATTAGGAAATGTATACATATATTTATTAGAATTAGAAATATTCTTAGACTAGAAAACCTCAAAAAAGTGTACAATCTATATTACAGTACGGTATTATAGAGTGGGAAGGAACTTATGATGTTATTTTAAATCCTCTGAAAATAGTTCAAAGATTGATAATTAAGGTTATCTTGAAAAAACAATTTACATTCTCTACTGAAAGAATCTTTTCAATATTCAAATTATCTACAACAGACAATATATATAAAAAATATGCAATTCTACAGACTTTTAAAGAAATACAACTTAAAAAAAATTACAATTCAATAAATCAGCAAGATTTCAAAACAATATCAAAATCTCTAAATTTAATACCAAGCACATCCAAAATACCTACCTGTATCTAGGTATAAATTATTTCAACAACCTCCCATTAGAACTAAAAATTATCGAAAATATACATAAATTCCAAATTAAATTGAAAAATCACCTGAAACAACTGTAAAGAGTCCATTTCTAGCGTTAATATTTCATTTAAATCTTGAAATTTATTTATTGTTATATCTCGAGTGTTCTTACATATCTTTTGTTATTAGATGCAATATTATGATTTACTTACTAAATGATACATATACTTGAGCTTGAATTCCCTCACCAAACACAAGAGCCTTGTCTCTTTATGAAAAGGAAATGCTATTGTTATATTCATTTTACAACTCTGTTTAACACGTAAAAAAATGTATACTTATTGTAAAAACATACAAACATTAAATAAATATAAAAAAAAAAAAAAAAATTTTTAAAAAATAAACTTCTTTCATAATATTGTCCTTCCATCTCACAGAAATGCGTTTATTCTCGAGTGGGCGCATTTTTAAATGTGTTAAAATATAAAGATGTATTGATCTTAAAATATTAAGATGTTTACGCCTGTAAAAGTACCTAGGCATTATGAATATGAATAGATAGTTTTGTCTTTATAAAAACTGTATTCTTTCAAGAAAGCCATGGAAACGAAATATTGGATTGAATCACCGATACATTATTTTATTTGTCTGCCTTTCTCGAAAGAAATGAGTTTTTAAACGAACAAAACTATTTATTCGTATTCATATCACATTACGGGCGCAAAAAAACGAATTCAATTTGATGTTTTAAAGCTTAACTTGCAAAATCGTTTTTTCCGAAAATAATTAAATTAGCGCCATCTTTGAAAGCGCCGATTATGACTTATTTTAAAAATATTAACTTTCACCGGAGCGATATCCAAAACGTTACTGTATGTACCTACTGGATTTGTTTTCATTTTCTTTTTCGTCTAATTTGTAAGTACATTTTTCATAACAAATTATTGATACTATTCCTTACAAAAAAAAAAATCAAAAACCACAATTTGATGAGCCAATAATATTAATAGAATTTTTAAAGGGCGACATCTCATTTGATGAAAAGCAATTCGTTTTTAAAACCAAATGATCAAAATTCCCATTGCGCACAATCAACTCGATTCAATGTTAATAAAATCTCCACGATCTTTTTACTCATACGACCAGATTAGCCTTAACGCATTGTAAATTTATAATTGATACGCGGCGCTGCATATCCCCGAGTGCATTATACACGAAAGCATTCCCTGTATTAAGTAGCTAATAACTTTGAAACACGGCGCATAGATGTCGTCTGATCTCACTTAAATAACTTTGGTCACGCCGCGTCCTTTCGGCACCATGTCTTTCGATAAGAAATATGACTATGTGTAAAGGGCTCCGGAACGGATTAAGTCCCTATTAACGCTTCGTTATGAATGGTGAAGGACGTTTTAATAATGTTCATCGGATTTGCGACGCGGCTTGAAAGTGTTATAGAATGTGGGAGATATTTTATTAAAAAATAACAAATTATATCTAAACATATTATTATAGAGGTACTCTCATGAGATCTCGGGGGGGAGGGTTTGAATAGAAAATGAAATAAATGTAATTGAAGAAGCCTTTGTTTGAAGAAGGTTTGTATAGAAAATGAAATAAAACTAATTGAAGAAGCCTTTGATAAAAAAATATAAAATCGTAAAAAACATAGACCACGAAGAGTCCTTTTTTTGCGTTAGATCCACACACGAGTCCCTGGTGAAAATAATTTCCCTCCGGGGCTATATCATCTTTGGGGATGCTGTGTGGAGGGTATTTTTAGGAAAGGAAAGACGGAATTTTTGGGACTGATGTTAAAGGTAGGAGGGATAGGTAGGAAGCTGGGGGTCAGTGTGTCCAGGAGTGACGGACATGTTAATCCATCTCTCCCACTGCGGGGTAAGGCAATCTTTCGAGAGATTCCTGCTGAAAATGTCAAAAGGTCTCCCTTAACGAGTCCCGAGTCTTCGCGGCTGACGCGTCTACACCAATTGCATTGACGGCCTCCGTGGTCCCGAGGCAAGACTCTCGACTCACAATCCGAAGGTCGCGGGTTCGAACCCGGCGTGCGCAAATAAATTTTATTTGATTAATTTGTGTTATTTCACAATTTATTCATTTAAAATAATAAATAGTATATTTGCGGCACGTTCCAGAGTGGAAGATACTATCAGTATCGCCCTGGTGTAAGACCACCATTCAGAATTGAAACGTTGCTTGAAATGGCTTTAGCCGTGTTTAGTGACCAGATCTGAATAGCCAGGTACTTCCCCACCTTCCTCTCCCCTATCTCCTTCCCCTCCCCACTACCTTCAGCCTCACAACATACCCCAATTGGGGATGCCATAGTCTCACTGGCTCTAGACGGGAGCAGTTGGGACTCTTGTGCGGTATTTCATATAAAAAAAATTAAAAAAAGGCTGGATCGGGAGGGATTGATTCGGCCTGCAACGCAGTTGGTGCAGACTCATCAGCCGCGATGACCCGGACAAACCTTATCACTTAATCACCAAACGTATTGAACCACTTGGGGTGACCTATGACAGAGGTGTTGGTTATTCAATAAATGGTTCCCGGGTGGCGGTACCTCAGTAAATTGAAAGTCCCGTCACCCATCCGCGAACGGGCATTTGTGCACCGCAGATCAGCAGCGGAAAATGTTCTCTCTGCTTCCACACTAGTCTATTGGTGACACTGCCATCAAGAAGCTTTGAGCTAACTGGAGGTAGGAATCTCTGATGCCTTCGCCCTCTAAAAGTTTCTTTTGAAGCTTGTACGGCTCTATGTTTTGCATCAAGTTGATTTAAGTGAGAAAACAGTACGTTTTGGTGAAATAATGTTTTATTTTTCAATTCGGCAATCCCGAATCCCACACATAAAAAATCCGCGGTGTCAAATGTTAATTAATAACAGTCCCACTGGTTCTAGAGAGCTTACGAATAAACCGACAATATTTGAAAACCTCCTACTACCATAATTAACAACGGAAAATGATGCTTGTGCAAGGACTGATGTGATGGATAGATTTGTTGATTAATACGCCTGTGTGGGAACCCCATACAGTTGTCCACTCGGCTACTAACCAGAACGTTTGACCTGAATTATTAGTACCTAATATTGGCTGGTATTGAACGCTTTTACTGGCAACCAGCGGCTCACAGTTGCGAGGAGAATTAATGATGACTTTTAATTACTTTTAAACTCGTTTCAGGTCGACGGGGGCGACGTACCCGATGAGCGCCGCGAAGACTTCGCGTGGGAAGGTTGTCGCGGAAAAATTATAGCTAAATGTAACTTAACCATAGACATATTTATATTAACCATAGAATATTATGTCTATGAACTTAACTAACAAACTCACAGGGATAGGCAGAGAGGACGACCGCCGCACTATTCTATCTTGGTACACACTCTTTGGCAAGGCAAGGGCGTCTATAATGGAGGATTTGAAGGTTCTAATTCCCCTCCCCCTTCGGCCTCAGAATTGCATGGGAAAAAGAGAATAGTACTGACAGATTAAATTCCTGAAAAATCAATAATATTATTTGCACCATCTCTTTTATTAACGTGATATAAATAATAATTTGTGGCAAGTAGAGGTCCCAGAAAACTTTTTAATATATTTTCCAACCCCCCCCCCCACTCATTTCTGGGGTCTTGTATGAGATGGGATTTTCCCACATTGGCTGATTGTCACTCAAGTTTCCATCTATCTTCTGGGGTGAGAGGTAATCGGAGGAGCCTCTCTCCTTCCACCGGAAGGGTTTCCGGAACACGCGGCGTGCCGGGTGAGAGACAACATCATCGTGCAAAGGTATTGCGCTTTTTTGCAGAGCCTTCTTTTATATCTCGCATGATATTTGGCGGGGTTATGTGTTTGAAAGTACGGGGAGCCAAGGAAAAGGAGTAGATTTTACAGTCCCGCTGATGGTTCGGGTTGTGGTATTAAGCTAAACGTCGATTATGGAAATGTGGGCGCTTTTAGCCAGTACTGGGGTACAGTATTCAGTTGTTGAGAAAACCAGGGCAATGGATGCCATTCTGAGCGTGTTGGCGTCGCATCCCCAGCTGATTCCAGTAAGCTTATTGACTTGTCCTGGTTTTTTGTCCACTGTTTCCATTTGTTACCGTTAGTTCAAGCTCCTGTTTAAAATAACTCGTAGAAAGCGGGGATGGGGGTGAATAGTAAATATTTTTTCCATCACACCGAATACAGAGTTTTTTATTTGCCTGTGAATTGCTAAGATGGAAAGCTGTTGCAACTGTTGTCGTTGCCAATTAATTAATTAATTCTACATAGCAATAAGGTCAGAATTAAGGATCTCTTCTACTGCTTTAAGGGTTGGCTTGTGCTGTGACGGAGATGTTATCTGCGTAAGCATATTTTCTGCAAGTGCCACAAGCAACGATTGCCGCCGGCACGTATATTGTTACCGCTCGTGTAGGTAGTGCAGTGAGTGATGCGGCACCCAAAGTAAGCACCCGGGCCTCCCTCCGAGTACAAATTATGCCGCTACGTAAGGGGCCGAAGACCGACAGATCTCCCGCCAAAGGGAAATCACTAAATATTTTTCGTGAAGGGAACATCAAGTGTGGTTTTTTTAAAATTAATTTATCACTAAACAAATACAAAGATTGTTTCTGGGGTAGTTAACTTGTTCAGTTAGATAGGTACATAATTATTAAACAAATTATTATTATCTACTATCTTGAAAATACCTTTTACTTCATAATAACATTATTTTACACTGCCTTCAATTATTTTTATTTGAACTTAATAATATGAACTAAAGTTGACAATTTGAATGTTCCAAAACGGGTCCTAAAGTTGAACAGTCAAAGTACTCTCACATCTGTAAAAATGAAGAAAAAAATATCAAAAACGTGAACCAAATTATAATTTATAAAAAATAAAAAAGTGGTAATTCCTGCTGTAAAATATAATTTAATTAAGCGGCACAAATAAACTACTCGTTAACCACCCAAACCGCAGAAAGCACTAATAACGGTTGCTGCTACAATATAAGGCAAAGCTCTAACTAAATATGATAATGCGGTGTCCGGTCGAGGTAAAGCGAAGCAACATTGTTACAAAAGTATAATTAATTTAATAAATCGAGCGGCGGGTGGTCGTTGAATCTATGAAGGGACGTCTACATAAACATAAAACACAGCATTTTCGTAAGCAATAGAATGTAGATCGTGTATTTTAAATATAATTTAAATTCTAGGGCTACTACTTTTAGAATATTTTAGTTGCTCGTACTATTTGAGAGAGAGAATACGAAAATAATGTGCGATATAGTTGTGAATGATGAATACTTGGAAAAAGTGGATGAGCTTGTGTGTTTGGAAAGTATGTTCATGAGAGATGGTAAGGCTATAGAGATATTGAAAGAAGAGTAAATGGAGGTAACTGCATTAATGGACGACTGAATACTGTTGGGCTGTTGGACGGCCAGCAAAAAAATGTCCTAAGAAGCGAAGGAAGCCGTCCACAATGGAGTGCTAGTATCTACCCTGATGGCAGTGAGGCATGGAACTAGCAGAGGAAGGATGAAAGTAAGCTGAATGCTATAGAAATGAGATCCATAGGCTTTTTTTTTTTTAAAAGAAAGACACACATTCCCGGGTTACGAATAACCCAACAATGTTTGAAAAGCTCCTACTACCACTACAGAAGGCCGAAAATGTTGCTTGTGTTGTGATGGAGGACTTAGCCAACCAAGAAACCGAACACGGGACGCCCGGGTGGGACCCAAACGCAATGCCCACTCAACCACTGACCGGGCAAAAATCGTTAATTGTGGTAAAACCATGTACGATCGTGTGAGGAATGTGGAGATCCGCAAAGAATGCAAGGCTGATGTAAGCGTAATGAGTAAGATTAAGAAAGGGACGCTCAGGCCTTTTGGGTATGTAGAGCGAATGCACGAGGGAAGGATCCTAAGGAAAATATATAGGTGAATGGTAGAAGAGTCGGGGACGCCCGAGAAAGACATGGCATAACCCTGCCACTCAAGTGTTTCGCTACGTTTGGTGACTTAGCGGAGGTGCCCGGGTTCATAGGTGAGGTTTATTTAGGTCTTGACGGCGAACGCGTTTGCCCGTTTTGTGTGGCAGTCGGAATCGGGAGACTGGTTGAGGGAGACCTATCTTGATTCTCTCGACACATTGGTCCCCAGTTTCTTACCCACTCTCTATACCTTTCCTTCCCAGAACATCCTTTTCTTCGTTTCTCTAAAAAGACCCTCCAAGATGATATAGGCTCCGAGGGCGTCCGGAGTGGAGCTAATGTAAATAAAAAAACCCTAGAGTTGAAGAATAATTTGAATAATGTTTACTGATTTGTTAATAAATAGAGTACAATTATAACACAGGCTCCGATGATTAGAATAATATTCAAAGAACATGAGGTATGACGGTTAAAAAGAGAAGAGGCTCTCGTACAAGCTTACAGGCCTTTTACATCCTACGTTCAGTTCGTTCATTCACAAGTTAATGTGTACGATTATTCTATACATTCTGTTGTCTCCGACCTATCACTTCATTGCAATCATTTATTATAACTAGAAAAGTAGGCGATATGGGTATCAAGCTACGCGTATCAACCTACACAACCCGAATGGTATGGTGGAAAATTGAGCAGAAAGTTCCTTGACACCTTTTTGCGAGAAAAGGCCCTCACTGAACGCCTTGTTACGGGCCACAGAAGTGGCTTAGTACAAATTTGAGAGGGCTAACTCCCCGGGCCCTTTATGTGGGCACACACTCCTTGCTTCATCCACATTCAAGCATAGTTTTTTTTTTTTTTTTAATATTGAATTTTAAAAAAATGTAGGCAAACACTCCTTCCTTCATCCACATTCAAACATCAAATCACTTAATACTTTTACAAATCAGTTGCCTGCAATGGGCAAGAGCTAGTGTTTATTATAAAGGTCTTGAAATGTTAAGCTAGCTTAAAAGCTTGTAATTTTTCGTGGGTTATCGCAATGTTGGAAGTTCAAATTTTAGTACATATCTAGGTAAGAAAATATTATTATTATTGTAGTTTTAGAGTATTGTAGTACTAGACATAGAATATGTAGTACTAGTGAAAATTTTATAGCCAAATAATATTGAAATTTGTATCAACGAACTTAAATTACAAATACCTATAACAAAGATATCGATATACATATGCACCTTACTAATAAACGTGTTTTAAATTTTACACAACTGATAAACGACCATTAATGTATGGTATATGATTGTTTATTAGTTGTGTACAATTTAAATACTTTCATTAGCAAGCGGGATAGAATGTGTTTATGTTGAAGAGTACTTCATTTTTGATATTTGGTAGATTTTACAAAACTTTTTAACTGTTTGAATCTAATTTTATTTTAAGTAAAGCTTCCAGGGTGAAGGCTTCTTTCAGAACGCATTTCAGATGAAAGAATTTACGAAGTATCGATAAAAAAATATGATGCCCGTATGTAGGTAGAGAGTTAAGCTATTTTATTGCGAATTTTATTACATAAAAATGTAAGGCATGCGTCGCGCAGGTTTATTGGATTTTCAGCCATGTCTGCACTTTCTTGAAGAGTCTAATAAAATCTCGCGGCCTTGTTGTTTTTATTTATTTACTACCTGCCATATTTTATAAAATTCCTGTGCAATCTCTACGGCGGTGACGCACGAAGTGTGTTTTATTTTTTTTTTATTTTACGCCTATTTAGGCTTTTACATAGTAGATTTTAGATAGTAGGGAGAAATAACATCTTTAGGTAGAAGATAGAATTAACAGAACAGAATTATATATAACGAGAAAAAAATTGTAATATTGCATATATTATAATATTCATTACCCACACACAGGCTTTGCCTTTAAAAATTAATATTATAGATAGCCCTGATTAATAAAGCTTGATTACTTTCTATATACCAACAAGAACTACTTGATCTAAAATTATTTTCCACTTGGAAGAGCGTGTGGAGCGCGCAGGTATATTAAATTGAATCTTATTTAGGAACTCCGGGAATCTCCCTGAAATGGATTTATATAAAAATAACAGTAAGTTTGTTTATTTCATTTGAATTGAGCGGTGAGTGCGATACGTTTTCTGCAGTATAAAAGTTTAAATATATATGTACAAAATCGAATACAAAATAAAATAAAGTGGTAAACATATTTAGTACCTATACTACGGAGACTTGAGGTAAATTCTCCACCAAAGCAAACCCATGTACTCTTCCCCCTGCAAAAATCTGCGAGGCCCTGCATCGCCAGGGGAGGCCGAACAGCGTGTGCGTTTGGAGTGGTTATACTGTACTAGGAGTGTGTTCATGACACCTTGTTTGTACCTTCTCCATAGTCCGCTAGTTTAAAAGCTCACGCAGTATATCTGGAATAGTTGCTTCTTCACTAGAGGACTGAACCTTTTGAAACTCCTGGCGAGGATGTTGTCTCGCAACATAGGTACTCTTCTTTGGCGTTCTATATCATTTTTATAATTTAGGTCATTGGTGACGACGACCTACAAACAAAAATACTGCAGATTTTGGTATTGGCTCCGTCGAGATGTATGGACGGAATGACAGCAGGACTAGTATTTGTACAGGTGAATATTAGCAATCGTACGGTAGAGTACAGTGCCCACTCCATGCAATTGTATGGAATAAAAGTTTGGTCACTGAAACCTGAAACCATGTCACGATGGAAGACTTGTATAATTTGAACCCTGAAAAAAGCTATCGGAGTCCTGAACGGAATACAATGACTAACTGTGTAAGTATTACAT
Source organism: Glyphotaelius pellucidus (assembly GCA_936435175.1). Classification (NCBI taxonomy): domain Eukaryota; kingdom Metazoa; phylum Arthropoda; class Insecta; order Trichoptera; family Limnephilidae; genus Glyphotaelius; species Glyphotaelius pellucidus. The sequence goes on from OW386543.1 coordinate 42,263,957, forward strand.
CGTAACAAGTTGTTACCCGTAAAATTCACCTGATTTAACTTTACTTACCCACTATATTGCTAGATGAAAACAAAGAAAGTTTAAGTTAGTAGTTTTTTCAGAATCAAAATTGTGAACACCGCAAAAGAGTCCAAATTGCCCAAAGTCAGAGATACTGCGATGCACCCATTTGGGTACATCATGAAGCCGAAGGGAGTGAGGAGGGGAAGATGATGGGGAACAGGAAGATTGAGAGTGTCTGCCTATTCAGAACTGGTAACTAAAACACGTCTAAAACCTTTTAAAGCAGTGTGTCGATTCTGATTTTGGGCTTTGACCAAATCTACCACCCTGGAACGTGCCGCAAATAAATGGAGATGGGGTAGAGGAAGGTCGAGAGTGTCTGCCTATTCAGAACTGGTAACTAAAACACGTCTAAAACCTTTTAAAGCAGCGTGTCGATTCTGATTTTGGGCTTTGACCAAATCTACCACCCTGGAACGTGCCGCAAATACATACATACGAGTAGATAGGTAAAATGTATTTTTTTATATTATTATATATTTCAATCGAAGTTTCTTGACAAAAGTACAGTGTCGGGAGAAATGTCTGTCATTAACTCTTCTGAACGCCTAATTTGCTAACTTACTTTGAAAATCTAGTTAAACGTTTGAAGGAGAAACGGGTTTGTTAAATCGAATTACACTATTCAAAATAATGTAATGACTTATTCGAGTACCTACTCGTATGTCCCGTTGGTTCAATGAGCCAATAACACACAGTGAGCAGTGAGCACGTACAAAGTTGTTTTACTTGAACGGTTGTTTGTTGGAAGTAATTGCCCGTTGACCTAATTAATTGCTCAAGATATGGGAGAAAAGTTCGCTTGCAATAAATCTTTCTTTATCTCTGAAATGGTTTGCAACTAAAACGTATCCAATTCTTTTTTATTTCTTAAAATTTCGTCTGTAGTAAATAGTCGAAGCTTTTGTATTCTAGGTGCTTGAAACTTACCCTATATAAAACAGAAAAAGGGCTTTAGTTAAGGTGATTCACTACTAAGCAACGAGAAATCATGTGATTTTGATTTGAAAATTAGAAATATTTTGGATGCTTTAATTAAATACTGCAAGCAGAACATTGGCTTTGAACTAATCGAGTAGTGTTTTTTTTATTATTTTTTATAAGCCCAGAAAAAAATAAAGTACCAGGCCTATAACGACTGCTTTAAAGTTCAAAATCTCCTACTTACGAACCCTTTTTTGTTTATGGTTTAAATATACAATCTGAAAAATTAATTCTTTAGAAAATGACCGTAAAACATTTAAATATTTGTGCTAGAACTTGGCAAAATGACAAACATCTTTTTGTCGGTATTCCATTGAAAACATAAACTACTTATAATTAATTACTTGATGAAAGAATTAAATTTATTAAGACTCTCAGATCGAATAATTATATCCGACATTATATTTAAGTTCTAAATTGTAAATAGTAGAATAGACAGTCCTGATTTAATTAACTTCATTGAATTTCATGTACCCACGAGAGCTACTCATTCTAAAATCCTGTTTAAATGCAACAATACCAGAACTGAGTACCTACTCGCTTGAACAATCGCTTGTACCTAGGTTGCATGAAGTTAATAGATACGCAGATGTGGCAGATCTATTTAACTGCACAGAAGGTAGGTACAAGAAGGCTGTGTTGTCAAATCTTTTCTATCAATATTAATTTTATTTGTGGGTACTATAGAATTTAGTATGTAATTGTATCTCTGGGTTCCATTCCAACTCAGAATCGCAACGCCTCTTTGAAAAGTCATTAAAAGCTATGAAAAAAATAGATATATGTATAACCTAACCTAACGAAACCTTTTTTTACATCACTTTTAATGACTTTTCAAAGGAGGTTCTGAGTTGTCCGTTCACCGTATCTCTGGTGTCATTTCTCAATCAAATGCCACAATTAACTGTTTTTTCGTTATTTTTAATATTTAACCATGATTTTGTGACATGTATTCATACTTATACCGTTGATATTAAATAATTAAATGTTTTTTCGTGAATAAATCAAAACAGGCGGATGATGATAAAGGGAATTTAAACTTTATTGCCATCCACTTGAAGAGTTCGGCATGTACCCAAACACTACACGACGTGGAGCATCACCTTAAGCGTAGTGTTTGTGAGCGAATATGTCCATCGTGACATCGCCGGTCGAGCGATGAGAATTTATGTATATGTTACTGTAAAAGCCCGTACTGCGGTAAATCCTAAGATTTATTAGTAAAACCTAAGATTTACCAATTTACGTGCTTTTACAGTAACATATAGAAATGCGCACAGAAATGCTCGTCGCTAAGACTGTGACGACATGCTCGATCATAAATACTAGGCTCTGAGCCTGGTATTTCTGTAAGGATAGGCAGAGGGATGGAACGTCACACAACTATCTTCTATTTTGGCGAAAATTCAATGCTTCGTTTACATATCTACTCTTCTGTTATTCTGACTCTTGAAATGGCCTGACTCGTATTTCTGCCAAAAAATTCAAATGCCTGTCTTGAAAACGCAGTTGATAAGTTTCCCGTTGAAAAGGAACCTCCCACCTGCATCCAATTCGCACCCACAGCTTCTCAAAGAACGAGGTATTTACAGGTAATGCGGTACGTGAGATTGATCTCGGCTCGTCTGCAGTACTTGCAGCCGGCAGTGAGTCGTGAGCGGAGTCGTCCGTCCCCCACGCGCGCACTGACCTCAGCTTCATTCTCTGCTCCTGGCTCTGGCACCTCCGACTCTACCCGCTACCGGCACGTCCGTGAGGTACCATCACTACTTGCCTACCTACTCGCCACTCGGCACTGTGCAGACTCATTTTCCCATTCGCGGTCACTGCCTAGGGTCACCTCTCACTAATTATTAGGATATTAATTAAATTGGCTTTAATTTTTGGAACGATGATTTAATGTTTTTGGGGACGGATCCATAATGTTCAAGACACGACTTGGACTTAATTTTTTTTTTGCTTTATATTTTAACGTGAAAACGTTATTAAAAAGGCTTCCACACTAAAGTCCCGCCAGAGTTACAGATGAAAAGCTTTTGTTGTCACGAATGTTTAAATATACCTGCCATGCTTCTATATATGGCCCAAGGGTTGTGGCGCTAAGAGACGTATATATTCTAAAAATATACTATTGTCCATTGCTTGATAGTGCGCTTACCAAGTAGATCAGATAAGAACCTCGAAATTCATTATGCGCGACCAAATAATTAGTCATATGTCCACAACAGAAAGCGATATTCGTTCATCGCCATGTAGATCTTGAGGTGTTCTTAAATAGTTAGCTTAGCAGAAAAAATATTAAAGTTGGCGACTGAAAAATTATGTTGAGTGACAGTTTACGAAATATTATGAAGTTACTTGTTTCCGATTATATTTACTTCTTCAATGTTCGCTTTGTGGCGTCATTTTAATTATACATCGTCTATTTAATCAAAATTATCAACATGTTTTGAGACTGAAGAAGGAACCATTGGTTTCGAAACATGTTGATAAATTTTGATTAAATAAGTGGTTGGGTACAGAGTGATTTGTTTTCATTAAAAAATTATATTTCACTGCCCCGTACTTAAGACTTAAAGTAAGATTCGCCAAAAAAAAATACATTCATGGAAATGTGATTTTCGTTTTCCCATAAATTATGACTAGTCACGAAAGAAAGAAGTTTTCTTGCAAAAAGTAACAGTAGTATGGAAAATTAAAAAAAAAATGTAAAAACGATTTTTTTTAAATACGGAGAATTATTATCATATTATGATGCATGGATTTCAGAAGGGTCAAAACCAACTGATCAATTTTATCAGGAATGTATTGTTACTTGGAAAATAATTATTTATGAAGAAATAAAAGCGTTGCAAGCCCTTTGGATGATAAAACACCATTACCGGTGAAGACTTTTAACCCTTCAGACTTCAAAATGTTCTTACCCACAAGTTCCAACGACACACCGACGCGCGACTCCCAAAAGCAAAACCAACTGCATTTTATTATAAAATTCCATGTGTTGTAAATGACATATTTTTTCCGAAAAACTGGCATAGGAAGGATGAAAGTAGAAAGAATGCTGTAGAAACGAGATCCCTGAGGCGTATTTGTGGTAACACCATATATGACGATCATAGTGTGAGAAATGTGGAGATCCGCAAAGAATGCAAGACTGATATAAGCGTAATGAGTAAGATTAAGTTTGGGCATGAACGAGATGAACGAAGAAAGAAGTGTAAGACGAATAATGACGCAATTGCGAATGTTAGAAGAGACGCCCGGGGAAGACATGGGACGATCAAATGAATCAGATGCTTAAGGCGCGAGAGAGCGCGCTAATATTAAAAACGATAATATTTATGCGAAAATTGGGAAAATGTTTAATAAAACACGACTTGTTTAAAATAGAGCAAAAATCTCGTGAAGATTGTCTAAAATAGCATTTAAAGAAGCACAGTGAATTTGTTGAAGAAGAATAACATATTTTTTAAGAGCTTTAAAACTGTATTTAATGAAAATATGTAATACATCGGTAGGTAGTTAGTTATTTAGTATCTCGGTGTATGTACTTTCATAGCTTTAAATTATTTTAGACGCTACGTGCATACGTTATATGTTATTTAAAAAAAAATATTAGTAAATTTTAACTGCTTTGGACAGAGAAAACCGCCCGTGTTGATTATTATTTTTTATATAGAAAACAAGCTCAATTTGGGAGGCGGGAATGGGTACCGCCGCCCCGGGAACCTTTAGTGGATAACCAACACCTCTGCCATAGGTCACCCCAAGTGGTTCGCTACGTTTGGTGATTTAGCAGGGGTGCCCGGATTCATGGGGTGAGGTTTATCTAGGTCTTGGAGGTGGATGACCAGGACACACTGAACCCCAGATTCCTACCCACCCTTAAGCCCTTTTCCTTCCCAGAACTCTCCTTTCCCCCTTTTCCTTAAAAAAACCCTTCACACAGCATCCCCAAGGATGACATAGGCCCTGAGGGAAATTATTTTCATCAGGGCCTCCTTTGTGGAGCTCATGTAAAAAAATATATATATATGTTCGAGCATTAGTTTGGAGAAAATTAGAACAATCTTCGTTTATCACTGGTGACCGAACAACTCGGAATGAAACCAACTCAGAACCATCTCAGATAAATCATTTAGAGTGATAAGAAAAATATATAAAAAAAATAGTTAAATAGGCTACGTTAGGTTAGGGTTATCGGCTAATTGAAAATTATTTTTTTCATAGTGACTTTTCAAGGAGGTGTTGAGTTGACTTTATTCTGTGTTGAGTTGACTATATTGGCTCGGAACCTTCATCACTGTTATGATTTTTCTGATGCTCTAGGGGCGGCTTTCCGCTTTCCTGTAACTGACATGGTGAAATTGGCGACGTGTTTCAATAGAGTATGAGTTAGTCCTCACCATGATTGATTAAATTGCAGTGCCTTGGCAGAACAATCGGCCTAAAATTGCCATATTCGTGGTGCTTTCACCCCTTTACCCCGCGTTATTATTTCCACATTTAGAGCATATTTCACGCTTAATAACACCTTAGATAATTTTTTGAAAACTTTGTATAAATATATTTTTTTAAACTTATCGAAACATTCATATTTTGAAACAATTAGATATTTAGAAAACACATTCCTTTTGTGTAGGGCAGGGTTTCCCAAACTGTGTTCCACGGAACACCAGTGTTCCGCTGAACTTGAATAGGGGTTCCGCGACAATTTGTCGGAAGAATTTCATTTAATATAGTGTACACATATTCAAATTGCAACACTACTGATATTATTCACAAGAAATGATTATTTGTATATTTTTTCCTATAGTACTTAATTTATATAATCAGCCTTTAATGATTTCTGGGCGAGTTTGTCAGAAGAGTACCCCAATTTATCAAAATAAGCTATTATTGTTACTTCCGTTTTATACAACCTATTTATACGAAGAGGGATTTTCCAGTTATGCTGCAACGAAATCAAAGTGCAGGAACAGGCTCGACGCCACACCAGATATTAGAATTCAACTTACTCCAATATTGTGCCTGATGTCAAGAAGAAATGCAATTCACGGACACGAAATCATCAAAGTCATTACGTGCTTTATTTATATCATTTTTTTGTTAGTTTTTATTCATTTATACGTAAACAAAAAAGGAATATAAATAATTTGAATGAATTTATATATAAACAAAAAATAGAATATACTTAAATGATAGTTTTTTTTAAATTTTCGCTATTAGAAATTGTCTAATCTAAAGAATAAGCCAAGTGTTCCAATAAAATTTACAGGTTTGCAAAGGGTTCCGTTGCGGAAAAAGTTTGGGAAACCCTGGTGTAGGGAATTAGCAAGAAAACTGTCACTTCACTTTTTACTATATTTATACAACATAAAACAAAAAATATTTTTTACTTTCATCTGTCAAAGAAAAGATTCCGTCAATTTGTGAAAAAAAAATGATTATGTCTCTTTTCAACATAGAAAAAAATTACTTTTCTCCGCATTTTAGAAAAAAGATAAAAATATTTTTATAATGTATGGACGCCCCGGTCAGATCTGTCCTTCAGAGGCTCTAATGGAATATGATTTTTGTGGCTAGTAATGTCCTTCTGAGATTTGAGGGGTTAAAGTATAGACCTGACATCTACCGACATTTAGCAGGTTGCTGCGCGCATAGTGGCTTGCATTCTGTTCAAGTGTGCATTATGCGGTACATACCAGTACCAGCAGGCAGCAAAGCCAGGCCATTACTGAGGCCATTCATTATCTATAGGTACCTTCGAGGTGAAATTATAACTTGCACTCGAAGGCTGTAACGCTGTAATTGTATGTAATGGACCAACGGAACCAAATGCAGGCCAGACTTGATGATCTCGTGGCAGATCAGTGACCAGCCATTGACTTGTTTAGGTCTAGAGATGATAGCCCTGTCAGAAACCTGGACAGAGAGCGGCCAATCAATAATTAACGTCATAGATTGTCGTTGTTTGACGAGAGGTGGAAGCTTAACTACAAGTTAGTCTATGAGGATTCCTTGTTATTTGATGATAGGCACTGTATCTAAATTCTTGAGAATGCGGTACCTATTACCTAGTTGCGATGTTGTGAAATATTTACTCGGAGGATGTTTCATAAAACTAGAAAGTAAAACAATTGAAAATATAATTCTCATGTTAGCTTTGAAATGAGTTTTTTAAACGTGAAATATTTTATCCACCAGCAAAACTTCCAGATTGGTCGTTGGTATTTATTCTATATAATAACCAGCTGACCCGGCCACGCGTTGCTGTGACGTGAAATCGAAACACAACACAACTCTACTGGATGGTTACCCAACCTAGACAACAAGTGTCGATAAATTAACTCACACCGCCATCTGTTAGAAACTTATGGAACTTACAAATAATTACAAAGCATTGTCTATAACAAACATATAATGAACATTTAATTCGCAATAATAAATATTGTGGTCAATAATCGAGATAAAAAAATATCCTATCTCTTAACTTGAACCAAATTAAACACAGTAAGCCAAATTTCATCAAAATCGGTTAAGTAGTTTAGTAGTAGTAGAGTTTATCTCGAACAAACATCGTGACGTGAAATTTTTATATATATTTAAAGGTATACAATCATTATTGCAGGATTAGCCGATTCCACCACCTTAATATAATCTTATGGACTTTTTATGGAAATTTAAGAGTTCTCTGAAAATTATAAATAACAATAAATAATTATAATAATGACCCCCTAGCGACTAAATACTTGTAAAAATATTATGATTTAATCGGAGATTTAAATCTTAAATTAATGAAAAAATCTGTAAATCCTACATCTCTGCTTCACTAAATATAAGTATACAGAAATATACACGAAAAATAACAGGATATACAAATAATTAACCAATAACAATAATAAATTAATCAGTAATAATAGAATAACGATCAACAGTCATTAATTAATATTTCCAATAAGAATAATTATTTAACCAATAACAAATAACAATGAACTAAATACAAATAACAATGAATTAATCAATAACAAATAATTTGCCAATTAAAAATTAATTAAACAATAATTATTAAGTTAATAAGAAATACAAAAATATTAATTAAAAACGCGGTTGAATTCGGCAGCCACCTCTGGTCTGGAGCCCCAAAATACCTGAAAAAAAACTCTCGATTCCGTGCAGAAACGGGAGGTCCGTTTGATAGATTCTCCTAACTTAACAAACGGATTGCAATCTTTAGAGCACAGGCGTCGGGTGGGAATGCTATCCTTGTTCTACCGGTATTTCAAAGGAAGATGCTCCGAGGAACTAGCGTCATTGATCCCTTCGACACCGGTGCATAGTCGGGAAACACGTCAAACGCGTGCCCAACATATGTTCACGGTTGATATTTGTCACATGAGAACGGGTCGCTTCTTCGATTCGTTCTTATTTTCAATAGCTCGGCTGTGGAACGATTTGCTGGCCTCTGTGTGTCCTCCTTCCTACAACATGGGTCTCGTCAAGATCAATGTTCTAATTACTTTCTATCCTCAAAAAGACCCTCCACATAGCATCCCAGATGACATAGGCCCTGAGGGAAATTATTTTCCTCAGGGCGTCCTGTGTGGAATTAATTAAATAAATATATATTAACCCATATCAAATTTCACGTGAAAATCTTAATAATAATAATAATAATGGTCTTTACTCCACAGTATCGGGAAGTAAGTGCAATCTCACACTTCCCATATGTAGATTATAAATAAACAGTTACATACAGCGATTCAAGTGAAGACATATTTATAAATAAGAATAAAAAATAAAACTAAATTAAACTATAAAAGTAAATTTGCTTCTCGGCCTCCTATGTGGAGTTAATGTAATGTAAAAAATACACAATGTCTACGTATCTACGTCAATGATCACCAGTCAGTAGTCAGTAGTCAGTAGTCAGTAGGTACTTAGGTACCTGACGTTTTGATCGGCCGAACTAACACGGGGAATAATTGGGAAGCTGGTAACATTGTAGCAGAGCCGACCTCATAGAATAACCACTTAACAGTTCTGTCAAACGGTAGTCCCCTATTGTTGCATTAAATTAAATTCCGATCGCGCGCCTTGTTCGGGAAATTGAATTTGGGACCGACGCGCGACGCGACTGCCTCACGCGCGGCCATTGAGCGCTGGAGGTGGAATTAGATTACAAAACTCAAAGAGTTACCCACCGGGCCCAGCACCTAGTAATATTTTACTAATCAGGAATAGTACTCAAAATATCAATTTCTTAGTAAGAAAAGTGAGGCTATCAATAATAAATAAGGTCAGATTATTTCATTCTAAAGCTGAGGTAGATATTAGATAGAGCAAATCGTTAACAAAAAAACTAATTCCACTTGAATTGATCGTACAAATAAACTTATAATAATTTATTCACCCTCATTTTTTCTCTCTCTAAATATGGGAGGCGGGTATGGGTATTTATTGGATAACCAACACCTCTGCCATAGGTCACCCCAAGTGGTTCGCTATGTTTGGTGACTTAGCAGGGGTGTCCGGGTTATGGGGTGTGGTTTGTTCGAATCTTGGCAACGAATGCGTCTGCCCACCAACTGCTTGGCAAGCCGGATCGGGAGAGACTGGTTAAGGGAGATCTTTTGACCTCTTCAGCAGGACTCTCTCGGAACATTGCCTCGCACCGCAGTGGTAAGGATAGATTCACATGTCCTTCACTCTTGGATACACCGACCCCAGATTCCTACCCACCCCTCATACCTTTTTTCCTTCCCAGAACTTCGCAGCCCTCACCAGCATCCTCAGCAACAACCCTTCACACGGCATCCTCAAAGATGATACAGATCCTGAAGGGAATTATTTTCCTCAGGGCCTCCTGAGTGGAGCTAACGTAAAAAAAATCTGATCTGAAAAAAAGTCGGATCTGCTGAAAATTGGAAATCGTCTTGTTGGCTTATTTTCTTGTCTTAAATGGATGTATTTTCGGAATTTGGAGTGAAATTAAATGAAATTAAAAATATAAAAACAACACTACATTTCTTGATCTTCAAAAGAGTAAAAATGCTGAAACGAAATTTGAAGCAACTTTACTGCAAAATACAAAATCCGACATCGTTCTTTGGAACCGTCGATATTCTGAAAATAATAATTATGAGAATAGGCAAATAAGTTTAGAAAACCAAGTACTTACAAAAAATGTGTGCAAACAATAATTAAATAATTATTGTTTGCACATCACACAAAATAACGCGATTCAACATTCAAAATAAGTACAAACGTAATTCAACCTAAACAATTTTAGAAAAATATTTTTTGAAAAATAATAACAATCTGTAAGTGCATTTTTAACTTCGAATACATAAATTCACATTTTTAGTTGTTCTCATTTCAACAATCATTATGTTCTATTTTTGATGGTGGATTTTGTCCAAGGTTGTACTTTAATTACACTCTAACATCTATCTGTGTATATATTGTATTCAAAGCAATTTCAATATGATTATGAGCAAAAGGAAGGTTATAAATAACGCATTGAAGGTTTCTTCTCGCAATCACCCCCAGACGGCATTCAATCAGAAAGGCTTCTATTGTATTATAACAGGCTTTATTGGAGCGAACCAGCGAACTAAGTGTTCCCGTAAACGAACCATTGTTTGTAAGGATGGAACAATAAAATAACAAACATCGACGAATTAAAAAAAAATAACATTCATGTTGGTTGCGCTAAAATTAAGTTATCGTCACATTTAATAAATTATTGACTAATATATATGTTACTGTAAAAGCTCTTAAATTGGTAAATCTTAGGATTTAATGGTAAATCTTAGAATTTCTAAGATTTCTTAGAAAAGAAAGTCAAACATTCCCGTGTTACGAATAACTCGACAGTATTTGAAAATCTACAGTAAGCGGAAAATGTTGCTTGTATGATCGAGGACTTACCGGCCGGGGAATTGAACTCACGACGCCAGGGAGGGACCCAAAAGAACCCAAAAACCAACTCCACTACTGACCGGTAATTCATCACTCGTCTTCTCTGGAGAAAAAAAATTGAATAGCTTGTCATTGATTGCTTGTGACCGGACAACTCGGAATGAAACCACCTCAGAACCATCTCAGATAAGTAATTTAGGGTGATAAAAAAATATCAATATAAAATTGGTTAAATAGGTTAGGTTAGGTTAGGGTTATCGGCTAATTTAAAATTATTTTTTTCATAGCTTTCAATGACTTTTCAAGGAGGTGTTGAGTTGACTTTATTCTCAGTTGGCATGGAATCGCAATGCGTGTGCGTCTCATTCTGACGAGATTTGCGATGCTAAGTTGACTGGAAACGATCATTATAAATTATCAATAGTTACGGCAATTTATTTCATTTATGCGATTGACACACAGCATCCCCAAAGATGACACAATCCCTGAGGGAACTTTTTTAGTCAGGGCTTTTTGTGTGGAGCGAATTCAGTTTCAACACGGAACGAGATTTGTTTTACTTACAATTTCATTATATCGCGATTGTCAACAGCATGGAAAGAAAAATCCAAAGATTATCAAGATATTCACAGACGTCCACAAAGAAACTAGCGCGAAAATATTGACGGGTCGATGAAGTTCTGTAACTCACACGTCAAAGATGTGTAAGCACATTGATAATTCAAATTGATCCGGACCCTACTAGGTACTTTGTAAGTAGTGAAGTTGGACAATGTGAGATTTTATTTAATCTAATTAAAATATTTTTTTATGAATCAATTTAGTGTTGTATTTTTCCACTATTATACACAAATGCTTTATTTTGTACCTTAAAGCTTAAGAAAAACAAGTTAATATTTTCATGGTAATCTCGTTGGCGCATGAGCCACTCCCAACTAGCATAAAGTTACTAAATAATAAATTGAACATTTATTAATGGAAAGGTTCAAATACACGTATTATATTATTAATGTGGATTTCAACTCAATCATCAAAAGTGTTAGTAATTAATAAATTGATCATTTAAATGGAAAGGTCCGAATATAGATGTTTTATTTCAGTCACAGTTGATTTCCAGTGGAACATAATAGAATTTTTGTAATAACATTAACTTATTAAGTAAAACCTTAAATTGTAATGTATAGGTAATCATTGCCACAGGTCGAATCTATGATTCCAGGACCTTAATGGTTAAATTTATCCAAGACACCGTCTAGATTGCATTTAGTTCTTGTAGAATCTTGCAATCGTACACAAAGATAGCAAACAATAAAAGAGAAAATGAAAATTATTTTCGTAGTTCTTAGTCGAAGTATGATACAGTCAAATGTGACAGAATGAGATAGGGTCCCATTATCTCAGTGGTAGAGCAGAGCTCCGGCAAGGCTAAGGTCCTGGGTTCAATTCCTAGTTGCGACCTTATCTTTTTCTGATTGTCTTAAATGATTTAAAATAAAATTTTTGAAATTTAGTGGTAGATACCTTGATGAAAATATATATGTATTATGTTATTAATAAGAGTACTGCTAGCTTTTAGTTTGTAATTAAAAAAGGTGGAGAGGAATGCTTATAGGGTTTGAATGTGTGGAGCGGATGAACTAAAAATGGATTGCTAGTAGAATATGTGACGTGAAAGTGAATTCGGAGAAAAATTCGGGAAAGCAGAATGCGGGGACGCCCGAGGAAGACTTGGCAAGACGAATTAAAACAATTGTCCATGATGATGAGTGAAAGTGAATGAGTGCATTAAGGGGGTATTTAGTCCAGAAGCATAATTGTATTTTCAGGGGCAATAAAAAAAAAAAAACAATAATATATTTACAAGCCATTACTTTACCAAATATTTATTAAACATTAAAGAATACATAAAAAAAATCAAACGTTATCCAAACAAATGCTGCTATGGCCCGTACCTCGGAAAAGTAAAAAATTTTTTTTTCGCAAAATGGCGGCTGTATGAAATAAAAAGACATTTTTTTACCCCTTTTTGACTTTTCACAGAAAAAGCTCACACCAAATTTCAAGCAAATTGGTTTCGTAGAACTTGAGATATCGTGTCAACCGTCTCGAAAAAAAGTTGTTAGATTTAGATTCTGGTTAGATTCCGTCTAAAGCACGACATTAAAATGGTTATAGCTTTTAAAATAATGCGATTTTCGAATAATCCTTTTAAGGATATATTTTTGAATGTTTAAACTTTGGAAATATGAAGAAAAATTTTTTTTTTTTTGTAGACTAGAAAACTTAAATGCTGAAACAGCTACCACAACAAAAACTAAATAAAGACTAGCAGAACTTCTTAAAGTAGTTTTTTTTTAAATATGTTTTATAACATCGAGCAACAGATTAAGATTTGAGAAAATGCTGCACCCCTAGTTACAAGATCCAATAATAAGTATTCTGTTTGATTCCTCCGGTGTGCATTGGTGCTGCAGAATGAACACGTGCCGAGAGCAAACTGCAAATTGCAAATTGAATATCGCACCTCCATTATATTAGGTATGTTCAACGATGCAATTTGCGGCCGCGGGGATAATGCCATAATACGAGTACAATGCGCACAATGCACTTCGATAGCAACTTGCAACGAAGCACATTTAAAAGAGAATGATTCTTACGTTATTCAAAAATACAGAAATACAGGGTGTAATGCCATCCGAAGGATTTTACCAGCGATTCTTGAGCATACTTGAAGTAAAACATACAGATGAAAAATATGTTTTTCTATCACACGTCGCCACTGATAACAGAACGTCGTGACGGATCACGTCTCTGTCTCGTCGGTTACCGTGTTGCTGGAACGAGAAGGAGTGCGTTTCACTTGTGATGGAAGATATACCATCACTGACGGCCGGCGTGGTCTAAGGGGTAAGGCTCTTGACTCGCAATCCGAAGGTCGTGGGATCGAATCCTGGCGTGGCAAATAAATTTTATTGGATTAATTTGTGTTTTTTCACAATTAAATCATTTAAAATAATGTACGGGATATTTTCGGCACGTTCCAGAGTGGAAGATACTCTCAGTATCGCCTCGGTGTAAGACCACCATTAAAAATTGAAACGTTGCTTGAAATGGCTGTAGCCGTGTTTGGTGACCAGATCTGAATAGCCAGGTACTTCCCCACCTTCCTCTTCCCTATCTCCTTCAACTCCCCACTACCTTCGGCCTCACAACATACGCAGATTGGGGATGCCATAGTCTCACTGATTCCAGACGGGAGCAGTTGGGACTCTTGTGCGATATTCAAAAATGTTTATATATTATTTGTTTATAATTGAAAATACATCGGACAGCATGTTGTACTCCAAATATGCTCTGGAATCGCTGGTTAAAATTTTTCGGTTATTTTATTTATTTATTTTTACATTAGCTTCCACACAGGAGGCCCTGAAGAAAGTAATTCCCCTAGGGCCTATGCATCTTTTGGGATGCTGGGGATGAAAGTAAGGGAAGGAAGTTCTGGAATGGAGAAATAATGATGGGTAGGAATCTGGGGATCAGTGTGTTCAGGAGTGAAGGACGAATGAATTCATCCCTCCAAATGCGGTGCCAGACGATTTTTTTTTACATTAACTCTACACACGAGGCCCTGAGAAAATAATTTCCCTCAGGGCCTATGTCATCTGAGATGCTGTGTGAAGGGTCTGTTTAGGTCTTTTTGAGGAGAGGAAAGAATGAACATTGGTCTTGAAGAGACCCATGTTGTAGGAAGGATGAAACACAAAGGCCGGTAAATCGTTCCACAGCCGAGCTGTTGAACTCGAGAACGAGTCGAAGAAGCGACCCGATCTCATGTGACAAATGTCAACCGTGTACCTGTTGGGCGCGCGTTTGGCGTGTTTCCCGACTACGCACCGGTGCCGAAGGGATCAATGACACTAGTTCCTCGGAGCATCTTCCATTGAAATACCGGTAGAACAAGGATAGTAATCCCACTCGACGTCTGTGCTCTAAAGATTGCAATCCGTTTGATAAAACGGATCGCCCATTACTGCACAGAATCTTTTCAGAAGTTTTTTCTGGTATTTTGGGGCTCCAGACCAAAAGTAGCTGCCAAATTGTTGCTAAACTTTCCGAGAGATCAACAGGTATCCCTCAACCGGTCTCTTCCGATCCGGTCTGCCACGCAGTTGGTGGGCAGACGCATCCGCCAGTTGGTGGACAGACGCAGCCGTCAAGACCTGTACAAACTCATCAAAATCACCAAACTTAGCGTACCACTTGGGATGACCCATACACGCCTCCGAAATTGTTGCATCCTGTATATTACACTGAGTGCAAAGCAATGCACTTGGATAACTTTCAGCGAAACGTATTTAAAGTGGAATGATTCGTACGTTATTCAGATGCGTTATTGCGGATAAGACCGAGGCGTGGTTAGCACTACTATATTGTTCAGCGCTGAGAGAACTCCGTAAAGTATAATAAAGAGACGTGTTTTGCACTTACATGTAGTATAATAAGATACTCAATCAGATATTTCAAGGATATCAGGTTTGACGTGTTATTCCGCAAGATATTTTGAGTTTTTATTTTATTTCCATTAACTCCTGTGTGGGGTAAAATGAAAATAATTTAATCTTTGGGTATGGTGTGTAAGACAGAAGGAGTGAGCATGGATCTTGAATAGATCCATTTATTGCAGGAGGGAGGAAACACGGAGGAGAGGCCGGCAAATCATTCCACAGCCGATCTGTTGAACTCAAGAACAAGTCGTAGAAGCGACCCGTCCTCATGTGACAAATGTAAAACCGCGTACGCTTTGGACGCGCGTTTGCTTTTTTCCCGACTGTGAACCAATGCCAAAGGGATCAATGACGTTAGTTCCTCGGAGCATCTTCCAATGTAATACCGGTAGAATAAGGACAGCATACCTGTCTGTGCTCTAAAGATTGCAATCCGCTTATTAAAACAGTGGAATCAAGGGTTTTTTCGGGTATTTTGGGGTTCTAGATCAGAGGTTGCAGCTAAATTCAACAGTGGGGCGCACTTGCGATTTGAACAGGATCAGCAGTAGTGTACGCAGTATCTGCGGGTCCAGTACAGTACGCCCAGCTTCTGAGAGACTAACTTGATCCTGGCTTCGTTGAAGCCCTCATGTCTGAGCTAGCCACTTACAGAGTTACAATGAGATATTACATATCACCCATATCAATGGGAGGCATGTTGGGAAGGCAAATTGAAATATAAAACAAAAGCAGAAGAAATTAGTACTGTGACTCGCATTACTAAAGATCATTACTGTAATTAGGTAAATACAAGATTTCTAATATATAAAATGCAGTAGCTTTGGGAATAATTTGGACAACCGTTACGTTTAATATTTAAACATATATTCCTGAAAAACATCTTCAAACGTTGGAATTTCGATGAAAGCAATTAATATTTAATGACTGTATTATCTTGTATATGGCAGAATCGCCCCTAGTCCCGGCGCACAGTGTACGAAATGGAGAAATGCAAACTTTAATGTTTTTAATTTAAATATTTTTTTAGTGTAGAACAATAGTTTGTGCATTTTATGTGTTAATTTAAAATTCTCAAAAGTGCTTGATGGAAGTTTGGCAACGCCTCAAAGTGTGTCGTAAATTTGATGTTAGGCATCGCATTTTTCACTTCGCTCCTACGCGTGGGCAGAGACGGTTGTGTATTAAGTGACGTTTAGATATATACACAAAAGTTTGTTATGTATGACATTTGTCAAGGTATTTTTTTATTTAATTTACTAAACTATATATCAATATCACTGCTCTCATTTATGAATATAAACGTATTGTAGAAGGAAGTCTCACCTCTAATAACGTATATAAACGTATTGTAGAATGAAGTCTCACCTCTAATAACGTATATAAACGTATTGTAGAATGAAGTCTCACCTCTAATAACGTATATAAACGTATTGTAGAATGAAGTCTCACCTCTAATAACGTATATAAACGTATTGTAGAATGAAGTCTCACCTCTAATAACGTATATAAACGTATTGTAGAATGAAGTCTCACCTCTAATAACGTATATAAATTGTGATCATCTTTTGTCCTCCCTTGAACAATTTTGCGCAAGTAAATTTTATGTGATTGAATTGTGTCATTTCGCAATTAAATCTTTTAAATTGATATGCACATTATAATAGTTGCGGCACGTTCCAAAGTGGAAGATACTTTCAGTATCGCCCTGTAATTATATATCGCCCTATCGTTGTAAGACCATCATTCAGAAGTGAAACGTTGCTTTAAATGGGTTTAGTCGTTTTTTTTTTTTTATGAGAAAAACTCTCTTTTTATAACTTTTGAAGGTTATTCCCATCAACGTAATATATCATTGAAGAAGAAGATAACACTTATAATCTAAATGAAAATATGAAAGACACAGAAAAACAGAAAAAAAAAAATGGTCGCAACTGGGACTCGAACCCAGACCTCTCGTCTAACCGGGACGTGCGCGTTTTCCAATTTCGCTATTGCCACCTTCTGTCAAACCGTCATATTTGTCAATCTCATATTTCAAATATTAATTAATCACGTCCCAGTTAGACGAGAGGTCTGGGTTCGAGTCCCAGTTGCGACCATTGTTTTTTTCTGTTTTTCTGTGTCTTGTTTTCTTTCATATTTTCATTTAGATTATAAGTGTTATCTTCTTCTTCAATGGGTTTAGTCGTGTTTATCGAACATATCTGAATAACCAGACACTTCCCCACCCTCCTCTTCACCATGTCTTTTCCCTTTCCACTCACTTTCATGATATTTCAGCCTCATGATTTCAGTCCCAATTGGGGACGCCATAGTTTTACTGGCTCTAGGCGGTTGTGAGCAGTTGGAACGCTTGTGCGGTATTCACATTAAAAAATGTACTTAGAGGAAAAATAATTATGAAAATTGAATTCTTTTTCCTTAAAAATCATGTTGTTCAGGAAAATAAAATGACGAAAAAAATAATAGAAAATTAAAAAAATATATTTTTTCAACAGGAGTTGAAAATTATTTTTTTAGTTGCATGATTTGTTTAAAAAAACTAAGGAATTGAACCCTCAAAAAACTTCAAATAACGGAAAAGTTACACAGTGAAAAAGTTTTGAAAATACACATAAAAACCTATTACAAAAAAAATATTTTCAATTTCAAGGTTTTTCGTTTATGCAAAAATATGCATCAGTCTGGTGATATTTTGAATCAAAACAAATTCGTAGACGATATAATACATACAGCGGTATATTGTAGATGGTTCCATGCCTACTCAGAATAATGTCAAATCAACACCTTTTTGAAAAGTCATTTAAAAGCTATGAAAAATAATATTTTAAAATAGCCCACAACCGTAACCTATTTAATTATTTTTTCTTTTTTTTTCATAACTTTAATGATTTTTCTGAGGGGGTTCTGAGTTGCCCGGTCACCGTTGTAGATCTATTACAAGATGCGTTTAAAATGGCTAATTCTGTTTCCCGATTTCTCAGTTCCTTTCAGTTATTTTTATTCCAGAAAAATTTTTGTACAGCAAATATTATGGATTGAAAAAAATCTTATGGATTGAAAAAGCTCACCTCAGTTGGACAAGGTTCTAACTGACATTTTTTTTTTTAAATTAACCTTTGAATGCAAAACCATTTCTTTTGTTTATTTCTATAACCAAAATAATTTTCAGAACCATGTGTTGTAAATATTTTCCTTTAAAATATGTTCAAATCAAATACTTTTCACATTCAACCGCAAAATCAGAAATTGGTAAATAGATAATGAGAAATCGTCTTTGAAAACTTTGAAATCTCATATCTCAGAACAAGGTAAAGTGAAGATAGAACCCTGTCCAACTGAGGGAAGTGGTAGGAATTAACTAGTTTGAAATGAAACAAATCAGATCTAATCCGAATATGATACATCAATCAATGCGATCTTATCAGTTCGGTTTGTAGATCGAGGCATTGTAATACAGGGTGTTCATTGTACTGAACCTACAAGAAGCACGTCGAAATTATGATGATGGATGGCGAAATAATAGTTTTTGTATAAACGATAGTATTGTTTGACATGTAGTTGTTTTCTGACGCGGCGCATGATTGGCCGAATCACCGAATCGGAAGCAAAGTACAGGGTGTCAATAAAAAAATTGCCATGAGATGCTTGGGGTTGCTATTACTCTATTTTATAAACATATATATTTAAATAGATTTAAAAATGCAGATAGTTCAAGTCTAATTAAAAAGAGTTATATTTTTTTAATAAAACAGCCCAATTCAATTGAGAAATGATTTCTCTCTTTTTAATTGTGGAGTAGCGGCATTACACTTTATAAAGTAGATAATTTTTATTTATTTGAAGTACTTATATAACAAAACAATAGTAATATTGCATTGTTTTATTTCAGAAGAAAAGTTTATTTTTATTTTTTATTAGCAATTAATTAATTAAATCCTAATAGGAACATAATATAATTTCACTCGTCAATTATTAAGAAAAAAACATGTAAAATTCATTGAATGAAATTAAATCTTGTATTTACTTGTAAATATACACAAATCACTTAAAATTTATATGAAAATAATTATTAAAAGCTTTTGGTTACACGAACTCGATAAATATTGAAATAAAATAAAGCGAGATAGCGCGGAAACACATAATGACAATGAATGACAACCATAGTCACAGAACGTCATACTCTACTACAGATTGGTGATTAGACCTCAATAGCCAGGTACACACTTCTCCTTCTTGCCCCCCTCCCTTCAGCCTCACGACAGCTAACACAGCTTATTAAAATCTTTACACCCATCAATAATACTTTTCATTTTTTTGTTTGTTTAATTAATTACCCCTCCCCCTCCCCCGTCCCGCCCTTTTCCACACTCCTCCGCTCCCTCACCCTTACTCCTCCTTCGGACCCTTTCTCTACTCTCCCTCTCTCCCACCACTCCTACTCCCGTCTCTTTTCCCCCCGCCCCCTTCCCTCGTCCCTATCTTACCCCCACCTTTCCCCCCCTCCTCTACTTTACCCCCTCTCTCTCCCCCGTCCTTCAAGTTGTCATCATCTAACTTGTTTCGCCAAATTATTCCTGTGCTCCTTTTTTCTATTAGCCAAATAATTAAAGCTACGTGATGCTCGATTTCAAATAAACTAAAATAAAATGAATCCCTTGGTTTAGCCGTCAGGTCGTATATTATCCGTTTAGGTCGGATATTTATGGACACTCATATCGAATAATAAAACTAATTTTGTAATACCCACACACCTCA
Source organism: Glyphotaelius pellucidus (assembly GCA_936435175.1). Classification (NCBI taxonomy): domain Eukaryota; kingdom Metazoa; phylum Arthropoda; class Insecta; order Trichoptera; family Limnephilidae; genus Glyphotaelius; species Glyphotaelius pellucidus. The sequence goes on from OW386543.1 coordinate 42,284,194, forward strand.
CCACTAATATAATATCACCGTTGAACAATCCATTAAGTATAATGTTACTGCATGTATTATATTAATATTTTATGTTTTCTTATCTTGTGGATAATTTCATTGCATCGTGGCTTTTCATATATATAGCTTTGAAAAATTATTTTGTTTGACATTATGTGATTCCAGATAATAATTGGGCGCGAGTGAAGAATGGGTGATTTAAAATAACGTGGGAATGATATTGTGCGACGCAGATGAATGATAAAAGGAATATATTTTAATAGTTTGTCAGACAATATTCGAGGTAGGGCGTGTCTAGGGGCAAGGCTCAGAACACACAAATAAAATAATGAAAACATCCTAATAAAGGAATGCTACAGACAATCGACAGTGTTTAGGATAAATCAATTCCGAACTGAAAAGGTCACGGAAATAATAACGTGAATTGTATATATATATATATATATATGTAGACTGCCTACGTAAATATAAGATATCTTCATTTGAGTAAGCATTTGACGGCATCCGCGGTCGAGTAGGTAAAATTATACTTAGGATGGGTTGTTTCAAAAAATTTGACGAATTCGTCAAATATTTTACGTTAATTTTCACGTTCTGTGTAAGATCTATTCAAGTTCTGTGATGATTTCAGTTTTGTGAAGCAGCTGGCCTATGATGTTAAAAAAACAGAACTCGAAAAGAATTTACACAGAACCTGAAAATTAACTTCAAATATTTGATGAACTCATCAAATTTTTTGAAACAACCCGTCCTTAGTGTACAATCTATCACATAATGATGAAATAACTCTTACACCTAGCTCTCTTAATTGGCGTAGAAATCCTTAAAAATATATTAACAACTGAAACAATTTTATAATTTAAACAATATAAAAATAAAAATAAATAATTTAACAATAATTCTAAAATAATACAAAAAGCGACTACTGTGCTATACTTTGATAGGTACATTGTAACACTAACATTAATTGCCTATTCAACGCCATTCATTATGGCGATAACATATGGTTAACTTCTGCATTTCAATTTGAATGAAGCAACCAAATTGAACCATGTAAATATGATTAAATTTTAATTGCTCAATCACTTTCAACGTTCGAAATTCAACGCGGTTGAATGAGGGTTCCATGCCAACTGGGAATAATGTCAACTCTACACCTCCCTGAAAAGTCATTAAAATCTAAGAAAAAAATAATTTTAAATTAGCCGATAACCCTAACCTAACATAACCTATTTAATAATTTTTTTATATATTTTTTTATCACTCTAAATGACTTATCTGAGATGATTCTTAGTTGGTTTCATTCCGATTTGACCGGTCACCGTTGAATGAGAAATGAACGTATAAGCACAAGTATTGAATGATTCTCTCGAATTTTATTCGTGCTTCGTGCGCGCCGCAGTCACGCGATAGGTCGCGTTGTCAACGTAGTCAAAACGATTTATAAATAGAAAATGGAGTATCGTCTCTGTTCTTGGGACATTTCAAGATGTATGGAATAAAAGTAACGAATGTTATAAAAACCGAAATGATGAATTATACGATCACAAATTAACGTAATTCCCAAGCGGACGAACTAATTCGAAGAAATCCTCAGCAATGTGAATTGAATAATTAACTTCTTCAGGATACATGTGTACATCATCCTTTCACTTCTGCGACAATCAACCGAGGTGAATCAATTTGTTTGAACCGTGTAATATCGCCATTATTACATATTATATCGTACTAAACTAAAACCAACTATGCGATGTGAAAATTCCGCGTTCCATATTTCAATGAACATAAAATAACACATTAATTGGTTTTAAGTAATTTTATTTTGGTTTTCGACCGAATCGGTTTTCTTAACGGATTTTAATACTTGAAGAATTTAGGAAGAAAATATAAATTTTATCCGCTTTGTATGTCCAAACGTTTGACCCAAGACATTCATTGATGTCGTAAAGATCATTGGAGTACGCAAACTGATCAAAGGTACTACGAAAAAAATCCAATTAACATTTTTTTACCTACCTGCCTATGTCATTAAAGATTCTACAATTTAAGTTTTTTCTCTTGATATTATCCAAATGTCATTTTTTGTAACTCAGAATTGGGTTGGGGTTTGAAAATTAGATCGCCAAGAAATATTTTAGAAGCTTTAAATTATAAAATTAAATTATAAATTTAAATAAATACTGCGAGAGAAGAAGTCCAGAAAAAAAACGCTTAAAATTTTTAAAATCTCCTACTGACGAGCTCCCTTTCGGTTGTGGTTTTATTGTATAATATGAAAAATTAAATTCTTTAGAAAATGATCATACAGCATTATAATATATGTCCCTAAATTTCCAAATTTTTTGCGTTTTTTTCATGAATAAATAGAAACAGGCGGGTGGCCTTAAACGGAAATTTAAACCTTATCGCCATCTGCATAAGGAGTATTATTGTAAGTAGCTTGATCTCGAATTTGACACCACGTGGTGCATTACTCTAATATCATTCGCTAGGAATCAACGGGTGACCGGACAACTCAGAATTAAACCAACTCAGAACCACCTCAGAAAAGTCGTTAAAAGTGATTAAAAATATAAACAAAAAATTGGTTAATTAGGTTACGTTAGGTTAGGGTTTTGGGCAATTTTAAAATTATTTTTTTCATAGCCTTTAATCACTTTTCAAAGAGGTGTTGAGTTGACTTTATTCTCAGTTGGCATGGAACCGAATCAATGTACCTATGCATCTTGGATTAATTAATAATGCGGTTCATTCCTCTCCGCAGGGGTATATTTATGCATCCCCGGGGCGGTCTGCCGGCAAATCTCTGTACCAGACGCACGGTCCGACGAAGGTCGCACGGTCAAAGGATTCGCCGGGGGGTGAATCAATTTGACAGGACACGGAGGGTGTGGTTTTGGTCTTGGGAATGTGTGTGCTCTGTGCTCTCCAAAAGTCCCCTAGACAACTATTGTACTCGCTTGGCTTTGTTGATCTAGTAATTCGCCTGTCTCGCCCTATCAGATGGTTTTCTAGTGTAATTTGGGTTTTATTTAATCTTAATTACGTATTTATTTATCACTAGTTTCTGCGGCTTAATGCTAGAAGTTCCTATGTATAATTTTTTAATCAACCATGGTTGAAGATTGTTTATCTATTTTTTGACGTAAAATTTAATCAAAATTTTGGTTCTTCTACATTAGATTACAATAACAATTTCATCAATCTAGAACACCCGACAAAGGTATTCATAGAATTCTAATGAGGGAGGTTTCATTCAGCGCCATTTTGCCTTTTGACAGTTGAAAATTTCCCCTTAAACACCGATTTCAGCTTTTAAACAATTTGTGATCAGCAGAAGAGGACAACAGTTAGCGATAATTAGTATCGTCAGCTAATTACAACTTGATAGAAATCCGAAGTATCCGAATAAAAAGGCGCTGAATGGCTATTTGATGACAATGTTACAATTGAATTTCTGTGAAAAATATGGGACTCAGCTTTTATTATTAAAGAAACTAAGAGTGTTCCTGGCTTACGAATAACCTAACAATTTTATAAATTCTCTCTACTCCCTCCATTAAATGCAATGATGGAGGATTTCTCGTTATGTAGATAACAGAGCTTTTAACCAGCGACTCCTGGGTGCGACCCAATGCTTGGAACCGCCTGGCCAATGACAGATCGATTCTTCTTTAGCACCGTTGTGATTTGAAACTCGATGAAACGAAAAATAGCTACACTAAAAATAGACAAACATATACATATACATCTATAGGATTTAGCCTGCGAGAGAATGAGTTAATATAATCGGTCTCCTTTTTATGCGGTACCCTTCGTAGCCTCCCCATCCTTGTCTACTTTATTTTTCTAAAGGCTTCACTTCTACCGCGTGTGAACTGCACACTCTGTTTTTTTTTTTTAATTATTAAATTGTGACAACACAAATCAATTAAATAAAATTTACTTGCGTAAGCCGGGATTCGAACCCGCGATCTCCGAGAGCCTTGCTCCCCGATCACGGAGGCCTTGTAGGGGTAACATACATTATTTCATGCGCACTTTGCAATTTACTTGAACGAAACAATAAATAATAATATTATCTTCTGTATAAATAATAATATATAAGTGGAAACCTTACAAATGTCCCAAGGTTCGTAAGGTTCATATTTCCTTATTCATGTTTGTATTAGATTGCAAGAACATTGAAGTTAACCTGCCCCGTGTTGTACATTGTAGAGATGCAGATATTTACATAGATAACACACGATGAGAAGTTAGGCGTGCATCTAGTTCGCTGTACAATTCATGAGATGGGATTTGCCGCTCAGAAATGACCCCTAGGTATTATTTAGAGCTGGGATCATTCGTATTTCTACGACTGTTACGGTGCACGAAGATTTTAAATTCAGATTACAGAAATTAGAAGTCACTTATCAATTTAAGGATCAGTGGTGTAGCGACCGCCTGGGTCCACTGAGAGGCTTACTGGGGCCAGAGCTTTCACGGCCCCCGCAAGGATATTTAAATTAATTTTTGATGTACTATTCGCACAAGTTTGTGATTTTAGCAGAACTTATGCAATATTACGAGATATCTTAGGACGAGATGTATTTGTTTTAATTTTTACATGTGACGATCTCCGTGGTCGAGGGATAAGGCTCTCGCTTAGTGTTCCGGAGGTTGCGGGTTGAAATCCTGGCGTGCGCAAGCAAATTTTATTTGATTGATTTGTGTTATTTAACAATTAAGTCATACAAGTTTTATTTGCGGCACTACCGCGCTGGTGTAAAACCGGTGGTTCAGAAATGAAACGTTGCTTGAAATGGCTTTAACCGTATTTGATGACTAGATCTGAATAGCCAAGTACTTTCCCCACCTCCGTCTTCCCCATCTCCTTTCTAACCTCAATACCGTCAGCCTCACAACACACCCCAATTGGGGATGTCATAGTCTCCCTGGCGCCAGGCGGCTAGGAGCAGTTGGGACTCTTGTGCGATATTTACATTAAAAAGAAAAACGGGTTGCGGAAAACGAAGTACCTACCTGGCTATTCGAGTCTGGTAAATTAACTTAAAAGTACGTAATTATACACGCGGTAGAAGTGAAACCTCCAGAAAACTAAAGTAGACAAGAGTGGGGAGACTACGAAGCACGTGTTTTATTAATGTGAAGGATGATTTTTTTTTTAAATTTTTTTGTCTTCGAATTCCAGTGCACCTATTCTTTTACATTTGGTCATCTTATTAGTATTTGTGATTTCTTCTTCGGAGTCATTTTCTTTCGTGTTTTATTTTGCCTGTTCGTTTTTGAGTGGTTTGAAGATTGGAAATTGATTTTGCAAAAATATATATTTTTTTTTTGATTTCGTAGGATTCGACCCCTGGTCGGTTGAATGTCTGCAAATGTTAATCAGGCGCTTTACACCACTACTCTAAAGGGGATTGTGCGGGATCGTGGATTTATCGTATTATATTGTACCCGTGAATAAAATAATTATTTTATTGCTATCTCATTCTCTCGCAGGCTAAATCCTATAGATGTATGTGTTTGTCTCTTTTTATTGTATTCGTTTCCGTTTCATCAAGTTTTCACTACAAAACGCAACTCTTAGGTTTTGACCTGACCTTTTTAGGGCTGTCTCAAAAAATTTGAACTATTCGTCATTTTTTTAAAGTTAATTATCACGTTCTGTGAAAGTTCTATTCAAGTTCAGTGATTATTTCAGTTCTATGAAGCAACCGGTCTATAATGATATAACAACAGACCTTGAATAGAACTTACAAAGAACGTGAAGATTATCCTTAAAAAATTAACGAATTGTTCAATTTTTTTTAAACAACTCGTCCCAACAGTAATATCTGCAATGTTCTCTTCAGAGTAATTCGTTATTTTTCGTACTGGAACCAGTGTTATCCGGTATTACAGGATGCTTATTGAAAGACTCGGGTTCTTCAAATCAGAGGGACTGTTTATTGACGTACCTTAATTTATGAATATACTTCGGAGGAATAATGTCCTTCCTGGCTGAAAGCCCGGTTTTGTCTCTAAAATTATAATGACTTTGCACATCTTCCTTCAGTACAACTCGGAAACGAGACCATGTGACCAGAAGGGACCATAGAAAACTAAAGTAATGTGAGAACTAATCATACTTAGATAATATAAACAGAGGTTAGAACTCGTGTCGAATAGTTATAGGTAAGATAAAGCCTTAGAGAAAAAAAAATTATACAGCGCTCTTGAGGCGATTTTCCTCAAAAAACGGCCTATAAAAGTCAACTAATTAAATCTGAACCCATAATTTTCTTCAAGTTTCACATTAATCCATTTCAACGAAAGGGCACAACTAAATATTCGATGGTGAATGTTTTAAGTTTTTGACCTAATCTCAATCTGTCCTTTTCCAGTAGACGGTCACCTAGTTCACTCTATGTCCACGATCACGGAAGAAATTTCAACAATAATTATCGTGTTTACAATTCGCTCTGTCAGGGTGGCTGTATTCAGCCTGTCCAAGCTATCCGAGTAACTTGTTTCATCTCGAGAGGCCGCGCTGCGTGCCTGTTGCGGTTGCGGGGCGTGTGGTGAAAGGAAATAGGTCTGGGTACCCAGGACTCTGTGCCATGAGCTGATCTTTGAAGATTATGTCTTTGCCTCTGATACACATCACAATTCATTTTGTAGAAGTCGACTGTTATTCATGTCTTCTTAAACAATTCCAAATTCACTTTGCGGCGTCATTTATAATTAAAAGAAAATAAATCATTACTAAATTAAACTAGATAGAATTCATCGCCTCGCGAATAAATATTGAGATGTAAATAAATGTATGTATTTGGTGTTGACAATTTTGCAAGTTTCAAACGGTAACTAACTTCGATTCTATCTTCTTATAATTAACTTTTATTATTATCTTCTTTTTATTACATCTTCTATTTTAATATTTGATACCTTACTAGTAAATCATGTCTATATTTTTTGTTTTGTTGGTTTAACACACACAAATAATTGTATCCATATACCTACATCCTAGCTTTTATACTTTACACTTTATTTTATGTGAAGTCTTTTATCTAAAATATGTTAGTTTTTATTGGTGCAACTATATTATTTATCATGTAAAATATAAATACTGTAATTAATTGTATACTTTTAATGTCGCCGCTGTAATATTACATTATTACATTACATAAATTAATACGTGAAGCCAAAACTATGAACCCCTTTTTACAAAATTGCGCGGACGGAGCAGTATGAAATTTCGCACACTTATAGTTTATATAGAAGTGTGCGAAACCATAGTCACAGTTCAGTCAGCCAGGCAGTCAAAGTAAGACTTGCTTCAATAATAATTTGGATGCAGCAGATTTTCGGAAACTGAAACGGAGCGCACAAAAAACTTGCAGACCGAGGAAATACAAAATGGTCGAGTTAAAACAGTATTTTAGTGTCAGCCACATTACAACGTGGCGAGTATCAGACTCACAACACTCGCACTCACACTCACTCACAGACACACGTTGTGTTGCGTTGCGTTGTGTCCATAAAAACAAAGTTGATTAGTTTTAACGTTAGCTCCGCACTGAATGAAGGCATTGAGGAAAATAATTCCCCTCAGAGCCAATGTCATCTTTGGGGATGACGTATGCAGGGTCTATTTATAAAAGGAAGAAAAAGGAAGTTCTGGGGAGGAAAAGGGTGATTGGAAGTCAGTGTCTCCAAGAGTAACGGACATATGAATCCAACCCTCCCGCTGCGGTGCAAGGGGAAGTTCCAAGAGAGTCCTGCCGGAGAGATCAAAAGGACTACCTCAGCCGGTCTTTCCCAATCCGACCTGCCTCGCAGTTTGTGGTTAGACGCATCCGCCCCCAAGATCCGGACAAACCTTACCCCATGAACCCGGGCACCCCTGCTAAGGCACCGAACGTAGCGAACCACGGGGGCCCTGTGGCAGAGGTGATGGTTATTCAATAAATGTTTCCAGGGGTGGCGTTGCCCATGAAAATCCCAAATTGAAAACTTTTAAAATGATCGTTAATGTGTAATGCATCCCGGGCAATGCCGGAAACTAAGGCAGTCATATAATAGGTGTGCTATTATCTGTGGTGACCTCGTAAGCAGTAGTAAGTAGGTCCAGGTGCATGCAGCAGCAGCTGTCTTGTCCGCCTGGCTCTGGTCTGGTCTGGGTGTGGTCGACATAATGCTGCAAGAAACTATTGTTTATTTGGACTGCGCTATTGCGTTAGGTGGCTTAAACTATTGCGAAAATAATGTTTGCATTAAAGATTGTTATTAATTATACATATAATATGGGAAAGATTTATTGGATAACCAAACAACTCAGCCAAGGTCACCCCAAGTGGTTCGCTACGTTTAGTGACTTAGCAAAGGTGCCCGGGTTCATGGAGTGAGGTTTGTCCTGGCCTTGGCGGCCGAAACGTCTGTCCACCTACCATACAAGTTTACAAGTTAGTTTTTTGCGAATACATTGTGTGATGTTGTGTTTGGCCCAATTTTGGTTGCTATAGATACCTAACCTAACTATTTAAAAAAAATTTAAGAACCTAAATTATTAGTATTCGAAATGAAGCGCTTCCACCGTAAATAAAATAGCTGATAGGTTTAATTTATGATATTATGCAGCAAATATTGATTAAAATTCGCAAACTTTCCAAGCAAAGTTATGAAATTTAAGTTTTTATGACCGTCGCGTCGCTAGAGTGTACTCGAGCTTTAGTCTACGTTAACTGAATATTTATATAGACTGGTGCGGAATTATTTAAGCAGTCAATTTAATGTAAATCCACACGAGTTTACAAAATATTATTCAATTCGCGGAATAAATCTGCATTACTTCACGTGGATTATGGAAATGCTAAGCAAAGCGGTGAACAATTACTCTAGCGGCGGGCGCTGGAACTATTTACTTACGGCCGGTCATTTATTATCTGCGAGTCGTGACTCCGCTACCAGGGCGGACAGCGGACGGCGGACAGATATATTCAATATATGGAAGGCCGTAGCACAAGACCATACACATCTGGTAGATCTACAAAACATATACCTACTCAGCAAGTTTTCAAAATAAGGAGATTTCCGAACGCAAAGCTTTTCTCTCCTTATTTTGCTAAGTATAAATATCTTATTCCGTACAGTTGTTTAAGGGGGTAAACTAGTCTAGAAAAAAAAAAATCTTCATATTTCGATAGTTTAGATATTCAAGAATATCGCCTTAACCGGTATCATGCCGATTACTAAGGATTTTTCGAAATTCGAATTATTTTAAAGTTAAAGCCATTTTAGTGTCGCGGTTTAGACGGAAACTAACTAGAATCCGACATAAAAACAAAACTTTAAACGCATTCGAAACAAACTTTTTCGAGACGGTTATCATGATATATCAAGTTCTACTGAACCAATTTACTTGAAATTTGGTGTGAACCTTCTCTATAAATTACTCTATCGCACCCACTAAAACTATAACAAAATTTTAATTTTTACTATTTTAAAAAAATTTATTTAATTATTAAGTTAAAAAAAATGGGAAAAAGGTTCCTTTTTATTTCAAATAGCCGCTATTTTGCGAAAAAAAAATTTTTGACCATTGATTAGTTTGGAAGATCGCAGTATTTGTTTGGATTAATAATTAATTTCATTTCAGATTACCAGGAGGGTTGCAATCGTGACAAACAGAGCGCGCCTTTTTTTTGAGACCCCCACTTCATCAGCCTGTAACTTTTGAATTTTAATTTTTTCCTTTAATTTTTTTTATGTATTCTTCAACCATTAATAAATATTTCTTAAATAATGGCTACTAAAAATATTAATTGGTTTTTTATTGCATCTGAAAAATACCTAAAATTCATACCTTTAGACCCCCTTAAGCGTGGAAGATACTTTGAATAACTCTCTGATGAGAGAAAACCATTCAGAAGTGAAACATTTCTTGAAATGACTTTAACTTTGTTAGTAGTTGTAAGTCAGTAGGTACTTGGTTAAAGTTATAAAGCATTATTTTCATAGCTATTGGTTGTAAGTGGTAATAGATAAAGATGAAATGTCTCCCCGAAAAGCGCCTCTCGTGTGGTTTTTCCAAAAGAAATACAGAAATAAACCTGGTTTCACGAAGACAATTGTAAAACAATGCAAACACACCCATTATTCTGCAGTGTTCTGTGATTCGCGCTTCAAGGTAGCCATAGCCAATGTAGGTGGATTGGAAAGGCGGACAGAGAAGAAAATGACATTCGCTCTTATCACAAAAAAGAATCGTTATTCATAGCAGCTGTGAGATATCACGAGCACTGTAAAAAACCCACCTAGCCTAGCCTAGCCATTGGTTTCAACTGGATAGTAATGCAATTACTAGTGTTCTACTAAACGTTCACTGTTACACAATCGAAAGTTTAAAATGTTCAAATTTAAACTGCTCCTTGATTTTTGTTAAGCAATTTAAGAATGTTTATTGTAAAATTCGAGGTGATTTCATTATTAACAATCCATTGAATGATTAACGATCTGTTGTCTGACATAAATAAACCGACGAAAGATACGCATAATCGAATATAACGAAATATGAAAACAATAATTGTGAATGTAAAAAAAAACTGCAAAATGGAAAGGTTTCAATGATCTTTATGTATACTCATACAATACGTCGAACAAAAGTAGGAGAGGTCGTCTAATCAAATAAATTTACTTGTCAGTCTAATAAAATACATCAGCTGGCTTTTAAATTTGCCTCTTGGTAACATTAGGTAGACGTAAAACTGGGTTTACTCGAAAACGTAAAAACTAATTAAATCATACGTTAAATGTTAAAAAGGGTTAACCAACGGTAATACACATAAATTAATCCGAATTTAAACGAAATTGATGCTCACCTCAATAGCATTTGTCCCGGGTCCAGACTGTCGATGCAACACTAATAAATAAACAACTAGCCTTCAAAAGATCACAATAAAGTTTACGAAATTATTTGTGACCATAATAAATACATAAATTATTGTACATGTTGTTAAGTACATTTGTATTAGTTTATTGAGAAAATTTGTAATTGGTTCTTTTGGTTTCATTGGTTCCCCTCAATACTCTGGCATTTTCTGCAGGAAGGTCAGAGAGTATTCGGTTTGCAATAAAATCCAAATGCATGGGATATATCTGAAGATAGCTGAAAATTAAATACTGTGTATTAAAGTGATGAAATAGGCTTTCAAAGCTTATAATTAGAAATAAGAATATAATTTTTGAATTGTAATTATCACACCTAATTTTTTAATTATAATGATATTTTTCGACTTTATGTCCGGGTTAAATCTTCCCCACTTGAAAAACTAAACTCTTCCACACACTTTTCCACAAATGATCATCTAGTCAATTCACGCAATGCAATATATTAAATAAGTAAAATAAATACAAAACAATACAAGAACAACATGTCAACCTACAAGAGACCAAATGGGAAAATAATTCACCGATTCCAGATATTTTCATATCAGAGGGTTTGGATCGGTAGAAATCCTTTCTGGACCGATAAATCCTACTGATCCCTCAATATAAATATTTAAAAAATATATATATAATGATATGATAAAATATAATTTTTGAAGTATTTATATTACTGAATACAATAGTTCTAAAATTGGCTCATCTTACTTTTTCGAAATAAAATTACTGATAACGAAATAAATAAAAAACACACTAGACAATAAATAAATTAAAAAAACACATTAGACAAATCTACATAAAAATTAATCCATGTTTGCATGGATAAGTTTTTAGATTTTCACGGCCAAAAGTATTTTCGTTATTTGTTTTTGGGGTGTTATGCCGTGTTACGCTACCTCCTTCTTTAGCCAACGTTTCGGACAGCGTTACAGTGTCCATCATCAGGGCAGATGTGTAATTGTGTTGTGTTTACACAATATAGTTTACTTATATGGTTCGTAGGTCACATAATATCCCATGTTTTTAAAATACAGTTTCTTTTCACCAGCTTATGTAGTTGTGTTGTCTAGCTTTGGAACTACATTGAATCGGTCATCGGTCATTATTTATCAACCATAAAAAATATACTAAATCCACCCAAAGGTGATTTGTCATATTTTTTGCGGTTTATATTATTATGCCTGTACCGCCACACCCATTTTCATGTTTTCAAAAAAGTGAACTTGTGTTAGAATAATTATTTATGACGAATTTTAAAGGTGTGAACACCGTTAATTTTCAAAACACTAAATCATGTGGCGGTCAACTAAAAACTGGGTTACATGAAATGAAGCTAATAAAGCTAATAAATTTATTTTAACTGAGCAGTATTTTAGTATGTACGTGGTAATAAATAAAAAATATACTGTGGCAATATTTAAACCAATAAAGCAGAAAATGTTACTTTTGCAATGAGATCATTAGATTGAACTCGCGACCTGCGGAAAATATTTTCCCTCAGAGCCTTTGCCATCTTCGAAGATGCTAGGAGAGTCTTTTTGAGGAGAGGAAGGAATGAACACGGGTTGTAGGAGGGAGAAATATTGTTCTACAACCGAGCTGTTGAACTCCGGAACGAGTAGTAGAATTGTTACGTTCACAAGTGATAAACGCTAAAAGTGTACTTATGTTGGATGTGCGTTTAGTATGTTTACCGACTATGCACCGGTTCGAACGCTAATTTCATGGTGCATCTTCCATTGTAACACCGATAGAACAAGGACAGCATACCTACCTGACGCTCTGAAGATTGCAATCCGCTTGTTTTTAACCATTGTGGTTTTAAGTCTCCTCGTGTTCTTCCCTAAACCTCGGTATTCTGTCATGCTGTACCATCTGCGTACAACTATATCTTCAATTTCAATGTCAGACCAACTTTATAGGAGAATCTATCCCACGGATTTATCAATGGCTGCCGAATTCAACAGGGAGCACTTGCGATTTGTATAGGGTCAGCAGTTGTATACTATTAAATTAACTGCGGGAATTGTACAGTACTTCCAACTCCTAAAAGGCTAACTTGACTCTGGCTTTGTTGCTTTGAGCTTTGCCATGCTGAACATTCTTATGCCTGAGCTGGTCACGTAGAGTTAAATATACCAAACCTCAGTTACACCAAGTATATCAATGGAAGGCGTGTTTGAAAGATTGCTTCCGTTGAAGGAGATCGGATTTGTTGTCTATTCTGGTTGAAATTTGGACTTTTCCACTAAGAGATCTTTTATTTGAAGTTTTAGGTTATTATAGATACGCGCGAGAAAAGAGGCAGATTTGTATTTCTCCGCCATATTGGCGAGAAAGACAATGTCCTGCTGACAGTGCTGACATGCAGTAGCTTAGCAGGTACCCATTTTACAATGAAAAATATCTTGAACAAATTTTTTTTTTAAATCTTGGTCGATGATAAAAAAAATGTGATTATATACAATATGAATTTCCAGCGCTTCGGTGTGATATATGACGAGGGGCTTTTTAATATTTTCGCAGTTATCTTTTTCTTTTGCTATCATTATTCTCGTCTATTCAATCATCGCGTAAGCGAATAGTTCTATTTACTAGTGATTCCGTGAACAGCAATTATGTGCAGACCTTGCGTCCAAAAAATATTTTTTTCTTAATTTCTCTTCATTGTTTTAAAGAAAGACAAACATTTCCGGGTTACGAATAATCTGACAATATTTGAAAATCTCCTACTACCACCACAGGAACTGTTGCTTGAGTCGTGATGGGGGACTTAGCCAGCCGAGGAATCGAACACGGGACGCCTGGGTGGGACCCAAAATTCATGCTAACTTAAGCACTGACCGGTCTCAAGATTTGTAAGGAGGCACTTAAATGTCTATCCTTAATTAAAGACCGTGTACATTTTTTTAAATTTCAAATTATACAATTTGTCCAAAGAAACCGTCACTTTGTATTTGTTTTTTGACGTGAACACCGCACACGAGTCCCAATTGCTCCATGTGGAGCCAGTGAGACTAGTCCCCAGTTAGGGTAAATTGTGAGGCTGAAGGTAGTGAAAAGGAGAAGGAGATGGGGAAAAAGAAGATGGAGAAGTACCCGGCTATTCAGATCTAGTCACCAAACACGGCTAAAGTAATTTCAAGCAACGTTTCGATTCTAAATGGTGGTCTTACAATAGGGCGATACTGAGAGTATCTTCCACGCTGGAACGTACCGCAAATATACCTTATATTATTTTAAATGATTAAATTATGAAAACCAAATCAATCAAATAAAATTTACTTGCGCACGGATTGGAACCCGTAACCTCCGGATCGCTGGTCAAGAGCCTTACAATTTTTTTCGAGTTTTATTCTGGCAGGTAGGTACCACTATATTCCGATTTGACAGCTCGTAGTAGAAACTACGATCGTGCGAACTCGTAGATAAAAAGGTAGTGTCCCACAAGGCCACCATCTTACGGAAATTAACAGACAGATGAAATGCCAAATGGTCGAATTAAATCAAAAAAGCCTTTACAGTCTTGCCACTGGGATCTTTCCTTATGGAACATGCAACACGTCATTTATCATTCATCAGCGATATACATATATATTATATTGTATGCTGATTAAAGTAATTGGAAATGTGATTTGAAAAATTTAACAATGTTAATGAGAAGCTCTAAGATCAGACCATTTTATTTATCATTGAATAAGAGGTTAACACTAATAATCTAAACGAAAATATGAAAGAGAACAAGACACAGAAAAATAAAAAGATAACGGTCGCAACTGAGACTCGAACTCAGAACCTCTCGTATCACCGGGACAAACGCCTTACCGATTCGGGTCCTGCCACTTCATATTTGAATGTCATATTTGTCAATCTAATATTTAAAATTTTCGAATTAACAATATTATTTTCTCCATATTATTTATTGGCAACTACCTTTTTAATTGGAAACAATTGTTCTAAGAATTGGTTTGTAACTTAGATGGTGTCTCGGATAAATATATCTGATTTTATTTATACGGAATACCTATCGACCTTTTTGTAAAAGTCTAAATGAATATTCAATTTTTATTTAAACAACTCTGGTTTTTTTCAATTATATATTACATAACGGGAATAACCTTCAAAAAGTTCTTAAAAAAAGAGAGTTGTTCTAATGAAAATTGAAGTTTATTTTAATATCAAGGATATTTCGCGATTGTCGTTGCTAATTAGAAAAAAGTAGAAGAGAGGTGAAGGAGGAAGAGTGGTGGAAGTTATCTCGATGGCAGCCCAATTAGGGAATACCAGAAATCACCGCCGGATGACAAATCCCTCTAAATTAGAAGGTCCTGCCCACAAGGCAAGGTTGTCTTGTTTTTATTTCAGCTAAATTGAATAAAAGTCCTGAATAAGAGATGCGATTGATTGTAAAACTGAAACGGTTCAAGAGAAAAGCTTCGTATACTCCAAAATAAATAATCTACGATACAATAATTCTTTGTAAATGGGATCCATCATATTTACATTTTAAATTGAAATAACACAATAATTTTGTTTGTAACCACGATTTATTTAATTTTTCTACTACCGACCGGTTTCGCTTTACATAAGCATCTTCAGGGTATAAAAATTAAACTGTTTATAAAATTTAATCAGTTTGATTTTTATACCCTGAAGATTCTTATGTAAAGTGAAACCGGTCGGTAGTAGAAAAATTAAATAAATCGTGGTTACAAACAAAATTATTGTGTTATTTTAATTTATAATATGTCAAACCACAAAGTTACTGCTTTCTACTAAAAAATATTTACATTAATTGGGCTGAAATTATTATTCTATGAAAGAAATGGGCTTTTTGTCAATTTAAACTTTTTCATTATTATAATTTGTACCTATTAGTTGTATGTCTTACTTTTATATTCTTCAGAGCTTTTCTTTCATTTTATAATATTTGTAGTGTCCTTGATAAACACGTAGTTTCAGTTGCTATTAACAGATGCTGTTAGGCTTAGAGCTTGTGTCAAGTTCCATTTATTGGAAAACCTATACCTCTGCTATAGATCACCCCAAGTGCTTTGCTGCGTTTGATGACGTAACAGGGGTGCCTGAGTTCCAGGTCTTGACGGTGGATGACGCATCTTCTGCGTGGCGGACCGGATCGGGAGAGGCTGGTTGAGGGAGACCTTTTGACCTCTCCAGCCGGACTCTCTCGATTCATCGCTTCGCACCGCTGTGGGGGGATGGATTTACACGTCAATCACTCTTGGACACATTGACCCCAAATTCCTAATCGCTCCTCATACCTTTTTCATTCCCAGTACTTCCTCTCCTTCCTTTCCCTTAAAACACCCTCCACACAGCATCCTCAAAGATGACGTGGGCCACGAGGATATTTTTTTTCTCGTATATGAAGCTATTTAATATATTCGCAAACCTTCTTCAAATATCCATAAACATCTATGACCTAATAAGAGGCTATTTAAGTAGGTACCTGATAATATGATGTACCTTATATATTTATTTAAATTTTTATAAAATTTAAAAAATTTATTTATAAAATACAAGTATGTATATTCGCATATCCGGTGTCCGGGCCGCGACTAATGGGTATACAAAAATATCAAAACGTCCTTGGAGGTGAAAAGGTTTTCCACCTCTGACGTCGAAAGTAGAGCCGTTGTAATAATTATTTTGAGTTTCCTAAGGCCACGTCCGCATAGGCAGGTGGCTTGCTTAGCGCCTAGAGCCTAGCGAGTCGCCTAGCGACGTGCCGACAAGCAAATGAGCAAGGCACCTAGCGACCCACCAGGCAAACCACCTACAGTGCGGCCACCGTGTATCCTAGCGAGTAGCCAGGATGCAAGCCACTAGGCACTAGGCGCTAAGCAAGCCACCTGCCTATGCGGACGTGGCCTTAGAAAGGCAACGACCTACCAACGCAAGGAAGTTATCAGATAATAATGTTGCCCTTTCCATTACTTAAACAGGTAGGTAATCAATTTATTTATATGATGCAAATTGACTAATAAAGGACTGTGAGCAAGGAAAATAGATTTTCGATGGGGGAACTTTTGTCAAATTGCCGAAAATGATAATAAAATTAATCATGAATTTAAAAGCCCGTAGGCTGTGGAAGGGATTAGCCGGTCAAAATTTGATGTTGGGGATACGGGGCCGGAAAATCTTGGGTGCCATTTTAACCCTTGTGCGGTTACATTTATTCAATTTGAACTGGTACACAAAACTGCGTGAATATGCATGGAGTAAGCTGTTATATAAATGAATGAGCATTTTTAACAATGGAGAGCTGTCAAAATGTTGCCGACATATCTCATTTGCTATCGTTTTGTTTCTACATCTCTCATTTGCTACCGTTTTGTTTCGACATCTCTCATTTGCTACCGTTTTGTTTCTATATCTCTCATTTGCTACCGTTTTGTTTCTACATCTCTCATTTGCTACCGTTTTGTTTCGACATCTCTCATTTGCTACCGTTATTTTTCGACATCTCTCCTTTGCTATCGTATTGTTTCTATGTCTCTCATTTGCTACCGTTATTTTTCTACATCTCTTATTTGCTACTATTTTTTTTATTTTTTTTTATTCGATACAAACGTTTAAATTTTATAATATAATTTAATAATGTTGGCCTCACTGGGTGTCTTACCCGTGATGAGTTGCCATTCTACGTCTCTCATTTGCTGTCGTCATTTTTCTATATCTCTCATTTGCTACCATTTTGTTTCTACATCTCTCATTTGCTACCGTTTTGTTTGAAAATTCTTTGTTTCAAAATCCATATAAAATCAACTAAGTATGATACAACTAAGTGTGATATAATTAAACAGTGCCATATTACATGGAATTTTACAACGAGCCACCACTGTCCCTGGAAAAATTGATGAAAACAAATTAGTTAGATATTAAACGAAAAGTTTCAAATTAAAAAATAAATAGAATGGCATGTTTTCGCCATGGCTCCCACTGAATGGAATATATTCTTTCTTGTTAAAAAAACACGATTGAAATTAATTTAATCCCGCGGGCACCAATCGATATTTTAGAAATACAATCCTGTCGTCCTGGACGTGTCTGCAGCGATCGTCACAGCGGTATTTTAATTGGCGGCAGACCAAAGGGAGGTAATCTGCCCCCTCCCTTCAACCCCTCCCCTCTTCCCCCTTCCAAGTCTCCCGGGCCAACCGCGGTATCTAACCCAAATAGCGTGGACCCGGAATAATTGGAACCTCCTTCTGACTTCTGCAGGGTGTTCGGTTAGTGACACGATATAAAGAAAATACGATTAGCACGTCATGTTTATTATAGATATTTGGTTAACAAGTCCATAAATATAATTACGGAATCAAAGCATTCAGACTTACAGCGTCCCGCGTATGTTAGAAATTGAAAGGCAAAAACTGGATTTTGTAAGCATTGCTCATAAAGTTACCCTACGACTCAGATTTCTAAAAATTACGCATTGCGTACTTTAATTTAGTCTACTTTAAACAGACGTGTGGGCGTGTTTCGTAATCCAAAAGTCTGACCATTCTTTGTTTAAATTTCATATCCGGATGTGTTTTGCCTTCATTACGAAATTGAGATGGAATGATATATTCGTACGATGTCCGGTAAGTGTAAGAGAGATAATAGATATCCATACCCATACCTACCACAAAATATTTGTTTGAGATGTCCATTAAGAGTTACTCAATCTCCGGACACATTTTATATTCCTAAAAGCAATACTAATTATCTCAAAAACGTATCTATAAGAAGAAGCTGCAGCACCTTTGGAGGATTACACGTAGACATCGATATTTACAGCGTAGACATCGATATTTTAACTTATCTATCGATTTGACACGAACCTCGATAAATTCACCACATTCTTTAAAAAATAACATTCGATCGAATGTGTTTAGCATATTTCATTGATTTTTTGCTCATCAGATTTCCATTTTTGCTTTCAGCAGTTAAGTTTAAATAACACCACTTCCTCAAAGATATTATTGACATCCATTCCAAGTTTAAATGAAAACCTTGGAAATATTTCATAAAACATTTTTTGTAGATTTAAGAAGTCGCACTTTATCAGAACTGTTTATATATTAGATATATTATCATGTATTTTTCTTTTTCTATAATGGTCTTAAATTTCAATGTCGTTATTTTATTGGTCAATGACAAAGATATTGGGTCAATGACAAAGATAAAGTGTTTCTTTGGTCAATGATATAAATATTCGTAACCCCGTTCTGTTATATATAAATTTATAAAGACTGTTTTAACGCTAATAAATAAAATAAATACACAACGAGCTATTTTCTCATTGGTTTAGTCTAAGAGGATAGTACACCAGATAAATATGTATTTCAACTCTCGCCATATATTAGGTATTTGTTTCACTTCATCATCCTATATCTATCCTTGGTGCTACAAACTTCTTCCATCCGCAATCACATTCTCTTCTCGAAACCCCTTTACCATCATTTTAGTACGATCTTCAGTCTTATTCGTACGATTTGTTAAATATGTTTATTTATTAATTTCTATTTCCGTACGTACAGTTTACATAATAAGTACCAGTAATACAAAAAATGTTAATAATCAGTACCTGTGTTGGTAAGTAGTGGTGTTTTGTGAACAACTCGCTAGAATAACCTGTACTGAGGTGTTCGCAAGTTTAAGATAAAAGTGTTTTTATATCGTCAGGAGTAAAAATACAGCATCGTCCTTGAGATTCCCTAGGAGGATACTGTGGTTCCACCCGTGGCGTCAGTTTTGCATATTAAGTTAGTAGGAGACAATATTCATCGTAATAACAGAAACACGAAGTAATAACATACAACAGATGTCTTCTTGTCAATCTTTTCACCTATCCTAATGCAAAAAATCGTTCATACATATGCTTCAGAATTCTCATTATCACTGCAGCGTAAATAAGAAAACTTTTTCTAAACAACATATATGATATAGTGCTATGTTTCGCATCATTTACCAAACACAGTAGAAAATATGTCCGCAGCAACATTAATTGGATAGTTTCGATAGATACGCAATCTCCAGAGGAAACTTTGGCGATAGATAACAAAGAGGAAAAAGGTTCGGCAGTTGACAGCTCCTCGAAACTGTTAAGGTGTCCTTTCTTCTCGGAGATAAAGATGATAAATGATGCATGATTTGACAATAAAACCATATTTTGTTTGCTGAACGACCTTTTAAAGACGACACTTTTAGGGAAAAAATGGTCAAACGCTTATGAGATCTTATTTTATTATATTATTTAGTTCCAGCTCGAAGGACCAAATTGAAAAAAACAATGAAAATATTCAAAAAAATAACGCTGCAAATTGGCCTGGACACTGGTTGCAGACTTTTGGAGAAATTCCAACACAAGGGTGATTCATTGAGGTAGAAAATACCTTTTTCTCAACCACATTAGGTGTAAACAGCCCTTTTACACTAATGAAAAATTTCTTAACTCACTTAAAAAAAAACAATTCCTGTATAATTTTTTTCTTAACTTTATTTATTTCCCGGCTAATTCGGAATATACATTAGAAAATAAAACACGAAAATCGAAAGACAGAATTATTCATTTTGCAATGGTAATTTATTGGTAATTTATAGCTTTAGATCAGTGATTCCCAAAGTGGTGTGAACCCCTAGGGGTCCGCGGGAGACCCGACGGGGGTCCACGTAGGCGCGATAAAGAAATGGGGGTTCACAAGTTGTAAGTGGGGGTCCACGAACTGGTTTCGAGACCCATCCCGTGCCCCTTATCGATATCCCATCCCGCTCCCCGTCTCATATCCTATTACGCCCCCTCAATAACAGAGCGACTGGCATACAGCGTACGTTGTTGTACCGGTTTACTGTACTGGAATGGGAACATTTTCATATCCCCCTCCCCCGTTCCAAATATAATCTCGAATACTGGTCCATTTTGCCCCCGTTTGAAAAAGTCGTAGATCTGGTACTGGTCCGTTGTGACAGACCACACCTCGCCATTCAATATTCAGTACAACGCTTGTTGAGTTTTGGGAATACGGTAGGAATGTACCAGCAGGGGTCCACCGTGACCAGTAAAATTTTGAAAGTGGTCTACGAGAAAAAAAGTTTGAGAACCTCTGCTTTAGATTTGATTTTACAACAATAATATATATATTTTTTTGATTTTGTAGGATTCGACCGCTGATGTCTGGCCGCTGAAGTTAGACGCTTTATACCGCTACACCATTTGGGGTTCGCGTGGAACCGTGGATTTATCAAATCACAAAGGTGCTAAAGAAATTTCACATCAAAAATGTTTACAGGAGGATTTTAATCCAACCAAATCATCTGTGTGTAATAACATTGTGTTCCAGTTAAATCGCTGCGTTTCTCCGCATTCTTATCTAACCCCATTTCCCATTCTAAATTCTGTGGCTAAAACAAAGCAGTAGTTTAATTTAACCTAGTTATAGAAAGCCACAACATAACTGCTTCCTATGTTAACATAGTGTTGTTATTGTATAAATTCTTAAAAATTATTACGTATAATTTAACGGAGTTTGAAAATTAAGAGCGGGTGGTCAATTCCTTTTCTGCCAACTTGATTTTAGTTATTCCAACGAACGAATTCGATATCATTAATTTATCTAAAACCTACCCACGTTGAGTCGCAGCAACCGGCAAAGCAACAACCAGTATCGGTATTAAAACGGGAAGTTTTGCATTGACAGAACGTGAGTCAGCTGAACGTGAAAAAGCCGAATCCGATTGGCTCCGGGTTTTATGGGCGATGTTTCGCCTTAATTTAATTAAAAGTCTCCGCCGACGTGATTCTAATTTCTGTGAGATAAATGAACCTCTCTCCCATGAGGTAGGTAATGATGTCGATTTTAGATGCCGCCCGGGCAATTTCAAATTAATATTGTGAGAAATAACGTCATTTTTAGTTTATTACAGTTTACCGGTGGATGAGAAGCTCGATACAAAAGCCTACGGTTAAAATAGCTCGGTTATTTAGACGCTACTATGTAGGTGTGTAAAATGGAAATATAATTATTATATTGAAATTAAATGAATACGCCATAATACAGTACGTCATAAAAATTAGATCTCCAACATCATTTCATCTAGGTCACGAAATAAAA
This sequence comes from Glyphotaelius pellucidus, assembly GCA_936435175.1. NCBI lineage: Eukaryota > Metazoa > Arthropoda > Insecta > Trichoptera > Limnephilidae > Glyphotaelius > Glyphotaelius pellucidus. Next base: position 42,306,243 of record OW386543.1, read on the forward strand.
ATCTTCAGATTTGGATAATTTATTATATATTCTTTTTTTTCACTACACTCTAACAACATTGTGTCTACATAATAATATGATGATATTACTAACCTAATACATAATACTGCAGCCATAGGTGGAATCACAATAACCCTCTTGAGGGTCGGAAGGACGATGCTGTATTTTCACTTATGTGGGCAAAATAACAGTTTATCTAAATCTAAAACATGCTTTTTCAATTTGGGAGGTGGGTATGGGTCAATGCAAGGGAACGCCCGGGAATCATTTATTGGATAACCAACACCTCTGCCATAAGTCATCCCAAATGGTTCGCTACGTTTGCTGACTTAGCAGGGGTGCCCGAGTTCACGGGGTGAGGTTTGTCCGGATGTTGAAGGCAGATGTGTCTGCCTACTAACTGCGTGGCAGATCAGATCGGGAGAGACTGATTGAAGAAAACTTTTTGACCTCTCCAACAGGACTCTATCGGAACATCGCCTTGCACCGCAGTAGGAGGGATAGATTCTGTTAGCGTCGGCGTGGGTGCTGACGCTATCGGCAGGGTTGGAGAAAGCTCCCACATATTTAAATACAATTAGATGCTGGATCTGCCCCAAATAAAAACTAGCTCAGGTTTTTGGTGCAAGTATGGTTTCTCTTAACCTCAAGGCGAGTGCCTGTGGTTCGGAACTTCACGCTTCTCCATCCTCCCAGGGCCTCTTTCGACAAGCAAAACACGGTAGGTTATCACATAAATAGTTTATTCAATTCTAGGAGTCACAATAGTACATAAGAGGAACGATCCTAGCTGAAAGTTAGTTTGAACGTCAATCTCTGCTCTCTACACGCGTGGTTAGGGCTTCAAAACATTAATTGCACACAAAGGGTAACATGGTATTTGACTCACGTTTGGTTTATGGGCCAACAGCGGCTTTACGCGCTTGTTCTCCGGGTCCCAGCAGCGTCCACACCGGACACCGGAAGTGCGCAACCGGCGAAACGGAACTCGTCTCGCACATGTTCACGAGGGACGTGGGATCGGGAAGCTCGCTGGCTGAAGACTGGCGAGCTTGCCGCTCGAGATGCTAGCGACAGCTCGGTTTGTCGCTCGCGGGAGGGGGTAATGCGCGCGCCTCTATATTGGCGGTTTATTCTTGAATCCGCGAAGGGGTCTATTCTCGAATACGCCACGTGACAATTTGTAACGTAACAATTCATATATCCGTCCCTTCTAGACACCCCAGATACCCATCCCCCAACCCTTTTTCATCCCAGTACTTCCTCTCCTTCCTTTCCTAAATATACCCTCCACACAGCATCTCTAAAGATGACACAGGCTCTGTTGGAATTTATTTTCGTCAGGGCCTCCTGTGTGGAGCTAATGTAAAAAAAACCTCACGCACAGGTTTCCCGGGCGGCTGTACCCATACCCGCCTCCCAAATTAATGCGTGATTTCTTGGATGAATCAAATTAAGCGGGGGAATTTTTACCTAATCTCTGTCTATTAATACATAAGCAGTGTTATTGTTAGTGGCCCAATTCCAAACAATACACGACGTGGTGCATCTCCTTAAGTGAGCTTTTCAACCTCACATCAACATTAAAGCTCATAGAAATTTGTCTATTTTATCATTGAATCGCTACATGAATAGGTTGAACTTTAATTCCTCCAATCAAAGATTCTAACTTCCCGCAACATAACAATTACATTTTTTGCTTATTAAAAAAAAAAAACAAATTAATATTCATCTCATTATTCACGAAGCCAACAATAAATTGGCTTTTTATGAAGTGATGAAAACATCGCCAGCACGTTAATTAATTATTTTATAATCATACAGGTGTCAATGTTGTTTGCCATCAATGGAGGATTCTGACCGCTGTGTTATAAAATACCTTTGATGTAATTGACAGGAAGATGTGATTTATTAAGTATACAATTTCGCGGATAAATGAGCAGAAGCAATTTAATTAATTAATATGAGTTAATTCACTGGGATCAACAACGGAAATAATCAAAAAAATGTAGTGAATCAGGTTGATGAGTTCTGTTTTAATTTGTAAAATAATTAGAACAAAGGAAATTAGTTTGAATACCGCTTTATTGTACACATCTTTAATAAATAAAACCATTCGGTTTCGGTTCAACCTGAACCTTCATCAGGGTTGTATAAAAACATATAAAATTAATTACAGAGTTACAGGGCACTTACATGTAACATATAAAATTAATTACAGAGTTACAGGGCACTTACATGTAACATAGAAGAGGGAGAGAGAACATCAACTTTGATAAGGAGCAAGAGGGAGGTAGGTAAGAGAGAGGGGATATGTTTAAAATGGGGCTATTCGATAAATATAATTCTTTATTTAATTAATTGGTTTTATTTATTTAGAAGGATTTTTTTTTTAATTTCAAGAGCTTTTAGATTATCACGTCGTAGTATCCCATTTCTAATTTTTTTATTTTAAAGATATTATATACAATAAAGTGGTATTCAAACTAAGTTACTTGCTTCTGTAATTAATTTTATATGTTTTTAAAAAATCCTGATGAAGATTCAGGTTGAACCGAAACCAGTTGGTTTTATATAATAAAGATATATACAATGAAGTGTATTCAAACTAAGTTATTTTATTATAACTATATTTACTCACAAAGTGTTTGCTTTATGTGAAAATTCAATTTGTAAAACTTAATAACTCGAAAAACCATATTTTTAAAGCTTTTGGATTAAATTTGTTCAACTCGTTAGTTTTTTTGAATAATAAATCTGTTAATACGTGAAGCAAAAACTTTGTACCCCTTTTTACGAAAATTGCGCGGTCGGAGGAGTATGAAATTTTGCACATTTATAGTTTATATAGAGAAGGAGTGCAGAATATTAACATTTTTTTAAATTATGCATAAAAAATACATATGAAAAAAAAAAATTACACATTAAATTCATTATGGTCGAATTTCGACCACTAGGCGACCACTCTAGTATGTAGGTAGTTAGTGGATTTATTTTCCTCGAGGCCTTCGGTGTGGAGTTAATGTAAAAATTTACCATTATGTACCCTCTTTAATTATAATTTGAAACTGCCGATAGTGCAACAGGTTTCATAACAGTACCTACACGCGACGATTTTACGGCTGTCAACACTACGCGTTGGAGAGAGAGAGAGGGAACGCAGGAGCGGGCTCTTTCGACGCTGGGAGTTTCAGCTGAGCTCTCATGTGAATCACAGTGTGTTCGAGCCTTGCAGATTGGTGGATCGGAGACCGTGAGAAATATTCATATCTTGTTAGTCGATCATGTTTAATATTTTATAGAATATTTGTTAGTGAATTACCATGATTCTATTATTGTCTCATGCATCACATGAGGCCGGCACCCATAACCAGGTTTGATTTATTTTAGCATTTCAAATATGTCGGTACATGTAACTATGACGCAGCAGTTTGTAACATCTTTTAGATTCATGTTTTCTAGAAGGCCACCCCTGAATTTAATTCATTATTTATTTGTAGTCTGATTGTCTCTAATAGAAATTCTTAAATAAGAAATATTTTATAAATGAATTGCCCACAAAGATTGTGAATAAATTTTAATTGTTCTTAACAATACGAGTGTTAATTTCAAATCTACCCTTTGTTGCATTTACTATTGAATACTTTACATTGATGGCGATCCTGGGACACCATTTAGTCATTGCTTTTCAGGGTTCCTGCCTGAGCAGAGAAGTGGTTTTGGTAGGTTGATATGAAATTACACTTATCATTGTTACAAAATGAGCCCGCTCCTGCGTTCCCTCTCTCTCTCTCCAACACGTAGTGTTGACAGCCGTAAAATCGTCGCGTGTAGGTACTGTTATCAAACCTGTTGCAATAGGAAGCAATCATTTGGGTTGTTAGTAAAAAGCTGTTCGTAAGTGTTTAGTTGTAAGTCGCCGTGTGTAATTCGCTAGGCCCAGAAGAAAATAATTCCTTTCAGGGCTTATGTAATCTTTGGGAATGCTGTATGGAGGGTCTTTTTAAGAGAGAAAGTTCTGGGAAGGAAAAGGGTACGTGAGGTGGGTTGGAATTAGGGGTCAGGGTGTCCAGGAGTGGCGGACGATTGAATCCATCCCTCCCACTGCGGTGCAAAGCGATATTCCGAGAGAACCCTGCTAGAGAGGTCAAAAGGTCTACCTCAACCAATCTCTCCCGATCCTGTCACGCAGTTGTTGGGCAGATATATCCGCCGCTAAGACCCGGATAAACTTCACCCCATGAACTCGGTTAAGTTAAATAAACTGTAGGTTAGATAAACTGTGTAGTTTAGAGCCATTGAAGTGACTTGTTTTCACGATAACGGGGACGCGACACTATGAGAATAGGATTCATATTAGGTACCTATTATTGGGTGTTAAATTTTAATGTTAAATCGGGTAACACTAATTTTAATTTCAAATGGGCATCTCGCAGAATAAGATTGATAATAATATTCTTTTACCAAAATTAATAATCTCAAAAGTGTTGACCGTATATTCATATAAATGAGACGTCTCAACCTGTTCTCACAATTTGGAAAAATTAACTATGTGCCACTGGAGATCTTGTCTACTCTATGTAAGTATCTTGATATCCCAAATTGAGTATATCTACTACGTATTTAGGTTCAGTAATAATTTTGATTGGAGCAAGGAGCTTAGTTCCAAATTATAGAATAATTTGGACCAAATTAATGATCCTTACACAATTTGAATTTATCTCTTTGAATTCTGTCGAATCGTCAATCCACAGGTAGGCGCGGAGCTACCGAGCGGCACCCGGCTGTCCAGACAATCTCCTGAGTCACTGTGAACTACCTCTGCTCCCTACGCCCTTCTGTGCTCCTCTCCACCCCTCCTTACCCAGCCACTGTCAGCGGGAGGCAGCCCGGAGGCCTAGCTTTAAGGCTTGTTAATTTCATACGGTCCTTAGCTGAAACATGAAACGGCAAGTCATTCAAAGAAATGAGCGTAATCCTCGTATTTTCGAGTCATTCTGTATATGGTTATTATTAAATCATTGACAACAGGATGTTTCATGTTCAAAGTAGGATTTTATAATTCCGGAGTGTCCGAGGAATAATCACTCTGATCTCACAATCAAAAGATTTTTTTCTTCTTTTTAAAATAACACCACCAAACTCCTTAGGTACTTTGTAGAGACGGTGGCATTCCATGTAATATCTTTATTATTAACGACATTATGTATACCTATTTAACATTATTATTATTATTAAAATTATATACCATGAATTGGTATGGCGGAATAATAGTCGAGAGACTGCAATAACCCAATGTTTTATATCGAGTTAGATGTGACGAAGAAGATTGGACAAACGGTCACACTCTTTTATAGTATTTTCTTCTCGCTACTTTATACTATCTTTTTTATACCAGACATCAGTTGCACATTCCTAATTTCGGCTTTGTTACACTGAATAAAATGGGTAGGAAGAAATACGGGAAAGAAGAAATATGGTTAATCACCAGGTTATTTGGATTTAGATCTTGCCACTGGTGACGTGAATTTAACTTACATCGTTGGTGACCCCGGTCTCCCGCACCGGGGTTTTTGACTAACAGTTTTTCGTTTACTATTCATGCTACTTTTCATTGGAAAGTTTATAAAATAAGATCTTTTCTATCAATAAATCATAGGTATTCCATAAATCAATTCCCTTTTATTAACATAACACAGAATCTTTAGATGCATTAAAATTATGAGATATTTTAACAATATTTATTTACACTAAAATATTTCCCAACAATCTTAAATATGTAACGACAAAATCATTCTTCGTCAGTCTTATGACATTTTAAACATAAAATAAAAAATATCAAATATCTCGAGCAATTAGGTACTACGTGCTCAAGGCATACTTAGTTTTTACATTTATGGGAAGAGAACCTGGTTCGAGATTCGCTTTCCGATGACGTTTGTAATGTAGTGTCCTTATCAGACAATGCTTCTTGCAGAAGAGCCTCGAGACATCGTCGATGATTACTTTCGTAAGACATGCTGAAACAAAATTCATAATTTGAACGTCAAACGCGTAAAATAGCGGTCAAATCGATCAAAAAACTTACTAATCTTAAAATTATATAATAATCATATATAAAAAAACAACAGCCTTATCAAAATAAGTCGAATAAAAAAATTACACAATAGCCATTTGACTTACTTAGTTGCTGACGCCGGTCTCACGCACCGGGTTGGCGCCAAAACTCTGTAACGTGTGCCAGCGTCGCTGTCGCGGGGTAGACTGGCGGTAAGGGGCGTGGAATAAGGCAGCTACTCAAAATCGCAGCGTGATTCGATGAACGGTAAAAAAATTTTACACTTTTTCGAATTATCCGGTCTCACAGACATGTACGTCACCACTGGCGGGTTAAGCAATGTTTCTATTCATAATGTTGTTCTTTTGCCAGCGCAATACTGAGAGTATTTTTCACCCCTTAACCCACCACCTCTGTTTCCGTCCAACGGACTTAAGACACCCGTTACATATTACACCATTCCATCCTCGTGTCAATTATTCTACAGGCTTTTCTCCAAGGATTTTCTTTCCTTAAATTTATTTCTATGGAACTACAAATTACTGAGTAATTATTTTCTTACAAACTGCTTACTTTTATAAAGTGGTTTAAGACTTTCCTGAGATACATTTTTCAAATACACAGACATGTAATTATAGACTGTAATTATGTACTGTGTATATCTTAATAAACAAATAAAATAAAATAGAGGCAAGCAGATTAAAAAATATAATATATTTGTTAAAATATTGTTAAATGCTATTTACAATATTTCAGACGTTTTCAAACATTTTGTGGGTATATTGAGTGTAATTAATTACCAGTGTTCAAAACGTTTACTCGTAACTTAACATGAATACAAGTTTTATTAAGCGGTTTTAATTCAAACAATAGAGCAAATATTCCAACTTATTTAATTTTTTATGCACCCAAAGTCGAAAAAGGTTCCAAGGTTGTACGGTTTCAATTTTCCGGGTCATTACGTCATTTTCGTTCCCTTCATTTGATCATAGGGAAACTTTAACATCATTCCCGAACAACTTCAACCAAAAGCTCAACTCTTTGGCACCATTTCGGAGCGAAAGTTCCCAAGTAAATTAGGTGGAAATTTCGGGTATTCAAATTTGAAGTATTTTACGGGAATCGTGTACGGGAAAACGTATTTAAATAAGGGTGAAATTCCCTAAAGATTCATTTACATACATATTATGTAACTTACAGGGAAAGTTTACCTGTTTGATAAGGGAATATTCAGCTATGAGTGTTGCCTGGTTAAACACTTCGTTACGAAGATGCTGAAATAATATTGTATTCCCACAATACAAACAATCATTAAAGTTGTAAGGTAAATTTGCAGAACTACGTTAGTTGGTAAATTACGTAGACGTCTTCTCCGTTTTCGTTTGTTTGTTTAGTTATAGAGGGAAAAGTCTGTTACGCAAACTTAGTGATTTAGATTTCTGACAGAAAAGCATTGATTCAAAATATCTACCTGGTGAACAAAACGTCAGCACTTTCTGATTGAAAGTTAAGTGTATTTCGATAACTGGTACTCCCGTCATTATTTGAATTTTGTTTTTGAACGACATTTGAAGGTTACACTCGTCAATGTAATATTTAATCATTGAAGAAGAAGATAATAAATCTAAACGAAACATGAATAATTAACTCGCTATCGCCCGACTTAATCGATTTTGCTATTTTCTATTGTAATTTGAATTAAATCAGTGTATTTGTAACTGTTTCTAAAATTGATGTTTACATTATTCATGAATATCGGCAATACCCGTGAATATTTCTTCGACCATAAACTTTTATGTTTGTTTTAATAATCTTTATGTGTTGGAAAAATAAGGAGTGATGTATATTACATTATGTTTATAAGTACTTGAAACTGTGCGGAAGCAAAAATGACCTGAAAAATCAGGACACAATGACAGAATTATGATGAGGCGTTTGTCCCGGTATTTCCAAACCCTATACCGATTCAGTCGCGGTACATTTTCAATATCAAAATTTTAATATTAAGAAATAAAATTATTAATTTCTAATATACACATTGGAAAGATAATTTTATCTAGATTCTAGAACAATTTTTGTTTTTGCAAAGTGATAAAAATAACCAATATAGAGGTGTATTTACAAAACATGGGAAAAATATCAAAATTTAAATATTTAGAAATAAAATTATTAATTTCTAATACACACATTGGAAAGACAATTTTATCTTAATTTAAAAAAAAAAATTTTGCAAAGTTATCAAAAATAACCAATATAGAGTTGTATTTAAAATGTAAAATGTCGCTACCGCGACTGAACCGGTATTGGGTTTGGAAATACGCGTCCCGGTAAGACAGAGTTCCTGGGTTTGATTCCCAGTTGCTACCATTACCTTTTTACACGTTGTATTTTGTTACATTTGATTATTTTTAACGATCCTATATTTTAATTCAAGAGTTAATCGTAAAATGTTTATTCATTATTTTTATTTATTATTTTGCGGACAAATAGGACTATACTTTTTTGAACAAAAGAAATCGATTAACTAACCTACCATCACACATCTACCCTGATGTGAAAATAAAATAACGATAACCATAACGTTGTTCCTCCGCCGGGGGTATCCAAAGGGGGAAGAACTCTTCGTTTTTGCTTTAGAGTATTCCTCTATGATTCCGAATTACATTATAATTTCTTAGGGCACTTCATTTTTTATTTCATCTCACTTGTGAGGCATATTTTTTATTTTATCTCACTTGTGAGGCATATTTTTTATATCATCTCACTTGTGAGGCATATTTTTTATTTTATCTCACTTGTGAGGCATATTTTTTATTTCATCTCACTAGTGACGCATATTTTTTATTTCATCTCACTTGTGACGCATATTTTTTATTTCATCGCACTTGTGACGCATATTTTTTATTTCATCTCACTTGTTAGGCATATTTTTTATTTCATCCCACTTGTGAGGCATATTTTTTCATTTCATCTCACTTGTGAGGTATATTTTTTATTTCATCCCACTTGTGAGGCATATTTTTTATTTCATCTCACTTGTGAGGTTTGTTTTGTATTTCATCCCACTTGTGAGGCATATTTTTTATTTCATCTCACTTGTGACGCATATTTTTTATTTCATCGCACTTGTGACGCATATTTTTTATTTCATCTCACTTGTTAGGCATATTTTTTATTTCATCCCACTTGTGAGGCATATTTTTTCATTTCATCTCACTTGTGAGGTATATTTTTTATTTCATCCCACTTGTGAGGCATATTTTTTATTTCATCTCACTTGTGAGGTTTGTTTTGTATTTCATCCCACTTGTGAGGCATATTTTTTATTTCATCCCACTTGTGAGATTAAATAAAAAAACGGCCCTGAGGGAAATTATGTTCCTCAGGGCCTCTTGTGTTGAGTTAATATAAAAATAAAAAAGAAGTACCACAGAATCGATGTAGATTCAACAGATAAAAATGTGGCGTAGATTCAACAGTTTCTCTTTTTCTACAAGTTTCCGGACACCGCGTTTATATATTTTCAATTATAATTTTTTTTTTTTATCAATGTATTCGCTACTATTTTCAATTAAACAACGCTATTTTGATGTCGATTTGAATAATATACAGAACTTTGCTCGTTGGACATAATATTAGACCCAGTATAATATTATTACATACTAGCTATGAAAAATCACGGAAAAGTCTTAATTCTTGAAAAATTAGTTTCAATTTTGAAAAGGACGCAATTGAAATAATTTTATGTTAAATTTTTATATTACAGGGAGGTACTTTTCTAATTAAATGAAGACAATAATAGCGAAACTCAATCGAAAATCAGAAGCAAAAATCGCAAAATACTTAGGGCCCATCTTTCGGCCCTAAGTATTTTGTGTTTTTAGATGTATTTATTTTTACCTCATTAAGGTTTTCGAATAACAAAATGCAATCAGCTATTAATAATTAAGAACATAAAAAGGTAGATCGATCGACTTAGAGATTATTGCCGATTCCGTCGAATTCTTAACTTCGGTAATTATCTGCTTCTCCAGTAATTTTAACTTCTAGGTGCATTATAATTTCTTAGGGCACTTCATTTTTTATTTCATCTCACTTGTGAGGCATATTTTTTATTTTATCTCACTTGTGAGGCATATTCTTTATATCTTCTCACTTGTGAGGCATATTTTTTATTTTATCTCACTTGTGAGGCATATTTTTTATTTCATCTCACTTGTGACGCATATTTTTTATTTCATCTCACTTGTGACGCATATTTTTTATTTCATCGCACTTGTGACGCATATTTTTTATTTCATCTCACTTGTTAGGCATATTTTTTATTTCATCCCACTTGTGAGGCATATTTTTTATTTCATCTCACTTGTGAGGTATATTTTTTATTTCATCCCACTTGTGAGGCATATTTTTTTATTTCATCTCACTTGTGAGGTATATTTTTTATTTCATCCCACTTGTGAGGCATATTTTTTATTTCATCTCACTTGTAGGTATAGTTTTTATTTCATCCCACTTGTGAGGCATATTTTTTATTTCATCTCACTTGTGAGGTTTGTTTTGTATTTCATCCCACTTGTGAGGCATATTTTTTATTTCATCCCACTTGTGAGATTAAAAGGGATCGTTTTAGTGATTTAAAATGCCAAGCTATGACATAAGACAGTTCTGGTGTCACATCGGCGTCACGTTACTTGAGTGAGTAGATCAATACGTATTTTTGTTATTGTTTTTGGGGTGTTATGCCGTGTTTCGCTACCTCCTTCTTTAGACAACGTTTCGGACAGCGTTACAGTGTCCATCATCACTCATCTGCTCTGATGATGGACACTGTAACGCTCTCCGAAATGTTGGCTAAAAAAGGAGGTAGCGAAACACGGCATAACACCCCAAAAACAATAACAAAAATACTTTTTGGCCGTGAAAACCTAAAAACATACCAGATCAATATGTAGTCATTTCAATGTTATTAACAAATTATATTTTGTGGGGCAAATTTCAAATATTTGCTAAAAATTTATTGTGAACGAAACTCCCTTACTTCGCAAAAAAATGCCGAAACATTTGAACAACTCCACTCCAATTTTATTTTTACTTAATTATTATTTTTAAAGTTGTATTATTTAATAAAATAAAGACAATATTAGCTCAATCGAAAATCTGGAAACAGAAAAATCAGAGGTGCAAATATCTTTTTCTGACTTTTCTGTTTCCAGATTTTCGATTGAGCTAATATTGTCTTTAATTACAGAACAATCAGAAAAAGATCCCAGAGGTGCAAATATCTTTTTCTAATTTTTCTGTTTCCAGAGTTTCGATTGAGTTTCGCTAATATTGTTTACATTTTATTTTTTTATCGGCACTACGCGGTGTGAATTCTCTAATCCGTACACAGCATCATCCGTTAGGACCGTCAGAGGGATAGAAGTCGGCATTTGAAATGGGCTCCTAATGAGGGCCGCAGAGGATTGACCAAGTACGGCTCGGATGGAATAATGATCTATTGTCGAAGAGAAGCACAGAAGCGCTCGCTGCCGGGACTAGGCACCAGGCACCAGGCACCAGGCAGTAGGGGCCGAACGGGTGCCAAAGGGCAGGGACCGCTGAACGGTCGAATTAACACAGATCAAAGGAAACGAGGCGCTGCGGCTAAGGGTCAAACTACAAATAAATTTGGGTTACCGAACACTTTTTCAGTGATTAAATTGAGATTGTATTATTGCAGATGTTTTCAAATCTTTGAAAAGTCTCAAGAAATTAAAAAAAAGTGTAGGTAGTAATACTTTTCAGTGAATAAACACTTGAGTTGACTGTCTTTGATTATGAATTATGATAGGCAACCAAATCGTAAAATAGCAAGTTTGTAAAAAAATATATATTTTGAAACCAATTTAATGTTTATACTTTTTTGTAAAAAAAAATTGTTTTCGTGCATCCTCTCTAATATATGTTCAAGCATTCCTCCAACAAACCTGCCATCGAAGTACCTTTCGCCCATAAATATACCAAACCACCCACCTTTCGTCATCTGACAGTGTGTAGTCAATACCTACGTGTGCGAAATTTACAACAATATTATGATACAACAATTAATGAAGCTTGCTGAACAACATTTCTCAGTGCAAATTAATGTCGATGTTAAAAAATCTGGGGGGTAACCAACAGGTCCACCCTTGATGTGTTCAAGTCTCTAATGTGTGGCTCAGATCATAATTACAATTTTTATGAACAAGAAGTGATCGATACTCAATTGATGCCTCATTTGTTTAGTACGAATCTGTTACGTGAATGTCCAGTGTTTACCGCCAACTGTGTCCCTCACTGTGATTCACCGTAATTCAGTATCAGAAGACAAGGGGTAAGTCGGTATTTTACAAATATCAAAATGTTTACCAACTCCAACATAGTTGTGTCATCTTGAAAAGTTTATTTAAAAATTATTGATTACAGTCGTAATTGATTCGCAATCAACGTATGCGACTAAAGAAAGAAACAAATAAACCAGAAAAAAATATTATTTTTCGTTAATCAAACTGTTTATTCGAAGAATTTTATTTTTGCACTATTTCGACCTATAACTTAAGAACATGGAACGGTAAGGAGGAGAAACACAGGTGTTTTTTAATTTAAAAATGAGATGTATAAATGTTGATGTAAGGGGAAAAACTTAACAATTACAACGAAATTAGGTAAACGTATTGCTTTTGCGAAGAATATATATTTTTCTAGGAACGGCACGCGTTCGATGTTAAAATTGTGCCTGTTTAATAATTTGGTTAGTTTTAATAGCGTTGTTTATGTGAAATATTTCATGAAACGCTCTTTACGAAGCCAGGCAATATGTTATAAACGAAAACTGGTATTTCGGCAGACGCAGATTTTGCGAAATTTTAAACGAAATTTTCGAAATTCTTTTGGGTAAAATGGACAAAGCAATACAATATTTGAAAGCAGTATTTTTAATTATTTTTCATGAGTTTATTATTTAATCTGTTAGGAAAGGTCCCTCTTGCAGAGTTTCTGTTAATATTGCATTTCCCGCGCACGTGCCACGAGGAGTTGTGGGTTTAAGGTGAGAATATTTAATTTGCCCGGCCATGTGGCCACGGCAAGGGAGAGGGAAAAACAGTCAAAGGGAGTGTTGGGGAGTAAATAAATATCAACAGCACGACTCGCGCCCTCCTGCTAACTTTATACCTTTTACTTTATACTATATACTAGGAGGGAATTCTTCACTTGTATCTTAACTATAGTGAAACCGGACAGATTTCGTTCATGTCATCGTGGAGCTTCCAAAGAAACGTACGTGGTAACTTGCTCCTCACAATATTGATGGTGACAATGACCGTTGTTCTATAATTGATGGGACATTTACAATATAATATATTCATATTAATAACGTGGAATAAAAAAGAACCTAAATCGATGATTCAGATGAATAATATTTTATTTGTAATAGAAACGCGAGTTAGTACAAGAATTTTATTTATTTACTAGCTGGTTCCCGGCGTGTGTGGCAATGCCAAATTCAAAGAAATAGTTTGTTTCTTCCTTCACGTCCTTTCCCGCGCGTCCCCTTTCCTCTCCCGCGTCCCCTTCCCTTCCCGCGTTTCCCCTTCCACCTTCCCCGCCTTCCCTCTTTCGTCTCCCGCTCCCCGGTCCCGCCAACCCCCCCCCATATGTTCAGTCCCAGTACATTCAGTTTTCAAACAGCTCGCGTGCCACCTATTACAATTTTTTGTTTCTTATTTTAATTTTTCATATATTACAAATATTCATTTTTGTATATTATAAAAAAGCAATTAAATATTATAAGAACAATCAATCAAATTTGGTACCTTACATAGGTACCTATTTTAATATCTATAATTCTTGATTCGATTCAAATTATTATGTAAGTACTTCAAATTAATTAATTAATTTAAAGAGTTTTCAAAATTGAATTCTGATTTGCAATCATTGTTTTGCAAAATGTCATTCTCAAATTTTTGATAGTTTCGCAAGAATGATGATTGAAAAACTTTTCCGATGTGTTGTCATATGGTTGAAATAATTCAAAAACCTTCGTGGGGGTTTATTTTGAAAGTTTCAAACATTTCCTATGTTTAATATAGCTTACTATCATAGCGTACCTCAAATTAATTAATTAATTTAAAGAGTTTTCAAAATTGAATTCTGATTTTAAATCATTGTTTTGCAAAATGTCATTTTCAAATTTTTGATAGTTTCGCAAGAATGATGATTGAAAAACTTTTCCGATGTGTTGTCATATGGTTGAAATAATTCAAAAACCTTCGTGGGGGTTTATTTTGAAAGTTTCAAACATTTCCTATGTTTAATATAGCAATATACAATACACTAATCCCCAAACACATTTTAATTTTTATATACATATAGATAAGCGCGTAAAATTTACTTCATTGTTCAGTCGTTAATTTATGTCTGAAAAAATATTCATGAATACATATGAATATAAAATTGTATAGAAATAAAATTTAACTACATTTTACAAATAATCCGTATAAATAATAATGTAAATAATCAGTAAATAAAATTTTCAAGTTCCAAAACCCGGCATGGTAAAATATCTAAAAAGGTAATTTTAAATTAATTTTTCGATTTTGGCACCTGTATTTTTACCTACAGTTCTGCACCTCTTTCCAGAGTGGTAGATAAACCAGTCCCATCGAGAGCTCGTACGGACGTCATCTTCCTTCTCACGCGTGTTATTTGAAAACAAAATACTAGTTTCGCCCTGTTGAAATTCACCTTTCGGAATAAAGAAGTTGCTTGACATGGTTTTTGAAAACGAAACAAAAATGTAGCAGTTGGATGTTTCTAAACCATCGACTTTTTTACTTATCTTCAACTCCACACAGGAGGCCATGAGGAAAGTAATTTAATTAACTTTGGGTATGCTACATGGAGAATCTTTTTAGGAAAAGAAGAAGATAAAATTCGGGGAGGAAAAAGGTACGAATCTGGAGGACAGTGTGTCCAGGAGTGATTGGACTTATGAATCTACCCCTCTCACTGCGATGTTCTGAGAGAGTCCTGCTGGAGAGGTCAAAAGGTCTCCCTCAACCCGTCTCTCCGATCCGGTATGTCAAGATTCTGACAAAACTCATCCCCATGAAGCCGGACACCCCTGATAAGTCAACAAATGTAGCGAAACACTTGGGGTGACCTAGTGCAGAGTTGTTGGTTATCCAATAAATGGTTTCAGGAGCGGCAGTAACCATACTGTCTTCTAAATTGACGTATCCCAGTTCTCTCTCCTTTCTTTAATAATTTCCTTCCATTCTCACTTCCCTCGATTTCAGCCTCGCTAGTCGTCAATAGTCCCACTGGGCTACTGAGTTCAAGGTAGTTGTTGAATCACATTTGAAAAAAAGATAGAACTGATGTGCTTTTATTAATAAAGAAAGTACGCTTTCAGATAAAACCTTGATGAAAAAACTTTCACTTCGTTAAATCTGAGCTTTTTCGCACCAAATACGGCACTTCAAAATATTCACTAACTTCCCATTGAGAATATTAGCGCGGTGCACCCGGCCGCACAAAGGAGTGTGGGATGAAAGCAAAAGTTAAATTGAAAATTTATCTCCGCCAGAAATTCATTTTAAAACTCCGCTCTAAGTATTTACCAAGTACGCTATAAAATCTTTTCCGTGTACACAATTTGATTATACACGGTTTTTATAATGTGTTCAGACATTGATTCAGAAAAGATTCCTGAAATTGTAATCAATCACTCATTATAAGAAGTGTAAAGAGATAATAATGAGTGATGGAAGACGAAATTTTTCTGGTCAAGAGATCACACAATATTAACTCTTTGGTATTTTTCAATTGTGTTTTATGTAGGCGGTTTTAAATGTATAAATAATACAGAAAAAACATCAGATAAGAGGAATGAGAACGTACAAAGGTACTAATAGTCACTAATAATGTTTTGTGGGAATCATTCGTTCAATGTATTATTCGATTCGGTAATTCATTAATAATGAATTAAGCTCGTGCCGGACTTAACCGTAATAATAGGCAAGCGTTCATTAATCATACTTGCAAAGGTTTGTAGTTTGTTCATATTCCAGCCTTGGTTAGGTTAGAGTATTGAACGGCGAAAAATCAAAGCCTTAATTTACGTTTTGTTTACTACCTATTTACACCTACTTCTACATGAACATGTTGTCAAGAAATTCGTAATACAAGCGGGAATTCACACTGGAAATCCAAAAGAAACTTTTTTTCGATCTGAACATTTCGATTTTTTTAAATATTTTTTCATTTTCCTTGGTAACGAACAAAGGATTGAAAAAAACTATTGGAATCAGTTCCACGCCTTGGCGCATTTTAAAAAACATTAAGCAGCTGATTAATTTTTTCAAATTTGGCCTAAAAAATTTCAACTCAGACTCGATTTTTTCGAAAACGAAAGCTTACATCAAAAACCAGAACATGGGTTCTCATCACAAGTGCGACCCACGGTTGAATTTGGTAGCCACCTCTAGTCTGGAGCTCCAAAATACCTGATAAAAACCCTCCACTCTGTGCAGAAACGGACGGTCCGTTTGATAGATTCTCCTAACTTAACAAACGAATTGCAATCTTTAGATCGGTGACCGGCCAACTCGGAATGAAACCAACTCAGAACCGTCTCAGATAAGTCATTTAGAGTGATAAAAAAATATAAATAAAAAATTGGTTAAATAGGTTAAGTTAGGTTAGGGTTATCGGCTAATTTAAAATTATTTTTTTATCACTCTAAATGACTTATCTGAG
Organism: Glyphotaelius pellucidus; assembly: GCA_936435175.1. NCBI lineage: Eukaryota > Metazoa > Arthropoda > Insecta > Trichoptera > Limnephilidae > Glyphotaelius > Glyphotaelius pellucidus. The sequence goes on from OW386543.1 coordinate 42,323,086, forward strand.
ATGGTTCTGAGTTGGTTTCATTCCGAGTTGGCATGGAACCCTTTAGATCACAGGCGTCGGGTGGAAATGCTATCCTTGTTCTACTGGTATTTGAATGGAAAATGCTCCGAGGAACTAGCGTCATTGATCCCTTCGGCACCCGTGCATGATCGGGAAACACGCCAAACGCGTGCACAATTGTATACGATATGTACACGAATGACATTTGTCACATGAGAACGGGTCGCTTCTTCGGCTCGTTCTCATGTTCAATAGTTCGGCTGTGGAACTATTTGCCGGCCTTTGTGTTTCCTCCTTCCTACAACATGGGTATCTTCATGACCAATGTTGATCCCTTCCTCTCCTCAAAAGGACCATCCACACAATATCTAAGATGACACAGGCCCTGAGGGAAATTATGTTCCTCAGGGCCTCTTGTGTTGAGTTAATATAAAAATAAAAAAGAAGTACCACAGAATCGATGTAGATTCAACAGATAAAAATGTGGCGTAGATTCAACAGTTTCTCTTTTTCTACAAGTTTCCGGACACGGTGTACATATTTATATTTTCAATTATATATATTTTTTTTATCAATGTATTCGCTACTATTTTCAATTAAACAACGCTATTTTGATGTCGATTTGAATAATACACAGAACTTTGCTCGTTGGGCATAATATTAGACCCAGTATAATATTATTACATACTAGCTATGAAAAATCACGGAAAAGTCTTAATTCTTGAAAAATTAGTTTCAATTTTGAAAATGACGCAGTTGAAATAATTTTATGTTAAATTTTTATATTACAGGGAGGTACTTTTCTAATTAAATGGAGACAATAATAGCGAAACTCAATCGAAAATCAGAAGCAAAAATCGCAAAATACTTAGGGTCCATCTTTCGGCCCTAAGTATTTTGCGTTCTTAGATGTATTTATTTTTACCTCATTAAGGTTATCGAATAACAAAATGCAATCAGCTATTAATAATTAAGAACATAAAAAGGTAGATCGATCGACTTATCGAGATCGAGATCGAGATCGAGAGATTATTGCCGATCTTAGAGATTATTGCCGATTTATTTATTTCTATACATTACAGTATTTACCTATAGATCAATTTCGAAAACATTTTTACATAATATATTTTATAATTTTATTATGTTGGGTGTAAGGTAGGTTTGTGAAGTTGAAACTGTGGATAGGTATTGTTGTATGTTTCGTGAACACCTCACTAGGAGAACCTGTGCTGAGGTGTTTACGTGTTTATTTATGTTTATGTGTGACAAGTATTTATGTGTTGTAATATAAAGTTTTATATGTATTTTTTTTTCAAATTTTAACTGTTATTGTACATTGGTTATTTAGAAGAGAAAAAAAAGTATTTAAATATATTAGAGGAATATAAAAAGAAAAATATATATATATAAACATACACATACATACACATCCATATAAATACATGTACCTGCACACATGCATATAAATATATATATACATACGTATACATCCGCATACACATTCACATACACATATATATATGTACACACATATATAAATTGTAAGTGTATGTATAGTTATTGGATACTTGAAAAACTACTTAATTTTTAGGTTTATTTAATTTTATACTTTTTATAGTTTTGTTATGTTTGGTTGGGAATAATAATGTTTTGTATAAAGTTAATATCTTGATTTTTAATCCAGTCAGTGATATGTTTTTTATGAATGTTTGTAGAAATGTATGTATGTTTTTTTTTTTTTCCGTCGAAACTTCGGTAATTATCTGCTTCTCCAGTAATTTTAACTTCTAGGTGCACTATGCAGATTCCATACACACCTAGAAAGCTAAGCATCGTGCCTTCTGACTATCTAATTATAATATATCGAAAACGCTTACAAACTCTGGCCAACGCACAAAATCGCATTGTAACCAAGGCGCAAGTGTCATTCCGGTGACAACTCGAAAACGATTCATGTCGTACTCGCGACACTCGAATCAATCTGACTCCATTGAAATAAAAGAGGTGTCCAACGTATTGAAAGGACGACCCAATTATGCATCAATTTTGTTTAAGTTTGCATTCGGCAGACCGTTGATCAACAAAAATGGAATCGTGTGAACGTGGCTTTAGGAGTCGATGTTTGTTGTGTGGTTGAGGCTCTTCGGTTTTATCTTAAATTAGAGTGCGGAGTACCTACATACGCAGGTGTGCCTTGCGGTTTTACAGGTAAATTATATCAAAAAGTGCTCTGCTGTTTTAATTTATTTATTTTTTTACGTCTCAGTGGGCTTTTACATGAAATTAAAATAATACAGTTGTGTTAAATATCTATTTCACGTACCTACAAATAATAATAATATTTGGATGTTGACTTTATTCTCAGTTGGCATGGAACCCAAAAATATATGTACAATGCATCTGACCAATGAATGTGATGCATCGTTAAAATGTGAATAAATTTTTATTTTCATATATTCCGTACAGGCAGATAATATACAGGACCCCATTTATCCAGGAGGTCACTTGATATTAACTTTGTTTATAGTTTATTAGAGACTTTTAGATTCAGTTCTCACTCAGAGGACATAATTGAAAACATACGTTAATGGAAATGCTATTATTAAATCCTGGTATATATTTTAATAATAATATATAATACGTTCATTAATGAACGTGTTTATGAAAACTAAAGCAATTTTTTGATAGGCGGTACAACTGTACATGGAATTGATCAGGATTCATTTTTCTAAACGTGATTCGTCCCACGTTAAGAGACAGATTGAGGTGCGAGGTTTCGAATCATGTTACTCCAATAGTAGTGACAATGGCAGAGCAAGTACATGGTATTGTTTTTTTTAAATTGTAACATTTTGAAATTATAAAGCTAAGTAAGCACCCATTCATAAAGTCGGTTGCTACGCATTGATTCGAATTGATTTTTAATTCCTATTTGGAAAGCCAAAATTAGAACAAAAGGAATCCTGCGTTCTTCTGTTGCCTAAAACACATTTTCGGCAAGCTAACTTTTCAAACAGTTCCGAATAGAGAATCAGAGAGGCTGGACGTGAGTTTTGGCGAGGAAGACATACTTCACTGAATCTCCGTCGACCTGTGAGCTAATTCTTCGTTTAATTTTGATTTTCATGTATTAATATTGATTTAACATTTAAAATTCTGTTCAATTTCTTGAACTGGCACCCTGTATTAATTTTCACAACGTGACGATCTTTATTCAAATCATTTGATTAGATTATCGGTTCGATTTTATTTTAACACTCTAAACTCTAAGCCATCTCTATATCTTATTTGTTTCAAATATTTTAAACTATTTAATTTCTTTTAGGCTAAAACGACCCTGAGTTTAACTATTTTTTTTCATATTAAGGCAACTACCATTTTTATTGGAAACAATCATTCTAAGAATTGTTTTGTAACCTAGATAGCGTCTCGGATAAATATATTCGATTTTACTCATATGGAAGTATTGACTTTTTATAACTTATACATACATTCTAAAATTTGAAATTGACTAATATGACGATTTGACAGTAGGCGGCGATGGCGGAATTGGTCCCGGTTAGACGGGAGGTTCTGGGTTCGAGTCCCAGTTGCGACCATCATCTTTTTCTGTGTTTCTGTGTCTTGTTCTTTTTCTTCTTCAATGATATACTACATTGATGGGAATAACCTTCAAAAGAGAGTTTTTCTTATAAAAAAATAAAAAATATATATTATATGACCTCAAGCGGAGTACCTTTCCTGTCCCGGCTGTCTGTAAATCCTCAGTCCCGATACCAAGCTGTCGCTGTACTGCGGTCGATATTTTTTCCCGATACACTTCCCTTATTTTACGAGAGTTTGTTGGGCCGAGATTTCTTTATTACGACCAAACCGCTGCACGCGCCACCACCGAACTGGTACAAAAACCCTTTTTTTTATCGAGAGTAAGGCTAGAAGTAAGTGAATGGGGATTTGATGAAGAATAATCAGGAAAAGGTGCCTGCTTGACGGGGAACAGATGGGATGAGAGATAAGAACCAGCAGGTGATATGAAACTCGTGGCATTCTAAAAACAATAAAAATATTCCGTGTATGATTTGATTGATTCAATAATTTTTCCCGCTTGACACTTGCGCGATGTGCTTTTTTCCTATTTTTATTAATTTTATTTTTTCTTCTTTTCACTTTTTGTATTTTTTTTTTGTTTTATATGAATACCGCTCAAGAGTCCCAACTGCTCGCGTCTGGAGCCAGTGAGACTAAGGCATCCCCAATTGGGGTATGTTGTGAGGCTGAAGGTAGTGGGGAGGGGAAGGAGATGGGGAAGAGGAAGGTGGGAAGTACCTGGCTATTCAGATCTGGTCACCAAACACGGCCAAAGCCATTTCAAGCAACTTTTCAATTCTGAATGGCGGTCTTACACCAGGGCGATACTAAGAGTATCTTCCACTCTGGAACGTGCCGCAAATATACTATATGTTATTTTAAATGAATAAATTGTGAAATAACACTAATTAATCAAATAAAATTTATTTGCCACGCCGGGATTCGATCCCGCGACCTTCGGAATGCTAGTCAAGAGCCTTACCGCTCGACTACGCCGGCCGTCAAATATGAAATACATGAAATGAAATACATACCTAGATTTATATACAGGAAATCAGTGAATGAGTATTGCGGTGCAAGCGCCCCATAAGAGGAACGCATGCGCGGCCCATTTCGTCCAGTTTCATACAAATCTTAAATTTGGATTTGAGATCAAAATACCCAACCAAACTGAAAAATTATTTTTGTAATCAAAAGGTATATTAAATATCTAGTACGGATGTGAGCTACCTTATTTATTTTTGCTTTAAATTATAAGATATAGGACATTAAAGATTTTAGTGTTTCATGATTTTAGAGGCAACATTGGCAATTATTTGTGAGCTGGGCCGATTTCATCGAATTCAAGAAACAAATTCCACTATTCTGCTGATCCGTAGTATTCTAGAAGACAATGGCAACTAATATGCTGATCCATAGAATTCATGAAGCCAATTTCCAGTAATATGTTTGTAGTCGCAGATATATTTATTGGCTGCGAATAAAAAAAATTATGATTTTTCAAAGTGACAAAACTATGGAAACAGCTTAGTGAACAGTGGTCATTGAAAAGGATTCTGACTTATCTTAATTTTTACACAGCACGTTTTTGTGAGATTTGATACTATGGCACCGAGGGATCACTGGATTGATCACTCCACAAATTTCCGTAAGAATCGATGTTATGGCACCGATGGATCACCGTATTGATCACTGCACAAGTTTCGAGTGAGAATCGATATTAAAATCACCGAAATATTACCATAGGAGTTTATGATTGCACGGGCTATCAACAATGGACTCCAATTAAATAAACTGAGAGATCACTATGGAGATGATCATTGCACAGAGGCTTCTAAATTGGTATTAAAGTACGGAGAGATCAATATAGGAGTTGTCGTTGGACGGGTTACTTCAATTAATTAATTTATTTATTTATTTCTATTCTTGAACATACACTTCACAATTTATTACGTTAGTTTACATAGATAATAAATTTAAGTAATAAGAAAAAAAATGTTAATGATCCGTAACTGCATCTAAATAGGTTAGTAGTAATATTTTGTGAACTCCTCACTAGGCGAACCTGTGCTGAGATGTTCCCATGTTCGAGATTAAGTGCTATTCTGTCGACATAAGTAGAAACACCGTATCCTCCTTGAAATTGTCAAGAAGGGCACTGTGGGTCGACCCATGGCTGGTCAATAGGCTGATAGTTCCTTGAGTTATTGTTCCAAATGTCACGGGTAGATAATACTGGCCACACACCTTGTCAGAGAATAGGTAAATGGGTGCAGGCTGGATGAAAAAAGGGAGATTTTCATAGTTGCGTCAACAATGCTGATCCATACAATTCAAGAAGCCAATGACCACTAAGAATTCACTAGATCACCTGGATGGAGAAATTTCCATAGTGCTGACCAAGTGCTGACACAGCGGCGAGATAAACAGAACGCATTGGAGTTAGGACACTTCAGCGATAGCAGTAGGAGGACAATTACTGTGTGGAATCGCTAATTTATGAGGCATTAATTTAGTTTATGAAGAAGTTGATTGAGTTGATAAATAAATATGATTCACTGTGTTGTCATTTCTTTATGCCTCGGCGGGGCTGAGGCAGTAACCGGGAGGCTACTGACGTCAGCACAATTCTCCAGAAAAGTACAGAGCCACGACCTTAGTCGACTCCTGTATAATATACTAAGATAGAATACATATTTCATGTTGGTACATGTTTCGTTTTTAACTTAGGCACGAACATTTTTTTTTTTACATTAATTCCACACAGGAGGCCCTGAGGAAAAAATAGTTTCCCTCAGGGCCTATTTCATCTTTGAGGATGCTGTATGGAGGGTGTTTTTGAGGAGAGGAAGGAGTGAACATGGGTCTTGAAGAGACCCATATTGTAGGAGGGAGGAAACACAGAGGCCGGCAAATCGTTCCACAGCCGAGCTGTTGAACTCAAGAACGAGTCGTAGAAACGACCCTTTTTCATGTGACTAATGTCAACCGCGTACAAATGTTGAGCGCGCGTTTGGCGTGTTTCCCGACTATGCACCGGTGCCGAGGGGATCAATGACGCTAGTTCCTCGGAGCATCTTCCATTGTAATACCGGTAGAACAAGGACAGCATTCCCACCTGGCGCCTGTGCTCTAAAGATTGCAATCCGTTTGTTAAATTAGGAGAATCTATCAAACGGACCGCCCGTTTCTGAACATACTACGAGACTTGCGGTGACACCACTAAACAATGGTCTCATCATCAACAAAAAAAATATTTAACTATGGACAGTAGGGATGTACATAAATGGACATACCTACGAGTAAATCAACGTGTAACAAATTCAAATCGACGAAACAAATAAATTAATTCAGGGGTTGATAATAATTAATCTTAAAAAAACAACGTTCTTTACAAACTCCTTTTTACAATATTCAATTAAGAAAAACAGTTGAATAACTCACAATTTAATAAACCAGCAAAGTGACAGAATATAATTAAAATCCCAAAAACGAACTCTAAGCATATTTAATAAATCTACCCCTATCTAGAAATAACTTACTTTACATTCGTTATCTAAAAATTATCTAAAATATTCATGAATTTCTGCTGAAATTTGAAAAATTTCCTCCATTTTTGTTATTACTTTTTAACATCTTATTTTTCTGTTGTCGATAAATCTTGAGTTTTTCTTTATTATTTTCTTGTTATTATTTTTGAATATTTTTTAAAATTAAGTAGTTAAATATGATTTTATTATTTGAGATTAAATTCCCCCACCAAACTTTTACAATCTTTATGGTGAGAAAAGTTTTTATGATTGTGGATTTATTGTAAATTTACGTAAATTAAATAAAAATAAATGTGTATATTTAAGACCAAATTTGATTAAAAATTGAACAAGCTATTTTTAATAATTGATTTTAAGAAAAGTTATCTACTGATTTATTGATAATGTAGGTGCCTAATTATTATGTCCATCGACTGAACTTCACTAAATCACTCAAGAAGGCAGGTCATTTGACAGTTTATTGTTTTGAATGGCTTTCACCCTCAAACATATTTTTTTATGAGCCGTCATCGATTCAAAAAGAGCAATGAAAAATTAAATGAGGCATTATATAATAAAACTGATAAAATAAAATGATTTTGAAAGTCCTGAGGGAAATCCAAATGCCATTTTGATCAGATGCAAATTTGAAAAATAGGAAGGCAATGTTTTCATTAAACAAACGGTTCATGGGGTGAGGTTCGTCTAGGTCTTGGAGGCGAATGACCAGGACACACTGAACCCCAGATTCCTACCCACCCCTTAAACCCTTTTTCTTCCCAGAACTCTCCTTCCCTTCCTTTCCTTAAAAAACCCTCCACACAGCATCCCCAAAGATGACATAGGCCCTGAGGGAAATTATTTTCCTCAGGACCTCCTGTGTGGAGCTCATGTAAAAAAAAAAAATGGGGTAGGTGTCCGCACGAGCAGGGCAGGACAACAGACAACTCACGATAATTTCAAGTCCGCAAGTTATTGATTGAGGGAAATTGTTTCTTTTAAGTATTTTATTTTTATTTTATTTTATTTTATTTATTTCTATACATTACAGTATTTACCTTTATAATTTTATTATGTTGGGTGTAAGGTAGGTTTGTGAAGGTGAAACTGTGGATAGGTATTGTTGTATGTTTCGTGAACACCTCACTAGGAGAACCTGTGCTGAGGTGTTTACGTGTTTATTTATGTTTATGTGTGACAAGTATTTATGTGTTGTAATATAAAGTTTTATATGTATTTTTTTTCAAATTTTAACAGTTATTGTACATTGGTTATATAGAAGAGAAAAAAAAAGTATTTAAATATATTAGAGGAATATAAAAAAAAATTATATATATATATATATACATAAACATACACATACATACATACACATCCATATAAATACATGTACCTGCACACATGCATATGAATATATATATACATACGTATACATCCGCATACACATTCACATACACATATATATATGTACACACATATATAAATTGTAAGTGTATGTATAGTTATTGGATACTTGAAAAACTACTTAATTTTTAGGTTTATTTAATTTTATACTTTTTATAGTTTTGTTATGTTTGGTTGGGAATAATAATGTTTTGTATAAAGTTAATATCTTGATTTTTAATCCAGTCAGTGATATGTTTTTTATGAATGTTTGTAGATGTATTTGCAGATAGTATTTGTTTCAAAGTAATGGGCATGCAATTAAAAAGTTTGGTTGCATAATACTGAAAGTGTCTTTGTCCATGTGTGGTGTGGGTTATCGGTATGTTCAGTGTTTTATTTGTTGAGGACCTGGTTTTTGTTATGGTTTTTGGTTGAATTGGAATGTGTTGTTTGTTTTGGACAAGGTATATTATAGCAGATTTGGCATAAAGTTGTCTTATTGACATGACTTCTAATGCTTTGTAGATTTCGCTAGAATCTGTGTGAAATGGTACTTGCAGGATGAGTTTAATTATTGCTTTTTGTATTTTTTGAATTGGGTCAATTGCTATGTTTGTAGCACTTCCCCAAGCTAGTATTCCATATGTGGCAATGGATTGACAAAGTGCAAAATAGATCGATCTTAGTATTATTAGTGGGAAGATGTTTTTAACGTACTTTATTAGGTGCATTACTCGTTTCAGTTTATTTGTGATGAAATTAATGTGGTCAGTCCAGCGTAAGTGTGAATCAATAATAACCCCCAGGTATTTTGTATGTTTTACCCTTTCTATATGTTCGCACTGGCAGTTGGATAAAGTACAGTCATGTAGAATCAAGCCTATGTTTGATGGAGGTTGACCTCTTTGTGTAATACTATGAGTTATATATTTTGTTTTGATTGTATTAACTGTAAGAGTATTACTGTTTAGCCATTTTTTGACGATTGATAAACTTTTTTCGGCTATTATAAATACATCTTTCCATGTGGCTGCTTGACAGAGAAGAACTGTATCGTCAGCGAAGGTCACGATTTTACCTTCAATTTTAATGTCGCACAGTTCATTTATATAAATGAGGAATAATAAAGGGCCAAGTACACTCCCCTGTGGGACTCCGTACGTAATTGAAAGTGGTTCACTTGTCTTGTTGTCAATTTTAACTTGTGGCGTTCTGTCAGACATGAAGCTTTTAATTTAAGTACAAATAACAATTTGGAAAGTTCGCCTTCAACAATGTTACTAGAAATGATTTTGATTTCTATATTAATTATGGTATCAAGTGTTTAAATGTGAAATGAAACACACGTTACACCCACGAACGTGCGCCCGTTCATTCAAAACCACCTCAAGACAGGCCGGGACACTGAATCAAATCGGCTTCAACTTATACAAAATCTTCTGTATTTTTTAAAATTCTTAATTATTTATTAAAACATTTTAAAAAGTTAAAATAAACAAAGCGTATATAAAAGAATCTCACAGAAACTAAGACCCGCAATCCTAATTTTTACCCAAGCATATAACATACTTTCCTTGATTACTTAACGTTTCTAAACGCAAAAATAATTTTTAAAAAAATCGTGTTATTTTGATTTTTTTTATTGTAATGTAAAAATATTGTTTACATTACATATATGAGACAAAACATATTTATATATATATATATAAAGTCTTCATTGGTCATGTATACCTTATCAGAAAAGAATTCTTGTACCTGATAAGGGAGCCACAATTCTTTCTTCGGTTGTAGGCATGTTATAACATGTTTTGTACAAAATACTTATTTTTTAATGTATTTTGTTTTTCTTTTTTAAATTGTTCAATTTTATTTAATTATTCTGATTTGTCGTTAATAAAGGGCTGTTCAGAAGGGAGATTGATGTAGTTTTTATTGCTTGGTAAATATGATGGTTTTACATTTGTGTTGCTTTAAAATCAGGTGTAATGTTTGTAAATAATAATTTCCATTTCCGATTATAAATTATTATTATTAATTATTATTTCCCGCAATGAGTTTATTAACTCCTGGGAGTACAATGCTTTATATAATATACTATATTCTGTATTGTATACTTTTGATAAATAAAATAAATAAATTATTAGGTAGTCTGTTCACTAACCGAGCTGAAGAACAATTGCATGAAATTCTCTCGATAGACAAAAATCGCCAACGTGCTCCAAAACTTAAAAAAAATCGGTTTTTTGACAAGTTACACGTGTGAAAAATTAATAATGTTTTTTTTTAAGTCCTACGAAATTTGTCGAGATATTTTGGCTCTTGAAAAAGTCAGGTTTTGTTCAATATTTTCACACAGACGTTTAAGCCCTTTAATTATAATCGGTTTTTATACTAGGGCGCTCCCTCTAACATCGGTTTTTACATATCTCCCTTTCAAACCTTCTTAAGTAATCTTTTTATTTTGAACGCTTACTACGAATTACTACTGATTCAGTGTCCCGGCCTAGCTTGAGGGCCATCGCCGGTGGCGGGCGGGCGGGCGGGCGGGCGGGCGGGCAAGTGGTCACTGGTCACCGAGCCGACCACGGACCGGATGACAGCTTGACTCGGAATCGATTCGGACCAATTACAAATTCGCCTCGAGCTTTTTTACACTAGAATTACGTAATTTCCAAGTGAATAAACATGTTTATGTGTGGACGTAAGATATTGCCAGCGCCGGCGACAGGCGTGATAAATAAATACATTGATTATGACCAAGTGGAAGAAGGTATTTGAATTGCGTGGGTTGTTTCAGTGAGAGCGTTCAAATTAACATTGTCTTTCACGTATTGGCCATTTTTACCGTCCATTTCTGGACCATTGTACCAATAAAGTCTCCCACCCTTTCGGGTGGGAGACTTTATTGGTACAATATATAAACTTCTGGCATATTTTATTTTTTATTTTACTTTATTTCATTAGGAACATTACATACAATAAAAAAAAAAATTATAATAATTAGGTTATAACCCAATTGTTCACATCATGCATTAATAATAAATAAAAACATCAATAATTATTATCTTCTCTTTTACTTAACATTAAATTTATACGAACTGGATAAACTGTTTAAGCATATATAAAATATACAAGTAAATTACAAACATTGTGTCAGTTTTGTGACTATAAGATAAAAAATTATGAAAACATAAAATAATACAAAAAAAGCTGAAAAACACCAGAGGTACAGTCTTGTACGGTACAGTAGAAAAATAATATAATATAAATAAATTTAAAAAATAAAAAAATAAACAAAATGTAATAATAGAAAAATAATTTTAAAAAATTAATGTATTTTTTTATTATTTTTCTTTTTTTACATAATGTAATAATAGAAAAATAATTTAAAAAAAATGTAATTATTTAAATATATGTTTTTTTTTATTTTTACTTTCAAATACAAAAAAAATTATATCGATAGCGGATTTTGGAATGCCGTAAAGAACAAAAAATCCAGAAATCAGTTAGATGAGTCGTTTTTCTCCGTTTTTATTTGTCTTTCGATTTGCGTCCTCGAAATATTTCTACAAAAATATGTTTGTCCTTTTCGTGTATTTTAAGAGAATTTTTTTGTGAAAAATTAAAAATAAATTAAAATCGGTTTTTAAAGAAATTAACAAAATATAGTAATTATTTTGAAAGACCTTTCAATGTTATTTTATAATATTTTTTTTTAATTGTAGGTCTACAAAAACAAGAGATGATTTTTTGAAAAACAAACTTTCTTTGCACTCCTGAACAATTAACAACCTGTCCCTTAAAGCAATTCAAATTTCCTATAATAATGACGGTGATACCAAGAATATAAAATGGATAAAATGAAGGTAATAACATTTTTTTATAAAGAATCAAAGTTATTTAGTAAATCTAAAAGAATCTAAGTTAATTATTGTAAAAATCTGGTAACAAAATTTTAATAGAACTAAAGTACACGACAACATATCAGCATCAACTTATTTTTTGTTATAATGTTTGCAAGTTCCTAAGAAGAAAGAATTTTGCATGGGAGTAGTTGAAGCAATTTTGATATGAAACAATGTCTTTTGTTTTCTTATTTGGGACTTAGATATTAATTGATGACAAAAGGGCTGGACAGTCAATATGACCACTCAAAACTTTGAATAGGTAAGTCATATCCGCAAAGTCTCTTATATTAAATTTTGATTTACTTGGAAATCCCGGCTAGTGTCACGAATTAACTCTTTTACACTCTTCAGCCTCTTCTGCATGTAAACTTTTGCATTTTAAGATGGTTATGGACAGAGACCGCTTATTAATGACTAATAACTCTTGGGAATTTAAATAGCCTCGGATATGTTTCGGAAAACAAACAGAGGTCGACGCCAGATGATATTATATGATCTGCTACTAATATGCTAGAGCAGTTGAGAATTGAAAATTCGATCATTTGAGCAGAGCCTTTTTTCCAAAGTGTAAGATGTTGAACGTCAGAAGGGTCTTGAAGAAGACTACATGGGAAGACATCTACCGTTGAGGGTAATCTAAGAATAAATAAAAAAAGAACTTAACTTAATTAAATGGCGGAGAAGAGACCTGAATAGAAGTCTGAAAGATTATCGCAATCAGCTCCCTAACGACAACACAGAAGGGACTACAAGAATGGATCAACCGATTCAACGAATGCACGGCGGTGTGTTGCGTCCTCTCTACAGCTCAGAGCCGAGCTTAGTATCAAGGCAAAGTATCAAGAGCGTGTTCAAAACGATAGACCACCCGACGCTTACGTACGGTCACCAGATATGGATAATAAATTAACGAACACGCTCTAGAATCAAAACTGCCGAAATGAGGTGAGGTATGAGGAGTTGCAGGAGTTACGAAATGCGATCAAATAAGAAACTCGACGATCCGAGACAATCTAAACATTGAACTATTGTTACTCTTCATAGAAAAATCGCAACTGAGGTGTCTTGGGCACGTACTAAGAATGCCTGATGACCGAATTCCTAGGAAAATACTGAATGCGATTCCAGAGGGTAGACGTCCATTGGGCCGCCCCAGACACAGTTGGGCGAGACAACTCCAGAAACTGTGTGAAGAGAGGATGGGACTGCCATGAACGGAGGCCTAACAATCAGCGCAAGACATGGACGAATGGAGTCGCCTTGTCGATGCAGTGGATTCCCGACTGGAATAGGACAAGGGGACGAAGATGATGATTGTATGTAATTTAATGTCTAGGCCGGTTGACGGGATCCAGGAGGAATCCGGAAGAGCAAAGCTTCAGCGGTAATAAGAGGTAAGAGAATAAGAAGATCCAAGAAGAGACAAGGCGGTAATAAGAGGTAAGAGAGTAAGAAGATCCAAGAAGAGACAAGGCGAGCCAAGAAGGGAGGATAAGATAGAAGATGCAAAAAGAGTCAAGTTGAGCCAGCAAGGGGCAAGAGGGGATAAAAAGAGACTTGATGAAATGAGAAGACACGAGACCAGACACGAGGATCCAAGATTAGCCAAGAAGGAACTGAAAGAGTCTAGAAGGAACAGAAATAAAAAAAGGATCGGTAAGGAGTTAGAAGATTGGAGAAAAGCCAAGCAGGAAAAAGCAAGAAGAGGCAAGAAGATCCAAAAAGCGGCAAGAAGAGTCAATAAGAGACAATAAGATCATAGAAGAGACAAGATGAAATATGAAGAGACAAGAAAAGCCACGAATAGCCACAAAGAGCTGAGAAGAGACGAGAAAGTCCGAGAAAAGACAAAAAGAGCCGATAAGAGAAGGGAAGATTCAAGAAGGGAAGATTCAAGGAGAGGAGAGAAGATCCAAGCAGAAGTAAGAAGAGCCAAGAAGAGAAAGGAGAAGATAGAAGAGACAAGAAAAGCCGGAAGACAAGAGACGAGAAGAGGCAAGAAGAGGGAAAGCTTAAGGGAGAAAAAAACGCTCAATCCATTTCTTTATTCCTGCCCATCCTAAATTCCAATATTGGCTTATTAGGTTGCCATGTATACCGGTCGATTAAACTCCAACCTCCTTCCCATCTCCAGAGCATGTTTATTTATTTAATTTATTTATTTTGAGAAACATTAATATTACATTGTTATAATGAGCTTTGGCTGTCCAACTAGGCAATTTGCCCGTTTTAGAACAGTCAAAATGAACAGATATTTTACACGTAAGTAGTGTGTTGACTATAATATTGTCTTAAACTTAAATATAACACTTGATAAATAATATTTAGGTTTTGATGGTAGATACAAGAAGTTACTTATAAGTGTAAATTATATATTTATCAATAGAAAATAAAATATAGAGAAGAGAAATAACAAGAACATTCCAAAAGAAAAATAAAAGTGTTTTTTTTAATTTTTTATTAGCACTTATGCTCTTCAACCAATTCAAGAAATTTTAGTATTGATTTTGATGAATTAATCAACTCGAAAATCAAAAAATGGGTAAGAAAAAAAAATAATGGATTAAAAAAGAAAAAAGAAAGTAGAGAAAAGAAAATGCAAAGAAACATTTTTTTGTAGTTTTTAAACGTAAATTGTATAAAAATAATATTAAGGTAAGAAATACCAATATAATACCAGTATATATGAATGTCAACAAAAAATAGTGTGTTCCAAGTTCTAACAAACCAGTGCCCCTGGGTGTACTGGTCTCACCGGGACAGAAGTGCTCCTGGCTGGGAGGTACAATCATATCGTATCGTATATTAATCGTCAATAGTGCCCATGCGCATTTTCCCAAAATAAAATGTATGTCGTAGAACAGTTAAAATAAGGCTAATTTTTTAAATTAATTGCACAATACGACATTCCCATAAGTACCTCCTCTATTTTTATGTAATGATCTGAATTTAATCAAAAACATTGTATTTTCTAAAGTCCCAAATTACAGTTAACTTTAATTAAATTAAAATATCTCACGTGTTGTGTACCTTGCCATTAGCCATTATTGCTTTTGAGTCTAGTCAGCAGAATTATAATGGCAGTCAGTGCGGTAGAGATACGAGTATTGGCAAAAAAACAGATCCGACCTCAAAGAGAGCACTTTGAAAGTTGCGCGGTCCGTTGGGTGCTGAACCCATCGTCCAGGGGTCGTTCACATATGTTTTAACTATTTTTTTATAAATTTTTTTTTTTTTTTATGTTAGGTTACTCAACAATTATCGAACTTTTGAATTGTAATAAAAAAGATAAAACAATAAAAAAAAAATCACGATGTAATTCACGTAAATTTTTTAACCCTTTCAGATCGTGTGTATATTTTAAAATATACAGATTTAATTTTTTTTCACTCACTTCTAGAGCGAATAAAAATGGATGGTTTCCGATTTCGGAATGCTGCTATAACTGGCTATGCGCGGTACTTTTTTGGTGACCGGACAACTCAGAATGAAATCAACTCAGAACCTCCTTTGAAAAGTCATAAAAGGATGAAAAAAAATGGTTAAATAGGTTTCGTTATGTTTGGGTTATGGACTAATTTAGAATTATTTTTTCATAGCTTTTAATGACTTCTCAAAGAGGTGTTGAGTTGACTTGATTTTGAGTTGGCATGGAACCATTTTCTAAATTGTATTTTAGCTATTCGTTTAGGCGGTAGTCATATTAATATTTTGAAATGTAATTTTTGTGTTAAACTAGATCGAATTTTTTCACCCGATTTTTTGTGATGTAAGTTTTGGCGGTATTTTTTCAATGTAATATTTTTTAAATTAAATAAAGTGTTTTTTGATGTAGTGTACGATTTTTCATTTTATGTGAAACACGCCCTTTGAGATATGGCGTTCTTTCAAATGAAAGTAGTATTACTCCGGCATTGAAAAAAATAAAAACTCCAAAAATATTCAAATAACCCTACCAAGCTACATGTTATCAAGCATCAAATATGTTGTTCAACTGTCAGTTTCAATTTAGGTCTGAAAGGTTTAAATAGTCGGTCTGTGAGTACCAGAAAATGTATTATCACCAGAGCTAACCGTTAAAAGGTGTTTTTAGGTAACAGATTTTCTGTTTCACGGAGATTTTTTGATAACTGTGAAATCTTATCTTTTGGCGTAATATTAATACACGTTTTAATGAGTGAGCAGTGGGGTTTTGTACATTAGATCCAAACAGGAGGCTTCGAGGAAAACAATTTATCTCGGGGCCTCTATCTTTGTAGGGGAAGAAAGGAGGGGAAGTTCTGGGAATAAAAAAGGGATGAGGCGTAGGTAGGAACCTGTGGGTGAGTAAGTCCAGGGCTGCGGACGTATAAATCCATTCCTCCCATTGCGGTGCAAGGCGATAGGTTGAGAGTGCGGCTGTAGAGGTCAAAAAGTCTCCCTCAACAAGTTTCTTCTGATCCGGCTGCCACGCAGTAGGTGGGCAAACGCGTCCGCCGCCAAGATCTATATAAACCCCACCCCACGAGCCCGAAAGTGTTTTAGTTGCCCGGAAATGCCCAAATGACCGTATTGGTATAAACCTACTTAAATGGTCATAAGTCCAGCATGAATAATGAAATTTACAGATCGCAAACCATTTGTTAACCAGCCCTATCACGAGGCTAGCGAAAACCTATATGAAAGCTGTAGGTGCCTATATGTACACATAATTTCAATAGTTTGCAGGTTAGCCCTGTTAGTAGCCGGCCACTAGCCACCAGCCACCAGCCACTATCCACTATCCACAACCACATATCCGCACTCCAGTTTGCAGATTGTTCCGGTTTGCGAGCAGCCGGCCGCTCTGAACTTTCTCGATGGCCGTAGGTATATAGAAGTATATATACGTGCTTTGTTATAACTGTAGAATACCGAGAGGTTGAAATAAAGGTCGCAGTGATCGTAGTGATAACAACCTTTTTAAATTATCCCGAAAAATCAACCCATGACAACAAAGTTTTTTTACTATGTAATTACATTATATTTTCAAATGTCTTTTATAATTTAATATTTATTTTTGTTTCCTTCCCAATGATCGTAATCAACATCGCTACCAGCCTTGCTTATTTCGACCTTTGTTTCTGACATTTATTTCGTGTAACCCTTTAACATATTTTGATTTCAGAAATATGTGCGTATGTCCGTGTGTTTGTAAGTGATTGTCACTCAAATTGATAGAATATATATTGGCATCGACGACGAATCTATCTGCCGAGTTTCAGCTAGATCGGATTTCAATAAGTGGGTTAATTTGCACTTCCAAGATTCCGCAGCGTTCATTCATTCAATAAAAAAAAACAAAAGTAAAATTCAAATAGATATATTTAAAAAGTACATGGCTTTAAAGATTTGGTCACTAAACATAGCTAAAATCATTTAAGCAACTTATAGGTAATTTTATTGAGTGAATTGAGTTGAGCATTTGGTTGCTTAAAAAAGACAATGTCCATAGCTATCATCTAATACCGACCTGATAAGAGATGATAGAACTTGTCCACATTTTGTTTTAAAAAACATGCATTGTGCACGGATATTGATTTTTTTTTACTTTAGATTGAAACTAATTTTCTATATATCTAAACCGTGTTGATGTGTATATGTGTTGGTATATATCTAAACCGTGTTGATGTGTATATGTGTTGGTGTATATCTAAACCGTGTTGATGTGTATGTGTGTTGGTATATATCTAAACCGTGTTGATGTGTATATGTGTTGGTATATATCTAAACCGTGTTTTCAGTCATGGCTATAAGTTTGTGGGTACCATTCTCTTCAGCCTTTTCTATTATTTCTCATTTGTTATTATTGGATTAGTGTCTGTAAACAAATAAAATGAAAGGAATAAAAATAAAAATAAAATACCCAGCAGCCCAATGAGATACGTGTAGGTTGGAGGATTCGGTAACAGTGCCTACGGGCAAATCCTGCAACATCCAAAATTCCGCAGTTTCTCTGCAATGGTTACCCTAAGAGTAGTGAGCAGTGGCGGTCGTGCTGTGAGGCAGGGGAGGAGGGGCTCCCCAAAAATAAAGATGTAAAATAGAGACGCGCCTCAGAAACGAACACTTCCGAAGTAGAAACGATCATTTACGATTAGTCAAACGCTCTAGTGATAAAGTTTTGCTCAGTTTTTTGATTATTTGTGATACTATACGTCGTCTGTACGTCTATTTGGATTAATTAAGTAGGGTAAATTTGCAGTTGACGGTCTATCTCGTGCTTCCACATTATTATTATTATAGTTTGAGGTAGGTTATAAATAGTTCACTTGTTTTTTTTTCTAGGTAAAGGTATTCAAAATATTTTAAAAAATGTTCTTGCCTCCCCACTTTTCAAGTGAGTGTCGGTACACTCATTTACTTCCCTACTTCACCACCGAACAGCAAGTTCAAAGCAACAAAAGCCTTTATGATAATATGTAGTATTTACGTGCACTATTCCTCCAATTATTCATTTTTCTTCCAGCAGGACTTTCGAAACATCGCCTTGCATCGCAGTGAGAGGAATGGATTCATACGTCCATTGCTCCTGGACTCACCCATCCCCAGACGTTTTTTTCTTCCCAGAACTTCCCCTACTTCCTTTCCTGAAATTGCCCTCCACACGGCATCCCCAACTACGGCATAGGTCCAGAGGGGAATTATTTTTCTCAGGAGTGGAAATAATGTAAAAAAAAACATATTGTAGGTATGTATTTTTTATTACTGTGGTGCTTTATTAGGTGATAGGTACCTACCTACTTTCCTACAAAGATCTTTATCCCTTGCATTTTTTTTTGGTTGTGGTAATCGGAATGAACAAAATAGTTTCCTGGAATTGATTTGGATCTGTATCTTTGGCACAAATTTTGAAACATATTTAAAATATTTTAGATTTTTCGGTACAAACGTATTCCCCAATTTGCTCTATGGATTTTGACACAAGGCTGGCTTTACATTCGTAAGTTTTTTCCCGTAATTCGCTCGTGTAAGTGAATTATGGCCAAATTACCAATGTAAACGACACCAAAAGTCACTTAACGTAATTTAAAGCATGTTACAGAATTTCTTCTTCCGGAAGTCTAATGACAGGTCTAATCGCCTTTTGACAGGTCTAATCGCGTCCGCGCGAAGTTACAGCCTTCTCACAGCTTATAAAATCAGTTTGATAAGCTGAGGGACTTTTTGTAAGAAATGTACCAAAATGCGCCGTTGCTAACAGTCAAAAATCAAAAGACATTTGTTTTTATTGGATTTTTTTCTTATAAAACTGGTATTTATTTCCACTTATTTGAGTTTTCTGAAAATGAGCATCCTTCTATTCAATTATCGGTCCAAACCTTTCTAATCTCAATGTTTCTGTTTTTAAAATTACGTATTTGAATACGAAGTCGGTTGCAGCTGTCAGGTAGCTGTCATTCGAATAAAATGAAAGAAATCCATTAATTTTCGCCTTTGACGGCACAAAAGTGCGTGGAGAATTGTTTAATTAAAGCCAAAATCTATTTCAGCACTTTATTTGGTCCTTTTCGTCTTTATTGACAAAATCGCGTAAATTTGACAGTAGCGGGTCATTGTTGAAAGGAAGCCATCTTACCGCAAATACATTTACAGATGTAAACGGTCGCATGAGCAGTTACACAAGTCGAACTTCCGAAAAACTTCCGTGATCATTAATTACCACAAGTCAGATTCATATGTAAACGCACCTGTCAAAATCTTACGTAATCCGTAATTTTTAATTACGAGTGTAAAGCTAGCCCAAGGTACTGCAAATGTTTTTTTAAATATAATATAGACATCGGCCGCTAGCGTATGTTTGTCGGTATGTTTTTCTTTTTTTGATAAGTTGCTTCTTAGTAGAAGCTTGGGTCTTCCGAAAATTGCCTATTTTCAACGCCATCAAAGGACATTTCGCACATAAACTAGATAACATATTTTTAAAAAAGCAAAAAATAGTATTTTTTTCTCATAAAGTTGGTAAAAAAAAATATATAAATTGATCTTGTTTTGGGGTAGAAAAATGAGGAACCTCGATTTCGACGATTTTATTTAGGTATTATCAGCCTGAGGTACAGTTGTCCCTTTCGCTCAGTATTCGGGGGCGTAATAGCGAAAATGACACCAATGGTTTGGTAAAATACCTATTTTTCAAATTTCTCGACGGCTGGGTTTACCCTAAAACAGATAATGACAAGGCACTAGACAATGTTTACGAAAACCAATTCGATAAAATTGAAAATGACCATGTTTGAAAACGTTTTCGTTTAAAATGGGTTGGAATAGTTACCAACAAAAGACTTTGGAGCAGGTATCTAATGAAAGATGTCTGCCAAACGGTGTATAATTAGTTATATATCTGCGTAGTTAAGTTTATCATGAATTGTTTAACCCTTGGTCGCGTGCCTTTTAATGCTTAGTCTCCGAGGCTCCTAGAACTATATTCTTGAAAATTTAGTAGTCGTTTATAAAACATGATTTCATTCGAATAATAGGCGGCTATCAGTAGCATAATAAGCCAGCACAGCTATCCAGGAACCAGACTTTCTCTATGAACGGGAAAAGTAATTCTAATAGTCTTCTGTGTTGAGCATTTACATTTAATTTCTAATTTATTATTATTTTATTTTAATTGTTATTTGATTTCTATACAAGCACGTACAAACATTTTTTAATGTTGACTTGTTCTGCCTATGTGGTTACCTACTTATGCAACTGAGCGTCCATAACAACAACCAGAATATCCACAAAAATATATGTGAAAACAAAACTGTTAACATTAAAAAAACTATGTATATGTAATACATGTTTCCTTATAAACAAAATAAATAATTAATACAAACACAGAATTCATTAAAATGTCTCTATTACACACACACTTTACACGACAACATACATTTAAATAGCATATACACTCACTTTAGTAAGCAATCCATTGGTTACGAGGGGGCGATTTACATAATTGCCTTCCACATAAAAAGTCTAGGCATTTTCTTTTTTATGCATCAATAAAATATTAAGACTAAATATTGAAATGTAAAATTATTTAAGTTATTTAGTTATTTCCAGGTAAGTAAGTGAAAATTTTAGTTCCTTTTTTTCTGGAATAAAAAGATTAAAAAAAATCAAATATATAAATCACCTCCTAAAAGGGCTCAAGAAAATTAATATAAAGAAGGTACACAGAATTTCTTTACCCCGATATATTTGTAGAAGAAGGCAGAAGGACTGCCATAGATATATATGATGAAGTTAATACCCCCAATAAATGGCCAGTTCTAATTTCCTATGCTTATTTTAGCCATTTGAACAATATAACAACCACCATCTAATAGTCAAGGAACTGAGAAATTTCATAATAAAAACATTGGCCTGGAATAACCCTTCCAGATTTGCGTCCAGAGGTGACTGTCCAAAAAATAAATTGATCGTCACGCCCCTGGCAAGAACCAAATAGGTAGATTGTTTTTTTAATCTTCTAGGTAGTTGTGGCTTGTGGCTGGAAGTCACATGCAAAGATAAAAACCTACCTAATAAGGTTGAATCACGGTAGAGTGGAAGGATGGCAAGAAAAACAAAGAAAGGTAGTCACAGAATAAAAAATAAAAGAATATAACATTACGAATCACGTTCAAATTTGAATGGAAACAAATGTGCCACTGACCTACTACCTTTTTGGTTTAGACCAGTTTGTCTCTTTACATTTGCCCAAAATTGTACATCGCCATCCCATTTGAATTTCGTAATCATGGTGAAACACAGATTTGCTCCTAAATACAGGCCGAAATTAGGCCTATAATTGGATCACGAAAAACGCCCTTGAGGCACTTCTTGTTTTATTCTCAATTCTGTCTAGGTAGAGGTAGAGGTCCTAGTTCCTAGTTGTAAGGTATGCAATAGCCGAGGGCGGCTCGATTGGTGGTTGCGGTCATAATTTTAGGGCTGACCTATCGTATTATTTCTAGAAACAGAAACCTGGGTTGGTAGCCATTTGAAGATTGAAATATTAATCATTTAAATTTAATTCGTTTAGTATTCATTTATTAGATCGGAGTAAAGTATCTGTACCAAATACCAATAGGTAGTGGGATATTTGATCTATTTTCCATCATTGGCTTATTAAAATAAAAGTGGTTAAAAGTTAAAACTTTATAAATGTTTGTTTAAAGCACAACTCCAGTGTCCTCCGCCATGAACATGAACTTTCTCTTGAACATTACTTTAAACATTTATTGTTTTTCGTCTCCTCTGTTTGTTGAAACATGGTTGAAAGATTGGGGCGAAGTGAGCAGTGCGCGCGGTCGCATACAATGGGGTATTTCCACATTTTTTTTTATTATTAAAAAAAATTGAGCGAAAAATTACTATGATAACGGAATTTTTATTTTATTTTTATGACGACGACTTAACTTTCTATAACGTTTTAAATTACGCCTTTTTAAAATGCCATCAAAACGATGGTTTTGCCACCAGTCACTCTGTGACGTCACAGGCGCCTCTCATCATGCGATCGCCGCCTGTAGTGAGCCCGTAAATTGTACTCGGTGTTATTTATTGACTTCCAGTTTGCTCGAATTATATCTTTATATTTATCCTATATTTTCCCACTTGCAAAACATGTATAGTTTGGTAGACATGTTTACAAATACTACAAGAAAAACCCAAAATAAGATGTTTAAACGACCATTTCTAAGGCGACAAAAAATATCGACTGTGTACAATTGTTGGGAGTGCGTTTAATGTGTTTGACACCACCGCCGAAGGGTTCAATGACGCTAGGTCCTCGGAGCATCTTCTATTGAAATACCGGTAGAACAAGGACACCATTCCCATCCCTGCGCGCTAAACATTGCAATCCGTTTGTTGGAGAGGGAAATCTATCGAACGGACCGCCCGTTTATGCTTTCTGAATTTTCAAATATTTTGGGACTCTAGACCAAAGGTGGCCGCCAAATTCAACAAGTGGACTTGCGATTTGTACAGGGTCAGCAGTTGTGTACTATCTTCAGTATATATTGGCCCTATAGTACAGTAAAAAGAAGAAGAAGGAGGCTTCGATGGAGCCCCCGTGCCTTTTTTTCAGATTTAAATTTTAAGCTACAAAAAAAAACCTTTCGTAATTGACTATTTAAATTCATAATTTAAACTTGGAAACACCTTTGTATACAGTCGTAAGATGGATATCTACACAATAATGACTGCCTCCGTGGTCGGGGGGTAAGGCTCTCGACTAGCAATCCCGGCGTTAATATGTATATGTATGTGTATATAAACTGTATATATAAATTTTATAATAAACGTTTAAAAAATATATTTTTTATTTATTTTAAATCAAGACAAGAAAAGGGCCGGAATTAATTCTATTTTGTCAAAATATTGAAACCAGTATATAACGTATATAATATGAGAGTTTTTCATTACCATATCGTCTTAGAATCCCGAAATTTAGGGCTTAGAAAATTATTGTTATTCGTTGTAGCGTCTATTTTAGGCAAGTTGTCGGATTACGCCGTTAAAAATACTACTATCAGTCATTACAACTGAACAATATTATATAAAACTGTAGAAACATAACACAATCATAAACAATCATCTTAAATATGAAATAAAACCGTCCATAACCCCGAACAAGTCTAGGATGTTTAGATTTTTGATAGTAACACGGTGATAAACCTCGGAACGGCGACTCTTGCGACGTCATGAATCGTACAAGCAGTTATGGGCCGTTTACGTTTCGTTCCGTTTACGCGTATTTTGAAATCAATAATTATGAATAAAAATATCAAAATTAAACATTTTTAATGCGATAATCATGTTCAGAAAAATAATCTTTAAATCTTCCACATGTTTTTAGCGGTATACCTGGTTTGTGGAAATACCCCAATTGGCATGGCAATCCACGCGTACGCACTGAATGACGTTTGAAGTTTACATAAATGTTAAAATGCGTTCTGAAGAAGAAGAGATGCTACATCAGGGAGAAAACACAGATCTTTTAGGAAAGATTTTCGACTAATATCGATTATTGCACGACCTAAAGTCACCGTTTAAGAATTTCGTTGTTATGGTAAATAATTACGTAGACGTCAAAAAACGTCGACTTGAAATATATATTTTAATATGAAAGATATTCTTACGGTTTTAGCGATAAGATGGTAGATTAAGTATCAAGGAGAACACGCAGATTTCAACTTAGACAGTACTATCTACCTCGAAATTTTATTAGGTATTTATTTATCAGGAATTAAAAATAGAATACCGATTTGAATTGGTCAATTTTTTTCCGTGTCTCTGAAACCGATTTTGAATTTAATTTTAGGTACGAGATGTGTAAGAAAAATATCATCAGAAACACGAAAAACAATATTTATATTTCTGGCTTCTAGCTATTGTACATAATCTAAATGTACCGCTTAAGAATTTAAAAATAACAAGTATTGTCATAAATTGTTACATTGGTTTATAGGCCCTATACATATAAATTAATAGACTTTATTTAAAAGTGAGTTCACGGAAGAAATAATCTTCCATTATGAGAGTATTTATTAACAATTTATTACATAATTATCAGGTTCGCGCAGTTGACATGAATCCAAAAACTCATTCGATAAAACGATGTTACAAAGTTCAATCAAATTGCTTCAATTTGGTTTAATGGCGCAGAATTGAACGACTGTGCTGTTTACACGTATCCTGAGGAAGTGCGCTATTCTATTCACATTGCTGAGAATGCTTTCGAATCAGGTCGTCCCTTGGGAATTGCATTAATTTGTGATAATTTAAATAACGAAATAATTACATGAAATCCTCCGCTTTAATATTCCAGAGGCTAGGGTACTTCTTAAAATGTTAGAAAAACAGAGACGTACCTATGCTCCTTCTTCCATTTATAAACCATTTTGACTACATTGACAACGCAAATACTCACGTGGCTGCGGGGCGCACAAATAAAGATCGATTAATCATTCAATGCTTGTGTTTACTTGAGCAAGCTCAATATTTTCAATGCGATTGAATAATGGAATTTAATGACATTTCATAATTACATGATTCAATTTGGTTGCTTCAACCAAATTGAATCAGGTAATTATGAAGTTTATAGTGATGTTCAAGCGAACGTTCATGTTCATGGTTTCGCTCGGAGGTCGGAGGAGACCCTGCTAAATTGGCAATTAGCGATGAGTAGGTTCAGCCGGAATGGGTTCTTGAACTCGAGTCCTTTGCGGGAAGTGGTTCCCACTCCCACTCCTTTTTCAAACCGACTACTCTCAGAGAACCCTGTCCCGGACTCGAACTTGCTCGAGCCCGCAACGGAGCGCGGACTCGGGCCCGAACGCGGAACTCGGACCCGGACCGGGGCGGGAATCCGAATCGGACCCAAGCCCGGAACTCGGCGGTAGTCGCGGCGGTCCGAGCCACTCGCACTCCAGGCCTGGGTTCGCCCGCTAGTGCGTCTCGGCTCGGTCCGAGCTAGTCGAGAGTCGGGTGCAGGTACTGCAGGTCGCGCGTTTGAGTTATTTTTCTTTTCAAACCCTGCGTTCAAACTGGACCGGACCGAAACTCGAAGCCGGAACTCAAGCTCGGAACTTGGAACCGAATCGGGAATTCGAATGTCTCCCACCTACGACCCCGACCTACGAAAATGTATAAACTGTTTAAATGGAGTTTTACAAATTAAAATTAATAAGAATAAATAAGAACGTAATTTTATAAAATAAAATTGAATTTAATTATAATTCGATTATGACATACGGTCAATTCTGAGTTACAACGGTCATTTCTGAGTTATTGCCTAACAGACTAACTATTCATCTATCACGCCGCCGCAGCTTTTCCACAGGAGTAAGCAGAGAATAAATGAATGACAAATAACTCTATCACGGTACACACTTCTTGCTTCAAGCAAATTCTTGCCCATCAGTACAAATCATAACTTTTTAAAATAATGAAATAAAACAATTACTTTGTTCAAAATCACGGAATTTCATTCTTATGACAAACCGGTTTCGCTTAGCGTAAGCCTCATTGGGATACAAAATTAAACAATAAATAAATGCATTTACGAGCATAGTATATATTTCAATAAACATAAACAATATATAGTAACACAAAACATTGATGAAATAAAAATAGGTTACACATAAATTATAACAAAGGAACAACGGCTAGATATTATTACTCATTTTGTAAATATGCAGATTATTATGCGGATTACTCCGTACAGCCTTTCTCCGTTTTTGTAACATGGTCTTACATTTGATATGATTTTCACGGCCAAAATTATAATAATGATTTATTTTTGGGGTATTATGCCGTGTTGCACTATCTCCTTCTTTGGACAGACGTGTGGCACACATCTTTTTTGATGATGGACACTGTAACGCCGTTCGAAACGTTGGCTAAAGAAAGAGGTAATGCAACACGGCATAATACCCCAAAAATAATGTCTTACCATTTTTTTAAAACAATTCATTAAAGTTATTTTAGAAAAATGTGTTGATATTCAATTCTATTTTATTTAAACAACACGCCAATATATAGGTGATGTAAAATGATGCTTTATACCTAATACATATATCGGACGTCCTGAGTCAAATTAATATGTTTTGTACCAGAGATAGCAACTTCTCAAATTTTTAAGACGATCGACGTTAATATTTTTTGATAAAATCATTATCGTTTCTGTATCCTGTAAATATGATACCATAATATTGTATTACACTATTAATACTTATCGCGCCTCTTGAAATGTGAGACGTATGCAAACGATTAGTTAAGTTAATGGATTTTCGGCCTTATCTAAACATTTAAAAATAATATCCTCTGTTCAAGTCCGTGAGGCGATAAGGATGATCACCACTAAATTAGAATAATAATTGAGAAATTTCATGACTTTATTTGATTTATTACTGCTTACGCGTGTGCTAAAATTGTCATTCCTTGGGAATTATACAGCCGTTACGGCCTCGCATTAACCGTCGCCCTGTAGGCTGGACACGGCGCGAATGAATTTCGTTAATCTTCGCCAAAATGAACTTGTGCGTCTCGGCTCGGTGCGCTGCAACAGCACCCAGTGCTCAGTCCGCACCAAAGAACTCGGACCCGGGACCCACTCCTTGAACTCGAGTTCTTTTAAAAGGAACCATGTCTCGGAGTCCTCCGGCAAAATGCAGAACTTACCCATCTCTATTGGCAATCGGGATTTTGTTTTTAATTGAACTGAGTGATACCAGGCCCGACCCACCATACGCCACTTCTTGCAAAACATGCAAAGGAGATAAATAATGAAAGCAAGACATTCTATAATCCAAGCTCGCAATGGGATCAAATAATAAAAATGCGAGTGGCTATCGGATATTACCTACTCGTGCCATGTTCTGTGTTCTGTTCCGTTCACTTCACGAATGATAAACACACGAAACCAATAATATTTAACCGCTAAACCCTACGGTACAGCTCGATAGCTACATAATAGTAGACAACAGTCCGGTGATCCGTACCTGCCAATTACCTCCGAACATTATAACGCGAGAAACGGCCATAAAAACACGCAAACAAAACCTTTTTTCAAAACATAACATCGCCGTGCTTCCCGCTTAAAGTTTTTTATGCGCGCGCAGAGAGAGACACGAAGCTCACTTGGCCGCAAATTGTACTAGCCCATCTCTCTCCCACAAAAACAAAGCGAGATGGACAGCTCACGTGGCGCCCGCCCAGATAGCCGTGTCCCTCTCGCGCAAACTGGAGTGGGAGGCCGGCATTCAAGATGGCGCCGTCGCTATCGGCACGTCTCGCGTCGGTGCTACAGTTTTATTTAGTTTACATGCGACAAACGTGCGCGACGCGTGTAAAACTAAATCACGGATACTCGACTCGATGTATTGCAAGTACTGCGCGGGAGTTTGTTGTTATTATTTTATATTTTAGTGTCATGTGGTATTGTTTTGTTTGCGCGCGCATGCTGCGCAACAAGTGAGATGGGCGCAAGAAGCTGGCGGCGGGCGGCCCAGAGTGTGTTCGGCTGCCTGGCCCTGGCCTGCGGGACCCTGCTGCTGTACCAGGCCGGGGCCGGGCCCGTGGCTGGCCCTCGCCCAGGGCTTCCGCTGGAGGGGTCCGGGCCTCTGCCCGCTCTGGAGGCCGTCACACCCCCGCCCCCGGCCACGGCCACCCCTAGGCCGCTGCTCACATCCCTCCAAGATCTGTTTATCAGTGTTAAGACTACGAGACATTACCACGAGCTGAGGCTTCCCATCATTCTCAAGACGTGGTTTCAATTAGCAAGAGAACAGGTTTGTTTACATTTTGTTTGTCTATGTTTTGATTCTGCGCTTGGTGACTGAAATTTCATAAAACTTTCTGTCCTTCAATGTTATCTTAGAAAGTGTACCTGAAAATTTATTTGAACGTGCTAACTGTCAAACAATTCAAATTGTATTTGGTAGTTCCATAAAATTATTTGGATGATGTTTATAATTTATTGTTTTCTACAAAATACTGTTATAAATAATGAAATAATGTCAATCACGAAAAAATAATATTTTGACAGATGCCTTTCATTACCCGCCAAGCCTAGAAATGTTTTTTTTTGTAAACCCAATTTCTCACCTACTGTATTATTTCCCTGTAACTTCGGTAGTGCTTTTGAAATAATAATTCCATGATCCGTGAGTCTTCATCGGATTTTATAGCTTATTGTCTTCGAACCACCAACCACCAACCACCAACCACCAACCACCTGCTGCTTTTAGCTGAAATTAATGAAGCAGCTATTGAAATTAATTGTTATTTTGATTTTTATTGGGAACTACTAGTTACCACCCGGCTTCACCCGAGTTTTCAACACTTTTATTTTTATTTATCAATTGGAGAAACTGAAAAAACGACATAATTATAGCGTCTGACTTTTTGACATTAATTTTATGAATACCACCTACCCACTTACCTCAGAGCTCTGTCTGTAGGTCATAATAGAAATGATATTTTTTAAATACAGACATTATTGAGCAAGTTAATTGTGTGTAGGTATCGATATCATCAGTCATCACGTAGAAAAAAGTATGCAATTTTCATGACGCCAGAGCTCACCATTCTAAAGTTTTTCAAACTAGTCCCAAACGCCTGGAACTAGTGAAACTTCGGCATTCCTAGTTGGGGTATGTTGTGTGGCTGGAGGGGAAGGAGATGGGGAGGAAGAAGTTGGGGAAGTACCTAGCAATTTTGATCTAGTCACCAAACACGGCTTAAGTCGACGTTTAAATTCTGAATCACGGTCTTACATCAGGGCGAGACTGAGAGTATCTTCCACTCTAAAACTTTTCGCAAATATAGGTAGGTAGCTTATATTTTTTTAAATGATTAAATCGTGAAAACACAAATTAATCAAATAAAATTTAATTCAAAATTAATAAAATTAAAATTTACTTGCTCGCGCCGGGATTTGAACCCGCGACCTCCGGATCGCTTGTCGAGAGCCTTGCTTCTCGACCACAGAGGCCGTATGATTATATAAATGGGGTGTATTGGATTATAATTAATTTTAACTCCGTCGTATTTAATTTTATTCCATTGTGTTCGTTTTACACTGGCAGTGACAATAATTCAATGTGCTTAGGTCGAGTACCTACCTACCATGTTATCATATTTGCCACCCCGTGCCCGTGCCCGTGCCCGTGCGTGACGCGACAGACACGAAGAATAAACATAATATCGTCACCATGGTGAATGGTGACCGTCATGGTGACTGGTCAGAGTGGCCATTCCATGTGTTGAATTCAGTCCGTTTTATAGTCATTGATCACGGAAAATTTATTTTTTTATTTCAGCAAAACCGACGCCAAAAGCATATTTTTACCCAAAATTGATTGTTATTATGCGAAAAACGCGAATTTCGATATTTTTGCGAGAATTCCTCAAATTTCGCAATTTTCGGGCAAATAACGAGATTTTTCGTATTGTTAAATATTTCTTTGCCCATGGCTTTGACGAAATATTTACTGACTGACTTTGAAAAAAAAGATTATCCACCACTTTTTTTGCAACAAAATGCTAAAAAGTTAACATCAATTTTGTTCCTTAATTCCACCGATTTTTCCCTAAAATTTCACAAAAAATATGACGAATTTGGCTTAAAAAACGCTAATTTCGAAAATAACGCACTTATGATCGATTAATTGGGTAAATATTAGTGTCTGAATACATTTTTTTCTATTGACGTACTTAACAGAAAATAAAAAAAACAATTAATTTCTCAATAATCTAGGTATTTAGTATGATTTTGACCTGCTAAAATTGATGCGGACAGGACTTGCTTCAACAGGGCAGAACATTTCAACACGATAGGTGTGATTGACTTTACTCGTGCTCCTGGATGACTCAATGCTCCAAAATATTGCAGAGAAACGGCCTGGATGAAAATGATACCCAGAACCGAAGAAGATACAGCCTGAGAACGAAGAGCCGACCCCGACAGTCTACCCAGGTCTCAGGCAATGAGTTGGGACAGTGCAAGGAAGAAGAAGGGGTGGCTTGACTCTCTAGTTTGGCGACAGAAGCCGGCATTGCCTTTTGAAGCCAAATTGTACTTACCAATATTTGTTTACATTTGTTCAAATGTAAACAAATATTGGTCAATTGTCAATATGCATTATTCAAATGGCCAAAAACATATGTATGTATTGGTTAATTTCGACCGCTGTAATAATACTTGGCACTAAAGTCTCAGCGAGAGATTCCACGGAATGTCATCGTTCTGGTATTTTCTGACTTTCGTTTTCAAACAAGATGCGTGAGAAGGAGGAGGACGATCATCGGTGACATGCGTACGAGCTCTCACTGAGTCTAATTTAGCTAACCCCGACCCCGAGCCCAGTGTCGGGTACATGTTGATGGTCCACTGGACACTGGTTAGCCACACGCCACACGTGTCCGTGGGAAAATCACGACCGTGAAAAGCGAAGGAAATAAACCTCGGCGTAACGAGCGCTGAATTAAAACAATGATGCATTCGGAAATTGCGTCACGCCTCGGCTCCGACGGGGTACACAAATGTGAAGGACATAATATGGAGCACAACATACATAATTCAATGTTACTGTGTAGTAGATATCTACTTACTACCTTTGAACCGTAGATAACATAGATCTAAGATGGCATAAAAGCTTGCTTGCTGTCGTCGAACTACGGCCAAACTGTACGGAGTACTAAAGCGGCAGAAATATTTACGGGCGGAGCCAATGAAAGTTACGGGTTCGGTGTGTGTACTAGTCCCAGCGAGAGGTCCTACGTGAAGTCAACGTCTAGTATCTTCTGTCTTTTATATGGGTACATCTATTTAAATTTGAATTTGTTTTCCTGAATGAATGAACGAAAACCATGGCAGCGGAAATTAACCCACTTCCCGACAACCGATCGAGCTGAACACGGCGTATAGAATGGTTGCATTCTTTCAACTTTATGAAAAATGCGTTTATGTCAATGTGTTTGTGAGTGTATGAATTGTCATTGAGTCTATCTGCCGAGTTTGAGCTCGATCGGATGTCAGAAAATGAGTTACTTTCCATTCCCAAGATTCCGGTATTCAATCATTCAATCAAGAAAACAAGAGTGAAATTCTACTGAATGTATTTAAAAAGGGTACCTGGCTATTAAGATTTGATCACTAAACATAGCTAAAATTAGCAGGGGAGCGATGACGGATGGGTGGGGAATGAGTGAGAAACAGAGGGACGGACTGCTTAGGGGACACAATAGCGGTAGAGGGGAGCTAGGGGTGAATTTGGAAAATCCGCGGATCTCACACGGACAGCTCACGCGACGGAAAACCTTCCGATTTATTCGTGCACGCACCAGACGGAAAACAAAAAATTTTGTGTCAAAAAGCATTTCAACAAACCGAATTAAAACTTAAACTTGCCGGGTACTCGCTGGTGTTAAATTTATTTTCTCAATTTCTTCCCCTGTTAATGGCTCATGTTGTGATCTCCATGAAAATAAATTAATTAATTGCAAACGATACATTTTAGTATTCCAAATATTAATTTCTTAAATTCTGTCGTAGAACTAGAAGGTATGAAAAAATATGTTTTAATGGGTGTAATAACAGATAAAGCAATGTGTAGGTACCATACTGTAACGTGAGAAAAGCCGTGTAATGGATGTTAATGTAATAAATAATCACGCGTCACGCCATTGCCTCCACAATCTCAGTCCCAGCCCAGTTCCCAGTTCCCATGGATCTCCCCATCTATTAAGTCGCCTCCAGATTGCAGAGATTTAAATTAATCTATTCATCGGGGTAATTAAACAATGAAACAAGTGGCTGACACGTTACAGCGGTTTTCTCACACTTTTTAAAATTATAATTGTATGTGCAAAATGTGTGAATTTCGCCTAGATTGAGCTGTTTTAATAATGATTTGTAATAAAATATAACGTGGATGTTCGTCACCTTCTTTAGCCTATCTAAGGAGGTTGGCTATCATCAACTAACAGCATGTAACAACTGTACAACATTACAATTGTTATGGATATTTTACAAAAATCTTCTCCACTATAAATAAAGCAGGAAGGAAGCCTTGCGTTCGGCTGATCAAAAACTTTCTAACAAAAAAAAAAACTAAAACTCTCTGACGTCATTTATTATATGAAATACTGACTCTCTGACGTCATTTATTAAATGAAGTACTGACTCTCTGACGTCATTTATTATATGAAGTACTGACTCTGACGTCATTTATTATACGAAGTACTGACTCTCTGGCGTCATTTATTATATCTAGTTTGGGAGGCGGGTTTGGGTACTGCCGCCCCGGGAACCATTTATTGGATAACCAACACCTCTGCCACCCAAGGTCATATAGGTCACCCAAGTGGTCTGTTACGTTTGGTGACTTGGCAGGGGTGCCCGGTTCATCGGGTGACGTGTTGTTCAGGTCTTGGCGGCGGGTGCGACTTCTCAACAGGTCTGTCGTGGGCCAGATCAGGAGACCCTTTGACCTCTTCCCATGTTCTCTCAACCAATCATCTTGCACTGCAGCGAGAGGTAAGCGTCCGTCACTCCTGAACACACTGGATTTTGTCCACCCTTCGTACCTTTTTCCTTCGCAGAACTTCCTCTCCTTCCTTTCCTTAAAACGACCCTCCACACAGCATCTCTAAAGATGACACAGGCCCTGTAGAAAATTATTTTCCTCAGGGCCTGTGCCATCTTAGTTAATGAATTTTTTAGCCTTGGTTAAATTTCCTTAGGGGTTAATGTAAAAAATCACAATATTTTCAGCTCGGTATAATTTTTAACAAAGCTTTGAATTATACCATTTTTCTTAATCAATTTTTCCGACAAAACTCAGTGTTAGAACTAGTTATAAAATAATGTACCATTTCAAATGAAGTCGAAAGATGTTCGGTTGCACGGAACTTTTTATTAGATAGGTAGGTACTTAATTAAATTGCATTTTCAAGAAAGATGGAAAGCAGCTATTTCAAGGAACGCTGCATTTAATTTGAACTGTGTATTGCTGAACATTTCTAACGAATAAATTTACAGGAGAAGTTAGATAGTTGCTACCTCTCCTGCTCCCTGTTCTCCTGGGATTTTAAACATGAGTCTTCCACTTTTTGTGGAATGGTAATTCCATTAAAGTGGACTGTAGAACAATCCCTCTGTGGTCAGTGAAGTGGAAGAAAGTTTTCTTGGTTCGTAGTTTCCTTCTTTGACTGTTGCTCTCCTGATACCTGATACCCGGGGCTTCTTGCTTTAAAGGGAAGTAGGTAGGTACTAAGTACTTTCTTTTTTTTTTTTTGTTATTGTTTTTGGGGTGTTATGCCGTGTTTCGCTACCGCCTTCTTTAGCCAACGTTTCGGACAGCGTTACAGTGTCAATCATCAGGGCAGATGACCAAAAAAAAAAAAGAAGTTTTTTTTTTTTTTTTTTTTTTTTTTTTTTTTTTTTTTTTTTTTTTTTTTTTTTTTCCTTTTTTTTTTTTTTTTGGTCATCTGCCCTGATGATGGACACTGTAACGCTGTCCGAAACGTTGGCTAAAGAAGGAGGTAGCGAAACACGGCATAACACCCCAAAAACAATAACAAAAATACTTTTTGGCCGTGAAAACCTAAAAACATACCTGGGTACCTATCTGTTTGTTTTAATCTCGTACCGAGTAGTTTCACATTAAGAAATCTTAGGACGTGTTGTTTCAAAATATTTGACGGATTCATCAAATATTTGAAGTTAATTTTCACGTTCTGTGTAAGTTCTACTCAAGTTCTATGATTATTTCAGTTTTATGAAGCAACTGGCCTATAATGTTTTTAAAACAGAACTTGAATAAAACTTGCACAGAACGTGAAAATTAACTTCAAATATTTGATGGATCCTTCAAATTTTTTGAAACAACCCATCCTTAATAATTGCAAGAAAATGTATAGATTTGATGTTAACGTTTGCTGCTACCCTTTTTGTCACCAAACTTCAACAATGCTTTTTTTTTCATTTAGTTATAAAACAATATGAAGTTATGTACCGTAGTAGAAAATGTCGAGTATCGTCCTGGTTGGTGGAAGAACACTATTTAGAATTAAAACTTGCGTGTTTTGTGACCGGATCTGAATAGCCAGCTACTCCCCACCTTCCCCACTACTTTAAGCCTCACAAAATATCCTAATCGGGGATGCCATCGTCTCACTGGCTCCAGACGCGAGCAGTTGAGATATTCACATAAAAAGTACTATTTCAAGGTAGCATAGCAAATGGACTTTCGAGTTGAAAATAGTTGCGATGATCTAGAAATTCCATAAAGAAAAAACTGTGCAATTTCATGACGCCAGAGCTCATCTTCGAGTTTTTGATCGGAGTTTTTTGGGTTTTATGCTTTCTAG
Organism: Glyphotaelius pellucidus; assembly: GCA_936435175.1. Classification (NCBI taxonomy): domain Eukaryota; kingdom Metazoa; phylum Arthropoda; class Insecta; order Trichoptera; family Limnephilidae; genus Glyphotaelius; species Glyphotaelius pellucidus. Next base: position 42,358,373 of record OW386543.1, read on the forward strand.
TTAAGTTAAATGTGGTAAACTATCGGTTTCTACTTTATTATTTTATAACAATGACTCGCGTTTAAAGTTGCATAGTAACAATAAACATGTTTTAAAGCACCATTTCTGTAGAAATGAAGATACTTGAAGGACGCCTACCTTTTACATGTCCACTATTATTTAACTAAGGATGGGTTGTTTAAAAAAATTTGACGAATTCGTCAAATATTTGACGTTAATTTTCACGTTCTGTGTAAGTTCTATTCAAGTTCTGTGATGATTTCAGTTTTGTGAAGCAGCTGGCCTATGATGATAAAAAAACAGAACTCGAAAAGAACTTACACAGAACCTGAAAATTAACTTCAAATATTTGATGAACTCATCAAATTTTTTGAAACAACCCGTCCTAACAGTGTCGATTAAACTTTTTTTCAGGAAAGCTTGGTTTTTTGCATATTCATTAACAAAATTGATTTCTGGAAAATATTCATCACTTAAAGCTTTCATGTTTGTGCAGTTTGGTAGTATTTGCCTCAACTCTTAGTATTTTTCTTTACCGTTTAGGAAGCCGCAATTAAAAAAGGCTTATTGCCATCGCAAATAAACACGAGTCTTGCAACTTGCAACTCGATGTGCAAACGGCAGTAGGAAAACTGTCTGCAGTCTAAAACAATTATTGTTAGTGCACAAGACGTTGCAGTGAAAATTTGCTGCAACTGTCATCTACATATTTTGTAATGCGAGATGACACAATAATCATTATTAATTTTCTGTGTTTCGATGTCATCAAAACGCACGACCCAGTAAAAATGTCGTCGGGTTCGGTGTCTTGTTGATTCGATTCTGTTATAAAAGAGGAAACATGTAAACACGTAGGTACCTAACTATAACTACATTGCCATTCTACCTGACACTGCCAACTCTGTAAATTTGGAATGGATTTTTAAAATTGTCATTGTTAAAAATGGCAAAGTTTTATAAACCTATGGATAATTTTAATAAATAGATCTAGATACCTTGTCTAATTTCCATAGTTCCAGTTTTAAAAAATACCATCTCTGGTACATTTTACAAAGTACGACCACAACTTAAACAATAAATTATTATAAACTGAGATAGTTCATAGATTTTAGTTTTAAAACTGTTTCATAAGATTTTTCAGAAAATTTATTTGTGTGTTAGAATTCTTTATTTATTTTGGTTTTGAAATTTCAAAATTATATCATTTTTGAAATTTCAAAACCAAATTCATTTCATTTCAGGTTGTTAAATAAATTATTAAAAAAATAAATAATAGCAAAATTTTCCCCTCTTTGAAAAGCTGGTTAAATTTCTTAGATTTCAGGAGGTAATGATATTTCTTGCACTATTTATCGGTCCGATCAGAGCGTTGGGCTCACGCCAACCATCACTTGCTGGATTCAAAACTCGGAGGTCACATCGTGTAATATTTTCTCCGGGGGCTGCGCGAGACCACTGGATACGATGGCCCTAGGTGGGCTCGCTCTATTCCCGCCCGGCTGGATGTGTAATCCCATCAATGAATTTATGGCACCCGAACGATGCCATTTGGCGCCAGTCCAGTTCTCCGTCCCCATACAGTATTATTATAATTCAGTTTTGGATGATAAGTAATGAAGAGCGAATATCGATTACTCTGGCATATGCATTAGGACACCTCATTAAATCCGTGGCTTGGAGGATATGAAGAAAGTTTATTGGTCTATATTTTACAGTTCTAGTTATATTTGTTTGGTCGCAGTTTAACATTTAGCAAATGATGTAATACCTACCATCTTCAGCGGGAAAGTCATGGGATGTTGTATTATATATAGTAGGATATATCCTAATCACACTTTCTTATTGAATTTACATTATTCGAAGACTTGTACCTCAATCTGTCTCTTACCGAAGGACGAACCACATTTAGGAAGATAAATATTCTAATCAAATCCTTATAGCATTGTACCGCACATCATAAACTTTTGCTTTTGCTTTCCCAAACAGGTTCATTAAAGAGCTTAATCGTATTATGTATTATAATTAAAATAAAACCAGGATTAAATAAAAGCTATTTAATTTTTATTTTAACTTAATGAGTAAAACCTCAAATTGTAATATTTAATTAAATGAAGACAATATAAGCAAAACTCAATCGAAAATCTGATACCGTGGCGCAGTGGTTAGCGCGTTCGCCCGGAAAGCGAGAGGTCCTGGGTTCGAGTCCCAGAGGTGTCAATATCTTTTTCTGATTTTCCTGTTTTCAGATTTTCGATTGAGTTTCGCTTATATTGTCTTCATTTAATTAAATATTAAATAATAGCATTTCCAATTACATGTGTGCTCAACTATGTGCTCTGCCTGTAATCTGTATGTAATTTTTTCTAATAAACAATAAACTGTGTTTATCTCAAGTGACCTCCTAGGTAGGTACGTGCTGTATATTTTCTAGATTTTTATAATGCGTTGTACATATATTGTTTTGTATTAGTGATGTACGGACCGGTGAATGCAATCTGTTAACCATAAGTTGTTTTAATAGTTTGGCTAGTCTATAGTTGTAGTAAGTAGTATAGTATAAAATATTGCAGAAATATATCATAAATTTGTACACAGCCCTTGAACTGAATTTTCACAAAAAAAGGTGCTATAAAAATCATTTAAATATTATTATATTATGTTTATGTAGTTCAATTGGTACAAAGGTTTTGCCTGGATATCCATTACCTTGTCAAATTTTATGCCAAAATATTAATTGATTATTTTCTGGGTGACAATTGACAAAGGTATGCTTTTCCGGCCCGATATTTGTGTGCGTATTTTTTAAATAGTTCAACCTGCTTACATAATATTATGCTGACTTCAGTTTATTATACAAAGTGATACAGCCATGTGACCAGTGACCACTTCTGACTTCAGCAGTTAGCGCGGTAACTTGTCAGGTTAAAATATTGCTTTGTTGATGAATTTCTCTAAATTTTTATCATTTTTTTTTCCTTTATTGTTAACTCTTCGGCACAAATCATCCCCATCCAAAACACCCAAAAGTAACCCTTCACTCAAGCGTCATTTGTTATTTGTTTCACCATGGAATTGTTAAAATTATACCACTTAGACGCAATAAAAATAACAACCAATTTCAATCAAGACCTGGAGGGTTTGCTTTGGGTATACTTTATGGGCTGTATTATGAATGATACTTGTATCTTTCGTGGGGTTCGAACCTGGTTTAAGTGCGTGCGTGTAGGTCGCGTGCCGCTAGACCACGTAGTCGTTTTATTGCTGTTTTTTGTCACTGGGGACTCTAAATGGCCTCTCGAACCGCACGCTAATTTTGGATTTATGATTATCTATGCATATTTCAAGTTGAATACAGTCCTAAATTATTATAATAACACTTAATTCCCATGTCGCGCTTTTGTGACATGTCACCCAAGTCCCTTTTAACCTATAACTGCGTATACACATGCGAGCTGAGCCTGCGAGCCGAACCATTAAGTATGGAAATTCCCCTAATTCGTGGTTCGGCTCGCGTCTCGGTTTGCAAATGAATACGCAGCACTGTATTTCGACTGTTAAAATATAGGTATAAGCAAATAATCGTCAGTATCGACAGACTTTTCAACAAATGCAACAGTACCAGTTTTAATTCTTACTGTTCAAATATTACTTTTAAGGTGATGCACTACTAAGTAATGCAAAATCACATGATTTTGGCTTGAAAATTAGATCGCTTAGAAATATTTTAGATGATTTAATTATGTTCTGCGAGTAGAACCTATGTATATTATTTGCCTTTGGAATAATGGAGTATTTTTTATTATTTTTATAAGTTCAAAAAAAAAGTATCAGGCCTATAAAAACTGCCTTGAAGTTCAAAACTTCCTATTTACGAACCCCTTTTCGGTTGTGGTTTTGTTGAACAATGTTTGCATCAAATTCTTTAGAAAATGATCGCAAAACATTTAAATATTTGTGCCCAAGCTTCGCTAAATAAAATAAAAAATGCGTTTTGGCGATGTTTTTTTTCTTGAATAAATCAAAACGTGTTGCTGGTGTTAAACGTTAAATGGGAATGTAAACCTTATCGCCATCTTCATAAGGAGTGTTATTATTAGCGGCCATAACCCGAATTTTACACTACGTTGTGCATACATTTTATATGTTTTTATTTATTTTTTAAATTAGTTCCTTTGATGTTAGATTTTCCACAGAGGGTTCCGAGCTTCTAACTAACCCTTTAAAGAAATATATACATACATACCACCTTTTACTTTCCAAAAACGGATCAACATGTCGAGAGAGAGAGAGAGAGAGAGTACTTCGTATTTTCGTATTTTACGCAGACTTTGTAAAAGTATTTTTAAAGGAATAAAATTTCGGTAAGCCTTATTTATTCAGACTCCTTGGTCGTATTTCTGGGCTTAAACAGAGGAAACCTTTCTCTTCTCACAAATTTAACATTCAGACATCTGTACGCATTTTTGGGAACATTTATTAAAGTAGCTGGTTTTAGAATTATCTTTTGGGATGATACCCATTATTCATTTAACTAGATAGCTAATTTATGTAGAAATTATAGATGCACTTTCTTATTCTTATTTTTGTGCCCTCTCCTATCAGAGGCTAGCTGTCAACTGTCAAGACAATCGTCCCTTCGCAGAAGCGCATTGTTGAAAGCATTTTCAAAATACAACCAGTTGCGAAAATCTTTCTTCATTATAATCAATAAATTTTTTCATTCTTGCATTACAATTTAGAGTTTAATGTTCACTTAATGTCTACTTTTATAATGTTGTTGCATTTAAGTACGAACTCGAACGTATATAGAATTGATCCTTCAATTATATTTCCTTACCTAATATTAGTTATAAAACAGCGAACTGAAAACTGTTCACGGTTGGCTTATCAAATTATTTTTTGCGCCTCGTGTCGAAAATATTTCTGCTCATATTCGTATTTTAACTTGCACATTCGCAAATATTTTGAGTTGATCCCAGATTATTTATCATACATTTCCCAAATATTCCGCTGTCATCAATTTTATTTTGCTACCATTTCATAGTTCTTACATCTTCCTATAAAAATTCTAGTTCCAAATAGCCTTTCACAGTTGTTTTCGCGATTCTGCACGATTTGTATCTGCAATAAATTAATAATTTGAATTTTAAAAAAATCAGCTACCCATCATACAAGTTCTCCGCTGGGTAGAGTGGATGGAACACCTCTCAATTTTAACTGTTAACTACACCTAGGACTGTTATCAGTTTAATCCATCATGAATTGCTGGTATCATTTCCGTTAACATTTTTTTATTAGCAACTGCAGCCTTCAGCCTTCCGTTATCCGAATTTCCTGCTTTAACCTCACTTTCAATGCCCCAACCAAAAGCCCACCGAGTAAAATAGCATTATTAACAAATCATACACCACACGACATCTATCGGTTTTCCTTCACAGTCAAGTGACCATCGTTTATAAACGGGCCGCGGTTTCGCCTTCACGCTCGATTAGCGCTATCGGATGCATTCGGTCGGCGATGCGTTTTGCGGTGGCCGGTTCGATGTTTGCCCATCGAACCGGAGAGTTATTAAATCATTTTCGCCTTTTTCCCAACACGGCTAAGCTGACCGCATGTCCCTCGCCGATTTGGCCGCCATTTGTTAAAATTATACGATTTATGCCCAGTCAGTGATTTCGCTTTTGGACTTTTTGTTTTTTACGACGCTTGAATGCGTCTGTTTACTGTTTCATTTTCAACAGGCTAGACTAAAATAAACCTACTAAAGATGTATTTTATAGATTTTTCTTTAGGAGGAGTCATAGTGCGTACGAGAAATATTTAAATACTCGTAAATACGTTTTTCGCGCGGGGAGCCCAGCTCTACATTCAGCATTCTTCTGCAGATTGTTAGGGTCTCGTTAAGTCTTACATTACGGTGTAATGTTCAACCATCCTGACTGGATCTGACATTATGCTTTTTAGTTAGTGTTTACATAGACCGTTAACTAAGGCGTGTGTTGCCATTGTTTAAAAAATCACCTTGCTGTTGAATTTCCCGGTATACCTTGGCGTTTTAAAGTAAATATCGCAGTAGACTTGGGTTAGGTGAGGTCTAATGTTGCAAAAAGTGCAATGTTGTTTGAGGCGGTGTATTTACGGTAATATTTTCATGTGATTACTTTCTTAGCGGGTTACTGTGTCTGGTGACTAACGTTTCTAGATCTAAGCGATAACTTAATGAAGATTTAATGAAATTATTTCGAAAAAATGCTTCCGAGCTTAACCAAACGTGGTTATGGTTATCCGCGTGGTCCAATCCATCACCTCCACCTACATAATATGAGTCAAAGGTACGTCCACAATCAACTGTTTACACTTTTAAAGGTTTATCGGATAACATTGCTCTCTTATCAAGTTCGTAGAAAAGAAACGGTTTCATTCCATTGTGGTTATTTCTTATCTGACTCCGTTGACGGTATATCGTTCTATTGGTAAATATTGACTTCCTTGTTTGGAGGCGGATCACGCTTGGCCCGGCTTTTCATGTTATTTATGCAGGACCCTGGCTTTGTGCCTTGTCCAGGATGCCAATTATTTTATCGGTTTAGTTTTGCCTAAGGATTTGGGTTCACCTTAGTACTAAGAAGGGTAGTTTGGTAGACTCACAAATTACCTTATCTCATTATTTCAAATTCTTTGAATATTATTAATATTGTATTTTCATAGACAAAAAAAACATCGTTTGCTTTATTATCTACTGATGTTATTAGTGAAATATCTTCAATTATTATGATAATGTGACAAAAAAGGTGAAGGTAAGGGAAACGTATCTTATTAGCCAGGTACCTAGTGTTCAACTTTTCTATTCTCCATTTCCATTTTCAGCCTATAATAACAATATCCTCATACGGGTTTGCCAAATTCCGCTAGCGTAGGAAAGTTGGAACTCAATTCCATCAACATTATATAAATTAACTAAAACATGTTAGCTAAACTCCCACTAGCACGATACTACCTACTATATTTGAATTAATTGTTCGTGGAAACTCATCAATTAATTCATCGTTTATTTGCCGTTAGCCAGAAGTTGAACCCGCGATCTCCGGTCTCTGAACGCAGGATTTGTCTGCCTCACCACTTTGCATAGTGATTGTCATCAAAACGTATCATGAAGTAGTTACCAACATAGGTAATATCTCCATATTATGCATCACTCTAAGCGCTCACAATTCACACAGATATCTATGAAATTAAATCGATTTCCTAACATGAATGTGGTATTAAGATAATAATAAATAGATTATGAACACGAGAAAGAAAAATGTAGATGGATGGTTGCAAATATCACGTTACGTTTTCTTCTAGTTATTACTTTGTAATTTTCCTCTCGTAATATTTAAAATTTATAATTATTCATTCACGAAACCACAAACAATGTGACCTTAGAACGGGATTCTCATTCTTTTCTCAAAGCTCACATTCTTTTCGACGTATGTAAAAAATTATTAAAAAAAATAGTACTGATATATTAGGATTATTTAGAAATTTCTATCCAATTGTCTTGGCGTGGTTCCGCGAGACGCAAATTGCGGTTTCTTTATGGTTCCCGCATTTTCATCCAATAATTTACCTAACATTTATACCTCCAAAAGATATAAATTTTTCTGGTGTATATTATGCCTACCTAAATATACTTACATTTGTGTGAGAGGGTTTCGTGTATATTTTGGAATGATGGGGGTGGGTACCTACCCTGGTTTTATAATCAAATTTTCCGCTCAGTTGGGTATTACGTTGCCTCGGGCCACTTACTCTAAATGAGATGTTTCACGTATCTATTTTTCAGTGACGTGCAGTAACTTTTCTCTTTTTTTCCTTATTATATTAGTATTTACGGTATAAAACCCGTGTAAGCCAAGCGGATAGTGAAGAAACTGGACACTAAACATAGTTAAAGCCATTACAAGGAACCCTGTTTATTTGAGGCGCTCAGCGGAAGAGTGGCCAAATCAGCGAAAACATTATATAATTGTTATATAATTTTGTCATATCTATGAAGCCACAGTGGCCAAATTTTAGTTTTCACTGATTTCAAAGATCCTTTGGATCTTTGAAATAGATATGACAAAAGTATATAATAAATGATGTTTTCGCTGATTATGAATTTTGTGAGTTCCGCTGAGTGCCTCATTTGGAATGAGTAGGCTTTCGACGATTTCTTTTTCTACTCTATGATTTTTTGTACGATAAACCTTTTTTAAATTAAATATGGTTTTAGATTTTCACGGCCAAAAGTATATCGTGATTAATTTTTGGGGCATTAAACCGTGTTGCGCTATCTCATTTTTTAGCCAACGTTTTGGACAACGTTACAGAGTCCATCAACTGTGCAGATGTGTAATCGATAGTGGTTAAGTGTGTGCTTATGTATGTAGATGCGATTCCATGTTGCCAGCTCCAATCATCTACGACGTGATATCTAGAGACATGTTATAAATTAAAGTCCTCCGCCGCGGCTGTCTATCTGTTCGCGATAAACTCAAAAACTACCGAACGGATTTTCATGCGGTTTTCACCAATAGATATAGTGATTCATGGGAAAGGTTTAGGCATATACTTTGTCAAGGTTTCGTGTAAATTGGTTGAAATATATAATTAAAAGAGAATGTCTGTATGTGCTGGACGAGCGGGCTGGCAAGCGGGCGGTGTGGATTTAATTTGTATGCAAATTAACAGATGGCGGTGTACGTTAAAAGATTGGGTAACCATCCAGTAGATGGCGTTGTGTTTCGTTAGCCACAGCACGCGCGGCCGGGTCAGCTAGTTATAGTATAATTTAAAAAGATTTTATGCGTTTGTTTTTGTGTAGCCGTCAATAACCGGATACCAAGTGCTTTTAGTCGTGTCGCTCGTCGTTTATATAAATATGTGATTTTTGTGAATTTCAATTGTTTTGGATCTTCCCAGGACTTCAGGAACAAAACCAAAGTAATGGCCGGTTTCTATCAAATGCTCGACAATTGCCGATTTTTTAAATCATATTTTACGTAATAAAATTGTTATAATTAAACCTATTTGGTTCTCCGCACGCCACTGCTACATTAATATTTCTCCCCTTTTCCCGGATAGGCGCCAAAAACGGACCTACCCACTGAATTATACCATTTTTCTACTTCTTTACGTTTACGTCGAATATTTTTTAATAATTTTTGTTAATTTTTCGTGATGAAATACAAACGTATTAAAAGTTCAACCTTCGTTACCTTAATTTTTTTAATTAGAATCAGTCCGTCTCCTCCATTTTACAAGTCAAGGTTTATATAGCTATTACACAAAAATTCCCGTTTAATTTTTTAATGTGTTTTTTTTTGATACGGTAACAAGTTGAATCCTAAAAAAATACAACCTATTTAACCCCTCGACGGAAATCAGTCCCATGTTTACACTGATCGCACTTCATTTGTGAACTGCTCACTAACAGCTAGTTGTAAGAGTGCTATGAATGAGCCCCTATTAAAGGAGTAGAATGGGGGGTGGTTTTTATGTTATGTGAGTGTTAGTTCCATTGGTAACCCCCCGTGCCCCCGCTCTGCCTCGGTTGGAGCGGGTGTTCGTGACCCCAGCGTGGGAATGTAATATACATGAATAAGGCGGGGGTCGGGGTGTTCAGGTACCCCCCTATATGCTTAGACAGATCATATTTTGACGGTTCTTAAACTGGGTTACATAAATAAACAATTTAAACCTACTTTTTTAAAGTTGTTAGGAAATGATTTTTGATATTTTGGGCATAATCTGCAAATCTTATAAACTGTTACTAATATAAGCAAACATAATATTTATATCGTGGAAGATTTTTTTCAGTTTTGTCTCTTAACTCGTGAATGAGATGAACTTAAAGCTAGCATCGTCAAGTCCATCGTGGGCTTTGTTGCTTTAAAATATCAATTGAAGTGCCAAGAAAATGATAAGATGTCGTTTTTTTTGTTCATTATTAAAAAATATTTCGGAAAAATGTGTTGAAACACGGGCGAAGCCGGGTGGTTACAGCTAGTCTTCGGTAATCTTAGATTTTCCACACGATTTAAATTTTTTTTTTAATTAAATTTAATAATGTTGTTATTAAATTCTGCAAGTATTTTAGTTTTTTATTATTGTGACTGCTGTTTCGGCTTAACAATACAAACTGTCAATTTGAAAATGGCCTTGTAAGCCGATACAGCTCTTACAATAATAAAAAAACTAAAATACTACTTAATAATAAGATTATTAAATTAAATTGAAAGTATCATTATTTTTTTTTAAATTTAATAGAGTTCTACGAATTAATAACAAAAACAATAAATAATTTCAATACCACAAGAGATAAGACGAAAAAAATGGTTTAGTGTAGTTTAAAATTTTTTATTTTAGTTTAGATAAATAAATTTTTTTATTTTAGTTGACAGACGACATTGTCCTATTTTTGTCCGCCTACAATTAAATGTCGATTGAATGGACATGATTGGAAGACAGTTTGAGGAGTTTGGCCCTCCGACGAATTGAACAGACACGAGAGAAGTTCGCTGTACCACCGGCTCCCATTCTCGCTTCCCCCCATCTCATCCAGCAAATTGTTCATAATAAACACTCGTCGGCCTTTTATCCCATTATGGGGTATCAATGGGCCACTTTGCTTTAATGGGACGCTCCGTGCTTTATTGTACGAGTGTCAAACGCGTTGAATGAATAAAAAAAAATACATCGGATAAACGGGTGGCTTCGAAACGATGCCATGTAATCAAAATTCGCCATAAAAATGCGCATCGTAAATGATTTTAAGTGTTCGTATTTAGTGATTATTATTTTGCATAAACGTAACCTACAATACTACCTATTCTCCTCGCTACAACTTTGAAGAGACGTGGCCATTTCTTTAAACACAAATTCTTACTCTATCTCCTGCAGTTTCCACTGATGTCAGAATATTTTATGCTCCACACCGTTTACCTACCTAACTTTAGATGTCCCTACAATCCTATTTCCTGCAAGCTTATTACTAAGAAGCCCGTTCGGTAGTCAGCTATAATAATGTACATAACAAACTTGGATGATTTTTTTGCGACGTTTTTGTTAAAAATCACCCCGTACGGAACATCCTTGGTCCGGGCAGTCCTTCAGTTCTGTTTGACATATTCTGTTTTTTTTTTTTTTTTTTTTTTTAAGTTTCTTTATTCTTTGAATTGTTTGTTACATGAATTGGGGATTTTTCGACCACCATGCTAGGCACATGCCCGTGTTGTGGTGGTCCAATTTCAAATATATAAAAAAATATATCATCATCTTCGTCCCCTTATCCTATTCGGGTCGGGGACTTTTGGTCATGGTGCCATTCTAAAAAAAAATATATAATATTAAAGAATACAAAAGAATATAAAATAATGTAAATGACTATAGAGTAATATAAAAGAGTATGAAAGAATATAGTAGAATATAAAATAATGTTAAAAGTATAGAACATAGTAAGCATATACATGAAAGAACATAAAAAGTATGTAATTATAAAATATATAAAGTCGAAGTACCTACTTTAAAGTAAGCAAGAAAGAAAGGATTACTGTTATAACGAAAATGTGTTTGTACATGGTTACAATTGGTAGGTACATTATTTTTACACCAATTCTTGTATAAATAAATGTTAGAATAAATTCATGTTTCAAGTCCGGCGAATTACAATGGAAACTGGAGTAAATTTCTGGTGGCACTGGGCTCTGAGTACATGAAACATGTAGGCACTAGTACACAGTGGTGCCTAACAGTTTTAAGGAATTAGTTTAAAAAGTATTTAAACTTTCGGCTATTAATATTATAGTGAATACTTACAGTTTTTTACAAAGTATATAAACTAATATCAATTTTATTTACAAAAATTAACTAAAACAAAAAAAAACGCAATTTCGCTTAACTAAAGCGCCGGTGTAATAAAAACAAAAATAGACTTAGAGTGGAAAGGGTTAAGTAATGATTTTCTTCTCCCACATTTTATAAAAAAAGTTGAAAGCTTTATTATATTTTCAAATAATACTCAGCGAGTTGAACATTTTGGGGGCAATATAGGAGAACTGTCGCTATGCGAAAGCTGTTTTTGTTTGAGGAAATTAAAAACAATTAAAAAAATAATTTTACTATGTTTATTTTACAAATATAATGAAAAATAAAATAAACAATAAAAATTAAGAAAAAAAATCATTTTGATAGGGAAAATTTAAAATACTAATTACCTTTTTACGGCAGAACAAAAATTTGTCGTTTATACATTAAAATTACTACCCATTAACGATATTTTATTTTTCATTGTATTTGTAAAATAAACATAGTAAAATCATTTTTTAATGTTTTTCATTTACTCATCAATAATTTCCCAAATTGCCTCTAAAATCATGAAACACTAAAATATTTAATGTCCTTTATCTTATAATTTAAAGCAAAAAATAAAATAAAAATAAATAAAGTAGCCGTACTAGATATTTGATATACCTTTTGATAACAAAAATAATTTTTCAGTTTGGTTGGGTATTTTGATCTCAATTCCAAATTTAAGATTGGTATGAAACTGGTCGAAATGGGCCGCGCATACGTTCCTCTTAAGGACAAGATGTTAATTGTTCAAGAGAGCTAAGGGAAAGTTTTTAATTTTTTTACAAAATCATGTCTCCTGTTTTTTTGAACCCATAATAATGATTTTTAATTATATAATAACATTGATTAGATCTTTCAGAACATTTATTACAAATTTATTTAAAAACAGTATTAAATTGATTTTTAATTTTTCAGAAAAATAATCCTCTTAAAATGCACGTGGTAAAAGATGCATTTATTTTCCTAGAAATATGTCGACGACCCAGATCGAAAGAGAGAAAAAAACGGAGAAAAATTATACATTTAACTCATTTTTGGATTTATTGTCCTTTATGGCATTTTAATTTTCCGCTATCGATATGTTCTGAAATTGGTGAATAATAAGGTCGGTGATAAAGAGACAAGAAATATAGGTATATTATAATTTCATTTTTGTGAGACATTAAACATATTTTTCATTATTGTGTGAGGTTTGATAGATATTGGTTATTGCTACGAACAAATGCACAAACAACCATAAACAAAATATACATCAAAAGAGCACATGGCTCCAAAGATTCTTCAACGGGTATGCTTATCGAAAAATTCACGAAATTCGTCATTCTTCGTGAAGACCTAGGATTCTTGCGAGCTTTATAATTTTTGGTCCTTTTCGTGAGAAGTTTTCATTTCATGTTTCTTTGAAGTCCGCAGTAACCACTATTATTACCAGAGTGATTATTCTGTTAAGTAGATAATTGGATAACAGTAACTTTAATTGATAATGGTTGATGGCAGTAGGACGACTTAGCAGATCACTTTTCCAATAAGATCTCCGCCCACGCTTGCCCTAAAAGATGACGTGACTTGAATTTGATACAGCACAAGATCACGTTGAATCCAATATGATAACGTATTCTCTTAGATTATCTTATATAAATATAGCAGTTATTACAACAACATAACATGGCATCCCTGCGATCACATTTCCAATTTCCATTGTAACCTTAGAACTTTTGTATTGTGTATTATGCTTTGCTCAACCCACTGCTGAACTAATAACTTTCTGACCGCCTTTCGCTTTCCTTTCTACAAGTAGTGATTTCATTCAAAATGCAGGTAAAAATCATCTTTCAGATTCTATTTTTACTAGAATAACTCTATTTTTATAACTTTAAAGATTTATTCCCATCAATGTAATATATCATTATTTAAAAAAGAGTTGTTCTAATAAAAATTGAATATTCATTTAGACTTTTACAAAAGGTCAATAGGTATTCCATATAAATAAATACGGATTTATTTATCCGAGACACTATCTAGGTTACAAACCAATTCATCGAACATTTGTTTCCAATGAAAAAGTTAGCTGCTAATAATAAGGAAATTTTTTTTTATTTAATATAGATATATAAATTTACAGTGGTGTTAATATAAATTACATATTGGTTCAGAAATTCTTTAAAATTGCAATCTCACCAAAGAAGAAGCTAGTTCTTGTGCTTGATGAGCGAGTTACACTATTATGACAGAAATAGAATAACATTATGCAATAAGTAAGTATATAATGGGAACAATCGAAACTTCTGGATCATCTATATGTGAAGATGTACATACAATGGGAAATGGTTACATACTAAAATATTGTGCACTATAGAGAAATTCGAAAAATCTAAATTAAATAGATATGAATATAGATTGACAATAAATAGAAAGAAAGAGAAAAACAGGTACTTATTTAATTAATTATTCCTGATGAAGTGTTGCTTCAGTTTGAGTTTCAGTTTATTGATGTCTTTGATTTTTTTTATTTCAATCGGAAGATTGTTGAAATACTTTATTCCTAAATAGATGTAATTGTTTTGCATTAGTTTGGTATTAAATTTTGGTATTTTGATATTGTCTTGATATCTTTTTGATTGGTGGGTTTCAAATTTTTTGACGATATTATCTTTGTAAATTTGGATAATTGCATTTTTCTTGAAGATATTCTCTACTCGAGGCACCGTGAAATCTGCGAAAAGCGTTTCTGTTGGATATGTGGAGGGTTTCTTTAGGATTACTTTAATGATTAGCTTCTGGATCACTTTGATCGGGGTAAGAATATTGTTGTATGAACCCCCCATACAATAATTCCATATTGAGTTAATGACTGGATTAGTGCAAAGTATACTCTTTTTAGATTGTTGGGTTTTAAAATATTTCTTAATCTTATGAATATATATACATATATACACTTTCTGATACGCTTAACCAATTCACAGATATGGCTCTTCCACTTCATATGTTGTTCTATTATCACTCCGAATTAGTCGAATATAATATTAAATGAAAACAAATAACTCTGTAAAATCACCACTGTACAATGAATATTATCAACATGCTTCGAAAACTACGTTTTCTTCGTCAGGATAAGATTAATATTAAAAATAACGAAAGACAATCAAGTATAGACTAAATATCAAAGGGAGAGGTGATTAATTATTACTTAAATATATCATAAACATTTATACAAAATGATATATGGGTATGGGAATGGGTTCCGCCGCCCCGGGAACCTTTATTGGATAACCAACACCTCTGCCATAGGTCACCCCAAGTGGTTCGCTACGTTTGGTGATTTAGCAGGGGTGCCCGGGTTCATGGGGTGAGGTTTGTCTAGGTCTTGGAGGCGGATGACCAGGACACACTGAACCCCAGATTCCTACCCACCCCTTAAACCCTTTTCCTTCCCAGAACTCTCCTCCCCTTCCTTACATTAAAAACCCCTCCACAAAGCATCCCCAAAGATGACATAGGCCCCGAAGGAAATTATTTTCCTTAGGGCCTCCTGTGTGGAGCTGATGTAAAAATTATTTTAAAATGTGTAAAAATTGCGTTATATAAAAAAAACCTTTTAAACACACAAAATAATAGAAAGTCTAAATAACAAAATAATTATATACTTAAGTATTGGTATGAAAACAAATTTAAGAGATGGTTATTTAAAAATTATTAATTAATAGATTATTAATAATATTTAATTGACTATTGACAATAATTGCTAAAATTTATAATTGTAAATCCGTTGCGTTTGTGTGAAATTTTTAATTGATTTTATTATATTTTGTGATTTTACGAAGTTATTTATTTGTTTTCATTTAATTAAAAATGACGCCACAAAGTGTATGCAAAGTTTGAAGAATATAATATGGCTCATTCTGAAATTTGAAATATGAGGTTGACAAAATGACATTTAAATAAGAGGCCGAATAGTAGGGCGTTTGTCCCGGTAAGTCGAGAGGTTCTGGGTTCGATTCCCAGTTGCGACCGTTATCTTTTTATTTTTATGTTTCTTGTTCTCTTTCATATTTTCGTTTAGATTATTGGTGATAATTTAATGATATTTTTCAGATTGTTCAATAAATAATTTTGGGATTGAACTCGCAGCTTTTTTACTCCATGAAACAACGGTCATCAACTCACAGTCATAATTTT
Organism: Glyphotaelius pellucidus; assembly: GCA_936435175.1. Classification (NCBI taxonomy): domain Eukaryota; kingdom Metazoa; phylum Arthropoda; class Insecta; order Trichoptera; family Limnephilidae; genus Glyphotaelius; species Glyphotaelius pellucidus. The sequence goes on from OW386543.1 coordinate 42,374,429, forward strand.
AACAGGCCAACTCCAAACTTCCCTCTAAAGTATTATTGCTTAAACGTTAAACATAACATATTTATTTAATACTACTCTTGTCAGCATTTAATGCAGACTCCAATGGTTGGGGTTAAGATTAAAACATGCCATAGAGATAAGATGGGGAAGTTTCCTCCGTGTTAGTACGTATTTGCAATCTTCCGCAAACTTCCTCGTGCATGGCTGTAATAATTCGGCAGTTACCTACTTATCCCGGCGCATTTACTGTAAACATTACGCCCATCTTCCCCTAGCAGCTGATATGGTAATACCGGGGTACCGAATGCCGACTGCCGACTGCCGAATGCCGACCCATCTTCCTGCAAGCCGGGAAGTGGGTCGCTCGGGTCACGACGACCCGGCGTGACCCGAGCCGGGCGAGATGTGCCGATGACCGATATAGTACCTACGCCACGACACGACCCACCACTGCGGCTCTTACTTTTCAAACAAACAAACGAGCGAATCGATCGCGGAATGGCCTTGTTATTGTTTGCACAATTTTAGCACAAATTGGTGCGGTACGTGTGAGGTTGAATGTCTTTCTCTCGGATCCTCAACATCGTTTCTATTGATCTCTGGAAATATACGAAAGTTTAGAGCGTAGGTACCCACCTCATCTACCAATCGGTGACTAGACTCAAAATCGAACAACTTCAACACCTCTTTTGAAAAGTCATTAAAAGTGATTAAAAAAATACATATGTATGTAAAAATGTTTATATTACATACATATATTGTTTTGTTTGTTTGTCTTTTTATTATGGTCTCAAATTTTTATGTCGTTATTTTATTGGTCAATGAAATGACTATCTCTAACACTGTTATATATGAACTTGTAATGACTGTTTATAACGCTAACAAATAAAATAAAAATGGGTTAAATAGTTTACGTTAGGTTAGGGCTATTTTTCAATTATTTTTTTTTCATAATTTTTAATGATTTTTCAGAGGTTTTGAAATTGCATGATTCTGAGTTGTCATGGAACCCTACCAATCATGGTTTCGGTTATTATTTATAATAACTGAAATTTATTTCTGTTTTTGAGAAATTCACTTTACTTTACTTCACTTTTATTTTTACTTCACTTTACATACATACATACGGTTATTATTATCCGATTATAACATAAATGACCAAGTAGGTATAACTCCAGACACTTATTAGTATTTGGAGATTTTCGACGCTGGCGATTTCGTCAAGCTTCCACATATATATCTTTTCTACCCAGTATACACGTATTCAACTGTTTTTATTTTAGGTGCGATGAAAAAATTGCATTTTTCCATTTCTTAATCGGTATCACGTCTGTAAAAAAATATCATTAACTCTCAAGTTTCTAGTTTGTGATCTCGAATTACGAATTGAAAAGGTATTGCGAGTTTCTTTGATCGCAAAAAATTCCGTTTACTCATTGTAGTAAACCAGTATCGGAGCTAAAAGTCATCCATTCACCGAAGAGCAAATAAAAATTGAATGGAATCGTGATGGAAAATGTTAAAGCCGAGCATTTTTTGTGTCTAGTGTCTCGTGTCTCGGACAAAGAATGAATATTACTTTTATTTTGTTGTATTGCTTCTTTTATCAACTGTTCAAGACAGAATTCTTATAATAGTAACACTTGTTATTTTCTACAGCGCCATTTTATTTAAATTTTTCATCGTATCCATCTACGTAATATTTGTATTATATACGCTCGTCTATTATTTTACTTATAACGTTGATTATTAATTGACCGACTGTATTAGAATAAATTAATAACCGAAATAATGTTTTGGCGATACATTTTTATTCGTTTATTTTTAGACATCCAAAAGCACATAGTCACCTCCGAGAGTATGAAACATCACTCCAATATTAAAACATTTCGAATCAAACATTTCAATTATTAACGTGTTTGATTGAGTTATTAACCACCTCGCTTTATCTACTTGATTGTTGTTATTTTATTTTGATTGCAGATTAATCCTACCCATTCTTCATATGAATATTTCATCTTCACAGTATTGCCTTTTTCTGTTAAAATTTGTCACCGATTTAGCTGAAGCGATCTCTTATCTCCGCGAGTGGTCTACTCGATCTGGCTTAGGGGCCATCCATAAATTACGTCACACGAATTTCATGATTTTTTGACCCCCCAACCGTCCCTGTCACACATTGTCACATTTGTGAGACTCCCTCCCCCCTAGTGTGACGTGACGTATTCTGCAATTTTACATCTAAAAATAATCAAAATTCAGATTTTTACATGTGACGTCACAGAGCTGATGACCCCCCCCATACCCCTTGTCACAAAATGTCACACTTCTCTACACCCCTCCCCCCCTTTAAGGTGCGACGTAATTTATGGATGGCCCCTTATCTGCTTTGACCAATTTGTATCAATGAATACATGCTACCAAGCTAGCGGAAAGAGATGATCACAACGACTAGCTACGATTGCCTACTTACTTGTAGCGTAAGTAGGCATGTACTTGTAGAGTTGAAAGCTTTTCTCAGTGGTCCGTGTAAATAAATTGTCCGACAAATCGCTGTGAAATTTAACTGAAACGAAATGACAGAACGACCACCAAGGTGTTCTAAAATTAAAATTACATCAACCTTTATCTACTGGGCATCGAATTGACTCGATGCAACGTTAATTAAATCGCCAAAATTACTCAACGATGATAACAAGTATTTTGTATCGGATTGTATCGTTTGTACTCGAGTTAAGTGATAATTGTGGTTTGGTAAATCGTTTCGTAACGTCGATTAAGAATTGCAACGGACCATCGATCCGACGCGGTGCATTGGGCATAATTATTAATTCAGATGGAATTCAAGCAAAAAGTCGCCGACAAATGAAATGTGCGCCGGTGGTGGACGATTTAACCGCGACGGGACGTGCCGATTTCTTTGGGTCATCGTAATGGCGACCGTCGATAAAGGTCTCATTATTTTATTGCCTCGTATAAATCGCATAAAAATTTGACTTCCTTTTTAGATGGGTTGGCGGAAAATGCTCCGTACCCCGAGAGAACGTTAAATCGATTAGCTGCTGCTCCTTGTCGTCAATTCGTAAAAGCGTTTTTTCGATAAATTTGACGCTGGGTGGCAATGATTAATGTTTTTTTTTGCTTGGTGCTTTTTTATTAACTTTGATACAGTAAAAGAGTTTCAATGCAGTGAACTGTGATCTATGTTTCTTATGTCTCTGGTGGTGAAGTTGAAAAAAGTTGGGTTGGAAAGGAAAAGGGCGAGAGGAACGTTAAGAAATATTTTTTTATTCAGATCTGGTCACCTGCTTACATTTCCAAAGAAATTTCAAACAACAAAGCAGCATTGCGTTTCTCAATGTTGATATGTCACTAGAATGACTCTGACAGCATCTTCTGCCCTAGAAAGTGCAATCAGTTATGCATTTTATATGAAAAAAACACATATTATTGTGTTAACGACTCTGATAGCATCTTCTGCCCTAGAAAGTGCAATCAATTATGCATTTTATATGAAAAAAAAAACATATTATTGTGTTAAGTCATTTTGTTTACCGTCCCACCATGGAGGTCGGTAAAACTCTAATGTTACCGATATACATACATATCTAAAGCGAACTAGATTGGTTATTATAAATGGTTTTTAATGCTGTTTACATAATATAATATGTTGTGTGAAAGCGAAGCTGGAAATATTTGACAAAACGGTTCGCTCTGGAGTTCTGGCTTCAATTGCTTTCCAAATGCCGTATTATTTCCCAGTCCGCCGGCTTAATTCGTTCGTTTGTTTCCTATCAGTTGGGATTTTTCTCCATCAGTGACGGCGCGGGCGGCTGGCTCACCACTCCGTAGGCGGGGTCTCCAACGGGGTACCGCTTCTTCCGTTCATTGTGTTGCCATGGGAACCAGTCATGGGAAAAAACGTCGAAACAATCGCGAGTTTTCTAGACGGTGCCCACGCAAACGGAGGAAGACCCGCGATCTCACCGTATCAAAAGGTAAATTGCTATGATTTGAAAAAAAAAATTACGGCATTGTTAATATTGCAGCAGATTGATCATATCGCGGTACTTCGCATGAGTTGTTTTTTACTCGCTCGAATTGGTGGCAATGCACTTTAATTTAGAAATTGGAAGACAATGACGGCTACTGCATTAATTTGTGAGTGACTAACAATGAGCGATGCAACAATAGCGGAATGAATATTATTGTGGGATTGTTGGCCTCATGTTGCATGTCATGGTTTCAGAATCGAAACGTCGGTTGCTTGAAATGACTTTAGGGATGTTTAGTGATCAAATAGCCAGACACTTCATAATCATAACCTTTCTCATCCCTCTCCTCGCTTCCTTCAGCCTCAGAACAACCTTACTGAGGATTCTATAGTCCCACTGGGTCCTGGTAGTTAGTTATACATGAATAAGAATTTTCACTGACTTGGTATTTTTATATAAAATTCTAAATGATTTAGTTGATAGTCCGGTATTACTTGAATTGATAAGCTTCCGAATTCCACTTCGTACTACTAGAAGTCAGGATTTATTTCAGTGCAGAAATTCTGGGACTAACTACCATATGTATTCCTCTTTGCCCAGAATACTAATTGAGGGAAACAATTATACCAAGTCAGTGGACATCTTCAATTTATCTTTGAATAAATATAAAATATTGTTATTGAGGCAGTTCAGTTATGTACAATAAAATGTTTTTTCTATGCTATATATGTAAAAGCCCCTAAAAAGGGCGTTTATTTATAAATAAATAAATAAACGATATTACGAATCTAATGGCTAGACTGGCTGAACGAAAACATAACTTCACAGAGAAATTAGCATATCTATATGATTTAAAAAAAATAACTTCTACTAGTTCTACAAAAACCCTTTTCACCTGATTTTTTATTTAAAAAAATATATATAAAAATAATTGTTATTTGCAAGCTGCATATATCTCGTTGGCAATTACACATTGATCTGAAAATAGTCACGTTGACTGATAAATTTCAGTCAGAAAAAGCTATTGCAATTTCATGAGCCCGAGCGCACCATTAGGGAGTTTTTTTTTGCTTCACAAAACATTTTTCTTATGAAAATTAGTTTCCGTGTAATGGATTTGTTTCTCTTGTATGCATACTCGTAGTTATGATTTTATGGATATTAACGTACATGATCATATGTATAGATACAGTTTTTTGGAATTTATTTCAAATCTTTTACAATCTCCAGCATATGTTTAGAGAGCCTTGGATTGTTTTTACTTCCAAACAAAAAGCGAAACCTTTATTATTATTACTACATTCGACCAGAAAGGTCCGTTGATTTTGAAAAATCCGATAATGGAACTTAAACATTTGCCCGCTGGGACATCTAAAAACTGTTATTTTATTCCCGTATTCACGACATAAAGTAACGGCCGTTTCTTTAATCAATTGGATCTATTCATTGGGTTTTCTCATTTCAGCGTTTTTGGATTACGTTATTATCAAAGACCCGCACCGTATTCTCATTGTATTGGTCAATGAGTTTTAATGAGAAAAAAATCTAACTAAAATCGTTGTAGCCATTGACTTAAAGAAGGTGGCCGTGGCTCAGGGCGAACGACTTTGAAGATTTTAATTGATTTCCTTCCAACCTTCGAATCGTTTTGTATTTTTAAAGAGTTTCGAGGTTCATGAGAAAAATCTGATCATGTTTTCTATGCTATGATTTAAGTTTTAATTTTTTTTATATGAATACCGCGCGAGAGTCCCAGCTGCTCCCGTCTGGAGCCAGTGAGACTATGGCATCCCCAATTGGGGAACGTTGTGAGGCTGAAGGTAGTGGGTAGGGGAAGGAGATGGGGAAGAGGAAGGTGGGGAAGTATTTGGCTATTCAGATCTGGTCAATAAATACGGCTAAAGCCTTTTCAAGCAACGTTTCAATTCTGAATGGTGGTCTTACACCAGGGCGATACTGAGAGTATCTTCCACTCTGGAAGGTGCCGCAAATGTACTATATATTATTTTAAATAAATTTATTGTGAATAACACAATTTAATCAAATAAAATTTATTTGCCACGCCGGAATTCGATTCCTTGACCTTCGGATTGCGAGCCAAGAGCCTTACCGCTCGACCACGCCGGCCGTCAAAGTTCAGTTCAGTTGATGTACGAAGGACGTACTTACGTTCATTTTTGTGGATGTGGTTTTCAGATTGATAATATTCTTTTAATTTTGCGTAATTACCAAAACGGAGCATTAAAGAGCTCAACATTTCTGTAATAAAAATTCCACCGAAAATACTTAATTACCTACTGCAATATACATACAAAGCTGCTCTTGCTCCTTTTTTGTTTCAATTAGCTCCACAGGAGGCCCTGCGGAAAAAATCCCTTATGGCTAAGATGCTGTGTGGGGGTATTTTTAGGGAAAGGAAGGAGAGGAAGTTCTGGGAAGGCAAAAAGGTATGAGAGGTGGGTAGTATTCTGGGGGTCAATTGTCCAGGAGTGACAGACGTACGAATTCATCCCTCCCACTGCGGTGCAAGGCAATGGGGATAGGTCGGGAGAATCCGGGTGAAGAGTTCAAAAGATCTTCCTCAGCCAGTCTCTCCCGATCTGTCTCGCCACGCAGTAGGTGGGCAAACGCATCCGCCGCCAAGACCCAGACAAAACTCACCCTGTGAACCCGGGCCCCCTGTTAAGTCACCAAACGTAGCGAACCACTTGCGGTGACTTATGGCAGGGGTGTTGGTTATGGCGGCGGTACCCATACCTAATTCCCAAATTGATTAAATAATTTATGATATTTTGTTCAAATCTGAATACCTACTTTTGAAAGTATTGAGTGAGTTTATTACTCCGTTGTTTATTTTATTTTCGTTGTGTATTTTGTCTCCGTTGTTTGTTAACCACTGGAGCGACAGCGCAATTTGAAACTTTTTTCTTCGATTGCTCGAGATTTTTTGAATATTTTCCGCCTACAGTTAAAAAATTATACCTACGAATTTTAATATGGAGACATACAAACTGATTATAGTTCTATTTAGCCAACGAATTCACCTATCTTTTGTCGATTATCACATATTCCTAGGATTTATAAAATCGTTAAATTCTACTTAATTACTTACAAATAAGGGAAAATTTGCCAAAATGGGCAGCAAAGCAATCTGAGGTGGTTTAAATAGTGCCATATTGTGGCAAAAAGCGCTCCAATGTTTAGGGGCCATCCATAAATTACGTCACACAAATTTCATGATTTTTTGACCCCCCCGTCCCTGTCACATCGTCACATTTGTGAGACCCCCTCCCCCCTAATGTGACGTTACATATTTTGCAATTTTACATCTAAAAATAATCAAAATTCAGATTTTCACATGTGACGTCACAGAGCTGATGACCCCCCCATACCCCTTGACACACAATGTCACACTTCTCTACACCCCTCCCCCCCCCCTTAAGGTGTGACGTAATTTATGGATGGCCCCTTAATGGCTGGTTTTATTTCGCACGTAGCATCCATCCTCACTGGTACACAAAAAACTTTAATAAAAATGATAATTTTTCATTTGAAGTATATACCTACTATAAATAATAAAATTAACACGGAATATCTTCTCCATTTCTCAACTTTTGGAAAAGTTCGTGCATAAATTCAGAATCGCATGTAAACTTTATGGTTTATCGTCGAACAAGTCCATTCTTCCCGGATTAAGTACAAGTTATGCGATCTTATTCTGTTGCAATTCTTCTAAAGTTTTTCCCCGTAAAACGTTCATAGACTTACATTTCGCGTTGTAAGTTTTTTTGCATATTGCCAACCTACGGAAATTGATACGATATTGTCTGTTACTTCAGACAAGTCCGCACTGGTTAAAGTTACCTTATCATAACTGGTTCAGAAAGACATGTCCTTTGGTTACCTGTTCAACAGTTCATCAGATAAGGAAGGAAGGCGAACAATATCCAGTGCGCCTTTTGCGTCTTTCGAGCGATAATATCAATGCAAATAGTGGAATCTCCTTTACTAGTCTGTTATTCTGTTATCCTGGTATCTCCCGCATTGTATTTAGTATTGGTACGCAAGCAAACCAATGTCGATTCCTAATATATAAATCTACTGAACTGATTAATTCGTATTTATTGATTTTGTACTTAATGTTTTTGAAAACTTCTGGTTTTGTCAATTTCAATAGATAGGTACATATTATTTCTTTTATGTTTTATTTATTTCAATTTGTGAGGCGGGTATGGATAAACAACATCTCTGGCATAGGTCACCCCAAGTGGTTCGCTACGTTTGGTGATTTAGCAGGGGTACCCGGGTTCGTCAGGTAAGGGTGTTTAGGACTGCGGATATGGACGCCCATCAGCTCGGGAGAGACACTTTGACCTCTCCAGCTGGCCTCTCTCGACCCATCGTCTTTCTCAACAGCGGGAGGGATTGATTCATACATCCGTCACTCCTGCACATACTAACCCCTAAATTCCTACATAATCCTCAAATTTTTCTCCTTCCCAGAGCTTTCTCTCCTTCCTTTCCTCAAAAAGACCTTTCACACAGCATCCCCAAAAATGAGGGAAATTATTTTCCTCGGGGTCTCCTGTGTGGTGTTAATGTAAAAAAAAAATATTTACTCTTGATCGATTTCAGACTTACTTAAGGATTTGCACTAACGGGTGTAATGATTTATATGAGCACGTTATTAACAAACTTACATGATTGACAAGTTTACTGTCCGTATGTTATTAAACCTCACCAAGCTTTTGCCCCAAGTTGCTTGTACCTCCACTCCTTATTTTTTTAACTGACATTATACGGTTTCAGATATTATTACTTTTAAGTTGTATTCTTCTCGATTACTATTCAGAGAGCAGTGGGCTATTAAAAACACAATTTAATTCCAAGCACTTACCTTTAAACTGTCTCCCTTCTGGTTTTCCCATCTCGAATTCCACGACGTAGGTACTTAATCGTTACAATTATTATGATTGTCCTTAAAACCCTTTCGTACACCCACCTGTTTAGTTATTCCACCAGGGAGACAGAGATCGTTTCATCTCGCAAAGTGGTGCTTGCTTTTTCTCTCCCTCTAATTTGAATAACTGCCGGAGGGCGTCTGCCGTTCCAATGTCAATCAATGGGCACAGCGCACAGCGCGTCTCAGGTTCTTCTGGAAACTTGTGTGCTCCTGTTATTAACATATCGGAATACGATACAAGAGCCCAAGAAATAACAGAGCCGGTAATAATGACGGAGATTACAAAGAATTCCAGTTGAACGTTGAACGCTGCCTACCATGTAGGTGTGTTGTAAAATGTTTTCGATGTAGTCTACCATGTAGCACGACTGAACACTGTATATTTTACATAGACCTGACAAAAGATTGCCCTGTTTGATAATATTTAACAAGGCTGTAAGATATTTTGCAATATTCAAAGTAACATAGTCTTATCGAGTGCAGATCGCCTTCCTCCTGTATATCATTATTTTGTATCATTCCCAAGAACAAGGTTCTCAAAAATTTGTAGGTTGCAAATGTTGGAGTGGAAACAATATTCATATTTGGACTGCAAATACCATAATAACAAATATAGGTGCCTTGTGTTTGAAGCATTGCGCGTTAACTCACCGGATCAAGAGTTCAAAAATCAAATATGTTTTGTAGATATTTATTTACACACGTCGCGGTCGCGTCGGTAGTTGCTGACATCCCAGAACAAGTATCAATATTTATTTTTTATTAACGCACACGGGCTTGTACATAAATAGATACTTTATAAAGAACTATCAGCAATTGGCCTTTACGTGCTAATGTTTTCTTTCCATTAATTTAAATTGAAAAGGAATCGGAATTCCTTCGAAAGTGAAAGAATATTTCTCAGAAGACATAACTCTTACTGCTACCGTCTGTGTATCATTCATAACGTCAAGTCTCCCGGGAGACCAGTGTCCAGTGTCCAGTGTCCATCCACCTCTCCGCGAAGGACGCACGCGCCGCTATTCGTACCCGGCTCCAGCGCCCGCCCATTGTTATTCCGGGCACGGCCGGGCCCGTCCAACATAGGCATGGCACATCACGCGCGTTTGGTCTAGAGTTTGATACCTGAAATGGGCTGTCACTGCAGTTCCAGTTACCGAAAACCTATATGGAACCGGTTCCAAAAATATACGATTCCTCGGAGAAATAATGTCGACGATTCCAGTGACAGCAAAGTCACCGGGACAGGAAAATCGGCCATCTCTAGTTTGGTCCTTCGAGCCGGACAATAATGTTCCCCTGACGACCTGGACCCGGAATGATGGGCACTAAAAAATACATTCATACGTTCATAATGGAAACGGAAATTGGTGCTTTGTGGTAATATAAGTCAACGTTGCTTTGTTTGTGGCAGTAAAAGAGTTGAAGGTAGGAGGGACGTGGAAAACTGATTTTATGAAGATACGAGTATATATTATTACCGACGAAGAAAACATTGTTTTTGAAACATGTCGATAATGTTAATAATATAGTGGTGCTTTCTAAGTTATTTGTTTTCATTATATCAATAAAAACGCCACAAAGAATATTTGCGAAGTTTGAAGAAGTAAATATATTATTATGTTTATATTGCCTTTGGTTTTTAAAAAAAAGTACCGACTCGTCGACCACCTTGTCTCTCCCCACCTTTTGTTGTAACGGTGGCAACAATTTCGGAACACTTGGCATTATAAGGAAATATTTAAAATTTTGATCTCTTTTTAGACGAAATGCTGATATTTTCAGAAATTCTTCTTAATTAGTTTTATTTGATTCGAAATTTCACGTATTTCTTAATGATTTCCCCCGAAAAATTCAATTATGTAAATTATTGGGGAATGGAATGGAACTAATTTTTTAAAGTGGCTTAGTAGAATCTTGACGGGTTACTTACTTTTCGTGATTATTTTTTAAATATCAGGCATAATGGTAAAAGTGTTCCTGGAACTTGGAATAATTGTAATTCAGTACTTTCTTTTTACATTTTCTTCTTACTATTTTCTCTTTACATTTACTTCAACCGTTAGTTACAACCGGGTACCTTTATCCTTGTACGTGTTAAATTGAATACGCCGTCGGCTAGTAAGTAGCATTCAAGTTTCTTTATTTTCAATGCTCATACTATTTTGGGAAGAAAACGAGTATGTCCACTTTCAGTTATGTCGCAAGCCTACATTAAAATGCAAATACGAATCGGAAATTACGTTACTTATTACGGAATATACACGTACAAACAAGTTTAAACAGTCAATCCGGTAATTACTGGAACTATTAAATTTAATTCGTCAAGTTTTGTCCATTTTTATGAATGAATATCGATCCTATTTGGTAAACGCTATTTGGCCTTGCTTCAACCGTGATGCATTAGGCGAGCAATAACCATTCGGCTAATTATTCATTGAATTCAATCAATACCCTAAATAGGAGATAATGGTTGATTCCTCTTTCACAGCTGACGGCACCAACTGAATGTTTTGCCCATTATGTCTAATTAGACCTGGTGAGCTGTATGATCTCTGCTTTTGAACATAGATATTCTCTGCCATGGTATGACCGTACCAGCAATAGAACTGATATGACGCCATCCCAAGTCGGTAGGTATACGTCTAATTTTAGTCAGCTCATTTCTGTAGTTGGTAGAACTGTGCATGTATAGTCAATGCATGCATCGGAGGTTTAAACGCCCGAAATGTGGTCTGCATGTTAAACAATGCTTTTACCAACACAGTCGTACCTTCGTATCAATGCTTGAACGGAACCAGACAAAGAATCGAACGTTTACCAATGTCTGGAAAATCTGCTCGAAATCCATGGACCAAACTCGTACTGCGTCCATTGACGACAAACGTAAAACAATTCGTCAAAAGAAACAAAGTGTTTTTTGATATGTTTTTTCGACTGGGTTTCAGAAATGTAAAGTTTGACCTTGTGCCAAAACTTGATGGATGAATGGAATATTGCGGATAAGTTTTGGTCAGCACGCACCAATCATTACGGTTGTCTAAATTGTGAGTAGGCAGTTAGGCAGGCACCTGACGCACCAACCGCACCTGCCGCGTGCTGTGTAGTCGCAACATGAAGCTTAGGGTTTTGTATATATACAATTAATGCTTTTCTTGCAAGATTTCTTATCTGAACAATAGAATTTAATTCCAAAGGAAGGTGCTGTGAGTTTTGTTGATCCCTTTGGCGTCTTTGCAAAGTCAGGAGACAACGCGTGTTAAGAACCTGTGGTTATTTTTTTTAACTTGACTACGAGCAAGACCGCGCAGCACCCAAAGAATATATATTTTTTTACGAATTTGTCATTCTATCAACAACTAAAACCTATTGACTCGTTGATGGTTTGTAAATATTTGTACCGACCACGCCCAAATAATTACTTTATTTTTAATATTTTTGCTTGTGTAAGGTTCCATTCACCTTGCAAATGTGCTCTCAAAAGAGTGTTTTCTTTTCCAGAAAAGCTTTGTACAATAATGGCACGATAAAACACTTGAACACTGAACTTGCAAGTTTGCACTTTTAAGCAGCATTTAACGCAAATACTGGAATTCCACCGCTCTGTTCCAGAAAACTGAGATATTCGTTGCAGGAATTTTGTAGGAATTTTTCGTTACCACCTGCTATTTGTGTGTTTACCGTTTTTGTGCCCCCTGAGGCAGGATACGGGGACAGAGGACAGGGAACGAACAGCCTGGATTCTTCCCAACAATAATAATAGTACTGTACCTGTCGAGAGAGATGTTGCAACCATACAACTCGACACCTATGAGGGCGTTTGTACTTTGTACCTACCTGCCTTAAATGCACATGCATTTCGCATTCATTGCTTTGTTCCACACTAAAATCCCTGTCCTTTTTTCGCTGTTAATGGGCTACTGAATTTGTAAACATGTTAGGATTTGTCAAAAGAATGTGTGTCCATGTTTGGATTTGTTTAATGTGCAGGCTCTGTTGCAGGTAGTTTGCACAACGATTTAATGACAATGTTGATGTTTTTAAATTGTCACATTAGTGTTTAAATACACATTTCTATGTAGCTGCTTTATCTCCCTAGAAAGGTATACCAGTTAGTTGGTTTTGTTAAACGTATTGTTGAAACGTATTTTTTGCCACCATACCAGTTTACAATATAAGTACATAATTTTTTGCCACCATACCAGTTTACAATATAAGTACATAATTTTAATATAGGTTAATTAATGTTAACACCATTGCCTTCCGACACTCGTCTATCGATTGATTCCTCATAATATTTATTCGTTCAATTAAGTGTAACCTACAGGTTTCAAAAACATCTTATTTTTAATAAACTTCACAATCAATCCTGAAAATGACATTCTTTCAATTATCTTTCCAATATTTTTACCTCCATAATCATGGCTCACTTCTCTCCCAACTTAAAATTCACTGCAGGAGAAAGAGGTTTAAATTTTAAATTTTCCACCAAATTCTTCTCATCTATTCATCCTTATCTCTTATTAGTTTCGCCCGTTTATAATGTCCATGTCTACCCGGTGATCTGATCTTTCCTAACCAACATCCTTGTAGACCTCTTCTGAGCTGTATCGCCCTTCAATATCTCACCTCTCTGGTGGTCCATCGGTCCTCAGCAGTTTCCCATAGCGTCTGTTCGGCATTCGGTCCGCCCTGATTAAATTAAGCTCGATGTCACGGGACATGGCTCTACCCAAAAGACCCGTGAAAAAGCTTAGAAATGATCAGAGAATACTCTTTTTTATTTATTAATTATAGTTTGGGAGGCGGGTATGGGTACCGTCATACCGGAAACCATTTATTGGATAAGTTACTCCAAGTGGTTCGCTACATTTGGTGGTTTGGGAGGGGTGCCCGTGTTCATCGAGTGAGGTTTGTCCACGTCCAGGTCTCGGCGGCGGATGGTCGGATCGGGAAAGGCTGGTTTGGGGAGCCAGGGTCTCCTGTGTGGGGTAAATGTAAATTGTGTATACCGATATTACGCACACCGATACTATCGCGATTGCTCCGAAATAGTATCTCCCGCAGTCCCCTCTTACCCCGCACTCTATAATCTTAGTATGTAACTAACATTCCGCTATTATAATTAATAATAATAATATATTTGATAAAATGTACCATCATTCTCAAGGACACATTTTTCTGCATAACGTGGTAGAATTAGTAGTCAAAGATTAGTTCAGTGCCTAACTGCTTGTTCGATGTTACCTATGTTTAGGCATAAGGTACCTACCGATGATAGCTCCGTTTTATCCTCTCCCACTTTATCATGAATGATGCGACACACATACAGAAAGAGAGGTTACATCGGAGTTCTCAGCTGCTGGATTATACATAGAGCAAAATTTTACTGTACGTTAATTACATCCATGTGTTATTTTTTAACGCTCGAGTCATTATTGTCCAGTACATTAAATCAATACGGTTTCACAGAGGTGAAATATCTCTAAATTTCTTTATCAAAAGTAATGTTTATTATTAACTTTGGTAGGTATGTGTAATTTTAACACTCATTAAGCGGATAATTTATCATTTTTCGATAATGATGTTCTATAAAAGCGATTTTGATGTTCAAATCCATTGCCTCCGGAAACTGCAAATCACCAATAATCTCCGAACAGGAAATAGATAACCATTAAATCCACCACTTCACCACTCAACTTGACCACCTTCCATTCATTATTATTCCGGTAACTAAATAGAATTCTGCTTTAATAATTACGATAATTGGCCACCAGTTTGAGGTCACGGCCAATTTCTGAATCGTCCTAAGGATATCGTCAACTTTTTTGTTTTTATTTTTTCCTATCTAACTAACAACCATCATGCTCCTGACCTGAGGGTTGATTGAGGGTCGAGAGTTGGAATTCTCTGGAATATATGTTTTCGATAAGTAAGCCGGAGCCATTCCGTGAAGACACCATTCCTGTGGTGGAACCGGGTGAAGGAGGGGGCCCGCGGTAAGTGGCAAGCGAAAGTTCGGTTCATGGAATTTTTTCGCCCTGGTTGGCTTTACGGGGTAACATCGCGCTTTCTGTGTAAACCAGTTTTACAATCAACGATTTCTACATGATTTTTTGACGCCTTCATTATCGATTACACAGTGTAAACCAGTATCAATTTAATTAAATGATGGGTCAATAAGTTCGAGGCGACCAGTTTAACACTCAATATGAGAAGAGAAAAAGGTCGGCCACGGAACAGGAGGAGCGGTGCGATGAATGTCGTGCAAGTGACTTTGTACGAGAAGCCCCGGGCTTGTCGATATGCGAGCGTTCGGCTGCTCGGCTGCTCGGCTTCTCGGCTTCTCGGCTTCTCGGCTTCTCGGCTGCTCTGGCGATACCGAATTATTTTTATACTATACCTGTGATGAAAGAAATGTTCCCCGAACTGACCGCGAAAAGGTGACATCCAACGCCCCCCGCAACCCGGACTTGACATCCTTGATTTTTTCTGATTATCTTTAAATTAGAGTTTACATGGAAAAAGCAGCCACAATATCCCAACTTCACGCGAATATTCTTCGAGCATCCACAGCTATTCTTCGAGCGCCCACATCCCGCGGGCATTGTTCCAAAGAGTGCTTTAAAAACCTTGTACTAGATTCAGAGGCGCGATGTTGGATATTTAGACGACATTATTTAAAAAAATCCTGTTCGTCTACTTTTATTAAAATAAAAATTTTATTATTTTTTATTTTAACTTTTTTATGAGTAAAACCTCAAACTGTAATATTTAATTAAATGACGACATTATGAGCGAAACTCAATCGAAAATCTGGAAACAGAAAAATCAGAAAAAGATATTTACACCTCTGGGACTCGAACCCAGGACCTCCCTACTTTCCGGGTTGGGGCTCTTATCCACTGAGCTAAGGTGTCGATATCCAATTCGGTCACTTTTAACTGTAGCATAACTTCGACTAAGAACCCATATTATCTTCATTCTTCTTAACGCATATTTTTATTGGCTGCCATCTTTATGAATGATATCGACACCTTAGCTCAGTGGATAAGAGCCTCAACCCGGAAAGTAGGGAGGTCCTGGGTTCGAGTCCCAGAGGTGTAAATATCTTTTTCTGATTTTTCTGTTTCCAGATTTTCCATTGAGTTTCGCTCATAATGTCTTCATTTAATTAAAATAAAAATTATATGTACGACTTGTAGTTTTCTTTTTAACGAGTTTTCATAAGTGCGAAAGCACCCTATATTTTTATAAACTGTTGGCAACTAGGCGAAATGCAATACGTAATTATTTAGCAGAAAAGTAAGTTTGTAAGTTTTATATTTTTACGTTTTTTTTTTCTCGTTAATTTTATTTTTATTTTATTTTAAATACATAAACGGCTATACTGCCTTTTATAAATAAACATATAATAGAGTACAAAAGTAAGAAAAATAATATCATTACATAAAGGTAGTTTTAAACTTAAAAATAACATACAATTATTTTGTGTATCACAACAAAAAATAACAAGAAATAAAAATGAGAAATATCATCATTTCATTTCAACATGTCCATATTGCGTATATAAAGTTACATTATGGAAAAAATAAGAAACTTAAAAACTGAAACCTAAAAATAACACACAATTATTTTGTGTATCACAACAAAAAATAACAAAAAAGAACAATGAGAAATATCATCATTTCATTTCAACATGTCCATATTGCGTATATAAAGTTACATTATGGAAAAGTAATTTTTGAGTGCATATTTATATTGCGCTAATTTTAAGAAATAAATGTCGCCGATGTTAGCATTCAAGTTGTTTTATAAATTATTAAAAAAAATAATAATAAATCGTCGACGCATTTAATACACGCTTTTTCCCGATATTGCGATAGCCCTTTTTCTTATGAAATAATAAAATAAAAAAATTACATACAATTTTTCGTCTTGTTTTCTTTATTTTATGGTTTTAATGACACGGAAATACTTTTTAGACGATGAAAATGCCTTTGCAAGCCCAAAATAGTTGCGTTGACCACTAAATCATTGACAAAAAGCTGTATAATTTTCATTGCTAATTAATTGATTTCGTAATATGTACATATAGAGCAGTGGTTCCCAAACTCTTTTGGCCCACGGACCCCTTTCCCAAACTCTTTTGGTCCACGCACCCCCCCCCCCCTCCCTCCCGTTAACCGCCGTTAAGTGTTGACAATAAGCATCAAATCTTCATCTCTATTCTGCAATTTGAAAGTTGGAGTATAATATATTGATTAGCATTAGTAATTTAAAACAATTTCCGTATGAATACAAATGTGTCACATTTTTTTATATTTACCCTTGCGCGGACCCCCTGACGTTGTTCGGGGACCCCCAACTCAATTTTAATTTTCCACGGACCCCCTGAATGATCCTGGGGGTCCACTTTGGGAACCACTGATACAGAGCATGCGAGCAGATTATTAAATTGGAAGATAATTGCTCATTTAAAAATATATGTTCGACGGGGGGTTAGATTTATAGTATTAGTAAATACTAAACTTTGTCCCGTTTAATAGTGTTTTGAATAGTTCCATGTCAAATGAGAAAAAAATCAACTCAACACCTCCTTGAAAAGTCATTAAAAAAATAATTTTAAATTAGCCGATAACCCTAACCTAACGTAATCTATTTAACCAATTTTTATATTTATTTTTTTTTCACTCTAAATGAGTTACCTGAGATGGTTCTGAGTTGGTTTCATTCCGAGTTGTCCGGTCACCATTTTAAATATTAGGTAATTGTAAAAAACTGTATGATATTAAATTTGTATTGCATAAAGATCGCCTTTGGCAAGTCACCACGTCCCGGCTCTTAAGGTCGTTATTTTATATGGCAATATTTCACAGCGCCCCGGGGCGCCCGGGCGCTGATAGCCCCCTGCATAATATATGCGCTCCTGGCACCCGCGGGGCGAAGTGCAACCTTCAACCCCCGCGCCCCCCATCACGCCGGGACCCCGCTCGGCGGCCGGCAAATGAGGCCCGTGAGGAATATGTCCGACAAGGAAATAAATGATATTTTCGCTGTCGGTGATTGGAATATTGTTATGCTAAAATGCTTGCTGGCGGTATGTTGTCACTGAATATAAATGCGATATACGGCGATTAAAATTAAAACTATTGTTGCCATTTTAGACAACACCTTTCGACTCCTTGACAGCAAATAGGCAAATGAAATTGATTATACATGCATACTACAACGCTATACTATAATATTTTGCAGCCACATCTCGCAGTCAATTGTCGCATTCTTGCGCCTATTTCCCACATTTTCTAGAAAATGTAAAGATTTTAAGGTTCTCCCGCCGAAAGCTCTGTTGTAACTCGTATTTTTGATGTGACACTTAAAATGCAACTTTCATCTTAACTTTCTGAATTCCTAAGCTAGATTAGGAAAACAGAGGTAAGTGTTTTCCGAATTTTGTTGAATTTATGTTCTTTTAATTGTTTTTTCTTAACATCTCTCGCATTTCAATAATACAACCATGAGTAGGTAACTACTTTAAAAGCTAAGGATATTGTTTCTCTATCTGTTCTCGAATGCGATAACAAATTATGAAATAATAGATTATTATTAGAAATAATAAATTATTTCTAATACATTATGTCTATCGGTTAAGCCAAAATTTATCTTTCCTAGTTCTAATGTTCCTGCTTCATTTTCCAGGCAGTATCTGAAACACACTATTTTGAAAATTTATTATATTATTAGAGTAGATGGTCGAGTCTTAGAACATATGTCAATGTCTGCAGCTTCTTTTGATATGTTGCCCCGAAAAGGAGACTTCTCAGAAATAGTTGAATTTAGATTGATCGTTTTCCAGTGAGATCATCGCTTTGCGGTCTTATATAAGTTTAAGGTTGTGTCTTGTTACTGTATATTATGAAGATGAATGCCACACATACAGAAAAACAAAAAATCTTATCACTCCACTGAAACCGTTTACTATCACACCTCCATCCAAAAGATTACTTTTTGATTAATGTCTGTTAAAACGTATTAATTTTCAATAGTAGCCAAACAGTATTGTGAAAGGTGGGTAACCTAGGTAGTTGTTAGGAAAATATATTTTCAGTAGCGCACTTGAAGTGAAATAACAGAAAACTGCGCTTTACAAATATTACGTTATTATTATATTCCAGGCATTTTGCCGTCAGATTGTTCGGTTTCACGTGGAAACCAAAAGGATTTTAATTATAAATGCATTATTTCTGCGAATTTTCGAAAGCCTGCTTGCGCTTGGAACTAATATTTTAGTTTATCTCAGTTCCTTTTGAGGGTAATGTTTTATTTTGGGAAATTACAAATGGTTCTACGGTGAGTGAAATTCTAATATCATTTTTCTATTTTTATTTATATCAGCTTTGAGTTTCGTGCTTCGAATTTACAGCTTTGAGCTTCAAGTTTGAGATTTGGGCTTCGAGCTTTCTTTGAGGATAATGTTTTAATTTGAGAGATTACAAATGCTTTAACGACGAGCGAAATTCTAGTATCGTTTTTCTTTTATTATTTTTATTAGTTTTGAGCTTCGATTCTCGAACTTTCAGCTTTAAGCTTCAAGTTTGAGATTTGAGTTTCGAGCTTTGAACTTCGATTTTATAGCTTTAAGTTTCGATTTTATAGCTTTGAGCTTCAAGTTTGAGATTTGAGTTTCGAGCTTTGAGCTTCGATTTTATAGCGTTAAGTTTCGATTTTATAACTTTGAGCTTTGAGCTTTTTTTGCTTTTGAGCTTTTGGTCTTTATGTTTGTCAAGAAAGTAGAAAAATGTTCGGTATCCACGGCGTTGCCCGGACTTGGGCAACGAGTGGGTTGCGAGTGCAAAATTTCATCACGACGTATCAAAATTTTGCTTTAAGGGGTGGGGAAGGCGGAAGGGAGTGGTTTTTGAAAAATCTTTACTATATATAGATAAAAACATAGTTGAAGTCCACGAACTTGCCAGGAATTTATGCAGAATTTTTGAAATCAGATGTAGATCCTAATTTTCCTTTTATTTTGAAGATCTAATTTTCTTCAAAATTCATTGAGTGGTTTCAAAATTCCGCTCCAC
Source organism: Glyphotaelius pellucidus (assembly GCA_936435175.1). NCBI lineage: Eukaryota > Metazoa > Arthropoda > Insecta > Trichoptera > Limnephilidae > Glyphotaelius > Glyphotaelius pellucidus. The sequence continues at coordinate 42,394,471 of OW386543.1, forward strand.
GGAGTAGGAAAAGAGATGGGGTAGTTTTTAAAAATCTCGCGTAGACAATTCAATTGTCTATGTGAGATTTTTACTCTCATTTTTAAGGTCAAATGTGCAAAATTTCATCAACTTCTGATTAAAGGGTAGATTTGTACGCAAATCAAATCCCACCCACATGCCAACAGACCATCAACTTTATACATTAGAAAGAAGATTACGTATTATATGGAGAGGATTTACTCTTGATCCTAGGGTAATTGTGACATACTTAGTAGTAGTAGTAGTAAGTCATTGATTGAAGAAAACCATTCAAATAACTCAGATTTTCAAAGCGACAACTTTTCAATTGATTGTTTCTTTTGGACATCCTTCACAACTAATGAGTTGCCATGGGATGAAATAGCGATCCCAATCTCCTTGTAGTGATAAATGTCCCTAATATTTAGCGAGCCAGGAGGCAAATTAAACACCTCGCTGAATAACTCGCCGCGAGTGGAATTCCCTACTTCTATTTGCTGTGCTCCTGGTGCTGCTGGCCAATAATTTATGGCTTTATCGCACTATCCCCGGCTTTTTGTGCCGATCCATTTAAATCAGCGTTTGTAAACCCAACGAAGAACGTAATGAAACGTTTGTTATAGAAAAAAAGCTCTGGTATAAATTACTTGGGTGCTTACAAACAGCAATTGAATTATGTAAAACGGGGATAGTACCTACCCTGGTCACCGAAGTTTTAATCATCGATTGAATTTGCTTTAGAAAACCTTGCTGCTTTTTAAAACTATTAATTTGCGACAAACGTTATTTCAAATTTTTATTTTACACCATATTGACCTCTCGTAGAGTGCCAAGTGGATTTTTACCTTTTTTGTACCGTTCTAGCCGCCTTTTGTTGATGATGGATGGAGCGGTTCTTGCGGTCTGCGCTTGTGTTTATCTTTTCTCGCGGTTTCGTCATCACGAGCATTGTATTTTTTTCGGGCACGGATGATTAAGACATCGGTGGTGCAGTGCTCGACGTTAATTTATCATTTCACCTTTTGTGTGGAAGATTCCGCTTATGACAGAATTAGCCGGTCACTTTATTTTACGTTGTAGATATTTGCGCATTTTCGCGACTATTTTAGTAAGCAAGTGCCAACCTAATATTATATATTTGCACTTTCTCACGGTTTAGCCATCGATTTAGGAGTGTCACTTCCTTTTGGATCGGTAGGTTTAAGTTTCAATCTTGCCGAAGAAAATTGTTTGTCCGTTGAAACCCAAAAATGTATTTAATCACCAAGCTCTTAAAGGAGTCCAATTTTTTGAAATCTGATTTAGGTTTTTAGAGTGTTTTTTTTTTTAAATTTAAAATTAATAAAAATTCTGTTTGTGAAGGCAGGCATCATATTTAATTCCTACCGCCGGTACCCAATGAGGATTTTTTGCGACAGTTTTTCGCATGTCTGTCTCTTTATGTTGGCCGGTTTGTTATTCCATAAGTCAGTCTATAAGCGTGGCCTTCGCCGCACTAGCGCCAGCGCATAATTAAATCTTCACACGTAAACACGTCGGACTAAAAGCTGCCTTCAAAGAACTCCGGTAACCTTTTAGAGACCATTTTTTAGGTTGGTATATAAATGCGAAAAGATATATGTATGTACCTACATAATATACGCAGTCAAATTTGTCATTATCTTTTTAGAGTTTGTTTTATTTAGCTTGATTTTTTTTTTTTACATGAACTCCACACAGGAGGCACTGAGAAAAATAATTTCCCTCAGGGCCTATGTCATCTTTGGGGATGCTGTGTGGAGGGTTTTTTTGAGGAAAGGAAGGGGAGGGAGAGTTCTGGGAAGGAAAAGGGTTTAAGGGGTGGGTAGGAATCTGGGGTTCAGTATGTCCTGGTCATCCGCCTAGACAAACCTCCCCCCGTGAACCCAGGCACCCCTGCTAAATCACCAAACGTAGCGAACCACTTGGGGTGACCTATGGCAGAGGTGTTGGTTATCCAGTAAAGGTTCCCGGGGCGGCGGTACCCATACCCGCCTCCCAAATTGAATTGATTGTGCCCTTTTGTGGAATATCTTTGGTATTTTTTCTTATTAGTGATACATTAGCACATAATTAAAAATTCAGCGCCTTTAAGGTGATTTCTCATTACAAATTATACAATTATCATCATTAAAATTATTTATATTTATATATATTTATTTATTCAACTTTTTTTCGAAAACACAACGCTGTGCCGCCGACTTATTTCTTTTTGTCCGATGCTTTGAAAGCATTTGGTCGCTGGGGACCCGACGTCAGAGTTATCACTGTACATGACGGTGACCGGACAACTCAGAATGAAACCAACTCAGAACCACCTCAGAAAAGACATTAAGAGTGATAAAAAAATATATTTAAAAAATTGGTTAAATAGGTTACGTTAGGTTAGGGTTATCGGCTATTTTTAAATTATTTTTTCATAGCTTTTAATGACTTTTCAAAGTGGTGTTGAATTGACTTTATTCTCAGTTGGCATGGAACCGTACATGACATAGACTTAAAAAAAAACTGTTTGATTTTGTCCCGAGTTCCCAGGCCTTCTCGTTCAGCGTATTCTTCTCTTCTTTTCAATGCTTCCCAGATTCTTGCACTGAAAAATGTATGGTAAATGTGCGACTATATTTTCTCATTTGAGAGACAGCGGAGATTTTTCCATACGACCGACGACCGACAGATGTAATTATTTTAGCTTGAATACGCCCTAATGAATTACTTTTTATAAATTACGTAGAATTTTGTCTATATATTTCATAAATATTAGAGTTTACAATTTTGTACATTGACTTATTTTGGTATATTATTTCGTATTAGCTGGGGTACCCGGCTTCGAGTTCGAACCCACGTTGAATCTTGCTTTATATGCCTCTACCAATGGGTAGCCCCACCCATACAAAAAATAATGGTCCAGAACATTCTACAACATTCGAGAGTGTTCTGGAATGTTCCACAATGATCTGGGATGTTCCGTGATGTTCCGGGATGTTCCCGAACGTTCCAGACTATTCCCGAACATTCCACAACATTCTCGAACATTTCACAAGATTCCAGAACATTCTGGAATGCTTTCGAATACTCTTGAATGTTCTGGACCGTTCTAGAAATTGCTAGAGGGCGAATCTTAAAAAATACACCCTTCAGGTAAAACGGAAACCTTCATGGATGGGGGATAGAAGGCTACCAAACCGTATAACTCCCTTGATTGTACCGGAATTCTGAGTTCATAATAACTACACATTCTTTTATGATATACTAGCGAGTACCCAGCATACGTTGCAATGCCATTCAAACAAATAAAGTGTTTTCGAAGTGAAAACTTCTTCAGCACCGTTGTGATTTGAAACTTGATAAAGAGTTAATTCGAAAATCGATCAATCAAATTTGTTACCTAACATAGGTACCTATTTAAAATATCTATAATTGTTGATTCGATTCAAAGTATTATGAAAGTAGATACTTCAAATAAATTCATTAATTTAAAGAGTTTTGTAAATTGAATTTTGATCATTGTTTTGAAAAATGTTATTCTCAAATTGTGAAATTTTTCGCAAGTTTCGCAAGAGTTTTCGTAATGATTAAAAAACTTTTCGTATGTATTGTCATGTGGTTGTAATAATCCAGAAACCTTCGCGGGGGTGGAATGAAGGTGTTTTGAAAGTTTCAAACTTTTCCTACGCTTAATATAGCAACACATAAACAACTCATACACTCATATAAATATTTGTCAGTATGGCGAACAGCCTTACAATTAATAAAAACAAATTTTATGGACTGGTATCACCGCGAGTCGCCAACAGGCTGAGTGGACAAAATTGCAAATTTATTCTATTGCTCACATCCTTTGGCTTCGGCCGTTATAAGTTTCCTCCAGTGTGCTTTAACCGCGACAAATCTTAATTTTGTACGAAGTTTATTGTAAATCCGAATTATTATTAACAAATATCTCCTTAAACACGATTGCGGCTACAGTGATTGGAAAGGACTAGTTGTCAATCCACAGCAAGGTTAATATAAAATTCACCAATTCAACCACTTTTCCTAAATCAGCAAGCCTATTTTGATTTATCTATTTATAGATATTGATTAGTTGCCTGTTACCGTTGACCTAAAATTGCTTGGGGCTGTTTTAGTATCCGACATGTTAGTTTTCCGAGTTAGAAATGATTAAGAACGGGTTGTTTCACAGAATTTGAACAATTTATCAAATTTCAAAGTTAATATTCATGTACTCTGAAACAAATAGCCCATGTTAAAAACACAAAGAAAAAACAATAAAAAACTTGAATAGATCTAACTTGAGTTGTAACTTTGAAATTTGATGATTTGTTATTCTGTCAACCCGTTCTAAAACGTCTGAAATCCTTCGGCGAAACGTTGGAAACCTCAGTTCCTACCTAAGAAGTTCCGTGATCTCAATTTATCTATCTATATTTCCCTCAGTGTGAACGGGTGTGTGGAGATGAGTTCTGGTACATGCTGTTTGCTGTTAGTATGTTGTGTGGCAAGCTGATCTATTGCCCTCATTCACAATTAATTAGTGGTGTAATTATTCTGGTTCCGAGAATTAATTATACTACACCCAGTTATAACGACCATTTGTTACTCGATAATTAATTGAGGAGGTAATAACTATGATTGATCCTGCATGGATCTCACTACTTATACATTACACTACTTGTCAAATAATATACGCCGTCAAATAATATAAAGATAAATATTATCATAAATATGATAATAATAAGATGACTATATAACAATTGTGATAACTTATTGACTCCCAATGATCTTACAGCTCTTTTTGTGGATTGAGCCTAGGAGAAAAAAAGGTAGTTTCGTTAACATTTTTAAAAGTAGAAGAAATAAGTATCTTTAGGAGGTTTAGATAGCAAAAAGTAAAAGTTTTACCATTGAAAAGTACCAGTTATGTTTGATATCGAATTCACATTTTGTCTAATAAAATCCTAGGTTTCGTCTTCCGTCTCATTTTCACTTCTAATCACCCTTTCATTATGTTTCTCGAGAAATATTCTCTCTGGGTTAAATTGCACTTCTTTGTGATGTCATTTGTTATTTCCTGAAATGAAATGGCAATGAGAAAATAAAATACCTGTGCATCTCATTATGTCTAGTTTTAGCTTTTTTTATTGAGTTTTTAGTCTTTGTGTTCATCTTCCAGTCAAATGTCTTACGTCTTCTTTTCAACTCTCGACAATTTTCATTTTTTAATAACACCTGCAGTATTTTCTTGCGTCCTGTGTTTTGGTAGCACGTATTAATTGACTAAACATGGAACAAAACTGAAAAAAAAACATTTATTGTTTATTTATTTCTTTAACGTCCGTAGGGCTTTTGCGAACATAATATATCGAAACAAAATAGTCGAAAATTTACAAACATACCAAAAAAAAATTCATATACATATTTTAATTTTTTATTCTGACAATTCGTGGTGAGATTCCTTTATCAATATATATATATATTTCTTCTATCCGTGTGTATATCACTGAACTCCTCCTAAACGGCTGGACCGATTTTGATGAAATTTTTTGTGTGGGTTCAAGGGGATTCGAGAATGGTTTAGATTCACAATTTGGTCCACTGGAAAATGTTCTTTTAATTATTTTTTTTTATTTCTAAGGAGTTGTTGATTTTGGAATGTTTTACATTGGATCCGGCAGACTGCGCTACCATCGCAGTATCGAATATTCAATATTATTCTATTTTAATTTTAGTTTGTCCCGACAGTTGTGTACAGGACAACGTCTGTCGGGTCCGCTACAAATAAATAAAATAAATTGTGGAACATTTCAGAACACTCTCGAATGTTGTCCTGAGCGAAGCCGGGTAACCCAGCTAGTAATAATATAATAATATATTTTTTTAAATTTAAATTAAGTGAAAAACAGCTTGAAATTGTTTTAGTATATTATATCAGTACATACATTTAATAATATCAGTACAATAATTTCTTGTCATATACATATCAGTTATTTACACTTTGATGTTCTTCGGGTAGAAAGTAGCAGTAGATTTAGATTAGACATTAATGTATTGTAGCAGACATCAATTACAGGTTGTCTCAATTTGTATTGAACATAATTATCTAAGAAAATTCTTTTGTACTTTATTCTCTAGATACTACACATAAATTAACCATGTTGCGTAGTCTTCCTAGTTATTTATGTTAGAATAAGGATAAAATTTAGACAATATTTTCAACTTTGTAAACTCTTATTCCAATCACGCTGTTCTGGTTAAAAGAGAGTCCCTTTACATTGATTAATTAATAATTCAGGTAGCGTGGGCCGTTTCTCGAGCAGTAATAGTAATTAGTCCTATTTAGAGTAAAAAGTAGAGGGCCCAGGGTCCATGCGTTAATTGCCTGCCCTCTGTTGATTCCCCGGGAGACTGCCAGGACTATTAATTAGCCGGGACTCGAACCGCCCACGCGGCTCATTAAGACGACCTGTGTAAGTGAATCACTTCGTATCAAATAACCGACCTCAGTCGCTCTTCTGACCTTTGACCTGTGTGCAATTTTTAAAGACGTTTCGTCTAGCTGTTGTATTGTTTTAGTGTTTATTATAAAAAAAGGTTCTTACTTGCTGAACATAGGTTATGTGCCTCGAAAAAACATAATCCAGGAAAAGATATGCGGTATCAGAAATACTGGCAGAAAGCGAATTTGTTTTGTGACGGAGGTATCTATGCGAGAGGTTTATGTGCAATATATTAGGTTCAGAGAGCATGGCGTAGTTCAATATCACGCAGGAGGAAATACATATGAATAATAGGAACATGTTTATTACGGAAATTAAAATGATTTTTTGTTTTACTTGCGTATTTTATTTTTCGCGTTCTTTTGTATTCTAGGAACTATTTGAATGAATTTATTTATTACTAGCTTTTCCCCGCGGCTTCGCTCGCATGGTATTACGGGAAATTACTGTAGCGCTTGCACTTATCAATTATCTCCCCCCCCCACCCCACCCCCATCCCCTCCCGCATTCCATATATTCATTCCCTTACATTCAGTTTTCAAACATCGCGCCTACCACCTAAATTTCATAATGCTATAGCTCAAAGAAAAAAAGAATTACTTATCCAATTTTGTTCATTCGTTCGGAATTTATGCGCTTACAAACATTTCGGATGTTTATTTTTAATTAAATATTTGAAAGTTTGTGAATATAATAAAAAATTACACTATTTATTCAGTTCATTTATTCAGTCTTTATAATCGTTACGAATTATATTTTTAATGTAGGAACTGACATTTATTCCAAAACAGAAGCTTGTCCAAAAAAATAAAACATATTCTAATATTTGAATTTTCTGAAGCAGTAGCAATCGTTTCCATGGAAACGATTTTTTCTGACGTTAGCAAAAATTTGCTTTAGTTAGCGACAGAAAACGTATAACAAATATAATATATAAATATTTATAATTTCATTACGCCAGAGCTTACCATCATATACAAAATATAGTCTGCGCATATAATTTAGCTTTCTATTGGTGAATGAATTTTTAAAGTCTTTATATTGTGTTATGCGTGAAAAGGTCATAAACAAACTCGAGCAGTTTCGCATTTATAATATTAGTATGGATAGAATTTTTGAAACTGGCATTCTAAAACTTATCTAGGTAAGTCGATGTTCACGAAAGTCATAAAAGCACCAATATATGGAAAATTTACGAAATTTTACCAATCATATCATGACACACCCTCCACACAGCATCAGATGGCATAGGTCCTGAGGGAAATTATTTTCCTCAGGGATTCCTGTGTGGAGTTAATATAAAAAAAATGAAATTCTGGTTTTTCATGAGTTGGCCTATTAGCCCTCCAAGGGAAAACATTGATTTTTGGGACAACCTATTTATGACTTACTTATTTTACGTAATTTGAAATTATGAATGTAGTCGAAATAGCTTGTAAGTATAATGGGTGGTATCATTACTAAAATGGATCCATTTCTTGTCTTTGCTGCTTTGAAGGGGGTTGAGCGAAATGACATGAGTATTGGAGAACAAATTCAACTGTTGAGAATCGTAATTGTTGATCTGTCGTTATTTTGATTGGTTCATCTTTTCTCAATTAGTACATTCAGCTTTGATAGCGCTAATGGTGCTGTCAGGTCTGCTAATAATCTTATCATTCTACATCGAGATGAATCTCCACACTACGAACACTGTTGGGATTCCGCGCGACCTGTCAATGATTTTGTGTCTCCCTCGAACACGTAGGACATTAATCGGCTGAACCGCCTTCGGAAACGTCACATAAATATTCATTAAGCCCAGACAAGCACGGTATTATAATGCGACAAGTCACGCGGGTGAAGGGGTGTCACTATGTGTGCGTAACAATGTATGTAAGTATCGACGGGTTTTCATTGTGTACTCTGAGTCAATATGCTGCCGTGGTAAATGAAAACCCACTGTCTTCCTCGAAACTCTCAAGGAAGACACTGTTTTTACTTACCACGGCAGTATAGTACGTACTCCCTGTTACCTGCCTAAAGAGTGAAGATTCCCTGAAAAGGAAGAAAAACATTTTCTCTACCTCTACTCTCTATTTTTTGTAGATAATATATGTAATCTTGTTTCATTTTGTCGTTTTATGATCGGTATTCTATGTTACAGCTTTCTGAAAATTGTGTTGTACTTCTTCTTAATCTTTCATCCTTTGTGTGTTTATACGGCTGCGCCAATCTAGATCTGCTAAGTGCCACGTAGATGGATTTTCTTCTTTTTTAATTTTATTACAATTGGTGTCCTATGCCTGTCTCTCTAGGAACTCCTGTGTTGAGAGTATGTTCAGTGTAAATAACAACACAGTATTAGGTTTACAATAAAAGACAATCATCATCGTACCATTGAAAACATACTTATTGGAGGCACAGTTTCTAACGAAATCAGTTTACAACAAGAATACAACTAACATGATTGCTAAATCAGACACTAAGTCTTGGCTGATGATCCAAGACTTGGTGTCTGATTTATACTTAAAATAAGTTGTGTTCTGTCTAATGGCCAGTGGAAATGTATTATTATAGCTTAATGTGTATATAGCTTTATTGCAAAGTATCTAAAATTTCTTTTGCCAAAAGCTGTTTTAGCAAAAGAGATAAGTAAGAGATTATGCCCTTTGGTTCTAGTATCTCGGGCGGTTTGGACATTATTGAAGAGGTATTCTAGTACATTTTCAGCCTAAACTTGCCTAATGTCCAAAGGAATCGGTAGTTTTAGAATAATCTTATTTCTGAGCTTTAAAAATCGGATCAATGGCGACAGTCTTTCCTTCTCCTCGGGCTATAATACCGCAACGTTCAATGTTCAGCCCCCCACAAGATGATATTTTTGTTCAACAATTAAACTCGATACCTACCAAATACCGTTCTGTTCGCACACTATAAATTCGCGTAAATGTTTTATAATTGCTCCATTTCACGGAGGCAGTCGCATAATGCAGTTCACAAAAGTTTGTCAACGAAACTTCTAACTTTTTGCAACAGCTGCAGCAAGTTGCAACAAATTCTGTACAAATTTTAAAGCGGATGAAGCCTTCCGAGGCATACACTCATTCACCCTTCACCGGTTGTTTCGTTGGTAGAACGTTCTATCGTAGGTTTTACATGTAGGTTTATTATAGGAAATAACATAAGTAGGCATTACGTTCGTTTTGACACTAACTTGTCAGTGTGTGTTCCATTATTATTACAAGTTTATTGAATTCGGCAGAATTGTCATTTGCATTTATAAACAAGTTTCGTTTTAAATTAAACTGTTGAAACGGACTTTGCCTAAAATTATCATAAAATCTCTAATAATGACATCTTTATCACAGAAGGCATGTCTGTTATTCTTTCAATGGCTTTGCCTGTAATATAGGAAACCTGATATGGTAGGTGTTAATTGTAATAAAAATATATATTTTTGATACTGTTGACAATGTTGACCTCAGATAATCGTTTTAAGTCTGAGTAATTGAGTAGTATTGTGACGCAATGCTGTGATACAGGCATACCACCGACAGCTTCGTCGTATTCTCTCCCTCGTTATTATAACAGAAAAATTGTTTTTACATAACTTATAAACTTATAATGGAACTCTCTGCGGTAATATCATTTTTCAGAGTTCCCAGCTCGTCCCTCTGCAGAAACAAAATGGCTTTTTTGTTTCGAAAGAATTTTTGTTTGCCCTTTTGGCTCAATCATATTTCGAAATCGTTTCCTTTTGATTTGCATTTTGGTTCACATCCCTAATTTTCTTCAATAGCGTACTAAACCCATTTCAGATGCGATCACCGCCGCGGCCGGCCAGTCGGGGTCCAATACAGTCCCACTTCCCGCTAAAATGCGCACATCGTTCATGCGATCCTGGTTTTGCATGCGTTAGGTATGATGAGGAAATAATATTAACATTTACCGGCATTTGAAAGCTTTATAAACTCTTGATTTATAAATGTTAAACCTTTAAGAACTTTTTAATTGATTTTGCCGAAATATGTGGCTCTTTAAAGGGCATATTATCTCCTCAGGCTTCGGGCCCATTTTGTCGAAAGGTCAAAATATTTTTGTAAATAAATAGTTTTGCAATAAAATCCAAATAAACGGAATATTTCTGAACGCATCCAAAAGCTAAATACTGTTTTTCAAAGGTGATGAAATACGCTTTCAAATTATATAATTCCAAATAAAAATATAATTTTTGAAAAAATTTTCAATGCAAACATGAAAAAAAAAATTAAATGGCTCGCCTTACGTTTTTTCTAACTAAAATTACTAATATCGAAAAAACACACATATTTTATTAAGCAAATGTATTATAAACGTAATCGTCAACTCCTTTTTTTATATCGTTTCATGTAAAAATAATTAGTCAAAAATTCCCAAAGTTTAATTTTTTTTTTTCAATTTGCGGTCGAAAACTTGGGGTTCATGAAGGTATGTATACATTTTAATTATTTTGAGGTTTACTTTTAGATGTGAATATAAAGCGTGGTGTTTTCCTTCTTTCTATCGCCGCGCCGCGATCATATTTCTAACCATCATAGAAAGGAAGACAACGATTTCTATGAGACCTATCTGAGTTGTTCCGAAAAGCGAACAAATCAGCCTGAGGGGCAACGTGTTAGGTTAGAAATGAGCTTATTATTTTCAACAGATCACTCGTTGTGTTTTTGCTGAAAAGTTTTTGGCATTTGCGTCCGTATGACGTTTGAGAGTCAAGTGACTAAAATTCTTTAGTCTTTTTCCAGAAGAGTTTACTCGTTTTGCTTTGAGGTAATTTAATGTGATTATCTGAGAATTGTCTCTTATTAAATGCGAATACGCTGCTTAGCGTTGTTTAATTGTGATCAGCAGCGGCATTGCGGCTTTTTGATATCTCTACAAATAACTGTCACGTGGTTATTAGATCGATTTTAATCAATTCCGCGCCAAATCCCCGCGAACGTGAATCCGCTTATACGGTTGTATCAGCTGTGAACTAATTCCCTTTCAACCGAACACTGTACTGAAATATTGCGTACAGTCGGTTCAGTGGGGATGATTTGTTAATTTGGCACCGTTAATGCTGATGTCAGGCTGAACAGACTATAAAGACATACACACTATTTATACACAGTAAGTAACAAGCACTGGCACATAACGTAGGGTGATTATGATTGCGATTATACAGTTTCAAATTTGCAGAATTCATTACACATACATGTATTATATTATCTTACGTGAAAGTGTATGGCGTGAAGCGTCGTCAAAAGCTCAAAATTAACATTAGTTTAATTAAATCAATATTGTTTCATCTGACGCAAGTCTACTGGTATGTTGAGCTTTGCAGTAACTGTCTCTAAAGCTCGTCATAGTAGAGCAGTGCAGTGTCGGATAGAATTTCGTTACTCGTGGGCGAATATATTTAAGAGTAAATTTATAGGAGAGCAATTTTGTATCCACTTGTAACTGTCCTTGTTCTACCGGTATTGCAATGAAAGATATTCCGAGGAATTGGCATCATTGAATCCTTCGGCACCATAGATCAGTGGTTCCCAACCCCCGGTCCGCGGACCGGTACCGGTCCGTACTTAAGGTCCTGCTTAAAGATCAAACATATCCTATATAATAAAAAATAAATAATTATCGACAAATAATTATTCAGTTAAGAATCCCTTCACGCCAGGTTGCCGACGACCCAATACCTTCGAAGTAAAAAACACGACTGGGCTTCCATCTTGCGCACTCGCATATATAACGTAAAGAGCTCGAGTGAGACCCAACGACACCGCTCTTTTTTCTGCTTGCCCAAATGCAATCGTTTTGTTGAGAATATGTAACATACTAACACGCGTTTGATTTTATTGGAGAATTTATTCCCATTTTTCAATAAAACACGTCTATTGCGACCAACGCGAGCTTATTATTACGTTTATAATCATTTTAATAAGTTTGTAAACGTATAATGAAGGATTAACCAAAATCTGATTCCTGCATTTACTATATTTGAAGAGATTTTTACATTTTTGAGGCGATATTTACTAGTTATACATTTTAGGTTACATAATAATAAGTCATAAATTTAGGTAAGTGTAATATCAAAACAAACTAAATTATAAATAATCAACGCTCTCCCCTCCCCCTCAGCGGGCCGCGGTACAATTATCAAACGTTGACTGGTCCGCGGCGATAAAAAGGTTGGGGACCACTGCCATAGATCACCTGGGCATAGTAGGAATTATGCCAACGCGCGCCCGACATTTTTGTACACGGTCGACATTTCGTCAACGTCTCGGCTGTGGCAAAATTTCATACTAATTAACCGGACCATTATGCCTCCCGGTGTTATTTTATAGTATATTTAATATATAACACGAAAATTCGTGTGAATAATATTTGATTTATGGTGAGCATTCGAATATTGCTTTCCCCATTATCTTAAAACTTAGTATTCAGAGATTTTTGACAAATAATTAAACCAAACTAATAAATAAACAATTAACACTCAAACAACATGTTAAATTCTTTCTTGTTTTTAAAAATCATTATTTTATTTCCCCCTTTACTAGCTGGTTTTTGACCAGTCTGTTCTCTGGCTACTGTAAATATCCACTCCCAAAGGAATTTAATACCCATTCATCGGCATTAATATGGAATTTGTAATGGGAATTTTGTTCCAATTAACGCTTTTTTCGATCCTGGAACATGGACATATTAATTAATCTGAAATATTCATTAAATATGAGTCATATGTGACCATTGAGGATTGTAACGACGCCGTGTTTGACGATATGGGATGTTGATAATATTGTGATATTATGAGATATTCATTTATTCTATTCCCCTCACCTTTTTTATATTAACTCCACATAGGAGGCCCTTAGGAAAATACTTTCCCTGAGGGCTTGTGTCATTTTCAGTGTGGAGGATCTTTTTGAGAAGAGAAAGGAGTGAGGAAACACAGAAGCTGGCAAATCGTTCCACAGCCGAGCTGTTGAACTCAAAAACGAGTCGGAGAAGCGACTCGTTTTCATATGACAAATCGCTTGCTGAGGATTGGTTTGTACTATGTCCACAAAAACTCGCATTGAAAAATAAAAGTTTTTGAGTTTCGAAAAATTATATTTTTGTTTCCTTTTTTTCAAACTAATTGTTATTAATTGTTAACTAATTGTTTAAAAATACTAGGGTTAATCTATCTATAGGTAAAAGAACAACATATTTGGTTGAATTTTGAACGAACTAACATATACTTCAATTCAAAACCTAAAAATACAAGAGTACAAACCAATCCTCAGCAAGCGAAATGTCAATCGTGTATATACATGTTGAGCGCGCGTTTGGCGTGTTGCCCGACTATGCACCGGTGCCGAAGGAACCAATGGCACTAGTTCCTCGAAGCATATTTCATAAATTATAAAAACTTCCATGAAGTATACTAAACCATCTTCCAATACAGTTAAATATCACCGAATCGGATAGGCTCACATTAGTTCAGTGGTAGAGCTCCGCCCCGGCAAGGCTAAGGTCCTGGGTCAATTCCTAGATCTGACCTTATCTTTTTCTGATTTTTCTGCTTCAGATTTCGATTTGAGTGTCGCTAATATTGTCTTCATTAATTGAAAAGTACCTGTATTAATTAATTACTCAACTAATGTTAAAGGTGGGCTTACATGGGAGACCAACAACAACTGAATTTGTGTACAGAATCAACATCATTAACAATGAATCACACATAACACCACCATCCATCCTCATCATCGGTAATTTTTTAAATTTTTTTTATTGGTTTTCCTTTTTTTTACAATTTTACATTATTTGATAAATACAATGTCATGAAAATCAATATATATTAATATTACAAACGCGAAAGTGCGTGTGTTTGTTACGCTTTCACCCCTAAACCACTAAACCGATTTTATAATTCTAATCTGAAGATGGCTTAAACAAGCTGAAACCGTTTTCGGGCAAATAAATTAAAGTTGGAATTGAGTTTCATGTATGTTATATTATAGTAATATAATGGAATTCCACCATGAATTGTCAGTTTCAAAAATAGATATATTAATAAGCCGAATTGATTATTTTGAAAATCCAGGTATTTCTTAATATTCTAGAAATAATCGATCATTTCGGAACGTATTTTTCGTTTTCCAACCTATGTTCAAAATATTTCGTTCATCGCTACAACATTGAATATTCAAAAGCAGATTTACGGCACCTCCCATATATCCCGTGGACTAATTTCCCGCCACACAACTGAGTGATCTCATTTCGGCGCCAATTTATTCGGTGATTGTTACCGGACGTTAACAATATAATATTATGTGCTCGGTCACTTACATTATGAAGGATTCACTTTTATTTATTTCCATGTTGGGCTGTCAGTGCAGCCAACAAGAAGCATTCGAAATAAAGTAAAAAATTCATTTGTATTTTAAATATTAGGTGAATTCTGTGAAAAATACATTTGTATTTGTACTTCAATCATTATTGTGGTACACGGGGTGTTCCTGAAGTCTTTGAGAGCTCTGAACACGGAATGCTTAGGACGCACATGAAACCTTCTCCTGGCTCTTTATTATATTGGCCAATTGTTATTATTATTGGAATAACGTTATACATCTCAATCTTACAGAGGGGCGAATCACATTTAGGAATATAAATTTTAATCAAACCCCGTGTATTGTTGTACCGGCCATCTTAAAGCTAGCTTTTCCTTTCCTAAACACGTTCAATTTAAATTATTCCCAGGATTAAATAATAACGTTTGCAATTATGTCCTCTGTGTGCAAACTGTATCTAAATTTATCTAAAAAATAATAAACGGTTTTAATTTCAATTGACCCCCAGGTAAGTGTGGACCTTTACAGAATGTAAATAAATAATAACAATAGTACATTTTAATGCAATATCACGTTCATTGGTCAAATATTGAACGTATATTTTTTTTTAAATTTTTATAAGAATAACTCTCTTTTTATAACTTTTGAAGGTTATTTCCAGCGATGTTAATATATCATTGAAGAAGAAGATAATAATAATCTAAACGAAAATATGAAAAATTAGTTAAAGATAATATTGATAATTCTAAAATTTGAAATATGAGATTGAATAATGATGGTTTGACAGTAGGTGCCAATGGCGAAATTGGTAAACGCACGTCCCGGATAGACAAGAGGTTCTGGGTTGCGACCATTATCTTTTTTTGTTTTTCTGTGTCTTGTTCCCTTTCATATTTTCGTTTAGATTATTATTGTTATCTTCTTCTTCAATGGTATAGTTTGGCATTAGTAATCAACGTGCCGGTGGATGCAATCTCTTAGCTATAAGTTTGTCTAGTCTGTAATTAGTACTAAGATAGAGTAATTAGTACTAAGATAGAGGATTATAGAAATAGATTATATATTTGTATTGCGCCCTTGAGTTAAAGTTTCACAAAAACGGCGCTGTACAAATCATCTAAATATTATTTATTTATTCATTTTTCCTACCTTCCATTTGGCCAGTTTTCCTACTTTTTTCCCGGCTAGAGTTTTCGATTTGATGTGCTATGTGTCTGAATGAGTTCTTCAAGTTTCGCTGTTTGCTTCATGTAGGAACTCATCTCTTCCAGGCATAGTATCCTGAACATTTTTGTCAATAAATCTCGGCAAAGATTCCAAAACTAAGGTACATTCTTAAAAAAACAAGTGTAAATGATCATAAAATTGTGCAGGATTATGGAAATCGTATGTAGTTTTGATTCGAGGGTTCACCTGAAATTACATTTGATTTAACAGTACCATTAATTTGCACTCACGAAATCGACAAATTAATAATATTTAAAGGTGCCAATCATTGCCAAAGTGATTTTTTTATGCAGTCATTTATCAATTTAATAGCGAACCAGAGCTGATGACCATGATGGTGGTGGACAGCCTCGATGAGAACAAAGCTGCGGTGCCTAATGTAATATACAGGTCGTTGTTTATACCCGTGGAATGCCACTCCGCCTGGACCTGGACTCGACGAATACGATTTTGGTTTCACTGTTTGTCAAAACCGGCTTTGATTTGTATCGGCAATAACAATTAATACATAAATATTATTGGTTCAGCTTCTTGGAGCCGGTTTTCAAATATTCTGTCAATAGCAGATGTGTGTGTGTGTGTGTGTGGGCAGTGGCGTAGTGAGGAATTCGTCGGCACAATTCTTACTCTTTCCCTAAAAGTAATCGAATCGGAATGGGAAAACTACTAAAAAATTTACAACATTTTTATAATGTTGACAATTCGATCGTCCAGCTGATTAGTCATACATCTCCAAACACTTCATTTTGAAATAATGAGGAAAGCAATATTCGAATACTCCCCTTAAAAGTAATATTATTTACACGTGTCTGTGTTTTACATTTAAATATGCTGTAGTATGATGCCGGGAGGCATAGTGGTCCGGTACATTCTATGAAATTTTGAAATATCCTACTAGTGACCCAGAAAACATCAACATTTTGTTTGACTCATCACAAGTTTTTCTGCATTTTAATTGATTGGGTGGTATTTACGAATAATCTGACTATTGTACCAGATAGAGGGTACACTTTTACATACAACTGCATACTCAACTCAAATTTTGAGTTTTCGGAGATATCTGCGTAATCAACTGGACGTTCGAAGTACTTGATATTTTACGTGGATGATTTTCGATAGAGATTGGTTTTTTATTCGCTCTAAGTAACTTTGTAATGCGGCTTGTCCAGGGAGAGTTTTTCCAAACGTTATGGCATGTTTATTCAAAAGCGTGACTTTAAACTTATTGTCTGGACTTCGTATTGGTTCTTTGTACATTGCGATAGTGGTTTTTTAGCGACATAATTGTCTATTTTCAGAATTGCACTTAAGCACGACCAAAATATTCCATTGTAACTTAAATATCTTAAAAGACTGCAGAATGTCTGATTAATTGACATGGTTTCTATTATAATGTTTCATACCCAAACGAGGGATGAACAATATATTTTACATTTCGGACATATCTCTTACACGAGATATGTATTCTCCGCGTGTAACTTTCATGTTGACTCCAATAATTGTAATACGTCAGGGCTACATCAACCATGCAAGTAGTCAGTCGGGTGCTGCGCCCCTGGATATTTAGTATCTAACTCGTTTTTTGAAAGCAACTTGAGTAGTTGCCCGGTTTGGCGGTTGACAGAATTGACAGTGAAAAAAAAAATCATTTGTTCGGTACCTCCAACTTTGACAGGTGACAGATAAAATAGTAAAATACTGCCTTCGTACATTTATTTATTTAATTGATTTAATTAGTCAAGTAGGTACTCATTTTTATGGGGGAGATAAAACATTTGAAAAACCGCAAATAATTCTTATCAAAATTTTTTATTTTATTTGTGCTTTAGATTGAACTGTTAAATAAATTATTATAAGAACGTTTTATCGCTATTAAAATATTTTTGAAAGGTTTTAAGTCAAGCTCAATTGCTTTCGAAATTATTCAAGACGTGTAAAAAATTCTCCCCTCCATTCTACTCGACTTTCCGTCAGAATCATGCCACTCACTGTTACCTAAATAATTTAGTAACTTTCCATACTGTTAAAATATTTTCCTAAAAATGACGTGAATATTGAAACTGTACATATGATAATTCTGATGGAGAATGCTGACTTCTGAATGGGCTATTCATTAATTTCCGCCTCTCCAAACGATCAGGAATATATCGATCAAATAATACCACATAGTGTCGGCGTGTATCGTTTTTGGAATTCGTTCGGTACCACTTCGTGCCAATAGCTTCGTAGAAATATTCATTGATTGTATAGAAACCTCCCTTTATTCAAACCTATAAATATGTGAGTGAGGAGGGTGGTTTGGAAATAGCACCTTTCATTTCAGTTACCGTTGTAGAATTTGAAATTTAATTTTGTTCCTTTTATACATTCAATAATATTATTATTCAATTTATAAAAAACAGTTTATTTATAAACACGTAATTATTATTACGCTTAATTGTGCTGAAAAATGAACCCGTGAGTCATCATTTTGTAATAATTCACATAACGACTAGACTAATGACCTTCGGTCAAATTTAAACAATGCAGTGGTTGGGGAAACTTTAAAAGGGACTAACTAGGAACATAAAAAGGACGTAGGTAATAAAAATAAAAGCAATAATTTTTTTTTCATCTTAGGTACCTAGTGGTATAAAAGTATCGTCCGTAAGTGGTTTAACCACAGTTTGATAATGTCTTCAGAGGGCGAAACAGCTGTCACGCGCAATAGTTATTACGTAACAGAACTTGTTTATACATTGACTAATAATATTATTGATTATATAAAAATAATAAAAATTAAAATGGAGTTTTACAGATTAAACTTGATAACAACAAATTAACTGTTCTAGATATTATTTTCCCCAAGAAACTGCAAATCTAATAATACTTGAACCCTAAATTTAATACATCGCCACTCTGATTGCGGAAATTGATCAGGACAATTAAATGGATCAACAAAAAAATATCTATTCTCGGAGACAATTTGAACAAATCGATTTTATTATTTTCGAATATACAATAATATACTCATTGAAAGACCGAGAAGCTAAAATGAAACATCGGTGTCCACAGCTCTGTGAACCCAGGTAGTTGTTGCACTCAACCAAAGGAGACATTTGCGTTCAGCAAATAGGGAACGACTGATAATAACGGCTGCTGTTCCCAATCCTACTGATCAACTGTTGAGCCGAAATTTTGGCTCTACACTCCTCGTATGTACAAATACTCTCTTATCAACGCAACTCTCCGATCAACTGGCGAATAGAGCTTTACTGAACAAATCACTTAGTTGATCGGAGACTCAGATTGATCGATCGAAAAGTTGGAATAACGGCTGTTAGTTATGTTTGAACCTTGGTGTTTTTAAGGAATTTGAAAATGAGGTCATTTTTATTGAACCTTATCTCTCGTGAATGAGCAGGTTAGATAAAGTGCCTCAGAACTCCAGTTGTCGTTGTGGTACGTGGTAAATAATCTCCCCCGGAAGACACTTTTATTTATTGGTTAATATTACAATCCTCGAAGCCTTTCTAGTGTAGCCATCGCCAAGTATTTATCGATGAGTTTATCCTACAAAATATCGTACTCACTGAAATGCATACACAATGCATACACAATGCATACACAATGCATACACAAATGCATCGTAACAACTCCCTCTTTCCCATAAACGAACCTTATAACAGAAAGAGAGAATACGACGGAGCTTTCAGTGGCAAAAGCATACAGCATAAATTATACTGTACGTATTCTATATACGGCATGTGGTGGACGGAGGCTGTAGTTAGAGCCATTCACATTAATTATGGAATTATAATTCCCCAAGCACCCGGACCATTCTATATGTAAATCGCCCCAAACAAGTCCAGGATTAGCGGCGAGTTGTTTAGTGACCCACGGTCGATTAATTGATATTTTAATGATATATGATTCTAAAATCATTTTGATTTTGTAAGATAAATTTTATTATTAACTTTGTGTAAATTATGCAAATAAATCTTTTTTGAAACAGTTGAAACCCAATCGAGTAGTTAAGTTACCTCGTAAACACGCCTTTCTACATACCTTTTTGACAGCACTTTCATGATATAATAATAATAAATAATTGGTCTAAAGTCAAGAGTCTAGATTTTACTTCAACTTCAGTGCTTAACTTGCGAACCTCAACAGTAAAATTCCCGAATTGGACTTGTCTGTGATTTTCTTTGCCCGTCAGTATGTCCCATTCTATATTCTGCTGAACAGTATAATGCATTTCTATGCAGTTCTGTGCACTTCTATGCAGACTGCACTATTATGTCCACCGATCACTGGGTTTTATAGCCGCCTCCCGCAATCCACCAGTGCATGAAGCTATTTTGACGGAGCGTTTTATTAGGCAAATATTCCGGGAATCCTTTTGGTCAGAGATCCGGAAACTATTTACCTCTGATTAAATTTCTCGCTACTTGCCCGAAATTCTGAAGCTAACAAAGCGATGTTTGGAGCTTCACGCAATTACGTCCTAGCCGAGAACGGGTAGCGTTTTGTCGGAAAATTTTCCAAATTGTTTGGAAAACATGTTTGAATCAAACATTTCGTACTATGTTGCATCACGTACTGTGCACTAATATGCACTTTCGGATTTGCAGATTCTCTTTGAAATAGATTAAAACCAATTCGTGTATTTGCTGACAAACAACGCCTTTCAAATAATTATATTTGTATGTGATACTAGTTGTTCTACCCGGATTTAAACTGATTTTGTGTGAAAAATCTATTTCATTTGACTATATTACCCATTTTAAATCCATTTATTTTGTTTGTTTCAGATATGGTTCTTTACTGATGCTGACAGTTCCACGTATCAAGAAAAAACAAGTATGTTGTTCACACCTTTATATTTAATTTAATAATTGTTTAATACCACGGACAATAAACACAAACGTGTTCAGATAATAATTCCCAATAGCAACACGAGCGTTCAATATCGGTCAATAAGTAGAAATTTTATTGGAGCTTTTTTGCTTACAATAAACACGAATAAGCACGAAACGGATATGAAGAAATAAATACAATAAACATTGCTGCCAGATATGAGTTTAGATTTTTAACGGCAGCAATGTTATCGTGATTTATTTTTGGGGTATAATGCCGTGTTGCGTTATCTCCTTCTTTCTTTAGCCAACTTTTCGGGCAGATTTATATTCGATAGTGGTAAAGTTTCTGCTTACGCTCTAACACGTCTGCACTGATGATGGACATTGTGACGCTGTCCGAAACGTTGGCTAAAGAAGGAGGTAGCGCAACACGGCATGTTACCCCAAAAATAAATCACTGTATATTCTTTTCGCGGTGACCTAAAAAAACAAATTTATTTGATTTTAGATGTTTGATCAGTGTGCTGGAGGTAGGTGACTAACTATAGATAAGTTTTTATTTTTGCATTAGTGGATAAATAATGGGTAATAAGTGGGTAATTACTGACAGTATTGTAAACTGCAGTTGTACGTACTTTTTATTTATTTTTTTCTATTCTAATGTGTACATACATGTTATCGATCATTATAGTTTACATAGTTAATAAGTTCCAGAAAGATAAAAAATGTTATTAATCAGTGACTATTAAAATTACTGGCTGTTAAAAATCAAATTAAATTTATTTGCGCACGCCGGGATTTGAATTCACTTCCTCCAAATTGTCAGTCGAAAGCCTTGTCCCTCGACCACGGAGACCGTCAAATCAATCTAGTTGTTTTTTTCATCACTTTTCATGACTGTATCACTTTTCAAAAGTTTCCTGATTTGTCACTGCTCTGATTTGTCCGGTTACCAATGAAAGTTACAAAAAATGTTTAAAAAATAGAATCACACAGAAAATAATTAAAATGGAGTGTAGGTACCTATAGCGTGCTCGAAAAGATGATTAAAAACTAGATCACTTCCTCCTCCTTGGTTGTGTAAATCTTAAACATTACATGTAAATCGAATTGTTAATTGTACGGCTAGATTTTTTTCTTATGAATAATTTATGAAGGTTATTCTCGCCGAAAACTGAGTGGGCTTCATCACGCCCATCGATCGGTCAGCAGCGCAGTCAACAGCGCAGCGGTTCGACTCTGAGAACAAATCGAGCAATGCGTACCTAATAATGGTTTGATTTGAACCAGTTCTTCGTGAATTTGAAAGTGGCCACACTCTTAATTGGTTCTTCGTGAATAAATTAATTTGATCCGACGTACTTACGTGTTATTGCCTTTTAGATTTTTAATACTTGATAAGATTTTTAACAACACGGTCTTTGAGGATGGAGCAAGTTGCATTTTTAAAAGCAAGACAACTTTTTTTATATCTAGCATTACAACACTCAGGCTGACAGCGCCCATATGGTATGAAAAAATGAAAGTTCAGAAATATCAAGGTTTTTTTTTACAATAGGTCTACACAGGAGGCCCTGAGGAAAACAATTTCCTTCAAAGTCTTTCAGGACGCCGTGTGGAGGGTCTTTTTAGGGAGAGGACGGAGGGAAGGAAAATGTATGAGGGGTGGGTTAGAATCGGGGTCAGTGGGTCCAGGAGTGACGGACGTGAAAATCCATGCGTCCATGTAGAAATTCTTGGAGAAATTACAGTTATTTTATGCCTATTTTCTCTCATTACTACAGTTATTTTATACCTCTATGTAGTAGCTGTTTTTTGGTGATATTCCCCAAAAAGGCGAATACCTACTCTAAGAGTAGAAAAACAGTTTGACCATTTTCCAAATTCACAATTTATTGTTGTTGAAATTTAGTTGGACCCATTGTAATAATTAACGCAGCCTTAAATTCTAATTTAAATATTAATTATCTATTTCTTTAGGTACTATAAAGCAGTAATTTCGTTTGCTCTGAAGCTGAAAAACTTTAGAGTGAACTTATATTTCGAGCTCGTGATGTTCAAAAAACAAAATTTATTTTGAAAAAAAAAAATTAGTATTTAAACATTTTTTTGCATAATTAAGTAAGGTTTAACGTTATGGTTAACTTCAAACTTTAACACCCATCTGACGTTGGTACAAAAATCGTCGGAATAGGCGAGTTTAAAGTTCGAAAAGCGGCATGCTTTATGTGGCGGTTAATCCTTTCTGCCTACCTCTGCCGAGAAACGACATGGCGATTAATTAGTTACGTATAATGATATCTCACTCAAACCTACACGTTCCTATTAATGAATGTGCGCCCTACATCTTCTTTTTATTCTGAAACCATGTTATTATTTTACGATTTCCAATTAAAAATCTCCATTTCTATTAACATTGAATTCTCAATATGGATAACTCGTATTGAGTGGTAATAATGCACTTTAATAACCTTAGCAATTTCGTAAATAACAGGCAACAGGCATGCCTCACTAAGAAGTAAGATTCCCACTTGACTCTACTCTGGTACGTGTTACTAGTTAACTTTTATTCATCACGTCGCGTTGTAAATACATACACATACATATAAAAAATACCTGTTCAATTACGTTGATGATTTGATTTAAATTTACATTAATCATGTATTAAACTCTCACGACGTGTGTATTATCTATAAAGAAAACAATTTTTTCATCATTTGGATTCATTAATTACTTAGACTTGACCAATAAAAAATAGTTCCATTAATAACTTAGTGGCGTGGGTACGTGTTCCTGCTTAGTTTGTTAAAATTAGATCTTTTTTATGACTAGGCATTGAATTCACTCTACTTTATAATTATATCCATTGATTATTATCAGCGTGTTTTGTACGTAAACTATTTTTTGCTTGGGTATGTTTTAAGGTTTTCACGGCCAAAAAGTATTTTTGTTATTGTTTTTGGGGTGTTATGCCGTGTTTCGCTATCTCCTTCTTTAGCCAACGTTTCGGACAGCGTTACAGTGTCCATCATCACTCATCTGCCCTGATGATGGACACTGTAACGCTGTCCGAAACGTTGGCTAAAGAAGGAGATAGCGAAACACGGCATAACACCCCAAAAACAATAACAAAAATATTTTTTGCTTGTTGATCTGATTCCGGAAATTGTTTTATTTTTTACTTAATAATAATATTATAATAATTTGGATGATTGATATAGCGCCGTTTGTGTGAAAAATCACCTCAAGGGCGCTGTACAAACTTACAATATATTTCTAAAATCTAGAAAAACTACAAACTAGACAAACAATTTATGGCTAAAAATTGCATCCACCGGTTCATCGATCGCTGATACGAAAATATATGATATATATGTACTATAATATATGTACAATGTCTCGACCAATTAACGCGATGCTGTCTAAAAATGTATACAGGACCATACTTACCTGGGAGGTCGCTTGAAATTAAAACTGTATATTGCCTATAAATAAATTTAGATATAGTTCGCACGCAGAGGACATAATTGTGAACACATGTTACATGTATTTAATCCTGAAATATATTTTGATATTAGTGTATAATATATTCTTTAATGAGTGTATTTTGGAAAGCAAAAGCAAGTTTTATGATGGGTGGTATAGAAAAAAGAGAAGATCCAAGAAGAGACAAGCGACGAGATCCAAGAAGAGCAAAAAGCACCAAAAAATAAGACAAGAAGAGCCGAGAAGAGGCAAGAAGAAGAAAGAAACAAAGAAAGGAGAAAAATAGCGCTCAAACCATTAATTTATTCCTGCCCATACTCAATTCCAATATCGACTTATTAGGTTGCCATGTATACCGGTCAATTAAACTCCAATCTCCTTCCCATCCTCAGAGCACGTGTTCCAGTCGTAACAAATCAGTGCCCCCTGGTGTACCAGTCTCACCGGGACAGGAGTGCTCCTGGCTGGGGTGGTACAATCGTATCGTATCGTATCGACATTCATTCGAATAAATAAAGCCCTTCGAAATGAAAAGATTCGTTCTTATTCTCTACTACAAGTGAACAATTAGAAGTTGATGCCGTGCTCGTACCCGGGACCCCATATTATAAAATACTTCCGCATTGTTTAAAAAAGAAATTAAAATGCTACATACCTAAAAGTGATTTAAACGGGTTCACTGGATGCTACCGTTCTGACTAATATGCATGTCGCAGCGACAGCTAATTGAAGATTTTAAATTCCTCTCTGGGTTTTAATTTCATTAAAATTTCCTTATCTCCGCGAGGAAGAGTCCGGAGCCTGTTATTAGGGTCCGGCCGGGAGATGAGGAGATGCTCAGTTCTGCCCGGCTACCGTGAATAAATTAAATTACTTCGCCTCGGGCCCTCGTTTAGGTGGGCGCTTCGGAGGGCTGCTGCCTTTTTGGTAGGGAGGAACCTCTGGAAGAAATCACACGACAAACACTCAAAATAACAATTCAACATTGTGATACGAAAGATTGATGGAAATATCGTTGAATCAATATGATGTAAAGCCAGCAGTGAACATTAAGCAGGGTGCTTTTCGGAATAATTGTATAAAATAATATATTATAACATGTTTTAGTCAAGTTAGCACGATAGAGTAATGCATAGAAAAGGCTCACACCAAATTTCAAGTAAATATGTTGAGTAGAACTTGAGATATCGTGTCAACTGCCTCGAAAAAAGTAGTTTTGAAAAAACACGCGTTTAAAGTTTTGCTCTATTTAGATTTTAGTTAGATTCCGTCTAAACCGGTCGAACTAAAATGGTTCTAACTTTAAAAAATAATTCGAATTTTGAAAAATCCTTTTAAGTAGATATTCTTGAATATTTTAAACCATCGAAATGTGAAGAATTTTTTTTTTCTATGCGGTTTTAAGGGGGTAATCTACCCCTTAAGCTTCATTAAGTTATCTTCTGTCTTCATATGTAAAAATGAATGTATGTTTGCTTGTTTGCTTGCTTGTTTGTTTGTTGTTTATGTACTTTGTTAAGCATAGGGAATGTTTGAAACATTCAAAACATCTTCTTTCCACCCTCGCGAAGGTTTCTGGATTATTACAACAACATGATAATACATCTGAAATTTTTTTAAACATAACAAATTTTTTTACGAAACTGTCAAAGATGACACGATTTGAAAGACATTTTGAAAAACAATCAATTGTTCAATCAAAATTCAATTTTCAAATAAGCCCTTTAAATAATGAATTTAATTGACGTACTAACCTAACCATATGACACTAATCCAAATTGAATACTTTGAATCTAATCAAGAATTATAGGTTTTTAAATAGGTACGGTACCTATGTTACGTACCAAATTTGATTGATTGTTTAAAACTGGATTAGGTGGCAAGCGAGCTGTTTTTTTATATTTTTTTATTAATAAATTCCTGTATTATTCTTTTACATTTTTTAAAATATTAAGTCCCGTTAAACTGATTGATATCAGTTTGTCAACAGGTTCTTTTAACATTAACTTTAAAAAAATTGAAATAGGTACATAAAATATACACATTATTATATT
This sequence comes from Glyphotaelius pellucidus, assembly GCA_936435175.1. NCBI lineage: Eukaryota > Metazoa > Arthropoda > Insecta > Trichoptera > Limnephilidae > Glyphotaelius > Glyphotaelius pellucidus. Next base: position 42,420,933 of record OW386543.1, read on the forward strand.
ATGTATATGTACATAAAAACTTATATTTTTGGAAATAAAACGTAATAAAAAATTTAATAAAATTTATAAGAAATAAAGAACAGAGAAAATGAAGGAAAGAAAAAAAAATTAAAACGAAAAGCAATTTGAAAACTGAATGTGTCGGGACTAAATATAAACGTCAGAGAGGGGAGGGGAACGCGAGAGGGTGGTTCGCGGGACGAGGGAGTGGGGAGGTGGGGAGAGGGGAGTGGGAAGGCGGGTAAGGTGGAGGGAGAACGCGAGAGGGAAGGGAACATGGGAGGGGAAGAGGGGGCGGAAAGGGAACGAGACCAATGAGAAAGGACACAGAGAGAAACAATTTCTTTATTAAGTGTCATTGCAACGCATGCCTTTAACTCGCTAGTCCCTAATAAAAATGAACTTTCTAAAGTTGATCGTTGAAATCGAACGTAATCGTAAATGAAATTAATGTTAAAGTGGGTTGGCACTGACATTCGAAAATTAACGTAGTAATAAATGGATAGCCAGCGCAACCAAATTTATCTCCAATTAATTTATCAATGTTTTGCAGTCTCTAGTATGCCTTTGTTTGGTTTAATAACTTTACCAGGCTGTATATACAGTGTACAGCTTAAACAATAGAGTCTATGGTGTAGCGACAAACTCGCGCCCAGGGCCACGCTTGTTAAGATAATAGTTTGCCCCACACACTTTTATAATAATAACTGCCCATTTTAATTATGCAACTATGTTTATTAAATTATGATGCCGTTAAAAATGCTTCACAGAGTTTTTATAGAAAAAATTGTTAATTTCATGTCGTGTTTTTATTGAAGGGGGTCCATTTGATCGTAACGCCAGCGAGTCGAGTGCATTGTTATGAAATTCCGACAAAAATTGTAGTAAAATTGCAGCTTTGTAATAATGCACCACTTATACGCGGCCTTTGTGCCAGGTAAAATAATATGTGATGTGATGAAAATGACTCTCGAAAGAATGGGTAGTTTTTTAAACCTATTTTGCAGGTAATCATTTTAATTAAAATTATTTTGTTTATTGACGTTGCTATATCACCCCCTTTTCACAAATTTGTGTAAGCGGTGAAATTTACTCTATTTCAAAATGGTTCAGTTGCTCGCTTACGGCTAAGTAACACCCATCTTAAATCTTTAAATTTTTTACTTAAACTCCACATGGGAGTCTCTAGGAAAATAATTTCCCTTAGGGCCTAAGTCACCTTTGGGAATAGTGAGTAGAGGGTCTTTTTGTGAACAGGTAGGGGTGAACCTGGGTCTTGAAGACCCATGTTGTAGGAGGGAGGAAACACAGGCCGGTAAATCGTTCCACAGCCGAGCTGAACTCAAGAACGAGTCATGGAAACGATCCGTTCTCATGTGACAAATGTCACTGTGTGCAAAGTTGGGCGCGCGTTTGGCGTGATTCCCGACTGTGCACCGTTGCGGTTATGAAGCAGGGAACAATCCTGTAAAGGTAGGCATAGTCAAGCTCATAGAGTTACTGTAATAATTCCTACAGGAACTTAATTGGTTTATTTTATTTTATATTACATTACAATAATATACGAAAAAGTAATAAAAACAAATTGTTGATTATATGCATAACAAAAAATGTTACTCTAATCAATGTGGTTTCAGAGATAAACTAAGCACACAATTGCAAAAAAATGTTACTCTAATCAATATGGTTTCAGAGATAAACTAAGCACACAATTTCAGAGATAAACTAAGACGCAATTGCAGAATTAACTAAGTTTATTTAAAAAATATAAGATAAACTTAAAAAATGCTTAAGTATATTCTGTATCTTTAAATATATTGACCTCCCTCCGTTAAGCTTTTGATAATATCTCACAATCAAAGTTAATAAACAAACTAAATAATGTAGGAATTACTGCCAAAGTTAAACATGGTTAAAAAGTTATCTCAATCAAAGAACACAGCAGGTGAAAGTAAACAACGAACTAAGTGAAATAGAAAATATAGATTTTGGAGTTCCATAAGGAACTATATTAGGCCCTTTACCATTCATTTTGTATGTAAATGAACTTTTTGAACTCCCAATCATTGGAGACATTATAACTTATGCGGATGATGCGGTGATAACGATTGAAAGAAATTCTTGGAAAGATGTCAAGATATCAGCTAATAATGCAATAAATACCGTAAAACTATGGTTTGACGAAAACTTATCGTCACTAAATGCTGAAAAAACGCATTTCCCACCTTATAGCCTGACAGGGAATATTTCAAATATAAATGTAAACATAAAAATTCATGAAAGAAATAGCCTTCTTAGAATCACTCCTGTAACTCAAACTGTGTACACTTTAAAATTAAATTTCCTTAATACCTTTGTATCAATTTATAACTTACCTTTATTAATTTTGGTGACCGGACAACTCGGAATGAAACCAACTCAGAACCTTCTCAGATAAGTCTTTTAAAGTGATAAAAAATATATACATAAAAAATGGTTAAATAGGTTACGTTAGGGTAGGGTTATCGGTTAGTTTAAAATAATTTTTTTCATAGCTTTTAATGAATTTTCATGGAAGTGTTGAGTTGACTTTATTCTCAGTTGGCATGGAACCATTACTTTTATTGTGTTTTCTTATATAATTACTAATATTTTTTGTAATAATATTTTAAATTTAAATAGATGTAAATATAGTTGTCCTCTTCTAAGCACAAGCATCCGCTTTATTGGTGAGTGATTGAAATATTATTTTATATTATGTTGGAAAATTGTAACACTAAGAATGTTTCTAATAATAAATAAAATAAAAAATTACATGACTGTTTGCTTACCAAAAAATATAAATTGACTCCCAGATTCCGATTCATACCTTTTTCCTTCCCAGAACTTCCTCAACTTTCTTTCCATAAAGAGGTCTCTCCATGCATGACGGCCTCCGTGGTCCCGAGGCAAGACTCTCGACTCACAATCCGAAGGTCGCGGGTTCGAACCCGGCGTGCGCAAATAAATTTTATTTGATTAATTTGTGTTATTTCACAATTTATTTATTTAAAATAATATATAGTATATTTGCGGCACGTTCCAGAGTGGAAGATACTATCAGTATCGCCCTGGTGTAAGACCACCATTCAGAATTGAAACGTTGCTTGAAATGGCTTTAGCCGTGTTTAGTGACCAGATCTGAATAGCCAGGTACTTCCTCCCCTTCCTCTTCCCTATCTCCTTCCCCTCCCTACTACCTTCAGCCTCACAACATACCTCGATTGGGGATGCCATAGTCTCACTGGCTCCAGACGGGAGCAGTTGGGACTCTTGTGCGGTATTTACTGTAAAACAAAAAAAAAAAAAATCTCCAAAGATGTCATAGGCTCTGAAGATTTTTTTCTTACGTTTATGTATTTTTAATTTTACACTTCTTTTTCGATTTCACCGATTCTGTCTCGTGGGTATTGATTGAAATTTAGTCAATGAACAAAGCTAAAAGAAAAAAAAATCTATCAGGATAACAGAGGTAAGGAGAAAGATTGTATTTATATTGGTACAAAGGAGGCCTATTCAAATTTTAGATTAATATATCATCAAAGAACCTTTTTCTTCCTTCGCATCTTCCATTCTTTGATCTGACTTGATAAAGTACAATTTGTATAACGCAGGCCCCATTTCCTTATCAGTATGAAGTACATCGCCTTGTCGACATTCCTCTCTCGCTTAAAGACCATTTGTTTCTGTAACCCTCTGCGTGTTAATGTTTCGATTAGCCCAGAGATCGTTTGTTATTCCTGTCTCGGAATTATAATATATTGTTGGGTGGATGCCACCCACGCGCAAATCTGTAGGGACAAAGGGTTAACCGATAAATTGCAGGGGGAGATTTCAAATCTGGCCACCGAGGAAAAAGAGCAACACGCGAAGTACGCTGCTTTTTCCTTATGTATTTATTTAAATTAACCCTTTCATATGGTGCTTTCTATTGATTTTACATTACAATCCCGATTCTAATATATTGGGTATGTAGGTAATAATATTAATAATGTTGATTTGTTAAGTACCGTTTTTTTTTTTAAACTTGTGCGAGGTTTGTCCGGGGGTGGATGCATCTGCCCATCAGAGCTGCCTGGCAGGTCGGATCGGGAAAGACTGTTTGAGGGAGACCTCCAGCAGGACTCTCAGAATAGCGCCTTGCATCGCAGTGAGAGGGATGGATTAATAAGTCCGTCACTCCTGAAGACACTGACCCCTATTCACCTGACATCAGATTCCTGTCCAACCCTCATACTTTTTTCCTTACCAAACTTCATCTCCTCCCTTTCCTCATCTCCACACAGCATCCCCAAAGATGACATAGGCCCCGAGGAGAATTATTTTCCTCGGGACTTCCTGTGTGGAGCTAACATAAAAGAAATAAATTACATGTATCTTGTGATGAGGTAATGGCAAAAAACTTCAAACTTCGGCCGTGAAAGTGCCCGTTATTTACAGAAAAATGTCAAATTCTACATATTTTTTATATTGAAATATTTTTTAATTTCCCATTTACTGAGTGCACCAATAGCAAGAACGAACCATTTACTGAACGAACCAATAACATGGAACGAACCAATAACATGGAATAAAGATTTTTCTTTCGAAACATTCCTAAGAATCTACGGCAGATACATAATTCGTTTTGAAAATTATTTTCAATAAAAAAAAATTTAGTCCCTTTTATGTTAGTTTAGTTTCGAAGTAGGTGCCTAAATAGTAATTGTAATTAGATTTATTTACATGAACGTGAAGAGAATCGATCTATTCGGAATACGAAAAATTAGTGAGCCTAATCGATTGTAAGGCTTAATGGTGAATGAGAGGCGTAATTAACGTGATCTAGCGAGGAATAATTCTTGCAAATTAAGATTGACAAAAGTGTCAAATTGGCTCCGGATCCGGAAGGCACTGATTTTTCGATTAATTAACATTAATTTATTTTCCTTTTATTGACGTTGTATAATTAAACACTAATGTTTTGCCGAAAATCCGTTTTCGTGGTGTCTGAAGCAGCAACCACTCTAGCGGTGAGTTCTGGTGTGATGAAATTTTAGGTTTTAATCTTATTTTAACTTGCAGCGTCGTTTAGTTCCATATTTTTGAATGTTTAAGATATTAAAAGTACACTGAATGCTGTAGAAATGAGAAGCGTATGGGTGGTAAAACCATGTATGATCGTGTTAGAAACGTGGAGATCCGCAAAGAATGCAAGGCTGATGTAAGCGTAGTGAGTAAGGTTAAGAAAGTTTGGGCGTGTTTAGCGAATGAACGAGGAAGGGAATGTAAGGAGAATTTATAGCGCAAATGTGAGTGGCAGACGAAGCCGGGGACACCCGAAGAAGACATGGCACGACCAAATTAATCAGATTCTTGAGTCGGGCCACGTCGAGAGTCAGAGTAATGGCAGAGCATGTATGAATGTGAACGAGGCAAGGAGTGTGTTCCAAGACCGATTTGTTTAGCGGTCCGTTCTCTCTGCCTACCCCCGCTGAGTAACGACGTGGTGGTTAGTTAGTTTTTTTTATTTTTTTTTTATTTTATTATTTTTTTTATTAGTATCTATAGCAAAATTTGTACATATTAAATTGTATTATATTAAGGTATTATAAAGTTTTTTTTTTTTTTTCGCAGTCAAAGATATTAATTTTATTCAAAACAATATTATTTATTTGATTTATATTTTTGTTCCTTTTTTCATAATGTCTTCCTAATAGTATTAAAATCTCCTGTAGGACGTTATTATATTGACTTTTTAATTAGATAAGTATCATAGCGGCTGCTCTAATGTTAATTAGAGGACAGAAGGCCAGAAGTCTAGAAGTGTAGAAGTAGTCTTCAACAAACCCTATCGATGCCTTAACGCCTTACGCTAACAACTACTTGATAGTGAATAAGGAAGAATATCGACAAATATTTGATTGCAGAAAGTTTTCCCGTTCGAAATTGAAAACTTCGTTCAAAATTTTTGCTTCATATGTAAAAAGTTTAAACTAAAAATTGTACAGACTGACAGATTTTAACTTCCGTAGCGTCAGCGAACATGAAACTGGATTAGCAACATCTGCTCCCAGACTAACGACTTCGTGTCGTAAACTTAAAATATTTATACTACTCCTATTATTTATAATGGATGATAACGTTTAACCTTTGTTCGGCAGCACAATTTTACAAAGCTAAAATTCAGATTGTTTCAAGTTTGTTTGAAAATTATCAAAGACTGGTGCATTATTTACGAAAACAAGCTTTTATGCTGTAAAAATAATATTTTTAAATACCCTCTTTATAACCATCAAACAGTATTAATAGGCTAGAGACTGTACCGTTGAAATTTAAGAATCCGACTAAGAATGCAACTCTGATGCCGCGCCTTACGCAAAAGCGTTTTCGGACGTGGAATTTGTACACAGTTATAATTTTGTAATAGAACTGAATTAAAGCAATGCAAAAGATGGCACCACTTACGACAGGCGTAAGTACTACGGATTTGTAATTTTGTGTATCTCCCCGGATATGGAGATATTGACGATAGTATAATTATTATTGTAACTGGCAATTGTGAATAATATAGTACAAAGTAATATAGTAAAAAATCATCGCGTTCATTGGTCGAGACATTGTACATATATTTGAGTATGAACCGGTGGATGCAATTTTTAGTAATAAGTTGTTTTTAATTGTTTGTCTAGTTTGTAGTTTTCTAGATTTAAGATATATATTGTAAGTTTGTACAGCGCCCTTGAGGTGATTTTTCACAAAAACGGCGCTATATAAATCATCCAAATATTATTATTAAAGCGGCTACATATTACATATATGACGTCATTGCCTGTCGCTGTTACTTTATCCCGGTGTCTAGCTGTCACTGGATCACAGTGGATCCGAGGAACCGGCTATTTTCGGAACAAGTTCCGGATTGGATTTATAAATTGGCCACCAACTCTCAAACTGGGGAAGCCGAACCAAAATCCAAGCAGATAAAAACCTGCTGGGCGGGTTCTAACTGCTAGTTACATAAATAATATTTTATCATCACAGTTTTTTGTGACATCCCTTCCAGGGATCGTATCTGGGCCTTAGCGGTGGGTGAAAAATTAACCAATCTGACTAATTAATAAACTTAAAACGAACTTATTTAGAGGACAGAGAGTAGGATTTTAGAAGTAGTCTTCAACAAACCCAGTCGATGCCTTACGCTAACAAACCCTCGCTCTAATTAATAAGAGACGGAGCGATGCGAGGAAGAAAACGTATTCGAGATCGTTTGTTACAACCATAGTTTCTTTTTTTTATCGGTTCCATACAAAATATATGAAGATACAATTATTATCGTACCTACTCACGCCGCCTCTTATGAGAGCAGAGCTCTTATCTCGGTAGCAGATAAAGGGTTTTTTTTATGAGTTTTTGCCTATTTAAACGTAAACAAAAATGTAGAGATGTCAAAAAATTTCAGCTCTTCTAAAAAAATTTCACATTTTAAAAATACCAAGTTTCAATTGTATCTATACCGCCCGAAAAGAGTTATACTGACATTCTCGCGTTATAATAGCGCGGCGTTCTCACATTAATGCCACCAATGTCAATGCCCTTCCCTATAATTATATAATGTAGTTAGTTTTAATGCTAAGTGAGACATTTTTTACTCTGGAATCTCTCGTGATAATTATTAATAATTGTGTATGTTTTTTCAGACGGCCATATGATAAACACCAACTGCTCCTCGTCGCACAACCGCAAAGCCCTCTGCTGTAAGATGGCCGTGGAGTTTGACGTTTTCCTCGAAAGTGATAAGAAGTAAGTTGATTTGTTTTATTTACTAGTTTTACTACCCGGTTTCCCCGAATTTAGAAAAATTTTTACAAAAGAGAAAAAAATGCGTCAGCCTTTTGAACAGTTTTTTCAAAGCTCCGTAAATGACATTCCCAGCTGAATAAAGTTGCAGTCTGCAATCTGTAAATGTAGATTTCAGTCGGAAACAGCTGTGTTAATTTCATTAAACCAGAGTTCATCGTTTGGGAGATTTTGTTGTCTCGGTTAGAGTTTTATTTTTAAAGATTGATTATTATTACTAATTGGTCTTGATAGGTCGAGAATAACGCTCTGTTCTATTTTCTTCGCCATTAAATTAATCTTATTCGGCTTTAGTCAATGGTTTTTCTAATAGAAAATTTTCGAATTTAAATCATTCGTCATAATTAATGTATTAAAAAAAGAAATCAAACATCGCAATCTCTTATCTTAGTACATAGTTAATCCCTGAACTTCGTATCTTTAACCACTGTCTTTAAAAAGACTTTATTGCGGCATACATAATTAGATTCGTAAATTGAGGCCCTTCTCTTATTAAATCCCGCTTGGTGTATTCTAACAACACACTCAATCCTTTTAAGATAAAAATAATTCAGGTCACCTTTCCGAGCTATTTAAGATTGACTTTTATCTTTTCGTAATCCAAAAGAGAGGTGTTAAACAGCGGGTCCATTCACTCGGTAAAACGTTTTTTGTGTCTGCTCTGAATAAAAAAACTTATAACGTCTAACGTCTGTTATAATTCTGTTGAGATTTGGTGGTTTGACTGGCATTCCGAGGGATTACGTTATAAAGTTGACAAGAAGTCTTCCAGTGTGTGGTGTGTTATGTGTGGTGGTTCATGGGATTAATCGTCCGAAAGATATTATTGTGAATAACCAGACACGCGGATTATAAAACTAAAAATAGGTTTTCATGTCGTGTTTTAGAGTGACTGGAGAATGAATTAATGTCGGATTACACGTCCCGTGATCATTATTTTTTGTTTGATCGAAGCATGTTAAAAAACTCAAACTTTATCAGCGTCGAAAAGTACGCCAGCCGAACTGTAGTTACGAAAAACATTTACATTTCGTATACGTAAAACAAGAAGTTTTGATGTTGGCAATGATTGTACGGAGTGGAACGTTTTTTCGAATGTTTCGCAATATTGATTTTCAAAATTTATGTATTTATTTAAACGCCCAAAAGGTTTTTACATATTGTGTGTACTACGTGATTTTTTAAAATTTCAATGAAAATAAAGAGTTCACAAAATACAGGTAATATAATAGGTACTTATATAAGAAACAAAATAAAGGTTACATAAAATGTAAGTTAAGTAAAAATAGACAATCTGCCAATATCCTCAAAATCAACAATAATAGTAACTAAAAAATTAAATTGGTGTCCCCAATAGTTTATGAAATAGGTAGACATAGTTGGTACGTGCGGCGTTTGAAGTTTGCCAAGTTCCAATTGTTGTCAAATACATCCATATTGTTATAGTAAGTATTTGTTACCAATACTGTGTAAACGTTGTATTGGGGAATGCAAAGTATAATTGGAATGAGATGTATGTATATAAAAGTTAATTTTTGTCTAATTATTCGTGTATTGACGAATTCATTGAAATCGTCATTGACATCGACAACATCGGTAAATATTGTTTCTGCTTTTCAATAATATTCAAAACAATTAAGATAATAGTTGATAATGCTCTTGATAATTTCTGAGATAGGTCGCCTGCATGACGAAATTAGTGAAGATCTAATTCACCAAGGAATTCTGACTTTACCGACGGTAAAACCTTTTTACCCACTTTTGCGACTGTTGTGTTTAATGTCTGGAGCGTCATGTCAAAATTTCATATTTTGATCCAGCCGCCGATTTTTAAAATATTCGCTCCTGGCTGTTCCAGTTTTGCTGCTATTTTTGTTATTCCTTGATTTATACTTTTTCGGTAGCAACTTTGGACCCTAAATCGCTTTCTTATCAAACAGTCATCACAGTAAAACAATATGGCCTATTTTTATGACAATCTTAATTTAGTTATAAATTCTTTAATAATACTAGCTTTTCTACTTCCTTAGTTTTAGAGACTTGAAGTCACGTGGTTATAATAATATTGCGTCGTATCGAGACATAATAAAACTGCCATAAATTTTGTCCATAAAGCCTCTAGCATCTTATAAGCGGTGGAGAAAAAAAGTTTATATTATAATCATTTAAAATTTAGGCATCATTAAGTACGTGAAATCCAATTTGGTGTGGATACACATGGATGGACTTATAGACCAATTTTCTAATCTGAACTTATGAAATTTTTAATTGTTGTAGTGATAGCGTTATAAACATTATAACCGTGAGTTATAAATGCTCCTTAGGTATTGTTATTTTATAACCTCCAGTAAATTTATTTTACTTCTTATTTCCTTTTTACTTCCAATACAGGAAGTGTATATAGATGCCGAATAAGTTCGTAGATATTTATTGATCAGTTTGAAACGTTGTCGTAAAACTTTAAAAACAGTAGGTATGCCACCTTTTTAATTGTTAATGACCCGTGTTAATTATTCAAGTATGTAAGGGGATAGGATAGGTATAGGTCTATCCAACCTTAGTTGACTTCATCACAGTAATCACACAAATGCATACTCACAAGCGGTGTGTTTCGTTTAGAATTTAATAAAAATAAATGATTATTTCACAATTCGCAGTTCGAAGCCAAAGCGTGTTGAAGTCGATTTATAAAGAATGTGTTTTGGCATGCCGAATATTTTTTTTATTTCACTGTTATTAAAATATTGAATGTTATTAAAACAGTTTATCTGATATCTTCAGGACTGAATTCAAATTCACGGCGGTGGAAGCGTATACCGGTGCACGGTGCACATTCAATGCAGCCAACTCTCGCTGCGTTACCTAATACCCATACAATTATTTACGCTTCATTTCTATCTTATCAAAGGTTGAACAATATAATCGCTAACTTCGGTCACATAATATTATGTTAGGTCTAATGTGTAGTCTGGTAATGTAGTAATCAATGATGTAATTATAATTTTTAATGTATGATATCATTGTATCACCGATAAAGGAGTGTGTCCTGCGTTTCGATTTGTAAGGCTGAAAAATCTTTCTGTCAGAGGTTTAAGGTAGCCAGCCTAGTATCGCGCTTGGCAGGCTTTATACATTATTTGTGGTTGTAAAATGATTTTGACGTCTTCCGTGGTCAAGGGGTAAGGCCATGGATCTATATTCCATGCTCATGGAGTAAGGATCTCGACTAGCAATCCGAATCGGGGGTTTGAATCTCGGCGTGGGTAGCTAATTTTTTTTTGTAAGTTAGGCGATTTCACAATTTATTAATTTAAATGAATATAGAGTAGATATATTTACGAGAATTCCAGAGTTGAAGATACTATCAGAATCGCCCTAGTGTCATATCAACATTCAGAATTGAAACGTTGCTTGAAATGGCTTTAGCCGTGTTTGGTGACCAGACCTGAATAGCCAGGTACTTAATTCCCCACTTTCTTCTTCCCCATCTCCTTCCCTTCCCCTCTACCTTCAGCCTCACAACATTCCCCAATTGGGGATGCCATAGTCTCACTGGCTCCAGATGGTTGGAAGCAGTAGGGGATCTTGTACGGTTTTCACATTTAAAAAATATCTCGAATCAACTTGCAGAAATGTTTGATACGCTTATATCTAATATAATTAATACTTGCAGAAATGTTTGATACGCTTATATCTAATATAATTAATACTTGCAGAAATGTTTGATACGCTTATATCTAATATAATTAATACTTGCAGAAATGTTTGATACGCTTATATCTATGCTCATTTTTGTATCTATCCTTTTTTATGGGTTTTACTTTTTTATTCTAACAAAAAGAAAAATGTTTTTATTTTATTTAGACAAATGTCTTGGCTACGAAATATACGAGAGTGGACCGGCATTAGAAGTGCGGAGGAGCTATTGCGGGCAGCACAATGTAGAGAGATATTTTCCAGAGTGATCGCCAACGTCGGGGGGACCCGATAGGGCACTCGAAGAAGAAGAATTTTATTTAAATGGAATTAAGAATTATTACTTAATTAAGCGTTCCCAACGTGAATACTTGTGTTGAGAGCCGCTTACTTACTCTAATATCTTTACTTCCCTAGGCAGATATTTCAAGAATATGAATGTTCCTACACATTACTAAAGGTTTTTAAATTTCTTACTAATCTATTGCCAACTGAAGCGGGTACTGTGACCGTTAATAAAACTAATTGCTTTCATTTAGTCGGCGGTAGAACGGTACGTTATGTAATTATTTTTCTTTTTAATAACCCTGCTCCCATCGTTGCAATTTGCGGTGCAGTCGAGTAAACGGTGCATCGCTTCTTCAATACTAATATTTTATTTTCTCAGCGCTGCAACATTAATAGGTAAGTATTTGCGTTTGAATTTTAAAAGCTCCAGTAGTCGAAACGAGAATGCTAACTAGAAAATGATCTATCTGAAATTATTTACCCGCTGACGATACCTAAACCTCGGAATGTACTACATGTACGCTGAAAGTACTCACCGTGAAGAAAAAGACTTTTAATTTTTTGTTTTGTTTTAATCCCTTCTCCTCGTTCTATCTTGCCAGCTATTGGAATGAGGCTGAGATCAGGAAGCTATAAAGATGGATCTAGATCACTTAACGTGTTCTTTTTCTTTACTAAATTCCTTCCTACCTTCCTTGCCGCATTTTCATTCCTTCTGAGGAGTTATGTGCTCCTGGTGCCGCGCCGCTTCACATTACGTATTATTTATTTCATATGCCACAGAGATATTGAAATATCTCCGACCCATTTTTATTTTCATATTATCTCCCCTCTCTCGTGCGGGGAGGTGTCAGGAATCCATTTGAATAATTCTTGCAGTCTGGCTGCCTGCCTTCGAGTTTCAATGAAAGTTTTTCAATATCCTTCCTTGCACAAGGAACTAATATTAAATATGGAAATACAGATATGAAATTATTTCCACATTATGTAATTTTATAGTTTTGCAGCTGCAAATGACAGCTTCAAATTGCATTAAAATTTAAATGTTATTCTCCACTTTTAATTAAATATTTCGTTCTCCGTTTACATGAAAGCTTTACTTCATTGGCCATTTGAACAAAGGACCATTTTGATTGGAATTGATAAATCACTCATTCCGACTGACTACTTTTTGATTCGTTTGTTTGATGGGCAGATTCTGACTCCCATCACAAAACTGCGAAGTAGTTTCCCATTAAAATTGATAAAATTGTTTTGAAATACCCCATTCATTTGGCAAAATGTTAATTAAATCCACGTACACAAATTTTAGTTAAATATTTCAACAAAATAAACGTGAACATGCAGGTGCATTCTTATCTATTTTCTATCATTCATAGGCTGTCCAAGAGAATCCAATGGGTTGGCAATTCAGTTTCATTTAGAGGTAGAGAGTCTAAAGTTTGACAGTTTATTTTTTAACAGTTAGTTTATGGTGGTTTACTTTTTTGTATAATTTATTAATTTAAGCCGCCGCTACCCGAATTTCTACCGATTTCTTTCATATCTCCCTTGAACATTTGAAGTTTTTAAGCTCTTAAAAGAAAATGTTATTTTTGAAGATAATATCTACACAATCCCCATCCCGAAACGCAAATTATATGAAATTCCCTCGATAGAAAAAAATCGCAAAGTATGCTCCGAAATTTTTTATTTTCAAGCCTGTCTCTATTATTTAACAAGTTATATGTATGAAAATTCACAATGTTTAACAAGTTATATGTATGAAAATACAACAAGTTATATGTATGAAAATTCACAATGTTTCTGTGAACGTTGTTTTAGACAGCCCCCACGATATTTTTGTTCTATTCTAAACGAGTCGTGTTTTATTAAACATTTTCACAATTTTCGCTTCAATTTTATCGTTTGAAATATTAGCGCGCTCTCTCCAACATTCTTAATAACTTATCTCTCTATCTTCTTCTTTTCGAGCTAGGATACGGCGCCTTAATCCTTCTAGCACTGGGCCTCCTGGCGGTTGTTACCCTAATTGGCGTCTTGAGGCAGATCGATGTAATCATGAGTTAGTACTTCGTTGAATAAATTATTCTGCTTGTCAACAAGTCTCCGTGAAACGGAACTTAGTTCTGTTAGTTTGCGGACAAGTCAATCTCTCAACAATCTCTTCAAATATGGATTTAACGTGTAAATAAGGTGGAGTGGAGGGTATTATTCACTGCAAAACTGTACTTTTTAATCGTAATTCTCATCCGTTACATTCTTTTCAAGTGGGGTCGCGCTTATACTTTCAGCTTCGGGTCATTTTTGACAGAGCCTCCCCACTCAGCCTCTGCATAAGTTTTCTATAAGTAGGTTTTTCTTTGACTTGTTTGAATAGCTGAACAGCTTCCTTAATGTTATTTCTATGAAATATCGCACTTTATCTTGGACATCAGCAAAGAAATCGGTGCCCGAATTTACAAGTCCTTCAATCACTTTTAAAGTTATGTTAAAACTTTGTCAACGATTGGGTATTTCTGATCATTTCATCTCAACATCATCTCTGGACATTTCCTAGCCTTTGCGATCTATCGATTCCTGTGGATTGTACGATAGTGAAAATTGTGTCCCTTTTTTCTGCAGTAGCCACTACACACATCTTAATATTTTTCGTGCTGTACCTATGTAAGTTATTTGTTTAATCCCGCTGTTCGGCGAGATGCCGGTTGCCGGCCGAGGTCTGAGGTCCGAGGAGGATTTATTGCCCCGGAAAGTAGACGCTGGAACTAATGAAGACTCTTCGGTGATTGGAGGTTCGGGTGGAACCGCCCCCACCAAATTATTTTAAGCTCGATTCGCAAGTTTTTCTAACAATTCTATTAATTACGTTCAATAACAATTACTCCTTTGATTACGAGCATTACTAACTACAAGTATTGAGTCGGTTGAATAACTGTTTCATATAATGTACCTAGGCAGGCTTTATTTAACAATATTCTCGTCCACCAGTCATCTAGACGTAGGACTTTTGCCAGTGACTTTGCCATGTAATCCCGGGACCAATTATATTGCAGGTTTGTAAAGAGAGCACCCACACCATATATCATGTTTTTTTTGCCTAATAGTTCGCACGAATTTAATTTTAAAATTAACGCAAGAAAAGGGCCGAGCAAAGTAGAGAGTGTGGACGTATGAATAAGTGCACCGAACGATTACAAGTGTAGAAAATGATAATTATTGTATTTTACGCATTTGCGAATATCTTGTCAACTTGAGCCATTCGCTTACCTAGCTTTCGCTATGCCTCTGATTTTAATCATTGATTTAAAAAATAACCTAAATACAATAAGTGGAATTACACCTTAAGGCGCTTTACAATGGTAGGACATAAATGAAACTATAGTAAAAACCTAAAAACTACAATAACTTGATAATCCAGATTTCCATTTTTGACGCTGTTAATATTTATACCGGATACAACGGGTACTCAAATGCCGTCATTGCTTTTAATATTTTTTTTGCAATTCATTTATTAATAACAGTTAGGTTCTAGTGGAAATACACTCCTAGTTCAGTTCAGGAATCATCCCCTAAACGTCTATAATAAATCTTCATTCGAATAACGTCTGTGAGAAACTGAACTGCCACTACTGCTAGGCGAACAGCGAGCAGCGGCTACTCCGGCTACTAGGAATTGAACGGGAGATAAATTTCCTGTCTAATTAATGAATTAATTCGGTTTATCGTTGCAAAGCTCTACCGTGTTAATGGCTTAATGTATAGCTTAGTTAAATCCTAATGGACCGGTCAACTTGCACATGTGTTTAAATACGATGACACTTCCACGGGGTATGAAGGACTTAAAGATTATATAAATTGCACCTGCATGGCAGTGGATAAGCGAACAAGAGCTTTTAAGCTCTGAAAGCTTTTTAGAAAAACGTTAAAACTTTCACTGAATTGTGATTAAAAGTAATAGTAGGTATCGTATGTGCTTTATATATATTTTTATACGTTTTTGTTAGCCAGTGGGAATGTCGTTATCCCCAATGAGGAAAGTTATGAGAGATAAATAAAGTTAAGAGGAACCTGGATAAATGAAATCTTTTGAAAGATTTTCTACACTGTTAAAGCTACCTGCAGTACAGAATTGTGTCTCTACATACACATTTTATTCAAATGTGTGTAAAAAATAAAGTGTTCCCAAAATATATAAATATAAAATCCAAGAAGAATAGTTTATCAGCTTCATTTGTTTAAAATTGTGGTTTCACTTTAGAAATAATACCTCTCCAAGTTTTGTTGAATCTCTATGGCCATTGTACGTGACTTTTACTTCATTAGGTATGAGTCCCAACTATACTATTTTTCTCCTAATCTCCGAAAATCTCTTACTACCATCGCTCAAAGCGGAATGTTGCTTGTGTCGTGATGAAGGAGAGCCGAGGAATCGATCTCGCGACACCTGGGTGGGTTGCCAATTCATCCACCGACAAATCAATTCAAACCAGTTTTATTTGCACTATTCAAAGTTTTGAACACGCAACCTCTGTGCTAAGGATTTTTTCGCTTCACGATGTCTACTGTCTTTATACTTTGTAATAAATCTATCTTCTACAAAATAAATTCCAGTCTATCATTTTTGTACTTGTTTATTTAAAAGTGGAAATTCTTCACCCCAGTAACAAAAAACAGGCGCGGTACTGAATCTGTTTATTCTCCGACCTTTGATTTAATGTTCTAACAAAGCTTCGTTATGATCCCCGCCTACTGATAAATATAAGCTGATTCATCAAAGAGTAATTTTGATATCTTTATTAAACCGTCTCGACCGTATAATATCATCTCATCCTCTGTTTTATCTCTCAATAAACTTAATCAGTTTTCCACTCAATTCTCTTTCTTCTACATGTTTTCCAGGCTTTTCTTAGTATATCAGATTATATTTTGTCCCGGAATTGTGGTCATACTTATTATTAAGTTAGGCAGCTAAAGAATATAAGAAAACGTTTTTTGGGGAAAGGATGGCACACAGTGTTGGCTTTACCGTTTACTGTTGATTGAGACAAAGCAGTTTTGTCTTTCCCACACCGAGAGTGTTTACGTTTAACCGGCAATCTGTTTTATGTGAACCATATTAAGGTTGTCGTGATTAATTTTCGGGTTATTATGCAGTGTTGTGCATTCTTCTTTAGTCAACGTTTTGGATTAGCCAGCGTTACAGATTGTGGTAGTATGTTTATTTAAATGGAAATAATGATTCCGTGTTGCGCGCGTTATCCTATTAGGACCGGTATTTCAGTATAATAATTAGTTAAATTAAAGTTATTTTCGGCGTTTAGTTTTAATGTAGCCGACCAGTACCGGATGCCAATGTGTGAAAATCTCAAATCATAACTTTATTTATGTAAGTTGGCTAACAAGGTTTCAATTTAGGATACTTAAAAAGTTAGTTATCATTTTTTCAAGTATTGTAAGCGCCCTTTAAGCCACCGCTACCCGAATTTCTACCGATTTCTTGCACATCTCCCTTAAACATTTGAAGTTTTTAAGCTCTTAAAAAAATATGTCATTTTTGAAGATAATGTCTAGATACGTTCCACGCCGAAACGCAAATTATATGAAATTCCCTCGATAGAAAAAAATCGCAAAGTATGCTCCGAAATTTTTTATTTTCAAGCCTGTCTCTATTATTTAACAAGTTATATGTATGAAAAAATTCACAGTGTTTCTTTGAACGTTGTTTTAGACAACCCTCACGAGATTTTTGGTCTATTCTAAACGAGTCGTGTTTTATTAAAAAATTTCACAATTTTCGCTCCAATTTTATCATTTAAAATACTAGCGCGCTCTGTCCAACATTCGTAATTTCATATCTCTCCATCTTCTTCTTTTTGAGCAGGGAAGCGCCGCCTTAATAGTTCCAATTTTATTGTCATATTTGTTTGTTAAATATTGTTAATTCGTAACGGGGCCGGCCCTGAGCCAAACGACGCCTGGTGCGGGTAAAATTTTGGCGCCCCTTGACAAAACCATTAGACGCCTAGGTAGGTGGTCACTGTAATCAATGATATTTGGATGATTTGTATTTTATTAAAAATAATCTCATGGGCCATGTGTTAGGACTGTTGTGTTAGGTACCAGCGCCTTGGCAATTACACGGAGAGAAATGTTTTGCAAATTTATTCGGAATTCTCTTCATTTTATTCGTATTTACTGTTAAAAACGGGATTGCAGTTCTTACGAATGAAATAACAGGAAGGGGTGGCATAATAAATATTCGGACGAGGACTGTTAACATTTCCGGATAATCTTTTATTAAATTACGAATATATTATCATGATTGCTCGCAATATCTAAGCTGTCTGCATGACAATACTAATATGTTTGCATTCCAATTACGAATATCTTAAGAGTCTTCATGATATTTTAAGTTCTTAAACGAAAAAATTGACAGTTCTCCTGATATTTTATCAGTATTTACTCACTATTCATTCGTTCTTACACAGATAATCTATAAGGTGTTACTGATATTTTACCAGTAGATACTAATATTGTATTAGTTCATACGAAAAAAATGACAGTTGTCCTGATATTTTATCAGTATTTACCAACTATTCATACGTTCTTATACGAATATTCTATACGCTCGTACTGATATTTTATTAGTTCTTCTATGAAAAAAATGACAGTTCTGATATTTTATCAGTATTTACTCACTATTCATTCGTTCTTGTACGAATACTCTATACGGTCTTACTGTTATTCTGCAAGTAAAATACTGATAACTAACCATTCATTCGTTCTTGTACGAATACTCTATACGGTCTTATTGTTATTCTGCAAGTAAAATACTGATAACTAGTTCGTTCTTGAACGAATACTTTATCAGGTTTACTGATATTTTATTAGGTTCTTGTACTAATGCCATGCATACTGTCATGTTAATTGCTCTTTACGTACTGATAGAATTATATGACTTCTTGCTTGCATTTTTAAGGATTACACTGACATTAAATTATTCCAGTCCAAACTGTACTAGGACCGGAATAATGGAATGTCAGCGTAATCATTAAAAATGCAAGTAAGAAGTCATATAATTCTATCGTGATGGTAATTAACATGGCAGTATACAAAAATAATCGTAAAAATGAAACAAATTAAAAATACTTACAATCTTATATAATACATTCCAATGAGCCAGTTAGATCACAGCGTCCTATTTGGAGTACATTGCGAGGCTGAAGGGGTTGAGAAGCGGGAAGGAGATAGGGTAGATGAAGGTTTGTTTGATAATAATTCATGAAGAATGAAGTTTTATATAATTTATATTTAATTACTCATCATAAACGACATAGGTACCTATTGTGTAAATTATTAATTTCAATGAACGTCGATTCTCAAATTAATGAATATACATGGATAAAATAATTACAGATTATAACACCATAAAAAAGTACAAAACCTAAAGCAAAATGTGTAAAAGGATGACTTTCAATGATAATAATACTTGGATGATTTATAGAGTTCCGCCACCTCAAGGGCAATTCAGCAGTTTGCACTTCATCACTGATTACTGATGCAGAAGTAATTTCACGTACAGCATCAACAATGATATTTGACAACCGGTCAGGATTAGGTACTCTGTGAACAAAATAAATTCAGAAATATTAATACTCGGTATGGTTTTATTCCATAATTTAGCCAAATACATTAAAA
Source organism: Glyphotaelius pellucidus (assembly GCA_936435175.1). Taxonomy (NCBI): domain Eukaryota; kingdom Metazoa; phylum Arthropoda; class Insecta; order Trichoptera; family Limnephilidae; genus Glyphotaelius; species Glyphotaelius pellucidus. The sequence goes on from OW386543.1 coordinate 42,440,472, forward strand.
TGTCAATTGAAAAGGGTTTAATCATTTAATCATTGCAATGAATTTATTACACTTTTACTTTGAAAAGTGTCTGACCAAATGATATTCTAACATATGCATTATAACTTACATAATTATTGCCATCATGTATTATAACTATTTCTTTAAATTGTCTGGACGCAGAAGAAATTTCACGTGCAGCATCAACAATGTTATTGGACAACCAGTAAAGAGTAGGTACAAGATATTCTAACATATGCATTTTAACTTACATAATTATTGCCATCATGTATTACAACTATTTCTTTTTTTGTCTGGATGCAGAAATCACGAACAGATCCAACAATGGTATTTGACAACTGGTCGGGAGTACTGTGAACAAAATAAATTCAGAAATATTAAAACTCGGTATGGTTTTCCTTTCGTTAAGATGAATATACCTATATAGGTATCAATACATGCAAAGCAAAATAAATTAACAAAGCAAAAACCGAAGAAGACTGTTTTCTTTGCAACACGCTAGCGCTTCTTCGTGACAGTTGGCGGCCATTTATAAAAATAATTATTTGTCTTCCGTATAAAACAAATAGAATGTACGAACATTATAGTAATTTTAAAATAAAAAACTTATAGAAACGTTATTTAATAATATCTAAATATATATATGAGCCTTCACTGACGTAAATACAGCCAAATAGTGCTAAAACATGATAAATTTTTTGAAATAACGGCAATGAAAAAAACTTACCAAAAACTTCGTTATATTTCAGAATTCCACACTTTGCTGACAAATCTTGGGAGTGTCAATCCAATTTAGGAGATTATGGCTTTATAATGAAAATAAACGAATGAATTAACATACATTAGAGCACATGTGATCCATAAATAAACCAAAGTACGTGAACAAAACTAAACCGATAGCGACCGCTGCAGAGAGCAGAACCGCCATCTTGACTTACCGACTGACCGCCGTGAAGTTGCCTACAAGAACAGGGTTCGCTTCCGCGCAGAAAAGTCTCGCGGCGAACCGCGCTGTAAACCGTTATCTTACTATCGGTCGGACTTTTCTGCGCGGCGGCCTGAAGTGGTATTCGGACACGTCACAATATTTTATCAGGAAATATTGTATCACGCTTGACCAATAATTTAACAGGAAATGTTAAGAATTTATTCGTACAGTAATGACTTTTCATGAGTCACTTCACCGAATAAAAAATAGGTACGTTTTGTAACTACGTAAATATCATGACGTCTTGTTATATAAACAAAATATCCGAATAAAGTTAACTTATTAAGACGTTGACGAATACCTTATCAGGAAAATGACCTGATAAATTATTAAACTACAAATTATGTACTTATATTATATTGTTATGACGTTGATTTTTTGGGAGCGTCATGATATATTATTATAACAGATCGATAATATATCCTTAGATTAATATTTTATGAATTAGACTTGTTAAATTATAGTTAGGGCACAAATCGATTTCTCTCCGTGTACGCCCCGAAGCGGACTGCTCCAATTGTGCCCGCATGGGGCTGACTCTGCTTCGTAGTTTGTTTGACAAATACCCAAAACAAAGCCGTAGACTATCAAATAATTTGGCAGACACGTAAAATGTGCCAAATTATTTGATTGTTTACAGGGAGGGCGCTTAAGGAAGGGGGAAGAATAATCACAAGACTACGCCGGGAACGAGATTACTTCCATTGATTATTATCAATGATTTAATCAGTGGGTAATGACTCATTATTTTATTTTATTCAAAATTTCTTTGGACTACTCAGTTTGTATTTGAAAAAAGTCATGCGTAATGCCGTTGATTTTCTTCAAGTTTTAAAATCGTATATTTTTATTTAATTTTTAATTTTTTTAAATTGTTTATGTTAAAAATGGTACATATTAAAGTAGTACTGGTCTTCCATTAAAAGCATTTGCTTGTGGATGTAAGAAAAGTTTAAATTTTATTTATACATTTTTTTGGGCTCTCATATCCTTAATTTAAATATACATATCTGAGAGTATCATACTTGTATTGCCTATGATATGTCTTAATCACACCTTTCTTATTGAATTTAAAATTACTTGAATCTTTACACATCAATCTGTCTCTTGACGAATCACATTTAGAAGATGAAACTCTTGTACTACTGTACCGCTCACTATAAAATATTGCTTTTGATTTCCAAAATACACTCATTAAAGAATGTATTTTATACTAATATTAAAATATATTTCAGAATTAAATACACGTAACAAGTGTTCATAATGTCCTCTGGGTGCAAACTCTAAGTTTCTGAATAGACAATAAACAAGTGTTAATTTCAAGCGACCTCCCAGGTAAGTATGGTCCTGTATGCATTTTTAAAAATCATCGGGTTTATTGGTCGAGACATTGTACATATATTTGAGTATGAACCGGTGGATACAATTTTTAGTAATAAGATGTTTTTAATTGTTTGTCTAGTTTGTAGTTTTCTAGATTTAAGAAATATATTGTAAGTTTGTACAGCGCCCTTGAGGTGATTTTTCACAAAAACGGCGCTATATAAATCATCTAAATATTATTATTATTATTAAACAGTCACGTGTTTCACATAAATAATTAGTGCAGTTAATACAGACGCATCGCAATCTTTAACTTAAAGACATCCATGTATTCCGTAAGAGTAAAAACAAGTATAATTTTTAGTGTTACATTCACGTGGAAATAATATATTATATATAATATAATATATTATATATAATATATTATATAGCGGTGTAACATGGTATTAGCGAGGTAAGTGAGAATTGTTTAGCGAGGTAAGTGCGAATTGCCACTGATTATAGGTATTCCCACGGACCACATGCGACTCGTTTCCAAGGAAATGCACCGCAGTGAATCTTGTCGAAGGACCTGCCTTCGTAAGGTATCAATTTAGTGTCCTGTCGGCTTCCAAGTCAAGATAGGCCGGGGAATCCGTTAGAATTTTGCACCTGAGATTTTACATCACGTTACTGTGGTTGTTGAAGTCAACATAAATGTTCCTAATCTTTGGAACTACATTAAAATGTTTTTTATTTTTTTTATTATTTGTATCTGTTTTTTTTCTTCACATATGTACTTGAAATATGTTTTAATACAGCATATTTGAACCATCCCAGTTGAAGATACTATAAGTGTCGGCCCTTGTAAGAAAACCCATTCTGTAACAAAAAGTTTCGCTTGACAGTTCTCTAGCTATGTTTAGGGACAAGTCAAGTACTCCCAATATCCTCCCATTTTCCACACCATATATACCACACATCAATTTCTTTTCAAAAATAATTTTGGTGTGAAATTTGATATTGTTTCTAAAAGTTCTTCAGGGGCTGGATAAAGAAGACTTTTATGGAGTTATTCGCTAAAAATAACAGATGTGGTGTCGCTTTAAAATATACTCCGTAATCTCAATAAAACCGCCTGGATTATGCACGCTTCTTACTATTTATACGTGTACGATGTACCGGAACCACGCCGGTGGATTTATGAATCTATTGTACTAAGTCCCCCGGGTTTCATAAATCTGAACCGCATGTTATAAATAATAATGTATTTGAACTTGCACAGCACAAAATTCGAGAAACCCAAGAATTTTACGGTTCATCGTGGAGATCTTTCGTTTGCTCAGCGGCGCCAGCAGTCTTATGTTACCTCACTGCTTTCCTGCTCTCCTGGTAGACTAATAATTTGATATCTTTGTTTTGGTCCGTTGTTTATCCTCACGTATGTGCAATATTTAACTAACATCTTGAGCAGCCACTCGTGGGCGTCTCTGGTCTGCGTAACCCGAGTCGGTAGAGCGCTTCAAGAACTCCCAAGCTGCTCCTGGGCGCGGACATCAGGTATTATTTATTATTGTAATACGGAATACGAGAAGCTGCACCGTCCCCACATGTGTGACCAGTGACCAGTCAGTCAGTGTCTCTGAGAATTAGCTTTGCATTAAAAAATAATTGAGCATAATCACTTTTACAAATTATATTTAAGAATCTATTGCACTGTTTCACTTCGGGTTCCATGCCAACTCAGAATCAAGTCAACTCGACACCTCTTTGATAAGTCATTAAAAGTTACGTAAAAAAATAATTCAAAATTGCCCAAAACCTAATCTAACGTAACATATTTAACTAATTTTTTAAATATTTTTTTCACCATCTTTCATGACTTTTCAAGGGAGGTGTTGAGTTGATTTCATTCTGAGTTGTCCGGTCACCGTCACTTTGATATATTCACCAGTAGGATGGATTAAATTTATACCCTGGAAATGCGGTAAAAATTCAGAAAATACAAATCTTGGAACAAGCTCCCATCCGAACTATATGTACGTTACAGTTATAGCATAACGTTCATCCTATGTTGCATATTATAAAATTGTAAAATTGGGCTTCAGCGCGGGTAATCAGTAATCACCCAGTGAGGCTCACATTACCAAATAATATTTTATAAGAAAATACCGTTAATGTATCAAAAAAAATATATGCATAAAATTGTGAGATGTAAGACGCTTTCTTTAAAAAGTTTGAAAATATAACTTTATTTATTTATTATTTTCAAGTTTAATTGAAAAACTCCTTTAATTTCAATTTATAAAAACTGTCTGTTTATCTGTTATGTAATTATTACTAAGCGTGACAGCTAGTTCGACTTTTGAAGACAGTTTTTATAAATTAAATAATAATATTATTGAATATATAAAAGAAACAAAAATTAAATAATGATATTATGGAATGAATAGAAAGTGAAAGAAAAACTTAGAATTAAAATGGAGTTCTACCGGAAAAAGCTCCTTAAATAAATCGGAAAGTAATCGGAACAATGTAAAATTGACGAAAATCGGTTTTATGTTTATGTTTGGTTGTTTCTGGTTTAAAGTGGAAAAGGTTTAGATGTTTAGTATACAACAATGTCAAGAAGATAGAGCCCTGGATAAATATATTATTCTTCAAGTTTTCCAATCCTTGTCAATGAAATGAAATAAATCCAAAAATAATATCCTTCTTGGCTTAGTTCTGAAAGGTTTCGCTTCCTCGTCAACTTTGTGCATTTCCGCTTAGGCAGCTCTGAACGTTGCAACTCGCATCTGCAGCCAGTCATAAAAAACTGCATCGGCCTCCGTATTCTCTAATGTATGTTTGTTTTACTTGCTCGCTACATCGGCCGCCAAGTGAAGTAACTTGAAACTGACGGGTATTTGGTTTTTTCATTACCACCACCTGCTTCTATGGCGTATGTGTGTTTGTGTGTGCTTTTTGTTACTGTAGCTGTTTCTCGGTGGAATGAGATTTACTTAAGTTGAACTAAATTTTAAATCCGTGTTTTCCTTGCCGTGAATTCCTACTAGGTATTCAATCACCTGGCTTATTAAAAGTTAATACTTACTACCTGATAATAAATAACTTTAGTTAAGTAGTTAGTTATAATAATAATAATATTTGGCTTATTTATAAAGCTCCATTTTTATGAAAAATCACCTCAAGGGCATGTACATATAAACATATAATAAAATAAAATTAATACGATAGACTTGCAACTAACATTTAAAATTATAACTAGTGACTTACATCTAAGACTAATATAACTAGTGACTTATTACTAAGACTAATATACTAAGACTTATTACTACTGACTTAAAACTGTGACATACATATATATTTGCAGTTATCCTGTATCTTGTATGTTGTCGAGAAAATAATTCCCGTGTGAGGCGAATTAGTAAAGAACGAATCAAATTTTTGGAATTTAGTGTTTAGAGGTGTAATAATAAATTATCGGTACCAGGATATGAATATTTTACATGGCATTCGATGATATTTATGATATATTGTGTATATTTTGATGTAGTTTCAACATATACTTGTATTGCGCCATTCGAAAACTATTCTCCAATTACATCATTGTTGTGTTTAGTAAAAACGCTTCTCTTTTTGTGTGTCCATCCAGTCATGGAACGAAGATACTTAACTTTTGGTTTTGTCTCATATTGGTTTATTAAACGGGCTGTCCCCGGGCAGTACCCATATCCTATGTTACTGGCGATGATTTCAGATTTATTTTCCTGTACAACAAAATATATGAAGACTATTAAATTCTTTTCGAAGAGCATTAAAAATGGTTTATTTGTTATTATTCTAAACACAGTTAACAGAGGCCCGTTATATACTGCCACATGATTTAAGAATGATAAGAGTCGCGGCAGAATTTAGAGCTAAACTCAAAACTCACCTTTTCAGACATTTCAGATACATTTAGTCAAAAATCTATTACCAACTTCACAGCCCGCGATATTTTAAATAACGAAATTGTTTGGAAATTGGGATGTTTGGAAATGTAAAATAAATTTTCTAGTGAAAGTGTGCTTATCAGAAGTAACCTGCCAGGTAAGTATGGTTTCTTTATCTGTAAATAATAAAATTCGATAGAGCCTAAGAAATTACAATAAATTGAACAACGTCCTTGAGGCGATTTTTCACAAAAACGGTGCTCTACAAATTATTCAATTATTATTATTAACAGAGCTCTTTTAGTATACAAACCAAAGATAAGATAGATACATAAAGCTGTCGCGACTGCTTTTACTGCTTACCCTTTTGGATACAACAAAAAATGCAATCTCTCACAAGATGTGCAATGTGCATTGCAGCGCACAGGCTGCAGTTCAGTAATAAAGTAACCTTGCTTCATTTGTTTGTGTTTCATTTTCTCTCTTCTACTTGCAGTCGGTCCTTCGTCTCAAGTCTCAGGGATCCTGTTTCTTCCTTTATTTAGTGACGCCATCTGGCATCCAGATTGCTCTGCATCCGTAAAGGTCGAATTAGAAAGGAGTTTTGTCATCAAATCTACGACCCCTCGTACTTTATGCCTTGGAAGTTTGGATGGAGAACGGTTTTGTAGTTTGCCTTTTTTCGCACAGTCCACTGACTCCTAGAATTCTTGGGTGTTTTTTTCAACATTTTACCCCAAATAGGCAAAGTATGCTGATTGAATTTTGTAGACTGTGAAATAGAGCAAGGTTTGTTTTTTAACGCTAATGAAAGAGAGAATTTTAGGTATTTTTCAACGCAGGTCGTAACTTCCCGCCTGTGATTTATGTCATACAATTAATTATTTTTAATAAATAAGAGATTTTTGTTATTGTTAATCAGATTTCCTCAAATTAATTAAGCTTTAGAAAAAAATCTTCATTACCGTTTATTTTTTTTGATATTATAGTCTGTCTATAATAGTCTATGAAGCATTATGTTGTATATATAAAATAAGTGTTCTGTTTATTTACTCGAATGTCTTTTGATACTTTGCCGTATTGCTCTCTGGGACCACGAGATCCTTTCTAGTGTGACTTCTTGTGATATATTTATGCTCAATTTTATGAAGATTTTCTAGATTTTTGTGTACATGGATAATAACCCTTTTTATGTAGTTTTGACGAACATCAAGTACATTAAATTGTTTGTAGAGCTGATCGCTAGAAAACCTATAGGGTTTACGCAATATGACTCTAATTATGGATTTCTGGGCCTTCACAAGCGGATCTAAAATAGTTCTACCTGATGCTCCCCAACCAATACAACAATACGTTAAGATGGAGTTGCATAATCCGAAATATATTTTTCTTAGGTCTTGTTGATTAATTACATTTCGTAATACAAAGAATATGTGAATTAATTTCCTTACCCTTATTGCAAGGTTGTCAATGTGATATTTCCACTTAAGATGATTGTCTATAATAACGCCCAGATATTTGATGTTTTTCACACATTCCAAAGCTTCACAGTTGCAGTCAGAATCTGTATTATCGAAATCACAGTTAGGCTTATGTATTTTTATTGTGTATGACATACTAGGTTGTCCTTTTATAGTTGAGCTGAATCTTATGTATTTAGTTTTTGCTATATTTAGAGTCAATAGATTTTTGTCAAGCCACTGTTTTATCGCGTTGATTCCACTTTCAGCGTGTTTGTGAGTTTGTGTCCAATCATCTCCTTCAAATAAAGCTACTGTATCGTCTGCGAATGTAATAATTTTTCCGCCTACTGTTAGTTCGCATAACTCGTTTATGTAAATTATGAATAGAAGAGGTACCAATGTGCTTCCTTGTGGTACGCCGAAGTTAGTATTTAGTGAGTTACTCACTGTTTTGCCCATTTTGAGTTGCTGGCTTCTACCCGTTAAATAACTTTTTAACCATTATAGGGCATACCCACAATACCAATATTTTTTAATCTTTTGAGGAGTAATTTATGAGAAATTGTATCAAAAGCCTTGGCTAAGTCTAAGAACAGTGCAATGCTTTTCTTTCCGCGATCTAAATTTCTAGAGATATGTTCTGTAAGTTGCGCTATAGCGTCGTCTGTTCCTCTCCCCGGCCAAAAGCCGAACTGATTTTTGCTCAAAAGTTTTCGGCTCTCTATATAGTTACTCAATCTATTTTTAAAGTGTAAGTAAAGAGTCTTAAGACACTTACGCCTTAATTTATTTTTTATTTAGGCCAAACTTAAATTAATTCATAATCTGCTCGTTCGTAGATGGTGATAATATAATTATTTTAGGAAAATCTCTCTTTGCAAGTTTTGCTGTAAATTACGTAATACGCATTTTAATAAATAGTTTTGTTCAACAAAAACCAAATTCTTTCAAGAAAGGCATACAAATACAATAATGTATCAGTGATTCAATCCAAAATTGTATTTGCGTGGTCTTTCTTAAAAAAATTCAAAAACTATTTGTTCGTTTTGCATATGTACGGGCGCAAACAAACAAACACATAATCTGCAAAAAGGGTTTTTCTAAAAATAATTAAATTACCTCCATCTATGAACGATAAGATTATTATTAGTGATATGATTTCTTTTAAGTTTACCACTAAGACAACTGTGGAATTGCACCTGTGAAGTACGAACCCTCAACTTCCGAAGGTATCTATTCAAAGTAAAATATCTGTTCATATTCGAATTTACTTATTCATCACGCCATTCTCAAGAGTAGGCAGAGAGGACAGAATGCGACAAACTTCAATTTTGGCACAGGTACCTTTCTTCATCAACATTCGTACTTGTTAATGATTGCACAGCGCGGGTGTAAACTGTGCGACCTAAAGTTGAATTCAATACTTCGTTTGTGTGAAAGCACTGTGAAACCATGATTACATGATTTTATTTTAATGGCAAGCCAGAGATATTTTCTTCATTTGATTATGTCTTCACAAGGGCATCCCTGATTCCTTCTCTCGCATTCTACACACATTATATCTACATTAATTTAATTTTAAATCGCCGTTCTTCATGTCGGTTCCGGCAGCATTCGTTTCAAGACTCCGAATTGTCATCATAAAGTTTCTCCATCGGGCACTGAAAACTTCGACAGTAAACCGAACAGCAACAGTTTCGCAGTTCCATTGTTCTTTGGTGGAAAGCTGCTGAGCTGAAGTAAAGGGCTCAGCACTCGGCAGATTGGCTGCCAACTGTTAACTGAACACACAACCAGTAGTTCAGTTCCACGTTCTGCTACCATTTGTTTTACTGTTCTGTCCTGCAAGTTGGGAGTGCTGGGAGTGTGTTTGCATCTCTATTCGCTGTGGAATGGCCCAAGTTCATTGTTAACGGATCACGCTTCTATGCTGCTAAATGCAGTTGATTGTTTGTCAATCAAAGAAGAATTATTACTAATTTATACGGATTGTGAACATGCTTTTACAGAATCTCTGAAATAACGTAAATTATGAATGCGGTCCTTCAGATTATACAAATAAATGCTCAAAATCTTGATTAATGCTGAATCTCTTGACCTGTTGACCCGAAAAGGTTTCAAAATATTATCGACGGTTGGATAATTAATTTGCAGAGTGATTTCATAAAATGATGTTAAAATGAATCAAATGTAGGTAATAAATCAAAGTAAAATTTTACGATTATGTTAATATTTCAATCAACATCATGTTAACTATTTTAATATTTCTCAGATTTAAATCAAAATTAAAAAATAACTGCATAATAATTTGCATAAAAATCTATCCGATTTCTCGTAAAAACTTCCTCAAAGCATCATTAATTTCAGGCACTTTAAAATACATTAACGATGTTGATAAATCAATAATCAGGCGATTGAAATGAGAAACGAAAAGGAAATTTAAAATAAGGATGTACTGAAAATTGGGTAATAAACTTACTGAATCTAATTAATTTTACTGGCTACATTTCCGTTTACCAAAATGAGTGGGAAGGAATTCATTTTATTAAATGATGCGTTGTTGCTGTCAACTGAAAATCGACAAAAATAATAAATATACAAACGCAGACCCGTGTAAAATCACGAGATATTATAATTGCAGGATTTGTGAAGTATTTATTAAAAAAACAATTGCCTTTCAAAAGACGATAAGATTATTTACCTTCCGAACTTGAAAACTATAAAACTTGAACATTTACGCCATTTGTAAAAAAAAAATAGCGAAAGAAATACACGTTTCTAATAAAGAGTTGAATCTTCTCCCGTTTGATCACAGGAGACCAAATTTGTCCCAGCTCACAAAGGTCTCATAAAAATATTGTATTTCCCTTATTGTCAGTAATGTGATCTAAACGGTGTTAGAAAGAGAAAACTCCACGCTTTATTTTCAAATCTAGAATTCAACCATACAAACATTAAAATGTGCACTTCTATGAAATCAAAGTTTCCAATTGGAATTTAAGAAAAATGTGTTATGTTTCAAGATTTTTTTTTAATTACTTTTTATAATATAACATTTATAATATATTTGTTTAATAAAATGTTTACGTATTTTTCTTTTTTTTCGTTCTCAGTCATTTTTAAAACTTTTTTATGTTTGCATTAAAAATTTGTCAAAAATTATACTTGTATTTCTAATAATAAAAATTAAAAGCGTATCCTTCCAAATGCAGTTTTTCGTTTTCAGATACGTTCACAATTATTCCATTTATTTGGATTTTATTGCAAAACGGAAATATTTTTTATTTCTGACAAAATACGCCTGATTTTTGAAGAATTAAAGGAATTTTGTTACCTTACATATTTTATTTCTTGTCTGAATCGTTCCCACAATAGGTTTTATTGAAAGAGAAAATCCCAGTTCTGAACGTTATTGAATCGGAGTTACACGAGACACAGCACTTCAATAATACAATTCAACCACGGTACCTACTACGAAATTACTGTTTAGCTCTGTTTTGATAACATTATGATATTGTTATTATTTTTCGCATAAAGGAATGTTATTTAGGTTAGGTACATTGAAAATAAAAACAAACTGTCTTATCTTAGAAAAAGCATTAAACGCCATAAAAAGCTGGTCAGGTGGGAATGCAATTATTCCGTCCATTCATGAGATTAGTAACGGATTATAGAACTTCCGTTTCCTGGTGAAACCGATCGCATTAGGCGGGAGAAAAACAGCCAATCAGCGGCCGACGGCGGTTTCCTTTTCTTTGTGGTTTCACTAACAGATAATCGACTTTATAATGTAATTACTAATTGCTAACCTGCTTTTAAATTACTGTGGGAAGTACCTGCCTATCTGTCTCACTAGATTGGAAATTGGTAGTTATTTAGGTATTTTATACCAATTGGTATGGGCACTTCTATCACAATTGTAATATTTTATGAACATTTGTAGTCAAGATTAATTATAAATCAATTTTTGTTTAATGTTCCTACCTACAATCAAATTGGCACGGTTCCCTTTCATGAATTGACATTTTTTTAACATTAACTCCACATGGGAGGCCCTGAAGAAAATAATTTCCCTCAGGGCCTCAGGGCATCTTTGGAGATGCTGTGTGCAGGGTTTTTTTGAGGAAAGGAACGAGTGAACCTGAAGAGTCCCGTGTTGTAGGAGGTAGGAAACACCAAGGCCGGAAAATCGTTCCACAGCCGAGCTGTTGAACTCGAGGAATCGTAGATACGACCCGGTCTCATGTGACAAACGTCAACTGTGTATAAATGTTGGGCGCGCGTTTGGCGTGTTTCTCGATTGTGCACCGGTGCCGAAGGAATCAATGACGCTAGTTCTTCGGAGTATCTTTGAAATACCGGTAGAACAAGGTATTCTGTTAATTATTTTTCCACTTTGACGGAAATCGTAAAAAAAGCTAGAACCGGCAGTAAAATGGTTCAGATTTTTGAGATAAACAAGAATTAATAAAGTTTTGAAAAAAAATATACAAAACAATGTAAAAAGGAGGTATTATTTTGCAGTTATGCGGTAAAATAAGATCAAATTTGCTACAATTTAGGTTGCCATCTTTAAAGATATTTATCATGACTTTGTCGTAAAATAGCCCAAAAATCTCTAACGACAGTGTTGCAATTATTTCATTGAAATAAATTATTATTGTATAATGAATAACAAAACTATAAGTATTTAAAATAAAACTTTACGATCGCCCCTGTAAACTACTTGTTGAACACGTTATCTTCTTTCATGTGATTAACCACTGTAGTAGTGCGTGTAGATATTGAAAATAAATAATAAATACTATTTACTAGCATAAATTCTCTTCTCACATTTATTTTATGTCTGATCTGACCGCCTCATATGAAGTACCCGAAGCTGCGTTTGTGACTCCTGTCCTCTGTTAATTAAAAACACTTAATCGGCCGGCTACCTATTGCCTAGGAGAGGTTCAATGGCTACCAGAAGCAGGCAGTCCAGGCAGTGCAGGCAGTCCAGGCACCGGAGGAATGCAGTAAGAGGACGCCCCACGCCGCGGCCGACGCGACGGGGAAACGGGCTTAATAAAGTGGGCTGTTTATTCGCCCGGCTCGAAGCGTTCAAAGACGCCGTTGGGAGATGCCGTACAAAGACGTCGATCGATCCTCTATCACATTGCAGCAGGAATGGAAAACCATCGATCGAATGTAATTATTTAAAGAAAGGTATTAAGAGAAGAGCCATTAACCAGCGGCTGAGGATTTAAATTTCGTCGAACGATGATCTTGCGATTGTACCTTTGCAACAGTACAGGGCGGTTCCGATGAGAAAGATTAATTATTCTCCATACCAGCATTTTAACGTTATGACTCAATATCGATTTTATTTCATTCCAAATTTGCTTTGATAAATTCAAAAATGCTCAAACTCGTGATGATAAAACAATTAAAATTATGTACTTTACGTAATTATTGTTTGATCATAAGTATTTATAATTTTTCAATAATGTCTAAGCAAAATAAATAAGTTTTTTTTTTTTCAATATATTAGTTTGTAGGACCGTAAAAAAATAGACAAACTATAGTATTTTCGTCATAAAACAAGGGCGCGGATCTTTTTTTTCGATTTTATTTGAACCAAAATTAAAATTCTGAAAAGTAGGTTTCCCAAATAATTTGTTGATTTATTTTACTGCATGATTATATGATTTGAAATTTATGTTGTATAATACAAGATTTTGTATAAAAATTTAACAAATCTGCCAACGACCTACGGTAAAACCTATTGTACAAAAAATTTTTTTTCTCAAAATTTAAAAAATTGCTTTACTAGAAAAAAAAAACAGTCTTTCGAAATCAATTTATAATTTTTTGTGGAAAAGAGTCAATACGTCTAAAAGTTGATTTAAAAATGTCATATTTCCGGTTTTGTCTGGTTATTCCCTCTTAACGCTATGTAAAAAACTGTTTTGAGCGTCTTCAGAATGGTTCATTTTTATTTGTAAGTACATCGTAGCAAAAGTTTTAAATGTACCAGTCCGAAGGTGAAACTAGATTCACCGAACACACGCGATAACTGATACAAAGTCAATATTAAAAAACAATGGAATATTAAAATTTATTTTTTAACATGAATTTAATTAGAGTTTCATAAATATGTAGGTGCCTAGACATACAATAATAATCGTGTTTTTCTTTAAACTGAAATTCATTTTCTATATATCAAGGTAAAGATTGGAAAAAGCAACATAAATATCAAATGATGTGTAAGTTAAAATAACCAAAAAGCAAGGTACCTACACAGCCACAAGGAAGGAATATGGATTATAGTGGATAAACTTCAAATCGGTCAAAACTTTTTGTACTGATATTGTTTGTAATCTTATGTATAAATACTATCTATAATTAATTTAATCTATCAGTAATTTACCTGTGTTATATCTGTCTGTCTGTATATTTTATGCTTTTGTATTGTAGGTACTTAAAAGTTATTCTTCTGGAACTATTTTGCTATTGTGTTTTCTTATAATATTTTATGTTTTAGTGTTTTATTAATATTGTCAAATTGACCTGCTGACAAACTGCCTTGGCAGTTTAGCGGGTGATTAAAATGAAGAATAAAAAAAAAAAAAAAAAAGGGTGTATTTTACAATAAGGCGAATTGCTTCATAACTATATGTTTACAATATAGGAATGAAACGAAAGTTTTAGTTGATCAGCTCAGATTGAATAACGGAGTATACCACAACATTCCACACCTAAAAGTCTTATCAGTATATTAATATCTTTGCATGTTTTACAACAATAGGTGGCTATTTGTGCATTTTATAATATGAATTATTAACATTAATTTGGTTTTATAATATATATTTTTCGTCTCCCTCCGCTTGCCTACCCCTGATCTATCGAAAGCGTATCAAGGGAATGTCCGAGTTATTGACATCTGTTGGCTTCGACTTAACTGTTAAGGTATATTGGCTTTATTTATTTTATAATATGAATTATTAACATTAATTTGGTTTTATAAGTTCGTTTCCCTCCGTTTGCTTACCCCTGATCTATCGAAAGCGTATCAAGGGAATGTCCGAGTTATTGACGACATCTGTTGGCTTCGACTGAACTGTAAAGGTATATTGGCTTTATTGAGATATAAAAATGGAGACACGTTCAATAGGCGATGTCATTCCTTTATTAGATTTGATAAGAATCTTTGAAATGCGAATCTCGATGTCGACGATAAAGTTTTTTTGAAATACCTCCAGCTGCGTATTAGGTCGTTTGGGGACTATTTATTATTCGCAGGTCCTTCACTTTTCAAGATCTTTAGATTTTGACACTTTAATTGTATTTTATTAGGATGTAGCGAATATTCCAACAACTTTGAATAGATAACACGACCAGAACACATAAAAATATATTTACTAATTCCTCGAAGGTCAAAATAAATCCACTGCAATAAAATTCAAATAAATGAAATATTTCTGAATGCATCCGAAATACGCTTTCAATTTTTGTAATTCTATATATCATACAATTTTTGAAATATAAAAATTTTGAATTCAATGTTTTAAAAATGGCACACCTTAGGTTTTTCCAACTGAAATTACTGATAAAAAAAAATGAAAACTCGCAAATTTTATTAGGCAAATGTACTATAAACGTTATCGTCACCTCAATTTTTTTTCGTTTCATGTAAAAATAATTAATTAAAAATCCCAAAGTTTCATAGTTTCATAAAGGGGTAAGGTACATTTTAATTATTTTGCCTTAATTTTTAGATTTGAATATAAAACATAGTGTTTTCTCTTTCTAACACCGTTTAAATTTTAAATCATATTTCTAACCATGATAATATGGAATACACGACGATTTCTATGAGACCGAAAAGAAAACTAGAGAACTTTTAGAAAACCGAACAAATTAGCCTGAGTGGTTAAATATCATAAAATAATTTACTTTCCAGTAAAGGTATAGTATGTACGTTAAAATATACATATTTATGCAAATATTCCCGGTTTACGAAAAACCTGACAATAATTTGAAAATCTCCTACTATTATCACAGTAAGTGAAAAATGTTATTTTTGTCGCGATGGAGGCTCAACTAGCCGAGGAATTGAACTCATGACGCCTCGGAGGGACCGCTGACCGGTTTATGCATATTTAGTTTAATTTGTTTGTTCGTCAGCGAACTGCAGTCGCACTCGAGAACACAGACAAATTACCGACATTATCAATAATTCATCCAAGCGCTTGTACTATTAGGGGAGAGGGGGGGGGGGGGACTCGATAATTCATCTTCTGACCGGACGTACTCTGATTTTGATTCTGATTCGATTCTGATTTTTGTCTAAAATTTAGTACATTTAGCTAATTCACTATTCACTTTTTATCTCACTGTCAAAAAGGGGAATACCCTAAAAAATAAATGACTTCCAGATGTTATACTGTCAAAAAACATCATCATTTGTCAGTTGTCACAGACTCAAAGAGGTCAAGTGTTTGTTCGCCGAGCCGAACAAATAATGTTCCACTTCCTAGCCAATCTGCTCTACTTGGCTTTCTGTTTTTTTGCTCCTTTTGTATATAAAGCTTTACGTAAAAAAATCTCGAACATGTTTAATGATTCCTTCC
Organism: Glyphotaelius pellucidus; assembly: GCA_936435175.1. Lineage (NCBI taxonomy): Eukaryota > Metazoa > Arthropoda > Insecta > Trichoptera > Limnephilidae > Glyphotaelius > Glyphotaelius pellucidus. The sequence goes on from OW386543.1 coordinate 42,456,775, forward strand.
AATTGAAATACTTGCTCATAGATTTTTTGAACCGAATAAGCGTTCCGTTTTTGAATAGGCAATCACAAAGATTTGTAGTCTCGCCTATTATTATTGTTGTTATTATAGTTCTGTGAAAATCGTGTTAGGAATGCCTGTACGGATATTCGACTCGAATACTATAGTCCTAACTCCTAACACGAGAGATTAAGTTTAACCTTCACTGAAATATTTTTTAACATAAGTGATATATTCCAACACATCCATAACATATTCTATTTGTTGAGGTATTTTTGATTATATTCGAATTTCGTGATTACAATTATGTTATTCAAAAACTTTCCTGCAATGAGATATTTTCACAAATAATGGAATGTAAAGACTCTTTTTCTAATTCTGATCCTATTACTTATATTTAAATAAATTGTATATTAATATTTTCGCAAAAGAGTATAATTTATTAAAAAAAATACGCCGAAATCCTTTCTTCCTTTTGATTATGACGTAGGTGTCGTTTCTGGTCGCTAAAGCGGCTTATTGACGGGCGAGCATGTCCGCGGCAAGCGGTCCGAGCATGACGTCGTGCGAGCATGTTCACAAGCGTGGATTGATTTGTCCGGTGGACATCCGTACAAAAATGTTCGTCGCTCGCCTGTGACGTCAATATCGCCGCGTACATGCTCGCCCTTCATTGGGACTGCCTACAAACAAAACCCCGCACGAACATAAACTAATATGTAGATATATAATATATGATTTTGGCGGCGAATCAAAAAACGAATAATTAAAAGAGTCGTAGAAAATCTATTCGTCAACTGAAAAATGAAACATAAATACCATTATTTTCGTAATTTATTATTATTGAAACAGTTTGAGGTAGTACAAATTCAGCAGTAGCTAGAGGGGCCGCTGGTGAAGTTTTCGTTGGCGGAACTATAGTTTGTTGGTATGCTAATGTGTAAGTCGCCAGCTGGTCGGATGGTCCGCTAGTGTCACGGCATATAAAGCCAGGTTTATAGAATATGATAATTTTAAATCCGTCATCGCTTCTGAACTGGGCTTAATAATTGAACAGCGAGAGGGCTTATGACTACCAAAAGACGCCTTTGCATGATAATGACGCCATTGTCAGGAAGATTAAAGCACACAAACATATGTGTAATATTAACCTGATTTTGGTAGCCCCTAGGAAGACAATGCAGATCTAGGAATAGTACCTAGTTTGGCGCTTGTGGTGATCGTGTTATTACTTATTCATTAATTAAACCATAAAATTACGGATGTGTGTTCAGAAAAATAAGCTCACTTAAACGAGTACCTACCTACATATCTAAAATGGATAGATTTGTAGATTCAACAAAAAAATCATGGAAACAATTGGGGGTCCAAGTTATGAGTTAGGTACGCTGACATCTAAATAAAGTTAGGTGTGTATCTCTGCATTCCCTTAGCGGTAATTTTGAGTTGATATTGGTCGCCCCACAGAAGTATCCTATCACATAATTGGTTTTGGATTATTTACTCAAATTGGGAGGCGGGAATGGGTACCGCCGTCCCGGGAACCTTTATTGAATAACCAACACCTCTGCCATAGGTCACCCCAAGTGGTTCGCTACGTTTGGTGATTTAGCAGGGGTGCCCGGGTTCATGGGGTGAGATTTGTCTAGGTCTTGGAAGCGAATGACCAGGACACACTGAACCCCAGATTCCTACCCACCCCTTAAACCCTTTTCCTTCCTAGAACTCTCCTTCCCTTCCTTTCCTTAAAAAATCCCCCACACCGCATCCCCAAAGATGACATAGGCCCTGAGGGAAATTATTTTCCTCAGGGCCTCCTATGTAAAGCTCATGTAAAAAAAAACCATCTGAGGGGCCGGAGATCAAGAAATCTCCCTGTTACAGAAGAAATTAAATGTATCTTGATTTTGTCACCCGTTTTGTTAACCATACGAGAGAAATTAAAACTTGAATTACATTTCGCTAAAACTATTTCTCTGAGCAATTTACGAGTACTGACCATTCCTGGCGTCCTTTATGGAAAGAAATAGTGGAATACACTCGTTCTAAATGGTAACCCGTTAGTAACGCAGTCCCGTTATAAGCGAACAGTAACCACATAATATAATTACGATCCAACGTCGCTGGAATATGCCACCACTGCCTGTGAAAGGGTTAATGAATGGTGGTCTGATTGTATGGCGCTTGGAACTGTGTGAACGCGGAATTAACTAACTAAATGCTAGATATTGTATGTAAAGTACTGCACTGGATAATATTGTATTGAATCTCTTTATAGTCGGTGTATTCGACTTAGTTGGTCGATGCTTTGAATGCATGAGCTGGGTATGCTATGCTCGTTTTTCTAGTCCAATATTAGAGTTTTTGGGACACGTCATAAGCCTGTCAGATTCAGAGCAATACCATTTGGTCGTTTGCGTCATTTGACACGAATCTGACTCAAATATAATCTTTTTGTTTACACAATGTTCTATTTGAATCTATTTATTTACCAATTGAGACTGCCGACGCACAGCGGACCAAAATATGTTTATATGGATGGTTCTATATATTTTGCAAAAACGAATACAGAGAAAGGTATATCAAGCGATTAAGTAGTATATATCAGTGAAGTTGTATGAAAAGTGGTTCAGGGCAATTTTAGCTACAGTTTTATGTTTTTTTAAAGTGCCGTTCATGTGTTGATTCTTGAAATTGTCTCACCTTATTGCTGATCGAACCAAAGTCTGAATTTTTTTCAGAAATTTGTTAGTGATTTATTTTTGGTGTATTATGCCTTATCATGCTGCTAACTTCTTTAGCCAACGTTTCGGGCAGAATTACAGTGTCCATATCAGGGCGAGACATTTTTACACACATGATTACACATCTGCCCTGACGATGGACACTGTAATGCTTCCCTAAACGTTGGCTAAAGAAGGAGATAGAGCAAAACGTTACAATACCCCAAAGTTTTTAATATAGGTACGAGAATATTAATGCAGAAAAATTATTATTATTATTTTTATTTTTATTTATTTGTTTTATTTTAATATTACATTGGTTACATTAATGACATATTGCCCATCTCACTAGGTGTGAAACACCTGTGTTGAGATGGCAATTTACATAGTGGCTGTTAACCAGGTTTTTTGTTTACATGGTAAACATAATTTAAAAATAATAGTTAATAATTACAGTAAAATAATATAATGTATTACATCAATTTGTTTATTTGGGCAATGTAGAGTCGGCAAAACAGAAAAGTATGTATGATCCCTGATGATTGTGATATGTTGTGAGTCTGAAGGTAGTGCGGAGGGGTAGAAGAAGTGTTAGACGAAGGTGGGGAAGTACCCGGCTATTCAGATCTGGTCACCAAGCACGGCTAACGACATTTGAAGCATCGTTTCAATTCTGAACGGTGGTCAGAGCGATACTGAGAATGTTTTCCACTCTGGAACGTGCCGCAAATTTACAACATTTTAAAAAAAATTAATTAATTGTCTAATAACACAAATTAATTAAATAAAATTTATTTGCCACGCAACCTTCGGATTGCTAGTCGAGAGCCGTACCCCTCAAAAATGTATGCCCACTTGCCAACTTCATTCGGGTAAATGTGATAATTAGTTAGAAGAATTAAAATTGGGTGAGGTACTCCTTCCATCAAATCATTACACCCCTTAAACGCCAGGTAAAAAATTAATTCGGTTTATCTCGAATTCTTCCTTTATAAATTGTCAGTTGTAACCCCTATAAAGAATAGCCGGGTATAATGTTATTTTCCCCCGCCGCGCCGGGTACGAATTATGTTAGTTTCATCTTACATGGACCTCACAGCGTGACTTCGGGAGGCCATTTTAAATCGAGTTTACGTATTTCCTGCTCCTTTCGACTCGACTTAACAATTACGGCCGATAGGAAAAAACAAAGGATGGTTTTGAAATCTATTATTTACTACATATTTATAAAAAAAACCTTTTTGATATTTTAAATTTATCTCATTTTCATGACTTTGTGAATTAATAATTGCCGTATTTGGTTTTGTGTTCTATTTTACAGATCTATGTTTAATAGGCATCTTCTATTAATTAGGGTAGCATTGCAATTTTACGAAACAAATATAATTATTCTCGATTCATATTGATCGACTTCCGCATCGAGTCGATCGTTATAACGGAAGGTCTCATAACCGTACCACAACTTTCGTTGCTAAGTGGTCTTAATCCTTTGTGATATCTATATAATAAATTATTATTAATAATGGTGACCGGACAACTCGGAATGAAACCAACTCAGAACCATCTCAGATAAGTCATTTGGAGTGATACAAAAAAATATATAAAAAAAAATTGTTTAAGTAGGTTACGTTAGGTTAGGGTTATCGGCTAATTTAAAATAATTTTTTTCATAGCTTTTAATGACTTTTCAAGGAGGTGGTGAGATGACTTTATTCTCAGTTGGCATGGAACCATAATAACAAGTTGTCTAGGTCTTAGCGGCGGATGTATCTGCCCACCTACTAAGTGGTGGGCCGGTTTTTAAAAGTTTGGTTGATGGAGCCCTGGTTGATGGAGTTTTGAAGTGAAAACTTCTTTAACACCGTTGTGATTTGAAACTCGATGATACGGAAATGGGTGACGTTAAAAAAAGACAAACACACATCCATAGGATTTAACCTGCGACAGAATGAGATAGACTAATCGATATCCTCTTTGTGCGGTGCTTCGAAGAAAAAAATGAAAAAAAAGGAACTTGGTAACAATATTACAATAAGTAAATCCTACAAATGCTACTCCCGATATCCTGCATTCGTCGCATTATCTGGAAGAGTTTTCTGAAGGTTTCATTTCTAACGCGTGTGAACTGCACACATGGTTTTTTACCTTTCCACAAGTCTCTGTCGACCCTTCGCCATGCACCGCAGTGGGTTGGATGAATTCAAACGTCCGTTACTCCTGAACACACTGTCCCCAGATTCCTACCCACCCCTCACGCCTTTTTACCTTCCAGATCTTCCTCTCCCTAAGAACTTCTTCCACACAACATCCCCAAAGACGACAGCCCCGATTGAAATTATTTTCCTTAGGGCTTTCTATGTGGAGCTGGTGTAAGAAAAGATTGGGATTGATGTTTTTAGTAATATTTAAGACAGAATCCCCAGAACGGGCTAGTCTAATTGGCTAGTGATTTTTAGATACCCTTAAAAATAGAAAATATCTTACTAATTATACATACCTAACATTAACACTGGACTCATATTTTTTTGCCATTTTTCGTATCATTTTCGTCAGAGAAAATTCGTGATTTCTTTGTTTTGAGAAGTTTCGGCCCGTACCGGTCGTTATCAGAATTTCGCTAAATAGGGTTTATTTGAATTAAACGTAAAGGAAACTCTCCAAATGTAAAGGAGTTTTACAAATATTATGTCTCTGACCCTTCTGTCTTTGCACTCAATAAAATTTGTCATTAAAATACAGTTTACTGAAGGAGCTTGAAATCTTTGTAAAGCGATGTTTGGAAACCATTCAACCTTTTTAGTGTTAGTTATTATTATTGCTTTCGACTGCATGCGTATTACATGCATTGAGCCTAACATTAACAAGGGAAAATCATTCACTCCGGATGTGCAGAAACCGTTCGCAGTGCGCGTGGGAAGTTCAGTGCTCTTGTGCGCACATCATGCCTAGTACCTACATAGCAAGTAACACACGCACTTAGATGGTTTATCGAGCTGACCGACCGCCTGATGTGATGAAAATCACCAGTTGCGACAAAAGAGCTGGGCAAAAACGGCACGCGGATAAAACACCCTAGTTATATCAAGCACAATGGAATGCCATATAGAAAAGCGCCTTTGAACTATTTTTTCAGTTACCGAGGTCTTTCAGAGCGAAATATTTACTTCTGCTAGTGTTTTACGTTATAATGAGATATAAAGCTGCTACGAAAAACTTTTAAAAAGTCGCAATCGGTCGGTTGGCCTTTGACCCCTTCGGCACCGGTGCATAGTGCAATATTTGCACACGGTTGAAATTTGTCACATGAGAACGGGTCACTTCTACGATTCGTTCTTGAGTTCAACTGCCCGAATGTGGAACGGCTTTTCGGCCTTTATGTTTCTTCCATTCTACAACGCGAGTCTCTCCAAGACCCAAGTTCACTCCTTCCTCTCCTCAAAAAGACCCTCCACATGGTATTTTCAAAGATGACACAGACTCTTGGGTAAATTATTTTACTCAGGGCCTCCCGCCGTGTGGAGTTAATGTAAAAAAAATGTTAATTTTAATATTTATTTTGTTTGCTATTCAATTAACTTTTTTTAAATATATTTGTAAATGTCATTTATTTCTTTCTTTCGTATTTAAAAAAAAATATATTGTATGTTATACCAGGTGACCGGACAACTCAGAATCATGCAACTTACAACACCTTCTTTGAAAAGTCATTGGAAGTCACAAAAAAGAGTAATTGGTTAAATAGGTTAAGTTAATTTAGGTTATTCGCTATTTTTTATTCTTTTTCATAACTTTTAATGACTTTTCAAAGGCTTGTTGAAATTGCATGATTCTGAGTTGTCCTGGAACCGTTACCAATGTGGATTACATTGCGTGAAACCCGGAATAAAATAATTATTATTTGTAAATAGCTAGACGATTTAAAAAATCTGTTTTCTCTGTAAGGAAGAGAAATGAAACAAAACTGCACTGTCAAAATATAACATTATTATTTTTATTAAAGCGACCGGATAAAATACTGTATTAGTGAAATATAGTTCAGAAGGAGAAGGAGACTTGGATAAAAATGAATTTATTTTGCACAATTTAGTGATATTTCTCCCCGAAAGCCGAGAGCGCTCCACATGAGTTTAGCTTTGCCTGATTGGTGGCACAGTTTTAATGTATGTCAAGGGAGCTCTTCTCACTTCAAATTACTCCCAATGTCGCGCTTCTAAACAATACAAATAAGTATCTTTAATTACTATGGCAAGAAGCTGGCCCTTTGGTGATATTTCTCTTAAAATATCATTTAAAATTAAGCCAAGTTGGTTTTATTTACCGTCATTCATTATGGACACATTTTAGTAATTTAGAGAAGCTAAATATGATTTTCAATCACTAAATAGATTATCTGATAGAAATGTGTTGAAAACGTATTAATTTAAGAGGCGGTATATGTACCGCCGCCCTGGGAACCAGTTGTATATAGTATAACCAACTCCTCTCCCATAGGTCATCCGAGGTGGTTCCCTACGTTTGATGATTTAGTAGGAGTGCCCGGGTTTAAGGTGTTTGTCGGGTCGGAACGGGAGAGACTGGTTGACCTTTTGACTTCTCCAGAAGAACTCTCTCAGAAAACCGCCTTGCACCGCAGTGGGAGGGATGGATCATACGTCCGTCACTCCTGAACACACTGACCTCCAGATTCCCACCCACCCATCATACCTTCTTCCTTCACAGAAATTCCTCGCCTTCCTTTCGGATAATGAATTTCATTGTCCTGTTTGGGGTTTAGGTTTTGGAGAAGATCTGATGTAAATTGTTGTCTTCAGTTTTCTTTGAAATGGGAAAGATAGCACTTCTGTTGATTTTCCTTTCAGTGCAACAATTTACAAAATTAAGCCTTTTTTATTTTAGAAACTTTTTTGCCTCTTCATGCTAATTTGTTCGCTTTTGGGAACAATTAATATAGGTCTCATAGAAATAGTTGTGTCTCCCTTACCACCATAGTGAGAAATGTGATGTAAACGGTGTTAGAAAGAGAAAACACAGCGCTTTGTATTCAAATCAAAGTTAAGAATAATTAATATGGTACACCTTTATGAAATCAAAGGGTCCGACCGCAATTTGAAAAAGATTTATAAATTTTTTAGTAATTATTTTTACATGAAACGACAAAAAGTGAGGTGATTTTAACGTTTTTGATACATTTGTCTAATGTAGTGTGTGTTTAAAAAAAAGTTTTTTAGTATTTTAGTTCGAAAAAACTTTAGTTAACCCATTTTTTAAACTTTTTTATGTTCGAATTTAAAAAATTTAAATTTCAAAAAATTCATATTTTTTTCTAATAATAAAATTTGAAAGCGCATACATATAGAGATATTCCACTGATTTGGATTTTATTACAAAGCGGAAATATTCTGACCTTCTGACTATAAGGCTATTTTACATATCAAGTGTATGGTGTACAAGCTCACCGTATGCAAACGTAGGTATGAGTGATGCACACGAGTGTTGCCCTTCCCGTGCAATGATTGCTCTCATTGCCCCCTTCCTGCCGCGGTGCCCTGGTGCTGGTGGACCAATCTCGTGCTCGGCCATATCCATAACCAGCTACTTACCACTCGTGTCCTGTTGGGTGTTAATTGGCGCTCTTGTCTGGCGGGACGAGGGAGGATGCCGTCATTCTCAACACATGTACATACATACTCACATACATGTCATACAGATTATGATTTTCGTATTAATTTTTTTATTGCTGTCGTTTAAATTGGCCACTGCAGTGGTCATCTTCTATTTGAATTTCGATTCATTTTTCTTGAAATAATAAATTTCTTGGAATAAGTGGAAACCAACCCTCTTCCGACATCCGATCGGGCTACAACAACTCGGCAGGCAGATTCGTTGTCATTGACAATGCATTATTTCAACTTTGGTTGGCAATCACGCGTATTCTTGCGAACGTATACGCATTTCTCTGAAATTGGATGATATTACAGAAATTAATATCCGAAATAAATGTCGGTCTTATTCAATTGGGATTTGGCTCAGTTTTGTGTTGACTCCAGTCCCTGAGGAAGAAGGTTCAATCTTCAGAAAACCAAAAAAAAATTGTGTTATAGTAATATAACCATGTTTTTGTACGGGTTGATATCTTAAAATCACTTGAAAATTTTTGCATAATTAATTTTTACGCACAAATTTCATCGTTCTGTTGTCTCTAAAAATGTTGTGGAAGTCATATAACAAAGCATCATCAATCGCCTTTCAAAGTTTTCAAGCAGTTTTCCTCTCTCCGATTTCATTCTGCCAGATTTTCAAGGCCTCTTCTCGAATAATTCTTCTACCCTTATAAACGTGACTACTTTGAGGAGTGCAAACTGAATAACCAAACACGATAAGAAACACTGAAGTGTTTAACTGAAGAAGACTGTTGCGGGTGTGTTGGCGTGCCCGATGTAGGTCGATTATATAGATACATGCCCTTTTATCTATTTCATCGGTCTGTCTAGTCTGTGGTTTAGGAGTTAAAAGGTTTTTTGTGAACTGGCGACATTAGTTGGCTTTCATATCGGTAAAGATTACACTTTGATTATTTATTATATATTAGAGAAACAGTACACACAAGAGATATAGTACTCACGTAAACTGTTAAGTAACTATTTGTCAAGTAACTTTAATCAAAAGATTATCATAGCTGTAAAAATAGACATTCACTTGAAGGGTAGCGTTACTCTGCGTTTGTTAAATATCTATTGCACACTAATCGACTAGTTGCGTTAATCGACAGTTTATTATTCAGAGGTGGCGAAATACTTCTTCACTCTCTCAACATAAGTCATGATTGATATGTCACGATTCTAATATAAATCTAAGGAGGTTTTTCAGTTTCTTCAAATATTATATGTGTATCATGTATAGGAAAGTGACATTAAATTTTGAAGGGAAACTTGTTTAAATTGCTTTTATAGTTCATATATATATATATATATATTTTTAAATTGCTTAAAGCTATAATATTATTAATTTTTGTCTTCCTATAAAATTAATTAACTCCGCCTTATAAAATATCCGCCACAAGAAGAATATTAAAGGAACTCCTAGTGTGAAGGATATTCTACATTTTCTTGTACAAAACAATAATGAAATAATATAATAATAATAAAACAATAATGAAATAAACGCAACCGTGGGATTGGTAGTCGAGGGCCTTAAACTGTTTCCTCTACACCGCGTAGCCCCAAAATAACACCCGGTTATAAATGTAATCCTGTTGACAACAGAGAATCGGCATCAATTCGTCCATTTTTTGTTTTTCATTTTCACTTAGGTTTTTCTTCTCGGAGACGTGAAACATTAATCAGCTGCAGGGAAACAAAGGTAAATTTATTTGCCACACTTACCGCCCCGGGAGACAATACAGCCAGCCCGCCCGCCAACAATACAGCCTCGGCCCCGGCTTAAGGGGTACGTTTCTGTTTCAGTCGAATCCTTCATCCCCTGGGGAGGTGCGCCCAACCTTGGAATAACCACCTTACGTGACAAGGCTTAAGCCTTTGAGTTTAGTTTCTTTGATTAAGTTTAGTTCTATTGCCTTAACCTCGCTGATATGCTTTACGAAAAAGTCAATTTTTAACCGAACCTACTTTTTGTGATTGTTGCAACACTTTATTTATATCACTATTTGCCTTTTTCACTTATGTACAAATACATAAGTACAAAAAGGTTGTACTACTATCTATGCTGAAGATTGAATTCACTAAATGCTTTTTGTTGTAAATTGGTACAAATCAGATTTTTTTTCTTTATTTTGGTGAGCAAGTAGCGTGCCGTTATTTTGTAAGAAAAACACGCTTTTGTTCTTTCACTTTTTTACGGTAGAGCATTTAATTTCTTTATTTGATTAAAATGCGCTCGCTTAAAGAGAAACACAAACCATATAGTAATAACAGTAAATAATATTAAGACTATCAGAACTGGCGTTAAATATTAGAAATAAAAAAAAATCATCTTATTTACTTCATTCATTTATCATGTTATATGTTATTTAATAAAAGGCAGCATCATCTTTATTGGACAAATGCATGTTACATATGCATGCATTTGGAAAATAAATCAATGTATAAAATATGTAGTACGTACGTACGCACGCTATAAATGTATTTTTTTAAATTTTCTATTTACATATATATTTTTTTGGTAATTAGTGTACGGACTGCTGTTTTTCTGAACATGTATGTTCCTTAATTTGATTTATATAATATTCATGGTAGTATTCCCGAAATTATTTAATGAACTCATGACAATACTCCCTCCCTAAACACGAGTTGTTCTCAAATAGGGAGTATCAATGTATATCAAGTAAGTTGTTTTTTAAATTTATCATTCGTTAAAAAACGTAATTTTCTACAAAAATATGTAAACAATATTGCAAATATTATATACCTGTATATATTTTTTTGATATTAGTGATCGAGGAACCGGTGGATGCAATCATAAGTTCTTACAAAAGTTTTGTCTAGTCTGCATGTAGTAGTTAGTAATAAGATAGAGCGTTATAGAAATCTATACTAATATTATAAATGCGAAAGTGAGTGTGTTTGTTTGTTATGCTTTCACACCTAAACCACTAAACCTTTTTAAAAATTCTTTCACCAATAGAAAGCTAAATTATCAGCGAGTAACATAGGCTGTATATGATGGTAAAATCTGGCGTTATTAAATTCGTGTAAATGAAAATGTGTGTATTTCATATATTTTAGCAGCAGAGAGGAAAAGCAGGGAATCGGGGTTCGCGGAGAGGGAGGGGAAGGCGGGAAACGGGGACGCACGGGAAAGGACATTTTTTTTATTTTTTTTTTTATTTTACACACTACAAATATAAGACAAAAGTCCCGATAAACTGCTTTCTAGCAGTTTGTCTGACGGGTTCTTTACATTTAAAAATCTTATTATAATGAGTTGATAGTTACATTTTTACATGAAGGGAGATCAATTTATTTATTTGACTGGCATCGCATCGCATGCCGGGGACCAGCTGTAAGTGATAGTGCAAGCGCTACAGTAATTTCCCCCTAATACCAAGCGAGCAAAGCCGGTAAAAGCTAGTATACTACACATTCATGCAGCGCCCTTGATGTGATTTTTCACAAAAATTTTGCTCATCATTAAATCATCAAACTTTTGTTATTATATCGTACCAGGATAGATTTATTCGTCGTTGTATCTATTATCTTTTACCAACTTGCTGAAGTGGATTTTTTACATCACAGCCATATGTTTGACAGTTGACAGGTGGTGTGTTTAATGGAATTGATTTTGACACTTAAAATGTGACAATGACCACCATCTTGGTTGGTGACCCCTTGTGGTAGTATCTAGATATTTTCGGTTTGAAATATTTCAGCATTTTCTTTCAGTCCCTTTAGTGTCGGTCTTAAGCGACGTTTAATCGCTATTCTTTACGGCTCGTTAATCTTTGTGAGATTTTTACACCGGATTTCCGAGTAGCTATAGCTGTAGGTAGTGCTGCCTTCGGATTTCATATTTATAAACCTCACTTCATTGTTTTACAGGGTAATTTGCATGCTCAAATTATACTTTATGATCGAATAAAATTTTACGACCCGGTTTAGTGTAATTTAAGACATAATCATTAGCTTCAGCGAGTAACTATAAATCTCAGTTCCCTGAAATGTATTTTTATACAGTAGACTAGTCGTGTATTTTTTATTACTGTGAAAAACTGCTGGGGTAGTGCCGAGTTGTGTTGAATAGAAATCAGTGACGGTAAAATCTAATTAACTACTACTGTTTATTGCTAGCTGGCCTCTTCCGAAATATATTTTCCTTGTTGAATTTGACATTTTCGTGGATATTTAAACTCTTTCGACAATTGAAAGAGTTGCATTGAACTAGAAAATTTATACATAACTAGCTTTTACCCCGGCTTTACTCGCGTGCTATCAGGGAGAAATTACTGTGCAAAGAATTTTTCCACGGGAACGAAATGTTTTTCCGTAAGTAATCTATATCACTTCCCACGCCTCCTACTATCCCTATGCAAAAAATAATGTCGACCGGTCTCTCCATTGCGACGTGAAAGAAGAAACAAACAAACGCACATTCGCATTTATAATATTAATAAGGATGATGCCGTAGTTCCAGGATTTGCCTTTATAATATTAATAAGGATGATGCCACGCTGCTTCAGAAGACACTTTTCTGCCTTATAATTAATATTTGAAGCCGATATTTGTATCTGTTATTGCACCTGCAATAAAAGTTCTGTCCATTGCAATGTTTTGGTCACCGGACTCGTGCCATTTGGCTCTCGTCGACACAATAATAACTACACTCAATTGCAACTCCACAGTTTTGAATAACAGTCAACATTTTCATCAAATGTACTGCATCACATTACAACATCACACCTTATGCAGTTCTACATCTGATCCTATCATCTCGTACGTGATTCTGTTTTCTAACGACCAAGTAGTATTCTTCTACTTGTCTGGTCTTTAATCATGACCGCTTCACGCTTCTTCTCTCCTGATCCACCATCGCGGCACCGGATCGACCTTTACTCCCGACTCCCGACTCCCGAGTAGCACGCTAATTATTATTCTCCTTCGGTGAGTGCTGGTTCGGCTCTAGAATGAGATTCGCTATTTGCCTCACCATTCATTAACCCCCGGAGTATAGAATACGTGAGGAGGTAAACAGTTCTGAGAACGTTATCAGATTGGATATGTGAAAACACATTGAGACTTCTCTTAGAAGCAAGTGTTGAAAGTTATAAAAGTTGTTTTTCCTTTATCCAAATACATTTATATGAGAATCTTCTTATACTTTCTTGTGTTGAATATTGAATACAGTAATCATAGATTTTACTTTTTTTTAAACTTTTTTATTTTTTTACTTTTTCGTCATTGTTGGAGTTTGCTAGAGTAGAGGTCTTTGATAAAAAAAACACTGAACTTACCTGCTCATTTTACCGTAAGCGATAATAATTTTTAATATGTTTTGAAATTATAATCTTGAATGCAATACGTAAATTAAATAGCTGCGCATACCTCTCGACGGTGACCCAGACAGTTGAACCCCCGGCAGTTGGCACTCGAAATTGTAATTATTTTAAAATTACGATTTTATTTTTATTCCGCATTATTTACCAATTTCAAACCTAAAATCGACTTAAAAATACATTAAAACGTTAATAAGATATCCATGCCCACTTTCATAAAAAGTTGGCAAGGATATCAAACAAATTTATGTATAGTGTCGATTTGTTGTACTAATATGCTGGTATAATAGACAAGCAGGTTTTTACTTGATGCATTTGAATGAAAATATGTTTTATAATTTTGTTATTCGGCGGTACATCCTCTCTGCACACCCCTTCGGGACACTCAATTATGTTTTGTGTAAGTAGGTTTATCGTTTTTTCCGTAAACCTACTGCATATTGTACATAATTATGCCGGGGTGTTATTTTCGGGGGATCAACTGTCATGGAACTCCTCTTGACTTAATAATGTAATAATAATTGATAAGATGATAAGTATGTATGAAACGAAATATGTATGTGAATGAAGTCAGGATGGTTTGCCAAGACAAATTTATGTGGCGGTCTACTGTCTCTGCCTACCCTTGCGGGAATCGGTGTGATGCTTAGAAATTTATATGTAATTAACCTAATTAAGATTTTAAAGAATGTTCATTTCTCGCCACGCAGTGAGTGGACACCCACATACTTAAAGAGTTTGAGAGAAAATTGGTAAACTTCTGTCCTTCATAAATCATTGTCGTAATTGAATGTGACTTTGCTGTATTTTAGTGTCCAAAGCCTTGACGTGGAACATAAACGTTAATAATATCAACTAATTGAGATCTAAGTTAATTCCTGAATACGCCAGACTAATCGCCACCAATAAAAAGGATTGGCGTTTTCAATTAATGTTAAGTGCTCATCCATTAAATGTGCTCTCGGCGTTTATTTTCGCGAATAAAAAAAATGAAGTTAAAGTTCGAGTGTGTAATGGATGACCATATATTGGTTTTAATTAATGGGAACAAAGTACTGCCGACTGGTAGTCTGTATTCAGTATTCTGTGTGTGCGAACTATAATACTACGTAGAACTGATGTATATTTCAGTGCGGTTTTGGTTGAAAGAACCTAACCTTTTTCATGCCTCCATAAATTATTTGGTCCACTCTGGAAATTCGAGCACTAAAACAGAAAAAGGAAACATCGGAATCAAGGTTGGTATTATTTATTAGCTTACCCACCGAACTTGCTCGGAATTAAGTGGTTTCGTACCGAGGATGAAAAGGTGCAATTTTTTAAATTTGCTTTCCCCACTACCTCCAAGACGTGATTATATACTTAAATAAGGTACCACCTACACCTCTGAACTTGTGTTATCAATAAAAAAACCTTCATCCAGTACTCACATGAACTCCGAAGAAGAACGCTATGACAAAATTGACCATCACACGTAATCTCCTTGCGAAATACGAAGATTCGATTAGGATCAAGTCAAAGGCAGCTGATATTATCGTCGCAATGTCCATACTTGTGTGAGACTATGCTGGGCACGAAGCACGACTATTACATAACAGTTGTATTTCCTATTGCCTATTTCCAATGTGGGAGGCGGTACGGGTACCGCCTCCCCAACAACCATTTATCGGATAACCAACACCTCTGCCATAGGTCACCACGTTTGGTGACCTATGGCAGGAAAGGGGTGCTCGGGTTCATGAGGTGAGATTTGTCCGGTCTGTCTAATAACTGTAGGGTAGGTCAGATTGGGAGAGTCTGGTTGAAGGAGATCTTTTGATCTCTCCGGCGGGGCTCTCGGAACATCGCCTTACCGCAGTGGGAGGAATAGATTCATATGTCCGTCACTCCTGGACGTGCTGACCCTCAGATTCTTACTCATCCTTCGTACCCTTTTCCTTCCCAGAACTTCCTCACCTTCCTTTACTAAGACCCTCCATCAGCATCCCCAACGATGACAGGCCCTGAGGGTTTTTTTTCCTCAGGGCCTGCTGTATGCAGCTCACGTAAAAAAATTCTTTTCGCCTTTCGTTATTAGTTAGCAAAAAAAAAACAGAGGCTCTAAGAGACGATGATATGGTTTGACGACATGTGTAGATCTATTGGTGGGTTGAGGTAGGCCCAAGACCAGAGCTCGGCGCTGGAAGGTTTATTGAGAAAAAGTGGAAGAGACTATTGCATTAACCTCCAAACGGCAATTTGAGAAAAGTTGATCCCTTTAAGTATCGCAAGCAGCACTCTTTATTCCGTGTTTGTCAGTGACCCTTTTAGATTGTTGTCCTTTGATAGTCTCAGCACGCTCGGTTTACATTTGTATTCCATCCGATTTAAACACACCTCCGAGTCAAGTCAAAGGTGTCGTCGGGATTAATTCCTCCCAACCAACTCGTGACACTGTAAGATCCATTTTCGCCACACGAACTACTTACTCTCCGCCGAACGATTACATTCACCGCAATTATACCAACACAGACACCAACACTAAATTAACCCTCTCTCGACCACTGACTTTGAGATCTGAGAGCTAGAGTAAGAAATAGAAAACAATTTAGTTTTGGTAAATATTTAATACTACCTTGGCAACACTGTTTTTTCGCTGTTTTGGCAATATAGCGCGTGCGCTTCAGACGCCTGAAAACACAAACGCGCTTACGTCATTGTAACAAAAATTTTAAACTATTATTTTAATGAACCTATTATATAAAATGTATGAAATGTGTGTGTTTCCGCGAAATATTGGGAGAGGTTATTTGTGATAATTTGAGAAAAAAATCCTAATAATGTTTTTTAAACAAAGCAATCCTAATTACCAAAAAAACATTGTCTAGTGTGATCACAGCCTTATGTTTGCGAGTTAAGCGCTTGTTTATAACAAAATGGTAACCCTCATACTTCAAATCCGGGTTAAAAAGAACAGCTGACCGAGTGGGAAGAAATAATAAAATTAACTAAAAATGCATAATAACTTTGTTATTTCGGCACTAATGAAAAATAAGTCTACATTTTTTGCCAAATTTTTCATGAACACCCCGGATCGCGGTCTGAGCGTGAACTCGGTTTAAGTTTTTAAAAATATTTTTTTTTACAGTTTGATATTGGTCTTGAACAACGAAACGGCTGTCATAATAAAAATAAAAAAATACTTAAATATACGACAACTAGCAAATAACTATAAAAACATTATAAAATTTGATTTACTTTAAATTTAATAAATGGAGTTCTGCAAATAAATCACAATACTAATAAATAAACATCTAATCAAATAGTAGGTACCTACTCGTACTACAAACATATGTTATCTAGCTATTTCA
The DNA here is from genome assembly GCA_936435175.1 of Glyphotaelius pellucidus. Classification (NCBI taxonomy): domain Eukaryota; kingdom Metazoa; phylum Arthropoda; class Insecta; order Trichoptera; family Limnephilidae; genus Glyphotaelius; species Glyphotaelius pellucidus. The sequence continues at coordinate 42,473,850 of OW386543.1, forward strand.
AAACATTGAAGGTGTCTACAGCTTTTTACCAATTTGAACAAAACCAGAAGCGCCCAATTGCGAATGCCTGCACCCAAAAATTCTGCCCGAAAACGCCTGTCTGGTTAACATATTTCTCAAAAAAAGTCTATTAATGTTTGGATATGAAAGGGTTAACGCCAAAAACTTGAGGCATTGAATTTAAAGTTCTTTTTCAGGCTTTCTCCCAGTGAAAATGTTAATATTTTTCTACAAACAAACTGAAATTTATTAATTAAATGAAGACATTATGAGCGAAACTCAATCGAAAATCTGGAAACAGAAAAATCAGAAAAAGATATTTACACCTCTGGGACTCGAACCCAGGACCTCCCTACTTTCCGGGTTGGGGAAATTTATTAGCCATATTTTTGTATGCAATTAACTAAAGTGAGTCTTACTATCACAAAGTTAATGTAAAACAATTGACCCGATCAAACTTTCGTTGATACGCCAGTCTCCCTTTTAGCCGACATTCTGGCGGGGTTAAGGCGGTGTTTTGCATTTTCTTTTTGTTCGCAGCCCAGGTAATATGGCGTGTTAAGCGCGCATTACTGCGGTGGTGTCGCCCAAACAAATGTCGCCCTTATCGACACGGCCTATCGCGTGCCCGACTCTGTTGTTTTTATTCGCCGCCGTTTCGTAGAGCGAATTCAAATCTAAATTGAAATGGCGTTTAATGCTTCCGCGTTCGTATCGCCCGTTAGCGGAAACGGAAGGCTGTTTCAGGCGTATCAAGGAAAGCATACGTTCTCAGTTTGACATGCGAGGGATAATGTTTGTGAAATAGCTATTTAAATAAATCCTTTCGGTTCCTGTCCCCTTTATTTCACAACACGAAAAAGGAGTTTACAAAAGTTACAAAAAGTTTTTATATGAAATAAATAATTTTCACTTTATTGTTTGTTATTATTAATAAAATGTCATCGAACTGTATTTTAGCGTTTTAAGGAAAACGTATGTCCCCAGTTGACATGCACGGGATAATTGCGGAGTAGCTATTTAAGTAAGTCCTGTCTCGGTTTCTTTGCTATTCATTTCACAAAATTATGAAAGAGGCTGACTTCTAATTTTTAATGTGCTCTGTAGCCCTGTAAACGGGGGTCGGTAGTAATCAATCGGACCGAGTTCGGTACTCGCAGCTGCGATAGACTTATTTCCTAGAATACGCTTTATATTTACAATATAAAACCTAAGGTTTTATAGCTTTAATTATTCATATTAAAATGCATTTTATAATTTCTGATTTTCCATTGTGTACGTATAAAATGACAAAAATTAATCATCTACGTATGTATACAATTACAAAAACTATTATGGGTGCTAAGGGACGAACCTGCTCTACTGTAAACAGTGATCCCTGACATTATTAAGAGTAAAAAATGTAAATCAAATTTTGGTCTCCGGTGACATTTTTAAGAATTTTTTTTATCAACTTAAAACATTAAGTATTGGACAGTTAGAGTTGGGAGGTTACTCGGTTTAGTGACCAGTGGAAGAGGATACAATGTGATGACATGTGGAAGAATTTTTTTCTCTTAGGATTGAAAGAGACATCGTTGAAACATAGGATTGAAAAAAAACATCAAAAAAGTTACCGGAGACCAAAATTTTCAAATGAAGTCATTAATCTCTGGTTAAAGTAAGTCAATTACTTAACACTATGCATACAGTTCATACCCCCAAAATCTGTAAGCTAAAACAACAAAATTCTTTACCATGAAATTTACTCAGTTTTGTTCTATTAGAGAACATTGAACAATGAAATTTATATAGGTCAATGTTCTCTTTTCTGCTTTCAAGTCTTTTTCATGATGATCTTTTAGTTATTTGAAATATTCATTTAATTTTCGGAAAAGAAGTCTCCATTTTTTTGTAAATATTTTTCAACTATGACTACCACAACACGGGCATTAGCCTAGCCTCTAGCATGGTAGTTTAAAAAATGACAAAAAACTTGAATTTAAAAAAAGGGATGTTGAGTTATTTGAAAAAACACATTCTCACTAGCGTCAGAACTAAGCGAAATCTACAATGGCGTTATTTCGAACTCTTGACTTTATTTTCACTTCATACCATTTTGCCGCGGTAAACGTTATTAGTTAAATATATATTATGTACCTCTGTATTTTATATTTCATTATTCTTTATACGTCCTCATTGCATAATTTAGTTAACAAGGAACGAGGTTACATTTTACATTGTGTTAGATAACCGTAAAGTACATTGAGAAAAAAATTAAAGATGAAAAATTTTTTTTTTTGTTTTTGATCGAAACGTTGGCTAAAGAATGAGGTAGCGCAAAAGCGACAAAAGATGGTGAATTCGTTGGCTTTATAGAACTACAATCAGGTTCTATGTCTCCGTATTAAAATTCGAAGATATGATAAGTGGGCGGAAAATATTCAAAATAATCTCCAAAAAATCACGAGCCATTGGAGGAACAAGTTTAAAATCGCGCTGTCGCTCGAGTGGTTAATAATTTGCTTATTGTCAAATCCCTTAGGGGGCTTTTGTGCGAATAATTATTTGGCATTTAATAATTATTGAAATTTTAAAGATATTTTGTGCTGGAACATTTTTCAAAGAATCACAACTTCATTCAGTACACCTCTACTAAAAACCACGCCAACCGGTTTCGGCACAACCGTGCCTTCTTCAATATAGACATTTTGAAACTTGTTACTTTTTGTACATAGATTTATGATACTGGCATACATGCTTATTAACAAGCCGGCTTATGAGCATGCTCGTCAACTGTACACATTTGCTCATAAACGAGCAGGCTTGGTTTGAGCTCTCTCATGAATGAGGATGCTCAAAGCCAACAATTAAAGACACATGCTCTTTAATGAGCATGCTCATGTCAAATAAGTGTCAAATGGAGTCAGTTCCATTCGCCCAGAACTAAACAAAATAATGTTATTGCTTGCAACGCAATTATTTAAGAATCTTCTGACTAAATGAAATAGAATGGTTGATTTGGGTCCAAAATGTCAACAAATCCAAAAAAGACTAAATAATAAAAAATAAAAGCTTATTTCAATAGAATGTGGTTTCATTTTGTAAATCTATTGTGGGTATTTTCGTGACCTTGTGTTCCAAATATATTCGCGATTCCCATAATAAATCACGAAAATCAAGATTTTTTCGTCTCCCCAGCGGGCTATTTTGATATTTTTGCAAAGAATGCGCAGGCGCGGACTGAGATCGGATCGAAATGAGCATGATCATAAGCTAGCCTGTTCACACATGCTTAGAGGCTTCCTCTTTCACCCGATAATCCAATGAGCATGTTCATAAATCAAACGGCTGTTGATTTGTGAGCATGTTCATAAATCAAACGGCTGTTGATTTGTGAGCATGCTCATTTGGCTTCAAATGAGCACGCTCAATACTAGCAACTTCACATGCTACTAGGTAGCACGCTCTTTGGCTTCTAATGAGCAAGTGTGTCCGTAACGTTATGAATTATACCAGTACGACCACCGGTTTCGGTACAACCATGACCTTCGCCAAAGCAGATAATGTCAGTTTGAATTTGAGTTTTGGCGTGGTTGTACCAAAATCGGTTGTATTATCAATGTCGAGATGTTTACCAAATTACAGAATTTTACTTTAAAATAAATTAGTTGAGTTTGTCAAAAAAAATTGGAAAATTTAATCTCTTTGTTGGTTCACACAAAACTTTGTGCAGGCTTGGATAGTTTCCCTCACCGAACAATCGCCGCTTCATTTTGAATTTAGAATCTCCTCAAATATTCCAAAAGTTATTATAAGTCCCCGTATCCCCTAGCCGGCCGGGCGTAACAGCTATTTACCCTGCACGCGTGCTGTGGCTTCCCATATCCGACGTTTTGTTAACTCTGCCGAAAGTTTGCAGACCTTTGCCCGCGAACCCGCACAATCTACTTGAACCTTATGTAACCTGTACCTCGTTTAAGGGTAGGTAATAGATTGTTATAGTATGCCTTGTGTGCCCTATCCTTCTAGCGAAATCGACTTATCAACCCTTTTTCATTTTTAAGACAAATTATTTTGCGTCTCATTAAATATTGTTGAAACTAATTTGGTATTATTTTTTATTATTATTACTACCATGTAAATGAGAAAAACACAGTAGCTATCTTCACTATCTACAGAGGTATTTGGCTAATTTATATAGCGCCGTTTTCGTAAAAAAATCACCTCTAGGGCGCTGGAAGAAGAATAACGTGAGGACCTCAATTTTTTAAATGTACTACTTTAAAGATCTATTAGTTTATTAGTGACGAATCAAAGTTCACGTTTTTGCCTGCCCGGTTGGGTAGTAGGTTTGTTAGAATATCGTGTCAGAAATAATGTTATCATCTTTGTGAACCGCAATCAAAGAATTCTTTCTATAAAACGCGATACATAATCAAGATGTCTTTGAGCTTTGAGCTTTCAATCCAATTGAATATAACGATGCTGAAATATCTGAATAATGCTTTTCTAACACCCCCTCCTGTCCTTTTTGCACAACCTTTTAAGAGAAAAATATAATACACCCGCATGGGCATTATTTTCTTTAAGGGTGACCTTTGACGGGTTTATCCTACTTATTCCGCCAAATACAAAGAATATCATTGAACTAAGTGTGCCTATAGCTATAGCTAGTGTGTGTTCCGAAAGGCTGAAGGTAAGACTGTCTTTTGTTACCCAATCCCCCGACGAAACCCAACACGTCTGGGGATGCTGCTTGCGTGATGAGAGGCGGGAGATATGATCCCTTTATGGATTGGTTAACATGCCAATAATTACGGCTAGCCCCACAGAGTCCAGGGACTGCTCTCTACCGACTGTATCCCAGTGGCGGTTCGTGCAAAGGGGCAGAGGAGGATGTCTCCCCCGAAAAAAATGTGGAGAAAAATACACATATTCGTACTTACGAAATACATTAGAAGCTCTTAAGTTATTAACATTTTATAAATTTGTAAGCCTTAAAGTTACTTCGTTTTAAATATTATCCATTCACATTTTCGTTCGGTTAATCTCATAGAGGCAATTGCGTTTCTGTATGAGGGAAGCGTTGCATATATTAGGGTGAACGGCGATTTTACGAGGTGGTTTGACATCACAAAAGGTGGCAAGGCCGCGTAATGTCACCGTGGTTATTCAATCCATGTGTTACTGTAAAAACCCTTAAATTGGTAAATCTTAGGTTTTACTAGTAAATCTTAGGATTTTCCAACATGAGTTGAAGTTGATTCTAAGATTTACCAACATGAAAAGTTTATTTATTTTATTTATTATGAATAGTTGAATAGTTGATAAATCTAAAAATTTACTGGAAAATCTTAAGACTTACCGTAGTACGGGCTTTTGCAGTAACATATACATGGATAATTGTATGCAAGAATTGAAAGAGATGGGATTGGGCGCGAAATTGAGTAATCTGAAAGTATGTTGCCTGTTGTATGCTGATGATGCGGTGCTGATTTCTAACAGTGTGGGAGATCTGCAGTCTCTCGTTTCCAGGATGAACGAAGTACGTATGAAGAATGAGTTAATGATGAATGTAAGTAAGTCTAAAGTCGAGGTATTTGAAAGAAAGGGATTACGAAAACAATGTACAACATAGTTGTGAATTATGGATACTTGGAACAGGTGGATGATTTTGTGTACCTGGGAAGTATGTGTACGAGAGATGGGAAGGCCGATAAAGTCATTGAAAGAAGGGTAAATGCAGGTAACTCCTTTAAGGGAGTTGTTTAATATGACGTAATTAATATAATTTTTTTTCAACAGTATCAGAATATTATTTTTAATTTATTGTTAACATGTTAAAATGTTGGGTAGTGGTCAGTAATGTTTGTTTTTAGAGTTGAAGATCTAATTTTAGCGTTGTTGTGTGTTTAGACAAATATGTGATCTAGAGTCGTGGAAGTATTCAGTTGGTTGGTATGCGGATACCTACACACGTGTACATAGTGTTTTTAAAATATATATATATATATGTGCTCTCTCACTTTTCAACCCCACAAACCGCCACTGCTATCTACGTATACATCCCTGCAAGGTGATGGTGTCGTCAATTTGCCATTAGGAAAAGCCATGTTCGTAAGAAGTGGCAATTAATGCGATGAACACGATGATCAACAAGGTTTAATCATCACAAATAATTACAATGGTCCAATACCATAATAGCGTTTTTGTGCTCCCGTATGCGCTGCTGGTTCTTATAGGATATACATATATATGCCTACTTATTATTAAATTGGACTTAACGTAAACACATTTGCGACTGATAATGTAAGGCTAGGTTTACACTCGTAAGTTTTTTCCCGTAATTCGCCCGTGTAAGCGATTTATAGCCAAATTACCAATGTGAACGACACCAAAAGTCACTTAACGTAATTTGAAGCATGTTACAGAACTTCTTCTTTCGGAAGTTTTTTGACAGGTCTAATCGCATCCGCGCGAAATTCCAACCTTCCTACAGCTTACAAAATCAGTTTGATAAGCTGAGGAACTTTCAGAAATAGTACCAAAATGCGCCATTGCGAAATGTCAAAAATCAAAAGACATTTGTTTTTAGTGGATTTTTTCCTGTAAAACTAGTATTTATTTCCACTTACTTGAGTTTTCTGAAAATGAGCATCCTTCTATTCAATTATCGGTCCAAACCTTTCTAATCTCAATGTTTCTGTTTTTAAAATTACGTATTTGAGTACGAAGTCGGTTTCTGTCGGCAGCCGTAAGGTAGCTGTCATTCGGATAAAATGAAAGAAATCCATTAATTACTAAACTAAAACTAGACTAAAATAATAATTGATGGTGCCGTACTTTGTTTAAATTTGAAATATACGTATTGTTAGCGTCGGCGGGCGTGCTGATGCTATCGGCAGGGTTGGAGAAAGCTCCCACATATTTAATACAAATTAGTTGCTGTATCTGCCCCAAATAAAAACTAGCTCAGGTTCGGTGCAAGCAGGGTTTCTCTTAACCTCAAGGCTAGTGCTTGTGGTTCGGAACTTCACGCTTCTCCGTCCCCCCAGGGCCTCTCTCGACAAGCAAAACACGGTAGGTTATCACATAAATAGTTTATTCAATTCTAGGAGACACAATAATACATAAGAGGAACGATCCTAGCTGAAAGTTAGTTTGAACGTCAGTCTCTGCTCTCTACACGCGTGGTTAGGGCTAAAACATTATTGGCACACAAAGGGTAACATGGTAATTGACTCACGTTTGGTTTATGGGCCAACAGCGGCTTTACGCGCTTGTTCTCCCGGTCTCAGCAGCGTCCAAGCGCGGACACCGGAAGTGCGCAACCGGCGAAACTGAACTCGTGTCGCACATGTTCACGCGGGACGTGGGCTCGGGAAGCTCGCTCGCTCAAGACTGGCGAGCTTGCCGCTCGAGATGGTCTAGCGACAGCTCGGTTTGTCGCTCGCGGGAGGGGGTAGTGCGCGCGCCTCTATATTGGCGGTCTATTTGTAACGTAACACTTCCCCCCTCGCCGCAATAAAAGCGACGTGGCAATGGAGCTGTAGGACTAATAAATCCTCTTACCTTTTCAGCACTTGTGCCAAAAACATTTAAGAGAAACGAGGAGAGAGAGAGAGAGAGAGATTCCTAGCTGGAGAATAGTTATGAACAGAACACAAAAGAGATGATACATGGTGTAACAAGGAATTGTCAATAAATGTATATAAAGGCAGTGGCATACATAAATACAGTTGCAAAGAACAAGGATCTGTTGAAGAAAGGTACAAGGGTTATGCAGTGATAGAAAAAAAAACTCTACAATTGTATCATTGGTCTGTGAGCTAATGTTTGCGAACGTGGTTTGCGTAGGATGTCTGGGGTGGTTGAACGTTTCACTGAAGTTACAAGGTTACTTTGTCACAGTAACCTGGCCCATTTGAGATTACACTCAAGGGACACTAGGGCCTTTAAGAAAATACGAGGAAGAGAACACATGATGAGGCTTCTAGGTGGTGTGGAGAGTTCTACCTGTCACAGAGGTCGAAAGGGTAACTGCTTCCGGATCCTGTGGGTGAGCCAGTACGAAACCATTGAAGTATTGGAGAGTGGAATCGTAATTGGTGGTTGGTACACTGGTTTTTGTATGTAGTGGGATTGTTTTGTGAACAATCGTTGGTATTGTTATTTGCGCAAGGGCACAGGAGCATCAGCACAATGGCAGTAGGGCATTTGCATTATGCAGCAGGAACATTTGCATAATGGCAGCAGAAACATTTGCACAAGGGCAACAGGAACATTTGTATTATGCAGCAGGAATATTTGCATAATGGCAGCAGAGCATTTGCATTATGCAGCAGGAACATTTGCATAATGGCAGCAGGAACATTTGCACAAGGGCAACAGGAACATTTGTATTATGCAGCAGGAATATTTGCATAATGGCAGCAGAGCATTTGCACAATGGCAACAGGAACAGGAACCAACCTAGAGCTGGCGTGCTCGGGTTTGTTTTGAGTGTCGGTTCTTTGTGGTGATACAATTCGCAACTACACGCACGACTCACACTAGGTTATGTTAGATGCGGTCGGGTGCTTTTGGTACGCAGGGATTGAAGGCAAGGGACCTCCGTGACGGTAGCGAGGGCAGCATGAAGAGGCGCAGATGTAGATAGGGTGCAGAGCTGCTGGTTTTTTTTTTTTAATCCGGCAAAAATTATTATTAGAACAAAATTCTTGAAGTTTACCTGCCTAGTAGACCAATGATGAAAAAAGTTTGGAGAGAAACAAGTGTGCATGTTGAGAAAAAGTTGGATTTGTTTGGCGTGTAGAGAGAGAGACGGAGAGAGAGCTAACTAAATGTGGCTAATGCCTAATACATGTTACAAAGGTACGTATTCAAGGACAGGTTCTGTGTAACCCCTTTTGGTTTTTTTTTTTTTACCAAATACATTTCCAAGAATACGTGGTTGATGGATTGTACGTATAACAAAATTCCCCATTCGAAAGAAGTTGGTCTTCCATGACCTATGCTCACGTCTATACGGTAGCATTTTTTCTACTTTCGAAAAACAAAACATTGCGTACAAGATTAGTTATAACAAAGTGGGAAAGGAGTAGGAAGTTGAAAGGATCCGCGTATGAAGATTGTCCCATTTGACAAACGAAACGCCAAGTGCGTAACGCATATATCCCCATTCACGGATAATTTCGAGGAAGGGGGAGGGTGATAATTGGGAACATTTGAACGAAGAAAACTGCTGGGGACTCGGCTATTTCCGAAATTCGACCTCTGGGTGGAGGTGAAACAAGGTCTACAGCAGTCATCCTGGCACATTACAATAATGACAACTGGGAAAGGAGTAGGAAGTTGAAAGGATCCGCGTATGAAGATTGTCCCATTTGACAAACGAAACGCCAAGTGCGTAACGCATATATCCCCATTCACGGATAATTTCGAGGAAGGGGAGGGGTGATAGTTGGGAACATTTGAACGAAGAAAACTGCTGGGGACTCGGCTATTTCCGAAATTCGACCTCTGGGTGGAGGTGAAACAAGGTCTACAGCAGTCATCCTGGCACATTACAATAATGACAACTGGGAAAGGAGTAGGAAGTTGAAAGGATCCGCGTATGAAGATTGTCCCATTTGACAAACGAAACGCCAAGTGCGTAACGCATATATCCCCATTCACGGATAATTTCGAGGAAGGGGAGGGGTGATAGTTGGGAACATTTGAACGAAGAAAACTGCTGGGGACTCGGCTATTTCCGAAATTCGACCTCTGGGTGGAGGTGAAACAAGGTCTACAGCAGTCATCCTGGCACATTACAATAATATTTGGTAGTGTTGGACAAAAGAATACACTGACATAAAAGTCTAATCCTCTACGTGTATTGGGCAGAAGATTAGGGGTCGTTTTATTCTCCTACTTGTTTGCGAGAAATGACAGACCCTTGCTCAAATCTCACAAACCTGGGGATTTTCTTTGTTCGTCTCCCAGACAACGAGTTAGGTGTTTTTGTGTCCATCAACTTAACTCCCACGACACGATGCCCCATAATCATGAGTGAAGCGTATGATTAGTCCTTTTGAGATAGTAGATAGTTCCTGGGTTCTTGTGACAGGAAGTCCACGGGCATATTAATGATTACAAAAAAGGGGTGTGGACTACATTGAGTAGTTCACACATAAAGGTTTGATATTATTTCGTTCGCACGATTCATGGTGAGTATTATAACGTCTTCACGTATAGCGTACAAGATTGCAAAATCAAAGGATTTGCAAGTAAGTTTTATAACGTCTTCACGGATAACAATGAACGAATTACAACTGGGTTGCCCAGTATTGAAGGGAGGTGCAAAAGACTAGGTATTTATGACATTTCTGACAAAAACCCACAGAGTAATTATAACGGGCTCCCCGTATCGCATTTAGTAGATATTCTGAGATTCCCATCTATGACGGCAGATTTTATAAGGTTCCCACCTATGATGGCAACAAAGGTTAACGTTCATATAAAGGTACCTATTCAATACAGACGGCGAGACATACTGATGTACTTAGTACAACAATACCGTAGCATAATAAATCCATATTAGCGTACGTTAAAGACTTGCACAAAGGCAAAAACATATTTGAAGATCTGGCCAAGATTTTATACTTCAACAATTAAGGGACAAAAAAAATTCTGGCGTGCTGATGGAATGTGAATTTCATCTAAGCTTACCGCAAAAGAGATCCTTTGTGGTACAACCCTTTTGGTTACGCACAGAGTATCGTATCGTGATGGTACAACTTTTGTTGTACTTACACGTACGATGGTAGCAACAATACAAGACATGCGCTTATCGTTGTTTGACAAGGAAAATTATTTACATTGATCCGATTTGAGTGTTTAAGACCTTCTAGGTTTTACTTACTTAAACAGACTGCGATGGACACACCTTGGTGTTATGAAAATTATAATAATGGGATGGGTTGTTCACAGGGTGGTTCACTTGGAGACCTGGCTTCTTGTTGTGACCTCGTACTTTGCACGTGATAAGTCACAACAAGGCAACCCCAAAATTTCAGTTTGAGCAGTTGAGACCCAGGGTGACTCAATGTTGCTGAAATGTTGTAAAAAAAATTTATCGTTAATGAAGAGGCACGTTGAAAGTTGTCCCTTTTATAACGATACTTTCCAGACTCCACATCCAGTTCTGGGGAGAGCTAGAGCAATTTGGGTTATTTATTGAGCGCCATTCTATTTTCTTAAAAAACAGAAAAAAACTTAGAACGGGTAGCAAACATCTGATACCGCCGTGGGTTTACACAGGTTTGCTTACCTAATTTAACTACATATGACATAAGGGTTAGATGCACTTTGGCGAGGACCCGATATTTAATGTACAAAAAAAATTTTTTTAACATTTAGAAAGGGGTGACGAGGTATGACATGATGATGTGAAAATATGATGCTGCTAGTTGTGACGATGCACAAAACCTTGGGCACGTAGTCTCTGACTACTTGCAGTAAGCCACAGGGAATTCCTTTCTCCGAAGTGATCAATTTCAGGTAGAGGTGTGCATGCTTAGAAAAAAAACGATGTTTCCAAGGTTTGACACCTGGGGCAGCAATTAGAGGCGAATGACTGATGATGACGAGATATTTATACAAACAAAAATAAAATAAAATAAAATGAAACGAAACCACAAGGGAGAATTATAATTTCTTCCATGACTTTGGCTACAGTTGACACCACTGTGCCAGAGCTAGAAAGGTTTCGTTTGAGTGTCCTAATGAGTGACAATCGTTTACGAGAGGCCGCTCATTAGTGACGAAACAAAAGGGTTGACTTCCATAGTGATCCATGTCACGGTGTAGACGAATGGTTGCTAGGAGTCAAGGAATAACCGTTGGGGTTATACGGGCGTGGCAATGGAGTTTGTTTCCATGTTACCACTTTTTACAATGTCCTTTATATGGTAGTTACCTATGTGTTTACCAGAGATGTCGGACAATCGGTAAACCAGGTCTGAGATTTTCTTTAGGACTTTCGTCTTTACAAAACGGGGTGCCAATTTGGCAGAGAAGTACAGCGCACCTTGTGACAGAGTGTTGTTTCTCCTCCAGACGATGTCTTCTTCCTTGAATGTGACGTGCTTCCTGCGAAGGTTATACCTGTCGGCGCTCTTTTGGTGGGCCAATAGTAGAGCGTCTGTTACTTCACTATAGATAGCGGAGAGTTCCTCCAAGCGGTGGGCGTAATTTGCTGCGGGGTCTGCTGTGGAGGAAGGGACGGGTGGAAGGCAATTGTCAGGGTGTAGTGAACCGTGAACTACTTGTTCCATGCCGTGTTTGAGAAAAAATGGTGTATAGCCTGTAGCGAGGTTCACCGTGTTGTTCATGGCTGCTTGTATTCTGTCTAATTTTTTGCACCATGTGCGTTGATCTTTGCCAACCAAAATTGCCAGGGCCGTGTTTATGGTTTGGTTGTATCGTTCAACGGTGTTGTTCTGTGGGGTGTAAAGGGTGTTATAGAATACATCCTTTATACCATATTTAGACAAAAACTCTTTAAATTCCAGAGCTATAAATTGTTTACCATTGTCGCATATTATAGTACGAGGGGTACCGTAGGGTATGAAAATATGTTTTTCCAATAGATTGGTTATTGCTGCTGCAGTTGCCCTTTTCAGAGGAAACAACCAGCAGTATTTGGAAAAGATGTCCACTACGCTGAGTATATGCATGTAACCGGCGTAGCTTCTAGGGAAGGGTCCAATGAGGTCCATAGAAAAGGATTGAAGTGGTCTATCGGCACGCTTGGGGTTGCCCATTAGACCAGACGGTGGTGCCGTACTGTGCTTGTATGCCTTACAGATGTCGCACTTGGAGATGTATAAACGTACTTGTTTGAATAGACCCGGCCAATAATATCTTAAGGATATTTTTTTGAATGTTTTGAAAGTTCCAGGGTGTATGGAGTCTACGGCACTGTGGTTATCAATAATAACTTGTTCTCTATTTTCGAGAGGGACTACCTTTTTCCAGGCATAGTCCTCTAAGATTGACAGTGGAGGCTTGCAGTTGCGATATAGTTGTCCGTTCTTAATTATAAAATTCGGGAACTTTTGTGGGTTGTCACTGCATCCTCTAAAGATTTTTTGATACCATACGTCTTTTGTGGGGAGACTAGAATTGGGTAATTCGGCATTTAATGTTGCTATCTCGATCCTAGAAAGGGCATCCGGGACGATATTATCCGCGCCTTTACGGTGGATGACATCGAAAGTATATTGAGATAGGCGGGACGACCAGCGAGCCAATCTCCCGGAGGGGTTGTCTAGCGAGATCAGCCATTTTAGGCTGCTATGGTCTGTGACGACGGTAAACTTACTGCCCTCAATGTATCCGCGGAAATGTTGAATGGATTCCATGACTGCTAACAATTCTCTCTCGGTAATCCCGTAGTTTTTTTCGTGTTTATTTAGGGTACGAGAGAAGTATGCCACGGGGTGTTCGCCGTCCGTAAAATTTTGAGTGAGGACTCCTCCGATTCCGACGTTTGATGCGTCCGAATGGATCGTAAAGGGAAGATTGAAGTCGGGGCAATTCAGTACTGGGGCTGATTGAAGAGCCTCTTTCAGGGAGTTGAATGCTGACTCAGTCTCTGCAGACCAGGAAAAGTTACTGGTACCTTTACGGATTCCCGTGATTTTGTTGAGCGGCGCCGCGAGAGTTGAGAAGTTTTTTATGAATCTTCTGTAGTAACCGGTGAGTCCGAGGAAGGCTTTTACCTCTTTTGCATTTGTAGGTCGGGGAAAATTTGTCATAGCCGCTACTTTTGTGGGGTCTGTTCTTAGGCCTTCTTCGTCTACTATGAAACCCAAGTATCGTAGGCGGTGCCTGCAGAATTCCGATTTCTTCAGGTTGATAGTCAAACCGGCCTGTTTGAGTTGTTGAAAAACCTTCTCTAGAATAAGTATATGTTTTTCAAAGGTATCGCTAATGATGATCAGGTCATCCAGGTAGCAAAATAAATTGTTATCAAACTCTGGGCCAAACAATTTATCCATGAGTCTTTGTAGTTCTGCTGGGCTGTTTTTTAAACCGAAGGGTAGTCTTTTGAAATGGAACATACCCCTGCCAGGCACCACGAAGGCAGTCTTTTCGCAGGAGCTGGGATCCAAAGGTATCTGCCAGAATGCTTTGCTTAAGTCTATGGATGAGATGTATTTAGCGTTTCGAAGTCTGTCCAGGATGGAGTTGACCAAGGGGAGCGGGTAGGCGTCTGATATTGTACATGCGTTGAGGCGTCTGCTGTCGAGGCAGAAACGGGCTGAGCCGTCTTTCTTTGAAACTAATAAGGTGGGGTTGGTCCATGCACTGCGGCTGGGTACCACCACTCCCAGTCTTAACATATCGTCCAATTCTTTTTCCAGCGTTTTCAATTTTTGTGGAGCTAGGTTGTAATACCTTTGTTTGATTGGGGGGCCTGTTGTTTTTATATGGTGTTGTACTAGGTTGGTTAAGCCTAAACCGCACCTTTCGAAGGAGATGGATTCATACTTGTTGATCATTTGATTTAATTGTATTGTTTGTAAGGGGTTCAAGTTTTCGTAGGGTATTACCGTACGGATTTCGTTTACTTGGGGAGTGACGGAGGGGTTGTTAAACAGTTGCGGGGCAATTTTGAAAGCCATCCAAAAATCCACTCCCAAGATGAATTTCTGTGTGATTGTAGGTACAACTAGAAACTTGATCCAAACTGTTTTTTGGTCACAATTGATCGGTAGGGTTAGAGAACCGATGACGAGTTGTGAAGTGTTGTCTGCCGTGGTAACATGTGAAGAATGTTTTCCCATCTTAAAACCACAGTTTGTGAATAAGGTGTGGGCGTTGTCGCCCAGGCAGCTGACAGAGGCGCCGCTGTCTAGGAGACCTGAAAAAACCACGTTGTTTATGGAAAAATGCGCGAAGGGTCTACCGTCTATTGCCTGTTTGCAGCAAACTGTAGAGAGGGGTAAGGCCTGTTTAAAAAATTTGACGTGTTCCAACCACTCCGACCATTCCTTTGGCCTATGGGAGGGATGGCCCGGGGGGTTGGGGTCTAGTTTTTTGTCTTCCTGGCTGTCCAATTGGGAGGGGGTCTGGAGAAATCCATAGGGGGTTTGATGAATCTGAGATCCGGGATGGACGTTTCGGTATTGTCTTGGCGTGGTCTTTTGCCAAACTTCCTCCCTTCATCTCTTCTTGGAGAACGATCGACGGATCGCCTTTTGTTAGAATGGGTGTCTTTGGAGGATAAAAGTTTTGCTTGTTTAAAGCAGGCGGCTTGGGAGTGACCAATCTTGTGGCAAAAAGAGCAGGATTTCTTCTCGTTGTGCTCCGGTTTTATGCCGGACGAAGTGCTTGGGCGAAAGTTTTCTTTGGGGAATCTTTCGTCTTTCTTCCGATCCTGGTATGCCTCTAGTAGCTGGCAGACATCTTTCAGTTGCTCCAGCGTGGCAATTTTCTGAGAAGTAATGATGTTTTCGTATCTGGGGAGAAGACCGTCGATTAAAACCGGGAGAAGTTCCGCTTCAGGGACAGGTTGGGTGAGCTTTATATTGATGGCCTCTGCCCTCTGTGTGAATCTAGCAACAGGCTCTCCGGAGTGCTGCTTGATAGCGAGTAGGGATAGCCTGACTCTATGTTGGGCCTTTTTTTCTCCGAAACTGGATAAAAGTGCCACCTTGAGTTCCCTCCATGAGTTTGTTTTTCTCTTATGTATCCTGTGCCAGGTAAGCATTTCAGGAGCGATGAGGTCTATGAAGTTCCTGTGTAGAATACTTTCGGGGATTCCTCTGACTTGGGCTGTTTCTTCTATTCTGTTGATGAAATCCTCCACATCCGTGAGTCCGTTGTATTTCGTCTTCCAGGTTGTCAAATCATATATTTTCGTCTGTTCCTGGGCTTGTACCACCAAGGGTTTTGCTTCGGAGACTGTGAGGGAGGTAGAGATGATTTCTGAGGTGTCTTCCTGTTGAAACTGCAACTTCCTGATGTACTTTTTGTTGTAGAAAGAAGCATATTGAATAAGGCATTTTTTGGATTTATTCCTGGGAGAAATCTTTCTACTTCTCAGGGCCTGTAGTAGTTCTTCCTTTTTTGACGTAGAAATGTGGGGGATTATACCCAGCGTGACTTGAGGGACTTCCATAGTGTATAGGGTCGTGTCAGGGTGACCTTACGTTGGGAGAAAAACGAGAACTCGACTCTTTATCCGTAATTGGAAAGAAATTTTTGCCAGGGATTGACCACTGGGGACGTATATATATTTTTTTTTTTTTTTACAAAATGCTTCTGCGAAAAAACGCGTATTTGTAAGTGTTTGGGTTATTTGAAAATTTGGGCAGAGATTTGCCTCTGGCCACGTGCTTTTTTAGGAAAAATCCAAGCGTTTTGGAAAAAAAAATTTCGAAAATTAAAAAATCGAAAAAAGGAAAAAATCGGAAAAATTTTCAGAGTCCGCAACTGGAGAAAATTTGAGCAGCGATTTTCCTCTGGCCATGCGTTTTTAAGAAAAACTCCAAGCGTTTTGGAAAAAAAAATATTTCGAAAATTAAAAAAAATCGAAAAAAGGAAAAATCGAAAAAATTTTCAGAGTCCGAAACTGGAGAAAATTTGGGCAGCGATTTTCCTCTGTCCAAGCGTTTTTAAGAAAGAATCCAAGCGTTTTGGAAAAAAAAATTTCGAAAATTAAAAAAATCGAAAAAAAGGAAAAATCGAAAAAATTTTCAGAGTCTGAAACTGGAGAAAATTTGGGCAGCGATTTTCCTCTGTCCAAGCGTTTTTAAGAAAAACTCCAAGCGTTTTGGAAAAAAAAAATTTCGAAAATTAAAAAAATCGAAAAAAAGGAAAAAATCGAAAAAATTTTCAGTCCGAAACTGGAGAAAATTTGGGCAGCGATTTTCCTCTGTCCAAGCGTTTTTAAGAAAAACTCCAAGCGTTTTGGAAAAAAAATTTCGAAAATTAAAAAAATCGAAAAAAAGGAAAAATCGAAAAAATTTTCAGAGTCTGAAACTGGAGAAAATTTGAGCAGCGATTTTCCTCTGGCCATGCGTTTTTAAGAAAAACTCCAAGCGTTTTGGAAAAAAAAATTTCGAAAATTAAAAAATCGAAAAAAGGAAAAAAATCGGAAAAATTTTCAGAGTCCGAAACTGGAGAAAATTTGAGCAGCGATTTTCCTCTGGCCATGCGTTTTTAAGAAAAAATCCAAGCGTTTTTGGAAAAAAAAAATTTCGAAAATTAAAAAATCGAAAAAAGGAAAAAATCGGAAAAATTTTCAGAGTCCGAAACTGGAGAAAATTTGAGCAGCGATTTTCCTCTGGCCATGCGTTTTTAAGAAAAACTCCAAGCGTTTTGGAAAAAAAAAAAATTTCGAAAATTAAAAAATCGAAAAAAGGAAAAAATCGGAAAAATTTTCAGAGTCCGAAACTGGAGAAAATTTGGGCAGCGATTTTCCTCTGTCCAAGCGTTTTTAAGAAAGAATCCAAGCGTTTTGGAAAAAAAAATTTCGAAAATTAAAAAAATCGAAAAAAAGGAAAAATCGAAAAAATTTTCAGAGTCTGAAACTGGAGAAAATTTGAGCAGCGATTTTCCTCTGTCCATGCGTTTTTAAGAAAAAATCCAAGCGTTTTGGAAAAAAAATTTCGAAAATTAAAAAAATCGAAAAAAGGAAAAATCGAAAAAATTTTCACAAGTTTTCGTGGAAGTAATTTGTTTGAGAATTCAACAATATCTTGGGGGCATGGTTTCATTACGCGGCTTCCTATAGCCTGATTTTATACAGCACCAATTTTTCTGGTATTTACACGCGAATTCCCTTCGTCTTTTCGACAAGATATTACCTTCTTTGTCAATTGACAAGGTATTATAGTGTCAGATGTCAAGGAATCCACGTCAACGCGAATTTAGTATTTTTTGCATTATTCGAATGTGATTCGGCATGACCCGGTTTCAGCAGACGACAGAGTCAAAAATACTTAATTGTCAAATGACAGAAAGAATTTAAATCCACTTGTTCCCTAGGTGTCAGCAAGTGTCCGTTTAAGAGACGTACCAGCGTGCTGCAGTATAGTATATTATTAAAAATATTTAGCACTTTCGAGACCAAGCGGATGATTTGTTTATCATGTATATGATTTTAATTGTTGAATAAATTCTTCTTTAATTTGTGTTTATTTCCACTATTCACTTGTATTGAAAATAGCAATTTTAATCGGCCGACACTTTGTAATCACTGTATTATTCGCAGCGACAACTTCCTAGGTTGGGCACCTTGCGTTGGAATACCGGTAATATTTTGTCGAGTGACGAGTCACAAATGATAAAATCGCGCCCGTAATAATTTAAATTGTGATTCGAAATTACGTTCGCGCCGAGATTCCTGTTGGAAGTGCTAGACAATTGGGAATAAACAATACATCATAATAACATTTCAGAGTTTACAATTGTTGCTTGGGAACGAGGCCGTGGTGGAACAGAAAAAAATTTAAATGGCCCCACGTTTAGCGCCAGTGTTAGCGTCGGCGGGCGTGCTGATGCTATCGGCAGGGTTGGAGAAAGCTCCCACATATTTAATACAAATTAGTTGCTGTATCTGCCCCAAATAAAAACTAGCTCAGGTTCGGTGCAAGCAGGGTTTCTCTTAACCTCAAGGCTAGTGCTTGTGGTTCGGAACTTCACGCTTCTCCGTCCCCCCAGGGCCTCTCTCGACAAGCAAAACACGGTAGGTTATCACATAAATAGTTTATTCAATTCTAGGAGACACAATAATACATAAGAGGAACGATCCTAGCTGAAAGTTAGTTTGAACGTCAGTCTCTGCTCTCTACACGCGTGGTTAGGGCTAAAACATTATTGGCACACAAAGGGTAACATGGTAATTGACTCACGTTTGGTTTATGGGCCAACAGCGGCTTTACGCGCTTGTTCTCCCGGTCTCAGCAGCGTCCAAGCGCGGACACCGGAAGTGCGCAACCGGCGAAACTGAACTCGTGTCGCACATGTTCACGCGGGACGTGGGCTCGGGAAGCTCGCTCGCTCAAGACTGGCGAGCTTGCCGCTCGAGATGGTCTAGCGACAGCTCGGTTTGTCGCTCGCGGGAGGGGGTAGTGCGCGCGCCTCTATATTGGCGGTCTATTTGTAACGTAACAGTATCTATTTGAGTTTTCTTTTATCTCGTCTTCATAATTATTTATTCGTTACAAATTTCACTCACTTTAAATTGAGGTAATTACATGTCATACTGTGTTACCTAAAGCTAATAATAACGCAGATTACTTTGTTCATCCCTGTAGAAGCGGGTACACTTAATATCTAATCTCAAATTGAATGATCCCGTATATTGCGTAGAATATTGTGTGGCAAACCGCGCAGGGATAGGCACTATCGGCAGCCCCAGCCAAATTGGGCAATATATTATCTCATTGCGATTCCGCGCTCCAAACCAGATATTATTGTTTTCGTTTTGCAAAGCAGGAGGAGGCGGTTGAATATCGCGTTTAAAGGCACTATTCATTTTTTCAGACGGCAGCAATCCATATTCATGTCGCCATCTTTTAGTGAAAGATAAAACCTGCACAGTCAGATGATGATGATGAAGAGAATTCTACAAAACGAGTAATCATTGCCAGTATGCCGAATACTTAAAATGTTTTACAAATTGATGTTGTTAAGATTTTTGACGTTTATTAGCGAAAGCTCAAAGCACGTTTGATTATCAAAGCGATCAAATATTGCGATGCATTAAAAAAAGTGTTTGGGTGCATATGAAACTCAATGAAACGGAAACGACACTAAAAAGCGACAAACACATACATCTGTATGAGAGAATGAGATAGAATTCTTTCCGCATTTGCTGCTTTGATTATGAGCTAACTTTTCAAAGCTCCTATTTGTTGAGACTATGTAGGTGGGTTAAGTTTCACTTCTACCACGTGTGAACTGCACTCAATTTTTTTAGTAGTATTGAATGCTGTTTTTAGATGTTTGATCCTAATTGTAAAATTTCTTTATACGAGAAATATAATTGAATAAAAAATCTGACTACGTTAAATGTGAGACTGAAGTAACATACATTTCTCACTAAATTTAATATACATATTTTACCGATGCTAGTAGAAAGGTGAGATGTAGATTATGTCTCGGTGTGGCAGTCACTATTATTTGTCATCATATTGTGCGTGTGATTGCTTTGCTGGTATATTTCTTGGTTTCTTGATTTCAGCAATAACTACAGGTATTAAAAAAATAACCAAAAAATGCTGCCGAATTCCTCCGAATTTTTCCTAATTAAATGTGGAATTTTTGAATATATGAGATTTTTAATATGTTATAATTTTGCAATGAATTAAAAAAATATCTTAACTAACTAACTAACCATCACGCCGTTTCCCCGCAGGGGTAGGCAGAGAGGACAGACCGCCAAACAACTCGATCTTGGCACACACTCCTTGCTTCGTTCACATTCATACATCGTCTCATACATGCTCTTCTATTATTCTGACTCTTGACATCGCCCGACTCAAGTATCTGATTCACTTGGTCGTGCCATGTCTTCCTCGGGCGTCCCCGACTTCGTCTACCATTCACATTTGCGTCATATATTCTCCTTACACTCCTTTCCTCATTCATTCGCTCTACATGCCCAAACCATCTGAGCGTCCCTTTCTTAATCTTACTCATAACGCTTACATCAGCCTTGCATTCTTTGCGGATCTCCACATTTCTCACACGATCATACATGGTTTTACCACACAATATCTTTATCCTAAATATCTCAAAGTTAGTATTGTGAGATGAGCACTACTGTTCTCCATATTACATTATTCCATTGTTTCCAAATTCCATATTGTTTCCATTGTTCACGTGTGTGTTACTCTTTTGTACATCCATAAAGTTCTTATTAAATTGGTTAATTTTCTCTACATAACGGGGCCGATGGTTTTCTTGTGTTGTCATTGATTCCATTTATAGGGATAGCGCGCCGAGGGGTTTGAGATGTCGGGTCTCGTGGGCATTATGTTGAGTTCATCAACACAGCAGTTGATTTCACAGAAAGCTTTAAAAAACGCAACTTACTGCCTCATACATAAATACGTCTCCTTCTTTTACTTCGCCCTTTTTCAGTGAGAATTTAAGTTCCACGTCCCGTGGTGTGATTTAAGCTTTCTGTTTCTGGCCCAATGCTCTCTTCGTGAGTTGATATTTCTGTAGATTTACTCATTAACAAGTGAACTACTTGACAAAAACTTGGTTTCAACCAAGGCTACAGCCGTATTCAGAAAATACAAACTACGAATTCCTTACTTAATTAAATTCCAAGCTGTACAATCGAAGTGAACAATGTTTCCAATGCAGCGAAGACCATCTATCATGTCTGAATACAAATAAATTGAAGGCAACACCTTCGATTCGTTTGAAGCCTTTTGTTGCTTTTTTGTACCCAGCTGGACATCAGCAATCGTCGGTATCAACGAAATTGCTAGAGGCCAGCAATTGACTGATTGCTGGAATTGGCTTCCGAATAAAATAACGACCGGCCCGAGAATTGGACAAAATGAGGTCACGTATTGTTGCAGGTTACGTGGATGAATTCGGCTGCACTCGGAAACGTGTTCGGGTGCTGCCGACAGGTCACAAAAAGAGGCACGATTACTTGATAAATAACTACCGGCTCTTGAGGGGAAAAGCCTGACAGGAGAAGTCCCTCCAAATTTCTTCACTTTACTTTATAAGTTAATGATTAAGATTTTTTAATCGATTTTCAGGCTTATATTATTATTACATTTAAGATGTGTTGAACCCAGACAGTCATCCTGTGTTGCATATTGGTAATATATTTTAAAAACCTTCTAATCGTTCAGAATTACCTACCTACAATGCACAATACACGTAAACTTACCTCGCTATTGTTGAAAATCACCTCACTACAGATATTTTAAAACTTTTCTTTTGATGCCGTTTTTATGACCGGAACAATCCGAGAGCTATTGTACTCGTGTAATTGCGAAAGTTTCTTTGAAAGTATTTTTCTTTCAAGAAATTATGTAAATATTTTCAAGCTAAGCAAACACTAACGAAACTGAGGCCGCCCATTCCGTCCTAATGTTGGCATTATGCGATAGAAAGGTTTGATTTCGTTATAATGATGACATTATCTGATTTATCCCAGAGATTGTGGTTCAACTGCCGAAATGTGCCTCGGACACGAAATAACGAAAAATCTGCCATTTTCTTTCGATCCCCTTGCTGATTGGCTGGAAACAGTACCAAGCATACGGCGGTCGCTTGCGGTAATATTATGTAGAGAGAGAACGAAGAACTGTAGTGCCACGTGACTCGTTGCGCGTTGCGTTACAAGCCGGTCCAGCTCGTCAGCGCTACGTCGTCGGTCGACCGACGGCATTATTTCCAACTTTAGGCAATATTTATGTGTGAAACTTCGCCCAAAACTCACTTTGTGATATACCTATAACTACCTTTACGAATTACTTCTTTATTTCGAAGAAATACAAGGCTGCTATAGTTACTTTCTGATAGAACATTATTAAATAACAGTGTGACGTTGTGGACTTCGTTACTTCGTTAGGACTTATATTTATACAAATAAATAAATACGCCAGTTCTGACCAATTTCTAACTAATTTATTTATCATTATTTAATAAAAGAAATGGAATGGAGTTAACGAATAAATCACTAACTTTATTCCGAGAAGCTTTTTCCGCTATACATGGGTACTACAGCCATCGGCCACAGTGATTTCTTTTTCTCGTCAAATCAATCCTTTTAAAAAATCGTTAGGGTTTAAAATAATGTTTGCTCTGTTCTCCACCCTCGCTGCTTTTCAAAGGAAATAATGTATAAATATTTTCTTTACCCCGAGGGGCCTGTCTCCCGGCGTTTTAACTAAAATACGAGTCGCTTTGCCCTCACTCCAACTCCACGGCCGCCGAACTGTTCGAGAGGAGATCAAAATCTGTCAACTTTCTGGAGGCAATTCACCGAGCGATACAATACGAAACATTATTATTATTTTGTTATGACATTTTATTTTCGTTTCGCAGTAATATTTTTCATGAATACCTCTCTGGAACTTCTGAAATCTTTTCATGTAGGTTTCTTAGAGATTTTTATTAATAGATTTAGTTTGTTCTTGCTCGAATACATCTTTTTTTTACCATGTATGTATTTATTGATCTTCGCTGTCTTAAAAAATAGGTTGTCAGTAGATTTTCTCTATTTTAAAAATGATTTACCTACACACAGGTAAATAATTTAAAAAAGACCCTTGCTAGTGCGGTGGTGTACTGGATGGATAAAAAAATAAATTTATTTAATAATATTTTGGTTTTTGTTGTGAAGCTGAAGAATGATATAATTGAAAAAATATAAATGAAAATTTTTTAAAATTGAATCGAAATTTAAACGGAATTGAAAACGTCGCACAGTGTGCGAAATGAAGAAAAAACAATTAATTGTTTGCTGACTAAATATAAGTGCAATTTTATTTTTTTGATCTTATTAATGAATTATAACTATTTTGAAGTAAATTTTTTTTTTGTTGTTTGTCTATAAGTTGTTCTTCAAACCTCACAATGTAACTGCGGTTTTTTCTCCATTTCTTCATAAACTAGTGAAAAATTCTTTACGGTTTTGTAAAATGTAGGGCTAAAAATGTTCGTACCTACTATGTGGTATGTTTGTTTTATGTAATTAATTAAAAACTCCTTTGATTTCACAGAATTGGCATTTAATATACCCCATTCTTTTAATGCCTCGAATAATTCTCTCCGGGGAATGCATATAAGGCCTTCCTAAAAATAAATAAAATTGTTCAAGGGAGGACAAAAGATGATCACAATTTATATATGATATAAAAGGTGAGACTTCAGTCTACAATATGTATATACTCATAAATGGGAGCAAACGATGTTTTGTTTCTAAATGCTAATTGAAATAAGCATTTTAGCAGCAAAAAAATACAAAAATAGTGAAACATTAGACTTTTGTATATACATATTTCTAAACGTCACTTAATACACAACCGTCTCTGCCCACGCGTAGGAGCGAAGTGAAAAATGCGATGCCAAATCTCAAATTTACGACACACTTTGAGGCGTTACCAAACTTCCATCAAATGCTTTTGAGAAATTTAAATAAACACATAAAATGCAGTAACTTTTGTGCTACACTAAAAAAAATATTTAAATTAAAAACATTAAAGTTTGTAAAAACCACTTAATTCGGGTTTTTTCTCAATTTTGTACACTGTGCGTCGCTACGCCCCCAGTATCTTTTGGAATTTGCTGTGTAAGAGGGGACTGCGGGCTGTATAAATTAGTACGAAAATCTTTTTTGACCCTTCGACAATATCAGTGTGCACAAATACATTCAAAAGTGTCCTTTTTGAAGTAATTTGCCTATCTACACTCGTTGTTCCCTACTCACGTATCAACTTCAGAATGGTTTGTTCCGCACTAGTGAACCGTGAGCCTTTAGGCATACCCGTAACTTTTTTAAAATTATTTTCCAAGGAAAATTGTTAAAAGTAGTGAATTTTAAGTTCCAACATGCATCTTTTAATACGAAAAATGAAGTTTTTCAGAGATTACTGTACCCTGAAAAGGTAATAAGTAACTACCTAAGTTTTTCCCGATTAAAAAGGTTGGGATTTTTAAGATTTCGGGAAAACGATTTCGATTTTACAAAAACACGCTGCCGATGGCGATAATTTGCATCGGTCAAAAACAATTTATTAATTTAACTTTTCTTAGCGGGCTCGTAAATTCCCTTTCCGCTTATTACATGGCTTTAGTTCGTGTGACCCGAATTTTAAAAATCCACAGCCGCGGTAGGCAGGGATTTGTTTTAAAGAACAATATTGATTTTGCCCTCGGCAAACACTGACTGGGGCAAACACTGGCCGGGTAAAAGTATTAAATTCTGTTATTTTTGGATTTAAGTGTAGCCACCAATATTTATACGATTCTTGATGTTGTTTGCTCTCAGCGTTTTCGGGCGCAGCTGGCGGACTGAGTGATTCGCTGGGACGTCACTTTAATTTACGTGCCTTATGGTTTTATTTTATTGATGCATTTTATTAATATTTTTATCCCCCGATCACCATTAACTAACATAACCATGCAAGAGTATAGCCATACATCCATTTCTGAACTATCCCCTAGCACCTTATCCTGTATTATAATAAAATATTTTCGTATTATTGTGAAACAGACCCCGGAGGAGTTTTTTTCCTCAGGGCCTCCTGTGTGGAGATATTATAAAAAAAATTAATGTAACTAACACATGATAAATGTATCTTAAATAGTCATTAATCCATACTTATATACTTAATATTATAAATGCGAAACTGCTCGAGTTTGTTTATGACCTTTTCACGCATAACACAATATAAAGACTTTAAAAATTCATTCACCAATAGAAAGCTAAATTATATGCGCAGACTATATTTTGTATATGATGGTAAGCTCTGGCGTAATGAAATTATAAATATTAATATATTATATTTGTTATACGTTTTCTGTCGCTAATTAAAGCAAATTTTTGCTAACGTCAGAAAAAAATCGTTTCCATGGAAACGATTGCTACTGCTTCAGAAAATTCAAATATTAGAATATGTTTTATTTTTTTGGACAAGCTTCTGTTTTGGAATAAATGTCAGTTCCTACATTAAAAATATAATTCGTAACGATTATAAAGACTGAATAAATAGTGTAATGTTTTATTATATTCACAAACTTTCAATATTTAATTAAAAATAAACATCCGAAATGTTTGTAAGCGCATAAATTCCGAACGAATGAACAAAATTGGATAAGTAATTCTTTTTTTCTTTGAGCTATAGCATTATGGAATTTAGGTGGTAGGCGCGATGTTTGAAACTGAATGTAAGGGAATGAATATATGGAATGCGGGAGGGGATGGGGTTCGGGGGGGGGGGGGGGAGATAATTGATAATTACAAGCGCTACAGTAATTTCCCGTAATACCATGCGAGCGAAGCCGCGGGGAATAGCTAGTAAAAAATAAAATAAAATAATCTTAATTTAAAATAGTGCTTTTTAATATAGGAAATTACATCAATGTATTACATGGAAAAGTCCGGTATTTGCTTTTCAAAGCGGTTGAAGTACCTACATAGCATGTTTATTTTGTAATATTAAGATAATATAATTTCCTAGAGTTTTAGGTTTACGAGTGGAATTCTTTATAAAAACAAAAACAGGTGGCACCAGTGTTCTCTCTTGTTTGCAGAAGAAGCAAGGCTCCAAGGTAAACTTACATTTGACAGAATTCCGCTCGTAACGACCATATAATTCTCTTCTTTACTTAGGTTACACACTCAAGGGAGAACCTGTTTACATATTTTGTTTTCGTAGGGCGTTTTTACTGAGAACTCTGAAAGCTTTCAAACAGTATCCACATTCATGCCTGGCTCAACATATCCAGTCTTATTGCAAATTTATAATTTATCTACTCGCTACACACCTGAAAGTAATTAATCCAATAGTCACAATACGCCCCTACCTATTCGTGTTATCAATGTACAGGTATTAATCGATTTAGTTTGCCGATACTGTTAGGGCCGCCTGATAAACATATCTAGATTAATCAACGACTAAGCAACTACAACTAAAGCCGATAAACTATTAAGAAGTACGACTAGCAGCTACAAG
Source organism: Glyphotaelius pellucidus (assembly GCA_936435175.1). Lineage (NCBI taxonomy): Eukaryota > Metazoa > Arthropoda > Insecta > Trichoptera > Limnephilidae > Glyphotaelius > Glyphotaelius pellucidus. The sequence continues at coordinate 42,500,549 of OW386543.1, forward strand.
CTACAACTTATTGTCAACGATGCTAGAGTTACTAGACTTGATTTCAGAATGAGTTTGTGTGAGGTACTCAAATAATGAAATGAGATGTTGAGGTGTCCAACCTCAAATGAGGTAAGGTGTGAAAGAACCAAAATGGAGCAATGATCTTGGACAAAAATGTCGCATACACGAAATGTTGTGCCATTACACAAACACCACACCATCCCATCACCTCACAATGCTAGGTACCAACTGGTACTACAGGTACAGGCTAGTAATATACTTCGTAAGGTGGCGAAATATATAACATTTTTGAATGGGACATTTGTAGTGCATCTTGTACTCAGCACTGCTTCCAGCACCAAGAGCCACTATACAGCCACCTAGAGCCACCACGCCCTATACGATAATTGATCGCGTTTTTATGAAGCATTGATAACTTGGAGCAGTCCACATTCAGCAAGTTGATTTATCATAAAAAAATGTAAGGTCAAGAAAGGAGTTATCTCGTCTACCTTCCATTCATCCAAATCATTTATCTTCCAATCGGCGTTTTTACTTATCGCTTTGTAGAGCTAATCAGTTCTTATTGTATTACGAGAATTGTATGTTGCGAATGGTACAAGTGTGTTTTTATTAAAAGAGGCAGCTTTGTTCCAGGCGGTTGGTTTGATTCAATAACAAATCGACTCATTTGTCTTGATAAATCAAAATGGAGAACGAACATGTTCTGTCAATGTCTGGTTCGATCACTCGAGAGAAATTCAGCCGCCGAGTCATGATTTTTTTAGTCGAGCCTAAAAAAGGCTTAATAATACTAATTAATCACCGCTCAGGAGAACCGACTTCAAGTCGCGTGTAAATTTGTAATCTTTTGTATCTAGATCTATTATAATAACATCATTATTCCCGTTAAAGACTATCGAATTGCGTCATTGCTCTTTGTAACGATTAATCGGTTTTCTATTAAACTCCATTATATTAATAAGTATCAACTATTACCTAGATAACCTTCGTTGATTAGTTGGATTCGCATTAGAGCGTGAATATAATACATTCAGAAGTCAGTTAATTTAATAATGGAATTATACCTTGTTTTGCAGTTACTGTAGAGCGCACTTGAAGTGAAATAACTCTAACTGCATTATACACATTTTATAATAACTTTCGGGCCTTGGAATTAAAATAGACAAGGACTGGCCTTATTTTTGACAAGAGATTAGTCACATATTTTACTGGTCTGTCTAATGTCCATTTAAAGGGACTCGGACTGATCAGCACAGCATCTGCAATCCGATACGTGTTACTACTGGGCTAGGGTTTGTTCTAGGCTAGGTACTTTAAAATCAATCCTCTTCTAGTTGATTGACCATATTACTTTCAGAACATGAACATGAACAGAGTACATCATTGATTGACAATACTGGATTCATTGTATCATTATACTTACTGATGATCTCAAAAGACAACTTTTATACATGTATTTGGGACATTATGCGTGTAATGAACTGCATTGTGATATGATGCGAAAAGTGATTTGAAGTTTTTAAAAGGAACCTAAAATGCCTCATCTCTTAGGCTAATTTGTTCGCTTTTGGGAACAACTCATATAGGTCTCATAGAGATCTACTACTACCGTAGTGAGAAATTTGATCTAAACGGTTTTAGAAAGAAAACAATATACTTTGAATTCAAATCTAAAAGTTAACCGCAAAATAATTAAAACGTACAACTTTTTGAAAACAAAGAATCCGATCGCGATTTCAAAAAATAATAATGAAACATTGGGAATTTTCTGTTAATTATTTTTACATGAAAAACAAAAAAAAAAGTAATAACTTTTATAGTAATGACGATAACTTTTATAATACACATACACGCCTTAAAAAATATGTAATTTTTTTTTCGTTGTCAGTAATTTTAATTTTAGGAAAAACTTGGCCATTTTTAATACTTTTGTATGTTAGCATTAAACAAAATTATGTTTATTTCTAAAAATAAAATTTGAAAGCGTTTTTTATCACCTTTCAAAAACAGCTTTTAGTTTTTGGATACTTTCAGAAATATTCCATTTATTTGGATTTTATTGTAAAGCGGAAATATTTTGACCTCCCCACAAAATATGCTCGAGGCCTGGGGGGTTAACTTAAGCCGCCGCTATCCGAATTTGAAGTTTTTAAGCTCTTAAAAAAATATATGTTATTTTTCAAGATAATATCTACATACGTTCCACGCCGGAAGGCAAATTATATGTAATTCCCTCGATAGAAAAAAATCGGAAAGAATGCTCCGAAAATTATTTAAAACAAGTCTATTTCTATTATTTTAAAATTATATTTGTGAAAAAATTCACAATTTTTCTTTAAATGATACTTAAGATACCTTCCACGAGAATTTTGCTCTATTTTAAACGAGTCATGTTTTATTAAGCATTTTCCCAATTTTTGCATCAATTTTCTCATTGACATTATTATTGGCGCGCTCTGTCCAACATTCGTAATTACATATCTCTCCATCTTCTTCTTTTTGGGCCGGAAAGCGTCGCCTTAAACGGCCAATGTTTGATTTAAATAATAATATTTATTATAATGAAAACTATTTGAACTGAAGATCCCAAAGTAAACTTCAACATAACAAAACACTAACCTCGATTTTTACTTACTTCAAATATGTAATATAATAATCCTTAGGGCTGTTGTTGTAGCTCTCCGTTGCTGATAGAATACAGTATGATAACATTTATGTAAGTTTCGTGTGCCTGCTGTGCTGGGACATTATTCATTGTTTATGGTTGTATTAATAACACTATGGTTACGAGTCCCCACTCTCCAGCCCCCAGTCCCCAATACCCAGTCCTCACGACACGTCAAAACTAATACTTGTCTGCCTAACGAATTTAATAATAACTAAATTATTTACGATCCTTTACCCGGGGTATACTCCGGGTATTTTATTGCGGTTTTGTCTGGGCGTTCTTTGTTTAAACTTCAACTCTTGTTTATTTACATTAGTTTTGTCGAGGTAAACATATTTTAGTTTGAACAAAGTACACAATTTCAAACAATAATTATTGTTAGACAGCTTTCGTTTTGCTGCCGGTAAATCAATTTTGATTACCCACTTGACATTACTCACAAAATGCTAATGGTCATTTCTCCGTAAAACAAGTTCAATTATCTGTGAATTACCGTCGGTTAACATCCACCCACTGCCTGTACCGGTCTCCTCCGCGAACCCTCCATGTTCCCACACTCCTAATTCCTAACCGAGACAGACCACCTCATTCATTAAACACTATCTTCATTAGCAGCTTCGTCAAATATGCAACACTGTTTGTTTAGTTCGTTGGAAGTCCATTTTCGACAACCTTATCTGGATTCTGGGAATGTTGGTAGGTGGAAGCTATGGCTCTCTGGTTTCCGATAGCTGTTTTATTATGAGGCTAACATAAATTTGACAAATCTTGGAGTCGAGAAACATGCTAATCAGAAGAATTAGTAATCCTAAGAAATTCACAGATTTCTTCTTCTGAAATTTTAAATGCATTTATGATTCATTTTCCGTGAGAGTTTAGCACATTGATTATTTGGTTCAGGTGCATTAGTACTGAATTATCGCGCAGCTTTCGGAAATAGTGAATAATTTTAGTTTCTGAATATTTTAATACCGACGAGAGGTCGATCATTCCGAATTTAATTCTACTTACTCAGTTTGTCTTCAAATTTACTTCACAATACTAGTGTTTCTCGTTCATTGCTCTGCGTCAATATTTTGTTTCTTTACGTATACGATTTTGACCTATTTTTATCATCTTTCCGTACTTTTGTCTTTTTTATTTTATTTTCAATTCTTTACTTATATTTAATTGTTGCATTACGTTGAATTAGTTACGGTTTTATAATAACAAAGGAACTTTTTCAATATCATCACCAAAATTTGGCTGTTTAAAGATGTAAGAATAAATTCTAGACTTTGTTTGACAAAGACAGTTGTATTATTTTATCTTTGAAAATAATATCTAAGTTGCCACTAAGTGCTCTTTTACGTTTTTTACTAATAACATTATCAGTAGGTACCACTGTTTATATGTAATAAGCAGGTTCACCGTGAGTCAATGTAACGCTACCTTAGCTACCTCGTCACGTAAACTGTCAATTTCCTCAGTATATTTCATTTTCCAGTCTTAGCGCCTAATTCCACATGATCTGCTACCGGGCACTGGCCGCAGTCGGCCAGGAGACAGCAGGGAGCAGCAGGGTAATTACATAAATGATGTACGACATAAAATACTAAATAATTTACTAGAGATCAAGGTTGAACGTTCTCCGGGACGCTTATGAGGCGATTAAGTTAAACGCGACGAACACAACACGAACACAGTGACTTTTGCCAAATTGGAGAAGAAACTGGAATTTCGTAATTTAAAGCTACTAAACCGTTAATCGATTTTGCTATACGCACTGCTTTGCCTATGATCTGTATGATTCATGTTTACTAATGATTTTTCTTTTCTTTGTTTCAGGTAAGTCCTTAACACATTTTCTGGTTCTTCAATCAAAAATAGGTCTGCCGAAAATCTAAAATCTGCCTAAGTAAGTGCCTACCATTTAATTTACGCAATCGATCGGTCACTTATTTTTATCACTCGAGTAATCTAAATATCAAAGGATTAAATAAACTTTTTAAATACATAATTAATTCTACACATAGCCGACACAAAACCAACAGAATAAATTTTCTTTAATTCAATTTAGCAGGAAAATCGTTTTAGGGGGTTTTGTAAGTAAACGCTACCATTATAAGCAATTTGTTTTACATAAACGCGGTGAGTGATAGAATACAATTTAACACTTTGTTTATCTTTCTACTGCGTATCGAAGACATAATGCATTAGCCCAAGAACGTCCGAAATAAGTTGAAAATTCTTAAATTTCGCTTACAAATACATTTTTGGATTATCGTAAAAATTATGGTGACCGGTGGTTTCGAAGAAAATATCGCTATAAAAGCGTACTCACTACTTTAATTGCGTTAATTTGGTCCATCGTAAATCATGTTCTCTAGTTTTTTCGGACCATGTTATGAAACTAATCCGTTGCGCCCCTTTTTATCAAAAACATAATTCGCTCTAGAATTTGGATCGTGCTGAAAGTTGAATAAGTATTAATTTCCAATTCAAATGGTCAAATTCATGAGCCTCTCAAAAAGCACACATTATTATATGATTGCTTACAAATAGATTCTGATTCTACACGCTTGTACCATAAAGTTTATAATTTAGTACTTAAGTCGGCAGTATTTCTTGCAGTAGGCCGGCAGCTCGCGTTATGGCGATCCCATAACTCGATTCTTGTCTTATTTTATTGGATGTTAAGAGGCGCATTGATTACATTGAGATTTCTTCTCTCTGGACGTATTTCTTCCTCCGAACTCGTTTCTGTTCTGCAGTCTCATACTTTCTCAAAGCATTTATGCGTTGAAAACAACATGGTACAGATTAAATACATTAATAATTATCTACTGGAATATATTTATGCTGATTTATTAATTTAATCTAGTTATAAATCCAATTTAATATGGAAATTGGAGCAGTTTTCTCAAGTTGTGACATCTTATTAATTATACAGCCCGACACAGTTATGATAATGGCACCCGGAACGGGCTGGACCTCGAAAAAAATAAAATTATTTGGGTTTCTGTCCTAACCGGTCGTTTAGAGAGAACCCGTACTGAGTTAATAATTAATTTATTTTTATTAAATGAACGACATGCGGTAAATACACTACCTACGCTATTTGTTAAAAGTGCCAGTGATAGAAATGACCAATAAAAATTCCGGCGTTTTATGTTAACTGCTGCCGGAATACTTTAATGCTGTAATAATTTAAATTAATACCTGCATGTTAAAGTGTGATGCACGGAAACATGACGTTTATAATTAGCTACCTACTAACGCTCTATGTTATGTGCTACCTCAACTCATGAGTCCCAATTCTGTGGAATTGTAGTATCAATAATAAGTAATATAGACATGATTTTGCAGTACTTAGTAGGGCAATCAATATCATAAAGAAAATTCCCAAAATTTGTTTTATAATATTCAGTAGAAATATTTTTTATAATAAAATTTTAAATACGTCTTTAAAATCAATGATGGGTGGGGGAGGCAACAGCGCCCAAATTAGTTACAATTTCTGTAGGTGACTAATTTGGGCCAGAGTACCTTTTATAAAACGGTTGACTGCTCTAGTCCACTGAGCTTCTTTCATATGGTGTAGGGTCTTAGGGTATTTAGGAAATTAATAAGGATTACGCTGCATCGAAACAATAATTTTCATTCACAATTTTTTTTATCCAATCAATTCCATATTATCGAGAAGGTAATTCATTTTAATCGACTATTCAACAGAAGGCATTTTCTGTCATGTTCGTATTTTGCTTCAATGTTTAAAATCATATTTCTGTATCTCTTCACTGTGCGTCTGTTTTACGCGGTTTGTTTAATGGTTGTTTAAGGCCACTCGAGTTGCTTGCTACGCTTGCGCTTGTTTCTCTTGTTTGTCAGGGTGAGTAACACAGTACACGCGAGTTCTCTGTGCTCTCAAGGACCTTCTGCTTTTGAACCCTTCTCGGATCTGACTTACGACTTACATCTTACCACTGGCACTTGACTTAAACCCAAAACAGACGTAATGTATTCATTTCATTCTATGACATTATTGTAAACACTGAGCGAGAGGGGTAACCTAACTTTGGTATTCGTAAGTAGAAATTAATTATTAGCATTCTCTCGATTCATTTTTCATTACCAGTCATCGACCAAATATATCTAGACAAGGTGTGTGGGTCTTAAAAATGACTCCGTAACCAAATTGGTTTGCGAAAACATTTATCAAAAAGAAAATTCATTATCTCACAGTTAAAAGATCGCAAGAAGCATTGATTTTTACCTGTTGTTGGTCTACGTGGAGGGAATTTACCTTCCATCTTTCGCGGTAACGGAATCACTAGCTTGGTGAAGATAATTTTTCACATACGAAATTTAGGCAGTTAGGAATATTTTAGGTATGGGTTATCGCGGACTTTACTATTAACAATTTAATTAGTTATTTGAATTATTAAAAATAGATATACGTAACAGGTAGATTCATATTAAGTTATATAATACTTATTAAAAATAGATATATGCAACAGGTAGGGGTAGCGTATCGAGAACAATAAGATTTGATAAAAAAAAAGAATGATTATTTTCTTCCTAGCAAAGCAACTACGTCACGCAAGAGGTGTGACGGAATTCGATGGGTAGTTAGTTGTATTATGAGATTAGTCATAGGTGGTGTCACTTTTGGATTGAAATTGGGTGTGGGAGAGCTAGTCTATAGTTATTATATCGATGTTATAATAATAATAATAAAATTTGGATGTTTTTGTGAAAAATCACCTCTAGGGCGCTGAACAAACTTACAATACATTTTAATATATTATAATAAAAACAAATATAAAACTTTTTTCCACTTTAAGTTTAATGACCGTAACCGGTTTCAGCTCGCTAGAGCCATCTTCAGACTGGTACAAAATATTCTTAATCTACGGTTTATATACATAACATTTGAGGGAGGGGAAGCGGGGTGGTCTTAAGGGTTTTAATCAATTATACTAATTACATTTGTTACTAAGTAGTTTTAGACTGTTGAATTTCTAAATATTTTGGTTATTCCAGTGGGCTAATTACCTTGGGTTTGTAGCTCACTTCAATATTGTTTAGGAAAAACCTTACAAGTGGTATGAATTATTAAAGACCTAATTTTATTATCAAATCGTTATTACATTTATGATGCATGGGATTTTTTTTTTTTTTTTTTTTTTTAATAGCTTTTTGAAGGGATACATGTTTACATTGGAGTAGGAATGGTCATTTTATTAGCTAAATACATATTTTAAATTCGAAATTATTATGAAAATTACAATGGATACAAAAGTGGAGACTTAGCGAATGAGGTCTTTAATAATTCATACCACTTGTAAGGTTTTTCCTAAACAATATTGAAGTGAGCTACAAACCCAAGGTAATTAGCCCACTGGAATAACCAAAATATTTAGAAATTCAACAGTCTAAAACTACTTAGTAACAAATGTAATTAGTATAATTGATTAAAACCCTTAAGACCACCCCGCTTCCCCTCCCTCAAATGTTATGTATATAAACCGTAGATTAAGAATATTTTGTACCAGTCTGAAGATGGCTCTAGCGAGCTGAAACCGGTTACGGTCATTAAACTTAAAGTGGAAAAAAGTTTTATATTTGTTTTTATTATAATATATTATAATGGAATTCCACCATGAATTATCAGTTTCAAAAATAGAAATATTACAATACATTTCTAAAATCTATAAAAACTACAAACTAGACAAACAATTAAAAACAACTTATGGCTAAAAATTGCATCCACCGGTTCATACGAAAATGTATGTACAATGTCTCGACCAGTGAACGCGATGCTTCCTAAAAATGTATACAGGACCATACTTACCTGGGAGGTCGCTTGAAATTAACACTGTTTATTGTCTATTGAGAAATTTAGATAAAGTATCAGTTGTATTATGAAATTAGTCCTAGGTGGTGTCACTTTTGGATTGAAATTGTATGTGGGAGGACTAATCTATAGTTAATAATAAATAATAATAATTGGATGATTTATATAGCGCCGTTTTTGTGAAAAATCACCTCAAGGGCGCTGCACAAACTTACAATACATTTCTAAAATCTAGAAAAACTACAAACTAGACAAACAATTAAAACAACTAATGGCTAAAAATTGCATCCACAGGTTCATAAGAAAATATATGTACAATGTCTCGACCAATGAACGCGATGCTTCTTAAAAATGTATACAGGTCCATACTTACCTGGGAGGTCGCTTGAAATTAACACTTATTGTCTATTAAGAAATTTAGATATAGTTCGCACGCAGAGGACATTATTGTGTACACTTGTTATATGTGTTTAATCCTGAAATATATTTTAATATTAGTATAAAATACATTCTTTGATGAGTGTATTTTGGAAATCAAAAGCAACATTTTATAGTGGGCGGTACAGTAGTACAAGGATTTGATCTTCCTAAATGTGATTCGTAACGAGACAGATTGATGTGCAAAGATTCAAGTAATTAGAAAATTAATTAGAAAAGTGTAATTAAGACATATCATAGAAAATAAAAGTATGATACTCTCAGATAGGTTTATTTAAATTAAGGATATGAGAGCCCAAAAAGGTAGGTTTTTAATTTGGACCTAAATTCTGTTGGGCTTGTTATGCATCTTAGTTCCGGAGGGAGTTTATTCCAAGCCTTAGGCCCAGATACTCCAAAAGCGCGATCTCCAAACTTTGTATTTGGCTTGCGTTTAGGTTCCATTAGTCTGCCTATAGCTGATGATGTTGCTGATCTAAGGGTTGACTGCCTCGGACCAGTATTTTCCGGGACACATAGTTCAGAGATATAAGGTGGGGCCATTTCATTGATTGATTTAAACACCATCCAGCACAATTTGTACTGGATTCTTTCAGGGCACTTGAGCCAATGAAGGTTACGAAGGTGTTCTGAAATGTGTGAATATTTAGAGACTCCGGTTATGAGCCGTGCCGCTGCGTTAAAAACGGATTGAAGTTTGTCAGTTTGATATTTTGGAAGGCTAGCATAGATACCGTTACAATAATCGAGTCGCGAGACTACGTAAGAGTTGATTAGTAGTTTTGTCGCCTCTGTAGGAAGATTTCTTCGGACGGACTTGAGTTGTCTTAAGTGAAAAAAACCGGTGCTTACAGTCCTATTTATTTGACTTTTAAACGAAAAGTCTGAATCTAGATTAACGCCAAGAAGTTTGACGGTTGTCTTGGGAATAATATCGCTGCCGGAAATGGAAATAGGCGAATCGTCTATGAAATGTTGGCGTTTGTTTGTGGCCGCCCAGAGAAACTCAGTCTTAGATGGGTTCAGCTTTAGCTTGTTTGAAGACATCCAACGAGTTATTGCTTCTAAGCATTCAGCTACACGAATTTTGAGACTGCTGACTTCGTTTGGAGTGCAGTAAAAATAAACTTGCTGATCGTCAGCGTAGCAGTGTGACAAGAGACCAAATGACTCGATTATTTCGGCGACATCATTTGTAAAAAGGATGAAAAGAAGTGGACCTAAAACGGAACCCTGGGGCACTCCTGAAGAAAGTCTTGCGAAGTTTGAGAGTTTATTTCCAACCTTCACGGCTTGCAAGCGATTGGATAAATATGACGCCAGCCAATTTTTGATATCGGAACTCAAACCAAATGTTTCCTCTAATCTCTTAATGAGGAAGTCGTGATCAATCGTGTCAAACGCTGCACTCATGTCTAAGAGTGAGATAAGTGCTAACTTACCTGATTCTATGGCTAGAGTTATATCTGACAGCATACGAAGAAGTCCGGTTTCTGTTGAGTGAAACCTTCTATATGCGGATTGTCGATTTGTTAATAATTTGTTTGAATTCAAGTGACTGGTTATTTGAGTAGCAGCAATTTTCTCCAGGATTTTTGACACGAAAGGTAGATTTGAGACGGGTCGATAATTACCTAAGTTATCAGGGTCTAGTTGTGACTTTTTTAATATTGGTGTAACTACAGCTGATTTTAGTGATTCAGGGAAATCACCTGTACTGAGAGATTTATTGAAAACATGAACTAGGAATGGAGCTAAGACATTGACACATTTTTTTAATAACCAAGTTGGTATAGGATCAAGACTACACTGCTTATTTGGCGAACATGAAATTATCTTTTTTACTTCTTCAAGCGTTGTAAGTTTGAAGGAAGACAAATTTCCTTTAGAATTGATAGTGAATATTGGCAGAGGGGCGTGAGATGTGGAGGCACGAATGGTTTCAATTTTTTCCCGAAAAAACTTTGAGAAGGCATCCGGGGTAATATCTATTTTAGTTGGAACTGTGACTTCGGCAATAACAGTCTTTATTGAGTTCCAGAGACGCCGTGGATTGGCTCGCTCAGAGTCAACCTTTTCATTCCAGTATTCTGATCTTTTGGAATTTATTTTGCTCATGTACTGTTTTTGAGCAAGGATCCACTCATCTCTCGAAGTTACTGCAGAGTTTTTCCTGTATGACCTCTCTAATTTCCGCATAAGTCTTTTCTGGTTTCGGCATTCGTCATCAAACCAGCCGTCAGACTTTCGAACTTTACGTGTTTTTGACGTTGTCGGAGCATATTTGTTTAATAACAACAAAAGCGTTCTATTGTACGTCTCGACAAGTTCTGTTGGCGTCTTTGTTTCCCAAAAATTGGGTGTACATAATAGAGAGGTCTGAAGTTCTTCCAGAAAATCACAAAAACTAAATTGACGCCATTCCCTCGATATAATTGTTCTATACGGTATTTTAGGCGGATTAAAATCAATATGAGTGCAGACTAGCCGGTGGTCCGATAGTCCTATATCGCGAATATCTGCTAAGAGCGGCGAACCACTGTTCTTTGAAATAAGTACATCCAGTGTACCACCAGCGTCGTGAGTTGGGACGTCGACCCATTGGCAGCATCCGAAGCTGGCTAATAAATCTAAGAATTTAACGGTGTTTGGTGATGTAACGCGCTCGAGGCGAATATTAATGTCACCTGTAATAATGAGTGTATCAGAGAGTCCCACTAAGAGTTCCAAAAAGCGTGAAAACTCATTATAAAATTCTACAGAGATTGGTTTCGATCCGGGCCTGTACAGAGTACAGAGCATAAATGACGTTCCTGAAGAAGAAACCCTGCATCCAATATACTCAAACGTGCTAAAACTACCTAGAGCTACTTTAGTTAGCCGCAATCCTTGTTGGGCTATTATCGCGACACCGCCGTGGTTCACGTGCGAGATGTTATTTGATGGTTCCTCCGCACTTGGTCGGGCTTCCTCAAGCACCACATACCCCAAAGATTGGAGTCTCTTAATTGAGTACGAATCGCTGTTCTCATGCCAAGTTTCTGTAATGGTGAGGATATGAAGTTTTTCATCTCTGAAAACATCATCCACCGCCTCTAGTTTGTTATTGAGTGATCGCGCGTTCCAGGAACCAATCGCAAGCTGTCTACTCTTATAGTTAGCATGTCGTTCTAATCGAATTTTATTTAAATTGTGGAATTTATCGGAATCAGGGAGGGATTTGGTCGCTAGGTACTTCTGTTCTTTGTTTGATATGACTTCTTGAACATAGTCTACGGACGGAGAGTTATTGTTATTACTATTGTTATTATTAATTTTTGGAATGTTTAGTTCCTTCCTGTATAAGAATTTTGTTTTTTGTCCTCCACGGCACCCCCTATATCTAAATTTCACGTTAGGATCACGGGCTAGTTTGTACAGGTTTATTTTTGCGGTCACTAAGGGGTCCAACAGTGCACTTTCACTTTTAAAACTTAGGAGTGTTGCTCGGTCATATTGAATAGGAGTGTTTACAATCTGCACTGTATCACTTGATATTTTATCACATTGTTCATTTCCGATGCACAGCTCTTTTTTGTTATTGCGTCCTGCTCGGCGGCCCCGGAATCTAATTTTACGGGTCGAAGTAGTATTGTTTACAGCCAACATAGCTTCAAAGATACCCCTAATAAATTACTTTCCGCACTTGACATTGTTCGACAGTCTTTCACTATGCACATGTGGCGAGCGTCTCTGACCGATGTGCATCTCTGCCCGATGAACTTGCGTTAACAGTGGAATCTTTTGAAGCACATGTCAGTTATGAACTTGAATATTTGAAAATTTTGTAGTAAAACTTGCATTAATCTCAAAACAGCGACACTAAAATTATTTTATTTTTATACACGTAATCTAAAAATTAACGCGAATATTTTAAGCTATATATACACCAGAAAAATTGAGAACTTCCCAAGATTTCTTTATTAAAGCTCAGAGCGCTCAAAAAAGCAGCTGGCTGCTCGAGAGCGCCGAAGGAGACCTTTGTTGAAGTTGAGTTGAAGAAGAAGATAACAAAGATAATCTAAACCTCATGTCCCGGTTAGACAAGAGGTTCTGGGCTCGAGTCCCGGTTGCGACCATTATCTTTTTTCTGTTTTCCTGGGTCTTGTTCTCTTTCATATTTTCGTTTAGATTATTATTGTTATTTTATTCTTCAATGCTATTTTAAATTGATGGGAATAACCTTCAAAACCTTATAAACTTTATAAAAGTTATAAAAAGAGAGTTACTAATTAACTAACTACTAACTAACCATCAAGCCGTTTCCTCGCAGGGGTAGGCAGAGAGGACAGACCGCCAAACAACTCGATCTTGGCACACACTCCTTGCTTCGTTCACATTCATACATCGTCTCATACATGCTCTTCTATTATTCTGACTCTTGACATCGCCCGACTCAAGTATCTGATTCACTTGGTCGTGCCATGTCTTCCTCGGGCGTCCCCGACTTCGTCTACCATTCACATTTGCGTTATATATTCTCCTTACACTCCTTTCCTCCATCATTCGCTCTACATGCCCAAACCATCTGAGCGTCCCTTTCTTATAAAACCCCAATGTACTCGTTTAGATATTGTATCAACGTGCATCTTTCTTGTATTGAATTTAAATTAGAATCACGACATGCTCCAATTGTAGGTAGCTCCGTAGCTATTATTTTTCTTGACATTGTCCGGAGTTAGATAGTGGAAAGGAACATAATATATCAGATTTACATTTATCTTACAAGTTTGTTTACCGCTCTGGACTCCTACAGTTTAGAACCCACCCATGGCGCGACACACATTCATTTATTTTGTCTTCGGTCTCCCGGGACTACCGCCATTCTCAAACCACTCTGCAGTGGTCGCCTTGAGAATGGTTAATATTTATGTTAATCGTCAATAATAATACTCCGTGGTCGAGTGGTACGACTCTCGACTAGCAATCCGAAGGTCGCGGGTTCAAAACCCAGCGTGCGCAAATATTTTTGTAATGTTTTATAATATTTGATTTTAATTTAAAAAATGTAAATATACTATATTTGCTAATAGAGTGGAAGATGCTCTCATTATCGCCCTAGTATAACCACCCATGGCCCACCATCATTCAGAATTGAAACGTTGCTTGAATTGACTTTAGCTGTTTTTGACCAGATCTGAATAGCTAGGTACTTCCCCACCTTCTTCTCACCATCTGCTCCCCTCCCCACTAACTTTAGTCTCACAAAGTACCCCAATTGGGGCTGCCATAGTCTCATTGGCTCCAGGCGGGAGTAGTTGGGAGATGGGACTGTATGTGATAAGTCACCTCAAGGACACTGTACGAATTGTACTTCCTAGGCTTTATCTTATTATATACAAACGTAATATATGTAAGCAGAAATGTACTCTGAATTTACTTTTAATTTACACGTGACTCTTGATAAGACCCGACTCCAGTATTTGATTCACTTGATCGGAAACGTCTTCCTCAGGCCTCCCTAACTTCTTCCACCATCGTGAACTTTCGCATCATACACTATACTTAAGCTCCTTTCTTCGTTCATCCGCTCTAACGGCCGTCGTTCACAACTTTTTGATCGACCAATCTAAGTCTTAAAACAATTTAAGCATCTCATTCGTAATCTTATTAATTGCGCTCATTTGTAACACTATCATTCATGGATTTACAACATAGGTATTCCTCTGGAGTCTCATTTCAACATTATTCAGTCTATTTCGTTCTTTCTCTGCTAGTTCCATACCTCACTACACTACTATACCTATGCACCTGGTTTCAGCACTCTATTGTACACTGTTAGATTCCCTTCTTAGGTTTCAAATCCTATGAATAATATATTTTTTTGTTGCTGCCGTTCCAGTATTATGTAGATGTGTAGAGTATATTGTATAGTTATATTATTTATACGATACCAATGCTTCGTAACCGCAGGTTAAATTAATGTATTATTATGGAGGTATAATCAATGTAGAAATACCAATAGCATATTCCCGCGAACATTAATCCTGTTTTCTGCTCTCGACCGCCAGTTATTCCAACTTTTTTTCTACACCTGGTCGGTAGGTGCCTACCGCTGGCGCTGGGTTGAATAAATGCCTTACTTTTTGCAGAAATTTTTAGCATTTTCATGTGAATTCTGAACTTGTTATTTCATAATGCGCTAAAATGTTGAACAAGTTATTTTGGAAAGCGTTTTGTTAATAGTGATGATAAATAAATACGTACCTTTTTGGTTCCTAGACTTGTTAGGTTAGGTTAGGTTGAATTATAATTTCGCATTATTTTACCTGCACTTTTTGAAAAAAAAATATTTTGCGAATTCTGTTTATTTACAAATGTAGTACATAATTATTATTTCAATAGTGGGAATAACTGTGTGTTTATTGATTGAATAATCGACCGGTCATCGTGGGCATCGCGTCAGGGTCCCATCCGGTCCTCCATCACGACTCAAGCAACATTTTCGGCTTACTGTGGTGGTATTAGGAGATTTTCACACATTGTTCGGTTATTCGTAACCCGTAAATGTTTGTCTTTCTTTTTACACAAAATAAAAATCCTATTCGTATTGTGCTATGAATATAATATCTAAACGCTGCCGCCTTTGATCCGATTTTTAAAGCTCAGAAATTAATTATAAAGATTATTGTAAAACTACCGATCATAAGCATTTCAGATGAAATCTTTAGAGAAATCTGGTAGGTATTGAATTACGTTAGCATTCCCCTTTAAACACTGAACTCTTTATGAAAATCTTCAAACAGCTCGAAATACTAGAACCAAAGGGCATAATCTCTTACTTATCCCTTTCGCTAAAACAACTTTTGGCCTAAGAAATTTTAGATTCTTTACAACAAAGCTTTACAATGCACTTCTAATTGCTATGACAGAACACAACTTATTTTAAATATAAATCAGACATCGAGTCTTGGATTATCAGCCAAAGCAGATCAAATATCACAGATTTTATGAAAACCAATTTATAAGCATGCATTTGCAGTTGTACGATACTGATAGAATTTTACTTGAAATGTAAATTTGTGCTTTTATTTGTTACAAACTGATTATGGGGGTCAGACTAGTTTTGTAAGCTGCTCCCGAACTGATAACGGCATACTGAAGAATAGACTGTACTAATGCGTAGTACATTGAGTTTAGATTTTTCGTTGATAAGAAGTTTCTAATTCGTAAGAATACATGCTTTAATTTCCTAATTCTTTTTATTGTATGGCCGATGTGATCTTTCCATTTGAGGTTTTTATCTATGATTATTCCAAGATATGTAATTTTATCCGCTATTTTCAGAAGTGAACATTTTTGTCGACAGTGATTAGTGTCGTGTTGGGCGAGAGAATGGTTATGTAAGATTATTTGAAGATTTGTAGTTATATTGTTTGTGTTAATTTCGAAAGGGATGGCATATGTTTTATCACTATTTAACTTATTTTAATATATTCTATAATATCATCATATCAAACTTGCCTGGACTTTACTCCAAGTGCAGATAATAACAAAACACCACCATTTTAGTTTTTAAAATCGCTTTTGGTGATTTTGATGTATTCTTATATTCCATTTTTGGATTTGGGCAAATTAGTGGTTAGTGTTTCCGCGACACGTCAAACAACCACTTGTACGGTGACACAGCGCGCTTTAATCACATTTAAGAACACCCGCGGTGACAGTAAACTCTATTAATAATCATGCCATTACGTTGTAAGCCTCGTACCATTATTTGGCCATTAGGACACTGGGTTCCTACTCTTGGGATCTGCCGCCTCATAATGCCGCACTCAAATCGTATCAAATTCTCGCTAATGGCTGCTAATCTCGAATGTGGAATTGTAAATGACGAACCTCGTGATAGGAAAATGAAAAAGTTTTGTTTGGATACAACACGCTTTTTGAGATCGATGAAAGCGGAGAGTCCGTACGTTTTGTACTTAATGAAGTGTAGTTTGGCGGCCTTTATTTTTGCACCAACTCCAACATTATTATATATGTAGATATGTATATTTTGACATAATCATAATTTGGCTTGTGTTGATCAATGACGGATCCTTCTCAGCTTTCGACGGCCTCCATTGTCGAGGGATAAGACTCTCAATTATGAATCCGTTATTTAATTTAAAATTTAAAAATTTTATAATTTATTTATTTATTTATTTTTAAATTTATTTTATATATTCAATAATATTGTTATTCAATTTATAAAAACAGTTTATTTGTAAATAAGTTCTGGTAGATAATTATTATTACACGTGACAGCTGTTTCGCCTTCTGAAGGCATTAATGCCAGGTAATGCCTTCAGAAGGCATATATAATAACAATAAATTAATAATTTGTGTTGTTTTACATTTCACATAAATTAATAATTTGTGTTGTTGTTTCACATTTCACATAAAAATAATACATAATACTTTTGCGACACGTTTCAAAGTTGAAGATACTGTCAGTTTCGCCCTGGTAAAAGAACACAATTCAGAATTGGAAAATTGCTTGAAATGGTTATAGCCGTATTGATAATGGTATGTTACTACCCCACCTTTCTCCGCCCCATATTCTTCCCTCCCCCACTTCCTTCAGTTGCACAATATACCTCAATCAGAGACGCCGTAGTCTCACTGGCTCTCCAGACGGAACTTTTGTGCGATATTAATTTAAAATGCCCTTCTTGCTGATCTTATCTGGGTTGTAAAGAGTTTTATTGATTTAAATCCTACGTGTTTCACCCAACCTGTAATAATAGTATGGATGTTTGTACTAGTAGCATTAGTTTAAATTAACCATAACGCTGAAAGTAATGGTTTTCCGAAATAATGTAAAATGTTAATTGTGCGATTGCGACTTTAACTCACGAATAAAGGCGTCAAAGAATGACTAATAAATACATCACTAGTTAATTATTTTTACTATTTTTTCCTGTTTTACATTCTTTGTGTCACATAATATTCATACTTTTCATTGTTTTAGAAACTAGAATAATTGTTCGATTATATTAACAATATCTCGAGATATTAAAAACCTTTGCAAGATTGTAAAATACAAAATTGCTTGAAATGTCAAAGACGTGTTATTATGTATAATAATTATTACTCAGCCAACAGGAAATTCTGTTTAATCTGAACACGTCGCTTTAATGATAATTAATCTGAATAAGAAAAGACGTTAGTGCTGCAGGGACTTATTACCAGGGAGAATATTAAAAACACAACTTAATATTACCTCGAGGTAAAAGCTGCCAGATAATGTCGCAAATAAATGGCATCCATCTCGTTTCAAGAGACATTTGTTCTGCAGCAGGGGTCTACAACATTGGTTTCTGCAATTAAACACTGATGTAATCACGAAAATATCAGACAGAATGATAGATGACAGTGACAGAATGGTAGATGTTCTTATTATCGCCCTGGTGATAGGTAACTATTCAGAATCGAAACGTTTTTGCTTGAAATGCCTTCAAATTTCCAGGTGTTTCCCAACCTTGCTCTCACCATCTCTCTCCCATTCCCAACCCCTTCAGCCTCACAACATGTCCCAATTGGGTAGTTGGGAGCAGTTAGAATTCTTGCGCGTTATTCACATTAAAAAATCAATATTATTATGTAAATGTTGAAACTATCGTAGTCCCGTGAAAAATAAAGCAATATTTTTATTATTCCAGTTTTGAAAAAGACAAATAATTTTCTGTGAAAATATTATATTTTAGGTAGATAGATACCTACGCCATCGCTTATCTGAATTATTTTTCACACAACCCGATCCTATTTTCAAAATGTTACGAAAATTTAAAGCAAATCGGAATTCATTGAATTGAACATGAATAATTTCATGAAGAAATAACTTACATCACAGATAACCGAAATTAGTAGGTATGTTTGATTTGATCGCATGCTTAAAATTTTCAAACACCGATTGAATATATAAATAAATGAATACATTTTTGAAAGCCAGCCACCCGGAGAGCAGAAATAAGCAGATGGTTTGTGATCTCTAAAGCTCCTGTTCACCATTTCCATTCCGCGATTGAGGAATTACTGTCGATGGACGGGGACGGGTTCCATGCCAGATTCTTGCCAAGGGTAGTCGCACGTTTAATTGATTACTTTAAGTAGTAGATATTATCACGGAGCTCGACTTTAATTGTGACTAGCCTCCGGGCATCGCCGGTAATAGTGGCGCTGATTTAGTAGATAGCAGATACCTCTGCCTCTGTATGCGCTCCGAGTTGGTTTAATTGAGTTAATGGATATATCTGTCGCTTGAATGAGGCCGTCATTATAATTGATGTCCTTTATACGTAAAAATACGCCTTTCTACGTTCATTTATTTCTTATATCTTGATTAAAATAACGATACAGAATTTCTCGCGTTGAGTGTGTTATTTAATACGATTCTTGTACATTAATTTGTACAAATGGAGACTAGAATTGTTATTGCTGACATTACACGAAGCTTGTCATGTTTTTTTAACCTTTCGTGGGTAGTTATTAAGAAGAGCCAAGAAGATACTAGAAGAGAAAAGAAAAGGCGGTAAGAAGTAAGAAGCAAGAGATACTAAGAGAAACAAGAAGATACGAGAAGAGTCAAAAAGATGCAAGGAGATGTAAGAATAGGCAAGAGAATGCAAGGAAATGTAAGAGGCAAGAAGATGCAAGGAAATGTAAGAAGAGGCAAGATGAAGGAAGGCATAAGGAAAAACAAGAGGATAAAAACAACGCTCAGTCAATACCTTTATTTCTGACCAAATTCCAATTTGGCTTATTAGATTTCCATGTATATCGGTAGATTAAACTCCAACCTCCTTCCCATCCTCAGAGCACGTGTTCCAAGTCCTAATCAGTGCCCCCTGCTCCCTGCTGTACCGACCTCCTGGCTCCTGAGGAGTGCTCCTGGTACTATCGTATCGTTCTTAGGTAGGCATTAAATAAGTACATTTTGAACGTGTAAAAAAACGATTTCGCAGCGAGGTTGGTTGTATGTACGTAAGTAAGTACAGTGTAAGTACTATATTTTGCAAAATTAGGGTAATTTTCTGCAATGCTAATTTTGTAATGTTCTTAACTGCTTTGTCGTGCAACAGTTGTTACAAAATGGGTGTTTTAAAATTTATAGGTTGTCGCACGGCAGCCGTTTTGTAGAATTATCACAGCGTGTACCTTGTGATAGTGACTACGTAGAACAAGAACAAGTACCTAGATACTTTGTAGAGTAGATATTACTTTCTATCTATCTTCCAACGTAACGGAGCAGGTTTTGATTCAATGTAGTGCAAAGGTGATTCTCTTCTTGTTAGAACTGTAACTTTCTTAGCCGTTGACATTATCATGGATACGATGCACTCGCCGTCTGCAGGGTAATGTCGGAATCTCCGGAGGCTTAGGGAAGGGGGGGGGGGTTATTACAGAGTATAGATGGCGGAAAATAGGGGTGGCGTTGTTTTTTCATTGCCGCCTGGTTGGGCAGCGTTATTCTTACGCGAAAATAAAATCGTAGATGGATAGGGGATTTAAAGAAACAAGTGATGATATCTTCCACATTAATGATTATGCCCCGAAATTTCCCGAGAAATTCCCGGGAAATTCCCGCGGAAATTCAAAGGTAGAATTCTAATCAAATGGCCATTCAGCTCCATTTTGTTTTTTTGGCGTTTGAAAGGTCCCCGTTGAACGCCGATTTTAGCTTTCTATCAAACGAACTTAAGCTTAACAACATGAAAGTTGTCCTCTTCTGCTGATCGCAATTTGATGGCGCTGAATGGCTATTTAATGACCTTGTGACACGAAACAACTGGACCTTTCTATTGTTCACAGTCTTAAAAACTATTAGTGCCTGATGTAAAAGTTAAAAAAAATTATTTATTGAAACCAATCTTTGCACGTTGATAACGTTTCGTCGACATGCTCTGCAAGTATTTAGTACAATAATATTTTATTTAATGTTGCGTGAATTACGTCTTACCTTAAAACCATAAAATCCTGCAACTTCATTTTAATACACGAGGGCGTATTCATCACCTTAAATTATCCCTTTTGTGAAGAAAATTCTATAAAATACTATTATTATTCAAAAATTCCCGCAAGTCACCGTTTACGGCAAAAAGCCGGCGTCGTCCTTTATGCCTTTGGCCAACCCTGCTGACCCCGGCTGGCTGCTGGCTGCTGGCTGCTGGCTGCTCTGGCGCGCGGCGAGCAGAAAGTCAGCCAGGTAAGGCGGAAGGGCGGAAGGGCGGAAGGGCCGGCGCGTGGCCCGACTCCTGATAAGTCGTGCCCGCCTCGCCCCCGCCCCGGCCCCCGCCCTAAGCGTGCCGCTGGAGGTCACGAGCGCTGAATGCCGGCAGAGCTAACAACAGGCACGCCGGCCGTCCGTTGAGGGATACCACCTATATAACACGTGGAACAAATGCCCTGGACACATTTTCGCTTTTAATGACAATTTTATTATAACTTTTTTATTTGATTATCAGTCGCTGATCGTGGCCGTTGTGGCTACGTCACTCCCAATGTCCCAATTGGGGTTTGTTGTGAAGCCGGAGGCTGTGGGGAAGAGGAAAGTTGGCAAGTACCGGGCTACCATGTTTGGATCACCAACACCGCTTAAACCCTCTTCAGCCCTCTTAGCAAGAGTGCTCTGGTGAGGTCTGTCCCGGTCTTGGCGGCCGATGCGTCTACCCAGGCGTGGCGGGCCGCACTGAGAGAAGCTGGTTGAGGGAGGTATTTTGTCGTCTTCGGTCAGAGTCCTTCGACCCATCGCCTTGCATCGCATGGATTCATACGTCCGTCTCTCACGGACATACTGTCTCCCAGATTCTTACACACCCTTCATACCTAATACTTTCCCAGAAATTCCTCTCCTTCCTTCCCCCCCAAAAAAACCCCCCACACAGAATCCCCGAAGATAGGCCTAAGGGAAATTATTTTCCTCCGGGGCGGGGCGGGGAGGGAAACTACCTTCCACAAGGCCTCCTGCGTGGAGCTAATGTAAAAAAAGGCAACGTTTCGTTTCTGAATGGTGATTATAGTAGGTACCAATTTGTTCAATAATTAAACACGCTCCTTTGAATTTCAGCTTTTCATTATCTAAAATTCGTTTTTGGGTTGGTATTTTAATTAGATTAGATTAAATTTCTTCTTCAAATACAGCAAATTTATTTTGTGTCACCATATTTAATTCAAAATTAAAAGATTTCTTTGTTTTTACTAAAAAAAATTTCAGTAAACCCCGAGAAAGAGAGCATCGCTTTTTCACAAAAAAGTTGTTAAAATAAAGAAATCTTTTAATTTTATGTTAAATTTTCTTGTTTTGGAATGTTGATGCGTTTTAAGGGTGCATTTTTTGAATAAGGTCATATTATTACTACTTACGCAATTTCAGGAAGGTAAGTGCCATAAATAATCAATTTTTAACAATACTTTGGGAACAAATGAATAGTGTAGTGGCCCACTCACTATCTTGATCTTTGATTTAACCCTTGCAATTTAGTATCTCCTGTTTACAATTTATTTCCTGAAATTAGCTGTTCACCTCCACCGCTGTTCGCTGTTGCTGAGCCAATTTGGCGAGACAAGACAATATTATGATTAATTATATAATTCTTCCCCGTCATTTTGGATTACTCGCTTGACAATGGCGGTATCTCTGCGGCTGCCATCTTTGAACAAAATTACAGAATGGCAGCTATAAACAGCATCGACTTAAAACTCTCGGGGAAAATTAAATGTCTTCGAAACCCGTGGTAATGTGGGTGGAATCTCCCTTCGTCTTTACGTTGTATCCCCTAGGTCTAGAAATCTACACCATTTCCTTACTAGTGTCGAATATAGGATCAGCTTTAGGTTATTTTGAGGGATGTAATAAACGAGTGGAACTTATTATTAATCGATTCTTTAGCCAAGATTGCCACATCGGTTTCGTTTTTATAAATAGATATACCCTTTCGTTACTTGAAATTTTACCAGTCTGAAGGTGCCTGTTGCAGAGTGAAACCTATCCGGTCAAAAATTAACTAGTGGAAATAAGTTATGTAAGTTTTTTAGTCATAAATTCACATTAAACTGGAATAAATGCACCACGTTATAAATTCCATTAAACTTAAATAAATTCACACTAAACTGGAATAAATTCATCACATCATAAATTCACTTTAAACTGAAATAAATTCACCACATCGTTAATTCACATTAAACTGGAATAAATTCACCACAGCATAAATTTACTTTAAACTGGAATAAATTTACCACATCATTTTCAAATTTTTAAATAGGCTAGTAAGTAGATTCAAATTTACCTAATTAGTCTTAATTACGTTAGGACAACACACAAGGTACCGTAGAACGAGAATCCCTCCAAGAAATTGCATTTCCTTTTGAATGGGATAAAAAAAACCTTTTTAATTTTTTAACATTAAATCATACATGCATATCAAATTTTCATCTTGTCTTATAGTTTTGTTGATCTTGTTTCCGTCCAGCTTGAAATAATGATTTAAATAAGTACTTAATGTTCCTCGAGTCTCGAGTACGGTTTTGTGATTGTAACTCTAATGGTCTTGCCTGCCTGCCTGTAAATATCTGTAATAAAATCGCGATTGCACACAGCAGATCGGGCGGCGGTGGACCGAAGGTGATTATACACCACCCACTATATAATGCACGGAGAAGCTTCATCCCACCTTCCATTGCATCTTGCGTCGCACACTTAATATTACTTGACTATCTACCCAGAGAAATACCTGAGTTACTACCATTTAAACTTTAGACCAGGGTTGATAAAAATCATGATTTTTTTTAAAATCACAAAACTCGGATTTATTTGATTTTAATCGGATCTATTTGATTTAAATAAGATTTTTTTTTAGTATTTCGTCTATTTTGACTCGGTCTGTCTATGTTAAAAAAACATTGTTGTTTTTGTGCATTCTAATTATTGATTTATAAATTTCAAAATCAATAAAGTCTTTCCAAAATGTCAGTTTTTTCAAAATTACATTATTTTTATTTATTTAACATTTTACGCGGTGGTGGCGCTAGTGAGTTAATGTTTACTTCGATTCCGTGTTATTTGTGACCGTAAAATTAAATATTGTGCAAAAACTCAGTGAAATAGAAAAAAAGTAGTAAAGATACAATTAAATCTTAGCATACAGTGTGCATAAAACCTAATAACAACTAGAAACTTAGAAAAACTGTGAAAATACCGCGATTGAGTTTTTTACATCTTCAGTGCATTTTACGCCACATATCGAAGAAATGAGTCTAAGGGTTAAAAAGCCAAGTAACAGAAAGGCAAATAGGGAATAACAACTTATCATAGTGCATTTTTAAATAAAATCAGTGAAATTATAACCTAACGTCATAGAACGACATGCAAGATTACTCTGAGAAACTAACGCCATCTGTTGAAAAAATCAGGAAGATCATTCTAAGTTATTTATTTTTCCACATTATAAAATAAAACCGTAACCGAAAAGGGTTTCGTCGTAGCAGATTTTTAAATTTAGGTCAGTTTTTATAGGCCTGATACTTATTTTTTTCTGGATTTATAAAAAGACTAATCCAAAAAATGCTCGATTATTTTAAAGGCGATTCTACTCACGGTACTTAATAAAAGCATCTAAAATATTTCTAAGTGATATAATTTTCAAACCAAAATCATTGCTTAGTAGTGCATCGCCTTACGGCAGTGGTTCTTAACCTTTTAGTGATGAGGGACCATTTTACAAAATATCTGTCTAGCCATGGACCACCAACTGTTTGACCAATATACAGTAAATGAATAAAGGGTTATTCTATCTATACTATATATTATGTTATGGTTAAGGTTTTCACTATATATTATATAGCTATAAATAAAACATGCGTACAATTGTGAATCAATGACGTTTTTTTATGAAAATTTTACATTCTGAAGAAAAAATTATCTTAATGTGGTTTTTGTGATAGCATACTCTTAACTAACTTCTGAATCCTGAATGGCTTACACCTGAGATTAGGATCTCCATTTAGAAGCATTAATGCGAGCCCCTTAACGGAGACCTCAATGTCTACAAACCAATCTGGAGATGTTGCGCCAACAAGGCAAAAAAACAATCCTATGTTGTGAATGCTCCATAAACGAATGCCACCCCAACGTTCGGGCTGTTCCCTCAATGGCCCAAAACTAACCCATTGTTGCTAATTTACCTATTTTTGACGTAAACCAATCCAATGTTGGGACTGCGCAAATAACCTCAAACCACCCCAACTTTCGGGCTGCTACCCTTTCGGTCCAAAACCAACGCTATTAGCCAACGATATTAGCCAATGAGCCGATTTTTTTTATGTTAACCAATCCAATGTTGGGACTGCGCAGCTAGCCTCCCAGAAGGACAACGAGTCCAACCAGTAGAATCGAAAGCGCACCAGGGTGGAAGACTATACTATTATATACGGCAAGGACATCACAACTATTACTGAGTCAGTTGATCCAATCTGGACACAAATACCCAAATAATAATAAATGAGGGCAAGAACTGACTTATCATGAAAAACTGGGTTATACTGATTTTACTGACTTGTTACGACCCCTGGAATTAACGTATGAAATAAACAAAACAAAGAGGTTTAATTTACTTACGATTATTTGAATAAATCAAAAGACCTTCGTTAACCAATTATTTAATTAAATATTTGCACTTCGCTGTTGAACATTAAAATTGAAACAAAAGAGCCTGACTTTCTCTCTCATTCGTAGCATTAGCACATCTTGCACCAGACGTCGTAGTTTTGTCAACTCGTTATCACGTTCAATATTTTTCGGATGGCTTCGCGGACCACTTCGGGTGCTTCCAGGGACCACCAGTAGTCCGCAGACCACCGGTTAAGAACCACTGCCTTAAGGAATGTCCACAAAGAGTCCTACTTTCACGAAACAACCCAAACTGAGTAATTGTGAAAGAAAAATTATTGGAGGAGGGCAATGGGAAAGGATTTTATCTTTAAAAAAAACCGATTGCAATCTTTGGAATACAGACGTCACCTGCGAAAGCTGTCCCTGTTCTACCAGTATTTCAATGAAATTTAACCGGTATTCAAACAGAAGATACTCTTGGTAGCTTGTGCCATGTTCGGTACCCGGTAACATTTGTGTACGGTGATTATTCTCAACATGAGAACGGGTCGCTTCCACGATTCGTTCTTGTATTCAACAGCTCGGCTGTGTAATGTTTTTCTGCGTTTCCTCCCTTCTACAACACGGGCCTCTTCCAGACCGTTGTTACTCCTTTCTTTCCTCAAGAAGACCCTACACACAGCATTTCCAAACCTGACATCCCCTGAGGAAAATTATGTGCCTCAGGTCCTCTTGAGGTGAAGTTCATATATAAAATATTGAGGTTTCAGGTTGGGAAAATCTGACAATTCAGATCTGACCAATTCCGATTGGTCTTCTTTCACCATGATAATTCAGAGAGTAGATATTATTATCATCCACTCTACACTTGTTTACTGCGCCGTGTTAAATTATCGAATTATAATAATATCCACCCGACCAGCAAGTGGGGTTTTGCAGACTCGTTTGAGGTCAAATATTAGTTCGTTAATTAAGACTAGGAATACAACAATACAGACTGTTAGGGAGCCCAGATCTAGTTAGGGAGCGGCAATCAAGTAACCAATAATCTTATCTTGATTATAATTTGGACCTCCCCCTGTAGTATTTATGAGCAAAGCCTTGGCTGAAATGTCCACCCTTCCACCCTTCGCGGCCGACCTAGACGACGAAAGGCCCATTAACTATGGTTAGGCTTAATAACACGCATTATTTGTGGACGCAGGCTTTATTCAGAGGTTTTCAAAGCCCGGTGACATTGAACTCTAATAATGCTTCAATACAGTGGATACGATATTTATATATTTTTCTTTATTTGGCCTCCGGTGGTCTTCGATATTTATATTTCCTTCTTTACTTGGCGGTGGTCTTCGATATTTTTATTTCTTTCCTTATTTGGTCTCCGGTGGTCATCGATATTTACATTTCATTCTTTATTTGGCCTCCTGTGGTCATCGTATTTTCACTCCTAAATAATAAAAAAGACGCAAATTAGGTACCTTCATTGTAAGGTTAATGGAATATTCGTAAAATTATATTTCAAGTATAAATCTAAATTGCCTTTATTGTGTATATTGCATTTTATTCAACACTAACTGATACCCCGCGTGCGTTGCAATGCAAAGAAATAAATTGTTTCTCCTTGCATTTCCTTTCCCATGCGTCCCCATTCCCCTCCCGGGTCCCCTTTCCCCGCGTTCCCCTTCCAACCTCCATGTTTTCCCCTTCCTTGTCATCCCTCCCGCTAACCTCGCTCTGCCGCTAAAATATATGAAATACTCTCATTTTCATTTATACGAATTTCATAACGCCAGAGCTAATTGTGCGCACGCCTGAGAAGGTTTGGGGGTGCTTCTCAGGCGTGCGCACAACATATCACCAAAGTTACATCGCAGTCGGATGAACGGTACGGCAGCGCATAATATACGAACAAACAAATAAACAAACAAACAAAAATTGATTTTATATATAAGGTTATTTTGTGTTCACAACATATTCGGTTACCAAATTAGATTTAAAATGTATTTTCACTTTACTTAATTAAAATTAAGTGCAAAGTTTCTAGTTTATACCGACCCGAAGTCCCGGGCGTTGCCCTGGCTTTATTAGATTTTTTCAAAATCAGATGTAGACTGAAATTTTCCTCTTATTATGAACGTGACGTGTGGAAAACTGCGTCAACACGTTAAAAAATTCTGCCGCAAGGGGTGGGAGAACGAGATGGGGGTGGTTTTTCATAATCTGCAGATGTAAATCTCGGAACAAAACCACAGACACTCTTCTTATGTATTGAACATAAAAAAGGTTGCGGCAGCCAACATTAAAAAAATGCACTAGGTACGCAGGAAAATAGAAACAAATGCTGTGTTTAGTTTACTAATAAAATGTGATCCACTTGCAAAATAAGCGAGAAATATTCATATTTGGTCACCAAATTCTTACTGGGATTAAAATGTATAAATGAGATTAGTGTATCAACCTTCTATTTATGTGTATATTGCTTGGGCCAATGATGTAATAGTATAATTCTTCCTTACTTGGCTAAATATGGTATTGATGTTTTTATTGTATTTTATTTGGCTCGTAGGTGCATACGCATTACGCTATTTTAGCGTCAGATAAATCATTATGTACCTATTTCTAAAGCAGCATTGAATCGAATGAATCGTTTTATAAATCGACAAGTTGAAAAAGTCGGATACTTCCTGTAACGTGTGATAATTAAACTGGTCTAGTTTTTTCCGAATTAAATTAATTTAATTATGTTCTTAAGCCGCCACGCCTTAAGTACCTAAATCGCTGTCAACTATATTTTTTTTTGTAGCGACCAGTGTGTTATTTTCTTCTCAACCACTGAAAAAACATGACGCTTACAATTTTCAACTTAAAAAATGTTCTAGATTTTTTGTCCGAATCTGTCAAGAATAAAATATGTTAAGCTACGGATTTAAAGTAAATTTGGATATCGCTTTCGAAATAGCAACGACTGAAAACTGCTACTATTCTCTTTTTTATAATAATATATCGATCAACTTTCATTGCACTGATTGTCAGATAATAATTAATAATCGATATAAATGCGCTATTAAAAAGAGAAAGGCCGCGGCTTGCATCAGAATATCATGATTTATGTCTGGTTGTCGGTCTTAAGCCTAACCGATTGAAACAAGGGCGTTGCCCGTCGAAATGAAATCTTTAATCAATGTATTTAAAAGGCATTGGAGTCAATTGGAATCTTAAGTTAGATTATTTTAATGAGTGGGCGTTTGGATGAATGTTATCAATAATTATAAAATTTATAATTTATTTATTTATTAGTTTTATTTTAGTAAATTGCACATTTAAGTTTACAATTTCCTAATTAATTATATCATATCATATTTCAAACTATATTTTTTCTTGTTTTATGTATCTCCTACAATACATTTTGAACGTTCCAATTGTTGCGGCCTTTGAAGATTCTGGTAGCGTGTTGTATAACTTCATCCCTTTGTATAGTAAACTGTTCTGCGTATTCGTTTTGTCCTTTTTTTGTAGTCTGATTTCCTTGCAAGTCCTTGTGTTGTGAATGTCCTTGTTGTATATAATTTTGTTTGAGAAGTATTTTGGTAACATGTTGTTCACTATTTTATGGATAAATATTAAATTATAAATGATAAATTAGGTTATTCGTATCGCAATAACTAATAAATTTATGGAAAGGTACGTTTCTTCATATTTTTTGTTGTGTGTGTGTGTGTAAGTATTATAATTGCCGATTATCTTATCATTAGGAAGGTGTCCTTAAGTAATGCACTACTAAGTAATGCAAAATCGCGTGAGTTTGGTTTGAAAGTTAGATCACTTAAAGGTATTTTAGACGGTTTTATTAACCCGTCTAATCACAGGAGACCCTAGTTGTCCCAAAACATCATATGCCGTTATAATAACAGGAGACCCAGATTGTCCCAGAACGACCGAGCGTCATTAAAAGTTAGATATCTCTCTTCCTGTCAAGCAAAAATTTGTGATTTTTTTTATATTTGAAAGCGAAAGAAATATTGCTTCTTATTGTCTTAGGAATAAACGAGCTATATTGATCAGATATTTTACAAACCCGATCATAAGTGACGATTTTATTTTGCGCCACTGTGTGACGTAATAAACAATTAATTTAAAAATAAAATTGTATAAATGTGATAAAAAGTGAAGTGACAGTTTTATTACAAATTTTCTTAAAAAAAGGAATCTGTATTTAAAATTTTAATTTTCTTTTATTTTATGTACTTTTTTGGGGAAACCCCAGGTACGTAATTTTTAAGCTAATTCACATTTTCAATATAAAAATTTTAATATTTTAAAACAAAAATCTTAATATTTGATAAACACATCGGAAAGATTATTTTATCTAGATTTTAGAACAATTTTTTTTTTCAAAAAGATTAAAAAATAACCAATAAAAATGATCATTTAAAATGCATGGGAAGAACCGAGAATTTTTGCGTGCAAACTTTGACAGGCAAAAGTTCATAGATATTATTTTCTCATTATTCGAAGGGTTAAATACTGCGAGTAGAACTTTGAAATAATCGAGTCTTTTTTTAATTTGTCTTTTTACAAGCCCAAAAAAAGTATCAGGCCTATAAAAAATGCCTTAAAATTCAAAATCTCCTATTTATATATCCCCTTTGGATTATGGTTTTATTTAAAATTTAATTCTTTAGAAAATCATCGTTTGTGCCTGCGTTTCGCAAAATAAATTAAATCTCGCTTTCTGGCAGCGTTTTTTTGTGATTAAATCAAAACAGACATAACGGGAATTAAAATCACAATAAATTTCTTATACAAATGACAAAATATGGTAATTTGTATAAGAAATTTTATTGTTAGCGGCCTGATCCCGAATTTTACAAGACATGGTTCATCAGACGTGGTTCTTAATGTATTAATCTTAAAATCGTTACCAAAGAAGATCATGTCTCTTTTTTCGATATCAAAAGACGATTCATGTGGAAACTGAACGATAAAATAAACGTTGTGTAAAACGTTCCTTACGGCCGTTGAAGGCAGTGGGTACTGGATGTGCATGTTTGTATATCGGCGCATGCTTAATTGCGTCCTGTGCGCATTCGTTCCGCGCATGAGAGGCGTGAATAATCTGCTCCCTTTTCCACGATCTCGACCGTTGAACTGTCCGCCGTGACGGCAGGAGCAGGCAGAGCAGTTACCAGAGTTGGTAGAGTTCGCGGTGTTACCGGCAAATACCTTGTCTCTCAATCTGAACAAACTCGTTTCGGTATGAGATTGCCTCGCACCTGCTTCCTATCTGGAATAACTGACGGTGAATTTATTTCACTAAGGCACGTTTTAGAAATAGAAACTAAGAAACGAGAATTTAGTGAGATGCGTAAATAATTGGGGCAGACTTTAGCACTGCCAATTTTTCTGGTAACACCGAAAAGCTGATTCAGGTTTACAATTGGCTATTTGTTAGTTATTACTCGCTTTGTAGGATGTGTAATAAAAGAACAGTAGGTATTTTGTAACAAGTTTCATTGAATCACATCTCATTATAATAATAACTTTTAATAATGCGATTAGGCATCTGGATGCAATGCTGTTTCTTTTTGTTCAGAGATGAGAGCATTCAAATTCAATTCTGTAGATGTGATGTATTAATATTAATATCAGAAAATTTTTGACATCTTGACAACTTACAAGTTTAGTTCTGAGTGACCCAAGTTAGCTACCCTGGAGTTTTAATTATTACCTAGAATTATATGAATAACCCTTGTCAAAAATGAAAGTTCTGAAACTTTCCAATAATTACTTTTATGAGGCCCGTTTCTAAGCTGAAAATTTATATTTGATTTCTTATAAAAGATTTAAAAGGTGTCACAAAATTATTATTCGTCTAATTATCATTAGTATAATTTGGTTACTCCAAAAGCAGTCCGCTTTTTCTGTTTTAAATTTAATTAAGATATCCTTTTAAACATTGTATTTTAAATATAATGTAACTACTAATTAGTTTCTTCTGTATCAAACTCGAAACAAGCTCTTAACTAAGTCTCACTGGGAAATAATTACTCGAATATTGTCTGCACTACCTAAGCCGAGCTTAAAAGCTTCCCCGGATTTCTTCGTATCTATAATTCCTTCACCAATTATTATTCTGGCGTAGTTTAATTATAAAATAAAGCTCTCCATAAAGATTGCTCGAGCGGTAAGCCAATAGCTTCGCTTTAGTTCTGCCAACAAAACGTGAACTATGACTTATTATCAATATTTTATCTGAATATTGTGCCTGTGCACAAAATCGTAATAAACTGAATCATGTCATCAATCCCAATCTGTCATCTATCAATTATTATTATGCATCGTTTACAATTGTTCTCCAAAGTTCTGATACATTTTTGTTTCCTTCTCCATTAGATCACAATAAACTACTTGTCGGTACAAATTAACGTAATGATTTTTTTAAATAATCCAATTTTAGAAAAGAGACCGAAAAATAAAAGACCTTACCTTTTTACTAAAATTGTTAAATTCTAAATTCGATTATTGTGAACTCCTGAGTTTAATCAACTTGACATATCTAAATGAACAACTAAACAGACATTAACATTTTACATGTTATATTATATCTCATTCCAACTGTGGTTTGCATTCCCTTTACTCCAAACAACGTTTGCAGAGTCTTGTGACTTAGACGACTTAGTTTTACTTAGACAATTATATCAACGACCGTCAATCGGTTTCCGGCGGAACCGCTCGGGCGGTGATCTTCTCGCGCATGTGACGCATGTTTGGGGAGCGGTGCCTGGAACGTTTCGATGAGACCCAAACGGTTGCACTGGACATTATTTTGAAGGCATTTGGACCGGGTTGCTTGCCTTCTTACGGACTTCCCGCATCCTTGTGTTCGTGGATTACTGACTTTTTGAGGAGGAGGTCGATTCAGACGGTTGCTGGTGGTTTCACTTCTTCCCTTCGATAAATGCTGGCCTCCCACAGTTATCGGTTCTGTCTCCGACTTTGTTTTTGTTGTCCGTTAATGACTCTTTGTCGTATGCACCGATTGATTGTTACGCTACGGTCAGTACAGTCTATTATAAATGCTTTAATCAGCAAAAAATACTTAACCATTTTGTACTTTGAAGACGATTCTATATGAAACCACTGAAAAGTAACATTTCCAAAGACGCGGTTTGAGGGGTTTTACCAAAATATTGTCGACCAATTTTATCATTTCACGTAGGTACAAAGCAATAAATTCTAAAGAAGCTAAAACACGCCACAAAATAACTTATGTTTTAACAAAGAGTCCATACCTCCTATCTAGTTGGAATGACTTCAGTTTGAAAATTGGAGATTGGAATTATATAAAAGAAAGAAAATAGTGCATAAGCTTAGCTTAAACCCTGACGGCCGTAGTGTGTGCATGGCTTATAAGCGGGCTAATTGCATTAGCTCTAGTTTAAAAACTGCACACTTTTGTAAGGATCAGCCGATTTTGTGTTGTAGTTAGTAGTAGCTCGCGTATCGGAAATAAAATAACTTTAAAATGGTTTTTAATTGATTGGTTGATGATCAGCTAAACGGATTAACGAACGGTTTTCATCGCCACTTTCGAATTAAAAATCCCCAATAAAATATGTTTGATTTTAACCACGTTGACCCGGTTTAATATATTTTTTGCTTCCATTGATGTTGTTTGATTGTGGTACAGCGGTTTTAAATTGAAATTAAATTAAATGTACATGTCGTTTTCCTTTAAAGATGGTGTCCGTTTTAATGGTTTTGCAAAGATTATTTTATCAAATGTGAAATTGTCGTGTTTGGACTTTTTTTATTTGCATTCAACATTATGTCGCATTCAACTTCTTCAACACCTATCTGAAGTCCTGTTGTAACTCGAGAGTTCTGCATTTAGCCTAATGATGAATGTAAGTAAGTCTAAAGTCATGGTGTTTGAAAAGAGATATTACGAAAACAGTGTGCAATATAGTTGTGAACAATGAATACATGGAGCAGGTAGATGAGTTTTTTTTTATCTGGGTAGTATGTTTACGAGGGATGGGAAGGCTGATAAGAGATATTGAAAGAAGGGTAAATGCAGGTAACTCCATTAATGAAGGACTGAATGCCATTGGCGCTAATAAAAAAACTGTCAAAAGAAGCGAAGCTAGCAATCCACAACGGAGTCCTGGTACCCACCCTGATGTATGGCAGTGAGGCATAGAACTAGCAGAGGAAGGACTGAATGTTGAATTGAGATCCCTGAGGCGTATGTGTGGTAAAACCATATATGATTTTTTTTTTTTTTTTTACAGTTAATACCGCACAAGAGTCCCAACTGCTCCCGTCTGGAGCCAGTGAGACTATGGCATCCCCAATTGGGGTATGTTGTGAGGCTGAAGGTAGTGGGGAGGGGAAGGAGATAGGGAAGAGGAAGGTGGGGAAGTACCTGGCTATTCAGATCTGGTCACCAAACACGGCTAAAGCCATTTCAAGCAACGTTTCAATTCTGAATGGTGGTCTTACACCAGGGCGATACTGGTAGTATCTTCCACTCTGGAACGTGCCGCAAATATACTACATATTATTTTAAATGAATAAATTGTGAAATAACACAAATTAATCAAATAAAATTTATTTGCGCACGCCGGGTTCGAACCCGCGACCTTCGGATTGTGAGTCGAGGGTCTTGCCTCGGGACCACGGAGGCCACGGAGGCGTCATTGTTAGAAACGTGGAGATCCGCAAAGAATGTAAGGCTGATGTAAGCATAATGGCAGTGAGGCATAGAACTGGCAGAGGAAGGATGAGGAAGGACTGAATGTTGAATTGAGATCCCTGAGGCGTATGTGTGGTAAAACCGTATATGATTGTTAGAAACGTGGAGATCCGCAAATAATGTAAGGCCGATGTAAGCGTAATGAGTAAGATTAAGGAAAGAGACCGTCAGATGGTTTGGCCATGTAGAGCGAATGAACGAAGAAAGTAGTGTAAGAAGAATATATGACGCAAAGGAAGGAAGATATGGCACGATAGAGTAAATCAGATACTTGAGTCGAGCCATGTCAAAAGTCAGAATAATAGAAGAGTATGTGCGACGATGTATGAATGTGAGTGGGGCTAGGAGTGTGTGCCAAGACCGAGTTGTTTGGCGGTCCCTCCTCTTTTCCCAGAAACGGCGATAGTTAGTTAGTCTGTTTGTAAATTTGTTTGTACGTGCTGTTTCCGTTTCAAGATGGTGTCCGTTTCAAAATCGTCGGGTTAGTTTGGACTTTCTTATAAGCATTCAACGTTACCTTTCGTTAGCATTCACCTACCTGCTTGAGGATCCTTGGATTGTTTGTATGCATGTATTTATTTTAAAATCTTACTTTTACCTAAGTAAATTGTTTCGCATAGAACATCATTCAATTTGAAACCCGGTTAATACAAATGTAAACCCAGTAGAGCAGCAAATTACGGTCGCCATTTTCCAGACCTGTATTAATATATTCGTATGCCTATAGATATATGCATTATATACCTGTTCTGATTTCCCATGCGTATTACGTTATGAAGCACCTGTACGTTCATATTGATTCCAACGAACATATTTGTAATTGCTTTCCTTTTATCAGTAAATTATATCAGCGGAATAATTTATACTTCACTTAGTCGTCCTACCTCATCCTGCCTCCTCTTGCCTGCATCCGTTAATCCGCCTCTTTATCTTTAATCGCCTGTAAATTATGCTCGTTTCAATAAACAAGCGTTAGTGGTACATAAAAGGGGATCAGGTGTCTGTATAATATTTATTTATTGATTAAGGCATATAATAATGTAATAATTAAAATAATAAAACTTCTTTAACTCATTGTACATCTTAATATATATATTTCTTCTGTCCGTGTGTATGTCACTGAACTCCTCCTAAACGGCTGGACCGATTTTGATGAAATTTTTTGTGTGGGTTCAAGGGGATTCGAGAATGGTTTAGATTCACAATTTGGTCCACTGGAAAATGTTCTTTTAATTAATTTTTTATTTCTAAGGAGTTGTTGATTTTGGAATATTTTACATTGGATCCGGCAGACTGCGCTACCATCGCAGTATCGAATATTATTCTATTTTAATTTTAGTTTGTCCCGACAGTTGTGTATAGGACAACGTCTGTCGGGTCTGCTATATATAAATAAAATAAATTGTGGAACATTCCAGAACACTCTCGAATGTGGTCCTGAGCGAAGTAGGGTAACCCAGCTAGTGATACTAAACATATCGAAATAATAAAAAAAGCTTTTTGTTTTTTTTATTTTTTTTTTATTGTTTTCAAGTTTAATTTGGAGAACTTCATTTTAATTTAGTGTTTTTATTTAATGAAAAGTTTCAGTGAATCAACCAAATTATTACATCGGAGGATATACGAAAAACCTATACCTATATTTTACCACCCTTAGTCAAATTTAAACAATACAAGAAGTGGGCAATGTGAATGACTAATGACCATCAATAGTTTTAGAATTTACTGGGAAATCAAAGAAGGGCTTTGGTAATAAAGTTAAAAGCAATTTGAACTTTATTATAAGTACCTATGTAGATGTAATATAGTATTTTTAGTGTTTCTAGGTTTAAAAAATTTATAAATATGTAAATACATCATTTACAATAGGTATGTCTCAAAATGGCTTGAGATATTGGTCAACTTTCAAAAGTGTAAAAAAATGTACTGTTAGTTAAATAAAATAAATTTAGTGTAAGAAAAGAGAAGCGTTGAGCTTTTTTAATCATTTTCACGGTAAAAGCGTTTTTTGAAGCACCTGCGCTGATACCGCATGAGTTCGTAGATAGGTGCTGTGTTTTGTAATAGATCGTTTTTTTAATATCAAATTGTATCTCGGAACGAAAAATCCACTAATTCGCCATATTCGTATTTATGAATGATAAACGCCGGTTTCACTTCCCACCGCAGCGATGGATGCCATCATAATGATTTTTTGCGGCGACCATATTAGGCTTTATTTGCTGCCCGAGCCAAGTGATCATAAAAAGTTATACCTCGAGGAAAGCACTCTGGCTCACTTTATGGCAAAAATATGAGATGTTTTATGCTTTTTTCGACATCATTTCTCGACCCCGCTTTATTTAATCTCCGACTTTTTATTCGAACTTCGAATGCATTGATGTTCCAAATTAATTACTTATTTACTGACTCCTCATAATAGGCATTGTTGATTTATTATTAACTTTATAGTGGTGACTATGAGTATAATAGCATTTGTTTTTTTTTTTTTTTTTTTTTAAATATGTTTATTCAGTTTTAATTTTACAATATTTTATTTTACAAATCTTACGAAACTGATCGATCAGTTTGATTGTAAGTTTGATTTAAATCTTGAATGTTTATTTTAAGGCAAGATGATTAGTGTAAGGCTCTCGACTAGCAATTCGAAGGTCGCAGGTTCAAATCCCAGCGTGTCATTGTGAAGATATAAAACATTGCTTGAAATGGCTTTAGCCGTGTTTGGTGACTAGCTAGGTACTTTCCCACCATCCTCTTTCCCCATCTCCTTTCCCTCCCCACTATCTTCAGCCTCACAACATACCCCGATTGGGATCCATACTCTCACATACGTTCTAGACCGTAGGTTCTCAACGTGGTCGATTTTGCACCCTTACGGGCGTTTGAGGCTTTCAGGAGGGCAGTGGAAGACCCAGAAAAAATTAGGGGGCGTTGAGATGGCACATTTTTTTATTATTCCCTTTTTATATTTTTAAGCCCTGCAACTTTTGAGATCGGGGTCTCAGGGCGGTTGCCCAAAACGTCCAAGCTTTCGCTCCGCAACTGATTCTGCACATTGCAGCCTACAAAACCGCCTTCAAAGCCTCACTTAACTCCCGGTACTCAGTGTACCCTTAATAATTAGGTAGACTACATTACTACACTTTGAGTTTTGACAGGAGTATAGTTTCTTAATTCGTCCTGCTGGAAAATCGGCTGTAAACATTGCTAGGCAGGAGCGTA
Organism: Glyphotaelius pellucidus; assembly: GCA_936435175.1. Lineage (NCBI taxonomy): Eukaryota > Metazoa > Arthropoda > Insecta > Trichoptera > Limnephilidae > Glyphotaelius > Glyphotaelius pellucidus. The sequence goes on from OW386543.1 coordinate 42,538,110, forward strand.
GCGGGCATTGTAATTGGTTCGCTGGTCAATTGCCCCCGGCACTGGGCACTGGACACTGGACTGCCGTTGTGGAAGCTGAAGGCAAATTGCACCCCTGCCTTCCACCGCCTTCTACCGCCCGGGCGCATTAATCACCGGCCAGACTTATGGAAAACAGCTCATAAATTCTCGTGTAATTGGGTTTGAACATATTATGCTAATTCTCTTACATTCGTTTGAAGCATTGTTACATTTTTTACTGTGATTATGTGTTTTTAAATATTTGCAAGTAGTATTAATATTTCAGCTTAGCTTAGGAATCATCCATAAATTACATCACACGAATTTCATGATTTTTTGACTCCCCCCCCCCGTCCCTGTCACACATCTTCACATTTATGAGACCCCCTCCCTGCAATTTTACATCTAAAGATATTCAAAACAGTAGTTCAAAATATTTTAAAAAATTTTAATTTTGTTTTAATAATTTAGATTTTTACGTGTGACGTCACAGAGCTAATGACTCCCCTATACCCCTTGTCACACAATGTCACACTTCTCTACTCCCCCCCCCCCCTTAAGTGTGACGTTATTTATGGATAGCTTAAAAAAGTTAGTTCAATTTGTTTTAATTATTTTTTTTTAAATTCATCTCGTCGTAGTCTTTCCTAGCCTCTTTTCAAATTGCGTTACTCTCATCACAGTGGCGGTAGACCGAGAAATGTTGTGAAATATAGAATTATCTGAGAACTTGACCAGACCGCGAATTTCAAGTTATTACGTGCGTTAACATTAAAACATAGTTTACATAGAGTGAGTACGGAACAAAGACTTTGTGGGTAAATTAATACAGTAAAGCCAGAAAAAAACCAATTGGCGACGCAATCGCTATCCACAGGAAAGGAACTTGTGAACTTCATTGACGGTCCGAACACAGGTCGTGAGCCGCCTATAGTTACGTATCAGTGCTGGTCGCCGCGGCTGTCGCGTTTCAGTTGCTTGACAGGTTGCCATGGTAGCGGCTCACGACCTGTCAAGTTTTCGAGTAATCTGCAATATGTCAGATCAGGAAAATATCGATTTTGTTCAGGAGCATTGCATCGCCAACTGGTTTTTTTTTCCGTTTCTCCTTGATCGGATGGCCTAATACAGTACAAAATAATAAATCAGAGTGTGCAATTCACACGCCGTAGAAGTGAAACCTTCAGAAAACTAAAGTAGACAAGAGTGGAATGGAATGGAATTCCACCATGAATTGTCAGTTTCAAAAATAGACATTTTAAAAAGAGTGGGGCGACTACGAAGCACTTTTTTATCAATGTGAAGGATGATTTTTTTCATATTTTTGTCGTCTGATTCCAGTGCATCTTTTCCTATACATTTGGCAATCTTATTAATATTTGTGTTTTCTTTTTTGTAGTCGCTAGATGTTGTTTTATTTTGCCTGCTCATTTTGGAGTGGTTTAAATATTGGATTGATTGATTGATTTTACAAAAATATATGAATATTTTTTTTTGGATTTGGTAGGATTCCATCCCTGGTCAGCTGAATGTCTGCAAAGATTTGTCAGGCGCTTTATACCACTACACTAAAGGGGACCTACGTGTGACCGTGGATTTATCGTATTATATTGGAACCGCGTACCCACGAATAAAATAAATATTTTATTGCTATCTCGCTGGCTAAATCTGTTTTTAGTGTCGCTCGCTTCCGTTTCATCGAGTTTCAAATCACAACGGTGCTAAAGAAGTTTTCACTTCAAGTAACTGCTACATATAATACAACATAACTACACTCACGGGAATGCGACACGGGCGTGATAACTCCGCACTAGTTGCGAAAGATAAATAATTCCTATAGGCACACTTCAACCTTACTAAAAGGGACGACACATTTCGCTACCAGGATCAGGTGTTGAGCCTACGACCTGGATCTCTGTTGGTTCAAGGCCGTGCATCCGTTAAATAGGCTGTCCGTGGTATATCATTCGGTGGTAGCAGAAGGGCAAGTCACTGATATTTTAACACTGATGTCCGTGGTATATCATTCGGTGGTAGCAGAAGGGCAAGTCACTGATATTTTAACACTGATGTCCGTGGTATATCATTCGGTGGTAGCAGAAGGACAAGTCACTGATATTTTAACACTGATCATTAATAATTAAGGACCTTGGTTGGTTTTTCTACAGAAACACTAATTGCAAATTAGTCGCAATTAATTCCTAATTTTGAAAATTTTTCATATTGTATTTATGAATGAAATCCATATTTTTTTACTCAGTAAATTCCTCCGCCATTTTGTAACATATCAAACAAAAAGGTTAAAGAAATATTCTGGAATAGTTTATTTTAACTACGTACCTACCACTATGAACTATAGTATATTATATGGTATTTATCAAGGAATTCTTAAATCTTCTTTTCTGGCCGGATTCCAAAATCATACAAAAATGATTTTTAGAAGTAATACTGCTGTAACCTCCAAATATAAAGTTAACACCGTGTTAAGAATGTTGAAAAATTCGTTACTTTTAAACCAGTTGTAAAATTTCTATGTAGAGATAAAAAGATATTCAAATAATATAATATGTTGGCAGTCAAAGAAGTGTTGCCTTCCACTTGCTGAAAGGAAGGTCCACTTCCCCTTTCCACAAAAAGACCCTCCAAATATTATCCCCACAGACATAGGTTTCTTGTGTGGATTTATAATAAGCATTTCAACAATATTTTCCATTCCGCTCGGATCTCACAAGGCAGCAGATACTCACCGCGTTAGCCTGGTACTGGTACTGGTACTTGTACTTCCATGGAGATACACTTTATTAGAGCACTGCTCTATTTGTACGTAGTTAATTAAAGAAGTTCGTAGTTAAGACCGCTTGTCAATTGTGATGAATGGTCGGACGGGAAGGAATAACGATGTTTGCGTTCCCCATTAGAAGACGAATGTCCGCTGATTGACGACCGTCATCATCCCAAATGGAACACGTTTGGTTTTAAGGCTGCCATTTGAAAAAGTGATTGACTTTCCACCAGACACTCCACACTCCGCACTACCTGCTACCTGCTCGAACATCAATAACGATTAAAGGAATACAAAGGTGGATTCTTTACCTTGAAGCATTATTACGTTATTACGAAACAAGTGTTCGAAACCCGTCTGAAGATCGAAAGACGTACAACGGATAACTAAGTTATTTATTTTAGGATCATAAACAGTCTTAATAATATAATACAGAGGATGTGGACAACAAAATATCAATTAATGTTCACAGATACGTTTTAGAAAAAACTAAGTACTTAATGAAAATAGATAAAGCACCCTATACAAGAAAATGGCACTTTATAAATAAGCCAAATATTATTAATATTAAAAAGCAGAACTAAGTAGCAAATCAAAATAATAAAATTGGAAGTACTACTAACATATTAAACCTGTAGTTAAATAATGAATTATAGAACAATATACATATTTTAAAATTGGGTTATGATTTTGTGTTATTTGCGCCTAGAAAGTGATAAAATAAACTTCTGCAACGCGGTGAATGTGGCAGCAGGTATGTGTATATTAGTTTCTTGTCATTAATAATTGGTGATGCATCTATTAATGTAGAAAAGGGTGTTTTGTGAGCTATATCGAAGCGGTGTGAGGTTATCTATCTTTTAACAACTCCGAGCAGTCAACTTTTGAGTTAATAATTTTGTACAGGGACATCATCTGATCAGAATTATTTATCGTTTTTGTGTTCAATTAGAAAAGCTCTATAATGAACTAATAGTTTCAACCCAGTGTTTCAGAATTCTTTGTTTTCTTATACTTAACAATATTGTTTTATGTTTTTACAGTTTAATTGATTTTTGAAAACTCGATAACTATATGAATGACGTTTCTGACTGAAAATAATTTCGCTGACCTACAAATTTCAGACAGAAAACGCCCCGCTCAAAGATCTTTTTGTTAGCTAACAATTTGACTCTTGACAGAATGTATTACCAACTCCATGCAATATCGGTACTAGCGAGCATCTAAAAGACTCTGATATATTACGGACCTTTGTGAATCAATTTAAAGTACTCCAGTTTTCACAGCTGTTGTTTTCTCAACCAGAATTGTACAGGAATTTACACCCATCCACTGAGCAATCTTGCCTTGCATTGGTCGGGTTGTATACATTACACGACATTGATAGATGAAAGGAAATATACACATATTATATAGTGCTTTCTCCATGTCAGTTCTGCTCGCTGAGAAACCAGGGTAATTCATTGTGCACTCGGTAAACGTTAAATAAGAGATTGGAAATATTCCAACCGACTGAAAGACAAATTCTGCTACGTAAGGAATTCTTCCTCTGTTCCAAGCAAATACCTACTTTTCCTCTCTACTAAATTAAAATCCTCTACTTAAAGTGCTTATTATTGCGTACGAGAATATATCAGAATGATGCATATCCTTTCTTTGTAATATCAACGCGTTTTGTCCTTTATGGCCTTAAAGTCAGTTCAGTTCCGTTTAGGATTATTTTTAAATTACGTGAAACAGCGCTAGAATTCTAACTGCTCCGAAGTTTTTTTTTACATTAGCTCCGCACAGGAGGTCCTGAAAAAAATAATTCCCCTCAGGGCCTATGTCATCTTTGGGGATGGTGTGGGGAGGCTCTCTTAAGGAAAGGAAGAAGATTAAGTTCTGGAAAGGAAAAAGGTAAGAGGGTGGGTAGGAATCCAGGGGTTAGTGTCTCCAGAAGTGACGGACGCATGAATCCATCCCTCCCACTGCGGTGCAAGGCAATGTTCCGAGAGAGTCCTGCTGGAGAGGTCAAAAGTATCCCTCAACCACTATCTCCCGATCCGGCCTGCCTCGCGGCTGGTGGGCAGATGAATCCACCGCCAAGACCCGTAAAAACCTGGTAAGTCACCAAACGTAGCAAACCACTTGGGATGACCTATGGCAGAGGTCTTGGTTATCAAATAAATGGTTCCAAAAAAGCTGTTGGAACTGGTTCCATGCCAACTGGGAATAATGTCAACTCAACACCTCCTTGAAAAGTCATTAAAATCTATGAAAAAAATAATTTTAAATTAGCCGATAACCCTAACCTAACATAACCTTTTTAACCAATTTTTAATGTATATTTTTTTATCACTCTAAATGACTTATCTGAGATGGATCTGAGTTGGTTTCATTCCGAGTTGGCCGGTCACCGTTGGAACTATGGTATCAAATTTTGAAAAGTATTGTGAGGATGGAAGGAAGTATTGGGGTGGAAGACGAAAGAAAAAAATATGTTTGGAAAACAGCTATCTGCTAATTTAGATTTGGTCACTAAATATAACAAAAGCAAGTTCAGGAAATAATTTCTTCCGAAGTGGAGGTGAAAATATATATGTGCACTAAATTATCTTAAGTAAAATTACCAATAAAGGTAATAAATAAATAAAATTTGGTTTTTTGTTTAGAAGATTTTACTTTCCATGTACATTTGTTACTTAAATTTAAATTTTCTGCTACCGCTTTCGACACACCCACTAGTGAATGACAAGGATCTATCGAGACCGGTAACAGAAAAATTAAAATTTAAGTAACAAATGTACTTGGAAAGTAAAACTCTTCAAAAACGAAATGTCTAGAAATTGTTATTATAGTTAATGCCCAAGAAATATAAAAGATTAGTTTTTTCTGTAATTGTGTTTCAAACATCGGTCCAGTTTCAAGTAGTTCACCGTTCTACGACGATGGCTCTCGAAATACACTATATGAGTATGCAGTCCACAAAGGCTTAAAATCTGTGCCTTCTCTAAGAAAAAAGAACCATGTATGTTAAATAATTTCTCCTACAAATATTTGTTGCCATAAATTTGATAAGAATCTTGTACGATAATCTGTTCAGTTAACAATCGCGAAATGTGGTAATCAAATCGTCATTTTCAAATATTCAATGCACACCTCGTAACTTACTTACCGACCTTACAAAACTCTACACACGGCCTGTCTACCTTAGGTTCAAGAGCAATGTCATGAATCACTGCAAGCATGTATGTGTTTTAATTGCTTCAAATTAAAATTTTCCGCATATTATTTTTTTCAAAAAGACAAATGAAGTTCAGGCCTTTTTAAACACTGCAATAACGTTTCGAAAAAAAAAAATGCAGTCAAAGACGTGATGCTGAAATGCGGGACGTCGGACATCGTGTCATTATTTTATTTTTTAATAACGTACCGCGCCTTTATAATTTCGCTCTCGCCTAAGTACCCCGGCTAATGCGTACTCTGCAAACCTAATTGTCCAGATCTGGTCTTATATTCTGGTTTAAGCGGCTTACAAGGCGCGTTGCCTGCAATTACTACCAGGAGCATAGGCGGCCGAGGAGGTAGCGTGGATTTTTTTCTTTCCTTAATAGCTGGAAGATGATCGTATCTGCTACCAATTTGTTCTTATATACGGAATCGCGTCCGATCGAATGAACCCCGCTTAAAAGTTTAAAGCACTTCTCTGCTATATTCGAGATAGCGTAACAGGCTTTGTGGTAGTTAGTATATTTGAGCTTGTGCGCTTTTTTGTATGTTTTTTTGCACGGTTCGTAATTTGAGAAACCCTTCCTTTGTTTGTTTACTTTGAACTACACATACTAGGTCAACATTGTAAGGTAATAGTATCAAAATGCACAAAATAAATTACAAAATTCTTACGTTGGTGAAAAAAAGCGGTCTGTTGAGACTCTGGGTCACTGGAGCCAAGATGCGGTTAATGGCCTCCGGCAACACGGTGGTGACCGCAGCCTTCAGATTATTTATTGTAATTTTATTTTTTACTTATTATTATTATTTTCTATTTTATTTGTTTCTTTACTTAAAATTTACTATATAAATACGTATAACAATAAGGAACGTGTAAGATTGCACTATCCCCTCATATCCTTGAATAAAAAACAAAATTATTATTATTATAAAACTATTTAGCGATGTGAACGTAAATTCTCGGTTTTATGCGTTACTATTTTTCACCTGTAATAAATTCTTCCCTACATCTCCTTCTCCATTAAATTTAACAACTCTCCATTAAAATGTGCTGTATCTACTATCTACCTTTCCGCAGATATCAAAGTCCCGTTTGATGTGCCCGTATTTACGAAGGGCCGTTAAATCTGGCAGAGAATTCTTCTACATAAAAAAATATTCCGCGAATAGTTAGTGCTCCCCCTGCCCCTCTACCGTAGAAGTACCGCGGATAATGATTAATGTCCCACCATATATATTGTGCCGTAAAATGCATGTTGAAGTACCTATTCGCTCCGGTAATCTGAATGGGTGCAATCACCATTTATCTGTAATCCGTTACCGAGCCGAGAATCCAAAGAAGTTGCCGTATGTATTGACTTTGCGGTTTGGACGACTATGTCCGATTTAATTGCTTTCAGGTGTCTTTAGAGAGCAAAACTAACTGTGACCGGCAGACTTTTTACTAGGTAGGTAGCGGATTTCGCAGAATGCTTTCAAGCAAGAAAAAAAAATCATCCACAGGTTCTGGTTATCTGGTCTGCGCATTTGTTGTTAAGTCGTGTGATTGCCGGTTCGATTCCTCAACTGTTTAATTTTGGGAGATGCTCTGACATACGAGTACTAGCAGCATTGATGTCTACGGACGCGTATAACGCTTGTCCAGCATTTGTACGGGGTTGGCATTTTCCACTTGAAAATTGATCTATTTTTCGACTTGTTCTTATGTTGTGAAATTAATTGACGATTTTATTATTACTCCCTCCTGCAGTAAGGGTGTCTTAGAGATCTTCACCTTCGGTTTTCACCTTCCCCTTCTTAAAAAGGCCGTCCACACATCATCCCCAAAGTCATAGAACGGCATAAGACAAACTAGGCATACATAGAAACTTTTTCCAACCCTCCCAATGCGGTGCAAAGTCTGGCTAGAGAGTCTCCCGATCCGGCCTGCCATGCAGTAGGTGGTCAAACGCATTCACTGCCAAGACCTAGACAAACCTGCCCAATTAACCCGGGCACCCCTGCTAAGTCACCAAACGTGGCGAACCTCTTGGAGTGAACTTTGGCAGGGGTGTTGGCTAACCAACAAATGGTTCTCGAGAGGTTCTCTAAGAAAGTGTTAATATAATCATTTTTAAGGAAATAACATTTATGTTATTTTACAATAGAATTGTTTCTGTTTATCTCTGAATAACTTAGGCTTTTACTTTGGGAGGCGGGTATGGGTACAGCCACCTCGGGAACCATTTATTGGATTATCAACACCTCTGCCATAAGTCATTCCAAGTGATTCGCTACGTTTGTGAGGTTTGTTCGGATCTTGGCAGCGGATGTGTCTGCCCACCAACTGCTTGGCAGGCTAGATAGGGAGAGATAGGTTGAGGGCTACCTTTTGTACCTTTCCAATAGGATTCTCTCGGAACATCGCCTTGCTCCGCATTAGGAGGGATAGATTCACACGTCTGTCACTCCTAGACACGCCTTTTCTTTCTCGGAACTTCCTCTCCTTCCTTTCTCTCTAAAGGGAAATTATTTTCCTCGAGGTCTCCTATGTGGGGCTAATGTAAAAAAGGCATAGATGAAATACTTTTCAATGATTTTAAATTTAATTGTTATGTTGCCGATTCGATAATTTATTGTTTATGATCATTGTAGAAAAGGTTTTCCAGAAAGTGTTAGTTAATATAAAACATTTTCACGAAATAATAAAAGTGTAAATTTAAAATAGAATTGTTTCCATTTATCTCTCTCAGTAGGTACCAACATAACGGGGTGCGGCAACACATAAAGCTCGCGTTATTTCCAGTTTCCATTTCGCGAGCGAATGCAAAGCGTTTATTATTACGCCCATTACATTGCCACACTTATTTACTTTATAGTACCCACACGCATATAAAATAGTTCTACTCTTCCGGCAGATGGCAACTCTGAACCACCTTTACACGCCGTTTGGAGTAATGACCCGAATGAAAGATTTAAGTGCACATTATTTAGTCATCATGACGGATTTTATCATCGTAATATTATAATACGTAAATAGTTGTAAACATTAGAGACTCAAATAAGTCATAATACGCGAATTGGGCTTTATGACCCTTCTCGGTTAACCATTCGGACCCATAAGCTTGTTTACACAAAATGTAACTTTACTAGACATACGGATGACGATGGGCATAAGCCCCGTTTTGGTGGAGCAGCAACTATAAAAAAATTGCAAACCTTGACAAATATTTTTCTCAATGCTAATGCCTAGTTCACACGAGGACAATACGAATACAATAATGTAATGTCCCAGCTCTGTAGGTTGTAGGTAGGATCTGCGAGGATTTTTTTTATTTTTATTTATTTTATTTATTTTTTTTTTATTCGTTTATTCCAGATTTAAATACAAGTGTTATGTTTTTTTAATCTTTTCGTGAAAACAAGTTTTAATGGGTTAATTAAGAAATTGGCGATCGGACAACTCAGAAGGAAATCAACTCAGAACCTACCTCTTCAGAAAAGTCATTAAACATAATGATAATAAAATATTTAAAAAAATTGGTTAAATAGGTTAGGGTTAAGATGAAGCCCTACGTGAAATCCTATTTAGATACTATTTAGTTTCATCTTTACGACGAATCGGTTTACATTATGAATATCAAAAAATATGCTGCGGATAAATTGCTGCTTTAACTAGCTTTTCTATGTATTGTAATTACAATAAAATTATTATTTACTTAACAAAAAATACAAGCATAAACCTCTAAAAAAATGTATTTACATGACTTAACTATGAAGCAATATAAGAAACAATTTTTTTTAAATACCCCTTTATGGTTAAGACTATTTTTGAGGTTTTGTATGTTCTATTTTTTTCATTCTTATAAAATTATGCACAAAATAAATAAAAACCACTTTTCGCTTACTTGATTTTCAATTTTGTATTGCGTGGGAATCGAAATATTTCTAGTGTTTATATTCCTCGTAAGGGCTATTTTAAAACAATTTTTTTCAAAGTTTTTAATGACTTTTCAAAGAGGTGTTGAGTTGAGTTGATTCTGAGTAGGCATGGAACCTAAGAAATTATACATGCCCATAACTTATCAAAATAAAATAGTTTAGCACCACGTATAGTTCCATGGCTAATCGTAGCAATGACTCAGTTTTTCATAGCCATTGCTCCGCCACTTTAGTTTATCAAGATTCAAAGAAACCATTCATACAACATTACGTAATGAATCAGATAGACTAAAAAAATATTACTATTGAAACTTAAATTGAGAGGAAACCGGGCGGCGTTTTGTCCATATAAACATATTCCCCAATTTCCTCTGTGGATTTCGAAACTAATGCAAATATATTTTAATACAATTTCGATATCGACCACTAGAGTGTCGATGCGAATTGGTTTTTTTGATAAGTTACTTGTACAAGGGAGTTAGGACCCTCAAAATCGTTAAAATTGCCCGGTCCTGGTTTGAACGCCACCAACAGTTCAGTATACAAAAAAGACAACGTAAATTTTGGAAGAATAATAAGGTTCAAGTTTTGGAGGAGAGAAGGAGTTGCCACCAGCAGACGTTTATTTGTACAAACCAGACAATGTATTTAAAAAAGCAGAACTTACAGACATATAAAATACTTTCTTTCTTCTCTAATACAGTTGGTAAAAAAAAACTTGGTTGGTAAAATTGATTCAGTTTTGGAGGAGAAAAATAGGGAATGCAAAACCTTGATTTTGATGATTTATTATCAGTGGTGACCGGACAACTCGGAATGAAACCAACTCAGAACTATCTCAGATAAGCCATTTAGAGTGATAAAAATTTGATTAAATAGGTTATGTTAGGTTAGGGTTATCGGCTAATTTGAAATTATTTTGTTCATAGCTTTTAATGACTTTACAAGGCGGTCTTGAGTTGACTTTATTCTCAGTTGGCATGGGACCATTATCAGCATGAGAGTGGTCCATTTCGCTCAGTATTCGGGTGGTAACAGCGACCATTTAGTAAAATACCTATTATTTAAATTTCTAGGTGACCGTGTTTCCTCTTAACATATTCTCAAAGTGCCTTGGGTACTCGTCTCGAGTTCTGAATTCGTGAAAATTCTAATGTTTATTATCTGAGCTGTGCGCAACCATTTTCGATGCGAAGTTTTTTCTGGTTTGATTAATGTGATTCATTATAACGACCTTGCTACTACGATGTATGTTTATTTTATATGTATATATGTCTGAATAGCTTTTTTCTTCCTTTTCGTTTTTCGCAATTTCGTTCGTCTTATATTTATATAAATAACATACTTGCGGCAAGTTCCAGAGTAGAAAATATTCCCAGTATCGCCCTAATGTAAAACCACCATTAAGAATTGAAACGTTGCTTGAAATGGCTTTAGCCGTGTTTGGTGACCAGATCTGAATAGCCAGGTACTTCCCCACCTTCCTCTCCCCCATCTCCTTCCTCTTGCCACTGCCTTCAGCCTCACAATATACTCCAATTGGGGAGGCCGTAGTCTCACTGGCTCCACGGGAGCAGTTGGGACTCTTGTGAGATATTCACGTAACAAAAAAACAAACAAGTTACTACAGGAAAATTAATTTGTCATTTACATTTAACCTTTCAACTCCTAGGTTCCAGGCAGGAAATGAATTTTATTATATCTTCAAAAACAATTGTATGCAGTTTACACCTTAAGAAAAGAAGTGAAACCTTAAGAAAACTAAAGTAGACAAGAGTGGGAAGCACCGCACAATGAGGATACCGATTAGTCTATCGCTTTCTCTCGCAGGCTAAATCCAACAGATGTATGTGTTTGTCTCTTTTTAGTATCGCTTTTTCGTTTCATCGAGTTTAAAATCACAAGGGTTCTAAATAAGGTTCCACTTCAAAATAATTTAGATATTTGGAAATGTTTGATTAAGCTACTCGAAGTATTTTAAAATTTAACCCTTTTTCGGACACACTAACTCGCCGTTACTATCCTCGCCATCTATTTCGGTCTAACTATGTGCACAACTTGGTTAATCGCCTTAACCTCACTAGTGCAGTTGGTGTATTGTGATTTTCTAATTGAATTTTACAGCAAATTGTTCATTGTTTGTAAAAGCTCTCTTAAAAATTCACGGCGAACTTTGGCCGTCCGCAAAAGGTGCCGCACACCTCTAAATGAGCTCTGTTCGAAGCTTAGTTTGTATTTAATTAAGCCCGCCAATTATTTGCCCTAATCACTCGCGCCGTCTGTGGATCTCGGCCGTTTCACTCACTTATTAATAATACGAATACAATTCATGAGAAACAGAACAATTAGCCTGTTAGTAGAACAGTAACAGTAACAGTGATCATCTAAATACAAGACGTGCATATTGTATTCATTTGTGTTGCTTTCTGGATTAATTCACATTTGATTGAATTAAGCTTGGTATTCAAGCTATGAGCTGTTATTATTCACGCCTTTGTGTACGAGTAGATTCAGTAGACCAGGGCTAATTTTATCATCTTCTTCACCGCGGAGTTCTTGTTTCTGGTTGGATAAAAAATAAAAATATTGTATTTAATGAAAACGTTAGGTGGAACGTGCAAAACAATTTTTTTGCATATGAAGTTTTTTCTTTTTACATTAGCTACACACTGGAGGCCTCAAATAAAACAATTCCCTTCAGGTCCTATGTCATTTGGGGATGCTACGTAGAGGATCTTTTTAGGAAAGGAAGGAGAGGAAGTTCTGAGAAGGAAAAGGTACGAGGGAAGGGTAGGAATCTGGGGTTCGGTGTGTCCAGAAGTGACCGACGTATGAATACAACATTCCAACTACAGTGCAAGGCGATGGGTCGAGAAAGTCCTGTGGATAGTTCCAAAGGTCTCCCTCTACCAGTCCCTCCCTGCCTGCCACGCAGTTGGTGGGCAGAAGCATCCGCCGCCAAGGCCCGGACAAGCCTCACCTCTCGCACACCTGTTAAGTCACCAAACGATCCACTTGGGGTGTTATATGGTAGGGGTGTTGGTTATCCAATAAGTGGGCGGTGGCGGTACCCATACCCGCCTCCCAAATCGACGAAAGTCCCACGAAGTTTCAAAGCTCGTCACATTTGATTGACGACCAGCGTTATTTTTTTGACGCTTTACGCTCCCCGTTAAACGCCGATTTGCGCCTCGTTTCAGCTTTTGATCAAATTTGTATCCATCGTTAGGCATAGGCTCGAACCATGACCATTTTGTTTAACAGCTTAAACAGATCAGGGAATTATTTAAAGGGGATCGTTCAAATGTTCAAATGTCCAAATTTGAAGATGACGTTGATAGTCGATTTGTATGTCATTGGACTGTGGCGTAGTTTGAAATACTCGTACGCACACCTAAGCCTTAAACGACTCTAATTGTGCTACTTATGTATTACTTTGTTAATAATTTGAAGATGACGTTGATAGTCGATTTGTATGTCATTGGACTGTGGCGTAGTTTGAAATACTCGTACGCACACCTAAGCCTTAAACGACTCTAATTGTGCTACTTATGTATTACTTTGTTAATAATTTGAAGATGACGTTGATAGTCGATTTGTATGTCATTGGACTGTGGCGTAGTTTGAAATACTCGTACGCACACCTAAGCCTTAAACGACTCTAATTGTGCTACTTATGTATTACTTTGTTAATAATTTGAAGATGACGTTGATAGTCGATTTGTATGTCATTGGACTGTGGCGTAGTTTGAAATACTCGTACGCACACCTATAAACGACTCTAATTGTGCTACTTATGTATTACTTTGTTAATAATTTGAAGATGACGTTGATAGTCGATTTGTATGTCATTGGACTGTGGCGTAGTTTGAAATACTCGTACGCACACCTAAGCCTTAAACGACTCTAATTGTGCTACTTATGTATTACTTTGTTAATAATTTGAAGATGACGTTGATAGTCGATTTGTACGTCATTGGACTGTGGCGTAGTTTGAAATACTCGTACGCACACCTAAGCCTTAAACGACTCTAATTGTGCTACTTATGTATTACTTTGTTAATAATTTGAAGATGACGTTGATAGTCGATTTGTATGTCATTGGACTGTGGCGTAGTTTGAAATACTCGTACGCACACCTAAGCCTTAAACGACTCTAATTGTGCTACTTATGTATTACTTTGTTAATAATTTGAAGATGACGTTGATAGTCGATTTGTATGTCATTGGACTGTGGCGTAGTTTGAAATACTCGTACGCACACCTAAGCCTTAAACGACTCTAATTGTGCTACTTATGTATTACTTTGTTAATAATTTGAAGATGACGTTGATAGTCGATTTGTATGTCATTGGACTGTGGCGTAGTTTGAAATACTCGTACGCACACCTAAGCCTTAAACGACTCTAATTGTGCTACTCATGTATTACTTTGTTAATAATTTGAAGATGACGTTGATAGTCGATTTGTATGTCATTGGACTGTGGCGTAGTTTGAAATACTCGTACGCACACCTAAGCCTTAAACGACTCTAATTGTGCTACTCATGTATTACTTTGTTAATAATTTGAAGATGACGTTGATAGTCGATTTGTATGTCATTGGACTGTGGCGTAGTTTGAAATACTCGTACGCACACCTAAGCCTTAAACGACTCTAATTGTGCTACTTATGTATTACTTTGTTAATAATTTGAAGATGACGTTGATAGTCGATTTGTATGTCATTGGACTGTGGCGTAGTTTGAAATACTCGTACGCACACGAGTGTACCTAAGCCTTAAACGACTCTAATTGTGCTACTTATGTATTACTTTGTTAATAATTTGAAGATGACGTTGATAGTCGATTTGTATGTCATTGGACTGTGGCGTAGTTTGAAATACTCGTACGCACACGAGTGTACCTAAGCCTTAAACGACTCTAATTGTGCTACTTATGTATTACTTTGTTAATAATTTGATTTTTTTTTGCGCAATGCAATATTGTCAGCATAACTTTTTACATGTTTCCTAACTCTTTATATTTTACTTCTTCAATATTTGCAAATATTTTACTTTGTATTTAGTTTTTAGGTTTAGAGGGTTTACTATTATTTAATAGATGAACACATAAATTAAACTACATAAATGATCAGTTCTCTTATTCACACTTTTGGGTTGATCGATAGCAGAGGTGACCAAAACCGACTAAACCAGGAAAACCGACAATTATTTGGGAATTTGATCGAATTGGGATTCAGGGTTGTGTCGGAGAATTATTAAATTTTTAGTGATATCTGGTAAATCTAATTTTGATATTATTTGTAACTTGGTACAGCGAATATTTGTTAACTATAATGGCGATAATCCGTTATTCCTGATTTCTGCGATATCTGACGACAGAAAATCGATTTATTTCCAAAAATTAGTCACACCAAATTTAAAAGTTTCACAGAAGCACATTTTGTATATTGAGTGAAAATGAAGCCAGCGTCTTGATTGATAAGCTACTCTTTAATTCTACACCAAAGGAGTAACACAATATTAGAAATCAAGTGAAAATTGTATCTTTTTTGATATCATGTCCAATGATTATTTTTAAAATATCAAACTAAAATTAAAAATTGATCTCTGTTTACTCGGAATAATTATCACACCGTTTTGAAAACTGTGTTCTGTTTACCGCAATACTCTATCTAAACTAACTAGCTAATCAAGTTTAAAAAAATCAGAAATAATTCTCGAATGTGCAAACAAAAACAACCTGATTTTTTAATCTCTTAATCTAAATTTCACATTTTCCATCAACATAAGACGCAATTGAGCGCAGAGCATTGTCGAACTCGCGCACCTCCGCTCATTAATCACCCGAGGTAGCCTGAGCCTGGTGGGTGATAGTGATTCAACCTCTTGACTTGTAATTGCGAGGTGTTTGTGGGCATTTCTTCCTTTTACCGACTCCAATCACCAAATCAGATCTTAAATGGATTACACTGCGCTCGGAAATTACACACTTGAACGCTGCTGTACAAGGCCCATTATTCCACAAATCTTTCTGATTACTTGGGAGTGTTTGAGATTCCGCGGGTTGCACCTGTCCTTGCTTCCTCGCGGTCAGGCAATCGCCTCTTAAGGAGATCTTGCTGCATTATCGAGACCACGAGGGTTTAGTAATTAAACCTTGAAAGTTGCGGCTCGGAAACTCGCTGATCGATTTTCACGGTTTGTAATAAGGGGGTTGATGCAATCTCGTCGGTGGAGAATCTCCTTTACTATCGGAAATAATTCATAATAATAAAAGCTTCATTATGTGTTCATATCTCAATACGTTTGAATTACCACGCAGGCGTGACGTATCATGTATAAGTAGGGAGGCTGTATTAGATTTTGTAATTACAAATCTTTGTGCCCTTTTCAACTTACTAAGACATGTCTAATGTCTATCTTCATCCTGATACGGACATGTCCGATATTATATTTATATATGTATATTTTGAACTTACGCCGTGATATTTATAGTATATGAGGCATTTGATTAAAAAATATTATTTCTATAGTGTTGAACTATTTTGGAACTCTTTTAATTATATTAACCCTAAAAGCCTAATCATAAAGCCTTAAAACGCGTCTCAGAGGCGTACGTATATAATATACATACTTAGAGGTTTGCGTATATATATATATATACGACAGCCTGAAGTCTAAAACAAACCCACTTATGTCCCATTTTTCATAGGAAATTTAAGGTTGGGATATAAACTTATAATGAAACACATTTTTATCAATGAAAAATACAGTCACTGTTATTTATTACAACAAAACTAATCATTTTGCTTATTTTCAAGCTAAAAAATCAACCACTTAAATATCAACTGAAACATGTATTTTTTAAAAACAATGTAATATTTTTTTAACATTAATTATTTATTCTTAGGGCACTATCAATTATATATTCTTAGGGCAAACATTGAAAGTAATCAACGAAAAAGACTTTTAATCAAATTTTAATTGAATTTAAACTAAATTAGAACTGAGTTAAAAGTTACACAAAGCCTCGCAGGCGTGCTGTACCTGCATTAGTCAAAAATGGCTTACTTAATGGACTTACCTTAGTGACTTAGGCACCATCGGCAAGTTCCCGTCGGCCAAAGAGTTGCGTTGGTTAAAGAGCACGAGGCGCTAACTTCAACCGTTAAGAATTTAAGACAATTTTTGATTGAGTAAACGCCTCGCAGGCGTAGATAAGGCTTCTAGGGTTAAATAACATCTCATTCTGGCGTGGCTGGTTACTCTTTCAGATCTGAATAAAATCTGGCAGTGATAGAACGTATCTGATCTTTGATGATAATTAGGAGAGTTATTTGAATTTTTTTGTTGAGTATTGAAGTTATTGCTACTTTAATATTAGGTTTCAGTCGGCGTGTTTCACATAAAATGATAAATCGTTCACTATAGTATAGTTTACTGAAAATATAATAATTTACTAAAAAAAAAATACATTAAAATTAGACGTAGTGAAATTTAGAAATGTTAGAAATGAAATCATACTTTAAAAAATTACATCAAAAATCGATAGAAAATATTATACCAGCAATAATAGGATTCACGGTCTGAAAGGGTAAAGTTTAATTGTACAATTAATTGAATGTACACGGGGATCCACCACGAATGAAAATTGAATGATTAGGTTAATTGCATGTTTTCCTTGTTTCAGATGGTTCTGCCACTTCGACGATGACAACTACGTGAACGTTCCTCGCCTCGTGAAGCTGCTTCAGGACTACAGCCCCAAGAGGGACTGGTACCTCGGAAAGCCCTCCATCCAGGCTCCGCTGCAGATTCTCAATCGGGATAACACCAAGGTATTTATTGAATAGCTCACTGGATAGAAAAGATTAGGGTGTAGGCACAAAATAATGACCTTTTAAGGTTGTGTAATTTTTGAAAATATTATTAATTATTTTTTTGAGTTCTTAAAGGAAATAAAATCGAAGATTTTTGTTTAAACTCTACGAGTTACTTTATTTTCTAGAAATAAAGTCTGAATTACGTACATTTTTAACATTGAAGTAAAAAAATGCAGAATCACTAGCAATTGACCACCTCGTCTCCAGTAAACGACTCGAACTACACTAGTAAATTATTGCATTTCGTATGATTTGTAATTATTGCGTTTCGTATGTTTTTTTTTTACAAAAAATGCATCAATTAAAGAAACAATTTAAATGAAAAAGTTCATTAAATGAAAAAAGGATAATTAATTATTATTTTATTTATGATTCCATATCTAAATGAATAAAAAAATAATTATTTTCTTCTAAACTTTTTACAATTTCTTAGAAATTACTGCTCTTCCTGATGTTATATTTCAAGAGTGTGTGTAAATTGTAAATCAGTCGTGTACCTTGCTCCGTAACAAATGCTCTGCTTCACGTTAACTCCACACAAAGGTCCCGAGGAAAAATAATTTACGGGCTACCTACCATCAGTGAAAGGATTGGTACGATTTGTTTCTCTGATGATATGCGTCAATTACTCCTCAGCGTGCATGAGACATCCTAATTTGACCTTTCCTAATATTAATTTTCAGTAGATATTTTCTCACTATTTGTCAAAAACCGAAGATGATCCTATTCCACAAATCATTGGTATTACTATTTAGTTGATTTGTAAATGTTACTTTGCGAATTTAAAAGGATTTTGCGGCTTTATTGCCAATTATGCCACCTTCATTTACAGCTTTTATGGCAGCACCGAGCTCTTTCTCTGTGGATTTAAAACGCGTGTAGCTCTTTTTAATTTTTTTTCACGTTGTGCATCATTATTTTTCTCCATGTTTGTTTTATTATAAATAATATAAAATTATGAAAGACAGAAGAATTGAAGAATATGGGTACAGAAATTACATTAATCTGAAAATGTGGTTCTGAATCAGCAAACGACCAATGGAGTGCCAATAAATGAACGACCGACTTTCAACCCCGCTCATTTGCTGGAAGCTGTCAACATAATGAGATTATTTTATTTCAAGTTGATTTGGCTTAGGGAACCCACCCATCATCTATTAACCGTTTCAACCGATAAAAACAAAATGTTTTCACAAATAAATGACCGGAAAGTCATTCACTGGACCGAAAGCGGTTTTGTTCCAGTAGAAACCAAATTAATTCAAAAAACTATTTTCGAAGTTATGAAAACGAAATACTCCGAATTTATTTATTTATTTATTTTAACGCCCATAGGGCTTTTACATAAAGTGCAGTACACGTTTTTGGTAAAGTATAGGAAATAACAAAATACAATATAAACATAATATAACTGTAAGAAAAAAAAATAAAGATAACATAAGATATAAGAAACAAAACATAGATAACACTAGATATGATACAAAGCAGGTAAAATAGAATATATGGTCACGTAAATTAATGTGAGATAGTTATTTTAATTATAAAGAGAAATAAGATAAGATTGTCATTATTTATGTTTATAATTAGCAATCTTTGTTATACATATTTGGTACGTGTTTATCGAAACATAGCTACAATAATATATCGATAAAGGTGCTATATAGTGCATGATATTTATAGCTTTATTTTAAATGTTCTGATATACTGAGTTTAAATTTAGAAATCGATTGATGTCGATAAACGTCAATTGAAGTATATTTATTTCCGAGTATATGAAGTCTTTGTATTGGAGAGTTTTCAAAATAATTATTAGTAGAATTGGTAACAAAGTAAAGTGCATTAGAACGGGTATCACGCGTGGGTACTCTCAAATTAATTTTACAAGTTAAATCGAGGGCGTCCAGTCTGCCATTCGCTATATTAAAAAGGCAAACTAAATCGCTCACTACACGCCTTGACGTTAAATCGCTTATATTGAGTAATTCCATTAGATATACATAATTTAGTTCTTCGATAGGTATTCCGAGTTTATAATTAATAAATCTTAAGAACTTATGCTGTACTCTTTCAATTTTTTGTTGGTGTGTCTTATATAATGGAGCCCAATTATTATCCATTATAACATTATATGGCATGGCTGAGTTCGAGTAATATAAAATAAGGCCAAAAATAACACTAAAAACATAATAAATAGAACACCTATTGTAGTTTTCCTTATAAGAAAACAGTTGAAAATCTCCCAAATACAGTGGATTGTCACTCTGTCACCATTTGCTACGAATTAAATCAAGACAGATGTTTCCACTTATTCCCGTCAGATGTCATCGTCTTATTGATTCTTAGTAATATTATTTTCTTTCCAGTGCTCGATTGAACACATTTCTTAACTCTATTATAATTATTTTTATAAACCGATGGTCATTTACTGGGGGGGCGGTCAGCCACTGATGCCGAGACCCTATCTCATCATTTATGCAGGTCTACCCACATTTGACATAGGAAGAGGGAGAAATTTCCCCTAGAATTGTACAGTATTTTTTTATAATGCGATATGTAAATCGTCTTTCTTGTTTTATTTTTTATTATATTTTTTATCTTTATTATATGTATATGTGCAGATTCTCGTATGCGTTAGAAATGGCCACCGATCTATTATCGATAGATTGTAATTAGAACAACCAACAATCAAGGCGGCATTAGCATAGAAACACGTATTTCAGCCCATTTTGAAGCCCATGGGTAAATATTAGTTTATTTCTAATACTTGAGATCCTGTACCTACAGGGTCAACAGCTAACAGCTAACAGCTAACCTTAAAGCCATTACAGCTACCACAAGGAATGTTGATCTACAAATAATAAACAACCAAGTAGATTTCTTGTTGTAACGCTTGGTTAAACACTTACTTGAATGAATAATAGCTCTGAGCCGCTGCGTTGTTTCACTTCTAGAACGTTTTGTATTCATTTGGCCAACATTCACATTCATTCGTACCGATCGTTCATTATTCATACAGCAAACCAAACATCATACCTGGTAGTATCTGCCCGCCTCGAGATATCATCTGACGTGCTACAGAACATCACATATGGAGCACCACGATTTTCGATATCACCAAATTCAAATCACGAACGCGGTTGCTGTTCTTTTGTTTATTTCATTTCCCGCCATATGCTGCACAAAAACAACCCAACATTTTTGAAAAGGTTGCTTGAAGAACGACCCGACATTATTTCGTTTTTGTTGATGTTGTTACAGCTTTTGTTAAAGTTGGACGTTTATTGTGTTAGCTTCACTATTTTTCTTCGTTTTTTCTCTAAGTAATATAAATTAGTTTTCTTAGTGAAGGCGAGACGCGCTCCATCGTGACAGCTGTTGTGCAAAATGAATATTGAGTGTACTCGACTTGTCCGAAATGAGTTTTATTTTATTTATTCTTTCGGTCGTAGAAGCAATAATTTTACTCAAGATTTACTTTACGAGTACCTATTATTGTTTTTTTCCAGCTCTTCCTCACCATTTATGCTTATGGTGTTTAGTACCTAATTTTCAAGGGAAAATGAAATAAATACCCATTTGAAAATTAAATAAATACCACCTTGTCCGAATGACTCATAGTACAATATGAATAATTTTAATGTAACGTTATCCCAATTGCACAGTCACGTTTCCTAATTTCCATCGAAATTCCACGACGAATACCACTTAGAATGGGACCCCAAGCGGGAAAAACTGTGTGTATTAAAGTCTACTTTGAACAATTTAAATTCCGTTTTAAAGTCACATTGAAACGAGCTCATATTCTATCGTAATGTAAACATAAATAAAATAAAAACTTACACAGAAAGTAGAAAAAAATAAACTTAATGATTACAGTATTTTTACCACAAGTTTATTTAAATTCAAAGTTTATTGTTCTTCAGAACGACAGTTAAACTAACAAATAATACAGAAATATACATGATATAGACCTATTCTAAATATATACATTCCTTCCCATAGCATCCCTAAAAATGACGTTAATCTCCTGTGTGGAGTACTTTTTTTTTTAATTATAAAAGAAGTGGAGTGGTAATTAGCACAAGGAAAGGAGATAGGTAGGGAATGTGCTTCGATAACAGTGGTTTATCGGAAACATTTTAAGACGTTTTGACGTTTTGATGTATTTAAGAAGAAAAGTTCTTCTGAAAACATACAACAGTTAAAATAAATTTGTTCATATGAAGCAGATAATTTGTGATGTAACATTATAATTTAAAATAAAACAATAACTTTGTAAACACCACTTTTTATTTCCGACCGGGTACCGGTGAAGCTACGGTGGTAGCGAAACCCGGTCGGCATTAAGTACATAAAAAATAAAAAGTGGTGTTTACAAAGTTATTGTTTTATTTTAAATTAAAATAAATTTGTTTGTTAAAATGGATTTCGTTTTGATTAGTCCAATTGCAGCTAATCATGTAAATGTTTATATTAAACAAATAAACCTTTGCGATATTTCAGATTCAGAACAAATCGGTTGAAATCCCTCTTTTGAGAAGAAACCACAATTTATTTCATCGATTTTTGTACATAATATTCTGAAAGATAAAAACTGTATGCTCATTATTCAATTGGTCCATTGATAGAAACAGCGGACCGTAAACTCGATCGATTAGCATTGCGCACGGGGAGTATTATTATGAATCCTTTGAATATCATTACGTGGAATCCGGCGTACAGCAGGGCTCGGCATTGGGGCCTGTCTTGGCCCGTGGCGGGGCCATCTTGATAGGCCCGCGCTAGTCACGACCCGGTCCATCGGATAGGCCGATGATGACCAGAAGGGTGAAACGGTCCCGATAAAATGTGCAGATTACCCGGAGTATGCGAGGATGAGGAATGGCCAGCGGGCTTCTGGAATGGCGAGGAAATAAAGGAAGATTGTTATGCAATGGGAGCGCTTCGAGTTCTCCTCGCGGAAACAAGCTTCTGCTGAACTCAAACTACGTAAAACGGAGAATGATTTACTTTTTTTTTCCATTTTAATTACATAGTTCGTATTTGTTTTTAGTATTCTTTGACATTAAAAGAATTGAGCCAAAGTTTCGCAGTATTGCCGATGAGCTTGATGACGTTAAAGATACGTAAATAATGTTACACTGTGTCAATTTTACACAAATAAACATTTTTCTACACATTGCGCATTTGCCCCGATGATGGTCATTGTAAGGTCACAAAAAATGCTTAAGAACAAAGAGGAAGTGCAACACGGTCACTCACGTGATTCTATCGGTATTATGTTTAATTATTGGTAAATACAGGAATAACTTATTTTGTAATGCTCTGCAAAGTTGTGTAAACCTAGGTTCAGTAAGATTTTGATTAATTCTTTTAAAATGCTCGTCTCATTTTATTTGCTTCTTCATTTTCGGAAAATCGATAGTTTATATTTTATCAATTTAAATACGTGTAATATATCAAAAATAAAACAATTATGGTATTGATACGATTTTAGATTTTCACGACCTAAAGTATTTTCGTTATTTGGGGTGGGGTTTTTGGGGTGTTATGCCGTGTTGCGCTACTTCCTTCTTTAGCCAACGTTTCGGACGGCGTTACAGTGTCCATCATCACATCTGCCCTGATGATGGACACTGTAACGCTGTCCGAAACGTTGGCTGAAGAAGGAGGTATCGCAACACGGAATAACACCCCAAACACAAAAAACGAAAAGTATGACTTTCCCTCTGTTAATTCAAAATATATAAAAATAAACCTATCTCCGTGCGGTATCGTGTCCGGATTAATTGTTAATAATTTTTGTATCATTTTATGATACAAAACTAAATATATTTCTATTTTACAAATTGTTCTTTTGTGATGGAATTTCATTGTAATATCTACATTGCGATTAAACACCCGTCCGTATCGGTATGAATTCCGTCCCTGTCTAAAGTAAGTTAAACAAAGTTGTAAAGTTTTTTAATCACAATATCAACCACTAAAGCAGCGATTACTCATTTCTACTTGTGTATTATAAAGTTATGTTCACGTTGCATAGCACGTTCATCAAGTTCAGCCAGCATACAGAAACATTCTACTACCAGTGACTCATCGTTCTAAAATACTGAAAATCTGTTCCTACCCTAAGAAAAACGAACCACGAAAAAATATAAAATGGTTAAAAGAAAAAAAAAAGTTTAAATGCGAGAAATTTCCTTCAAAACGTATTTTCTTCATGAATTTGGTAAGTAACTTGTGCGCTATTATGAAATGCACCCCACTGGTATTATTACTACTTAATTATTTGAAAAGCACGAAGTGTCCGATGCCGGTAGCTTTTCAACGACTGCCCCGTTTATAAGCCCTAAATATTTAAGGCTTTCTGGACGTGGGCACCTTTTAAAATGTTGCTAATAATTAAGGGATGGAAGTGCATTTTCGGGGAACGTAAAACCCGCTTACTTCGCTCTTAAATTTAAGTACGTCGTTAAACTTAATGATGTTTCGTTTGCAGCGTAAAATGGGCATGAAACATTTGGTAAATTTGGTAAATATGTGGTAGCTTTGTTTATTTAATTTTCTCTTTGTCGGACTGGCACGTAATTACTTGAGTTATACATAAATAAAGGCAGCAGTGTTGAGGAATATTAAATTATTTAGCTAAATACAATTGTATAAGTGTGGGGCGCAAAAACAGCCCCCAAACTAGCGGGCTTTCTACCCTTAATAATTGTATGAATTTACTTCTCGGCCAAAATATCTCAAAAATGGTAATCCAAAATTGCCTACATGCATAAAAACATGCACCAACCTGCAGCCGTTATTGCTGGAAGACATTCGTCTTACTAAACTACTAACTACTTCAAACTACCAGATGGCTTTAACGCATCAAAGGGCACCTCACACAATTATAATATTATATTGTTTGATAAACAGATTAGGACTCGTAAGTTGTCCCAACGAAAGCAATATTCACAATGAAGAATTGTAGATGATTTTTTCATGTCACAATGACAAAATATTTGAAAATTTATGTTTATAATTGAATTTATAATGAAAATTTATCAAACGGACATCATGCATGTCATCTGTGGTGCATTTCAACAAGCACTTTGTAATATATTTGGTGCAACTTAAAGTAGCGGCAGGACAACCATTTATGAGATAAAAATAATATTAATTTATTTCTGCTAACTTCGAGACAACAAAACTAAAGGATGTAGAAGTATATTACGGTGCTTTACCAATGATTTTGCTATTATAAAATAAACCCTGTGCCTCGTATTAACAATGGTTGTACGACTTAGTCATTAAGAGAGAAATGATGAAGTTTTTGAATATTTCGCCCTTTTAGATAGTTCCGCTGGAAGAGATAAGTATGTCAATCTGTTTTTTCTAATTTCTACATGCCTCACTAAGCAATTATTCCTGTTCATAAAAATAAGGAAGAAAACTGAAAAACATAAAACTATCTAACTTTGTGTAGTTTTTATTATTCTTCGTAATTTCTTCTCTTTATTATTTATCTTTGGTTTTGATACCCGTGTACTAGGTACCTTATTATTATATTAATTTAATTTATTTTAATTAAATTCTCTTGCTCTATTTTTTTCACAATTCGGCATTCTTTTTTTCACAATTCGACTTTCGTTTGGAGACTAGATAACAGGTTTTTATGAGGTTCTTTTTTTTTTAAAGTGGTTATATGACTTCTTATTTATATTATTATTAAGGAGCAAATGATTTTAGTTTGAACGTCAACAGCTCTTTTGGAAAAAGAAGTACGTTTATGTTTTTAATTGTCCCACTTTTTTTCGCTTACTATCCCTGCTGGTTCAATTTAGAATTTACCGAGGACTGTAATCAAATAATACTAACTTGTGAAAAATACACGCAGTTATAATGTTAGTTACGAAAGTTTCTCGTTTTACAACACTTGAAAAAGATTTATTTTGCAGTCTGTCATTCTATTATTGAGTACGGTATCATGGCATGGAGAAGTATAAGATCATAAGGCGCATATACTTATTATACTAATATTCCTTAGGCTACCTCTAATTACAGATTCGAACTTAATCTTTAATATGAATTTGTACGATGGCACTTCTAGTGTTATATTATTTATTCTATGGTAATATGGAATAAGGCTTCGTTTTGTGTTTAAATCCATGAAGCTACATATTACAATGTTATGTATTCATAAACTTTACAAACTTGACTTGTTGAAGTTTCCAACATGTTCTGGATCATGTGAGTGAATATAACGATGCTTGCCGATGAATCTATAAATCTCTGCCCATTCGCTTTGTTAATCTCATGTCTTACATCTCCTAGGAGGGAGGTTCCTACCATAAGGTATACATTATTTAATCGAGGCATATACAAATGTATGGCCGGGTTTGGCTTGTGCTTGCAAATGGACAAGATATAAATGTAATATACTAAACGTGATTGAATATAACATAATATTCTGAATTATTCATTGCATTATAAAGATTATTGTTAGAGATGATTGGATACTTACATCAAAATAATGAAACAACTCACAGGTACATTGAAACTTAAATCTTATTACGAGTACATGTTGAAATGTTTTTTTTACCATACCGGAGAGCTCGTACGAAGCAATAATTTAACAGTTCCATCTGTAGACGTAATTGGACTAATTGTTCGTGGCATTATTAATGTTCTTTCAGTGATTTTTTGTTTGGACATGTTTTCTCTATTGTCGAACTAAGCCAAAACATAATTACAATTACGCCACCTAGAATGAAAAAGTGAAGTCCCGCTGAGTTGTATAAGATTTTAAATCTTGTTTTTTCCTCTCTCTTTGCCGATTCGAATTAAGAAATTATGACTTGCTCTTTGTGCGATGGTATTATTGATTACCGGTTTCAACTCCAATGTATGTCCGATTGATGAGCTGTTGAGTTGTTTCTCCTTTTGGTGATTTGATGATGGCTGTTTGTCCGACTATCTGACTGTCTGACTGACTGACTAATGGTGTTCTTGGTTTTGTTTTGCAGCAGAAGATCTCGTTCTGGTTCGCCACGGGGGGCGCCGGATTCTGCATCAGCAGGTCCCTCGCCTCCAAGATGATGCCGCTGGCCAGGTGAGTGCCGACTGCCGACGATGATTGCCGATGATTATCGATGATTGCCGATGATTTTATTCGATAAGGACGACCCGTTGTTATTTTAATTTCCAATTAAATCTCAAGTTTGTACTTTCTTCGAGTAATCGTTGAATTTCATCTTGACTTTTCCTACGGTACGAAGTTTCTAATCAAAACGTGAAATTGGTTTAAGTTTCACAAACGACCGTGGTCGAGAGGTAAGGCTCTCGACTAACAATCTGAAGGCTGCGGGTTCAAATCCCGATTCAAATCAAATGCACGAATAAAATGAGATTGCTTTGTAAATTTAATCACTTAAAAAAAGTTGTGTAGGGTAATAATTTGCGGCACGTTCCAGAGTGGAAGATAATCTCAGTATCGCCCTAGAAGACCACCATTCAGAATTGAAACATTCTGGCTTTATTCGTGTTTAGTGACCGATCTGAATAGCCAGGTATTTTCTCACCTTCCTCTTCCCCATCTTCTTCACTTCCCCACTTCCTTCAGCCTCACAACACACCCTCTCGCTGGCTTCGGGCGGTTGGGAGCAGTTGGAACTGTTGTGCGGTATTCACGTAAAACATAACATTGAACATATTTCACGGGATATTATAAAAATGTTGAATTGCTTTGTGATATTATTTGTAGGTACAAAATATTGTTTTTTAGAAATTATATTGTGAAATACTCGTATCATCTTACTGCGAGGTTTCGAAAAACTGTTTCCTTTACCTTACTTTATTTTTGTTTTGTAATCTGCCTATTTTTAAACCATTATTAAATCGAAATAAAACGATAAATTAAAACTTAATTAAACGATATTAATCTCCACGTAAAATTAACATACAATACAATTGCCCTTCTCCCTTTCTCCCCTTTACCCCGTTGTCAATTTAGCATAATGTAGAATGTCTCGCAGCAATAAAGCACTAAATTCATCTCCGGCGAACAAATGGTACCTGCCTAATAGTAAATTTATGTAAATTACTTAACAGTCCTCGGGTCCCTGTTCCCTGTTCCTTGTTCAGGTGAAAGCCTGGACCTTAAACCCCCGACCTTCCCCTGCGGGACCCGTCAACCCCCAACCCCCAACCGCAACCCCCAACCCCAACCAACCCCGGACGTATTACATTTCCTGAGGTCAATCAATTTTAGTTAGCGGCGGTTGCCTGTTTCCGAAAATAAGTTGTGATGGAAATTTATTTGTGGAGAAATGTAATAAGTCGGTGAGCGATTATATTTTGTTCTTTTATATATTATTAGCGAGTTCCCGGCATGCGTTGCAATGCCCCTTAAATAAATATTTTTTTTCTCCCTGCATATCCTTTCCCAATCGTCTCCGTTTCCCTTCCGCCTGTTCTTTCCCTTAAACCTTACATACCTTCCCCTTCCCGCGTTCCCCTACATCCTCCTGCGTCCCTCTTCCTCCTTCCCTACCTTCCCCCTTCCTTGTCACCAATCCTGCGATTGGGGATGAGGAAAGGGGCATCCTCCTTATTTCCCCTCTCCCTCCCTCCTTCCTTCCCTGCCACTAAACTATATGAAATAGACCCATTTTTTTAACTCACGTGCCACCTGTTGCAATTTTTTTATACAAACTTTACAACGCCGGAGCTCACCAGTATAAATATAAATAGAAGCCTTCGTAGGCGTGCGCACATCTCACCAAAGTTCTCTTCATCGAAATCGAATGAATGGTGTAGGATATTATTGCATAACGCCAGAGCTCACTATTATATAAAGAAATCATCGCGGGCTTGTCCTCAAATCCTCAAAGTTTCATTGGAATCGGTTGAAAGGTTTAGGAAAGCATAAGGGACGAACAAAGAAACATTCATTTATACATATTAAGATTTGATTTCTAGAGAATATGGTTTGAGCTGAGATCAAACGGCAAAAAATGTTCCTGTTTTCGGAGTATATCGATGAAGTCGCTTTTTGCCTGCATTCTTGTTAGAAATGTGCGATGGAGTACGAGTGTGCTTCTACTACCGCAGATAGAACCGCAATAAAGCTTATTTTTTCAATCACAGATTAATTTTTTTAATAAAAAGATGAACCTTTCAAAGTTAGTTGTGGACGCTTTCGTCTTCCGTCTTGCTTGTGCCCGAAGTAACCTCAACTATTCCTTTCTTTGAAATTTATCATACATTTTCTAATATTAAAATTCCTTCCTTTTTTAGATTAGCAAGTGTGAAACAGGGCCTTTGCCATCTTGGGCTATTTTTATGGAAGGAAGGTTTAAAGGGTGGGTAGAAACCTGGGGACAATGTTTCGAGGAGTGACGGATGTATGAAACTATCCCTCCCATTGCGGTGGGTTGAGAGTGTCCGACTGGAGATTTCAAAAGGTCTCTCTCAACCAGTCTCTCCCCGTGTGGCCCGCCAAGCATTATTTGGGAAAACGCATCCGCCGCCAAAACCTAGACAAACCTCACCCTAAGAATCCGGGCATCCCTTCTAAGTCACCAAACGTAGTGAACTGAGCATCGTATTGCGCTAATAATCTATTTTCGTGGCAAAAAGTTAAAAATGAATCGCAACAAAATATAAATTAAACTGAGAAGAAACAAAGATTTATAAAAAATTATGATAATATTTTAAATATATTTTACTTGTAAAAAATGTCAAATTGCCTCTGTTCGTGCCGCTCCGTTAAAAACGTCACTTCATTAAAACTATAAAGCGTCTCCCAACTGAATGATGATCTCGCGTATCCTCCAACAGGTGTTTTTATTAAAGACCCCCCCCCCCTCCGGCCCCCCACGGCCCTGGGGCCCTCGCGCTTAATTAACACCTCCCGAGACTCCATCCGGCCCCTGGTGACGGAAGCGGGAAACTATACTTTTCCCGGCCGGAATTGTTTTCTGGAAATGCCCCCGTTTCCGGTCTGATAAAGCGGCACCAACATGAACTTACCTGCTGACAATTACTATTCGAGTGCCTACTTATCTACCGTCTATCGAACTCCATTGCGCATTGGCCGGGTCACCTTCACCTCTTTTAAAATTATAATATTTAGGATGACTTACATACCGCCGCGCCGTTTTTGTTAAAAATCACAAATTTATAATATATTTATACAATGCTACTTCTAACTACAGCTCGACAACTATTATAACAACATATCTAACAGATTGCATCCACCGGTTCGTTGATCACTAATACAAAACAATATGTACAATGCATTTGACCAACGATCGTGATACACGTATTATTTTATTTATATTCTGTAAAGACAGAAAATGTACAGGACCATACTTACCTGGGAGGTCATTTGAGATTAACACTGTTAATTATTTTAGAGAAATTTAAATACAGTTTGCACGCAGGGGACATAATTGTGACCATGTGTAATTGGATATTCTGTTATTCAATCGTGGTATATATTTTAATATATAAAATATTCTTCAATGAACGTGTTTGGGAAAGTAAACGAAAAATGATGGGCGGTACAGTAATACGAGAATTTGATCGAAATATTTATTTTCCTAAACACGATTTATCCTTCGGTAAGAGAAAGATTGAGGTGTAAATAAGGCTTCGAATAATTTTAATCCTATAAGGAAAGTGGGATTAAGATATATTATAGACATAGACAATACAAGAATGATGCTCTCAGGTAGGGATTGAGATCCTAAAAAGGTAAGTTTTTAATTTGGACCTAAATTCTGTTGGGCTGGTTAGGCATCTTAGTTCCGGAGGGAGTTTATTCTTCTTCTCAGATTTCATTCTTGTCGCTGTCAGGTTTGACGACAAAGTTAACTTTTCTATAAATATTGCTTGTGTATTATATTTCTCTCTATCTTATTATGTGAGTTTTCGCCGGCTTTAGATATGTACCTAAATTAATCCATCTCTTCTCTTGGTACCATATCCTGTCGGAGGTTGGCTATTATCGAAAGTGTTACTGAAATGAAATACCTAGGAGTTATATTAGATTCCAAACTAACCTTTAACAAACATGCTGAATATACCCAAAAGAAAATTGGAAAAAAGGTATCTTTTTTGGGAAGAATTCGGCGAATTAAGAAGAATTCGGCAAAAACTTTCTAGAAAAACTGCAGTCACTATTTATAATTCAATTATTGCTTCACACTTTAACTACTGCTCAACTATCCTCTTCCTGTGTAATGAACGAGAACAAAATAAGTTTCAAATTCTCCAAAACAGGGCAATGAGAATAATACTTCGGCGAAATAGATTCTCAAAAGTAAATAAAATGTTGAAGGAACTAAATTGGCTAACCGTGAAACAGATGTTGACCCTACGATGATATTTATTCATAAAATAGTGAACAACATGTTACCAAAATACTTCTTAAACAAAATTATATACAACAAGGACATTCACGGACACAACACAAGGACTTGCAAGGAAATCAGGCTACAAAAAAAGGACTAAACGAATACGCAGAATAGTTTACTATACAAAGGGATGAAGTTATACAACACTCTACCAGAAACTTTAAAGGCCGCACCAATTGAAAAGTTCAAAACGTATTGTAGGAGATACATAAAACAAGAAAAAAATATAGTTTGAAATATGAAATGATATAATTAATTAGGAAATTGTAAACTTAAATGTACAATTTACTAAAATAAAACTAATAAATAAATAAATTATCACGGTGATTTACTCAACCTGCAGACTGCTACTAGGAATAACTGCGCTCGTGTGGGTCACATTTCGTTTATCAATAAACAAGTGGAACAAAGTGAAAAAGTGTTTTAATTTCAATTATAATACAATGGAATTCCACCACGAATTAACAGTGCAAAAACTAGACTCATTAAATATTCAGTATTTATTGTTGCCTTGTGTACCTACCTATCTTTATTATTCTAGCAATATAATATTATTTATTTTTTCAATAATAGTCATGAGACAATTTTCCATTCAATAATGAACCTCTACATTAGTCAACCTAATTTTAAGGGTATGTTTAGAATGCAACTACATTTAATAATATATCCACAATTCAAAAGCTTTTTTCTTCAGATGTATTATTATTTTTTAGGTTTAATCATTAATTAACAAAGGCATTCCTTTTTACTGTATATCTTTCTGATAATTATAATTCGGTATCTACAAATTCATAACCCACTTTCTGTAAAAGTTTGTGCCCATCGTCGCGGAATAAAGCTTTATTTAATGGATATTTTATCTGTTAAGAGTGTAGAGTTATTTAAATTTAGCGTAATTGTTAACACTAAAAGACATGTTGATTTTGTCCTCAAACGCTGAATTATGTTCATATTTTATTATGTTTTTGTATAAGTTTTTATTATACAAATATTCAGAGGTTGTTAACACTCCTTATTCGGAATGATTCGCTTCATTAAGATTACCTATTGATAAAAGTGTAATTAAAAGTGAAATAAAGATTTTTTTACTTTTATTTGTTCAATAAAATTAATTGTGTTTTGCAATCCGTAAAACTTGTTTCCATAAAATAAACTATTAAGTTTATGCTTTTGCTTATCGGGCGAGGTTTTAATGACATTTGATATTGGGGCCGGCGCTCCTTTGATTAGAATTCTCCCACACAGAGTACAGACCGCGAACTTTGAATGCTTTGTTTTGTCTGAATTTGTTTTTAATTTGGCAACATTCCGTATCGTGAATTTTATTCCTAATGAGGTGAAATTTCTGGCATAGCTCTGGCCACGCCGGGACACGGGAACATTATTAAAATAAAAGAGATACTGTAAAAAAGAGAGAAATCTACCGGAACATTTTCATCTCGTCATAGCGGAATGGAATCCGCAACCCGCGGACAGGTTCACGGGTTGCCCGCGGCGTTCGTTAAAACAATATATTTCCTTGTAATAATGAATCGATAGATTCGAGTTCCAGGTTTTATGAAATTGCTTCGAGACAATTCTAAATCAAAATTATGTTTTCTCAGTATCCATAAATTGTTTTAAATCAGCGAAATTCTCGAAACCGTAATTGCTCATAAAAATATATCTTCGTTGTCTCATAATGTCCTTCAAAGAGTGCTACGAGAAGTACAAAATCTTCACAAACTTAAATGATGTCGTAAAAGTCCCTGGGAGGCCAGGTATTGTGTTATCGCCCATTTTACCTCATTCCTTTGAGTTTTTTTCCAGGTCCCGTTAGGGTCCTTGTTTTGAAATATCCTGGAGAATGGTGTAGCGGTGAGGGTTTTCCCATAAAAAATCTCTGTTTCGTAAAAATAGATAACTTTCATGTTATCTAATAGGTATAGGTGTTACAATATACCAAAACATTGCACAATTTGGTTATATTTCTCCGCAAGTGCATCTTACTATAAACCTACAAATAGATGCAATACATTTGGTTTCTTTACTTCAAATTACCTCCACCCGCTGCTTTTGTTTTTATTATCAAACTGTGTGAAATACCAAACGACAACAATTGTGGTTTGAATTGTTTCATAAGATTCCCACATCTTTTAAAAAACACCCAGACAAACTTCTTGACTTTATAAACAATTACTTTTGCATAATATGCTCGAACTTAGCAAATAAAATTAAACAAAATTCACTTGCTGTCGAAAAAAACAATGAGAATTGATGACATAAATCATGAAAACAGCCTCAATATAGTCAAGAGAGTGATGAAATAAGAAATATTATAGCCTCCCTAAACACAAACACCTCATCGGGAAATGAACTGATATCAAGCAAATAAATCAATTAAATACCTACAAAATCAGTTAATCCAACACTGACGTACCTTGTAAATCTATCATTATCAAAAGGTATTTTTCCCGCTTCTCTTAAAATTGCTACGATCATACCAATATATAAAAACAGTCCCAAAAATAATATATTAAATTATCGGCGTTTTAGTATTTTAACTCCTCTATCGAAAATATTAGAAAAAGTAATTAAAAAAAAACAAGTGCTTACATTTTTGGATACTAATAAAATATTATCACCTACGCAGTATGGTTTTAGGAATAACCTGGGTAAGGGTGACGCTATAGCTAATGTAACAAATACAATTATTAGAAAACTGGATGAAGGCAAAAAATGCTTAGCAGTTTTCATTGATCTTTAAAAAGCTTTCGATGCAATTAATCAGGAAATACTGTAATTAAAACTAAAAAAAATGAATAACCGCAACTACTCTAAACCTACTTAGAAGTTACTTAACTGGAAGAGAAAAAAAATGTACAAATTGGTAAAAGAAAGAGCAAAACTCTTCCAATTAAATTCGGTGTCCCCCAGGGAAGCGTATTAGGACCTATACTATTTCTGATATATATAAATGACCTCATGAATCTTCCCATCAATGGAAACATAATGAGCTTTGCAGATGACACTGTTATTATTTACCACGAACAAGATTGGATAAGCACCTACAAGGAGGCGGAACATGGCCTGGTTGCACTTCAAAACTGGCTAAAAGTAAACTTCCTTACATTAAATGTGAATAAAACTGAATATCTAACTTTCTTTAAAAATAAAAGAGGACAACCAATGAATGAGCACCCTCAAATTACACGAATGTCAAAACAATTTTCCTCAATGTTCCTGCCCGCATATAACGCAAAACAAAAGTATTAAATATCTTTGGATTGAAATTGATGAAAAACTACCGTGGAATTCACACATTGATCGAACCCCAAAAACGCTAACAAAACTCGTCTATTTCTTCAAAAAATTACGAAACATCTTGTCAATCTATGGATTTAAAGAGAGTATATTATTATGTTTTCTTTATGCCACTCTATATTAGAATATGGAGTAATAGGATAGGGCTCAGCAGCTTTAAAACACATTAAACAACTAAAGTACCTAACTCAGAATTGAATTATTAAGACCACACTAAAGGTCCCCATAAGGACGTCAACAACAGACATTTTTAAACAGTTTGATGTTCCAAGCATTGAGGAAATCTATGCCAAAAACATTATATTACATCACCTCAAAAATGATTCAGAGGCAGACACCTCACATACTCATAAAACCAGATCCAAACAGACATACTTAATATACCAAAGTGTAACTCTACGTTTGGGACAAAGAAGCTCTGAATTTTTAGCAGTAAAGTTATATAAAGTTATTTGACCAATCAGTGGTTAAATTGGCATCGCGTTTGGGTCCCACCCGGGCGTCGCGTGTTCGATTCCTCGGATGGCTGAGTCCTCCATCACAACACAAGCAACATTTTCGGCTTTCTGTGGTGGTACTAGGAGATTTTCAAACATTGTTGGGTTATTCGTAACCCGGGAATGTTCGTCTTTCTTTAAAAAAAAAAAATAACAAACTCTCACTTAGTATCAAACAAATTAAAACAAAAATAGCTACATTGAGGACATTAAATATTGGCTGAAGGAACTATGCAGGAAAATGAACTTACAATATACTTAAAACATCGTCGTAGAAGTTTCTGGAAAATCTTACCCAACCATGAAGTTAAACCATAGAAGTCTCTGAAAACTTATCTAAAACGTAGTCCCCCTCAGCACAGGATCTCCTAGTGAGGAAGACTACGAATATAATTTCTATTTTATATATATACCTAACATGTTTCATATAAAAATGTAAAATAAATTATATAGTTACTAAATAAAAAAAAATAACACCTGTCATACCAATAAAGTACGTACCTACGTAAACTTTTTTTTTTTTTCTGGACAATGAAAATCTTATCCTCCAGGATGGTAAAAAGTGCCTCCTGAAGGATAATGCTAATTACAACAAAGATATTCATATATATGAGATGAATATAATATATATTTTTAATCATCCCCGATCGTACGCCAAGAACAGACATGAATAAATTTTGTCATTAATCCGGATTACACGGGACACCTTTTAATTTAAATAAACGGCTGATAAATTTTAATAGTTATTTTATAAAAGATATCACCTTTGACTTTTATCTTGTTAATTGCCCGGAATGGTCGGCTCTTCGGCATTTTAATGAAGATTTATTCTGGTAAAGCTCTCGTCGCCGCGGCCATAAAGGGAAACCGAAAAATCTAAACACGTCGCCGTATGATTTTCTGAATAAATTATCCGAGTTGATAATAAATGTGGTCCATTATGTCAGATAACATCGGAGGCTTACCGAAGTCCGTAAACAGAAGCAACTTTATAGGCGTTGTTTTGGTCGGAATATAAACCTATTATTACTGGACGATTTGACTAAGCTAAGAACGTTTTCGTGACAGCCATTGTTGGAAGTGTTTGGTAAAATTTATATATTATGTTTATCATTCGGTCTTGTGATTCTGACTGAAATTTTGGTGATGCACCAAGTCGTGTAAAAATTTGGCCGATAAACAATAATACTCGTTATGAAGATGGCGATAAAGTTTAAATTTTCGTGCAACGCCAGCCGCCTGTTTTGATTTATTCACGAAAAAAACATCGCCACAAAGCGTGTTTTTTGCGAATCTCAGGCACAAATATTTGAATGTTTTGATATCATTTTCTAAACAATTTAATTTTACACATTACACAATAGTTCCAGAAACGAAAAGAGGTTTGTAAGTTGGATATTTTGAAGTTTAAGACAGTTTTTAT
This sequence comes from Glyphotaelius pellucidus, assembly GCA_936435175.1. Classification (NCBI taxonomy): domain Eukaryota; kingdom Metazoa; phylum Arthropoda; class Insecta; order Trichoptera; family Limnephilidae; genus Glyphotaelius; species Glyphotaelius pellucidus. Next base: position 42,574,542 of record OW386543.1, read on the forward strand.
AGGCCTGATGCTTATTTTTTTTCTGGGCGTTTAAATTGATTAATCAAAAATTTGGTTGTCTGTAAAGTCGGTTAACGGACGATAATTTTACGCGATAACGTCACGAGCCGAACGCTTAAGCCGAACGCTTAGGCCGATCGTGCCTCTCTATCGCTTGTTCCGCGCTCTCGCTGAACGCTTAGGCCGAACGCTTGTTCCGCGCCCTCGCTTGTACGCCCGGCTCAGGCGGAACTTGACATCGTGACAGCGTGACAATGAGTCATGCTTTTTCGTGAATGCGGTCGGCGTTCATCGATTTATAAGACGTTATTAAAGGCAAATATGTGTTCTACTCGCAGTATTTAATTAAATATTTCTAAGGTATTTAATTTTCAAACCCAAATCGCATGATTTTGCATTGCTTAGTAGTGCATCACCCAAAGAGATTTTCCTCGAATCCAAGTTCAGTACATTTAATAAATTAATTACCAGATCAGATATCACTTCAAGCGTTAAGATATTTCGGAATAACCAGTGGCCATATTTACCCACGAATAAAATGTAATTTTTATTATCCCCAAATCTTCATCTTAATGAGGCAGGTATTCAAAAAACGGAAGTGCTAATGGCTTCGGATTATTTCGCTCTTCGTTAATGCGGTTGGAGTAGCAATTTTTCTTATGATAACGTCTTACGTTCGTACATCCCGGAACGATGAAAACCTTCGGCTTAGCAGGGCTTTGTAATCTCATTATTGCCGGATATTTGACGACTTCTGTGGCGTAGCAGTAAGCTCGCGATTCATAGTTGGTGGTTTCAAAACCGTAACACATAATTCAAAAACAAATGTTGTGGACTTTTCGAAATGTTGTATTGATTTTTTCGGCACGTAGCATCATAACGTATAAGAGGTTCGTTATCATAATTGAAATTCGCGTCCAGTGTTCGGGATTTATGTGCGTCCGATCTCATTAAAAAAATCACACCTCCGAATGTTGATAGCATACATATGAATCGCTTGTTGTGTAGAGAGCCATTGTATGCAGGGGCGTGCACTCCATATAGGCACATAAGCTCTGCCTACCCTACCATATTTGTTAAACAAAAGCATGCAATTAATATTATAATTTATTAAATTATTTCTGAAAATAAATACACACTTTCAAAAATAAGCGCGAAGAAGCTGAGCCACCCATACTACACGAGCGCCACATCAAACGGAATACTACAAACGTGGCATAAACTGTAACTAGAAACTACATGCGCTGCCGACCGCCTCACTAAAATGCGGCCTAAGCAGGAATTATTTCTGCCTAGAGCTAACTTCATACAAGATGTAATATCAATGTTTACGAAATGCATAGAGCATAGAGTAGAACTGTCGTTTTGAATTTGCTTCTAAGAGGTTTTATTGTTAGTATTAGGCAGTGCTTTCTGGAACAAAATTAGCAAATGGTAGACAGTGACATCTGTTGTTATCCATTTTTATCAACTAGTTGTCTTTCATAAATGCGAATTTTCTGTTCAAAAACGTTTGTCGTACTTTAATTGTGAATTATGTGATAAAGAAGGGAAATTTTAGCCTGTGAAACTTGTTGTGGTGAAGGAAATAATGTGGGTTTAAGTCATTTAAAAAACAATGGGTTTTATCTGTTATCTTTTATAGAAAAAAACGAATTATTTGTGTGGGGAGACGTACGCCTAAATAAGACAACTTAATCAAATGAAAACTCCATTAGTTACGCGTCGATTCAATGTGAAATATTATGATGGGTATAATTGGTTAACATGATGTGTTCACACTAATCGTTTATTCTGTTTTCCTTGTAAATTATTTTCTAATAATAAAAATGTTTGGAATGACAACGACTACTACGGTTTAAATAACTTTACCAACGCTACTAAAAAACACGACATGTCAGAAGTTGTTTTATTTATTTATTTGAATCATTTCGGCGGTTTTCCTACTGCCTACCCTGATCAAAAACTCTGTGCACGCCACTGATTGTATGTACCTATATTTATCCTTTAACCATATTTTTAGGATTAAAAAAAAATTCAAAATCGTTAAATTATAAACGCAAGAGTATTATGTACTTACTTAAATTGGCGTACGCGTAGTGGTGTACCTATTTGGAGAATATTGAATACTATGACTTCTATATGCTGCCTATAGCCTAGTTGATGATCACAGATATATGTTTTTTTTTTGACATGAGCTCCACACAGGAGGCCCTGAGGAAAATAATTTCCCTCAGTGCCTATGTCATCTTTGGGGATGCTGTGTAAAGGGTTTTTTGAGGAAAATAAGGGAAGGAGAGTTCTGGGAAGGAAAAGGGTTTAAGGGGTGGGTAGGTATCTGGGGTTCAGTGTGTCCTGGTCATCCGCCTCTAAGACCTAGACAAACCTCACTCCATGAACCCGGGCACCCCTGCTAAATCACCAAACGTAGCGAACCACTTGGGGTGACCTATGGCAGAGGATTTAAATTGGAACATGCATTTTTTAAACGTATAAAACCTGATCAGTGATAAGAAATATTTCTATAAATTTGGTTCCCGAAATGACAATAAAAATAAATCTGAGGAGATACGAGACATTTCTTGTTGAAAAGTGAAAATATCAAGTTATCTTCGTGATTAATCGAAGTATATAACGCGCGGGAACTTAATTAATAATTCCAATAATTATTTTAAAATATCTCATCAAATTGGTCACATTTGGGCCAACGAACGCCCTATGATGTATAAGATGCATGCTTTATAATGTACGTTTTTTAAGTCGATCCGCTTGTCGTGTTATATTCGGAATCGGGTGAAATCACGCGTACCCACGCGTACCTTGTCATATTATGTTCGGAATCGGAAAATGACGCCCCACGCGTACCTTGTCATTATATGTTCGGAATCGGGCGAAATCATGCACCCACGCATACCTTGTCATGTTATTTCGGAATCGGGCGAAATCCCGCACCCACGCGTACCTTTTCATGTTATGTTCGAAATCGGGCGAAATCACGTACCCACGCGAACCTTGTCATGTTTTGTTCAGAATCAGGCGAAACGCACCCACGCGTACCTTGTCATGTTATATTTGGAATCGGGCGAGATCACGCACCCACGCGTACCTTGTAGTGTTATGTTCGGAATCGGGCGGAATCACGTACCCACGCGTTACGCAGATTACGATGAGGTTGTGATTATGTGCTAATTTATTTTGTGAAGTTCCTAGTAAATAAAGTACATAATTTGCCACAGTATACAATAAAACCATGTCCGAAAAGGCATTATTTAATTTTTCTAGGCTTACAAAAATAATGCTCGATTATGACAAAGGCCACACAGTTTTGGAGGCGGGTATGGGTACCACTTATTGGATTAACAACACCTCTGCCTAGGTCAAGTGGTTAGCTACGTTTGGTGACTTAGCAGGGGTGCCCGGGTTCATGGGGTGAGGTTTGCCCGGGTCTTAGCAGCGGATGCGTCTGCCCATCAGCTGCATGGCAGGCCGAATCGGGAAAGAATGGTTGAGGGAGTCCCTTTGACTTCTCCAGCCGTACTCTCTCGGAACCTCTTGCACCGCAGTGAGAGGGATGGATTCGTACGTCCGTCACTCTTGGACGCACTGAACCCCAGATTTCTACCCACCCCTAATACCCCCTTTCTTCCCAGAACTTCTTCTCCTTCCTTTCCTATAGATGACATAGGACCTGAGGGGAATTATTTTCCTCAGTAAGGCTAATGTAAATAAAAGGGATGTGTTCTATTTGCATTATTTAAGTAAATCATCTATACTTAATATTATTTTTTCTAGGTGATCAAATATTCAAATCAAAAACACGTGATTTTGCAAGAGTTTGCATTACTTCGCATTGCATCGCTTTAATAAAATATGTTAACCACTTAGTGCGTGAAATTTCCAATGTACGTGGTTCTGTGTGTTTGTTTGTATGTACGATGTGCACATGATGATAGTGATGTTAGTTTTTGAATCCTCCTTTTATATACCAACGGCACGATGTTTTTTGTTGGCCAATTTAACACGCAGCTAGTGGCGAGTCTTTGGCGAACGCAGAAACAATTTGTGGAATCCAATAACGAGATTGGAGCCGAAAAATGTCGAGACTGGCCGCAGATTAAACCAGTCGGGGACAAATACTTTAAAGGCCCCTCCTACCCCCCTAAAACCCCCGCCTACTTTAAAACCAAGCCAAATTGATGTCCTTTTCATTACATAATTTATTATATTTATGGGAAAAGTTTGGCGATAAAGGGTAGTGCAGTAATATAGATTGTCGAAGCACTGAAGCGATTATTCAATTTTACAATGGGTTGGCACTAGAATCTCTAAAGGGTGAAGAGTACTAACCATCAAATTGTTCGGGTGTTTAAAAGTGCTTTATTTCGAAGACGCCTAAAATAGCTCATTTTAACGTTAAGACCAGTTAACAATTGAGTGTTTCATCTTTTAAATCAAATTGAATCATTACGTTATAAATTGAAAGCCAAACTAATTGATAAAAATGTCCAATTTCACTTTGTTTGTATAATTTAATTCGGCGAAATCCTTTTAAATAATTCCGCGAATGATATCCATCGTGAGTATTATTAAAGGGAACAAATCACGAAAGAAATCTGAGCTTCATTAAATTCAGAAAGTTATGAATATATTGCCGAGTTTAAAATAAAATTTCTGTATAAAACAGACTAATCAAAAAGGAGCACGATGTGCCTCGAGTGAATAAATTGGAAAAGTTTCGATATAAAAATAATTTCTCTTAAAAATTTTCGGAAGTTCATTTCTTTTTCAGTTCACGGCAATACCTACAATAAAGAAAAATACACAGACTAAGCACTTGAGCCAATATCCGACTCGAATAGACAATTAAATCTTTCCAAACTCATTTTAGCAATTGCGAAATAATTTTTCCCGCTTTAAAATGTCACTTGTTTCAAACATTACTAATATTCTCTTTATATTTTGTTCATTTTAAAAGTCCGGGATTTTATTTCTTATGTAACTTTCCTGGGAATGCCAAAGGAGCTTATTGTCAGACTTTAATTAGGTATCGAAAATTAGTTAACATTAAATTTTAATGAATTAATTATTATTCTATTGAACTTAACAATAAATATACATGTAATAATATGAAAGACGAAGAATACTATCACGCTTGTTTATTTTTATTCGATGCCTTTCTTTTTGCTTGACGTAGAATCAAGTACCTACCTAGTTCCATTTAACATGCAATGATTGTTATATGAACACTCTTGTTCAAGCATTGTGGAATGTTTTCTCTTTTAATATGTTATTGGTAGTTTTCGCCCTTCCCACTTCCCACTTCCCACTTCCCACCCAGACACCGCTTATTGGATGAACCATTGATTGAAACGTAAATAAGCTGGATTCGGCTTTTGAAACTGGGTGCAATATACGATTTCGTCTCAACATTTGACCGAACAAAGGGATTTTTGTAGCTGCCTAATTGCACCCGGCTTTGGCACCATTCCTGGTGCCTTTTAATTGGTTTTTCATTGGTCGCGATCTCACAGGATCGGGATCGGGAACCCCGCTGCTTCTACAATTCTACATGACTTTCAAACAATCAAATTTCGTTTAAGACAATCAAAGATCTGTTCTAAAATGAAAGGACGCGTCGTGTTTAGATGCTGCCACGATCAAAAACGGACTGTAATTGGTTTCGGTGAATAGACTTTTGTGTTTTGGATTATGTGTAGGTACCTACTTACTGCGTAACAATAAATTACTCTAATATCACCTCAAAGCCGATTTATAAGGCTAGAATAGAATGTAACCTTTGACTTAGTTGGTTTATCTGCAGAATACTGGATGTTTTTTTTTAAATAAAGGGATATATGAATCTGCCTAATGACAGATCTCGCAGGCGGTGAAGTAGTTAATAAAAATAAGTAAAAATTACGTAATATCCAAATTTAAACATTTTTCAATTTAGGTATAACGGGCTAGTTGTGACTTTGGTTTTTAGCGTGGTTGTTAGTTTTTAGACCAGTATTGTAGCTTCTTCCCTCTGTTTAGACCTTGATTGTATAATAGCGAAGAACCTATTTGTGAATAGAATAATGAAGCCGAACGCGATGTAAAAAAACAAGTGTCGAAGATAATAATACCAAATTGATGCTTGGGCTAAAAAAATCCAGTCTTTAGTCCCGTAAATCAGCCTCCTTCTCAGGACACTATCAATCTTGATCAGCCTTATACATTATTATTAGCCGGGCCAACGCGACTACAATATCCTTAATTTCTCGGGAAAACTGATTATCTTTAAAGGTTCGAGCCTTCTTCGTCGATATCTTTTGGACTGGATTATGCTAAAGAATATCACATCGATGGACTTCCATCCAGATAAAACCTAAGAGAGTATTGAAAATTAAATCTACAGCGACCATTGTCGGCAGAGCCGTCGGTCGTTGGGATTTTTTTAAATTTCAATTACGAGATGCGGGCGAGATACAAAATCACATTTCCGATCTTCGATTATTATCAATAATCGAATGCGGGCCCGTGGACCTTCGATGGCTCGCACTGACCCGACCACAATTATCTGATATTGTTAATCTTAAATCACTTAAATTATGTTCTCGGCCCTCGGACCGGGGCGGGTGTTGCGGCGTGGACCGACGACTTGCTGTATTATTTGTCATTGTAGACTCTGCATCTTCTCGGGAAGTATCGTAAACAAACTTCTTAATTAAATTTAAGTACTTTACGTTCCTGCGGTGAAACTTAACGTTTTAGGTTGCCTCGTGCGTCCAGAAACCCGAATAACTGGTCTAATAAAATATTGAATCGCTTTATAGATTAATGAATTCAAATGAAGTCAGCCATTCGACGATAGGAATCACACTTGTCAATTTACCATTTTAATTAACATCCCGAATCTCAAATACTTTACTTCTTTAAATGATTTGAGGGAGCAGAGTAGGTTTATGTCAAATGAGATAATAATGGTGGGTAGGTATGATTATGTGAATTTTTTGTCAACTGCTTTTAAAACCTGATTAGCAAGAAGTTGCTTTAAATTAATTTGTATTAAAAGAGCTCCGTAGTTAGCACATCCTTCTTCAGCGCATCACGTGTGTCACATGTTTCATAAATTTGACCGCACACCTCCAGTCGCACGTGTCTTGACTGCACAGTTCACGTGAACAGGAAGGGAAGCGGCCAGAACCCTCGCGCCACCCTCGCATACCCCGTACACTCGCGTTTCAGTGGTGGGTTTCCAATTATCCAATAAAGCCCAATCTGCCATAACTCAAACTGATTCCACGTGGCAGTACTACGGCACTACCAATCAATCGATCGTGCTTCCGGCCAACCGGCAACCGGCAACCACCCCTGCAGGTTGTATTTTTGATTCGCTTTTATTCAAGTCACGTACGAGGATGATCAGTAGAGGCGGTGGTACACGTGCTCTGTGTGAATGTTGTATGTTCAAGGAGTAATGTGTATTCAAACTGTCGGTTTGACTTATTATCCAATTTCATTCGATTTGCTTTTCGAGATAAATCATCCTGAAACCACACTTCGAGTGGAGGGTTATTAATGTGCTTTGGTCGTATTCAACCAAAGTCCCTTATTGCTACTGAACCCGAGTTGGAGGGTCGGTTTTCGTAGTAGGTTCCCTAAAAGCTTTATCCTTGCGTCTATTTGCCAAAACTCAAATATAAAATAAATTTTTTGATTAAAAAACTCTTATTCTATTCTAAATGGGTGTTAGCTCTAACAAGCCTACTTTTAAATATATTTTTCAAAATACGTCTTCCTTTCTGCAAAAGTCATAAAAAAACTTGCACCTTTTTGCTGTGAAGTCTCTTTCAAACTCCCGTTACATAAAAGAGAGTGAATCTACCCAGTGCAAACCTGTAAATGAATTCAGTCGCTGTAAAAATGTAAATACCTTAATGCAATTTACATTCTGAGATCGGATTGAATTCAACTCTTAAGCTTTTTAAAGCATCCTTTCCAACATGACGGCAAAGCTTTTGGTCTGAAGTAAAATTCCTGATGCAAATAAGCATTCTGCATTGTTGTCGTCTGTCAGACGCTGCGAGAACGACTGGCATTTTGATATATATTATGTAAAAGCTCGCAAACAGCTACCAAAAGCTCCCCTGAAAGCTTCTCATGCGCATTCTAGTACTTGTACATCTATAAAGTACTCGTCTAATTTCTGTACAGCCATTTTTGTTGAATATAACCAACCATAACATAATGGAAAACCAAACCAAATTTATTATTTTTTTTATTTATTAAATTAGATAACATTTAATGCAAATTTTTCATTACGAAAGCGCACGATTGTTTCAATAAAAATTGTATAAAATTGGAACCATGCGCTGCCTGTGTGCGATTATTGTAAGTAAATGAATATGAATTAATTTAATGAAAACAAATAACTTTGTGTACACCACTATTTAATTAACAATATCAACATGTTTCGAAAACTATGTTGTCTTCGTCAGGATAATAAGTTAATAAAAAATAACAAAAGACAAACAAGTATAGACAAATTAGAACATAGACAAAATATTAGAAAGGAGAGGTGATTAAATTAAATAATGACGCTACAAAGTGAATTTGCGAATTTTGAAGGAATATTTATTATTTTAGTTGATGAATAAATCAAATCCTCAAAGCTTCGGACATATTCTGTCAGAATATTTCCGCTTTGCTGTAAAATCCAAATAAGTGGAATATTTCTGAACATATCCGAAAACTAAAAACTGTTTTTGAAAGTTGATGAAGTCCGTTTTCAAATTTTATTATTAAAAATACACATTGAGTTTATGAAATTTTTTTTTTTCAAACATAAAAGAGTTTTAAAAGTGGCTTACCGCTTAAAGTTTTTCTAACTATAATTACGGATAACGAAAAAAATAAAAACACACACATATTTTATTAGACAAATATATTACAGAAGTTATCGTCACCTCACTATTTTTTCTTGTAAAAATAATAAATAAAAAATTCACAAAATTTGTTTTTTTTTTTTTTTTAAATTTGCTGTCGAAAATTTTAATTTCATAAAGGTGTGAATTTAACTTTTAGATTTAAAAGTAAAGCGTGGTGTTTTTTTCTTTCTAACACCGTTTAGATCATAGGCTCTCAACGTGGACGATAACGCCCCCTTGTGGGCGTTTTAGACTTTCAGGGGAGCAGTAGAAGACCCAGAGAAAATTAGGGGGCGTTGAGATGGCACAAAAAACACGCTAATCAGGTACTTACACTTACGTGTATGATCGGTCAGTGGCTGAGTGGGCATCGCGTTTGGGTTCCATCCGGTCGTCGCGCGTTCGATTCCTCGGCTGGCTAAGATTTCCATCACGACTCAAGCAACATTTTCGGCTTACTGTGGTGGTAGTAGGAGATTTTCAAACATTGTTGGGTTATTCGTAACCCGGGAATGTTTGTATTTCTTCTTAAAAAAAGTTTATTGAGAATTGACACTTTATCATGAATACAAGGAGAAGGTGGTAGCGGGCTATTCAGAACTGGTCACCAGACACGGCTTAAGCCATTTCAAGCAACGTTTCAATTCTGAATGGTGGTCTTACACCAGGGTGATACTGAGAGTATCTTGCACTCTAAAACGTGACGCAAATATACAATATTTTATTTTTAATGAATAAATTGTGAAATAACACAAATTAATCCAATAAAATTTATTAGCGCACGCCGGGATTCGATCTCGCGACCTTTGGATTACGAATCAAGATCCTCACCCCTTGACCAATATGATAAATAAAGTAACAATGTGATCACTAAAGTCACCTTAACTCCTTGAAATAAACTTGGTGTGAGATAGGAGTACACTGTATACGACTATAATATAGGAATGTGTCAAATCAAATGCTACTATGTAATATGTAATGTGAGTTATAGCCAAAGACAGGCATTTCTGGCAAAAGTATCCTTATCCATCAAAGATCTACATAATACATCGGACACATTTAACAAATAATAAACCCCAACAACTCCTTTTTCAGAAACACACGGTTCATTACTACCGTCCCTTGTCACTGGAAAAAATATATTAATGTCTCCCTCTAACAGCAGTGCCTTTCACCGAAAATGTCAATTTGCATCGTTTACCTGTGTCTCCGTCTCGTCAGTCGGACGATCTGTGGATCTGTGGCCGTTCGACCCACCTACACGTCCGGCGGTTCTATGGCCGGCCATATTTCTTCCACTAATTGGGTGCATATTCCTCAGCCTATCAGAGTATCTGAGCTGCCAGCCGTCAGTCTTGTGTTTGTTGCTCTATTTTCGGACCAGCCTGTCCTGTCTCCTGTCCCCTCTCCCGCTTTGGGATTTCTGGGATGACTGTCCTTCCTTGCCGCTCCGGCTAAATAATCTACAATCTTTGGCCTCACCAGCTAACGGCCTGGACTTTTTACAGCCTCCAATGCCAAACTTAAAAGCTGGAAGCTAATATAAAATAACATCGAAAGGCATAACGGTCCGGTTCATTACTATGACATTTTTAAATATATTACAAGTGACCCAGAAAACATCAACATTTTGTTTAATTCACAATATTTTTTTCTGCGTTATAATAGATTTGGCGGTGTTTATGAGTAATCGAAGTATTGCACGAGAGTCAGGGTACACTTTTACATACGTATAACTGCATACCTCAAATTTCGAATTTTCAAATCTCCGAACACACGGAGATGTGTGGCTTATCAACTGGAAGGAAGATCGATTTATAAAATATGTTTTACTTGATTTTGGTTGTAGCGTTGAGTTTGGTGTTTTTTTAAAATCATTTGAACTTGATATGTTTTTAAATTTTCACGGCCAAAAATATTTTCGTTATTTGTTTTTGGCGTGTTATGCCGTGTTGCGCTACCCCCTTCTTTAGCCAACGTTTAGGACAGCGTTACAGTGTCCATCATCAGGGCAGATGTGTCACTGTAACGCTGTCCGAAACGTTGGCTAAAGAAGGAGGTAGCGCAACACGGCATAACACCTAATTTGAACTTCTTTATTTCTGACATCTAGCTGACTTTATTTGTGACATTGATTACGTTTAAAACACTCAATTCGCATAATTCCAAGTTGCGAACAAGCAAATTTTCGATAAATTTAATTACGTAAATTAATCGGATAATTGATCAAGTTTTTTAAAAATATTTTCTGTTCAATGACGTTAAATTTCTACATTTCCTTGAATGATTTCAGTTTGTATTATACATTGACTGGTATTTGCATATATTTCTACAATGCGATAAATCTGACTGGGGCGACAGGTGTTTCTGTAGTCGACAGGTGTTTAAGAAATAACATAATAATAATACTGCTTTACTGAATATGCTTTAATTTAATTAAACCTGAAATTAACATGTCGCGGTTCAATAGTATTTAAGGATACTTTGGATCGGGTTTCAAAAGCCTGTCAGGATAAATTTTAATGAACTTAAGGCAATACTAAATAATTTTGATTCTCGTTTCGGGACTGCAGTATATTCTACTTGAAGATATGTATTTTTAAAATTCATTATTGTATAGTAGGTACTTATGAAGATTTGTGACATCAGCACTAAAAAAAAGTAACTTACTTTCAGGCAGAGGAGGAAGACCGCTACACACTCTGTCTTGGCACGCACTCCTTGCTTCATTCACATTTATGCATCGTCTCATACTCAGTCAATTTAGCAAAATTCGATGCTAAAGGTCGGGCAGTTTTGAATTTTTTATATATCGTTTGCCACAGTGATATTAAAACCAAGTTTTCGACCTCGAACCCCCTACGCGTATATTCCCGTTTTACAACTTATAAAAAACAGCGATTAAAAAAAAAATGCGAATAAATGGTCAAAGCCAAGGCTTTGCATATTTGTTAAACGTCGAGTCATAATTTAGTTATTATTTATTTATTTGGTTCAATAATATACATTTTAAAATAAAATAATTTCGGCCCCACTGGGTGGCTTACCCGTGCAGAGGCCCCCATTTTATATTACAATATCAACCAAAACTACCCGACCTTTTGCAAGGAATTATCATTTTTGTGCTGTGTTAACTGGTCTATAGTCTATTGGTGCATCTTTCCTCAAGTATTTAACTCATTTTGCCGTGCCACGTCTTTCCCATGTTGTGACATCGGGTTTCTTTCAAATCGATTCGACCACACTTCTTTAGATTTTCTGTTCAGTAACTTTCAGGTACCTTACGAATTTGATTGCTTATAAGGAGTTAGTTACCCCATTAGAAGTTTATTGTGTTTCAATTTCAGTTTGGTATGAAAAATATCAAGATGTCACTTAGACTTAAGAAGAGATATCTCATATAATTTCATGAATATGTTGTTATAACTTTTCGTGTTAAATAATGTAAATGCCGCTTATTCTGAATCCGCTTTCCTTTCTTGCTTCCGCCGGAAGTGGAAGGCATAATGTGACAGCTTGGAAATTCTGAAGCGTTGAAATGTAATGAAAATTTAAACGTAACAGCTTCAAATTAATAATTATTGCTGTTGCGAATGAGTTGACACCGAGTGAGTCGCTACATTATTTGCCTGTTCGCAGAAATCAAAATGTCTTAAGGGGAACGGCGGCGCGGCCTTTTCATACAAAACTTAAATTTGGATTTGACGCCGTAATACCCAACCAAACAATCAGAGCACATGTCTAGTACGAATATGTACTATTTTTTATTTGTGTTTCAAATTATAAAATATAGGCCATTGAAGAAATCGATTTATCACGATTTTAGAGATGGCTTTGGCAATTATTTGTGAGTTAATGAAAATTATATTAAAAAAATTCCATTTCTGTATGCTATGTAAATATAAAATTAAAATATGAATAAATACAAAAAGTGTTTCGATGGGCATAAATTTAAATTACAAACTACCGATTTACGTTGGAACACAAATTTTTCGTATATAAATTTCATATTTGGATCCGAAAAACGCATTTTTCATAATGCTTTTTTCATTTTATATTTGTTTTTAATATTAACCCTTCAGAATTTTGGCGTATTTTTTAGATGGTCAAAATATTTCCACTTACAATAAAATGCAAATAAATGCAATATTTTTGAACATATCCCAAATTTAAAAACTGTTTTAGAAAGGTGATAAAATATGCTTTTAAATTTTATAATTGAAAATAAACATACAGTTTTTGAAATATCAAAATTTTGCATCTAAACATAGAAAAGTTTCAAAAATGGCTCACCTCACGTTTTTTATAATTAAAATTACTGATAACGAAAAAAAGTAAAATCACATACATTTTTTGTTAGAAAAATGTATTGTAAAAGTTATTGTTATCTCAATTTTTAGTCTTTTTATATGAAAATAATTTTTAAAAAATTCTCAAAGTTTCAATTTTTTTTTTCAAATTACAATCCAAAACTTTGGTGTCATAAAGGTGTACATTTTACTTTTTTGGTCGTTATTTTTTAGATTAGACTATAAAGCGTAGGGTTTTGCCTTTCTAACACCGTTTAGAACATTTTTCTCACTCTGATAATAGGGGAGTTACAGCGATTTATATGATACACATGTGAGCTGGGACAAATATGGTCTCCTGCCATTCGCGCTATGTAAGGCAAGTTTTTTTTTAAATTACCATAACTCACAAAAGATTTATCAAAGTTGTCTATAAAATCATAAGAAAATTAATAATGGGCTATATTTTACGAGTACAATTTAAAACACAAGTAAATAAAGTAGCACATATCCTATTAGATATTAATTACACATTTTAATTAAAAAATATTTTTCAGCTTGGTTGGGTATTTTCGCCTCGAATCCAAATTTTAGTTTTGTATGAAAAAAATCGTTCAGGCGTTCCTCTTAATCCAGAATCTTGAGTTGTATAATGCTTACAGCTGCATAAAGCGAAGTATTATAATGAGCGCTTCAAGGGTTAAGAAACGACTTCACTCAAATGTCAAATATTTATGTTATTTCGTTTTTACTACTGCTACTTTTATTATTAAATTTATTTTTTACCTATTTCATCAGAAATTTGGATATAAAAGATAAAACAAATCTAGTGGTTTCTTGTTTTAAAACTCATTATGAAAATGGTGTTGCGGGCTGAATGACTAATTGGACGTAGAAATTCCAGACTTGTGTTTTATATGAGATGCAGATTTCGTGACCTTAGTCCAAACCGTCCGATGGTTTTGGTGGTGTTTAAGATTGCGAGTTTTTTTTCATAATAATAACGATTGGATACTTTGTGATTATTTTTTTTGAAAAATCAACTCAAGGGCACACTGTCTAAATATTTACAAGCAAGGTTTACAAAAAAATACTTACGAGGAATCACTTCAGATAAACAGTATTAGAAAGTGTAATTGAAGAAGACACGTTTTTCCCGCTGAAGACACAATAGAAAAAATACAGAACACTGCATGATTTTAGTCTGTTTTATCCTCCCAATCCTGACTCTTGATTAGATTTATTAGAAGATTAGTGAAAAAAGCAATGTTTACGTTTTTTTTAAAATTATTTATATGGTTATTTTTTATTTTATATACTTTAAAGTAACATCCGTTACTCAGAAAACCACTAATGCACTAAACAATTGAGTAAGTACACATTGCATGTACTGTATTGGGTATTTTAGTTGATATTTGTGTAATTTGTTTGTTTTTTTTTTAGCAATAACGTTATAACTTCCTCTTCTTTATGTGATGTTCAGCTGAATTATTTTCCAACCTACGAACATTTCCTGATTTTTTTGTACGTCACATGAATCTAAATAAGTATTTATCTATTAAATTTAAAAAATACACTTTTTTATTATTAATATTTAAGAGTCGACCGGGTTTCGCTTCGCATGATATACAAAATGAGAGTAAACAAAATCAAATCAAAATCAAAATGATTTATTGTACAAAATTTTCATTTAGTACAAAAGGTATAACTTATAGGTACCTACATCCTATTTCTTCCAGTTAACCTAACATGTTATACAGAAATGAACACAAATGAAATATAAATATAAAAGTGGTGTAATACAAATTGAGTTTGTTTTAATTTATTATATAAACATAAATATAAAAACAGTTGTACCTATGTGAGGTATTCACTTAATGTGTAATGAGACCTGTTCAGAAGGAATGTTTTTAGTGATGACTTAAATCTGAGTGTATCTGGTATTTGTTTAATATCACGTGGAAGGTTGTTATATACTTTAATGGCCATGTAAAAGGGTCCTTTTTGGAAAATTGTTTTGTTTGCTTTTGGTATTAATAAATTTTCTGTAAACCTTGTAGCGTATTTATGTGTAGAGTTTTTTTGTGGAAACTTTTCTGGAGATGATCACACTAACATGCATAACTCCATTATGTATATGTCGGTGACTGTAAGAATTTTCAAATTTTTAAATATAGGTCTACATGAATCCCGATTAGCAGAGTTTGTCATTTTTCTTAAACATCTTTTTTGGATGATAAAAACATCTTTGGCGTTTACTGAGTTTCCCCAAAAAATAATTCCGTATTTTATTGTTGAATATACATAACCATAGTATGCGGCCATTACCGAGTCGATGTTTGATATATTTGTCAGTGGACCTAGAACAAAAGAAAAGCTACTGATTTTGGCTACTATTTTGGATACATGTTCATAAAACGAAGAAATAATTAACATAACTAAGGTAGAACTTCTTTAAGATTGTTTTTAAAATCCCTCACAATACCTTTTTATCCTAATATGTGAATATCATCTACCAACGAGTAAGCAGAGTAACATAGTATTTTGTTGCCGCTTAACACAGAAAATGGAGACGTTTGGATTTCTATTATAATTTGTGGAGAACGAGAGATTAGACGTAGTTTGTATAATGGAGTGTATAATACACATATTCCATCCCTGGCAAAGCGGCTCTGCGGCGGTTGTTCAATTGTTTGAATTTATATTCATTTGTTCCTTCGATGTCTTGTTAGAAAATGAAGGAACCAGCATTATATCAAATTAATACCACTTCACATTTAAAGCATTCATTATATTTGTGGAGGTCGAGTTTTGGACCCATAATTTTTAAGCGGGTTTCGCTTGAACGAATATAACATTTCCAAGATCAAACTACACTAACGATGGGTTGTCTTCACATTCTGTGAAAGTTCTATTCAAGTTCTGTGTTTATTTCAGTTTTACGAAGCACTCCTTTGTAATAATACAATAACAGAACTTGAATAACAGAACGTAAAAATTAACTAAAAAAAAATAAACTCGACAGAACTTAAAAATTAACTTAAAAAATTAATGAATTGTTCAAATATTTTTAAACAGCCCGTTCTAGGATACAGTATTGAATAAGACAGAAAATTGTTCTTGAAATAATAGAGTTTTATTTTGTTTTCCTGATTTGTAAAGCACCGTTGTGAAAAATTAGTATTTTTCAAAATACTGCCGATGCTCCTGTACAACTTACCAATGTTACGTATAAAAACTTCCAAGGCGTAAATAAATTAGTAGGAGTAAGCTAAAGCTTTACGAAACTGAATAATGCCCAGTTTATCTGGTGGTTAGTTTAGGCTGTTATTAGTTACAACGCATTAACATTAATGCCCCCACAACTTTTGATTCGACAGACCGATTTAATTAATTTTTTTAAATTTATTTATTATTACCTTGTACCATAGAACAAAGAATTCATTGTAAATTATTTTCTTTTGATGCTACTCCCTTTTTTCCCCCTTTTATTTGTTTTATTTTTATTTTTAAATCGTTGCGCGGCCGAGCTGTTGAACTCAAGAACGAGTCTTAGAAACGACCCGTTCTCATGTGACAAATGTTAGAAATGTTGGGCGTACAAATGTTGGGCGCGCGTATGGCGTGTTTCTCGACTGCGCACCGGTCCGGTGTTATTATTACTATTATGGGTAATATGTCCCCACCTTTCTTTGATTATGAAGAATAAATATGATTTTATTTCAACGAGTGTATTTATGTTGTTGTACCATTAAATACGGATACGTCTAATTAAGTATTGGAATCTTAACTAAATGATTTCATAGCCTCTTTCATAACTATAATTAAATTCATAATATGTAATTAGCAACAGAATATGTCCATATATTTTCGCCATAGAAATAATAATCGTCAACACGCTATTTTAATATTACCTGTTCAGGAGGATGGAATAATTATTAGCAAAAATCGATTTATATGAATGGGTCGATTAAAAAACATTTGCCATAAGAAGGAGTGAGTATTAGGTATCTGCCGGATCTTAAATATTTGCAGCTTAACGAGAACGATCTATGAAAATAAATTTATTTAAACGGCATTTTATATACGGGAATAAACATTCGCCTGCCTGATATTATTGGCCGTCGGAATAATTTTAAAGAAGTTTTTTAGATTGTTTGCATAACATTATAAAAAGAGTTACAGCCTTTAAATATTTTTGCAAATTTAATTTAAAATATAAAAAAATCTTTTTTGGCGTCTATTTACATTCCAGCCTGCCATTTATATTCTGAATAATGAACCAAAACATTTATCCGATGATCTCCCGAGTTTATGCGATTTTCCTTTTAATATCAAAGTTGATATTTATTATTGAAGTAAAGCTTAGCTGAGCTGCCGAACTCATAAAACATTGATCCTCGATGGCTTTGTACCCTCCCAAGGATGTCGGCGAGGAGGAAGTGCTTAAACTGAGGGCGGAATGTTTTTAAATATTAAAGCCGGGCTTAAACCTCCGCCTAGGGTGGCTGGTGGTTCTAATAGCTGATTACGTGACTCAGATGTATTGCATTATTAATTTATTAAAAGTTATTACCGTACGCACAGTTAACCCGGTGAAATCCTATTAACTCGATTCATATTATATGACTGTACGTAACATTTTAACGGGGAGCGCAACGAACGTAAACATATCCGTAACCCATCTGTAAGTGAACTGCCACACTTGCTAATAATATCAAACCTTCTCGATGTGACTTTAACTACTTTTATTTATCTGCTGACGAATGTAGAATCTTCGAATAATAATGCTAATTTATAATGATGTCTTCTCTGCCAAGAATTTATGTTAATCTAAACGTTTCTGAAATAATGTTTTGATGAATATTTTTGTATAATTATTCCATACTTTGGTATAATTACTGGAATAACGAGATCATTTTGTAAAGTTTTTTTCCAAGAATTATTATTAAAATCCTTGGTTTTAAAATATTTCTTTAGTTCGCCTGTTTATATTTTAATATTACGACTTATTTCTGTATTTTGGCATTATTGTTAAAAAATTACGTAGGAATTTTTATTTTTATCGTGCATGTAATAAAATCAATAAGTTTTAAACTTTTCAATTTCTACCTACTACACTTAAATCCGTAAACCTTATATTTAGTCTCTAGTGAAACCCGCTGACCTTCCCAGAGCTCTGCAAATATAGTTTTCTCCGCAAATACTCAAATAGAAAATCATATCCATAAATAAATATTAAAATCGAAACCCTTGTTTCAGGGCTACTACCCTCGCTATTGGTGAATTCTGTGTTTTTCGCTTTGTGTGATTGACAGTGAACATTATCTCCCAAATCTATGTTTTCGACTGTTAGTTAGTCTTGATGAATAATAAATAATGAGCCAAGTAACTAAGGTAACTCATTATAACTATGTTTACTGGTACTAACATTGACCAAGTAATATGTTTATCTCAGTTTATTTCAGTTATCCTTGCGATGTGAAAATGCCAGTTGTGTTTTTCTGAATTGTTTTCCAAGTAAAGATTACAATGTTTCTACATATTTTTACATTTCTTCCGGTTGATACTAATGCCGAGTTAACATTACAACACTCAACACTATGCGGTATTATATTCAGTGAGTGCATTTCCTGTTTGTGCAGACCGGATCATTTAACAGTTTACTGCTGTACAATGTAGATTGTATACATTTAAGAACTTTCAATATGGTGCAACTTGTATCAATGGCAACAACACTTGAAACTTTCGGGCTTAATTTACTGAATAATTCGCTAGATAAAGCAATTTGAAGTTCCGTCAGCGGCGGCGCTAGTTTCACACTGCCAGCATATTGATTTCATAAGGAGTAGGTATCAAGTACTAACTTTGTTTGTTTCAGAATATGGTACATTTGCTCGATTTGATACGAAAAGTATTATTTGTTGAGGGGAAATGAATGCGATAGGTTCCCTTGGGATAGAAAATTACGATGCATATGATGACAAATTATTTCCATTTTGCATTGGTTTCCAAAGTTACACGACAAGACCCCATTAAAAACGGTTTTTGCAACAAATTTTCTTGACGTCGATTTCATTATTGGCATTGGAAGTAGTTTATTGTTTAAATTATTAATGAGTCCACTGATAATGCCGAAGGATAATTACACCTACTCATATTTTGACGAAAGGAAACAAAACTGAAAACTCATGAAGCATCTAAAAATATTTTTGTTGTTTTATTTTGACCGTCATTCACTAATATCTATTTATTTATTTATTTGAACGCCATAAAATGGCTTTTACAATCAGTGAAACATGAGATTACACAGTAGTACACGATAGGGTAATTATAATAATAACAAAATAAGAATGTACATTAAACAAAGAAAGTATGAAAATAACTAGTATTTAGTTTTAGGATGCAATTATGTGTTACAACCAAAAAACAGAATATCAACTCTTATTATTAAGTTATTCTTATAATAACAGTGAACATTTTATTTAGCAAATTAAAAAAAGTAAATAAAGGCGACTTGTTAGAAAAGTTGTCAACATTAAGTATAATATAATTTACTTCTATTTGTGCAAATCGTTGGATTCTAGGAATTTGCTAAAATAAAGTAATTTAGTATTGGCTGAAGTGGTTTTGTTACTTTCAGAGTTAATATCGGCTTACTTCTCTCATTTTACCGGGAGAAAAAAGAGGTAAGTCAAAGCCTCAAATTTTGTTATGACACCTTTTCGAACCATGAATTAAAAATTATTTTATTTATGTTTCCGTTTTAAATGTTTGGTAATATGTATTTATTCCCTTTTATAAGTATTGAGTGGTAAGGTTTAATACATTATAATTTAACACGTTATTTACATTTTCATCAACATTCGGGTAAACCCTAATATTTAACAAACACATTCACCTTCTCATAAAATCGTTTAGGCTTCATGATGGTTTTATACTATAAATCGCCGCACCGTAGACTTAAATTGTTTATTAAAATTCGATTATTCAACAATAATTAAACTTCGTAGATATATAATGTTCATCGCCATAGCGGAGGCTAAACGAATGCCGCGTGTTGGTGACAGCCACTCTAGGCTTACCGAGTAACCGATGGGGTAAGCAGAGTTGCGTGACGTAGGCTGTAATTATAATGCCATGGACTTTTTGGTTAACGATATCCACCCCTCCCTTATATCTGTTACTATATTGTTCATTTCTGTAAAACGGAAAGGAAAGTTCATCCAACTACATTTTTGGACAAATTGCGATTTTTAGTTTAAATTTGATATGATTTTTGTTAATGTTGATGCCTTCTTAGTCTTTTTTGTCATTTAAAGTAGCGCGATAAGATATTATAATATTTTTAATTTATTTACACCTAATTCTACAGTGGAAGACAATGTATCGCCCTGGGCAATTACCACCGTTTCGTATAATCACAAGAGACCAAATTTGTCCCAGCTCACACAGGTCTCATATAAATCTCCTTTACAGTCATGAGGATCTAAATGGTGTTAGAAAGAGAAAACTCCACGCTTTCTATTCAAATCTAGAGTTAACGATAGAAACATTTAAATGTGCACCTCTATGAAATCAAAGTTTCCGATAGTTTCGAGAAAATGTATAAAATTTCCAGAATTTCTTATTCATTATTTTTTTTATGAGATTTCAAAAACGTGGGGTAGTAATAAAATTAATAATACATTTGCCTAATAAAACATGTGTGTGTTTTTCTTCTTTTTCGTTATCCGTAATTTTAGGTAGAAGAAAAGTTAGATGAGCCATTTTTAAATGTTTGTGTTAAAAATTTTAATTTTGAAATTATATTAATTATATGAAAGCATATTCTTTCTAAGTTTTTAGTTTTATATATACAGAAAAATTCCATTTATTTGGATTTTATTGCAAAGCGGAAATTTTCTGACCTGACAATATGCCTGAGACCTGATGAGTTAAATAGTAAGGCTGCTTTAAGTGACTTTGCTACATTTAGTGAACAGATCTGACTAGCCAGGTTCTACCCAACCTTCTTCGTCTCCATGTCTCTAGCCCCACTTCTTTCAACCTCTTTCAGCCAACATTCCCAAAAACGAGGATGCCATGCGCTCCGGACATTTGGGCCTCTTCTGCGGTATCAAATATAAAAGGTCTTTCGTACCCTTTATTGTAAAAAGTAAGAACTATCGTTCTTATTCATCCCCATAAAAGATATCCTTTTACCGTTTTACGTTTTCATTGAAAAGACCCTTTACTCAGCAGACCCCACGGTGAGCACGTGCCGCAACGTGGCGCAGGATAAGGTTCTATCTCCTGGTTTGTCATTCACATACCTCAGGTTAAAAGAGAATTTTATGTACTATTGAGATTTTATTTTCATTAGAATTTCGCGAGCGGAGATCACTCTGGCTAGAGAGGTGATTTTTGACGTTTTTATTTCACTCTATGATACTGTGCAGTTTCCATTTAAAATAATGACAAGCTAATTTCCTTAATTTAGATTATCCAACCTCTTCATCTGAAAAAAATAGATAAACAAATATTATGAATTTCTAGGTAAATCTTGTTTCTAAAGTTTAAGGTCACGGACCTCCGCTAATTATTCGAGAATGTTCTCGAATGAAAGTTAGTGTCTTTTTGGGGAGAGTTTTTTTTTGTAAAAATGATTTCTTTTTCACGTAACTTTTATCTTGTTTAAATTTTTAGTTAATCCTGAGGTTCCTACCTTGTGCTACTTCTGTGACCTCAATCCGTTAGAGGCCAAATTAACATCGTATTACATCTGCATTTAGGTTTTCTCCAGCGTGGTCTAAAGTGAGAACATATTTTTTTATGAAAATGTTTATAAAACCTTTTTATTTCATCCAAAAGCGTCTTAATACAGTCATTGAGTATGTCAGTAAGTTTGCTTTTTTCACGTAAATTCTCCCTGATCGATCGTCGGTATAATTTCCTCTTTCCCAGAACGTATCGCTGAAATTTTCCTATAAATCTAAAGCAATTTATTTTCCCTTCAGCACGTGAACCGATTTGTTACCCGTACGTCTTCCTACCGATCCCCGGCCCCAAATTATCCCCCAGCTATTATTAATTGTCCGGAGAAAGCGCTCATGCGACCCTATCTTCTCAAAGATACAACTACACACTCAAAACAGCCCGTTTTTCAAGCTCACCTCAGTTTTTTTTCCAAAATTCGCCTAGAATGATCTTTCAGTTTAATGCCATGAGGATTCTGTAATTGCAATCTGTCGTCTCAAAGGAACAACTAAAAATTCACAACATTACCCGATTTTACAATCCTCCCTCAGTTTTTTTATAAAATTCACCAAGAATGATTTTACGATTCAAGACAATGAGGGTTCTCAAATTGAAACCCTTTGTCAGTTAAAGTGCAACGTAAGAGATGTGCTTTGTCACTTTTAATATACTGGATGGCAACATTACTGTCTTTCGTCTACCTTTCAAGGTAACCTTCAACGGCTTACGTGTAAGCACGTTGTGGGTACCTACCTGCTGTTTACATTATCACGTTCACTATTTACATAGATGTGTGAGGGTAGAGGAGATTAGTGTATCTATGGTGAATCATCTTCTATCTCTACGGATTTGTGAGGGTGTTCGGTTTGTGAACACGGCAGGTGCGAAGATATTTTGTATTTGCAGGGTTACCACAAACCAATGTATTAATATCTTTTTGGTTTTTTGTGGCATAATGTTAGTCCTTCGTTGCATAATAATGATAATAACGTAACATTTATTTAGTGCAGTTTGTGCTATTTCATTCCAAGTGCGCTTTACTATTATTAATAGTGGTGTACACAAAGTTCGAATTTTATCAAAGCCCTGCTTTAAAATGTTAAAAATTCCACTTTTTATGTTCCTTGAATTCCTTCGCACGCCCTTTTAGATTCTTCCATATCGCGGGAGGTCCTTTATCCGGTGAAGGAAAAAAAGGAAAATTGGTCGCCAGCGGGTGGCACCGCACCATCAGGTACAGACTGAAGCGAGGTTACAGGGAACCCACCCTACCATCCCTCCGCTCCGGTGACTATTCTTCCAAGCGGGGTGGGGTAACGTGCCTCCTAATACTTCCATTGGATACTTTTTCAAAAAGGGACTTCACACGGACTCTTTCTCTCTTCACGGCTATTTATTTTCTAAATTAGAATTTCGATACAATGTCGGCATTGCTACGGATTTAAAAAAAAATGCATATATCTGTAATGAGATCCCTGAGGCGTATGTGTGGTAAAACCATGTATGATCGTGTGAGAAATGTGGAGATCCGCAAAGAATGTAAGGCTGATGTAAGCATAATGAGTAAGATTAAGAAAGGGACCCTCAGATGGTTTGGGCATGTAGAGCGAATGTACGAAGAAAGTAGTGTAAGAAGAATATATGACGCAAATGTGAATGGTAGAAGAAGTCGGGGACGCCCGAGGGAGACATGGCACGATCAAGTGAATCAGATTCTTGAGTCGGGCCATGTCAAAAGCCAGAATAATAGAAGAGTATGTATGAGACGATGTATGAATGTGAGTGAAGCAAAGAGTGTGTGCCAGGACCGAGTTGTTTGGCGGTCCGTCCTCTCTGCCTACCCCTGCGGGGAAACGGCGTGATGGTTAGGTAGTTAGTTTATAAAAATGGAAATATGTTTGCTTCTGTCTGCGTATATATGTGTGTATGCTATGCGTTGCTAAACCGTTCATCCGATTGCGATGAAACATTGGAGATACGATGTGCGCATGCCCACGATTCTTACTATATACAATAGTGAGTTCTGGCATCATTAAATTATGCGTTGCTAAAAAAAAATCCTATTGCGATGAAACTTTAGGGATTTGATGTGTGCCTGCCAGCGATGGTTTCTATATGGTGAGCTCTGGCATTGTGAAATTTATAAAAAAATTGCAATAGGTGGCACGCGAGCTGTTTGAAAACTACCGGAAAAATGTACCGGAAATGAATGTATGGAATGTGGGAGGGGGGAGGGGAACCCGGGAGAGGGGAGGGGAACTCGGGAGGAGGATTTCCGGGAGGGGTGAGGCGAATCCGGGAGGGGGGAGGGGAACTCGGGAGAGGGGTTCGCGAGACGGGGGAAGAGGGCGAAGGGAGTGGGGAGAGGGAAGGCGAAAAGGGAACGCGAGAGGGGAAGGGGACGCGGGAGAGGAAGGAGAGGCGGAAGGGGAACGGGACAAATGGGAAAGGACACACAGAGAGAAACAATTTCTTTAAAGTTGGTGTAGCAACGCATGCCGGGAACTCGCTAGTTTTATGTATAGGTAATCGAATACGGTTCGATATTTTAGCTATAAATAATGATGTTCTGCCTAATAAAGTAATGCAATAAATAGAAAAAAAGGAACAGTACGATGGGTTTTAGTGTTCATCGCATACCCAGTATTTGTTTTATGATTTTGCTGAAAATGCCAGGACTGATCTCAGAATCTGCACAATTTTCAATTTGGGAGGTGGGAATGGGTACCACCGCCCCGGGAACTATTATTGGATAACCAACACCCTCTGCCGTAGGTCACCCCAAGTGGTTCGCTACGTTTGGTGATTTAGCAGGGGTGCCCGGGTTCATGGGGTGAGGTTTTTCTAGGCGGATGACCAGGACACACTGAACCCCAGATTCCTACCCACCCTTAAACCCTTTTCCTTCCCAGGACTCTCCTCCCCTTCCTTTCCTCCTCTCCTGGTCTCCTGTGTGGAGCTCACATAAAAAAGAAATGAATGTTCTCAGTTATAAATGCACGGTAATAAGTTATTGCTTACTAATCTGCACAAGCTCAATAACAAAGTTATTGTTATCATAGTTGTTAGTTCGAGAGTTTTTCGCAATGAAAATACATTTGACGGCCGGCGTGGTCGAGTGGTAAGGCTCTTGACTCTTGACAAATAAATTTTATTTGATTAATTGGTATTATTTCACAATTAATTCATTTAAAATAATATATAGTATATTTGCTTCTATCTAAATTTCTTTAGACAATAAACAGTGTTAATTTCAAGCGACCTACCAGGAAAGTATGGACCTGTATACATTTTTAGGAATCATCGCGTTCATTGGTCGAGACATTGTACATATATTTTAGTATGAACCGGTGGATGCAATTTTTAGCCATAAGTTGTTTTTAATTGTTTGTCAAGTTTGTAGTTTTTCTAGATTTTAGAAATATATTGTAAGTTTTTACAGCGCTCTTGAGGTGATTTTTCACAAAAACGGCGCTATATAAATCATATTATTTTTATTATTATTTGCGGCACGTTCCAGAGTAGAAGATACTCTCAGTATCGCCCTGGTGTAAGACCGCCATTCAGAATTGAAACGTCGCTTGAAATGGCTTTAGCCGTGTTTGGTGACCAGATTTGAATAGCCAGGTACTTCCCCACCTTCATCTTCCCTATCTCCTTCCTCTCCTCACTACCTTCAGCCTCACTACATACCCCATTGGGGATGCCATAGTCTCACTGGCTCCCATTGGAGCAGTTGGGAATCTTGATAACCGTAATATTATGGCTACATGCAAAATTATAAAATATTTAATAATTTTCTTCCTTCACAAAACGTGTTTTGAAAATGAATGTAGAATAATCGTTTATTATTTGTTTCAGTGGCGGAAAATTCATCAGTATCGGTGACAAGATAAGACTACCTGATGACGTCACGATGGGCTATATAATCGGTAAGAACAATTGTCTTCATTCAAAATAATAACTAACCATCACGCCGTTTCCCGCAGGGGTATGCAGAGAGAACGGACCGCAAAACAAATTGGTCCTGGCACACTCTTCTTGCCTCATTCACATTTATGCATCGTCTCATACAAACTCTTCTATTATACTGACTCTTCATATGGCTCGACTCAAGTATCTGATTCACTGGATGGTGCTATGTCTTCCTCGGGCGTCCCCAACTTTTTCTACCATTCACATTTGCTCATATATTCTCCTTTCTTTGTTCATTTGCTCTTTATGCCGAAATCATCTGAGCGTCCCTTTCTTAATCTTCCTCATTACGCTCACATCATCCTTTGCGGATCTCTCTACATTTCTTACACGATCATACACGATTTTACCACACAGGTACCTCATTTCTTCAGCATTTTTTATTATTATTTATTTATTAAAATATATAGATGTACATAAAAACATAAACTGCACATCTCACTAGGGCATTCCTGTATCGAGATATGCAGTTTTACAATAATGGAATAAAAATAAAAAAAACATTCATTTAAATTCACAAGAAACACTAAATATAGTTTACTCAAATACTAATTACAGCTGGGCGGTATGCTGATATTGCTTATAGTTGGCCACAATAATATTCTACTGTAAACTAAACATTCAGTGTACTTTCATCATTCCGCTGTCAGTTTCATGCCTCACCACCATAAATCAGGATAGGTACCAGCACTCCAATGAGGACTGCTAGTTTCGCTTCCTTGAACTCTAATAGTTTTTTGTTAGCGCCAACGGCATTCAGTCGTCCATTAATAGAGTTACCTACACTTTTAATATCTTTATTTGCCTTCCCGTCTCTCGTTCTCAAGTACACAAACTCATCCACCTGCTCCAAGTATTCATCATTCACAACTATATTGCACACTGTTTTTGCACTCTCACTCTCAAACACCATGACTTAAGCTTACTTGGATTTATCATTAACTCATTCTTCGTACATAGTTCGTTTATCCTATATGCGAGGACTGTTACTCAATTTCGCGCTTAATCCCAACTCTTTCAACTCTCGCAAACAATTATTTATTTATTGAAATATAAAGTTTACAAACACAAGCTGCACATCTCACTAGGGCATTCCTGTATCCATGTTTACATTGAATAACCACGGTAACATTACGCAGCTCTACTCAACACCTTTTGTGATTTCATACCACAATCAATTGTGATGTAACCAAAAGCATCAATTTTGTTTAATCTACGCGGAGGTTGAATATTAGAGCACACAATTGTGTTATGTCCACAATTTTACTAATAAATAAATATGTCTGAAAACTATTTCTCTGATTCTAAGCAGTTTTATAATGGTCGGGTTTAAATTGGGCTTTTCTGAAGGATGATCTGTATAAATCACAAGGGGTGATCTTCCTTCCCGCGGCGTTTACGCATTTAGATTGCAAAGAAATTCTTTTATTGTCGAAATTCCGCGGAATTGCCGATACAGAGGACACAATAATTTTTCCGAAATGCTCCATAAACCCACACGGAGACACCTCCTCTTCTGGTATTGAACAAGAATTACATATTTTACGGTTTCCCAATTTTCCGTTCGGATTTCAAAAATATCCTAGATTTTTTATTTGTTATTAAAAAAATATCAGCTTGTAGGCAAGATAAGTAAACAGATTTAAACCATAAACAACGGCATTAACACCAGTAATCAAAATTCAAGAAATGTAATAAATTGAATAAGTGTTGTTGAATAATTAACTAACTAACTAACTAACCATCACGCCGTTTCCCCGCAGGGGTAGGCAGAGAAGACAGACCGCCAAACAACTCGATCTTGGCACACACTCCTTGCTTCGTTCACATTCATACATCGTCTCATACATGCTCTTTTATTATTCTGACTCTTGACATCGCCCGACTCAAGTATCTGATTCACTTGGTCGTGCCATGTCTTCCTCGGGCGTCCCCGACTTCGTCTACCATTCACATTTGCGTCATATATTCTCCTTACACTCCTTTCCTCATTCATTCGCTCTACATGCCCAAACCAACTGAGCGTCCTATTCTTAATCTTACTCATAACGCTTACATCAGCCTTGCATTCTTTGCGGATCTCCACATTTCTCACACGATCATACATGGTTTTACCACACATACGTCTCAGGGATCTCATTTCTACAGCATTCAGTCTACTTTCATCCTTTCTCTGCCAGTTCCATGCCTCACTGCCATACATCAGGGTAGGTACCAGCACTCCATTATGGACGGCTAGCTTCGCTTCTTTTGACAGATTTTTGTTGGCGCCAACGGCGTTCAGTCCTCCATTAATTGAGTTACCGGCATTTACCCGTCTTTCGATATCTCTATCAGTCTTTCCATCTCTCGTAAACATACTTCCCAAATATACAAACTCATCCACCTGCTCCAAGTATTCGTCATTCACAACTATGTTGCAAATTGTTTTCGTACTCTCTCTTTCAAATACCATCACTTTAGACTTACTTACATTCATCATTAACTCATTTTTCATACATACTTCGTTCATCCTAGACACGAGCGACTGTAGATCTTCCATACTGTTAGAAATCAGCACCGCATCATCAGCATACAACAGGCAACATACTTCCAGATCACTCAATTTCGCGCCCAATCCCATCTCTTTCAATTCTTGCATACAATTATCCATGTATAGATTGAATAACCACGGTGACATTACGCAGCCTTGCTTAACACCTTTTGTGATGTCAAACCACCCCGTAAAATCGCCGTTCACCCTAATACATATATACCTTATAAATAATCGTTAGTTCCATTGTCCTCAAAAATTCAACGACGCTTGAACGACTATATCACCTCAAAATCGTTCGATTTTGGACAGTCGCATTCGGAGGGTGCTAATATTTTCACCATTAGTTTCGAGCAGTTGTTTTTTGAATTATTATTAGTTGTATAGTGGCTGTGTTCGTTCTTATGCCTCGCATCTTTTGACTTGGGTACATCAATATCAAACCAATAACAGTCCTCTCGGCGAGAGAGTAGAGCAGTAAACAAATTATTACAGAATGAAACAAGTTCTTTGTTTAAAACCACTTTATTTTAGTAAAAATATAGTGGTTTTAAACAAAGAACTTGTTTCATTCTGTAAAATGTCAAGCCACAAAGTGTTTGCTTTCTTCGATAATTTAAACAAATTATTTCTCTCGTACCAGTATTGCATTTTGATTCTATTTCAATCTAATGAATTTTATTCACTTACTTCAAGAATGAAGTTTCGGTTTTTCGGTTTAAATGATCGATAATTTCGCAATAGAATCCAAACTCGATTTTGTTCATCCCCACTTTCTCTCGAATTAAGCCCATAATCTTTGTGGAACGAGAAAGTCTTATCCGCAGTGTCTTAACGGCGCTTACAGAAAACCCCATTTTTTTTACCAGAAGCAAGCCATTACCGAAACGTCGCCAAGTCCGTGAAAATTTTTAGGCTTGGATAGCGTTTTCATGGATTATTACTTCATTTCCTGAAAATTCAGGCTCATAACTCGAGAAATACGAGCACTCTAGATCATACAGCCTATTAGTCTTAGATTTATGTCCTTCGCCTCAAGTTCACGACTCGTTGCGACTGAAGTATAAATCACATTTAAACATTTTCCATCTAGCCTCAATTCTTCAGAGTTTTTTCACAACTGCCGGGTATTGTGTCTACAAGGAAATTGTTTATGAAAACGGTGATTAACCACAGCGCGCTTCATTAATCTCTTGCTCTCCACTTGTCTGGTTTCATTATTTCGCCATAGTTATTAAATATCGTGCGTTAGTTATGTTGTTGTAGGGACAGTTTAATTAATAAAACTACTGGTTTTAAATAATTAATCAGAAGATCTATAATTTCTTATGTTTTACTTGTCACTGTCGTTGGAGTCACTGTCGCTGGAGAATACAAGAAAATATATCTGTTTGAAAATAATAAACGGTAGGTAGGTACGGAAGTAAAAACAATATCATAAAAGTCAATCAGAGTGTGCAATTCACACGCGGTAGAAGTGAAACCTTCAGAAAACTAAAGTAGACCATAGTGGGAAGACTACAAAGCACTTTTTTTTATCAATGTGAAGGATGTTTTTCCGTATTTTTGTCTCGAATTCCAGTGCACATTTTCCTATAAATTTGGTCATCTTATTAGTATTTTCAGTCACTTTCTTTCGTGTTTTTCTTTGCCTGTAGTTTGAAGATTGAATATTGATTTTACAAAAATTAAAACTTTTTTTTCTTGATTTCGTTAGATTCGATCCCTGGTCCGCTGAAGGTCTGGCCGCCAAAGTTCGTCAGGCGCTTTATACTACTAGACTCAAGGAGACTCGGGTGGGACTGTGGTTTCATCGGGTTTCAAATCACAACGGTGCTAAAGAAGTTTTTACTTCAAAAACTTGAGACAACATTTATTTACAAAAAAAATGCTGGTGTGCACGTGAATTGACATTAATTAACATTTGTTTTCGAACCGACTTATTATTTTGAGCGTTTATTGAGAATTATTTAATCTTGTCCCGCATCGCTTCGTCTCTTAGTA
The DNA here is from genome assembly GCA_936435175.1 of Glyphotaelius pellucidus. NCBI lineage: Eukaryota > Metazoa > Arthropoda > Insecta > Trichoptera > Limnephilidae > Glyphotaelius > Glyphotaelius pellucidus. The sequence goes on from OW386543.1 coordinate 42,604,994, forward strand.
ATAGGGGCGAGGAATGCTGTTGGTTAATTTTCACCTCGCCGCTCAGACTTCAAGATGTCTGAATGGAGCTGGAATGACCGATATAAGATCACGTTTTAACTCTAGAGTTTAAGTTTTCCTCCCGGTTCTAACCGCGCATCTTCAGGAAAATCTCTGGCAGGACTGATCCAAAGAAACGCCTCTGTTAACCGTCGACTTCGGATCTTAGCTAATCTAAGTGATTATAGACTCGTAAAACCCATTTAAAAGATTTAAGTTTCCTTGGGGTCATTGTTAAAGTACCCATAAAGTTATTTTTATAGTTTTGTTACTGTCATACTATTATTGAATTGTGTCGTACTTGCAAATTGATTGTTCTTACGCCAAATAAAGACTAATTGTATTTAACGTAAAAATTGTGGATTTTATTTAATTATCCCGTTACAAATTCATTACATGCAATGTTTTTCAATCTTTGACTGTTAATTTTTTAGGTAATGATTGTTATTTTTTTTAAACGTTAGCAGTATTTTTTATAAAACATTTGTTGGTAATGTGAGCCTCACGGGTGCTTACGCTTGATCGTGCTTATAAATCGTGTTATAAATATACTTTAATAATTTGTTTTGTAAAAATACTACTCGAAAGATTTTAACCAGCGATTCCTGGGCATATTTGGATATGTGTGTGTCATTTTCTCTTCAATAGTATATTTTTCAATTAAAAATATTTTTTTTTTATTCTCGAGTATTTCTGCTCAGGAATCGCCAGTTAAAATCCTTCAAGTACGTCCGGTTACTTTATACGGCAGCTTATTTCTAATAAGCCATTATTCCTAACCCTAATATTTGACTAATAGTTGTCTGTTCTTCCAGAACACCTGCTTGGTCAGCCTCTGACCGTCGTGGACCAGTTCCACTCCCATTTGGAACCCATGAAGTTCCTCCGAAGAGACAGACTCCACGACCAGGTGTCCTTCTCCTTCTCCAAGAACAAGGACGAGTGGAACGTCGTCGATGTGGACGGCTTCGAGAACAACTACGATCCTAACAGGTAGGAACCTTTTTGTGAAGTGGTCAGTTGTGATCACGAATACTTAAAAAAAATCGTACGTGTTGTATAATTTATTAACTCATTTTAACCATTATATCCGCCTTTCCTTTTAGAAAAATTTTCAGGGACTGGATTTTTAAAAACAAGTACCAAATCAATTAGAAGAGAAAAAAAAAACACCTGTCATTGCTATTATGGAGGGGGTGTTTTAAAGTTCTTAAAGAGACCATTGTGTTTCGAGTCAACAAGTGTATGTGTTTACCTAGATGTAATGAGTCACATATAATCAGTGCACATGTATCATTTGCTTGATCGTGTCATGCCTTTCTAAGTTAGTGCCGTAGCATCGCTTTTATCGACTTTGCGTTATTTGCTGAGTTCATTATTTGTAGGATACGTTATTTGTCGTGTCACAAATGTTTTCTGCGCATTCGTCCCACGAATCCAATTTTTTCTGCACTCGACTTGCTTCCATCGTTCCTTTGAAAATTTCATCCCTTACGTCATGATAGTGGTTCACATCAACGTTGTGGAATGCTGGCCTCGCTTCTTTTGACAAGTATGAATGTGAATTGAACCAGAATATCTCGGGATAAAGGTGTGTGGTATTATTCCCGCTCTCTCTATATCTAGTCCTGGGTGGAAACGGTGTGCTAGGTTACATACGTAGATGTTAGACGGTAGTTTTGTTGAAATATTTTATTGACTGTCGTATAATTCATAAAAATTCTTAAGCATTATTAATCGAATTTTCTTCGGCGCTAGCGTAGGCCACTGGATGATTCTATCTATTTTTATTTTAAAAAAAAACACGCATACACAGCAATACCTATACTATACTATACTAAAAATCGTGTTTCTACCTGTTCGATATATCACCCAGATCAAATATTTAAAATCGATACAGACAACGGATCATTATAAATCACGTTAATATCTATGTATGTTCCCAACAAAACAACACACGAACCTAACTTCTATCGTCCGAAGTCTGTTAACGATTTGTCTTATTTTTTCATGACTCCGTGTAGATATGTTCACTCCATAAGAGGAACAATAAAACTGTACCCGTGTCATCATATATTATGGTCGCAGCTTGAGATGAACAAACGGATACCACGTGTGGAGATCATTTTAATGTTTCTACTATCAATATTAATAATTTAATTTCAGTTTTATTGAGGAAGAGATTTAGTGCGGTGCTTTTTCATAATAATATGACCGATAGCATTAAAGTCGTAAGATTAATTGATCTGAGACTTTGGACAAGTCTGACATTGAACAAGAATGAATCAATCCTAAGCCAAACTCCTCCACCCCTTGCAATCTATTATTAGAATCGATAGTTCATCATGGAATCCTGAGCTTTCGGCACTTGAAAAAATAATCAGGTAGTTGAAAACGGTCGAAGAGGTTGTTGCGTGAAAAGGCAAACGCTTAAAAAAGTGTATAAAATTTGTACATAAAACAATTAAAATCTGGTTTGCAAGTTTCATAATCTCGTATATCGACAATGCTATCATCAAAAATATAAAATATTATTTTAAGTTCCCCATTTTTTTAACATTAAATCCACATGGGAGGCCCTGAGGAAAGAAAATACATCAGGGCCTATGTCATCTTTGGGAATGTTGTATGGAGGGTTTTTTTAGGGAAAGGAAAAGGGAACGAGAGGTGGTACGAGAGAAGTCTTCTATACGTGTTATGTCCATAAAGAAGTCCAGCTGCATTTAGTATTCACGAAGGATATTACCTCTATCCCATTTGCTACCAACTCATAACATCCTCCATGTTGGCGATTCAAGATACATATATTGTTGCAGTTTCATATTTGAATATTTAGGTTTTGTTCATATTTCGTTACATACAGAGGCACTGCTGAAAACCAGCTATTTCCAGGAGAAATCCTGGATGACTAGCTGAGCAGTGACCTTTTTTGTCAATAGAATCAATGATAAATAAACAAAATGTATAAAATTGTAAAAATCTATTGATGAATAGATGTTTTTATTGTTATTATTATTTATATTTGTCTGATGCTGTTTTATTTCATTGTCTAATAAGTAATGCTTCATTTCCCAGATTCCTGTCGCTGCACTGCTTCCTGTTCCCGTACTTCAGCTTCTGTCCCAGATAATATTCGGCCCCGCCCAATCTCTAGACATTGCTCGCCTTCCGGAACTTCGCCCGACATCCGCCCAACATTCGCCCAACATTCGCCCAACACCAACCAACATCCAACTGAGAGGAGGAACACCTCTCAGGTTAATCAAGGAAACTTTCACCACGGGGACTCGCTAATGAATCTTCAATTACCAGCCAACTCTAACTGCTCAACTAAATAGTTATTACTTATCACAAACCCAACTCTTCGGGAAAGATACAGGAATATTGTAAGCAGGGAGCTTTGATCAAAATAACGTGAAAGTTAGGTGGAATTTTGCATAGCAATGTGCAGCTTTGAGAATTTGTATCCATCTTACGGCAACCAAACCATCGTTCCTACCATCACAACGTAAGTCAAAGTCACAGATATACAGAGTATCAAGGGACATACTTTATTTACTAATTAACCAGTGATTCCTGACATTATTTGGAGTAAAAAATGTTAATGAAATTTTGGTCTCCGGTTTTTTTTTTAAATATATATACATTTTTAAAAATATTTTTTTCTCTCTTTCACATTTCGTCACTGGTCACTCAGCCGAGTAACCGCGGAACCCCTCAACTCGACTCTAATTAAAAAATTGCAAAGTATGCTCCGAAAATTATTAAAAACACATTTTGTTCTGTTATTTAATGGGTTAAAGATTTGAAAAAAAACTCACAGCGAATCTTTAAAAGTTACTTTAGACCTTAGTCAAGAGATTTTTGCTCTATTTACAAGCCGTTTTTTATTAAATATTTTCACAATTTTCGCTTAATTATAATCGTTTATTAACATTAGCTCGCTCTTTCTAACATTCATATTTACTTATCTTTCTTTCAAACCATCTTCTGATTCTTTTTGAATGCTTATTACCGGTCTTTAAAAGCACGGAATCTCACTGATTAATAACAATCCGACTGTGGTCGACGCGCGAGGGGTTAATCTTACATTTTATTGATTTCTCGAGGCAAAATTTTCCCTTGGAGACTGCAAACAATTTTTTTATATTATTTTCTAACAATTTTAACATTTTGTGTAGAGTAGTTAGACTATGTTGACTACACGATCTTATTTCTACTTAAATTACATTTAGTCTACTATCTTTATTTGTTAGTTACATGTCTCACTGCCGTGCCTGTTGAAGAATTCTTAGCTTAATAGTTTTACGGTTTAGTTTAGTTTTACATTCTAATATTATTCTTCTTCTGTAAGTTCCATGTCTATCTGTCTTACAACAGAATTGGTATCGTTGTGAACTGCCGCCCTCTATAATTGCAATTTAAATATTAATTTAAATATTGCAATTAATTTAAATATTGCAATTTTTAAACATTGCAATATAAATTCATACTTTAATCTTTGCGCTTTAGAAACGCTCGAAATAAACAAAAAAATTAAATCTAAAATTAATTTAGTGAATAAAATAATAGCGCCTTGCAAATCTCCTTTACTAACCATGTTTCCGTATAATATTGATTCCTCCCACCGCTTTCCCCCTCCCCTCAAAATCATCCCTCCCACTACTCCCACCTAATTAATCTTTGGTACTTGCATTTAATTTTTAAGTTAGTTTTAATTCTGCTCGTGAATGATACGGTTGTATCGAAACCGGTCGCGGAAAAATTAAATTTAAGTAACAAATGTACATTTAATAAAACTCTTCAAAAAACAAAATGTCTAGAAATTGTTACATAGTTAATGCACAAGAAATACAAAAAAAACTCTGATTTTAGTAGAAAACAAAAAAAATCAGCGGCGATCAAAATTTCGTTTACATTTTTTACTCCGAATAATGTCAGGAATCACTAGCTAAAGTAAGTAAAGTGCATCCCTTGACACTCTGTATATCTCCAATGCGTTTCGAAGGCGAAAAGTCGACGCTTTTGTCTTCCTGGAAAGTCAAGTACGTCCAACACCTCTGTAATTATAATATCCAATCTACTTTTTATAATACTTTTTGGAAAGTGTCTTTTTGTAAAATTATTTCACTTATGCGACGATGGATTTTCATGAAGTATGAAATAATATACCAGTATTGATACCCGGCGTTGCTCCTGTGGTGTGCGGACTAAAAAAAAATGTTGTTGCCATTAAAAAATCCCCTGGTTCAAATTGTGAAATTAAATTTATTCAGCAATATTCAAAATGATAATTGGATACATCCATTGCTGGTTGCGGTTGAGTCAGTGACTATGAAACAAACAAAACATAATATTCGAACGATGTTATAAAGGAAATAATTGATATTCTAAAGAGTTGTGGTTGTGCAATATTTGACACGGTGTTGTGCAGTATTTTTAAAAGCTTTGAGAGTTTTTATTTTCACTAGATAGTTGTAGTTGTGGCAACTTTGAATCTGCGCTCTTTAATATGGTAGCTTTGAGACAATAATTTTATAAAATGATGACGTGTTTTTAAATAGAAGTTGTGTTAATGTGAGCTCCTCGTACATTATACCGTCGTCGTAGTGATATTTAGTCAGCCTTTAAAAATGTAAATAGGTTATATTCTTTATCTAGATATTTATAAGCACTGTAAATCATATACATACCTATTATATTTATCAATTATTATATTATTAAGACAAATATTTAAGTTGAAAAAGTAATATTAATAATCTAATTCTTAATTTGCCATTATTCATAATTTGCGAATGTAAAAAATATTTTTTACCTCGCAATTTGGAAAATTTGGAAATTGGGAAATAAAGTTGAAGAAGTCCATAAAAAATAATGGATCATTTTTCAATTATAAAGTTGAAACTGTTATATATAAAACGAGTGAATCGCTCAAACAAAATTAAAGATATTTGATTTTAGATTTTCACTGCCAAAAGCATAATCGTGATTATTTTTTGGATTTATTATGCCTAGATGCGCTCCCTCCTTCCTTAGCCAGCGTTTCGGACAGCGTTAGGGTGTCCATCTGCCATGATGATTACATGCCTTCAATACACTTTTATCGGTTTATCTCCTTTGAAGGCCTCCGTGGTTGAGTGGTTACGATCGTCAGCTACGAATCCGGAGGTCGCTGATTCAAATCTCGTTTTGCAAGTGAATTTTATTTGATTAATTTTGTGTGATTTCTTGGATTGTGGATTGAATTGCCCCGCTAAAAGACCACTATTCAGAATCGAAAGTTGCTTTAAATGGCTTTAGCCGTATTTGATGACCAAATCGTAATAGCCAGGTACTTCCCCACGTTCCTTTCCCGCATCTACTTCCCTACTGCATTCAGCACAACATACCCCAATATTGTGGATACCATAGTCTCACTGGCTCCAGAGGGTTAGGACCAGTTAAGACTCTTGCGCAAGTATGTTTTTTTTATTGGAGCGATATTTCAAATTTAAAAGCACAATTTTCCGATGTCTCATATTGTAAGCCACCCACCACCCGTGAAGCTAACATTGAACACTGAACAGCCTCTATATAAGTTTAATATCCGAGCCCATAAATAGGCATCTATTATGTGTTCACCTGCGGGTGATAATCATATTTTGTATACACCTTTTCGTATACCGATAAACCTTCAATGTCTGCTCGCTGCTCCCCGCTCACTGCTCCCCGCTCACGGGGGGGCTTTCGAGATTCAAAGAACAACGTATCATGTTATAACCACTGCTTTTTAGTGCCCTTAGGGCGACGTTTTAACGGGGGTGATAATTTAATACGGACTTGTTTTGAATAGTGCCCATGACTTATGGGATAAAAATGTTTGTCAACAGAAGGGGTTGGGTACACACTTTTAACTAAATAAATTCAAGATTTTGTTTAGTTTTTTTATACGGAAGGTCAACTCATTTGCGTAAATCTTTATTGGCACTCACTCGCGCTTTTTCCATGCATTTGATTGATTTCACGAATCTGTCGAGAAACTAACTACTCGTCAAGTAACTTCCATAATAACTCAATAATAGGATTAAAATAGCTGTAAACCAACGTCAAGTAAACCATATTTGTTATTCGTAGGATTGAGTGGTGAGTTTGGGAGAAGTTTGTTTTTAACGGACGGGTAGTGTTACTCAGCGGAGGTGAAACAGATAACATACGTTTTTTTAAGCTCCACACATGAAGCCCTAAGGAAAAAAAATCCCTCAGATTTTGTCTGTTTTGGCGATGCTGTGTGATGGGTCTTTTAAAGGAAAATGAAGTTCTGGAAAGAAAAATAAAAGGATGAGGGGTGGGTAGGAATTTGTTCAATGCGTCCAAGAGTGACGGTCGTGTAAATCCATCCCTCCCATTGCGGTGCATGATGGGCCGAAAGTCCGACTGGGGAGGTCAAAAGGTCTCCCTCAACAATTGCCCTCTTAAATTATCTCAAAATTTGTAATTTTTAAAATAATTGTTTCTGTTTTTCTTGATGATCTTGTTATAAATAAACAGAAAAAATATTTAAAAATAGTTTATTCAATTACAAATTTTCAAAAAAAGAAGCATCGATGAGGCGAATATATCCACGCAAAGAAAAAGCAACAATTTTCCTGATTTATTTGTAAACATTTATTCTTAGCAATCATGTAGGAAAACTACACTTTTATATTTATACCTGCCACGGTTCAGCTATGTACGTGTAATAATTGTCTAAACAGATTATTACCGATACTAAATTTTAGTGCCTTGTGAACAATACATTTTATTAGCAAATGAGATTTGTATTACGAACCAACTCTTCGTTTTTAAGTGAACATTAAATTAATTCATACATTTAATTAGAAACAAGTTTGAAAGCTGACGGCAGTTCATTTGGAATAATTAATTCCTAGTTCGTATTGGACTAACTATAACTTGTCCGGGGATAAACTTTGTCAGGTTTCAAATTTAGTTAATAACTTTATAATGTTTGTTTCCAACCAAAATCATTTGGTAATACGAGTATTTTAGAAACAGTGTTGTTTTTTTTATATATTATTGATTGTCCTAGAGCGCAACTGGGCAGAATTGGAACAAAAAGCTCATTTTTAATTCCTTATCCTTCTAATTGGATATTTTTTGTAGCGCCGTTTATGTAAATCTCAAGTGCGCATATTATTATTTTCTGATCTTGGTGCCTTTATAGAAATTATTGTATATTATTGTACATTATATTAAAGAAATTCTTCTTATAATCCTTCTTTTAAAAAGTATCTGTGATGTCTTTGTAATCTAGTTTTAAGTGAAATAGTAATTGTAAAACACAATTTTTTAATTTTATTTTTCTATCAAAATATTCCACTTGCGTTGTAATAATTCTATCAATAGATACTCGTACATTCTTGTACATGATTTTTTACGTAATTTCTAACTTGTTTAATAGGTTCCTGTGTGAATCTCTTAAAAATGTGTCATTATTAAAGTTGGTTTTTATTTAACTTCGTCAGACGTCAAGCATGATATCATGGCCGTCACAATTTTATCAAAAGATGAAATGGGCCGAGATTTGGCGTTGAACGGAGATAGGAGCTTATATGCATATGTGACGAAGTTTTGAAGAACCTAACCTTAATCCTGAAATGCCTAAAAATTGAGTTTGTATCAATTTCATACAAGCTTTAAAATGAAATCTTTCCAACATATTATCAAAGAATTTACGATCAATAGTTTATTAAGTATAAAAAGCTGATTTTATCCTAGTCTAAGCGAACATTTTCTTCATATATATAAACATATATGTTTCACATATATTCACATATATATATACAGTTACATAGTATATATTATTAATATTAATGCAATTATCCGAGCAATACAGAGAGTTACTACTGTGACTGGTAAACTGCTATAAACTATAACGTTGAAACTTTTGTACATAATTTTTCTAAATCTTTTATAAGAAATTATTATTGTTATCGTTGTAAGCTTTTGTAAATATTTTACTATATTATATCCGGGTCATTTGAAAAATGATTGTTAATATTTTTGTAGTAAATTAAACGAATATTTTATTAAAAACTTGTTTTCATCAGTACCTATCCATTTTTCCCATATTAACTATATATATTTGTTCTTAAAACGATTACAGAGAAAGAAGTTTCTTTAGTAATAAACTCGCTCAAAAACTCTTCTTCCACTGGCATTGATTAAATACCTAACACTGTTCTTGAAAAAATTGCCCCTGGTATAAATAAACCATTAACTCATCTGCTTAATATTAGCATCCGCCAAAGCATATTTCCCACCATTCTAAAACAAGGTCTCATTATCCATATTTTCAAAACAGGCTCCAAAATTGATATTAGTAATTATCGTATTACGTTGCTTAATTCCCTGTCCAAAGTAGTTGAAAAGATCGTCAATAATAATCTGATGGAATACCTGGAAACCAACAACCTACTATTGCAGCGGCAGTTTGGATTCAGAAACCATAAAAGCACCAACGATGCCATAGCCACTGTCATTGACCATATCTCTGACCGCCTTGATAATGGTTCGAAATGTTTATCGGTATTTCTCGACCTTTGCAAAGCATTTGATACAATCTCACACATCAAATTAGAACGCAAAATGTTCAATATAGGTATTAGAAATAAAGAATTAGGCCTCCTCTCCAGCTTCTTATCTGACAGATCCCAATGCGTTAAACTCAGATCAACAAAAAGTCAATATTTGCCTATTAGTTACGGGGTCCCTCAAGGCAGTGTTATAGGTCCAACGCTCTTCCTAATATATATTAACGAGTTGTGTAACCTAGACATCGATGCCACTATTGTCAGTTTCGCCGATGACACTGTCCTACTCTTCCAAGCGAAAGACTGGCCTACCGTATATTCCAAAGCAGAGGAAGGAATTCGAAAGGTGAAATATTGGCTTGACTCGGAACACATTAACTCTAAATGTACAAAAAACGAAATACTTACTATCTAGTCTCACCAATATCCCAAAGTCAAACCTAACTCCACTATTAAAAATACACAAATGTAAAAATACATCTTTAAACTGGAATTGTGACTGTCCATGCCTTGAAACAGTAAACATTATCAAATATTTAGGATTAACTTTTGATACACACCTAAATTGGAAGCAACATATCCATAACACTACAAACAAAATACGCAAATCTATATACTTTTTCAAACAAACACGCAATTTCCTCAACTTAAAACTTTAAAAAACAGTGTACTTCTCACAGTGCCAATCTCACATCGAATACGGAATTTTAGCGTGGGGTAATGCTTATTCCAGTGCCCTCGACCCCCTCATTAAAGCACAAAAACTAATCATAAAAATAATTCTTAAACTACCTCTTACTACCAGCACTGATACAATGTTCAATACTTTCAACGTTATGGACATTAAACAACTCTACGCAAGATCCATATTAGTTAATTTACACAAAAACAACAAAACATCATACAAAGCAACACAAACAATGCATAATACCCGAGCCAAAAATAAAGAACTTCTCCAAACTCCTTTTTCCAAAACTACCTTTGGACAAAGACACTTCAAATACATAGCTTGCAAACTATACAATACTCTACCAGCTACGATCAAACAAACTGAATCCTTGACAAAATTCAAACAAGATGTTAAGAAATGGGTTGTAAGTATTGGACGCCACACTACTGCAAATATCTGTAAAATAAATCATACATAGACAGAAAACAATTTGCACACGACCTAAACCATATAAAAAAAAAAATAGAATCACGTCAAATTCAATTCCTTAAATAGATTTGACAGGATTTCTTCCTTCAGTATGATACGAGTTCAGTATCAGAGATTCAGTATATGTAACTCTCTTTCAAATATATACCCACACCTCCAACCACCTTTATATTATTATTGTACTCAAATGAATATGTAGCATTTATATTCTTTATAACTACCAAATATGTTCCTAAATATATTAATTTATGTACCTCTATGCCTGTCTCGACACAGGTATATCCTAGTGAGACAGGCATCGACAAAAACCTTATGTAAACATACTATTTATAGATAAATAAATAAAAAATAATAAAAAAATATATACTATTAAAAGTGAAAATGAATCCAAATACGAACCATGATTTCATTTTTCTAATGACATCTCTAAGAAAGATAATATTTAAATTAAACGATGACACTATAAGAAGAAAATAAAATTAAAAAAATATACAAAATCATCTCCAAACGTGACGTAGATACGTTAGTTATAGTTTTAGTATTCGGACACGGTGTATAAAGTAAATGTACAGTTTTATTCGGCGATATATTAAATTTTACATTTATACTATCTATACTAATATTATAAATGCGAAACTGCGTGTGTTTGTGTTGCGCTTTCACGCATAAAACAATAAAACGATTTTAAAAATTCTTTCACCAGTAGAAATCTACAATATATGCGAGTAATATAGGCCGTATTAAATGGTAAGCTCTGGCGTTATGAGATTATAAATATTAATATTTTATATTTCTTACACGTTTAGGTACTGTCGCTAACAAAAGCGAGTTATTGCTAACGTCAGAAAACAAATCGTTGCCGTGAAAACGGTGTTGATATATTTTTTTTATTTCGGGCGTCATAGTTAAAATCTATCTATATAAATAAAAACGAATCTTCGAAATGTTGGTAGGCGCATAACTTCCGAACGACTGAACCAAATTGGATAAATTTTTTTTCTACCGGTGAGCTCTGGCGTCATGAAATTTAGGAGACACGCAAGCTGTTTAAAAACAGAATGTATGGAATGCGGGTCGGGGGAGGGGGGGGGATACTTGATAAGTGCAAGCGCTACAGTAATTTCCCCCTAATACCATGCGAGCGTAGCCGCGGGTAAAAAAGCTAGTACTTCATAAAAGGAAGATCATAATATTTCAAAATACCACCCTTATCCCATTTTCCCAAATCGTAAGACGGAACAAAGCCGGGCAACACCGGGAACATCAGCTAGTTAAATAAAAGAAATAATTCCTTCTCATGTACCCTTAAAAATTGAAAAGAACGACCTGCAAATCCTGATCTATGAAAAATATCTTGGGTTGTGCATTGATCAGCATTTGACTTTTAAACAGCATATACAAGGTATTAAAGACAAAATCATCCCCTTAATTAGTGTATTCAGCCGGCTATCACATCTGTTGCCAAATAGATTAAAAAAAGGTTTATATTATAGTCTCGTACACTCACACTTAAATTATTTGATTGAAATCTGGGGAAACACATGTGAAACATATATAAATGAACTACAAGTAATACAAAACAAGTTAATCAAAAAACTATTTCACTACAAGCCTAGAACATCCACAAAAAAAGGATATATAGAAACAAAACTATTAACATTAAAAAAACTGTATGAATACAATACATGTCTCCTTATATACAAAACAAAAAATAAACTCATACATACAAACACAGAATTCATTAAAACATCCCAAGTACACAAACACTTTACACGACAACACGATAACATACATTTAAACACCATCCACACTAACTATGATAAACAATCCATTGGTTACGAGGGGGGCAACTTATATAATTGTCTACCAAACGACATTAAAAAAGAAAAAAGGTGGGTAAATTTAAAAAAAAATTGTTAATGTATATTCTTGATAAACAGAGTAATGAAATGGAGTAGCGATGTATTATGGTGTTTAGTTTGATTTAATGTATTTAATTATTTCTGGTTATGAGTGAAAATGTAATTTTCTTTTTTACTAGAATAAAAACAAAAAACATAAAAAAGCGACAATAATTATTTCAAACTCGACTAATAATATTGCTACCAAACCGTTTAAATAAAAAACAAAAAATACAGCATTGAAACAAAGTTCAAGTCAAACGGTAATATTTTAGTAGACCAAAAAATATATCCACTGTATTTTTTGACAATGGTGGTTGGCGGTGTCTCCACAAGAAAGAAAACACAAACATTTATTTAGCATTTTATATTCTAGGCGCGTATTTCCTTTCAATTTGACGTGGAAATTATTTCCGCAAGTTCCGACGAACCCCCAGAATGTCACTGTCTATTTGAAACGTAGAAAAGTTTCTTTATTAAATTCTGAGGATTATGAGGTCGAAGTGAAAGGAATAGGCTTCCCGCCGAATCGTCGCGCGTCGCGTCGGAGTGGGAGGCATTCTCTACGGAAAGCCAATAACTTATTAACGCTCGCACAATTAAACTTTCAAACACGGCTTGGAACCTCCATACCTTCCTTATACCTACCCTACATTGAATTTCTTTAGTCGACTGCTCGTTGCTTCAAATTATGTTCCCGGATGGGGGAGAATTTGTAAGTTGGTTGCCATTTTAAATAGCCAATTTGAAAACAGAATTGTGTAAGTAAGGTTTTAAATGCGTATTTCACGTTTCAATTTCTAGTGCATGTTTTTTGGTTATGACATATATAATACTAGCTTTTCCCCGCGGCTTCGCTCGCATGGTATTACGGGAAATTACTGTAGCGCTTGCACTTATCAATTATCTCCCCCCCCCCACCCCACCCCCCATCCCCTCCCGCATTCCATATATTCATTCCCTTACATTCAGTTTTCAAACATCGCGCCTACCACCTAAATTTCATAATGCTATAGCTCAAAGAAAAAAAAAATTACTTATCCAATTTTGTTCATTCGTTCGGAATTTATGCGCTTACAAACATTTCGGATGTTTATTTTTAATTAAATATTTGAAAGTTTGTGAATATAATAAAAAAATACACTATTTATTCAGTTCATTTATTCAGTCTTTATAATCGTTACGAATTATATTTTTAATGTAGGAACTGACATTTATTCCAAAACAGAAGCTTGTCCAAAAAAATAAAACATATTCTAATATTTGAATTTTCTGAAGCAGTAGCAATCGTTTCCATGGAAACGATTTTTTTCTGACGTTAGCAAAAATTTGTTTTAGTTAGCGACAGAAAACGTATAACAAATATAATATATTAATATTTATAATTTCATTACGCCAGAGCTTACCATCATATACAAAATATAGTCTGCGCATATAATTTAGCTTTCTATTGGTGAATGAATTTTTAAAGTCTTTATATTGTGTTATGCGTGAAAAGGTCATAAACAAACTCTGATGTACCTGTCAATATTACATATTATGTAACGCCGAATGGAATCTTCACAGGTTTATTCTAGGTATTGGCAAGAATTCAAACTTACTGTGAATTCGCACTTTTTGGTATCCAAAACTAAATCTACATTATTGGGTACGTACTAGCGCCGCCCGCCGACTGCAATTAGTCTAGTTTTGGACGTTCAACCATTCTCATCGATAATGGTGGCCATACACGTTAGGGTTTGTGTGATGGTTATGACTAGACATCGGATTATATGCACTAACAAAGTGCCAAAATATGCATGCAAATATGCACTAAAAAAGACCGAAATATGCACTAAAAAGCCGCAAAATGCCCAAAATATGCACAATGAAAACTCAAAAAACTTTTTTTATTTTCATATATTTTAATTAAAGACGGCACAAAAACAGCGAAAAATTCTTAAAATTATGCATAGTTTTTTTTTTTTTTACATGAGCTCCACACAAGAGGCCCTGAGGAAAATAATTTCCCTCAGGGCCTATGTCATCCTTGGGGATGCTTGGTGGAGAGTTTTTTTTAGGAAAAGGGGGAAAGGAGAGTTCTGGGAAGGAAAAGGTTTTAAGGGGTGGGTAGGAATCTGGGGTTCAGTGAGTCCTGGTCATCCGCCTCCAAGACCTAGACAAACCTCACCCCATGAACCCGGGCAATCCTGCTAAATCACCAAACGTAGCGAACCACTTGGGGTGACGTATGGCAGAGGTGTTGGTTATCCAATAAAGGTTCCCGGGGCGGCGGTACCCATTCCCGCCTCACAAATTGTAAAATACTTAATTGTGTTATTGGTGACAATATACAATTAAGTATTTTTCCAAATTTTCGACCGCAACTTTGTGACGTTTGTCGCCCAGTACATCAATTTGTACGCCGAAAACGACCTCTCTACGTCAACTGACGTCATTGGACAAATTAGGCGCCATTTCGGAGATACCTATCTATGACCTGTGCCGTTAATGTAGGCATTATGTTCTGCATGTCTTCAAGACTCGGGTTCTTAAAATAATATTTTAAAATAGCGTCTAATTTTTTACGAATATTTTCTGATATTGCATTAAGATGGATAGTTCGGACATTGTTTCCAGTATTTCTATTGATTTAAATAGAGGAAGGTTTATTGTTTCCAATTTTTTCTATGGCACCTGGTAACTTGTGGAAATGTGTTGAAATGAGGGCAATATTCTGTTTAATGGATGCGTCTTCAAATACTAGCTTGCTTGACCGAATTGCAATGGCCCCAGAACTGTCAAATCGACCAACTACTTGTTTTACAGCCTCAAAATTTTCAGCATAGAATAACATCGCCTTTGGCTAAAGGTACCCCATCAAGTTATTGTAGGTTCTGGCGGCAATGCTAGATTTGGCAATTGCTCTTCTTTGTAAGACTGCACACGCGACGGTGCTTTTAATCCTACAAATCCGTTTCCTAAAATTGATATCAGGCAAAAAAAAGGTCCAGTTATGTGAAGGTGATTATAAAAAAATGTTCTCCTTGTGTAATGTCCTCTCTATACACAGTAAGGTAAATTACCAATTAATGCTAGATGAATTCTGGAATACAGAATTCAAAAAACCTGTAAACCACAACTACCCTACTAGGCAAAGAGAAGCAAAAATGTTTATTGTCAATAAATCTCAAAATGTATACGGAGATAGAACAAAAAGTCATAAAATTCCGGAAATATTTAACGCATTACCTGAAAATATCAAAAATGAGACATCTTATTCAAAAATCAAAACAAAAGTTAAATCTTTCTACCTCCGAAGAACATGAAATCAAATAAAATAGTTCCTATCTGTTTATTTTCTCACCATATGTTTGTACTGTGTAAAATATTTTTACTACAACACAATTCATAAACATTAAAACATTATAATAATTAGTTTGTCGTAATAATTAGTATTTTAATATTTGCCTATTTTGAAGAAATAATTAAGTATTATATTTAGTTATTATATTTACTATGTAAAACTGAAAAGAATACTGTATTAAATAATTAGAAAAAAAATGAGAAATTTTTTACAATCAAACTGATTGATCAGTTTCGTAAGATTTGTAAAATAAAATATTGTAAAATTAAAACTGAATAAACATATTAAAAAAAAAAAAAAAACACGTTTTTGTAGAGGAAATCAGTTTGTCCGCATTCCCATACTCTTGCCTTATCTCTTCTGCAAGGCGATGAAACCGATCAGCTAAGCAGGTAGTGTGCCGTAAATTTGGTAAAAAGTTTCAGCCAGCTTTCACTATGTATGGCGCAACATCACGAAATATGCACGATTGGGGAAAAAGGCTAAAATATGCAATAACGCCGTAATTAGAGAGATTTGCAAATATGCAAATGCATAAAATCCGATGTCTAGTTATGCCCGTACAAGCTTAACCGACAGGCAAACCCTAGTGTGTATGTTATAAAACTGTACAGTTATCGGTGCGTGTACATGAAACCTAACAAATGAAAATCTAGTCTCCTTGAAAATCTAGTCTCCTTTATCGGAAGCAATCTTCCGAACAGGACCTCCATCGATATGCTTGGTGTAACTCTAAGTGACCAGCTCAGGTATGGGGGCTCCATCGAAGCCAGAGTTAAGTTAGCCTCTCAGAAACTGGACGTACTGTACAGGGCCCGCAGATACTTTAATAGTACACAACTGCTAACCCTGTACAAATCGCAAGTGCGCCCCACGATTGAATTTGGCAGCCATCTCTGGTCTGGAGCCCCAAAATACCTAAAAAAAACCCTCGACTCTGTGCAGAAACCGGCGGTCCGATTGATAACTCTCCTAACCTAACAAACGGGTTGCAATCTTTAGAGCATAGGCGTCAGATGGGAATGCTGTCCTTGTTTTACCGGTATTACAATGGAAGATGCTCCGAGGAACTAGCGTCATTGATCCCTTCGGCACCGGTGCATAGTCGGGAAACACGCCAAACGCGCGCCCAACATAAGTACACGGTTGACATTTGTCACATGAGAACGGGTCGTTTTTTCGACTCGTTCTTGAGTTCAACAGCTCGGCTATGGAACGATTTGCCGGCATCTGTGTTTCCTCCCTCCTACAACATAGGTCTCTTCAAGACCAATGTTCATTCCTTCCTCTCCTCAAAAACACCCTCCACACAGCATCTTCAAAGATGACATAAGTCCTGAGGGAAATTATTTTCCTCAGGGCCTCCTGTGTGGAGTTAATGTAAAAAAAAAAAAAATACCAAAATAGATATTTTTTGCCGCTCGGTTATGTTTGCGCGCATGCACAACCGAGCGTGTGTGGCGCACGCTCGTGCTTGCATGCACGATGCAAATAGCATCACACGTTTCTGGTATTATTCGACCTAAAACCTGAGGTGGCATTATGGCAGAATATTTAAGACACTCATATGTTCTCCCCGTTGCAAGAAATCTTAATGTTACTGCTAGTCTCTCATGTGCTGATATAGCTTTTCTCATAACAGTATCTTGTCTTTGGATCAAGGGAGTGACCAATGATAAAAGTTTCAAATAAAGTTTTTCATCCATTCGTAAATAATTCTTGTAATCTTTTGGTGTAAATCTCAGTTCATTCATCAAGTTTATATGAGAGAACTAATTTCTTTAAAAGCCAGTGTTTACACCACTCAGTGCGATCTCTTCTTCTTTTCCTTTTCTTTGTTACAAGTATTAAGCCAAGTACAGCTATCACATCGTCGTTGTCCATTGTTGGCGATACAGTGCACAGCAGATTAAGTAAATGTCCTACAAAACACCGTCACGTAGCTGCAACTATCTTTGACTGAGAGTTTATAGGAAATTGTACATGCAAACCCTAACGTGTATGTGTTTTATAAAATTCGGTTATACCTGTCGGTTAAGCTTGTACGGTCATAACCATCATGCAAACCCTAACGTGTATGGCCACCAAAACGTTGCATTATGCAAATAACTCCATCGCTGTCTTACCGCCATTTGCTAAAGTGGTTTTTCTTACCGTGATTGCTATTCTAAACTATCTGTCTCACTAATCGATTGAATTGCCGCTGTATGAGTGAATCATAACATAACTATTAACGAGTGCCTGTGATATACTACCCACCATTGCCCACTGCCCACTCATAACTGAAGTATGCAAGTGTGGACGCGAAGGTTCCCAACTTAAGTGAAAAAATATAACCTACAGTGAGTGCCTTTTTGTGGAGTACTGAGCTATTTACTTTAGGTAGACATACCGCATCGAGACCCACGGGTGTTGCGCGCATATTAGACATTTATTGTGACTGCAGGATTCTAACTTCACTTTATCTTGTTCTGAGATATGAGATGTCAAAGCTTGCAAAGAGGAATTCTCATAATCTATTTACCGATCTCCGATGTGGAGATTGAATCTTGTGTAAATTATTAAAGTTTAACATATTTTAAAGAAAAATATTTAAACTGAACGTATTCTGAACATTTTAGAACATACCTAAACGTGCGGATAGAACCTTAAGCAACCAGCTAAGGCATAATAATTCATTGCGTTATGCTCTAACTACATTTCTCTAACGCCATTCCAAGATTCTAATTAAACATTTTCCTTTAAAAATGTCAAATCAAATCCTCAAAATCAGAAATTGTCAAATAGATTATGATAATTCGTCTATGCAAACACCTCACAACATGGTGAGGCAAAGTTAGAAACTTCTCCAACGAAAGCGGTGAACCACCCTGCGCCTCGTAAAGACGATCAACTTTCAGATTTAAACCAAATGGCTATTGCAAAAGGTTCAAAGTGATGTTAGAACCCTGTAAAATAAATGGAAGCTTTAAAAACTTGATCTTAGAACTTTGTCGTACAAGTATCTAAGGAAATACAACACATACGGCTCTGAAAATTATTTTGGTTACAAAAATCAGCAAAAAAAATGATTGGATATTTGTAAAGAACTGCCTTTCTCCTTGACTTCTGATACTGTACCTACTATGGTCAATCGATGTTACGGTCTCGAGGGTGGTAATTACTGCACAAACACACAATTCGTAGTAAATCACTAAGGTATCAATTGACTTTATCAGACACTTTTTAGCCCTAAAGATTTTATTCTGTGATAGTTTCACTAGCTACAAAATTTTTTAACTCATGTGGCATATAAAGATCTAAAATATAAACAATTAATTGTACACCAACGCTTAACGTAAGAAATCCAGCGTAAAATCTGTTTACAAAGCCTCCCGATTCAGGCATCTTCAACATAAACGACCTCCCTCTCCTTTATGGGTTGAAGTGGTGAAAAAGAACCTCCCGCGTTTCTGTTCCTGGTTAACCTATATTCCATGCCAACTTCCTCCGCAATGTGAATTATGCATACTGCGCCGCGCCGGAACGTCTCTGTGATTCAAATGCATAAAGTGCAGGGGTGCATTTAGTGACACATTGTTCAATGACGCATTACAAAAACAGTGCAAAACGTTAGATATTTCTTGAAACCAATTATTGCAGATATGATAACATTCAATTCATAATAGGGCATAACGAAAGCGATTTGGTGATTTATTTTTGAACGTTAATTTCACACAGGAGACCCTGAGGAAAATAATTTCTCTTAGGGCCTATGTCATCGTATGGAGGGTCTTGTTCAGGAGAGGAAGAAGTGAACACGGATCTTGAAGAGGCCCAAGTTGTAGGAGGGAGTAAACACGAAGGCCGACAAATCGTTCCACAGTCGGCTGTTTAACTCAACTGCGAGTAGTAGAGCGACCAGTTCTCGTGACAAGAAGTTTCAACCGTGTACATGTTATGTTGGGCGCGTTTGGCAAGTTTCCATACTAAGCACCTGTGCCGAAAAGATCAATGCTAGTTCCTTTATTATCTTTAATACTGGTAGAACAAGGACAGCATACCTACCTGGCGTCTGTGCTTAAGATTATCTAATCTGCTTGTTAAGATAGGGGAATCTCCCAAATACACCGCCCGTTTCTGCACAATGTCAAGGGGGGGTCAAGTTTTCAGGTATTTCGGGGATCCATACCAGAGGTGGTTGCCAAAATCACCAGGGAGCACACTTGTGATTTTTACAAGTCCAATAGTTGGATTCTATTTTTGAGTGATTAACTTGTTACCTATTTCGATCTCTTCTACGAACTAACGGCAAATAATTTTGTGTAAAATATGTCCCCTGTATGTATATTTTATACAATAGTTGTTACCTATATGTATATTTTGTATAATAAAATGTCCCCTGTATGTACATTTTGTATAATATATGTCCTCTCTATGTATATTTTGTATAATGAAATGTCCCCAAATGTATATTTTGTATAATATACTCTTATTTTTTCTTTCTGAATAGAGTTGTCATCAATACTGAGATATTTTTTCGATATTAATTTCCCTTTAGGATAATATAAGAAATTAAAATAAAACTTAAAAAGGATGTTGAATGTCTTTGTGTCTAAAAATGTAAGTGAAACGCTGTGAAAAAAAACCGTTCTAGCTTTCTGAGTGTAATTTTTTTTCAGCAGGCCGTACCAAAAGTGCTCGCGGGCCGCACCAAACAGCTTCACGGGCCGCAGGTTTCCCACCCCTGACTTAAAACTTAGAGCCTTAGTAATAAACGTGCTTTAAATTTTACACAACTATTAATGTAAGGTAAATCGTTGTTCATCTTAAAGCACATTTATTAGTAAGGGGCTAGTGTTCAAATGTTCATGCCATGAAGAAGAGGAGAGAAAATGTGTAATTAACTATTCTGATTCTTGTACTTAATGTTGTTTTGATTTCGGTATAAAAAAAGGTTCCCACTGGTATCAATCTAAAGAAAGATGAAGTCCTAGGTATTTTTAAATGCTTTGCATTTGATTGGACGCTGAACTGTTACACTGAATAAAAATATTCAAATTCAAACTAAAACAAAGCAAATACAGATTATCCGCAAAGTGTGCACGCACCGACTCCAATCAGAAACGTGAATTTCTCATTCTTGTCCCATCTTTCTGGGTTCTCCCATCCCGTTCGTGGCTTCTCTCCCCCCCATCCCTAGAATCATCTCAACCTCCGGGTCGTTTCCCCGAGGAGCCCGTTGGTCATGAACTTTCCTGTCGTCTGGCATTATTTCAGCATGATGCCCATCACAGCCTTAGAGACTCGTTTTTCTTCCATTTTCCTTCATGTTCAAATTCTCTTATTTATTTTCTTTGCCTAGGGATTAGCACCTCGTCTCATAATCGTAAGCAACCACTAGCCAAGTATCTGTTAAAAATATAAATTATGTTTAAAAAGTTCGCGTAAGTTGGCATTGTTTGCTTTCATAATCTAAAAATTTAGGTTCATCCCTTCAAAGGATGCCTCGCAAGTCGCAACATCCCCAAACTTTAATATTCCACGTTCTTGCCGCAATAAAAGTGCTCACTGCTCACGTACAAAGCGGGGCTTCCCGCCACCATTACACACTGTGGCTTCCGTATTCCGTGTCCCGTGTGTTCGGTGTCGGTGTCGGTGTCGGTGTTCGGGATGAGCCGAGCAACAAATCAATACAAATGAATTGTTTGCGTGTCGCACTCCGCAGAGACCACAAACTACAGATTTAGTCATGAAGTTTTGATTCGATTCCAAATGTATGGATAGTCTGTGTCGGGGTTACGTAATTCTGTACTCGAGGTAGACACTTATGAAATCCATATACTTATATACGAATACACTTTTGTAAAATTAGCTTTAAAATATTTTATATTCAATGAGGTTTTCTAATATAAAATGGATTTTAAAGATTTTTTTTGTTCAAAATGAATGAAAAATAGTCGCAGGAGAACCAAAATTGCAAAAAAATGCCAAAAGAAATACTAAATATTATTTATTTATTAACAGTACTAATACTTTTAAATACACGATAAACCCTTTTTTACGTAAAAATGCATTTCAAAACAATCATAATATTCACAATTTTTTAAACAAAATGTAAATTAATAATTGCTTAAAAAAATATGTGAAATGCTTTATTTATTGTAAGTTCTTTTTATTTATCGTATTTATAAAACAGAGCTGAAATCGTTAAATACTTTGATTACAGCATGGGTAATTAGAACGATTGCTAATAGCTCGCTTCTGCTATTTTCAGAAATAACACTTGGTGGCTTAACTCTATACCTCAATCTGAATCAATTAAATATTTAAATCCTTATGCGCACGATGAAAGCGCCGCAGGCGAAATATTTGCTGGGCCCAAGGGCAAACCAATAAACGGTGTTGATTTTTGTCGTTCGGAAAATCAGATATCAAACAAAATTTTGTCGAAAATCTTTTTAAATTAAAACCTTTAAATTCAAACAAAGATCCTAGCAAAAGCCTTCGCTGAAGGCTGAAACTGGTGTTCTTTTAAGGTTTATCCACAAAATTCTGTCGTTTTTCTAAAAAAAGTAAATTCCATACATTGAAGTCAAAGTAAACTACACAGTTGAAGCTAAAAACTTTTGCAAAATAGAATAGGAACCATTGATTAGCACTCAGCGTGGTGCAAAGCTCTCGCCTAGCAATCCGGAGATCGCACGTGCGCAAGTAATTTTCGTTATTTCTTTTTGGGGTGTTATGCCGTGTTGCGCTACCTCCTACTTTAGCCAACGTTTCGGATAGCGTTATAGTGTCCATCATCAGGGCATATTTAAAAAAATATATATATACATAATTTAACATTTTTTTACATTAGGTTCACATAGGAGGATTGGCCCCCCCTAAAATGGTATTTACTATAAAATTATAATTTTTTGTGTTTTATTTACCAATTTCAAATGCAAAATCGATTTTAAAAATACCCTTTATAATTTTTTGTATTTCTTGGGCATTAACTATATAAAAATTTCTAGACATTTTGTTTTTGAAGAGTTTTATTTTCCAATGTACATTTGTTACTTAAATTTAATTTTTCCGCGACCGGTTTCGATACAACCTATCATTCACTAGCAGGATTAAAACGAAAGTTATGAGGTATCTGGTCTGAGCTCTGAGTTCCTTTTGAATACCTAATATTAAATATCTTTTTTCTTATTTAATTGTCTTTAATCGTGTCAGCGTTCTTTTAGATTTTTGAATGCATATTTACCCAACGGAGCTGGACAAGGTAGGATGTTTACAATTACCCAACGGAGCTGGACAAGGTAGGATGTTTACAATTACCCAACGGAGCTGGACAAGGTAGGATGTTTACAATTACCCAACGGAGCTGGACAAGGTAGGATGTTTACAATTACCCAACGGAGCTGGACAAGGTAGGATGTTTACAATTACCCAACGGAGCTGGACAAGGTAGGATGTTTACAATTACCCAAATTCAAATTCCATCTCCTTTTGCCAACATTTTCAATAAATGTATTTTAATGACTAACATAGTATTTTTTTTCATTTGCTCGACATAGGAGGCCCTAGGAAACATAACTCCTCTCAGGGAAAATGTTACCTTTGAGGATACTGTGTGGAGGGTCTTTTAGAGAAGGAAGGAGAGGATGTTCTGGGAAGGTAAAGGGCGTGAAGGATGGGTAGGATTCTGGGGGTCAGCGTGTCCAGGAGTGACGGACGCCTAAATCCGTCCCCCCACTGCGGTGCAAGAAGATGTGCTCACCACATGAACTCGGGTATCCCCTATAAGTCACTAAACATAGGAACCACAATGGCAGAGATATTGATTTGGTAAATAAATAGATGGCGATACCCAAATCCGTCTCCCAAAATGAAATTTTTTTTTTTTTTTTTTTTAAATTTATTTTATTATTTTATAAATCAACAATCCAGTCCCGCTAAGCCAATTGCAATTGGCTTGACAGCAGGTGCTTATAATTACTTACAAATATATTTAAAGTTATAATTTACATCTTTTATCTACAGTTTAAACATTTTTTCATAAATTTTATCATAAGTATCAAAATAAATATTCTTATCCAATAACCAATTTTTCACCATATATTTAACCTTATTCATAGAATTATGTTGCTTTATATTGTCAGGTAATAAATTAAATATCTTCGGTATGTTGTATTCAAACGTTCTCTGTCCGTACGTATTATTAAATTTCGGAACTATTAACCCGTCGTTACGCGTGAATCTAGTGCTATATTTATGATCTAGTTTCTCTTTATGCTGCGGGGTAAATATATGCTGAATTATAATTTTATACCATAGTATTGCCTTCACAGGTAACAATTAACAATTGAAAATGTGGTACAAGAAAATGGCATCAGGTTTTGACTTTTAAGGTTGTGCAAATTTCATGACACCAGAGCTCACCGTTTCAGCGTTTTTTTTAAAATAAATTCGTTGATAGCTTTCGGAACTTCTCAGAGTTAATCAAATAAAAGCGATTTAAAACAATGAACGTATTCTTACGTCCGTTCCCAACTCTCACCGACACGAATCGCGGAATTCCCGGGTTTTCTCAATTTGAGTGAATGATTCGAGTCGAACCGGGAAATGTTCCGTTGTTATGTGTGGAAATGCCGTCACCGGAGCGTGCCTCGAATGTAATGTGGAATTTGTTTCCTACATAGAATAATATTTGCTACGGTTTAGGAGAAACCGCTTCGGAAAACACAGTCTACACCATTACCAACCTAAGGGGCTGGACTTCTCAAGCTAGGGACCGGGGGCGAAGAAAATATATTATAATTGTTAAAAAAGTCGTAGAGCATGCAGAGCTTTACTGCCCTAAAGACTGAGTGCCCTAGACAGCGATTGAAAACCGCACGACTCGGTCATACATTCGTATCATCTTCCACGTTCGTACATTATCTTGTAAATTCTCCTCAAATTATACAGCGTGTTAAGCGATGTACTTGACTTACTTTAAGCGATTTCTGACATTATTTGGAATTTAAAATGTAAATAAAATTTTGGTCTCCCTCGCCTTTTTTTATTCATTTTTTTTTCTTCAAACCAAACAAAAAACATGCCATCACTGGTCACTCGAGTAACTCACAGGAGAGCAACCGCCCAAGCCCTCAACCCGACCCTAATTGTCCAATACCTTCTGATTTTTTAAAAATATTTTCATCGAAAAAAAACTCCAAAAATGTCTCCGTTGATCAAAAGTTCTTTTACTTTTTAATTTATACTTTTAATTTTTACTTCAAATAATGCCAGGATTCACAGGATGAAGAAAGTTTAGTGCGTCCTTTAACACTATCATTATATTTCAACCATTGACTCAAACCATTTCTTATGGAACTTTAAGTTTTGGCTTCCTAGTTTAGTATGTTTTTTCTAATTTGAATTTAATTATTTTTAGGCATCGATGGGCTATTTTTATTATTACGCAAAAACCCTTACACACAAACAATTGTTTTATTATAGTCAACATAACGACACTCAGAATCAATGAACTTCTTCATCAGGGTAACCATATGGAAGTACTGAACCCACCAAGCAGCGGTAGGCCCATTGTCCTTGAGGGATTCCAGATGATTCTGAAATTTAGTCAAAGCTGACACCAAGGAAGCATTCTCTTCAATTTGTCTGGAGTAAGTTCCTCTATGTTGGTCAGCATAGTCAAGATCTCTCTCTTCTCTTCCATTTCATTTTTAATAATAAACATTTCATTTTTAACAATAAACATTCAATTTTTAACAATGAACATTTCACTTTTATTAACAAAACCTGTTTTTTGTTTAAATTTTACATTTTCCCCCCTCCATATCTCCTTAAAAATTGATCGTAGCAAAAAAATTTAACTTTTTTTGTAGAGAATTTTATGTAGATAATTTAGAACGTGAACATTTTTTCGCTAGAGGTAGTAGTTTTTGAGTTTTTAATGAAAAACTGAAAAAAGGGACCTTTAGAGACCCCCTCATCCTTAGCTCCACCCCACCCCCCGGTACTTTTAGTATGTTGTTAAGAACACCTTCCCCTACAACTGTGCCAACATTGGCGTCTACACGATTATTTCCTCTATTTTTCCTTCGTTTCCTGGACTATAACAAAACACCTGTAATGTAACATGAACAAATTAATATAAAGATAACATAATAATGAATTCCAGAACGACCAAGACCGTTGATAAAGGATCTGTCACTACATTAATATGTCGCGGGAATAAGGATTACCACCTAACAAAAAAAAAAAAACCCATAAGGAATCTCAAAAGCGATTCACAAAAAACGAAGATTATTTTTTCTTCGTGTTCCTGAGGAAGAACACTGTTATTGAAAGGGTTAACCCACTTAAATCCACTTGATATATTTGAATCTCCCTCGTAAAATCAACGTTTTTTTAAAGAAAGGTTGTAGGCTGCTATTAAAGAAAAGCAAATAAGACACATTCTGTTTGTAACTAAAACCTGAAAAAATAACGATTTGGAGGGTCTTGATACGATGAAGTTGGAAAAGCCCCGCCACACAATCTATACAATATACGGGAAGGTAGTATTTATGTATGATAAATTACATCAGGAAGAAAACAGGAGGAAAATAAGAAATTTATTACAAACAATAAAACAAAACCTCGCCCTCGCGTGCCTCACTTTCTCTTCAGCGAATGGAAACTGGGGGAAGTTCTGCACAATTTACACAAACAGTACCTACTTACAACAAGCTACAGCATTATATTCACCCCAATAAGCTGGTCCCATGCCAACTGAGAATAAAGTCAACTAAACAAAACCTCGCCCTCGCGTGCCTCACTTTCTCTTCAGCGAACGGAAACTGGGGGAAGTTCTGCACAATTTACACAAACAGTACCTACTTACAACAAGCTACAGCATTATATTCACCCCAATAAGCTGGTCCCATGCCAACTGAGAATAAAGTCAACTAAACAAAACCTCGCCCTCGCGTGCCTCACTTTCTCTTCAGCGAACGGAAACTGGGGGAAGTTCTGCACAATTTACACAAACAGTACCTACTTACAACAAGCTACAGCATTATATTCACCCCAATAAGCTGGTCCCATGCCAACTGAGAATAAAGTCAACTAAACAAAACCTCGCCCTCGCGTGCCTCACTTTCTCTTCAGCGAACGGAAACTGGGGGAAGTTCTGCACAATTTACACAAACGGCCACTACGAGTGCCTACTTACAACAAGCTACAGCATTATATTCACCCCAATAAGCTGGTCCCATGCCAACTGAGAATAAAGTCAACTAAACAAAACCTCGCCCTCGCGTGCCTCACTTTCTCTTCAGCGAACGGAAACTGGGGGAAGTTCTGCACAATTTACACAAACGGCCACTACGAGTGCCTACTTACAACAAGCTACAGCATTATATTCACCCCAATAAGCTGGTCCCATGCCAACTGAGAATAAAGTCAACTAAACAAAACCTCGCCCTCGCGTGCCTCACTTTCTCTTCAGCGAACGGAAACTGGGGGAAGTTCTGCACAATTTACACAAACAGTACCTACTTACAACAAGCTACAGCATTATATTCACCCCAATAAGCTGGTCCCATGCCAACTGAGAATAAAGTCAACTAAACAAAACCTCGCCCTCGCGTGCCTCACTTTCTCTTCAGCGAACGGAAACTGGGGGAAGTTCTGCACAATTTACACAAACAGTACCTACTTACAACAAGCTACAGCATTATATTCACCCCAATAAGCTGGTCCCATGCCAACTGAGAATAAAGTCAACTAAACAAAACCTCGCCCTCGCGTGCCTCACTTTCTCTTCAGCGAACGGAAACTGGGGGAAGTTCTGCACAATTTACACAAACGGCCACTACGAGTGCCTACTTACAACAAGCTACAGCATTATATTCACCCCAATAAGCTGGTCCCATGCCAACTGAGAATAAAGTCAACTAAACAAAACCTCGCCCTCGCGTGCCTCACTTTCTCTTCAGCGAACGGAAACTGGGGGAAGTTCTGCACAATTTACACAAACGGCCACTACGAGTGCCTACTTACAACAAGCTACAGCATTATATTCACCCCAATAAGCTGGTCCCATGCCAACTGAGAATAAAGTCAACTAAACAAAACCTCGCCCTCGCGTGCCTCACTTTCTCTTCAGCGAACGGAAACTGGGGGAAGTTCTGCACAATTTACACAAACGGCCACTACGAGTGCCTACTTACAACAAGCTACAGCATTATATTCACCCCAATAAGCTGGTCCCATGCCAACTGAGAATAAAGTCAACTAAACAAAACCTCGCCCTCGCGTGCCTCACTTTCTCTTCAGCGAACGGAAACTGGGGGAAGTTCTGCACAATTTACACAAACGGCCACTACGAGTGCCTACTTACAACAAGCTACAGCATTATATTCACCCCAATAAGCTGGTCCCATGCCAACTGAGAATAAAGTCAACTCAACACCTCCTTGAAAAGTCATTAAAAGCTATGAAAAAAGTAATTTTAAATTAGCCAATAACCCAAACCTAACGTAACCTATTTAACCATTTTTAATATACTTTTTTATCACTCTAAATGACTTATCTAAGACTGTTCTGAGTTGGTTTCATTCCGAGTTGTCCGGTCACCAATAAGCTAGTAAATATTTGTGGCACAAGTAGTGAAGGTATCTATCTACAAATAGACCAGGAGAGTATTTTCTTGTCTGTAAAGAATTTTGAGTAATGGGCGTTTTACAAGATGCTTTTTTCCTGTTTCCATATTGGTCGTCTTTTATATTATGAATTCGGGATAAAAATAAAAGTGTCCTTTTTTGTACAGTTTAAGATGACGATAATAGAGAAAACTCACTAGAGAAAACATTTCTTGTGTTTGAATTTGGGAGTAGTGCCATTATAAACTAGGTACAGAAATTATATTATTTGAAGTAGGAATTAAATGAACTTATATAACACGATAACCAGTCTATGTATAAACTTGAATAACAAAAGAGTTACTAAAATTTGTAAAACAAGTAGATAAATCAGGTTAGAATATATAAAAATAATATTATTACATTTACTTAATAAGTAGGCAAGCAGGTGGTAAGTACATAGAGTTGGTTCAAAACATTGATATTTGGAATGGAAAAGGATAATATTGTAGGAGTAGGTACTTAATAATAAAGATACAAAAATAAGAATACACAAATAACGTAATATATTTTTATTTCAGTTCGAAAGCTGATTTAATATTTCAAGGGGATGTGTTTAAGAAAAACAGATAATTAATGATGAAATTAATTAATTTATTATATATTAAAAGCACATTTTATAATTTACACTTGATTAATTTCTACTAACAAGTACACGTAATCATAAAATATGTAAAATTCGTTCTACGAAATTAAAACTTATAATTAGTGTTGGGTTGGTCTAGTTGTTTGATTTGAGATTTTAAAACCTCATATTTTTTTTCAGATTTGATTTTGTTTGGGAGCATGTTGATAAGCACAATGGTGTTGAGAAGCGCTCGTTTTAATAAAAGGGATTTAAAAAAAATATATTTTTTATTGTAATATAAAAATATGGGTTACATATATACATAAATATTTTACAAAATATTATATTACAGGTCGTTTTTGGTCATGTATACCTTAGAAAAAAGGAGCTCTTGTGACTGATAAGGGAGCCACGATTCTTATTGCTACGTGATGTTGATCGGCTACTTAATGTGATTGTCGTCTATAGGAATTTGTACTTCGTTTTGTAGTCGAAATCACAGACGGCACAGACTATTTATTGGAATCGTTGCTTAAGGCGATGCGCTTTTTTTTACATTAACTCCACATAGGAGGCCCTGAGGAAAACAATTTCCCTCAGGGCCTATGTAACCTGTGCTGTGTGGAGGGTCTTTTTGAGGAGAGGGAGGAATGAACATTGGTCTTGAAGAGACCCATGTCGTACGAAGGAAGAAACACAGATGCCGGCTAATCGTTCCACAGCCGAGCAAGTGAACACAAGAACGAGTCGAAGAAACGATCCGTTCTCATGTGACAAATGTCAACCGTGTACACCGTGGTGTTGAAGGGATCAATGACGCTGGTTCCTCCACTTTCATTGAAATACCGAAAGAGCAAGGATAGCATTCCTTCGCGACACCTGTGCTCTAAAGATTGCAATTCGTCTCTTAAGATGGGAGAATCTATCAAACGGACCGCCCGTTTCTGCACAGAGTCGAGGGTATTTTTCAGGTATTTTGGAGTTCCAGACCAGAGGTGGCTGCCAAATTCAACCGTGGGGCGCACTTGCGATTTGTACAGGGCTAGCAGTTGTGTACTATTAAAGTATCTGCGGGCCCTGTACAGTATGCCCAGTTTGCAGCACTACGAAGTAATGCAAAATTAAATGATTTTAGTTTGAAAATTTGATCGTTTAGATATGTTTTAGATAAATTACATAAATATTAATTTTAATTAAATACTGCAAGTAGAAAACAAATTTGCCTTTAAAATAATGGAGCACCAATATGGTCTTTTTATAAGCCCCGAAAAAAATAAAGTATCAGGCCTAGAAAAGCTGATTTCAATAATAATAATAATTAATAATAATTGGATGATTTATATAGCGCCGTTTTTGTGAAAAATCACCTCAAGGGAAGTTCGAAATCTCCTTCTTAAGAACCCCTTTTCAGTTATAGTTTTATAGTACAATGTGGCAAATTAAGTTATTTAAAAAATGATCATAAAACATTTAAATATTTGTGCCCGTACTTCTCAAAATAAAATATAACACGCATTTTAGCAAAGTTTTTTTTTGCACAAATCTAAACAAGCGGTGAGCGGGGATTTAAACCTAATCGCCGTCTACGTAAGAAGTGTTATTATTAGCGGCCCGATTTAGAATGTTACACGACGTGGTGCGTCGCCTTAAAATGATTCTATCTACGCTTAGACCAGATCAAAAAAGCTTTCCTCTTCTCTCTACCACTTAAATGTAGTACCACGTTAGTTAATTTCAATTATTACAAAAAAATCTCTCTCATTTTTAACAAGCACAAATTAAAGGAAATCGCAAGATGATTTTTTTTGTTAATTAACTCAATTAAGTCAAGATGAAATCTCATAATCAAAGAATTTTAATTTGCCTTCAAAGTTTCAAAAACAAAATTAAAACAGAATTGCCTGAAGTAAAAAGTTCGAATTTGTTCCTTGCGATTCATTGAATTGATTTAGTTTGAAATTGAAACAGTATGTTGCAACGTCGTTATTTTGGATAGTTTTCCGCCAACACGAGCGTGACGGAAGGCGTCACCTATCGTCAATTCCTTTTACTGCTTCACGGGTCAGGGGTTGACACGAGGGATGAACAAACAAAATAATAAGATACACACAACATGGATAAGATACAGACGGAAACTGACTAATCACAAGAACAAGGATTGAATCTACATATACGAGGGTTGTCCAACAATTAAAGACCGTTCTAATTTAAAAAAATCAGGAAAAATTTATAAATTCCTAAAAACCGAATGAGACTTTAGGTTTATATTCCCATTTTTTCGACATAGTTACAATCGATGCACTTGGTGAGCCGTGGAACCAGGTCATTGATAGAACTCCGCCGCCAAAACTGCTATCACCTCTTCCTTTGCGTCCCAGTCGGTCTCCAAAGATTTTCCGACCAAACGTGTCTTCAGGTGAAGAATTAGACGCGAATCAAATCATTGATTGATTGATTCAGCATTTTGTGAACCCAACAAGCATTTTCATACGCCATTTTCCCCCTCAAAATCGTGTACGTGAGCTAACACTCATATATTGTAACTAAAAATAAATTAACTTTAAAAAATTACACACACTTATAATGTCACACTTTTACCATTTACTATCATCAGTTGAAAGTTCACAATTGGAATTAACTCTAACACGAATCCTACAAACTCTGGTATACCGCAGGGATCCAATTTAGGACCCTTATTGTTTTTAATTTTTATAAACAATATTCAGGAAAAAATCAAATTCGTCCGTTTTTTACTTTTTGCAGGTGACATTAAATTCTTTTGAGAATAAGATCCTTAGAAGACTCCAGGAAGATATAATGCAATTATCGACTGGAGTATCGATAATAAACTCGACTTCAACTTCCAAAAATGTTCAGTTATGTGCTTTACGAGGTCACAAAATACCATATATTATAATCATAAAATGAAAGACACGTCATTGAAATATACGGTAACTTGCACGGATTTAGGAATTGTGTATGACACTCGCTTAACATTTCACGCTCACATAGAAAAAAATCTGTAAATCAGCGACAAGGATGCTGCGTTTTGTCATACACAAATTCAAAGGAATTTACCAACTTTTCAGTAATAAGGCTGCTTTACTTTAGCTTAGTGCGTAGCATTCTCGGGAGTGGATCTCAGATATGGGGACCTGAGGACATCGTCTATGTACTAATGGTTGAGAAAATACAAAAGAATTTTTTACGAAAGATACCTCTATATGAGAGAGTTCGGTTTTTACCCATGGCTGTTTCCAACAGCATTTATCTCGGGAATGCTGGCCTTAGTTCCAAAAGAGATATCGCATTACTGCTGATGGCTTATAAGCTTCTTGATGGTTTTATATCGGTACCAGATATTCTGGCTGAAATAGGATTTTATGTCCCGGATAATTTCACGCGAGGTCGCCAACACCGGCTTTTGATTCTTCCCAGGTGAAAAACTAACTTATCAATGGTGGCTATTGAAGGGAAGAATCACTAGATTAATTAACTGCCTTGCAGGAAATGTGGATATTTTCCACATCTCCTGCAATGATTTTAAGCGTGAAATAGCACTTATTAAATAAATGTTTTACCTGTAAACGTAATGATTATATATCTTTTATAACCGCTTTTGCAATGTATTGGTGTTATGCTATTGTTGCACATAAATTAACTATTTTATCTTTAGATAAAAAAATACTTCAATAGCCTACCCGAAAAGATAAGGAAAATCGAAGATGATAAGTGCCTTCTAAAAGCTATGATAAAGCACCTCAATGTGAAAATAACAGAATGATAAATTTTCTTTATAATTAACATGTTTGTCAATTTTTTCAAACTTTTTTCAATCATAATTAATTATAGATACAAAATATTTTTCGTCCTGATGCTCACTCCTATTTTAAACACAAGCGCCCGCTTCTATAGAAGAGAAACGTAAAAAAAAACAATAAAAATCTGCGAAAATTTATTTTGTAATTTATTGTAATCAACATTTTTATACTTTGCAAACCATCGATCAAACTACGTCAATGTCGCAAACTGATTATTTCATAAAAAATAATTATAATTGCTGTTATCGCATTTGCGACACGTGGAGTGGACTGTATCAATATATTAAAAATGTTATGCTTGTGAATACTTTGACACAACTATGGGGAATGGTAAATAGATGAATGGGGAAGGAAACTGACTTACCCCTTATGATTGATGTTCAGCTCAATATTATGGGTCTGAGGGAGCACTAAGTCACTCACTGCACAAGCTTCCATAAAACTGGTCGATGTTATAAAACTGAGAGAATAATGATGTTCGTTGCACAGTTTCTTTTAACAGACTCACTAACATATTGATTTTATTGTTGTACGGTAGGTAATATTGTCAGTAAGGACAGGTAATTGTGGTACAAAAGGATGGGTAGAGAAATGGAACAAGGTATATAGATAGGTATACATAGTTGCGTCAACAATTGCTTTCATTTAATTGTAAAGTTAATATAAATAAATAAGCAAATAAAATACAAACTCTTTTGTCATTTTATAATATCACTGTTTTCCTGAGGCGTTCCTTACTTCCCCTTTTTAAATA
Source organism: Glyphotaelius pellucidus (assembly GCA_936435175.1). Taxonomy (NCBI): domain Eukaryota; kingdom Metazoa; phylum Arthropoda; class Insecta; order Trichoptera; family Limnephilidae; genus Glyphotaelius; species Glyphotaelius pellucidus. Next base: position 42,638,816 of record OW386543.1, read on the forward strand.
TTATAATCTTATTCAGACCAGCCCATCACGTCCATGTTCTCTTCACTACACTCTATACTCTATACGATATAATATTGCTAACAAATGGAAATAGCAGTAGAACAGACGATAAAAACGGTCCAGTGATTAAAGGCCCGTAAGAGCAAAATATGTATTTACAGTTCATTGGGTTCTGGTATTACAAAAACTCTGCCTTTATGGGTAAAGGGAAAAACCTGTAGCCAAAATCGTTCAGAGAGTAACTAGTCGTGTATTTTCTCGTAAAATAAGGTTGTTGATATTATGACACCACCCATTGAGCGGTCGGGAAATAACGTTGAATGAGCACCTTCTCGGGAAGCTGGTGGGAGGGGGGGGGGGGGGGGGGTACAAGGCAGGTAGGTAATAAGATTTTCCATCAGAGTGCTTTGGCGACGGATATTTTGATATCTTTCCTTTGATGCCGTTGATGATAATTTACACAGGAAAGTGGCAAAGGAAGGGTCGAAGACAAAAACTTCTTAAGTACATATTGAAAAATATATGAGTTATATTGAAAAATAAAGTTTGTCAGTTATAACTTAAGTTTCTCAATTAAAGAATATTTCTGAAAGGAATGTCTAAATAAATCGATGTTTACAATTTGAATAATGTGAATCTTCTTGCTTCATACCGTGGCAGTTTGTATTGGCATAATACTCGAAGGTATATCTTTGTGCATTATTTAAATTTAAAGGCTTAAGTCGAAGCACTGCGAGGTAATGCAAAATCAGGCGTTTTTGGTTTTTGGACATCTTGGCCTTTGAAATAATCGAGCACTTATTTCGAAGTTTTTTTATAAACTCAGAAAAAAATAAAGTATCAGGCCTTAAAAAATTGCTTCAAAGTGACAAAATTACTCCAATTGTTCAAAAGATATTTTGAACGTTTAAATGGACCCCTTATACCCGTAGACCCGTTATGACCTGTTTCAATTGACCAAGCTATGGGGTTAACTGAACCAGACACTCTTCTTCTTTAAGTGGTTATTGTAGCTCACCTGTTTGTGTTGAATCCACCCGATACATTTTATTTAGGAACTAGTAAAAACATTTTATCTATAAATACAAAAGGAGATCCACAACACAGTTAAAGTAAAATTGTTTCAACCATCTCCGGTCTATACTACCAACTAGGTATATAGCGTACCCTATGATTATAATATTTTTTTTATTATTTTGCATGGTATTTCATTTTAAAATCAAAACAATTTTTTTCTATGAAACGGGCCCGCAATCCTTACTCCTAATGATTTTGTCTTTCCTGGAATGAGATCATTCAAACTCTCGATGATTATGTAATGATGTTGTGAATTTCTTCTGAATGTTATATTTTTTAAAGGAAGAGTACTAATAATTACGCACATTCTAATAATATGATTAAATAAATGCTTTTGAAGAGTTTTCATCGCTGGAATTTAGCTCCGTTAAGTTTCCATTTTTAATCAGACGCTTTACCCGCTTGGATTTGCAAAACTTTTATTTCATTATTTACGAAGTTGCTCAAAGTTCTTGGGATTATTATGTAATTTTCAATACAAAATAGCGATACTGCGAAAGCCAAGATTAAAGTAAATTGCGGCACTCATGAAATTCTAGACGACTTTCTGCAATTTGGAATTGCAGCTATGGAGCCTGCATGGGGGGTGGTCTTGGGGGTGAAATCTTCCACCTTTCAGCTAAAGTAAGGGACCATTATTTCCAAACTTTCTCCCGAAAGCTCCCAAGTTATTTTTAATTTGTAGTTCAATACCATAATTTGTTGCGGAGAATTTTTATGACATTTTAGGATTATACGGATTTTGTTCCAAGGTTTGTTGTGTGATAGATAATTTGAAAGAAAACGATATTTTATTGTAGGAATGGATTTCTTTTAATAGTCGGATGGTTTATCCAATATTTATTTACACCACAAACCGAGAAGACCGCTGAAGATAATGTAATTTTTGAAAAGATAATAAATTACTTCGAGTAAGCGTAATGAGTAAGATTAAGAAAGAAACCCTCAGATGATGATGGCATGTAGAGCGAATGAACGAAGAAAGTAGTGAAAAAATAATACATGACGCAAATGTGAATGGTAGAAGAAATCGGGGACGCCCGAGGAAGACATGGCACGATCAAGTGAATCAGAAACTTGAGTTGGGCCATGTCAGTCAGAATAATAGCAGAGTATTTATGAGACGATGTATGAATGTGAATGAGGCAAAGAATGTGTGCCAAGACCGAGTTGTTTGGTGAGCCGTCCTCCCTGCTTACCCCCGCAGGGTCCTGCGGGGAAATGACGTGAGCTAATTAGTTAGTTAATTACTTTGAAAGATTTCGTTATTTATTAAGTTAAGCTTTAGTTAGACTAAGCTTTTGGAATTAAGAGAAATACAGCAAATAATTTTCAACTGAAAAATAAGTCACAGTTACAAAATTATATTTACAAATTGTATAAAATAGCACTTTTAAGGAATATTTATACATTTTTAATTAATACATTTATTTTAAAGACAACCTGTAGGTACGTCCAATACCTACCTACTCATTACCAAGTACATATACGTTATAGATTTATTGTCCACGTCCATGTTGAGATCGATCTGCTTCTGCTAGCAATGAAAACTTTCCGGCCATATTATGCGACACGCTTTAGTCGCTCCATTGGTATGTTTGTCCCCTCCTGCCATCCATCTTCTGTCAACATTGCACAACAGGTGCTCTTCTGCCCCAGATGTTCTCCAGGGATCGATCTGCTAACTAATATTAGTTTCCGAAGTTGTGAGTTTAGCGTTGCACGATGTGCTCGTCGACTGCCGTGTGCATGTGCACTGTGCAGTGTGCGGTTGAGTAGTTGAACTGGTTCAAACGGGAAGTGATACCTATTTTGTCGCGAGCTTTTCTTCACTTCCGAAAACATCCATGGCGAGTTTGAAGACAATGACCATTTAATCCTGTTAGGGGTTAGCATGTTCACGAAAATCGGATTTAAAGACTCGGAAATAAATCACCCTCGTGTTCTCACTTTCAAATTTCAAAAATCAATATAATAATTCTACGAAAATACGTAATATTTTTGGGACGTAAAACTTTTCTTTGGATATCCTTTATATTCTCTTCAAATAAACACTGGTTGTGAGAAGGTAAGGATTACTGAACGGTCATTATAGGATTATGAGTTTTAATGACGGCCGGCGTAGTCCAGCGGTAAGGCTCTTGACTAGCATTCCGAAGGTCGCGGGATCGAATCCCTGCGTGGCAAATAAATTTTATTTGATTAATTTGTGTTATTTCACAATTTATTCATTTAAAAAATAATATATAGAATATTTGCGGCAATTTCCAGAGTGGAAGACACTCTCAGTAGCGCCCTGGTGTAAGACCCCTATTCAGAATTGAAAAGTTGCTTGAAATGGCTTTGGGCGTGTTTGGTGACCAGATCTGAATTGCCAGGTACTTCCCACCTTCCTCTTCCCCATCTCCTTCCCCTCCCACTACCTTCAGCCTCACAACATACCCCAATTGGGGATGCCATAGTCTCACTTACTCCAGACGGGAGCAGTTGGGACTCTTGTGCGGTATTCATATAAAAAAATTAAAAAAATCATCTTCTTGGTTTATTGATGTCACCATCCGTAAAATGGTAAAGTTGGCTGTTCGTTGGTGTCGTTTTATTGAATGGCTGCATTTCACAAGCACGTTGTTTACTTGAAGTACCGTTTCTATGAACGGCGCAGTGTGCAGAATAGTACATTTGAACGGAGATTACCACAATTCATTTTAAATATTTTATTCATGACTGCCTCAGTGAGTTCTGTGAGTTCGCGAGTCAAAGTGTGCTGGAATACTTTATTCATGACTGCCTCAGTGAGTTCTGTGAGTTCGCGAGTCAAAGTGTGCAGGAATACGCTGCATTTTATCAGCATAAGCAACGCAGGGTACTTTGGGGAATTATAATATTGTTTACAAATTATGTTTTGTTGTGCCTCTACTTGAGCGTATCGAGGGAGATATAAAAAAATGTTTTGTTCCATGGATCCACGAGGAAAATTATTTTAAGATTAGTTTTCTAACTCCAAAAAATTTAAAATTTAAATTTTTAATTTCGGTTAAATACCTCTTTTAAATTTCCTTGTTCGTATTTTTATTACTATTATATTTTTTAACATTGATACATTTTTGGGACAAACGAATTGGTGTCTTGGCTTATTTTCTGACACAGAAATGTATAATTCAAAGCCAACAGGTACCTCACGAAGAAAAACGTTACAAACGGCAAAAAAGGTGTTTGTGTTTTCTTAGAAGATCTCAATAGAAAGTCTGTTAATTCTTGACCCCTGAGCTTCATTCGAAAGTTTCTGCTGCTGCTTTCGAAAGTTATAAAAATATAGATTACTATTTTTTACCTGCGGCTATGCTCGCTTGGAATAAGGGAGAAAGTATTGTGCAAAGAATTTTCCCAAGGGGATGAAATGTTTTTCCACGATGAAAAAAAGTAGCTTATGTCACTTTCCTGTCCTCCATCTATCCCTGTGTAAAACATCATGTCGATCGGTCGCTCCGTTTCGACAAACAAACAAACTTTCGCATTTATAATATTAGTTAAGATTGGCAACACAGCTCTTGATGTACTATATGAAACTGCACTAGTTAATGAAACCGAGTAAACATGATTTATTTTATAGATAAAATAAATCATCTTGATTTATAGAAATTATTTATTTTAAGAGCATCTTTTTGTTTTCTTTCTATTGTAAGTTGCGCAACATTATTGCTGTAACATTGTTTTAAAGTTTTCATTGACAAACAAACAATGCATTTGACAGGACCCTTAAAGAGGGTTGCTTTTAAACTAACTGAATGTAAGTCTCACTCGTAAATTTTTATAGAAGTCCATTACGGATTTCACGGCACTTAAGACAACCCAGCCTATTCGTACTTACAGAACTAACTGACGCCTGAATATACTTACTTATTATTCCTGTATACGTATTATGTATTTCTGCACAGTTTGCAATGCTTCTCGCTGTTCCTGCAGTCAACTGACATCGAACAAAGAACATTCGATAAATTGCTGATCTGAAAAACACATTTCGCCGCTGCAGCAATTGTTTCGCGAATGCACACCTTGCAATATATTTATTATTACGTCAGACACGATAGAAGATACGAGATACAATGCAAGAGCCGTGGAGGCAACAAATATCCCGATAGAATGATCTGGAACATAGACATTACGGGGAACACGTTGGCAGCATTGGCAAGAGTAGATACGTAAAATACATGGCCAGTATTGTGAAAACTATTAAAGGTATTTTGTAGTAATGATGTAACACTGTTTCCTACATCGTTTTACTTCAGGTGAATTCTTGACAGGTTTTGTGCACAATACTGCTTTTTGGCACAAATATCACACGAGAGTTGAATGTAATTCTTCCGTAATAAGGACAGATATCACCCGAGAGTTGGATTTAAATCTTTCCTAAGAAGTTTAAAGTTTCCTAATAAGAGTTGGATGTAATTCTTTGCTAATAAGGACAGATATCACACGAGAGTTGGATGTAATTCTTCCCTAATACGGACAGATATCACCCGAGAGTTGGATTTAAATCTTTCCTAAGAAGTTTAAAGTTTCCTAATAAGAGTTGGATGTAATTCTTTGCTAATAAGGACAGATATCACACGGGAGTTGGATGTAATTTTTCCCTAATAAGGACAGATATCACCCGAGAGTTGAATTTAAATCTTTCCTAATTAGTTTAAAGTTTCCTAATAAGAGTTGGACGTAATTCTTTGCTAATAAGGACATATATCACACGAGTTGGATGTAATTCTTCCCTAATAAGGACAGATATCATCCGAGAGTTGGATTTAAATCTTTCCTGAGAAGTTTAAAGTTTCCTAATAAGAGTTGGATGTAATTCCTCGCTAATAAGGACAGATATCAAACGAGAGTTGGATGTGATTCTTTGCTAACGACAGATATCATTCTTTTTAGTGCACCGTTTATACGAAAAATCACCTTAAGGGCGCTGTAAAATTTATTATGAATTCCTAAGATCATATTTTCTTATTTACAAACAGAAACTGAAAACATACTTACCTGGCAGGTCACTCGGTAAAAAAAACCACTTGCGCTTGGAGGAGACATGACTTTGCACGCAGAAGATGCTATATTAAAAAATATGAACATTGCATGATTTTACATTTGATTCAATTTTAATTTATTTTTTATATTTTTTTTATATGATTACCGCAGAAGATTCCCAACTGCTCTGGAGTCAGTGAGACTATAGCATCCCCAATTGACGTAAGTTGTGAGGCTGAAGGTAGCGGGGAGGGGAAGGAGATGGGGAAGATGAAGGTGGGGAAGTACTCTCTATTCAGATGTGGTCACCAAACACGGCTAAAGCCATTTTTTTTACATTAACTCGACACAGGAGGCCCTGAGGAAAATAATTTCCCTCAGGGCCTATGTGTCATCTGGGATGCTGTGTGGAGGGTTTTTTTGAAGAGAGGATGGAATGAACATTGGTTTTGAAGAGACCCATGTTGTAGGAGGGAGGAAACACAGAAGCCGGCAAATCGTTCCATAGCCGAGCTGTTGAACTCAAGAACGAGTCATTTCAAGCAACGCAACGTTTCAATTCTGAATGGTGGTCTTACACCAGGGCGATACTGAGAGGGATCTTCCTCTCTGTAACGTGCCGCAAATATGCTATTCAATATTTTAAATTGATGAATTGTGAAATAACGCAAATTTATTTCCCGGATTCGATCCCGTGACCTTCTGATTGCGAGTCAAGAGCCTTACCGCTAGACCACGCCGGCTGTCTACATTGATATTAAATTTATTAGAAGGTGGCAAAGGTAGAGTTGAAATTTATTTTAAAAGACTGCAGAATTTAGTACTGGAGAATTAAAAAGGTTACAAGTTGTTACAATAGTTATTTACAATGTCACGGACTAGAAAGGTGAAGGTTTCTGACTTTATGGATCCGACTGCGACTGTCTGAAGGTGAGCGCCTGATTATGCCGAAAATAAAACTAATCTTTGTTTAGATTCACGATTGGATGGTTAAGAGGAACTTTTATTTATTTTATATTTTTCACTTCAAGAGCGCTTCTGTCTGTAGTATGTACAATTGTACAGCTAGTGGAACTTTATCGCTACCCAGTTGGTCAGTACTGCGGTATGTTAAGGTAAGGGCTGTAGGGGTTTTACTTGAAGAGGCACTGATTAAATGAAGAAGGAAAAAGATATGCCGGTAGCTTGTCCTTACATAAAAACGAGTCGATGAAATGACAAAGAAACTTTCTTGAAGCCAACATCAAGTGTAAACGGGTGTTCCGCTCGTGTCCGTAGAGTTTCGCGTATTCAATATACCAAGTATATTATGTATTCGCAAATTCAGTACCCAGTGCATGTAGGATCAATGCTGCTGGCTCTTGCGAGCAGTATTCATTAAAATATCTGTAGAATAGACTTAATAGATTACAATCGGTCCGTTAATGACGAAATTAATTCATTTGTTTATTGTTATCAAGTTTAAATTGTAGAACTCCGTTTTAATTTTTAATTTATTTTGTACATGGTCATGCCAATTAATAATTTCAGTCAGTTTACTCATAAATTAAAAATTAGTCATCGAAATCCTAATTAGAAATAACAAAAATACCTCGTCTGTAGGTGGCATGACCACAATTTGATAATGTCTTCAGAAGGCGAAATAGCTGTCACGTGTAATAATAATTACCTAGCAGAAATTGTTTAAAAATAAACTGTTTTTATAAATTGAATAAAAATATTATTGAATACATAAAAGAAATTAAAAATTAATCCATTTGAATCGAATCAAGAATTATAGACATTTTAAATAGGTACCTATGTTAGATACCAAATTCGATTGATTCTTTTTATAAAATTTGATTGATTCTTATAAAATTTGATTGATTCTTCTTATAAAATTTGATTGTTTATAAAAATGAATATTTTTAATACGAAAAATTAACATTTGACTAAAAAAAATTGTAATAGGTGGCACACGAGCTGTTTGAAAACTGAATATTCTGGGACTGAATACATGGGACGCGGGATTAATTTTGTGAATGAGTTAGGCTGTTTGATAAATCCAAACATATGTTATATCCACAAATCTAGAGTAGTGTCATCTCATTAATAAATAAATAAGTTTCACATCGACTAGTATCTCCATGTAAAGCAATTTGGTTTAAAAAAAGAGAAACAAACTTTGCTGACGAATTGTCGCCTTTTACTGTGTCATATTTCACGTAAAGTGCCCATTGTACGATGCTGATATGTATCATAATATTCATATGGCACGAATTTATTTTATTTCTTATTTTAGTCATTTCACCAAACGATCCATTGTTTGAAAATTGACGTAAATTGTACGATAGATTTTTTTATGAATTGGACCATAAATCATAATCAACAATAACAATATCAAGTCATCGATCTCTGCAGGTAGGTTCACTCATCCTATACAAATAGTTTTTAAGTAAATAAAATTATTATTGATTGCTTCGATAAATTGAATCATTAATATCAATCAGTTATTTTTAACCGTTCATCAATTTAATCTTTACCGATTGATTGATTAAGTAATGTTTTCAACATGAACATGTACTCGTACATGTTGTCGATTCCAATGAAAGATCAACGAATTTTTTAAAGAATCATTTGCAAAATGTTTAAGACGTTTTAATGGTTATTTATACACCGTTATGGGTTAGACTGGGATGAATATAATGCAAAAAGTCCGCAATCAAGTCTCGCTCATTTTTGTTTAAGTAAATACCGCACAAGAGTTCCAATTGCTTGGAGTAGAGGTTTACGATTTTTTTTTCATTTACTCCCCATGAGAAGCTTGAGAAAAAATCCCTCAGAGACTATGTCACCTTTAAGGATGTTGTCAAGTGATCCCCTCAATCGAGATGTAATTAGATATCATTAATCGTCTATGTTCTATTGGAGTTTGGGTATACTTTGGGGGCTCGTCAAACCAAAAGCTATCATGGACTGTATTGTCATCCGCGTACCAATGAATTGGTGTTCGGTCAAAACTAAAGTTCATTGATGTATAACAAAAGCAAAGTAGGAAACAGGATCGATCCCTGATTGTGTATTAATTGTGAGGAAAATGAGACACCATATGCAACCACCTGAATCGACCTCTCCCTCAAAAGTAGGCAATCCACATACACGAGAATGCGGGAAGTCTGTAAGAAGACAATTTGTTAATTCGTCGGCGCCAAACCCGGAAATATTCTTGGAAATATTCAGTACAACCTTGTAGGTCTCATCATAGCGTTCCAGGCACCGCCACCTCTCCCAAACACGCGTCACATAAGCTAGAAGATCACCGCACGAATGATTCCGCCGGAATCCGTATTTACGCTAATAATTTTCAATATTCACCTTTTCACTTAGTGGCGTACATAAATATTAAAAAAAACCCTTTACTCTTAATTACGCTTAGATGCAACCCGTCGTGTATTTTATTAGCATGCAAAATAAAATATAATATTTTAAGTACCTAATTCTGGTCTTAATTTTCAATTCCATACCGCAGAGCTTTTCGCCGGAGTTGGCGAAAAGCAGCGCCGTTAATGTCAAAATCAAGGGAAAAGAGTATTATACCTACTACTGATTACTGAAACCGTTTTATGTGCGAGAATGTGTATGAAAGAAGAAGATAAAGGGAATGAAATTAGTGACCACATACTCCATCCTAACGACCTAAGTGCGGCTTGCGAGCTCTAATGGCCCGGGGATTACTGAAATATTTAGAAAACCTTTTGGAAATCATTTGAATAAGTTTCTTCACTAACGTAGTACAGCTTGCAATACATTAGAAATTAAATAAAATGGAATAACTTTTTATTGCAGTGGCATCACCGAGTAACGTTGATTTCGGTCCTATAGTTTTAATAACATATGGCAGGAAAAGCGGCTAAACTCAAATAAATTTTTAGGTACTTTTTGTTGATATTAATTTCCTTAAAGTTTTAATTCAGCATTTTTATTATATTTTAATTCAACATTTACTAATTTGATAGATGGGTTGTTTAAAAAATGTTTAACAATTCAAAATTTTTTTCAAGTTAATTTTCAAGTTCTGTGTAAGTTATATTCAAGTTCTGTTATTATTTCATTATAGGCCAGTTGCATTATAAAAGTAAAATATTCACAAAACTTTCACAGAACGTGAAAATTAACTTTATAAACTTGATGAACTGTTTAAAGTTTTTGTCATCAAATTTTTAAAGTTAGGGAATTAGGGAAACTCAATCGAAAATCGGGAAACAGATATGGGCACTCGATCTGGATTCGAATCCAGGAACTTCGGCTACCCGGGCCAAGCTAATGTGTCCTTATCCGATTGGGTCATTTTTAACTGTATCATACTTTGACTAAGAACTGCCAACATTATCTTCTTTTGCTTAACCCATATTTTCGTTGTCTGCTATCTTCATGTATGATTGCAAGATTCAAACCAGAACTAAATGGTGTCTAGATAGTTTCTTGGATAAATTTTTATCCATTTTAAAATTTAATATGCGACATCTACTGACTTTTCTGCAAGCCTAAGAAGATTATTTTTGTATCACAATTTGAGGTTTTACTCATTGAGTTAAAAACACCCACCCTCTCCCAACCCCTCCACCAACCAGTCTCTGATGTTCTCTCTCTCTTTACATTCTTTCGCTATTGTTGACCTCATAATAGAACTCTGTACTGTAATTTAGTTTGTACGTCTGCTGTCTGATGAAGGGTGAATTAAACCGTAACCGGTCGACGTGTATAAATAAAATAAATGGTTTTAAACAAAGAATTCTTTTTTGATTTCTAAACAATTAAAAGTTTTCAACTGTGGAATAAGATTGATTTGTTGTTTTTTTTTAAATTAATTTATTTATACTATTTAGATGTTCGTTAAAACAACAGCAAAGCTTTATTGTGAGGTCCAACATCCCAACTAACAGTGCCTTACAATAATAAATAAATTAAATGCCGAACCAGCGCGCTTTATCTTTTGATGTTATTTTATCACGATGATGGATTTTAACAAAGTTTCTTCCCATTCTATCAATAACACCGTGGTTGTTTTATTAAAATTTCCTTCACGTTGGAAGACTAAAAGTACAAAGTTGTTTTAAAGGAGATTAACCTAAAGCCAAAATTCGGAATACAGATTTCAAAATAACTCGTACTAATAAAATAAAAATTATAAATTAAAGTCCTCCGGCACGTCTATCTGTCTGTTCGCGATAAACTCAAAAATTACTGAACGGATTTTCATGCGGTTTACACCAATAGATAGAGTGAGTGATTCATGAGGAAGGTTTAGGGATATATTTTTTTAAGGTTTTGTGTAAAGTGGTTGAAATATATAAGAAAGTCTGTGAGCGGGCTGGCAAGCGGGCGGTGTGGATTTGATTTGCATGTAAATTAACAGATGGCGTTGTGTTTCATCAGCCACAAAAACGTGTGGCCGGGTCAGCTAGTATATAAATAAATGCCAGTAAAATACCGCATGGTTGTGTTCAAGGATTGGAATGAAAATTATAAAGCGAACTGTAAAGCGTTCATACATTTATATGGATCTAGAAATATCCAGGAAGGAAAGCATTTTTAAAAATTTTGCTGTTTCAGACACCGGAAAATTAGTTTTGTGTGTTTTGGAATAAAGCCTTCAGTTTGTTAGTAATGTAATTATACTTGATACATTGAAGAATGGTGAATTAATAATGACGATGCGTGAGATAGAGAAGGAACTTGCTGTTTTCTGGAACGTTAAATCTACTAATATTATCTACTAATCTACCTTTTGGGAGGTATATGAATCAATTTGAGAGGTGGGTGTATGGGTACCGCAGCTCCGGGAACCATTTTAAACACCCCTGCTGTAGGTCGCCCTGAGTGATTGCCTATCTTGGCGACTTAGCAGAAGTGCTCGGGGTTAGGGGATGAGGTTTGTCCATGTCGTGGCGAGGGACGTATTTGCCCACCTACAGCGTGGCGGGCCGGATCAGGAGAGACCGGTTAAGGGAGACTTTTTGACCCCTCCAGCCGAACTCTCTTGATCCATCGCTTTGCATCGCAGAGGGAGGGTGGATTTATCCGTTCGTCACTCCTGGACACGTTGACCCCCAGATTCCTACCCGCCCCTTATACCTTTTCCTTCCCAGAACTTCCTCTCCTCCCTTTACATAAAAATATTCTCCACGCAGCATCTCCAAAGATGACATAGACTCTGTGGGATTTTTTTCTCTAGGGTGGAATTAATGTAAAAAAACAACTATTTAATAATTAGCTAATCCTTAAATTTGTATTGGTTATATTCAATATAAGCAAATTTCCCTTTAACCATGCGAGATATAAATATCGGAACTAAGCCGTGATATATCGCACTTGAAACATATCGGATTACTAAGCGAGCCCGGCGTTGCACCTGCAAAAGCATTTTATCTGTGTCATTTCCATAATCTGCCCGAGCGGTGCCTGCGAATTCGTGTAATATAACATAATATATCCAGTGGCGTGCAGTTACAGCAACTCTCAGAAAAGTTGATAGATACGTTTCATGTAATTGATTTTTAAACTGTTAGTCTTATTTTTTTTAACAAAAATAAGCTCAACAGGGAGAAGCAAACATAAATTTGAAGTTTTTACCAAATTTTTGCCATTTATTTAGCCATGGTGGCCAGGAATCAATAATTCAATGTAATATTGTTTATGACATAAAATAGTTATTTTGAAGTTTCTGTTTTTCATGATTGCGATATTCTAAAATAAAAGTATTTGTCAAGCGTACTTAATACTCACTATGAATGAAAAACGTTTTAATAAAATTGGAGAGAAATAATAGTTGTATCGCCATTTGCGGTGGAGATTGCGCTAGTATCCAAAACTGTATAAGCATGGGGCGTATTAATGGCACCAAACTAAGCGGGCATTCTGCCCTTAAAAATAATGATATGAATCTATTTCGTGGTATTCCTAAGTTGTCTAAAAGCAAAAAAATGGCAATAAACTGTAAGCGAAGTCTTCCTGCAAACACATCAAATGGCTTCTCCCACATTATATTATATTTCTTGATAAATAAATTAGGACTCCTAGTCGACTCGATAATAGCGATATTCACAAAGTAGGCGATTTTAATTCTTGTCAAAATAAAATATTTGAAATTTCAATTGTCGTTCAAATGGACTTCAGCTTTCCATCTATGGTGCATTTCAACATGCCCAATACATTTAGTGCAACTTCAAACCCACAGAAACCTGAAAACCATCTTTGAAGTGTAAATTAGTATAGCTTATTTACAATTACTTCGAGACCAAAAAAAACCTATCTGGGTGCTAAACCAAAAACTTTCGGGACAAATAAATATATTTATTTATCTTAAAAATGGAACATATTATAGGATTACTTATCTTGAATTAAAAGCATTTGCTTTGGATGGAAGAAGAGTTTACATTTTGTATATACATTTAAACAGTCACGTGTTTCACATATTTCACATATTCCACGTGTTTCACATATCAAGGGGAGAAATTTATTGTTGACCCACAAGGTGATACGGATTAATAATTCAATTTTAAAAAAATCTTATGTTATATTTGCAAGGATATATATATTATGTTTGATCGATTTATTTTCGTTAATATTATATTTTAGTAAATGCGAGTACTATCCGTAGGAAATCGTTATCGTGAACAGCCGCCAATGTACATCATATACCACCCAAAGCCATCGAAAGCATGGAAGCGTTTGATGATATTTAATATATCTTTTCTCTACACAAGTATTAACTCAAGTATATATTGACTTTAAGCAGTCGGAAGGAAATAACCCACGTTAATAGAATGTTTGGTTACAGAAATATTTTACTTCTCAAATTCCGTTTTAATATGTATTTATCACATTTATTTGAAGAAGAACCTACAACTGGATTAATATTTAGAGTGCTTCTTTTATTCGATTAATTTGTCGGAAAGTCTTTCCCACTACACTCAAACTTTCAAACCTCATCTGCTATTTGTTCATTTAACAGCTACCAACGGAGAAATACAGCTTAAGGCCCGGCTTCCCGCATTTCTACCGATTTATTACATATTTTCATTAAACAGGCTTTTTAAAGTTCTTAAAAAATGTATGTTATTCTTGAAGATAATATCTGTATATTCCCTACGCTGAAACGGCAAATACATGAAATGAAACTGCCTTTTTGAACAGTAATTTGATTAAACAATTCAGATGAAGTTTTAAATATTCTATGTCGTAATTAAATAATATAATTAGGAAAACTGGATGGCGAATATGAGAAATGTGTGAGGGGAGATTAGGTAGTTAAAGTGTAACATGTATGGGAATTGGGGTTGAAATGTATTGCGGATGGAAGGATCCGTAGCGTTGTTTGTGTTTTGAAAGCGAGGAGTTGGATTCGGTTTTTAAACTACCAGGAGAAGATTGAAGATTTTAGGAGCGAGGGAGATGGATTCAATTTGTCTATCGTAGTAAGTATTTTAGGTAAATGTAGTGGTTATATGTCTGGTGGTGTGATTGTGTTGTAAATGTTTTTTTTTGTATTTGTACAGAGAAAATGTTGGCATACAGTGTCAATGAAGTTTACTTATGTTTAAGACATTATATTCGATGAAGAGTGTTGTAGGTGTAAGGCTATTTCTAACTTACCCAGGGCCGTAGCTAGGGGGAGGGGGGGGGGGGGGCATTATGGGACAATGCTCTACCTTAAAATACCATCGACTATGATGATGTATGTAGGTACTAGTAAAATGTTTGTTCATAGTTTGATATGATTGAAAAAAAATACTACCTATTAGTGTAGGGTAGCGACATCTAACTAAACAGCTTCGAATTAACCAAGGAATCATATCATATTAATTCTTTATTCTGCCCAAAGATGGCATTGAAGTAAGTGGTGGGAGGCTGGAGGCTGAGTCATAAAAGACGTCGTATTTTTAATGATATATCGAATCGAACAAATCGATTGTTTTAAGGAAGGACTTTTTATTATTTTTAATATTGTTTTTCCTCTGTAATTTCAAATTATGTTTGGTATCTAATATAAACCTTAATAAATGAAAAGCCATTGATTCTGCAGTTACTTTTCTGAAGTTAATTGTTAGCAATGATCAAGAATTACCTTGTCTACAAATACTCATTATCAACCTGGTGAAAGAACACAAGGTAATCCTTTATCATTGTTAAATAACTAAATGTTTTGATCATCCAATTAAGATGAAGCTATTCGTAAAATCCTATTTAGATTAATCTTTACGACGAATCGGTTTACATTATGAATATCAAAATAAACTACGGATAAATTAAAGCTTTTACTAGCTTTCTTTGTATTGGAATTACAATAAAATTATTAATTACATTACAAAAAATATAAGCGTAAACCACTAAAAAAAATGTTTTTGCATGACTTAACTTTGAAGTAATTGAAGAAACATTTTTTTATGAATACCCCTTTATGGCTAGACTATTTTTGAGGTTTTGTATGTTCTAACTTTTTTCATTCTTATAAAATTATGCAAAAAATAAATAAAAAAACATCTTTTCGCTTACTTGCCTCGTGCAAATAAGACGCTCGATTTTAAATATTGAAGGCATGAGAATCGAAATATTTCTAATGTTTATATTCCTCTTAAGCATTGCCTCACACATGTACGACGAAAATCGATTAACTAGATCAGATGGAGTTACATTTTTCCTTGCGCCCTACCAGTTAATTACAGCTGCCCTATCTTAAATTCAACTCTGGCTACGGCCCTGAACTTACATAATGCAATTAAATTGATCTTTTATTATTTTTAAGTGTTAGTAAATAGACTAGCACCCATATCCCCCTATCACAATTATATTGAGTATCGTAAAACATCACTAAAATAAATAATTCGAGACTAATTTTCTTTCACCAGGAAATTATTGTGCCACAAAGAATGTAATCAACCAATTAAGGATTTTTGACAGTTTATAAGACAATTAATTCGTGCCCCTTCACATTTGTTAAGAACGTATTTAAAAAACGTACACATATATTATATTGTTAGTTGAAAAATAGTAAACTGAATTAATGTATCGTAACTATACATTATATTTCAGATGTATCGCTGAAAGCTAATAGCCCCGAGAAAAGTTTGTAAAGTCTGGAGTTGATTGGAAATTACAGCGAGGTTGGAAATAAATTGTGCACAAAAGAAAATGTGCAAATAAGAAGGTTCCGACTCAATTTGTGGCATTGTTCGAGGCAAGTGCTATTTACTTCATTCGAATTGATCGAGCGATGCAACTTTGTTTTGAAATTTGTGATAATTATATAAAACTGGTTAAATAAGAAAGAATAATATTTATTTCTTTTACATACACATTGAATAACACTGTTATATAATTTTTAAAAGGGATAAGTGAACCTGAAGAGACCCATGTTGTAGGAGAGAAGAAATAAAGAGGTCGGCAAATCGTTCCACAGCTGATGAACGAGTAGTAGAAACGACTCAAGCAACAAATGTCAATTGTATACAACCGGTGCTAAAGGAATCAATAAAGCTTATTCCTCAGAGCATCTTCCATTTAAATACCGGTAGATAAAGGACAGCATTCCCACCCAACTCCTGTGCTCTGAAGATTACAATCCGTTTATTAAGATAGGAGGATCTATCAAGCGGATCGCCCGTTTCTGAATCGAGAGTTTAGTATTCGGTACAAGAAAGGAATCATAATCATCATGGTAATACGTAATACTCGAATTTGAAATGAATTTGAAGAATATGAATCGTGGAAACCAAAATATAAATTATGCATATTATCGGTATTTCCAACCCGCAAGAAAAAAATAACTTATCTACTTTCCGGATTGTAAAGTAGACAAAATTAGTTATTTTCTGAAAACATGTTCGGCACTTGAAAATAGTAGGTTACTAATGATTTCGAATGCGTTTATTTATCTTCCGACCCCTGTTTGAACGAATTGGAAAGCCCCGCTTAATGAACACTAATTGAGAAAGAAAATAAAACACACGATATCCGTTTTTATCCTGAGAGAGGTACGTATTCTATGTGTAATTTAATTATCAGGCAAAACTGGCAAATACCAGGTAAGTAGAATAAAAATCATTAATCACATTATGATTTCCTCACACTCTATAGACGCGTAATGATATGATAAACGTAGAGCTTTACATAATAATAATAATAATAATTGGATAATTTGTAGAGCGCCGTTTTTGTGAAAACTCACCTCAAGGGCGCCTTACAATTTATTATGAATTCTTAGGCTCTATTTACAAATAGATAAACACACTTTATTAGAAAGTTTATGCTCGGGGAAGATACGACTTTGCACGTGGAGAACATTATATTGAAAACACGGGACATTGCGTGATTTTACCTTTGCTACCCTCATCACTGTTGGTTTTAAATTTATAAGAAGATTAATACCAAAGTTGAGCTTATATCTATTTTGAAGACTAGAGAATTTCGGATTCCTTAGGACTGAAGATTTTCGTGAAATAACCTTTACAGAAGCTTAAAATAAGAATTTGCTTTTATCTTTACACAATTACATAGTTATTTACAATGTCGCGAGCCGTGAAGGCGAAGGTGAAAGGTTTTTTAACTTATGGATACAAATGTCTGAAAAGATGAGTTTTAAATTTAGCGCTGAATCTGTGATCATTCTCAACTCGTGTGGCAGTCCATTCCAGGCTTTAGGTCCTGACACTCCGAAAGCACGCTCACCGAATTTAATATCTGGTGTGCGCTTTGGTTCCTTCAACCTTCCGATAGCTGACGTGCCGCTACATGTATTCATTGTGCATTTTACGTCGGGTTACATTTACCTTAAGGTGATTCTTAAGGCCCATTAACCAGCGGCCTAGAATTCAAATTTCCGTCGTACTGTACAGAGCGGTTGTGATGAAAAAACAGTTGAAATATTAAACGAATTGTTGAAATGCGACAGAATTTTTTTTTAGCAATGAATCGATTTTCCAAAATCAAATTATATTACTGATACATCACTTTTGCATCTGTGTGTTTCTTATAATACTCATTTTTGGTTGATCTTTACTTTTTTAAATATTCACAGCGACATGCTCACACCACTTACACTAAAAATCACTCTCGTGAAGATCTTTTATTCGAAATAAAAGTGTTCTCTAGTAGGTACTACCTTTCTTTACAAAGGGAGTGTAAAAGCCGACTCCGGCGCGCTTTAAGGATGCTGGATGAGGCAAAAAGTCGCCTCAAAGCGGGACATTAAGGATAATCACGCTGACCGTTTGTAATCAGCGGAGAAAAGGGTGGCACAAAATAATCCCCTGACTTTTCGCTCGTGGGGAAGGGGCGGATTCTCTAATTACAAGGATTATGTGCCACCCACTACACTGTTGTACCCACCTACGAAAACTGAATTCATTTATTTTTTCTAAAAAAATGTGGTTATTACAAGTAACTAACATTTTAATGATATTATATGAATTCTGTAAAAGATTAGGGGCCATCCATAAATTACGTCACACGAATTTCATGATTCCCCCCCCCCCCCCGTTCCCGTCACACATCGTCACATTTGTGAGACCCCCCTAGTGCGACGTCACATATTTTGCAATTTCACATCCAAATTTTTTTGCGTTTTAATAATTTTAATTTTTACATGTGACGTTACAGAGCTGATGACCCCCTCCATACCCCTTGACACACTTCTCTACTCCCCCCCTCCTCCTTAATGTGTGACGTAATTTATGGATGGCCCCTTATATCGAGTGGAATTATTCCTATTATCGGGTTGCGCAATTACAAAAATATTAATACAGCACCACTTATGGTCTGAAATAGAAAACGGGACTCTCTCTCCTGAGAGAATCAGAAAACGTTTGATTGATGACATCTACCCGATGAATTCAAATAGACTTCGATATAGTTACCACATAATATTATTGTAAACACTACTATATTATTTTTCACAACAATATCAAAAGCTTGTTCTCTTCATTGGCAAAGAAATAAAAATTATTTTATGTTTTTTATTATGTTATGTTTATTATTGTCTAAAAACTATGTTTATTATTGTCACGGCCATTTGCAATCGGTTTCCAAGTTGCCCCTCCGAGAATTTGCGTTGGCGTTACCGACGCGACCCGGCGCGATGCGCGACGGTCCGTGCGGTCCATAGCAGATCAGTGAACGCACTCGAATGACTAGGTAACTACAGAAATTATTTTTAAATTCGTTAGATGCGATCCGTCCGATGCGTATCTACGGTGCGGACCTGTGTACGCTTACCTATAATCGGCGATCGTGGTAACACAAATCGCTTGCTGAGGATTGGTTTGTACTATGTCCAGAAAAACTCGTGATGAAAAATAAAAGTTTTTGAGTTTCAAAAAATTATATTTTTGTTTCGTTTATTTCAAACTAATTACTATAAATATTTAAAAAAATACTAGGTTTAGTCTAGCTATAAGTAAAAGAACAACGTATTTGGTTGAATTTTGAACGAACTAACATATACTTCAATTCACAGCTTAAAAAACACCTAAAAATACAGGAGTACAAACCAATACTCAGCAAGCGAAATGCTAAAGGTTTCTGAAGACTATCGGAATCGTAATCCTTGCTGTTATCGTATCTTAATAATAATAGTAGTGATTTACTAGTCTGATCATATGACAATGATAAATTTTAAATCAAGATTAGGATGCTGAAACAATCTTAAAGTAAAAAAAAGAGTTGTTCTAATAAGAATTGAATATTCATTTAGACTCTGACAAAAAGGTCAATAGGTATTCCATATAAATAAAATTGGATATATTTATCTGAGACACTATCTAGGTTACAAACCAGTTCATCAAAAACTTGTTCCCAATGAAAAATGTAGCTGCGAATAATATGGAAAAAATTAGCCGAAAAAAATTTAATCGTTCGAAGATAATATTGTTAATTTTGAAATTTAAAAATAAGATCGAAAAAATGAAGTTTAAATTAAAGGCGGCAGTAGCCGAATTGGTAGGAGTTTATCCCGATAAGATGACAGGTTCTATTACAGTTGCGACCGATATTTGTTTTTTCCTGAGTCTTATTTTGTTTCATACTTCCGTTGAGAATATTAGTGTTATATTCTTCTTCAATGATACAATCTAAAAGCATCTAATTTTACATAAATTATTCCAAGATAAGTTGTATTTACAAAAAAATATCATTGCATTTGTCTAATATTTGTACTCTGTTTGAGAAATAAACGCTTCGGACAGCGTTACAGTGTCCATCATCAGGGCAGATGTGGCAGGGCGGATGCGGCAGGGCAGATGATGGACACTGTTACGAAACTGCCAGTTAAAGAAGGGGGTAGCGCAATACGGCATAACACCACAAAAATAAATAACAAAAAAGCTTTTGGCCGTGAAAATCTAAAATCATAACCCTCAGTTTAAAATAGTAAAAAAACGACCCAAACGACAAGCATAAAGTTGGTAGGTGGGTAACACAGCGGTCAGAGCAAATGGCGCTCTCGGCAGAATTAAACTCAGCCAACTCCAAATGGCGGTTATGAAAATGGGATCACTTTACATAATATTATACCATATTCGTCCCAGAACCAGAAACATTCAGAAACAAAGCAAACAGCGCTCTGTTTCACTAAGCGGAGTGTTCCTATTCCCTATTCTCTGTTCAGTGTTCAGTGTTCAGTGTTCAGTGTTCAGTGTTCGCTCAGCTGACTGGGGTATTCATGCACACGAAATGGTACTAATTTCCTCGCTGCTGACGTCGTACAACAAACAATACCTTTCTTTGTCATTGTAGAACATATCGCTGTTGTCAGATTCGTAAATGCTGCGCTACTGTATGAACTACGTACAAAAGTATTTATTTCAATCAGTTCATTTCAAAATTTATTCTCTATTTGTGGGAAATTGTGTAATTTCTTTTACTTTGATGTGCCTACTTACTACTGAATCCATAATCCATATTTCATTCGCCTATGAAAACATTAACAAAAGTGTGTTAATGTTTGTTGTCGGTGTCGTGGGCACATTTTTGTCCTATTTGTCATCGTTATACCTTTGTACGCAGTTACTCGTTCTCACTCACATCAATTTTCTCATTTTAAAAAAGTAGTTTAACTAACAGATTACTACACATTCAACCCTATATAAATACAATATTGACCAAAACCGTCATCCATGGTCGGTTATCAACATTTGCGATCACGGTCAACAATTAGTAAGAAATATTCGGGCCGACGGCGATAAATTTTAGCCCGGACTCCACAGTCCATAGTATCACATAAGTTTCGGTTAACTGTCAATATACGCATTTAGTTGGATAATGTCGTTCGTTGTACAAAATTACTACGGAGTTTAACTAACATAGCTTTTAGAATTGATAGTACGATTTAAAAAAATTTCATTTATTCCGTTAGATCTTTGAGAAATGAAAGTGGTTGAAATATGAATAAAGACCTCATTAACTACTAGCTCCCGTTGAGTGTCAAAAAATAAATGCGAACAGCCAATGCATATTTTAGGTTAGTATTTCTATTCAACATTGCCAATTTATTAATATTTTTACATAATTGCTTGGCGTTTGACATTTCGAAGTAAATATTTCAGTGTCGCCAGGATATATAGTTTTTTTTTATTTTTATTTATTCCCTGTCAATATCGGTTTGGCTGTCAACTGTGTTCGGGACATCGATATAAAATCATCGGAAGTTACGCCTATCGATCCGATATTGTAAAGTTATCGATTTCACCATGCTAGAGCTCACGAGGTTTGAAATTTCGGTTTAGTTTTCAATCACGGAATTAAATTTTGTAAAATAATTATAAAAAATGAGTGAAGCTTTAAAACCACGAGAAAACATGCAAATAATATTTGTGAACTCCGCGCTATGAAATGGTAGAGTTTACATTTTACATTTTAGATGCATTAGTGAATTACACCAATGCGCCATGTGTATATTTGCTTTCGTGGAAGCTTTTGCACTGGTAAACTGCTGTGGTGGTGTTTTTGAAAAGGAGGATTAATATTTAAAGAGCAAATACCAAACTTACCGTAAAACTGTTCTAATCCATACTTCCATACTTAATATACTTTATATTTTAATATTATAAATGCCAAACTGCTCGAGTTTGTTTTTTACGCTTTCACGTATTAACCAATAATTTTTATAAAGATCTGTATAAACTCAAATCTTTCAAGAAAAGGCTAAAAAATACAATATTGGATTGAATCGTCGATGCAGTCAAAGTGTCAACAGAATCAAATGTGACAGCGAAATGTCGAACGTCACTCGGTTTACGCACTATTTTCTTATTGCATATTATTTTTAGTATCAAATTAATACGACAGCGGAGATGAAAATATTAATGATAATATTTATAATAGACACAGCGGGATGGACTGGCGTATTGGACGATAATTTCGAGTTCAGGCGAAGGCGGCGACAACCAAAAAATGAATGGCAAAGATTTATTTTCGTTTTCGTATGTCTAAAATGCCACTTCGGATACTGGATGATATTGTAACTAACTAAAAAAAAGATTTCAGGGGTAGGCAGGGAGGATATTTTAACGTTTAATTTCGCCTTTAAAAAGTTTCTCATTTCAATCCCAAGATTCAATGTACATTTCGTTGCAGCCTACCATCTAACTGTACTCTATATTTCCCATAATCTCCAGCGGGCGGAGAGGAGCTCGTCAAATAGTTGGTTGTTCCGATTACTGGAGACTGGAGTCTGGAGACAGATGGCTCGGGGCTCTGTTCCCGGTTGCTGCAATTCTAAACAGTCGTGCTCAACGTTTAGGTCTCTATTTATTTTATCAATGAAAGTTTTTACGGTAGTTTGATATAATATCTTACTGGTTACATTGTTATCTTGTTGAACTGTTTATCAAAGTTATTTTCTTCACTAGGGAGGGGTGTGAAGAAAGACCAGCGGTCAGAGCTATACCCAATCCAACCGACAATAGTTCACTACACAAAACATGTTTAATATAAGTCAATTAAATATCATTTTGGTATTTAATAAACTTATATTTAGTATCTTACACAAGACTTACAACAGAAATACTTTGCTGAGATACTTACTATTCTATTTTTTTAAATACATTTTTCGATTTTGTTTACGTTAATGAATTAATGCAAATCTTGGATGTTCCCGACATTCGATTGAACTGAAGCTCGGCAGATAGACAAGTTGTCGATGACAATGCGTTTTATCAATTTTGGTGGCCCTCACGCACACACACGCGCACCCATACGCATTTCTCCGAAATTCAGTACTAGTAGGAATAAAATTGTTTTTATTGTGTTGGTTTTTACAGTTTTAAATTATTTATTGAGTTAGTTTACTTTGCATAGTAGAAACATGGTTTCATTTCATTAATTATAAAACTATATATTTACAGTAAACAATACAATTTGTTTTAATCCGTTCATTCTTCAGGCTTGTTAGGTTAGGTTAGGTTAGGCTAGTAAATATTTATTTATTTTATTTATTTACGCCTATTTAGGCTTTTACATATATATCGTAATATTTACAAAATTAAATTTGTAAATAGTGCAGGAAACGACTGTTTAAAACACTAGCACAAAAATAAATATAAAGTATTTAAAATATAATGAATTTGATCCACACAGTATGTAGGTACAAATTATAAAAAATCCAAAATAGTTTTTGTTTTTCTTTCAGCCGACAAAATACTGTTAATGTGTTGGTCAATTTAAATAGCTTTATCAACATATTCCCCTATTTGATGAAAAAAACTTCAATGAGGTATGCTTATATATTAAAATTGATGTACTAAATATATCATATCATGGGTATTCCAGTAATTATGTTGAACTACAACACTATTTTGAACGATATGAATATGCTCAAACTGTCAGACAGAAGAATTTTCACTGACTTGGTATTTCTATATAAAATTCTAAAGGATTTAGTTGATAGTCCGGTATTGCTTGAATTGATAAGCTACCGAATTCCACTTCGCAATACTAGAGGTCAGGATTTATTTCAGTGCAGAAATTCTGGGACTAATTACTATATGTATTCCTCGTTGCCCAAAATACTAATGGAGGGAAACAATTAACCCAAGTCAGTGGACATCTTCAATTTATCTTTAAACAAATTTAAACTATTGTTATTAAGGCAGTTCAGTTATGTACAATAAATATGTTTTTTCTAACTTTACTTAATATGTAAAAGCCCCGAAAGAGGGCGTTTATTAATAAATAAATTAGTAAAACTAGGATTATGATGTGATTTTCAACTAGATACGTAAATATAAAACCAATTAATTATAGAATACAAAAAACAAACAAATCTCGTTTCACAAAAAAAAAAGCCAAAAAAACAATTTTTTCTGGAAAAACTGCGTAAATCTGAAAATCATTTTTATCATGCCATTGAAACCTATTTTTTTATTGGTAATTTTTTCAAAAAGAGTGACAACATTTACTAAGCTCACAATATAAAAAAAAAAACTATAACTGCCATCTATTGGACTGAATAGTAGTATTTCATTCTAAATTTAAAAGTTCAAATAATCGTCTGAACATTTCAGTCACCTTTAGACTCAGTCAGCCGACGAATTGAACTCACGATGCCTACGTTCTCCTTTAATTCTACGCATTTTCCGACTTAGCCACTGACCGGTTGTTGATAGCTAATAAATCTAAGTATATCTAATATTTTTGTTTCTTACACATAATTGTAAGAAAGTTAACATCATTAAATTATTCTTCGTGACAATAAATTTCTCCATTCATGGATAGTTATATGAAGATTTCAAAGCTACAAAACTTCTGATTTAAAGTTGCTGTCAACTCAAAATAGTTTCGTCGATATCCAAGTCTCTGATAGAAAAGAATATGAAATTTCATGTCTAGGGATTTATTCCATAGAAAAAAAAATCTGCTGAATAGATAAGATAAAGATTTTATCACTTTTTCTATTATTTGACAACACCTGACCGAGAGAGTAAGAGAATGATATTGCAGTGTGCCCGAGGGTGTCCCAGGTCCCCGGTCCCAGGTCCCAGGGCTATTCAACTGAACATTTTATGCCTCGATAAAGCGAACACATTCGATATTTGAAACCCATTCGATCGTCCCTTTAGTAAGACTTCTATTTGGAACCATCTATATCTAACGATCGGCAAGTATTAATATTGAATGAGATACGGTTAGTGGGCTTTATTGATACATAAAAGGGGGAAATATTTTATCATAAAACAGAAGAAATAATACTTTTTAAGACATTTTTAGAGATTTCGGAAATATGTCATCTTTACTTTTATTTATTTATTTTATTTTAAGGAAACTAACAGTTTACATCTTGATTAATTTATACATGTTTTTTATACCTATCTGCAAAACAAATTATAGATTTCCTCATTGTAATATTATTTATTTACGCTTCCAATTAAATAATATTAGAAAGATATTAACCACCAGAAAAGAATTAATTAATTTAACTAAAACGACTTTAACCAGCGATTCCTGAGTCGAAAATTGGAGTTGAAAATTTGGAGTTGAAAATTTGGAGTTGAAAATTTGGAGTTGAAAATTTGGAGTTGAAAATTTTGAGTTGAAAATTTCGACGTCATTTTGCAGTCCGATGATATATTTTCAATTAAAAAAATCAACATATTTTTCTATTATGCGTCGTAACTAAGTAGTCGGGTGAGCGTAACCGGGTCACGTGATATTAGGTAAAGGGTATTCCTCAGGTCCTCGTGGAAAGTAGCGATAAATAAAGGATATCAAAGTGGATAAGTGCACTAACTTCGAGTGCACCTAAAGTGCACCATCCTTGTTTGGTATGATTACAAGTTTGAAATATATTTTTCCATTTTCAACTTTTTACCTAAAACCTTCTTGAAATTTTGGATTTTCGAAAAAAAGTTATCAATCTTTTTACCTGTACTACCAAGCAGATTCATCTCCCGAAGTTAGTGCACTTTATGCACGCTGTCACACTATTTAGTGGTCAACCTTTGAAAGCGCTATAGAAAATACAGAAACAAAAGCTGCGATCAAACTATTACTACTTATGTTCAACTTGTGTGTGAACAACGGTAGACATCGCGTCCAAAAAAGTATTTTTCAAAATTTTCAAAGTAATTTTTTTTTATTTCTAAAAAGATATTATATTTGTTCATTGTCGATTTTGTGACAATACACCGATTATATTCGGCCAAAACCCGACAAACAGAAAACAATTTTTTTTTTCTCCTCTATTACTGGTGGGCACCATCTTGCCTCGGTCGGCGGATGCTTTGCGCTTCTCCGTGCGCGTCGCGCGTCACTAGATCCCTCATTTCCCTCACCCCCTAAATATTATTCCCATCTTCGTCAAAGTTTCTTTAACGAATTTATAAAATTACCAAAACGTTATTTTAGAGCAAAACATCTCAATAGCCCATATCAAGTATCAGGAAATTTAAATGTTTTTTATGAAATCTGTGTTTTCATCGATTTTTTGTGCTTTTTTATTAAATTCCATTTTATTTAAAAAAACTTCTGGTTTCTGGTAACACCGGGCCGAAATTTTTTACTTACATAAATAAAAAAACCTTTGTTGGCATTTTTGAAGTTGCCCAACCGATTGTCCAGCTTAATATAAATACTGTAGCTTTGGTTGTTTCTATTTCTGAGTGTAATATAAAGAAACGACAATTATTTATTTTTTACTCACAATGCCTGCAATCGACGTCTGGAACCTGTTCTCACAGGCATCTACGGCATCCACAATATATCTCAGTATGTTGCGAAGGAAGGAAGATAGTAAAGAAAAAAAGTGGGAAGTATCTGGCTATTCAGATTTGGTCACCAAACACCCCAAAAGCCAATTCAAGTATCGTTTCAATTCTGAATTGTGGTCTTTCGCTGGCTATTTATTATTTTTAATGAATTAATTGTTAATATGTCCGATGTCATAAATTGTTAATATGTCCGATGTCATAAATTGTTAATATGTCCGATGTCATAAATTGTTAATATGTCCGATTTCATAAATTTGGAGAGTTGATTTTTTTTATGTTAAATACAACACAACTTTTTTATAAAATTTACTTGTGAAAGTTGAGATTTGACACCGCGGCTTTTGGATTCGTTGTAGAAAGACTTTTACTACCTACATTGCTTTGTAAAAAAACGAAGGAAACTTAACGTTTGAGTCTGCACCCTCCGGTCAGGTCAGGGGTGGCTCGACAGTAAAGATTATGCCAACTGAAAGAAAAGAAGGAACCGGGAGAAAGTCAGCTTCTAGTTGAAAGCAACAGATGCCCGGGTAGAAATGGCCGGCGCCGGTGTCGGGCAAACTAAACGTTTCATTAACCACATAAAGGAAACGGTGGATCGTAAACTGGAATAGACTTCACTCAACTTGTTAATATCGTACATTTTGCTGAATTTGAAAGGTTAATTATAAAATCATTTTAATTTAACGAGTAATAAAATGGAACTTCACGTATTAAGCTGTACATGAATGCCTCCATGGTTTGCTTTGGTTCGGTTATCTCAACTCTATTATCTTATTACCGTATTATTTTTTTAATAAATTTAATTACAATCTCTCCCTTTTTGTAGAAAACTTTTTATTTGTTCTACAAAAACACGCACTTTGACGATTTGCAAGTTTATTTTATTTTAAAATCTCTTTTTAACACTTTATTGGCGTACACTTTAAATATCGTGAATTAAAAATAATTAAAGAACATGAAATTTCACAAGTTATTTTAATACACTATCCACTAAGGATGTTAAATCAAGTTGTTTTCACTCTAATTTTTCAGTTGAATGTGATTAATTGGAAAAACCAATTCCTATAATCTTATTGTCGTTTGCTTTTTATTAATTTATAATATTAGCCAGTTTCTTACATCTCATAATCTTCAAATTTTAGTTCACGAGTTTGTAGCACGATTTGTTAAGTGCCTGTATTTTAATCTTCTTAAAATATAAACACGCATGTTTCTTTGTTTATCCCCTATGCGGTCCCTAAACCATACACCTGATTACAAAGAAACTTTGGTGATTTGTTGCACTTTTGGACGGACGTGGTAGTTTCTATGTCTCTATGTCTAATGCTAGCTCTGGCGTTATGAAATTGTTTCCTATACACATTCATCCGATGGCGATGAAACTTTGGTGACTTTTATGCGCACACCCACGAAGGTGTCTATCTATAATGGTGAGTTTTGGCGTTATGAAATTTGTATAGTTTAGTATTTCATAGTTTAGCGACAGGGGGGAAGGTGGAAAAAGGTGGGGTAATCCGGTAGGGGGTTTGCGGGAGTGGTGACAAGGGAGGGTGGAAGTTGGGCAAGGTGGAAAGGGAACGCGAAAGGAGAAGGGGAACGGAGAAGCCGGGGGGAATTTGCAGGGGTTGGTGAGATGGGGAAGTTGGAAGGGAAAAGCGGGAGGGGAAGGGGATGCGGGAAGGAAACTGAGTCGCCTGGGAAAGGACGACATGCAGAAGAAGGGTGTAGGAGGGCTGGGAGACGAGGGAGGGCTTAGACCAGCAATCTTGTTTTTGTGAATAACAAAGCCTGCATGTATTTTTATATTTCGTGCATCCTACCTCGTGTACCTTCTCTCAGCTACCCGCACTACCCGAGAACACAAATGGCCATTGAATTTGGTGAGTGAAAAACTTTTGTCACTTGGTGGTGGGTTTTAGCTACAATTTGTTAAAAGTAACTAGATACCTTTTGATAAAAAAATTGTGTTTATGTATAAGTTGATAAACGAATTTACGAAAACTTGTAATGAGAAGTTTTTTTTTTTAAATTTATGTTACTACGATCATAGATCTCATTTTTCAAATATGTTGTTTGTTTCCCCTTTTCTTAATTTTCCGGAAAGATTTTGATTTATGTGGGAAATACTGTTGATTTTTAATCTTTCTGTATTATCTGAAATAGTTGACACCTCTAAAATAATTATTTCAATTTCAAATTAGGGGTCTCTCATTAACATAGATTTTTTTGCGAGAGATATATTTCGCCGATGTCTCACAGACCGAGGGTAGATAGTAAGGTGAC
The DNA here is from genome assembly GCA_936435175.1 of Glyphotaelius pellucidus. Taxonomy (NCBI): domain Eukaryota; kingdom Metazoa; phylum Arthropoda; class Insecta; order Trichoptera; family Limnephilidae; genus Glyphotaelius; species Glyphotaelius pellucidus. Next base: position 42,667,927 of record OW386543.1, read on the forward strand.
TAAAATCGGGGGTAGGTAATTAAGGGTTAGTCGGTATATTTGCAATCAAAAGAGCCACTCTCCTCTGCACAGAATCAAGCATGTTAACCCCCCAGGCAAATTTCTTTGGTTTTCGAAACAACTCTACCAGGTCTTATAGAAATCGTTGTGTCTCCCTTACTATCATGGCTAGAAACATGACCTAAAGTTTGTCGGAAAGAGAAAATACCACGCTTTATATTCAAATGTAAAAGTTAACCCCAAAATAATTAAAATATACACCTTTATGTCCATGTTTTCGATAGCATTTTGAAAAAAAATTATGAAATTTATTAATTTGTACATGAATCGACAAAAAGTGAGTTGATGATAACGTTTATAACATTTGCAAAATAAAATATAAGTTTTTTTTTACATAAAATGCTCGAGAATTGAGGGGTTAAAGTATTTTAAGGCTAGAGATCAGAGATGGCTACCAAATTCAATTATACAAACGAGTCTGAGATCTGTGTACAGAGTCAGTAACAATTTTACTTCATCCAATAGATACAATGGAGAAACAGCTGTGAAATTATTGTGGTGTTGCATTCAGTTAATTCAATTTTTAGAGTCGATGAAATATTTCAATGGAAAGCGCATAACTTCAATTTTCGCAAGTAATATTTCACAGTTTTCAGGTCACAATAATATTTTTCAGCGCGAGTCGGGGATAAAGCAGACGAAAGGAGGGTAATAAATCCAGCGATAGACGACTGAACATTTCAGTAATGGTTTTCAAAGTGCCATTGTTGCGATATTGAAAATGAAAAACCGTCACCAGTTAGCCACCACTAGCGACCTTTTACTGCGTTGGAGTTGAACTGGATTTTTTGGGTGGCGATTTTGGTTAGAAAATAAAATTTCGTGTAGGTTTTAAAAACAAGTGTCAGTAAAAACATTACGTAGAGTAGAAATAAAACTTTTGAAAGTATTTTTAAGGCAATTCTTCGCAACCGATGTAATAAATCTGAGATCTGATAATGCAAATAATGTATGAAAAGGCGGGCTAGAGCAGATAGAGAACTGCTCACATCAATAAAAGTCAGGAAAATTTCATATCTGGGTCACGTACTTCGAGGGGAAAAGTATCACTTGCTCCAATTATTATTGAAAAGAAAAATAGAAGGTCGCTGAGGGCCTGGTAGAAGACAAATGTCTTGGCTACGAAATATACGAGAGTGGACCGGCATTATAAGTGCGGAGGAGCTATTCCGGGCAGCACAATGTAGAGAGACATTTTCCAGAGTGATTGTCAACGTCGGGGGGACCCGATAGGGCACACGAAGAAGAAGATGAAAAGGCGGCGGCTTGCTTGACAGATTGAGGCACCACACCACGGTTCGTACGCGATACAAGGGTGTATTTTTCTTAATTATTTTCATGATGATGAATAGATTTTTATTAATACTCGTATTCAATACATACCTACATACAGAAGACTGTATAAAAAAATTTTGTTCTCGAATCTCAAGTATGGTTTGCTGCATATGCCGCGTTCAACAGGACACTTCAATGAAATTGCTGCTCGGTGGTTGACAGTGATTAAGCCATACGGTTCATTGAAAAATTAAATAAAAATATATTTAGAAACTAGACATATAGGTTTACAGCATCACGTAGGGGAATTTTGATATCTAAAAAAAAAATAATGCGGACAACCGAATTTTATTTCCGGTTTTTGTGGAATATTTTCATCGTTCCTTAAAAAAAAATTAGAAGGGGGCCCTTTATAAAAAAAATCCCTACGTGGTGCCATAGTGACTGGATTTGGTTAAGAATTAGTGCGTGAAAATCAGATGTACAGTTTTTTTAATACGTTGTCAACCAAATCGAAAAACGTAGTTTCAAGAAAAACGTGTTCAAAGTTTTGTTGAAGGTTAATAACATACAAACTGTTTCAAACGGTTTCAAACAAAATGCTGTATCGTCATTTGGTGAGAGCATTTTTAGCGAATGCATCTTTCAGAAAATGTTATTAAGAAATGTTATTTTACCGTGGTGTGGTGCAGAAAATGTTATTAATTGAATGACTTCTTTGTACCGTGGTGTGGTATTTTAACACAGAAAATCTTTTAGAGCGGACATTAAGTCTAGTTAGATATTCATTTTAAATACGACACGATAATAAACAAGACTCGTAATTTTTGAGGAACCGATAAAGAATTACTGATCATCAGAATTATATTGCTAATTAGAGTTCACCACAAATATCAAGCCGAACTTTTCTGCGCAAACAAGTCCAGGGGTTCTAAGGGATTGGGAAATCCCAGAAAGAAAACGCCATGTTTAGTCTTTAATCTCATTTTTTTGATTGTTTGAAAATACAGAGTTATTGTTGCAACAATGACAATAATTGGGCGATGATGTGTTAACTACTAGTTTATTTGTGAATGATTATCCTTTAGCAATCACACATCTAATATAACTTACTTTATCCTATATTATAACATTCTTCTATTTTACTTAACTTACTGACGGCCGCGGCTGGCGTGGTCGAAGGGTAAGGCTCTTGACTCGCAATCCGAAGGTCACGGGATCTAATCCCGGCGAGGGCAAAAATTTTTTATATGATTAATTTGTTTTATTTCACAATTAATTCATTTAAAAATAATATATACATAGTAAATTTGCGGTACGTTCCAGAGTGGAAGATCTCGCCCTGGTTTAAGACCAAAATTCAGAATTGAAACGTTGTTGAAATGGCTTTAGCTGTGTTTGGTGACAGATCTGAATAGTCAGGTACTTCCCCATCTTCTTCCCATCCCCACTGCTTTCAGCCTCACAATTTACATACCCCATTTGGCGATGCCGTAGTCTCACTGGCTCCAGACGGGAGCAGCTGAGACTCTTGTGAGGTTAGGTCTGAGTTGACAATTGTTGACAAGATTATCACTACCCAGGCGTCGCGAGTTCAATCCTCTCCTAGCTAAGTCCTTTATTCCGACACAAACAACATTTCCGCTTAGTATGGTATTAGCAGGTGGTTAACCCGAAAATGTTTGATTTATAAAAACAGGTTTTCTTGAAAACGGTTTAAATAATTGAGCGAAGTTTTTTTATAATATTACCTTCTTATTAATATGTATATGATTACCTAATCCTTGGCAGTCACATTTTCTAACGTCACTTACGGGCGTTTTACATAATGCATTTTCATACCGATCTTCATATGGCAACAATATCACTATTTTCATGGTACTTACGCTTTTGTACAGGTAGTTGCTTTTAGAGAAGAAATATTATGTTGTGTCGATACCGAATCGCCTAAAAATGTCAAATCTTGAACGTGTAAGATCACATGAAAGTATCCGTTATTTGGCTTAACCTTTGCAGTCAACAAATCATCAAAAGACACGCAAAATTCGCAATCAGTAATTTTCAATATAATCAATGTTTTAACATTTTCACATAACATGGTTACGTAACATTATGACAGACTTCAAGTGATGTCAAATAATGATCGCCACATTCAATGGTACGAAAATCTTTTTTTAATCCCGAATCTACATGAAAGAACTGAGTGAAAAAAGCATCCCATTACTCTTGAAATATAATATACATCACGATGGATGGGATTCGCAAAATATGAAATAGTTTTTCATAAAAAATCAAAAAAATGAGACTTCTATTCCATCCTGCAGAAGCCGCTATTCTTTGTTATTTCGCAAGCCACCAAGGAGCGGAAACCATTTAATTTATAAAAGCTTGCCGGCATTTCTACAGCATGAAATGGGCATCCAGTTTCTCGGGGCCCGTTTGACACCGCCTGCGCCCGCTGGAGGGAAAGTCAACAATGCAGGTGGAAATGCTTAAATGTGCAAACACTGCGAGCACTACTGGAATATTTAACTCAAGGGCTGCAAAGACCAACCAACCATCCAATTATAAAACTGATTTTAAAAGCTTTAACATTATTGTTTTGTACATTTATATATAAACTAATACAAGCATGGATAGATAATCTCTAAATATGGAGCTCCTCACAAATTCGGTCGAACAATTCGGACCACATATAATAACCAAACTCCCCAATCTGATTCCGTCGCCTCGTTTCGAACGCATAATATTGGGAGATGAAAATAGGATGAGATTAGGACCAACAAAATCTTCCATGCAGACCAACAAAAGATAATAACAATTATAATCATAGCAAGTTTGTTTATTTCAGCCGAATAGAGCGGTGAGTGCAATACTCTGTCAGCCATATAAAAGTATACATCTATGAAATTAAATTAAATAACCACATAAAACAGAGTATATAAGATTAAAGATGAAATAAAATATAATATTTCTTCAAAATAGGCATATTTACTTTGGGGTGTCATCATTAATTTTATTTTATTCGTATTAATACTTATATTTATAATAATTTATTTTGTTATTTAGACTTCTTGTTTTCCTTTTAAAAGATTTTTTATTATGTTAATGTAATTTTTTACCCATTCTAAAATAATTTTTATATTTTATTTTATATAATTGTTTTTTATGATATATTTTAGGTAATTAATCACCTCTCCTTTCTAATATTTTGTCTATGTTCTAATTAGTCTATACTTGTTTGTCTTTTGTTATTTATTATTGACTTATTATCCTGACGAAGAAAACATAGTTTTCGAAACATGTTGATATTGTTAATAAAATAGTGGTGTTATACAAAGGTATTTGTTTTTCATAAAAAAATATAATAGTAAACATATTTAGTACTTGTACACTTATACTTGAGGGTTCAGGTAAACTCTACAACTCTACATGTTTTGTGTATGGGCGCGCCCTGCCACTGCACCGCGGCCTGGACGAGAGTATTTTCCGATCTTCTGTTATTATGTGGAAAGCAGCGAACTCATGTACCCTTCCTTTTGCGAACATCTGCGAAGCACTGCATCGCCAAGGTAGGCCGAACAGCGCTCTCTATGCGTGGTTGAATTTTACTCGGAGTGTGTTCATTACGCCTTGTGTATACTTGTCCGTAGTTCGCCGCCGATGTAAAAGCTCAAGTAGATCTGGAATATTTGCTTTTTGTTGAATCTCCTGGCGAGCATGTTGGCCATATTCTCATTTGGCGTACTATATCATTTTCATCATTTAGGTTAGGTCATCAGTGACGACATTGTTATTGTCGCAGCCGAGAAGTGTGGGCGGAATAACAGTAGGACCAGATTTTCTTTAAATACCAGCAGTGATGATTTTTCGGCATTGTTCAATCAGCCCATGACTATCAACGTATTATTCGCGTATGGCCAGAAGTTTTCTCATTGTCCTTACTGATGAGGCTATTATGACTTATATTATTCATACATACTCCGGAAATATGGCATCCGATTCCTGTTTTGTTCAGCGTTTTACTAAGTTCATCCATATATACGTTGAACAGCACTGGAGTCATTGAGCCTCCTTGTCTAAACCGCACTTTAATTTTGCTGATTCTGACAGGCTATCATTCCATCTGACGAAGTTTTCCTGTTGCTTGTACCATATATTTACAATTTAAGGTGGTACTTGTCGGTCGATCAGTTTTTTCCATAACTTATCACGACAAACTATGTCAACAGTTGCTTAGGTCTAGGAAGCATGTGAAAACAGATGTTTTTCTGGCTTTATAATGTTGAATTGATAGTTTCATGCTATATTTGGCTGTATCGGTAGAGCATCCAGCTATGAAACCCATTTGGAAGTCCTCAGTATTGAGCTTGTTTTATAATGCCTTCTTGCGATCTTATAATTGCGAAATATTACACTTTCTTTTTGACCAATATTTTCTTAACCCCATTTTTTGAACCAATAATTTTGGTTTAGGAATCATTTTTAACAACTACGCCCTGTCCAGACTTTGTTGGTAAATCACAGTAAGGAAAGGAGATTTGAAATAATAACATCGCAAGTAGTGACTACAATCTACAAAGCAATGGCATAAAATACACAGAAAGATAAAGATGTTACACAAAGATAGATAAAGATAAAACAGGCAACAAACTCATAGGCACCTGCACAAAAAGGCACGCAACACACTCATACACACTCAAACCATAGGCATAGGCACACACCATATTCAAACACTCTTCGGCATATTTGTGCATGAATAAAATCAATGATATTGATGTGTAGGTGCTTAGAAACTATATCAATATATAAAATATTGATATAATAACTATATTTTGAGTTCAGTTTGATTCGCTTTTCATAAGCCTTGACATCCTTGACATAAGTATGGCGGAACAATCTTACAATTATTAAAAACTAATATCGACTGGTATCACCACGAATCACCGACAGGCTGAGTGGATGAGATTTCAAATTTATTCCATTGCCCACGTCCTTCGGCTTCAGCCGTTTTATATATTGATAGGGTCGGGTATCAATGTGGGCTCAGTAGCAAAACACAAGTCTCTTGGTACGATAATTTATTTTATAAGTTATACAGAATCTCAGTTAATGTTTTTATACAAACGGCTTGATATACAATCCTTTTTAAACGGCTTTTTATACAATCCTTGACGGCCTCCGTAGACCCGAGGTAAGACTCTAGACTCACAATCCGAAGGTCGCGGGTTCGAACCCGGCGTGCGCAAATAAATTTTATTTGATTAATTTGCGTTATTTCACAATTTATTAATTTAAAATAATTTGTACTATAATTGCGGCACGTTCCAGAGTGGAAGATACTATCAGTATCGCCCTGGTGTGAGACCACTATTCAGAATTGAAACGTTGCTTGAAATGGCTTTAGCCGTGTTTAGTGACCAGATCTGAATAGCCAGGTACTTCCCCACCTTCCTCTTCCCTATCTCCTTCCCCTCCCCACTACCTTCAGCCTCACAACATACCCCGATTGGAGATGCCATGGCCTCACTGGCTCCAGACGGGAGCAGTTGAGACTCTTGTGGGGTATTAACTGAAAAAAAAAATACAGTCTCACATTTCTCTCACAAGCTGCTGTCTGTCAAAAAAAAACGAAAATCGAAACAAAAGAACTCAATTCGAATTCTGATGCATTTAGTTATTTTAAAAAAATGGAACTTTTAAAAGAATAAGAAAGTAGGTACCTGTAAAGTACCTGTAACAAAGTTCGCAAGCTACAAACTACAATGCGTAGCTCGACTCGAGCCGTGACGAGTGCCATTGGCGTTTTTCCAGTGACGGGGTTTTGGATCATTCTTCATGCTCGTATCAATATTTCCTCCAGTGTACTCTAAACGCGACAAATTTAATTTTGTACGAAGTTTTATTGTTAATAAATCTGACTCCATAAACGGGAATTATTATTTAACAAATATCTCCTTAAACACGATCGCAGCTACAGTGATAGGAAGGGCTGCTAGCTGTCATTCCACGGCAAGGTTAATTACGAGTACAATTCACCAATACTTTTCCTAAATTGGAAACGGCTGAAGCCGAAGGACGTGAGCAATGGAATAAATTTGCAATCTCATCCCCTCAGCCTGTCGGTGATTCGCGGTGAAACCAGTCGAAAAAAAAAATGTTTTTAATAATTGTAAGGTTGTTCCGCCATAAAATATCTCCTTAAACACGATCGCAGCTACAGTGATAGGAAAGGCTGCTAGCTCTTATTCCACGGCAAGGTTAATTAATATACAACTCAGCAATACAAACACTTTTCCTAAAGTAGGTACAAGAATGTTCGTTGCCCGTATTTATTTGTAATTTTTGGAATGGACAAACCTTTATTTTTACTAAATCTAGTCTACCTTTTCTTTATACATAGAATCAGACAATAGGTTTTAGCATACAATTTTAAATCGTAATGTACCGCGAACAGTTAACATATTAACTAACTCATATAATAATTATATATCTCTTTTTTGTGTATAAATACGAGTTGTTTAAAAAAATTTTAAGTTCAGTTGAAATTTTTTAACAATTCATAAAATTTTTTATCCATTTTCTGTGTAAGTTCTATTCAAGTTCTCTTATTATATCATTATAGGCCAGTTGATAAAACTGAAATAATCACAGAACTTGAATAGAACTTTCACAGAAGTGACAATTAACTTAAAAGATTTGCGTTGACTTAGCTGAGGGAATAGCGCTGGCACTTTCAAATTTGGAGGAGGTCCAGAGGAAAAAATCTGACAAAAACATGTCACTTTGGGGGGAGGGTTATTGTAGGGAAAGGAAGGATATGAAGTTCTGGAAAGAAAAGGCTATCAGGGTGGGTAGGACTCTGGGGGTCAATGTTTTCAAGAGTAACGGACTTATGAATCCATCCCTTCCACTGCAGAGCAAGGCGAGAGAATCCGACTGGAAAGGTCTAGGTTAGCCTACCTCAAGCAGTCTCTCCCGATCCGGCCCGCTGCGCAGTAGGTCGCATTAGTGCGCATTCGCCACCAAGATCTAGACAAACCTCATCCCATGAACCCGGACCCCCCGGCTAAATCACCGAACCACTTGGGATGGCCTATGGCACGGGAGTTGGTTATCCATTAAATGGTTCCCGGGCGGTGGTACTCATACCCGCCTCCCGAATTGGTGAGGTGAGGTAAACAAAGAGTTAATTTTAATTTTTTCTATTTAATTTTTTCGAAAGACGTTGATAAAATCGTTGATAAAGAATATTAAAGGAACAATGACTGAACTTCTTGAAAATAACACAAAGTGTGAGAAAAAGCAAAGAACGACATTATCTAAAAACGAGAGCAACTTTAGGTAGCAAGTTATGGAGAATACGAGATTCGAGTGGTTCCAAGAGCTATCGGGTTCACAGCGGATAGAGAGCAAAATGAATTTATTAAGCCGAGAGTATTTGCTCTTATTTTAGGTGTGAAGTCGTGTGAAGTATCGGCACTAGCATGGTGAGGCGGTGTAAATATTTGAGTTGGAGCAGGAACGTCGGGAGTCGGAAGCAACTGACACCCCTGACAATAGGACATGGGGTATAAAGTATAGTGCAAACCTCGGCGTATTCTTATGCACTCTTATAGGTACAGCTACCTACCTGTACGGGATTCCTTTAACATTCAAATTGAAATATGAAGTTTAAGAAATCATAACGACGCGCGACGGCCCGGAAGAACAATGTCGGATCTGCTAAAAGTCGAGAGAAATTGCGCTGTTGGCTTATTTTAAACTTTAAGCAGCTCTTCTGCAAAACTACAAAATCCCACATCCGGCTGTTCTTTGGGACCGTCGAGTAAAATATTGAATTGAAGTACTAATATTTACTGATTCAGCCGAAGAGCGCTTTTAGTATTATCGTGTACACGTTTACGGTACCGTGACGGCAAAAAAGACAATTAACATACGTTTCTTATCGCTATTATAATGTAGCCTTTTCTTACAATTTAAATAATGGCGAGACAAAAGATGAGACACACCAAGTACGTGTGACTGTTTTCTCCAAAGTCGTGTTACTGTTTCCTCCAAAGTACTACTCTTTTCCTTTTTTACATTAGCTCTATGCAGAGGTCCTGAGGAAAACAATTTTTCTCAGAGCCTATGTCATGTTTGGAGATGCTGTGAGGGGGGTTTTTTAGAGATAGGTAGGAGAGAAAGTTCTGTGAGGGGACAAGGTGTGGCGGGTAGGAATCTGGAGGTCAGTGTGTCCACGAGTGTTAGACATATGAATCCATCCCTCCAACTGCGGTACAAGGCGATGAATCGAAAGAGTCTGGCTGGAGAGATTAAAAGGTCTCCCTCAACCAGTCTCTCGCGGTACCGGTCGGCCACGCAGTAGGTGAGTAAACGCATATGCCGCCAAGACCTAGACAAACCTCACCCCGTGACCCCGGGCCCCCTGCTAAGTCACCAAACGTAGCGATCCACTTGGGGTGACCTATGGCAGGGGTGTTGGTTATCCAATAAATAATTCCCGGGGCGGCAGTATCCATATTCGCCTCCCAAATTCTTCCCCTTCCTTTGGAGGAAACAGATATATATTATCAAGGTTCAGACCCGGCGACGGGAATTGCGTTTTATTTCTTTATATGTTTGAGGGAGATGTATGATATGACTGTATTTTTTTTGGGGGGTGCACCGTTTGTTTCATTTTAAACTTTTGTTATTTAGTGCGTAAGAAAGAGCTGCAGCACTAAATGTTTAAGAGCAAGACCATCAGCGCACTGACATTTGACGTTCTTGAATTTTCTGAATTCACTCACACTTCAATATTATTCTTGTAACTATATTCCATACTTCAAAATTATCATCACGGCTAGCAGTATTATAGGGGCCTACGATGTATGAGAGAGATGCAAGAAAATTATTACTTTTTTTCTGGAGGAAACAAACCTATCAGTATATTGTGTACCTCATTTTTTGAAAGAGCTGCAGCATTCTTGTGATAAGGAACGTATGTTTTATGCCACCACCATGCCACGGTACCGTCACCGTGAATCTCCACGATAATGATAAAAGCGCTCAATTATAATAATAATAATTGGATGATTTGTAGAGCGCCGTTTTTGTGAGAAATCACCTCAAGTACAGTACCTCAATCACCTCAAGTACTCATGTACAATTTATTATGAATTCTTAGGTTCTATCTAATTTTATTATTTACAAATGGATACCGAAAATGAACTTACCTGGCGGGTCACTTCCGATAAACACCCTTTAATTAGAAACCCTTCGAGAAAGACGTAGCGTGACAGAATATTTTTCTACTCAGACGAAATTCTAAGAAAACATCTCTTAAAAGAATTAAAACCATATTTCTAGAGAAAGCTTTTTTTTCTCTCTACACCGCGCACCGACTGATTTTTTTAAAATCTTGAACTCCTGAATCAATTTACTCGAAAACGAAAATTCAAATTAAAAGGGGCTAAAAACTCCACGAATTTTAAATAAATATGGAGGCCGTACTCTTGAATACTCGGTACCAGTGATTTTTAACAAACTTCATAAAGTCTTAAATTTGAGAATAATGAGAGACCCTGCCCCTAAATGTACTTAGAAATAAATAATACTCATCTACTTGTTGTTATACAAGATTATAGACATATTGATTCGGTGGATCCTGCAGACAAGCTGGCTTGTGACAGCTTTGTTGGTCAAAAAAAAATAATTGTAATAATTAATATTTCACGAATAAATAAAAAAATTAAAATATACAACAAAATTGACACCAAATATTAAGTAGATTCACAAGTTACCTCTTTTATTTTAAGTTTCTGGACACCATGTGTTCATATGTACGTATCGATGGCCCAGTATTAAAAGGAAACAAATCAGAAGAACCATAAAATACGATATGGGTATCAAAAGATTCGCCAATAGGGGTTCTTCGCAGAACAAAATCAATTAAAAATATTTTAATCGAAAAATCTGTTTGAAAATATCAAAATACTCGATGTACCCATTTTTATATGAACTATGTTGAATTTTTCCATTTAAAACTGACAAGATTGTTTTAAATACAAAGGAATGCATTTTTAAAAATACATTTTTTAATATGAATACCCCACAAGAGTCCCAACTGATCCCGTCTGGAGCCAGTGAGACTATAGCATCCCCAATAGGGTATGTTGTGAAGCTGAAGATAGTGGGGAGGGGAAGGAGATGGGGAAGAGGAAGGTGGAAAGTACCTGGCTATTCAGATCTGGTCACCAAACACGGCCAAAGCCATTTCAAGCAACTTTTAAATTCTGAACGATGGTCTTACACCAGGGCGATACTGAGAGTATCTTCCACTCTGGAACGTGCCGCAAATACACTATGTGTTATTTTAAATGAATAAATTGTGAAAAAACACAAATTAATCAAATAAAATTTATTTGCCACCCGGGATTCGATCTCGCGACCTTCGAAATGCTAGTCAAGAGCCTTACCGCTGGACTACGCCGGCCGTCATTTGAGGTAATGCAGAAATTCAGTGAAAACTATTGAGATACGACATTTTGGTAGACGTGCGCAAAACAAAATAGTGATTATCTCAAAACAACAGATTTTGACTTGTTGCAGTTTAATTACTGGGCCATCGATACATATTAATAAAATTATGAATATTTTCTTTCGGACATTTTCTTTTTTAACCTCGCAATGGAAAACGATTAAAATTTATTTGAGATCTCACGTAGAGTTGTGTCCGTTAATGCTGAGAAGGGTTCCGAAGCCAAAGAGGTTTAGGGGGAGTTTGTAAGAAGCTGCCGATGTATTGTGTCTGGTTTATCTCGAATAGCCGCTTGAAGCGGTGCGATTTAACGCTCTCTATCCCTTCCGTTTTCCTTCTAATCCCCAATCCCACGAGACTTCCCCTTTAAAGCACTTTTCTCTGTAAATAGTACCTGATCTCGAATGAAAGAAAATAGCGAGCGACGATGATGATAAGCGAATAATATTTTTCGTTTCGAAGATGAGATTTTTAAAAGAAATTCATTTTGAAATGGACAACACAGCACTTCATTTATTTCAGTTTTTTTGTTAATTAAGGGAACCTGCATCTAAACGACCGTCTTTTCACATCCAAACTTATCCTATTTGAGCTTATGCGAAAAAACATCAAAGCACAAAATTCGATTTCGAAAAATGATTAAACAAACCAACACAAAACCAGTTGTGTTTTGTGTTGCTTTTAGAGGTTTTATTTGCAGTTATTCAATTAAATATTAACTTTTTCGATTTATTGCAAAACGACATCAAAGACACGTAAATTGAAAGGGATTTTGGAGCGAACACCCGAACAACCGTATTTTGCCTCGCGTCAATTTTGAATACCCGACGGCTTTTAATTTCCGAAGTTGAAGTATTTTGTCCCTCGAATCGAGGGAAACACCTTTTAAGACTTGGAAAAGCCCAGCAAACACATTAGAGAAAAGTCTACCGAGAGATGAAAGCTTTCACAAAGATCACAGAGTGCAACCTTGTTATACGCCAGTGATCACGTTACGCGGTTACTTGGAGCTTTATGTACCTGCCCTTACTCGTACTGCCGCATACCGGGTGCCGGGTGCCGGGTGCCGGGTGCCGGGTGCCGGGTGCCGGGTGCCGGGTGACCATGAAGAAAGATAAATTCAACCGCGACCTCGTGGACCGTGTCGTTTCTTCGAAAAGTTAAAATATAGTGCTCCTATCCGTAAGCTACAATCTATGAACTTTAAGCTGAAATTCAATCTTAGATTGGTCAGATCAATGTTTATTATAGGTCTTTACATCATACCTTACAATCTGGGAGGCGAGTGTGAGTAACGCCACCCCGGGAACAATTTATCGAATAACCAACGCCCCTGTGGGTCACCCCAAGTGGTTCGCTACGTTTGGTGACGTAAGAAGGGTGCCCGGGTTCACGGGGGTGATGATTTTCTAGGTCTTGTGGAGGATGCGTTTGTTCATCTACTGCGTGGCGAACTGGATGAGAGAGAGATTTTGAGCTCTCCAGCCGGACTCTCTCGACCCATCGCCTTGCACTGCAGAGGGAGAAATGGATTCATATGTCCGTCACTCTTGGGCGCATTGACTCCCAGATTACTACTCACCCTTCATTGTTTTCCTTTCGAGAACTTCCGCTCCTTCCTTTCCCTAAAAAGAAATTGTATTCCTCAGGGCCTCCTGTGTGAAGAAGTAAAAAAAAACTTACTTAATGAACTATTGGAAAAGTTATGTCTTTTCTTCGATTCCATTTCGAGTCGCGGGTAAAATTTATGAGGAGAAGAATTATTATTTTTTTATCTGAATCAAGAAACTTATTGCTCCCAGCTAACCTGAATCTTACTGCTCCCGGACCAGGAGAGAACATTGCATCTCCAATTGAGGTATGTTTTTAGGTTGAAGGTAGTGCGGAGGAGAAGAAGATGGGAAGAGGAAGGAGGGAAAGTACCTGCCTATTCAAATCTGGTCACCAAATATGGCTAACGCCATTTCAAGCAATGTTTCAAGTCTGAAGGGTGGTCTTTCACCAGGGCTACACTGAGAGTATCTTCCACTATGGATCGTGCCGCTGGCATACTATATACATATAATATGGCATTAACCCCCCTTACAAATTAACATGTTTTTTTTAAATTTTTAAATTAAATTTAATAATGTTATTTTGAAGTTCTGCAAGTATTTTCTTTTTTTTTATTATTTTGACAGCGGTTTCGGCTTACAATGCCACTTTTGAACTGATAGAACTTAAAAATAAAATATTAAATTTAATTTAATTTACATTTAAAAAATATATAAATAGAATTCTACAAATAAAAATTCACAATTTCTTAATTTTTTTTTTATTTAGCGCGTAAAATTTAAAACACGTTTATTAGTACTTATGGCCGTGTGTTTTTTATATGAATTTTTGTTTCGAATACGGTACAATTTAATTAAATAAAATTTAAAACACGGGGCCACAATGGAATGCTGAGGTTATTTAACCAATCAATTACATCAAGAGTCAATTGATTCAACGCAGACAGAATAATCGATTTATTTAATATTTTAAATCGAAAAAGATAACTGTTTTTGTTAAATACCTGCATAATTACAGCATTTTATACGATACCTTTGATGTTGAACCCGTTTGCATAGTTTTTCGATTGGTCGAGGGATATCGAATTTAACTGAATTGTATTATTTAATGGATTACATTTGTGAGTTTTGAAGCGAGCGATAATTGTAAAGTGCTTTAAACAATTCCAAAATGACAATTATTTTGGTTTCATTATTTGATTATTCCATTTAGAAGAGTACAGCATGCTACACAATTAATGAATAACATCATCAGTACAACTGGTGCGCATTAATTACGATCGATGGTTTTCTCATTTCCGCTTTGTTGGCGGTGAATTTAGCTCGTTTGTAATTAGTAATTAATATCAATGCTCCAATTATTGCAACTAAATGTTAATCAAGCGGAACACAATAAATTACAAAACAAATTAATTACCGATCAACAATAGTAATATTATTTTCATCAATCGTACACACATGACCATTCTACAATAAATTTTGAATTTGCCTACCAGGCCCACCCGCACAGTGGACATGATAACGGCCATCTGACTTCTTCCTATAAATTGGTGATCGACGTACAATTAGCGCCTCTTGGTGGTGTTGTATTGAGGGACCCTATTTTTATAGTCATGGGCAGAAATAGGATTATTTGCAACACTTTCAACATTTATTGATGAAATTTTTATTTCCAAAGAAAAACATTTTTTCTCAATTTACAAACGATAAGTGAAAATTAAGGAACAAAATACGAAGCAAATACTTTTAGCAGGAAATATTTATTTATTTTTAATAGTCTTCATAAAGCAGCTGTACACCAATATGTAACACATCTGCCCTGATGATGGACACTACAAAGCCGTCTGAAACGTTGGTTAAAGAAGAAGGAAGCGCAACAAGGCATAATCTTAAAAACAACAAAAAACACAATATAATTTTGTTCGTTAAAACTGTATTATGTATAACTTGGATTTTGTCATTGGCAGTTATTAAACGCTAGACATTTAATTATAGCATCGAAATCTCTGTTTCTCCCGTTTCTAAACATACAAACCTCCCAGCTACATGTACTTACAATTCCCGTCGCACGTAAATCAGCCAATGCAACAACAATTTCTCTGATTACTTTACCTGTGTTAAGCATAAATGCAATGAAACCGTACTCCTGTATGGAAATCCAGGTGATTTATGACGTCATAGCTCTTCTGAAGAAAGTCAAGATACGGGGTATGTACGAGTATTACAGCCGTTCTGGAAAATCTTGAATTTCAATTAAATGTTCCTCAAAAAGTGACACATTTTTTTCAACCTTTCCAGAGAAAGCTTCGAACATTCATCGAGTGAATTCTGTTCTTCTTCAACCAATTTCTACAAATATTTATAGTTATAGGCATCTTCGAAATATCGATTTTGAAATAAAGAGAGGGAGATGAGAATTCTTTTGTCCCTTTCGGAGTATTTTTTTAAATTTTCCGCTCCAAAAGAGAGGAGATATCAAATTACTTAACGTAAACTATTCAGGCATCATTTAAATTCATCATTAGATTATTCATTATTATTATTAGTATTATTAAACAGTTTCGAAGGAGAGGAAGTTCCGGGAAGGAGAAAGGTATGGGGGATGCGTAGGAATCTGGGGTCAATTTGTCCAGAAGTGACGGACTTATGAATCCATCCCTCCTACTGCGGTACAAGGTGATAGGTCAAGAGAGTCCGGCTTAAGGCTCTCGATCCGGTTCGGTTCAGTAGGCATTTGCCGCCAAGACCTAGACAAACCTTCCCCCTTAAACCTGCTAAGTCACCAAATGTAGCGAACCACCAAAAGCGAACCACTTGGGGTGATCTATGGCAAGGGTGTTGGTTACCCAATAAATGGTTCCCGGGGCGGCGGTACGCATATCCAAATTGAATTGATTATGGATATTGGGGATAACAATTTTTGCAACATTTGTTTAAGTTAATAATTTTTTATTAATATTGGCGATTGGTTTCTTTAGATTGATTAAGATGGTATTATTTCGTTCGTTATTAAAAAATATGAGTTAAAATTGAGTGTGTTTCCAGATTTACGAACATCACTGAGATTGCAACTTTCCAGCGGGAAAACTACTGGTTACGTATAACAATACTAAAGTAACACGCGATCCATAAATTTCCCACCGGAAGTAAGATAAATCCCGGAACACGGCGGGCGGAGTTCCGGAAGGCTGCAGGAGCAGGAGGCTGCGAAGGAAAAAACCTTTCTGTTCACCTGTATCCGATACACCATGTACGAGTGTATAGCCCAGGTGAGTTAATGTAAGAACAGCTTTAAGACTAAAATCTCAATTCAAGGGTGCTTGCTTTCACTTAAAAAGTTGCTTTTACTTACTTTTGTGTGGTTGTTATAGAAAGTGGTACCTGCTCAATTAAGTACGATGCCGGCAATGACTGCTCATACAATATATAGACGCGTGGTAGAAGTTTCAAAGAGGTAAGTCAAAAACGAGGTATTTGTATTGTACTCGATTTAGGTAAGGTCTTGCCCTATCAGTACGTAAATTGCATTTAAAAGTAAAATAAAAAAAAAATAAAAATAAAATAAAATAAATAAAAAAAAAATGTGATAAAAAAATGTGTGATGAAAAAATGATAACATTACACAGTAAACATTACATAGTAAAAGCCAAGGAATAATTTCATTTGTAAATATATTTTTCATCTCCTCTCAAAAAAGTTTTTAGTTTTCGGATGCGTTCAGAAATAATCCATTTTTTGGATTTCATTGCAAAGAGGAAACATTTCCACCTTCTGACAAAATAGGGGGTTAAAAAGGACAAAGATGAAAAAAAATTTAACTTTTTAAATTAGAAAGAATAGAGATGAAAAAAATGTTTGCAATCCTCTGCTAACACTAATAATATAACAATCATTTTAAAAATACGCAGGAAATTGGACGACTTAATTTTCTGAATAATAATTGACTGGTTTAATGATTACTTCATTGGGAAGGAATTATAAACCTTCCCCACCCTCGCTTCCCCCGAATTAACCGTTAAAAAAAATCCGCCACACAAATATAAAGATTTTTTTTACCGGCTCTGTACAAGATTTTTATTTATTTATTTATTTATTTGTTTTATTTTAGTAAATTGTACAATTTAAGTTTACAATTTCCTAATTAATTATATCATTTCATATTTCAAACTATATTTTTTCTTGTTCTATGTATCTCCTACAATACATTTTGAACTTTCCAATTGGTGCGGCCTTTAAAGTTTCTGGTAGAGGGGGTATTTCACCATCCTCCTCATAGCTTATCCATACACATAACGAATATTAATAAATAAACAAATAAATACTTGCAACTGGTAAAAAACTCGGCTAACTTATCTTACTTGTAGCCATTGTTCATAGGTTCAAGTGCCGAATAGTAAACTCACACTTTTTAGAAAAATAAATCCTGTATAATTAATCTAAAATGTACGTTACCGTACGAATAATCTATGAGGAGGATGGTGAAATACCCCCAGAGTGTTGTATAACTTCATCCCTTTGTATAGTAAACTGTTCTGCGTATTCGTTTTGTCCTTTTTTGTTGTCTGATTTCCTTGCAAGTCCTTGTATTATGTCTGTGAATGTCCTTGTTGTATATAATTTTGTTTGAGAAGTATTTTTGTAACATGTTGTTCACTATTTTATGGATAAATATCATCGTGAGCAGGGTCAACATCTGTTTCACGGTTAGCCAATTTAGTTCCTTTAACATTTTATTTACCTTTGAGAATCTATTTCCGAATAATTACTTAACATTACCTAAATCATTATTTTTTAACAGATAAATATCGTTAGTTTTTAGTATTCCAGTCCGTTTTGGTACTCTTTAATATTACTATTATTGAAAAAGATAAAATAATGTGTCAAAATGAGTGAAAAAACTGCCACATGCCAAAATCCAGGCTGCCAGTAAATTTCTTTCTATCCACAAATCGGAAGCAAACAGTATAAATATATACTTCATGTTCGTCAAACATGAGTTATATATTAATTAATACGTGTGTACGTGAGTTATATATTAATTAATACGTGTGTACGTGAGTTATATATTAATTAATACGTGTGTACGTGAGTTATATATTAATTAATACATGTGTCCAATGCGACAGACATAAAATCTTTTTTGATCACTTTGACCAATATTGAAGCTTCGGTCTCTGTTTGCGAAACCAACACTGCGCGGTGAAAAACAAAATGTAAGCACAAATTTCTATAATGTTGGTATTTCGCTCTGCTTGACATCAAAAATTCTATAAAAAATATTTGAATGTCAGTTTTTTTTTCGGTTTATATCAGATTTTCTTTTTAATATTTAGATTATTAAAATTCTTGCAATGTCAATGTTTTATAATAAAAAAAATCATAGTGTGCAATTCACACACGGTAGAAGTGAAACCTACAGAACTAAAGGAGACAAGAGTGGGGAGACTACCAAGTACTTTATCAATGTGAAGGATGATTTTTTTCCATAATTTTGTCGTCGAATTCCACCGCATCTTATTAGTATTTGTGTTTTCTTCTTCGGAGTCGCTTTCTTTTGCCTGTTTATTGTGAAGTGGTTTGAAGATTGGATATAGATTTTACAAAATTATTATTTTACATCCACAATTAGGGTATGTTGTGAGACTACCGGATTTGTGATCGAGAGCCTTATCCTTCGATCGCAAAGGCCAAGACATAAGATAGTTAGCTTGTCAATACCAGTGAGGTAGGTCGTAACAAATTATCTTTGTTGTATCAAATGTTTGCAGCCTGGATTCTCATTGCGTCGCAAACTCTGGTCCGCCATCAATAGGATAAGGTGCTCCCATAGCCGTTGTGCCCGTATGATGTATAGATGGGGCCTTAAAGAGTCGGAGATGTTTGAATGCGGTGAGGTGGAGGTTATGCTAACACTTGTTGAATTCGAGATCAAACACCGCGGTGAACTTAAATAAACCGAAAAATACAAAACATACAAATATTTTTATAAAACTTGCAAAAAAAATGCAAATGCATCCAAATTGCCAAACACCATTTTAGCCTAGTGACGTCTGCGCACGTGCGGTTTTTACGGTGCATGTTTTAGCTTTTACGTGACATATCCATTGTGCTTTCGGTCCTAACCGCGCACTAACGAACGAACATTTTAGTACTATTTCCGACGGTTTTAGCGAAGTGCTGTGACGTAGCACCCAACAATACGGTGCTAGCCTTTACGATATTTCAAACCGTTAAAGGATTTTTTCGACTTAACGTGGTGTGGAAAGGAAAATTCAATGCAAAAATGTTCTTTACGAACATTTCAAAGCACAGGCGGAGTTCAACTAAGCGTGGTCGTGACAAATAATGAGAAAAACATTTTATTTGCTAATCTCGAGCTGACGACTGAGCGTCCCTTTCTTAATCTTACTCATTACGTTTACATCAGCCTTGTTCGAGTATCTCCACGTTCTCACACGATCGTAAGTAGTACCTACCTCCTTTAAAAGAAAATAATTTTTTGATATTTGAAAAATTTACGGTCAATTTAATCAAAAATGACGAAAAATTTAGCTTTCTTCGGACAGCATTTCTACAATTTTATGGATTCATCTCTTAGGGATTCACACAAAAGTTTTTTTTTATAGAAGTCCAATTCATCTAAGATTTAGTCTAAATTTTGTGATTTATTTATGAAATGAAGCCTGTCTAATTAGAAAGCCAAAGCTTTCAAGTCCGAGGGTCCCGACCCTCAAAAAAGGCGCTGCGCTAATTTCTTGAGTAAAACCTGACGCAAAAGAACGGAGGAAAGAATGTCTGCTTTGTCGCAAGAAATCAAATAAAGCTATCATGGTAATTCATTTAATATTTCGGTCGATTTCATCTTGAATTTGGATTGTTTGTTAATCGGATTATATTCCATTTGAAAAAATAAACAATTTTTCTCAAAGTGTTGCTTCCTTGCAAAATCTTTAACACTCGTCGAAGATAGAAAAGGATGGATATGTAATTGGTAAAGCGTTCGAATATATAAAAAAAACTGAAAGCTTGTTTAAATTAATAATAAAAATAACTTAATAATAATAACGTTACTAATCTTGATTTACATAAAATTATAAAAAATAAACTAGAAGGACTTTGGTGAATTAACCACAAAAAACAATTAATTTAATTAAATGAAGACACTATGAGCGAAACTCAATCGAAAATCTGGAAACAGAAAAATCAGGCAAAATTGGCACCTCTGGGACTCGAACACAAGACCTCTCTTTTTCCGGGTGAGCGCGCTGACTACTCACGGAAAGAGAGAGGTCCTGGGTTCGAGTCATTGCCAATATCTTTTTCTAATTTTTCTGTTTCCAGATTTTCGATTGAGTTTTGCTCGTAGTGTCTTCATTTAATCAAATATTACAATTTGGGGTTTTACTCATAAAAGTTAAAAATAAAAAATAATAATGAACAATTAATTACATGTAAACATTTGCCGAATTGAAAAAGTAACTGTTTGAAATCCCCTCGATAGAAAAAAAATTCTAAATATTACAATTTGAGGTTTTACTCATAAAAGTTAAAAATAAAAAATAATAATAAACAATTAATTATATCTAAACATTTGCCGAATTGAAAAAGTAACTGTTTGAAATCCCCTCGATAGAAAAAAAATTCTAAATATGCTCCGAAAATTATAAAAAAAAACTTCTGGTACTGTTTATATAACATGTTAGAGGTATGAACAAAATTGCTAGCCTATCGAAGAATTTTTTCGCAATATTTTAAATGATTCATTTGTAATGAAATATTTTAACATACGCCTTTTAATTAGAATAGCTTTTTTTAAAAATAAGCAAACACTCTCTAACATTCAAATTTACATATCTCCCTTCTAACCGTATTTTTCCTCGTTTTGAATGCGTACTACGGAGCCTTCAGCTATTTATGTCTAGATGATTTTTGTCAGTCTTTATGCGGATAACTTTTAGTGACATTTTCTTATACAAATGATTTAAAACAAGGCCTCCACTAAAACTTTGTTCAGGCTTTAACTTGTTTCAACACAAACTAATTTCAACATTTGCATCTTCACTAATAAACGTGTTATAATACTTATACTACTGATAAACAGCTTTTGTATAGTGAACGGTTATTTAATAGTTGTGCGAAAGCTTTTATTAGTAAGGCAATTTAATTCAGTGAAAAATCAGAGCAAGTATAATAACTTTTTTCATATTTAATTAAAATTAAATTCTATAGTTTTATTTTCAAGTTCTGCAAGTATTTTATTATACATTTTAGTTACAGCTGTTTCGGTTTTCGAGACCGTTTGAAACAGGTGTAACTAAAATACACAATAAAATACTTGCAGAACTTGATAATAAAACTATCAAATTTAATTTTAATTAAATATAAAAAAAATAAATGGAGTTCTACGAATTAAACACAAAAACAATTAATAAGTATAATAACAGTGAATAAAATTAACATTAGTGTTTTTTGTAAACAAATCACTAATACGAGTTGAAAACATTATTTATAAGCTCTGAATTTAGAACCGAAGCCGAAATTAAGAGCCGAAAAATATTTATGAAAATAATTTATCTTTCTTATCTTTAGTTTATTTCTTCACGTACGATGATAAAAAGATTTTGCATCAGAGAAAAAAAAATACGCGATTGAATAAAAACAATTCATATACAGGCCCCACCGGACTTCGGTCCACCTCCCTCCCTCGGAATGATTGTGTTGTGAAAGGGAAGTAATGCGATAAAAAAGGCTTTGCCAATTCAGCGAATATAAACTCTCAAGTTTAAAGGAACGGAAAATCGAAGCAGGTGATTAAGGCTGAAGGCTACGTGCAAGGGGGGAAGACAAATTAACGACTGATAAAACAAAGTAAATAAGGGACTAATAATAATTTAAATGCAGGACAGCTCGCGAGGTGAATGTACAAGAGGCAGGTAGCCATTCAGAGGTTACCAGGAACACTCGAACTCTGTTTGTTTGTTGTTTATTTGACTCAGTTTATTTTTTACAAAAACTGGGCAAACTGTACAACTACTAACCCTGTACAAATCGAAGTGCGCCCCACGGTTGAATTTTGACACCCACCTCTGGTCAGGAATCCCAAAAAACCTGAAACAAACCTTCGATTATGTGCAGGAACGCATAGATTCTCCTTTTTTAATAAACGAATTGCAATCTTTAGAGCACAGGAGTAGGGTGGGAATGCTCTCCTTGTTCTATCGGTATTTCAATGGAAGATACTCCGAGGAACTAGCATTAACTAAACACGCCAAACGCGCCCCCAACATATGTAAACGGTTGACATTTGTCACTTGAAAACGGGTCGCTTCTTCAGCTCGTTTTTGAGTTCAACAGCTCGGCTGTGGAACGATCTGCCGGCTGTTTATTCTCCTTCCTACAACATGAGTCTCTTCAAAATCAATGTTCATTGAGGAAAACTATTTTCCTCAAGGCCTCCTGTTATATATTAATCAAAATCATCTTAAAAAAGCCTTATACTACCCAACAATAATTATTTTCTCAGATTTCCCGGTTCCTCCTCTCACAAAAATTTATGACAAAATTGCACTACTTCAATTATCAAATAAAAATTTATTTGATAAAAATAATATTCAACAATTAAATTTAGCAAAAGAAGTATTTCTGTTGGAGAACTCACCGTACCACTAGTACGAACTACAACACCACAGTATCACTATATATTTAAGGGTATAAAATTATTCAAAAAATTACCCCTAGATATATCTTATAAGATCAGAGGAAAACTACGACAATTACAAAAAAAATATTAAAATTCTCTGATACCACCTCATAACTTTTCTTATTGTTATATTATTTTTTCTTATCATTTATAACTTGCCTAAATTTTTATTACTTTTTTTAAATTTTTTTATTTATTTTATTACTTACCTTATTTTTATTACTTAAACTGTATTTTCTTTGTAAAATTAAAAAAATTATAAGTAAAACAGTTTTTGTAATAATATACTAAATTTAACAAGATATAAAAATATATAGTTGTCCTCTCCTAAGCACAAGCATCAGCTTTATTAGGAGAGTGTTTTTGAAATATTTGTGTTATATTGTGTTGTAAAATTGTAACTCTAAACAAGTTTCAAATAAAATTAAAACTTAATAGAATTAACTAACTAATCATCACGTCATTTCCCCGCAGGAGTAAGCAGAGAGAGCAGACCACCAAGGCATACACTCCCTGCCTCATTCACATTCATATATCATCGCATACATACTCTATTATTCTCAAGAATCTGATTCATTTAACCATGTCTGCCTCGGGTTCCCCGACTTCTTCTACGATTCAAATTTGCGTAATATATTCTCCTTACACCGTTTTTTCGTTCATTCGCTCTACATCCCCAAACCATCTGAACCTTCCTTTTTTAATCTTACTCATTACTCTTACATCAGCCTTGAATTCTTTGCTGGTTTAACCAAAACTTAATATCCATTCAAAAAGGAATCATAAAGACCATATTGAAAGTACCCATTAGAATGCCTTCAATTGAAATTTTCAACAGTTGTGAAGTATGAATGCACAACAAATAAGTATATGCCAAAAAAATATTATTGAAGCTTTTCAAAATCTGAATACAGAACCATCTACTAGACCGTATATGCATAACGCTAAATTGAATAAAAACGACAAAAAAATTATTCCAAGTTATAAAACCACATTCGGACAAAGAAACTACACCTTCTTTGCAACAAAACTCCTCAACACCCTTCCCCAAAACATAAAACTTATAAAAAATTCTAATAAGTACAAATCAAGAATAAATATATGGCTTTTAGAGGTCAATGAAAAAACTCTAATGAAGACACCAAAAACGACACAAAAGACAAATAAACTAAATTTAAATCACTTTAATCCGCTTCGGCACAGGGCCCCTCGTTAGGAGGACTAAGAAATACAATATCTATACTTAAATTCACCATTATTTGATATACACAATTATTTAATACAGTCGCTACAATAAAAATAAAAATAAAAATCCATGGTTTCTGATTTATCAATGAAAATACTACTATAAACTAACCTCAAATCAATCATCATCATTATCAGATTATTTTTGGGGCTGCCTTAAGCCTTCTCGGATTCACTCCACCCTTAATTATTCTAAGTAATACGATTGTTTCTGTTCGATTCTCTATTCTATTGATCGCTCACATACAACTTTCAATCTGCCCCCTTCCTTACTAGTTAATCTCTTTCATATTAAAGTGATAATATATGTCTTGCTGTGGGAATGCAATATTGAAACAATAATAATAATATCCATACGATGAAATAAAACAAAAGTGGAAAAGATCTATGGCCAGCCAGGAGATAAGGCAATTCCCAATTACGATTGTGATAATGATTTCGAGTAATCGTGTCCTTTACAAACGAAAATTACAACGATGGAATGCTTGCCGATTATTTTATTTAAATTTTTTTATTTTATTTTTATTTAAATTTATTTGCACATTTTAAATTACGAACTTAACAAATATAAGGGGTATAAAAGAGTATTTCTCTGATGTTTCGTCGTGATTTGTGTGTACAACCTATCTTCTTACGGTGTATTGATAATTTTTGTTTTATGTAAGTTTTCGTTTAATATAATTTTTGGCTTGGCAATGTATAATTAAGGAATATTTTTATGAATTTAACTATTTATTATTCTTTATTATGCTGTCTAATCAGAGGTAAAGTCACAAGGAGGAAATCCATAATTGGTTTTATTTTGGCAGTATTACACAACATGTACCAACTGAAAAAATGTAAGCTGTCGATTTCCCGAAAATGAATAAATAAATATGTAATGTCAATATTTTACGATCGTGCTTAAGCGTCCAAAGTATTTCATGCCAGTTTAGCTCTTTAAAATTATCCACAGAAACAGAAAATTATGATAAACTACTTTACAGACCTGGAAGATTTCCTCATCATTATTTTAATGGGGCGTAAAAAGTACCTAATCAATAGCTTCTAACAGAAAATAATTTAATCAATTTTCCGAGTTCACACAGGAAGTATCAACTGACTGGATCCAATAATAATAAATTGCTTGACCTGAACCTATTCCGCAAAACCGCGATCCTCCAGGCTACGACATTTCCCGGTATTTAGGGTTTTAATGGTGTTGTCGTGTTCAGTGATCAGGATATTAACTAGGTTACCCTACTCATTTAATACACAGCCTTTGATTTGGCAACATTCCATCCAAGACTATTATGAAGCATTGTTCTAGTACGGACAGAATGAATGAATAAAATGAATTTGAATGAATTTCCCCGTGAAAGTGCTATAATATTTCAAATCACGCACAAATCAATACAAAATTTGATTCGTTTCTGCTTACTAACAGTGCGTAGCTCTCTGCAAAACCTTTGTTGTATTTAATACATGCTTATAAACATAACTCGAGGTAAAGACTGTTTTCCTCGACGTCTTGAATAACGAGAAGATAAAATATGCCATGTTGTTCACAATGTTGAACATTGTTGATAGTTCGTGTCGAATATCTCGTTGAGGAGTTTAATTCTACGAGCGAGGGCGTATCAGGTAGGCACTCTCGCAGGTTGTGTGTGGGCTTCATTGAAACATACACTATATTAGATACATACCTTTGTTATAATGTACGAGCACCTAATACCTACATCAACGTTCTTTCATATTGCCCGAAAGTATATTAACCTTACGGAGAAGTCAATGTGAAAGGGTGTTTAATTTTTTTTTTGCTTGAAATGAAATCAGAATTATTTGTAAATAAACGTATGTATTTGAATAAAATAAAAAATCCATTTAAAAGTCACCTTCTAAAAATGAGGTTCCAATAGCGTTTTTCTGTAATTCTTACAGACGTCGTCATTAATAAAAGAGATCAATTTCAGATTTCCCCGCAGGGAATTGAATTATGGCATCTTTAAGGACGCTAAAGGACGTAAAGCAAAATAATAATTTGAGGAAGTTCTATTTAGGGTCCGTTGTCGGTTGTCTCTGAACTTTGTTCTCTAAGTAGGCTTGTATTGTCGTCAAAACTCCCTCGCGTTAATTAAACAAAATGTGGCCCAAACCCTCCCCACCCCGACTAAGTGGCTTCACTCTACAGACATTTAATTTCACCCTCGCTTCTCCTTTCCACCCCACTTGTGTACATAATGAACATCCCCTTTGGCAATTTACATTGTAAGACCGACGGGAACTGGCGTTGTTTGAGATTGAGCATACGTGGAATATTAACATGAAGCAAGGAGTATCTACTAGCAATAATGACAGAGGACTATGATTTCGCCGAGTTTGCTTCTCATAAACAATTTTTCATAAAGACGTCACGAATGAAGCACTCAAAATCTCCATAGATATTCAGGAAGATGACAATAATTCAACTAAAGAATTATCTATTAACACGAAAACAGGTCGCTTCTTTGACTCGTTTTTGCGTTTAACAGCTCGGCTGTGGAATGATTTGCGACCTTTTCTCCTTCATACAACGTGGACCTCTTCAAGACCAATGTTCATTTTTTCATCTCTTCAAAAAGACCCTCCACACAGCACATCTCAGATGACATAGGCCCTGAGGGAAATTATTTTCCTCAGAGCCTCCTGTGTGGAGTTAATGTAAAAAAATCTGTGGTCAGGTGTTGACGAAACGTGGTTGGAGGCAGGTACAAGAGCTGGAAAGTTATGAAACTTGAGTAAACTGCGAATAGCAGTAACAGAGCTTGCCTTTTGCAGCTTCATTGATGCTAATCATGTCGACATCCGAATTGACTATGTATACTATATTGGCAAGTCCGTCCTGCAGGCTGGGAGATTTAACAGTCTACGCTGTCGGTGACGGAGATAGAAATGAATGGTTTCTACGGTAGCCGACATAATGCACGCAAGCATTAAGTATGGAAGAAGTATCTTTAATGGTATGTAAACTTTTAGATTAATAATATACAAACTTTCCTGAAATACCATGTAGAGTTAGAGCCTTCCACTTAGATTTCTACTCATTTCACAAGAATCTCGATATATTTTAGATATTGCTAAATTTAGATATCAGATCTTGCTCTAGTTAACGTAGGTATAGGTAGATACCTACTTATCACAACTGATCAAAGAATTGTAGGAATATTATTGAAATTATACAAACTCAATTATTCACGTCTTGGAATCTAACAGTCTTATATATCTTATGGGGAAGGAGTAAAATAATATCGCATTGTGTTGAAAATGAATATATTTTTTCAACTCTTTTGTCCAAACTGCGTAAAATTAATGTTTTACATTTTGAATCCATAGCACCTTAATATTGAACCAAATTACAAACCGCTTTCCAATTCTCTTATATTCATATTCATACATCGTCTCATACTTATCTTTTGTTGTTGAAGGAGAATTTGGTTAACTTGATGGTGCTATCTCTTCCTCGGGCATCGGTGACATCTTATTTTATTCAGTTTAGCGTCATCTATCCTCCTTACACACCTTCGGTCATGTACTCTTCAGGTCCAAACCTGTTAAGCGTCCTTTTCTTAATATTATTAATAATGCTGACAACATTAACTTGCATTCATTCCAGATCTCTACATTTGTATTACAGTCTTACACGATTTTACAGCACATACGCTTCGGGTAACTACAGGGTGCGGCAGAGAGGACGGACGGTTTTAAAAAAATCATAAAATAGTTAATTTTTACTCAAAAACAAATTTATTAATGGAATCAGGTTTGCAAGGAAATTGCATTTGAGACAGTCAAGTGTGGAAAATCACATCAGGCATGTGGTGGCCGAAATCGTTGATGCAGTGCTGGAGGCGTTCTTGGAAGTTCGCGTAGACTCTCTCCAACATCGCTCTCTCAACTTGGGCGACTTCCACGCGAATTGCGTCCTTCAATTCGTCCAGAGTTCGAGGCTTGTTCTCGTATACTCTAGCCTTGAGGTGTCCCCATAAGAAAAAAATCGCATATGGATAAATCTGGGGACCGAGGAGGCCAATGAACATCGCCAAACCTGGAAATAAGGCGACCAGGGAAGAGAGGGCGAATAACGTCCATTGATGCTCTGGCTGTGTGGGCGGTTGCCCCATCCTGCTGGAACCACACGTTGGATTGGAACACGTCGCGGTCGTAATTCAGGGAAAAAAGAAGTTGGTGATCATTTCAACGTAGCGCTCTGAGTTCACGGTAACAGCACGACCATTACCGTCTTCTTAAGAAGTAAGGGCCAATGATGCAAGTTTGCGATACAGTGCACCAAACCGTTACTTTTGGGCTGTGCAGCGGTCTTTCGTGTAACTGTTGCGGATTTTCATTAGCCCAATAACGGAAATTCTGCTTGTTAACCATGTTGTTTAGGTGAAAGTGGGCTTCGTCACTCATCAACAAAATGAGGTTCTCATTTTGATCGATCAGTGCTTCCATCTCACGTGCGAAGTTCATTCGTTGTGCATAACCTCCGGGCTGTAACTGTTGCACAATGGCCAATTTATAGGGGTGAAAGCGGAGATCCATATGCAAAATTCGCCTTACCGAACGATCACTGAGGCGAAGTGCAGCAGCATGTTTCCGGCAGATCGAGTCGGACTGCGAAGAAAGGCTTGTCGAACGCGTTCAACATTTTCAGGAGTTCGAACTGTTCGCGGAGTTCCTCTTGGTCTTCTGTTGATCAGTTCACCACGCCTGCGAAGTGATTCAACCCAACGAAGGATGGTGTTTCGAGAGGGAACAGCTCTATTCCGATTAATGTTGAAGTGGCGACGAAACTCACGCTGTACGACGGTGACTGACTCATTATTTCGGACGAAACAATCATAGGCGAAAACGCGGTGCTCCACCGTCCACGACTCCATGACAACTGGTAAAACAATGCTAGGAACTCACGAGTCAAGCGGCACCCCCCCCCCCCCCTACCTCTCTCGTAGATGGAGGGGGAGAGTACTACCCATCTCAAAAACGTCCGTCCTCTCTGCCGCACCCTGTATAATAATTATAGTTAATTTATGTTGATTTATATAAGATAATTTATATTAATTTAGGTCGATCATCATCCTTCCTCTTCCAGTTTCGTGCTACATCTATAACTTTCATATAGACTACTGGGAAAAAAGAAGGAATATCAATTCAAGGCAAATTGTATGCATTATAATTTACTGTATGAAAGTCAAAATTTTTAGTGACGCCCCACCATCTTTAGTACCGATTTTTGACTATTTACCCGAGGAAGCTCATGATTCTTGCCTTTTTTTTAACATTAGCTCCACAAAGGAGGCCCTGAGAAAAATAATTCCCCTCATGGCCTGTATCGTCTTTTTAAGAAAGGAAGGAGAGGAAGTTCTGGGAAGGAAAAGGGTATTAGGGGTGGGTAGGAATCTGCGGGTCAGTGTGTCCAAGAGTGACGGACTGAATCCATGAATGAATCTGCATCCATCCCTCTCACTGCGGTGCAAGGCGATGTTCCGAGAGAGTACGGCTCTATAATTGACTTCCTCAATCATTCTCTCCGATCCGGCCTGCCATGTAGCTGATGGGCAGACGCACTCGCCGCCAAGACCCGGACAAACCTCACCCGGACAAACCCGGTCACCCCTGCCAAGCATAGCCAACCACTAGAGGTGACCTGTGGAAGAAGTGTTATCCATTAAAGGGTTCCCATTAAAGGGTTCCCGGTTCCTATATTGGCTTATGTCAGCGACAGTGTTTTTAAAACAATGTTGCAATATGAAAGATGCCCGGAAATGCCTTTAAGTAATGATTGTAACTAACTTGTTTTCCCCTGTTATCTTCACATCATGGTTGGTTCAATGGCTCACCATTGTGGACTGCTAGCCTGAACTAAATATGGTCGCATTTCTGTATCAGAGAAAACCCGTGTTTGTTTTTCGTTGTCCGCGTCATATAATAAATAGTTTGAATTTATCGTTTCATTTATAGGGATTTTAGTACCCGTTACGCAACTCCCTGGGGGACTCCTCCCACGTGGTCGGATAAATCTACATTTTGCTAAACACGGAAAACGAGAAAATGTTCCACGGCTGTTGACAAACCCAACCTCCTGAAAATACAACACGCAAACACAAAATAAAGTTATTGCTTTTTCGGGGATCAAAAGATTTGGAATTTTTCGGCAAAGGCTTTAAAAAAGTTATTATTTAAAAAAAATGGAAATCAACCTTTTCCGAGGAGAAAAAAAGGTGTGTTTGACGCTTATTTTTTGTTTAACAAGCTTTGTCTGTTATGAAAACATTGGTAGCTTTGCGAGGGAGAAAGTTACTTTACAAACATTTTGAATACTGATTCAAATAGAAAACAAAAAAGGAATTCTAATAAACTTCACTTAGCAATCATTAGCATCGTCGGTGGAAACATTGCATCAAAAAAATGCAAAATTAATTCCTGATCCCATTTTATTTGCTGAAAATCATGAAAACATATCCAAATTTAAGTATTTTCTCAGCCATAACCCAAGAAAAAATTGCGCCTTTAGTTCATTTTTCAGCCGCCTACAAAGTTAACCGTTTCAAACTATAGAGTGTAACAGATATGGCAATCTGACAATTTATTACCTACTTATTTTAGACAAGAAGGGTGATATTATTTTTTTCGTGTTATCTTTGGCGTTAAGACAGCGTTACGAGACAATTAAAATAAAACGGAAAAATCCGTGGATATCGAAAGGCGTCCATCGCGCGTTATCGGCTGTCAAATTTGTTAGTGTTAGTTAGATTTTGTCGTGTGTTAGATGAATTTTATATAAGTTAGTGGATATAAGATATAGGATATAAAAATGTGTCTGTATTATACACTTCATCTTTTCACTATTCATATAAAAGCCCACCAAGGCGTTGAAATTAATAAATAATAAAATTATCCAGGAATACTTCTCAACTTATAAAATCTGAAAATTCAAAACATCGCATTTAAATCTTCTTTCTTCCAATGAAGAATTCTTACAATCTCTCAAGTCAATCATTTCCCCGGAAATTACGAGTTCACAAGTCCCCGAAGTCTTGGCGCCAAACAGGCAGAGATCTCCCACTGCTCTCGGGTGATGGAAGCTAGAAGCTTCGTGAGTTCCGTTGGTGAACTACTTTATTGAATTTTAGATTAATCCCGGTGCAAGGAACCATAACTCCAAAGACAACTGTACACCATGCCAATGCAGGGATATGAAGGATGTATCAGCACGAACGCGGTGGCGGTGGTGCTGCTGGAACGATTTTTTTATTTTTTATTTTATTTTCTAGATTCTTATATTCTTCCAAGAGGTGAATCATTCAAATTTACTGAACTTAAAATTAATGTTCTTTATACAAATAGAACGGCGTCATTTGCGCCTCGCAATTTTTACCTCGTGTGGGTATTTAAAAATATTACCTGGCTATTATAGATTTAGAGGTCTTGTGTTTCATCGGTAGGGAAAAATTGTTATATAAAAACCCTACTAAAAATACGGTTGACCGTATTTTTAAAATATAAAACTACTCTCCAGAAAGCAGGGCTAAGCTCAGAATAATAAAAATAACTGCAAGGAACATTGAATAAACGGATAAACGGGAGCAAGGACAAATGCACAAATGCAGCAGAGCTGTGGGCCAGGGTCAGAACGCAAACTGGCAGCAGTTTTTGAAATAGAGCGCAGATGAAACTTTTGAAGGACCTGTCGGTTTTATGTGACTTTTTAATAAGGAACTTAATTGTGAACTCAAAACTTGTATCAAATTTCACCCCCCTATCTGAAAAGTTACATCATCACACCCTACGAGTAACTCAATTTATCTTTCCGCCTTCTTAGAAGGACAGAGACCCATCGTAGCATTAAGCAATTCCCAATGCTTTATTAATGCCGGACTGGTCGCCTCTATTTATAATCAGTCATCTCTTTCATCAGATTAGAAAACTAACCTTAGAAAATAATTTGAATATTTTGTATTATCAATAATTTTCT
Source organism: Glyphotaelius pellucidus (assembly GCA_936435175.1). Taxonomy (NCBI): domain Eukaryota; kingdom Metazoa; phylum Arthropoda; class Insecta; order Trichoptera; family Limnephilidae; genus Glyphotaelius; species Glyphotaelius pellucidus. The sequence continues at coordinate 42,700,281 of OW386543.1, forward strand.
TTGGAAACCGAACAATGATACGAAAATATTTGCTTATTCCAAATAGTAAAGAACAATTTAAAAAAATTATGTCTTAAAAATATAATTCTGAATTTAATTAGTCAGCTTTATTATATTTCAGGCACCAAAATCTCACATACAGTCTGACGTCATAAAATTTGCACAAGGTGTTGTAGAATTTTCAGGTCAAAGCAAATATTTCCTTTAGCTAAAAGCTCATATGTACTTAACTTTAGCATATGACTAAAAAACTTCACCTTGCCGGCTGCATTTTAAAATATATCAGGGAAACTACACGAGCTACATCACTTAAGATTTCGAAGAAATGTAAGTACATAAAATGAAATACACAGAGTAAATTTTTTGATGAATTATTTGCGGTATTTCACAGTTATACATTGATAAATGTACATGTATTATACTTTCGGCACTTTTCAGTAGCGCCCTGGTGAAAGACCGCAGTTCAGAATCGAAACGTTGATTAAAATGGCTTTGGGCGTATTTGCTGACTCTTATCTCCTTCCCCTCTCCACTACGTTCAGCCTCACAACCATAGTCTCACCGTCTTTGGACGGTTGGATGCAGTCTGGACTCTTGTGCGGATTTAAAAATTAAATATATATTTAAAAAAAAACATATTCATATAATATGCAATTTAAGGTGAAATACGGGGAACGATGCAACACTGTGTAAATAAATCGAAATCATTATGGAGCCGGATAACAGCCTATTCGTAGTGCGCCATGGAAGAATAAAACAAATGGACGAGTCCTGTTTTGTTCAAAATCGTGATTAGTTTTCGAGTTTCTGAACGGCAAATGTCAAAGATATCGTTATTATTATTTATCCATAAAGGTTAAGTTCGGAAAAAAGCTTCAAGAAGGTCTTACCCCAACAACGAAAAAACTGACTCAGTGATATTCTAAATTGCATTACTTTTAATTTCTTTAAATAATGGAGATTTTATTTTGATTTTCAAGAATTTTAGCAATTAAGATTTTTATCTTTCTGTCGTAGGCACTTTACTCTAGGACTCTAGGGGCTCTGAGCTAATAAATTCATTTTTTTACGTTTGATAATGCATTTTTCGTTTACTTTTCGTAAATATTATGAGTATATTAAAACAGTAGGTTCTCACTTTAAGGCGAAGCACGGCAGTATTGAATAATCATGTGTTTGAAAGTTTGATCATTTGGAAATATTTTCAAAGCTTATATTAAATACTGCATGTAGAACACATCAAGGCTTTTGAAATAATAGATTTTTTTTTTGGTTGATGTAGAAAAAAATTAAGTATCAGGCCTATAGGTGATTTTTCACAAAAACGGCGCTGTACAAACAGTCTAATTATTTAATTGAATGAAGACACTATGAGCGAAACTCAATCGAAAATCTGAAAACAGAAAAATCAGAAAAAGATATTTGCACAGAGGTGCAAATAAAGATAGAAAAAGATATTTGCATAGAGGTGCAAATATCTTTTTCTAATTTTTCTGTTACCAGATTTTCGATTGAGTTTCGCTCATAGTGTCTTCATTTAATTAAATATTACAATTTGAGGTTTTACTCATAAAAGTTAAAATAAAAAAATAGTAATGTCTAATTATTATTATTTTTTGGTTCTGAAACAGTTTAAAAAAAAAAAACTTAATCCATATTCCTCTATTCCTTCCATCATGTAATCCATTCTCTTCTTCCTTTCCTCAAAGTCTCCACCAGGAAAAGAAGAAGATGTGCTTACCTACATGATGAACAATATTGCCACCAAAGTGTGCATTACCCACTTGTAATAGTTGCATTTTGAAAGTGACATGGGTCACAAGTAGCTCTCGTCAAAATATCGCAAATAATCGCAATTTCGTTTCTTTTTATAAAATAATAGTGTCGTGCTAAAAACCTGTGTTGTGCAATATAGTGTGATACCAGAAACGACCCTGAGCAGCCTTCAGAAGCCGTCAAAAGGTAGGAGACTTCCTATCAAACCGATTCTCCTTCGATCTGACTTCAAAACACGATACATGGTCTATTCGTCGTTGAAAGGGATTTACAGTCCATATTCTCGTGTCGTGGCATTCGGCTGCGACATTTTTTGATCCTTCTACCCGGATAAATGTTGTTTGTTAGACATTGTGGTTGAAGTACAGATCATTCCATTCGTTGACCTTTTTCCGGTTTTTTATAGAACTGTTTCAGAATTACACATTCAATCGTGAATATTGATTAAATTTAAATTGGTGTTATTTTGAGTCCTTGGGCGGCTTAACATTTTTGAAATCGTAGATAGTGGGGTACTTTACGTATCGCCGCTACGTGCCGCTACGTGTCGGTGTACCTACACGCATTGTCGTGTCGCGTCGGTAAAGCAAATCGTGGATTGTTGTCGCATTTGACAGCTGTTATCACAGCAAACATTTTGTTTACAAGTTGCGTTGACATTTTAGTTAGTGTTATTATTCTGTTTGGTTTAAAAAATATTCATAATGGCGGCAATTAATATTAAATACAAATTGGCGCTATTAGATATGGAAAGTGTTCGTTCGTCGGCTATCAAAGCCGTAACATCATCAAATTCTATTGACAAAAATATTTTCAAAGCTCGTTTTGCCGATATATCTAACATTAGAGAAAATTTCGTCGCTTCACATATTTCAATTGAATCAAATAAGAAGGATGAATTGGAAATTCAGATTTTACAGGAAAAATATACTGAAATCCAAAACATGTATTACGAGATTCAATCGTATTATTCTCAATTATTTCCGGAAGTTTCGAAAAATGAATCGGATCATTTAATGGCCAATAATAATGTTTCGTTGCCAAAATTAAAATTGATTATTTTTTCTGGAATATCAACAGATTGGACAAATTACATAAATACCTTTAATTCGTTGATCGATTCTAATAATGCTTTAAATTCTGTTCAAAAAATGCATTATTTGTTAAGTAGTCTATCAGGTGAAGCATTGACACACGTTAAACATTTACCGATTTCTGAAGAGAATTATTTTGTAGCATATAATATTTTAAAGGAAAGATATGAAAACATACGCTTGATCGCTGATAGACATGTTGAATTAATTTTATCGATTCAACCTGTAAAAGCTCAGGATAATCTTCGGCAATTTATTTCAATTTTGAAAGAAAATATTGCTGCGTTAGAAACTTTAAATTTCCCAGTTCGACAATGGAGCTTTCTTTTGTTACATACTGTATTGCGTAAATTAACAAAAGAATTACGTATTGATTTTGAAATTCAACACAGTTCGGAGAATATCCCAACGTTTGATCACTTATTGAAGTACTTAGATGGACAGTGCTTAGCAAAAGAAATGGCACTTGGAGTTTTTCCTGAAAACCAGTTACAGGCTCATAAAGGTCAATCTAAATCGTATAATGCGAAACATCGATCAAGCAATAATATTAATGCGTTTGTATCAAACATTGAAATCAAGTGTATTCTTTGTAAATCGCCACACTCACTGCACAAGTGTGAAAAATTCTTACGCCTTACTCCAAAGGATAGGTACTTGTGTGCAAAGGAAAATAATTTATGTCTCAATTCTTTAGTGCAAGGAAAACACAACGCTAAAAATTGTCAGTCGCGTTTCACCTGCAGAGAATGTAAATCAAGACATCACACATTATTACATTTTCCGAAAAAAATCGTGGAAAATTCAGACCAGCAAGAAAATTCGTCGGAGCCTTTGGCGTTGACAACATTCTACAATAAAACCAACAAAACGGTTCTTTTGTCTACAGCTTATGTGGAAGTTTTAGATAAAAATGGAGTGTTCCAGAAGATGCGTGTTATTCTAGATAGCGCCAGTCAGGGAAACTTCATATCGGAAAATTGTGTCAAAAAATTGGGTTTTACTCGTTTTAAGAAAAAACCACTCACCGTGATAGGTATTGGAAATACTCCTACAATTAATTCTAACGGATTAATAAAAACACAATTTCGTCCTGTCGATTCGAAGGAATCTGGTATTTTGACAGATTTCGTTGTTTTAAATAACATTTGTTCGAATATGCCATCAAATCGTATCGTCGATCATCATTGGGAACACATCGTAGGTCTCAAATTGGGAGATCCAACATTTTACATACCATCAGCCATTGACATACTGCTTGGAAGTGATATTTTTGCGTCATTATTATGCTCAGGAAAAGTGATGGGCAAAGAAAATGAGCCCATAGCCATAGAAACTAAATTGGGTTGGATTTTGATGGGAAATGTTGGACCACCAAATCATTGTATAAATTCATTCTTCACGTCAATGGAGGAAAATATTGATGAAAAGCTTAAATGTTTTTGGGAAATTGAAAATGTTCCACTTTTGAAGAAAATTCAATCGCCTGATGAAATTCGTTGTGAAAAATTATACACTGAAAGTACCTACCGTAACCAAGACGGGAGATACGTCGTATCGTTGCCATTTAAGCAAAGCCCGGAAAAATTGGGAAATTCATATGACTTAGCGTTGTCACGCCTCCAGCATTTAGAAAGGAGACTGAATAGAGATTCTGATCTCAAATCCCAATATATTTCGTTCATGAGAGAATACTTAATATTAGGGCACATGATGGAAGTGCCACCTCAATCGCCAATTATTGGTAATTATTTCATACCCCATCATGGAATAATCAAAGAAACCAGTTCTACAACTCGTTTAAGGGTCGTTTTTGATGCCAGTACCAAATCGTCTTCGGGTACGTCATTGAACGACATACTTTTGGTCGGTCCCAAATTACAAAGAGACATTGTCGAATTAATGTGTAATTTTCGAATACACAAAGTTGTTTTTACAGCTGACATCCGTCAAATGTATAGGCAAATACTTGTGGATGAGAAATCTCGCCGTTATCAACCTATTTTGTGGAGGGAATCATCGGATCATCCTGTAAAGGAATTTGAATTACAAACAGTAACATATGGCACGTCATGCGCACCATACTTATCGATTCGCACACTTCATGAATTAGCAAAGGATGAAAAATTGAATTTTCCAACGGCTGCTAGGACATTGATTGAAGATACTTACGTAGATGATATTATCAGTGGTGCGCAAACTTTGGAAAGCGCTCGACATTGTACAGTGGAATTAATTGCATTACTTCAAAAAGGTTGTTTTGAATTGAGAAAATGGTCTAGTAACCATCCTGTAATACTGGAAGACATTCCTGTCAGCTATCTTAAGTTTTGAGTCGGATACTGACAAGAAAAACCTTAATATTTTAGGTATTCAATGGATACCGTCGCTTGATCAATTTACATATAAAATTCATAATGTTTTGAGTGACCACTGTACCAAACGTATAATTTTATCGACAATTGCGCATCTATATGATCCATTAGGTTTTATTAATCCTGTCGTTTTTATTGCTAAATGCTATATGCAAAACTTATGGAAAATTCAAATTGGATGGGACGAAGAAATCCCTTCGGACATGAATTTGAAATGGAAGAAATATATAAAAGAGCTTCCATCACTTGCCAATTTAAAAATTGATCGATATGTCGCAACTTCTCCGACCAGTCGGTGCATACTTGTTGGGTTTGCGGACGCCTCGGAAAGAGGATATTGTGGAATTGTTTATTTGGTTGTGATTAATAACACAGAAATATCCAGCCATATTTTATTAGCAAAATCCCGTGTTGCCCCCGTAAAGATAACATCGATCCCGCGACTGGAATTGTTGGGAGCAGTTTTATTGGCAAATTTGTTGACTTATTGTCAAGAAGTATATAAAGATAGACTTCAAATTGAAAAGACTTTCGCGTTCACCGATTCAACTATTGTATTGGCATGGTTGAAGACACCTTCTTTTCTATTGCAAACTTTTGTTGCAAATCGTGTTGAAACCATAATACAAAATATACCTTATGAACATTGGTATCACATTTCATCGCAAGAAAATCCTGCAGACTTGGGTTCGCGAGGAGTTTTTCCCAGTGAAATCGCTGGCGCTTCGTTATGGTGGAAAGGACCTAACTTTATATCAACACCTTTGGAGGAATGGTTATTTGTTAGGCCTCCAAATATCTCCGTGGACCAGTTACCAGAGTATAAGTCGAAAAATTTAATTTCTCTATCGACGAATGTGTCAACGTCTGACGAAGAGTTTTTATTGAAATTTTCATCATTATCGAAATTACTGCGTGTTATATGTTGGTGCCGTCGATTTATCAATAGATTACGTTCGGAATCGATTATCAATTTCAATGGTTTATCCCCACTTTCGTTAAAAGAAAATAATTCAGCCTTGCAATGTTGCATTAAGCTTGTTCAAGCAATTTATTTTCAACAAGATATGAACAATATCTCTTCCCATCGTATGTGCTCAACGCAGCTTCAAAAACTCGCTCCATTTATTGACGCAAATGGTGTTTTGAGAGTCGGTGGTCGAATTTGCCTTGCACAGATTTCAGAAAATGCTCGACATCCTATTATTTTACCGAAGCAATGTCATTTGACAACTTTAATAATTGATTATTACCATAGCATGTACTTTCATCCAGGTCCTCGTGCACTCCAATCCATAATATCATTAAAATATTGGATAATTTCGGCTAGGAACGTAATTCGATATCGATTGAGTAAATGCATTTCTTGTTTTAAAAATAACCCGCGTGGTAGTTTCCCGTTGATGGGTAACTTACCCGCTTCCCGTTTTCGAGAAGGTCGTTCATTTTTAAATGTCGGAACAGATTACGGAGGTCCTTTTTTGGTGCGTGAAAGTAGACGTCGCGGCGCAAAAACTTATATGGCCTATTTATGTCTTTAAGTTTGTTTATCGACCAAAGCCGTTCATCTTGAATTAGTTTCAGATCTATCTACTGAAGCGTTTGTGGCAGCATTAGATAGATTCATCTCTAGACGCGGTATATGCCAAAATATTTATAGCGATTGCACCACCAATTTTACTGGAACTAACAGATATCATACTGGCCTTTCTAAATTCATACGTGAATCTGAAAACGCTGACAAACTTGTTGACGCAACTGTCGCTCGTTCAATTACTTGGCATTTTTCTCCGCTCTCCGCACCCCATTTCAATGGAGTGTCGGAGGCTGGTATTAAGTCAACTAAATACCATTTGAAGAGGGTTGTGGGAGATCAAATCCTCACCTTCGAAGAATTAACTACTGTTCTGACTCGTATCGAAGCCATTTTTAAATTCGCGACCAATTGGAGCGCTGTCGTCGGATCCATCCGAATTGAACCCGTTAACTCCTGCACATTTTTTAATTGGGGCTCCTCTTGTTTCTGTTGTTGAAGAAAATTTTGTGGATGTACCAATGAATCGTTTATTGCGTTGGTAACTATTGAAACAGATGTCCCAACATTTTTGGAATCGCTGGCGGAAAGAATATCTACATACTCTTCAACAACGAAACAAGTGGGCAACGTCAACTCATAATTTGAAAATTGACGATCTAGTCATGATAGATGATTCGCAAGCAACCCCATTGCGATGGCCTGTCGGGAGGGTAGTTGAATTATTCCCCGGCGCCGATGGAATGGTTCGTGTCGCTTCTGTAAGAACCCCTCAGGGCATTTTTAAGCGGCCCGTGGTCAAATTGTATAGACTACCCATCGATTAAATAATTTTAATTTTTTTTGTCTTGTTCAATCCCTAGGTTAATTAGTTATTTTGCTTTCGTTTTTCGTTGCTTTCTTTCGTATATAGTTGTTGAGAAAATAACATATTACCTCAAGGTCGGCGGAATGTTTGGTTCTGAAACAGTTTTAAAAAAAAAAACTTAATCCATATTCCTCTATTCCTTCCATCATGTAATCCATTCTCTTCTTCCTTTCCTCAAAGTCTCCACCAGGAAAAGAAGAAGATGTGCTTACCTACATGATGAACAATATTGCCACCCAAGTGTGCATTACCCACTTGTAATAGTTGCATTTTGAAAGTGACATGGGTCACAAGTAGCTCTCGTCAAAATATCGCAAATAATCGCAATTTCGTTTCTTTTTATAAAATAATAGTGTCGTGCTTAAAACCTGTGTTGTGCAATATAGTGTGATACCAGAAACGACCCTGAGCAGCCTTCAGAAGCCGTCAAAAGGTAGGAGACTTCCTATCAAACCGATTCTCCTTCGATCTGACTTCAAAACACGATACATGGTCTATTCGTCGTTGAAAGGGATTTACAGTCCATATTCTCGTGTCGTGGCATTCGGCTGCGACAATTATAAATCTGCTTTAAAGTTCGAAATATCCTACTTACGAACCCATTTTCCCAGTTTCCCAGTCCAAACCCAGTTTCAAAGTAGGTATAATTTAGCAAATTAAGTTCTATAGAAAATGATAATGAAATATTTAAATATTTGTTCCTGAACTTTGCAAAATAAAATAAAACCCACTTTTTGGCATGTTTTTTTCCTTGCATAATTCTAAACAGGCGGCTGGAGCAGCCGCCGCTATCCGAATTTCGACCGATTACTTACATATCTCCCTTAAACATTTGAAGTTTTTAAGCTCCTAAAAAAATATATGTTATTTTTTTAAGATAATTTCTAGATACGTTCCACGCCGAAACGCAAATTATTTGAAATTCCCTCATTAGAAAAAAAATCGCAAAGTATGCTCCGAAAATTATTTAAAACAAGTCTATTTCTATTATTTTACAGGTTATATTTGTGAAAAAATTCACAGTGTTTCTTTAATGATACTTAAGATACATTCTTCGAGATTTTTGCTCTATTTAAACGAGTCATGTTTTATTAAACTTTTTCGTAATTTTCGCTTCAATTTTATCGATTTAAATATTAGCGCGCTCTCTCCAACATTCGTAATTACATATCTCTCCATCTTCTTCTTTTCGAGAGTGGTTACGGGGCCTTAAGCGGGAATTAAACCTTATCGCCATCTACTTGAGGAGTATTATTGTCAGCCGCCCGATTCCAAACGTAAAACGACGCGGAGCATCGCTTTATAAAGTCAAATCGTTCTTTGTATTGCCCAATACATACATATTATATAAGTGACTTTTGACTCTCACGCTTCGTTTCCCCCCCACAAGTATTAGAAGTTACAGTTGAAGACCTTTCTACTACTAGATCTAGTCAATTAAATTGATTTTCTGTTCAGAGAGAGAAATTTGAATTTGAAAAAGTGAGATCGATTTAACAGAAAAAGCAATGCGTTGGAGTAACTAAGTGTCACTCCAACTAACCTAACCTAACTTAACCTAACCTCAACTCACCTAACCTAACTTATCATAACCTAACCTAACATAACCAAACTTACCTAACCACACCTCAACCAATTTAACCTAACCTAACTTAACCTATCTTTACATCACCTTACCTAACCTATCCTAACCTAATTAATTAATAACAAATAAATTTAGAATTTCCAAAAAAAAAAGTTTTTTTTGCTGCACCCAAATATATAATTATATTTTTAAGTTGGTATTTCATTCATTTATGCAATCATCATCACAACACACAAACTACCGTAGATAAAACGTAATACAATAAAGTGAAAGTGAAAATCCAATAGAATTTGATCAATTCGTAGGAAATTGGTATTCTGCCAAGACAACTTACATACAAGGACCCCGCGATTTGCCCGAATATCGGCAGTGAACGAGGGTTTACGTTATCAGTAATACTCGAGTACACAGCCCTGTTCGTACCCGGAGGTTTGGTTACGGAAGGTTGTGTTAGGTGTTAGGTGTTAGGAACGGGGGCCGTAACGGGGGGTGGAAACTCCGATGGCATGGCGTGGCATGGTGATATCGGCGCAGCCTTATGAGCAGGCTGGCTGATGAAATTTTAAACTTTCGTCTCCAGAGATACCAACATATTGTTCATATTTTATTTTACAGGTGTCGGTTTCATAGAATTGCTTGAATCAACCAACTATTGAATTTTTTTGCGCCCCACGGTTGAATTTAGCAGCCACCTCTGGTCTGGAGCTCCAAAATACTTGAAAAATACCCTCTATAGACTCTGTGCAGGAACGGGCGGTCCGTTTGATAGATTCTCCCACCTTAACGAACGAATTGCAATTTTTAGAGCACAGGCGTCGGGTGGGAATGCTATCCCTGTTCTACTGGTATTTCAATAGAAGATGCTCTGAGGAACTAGCGTCATTGATCCCTTCGGCACCGGTGCATAGTATGGAGACACGCCAAACACGCGCCCAACATATGTACACGGTTGACATTTGTCACATGAGAACGGGTCGTTTTTTCGATTCGTTCTTGAGTTTAACAGCTCGGCTATGGAACGATTTGCTGGCCTCTGTGTTTCCTCCCTCCTACAACATGGATCTCTTCAAGACCAATGTTCATTTCTTCCTTTCCTCAAAAAGACCCTCCACACAGCATCCGAGATAACATAAGCCCTGAGGAAAATTATTTTCCTCAGGAGGAAATTATTTTTCTCATGTGGAGTTAATGTAAAAAAAACTTTTTGTTGTGAGAGTTTTTTAGTACGTTAGTTTGAATATAAATTAAATTTCATAATTTTGTTTATTGTTTTAAAAATAAAATAAAAATTAAAGTTACATACCTACTTACACGACTGATGGGAATGAAGATCACTTTTAAAAAAATATATATTATTGAACGCCGCGCAAGAGTCCTAACTGCCCGAAAATATTGTGACTACGGCTTTAACAGAAGGGAGTGTGGAGAGAAATAATCTTGTGAAAGAGCAGATTGAGAAGTTTCTGGCTGTTCAGATCTAGTCAAAAAATACGATTAATGCAATTTCAAACAAATTTTTCGATTCCGAAAGGTTGTCGTTCACCGAAACTATTCTGATATATCTACTCACATGAATTTATTGTTTCAGGTGTTAGCAGGAAGAACATTTTACTGATTATAACAATCTTCTTATTGAATGGGGGTCAGTAGGACAAAACGATGACTGGATAACGAATAGGTCGGGTGGACAGATAGGATAGGATCAGTCAGATAGGAGAGGTTTCAAAATTAAATATATTTTCAAGTTTAATAATTACAGGATAGAAAAGTGTACGCAAAGATGATTATATGATTATTATGTTATCCTTGTAATGGGTCCCAACATAACAGACGGGGTTTTGTCCCGGTTTCTGACATTCGAACAAGGTAGCAATGTAACAGTTATGATTAACGATCATGTTAAATCAAATTAAAGTGTTGCTGTTTCCGTCATTTTCTCCGCCGAAAAATTGCAGGAAAATTTACAAGAGATTTATGACTATATAAAGTGTAAAAGTTACTAAAAAATCTCTTTGAAGTAGGTACTTATCGGAGATAAAGGTGATCTGTTCTCATCACATTGGGTGAGTTAAGTCAGTAATAAATCAAAATGTTGGACAGGATTACTCATCACGTTTCGCACCCCCATTTTGGGAAAATCAGGATTTGGATACAAAGGCCAAAGGAATTTACACAATGCAAAAGAATCCTGTCAGAATATGAAAATCCTCACGTAAAATGTAAAATTTCACCAAATATTCATTCATTCATTTAACTCATTTTGTACTTTACAGGAATTATGAAAAGTTATGAGCAGGGGAAAATAATTGTGATAAAATTGTGTTATTTATTTAGTATCTTTGCAATAATGTGATAAAATTGTGTTATTTATTTAGTATCTTGGCAATAATGTGATAAAATTGTGTTATTTATTTAGTATCTTGGCAATAATGTGAATAATGGAGAACCGAGTGATTTTTTATAAAAATACTCTTTTAAAAAATGATTTTTTTTCGTCGTGTTACATTGAATAATAATAATTGGACAATTTGTAGAGCGCCTTTTTTATGAAAAATCACACCAACGGTATATTAGGGGTAAGGGAATACGCAAATGAAATTAGTAAATTTTGTAAAAAACAATATAAGCATTGATATTAGTAATCCGCTAGAATGGCTTGGGAAATCTCACCCTGCCGTGATGTTTTCCAACTAACTGATATTCTCTCGGGACAATTTCTTACAGCCATAATCTCGCGAAGAAAATACACAAGATCTATCCCCAAACATGCTAAAAATCCAGACAGTAAAAATACCACAAGAGAAAAGGATTAAAACATTAGTTGCTAGTTGAAGGTTTTTGCTGTAGGATAAGATATAACATTTTTGTTAGGTGTCTCGGTATTGTTTTTGATTTAACATTAGGGATGCCATTTTCACACACACGTAGACAATCGATCGCAGCGCGCGCCTACTCCGGGAAAGCGCTCCCGCTTTGCGCGTGCGCGTTAACTGCGCAATTCCCTCAAACCCTTACAATTCACCGCCGAGTCTCAGTGCAAGCCGAGAGCGCTGTGCTCGCGCTGTCACCCGCCGCAAGCGAAACCACGGCGACAGCGAATACCGAAACCACGTTCGCTTTTCAAATCAAATCAAAACCCGCGCGTTCCAAAATCGAGTGATTTTAAAATCCATACGCTACATCGAGTTCAGTGTTCGATTATTTAAAACTCAATACGGATGACAGTCGACATAAAGACCGATCGCGTTTTGAATTTGACTGTCGTTAATTCGCAAGCTTTCTGGTGTGGATAACTTTAGCCTTGACACGATTTTTGGCGCGTTTCAGCGTTGATCGTCTCCAGATGTAATTGTTTCGAATCTCTCATGATAGGTTATTAATTATGTGCCATTTCAAGCGATAAAATAATAAAAAATCATAAATCCTTAAGTGCATAAACCAAATAAATAAAGTTTCATAGTTTTTAAGAAAATATTCAATAGATAATCAGTTAAAATTGCTCAATAATTCTTAGTATAATATATTTAAACAGTGACAAAGTTTCATCTTCATTGAAAGTTTGACAAAGTTCATCAACTCATTTAAGATAAATAAGCCCTTTAATCGTTCGGATAATCTGTGTGTAAAGTGCCCGCGTAAACAGATAATATATTAATATAACGTGTAAAAGCGTTTTCCAGTTATAAATATTAATACTTTAATGAGAGATAACGACAGCTGTAAACTTTAAGCGACGTTACTGTAAAGTGGTTAAAAGGATAATTGTTTGGATTGTATTTAAAAACTGATAATATCAGATCGAGTTGATTAATATTTTGTTTGAAATTAAAATGGCAATCACAATCTTATTTATTTATTTATTAGCTTAAAAAAAAGTTTATTGTGCGAAGTACGTACTAATCTTTAAATGGTTTTATTACTATTGAAAAAGTTTTTTAAAAGCAGTGTTTCACAAAATACGTGGAAAAAGAACGTGAAATACAATTGTTTTAATATTTCATGTTTCGTTTAATCTGAAATCATAAAGTTACGTGTTTGTTCGACATTCAACCAATTATCAAATTAAAATAATAACTCGAAAAACATTAATAACAGCGTTCCTCAACAAAAATGCTGTTATTATAAATTATAAATACAATTAGGAAGTTTCAAATGTGTGTTATTCCAGCGACTTCCGTACAGTTATGATTAATGACTTATTTGGGTGTTGAATGGCAAATGAAACCCGGAGCGAGCCGACTCTTGCTTGTATCTGCCCCCTAGCCCGACCCCATCCCCTACAGCGGTGAAGGACACCTCCTCCCCCTACACTTCCCTCGGAGGACCTGCGGAAGAAGGAGATATGAAGGGTGAGTTACAGATTACGGAGCCTGTCACTGTCACGTTATGATTGATTAAAAGCTCGTGGGCTGAAATGAGGAAAAACACGTGGCTAGGCTAATTATTTGTTAGGCTAGCTAATACTATAATCTGATTTAGGTTTAAACCACTTTATTGCTTTTTGGTTCAAGTGCTGTAGCACAATTTACCTAGTTATTTGCTAATAATGTGTGAAAAAATTCTGATTAAAACTTCAAACTCCAACATCGAAACAACATTTGCAATTTTACAATTTGGGAGACGGGATTGGACACCCCCGCCCCGGGAACCCTTATTGAATAACATCCCTGCCACACGTAACCCCGTGCTCCTTGCAAGGGTGCCCGGGTTCATGGCGGCGGGTGACCTGGACACACTGAATCCCAGATTCCTACCCATCCCTCATACCTTTTTCCTCCCCACAACTTCTTCTTCTTCCTTTCCTTAAAATAACCCTCTGCATACCATCCCCAAAGATGACTTGGGCTCTGAGGGAATGTTTTTTCCTCAGGACCTCCTTTACGGAGATAACGTTAAAAAATACTGCTTCAAAATTATTTTCGGAAATATATGCAATGTTTTTAATGGTGACCGGCCAACTCGGAATGAAACCAACTCAGAACCATCTCAGATAAGTCATTTATTTAGAGTGATAAAAAAATATATTTAAAAAATTGGTTAAATAGGTTCTGTTAGGTTAGGGTTATCGGCTAATTTAAAATTATTTTTTTCATAGCTTTTAATGACTTTTCAAGGAGGTGTTGAGTTGACATTATTCCCAGTTGGCATGGAACCGTTTTTAATATAACATTTTTGTCATAATAAATATTGTTTTGTATTGTTTGTAAGTTTTATGGCAGGTTTAGCCTGATGTCTACTAAAGTACTTGACTGTATTTCTTTACCCCGGGAAAGAATGAAATTCCTGGAAACTGCATTTTTTTAAATTTTTTTATTTCTATGTATTACAGTATTTACCTATTAATTGACATTTTTACATAAAAGATCAATTTTGAAAACATTTTTACATAATATATTTTGCAATTTTATTATGTTGGGTGTAAGGTAGGTTTGTGAAGGTGAAACTGTGGATAGACATTGTTGTATGTTTCGTGAACACCTCACTAGGGGAACCATTCTTCAAGTAGTTGACAAATTATCATCAAGGTGAAAAGGTTATATCTAAATAATATATATATTCTTCTGTCCAACATTGGAGCAATCAAGGAGGTGAGGAACAATCAAGAAGAAGGCGTAGCACAACATGGTCTGACACCAAACCGATATACACACTTTGGAAACCCCAAAACTTAGATAAACCTGAGAAATATACAAGGTGTTAAAATAAAATTAAAATGCACGTATACAAGACACGTACTTGACTTACTTTAAACAGTGATTCCTGATATTATTGGGGTTAACAAAATCAATGAAATTTTGATTTCCCGCGACATTTTGGATTTTTTTTCAACTTAAAACATAAAAAATCAGCAGGCATTGGACAGGTGGGGTCGGGGTGCGGGGTTGGGCGGTTACCAGGCTGAGTGACCAGTGACGATATACGTAAGTTTTTTTTTGTTTTCTTTTCTCCCTAAACTTCCGGTATTATATTTTACTCCGTTAACTAGTTGTTCTGTGAATACCAAAACACGCGTTCAAAAAGAGATTTTTAACATTCGCTTCACGGAGGAGGCCCTGAGGAAAGGCACCAAAAGATTTCTAAGGAACAACCAGTTTTACAGAATTTGAACAATTCATCAAATTTCGAAGTCCAAGGTTTTTGGGTTTGTGAAAGTTCTATTCAAGGTCTGATTATTTCAGCTTTGTAAAGTAAATGCCCCATTTTTAAATTTTACATAACTTGAAATTTTTTTTCTGAATTTGATGAATTGTTCAAATTCTGTGAAACAACCCGTCTCTAAAAATAACTTACTATCTGGCATTTTTTCAGCGTTTTCACAGAAACCATAAATCACAAAGCAGGGCGAAGCAGTATAATAAAACAAGTCAACTAGTTAAATCTGGATACGATTAACTGCTAATGAAAAAAAAACACCAAAAGTGCTTCTTCGACTTCTAATAGAGTAGGTACTTTCCCACATCGTGAAAGCCGTTTTCACTTTATCATTACCCCCGGATAAGGCCAGTCACACCTTACGTATATAGTATATATTCACACCATAATATTATTACGCCAGAAATAAATAATTAGATGACGTAGGCCCCGAGGGGCATTATTTTCCCCAGGGCCTCCTGTGTGGAGCTAATGCAAAAAAAATACACAAGCTAATTCTAGCTTGATACATACACTACACAAGCACAAGCTAATTATAACTTGCACAAGATACATAAATACACAAGCTAATTCTAGCTCGCACCAGAGCGCATTGCTGATTGCACTGAATCTATCTATGCACTTGACGCGCTGGATCTATCTAAATTGTCAATAAACAACGCAATAAGTATCGGTAAATACTGAAACCCATCATTTAACTTATTTTAAAGTGTCCTCTTACTTCGCGACAGCCGATTTCAATTTTTCATTGCTCTCCGGTGGCCCGTCACGGCCAAACTATTATTGTTACTAAATAATGAATTGTTGCTAAACACACACTGAAAGTATCTCTAAAGATTTGAACTACGCCTTTAAAGTGCTTTATCAAGTCATGAAGGCCGTGGGTGGTTTGGTATATTTATGTGAAGACCGTTCTCAATTTCACATTACTCCCTGGTTATGAAGAATACGACAGCCAAAAATGCTTGGGGGAGGGGAGAGAGGGGTGGTCTACAAAGATTTGAACAATTCTATTAATTACATTTGTTACTAAGTCGTCTTTGACCGTCAAATTCTAATTCTAATTGTTTTTCTTTTTTTTTAATTAAAGACAAACATTCCAGGGTTACAAATAATCCAACAATGTTTAAAAATCTCCTACTACCACCACAGTAAGCCGAAAATTGTTTTGGTTATTTCAGTAGGCTAATTACCTCGGCTTTGTAGCTCACTTCAATATTCATTAATACCTGCAGTTAAAAACCAACTCCGCAGGTTTTTAGTGCTAGACCCTGCGGGTAGCTTTTGTTTCGGCCTCGCCCAGTTGGTGTTGGGGACCATTTTATAAATCCAATGGGAACTGGTTCCAAAATTAGCCCGTTCCTCGTATCCACTGTCAACCAGTGATGGCTAGTGACCGGGACGGGCAATGGCGTCATATGTAATATACAGCCGCTTGATACAGCTGAGTATTACCGTCAATCTTTCCATATCCGGAGAGATATTCCAGAATCATAAATTCGTAGAACTTATACCTAGCGGGGGCACGTCCCTATGCTTCCTGCCGACGAAAGTGATGACATCCTGTGACGATTTCTTGAATTCAAAACCGTAACCGTAAAAAAAATTATAACGGTAGCTTTGTTTGAAATTCCACGTACATAGATGTTATTTGTGGCGCCAGACATGCACTCGAAGCTGGGTTCTAAAATTCAAACACACAGACGCAAGCCTAATAATAATACTATTCGATTACTTGATAGGTTTTCCCTGAACAATATCGAAGTGAGCTACAAACCCGAGGTAATTACGTGAAACCGGTTACGGTCAATAAATTTAAGTGGAAATAAGTTAAAAATTTGTTTTTATTATAATACTAGCTGACCCGGTCACGCGTTGCTGTGACGTGAAATCGAAACGCAGCGCCATCTAATGGATGGTTACTCAACCTAGATAACCAAGTGTTGTGTCGATAAATTAACTCACACCGCCATCTGTTAGAAATTAATCGAACTTACAAATAATTACCTATAACAAATATTTAATGAACATTTAATTCGCAATAATAAATATTGAGGTCAATAATTGAGATAAAAACTATCTTTTTTTAAGTTGGACTAAATTACACACAGCAAGCTAAATTTTATCAAAATCGGTTAAGTAGTTTCGGAGTTTATCTCGAACAAACATCGTGACGCGAGATTTTTATATATAAAATAACTTTTACCCGTGGCTTCGCTCTTAAGGTATTAGGGGGAAATTACTGTATAGAGAATTTTCCCACGGGAATGAAATATTTTTTCCGGGGAAAAAAGTAGCGTATATCATTTTCCAGTCCTCCAATTATCTTTGTGTCAAAAAATCACGTCAATCGGTTGCTCCATTTATATTATTATTTAGGATTTTAGAGAAGGTACCTACTTTCTATTACATAATTCAATTTACCAAATTCTGACACAGGTATTTAAATACAATAGCAAGTTCCCGGGATGCGTTTTCTAAGCCACTTAATAAAGAAAAAATTTCGCTCTGCTTATTCTTTCCCATTCGTCCCAGATGATGCCAGAACTTACTATATTATAGGAACCATCGCGGGCATGCACACATCAAATCCCCAAAGTTTTATCGCAATCGGATGAACGGTTAGCAATGCATAATTTGATGAAACCAGGACTCGTTTAAACATTTCAGGGAGTTTTTAATATTACAAATAATATATTCTTCTGGGTTAAGGATATTTGAGGAAATTTTCAAAACTGCGCTAAGTGAGCCAGACTATTATAAATAGAAACCATTGGGGGCATGCGCACATCAAATCCACGGAGTTTCATCGCAATCGGAAGAACGGTTAGCATTGCATAATTTCATCATGCCAGAACTCACTATTGTATATAGAAACCATCGTGGGCATATCGCATATATAGCATCGCGCACATCAAATCCCCATAGTTTCACTGCAATCGGATGAACGATTTAGCCACACATAACATCTCACATACATGGACAAAAACAAACACATTTTCTTTTTTTATACATATATATAGATTAACGTTTTCTTAAATATATCAAAGTTTACATTTTAAAAATTTCTTAGTCATTTCTAATAATACCACTAAAAAGCCTATTTTATCTCTTCTCAAAATTAGTATTTAGTTTTTGGGTACGTTTCCAAATATTACATTTATTTAGATTTTATTTTTTCAAACATTTTCGCCTTCTGACAAAATACGCCCAATTTTTAAGGATTGGGCTTTAATTTTGAGCTTTAAGCTTTAAAGTTCGAGCTTAAACTTTGAGCTTTAAGCTTTGAGCTTTAAGATTTAAGCTTTGATTTTTAGTTTAATTTAGTTTAGTTTAGTTTAAAGTTCAAAGTTTAAAGCTCAAAGCACAAAGCTCAAAGTATAAAACTCAAAACTTAAAGCTCAAAGCATAAAGCTAAAAAATAAAGTACACAGCTTAAATGTCAAAACTTAAGCCTAATATAAAAGTTCAAAGCTTAAAGTTCAAATGTTAAAGCTAAATGCTCAAATCTTAAAGCTCAAAGTTAAAACTTAAAGCACAAAGCACAAATCTCATAACTAAATCTCAAAACTCAAAATTGGATATCAAAGCATATAGTTCAAAGCTTAAAGTTCAAATCATAAAGCTTAAAAATTTACGCTGAAAGCATAAAACTTAAAGCTTAAGGTTCAAAAATTAAAGTTAAAAGCTCAAAGGTTTAAGTTCAAAGCTAAAAGCTTAAACTCAAAGCACAAAGCACGGCATGCGTTGCGATGCAAAGAAATAAATTGATGTAATGAATGATAAATATCCTTTCCCGTTTGTCCCCATTCACCTCCGAGTCCCCTTCTCCTACCGCATTCAAGGATCAAAGCTTAAACTCAATAACAAAGCTCCAAACTTAAGTTCAAAGCTTAAAGTTCAAATGCTCAAGCTCAATGCCCAAATTTTAAAGCTCAAAGCTAAAACTTAAAGCTCCAAGCCAAAAGCTCAAAACTCAATATTAAAGCTTAAAGTTCAAAGCTCAAAGCACAAAGCTTAAAGCACAAAGCTTAAAGCTTAATTCAATTCAATTCAATTCGATTTAATTTCTTCACTTTAAAAACATAAAAAAATTAAAATTTCTAATCGTTTTTAAAATAGAGAAAATATTAAGATTAACGCATATTTAAGCAATTTAAATAATTTATACAATATAAACATCAATAAACAATTTAAAAATTAATGAAGCACAATCAGACTAACAGCAATGAAGCTTGCTGCCTAAATTGTGCTTCATTGGTGCTAAACATGTTGATATTCAAAGTGATTCTATTTAACAACAAGACTGCTCTCCCGACTGGCTCAAAGCTCAAAGCACAAAGCTCAAAACTAAAGCTCAAAGCTCAACATTTAATTTCAAAGCTTAAAGTTCAAAGCTTAAAGTCAAAACTTAATGTTCGAAGTTTTAAGCTCAAAGCATAAAGATCAAAGCTTAAAGCTAAAACTCTTAGCACACAGCACGGCATGCGTTACAATGCAAAGAAATACATCAATCCTCCCTGAATGTCCTCCCCGTTCACCTCCCGAGTCCCCTACCCCTCCCACGTTCCCCTTCTACCTTCCCGCCTTCCCCCTCCCTCGTCATCCCCACCACCCCCCGTTCCCCTCCTCCTCCTGCCTTTCCTCCCTGCCGCTAAAATGTATGAAATAAACAAATTTTCATTTATACAGATTTCATAACGCCAGAGCTTACCATTATATATAACGTATAACCTTCGCGGGCGTGCGCACAACATATAACCAAAGTTTCATCGGATGAACGGTATGGCAGCGCATAAAATACGAACAAACAAATTTTGATTTTTATATATAAGATATTATGCCTTATATATCACCACGAATATAGGTTATAGGCATAAAATAGCTTGGTAAACGAAGTACAGAAACAATTTCCTGAATCTGTTTTGTGAATAATTTTGTAAAAAAGAACAAAGGTGATCAAGGGAAAGCTTATTTATTTATTTACTAGCTTTTCCCCGCGGCTTCGCTCGCATGGTATTACGGGAAATTACTGTAGCGCTTGCACTTATCAATTATCTCCCCTCCCACCCCCACCCCCACCCCCATCCCCTCCCGCATTCCATATATTCATTCCCTTACATTCAGTTTTCAAACATCTCGCCTACCACCTAAATTTCATAATGCTATAGCTCAAAGAAAAAAAGAATTACTTATCCAATTTTGTTCATTCGTTCGGAATTTATGCGCTTACAAACATTTCGGATGTTTAGTTTTATTTAAATATTTGGAAGTTCGTAAATATAATAAAAAATACTCTATTTATCATTCAGTCTTTCTAATCGTTACGAATTATATTTTTAATATAGGAACTCTCATCTGACATTTATTCCAAGCTTGTCAAAAAAAAAAAACGAATTCTAATATTTGAATTTTCTGCAGTAGTAGCTGACCAGTAGACTGAGTACCTACCAGCATAGAGCCCAAAAATATATCATCATTGTTTCCACGGAAAAGATTTTTTTTCTGACGTTAGCAAAAACTCGCTTTTGTTAGCGACAGAAAACGTATAACAAATAAAATATATTAATATTTATAATTTCATAACGCCAGAGCTTACCATCATATACAACCTGTAGTCTGCGCATATAATTTAGCTTTATATTGGTGAAAGAATTATTAAAGTCTTTATATTGTGTTATGCGTGAAAAGGTCATAAACGAACTCGAGCAGTTTCGCATTTATAATATTAGTATGGATTTATTTTAGATAGATACAAATGAAAGTACAAATTACATATTAGGAGTTTTGCCTGTCCAACTAGAAAAGTTTCCCGTTCCAGGACAGACAAATTGACATGTTTAGTTCATATTATTCCTGAAATGTACATAATTACCTACATAACAAAAACAAAAACAAAACAAACATTTTTCTCTGAAACTAAGTTGTGTTATAAAGAAAAATGTATATAATATATATAAATATAAGTACACATACATTTTTTTTGTGACAAAGTAGAAAAGGTAATCTGGTAGCATATATTATAAACGGATTTACCGAATTAACCTGGTAACATATAATATATTAAGATTTACAGAGTATGAGATAAGTAGGTATGTTAGTAGCAGTGTAGCAGTAGAGGTGTAACATGTACCTGATAACAAGATGGAGGAATTACAATAAGATTTACAAAATATACATATGAAATTATGTTAGGTTATGTGTTTAGAAGTTTGAACTTTTAATACATAGTACACTTATAGGAGAAACTATATTAAAATTTACAATATTAGATATAATTTATGTATGTAATTATCCATATGATTTTTTTAAGCGTTGTAACTATAATGTATAATAAATTATGACAAACATGATATTTTCACTGAATTATATAGCTATCTGTATTTTTAGAAATTTGTTTCTAACATGCGTTCATTTCAATTTCGGAGGCCGGTTCGAGTACAACTTGAAAAATAGAATATATATTTTAAAATTAAAATTTTTCCAAAAAGACCCTGCGCAAAAAAAGCATCCCCAAAGATGAAATAGGCACTGAAGGAATTTTTTTCCTCTGTGTAGAACCACATAGGAGGCCCAAAGAAAAAAATTCCTCAGGGCCCATGTCATCTTTAGAGATGCTGTGTGGAGGGTCTTTTAGGGAAAGAAAGGAGAGGAAAAATATTTTGACTTATAAAAATTATGTTAAAAAATTAAAAGTATTAAAAAGGCATTTTGATGGGCGTAACCATCTGCTCATGGGGCAACTGAAAAAAAGCCCTTTTCCGGGCGGGGTTAGTACATCCTAGGGAATGCTGATGTAAAAAAAATTACGTTTCTAATGCAAAAATTCATTTTTTAGAAGTTTACGCTTATATTTTTTATAAAGTAGATAAAATTTTTATTTTAATTCTAGTAAAGCGTAACGACAGGTAAAGCTTCAGTTTAGCGAAAGTATATTTGTTGATATTAATGTTCATAATCTAAATTAATTTTTAGGAAAGATAATCGAAATTAGTAATTACACAATTACATTGATATGTTCACGCCTCACGCGAACACATTAATTGAACGTTCATTTGCCAAGAATATCAAAATAATTGACTTGTCTAATTTTATGGTTTAAAAACAACACTTAATTTATTCTGAAAGTATTGTTCCTAACTAGCGTCTAAATTAATATTAATAATTGAAATTGATGGGAATACAACGCCCGAATACATTTTTATAGTCACAATTGATTTAATACACTTTATTTTGCCCTATATTTCTTAATTATTTATTTTCGTGTTGTGTTTGGCGTTTTGTTTTTTTTAACATTAGTCCCACTCAGGAAACCCTGAGGAAAACAATTCGCCTCAGGGCATGTCATCTTTGGGGATGCTGTGTGGAGGGTCTTTTTAGGAAAAGGAAGAAGAGGAGAAGGAAAAGGTATGAGAGGTGAGTAGGAATTTTAGGGTCAGTTGACGGACGTATGAATCCATTCCTCTGCAATGCGGTGCAAGGCGTTGAGTCGAGAGAGTTCGGCTGTAGAGGCCAAGCAGTAGGTGGGTAAACGTATCCGCAGAAGACCCAGACAAACCTCAATGAATCGTGCTAAGTCATTAAACGTAGCGAACCACTTGGAGTGACCTACGGCAGAGGTGTTGGTAATAATAAATGGTTCCCGGGGCTGCGGTACCCATACCCGCCTCCCAAATTGTTTCTCAATGTCTGGATAAAGCTCATCTTGTAACATATTTTTTAAAATAGCTTATTTCTCATTAGTCCCTAGTTAAGGCCCGTCGCGCCCTCCGTATGTGGTGTGAATATATATTCACACCACATACGAACACACACTACACGTCCCTTTGTGCCCACGTGTTCCATTTAGGTGAAACCATTCAGGCCGAGTCTTTACATCCCTGCCGATTGTACGAATATAGTTGGAACACCCCGCGGGAACAAGTTCCTGGGGATGCGCGGGTTTGTACGAATGTACGGCCTACGTCGATATAACGGGCTTCCGGGAGTTT
The DNA here is from genome assembly GCA_936435175.1 of Glyphotaelius pellucidus. NCBI lineage: Eukaryota > Metazoa > Arthropoda > Insecta > Trichoptera > Limnephilidae > Glyphotaelius > Glyphotaelius pellucidus. The sequence goes on from OW386543.1 coordinate 42,723,657, forward strand.
TGGAAAATTTGGACGATTGAACACTTTTATTCCTGCTGGGAATCGAATGATATATACCGGGTGAAATTGTAAAGCTTTTTGTGGAATTCGAACTCAGCACGCACGAATTTAATGAATGTGCGTCTGCCTAGTAGTACCTGTGTGTTGTGAATTTAATGAATATGCGTCTACCTAGTAGTACCTGTGTGTTGTGAATTTAATGAATATGCGTCTACCTAGTAGAACCTGTGTGCTGTGAATTTAATGAATGTCCGTCTACCTAGTAGTACCTGTGTGCTGTGAATTTAATATTATTTCATGACTTTCTAGAACCGACAGATTTTTCTCTTTTTTTTGTCGAAAACCGCAATGGGGACAACTTTTCAACCTGGTACACTATGTACGATATGTTTATTCCAGTATTGGCACAAAGAAATGACAAATTTCCCATCCAGAACTTATAAGGGTATCGGAAAAAAGATAAAGTCTGGCTCAAATGGAAGACATATATAGGTCTTTCTGACTATCGTGAATTTTCCTTCTTACGTGCTACATACAAAAAATTGACTAGTGAATCCCGAAAGTTATTTTTCGACAACATTGAAAGTTCTTTGTAAAATAATATCAAAAGTTTTTGGTCATTCATATCCTCATTAAAATCGTCTGAAAGATACCCTGCTGCTATGTCCTTCGAAGGGCGCAAATCTAACGATGCCCAGGAAATCTGTAATATGTTCTCTGAAGTCAACATTTGAACCCTCTTCCATCAATGACACAATTAACATCCACCAACTTGAGGTGGTTCAGGTCTCTGGACTTGCGCACATTCACACCATTAAACTGAAAAGAAGTGCAATCGAGTTTAAAGTCGCTATATATAAACAAGGATGCGGGTCACGACAGAATACCGGCGTCCTTAGATCTGCTGCGTCGTCACTGTGTGTACCGCTTACCACGGGTGACTCACGTCAAAGAGTGGAAAACTATAGACCAATATCCATTCTCTTGGCGATCTCCAAACTCTTGTAAAGACGTGCCTATGACAGTATGTATCCCCAGCTTGTCGCCAACATTACATTGTAATTCCGCGTACTGTCATCTAAAAACATATAGGCACTTTTTTCATTCATCCGACCTGAGCGATCCCTTAAGTGCCAATTTACCACTCGACACTCTTACTCAAACAGAGCATCTGTAATTTATATAATATACATATTTAACCTTTCTTGAGGACTTCTTTCGATATTTTGTTCGAAATTGGTCCGATGGCGGTTTTCCTTTGAATAAATGATATTGATTTATTTCATTAACGAAGCCTCATCACAAATCACATACTACGTTGTAGCAGTAAACGTTAAGTTAACGTTACGATGGGCCACGTCTTACAGGGTGTGACGATACACCCTGCCTACGCGCACCAAATCGTGATGAATCTACCCTGGCTACGCTGTATCAAATATGTTGAGATTCTACCCCTCGTAGCTATAAATATTTATATAATCTAAATCTAAGCTCCTGTCTCGTAGCTTCATTTTTCGTAGCTTTCTATCATGATGTCCCTAGCCTATCATTTAGGGTATTTCTAGTCTAACTTTAAGTCATTCGCACTTTTGCAAAGACCTCTTCTCTCAACCTTTTTTTCAAACTTCTACATTTTCCTGAGCTAATCTAAACCCTATTTTTCGCAATCCCTGTGATAATTTCACACAGTAATCAAGATTTTTAAATTTTTGTTTACATTATCTCCGGATCCTGCGTTGTGTAATTTTTGTTTTAGGATTTACACCCATACGCGTAATAAAACGCATACAAATGTAAAGAGTATAATGTATGGTTTTGTGGTAACTTCGGTTCTTTTGAATAAGAGTGAAAGAATTCTTAATTGATTGATTTAAATATCTTCTACCGCGTTTGATAAACTAACCCCGTCCTAGATTTTGTCTATACCTGATATTCATTTTGTTTATTTCCTCCCTAACACAGCTATATTTAAAATACAAATAAAAGAGAATAACAGTTAACAATTTGTAACAAACATTTCATTAAAAGTATACTTTGCCTGCGTAATATGACCTAATTCTAGGTCTCAGTTTTTCATCTGAAGTCTGCAAATCTCCACCTAACATGAATTTTATTTTCATGGTTAGTAAACACTAGATTGTTTGGGGAAAGGATGTGTGTGGAGGATTGGGTAAAGGATAAAAAAAAATGTTTTCTGCAAAGGTTGGCTCCTCCACTAACCAAATAGATTCTGGTGACCGACTTCCGAAAAGGCCTCTGTCAATGCACGGCTACACATACCCAAAGACTGGATTTTACCCTCTTCTGCGGGCTTCCTTGCTTCGATGGGAGCTTTACGTACCAGAGATAAGTACCAGGTCTTCCGTCGTATCTCAGAACTATCCCAACCTCCTCACCTCCAGGTAGTTTAACTCGACTGATTCTAGAAGGGGTATTTCATTGCATCCCTTATCACGACTCTACTCGCGTTGAATGTGGTGTGCGACTGTTTTTGTCGTATCCATTCTCCCACGTGATCCGACAGAATCACACTCCTGCCACCTCTTAGACCTGCTGCGATTGCGCCAAGGGAGCGTTCCAGTTGGCTCGCATCAAATCGAAGGTCGACAAGACTATGATATGCAAATGACTTAGAGTTTTCTTTAAGCGCCGTGCCAGCGTATTCCTCGCATACGTCTCCTACTGCCTCCGCATGCCTCCGTCTTGGCAATACCGTCACAGGGCCTAAGGTTTCTCTCTCCCTCAGAGAACGTTTGACACTAACCTTCCCCAGAGACACATAACTGCATACAACAATCCGGAAGTCTAAATAACGTGGTTAAAATTTAGGATTTGGGACTGTATGTCTTCAATCACTACCAGTGCTTTTTAATGTGGTCACTGAGTCCACGTGTTTAGGTATGAAAGGATAGGGGATACCTATCCTATTAGGTAGGTATAAATGGAAAAATGAGTTTACTCATGAAGTAGTAGGTATTCGCCTCGATAACTAGAAAGACAATGTTATGCAAAAAGTTCTAATTTCAACTTTGATAAATTTAATTTTTAAATTTTCAGACCACAATTGATAAACGTCCCTAGATTTAATGCTTGTGGTTTATTGCTTTAAAATTGCACATATTAATTTTCACATATCAACTGAAAGTTCTTTGTCGCAAACTATAACTAATAAACTTGTCCCCAAACACGCTGCTCCCCAACTCGTTCTAAATAAGCAAAGTAAAAGAATGTCAATGTTTTGTTTATAATAAACCATGTGTTTGCTGGATGTCCTACTGCCCTAGAATGCATGATTCTTCTAAAAGATCCTTAGATACTTCGATTAAGGAACAAGTTATTTAAGTTCAAATATGAAAGTTAGATAGTTCTGTGTATATACTCGTCGTTGCAAACTCGAAGGCCGTAGTTAACAAACTAAGTCAAGTTATGTCTGATGGGATTGACCTAATTTCTTGAATAGGTATTTATTTCATAATTCCTACGCACAGCTATCAGTAAGTATCATGCTGTTATTAAAATTGTTAGTTACCGACATGCTCTGTTCGCAAATTTTATAAATAAGCGTGACTGCTTGCTCTGCATTATCTCCAAGAACCTGTAAATAGTTTAGTGATAAAAAAACTTACCAAAATTCTGCAAATTACCCTTTTGGTGTTTAAAAATTTTAATCGCATTCTTTAATATTAGATTTTTTTTTTGATAAAAAAAAATCGATACTTTAAAAAATCTTTTAATTGGATATTTTTGACTATGTCTAAAACCTTCTCCCTGCTAGAGTTGGATTATAAAAAAAACGATTCTATTTAAATTTTCACTAAGGTGTTATTAGATTATGTTAAAACCCTTTGATCCTCTCCCTCTTTTAGTTTAAATCATTTTAATCACTCATAATAAATCCGTTATTATTATTTATTTATTTCAGTGATGTTATTTTATTTGTTTTAAAACCAAAGTTTTAAATTGTTTAATATTTCGTTAATACTCTATAATTTATTTCAGCCGGACTTCTTAGTCGTAATCAAAACTTTATTTTAGATATAAAATTCGAAATTTTATTATTATTATTTTTCCTTTGTAAACTCGTAGTGAAATTAAATTATTTTTCAATTATATGTCGCATATCTATCATGATTATTATTATCTCACTAATGTAAATTAAATTGTAGTAAATCGGATTTCTAAAGTTTTAATTATGTTATTATTATTCCGAAATCCTATTTATTTTTTAAGACACAATATTTTTATAAGTGTTTAAAGACCACTCTTCAATTATCTTTAAGTCGTACAGAAACATCGAGTATAAATTCACTGGATTTTACACTTTGATTTAAATTATAAAGAGGACACTGAATTGATCAACCGTCTCAGCCGCCCACTGTTCCCTCACTAACCGAAAAGGGCTGGATTCTTTTGTTAAACGCCTTCCTATGTTTAAAATATTTTGAAATAAATCTTCATTAATTGAATTTTTACGTACTTGGTTGTAATTCAATTTTAATGGCCGCACTGTCGAATGTAATCGTTTTTTTCTAAAGTAAACTTCTATGTCTGATGTGTTAAACCAAACATGTACTTACGCCTTAATTTTTTTGTTTTAATTACACTAACGGCGCCCAAAGAAACTCTCATGTTTCCAATGTCACTTATATAAACACTCTTCAGGGCCAATAAACATTCATTTCTTTGTCTTTGATTCTGTTTAAAATAAAGTTCGTTCAACTTTAATTCCTGTGGGAACGAAAATGAAGGTCGCCCATCGTGATAAAAGTTCACGTGTCTCTTGTTTTGATTATTAGAAGTTATTGGATGTACCTATAATTTACACGATATTAAAAAAAAAATCATCGCAGGCACTCTTGAACGTGAAAATATTTCTCCTCCCAAAGCGTAGGTGTAGGTAGGCATTACGATTCATCACAAGGGGCTTCACGATGTCCCCAAGTATTACCCAAGTAGTTTCATAATCTACGTCCGTACCGCTACTATGCCGTTTTTCGGAATGACGACACGTTGATAGGTTATTCGCTGCCATCCCGAAACATGTGAAGTTACGAGGTAACGCTGCGCATATTTGCTGCATTTGAAAATGCGCAGATTTATTTCTTAAAGTTTACGTGTATTACCAACTTCTTTTCCTAGCATTTCTATAGCTGGGAGTTTTATCAATCTTCGTTCCACTGTGTTTGCAATGCTTTCTACATATCTCATCACGGCGTTAATTGGAAAATATAGAAAAATTAGAAACCGTTTTTTGACCTCACTGCCTATAAAATCTTATTATTTTCAATTAAGATAAAATTTATGATGAAAATTATTATTTGTTGAAACATGCAAAGTTTTGAGGACAGCATTGTTTTGTAATTCATAGAAAACCGCGTAAAAAGTATTTAACAGAAACAAACACGCTGTTAAAATCCTTGGGTAAATAACATGATTGTTCTGGAAAACAAAGTATCGAATGAATGAAATATTTACAAAATGTTATTCATTCCTCTCGCTTTCTTAAAATGAATTTTAATTTTTAAACACTCATTTTTATAAAATACAAAAAATCATAATTACATTTCACACAAACATTTTGTAATTACACGCCTCAAATGACGTGCCAACGAACCGTTTCCATTTAATAATACGTACAAATACCTTTGTAATTCTTATTTGGTCTAGAAATATGAATTAATTTATCAGAGTTACGTAGTTTCCATGCAAGTAACATGTAGTTTCCCTGCAAGGTAACAATCATTTGTTCACTTTTCACAACTCTTAAAAATAATAATTACTTACGTTCTCCATCCCTTTACAAATTCTTTCATTTCAACTTTGTTAAAAAGCTCTTACAAACATACTAGTGGAACACAATGGTCCAGCTCGAAAATAGCGTATTTGTACTCGGAAAGATATTATACGGGCCGGTCACAGTTTTCTATATATACCGTGGAAATAGGACAATGATAAGAGAAGGGTGAGAAGAGGTCAGATGGGACATTCGATGGGATGGGAGATCAGTGCAATGGGGTAAGGAGGGACCGTGACGATGGAATGTGATTGATATGGGGGGTGTGAAGGAACATTGAAACTTTCTTCGATTATAACTGTACCCTTTTTAGGATTTTTTCAACTTTCCCACAAATTCAACATTGAATATCTGTTTTAGTACATTATTAAGTATTTTATATTTAAGGATTTTGTATCCTATTAAACTTACTTATGTGAGAATTTAGATATGTTTGGGACTACTTTCAAACTTTTTGCAAGCAGCCGATACTATGAAGTTACATTTACACAGTATACTACAAGTATGCTGTGTAATTACATTTTGCAGCAAATTTTTAGGTAAATATAAATATTTTAAAACGTTCAGATCAAAAGGAAAGTCAATTTATATAGAAATAAAGCATTTTTATATTCGACCATGGGAATATGTAAAGAACGCTAAGCTATCAACAAAAGCCTGACACAAACAACAAGTATTGATAAAATCAATCATGCTTCAACCATCAGTTAAGCACCAAACCCTTTCGTACATTGTGCAAATATTTTAATTACAGTTATAACGTAATAGGGCACATAATCAAAAGATTAACTTGTTTTACCTTTTATCCGAAAATTAATTTCTGAAATTTGAAATTACAAACAAAACAGTCAAAGTGGAACATGGAACAACTTTAAGTCAGCACATCTTTGGGTGTTCTATTTATTTTAGAAACAAATGTATGTAAAAAAATGACATTATTTGGCAAATATAATATTTTTTAAATATTTAAATATTTATCAAACAAAATATCAATTTTTGAGGTAGACGCGCTTTCTTAATCGCTTTTTAAAATTAATCCTATTTTCAATCAGTTATTTCATTCGGGATTTTGTAAAGTCGGATGGCCTGGTACCTGGTACCTTCGAATAAACAAAGACCCAGAAAGGCTATTCCCTAAAATTTGTGATAAGAGATCGTTCTCCCGCGAGAAGTGCTGTCAGATTTGTCGCGGAATGAAGAGTCGCGGAACTGTACTGGGAGACTCTTCCACTCCGGAACGTGCGGCAAATATATTTTGTTTTATTTTACATCAACATAAATTAATCAAATACAAATTATTTGTGCCGGGATTTGAACCCGTGATCTTAGGATTGCTAGCTCGAACAGAGACCTTAGCAGAAATAATTATTTTACCTTCCATCAGAAATTCTTTCCTGGAGTTCGAAATTTTATGTATGAAATGGCGTAGCAAGGTTTTCTGAATAAAGAACTACGTAGAATCATGAATTTATTCAAGGGTTTGAATGAGGGGGCTTGATCATCATAAAGCCTGCAGAGTTAATGATAATAAAGCAACCCTTAAGGATGCATGCAAATCTCCTTTGTTCTAGAGAGGATGCAAATTTTTTCTCTCTTCGGCGAATGGAACAATGCCGTATAGAATTTTTTCATTGAACGTTCAAACCAATTTTTTATTACAAGCGTCGTTTTCTCCATCCCCTGTGTGATGTGTGATCCCCTGAAGTTTTACTTGAACAACAATTTTGCACTTTTAATCCATAAAATACCACGAGCGGAGTATTTAAAATACATCTTCCACAAGCAAATGCTTTTAATGGAAGATCAGTACTACTTTAATATGTACCATTTTTAAGATAAACAAATAAAAATAAAATTAAAATAAAATCTTTGTGCCGACAATCGTTAACAATTCAACAAAACATAGTAATTAATTTTTTTTTAAATTGAGGTCCAGAAATTTTCCAAACATGAAACATGTCGAACATCAATAAGGTTAATTATAATAAACAATTTAATTGGAATAACTTTTGAAGTAATATATTATAATAAAAACAAATATAATTTTTTTTTCACTTTAATTTTATTGACCGTAACCGGTTTCAGCTCGCTAGAGCCATCTTCAGACTGGTACAAATTATTCTTAGTCTACGGTTTATATACACAACATATGAGGGAGGGGAAGCGGGGTGGTCTAAAGGATTTGAGAACTTTTGAGGGTTATATCCATCAATGTAAAAATCATTGAAGAAGAAGATAAAACTAATAATCCAAACGAAATATGAAATGGAACAAGTCACAAAATAATAAAAAAAGGTAATGGTCGAAACTGGGAATCAAACACAGGATTATAATATATAAGTGTCTTATTGTGTGTGTCTTAATGTGTTCCGGTAAGGCTACATGTATAATCCTGCATTGAATCCCGGTAAGATAAGAAATCATGGGTTCGATTCTGACTTATTCACTTAAGGGTAAACATAAATTCAAAACCTGCTCTTTTACAGATAGCGCTAATTTAATTATTTTAGGGAAAAACACAATTATTTGTTTGCGTCCAAACACACATTGGAGGGGACCCCACCACTTTCCCAACGGCGTTATAAGGAAACATATGGTTTCCTCCTTCACCGCACACGTCAAGACTCTACTTTTGATTGAACGAAGCTACATTTATTTGAACGACTCTAGACCCTCAATGTCCATGCATACGGGGTTAGTAAGCAGTATGCAAGTACTTACATTAACATAACACAAAAGAAAAGTAGAAGTATCAGCCCGTGAATTCCTCTGAAATCGGTAACATTAAAAAAAAAATAGAGATAAAAGTGTTAGTAAGAAAAAAAAAAAAATAAGAGCTGCACCCAGTTGAAGAAGCCTTCTGGAAAGAGAGAAATACCGAAAAAAAACAGTGATAACATAATGCAAGTATTTACAATAATAACAAAAAGAAAATAAAATGCAAAACCAAAATAGTCAGAGTAGGTATTCAACAAACCACCAGGCAGTCCCAATGATAATGTGCATGGCTATCGGCCCAACCGCAGACGTGGCCCGAGGTCCGCGCCCTTTAGCCGGCTCCACACACACACACACACACACACACACACACACACACACACACACGCACACGCACACACACGCACACGCACACACACACACACACACACACACACACACACACACACACACACACACACACACACACACACACACACACACACACACACAATTACCGCCATCTGTGAACGGTGGAGTTATTCAGTGATTTAAAATGTAAAAGAATATCGTAAATAATCCTTTTCAGGGTGGAAATTAGGGCCGGTTTTTGGTTCGACAATAATGATTCGTAGCAGATATCGTTTACGAGATGTCTCAACTTACATTGAACACATCTAAGAAACCTCCTTTGTACTTTCTCCAAGCGGTGTAAGACATAAATATACCACGATTTATTCAATATTATGAGAAGTCCTTTTGATACCTATTACGAAACCGAAAAAGGTCTTGAACTTTATATATTATCCGTTTAAGGCGGCGCATCCCCGCTCAAAAAGAAGATGGAGAGATACGTTATTAGTCATTATGAATGTTGGACAGAGCGCGCTAATATTTTAAATGATAAAATTGAAGCGAAAATTGTGAAAATGTTTAATAAAACACGACTCGTTTAAAATAGAGTAAAAATCTCGTGTAAAGCGTCTTAAGTATCATTTAAAGCACACATTGTGATTTTTTTTCACAACTATAACTTATAAAATAGAAACAAACGTGTTTTTAATAATTTTCGGAGCATACTTTGCGATTTTATTCTATCGAGGGAATTTCATATAATTTGCGTTTCGGCGTGGAACGCGTCTAGATATTATCGTCAAAAATAATAAATATTTTTTTAAGAGCTTAAAAACTTCAAATGTTTAAGGGAGATATGTAAGAAATCGCTAAAAATTCGGGTAGCGGCGGCTTAATTAAAAGATACCATTTTAAGTATCATTTCAAAGAGCAAAACATAAAACCGAATTTTACAGTAAAAAGGCCCTTTCAAAAATAAAACCATTTTCAAAGGAAAAAAACTCTTGGGCGTATTCATTGATTTCTATTATCTACATGTAAATACTCTTTTCAAATATGGATAAATCATATGACACACTTTTAACGTTACTCAAATAATCTCCAATATAATAAATATCGTTACCATTTTCCTCACAATGTTGAAATCGCAGCTTTTATCGAATCATTATTCTGCTTTAAGTTTATTATTTGAGTATTCCAAATAATGAATTTTTACTTATCTTATAAAGCGTAATTGTGATGCTCCCCAATTTAAACACGAGAAATCATTTCTCTATTGAAATGGACAGAGGAATGGACAATGGTAAACAAAGAAACAAAAAAGCCAATTGTAATTAGTAACTAACTAACTGCATTTTTTTAAATGTAACTGATTATGTATATTATTAAAAAATAAATAAACAAACATCCCCATAATTTTAGGTATGAACAATAAAATTAAGCCAACGTGAAAAAATAACAAGATTATTTTTTTTATTTATTATATATTAAATGCACGATACGGTTAAAATAACTAATAATAAACATTGCATTATATTTTTTGAAGTAATAATAATATTTTTAATTTTTTAATATTCAGTTAAAAATATCTAGTCCGGGACAGGTAATTTAGTAACAGATTCATTTTTTCGAGAGGCATTACTAATGCCTAAATCATACGTACCGAGTAGATGGGCGAGACAGCAAAATGATGTTTGAGCCACACCATTATTATTCTATTAGTAACATTAACTTCTCCCCTGCGTTAACTTACTATCCAAGTGCTGTAAGTAATAAAACTATACAATCAGGCGAAAGCGGAAAGGGAGCGACAAAGCACACCTCCGCGAGCATCACGAGACTAATAAAGTTTAACAATATGAATGAAACTACACCCAGACCCAGTAGAGGCAGTAAAACTACCCTTCTTTGCTAACAGTCAGCTTCCGCCGGGTCGCTCCCCAGTCACGTGACGCATTCTATTATTATTGTTGTCTACAAACTGTCCACGACATTTCTTATCGGTGGTAACAAACGTTTTTGTCAGTTGATTATTATTCTGTACGCAATCTTCTCTCAAGATTTTATTTTCTAACACTTTTAATGGATCGTATTAGAGTGGAGATTGTTGGAATAAATAAAATAAAGAATTTTCAGTGAGGTTTAAAGCCAATTGTTTTGCTGGTGAATATCACATCACCATTGTTATGTGTTGCACATCACTAGTGATTACATTGTTATATACGATCTCTCTCTAAATTGTCTAACGATGTAACGATGGTCTGACGTCAAAGTCTGAATTAATAGAGTCGTATCAGTTACCAGGGTTTCCTATAAGTCATCCACAATAAAGAATATACGAAACATGGTGTCAGAAGTGGGATAAGATAACATATTTTATTGAAAATATTATTGGAAGCAGTGAATACACATTATACTCCTTCTTGTCTTCAATTCAGTATCAAATTATTAGATGTGAGTGCTTGTGAAAAAACTGTAAGCCCTGTAAAGGTGGTACAAATACTAATGATTAAAGTAATTCTGAAAAATAACGACCTACATTCTCTTTAGCAACATTGTTCGAAATTTTCCAAGTTCCAAAAATTAAAGACATCTACAAAAAATACCTAATATTACAAATATTCAAAGATAATTCTTTGAAACAATTTAAACGTAAGACATAAATATAACGTCCAAATTCCTTTATTTTCCACACAACAAAATGGGCAATAATTAAATTTACTAAGAGAATAAAATATTTTCAAAGTCTTCCCCAATATGTAAAAAAACTGAATTGGTTGAGAATTCAAGAAAAGATTTGAATAATTTGAACAAAAAACATATTTCGTTCATATCAGAGTTAATATTATTTATTTCGAGGGCGGAAGATTTGCCCGAGTCGTGTTTTTAAGGAATTCAATGGGAGATAGTTAGCGATTTGGTCCTTTGATACTTTGCAAAGATCAAAAGTTTAATTAATTCCTTTTGAGTGAGCTCACGAGGTCTCTATTACATCGAAAAAGTCATACAAACCAACAAGACAACAAAAGTGTTCTGTTTGCGATAGGAAGAAATGAATTAGTCTAAGGAGGGTTGTTTCACAGAATTTGAACAATTCATCAAATTTTGAAGATAATTTTCAAGTTCAAAAAAAGATTAAATTCTAGTTCTGTTATTATTTCAATGATGTGAAATAATGAACCAATTGATTAACTTTGACTCGACTTGACGGCACAACTTTTTTCATCTTCTAGGAGCAAATTGATCATTTAACTTTTTGTTTTTGTGTGATGAAAATTTTAAAATCGTAGCAACGCGAGCCCTCGAGGGTTCGTCTAGTTTTGTTTGCATCCACTGGTTTCCGATAATTGCAATTTGTATTTTTGAAGGGTTGATTAAAAGTTTGGCTCTAATGACTGGACTATTTATCCATATCCTGAAGGCCTCCGTGGTCGAGGGGTAAGGCTCTTGACTCACAATCCGAAGGTCGTGGAATCAAATCCCAAAGTGTGCAAATAAATTTTATTTGGTTAATTTGTGTTATTTAACAATTAATTTATTTAAAATAATATTTATGATATTTGCGGCACGTTCCAGAATGGAAGATACTTTTAGTATCGCCCTGGTGCAAGATCACCATTCAGAATTGAAACGTTGCTTCAAATGGCTTTAGCCGTATTTGGTGACCAGATCTGAACAGCCAAGTACTTCCCCACCTTCTTCTTCCCTATCTCCTTCCCCTCCCCACAACTCTCAGTCTCACAGCATACCCCAATTGAGGATGCTATAGTCTCACTGGCCTAAGGCGGGAACAGCTGGGACTCTTGTGTGGTATTCACTTAAAATTTAAAAAAAAAATCTTGTTCTATAAACGATCTTTCTGAAAAGAACTTTGTATTTTTTTGGGTTTAATTACTTTTTACTTTTTTATACATAAATTTGTACGTTTATTGCCAAGGAGCCAACCGTACAAAGCATTTAAATAAATTATTTCAAAAGTAAAATAATGTTTTTTATAAAAAAAGATTTAAAACAAAATCAAAAACATTTTGCCAGTAATTTTTTGAAATAATTTTTATAGGTAGTTTTCCTTAAAAATATTCCCAAAATCAATAAGTTTGTGCGATAAACGAGCTTCGCCCAACCTTCTTATATCCTTTCTCCTTTCCCATCCTTCAATATTTTGCACTCGTCCAACTCAAAGTCAGAACTTTTGCGTTTGGGCCAAAAAACACTGATAAGAATGTTTTAAGAATTTTCTGAATATTTTGACTTTAACATAATATCAAATTCCAGGCTTATCACTTGGCCTCGAGTTAGAGCTACATTATTATTATTTACTATTTACAAGATGATTTTTAGTGTTTACAAGAAACCAGGGGTGTTCGCAGAACTGGAAGAAGAACCAACAAAGTTTTATTTTCCTAATTACAGGAATTTCACCTCAACTTACTACTTTGCTACAAATTTTGTAAATTGTATTTCGCGCGCAGATGTTAGATTATTTTCACCTTATTATCAAACAATCCTTATTTTCTTCCTGTATGTATAAAAATTACATATGGCTATATATTACATACCACGTCATACCTCTCTCAGTTACTTTGTACCGGTGACTATCACTCGATGACAGTGGATCCGAGGAACAGGCTATTTTTGAAACCAGTTCCTGTTGGAATAAAATGGTCAAACACAAACACTAACTGGGCGAAGCCGAACCAAACGCCGCCCGCAGGGTCTAGCAGCAAAAACTTTTGAGCGGGTTTTTAACTGCCAGTTATTATTATTTGCCTTGTTTATTAGATTTGAACTATATGTATTTACAACCATTTTTCGTCATTGATATTATTTACTTCAATCAAATTCTCCAAATATGCTGTTTAAAATCGCCTTTGTTTTGGACAATTGTCGTTTTTTTATCTTTTATGAGGCAACGGATAATTTTTGGGTTTGGATTTTAAGAAATTTTGAAAAAGGGAAAGGGCCATGTTTAAAGTTCGCTGTCTGGATGAACTCATAGTTATAATATTGACTTATTATTGACAGTTAAATACCATTTTTTGAAAAAAATACATTTAATTAAGTAGATCAAACGAATGTCAAGAAAATGCTTTTGAAATAACAAAAAGGAATTAAGTAAAAACAGCGCCCATTTTATTATCTTTTAACGAGATTTCTCGGTTTTCGTACAGCGCTTTTTCTAAAACAAATATCCGGGTAACAATAATAACAAAATTGCACCCCAAAGCGAACTAATTACAGATATCATTTGTTGAACCAGCCCTCGTTATACTCGAATGATAGAACATAACGATTTATTCATTGGAGGCCGTAACGACCTACTGAAAGCCTCGTAACATGCTATTACGAGTATAACGAAACGTTCATGTGTTGAAACGAACGAATGAACATAACAAAATTACACTAAATGAAATAATTTTTTTTTCACTACAATGTAGAATTCTTAAGTGGGCGGTAAAATAATACGGATATAAAATCCAAAAGTATTTTAAAAAATTTATAATTAAAATTAATTTTAATCTTTACTAAAGTTCCTTTAAATATTTATGTGGGTAGAAAATAAACGACTTTTATTTGAATACACAATTTCATTTCACTTTACGAACTCTTCCCTAAAGTGACTTTCCTCACTAAATAAAAAGTACGATCGAGGCCGTGAGGAAGTGAGGCAAACAATGTCCTGGTGAAAGACCACCATTTAGAATCGAAACGTTGCTTAACATGGCAATACCCATGTTCACTTAAAATACTGAATTACACGCTCCCCGACTGATCCTAACCGTCTGGAGCCAGTGAAACTATAACATCCCCAGTTGGGGTATGTTGTGAGGTTAAAGGAGTGGTAAGGGTAAAGAAGATGAGTGAGCTGAAGGTGAGGAAGTATCTGGCTATTCAGATCTGGTCACCAAACATGGTTAAAGCCATTTCAAACAACGTCTCAATTTTGAATTGCGATCTTTCACCAGGGCGATACTGATCGGATCTTCTACTCTGAAACTTGCCGCAAATAGACTTGATATCATTTTTAATGAATTAGTTGTGAAACAATAAATTTATTTATACTTAAAAAAAAAAAATTATTTATATTTAAAAAAATAAATTTATTAATATTTAAAACGCCTAGGTTTATAAGGCTCTGACCAGAAAACACAATCCGAAAATGAATTAAGTGAGAGGTTTTCTCCTTAATAAGGTTTCATTGGTTCCTTTTGTAATTAGGTGAATGCGGGATTCCGGTAATTGCGGACATTTTTGATTTCACAGCGAAGTTGGAGAGGGAGAGAAATTGTGAAGGAAAAGTATCGGTTCCTCCAAAAATATCATTTTGTGGGGGGAGGGGGACAGTGAATTCCAAACAAACTCATCACTACGAATCTCCCTTTTTCAAAATTTCCTAAAATCCAAACCCAAAAATAATCCATTACTCCAGAAAAGACAAAAAACGACACCTACCTATAATAATGACGAATTAGAACAGTTCATATTTTGAAGAATTTGACTGAAATGTGCATAAATGACGAAAAATGGTTTATTTGTTCATATGAAGCAGAT
This sequence comes from Glyphotaelius pellucidus, assembly GCA_936435175.1. Taxonomy (NCBI): domain Eukaryota; kingdom Metazoa; phylum Arthropoda; class Insecta; order Trichoptera; family Limnephilidae; genus Glyphotaelius; species Glyphotaelius pellucidus. Next base: position 42,739,054 of record OW386543.1, read on the forward strand.
ACTTTGTGATGTGACATTATAATTTAAAATAAAACAATAACTTTTGTTTTATTTTAAATTATAATGTCACTATTTATTGTTATTGTTTTATTTTAAAAAATGGTTTAAATACGCACCAACCACCAAAACGGATAAAATCTGCACTAACATGCATAATGCGTGTAATCCGACGGCCATTACTAAGCAAGGCAAACATTAATATGATACATAAAAAAATACTAAAATGCATGATAATGTATACTGAGAAAGTCTGAAAACTTAAATAAAGATATCTATCTGTCTTACAATAACAAACATAAAATTCTGTAGGAGTTCGTGCTCTGACGTTGTTTGCGTGATTGACGCAAATTATTTATCATTTTATTTCTCGCTTTCTTCGCAGTCAATTTTTATACACACAGGGATAAAAATAAGAATCGTTTCCTTTGCGACCCCCAAGAGATAATAAAGTGGAAATAATCTAATATCTGCGCGGGGGATAAGGCGCGCGGAATAACAAAACAGTAAGTTGGCGTGAAATGCCTGTAATTAGAAAAAGAAACCTTTGTTACTTCTTCCAGTTCTACAAACATCCGCTAGTTTCTTGTGAATGCTAAAACTCTTGCAAATAATAATGTTGCTTTAACTCAGGGTTGGCGAACCCAAATTGCACCTCGGGCTAAATCAACGACCTAAAATTTTCCGAGGGCCTCAAAAGTTACTGATTTTTTGTTCTTGTCTATAGTCACAACTGGGGAATGAATTTTAACATTGTGTTACTCACAAAGCGCCAATCACGGACACGACAAGGGTTTTTCTTCAATACGGGTCATTATTTGCTTCTTGAACGGGACTTTTCTGAATACTTTTCTGAATAGCTACAGTCGGGATACGATAATCGTTTTCTCACTGTGTGTCTAATACATATGTGACCATTTAAATAAGACTTTTGTGAACATGAATAGTTACCGTTGGAACAAGAGAATGATTTTTCCCCATTGTGGGTCAACGTGTGCTTCTAAAACTTAACTTTTCTGAATATGAATGGCTCCAGTCGGGACACGGTAATCTATTTCTCCACGATGAGTCCAGTATATATTTTAATTAGATTTTTGAATACATGATACACGCCCTTAAAATGTGATGCGGGAGAAAAATACTTAAATGGACAAAAGGATTACATGGACAGCCAGACGCACAAACGAATCCATCTAGGAAGAGCTCGGGATCCACAACAAGCTTTCAACTATCTGCCTACAACGTTTCTTTAGACACGTTGCTCGCTAAACTTAGGACGCCTACGTGGTGATCTCATGTTTGGCATAAGAAGCAGATGAGGGTCACAAGTATCACTGGCGTCTGGAAGTGTTCGGTTGTGTTTGCAGCTCTCCATGCAGCGCACGAGGAGCGGAGAAGCCTTGTCCAGACCGAGATGAGAAGAAGAAGAACATGCATAGTTACAGTCAGTTTCAGAGAATGGATTTCCTCCGCTGTGAATCAACATTTGTTTCTTAGTTTGTACTGGACTTTTCTGAATATGAATTCGTGTGTGTGAAAGTATTATGAAACAATAATACGTCGGGACACGATAATGGTTTTTTCCAATGTGAGTCAGTATGTGAATATTTAAATAAGACTTCTGTGAACATGAATAGCTACCGTTGGAACAAGAGAGTGATTTTTTTCACCTGTGGGTCAACATGTAAAACATGCCTCTAAAACTGGACTTTTCTGTATACGAATGGCTATTCGGGATATGGTAATGGTTTTCTCCAGGTGGTAGTGAGTTAGTATATAACTATGTAAATTGGGCTTTTGTGAACATGCATGCATTTTGCTCGACCACCACAACACGGGCATGTGCCTAGCATGGTGGTCGGAAAATCATAAAATTCATGTAACAAACATTTTAATGAATAAAGAAAACTTAAAAAAAAAATAGTTACAGTGGGAACAAGAGAATGGTTTTTTTTCTCTGTGAGTCAGTGTGTGCCTCTTTGGAACTGTAACAGGGAGCCGAAATCTAGGCAATAGCTCATTCCGAATATCGACTATCTCTACGGCGCCCAGATTATGCACATTGACGTAGAGTGCCGCACATATAAGTTGGCAAAAAGGGAGGTCGCTTTATATATGTACAAGTAAGTAAGTAAGTAAACTAATTAAAAACCCAAAAAAATACAAAGTTCTTTTCAGAAATTTCGTTCATAGATCCGAAACATAGATAAATAGTCCAACCATTAAAGCTAACTTTTAATCAACCCTTCAAAAACACAAATTGTAATTATCGCAAACCAGCGCGGCGGATGCAAACAAAACTAGACGAACCCTCGCTCGTCTTGCTTAACGTTAACTTAACGTTTTCAGAACGTTCGTGGAACGATTTTCCAATTCTCATTAACACCAAAACAAAAAAGTTAAATAATTGACTTGCTGTTGGGTGGTGAATAAAGTTTGAGTGCAGAAGTCGATGTCAAATCGCTCCTTAATTACACGTGCTTGAACAGAAACAAATTTTTTAGTATGTAAAGTATGTGAAATAGTATGCAGTTGAAGCAAATGATGTGTAACTTACGATACAATTGTAAACATTGCCAAATTTAATTCAGGTTTTGTGTGATCTAGCAACGTTGCAATTTTAATTCTATTGGTCGATTTGTCGTTATCGTTTTGATATGTTATCGCTGCTTGTAGAAAATACCTCTTTTGAATTTTTCTCTAGCAAAATTATGTTGATAGGGATCAATCCTGATACTTAAAATCAAAGCGAGAACTTCGTAATCATTAAAGACATATTTGTCTTAAGAATTTTTAAAGAGCTTTTCTATACCTACTTCTCCACGTGTTCTGATCGGCGGTGTACTCAATGTAACTTCTCTGGCTACAGTGGAAGCTGCTGCTCTCCCTGACTGATTTACTCAATAATTCATAGATCTGATGTTTTAGATCGCAATTCTATTGTTTTTTTTACATTCAGTACGCCAAAGGTAGTGTAGGTTAACACTTCTGTCAATTTTTTGCTAAGAGTCCGTATCTTTCAAATGTAACATATCTTTCATGTTCAAAATTTTATCGTTCAAAATAAAGATTTTATAGTATCTGCGGTACTTAAAAAACATTATTTTCAATTGAGAATTGAAAATAGAAATTTCATGAAAAAGTTCTTTTAGATTGAAGGATTGACAATATTGTGTAAGTTCTGAAAAAGTTTTTTTTCAGGAATTCCACTTTTTCATCAATTTTCGTAATGTCAGAGTTCAGGAAGTGCATTTAGAATAAAACACGAAGGCCAGAATCACAGACTACCTGACGTAAATGACTAGAACCGTCCTATTTTATTTTATGAAAACTGACAGACCTCACTCAAAACTGCCAGTCTCTCGTACGAAGGTCACCTTCAAACTAATCTTCTTCCCTCAGTATCGCGATAGAGGCGACACACTTTTGGGCAATTATGAAAAATTTAATATACTAGCTTAATGTTTTTAGTATAACGAACACTTCATTTTCTGACTTGCTGTCAACGCGTCATATTACACGGCTACTTTATAGGCTGATTAAAAATGCTTAGAAGTGCAAAATCTCCTATTCATGAACCCCCTTTCGGTTATGGTTTTATTGTGCAAATAATATGGCAAACTAAGTTCTTTCGATTATGATCAGAAAATATTTTATCATTTGTGCCTAAACTTCACAAAACAAATTAAAAAAACATGGATTTGGCGTGATTCGAGGGTGATAATATATGTCTGAACTGTTCTTTATTTATTAATTTCTATAGTCGTATATACAGCTTACGTAATAAGTAAAAGCTATATTAAAAAGTTAATAATCAGTAACTCCATGGGTTAGTAATAGAATTTTGTGAACACCTCACTAGGAAAACCTGTGCCAAGTGGTTCGCTTGTTTTATTATGCCGTCACCGTCCTTGAGATTCTCAAGGATGATATCCATGACGGTTGTATTGTAATATTACATGGACACGACGTAGTAATAATTTATTGAAAAGAAAAGGATACTACGTATGTAAAAGAATTTTTTTAAAAGATTTTTTATTTTGTTAATGTAATTTTTTACCCATTCTAAAATAATTTTTATATTTTATTTTATATAATTGTTTTTTATGATATATTAAGTAATTAATCACCTCTCATTTGTAATATTTTGTCTATGTTCTAATTAGTCAATACTTGTTTGTCTTTTGTTATTTTTATTAACTTATTATCCTGACGAAGAAAACATAGTTTTCGAAACATGTTGATATTGTTAATTAAATAGTGGTGTACACAAAGTTATTTGTTTTCATTAAATTAATAATGACGCCACAAAGTGAATTTGCGAACTTTGAAGAAATATTTTTTAGCAGTTTGTCGATGGGTACTTTTACTTTGGAGATATAAATAAACTTATTTTACATAATATGCAGTTAGAATTTTTGTGTTAGTCTAATACAAATTATTTCTTTCGGCAAGCCAATTTTTCAACAAAATATTTGTTTTACCATTTGTACATTTTTTTAAATTTCGGCAGGTAGATAATAACAATATTTGGCTAATTCATATAGCGTCGTTTTCTGAAAAATCGCCTCAAGGGCGCTGATGAAAAAATAATAAAACAAAACGCACGTTTAAATTAGAAAAATTACCAAATAATTATAAAACAATGATCTACATATTATTTAACATTTAGTATAACGCTTCGAGATGAAACCACCTCGAAGCGCCACTCCAATTCAAGAAATGATCCAATTTTTGTATTGTAAGCCTGTACTAAAGTAAATAAGTGTGTGTCAGAACACCGGGACCTACGTTCGGTAGGTCTTCGGGCTATATACACAAAGACACCCACCCCGAAGCTATGCATAGTTGAGAAATGGGCATTAGAGTAGATATACCAACATTTTTATTGCGCCCTTAGGGCAGACATCAAGAGCACGTTTTACGGTTTTCCTTACCTGGGAAGGAGCCCTTTCCTCCCTCCTCCCTCCCAGGTAGGGAAAATGGGGTGGGCGAGATCTTCGTATAGAACGGAGCTAACTCTGGGATCACGTATGGATAAATCGGAAATGGTGGAATCTATCGAAAACTGAATCTTTTTGATGTCTTCTGATTTGTGAGAATTGATTTAACGGCTCTATCTGAAACCTTCACATCAGAAATGTACCTTCTTTTGACGAGGAGGTTTTACAGTGTTCACGTTCATAATACATCACTTTGAATTACGTGGTCCTTTATACTAAAAAGGGTTGGAATTTCTTAGTAGTAGAAGGTGGCGCAAAATTCCTAACTCTAATGGTCCGGAACAGCGCTTTTGAAAATCTTAATTGTAAAGCGAAAAATATGTATGCTAAATCACCAAAAAAGAATGGTACTATCATGTACCATCATGAAATCGATAAAAACGATGAAATTAATTTCTACGGTAGCTGGTAAGTACTCGAATTAGAAGAAATCAGCCAATATTATTTTTAGTTTTAAGAATAAATAAAATGCTTCTTTTCTTTGACTGAGCGAATAGTTTAAAATAATAATTATTTTTTCAACAGCCTTTGTTATTGGTGCCTACCCGGATTTCACCAATACCTACTTGTTAAAAGAATATCATAGAATCACAACCAACGAATAATTTTTCAGCTGAACCATAAATTCGATATCTTCGTAAAATCATTGAATGTATTATTTCATTAAATTGATTGAATATATATTTAAGAATCGTTGAAACCTTCTCGCCGTGACACGGCGGCGATCAGAAATTGAAAGTAAATCATTGGCCACGCCACTAGAAGCCAAAGTTCATAACACCATTAGTGCTGGGGGTGACATTAGTGACCCCTTTTATACCATTTCACCCCACTTCACCCCTCCAAACCAGCTAACACTCGTCACTCGAACCAATAATTACTCACTGTTGGTGTTGGTTACAGTTGACTAGTAGGTAATAGGGACGTGTAAATAGGAAGCTATAGAATTTAACGCCAGTTGACAATTTGTTATAGATATTTGATATTCATTAATCATTTTTAATGTATCTTTATTACTAATAGTCTCGTCCGGGCGTTGATTTCCCCACATTTATACAGTGTGGAAACATGGCAGAGGTGTTGGTTATCCAATAAAGGTTCCCGGGGCGGCGGTACCCATTCCCGCCTCCCAAATTTCCCAAGTTTATTAGCTTCGGAACATTTTTATCAAGGGGTTGTTTTGAAAAGGATTTAATTGCTACTAAAATTTTAGATTTATGTTTGTTTATGAAGTTCGCTTTTAAAATATTACTTGTATACACTAAAACTTAACATATATATAGAGCAGTTTCCCACTGCATCCCCCGGTAGAGACTGATCGAGGGAGACCTAACCTGGATCTCTCCAGCCGGACATCTTTCGGAACATCGCCTTGCATTGCTGTGGGAGGGATAGATTAATTCCACCCGTAATTCCCTTATCCTTCAACAGAGCTTTCTTTCCTTCCTTTCCTAAAAAAGACCCTCCTCACAGCACCCCCAGAGATGACAAAAGCCCTGAGAGGAATAATTTTCCTTAGGATCTCCTGCAATGGTAATGTAATAAAAATAAAAACTTCTAATAAAATTGAAATGAACTGAACAAAAAATTTAAAAAATCCGAAAATAAAAACAGTGGCAGTGACGGCCAGCGTGGTCTGGCAGTAAGGCTCTTGACTCGCCATCCGAAGGTGGCGGGGTCGAATCCCGGCGTGGGAAAATAAATGTTATTTGAATAATTTTTATTATTTCACAATTAATTCATTTAAAATAAAATAAAGTATGTTTGCGGCACGTTCCTGAGTGGAAGATACTCTCAGTATCGCCCTGGTGTAAGACCACAATTCAGAATTGAAAAGTTGCTTGAAATGGCTTTAGCCGTGTTTTTTGACAAGCTCTGAATAGCGAGGTACTTCCCTACCTTCTTCTTCCCCATCTCCTTCCCCTCCCCACCACCTTCAGCCTCACAACATACACCAATTGGGGATGCCATAGTCGTACTGGCTCCAGACCGGTGCAGCTGGGACTCCTGTGAAGTATTCACATAAAAATTAAAACAGATATTCTATTTCATTAGTGTTATATAAATTGGCGACAACAATTTTCTTTCAAATCCGTATAGATCACACTTCTACGAATTATCTATTCAGTGGTTGATCTCTTTAAAATCTTATTTCAAGCAATTCAGCTGGTCAGCAGGTGAAATGTTTCCCTTTCCACTGTCTAAATATTTTTCAATGTAATAAATACTAGTATGTTGCGAAATGTCTGTGGTTAAGTCCTTCGTGTAGAATTCATTCTCCACACTCAGTCCGCACGCGCGTTTCAAACCACATATGAGGGGAAAAAGGCTTCTTCACGTAGAAATAGAACATCGCGTGCAAATTACATTGTTTTTAAAAATCGTCAAGTCACTGGGAAAAGCCTGTTTTCATTAAAACTTGAGTGCGAAAAAAGATTGAACATTTCTAGTCACGTAATTCATCTGTTCACAAAATTTAAATATCAACTTTGACAATTTATTTCCGACTTAACGTATTTCTTTATTAACAATAAAGCAGAAAATCCGTTGAAAAATTTTCCCACTTAAAATCAATTTGTTGGTTTTTGAGTCTCATGATTTTCAATAATGTCATTGAACTCTATATATAAGTTTTTGTATTGGTTAATACTAAAATTTCAGTAAACAACGCCATTTCCCTTACGAGATATGTTACTTTCAAATCGCCATTAAACATTCAAAGTTTTGATTATGCAATTTAGAAAATTTGTTATCCTGTCCCAGGGCGCTCTATTAGAATAACAAAATTATCATGCTCGTATACTGGTATATTATTATTTCAAATGAAATGAAACGTATAACTTAATAGTAGGTAATCAATTTAGAATCAAAATCATCAATATTATATACAAAGAGAGGCCCAATATAAAGCAGGGCTTTTATTAATTTTACGAAGACAATTTTGTGAGTAATTCCAAGTTATTAAAACGAATTTAAGGTAGATTTTGGTATCACGTAAACCTTTGCAATTACAAGATGATCTCCTAATTTACAATTACGAACAAAATGGGCATTTATATAATAATTAGCCGTCAATCGTGTTTTCAATTCGTATCGATATTAGGTAATAGATTATAAAAAAATAAAATAACACAACCCAGAAGATATAGATAAATAAAATATAAAGATGGTAACATGTAACACGAATGATACATAATATGTTTCTAGTATTTTATTAAGTAATTATTTTTAGATTCCACTTTCCACCCAAGTTTCTTTGAAAAGCTTTTCAAAGTTTATAATTTTTTTTCAAAATTTAAATTTAAGCGCACGCTGAAAACTGTGTTTTTCGCGTTTGAATATTATATCAAATATAGCCAACGCCCACATAAAATATTTTAGCCTCTTTTTATATATTATTAATGTGTTGTATGTTGTAGTTAAATGCTGAAAAGCGCCGAAGCAACGAAATTCCAAACTGCCCCCCCCCCAAACACAAAGACAAACAAAGGTCAGCAGAAACGAAAGGTATTTAGCCCCGCGCTTGGTCTGGGACTTCCTGCTTCATTCCAGGAGTCCAACACCCCACAACTATGTGGAAAAGATCAAAGAGGAATATGTAGGTGTAAAGCGACTCTGGCCGGTGGTGGGTGTTTTATGGCTTTAAAAGCGGCTCATTACGCCGTTAATCCGAGGTGTCAGGTTCAAAACAAAAGGTAAAAGTAAATTTTAAACCGATGAAATGATGAGGGTTAATCTTTACAGCGCCCGAGTTGGCACGCTTCGTAGCACTGGCCAGTGCCACAGTTGGCAATTCGCTGGAATTGGAAACGAATATTTTGGATTATTCCTGTTGCTAGGGAACACGATTTACGAACTATGTCTACTGATCAACAAGGCCAAAACAAAACTAATGGTGATCGACAAGGCAAACACCTTTGTAAAAACAAATAATGCTCTCACAGACTTAGAAACGGTGAATGACTTTATATTCCCAGTTTCATCTGTAAGTGACGAAGGAGGTTGCAAAACGAAAGAGAAAAGAAGAAGGTTTGCATTACAAAAGACGCCGAGAGTAAAATAAAAAAGGTATTTATTTATTTGTAAGAGGCAAACAGCTTATAGGTACATAAAAATATAGAGATACACGTTATAGAAGTTAAATTAAGTCAAGCCAAAAAGGTCTCCTATGTTAGAGTGACTTGGAGATGGAGTTTTATTATATCTTAATATTAATTTTAGGTGAGGAAGAGAGGACGAGGAAAATAGAATAGGGATAGGAAAAGCTCCCGATACATTCCACACTCTTGTATTAATTTTTAATCGTGCGCGTCACTTCTATTCGAAATTTCTGAAGGGTATTGTTAAAGATGTCTAAATTGTAAAATTTTGTTTTATATTGCGCGTATATACGGGGAATTGGGGATTTTTTTCTGTTAGTTCTACACGTGAGCAAACGAAAAAAATAAATTATATGTATACAAGGTGTCCGAAAACTCGTAGTACAAGCGGAAAACTGGTGAATCCACATCACACAGAGAACCCAAATAAACATAAAGATTTTCAATTTAAGCATTCTTACAATTAAAATTTTTAAAATATTAAAAAATAAAAAGAATTCGGCGTTTTTGGGGTTAACGGTTTGACATTGGAGCGAAGATGCAACTCTAAAATTATTTATTTATGCTACTATTAATCTCTTTTCGTGTCCATAGTTTATTTATTTTAATTGAAGATGAATGATGGGAATAATTTTCATTTATGGGAATAACCTTCAAAAATGTATAAAAAGAGAGTTTTTCTTATAAAAAATTGAATATTTATTTTCACCTTACTAATTTATTCTTCCACCTCTTCTAAAATTTCACTTCTTTTAAGCATTACAATATGGTTAATTAGCGTATATACTTTGTTGCGTAGCAGTCCACCATTTTGCAACGGGCAGGGGCCAATAGGTAATTACTTGAAATTAATACGAACTCGCTCACCAATACTCGCTACTTGACTTCATACTGGACCAATTTGAACAAATCTTGTGAGATAAATTGATAGCACAGATGGATACCTACTTACATTATGTTGCAATGTTCCGTTTCCAATCCAAAAACTACATCACAAAACACACTTTAAACATATCATAATATTCTGCATGGTATATTCCACAATAATTAATCAAGCACTATTGTTTAAATATGAAAATAAAACAAAAGTAATTCACAAACACACACATTGATTTAAAGTTTACAATTACAACGAGGACTCGAACTTGGAGTCACTGGTTAAGTCTTGGTGTTGCGCTGAAGTGACTAAATATCACAGCACGTCAGTGTTCTTGGCTCTCCACGCTCTTGGCTCTCCACGCTCTTGGCTCTCCACGCTCTTGGCTCTCCACGCTCTTGGCTCTCCACGCTCTTGGCTCTCCACGCTCTTGGCTCTCCGCGCTCTTGGCTCTTCACGCTCTTGGCTCTCCACGCTCTTGGCTCTCCACGCTCTTGGCTCTCCACGCTCTTGGCTCTCCACGCTCTTGGCTCTCCACGCTCTTGGCTCTCCACGCTCTTGGCTCTCCACGCCCTTGGCTCTCCTCGCTCTTGGCTCTCCACGCAGCGCAGAACCGCGAGGAGTCGAGGAATCTTGTCCACCCACTCCTGGGCAATTGAAGTAGGAAATACAATCCCCAGCAACGAGGAACCGACTTGAGAAGAAGAATTTTGGGTTTTTCCCGTCTCTATAGTACACGATTTTGTATGCAAACCAGATGATTCTGTTAAAACCAGCTTTTCTCATATTTTATCGGAAGCTGTAGTTAAAATCACTAATATACGTATAGGCAAAGACACCGATAAGACCTAAAGAAGCCCTTGAACTCTGAGTAAGAAATTCTGGAGTCAAGACTAGACACAATGAAAAACGTCAACTACTTCAAACGTTTGTTTATGGAGTGATTTCGGTTCTACTTTAGGATAAGGAATTTACTTTAACCTTAAAACTAACGAATTTTTCATTGTCATCCGAGAGAACTGGAATCGCAGTTAACGAAAGGACTGTTGATTTTAAGGTTAAGGATAATTGTTTATCCTTAAGTAGAGCCGGATCGCCCCTTTGGCCAGCAATTATAAACATATACCACTTTTAAGAAGTTCTAACTAACTAGTAACTGGGTTTTTTCGAAAAAATACAAATAGCTCGTTTTATCTCAACTAATTCTCGACACCAAAACTTAGGTTGGTAGTAAAGTTTGGTAGTTGGTACATTAGACAGCTTCCCGTTAAATTTGCAAAGAAAACATTTAAACCGTAAGTCGTTGTTCTTCCCTTGGATCTATAAGTTTTCTTTAGTTTTCCATTACTCCCAGTGCCCGAATATCCTCTGTGTGTATTTCCAACTCCGGCCATTGATCTCCGTGTAATACTGTTGTAGGACAAGTTTCTTTGATCCTCTCTTCTTTACTTGTTCTCTCTCTCCTGCTGGGATAAAGGAGAAGGTAGAGTTAGTTAGTTGGTGTAGTGGCGTTTGTTTGATCTAACCCATTACAAGGGATCTTTCAATTCAAAGTTTGACAGGATTTTACTTGGAAAAGGGTCAAGTAAGAAAGGCGTTTCAAAATATTTTATTTAGCAGTTCGTGTAGAATTTTATTATAGAATATTGAATAAGGATTTTACTGCGTATCTGATAGTATACAACTCCTTTCTTTGTTATATATTAAAAACAGCAGTAACTAACTAGTGGTGAAATATGTTCCGAACTATTGATCTGTATCCAAATTATTTCTTAAAAAATTTTTTCACGAAAAATCATATTCGACTCTTTCACGTTCACTTTTAAATAATCAACATGAAAACTTTTCATGAAATTTTTTTATTTTCTTCGTGTCACATACGCAATATAACGATGTCGGTTCAATATATTATTTTACCCCATAACCACTAAAAAAATATATATTTTCTTTTGATAACTTCGTTTTCAATTCCGTGAGATAGTCCTTCCCGTATTTTCCGTGGATGAAATGTTAAAATTTTGTATCTGAGTCCAGAAGTTGTGGGTTAAAATATCCAACAAAGTGAAAAACATAATTCTATTGATTACAGTATATTAATTCCCTTTCGTTTGAGAGTGGAAATATTTTCTTTGGATTTGAATCTAGGTGTTTTTTAAGAGGTTATGGAATTTTGAAAAGCCAGTTCTGAAAAGCCTTTTCCTTTCCAACTTTTAACTCTTCCCTCTCTTTCTCCTTTCCGTTCCGCATTTCACATTATCCCTCTACAGGCGCTTTTAGTATTACCGGACGGCACAAAAATCAAACTTCCCATTCGATTTATAAAATCACTGACGTATTTTCGTGGTGATTTAATGAAAACCCGCTTTGAATATACACATTTCCATATCGCCTTAATAAACCCACGCACGATCAAACAAATTGTAATGTCCGAAGTAAAATCGTTTCGAAAAATCAACTCAATCTGTCAACACAATACCACTTCAATCGATCATCGTTTCAAGATTAACGAACTCCTCCAAAAAATCCATTAAATACTACTTAGGGCCTTTATTTAATTAATTACTCACAATGATGACGTGTTGATGACCCATTTACAGCTTAGCGGTGTGTCCCGGAATGCATTTTACCAACACGTACAGTTTACAGTTAGTAGGTGGTACGTAAATGCAAAGGGATGCATTACCATTAAAACCGTCACAAAGGCTCTAGTGGGTGAAAAACCCATCAGCTGAACCAAAGGAAAACTTTTCCTGTTGCACTTTCCATTCAGTCTGTCAATGTCCGCGTGTTCGCTGGTGATAAATATTCGTATATTTGGAAAAACATACTAAAAAAGTGAGTGGAAACTTGCATTCTATTTGGGACAGCTTTCAATATTCATTTACACTTTCGGTTTACCGTTCTATTTTGACTCTATGGAGCGCTAAGATCATAATATCAAAACGCATATTTTATAATGCTGATTGGCACTGGTAGGATTACTTGAAATTTTTTTTTTGAAAAAACAGCCCTATTTTTCAAAAACGTCTTTAAAAATGCATATTAACCTAGATCATCGCCTATTTCATGCCTTGGGGCGGCTTTTATCAGTTAAGCTTATCTTCGCTAACTGCTAATCAAAAATTATGCTCTTCCGAACTTATTACACGAAATTCTACATTTAAGGCGGCACTCTTGAAACGCACGGCGCTGAAAAAGAAGATGGAGAGATATGTAATTACGAATGTTGGACAGAGCGCGCTAATATTTTAAGTCGTGTAATAGCAGCGAAAATTGCGAAAAAGCTTAATAAAACATGACTCATTTAAAATATAGCAAAAATCTCGTGGAAAGTATCTTAAGTATTATTTAAAGAAACATTGTGAATTTTTTCACAAATATAACTTGTAAAATAAAAGAAATACACTTGTTTTAAATAATTTTCGGAGCATACTTTGCGATTTTTTTTCTATCGAGGGAATTTCATATAATTTGCGTTTCGGCGTGGAACGTATCTAGATATTATCTTCAAAAATAACATATATTTTTTTAAGAGCTTAAAAACTTCAAATGTTTTAGGGAGATATGTAAGAAATCGGTCGAAATACGAATAGTAGACCCTTAAGTCACATTTTCAATTGACGATCGGTCAGTTTTATTAGGGAAAGTGACCATAAGAAATTTCTTTGGTTACATGTTATGGTGGTTGATTGTACAGGATATTTCTAAAATTTAATTTATGAGAAACTTACATTTAGCACAGTAATTTAAAGACATGTAATAATAATAATAAAAAAACATTTATTGGTCATCAGATTTAGCTGTTACATATATTTTTACATCATATTTGGTTTTTGATAATAAACAAAAGGTCACTGCTCAGATGCACATTTCAGACCCGGAATGCAGCTGGTTTTAAAGCGGAGCATATTTATAGTAATATCTCTAGTAGATAATTTCTAATCTGCACCTGAACATCGGCAACCGAAAACTCAATTTTAGGTAAATGAAGCTTAGTCGCTTGAACAGGCATTATTAAAAGACACCCTCCTCGAAATTATCATCAAAAAGGTATTATCTTAATTTATAAAACCGTGTAATTTTACACAATTGATTTTCCTAATTACAATGAACCTTTCCGCATTTACCTGTCGTTCCTTCCACGTGCGCAACATAAGATACATCCAGGTTTTGTGAAACAAAGGATACCCGACCGACCAGCAAACAGGGTGGATTATAAAACATAAAACTGTGGTTTCCACCCCTTAACCGCACCCATAAATTCCACCTACCGAACCCCCCCCCCTCATTCTACCACTGCTGGCCGTCAGCCACCCTGAGGACTAAAGCATTCTTCCAAAATTTACGCTTCGTGGAATGCAGGGGAAAAATAATATTCCAGGATTAGACAATGGCTGTATTTACGTTTACAGGATTTTCATTTTATTAACACGATATAAATTAAAGCTTTTTACGCATTGTGAATAATGCATTAACAGGTATTATAATAGCATGGAGATATTTTAAAATGTGTTTTATATAATAATTGATAATAGATGTAAAACAAATTCTGCTTTCCATTTCGAGTGGTTGTCGTCTAGCATCAAATGACAAAATTATATCGGTGATGAACCTATTAAAAGTATATTGGCCGTAAGTATTAACTTTTTGATTAGCTAAAACGATCACTTTCATCCCGATCCTTATACCAATACCGATAATTCAAGTCTTCTCACAAATGAACAGCTGTCTGTCAGCTGTGTTACAGTTTTTGTTTTGCTTGTTAAGTGTATCGTTTAATCTTTATTGTGGATGACACACAGAATATCTCTTTTCACCGCCTTGATATTGGTACCTTCACGTGTACCAATATCTCTAGCAAAACTTTAAAAACTTTAATACGTAGGCATTTTCTGAAAAATGGAAAACAGTCACTAAAACTTCTCTTGTGGTCAAATGCTGAACGACACAATTTAGTTGGGAACAAAACTAATGTAGGCCTGGTGCGAAAACTACTAATTACTAAAACAAATAATTTATCTCCACTTTATAATGGAACAGGGTGCGCGGGAACAGGAACCCGATTAAAATAGGAATTTTAAGTGTTCACTGTATTTCAGAAATACATTTATTATTCTAAAAAGGCTTCGGATACAAATTCTAAACCCTTAAACCCCTTAATGGCCGTTCTCTCCTCGCCGGAGCTTTCGAGCTGTGTTAAAGCTTCGATGGAAAATGGGGTCGTTAAAATTTTAATATCAAGTTATTTTTCAACTATTCACTGCGAGGTTTAAGTAGTCTTTTTAAGGTTAACGTCAGATCGTGAGGTCAAGATCCCTTGATAATGGTGGATCTCTGTACATTTTCATTGAGTAAGTTGGATACAAGTAAAGGCACTTTCAATGTAATGGGGTTTTTAAAATTTCGCTTGTAAGCCAATCAGTCCAATTTGAAAAGTTTCTTTGTTATCTAAAATAGTATAAACTTTGTTAATTTTAATCTAAATTAGTTATTACCGCCGGTCCAAACCAGAATTACTTTTATAATTTTTTATATATTTTTTCCAGGGTGGTTTCTTAGTTTTTGGCAGTAAATTAGATAGATTATAAACGCAAAACTTCACCGCTCATGATGAATAAAATAAATTGATTTGACGTGGGTTGATAAAAAATTTCAAATAAAAAAAGAGTTTAATGAAAACAAATAAGTTTGTACAAGTTCTTTGTTTAAAACCACTTTATTTAAATTTATATTCGTCGACCGGTTTCGGTCGAACTCGACCTTTTTCAGGACAATAAACATATAAACTAAATTAAAGTACAGAGTTAAGATTAAGATAATAATTATCTTAACTCTGTACTTTAATTTAGTTTATATGTTTATTGTCCTGAAGAAGGTCGAGTTCGACCGAAACCGGTCGACGAATATAAATTTAAATAAAGTGGTTTTAAACAAAGAACTTGTTTCATTCTGTAAAATGTCAAGCCACAAAGTGTTTGCTTTCTTCGATAATTAAATAAGTTTGTGTACGCCACTATTTAAGTTTGAAGAAAAAAAAAAAAAAAAAAAAGAGTTCACCGTTGGATTATTTTTAAATCTTCAGCATGCGATTCTTAACTTTGCAGTTGAATTTCATTTACAAGTTAAACTATTCGCATATTATGCAATACTGAAAGGATGCTTTGGCAATGGCTACCATGATATGAAAAACATTTCGTAACCCCGCCACATCGTTTTTGTGGTAGCAGGGATCTCGGCTTGGTACAGGAATGGAGAGATTAATCAGAACATCATCAGATTATTAATATGTTTTAGTCTAATGTTCTCGGAATTATCTCTTAATGAACTATGTGATAAAATGATATAATGATATTGTTTAAAGTCACGTCAAAATTAAAGTATTCAAGGGCAATGCTTAGGTTTTTTGGAGGCTCATGAGTATGAGAAATGAATGGGCTTTCAAAATTATCGTGTAATTTTTCCCCGTTTCTTCCTTCATCATAATTCATAAATAAATACATGGATGTTACTGAGACGTTCCTGACTTTTTCATCTATTCACTTGCGAATTATTTATATTCCTCCTTAATTCCTTTCTCTGTCCATCCTCCAAACTTGTTAAAACTATCTAAATATCCCCTAATTGATCCGATTCCTTACGGTTTCAACGAACCTTACTATTTTTCCTCCTGGCAATATGGTCATAAATTTGTTCAGCGAACACATTTCGAAAAGAATTTTTAAAATATGTCTTTAAAGATCGAATATCAGAAAATAAATTAGTTTCGGAGAATAATAAGACATTTTCCTCCTCTTAATAATACGATGAATTCTAAAGAATAAATTGAATGGCTGACACCTTTTCCATTACACCGCAGTTTCAATACACAACAAATACCTTATCTCTCATAAATATGAGGCTTTATTGTTCCAGTATTTTCCTCCGCATCCCATAACTACGCCGCGTAGCGTTCTGCCTACGGCTCTACGTAGCTACAGGACTACGGGGCTTACGGAAAGTTGACACAGAATTCTGGAGGCTTGCCAATTTCAAGAGTGGAAGTAGGTAATGTGGAACGACCCCAATTCAGTCGGAATGAAGATTCTCCTCAGACCTTCATAATTCGGGATTACGGTCAGAGCCTTTATTAGGTAGTTACTATGAAACGATAAATTTAGAATTTTTTCGTGTTATTCGGAAATGAAAGGTCTTTCTGATTATAGAAAATATCAGAGAGACCGAATTTGTTTGAGTTTCCCAATAGTTTAATGTTTTCCTCAACTTTACCATGTCAAAAATATGAAACCTCCAACTAAAGCTAACTTAATTCAAATTCTTCTAGATTTTAGACGGTGGCGGTTATATTGTTGGAAATGCAAATATTTTCGTTTCTGTAAGGTAGAAAGTTCAACATTTCTGTAAGGTAGAAAGTTCAAAGCAAAACTTATAAACTTTGGCAAAGATACTGAAAATTATGAGGTTCAGCTTTTTGGGAATTTATGTTAACCTTAATCTTAATTTTAAAAAAAACATATTTGTCTAAAACTCCCTTCTGTTCTTCGAACCTTCTGTTTCTCTCTACATAGATCTAGGAATTTCTATCTTAACAAGGTAAACTTATGCGGCATATTTTCTTTGTTTTCTCAAAGCGATGATTTTTACTGATTTAATGATTTTGACAAAATACATTAAGGTGGACGACAGCTCGGTAGGTAGGACGCTTTGCTAGTATTCGGGTGGCTGGAGTTCAATATTTACAACAGGCACCGTGTTAGGAACTTTCTGAATGATAGGAAAATAGGGAAGCATAAAAAACTCACTGATGTCTCTTGTCCACATTAAACTTTCTACTTTGCACCGATTGGATATTTCATCACTAGTTATAATTTTGAATTTTTTAGAATTTTTTAATTTTTTTTCTAACTCGTAATTTCATCATTCATAGTCAAGATACAATTCACACTGAATCACAGAACACTGCTTGCAAGTTGAAGATTGTAAATGCTCTAACCATGTGATTTATTTCAATTCATTTTTGACCTCATTTTTGTTTCAGATTTGGTTATAATTTTGATTTTGATTTTGATTGTGATTTGGATTTTGTTTTTGATTTGGATTTTGTTTTTGTTTATGATTTTGTTATTTTTGTTTTTTGATTTTGTTATGCACATTTAGATGTTCTTTGTAAAAAAAAAATTACATGTAAAAGCCCGGCCGGGCGTGAAATTCAAAATAAATAAATAAATTAAACGTAAGTAGGTAGAAGGACTAGGTGTGGGTATGATTTAGGAAAAGGACAGGATTATTCCCCAATATAACTGCTCATCAATTTTGTAGGAAAATTTATTTCATTAAGTAGAAAGTCAATTAAAAACTAAAAAAAAAGTTTGCTTAAAATTTGAAATATAAACGTAAGTATGCAGAACACTTAATTTGTATAGAGATTCGAAAGGAAGGAAAACCAAAAAATTGAAAATTTCTCTTAAAGTAAAGTAAATAAGCTAATAATAAAGCTAAGTCCATCATCACAACTCAAGCAACATTTTCGGCTTACTATGGTGGTAGTAAGAGATTTTCAAATTTTATCTGTAATCCGGAAATGTTTGTTTTTCTATTAAAAAAAAGAAAACGATAAATTCTTTCTGCAAGTACGTTGCTACGAAAAAAATTATTAACTAAAGCATTTTATGCTTTTCATTTAATTTTCGCTTTAAATTATGAAATCGTCTAGAAACAAAGGTGTAGAAACAATCAAAGTCAGGTGCTTTGGATTTCACTGTGAGGGACACTACATAATGACCGTCACCGTGTCGACGATGTTTGCGTTTGAAAATTTCTTCACATTTGACGTCGTCAGAATGTATCAATTCTGTAGTAAGTGGTTCTTTAGTGGTCCAAAATCTTTTTATAGGCTGATCAACCGACACATCATAAAAGTATTTGTAGTCATTTCATTCGGAATATTTTTCCTATCAGTACCAAACCAAAAATTGTAGATAATCTAGATACATTGATATTGCCAAAAGAAGTCCGCCCACCGTCAAGAATGGGAAAAGATTGACTCCGAGCAGGAAGTCTATTTTAGCAGGAGTATCGAAGTTGTCGTCCGCCAATTCTTTTCTAGAAATATCCAATGAAGACAATTGATTCTTGATGATGGCATCTCACTAGAATATGTAAAATAACAATAGCACTTGTTTTGATGTTAAAACCGTTCTGTTTTTTTTTTGGTTTGATAGAGCAATGAACTTTGCCAATTATATTAACTGAATGTTGGGCAATTGCCTCGAGTTTTTCTTTGTAAGTTGTAATTTTTAGTCCCATATGTTTTGCGCATGATTCACTTACGATAGGTACATCACGGGAACCGCTGTCCATTAACACTTGAATTGTATTGTAAGATCCAGTAGCTGTTTTACACTCTTGTTTTACATTCTTGCTGTAGCCATTCCTAGAAGTGCTACATTACAGTATGATGATGAAGATATTAATAATTCGCTGGAGGCCTATTATTTGTATGAAGTGACGACGCTAATGACGCCTTTTACGTGTCATGCACGTAAATTTAGATAAACTTCTTAATGTTGTGCACTTTTAAGCAATTGAAACAAAATTTCAATGTCATGTTAATTTCATATCGTTTTTTCGTTTAAGTATTTAAGAATTACGAACACTGCATTACATTGTGTTCATCACTTTGACAGAGTTTGCATAACTTGATTGAAACGAAATTATTATTTGTAGCAGTAAGGACACGTTGAATATTTGAATATGAATGTGAACTCTTGTAAAGTAGTAGATAGAAACGAAGAAGTAGACGTATGTAAAACTTGTTGATGATTGTGAAGAAACTGTAAAACTTTTCCTGGAATAGGTATCAAATCTTTTTTATTTGTAATTAAAATTGTCGTTTTGTAGTATGATCCAAGTTTCTAATGATGATATGAGCAATAAACATTTCAAAGATTTTCATCTTATCGAAAGTCTGCATTGCATAAACTTCGCAATAAATTTAGACAACCGTTATGCAGATTCGCTAGTCATTGGTTTGACATTTAGAAGTGGTTCAGAATAATGATTTTAAATTAGATTCTCGAGTTCAGGTAATGTTGCCGTAATGTGTCCCAAACAATTATATAATTTTCTTCGATTATCGGAAAAGCCTTTATCATACTCAGAGCCGAACCACTTAACCATGATATAAGATAGGGATGCTTCTCGATGTTGATATACTCTTTATCGTGATTCATGCTTGAATGTAATAATAAATGTTGAGGGCGCTCTACTATTTTAAAATATTTTTTTTTAAATCAAACAAACACTTTGTACTTAACCACGGATTTTTAATTTTATACATCGACCGGTTTCGCTTCGACCAAGCTTAAGTTATTATTATAACTAAGTTATTATTATATTCTGATAAAGCTTAGTCGAAGCGGAACCGGGGGATGTGTAAAATAATAAATTCGTGGTTATATACAAAGTGTTTGTTTTATTTCAAATACGTATAATTTCTAACAACAAAGTAATTGCTTGTTGAGAATAAAAAAGTTTGGTAAATTTATTGTAGGAGGCCTCACACTAGTAAAGCGAGATTCTTGTTTCTGAGTAGATTCGAGTTATTTTCTAGGGCTTTTTTATTTAACATTTGTATGTTTTTACAATAAGTATCCATTTTTTTTACATGTTAAACAGAGTTGTAAAATGAATATAATAATAGCATTTCCTCATCATACAGAGACAAGGCTCTTGTGTTTGGTGAGGAAATTCAAGCTCAAGTATTTGTTATCATTGAGTAAGTAAATAATAATATTGCATCTAATAACAAAAGATGTGTAAGAAAAACTCGAGATATAACAATAAATAGATTTCAAGATTTAAAAGAAATATTAACAGTAGAAATGGACTCTTACAGTTGTTTCAGGTGATTTTTCAATTTAATATGGAATTTATGTATATTTTCGATAATTTTTAGTTTTAAATGGAGGTTGTTGAAATAATTTATACCTAGATACAGATAGGTATTTTGGATGAGCTTGGTATTAAATTTTGGGATTTTGATATTGTTTTGAAATCTTGCTGATTTATTGATTTTTTTTTTAGCTGTATTTCTTTAAAAGTCTGTAGTATTGCATATTTTTTATATATATTGTCTGTTGTAGATACTTTGAATATTGAAAAGATTTTTTCAGTAGAGAATGTAGATGGTTTTTTCAAGATAACCTTAATTATCAATCTTTGAACTATTTTCAGAAATAACACATAAGTTCCTTCCCACCCTATAATACCGTACTGTAATATAGATTGAACAATTGCATAGTACACTCTTTTGAGGTTTTCTAGTCTAAGAATATTTCTAATTCTGATAAATATATATATACATTTCCTAATTTTTTTGACAATTTCACAAATATGTGTTTTCCTTTTAAAATGTTGATCTATATATACAGCTTAGATTGGAAAACATAACTAGAGTCAAAAGTTTCTACGTCACCATGTCAAATCTAAAAGTATTTCTTAAATAGCCTGTCTCGACACAGGTAGGTATATCTTAGTGAGACAGACATCGAAAAACCCAATGTAAACATACTGTATCATCAGTAAATTAATACGTGAAGCAAAACTTTGTACCCCTATTTACGAAAGTTGCGCGGACGCAGGAGTATGAAATTTCGCACACTTATAGTTTATATAGAGACGGGAGTGCGAAATGCTAAAAATTTTTTAAATTATACATAAAAAATACATTAAAGCAATAAAAAAAACATTACAATTATGGTCGAATTTCGACCATTGGGCGACCAATAGTATGGATAAATAAAAAAATATATCCTTTCGCAAACTCTGAAATTCGGTATAATATTCGTTTAAGTTTTCAAATCTCGGCCTAAACAATTGAAGTTGTGAGATAAATTTTGACATTGCACTCAAATGTGAAGTTATTCTATTACGTTTCCTTTTAGTATTTATTATTATTTTAATTATAGTATCCATGATTATTGGAGATAACTATTAAGGCGATAACTATAAAAAACCAATGGAGAAAACTATTAATAACGAAATACGTAATAAATTCCTAATCAATTTGAAAAGTTCTTTGTATGTTATCAAAATCACAAATGCAATGACACTTTTGTCGCTAAAATACATATATTGAAGAAGAAAAATTGTATATTATAAAATATTTCAACGCAAGGCTTGCAGCAAATACATGTAAAAGAATGAGACAGTAGTATATTACGGAGTTCTTGAAATCGTATTCGAAATCCTCATTAGTTATAAATACATATATGAGCCTATATACCTCGGAGATGTGGACCAATTTTAAGAAAGCATCACTAAAAAGAATGGAAGTACAGTACAACAATTCATATCGAACGCTTTTTGGATTGTCCTGGTACTGCAGTGCCACCGAGATGTTTGAAGAAGGGTGCGTTCCCGGATTCCGAGTACTAATGAAAAAACGGATCACCAACTACAGAATGCGACTAGCCTTGAGCGAAAATAGTATTGTGTTGGCAGCATTCCACTTCTTGCAGGGTCCTATCTACAAGCGATGGATCCACTTCCTGAGGACATAGATTAAACAAAAAGTTTTATTTTTATTATTTTTATTTTTTTATTATTATTATTATAAACTTTTAAATTTCTTTAACCATGTAAATATTTTTTTTAATGTATCCTTTTTATATCTTGTTATCATTGCTTGATTATTATATATGTATAATATGGAACTCGTGGGACTGCACTACCCTCCCCGAGATCTGGAATAAATGATTAAAAAAAATATATATATAAATAAATCAGTAGGTAACTTGAATGCCATAAAAAATGTATCTGAAATTTATATTGAATATTATTTTGTGTATTGCACTTAAAATATGCTGATATTATGTAGGTAATCTAATAATGAGTATTGACGCAACCTTAATTCCAAGCATACTACTTTTTAAAAATATTTCATGAATATCCGGCTCGAAGATGGGCCATGTAAGGAACTTTCTGGAAGGTAGGAAAATAAAGAAACATAAATAACTTACTGAAGGGCGGGACACTGATGTCTCTTGTCAGTATTAAGCTTTCCACTTTGCACCGATTGTATATTTCATCACCAGTTATAATTTTGAAGGTTTTTACTAACTTGTAAGTTTATCAATACAATACACACTGAATCATAAAGCACTGACCTTGTAATTTCACGCATGTAGGTGGAGAAACGAGGTGTAGTTACTATTTAGGAAAAGGACAGGAATACTCCCTAACATACTGACTACCTCCCTTTTTAAAATAATTTAAGCTTAATGAAAATTTTTGTACTTAAAAAATCTTTTTTTAAATCGCAATTTTCGTTAAAAAATAAATACACATTTTAAGTCGATATAGTGGCGTCATTCAATGGAATGTAGTAATTAAGAGCTGCTGTGTCCATATCTGCTCCACTAATTTATGTAAGATGATACTTGTATTAGTGAAGATTGAATTGTTGTGCCGGACCTGTTTTTAAAAATCATTCGCACATTCTTTACACCTGACTCCCATTTTTTATTCCTCCCACACGAGGCGATGCACATTTCAAATGAACTGCCTGAATCAGTGAGCCGAAACGCTATACTATAATCCGCCACTTATTGCAGAAACATATTGCCGAACGAGGCGCGAACGAGATTGATCGCGATATTATGGAATTATACCCCCACCCCACCCCATCTACCTCCCCGAACCTACCCACCCCTACGAGCTCCAACCAACCCCCTCCCTCGTTACGTCACTGCCATATCCCCGGCCTCAATGGAGGAAATTATTTAAACTCGATAAGGGAAGTTTTATATTGTTTTCTCTTCGCGCTGAAGTCTTATCTTTGCGTCGTCGGTGGAGATTATGATTGATGTTGTTGGTATCTGTGTCTGTGGATAAGATCTGACAAGAAGTTTAGAGTAGATCCTTATTGACCGTTAAAAACATTATGTACTATTAAAGTATGATAAATGAACTATTTTTATGAAGACTGACACCATAAAATTTGTTACCTTTCTGTACTTCCAGTGGGATGTTGCTTCAGTAATAGCGTTTGTTTGACAACACTTCACCAATATCTTTAATCATATTTACAAAAATAAGAAAAAAACACTACTTTATTGGTAGGCACTATCCAGAAATATTTTCAATAGTTTGGAGAAAGAATACCTGATTTAAGTTTATGAACTGTATCAACACACATTTGGTTACAAGGCAGGTTGAAATATAGTTGAACAAAAACAGATATCTCTGAAATAAATGCGTTTAGAACTAAACCACTTAAACGTACCTCAAATTTTCAAAATAATTCCAGATAACACTTAAGTGCCACAAAAAATAAAAATAAAATATTGTAATTTTTTTAATGTCCTTTCGCACAACTCCATAAATTATCTTCCAGTCCGCCAAAGCAATCTTTAAAAATCGCAGAAAAACCCGCCCGGCTCTTCATATCCAACTTTTGTAAAGAGCCCACTTTATTTATAAAAATGTTCATCCCACACACAGCCATAAAGCATTGCCATTCCTGGGCATGACAGGCCAGCGAAACTTTCCGAGACAGTTGGAAATATGACAATAATCCCTAATGGGCGCTTCTTCCCGTACTTCTTCACGTCCCTACTTCTACTTCTGCTTCTTTACGTTTCTACCACTTCTCTCAGTTCCTACTCTCTTTCCCGCATCTTCACTTCTGAACGCCTTTTGTTGTTCCTAACAGAAACATCGAGAACAATGGAAATATCTGAAATGCGATAAAAAACGTGAGAAATTTCGCCGTCACAGCTGAGATTGCGATGATGAGATGAGCGTATTAAATACAATGGAGCACGGACAGATAAAATAAGTCTGACATATTTCCAGTTGATGAAATTTCAAATAAATTACTTAAAAATGTATCACGCAGCCGATATTTACTTAGTACTTTCCACCCCCTTGCATTTCTTTTGTGCCTTCATTTCAATGTAAACATTTGCGTGTTGACGTACGTCTACTATTTATCTTATTCAATGGCAATCATGCAAAAGTATTACAAGTTATTAAAACACAGCTGAAATATGTATGCATTTATTTGTAGAGTTAAATATAAAATAAAAATTAGCTCCCATTGCAGGGTTTATCGAATATGCTATTGTTAAATTCAATCAGCGCAGGTTCTCCTAGTGAAACAAACAATATTACCCACACACAACCTTGCCTTACCTTGTCAAACATTCCTTACACCCAACATTTATTAACGTTTCTTTGTACTACTATACAAACCACTGTAATCATTTGTAAAATGTATATTCAAGAATAGACATAAATAAATCACCGAGAATTTTTGCAACTTAAAAACGATTGAAATTTTAATATCAACATTGTCTAAAGCATTAACATGTTATACCTGTTAAACCAACAACCAAAAATGTGCGGAAGATCCATTTTCCTGTAGCGTAATTGATAATTTTAATATCCGATACTGCTGCCATATGGCAGCAGGTGCGTCACGGAAATAGAGCCTGGGAACTGGGAAGGCTCTATTTCCAATAAAAAACACACGGAACATATTCAGGTCTTTGCAAGCTTCCATAATATTCTACGCCAAGATTTAAATATAAACTGAAAAATCCCCTAGTTAAATTGAGCGTGCAAGAAAACTAACGTATGGATTCTACAAAATGTCATATGCTGTTTTGGAATATAAAGGAATTTAAAGCATTTAAACCCCGTATAATTTGTTATATTGCATAACTTACTTTTATATCCATCGGAACTTTTAACATTTATTGACGTGATAACGTCTTATAAATCGATGAACGCCGGCTGCACTCACGAAAAAGCATGACTCGTTGTCACGTTCCGCCTGAGCCGAGCGTGCAAGCGAGAGCGCGGAACAAGCGTTCGGCTTGTGACGCATATATCTTTCTTACATCTCCATCGTTATTATATGACGTTATCACGTAAAATTATCGTCCGTAAACCGACTTTACAGACAACCAGTTTTTTTTTTTTTTTACATTAGCCCCACATAGAATGCCACTAGGGATGCTGTGCAGGAAGTCTTTTTAAAGGTAGGAGAGGACGTTCCGAGAAGGAAAAAGGTACGCGGAGTGAATAGGAAATGGGGATCAGTGCGTCTAGGAGTGACGCACGTATGACTTCATCCCTCTCGCTGCAGTGCAAGACGATAGGACGAGAGAGACCTGCCGGAGAGGTCAAGGGGTCTCCCTTTAACCGGCTTCTCCTGATCTGCCGATTCGCCGCCAAGATCTGAATATTCGTTCCCTGATGAACCCGGGCGCCCCTTTTAAGTCACCAAACGTAGCGAATCACTTGGGTTGACCTATGGCAGAAGTGTTGGTTATCCAATAAAAAGTTCCCGGGGAGGCAGTACCCATTCCCGCCTCCCAACCTAAATCTATACTCTCTGATGTGATTACATCAAATGCTACAGTAATTAATTATTTATTTGTTTTCATTAAATTAATAATGACGCTGCAAAGTGAATTTGTAAAGTTTGAAGAAGTATTTATTTATTGAAACGCCATAATATATCTTTTACATTAAAGTGATACATGATAGTGGTACAGAGGAGGGTAGCAGTATTTTAATAGTAATAAAAATAAAATAGTTAAAATAATATGATAGTATGCTAGGTTTATCTACGACCTGACATAAAACAAAATGAAGTAGGTATGGTAAAAGCTAGTATATACGTAAATTATGCAAATCTGTATTATTACAACAACAACAAAAAATTATGTGAAATTTTAAGGAATAGATAGATGACTGTAATTTGTTAAAATAACACTACATTATATTTACACAGAATCAAAATATCTAAATAGAATATATAATATTTATCGTTATTCCTTTTTAAATTCATTTCTATTTTTTTTTGCTTCTCCCTTCTCCTAGTAGAGAACAGGTATGTGTTAATAAAGAGAAGAGTAAATAACAGATTAGTGTAAACCACGCCTGCGTACGCAGAGTGCGCATATTTTCAAAATAAATATATTATTTTTACCACGTGTTTTTTACTGTCGAGAGTGAAGATGTAATTGTATTTTTCCAAAAGTAAATATAATAAATCAACATCAAAGCGGACGTTTGTTTATTTTTCGTTTCAGCGCGTGTGAAAAATTCATTGGATGGCAGTGAATTGTCTGCCATAAATTTCAAACCTCTCTGGATTAAAGTTATAAAATGTTGTTCTGTATAAATATAAATAAAATCTGAATAAAGTTATAAAATGTTGTTCTGAATGTTGCCGATTGAAACCTTAATGTAGTAAAAAAAAATATCTTTTCATTTGAGTGACAAAACAATTTCATTTTGCTCCAAATTATATAGAGCGTCTAACTACGCACTATCTTAATTACATCATGATAGAAGCAAAAGGGTTATTTTTGTATTGAATTCCGTAGGTTTTTTCCAAACCAAAAATATTTTTCCACAGAAGAAATTAAAATCACCTCCCGAAGTGAGTGCACTTTACGCCCGGACACTTTAAATAATTATTTTTTTACGAGAAATTTATTCGTACCGAAATGTAAATATTATTTTAACAGAGTAATAATTCATACTTATAATATTATATATCATAACTAGCTGACCCGGCAAACGTTGTTTTGCCATATACATTATTTTTGGGAAATATTTTTTTAGTTCAATAAAAAAATAACCACCACTATAAGTGCGTGGGGATGTAATTATAATTGAAAGAGGAATGAAGCGTTGAAGACAATTAAAGTATATTTTATTGAAGTTAATAAATTATTCTTTATCAAAGTGGAAGTTATTCTTTATTAAAGTGGTGTTTTCCTGGAATAATTATTATTATAAAGTAACAAATGTATATCGAATTACAATTCTTGATAGCTGTCTATAAATTGAAAATAGTATTTCATATTTCTACTACTAATTATGGCAATTAAAAAATAAACAAAGAAAAATCTCTCAGTGCAATGGAGTGTACAATATTTTTGGTCAGTCCGTCTTTAGCCAATACAAACAAACTGGATGGTTTTCCCACGCGAGAACATGCCATATACAGTTTTCCGTGGAAAAGGGGTATATCCAAATCTAAGCCACAAACAAACGTTTTGTCTTGTGACTTATTGATCGTCATTGCGAATGCCAATCTAATTGGGAATTGAATGCGATTGAATTCAATTGGCACATCTGTAGGAATCTTAGGATTCGTGGCAGCAATACATTTTCGCCTCGGAGCTTGCCATTAAAAATGCTGGCTTTGATAACGTTTTTCATTAATTTTTTAATTACTAATCGTGTGCCATTGCAAAGCCATGGTGGGTAGAAATTAAGAAGCAAAATAACCGGAGATCCAACTTTAAATTGTAAATGGTGCTGTGGCATGCCCGGCATATCCAATGAATTCAAAAACTTAATTTGATAATTCACAGCTTTGTTGGCATCGCAAACTGCATCGAAAGATTTGTATGACACCAAGTCCCTTGGCAACAACTGTTGTATCTTGGATTTTAATTCATTGACGTTCATATTTTTTGCTGCCAAAATCGTTCTTTCTGTCAGCTACTCAAGATTTTTGTATTGTGTGTGTACATCGAAAAATATGTTGTCGATGAGAATATTTTGCGATTTGATGATTGTGCAGAAATCCGTCGGTAATTTTATGCATCCAGTATTTTCATAAACAGCAACTTTTCCATTGCCAATATCTAACATTTGTTGTTAATTTGAGAAAGTTTCCGAAAGTTTCGAATGGATCCTGAAGCATCTGAACGCGCATGTTCACTGTCAGTTGTATTTTTTCAACATTACGCCACAGTCGCGATGATTTTAAGCAAGCGTTGATTTCATCAGCGTACGTTGAACGTGGAATAACGGGAAGGGTCTGTCTGAAATCACCTGAAAGGAGTAACAGAGTGCCGCCAAATAGTTTGTATATCTTTCAATGTCCTATCCAATGCCTAGCTGACCCGGCAATGACAATGGCAATGCAATGATCCTCGATGGCAATCAATGCTTCATTGTACATCGCGTCACTGAATACTATCGTTAGATCATTGCACCTTGTACGATGTCGATACAATATATCATCAGTCATTGAATCTTTGTGATTATTCCACAACATTTGTGCTCGGGCCGGGAAACATGTCGTCAGTACTATAGCAAATAGTAGACGAATTTGTGTTCCTGTGCAGTTTCATTCTACTTCAGCAAGCATACTGTCCCAATGATTGTCATCTTCTAGCAAGCCTAGTGCAAGGCTTGCATCTTTATACGTTTGATACTTTTGTCCATTTACTTTACGTATATCTTAAAATAACAATGGTCCGGTAAAATTAACCAACAACAGTCGCAGATAAAAGCATCCAGTCTGCCTTGGATTGTATACACACGACCCAAATTATTTGATTTGAATAAACCGGGGCATGCATCAACTGGTATGCTTTGCTTGCGGGGCATCCATTTTTTCGATGGAGCCCATGTAAAATAGAGTGGCACTTCTGAATAGAGCAGTGTTTGTGCCAGAAAGCTTTATTGGAGCTGATGTACCGGCCAATGTGGTAATTCTTTATTTCATCATTTTCATTTAAAGGAGGAGCATTTACATTAGTATTTACAATTCTAAATACAGCCATGTCACTTCCTTTATTCACATACTTGCAACTAAACCTGATGCTCTTCACCGAACTGCAGAACTCAATATTAATATGAGCATTGAATGTTTTACTCGGCAGAGGTGAATATGGTACCACCCAACGATTGTCAAGGTCAATATCTACGTTACTGATAGTTTTAATGGATGATTGTCCGCCATAATCGGTATTTCTTCGACGATTTATTGGATATCCGTCAACATGTGACCGTATCGTTGGAGAAATCTTTAGGAAAACGCTTTGTACATTTTCCGTCTACCATACTCTATGAGAATAAAATTAACATGAGAGTTGCAAAAAAATTAAAATGATACATATAACAGTCACTGCTACGATCGAGGCACAAATAAAACCAAAAAAAAATGGACGAAGGAGGTCGGCTTCGTTCTCATCCCTATTCCGTGCTACTGACTGGGTAGACGCCTGGCGGGAATAAATGACCAAAAATAATTGATCGGTTATCGATCGGGGTTGAAAATGATTGAATTACTAATATCGCTATTAAAAAATAGGGGTTGATGGTAGAAAAGTAAAAATTTAGGGTTGTATGTATTTTTTAATGTCTCACCATAAAAAAATTAAAATAAAAAAATTTGTTCAAAAAACAAAATAACAAAAATTTTGAGTGGACCACCCTTAACTTTTAGGGGTATAAAAAATAGATGTTGGTCAATTTTCAGACCTACTCAATAAGCACACAAAATTTCATTAAAATCGGTTCAGCCGTTTCGGAGGAGTATGATAACTAACACCGTGACACGAGAATTTTATATATTAGATTTCCCTGCGAGCACGTAAAGAAATGTTGCCATTTCACGTTTCGTTATTCTCCATGTGTTCACAAGTCTTCCATATCTACGAAAGGCCAGCAACAAAACTGTTTATAAATAGCTTAGTGACACATTTCCGGTAATTCATCTGATTGGGCGACAAAATCGACATTACAGTAGTAGGTTTTACGATTCAATAAAAATGGAAATTGCTAATTTGATTAAATTACGCAAAAGCTGGGAGGGGCCGACGGCGGCGGTGGGGAGTAAGGGGATTTTCCGTATCTGGGAATAATCGGCGAGTTGTGATTGGTCGATGGGTCCCGCGCAATATTTCATATCCCGTTCGAAATTTTAATAATCAAATTACTTTTCGGCGAAGCGGATCCAGGAATGCGCCCGTGATGGCGGCCTAACGTGGACTATTGGAGTTTGGAATTACATTGGTACTGAAGGCTGATTTGAAAATAGAAAAAAATATGTCGTGAGCGTGTCTGTGTGCCCACAGCAAGCTTAAATTATCCTTACTTCTGGTGAACATATTGGAATTCTTTCTTTATAAGACGACCGTTTTATTTCTCAATGTAAAGATCACATTTCCATGGATAATCTCTGTTCATTAGTAAAGCACGTGTTAAGTACATGTACTTAACTTAATCCTACCAATTTTAACTAATAATACATCCACAATTATTCTTTAATATTGGTAGTTCTCAGTCGAAGATAATATAAAATACAATTAAATATGACCGAATCCGTTAGGGACACAATAGCTTAGCTGGTAGAGCTGCGCCCCGGAAAAGCGTAGGTCCTGAGTTCGAGTCCTAGATGTGACCATATCTTTGTCTGATTTTTTTTTTTTTAG
This sequence comes from Glyphotaelius pellucidus, assembly GCA_936435175.1. Classification (NCBI taxonomy): domain Eukaryota; kingdom Metazoa; phylum Arthropoda; class Insecta; order Trichoptera; family Limnephilidae; genus Glyphotaelius; species Glyphotaelius pellucidus. Next base: position 42,770,288 of record OW386543.1, read on the forward strand.
ATTTTCCGTTGAGTTTTGCTAATATTGTCTTCATTTAATTAAATTCTTCGTTCTGATGGCGAGGTTTAAAATTTATAAATAAATTAATAAAATAAAAGAAAGAATAAAAATAAAAATTCTATAATAATCATTAGACATTCAGAACAGATTGCAAAAGAACGAACTGTGCAGATTTGGGATGATTATTTATTTGTCAAAAAATTAAACATTGTGCCAAATTTATAAGATATTGTGCCGAGTTGCGTTACTTTCTTCTTTGGTCAACGTTTTGGGCAGCGTGACAGTGTCCATCATTAGGGTCCAACACATCTGACCTGATGATGGACGAAAGAGGTAGCGCAAAACAGCACAGCACCCTAAAAATAAATCATTTAAAAATAAATCACGATAATACTTCTCCTACACATCTGGCCTGAGGCTGTCAGAAGTGTTGGCTAAATAGGAGGTAGCGCAACAAGGCATGATTTCGCGAATTATTTATTTAATTCGTTCGCTGCGGATGCGAATAGTAAAAAAATACACTGGACTGCCCACTATGCCTTGTGAGGAAAAAGTTTAAAGAGAGGCACAAAACTCACCTGGTTTCCTGTAAAACCGGTCACACAATGGTAAAACGTAAAACAGTTCACACAAAACACAGCTGCAAATCTGCAGCCGCGGCGGCCATTAATTAAAAGTTCATAAATTGAACTGTTTGCGGTATTCCAAAATCACAAGTAAAAAAATAGACAAAGCATAATTCACACGATGTGCGAAGCGGGTGAAACGAACAACAACAATGATGATTCTTGTCTTTGGCCAGGGTCGTGGATAAAGAAAGGAGGGCAAAATTAAGCTATTCATTTATTTAATTTAAATAACCGGTAGGAACCATTAACCCGCGCAAGCAGGGCGCAATACCCCAAAAATAAATTACGATTGGCCTTGAAAATCCAAAATCAGAGAAGACTTCATATTGTTTGATAGGAAACAAAAATAATCGTTGAAACTTAGAAAAAGCTTTGTATTTCAATATCTTTGGAAGAAGCCAATATTTCGAAAGTTTGAATAACGTGTCTGCATAAAAATCAGAAAGTAAATAAAGATTTTTTTAAATTACTGAATAAAATATATTCGGAGCCACTGTAATTTTAAAATCCTTCTTTATTTGCGTTTCGTTTAAAATGTTCAAGTTTTTCCATGAATTTTCTCGAACAGATCATGTGTAAATTCTACCCGCTGAAAGCAGAAGGGATCAACTCAAGCGGCGATAATTTCACAGGTTTACAACGAACCAAGGTAAATGAACCTGAATATATTGGGCACTAAATGAACCGGCCGTGGCGCGGCGTACCAATGGGTATATTAGGCACTCCAAACCAGAATAAATACTCTCAGAATCAGAGTTGAAGCCTACCTTGAAATGGCTTCAACTTGCTAAGGTTAAATGAGTAGACAGTCGCTGTGTACTTCCGACCCTCTTCTCCCTCGATCTGACTTCCCTTCGTTCACTTCGTTCCCTTCTCGCTTCTTTTCGCAACGCAAATTTACCCAATATTGGAGTTGAATAGTAACCTCACTTTATCCAGTAAGTTTTGTATGGTGGCTAAAGTGGCGTTGAAGCATCATTCGGTTTTCTGACTATGTCTTAAAGTGTACTTGAATCATGGTATTCATCTTTTTCTGTTAAGAGAAACGGCCGTGCGGCCTTTTTCATACACAATTTAATTTTGGATTTGAGGCCAAAATACTGAACCAAACGGAATAATGATTTTTTCCCCTTAAAATTATGACAGATTTCCCAAATTTTATTAGTTGTTTTTTCGGAAAATTTTTAGGTAAAATTCAAAGTTTGGTTTTGAAAGGTGATCATTTTGACATTAGTTTGCTTGCGATTGCGGAACCCGTCGATTTTTATTTTGTATATTTAGTAATAAGTATTTAAACGTAATTTATTTAGACTCTCTGGAAAGGTTTTAAAATAATATGTTGATAATAATAAATGCCTTTGGTGATTTATTTTTATAATACCGAGTATTACAAACACTACTCACAATTTTCCCCTCGGTAATATTAAAAAAAGTAATAAATTGATGATTTTTAAAGTACCATTTTCGTGAGAAAAATATAGGTTTTAACATTAAAAGTAGTTGAAATTAAAAAAAAAAAAAATTATTCTTCCCATTAAAAAAAAACTATCATGGAAAATCGCAATCATGGAAAATCGGAAGAAAAAGCTCGTTCTGCTTTGCAGGCGCCAGAATACTAAATAAGCTCATTTTCTTAGCTTGTAATAAAAATAATAATTAAATCAAATAAAATATTGTTAAAAAAAAAAATTAACAATTGTTTACTTTGTTAACATAATCTAATGTTCCGAAGGACTTTCAAAAATATTTTTCATTTCACGTACTTTTATGGCTCATTTGTATAGTTTAAAGTGACGGCAGAATATTTTATACTAGTGCTATCAGGATAATTTGAGCACTTACATATTATAATATAGCTTACACGTAAATCGAATACAAGTCACATAACTTCACCGTTGGCATTGAATTCACTCCCCGTGAGATGTTTGCATTCTACTCCGCGTGCAAACTCTCCCAAATGGTAACCAGATGTTGTAAGCTGCTTGGAGCCTGGCTTACCTTGGCGGAGAGCCTCCCTACCTGCACCGCGAGGCAACCAACTCTGTAGAGAAAGGGGTAGCTCGGTTAGCATCGTGAGCGGGCTATGATAACATTTTATCGATGGCCTAAAGTCAGCACAATGTATCTCCACTTTTTTGCGAAAAAATGTTAGGAATTATACCCTAAAAATAAGGTTATCAGGAACATATTAATATTAACAAATGTCGACGCACGAGGATCAAATATTTACTTACAAAATATTTACTTACAAATATTTACTTACAAATCTGTAACAAATGTTAACGCACGAAAATCAAATGTTTACTTACATCTAAATGTTAAACGCATGAAAATCAAACGTTTACTTAAATTTAATTAAATGAAGACATTATGAGCGAAACTCAATCGAAAATCTGGAAACAGAAAAATCAGAAAAAGATATTGGCACCTCTGGGACTCGAACCCAGGACCTCCCTACTTTCCGGGTTGGGCGCTCTTATCCACTGAGCTAAGGTGTCGATATCCAATTCGGTCACTTTTAACTGTACCATACTTCGACTAAGAATCACCCATATTATCTTCATTTTTCTTAACGCATATTTTTATTGGCTGCCATCTTTATGAATGATTGCAAGATTCAACTCGAACTAAATGCACTCTAGATGGTGTCTGGATAAATTATTATCCATTTTATTTAATGTGCGACATCTATTGACTCTTCTGCAATGATTCTGCAGAATTCACAAAAAAAATTCACGAAGTTAAACCCTGTTGAAGTAGAGGGAATTTTGAAATATAGTAAAAAATTTGATTTTTGTTGGTTCCTACCATAATGGGATGTATAAAAAAAATTCTTGCCAAATTTAAAGAAAATCGGTTTATTAGAACTTGAAATTTTCTGACAAATGTTTCGGAAAAAGGAGTTTCGAGAAAAGTTTAAAGTTTTGTTCTATTTAGATTTTAGTTAGATTCCATCTATTGCCACGATACTAAAATGGATATAAAATTTAAAATAATTCGAATTTCAGATATTATTGAATTTTTAAATTATCAAAATATGAAGAAAAAAAATCTAGACTAGAATACACCCTTAAGTCATCAAGTCGGTCACAAACCAACACCATGGACATTAACATGCAACATGTAACAACTTACATACGAGTGCTCGGTGCATCACAAATCTAGTGCAGTTTCCTTTGAGGATTTTCATCAGCTCAATGGTCCACCGAACCAGCAGCGACAACCACCGCTCCGTTCCTGTGACTATAAGGTCCGCCGCATCTTCAGTCCAGGAAGCAGTTCACCATCTCATGGCTACCGATGCCCGTCGCGCCTCGATGCCACTGAGATACATTCCCCCTCACAAGGACTGCCTGCAGATGGCTCCACTCACCGAGTCATCGTCGTTCGCCTCCGCTATTCATGCATCGAGCGACGGCCTGGAAGATCAGGTCATTCTGCACCTCCACGGTGCAGAGCTACATGCTGGCGACCTGCAGACCCGCGGTATGCTCCGCCGCAGCATCGCCGACCTTCACCAAATCATCACCTCCGTGCATCAGCACATCTTCACTCAACAGCACTTCAGTCTACATCTCTGTTACCTCTTCATTGACTATCGCTACATTGCCCAATAAACGACTTGACTCACTACATTAACTGCTCGCCTTTCATTTATCTCCCGTCTCTATCGCTCGCGGAGTCCGCTCCCTCACATCTATCTGTAACAAATTTAAACCCAAATCAAATGTTTACTTACATATCTATCTGTAACAAATAGTGAATGGAGATACAATATCTAGAATTTAGTTTAATTTCTTTCTTTACCTGGAATATGGAGAGGTTAGTGCAATTCAACACATCCCGTAATTAAAATACTACAATGCATGCAAATTAAAGCCATCGATGTACAGATTGACACAATGAATATGGAGAGGTTAGTGTTAGTTAGAGGTTAGTTAGTTCAACACATCTCGTAATTAAAATACTACAATACATGAAAATTATAGCCATCGATTTACAGATTGACACACTGAATATGGAGAGGTTAGTGCAATTCAACACATCTCGTAATAAAAATACTACAATGTATGCAAATTAAAGCCATCAATTTACAGATTTATAACACTTAACTTTGAAGGCGGTCAAATAGGACTCACAAACTAATTATGCCGATTATTTATAAACATAATAAAAATGACTAATGCTAAGACATAGTATCTCCTCCCTTTGGCGAGAATCAACTATTATGAAATGAACTCTACTAAGAAAAATTCAAATTCCTAATTTGCAAATTTCAGAGCCTCTTAATACAAACTCATTATTTTTTGCTCTTACACTACGTTGAAGGCCGACAAAAAAAACTATTCAAAACGTTTGAACTAATTTTGCGATGCAACGCGCGACGCCACGAATGGCAAAAGAAGTCAAATCTCCAAAATCTCTCGCCCGACCTCACACAGAATAATGTAGGAAGAATATAAATAAGTCAAATAAATATAGAAGATAAATTTTTAAAAAATTATAAGAGCGGTGGCTGCATACATTTTAAAAGTAGTTCCTTTGCGTGGATTTGAGAAAGGATCATAGCTCAGTTAGCTTTGAGGTGGTTCTGAGCTTTGAGGTGATCTAAGTTTCTAGTGGAAAAGTTAATATCTCTCAAAGTAAACGACTTTATCCCGTTTCTGAAGTTAGTGGAGATTTTATTATATCCAGTTTTTAATATAGATTTGAGGCTTCCACGTTATGAAAATGAGATGTTATAAATGTAATAGGACTGAGAATGAACTGATTCATATCAAGTGGTGGGGAGGAGAAGGAGACGGGGAATAGGAAGGTGGGGAAGTACCTGGCTATTCAGATCTGGTCACCAAACACGGCTAAAGCTATTTCAAGCAACGTTTCAATTCTGAATGGTGGTCTTACACCAGGGCGATACTGGAAGTATCTTCCACTCTGAAACGTACTGCAAATACGCAATGTTTTATTTTAAATGAATTAATTTATAATTAATTTGTGAGGTGGGTAAGGGTACCGCTGCACGGGGAGCCATTAATTGGATAACTAACACCCCGGTCGTGGGTCACCCCGATACTGAGATGTCCGGGTTCATGGGGTGAGGTTTGTCTAGGTCTAAGCGGCGGACGCTTTAGCCTACCTACGCGTGGCGGGCCGGGTCGTAGACTGGGTGAGAGAGACCTGTTGACCCCTCCAGCCGAATTCTCTCAAGCCATTGCCTCAGTGGGAGATGTGGATTCATAAGTCCGTCAGCCCTGGACACATTGACCCTCAGATTTCAACCCACCTTTTCCTTACCAGAACTTTCTCTCTTTCATTTTTCTTAAGAAAACCCTCCACACATCATCCCCTTAGGCCCTGTGGGAATTATTTTTTTCTCGGCCTATGTGGAACTAAAGGAATAAAAAAATATCCTTTTTTTAAATTCCATTAATTGAACGTGAGGGTGAAAAATGTCCCTGTCTTATATTTCTAGAGTGACGTAACATCTATTTTATATATCTTGCTCTTCTATTAATCTCAGAGGGAATTTCATTTACAGCACTAAAAATCCTCACGCTTAAAAAGGTTAAGTTCTTTCTAATCGTTGGCCTCAAAGTTTATCAGTTAGGTTTTGTTTTGGGGATGGGAAATGTCTTTCGGTTGGGTTTTCGTCCCTTTGAATTGGTTGAGTTATTCAATGCTAGAGTGAAATGAGAGGGAAATTTGGGGACGTAGAAAGCGTTAACGGTTAGTGACATAGAAATAAGTTTTACAATATCATCAACACAGACCTACCTTTTTTTACAATTATAATAATTGGTTTGAAACACATTTCGTGTTACGTGAGAATTGGTGTGTTCTTTATAACGTGTCCTATATGTATATTACATAATAATATATTTATGCTAACGAAATAAAGTGTTTGTATTACACACGGAGGACTTCGTTTTAGTACTATTATATTCTTCTTCTTAAGTCCGTTCCTCATTGCTTAGGATTCTGACCCCTCCTACTGTTTCCACGGTGGACTCCTCGCGGTTGTGTGCTGCGAGGAGAGCCAAGGACCCGACTTATCGGAGCCTGTGATACTTGGTAACTGTCACTGCAGCACTGTATTGGTTACCTCCCCCTTCGTCTTCTGCCAAACACTTTACTAGTGACTATGAGTGTCTGTAGGCAGACAGTTGAGAGCCAAAAATGGATCCCGGGCTCTTCCAGAATGGACTCAATTGTGCGTCTGGCTTTTTCTCTGAGTATTTTTCTCCAGCATCACATTTTGAGGGCATCTATCCGCTTTCTTTTGCTGACTCTAAAAGTCCGTCTTTCCACCGTATAGAAATATGGGAAAAATCTTCTCTGTCACTCCATATTTCCTGCTTACTCGCGGCGTATTTAAACATGCAAATAGTAATATTACGTTGGATTGATCAATATTTCGATTTTAAGGACTCAAATAAAGCTTTTCGAAAAAACGTGATTATCAAATATTTCTCACAAATTGACTTTTGCTTTTAAAAATGGTATCATTCCATCTTCATAAACTTGCATTTAATGTTGAACACAAACATATTTTCCACACATTGGCCACATAAAACCTTACAATACGAATTAAACATTTTAAAAGCTACATCTGGTAGCACTTTATGGTTTGGGACACTTTGTTGTTAAGTTATGATGATGGGTCATGAATCAAACCATTTCTAAAATTAATCATAATCACGAAACGAAACCACACGAAAGAAGATAAAGTAACGCTCGATCATAATAATGTAAGTGTATTATAAGGCCGTTTTTAATAATCAATAAATTTGTTGGAAAATTTAGCACAATCGTGTATAAAAAAATAACAAATTGAAATGTCATCAATCATTTTTGAAAAATAATCGATGATATTAATTTCAACAGGGTGGTATCTATCGTCTATACCATGGGTCGGCAACCTACGGCCCGCGAGATTCTTGCCGCAACGCACATGACGGACGATATCATACACAACGGGGTGAAATGGAGCGAAGGGATAACGAAGTGGGAGCGATTAGCAAATTAACGTGTAAGGTTTGCAAAGTTATACTACGCTTAAAATGGCTTTTAAAGGAAAAACTCGATGGATTACTATAGGAGTTTGCCTTCTGAAGACTACAAGGAGTTAAAATGGTTTGCTGAGCAAATAATTACTATGTTTGGTAGTACATAAATTTGTGAGCAAGCTTTTTCAATTCTGAATTATCGAGAAAACAAACGGTGTTCTCGTTAATCGAGTTCACATTTAGACGCAAAACTACCGACTCTACTTCGAAAATACAAGCTAATGTAAGTAAACTTGCAAGTCAACCAGTACAACCTCAAAAATCTCATTGATTTTATAACTACAATAAATGTAAAATAAACAATAAACGTTTTATTTTTAAAACTAAAATATTTGTACACAAATATTGTAGGTTTTTTTTTACAATAGCTCCGTACAGGAGGCTCTGAGGAAAATAATTTCCTCAGGTCCCATGTCATCTTAGGGGATGCTGTGTGGAGGGTCATTTTAAGACAAGAAAGGATTGGAAGTTCTGGAAAGAAGAAAATGGGTAATAATCTGGGTGACGTGGGTCCCGGAGTGATGCACGTATGAATCAATCCTTCCTACTACGTTGCAAGGCGATGAGTCGAGAGAGTCCGGCTGGAAAGGTCAAAAGGCCTCCCTCAACCAATTTATCAATCCGGCCCGCCACGCAGTAGACGGGCAGATGTATCAACCGCCAAGACCTGGACCTACCTCACCCCATGAACCCGGGCAACCCTACTAAGTCACCAAATATCCCGTATACTTAATGACATGTGGCCCAAGTGCGGCCCGCACTTATCCCCACATACAATTTTTGGCCCTTTTACAACAAAAGGTTGCCGACCCATGATCTGTACAGTTGTTTAAGGGATAAAATTTTTATTTCCGTCGACTTATTGATGTTTTTTCAACTCCAACTACAAAAAAACCATCCTTATGTCGTCCTTGGTCACTGAGCCGAGTAACAGCCCAATCACTCAACCTGTCCAATGCCTACATATCTATTTATGTGTTTTAAATTGAAAATAAAACACATCAAAAATGTCACCGTAAATTTAATTTACGTTTTTAACTCTGCTCTGCTTAAAGTAAGTCAACGTCGCCTCACACCCAGATAACAATATAAAGAAGAGTGTCCTGCTGTGGGATTGTTTTTCAAACAAATCAACAGTTTTATTCCGAAACTGATGAAATTTTGTACATTTTTCCTTCCAAATAGGAGAAAGATCACCATCTACGTGCGATTTCGAAACTCCACCTATTTTTGCCTTTTCTTTAAGCAGAATATTGACTTTAGCTAGATGAAAAAATATTTTTGGGGAATATTTGGATTCTGAAAAAAGAGTGGAAATATCGAGTTAAATAAATTACGGGAATTCTTTCTACTACGTTGGGTTTTCTTACCGATCGGCCTCGGAGGATTTTGATAAATACGGTTGATCAGACCTTCACAGTTAAACATACTTATCTTTGCAGGCAGTCATAGGGGGACCTACTAAAACCTCAAATCGTAATATTTAATTAATAAGACAATATTAGCGGCTCTCAATTGCAAAATTGAAACAGAAAAATCAGAAAAAGATACGGTTACATCTAGAAACGAAACCTAGATGTGACCAATATTTTCCTGTTTTTTTTTCGAATAAGAGTCGCTAATGTTTTTAAGAACTATTTTTAAACGAACAATCTTTTAGTATTCACAAAATCTACATTAGCGACGACACTGCAAAGTATGTCGATTTGTTCAAATAAGCATAATAAATGTTTCTTCAAAATACGCAAAATCACTTTGTGGCGTCATTATTAATTTAATGAAAAACAAATAACTTTCTGTAACACCACTATTTAATTAACAATATCAACATGTTTCGAAAACTATGTTTTCTTCGTCAGGATAATAAGTTAATAAAAAATAACAAAAGACAAACAAGTATAGACAAATTAGAACATAGACAAAATATTAGAAAGGAGAGGTGATTAATTACCTAAAATATATCATAAAAAACAATTATATAAAATAAAATATAAAAATTATTTTAGAATGGGTAAAAAATTACATTAACATAATAAAAAATCTTTTAAAAACAAAACAAGAAGTCTAAATAACAAAATAAATTATTATAAATATAAGTATTAATACGAAAATAAATTTAAAAGATGGCTATTTTTAAAAAACGTTTGGTTATTTATAATATTTAATTTACTATTAACACTTTTTCTAATTTCTAAAATTTCTAAATTATCTAATTGTATACCCGTTGTGTTAGTGTGTAAAATTTTTAAACCTTTATTAATATCAAAATAATGACCTGTTTCCAAAATGTGGTTTGCAAAATAACATAATAAATGTTTTTAAATCGACCGTTTTGCCTTCACGCCTGCTGTCTCGACACAAATGTATTCTAGTGAGATAGGCATCGACAAATTACGTGTATTTACACGTAATTTTTCGATTTTTTTAAACTTAGTTTAAATAGTTTAAATAAACTTTATAAAGATTAATAAAAAATTTCGTCAATCTAAAAAATTGCTTGTATGTTCCGTTGTCGTTTCAGTAAACGTTCTTTTCGAATGTGAAATCGTGTTTACTAGAAATTCTTAATCGCTTTTTTTTTTTAAATATGATGATACTTTTACCTGTCTGAAGAAAGTCTGAAAAAATAATTGTTATTAAGATTGGACAAATTGTAATTCTTTATTTGAAATAAAAGAATATTGTTACCAAAAATATAGGGTTTATAATTAAGTAAATGGGTATTTAAGTACCTACTTACGAATCTTGTGATTTAAGAGGAAATTAAGGCTTTGATTCATTAAATACATAAGAATAAATTAGAAACCTACTCTTTAAATAAATGCTAGAAAGAATCTTGCACATTAAAAAGGTGCTAATACAATCTTGGGTTATTCTTGTTGGGAATTCTTGAAAATAAGTAAGCTTCATTGGGAGAATAACTCCGCCGACGATCAATGGGTTCTGAGAAAAACACTTTATTCTTTGAATGATCATCAATTTGCAAGTTTTCTACATTGTTCAACGTTCTTGGCAAAAAAAAATCGTCGAAGGAAACTTTGCTACGAAACTTTTCCATGTTTCCCGCTGTAACGAAGCCAGAACTCAACATTACGGCAGCTCATAAAAGTTTAGCAATGCGCAGTTGTACTCGTAGTTGCCGTTCTCGCGGTAATAAGGAGAAAAAAAACTCGGAAAGCCGAGGAATAAATATAGGGAACAATGCTCTCCCATGAATTGGCTACAGGAAACGAAGTGTTTGCCGATGTTCTCTCCGGAAAGGGCCGGGGAAGGGTGTCGAGGCTCTTTATTAGCTAATTGACGTGGATTACTGAATGCTCAGACCCTTCACAATGACGAGATAAATTTATATTCTTGGAACGTGCTCATCATGTACTGTACCTACATGGAATTTTACGGGGTCTATCATTTTCGTAATGATAATTATTTAAATGGAATCCTCAAGCCCCTGTAATATAAGGTCATCGAAAGGTTAAATTGTTACAAGGGAAAGCGCCCTTAAGATGATTTTTCATAAAATGGCGCTTTATAAATTAGCCTAATATAATTAATGTAATAACTTCTTCCATTGCCGTTCGCTTCTCGTAATACATTTTGCATTTTTTTAAATTTAAATTAAAAATCACAAATATACTTCCGAAGATCACTTCCAAAACAAGGGTAAAGTGGTAACGTTTCAGTTCTGAATGGTGGTCTTACACCAGGGCGAAACTGAGAGTATCTTCCACTCTGGAACGTGACGCAATTTTAATATTTATTATTTTTAACTAAACAAACGCAATTAATTTTTAATTAATAGCAACGTTTCAATTCTGAATGGTGGTCTTACACCAAGGCGATACCGAGAGTATCTTCCACTCTGGAACGTGACGCAATTTAACTATTTATTTTTTTAAAGTAAAGTACGCTGGGATTTGATCCCGCTACCTGCGGATTGGTGTCGAGAGCCTTGCCCATCGACCACGGAGGCCGTCCCTTTCTTCAAATTCATTTCATCTCGTACCATTCCTTATTCGTATCAAAGCAGTAATTTAAGAAACATAAACATCCACGAATTGCGATACAACTTATTTATAATTAAGCCTACTTTTATCGACCTATCGTGATATTAAAGACGTATTCTTTATTAAGTAGCGAGCTAATCAATAAATAAATAAAAACATCATTTTCTCAAAACCTTTCAGCGAGCCTCGATAAATATTTCTCTCTGGATTAAGCTAAAGCCGTCATCAAATTTATCGCTCTGTTTACGTCGAACTGATTTGACCCAGAGTTAATTCTAGTTCCACAAACTAACTCCACTTTGCTAAAACGGACAATCTTACTAAACTAGGCACAAGAACCCAATATTCTAACCTTACCATAATCCGACCTTCGTCTTTAACGTTTGTTTAACCAATTCAATGGTTTGTGCAAAACACAAAACTCCAACCACTTTTGGCCATTATTTGCCTTACTACCTGCTTTGTATTTATTGCCAGTAGTGAAAAAGTGAGAATGAAAAGCGTATTAATAATTTTTTTATTTCTGTTTTGTTTCTTTCTCGAAGGGGTGTATTTTGATTGATAGCAACTCCCGTTTTGTCGGGAAACTAATGGCGTTCCTCGGTTTTGTGACTTAATTCATTTTTCTTGAGCAGGATAAAATAGAATATTATTCCGAGAAATCCGTACTATCTCGAGTTTTTTTTTGGTCGTTAGTATTGTGAGAACTTTTTCCTGATAAAATGTCAACGAAATCCCACGCATCGTTGACTTCTTGATATTTATTGTTAGATAAAGATTTATTTTCTCTCCGATAATATAACTATTGTTAAACTTTCATAATAATTGCGAACACTTTCTAAGAATTCTGAAACATTTTTTGATGAAACAAAATAACACGATGTTTTCGAGCTATTGAAGCATTGTTTATGAAAAATAAACAATACGTTTCTTTGTTTTACAAAGCAAAGGTTTGGTAAGAAAACAAAATTGCTCTTTTAATTCTTATTTACTTTTCCCGGTTTTAAGAAAATTGTCAAACTTGTCGAAACTCGTAGTGAAAGTGGAAAACTATTATAGTGGGAACTCTAGTCAAGGAGAACCCATTTTAACAGATAAAACCGATTTTTTCAAATTCGACCTTTAAAATTCCAACTCTGAACTCGATTTATTCGAAAACGAAAACTCTAATCGAAAAAGTTATTTATCTATAACTCTTAATTTCAATTGATCTTAGTATTGCTTTTCTCGAGTCTCGAGGGCATCAAGTAACCCAAGCTAAAGTTTTAAATAATTCCGGAAAACACGCAAGATACACGAGTTAGTAAGTTATCTGTCACTCTGCAACTTCGCACCATCAATAACATATGATTATTTTAATTATATTCATATTAATTATATTTTACTGTATTTATAGTAATTTACTACCCTGATAAAGCTACGGTTGTAGTTCAGGTGTAGGGCAGGTGCGGGGCAAGTGTAGGCCAGGGCTGATGTCAAATGATGTTTACCGAGTTAATTTATTTAAAATTGTTTTAATTCTTCCAGATCACTTCCTCTTCCTCGTCGCGCTCCTCGCCGCCCTGCTGCTGTGCCGGGTGGGCGGGGAGCCCGAGCCCGAGCCCGCCCCCGTGGCCCCCGGCCCGCCCAGCACGGTGCCACCGCCCTGCCGCATGAGCGAGTACGCGTGCACCAACCGGCGGTGCGTGCCCGCTAACCGATACTGCGACAACGTTAACGACTGCGGAGATTCGTCGGACGAGCCGCGACACTGCACACGTAAGTTTATCAATTCAAATTTATTATAATAAATTTGTTGTTATGTCTCTTAATTTACAATAATAAGACGACTTAAGATGTGTTGGGTATCTTCCAAATAAGTTATAGGTTGGTGTGATTAATAGTAGATTTATTAAGTTTTCGTAAAAGTTAAAATGAATATTAAACTGGACAGATGTCTATCTTACTTACTAGGACGTCTGTCCAGTTTAATATTAGGCTCTAAGTAGTACCTAGTTGCTGCGGTGAGCAAACTAGAGGAGCCCATTCAATTTCTTGGTGCTTTCGGCAATCATCGTAACCATTCGTATCTGAGATACGAACGACGATAGATGTTACTCTTCTGATGTCGTAATCAATTGCCATCTGTTGGGATTTATTAGAACTTCGTTTTACTAACTACTCTATCGAGATCTATTGAAGGAACCTGAAAGTATATGAATAAATCAATGCACTACAATTGTTCAATATATTTCCATTGTGAAAGTAAATTATTACGAATTTCGTCATTTTTAATTTCGAGTAAATGACACGAATTTTTGTGTTTTTCATGCGATATTATGGTATCTATTGATTGTTCGATATTTAAAATTAAATTTAAAAAAAGAACATTGCTTTTGTTACTAAATACCACGACTTTTGCTGAAAAATAATACTTCTTGTAAATATTGCTAATTCCTAAAAAATAATTCGCGTTTTGTCAACAAACAACGTGAATAATACAAAAAAATAAAGCAAAATTTAAAGTGAAAGTTTTTGGTAAATATTTATTGTATTTCATTTGTTTATCTGGTTAGAGTCTTCCTCTTCTTTCGTTTAGTGGAGGTTCAAAGGGGAAAACTGATTCATGAACCTGTATGAACAGGTGTGAACAAGTGTCTCACCGTGGATGTCATTATTTCTGCCGGGAAATAGATGTATCGTGCATTCGTTAACCGCATACATAAGCGCCCTTACTTATGTTTACTAATTATTATTTTTATCTAAAATATCTATATTACAAGAATGTCACAATAACAAAAAAATCGCAAGGGAGCTTGTCTGCAGATTCTACAATTTCTCTTTAATTTAATAAACAACCCACCGTTTGGTGTGCTTTATGGGTTGGTGGATTCAGTGGTCCAAATATCTTCAGAAATGATGCCAACCAATATAGTCAACATTCGCCGCGTTATTGCCGATATACAGCCCTAGCCGCTCGGAAAAGTATTCAAAAATCGGATTTTCAGAATAATAATATCTTTATTCAATGAAATTTGGAACATATATAACTAAGAAAATACATATTCAGTGTAGTTTACAATAGATTATATCAGTACAAAAAGTTTACAAGTAGAAAGTAGTATACATATGAACAGTAGGTTAAAGGTAAATTAAAGAATACTAATGTGTAGTTAGTTATATAGTTGAAGATTCTTATAACCTGCCTCACTAGGCTAGCCTGTGTTGAGGCAGTCATTTTGTACATCAATCTAAAATACTTACTAACATACCTACATTATTGTATTAATAATATGATGGTTACTTAAATGATAAGCTCTAATAGTACCAACCAATACATTGGTGTCTTTAGTAATTGCGGATTTGGGTGAGTGCACCGGTAAAGGCCCTGTCATTACTTTTAATCCAAATTTTTATGTTTTCTTTGAAATTTTTTTGTGAGTCGCATTTTTTTATTAAGTCTGGAAGAATGTTGTAAAGTCTTGTTGCAAGGTATATAAAGTTACGTTGACCAAAAGTAGTATGCATTATGGGAGTTTGTAGTAAATCTTTATTATTGTTTCGAGTATTTAAGTGAGTATTCAATCTTTTTTGATAGTATTTATGTATGTTTGTGTATAGATGAATGAGGATTGTTTTTGCATATATCTGCCGAATCTGCTTGTTCTTTATCGAGCCAACCGCCGCACCCCCTACCCATATGCCCCAAGTCACTAATGTAATTAAATACTAATGGCATTAAATTATCGATTCAATATAGAACCTATATGTATATTAACTACTATGT
This sequence comes from Glyphotaelius pellucidus, assembly GCA_936435175.1. Lineage (NCBI taxonomy): Eukaryota > Metazoa > Arthropoda > Insecta > Trichoptera > Limnephilidae > Glyphotaelius > Glyphotaelius pellucidus. Next base: position 42,785,754 of record OW386543.1, read on the forward strand.
TTTAACGTTACTATGTTTTAAACTTTCTAACTTAATTTTTTATTATTTCTCTTCTTTTTATTTCCTCGATTTTTCCTCTTTTTTGTACAAATCATGTTTCATGTGTTCACACTAATCCTAATTTGACTGTTTTAAAACGGGAATCATCCTAGCTGGACAGTCAAAACATATCATAAAAAATGTTTATAAATGTATTATACTATACTAAATAAATAAATAAAAATTGAAAATTGAAATAAAGCCATTACCACAATTTCTAAAGATTTATTTCTTTTTAAAATACTACACCCTTGAGGTGATTTTTCACAAAAACGGCGCTATATAAATCATCCAATGATTATTATTATTATTATTACACCTCTAAAAAAACATCTTTAGAACATATAAAGGCATAGCTGCGATGTACAAACTGTAATGTCGGGTTAAAGATAAAGATTAAAATAAATTGATGTATTTACATGTATGTCGTTACCGACCTAATGTTTTTACAGTTTACTGTTTATATCCACAAAATATTTAAATAAATGCAGAGTTTTTAGGTTAGGCCAGTTTTGTTTTTTAATCACCCTCGGTGTGATATTTAGAAAATATTGCTTTATCAAATTAATCAAGTATTTTGGTTATTAACAATTTTAAAAAAATCACCTCAAAAAGGTGAATTTAAAGTGAAAAATTGGTTGGTTGAAAAATCTCTCATTTAAAAAAAACCAGGTGAAATAGGTACATACCTACGTCAAAACTCAATTAATATCAAAAAGAATTAATTAATATATTTTTAATGTAAATTTGAAAAGTAAAATTAAGATGAAGAATATTTTTTTTTATATGAATACCGCACAAGAGTCCCAACTGTTCCCGTCTGGAGCCAGTGAGACTATGGCATCCCCAATTGGGGTATGTTGTGAGGCTGAAGATAGTGGGGAGAGGAAGGAGATGTGGAAGAGGAAGGTGGGAAGTACCTGGCTATTCAGATCTGGTCTCCAAACACGGCTAAAGCCATTCGGAACCAAGCGGAACTTACTCTCCCTTCTCTTTCTCATATGCTTTCCCTTCCCGGTACCTTCATTTCTCACTGACTCCTGATGGTTTGGAGCAGTTGGTATTCATTTTAGAAAAATTGTTTAACTATTCGGTAAAATTTGGTTTGGTGTTTGTACGTGAACAGCTATTTGGCCATATATATTCACGAATAAGGACTTGACAATAGAATTCCTAACTTACCTTTCAAAACACGAACAACGTTAATTTCAAAACAAGATTTTAATCCTTACTGACGTGGACGGTTCAAAGTGACTGCGACTGTCTTTTCGGATAACGTAAATTAGAATGAACAATCCAAATTACCTAAATTCTTGGAAATGCTCATTCAAAGCCTGCTTGTTTTGGGTGTTCACTTTACATAATATAGGTAGACTATGATAGTGGGTACGAGTTCTTTCCCTCCTTGACAAATAATTTATTCTAAAAGTTACTGACAAGACCAATATTAGTTGCCTGTCTGGGGTTGAAATATTCACTGAATCGTGCTAGTTTTTGTACAAACGTATAAAAATTCCTGGTAGGTTTTCGTTTACGTAGTTAATGCGACTCTCCAACGATTTGTTGATGGCTCGTTCTGACATTAGTATTTTGAAAAAATAGTAGGTTTAGTAATCCTTTCTGGTGTTTTAACCTAATATTCTTTTTCTTCGTGAACTTTCTGGCGTCCAGCTTTGGACACTGGACAGGCCTCCTTCAAATTTTCATCAGTTTTACCAAACTTTGAAGTAATATTTCTATTTTTGAAACTGATAATTCATGGTGGAATTCCATTATAATATATTATAATAAAAACAAATATAAATTTTTTTTCTTCAAAATTCGCAAATTATCTTTGTGGCATCATTATTTAATTTAATGAAAATGCATATAAAAAACTTTTTTCCACTTTAATTTTATTGACCGTAACCGGTTTCAGCTAGCTAGAGCCATCTTCAGACTGGTACAAATTATTCTTAGTCTACGGTTTATATAAACAACATGTGAGGGAGGGGAAGACGGGTGGTCAAAAGGATTTTAATCAATTATATTAATTACATTTGTTACTAAGTCGTTTAAGAACTATTACTAGAACTATTACTAGAATCTTTAGAAATTTCCCGCTTAACTAAAAAAATAGATCATAAATTTGTAATGAATAAACAATAAGAATCATCACTCCACTTTTGTATCCATTGTAATTTTCATATATATGCTGGTGATAATGGTGATTTGTATTAAAACAAACTATTTGAGGGTCAAGCATAAAGAAATAAATACGGACAACTTATTCATTGTTATGGAGTTTAATTTGTAAAACTCTATTTCGATTTCTTTTATATTATATTCAATTATATTATTATTTCTACAAAGCAGTTTATTCATAAATAAGTTTTGAAATGTAATTATTACTAAGCGTGATAATCTTAGATGTGTTTAAAAGCCAACTTCAAATATAAGAGACCATTAAAATACTTAAGAATGCTGGAAAAATAATTCCTCGAGTAATCATTTGGGAATAACTCACACAGAAAGGTAGACTTTGCCAAATTTAAACAATGCAGTAATTGGGGACACTTTAAAGGATAATTTTAACCATTAATAATTTGCGACATTTTACGCGGAAATCAATAATCGCATAGGTAATAAAAATAAAAGCAATAGGTTTTCATTATAAATATCGTATTGTATCGTTTATGGTTTAATGTATCATGGTAAATGGCCTAACCACAGTTTGATTATGCCTTCAGAAGGCAAAAAGCTAGTAAGAAATTTAAAAATAAATAATTAAAAAGGCTGACAAGTTAAACTATGAGCAAGTTTATACATATTTTATATTTGCAATAAAGTTCTATAGATCTTCCGGAAATCTTTTGCCATGTCAGTAAGGGCTAGAATTAATAAATTGTATATGAAAGAAGAAATAAGGACACATTGAACATTGAAGGCGTCGCACTGTATAAGTGACATTATGCCATACGTGAAAAATGAAAAATATTCGCTTTTTTCGCCTAACGCCCGACGGCTCCACGCCATATGAAATCATTTAGAATCCTTCTACAGAAATCTTAAGTCAACATTGCCACATAAAAAGGATTTATTTTCCCGAGGAATTTTCATATCAATCCGTGAAAAAGCTATTGCGGACAAAAAGAGAATTTCTGTCGGCATTTTTCTCGCACATTCCTTTCTGTAATAATTCATTTCGCACGGAATGTGGCTGAGAGGTTTCAGTGGCGGGGTTCAAATGGAGTTTTTCATCCTTGTTAAACCCGTCCCCTTAATAGCATTTTGTGCGGTGGGTGAATGGTCTATTTAATGAACACTTTAAGATGGCCTTGACTTCGACACCCTATAATTTTAACAATAAAAAAGGGTGTAACCCCTCAGCCTATTTTATCGAGATGTCAAAATGTTTTGTTGCAATAAAATCCAAATAACGCATCCGAAAACTACAAACTGTTTTTAAAGGGTGATGAAATACGGTTTCAAATTTGATAATTCGAAATAAACATACATTTTTTTTTATAATTTTTTTATAATTGCTAACATAAAAAGTTTTTAAAATGGCTCACCTTACGTTTTTTCCAACTAAAATTACTGATAACGAAAAAAACCTTCACATATTTTATTAGGCAAATGGGTTGTAAATATAATCCTCGACTCACTTTTTTATCGTTTTCCAAATTCCAAAAATTTCATAATTTTTTTTCAAATTGCCGTCGGAATACCTATTCGACTTTATAAAGGTGTACAATGTAATAATTTTGTGATTTTTAATAATAATAAAGAAAGACAAACATTCCCGAGTTACGAATAACCAGAAAATATTTGAAAATCTACTATCACCACAGTAAGCGAAAAATGTTGCTTGTTTCGTGGAAGGAGGGCTGGCTAGCCGATAAATCGAACACGCGACGCCTGGAATCGAACACGGGACCCAAACGCGTGCCAAATCAGCCACCTTCCAATTTTTATATTTGAATATAAAGCGTGGTGTTTTCTCTTTCTAACACCGTTCATATCATATTTCTAACCTGATAGTACCTATGTGAGACAGATTTCTATGAGTTGTTAACAAATTAGTTTGAGGAGTCAAGATTTTACTTGGTTGCTTTGCAAGTTAAATATAAATTCCGTTTCATCAATTGTTGAGACTATAATATTTTATGAAAATTTTGTAATTTCATTCCTCGCGACATTAAAATGTTACCAAATTTGTTTTCTGAAACTGCTGAATAACTCTAGCGGTGAGTTTTTACATCTAAAATATACACAGCTTTGTTCGTCTAAAAATCCGTATTCTTTCCCTAAATTGTCATTTTTAATGTCTCGTGTTAAAACTCCAACGACACTTAACTATCCTAAATTTTGTCAATCCTCTACGTCAATTGTACCCACAGTAAATCAGCCTGTTTGCCGATAAAGCCAACGATGTTTAATTGTTGTGCAAATATTATTATACTATTTTATAGTATAATAGTATTTATAGCTATAGTATTTAGTAGTATATAGTATTTTATAGCTATTGAGAATAAAGCTTTTCCTGGCTCAAAGTACACAAAGAACCTTTTACTAATTCATCTTCCCACTTTCAGAACACTTCAGCCCTTTGAAAACTAATTCTATTTTGCTTGTTCCATTTGTTTTACGCCCCCGTAAGCAAAACAGTTGCTTAAGTAATTTATTAACTAGCTTTATAAAGTAAAACAATTGTGAGTAAATTAACTAAAATCACGAGTTAGTCTCATTCATCAGTTACACAAGAATCAGTTTGCTAATAAGAATGAAAAGAGGTTGATTCAAACACGAATCCATCCATTGTCTGAATTAAAGAAAAACGCGTTTGGTAAATATCATTTGAATTTAGAGCACTTTACAATACATTCAACAAAACACGAAAACCTTTTTCTACAGCGAACTTAATATAAATCATCAAATTCTGATTGCTGATTGCAGTCAAATATTGCCGCGAGTTGTTATTTATTCGAAAAGTTTTCTGACACTCATGCTTATGTGAGAGATTGAATAAAGGCTAAAATCAAAATGATGACTAAATAAAGGGGATTTAATAAAAAAATTACAAAGCAATTCAAAATTGTATATTAATGTGATAAATAAATTTATTAAAAAATCTGTTATGTAAAAGACACGCGTTGAAAATAGGTAACTTTGTTGTAGAACTTTGAATGTTTCGGATACCAAAAAATGGTTTAATTTGTTAAGATAACATTATAAATAGAGTTGTTCATAATTACGAAACAAGAAATATACAGAGTTAGATTGCCACATACAAAAAAAAAATCAAAATCATAGAACTGACCAATGTATAGAAGATTAAAGATGCATGATGCCTGAAAGTATGAAGTATGAAGAAAGAATGAATTAAAAAATGTTATGCTTTCTGTAAAAATATTTAAATTTATCAAACGATCATGTTACATTGTGCTTATTAATTTATATTCACGTAGTATAAACTAACTCAATAAATCATTAAGAAAAATAAGTTCAATATATCCAATTATCTACGTATTTAATTGGTTTTACTGTCTTGATAAAGTTTGGGTATTTAACGAAACTATTGGCTTATTTCAATAAAAAAAAATATTTCTCATCTATACGAATACATTTTTTTTCAGAAGCTAATATATAAATTCCAAAAATGGATGTTGAAAATTTCAATCGTTTGTATAAAGGTGAAATTCAATGAAATTTAATTCCAAAAGGAAGTTAGCCAAAAAGATATTATCAGATAATCATATTTGCAAAAACTAAACCGGTTTATCAAAAATGTTTTTTACAAGTATTTCAGCCCCCTTAACCTTAAACAAAGTGGTTTATTTAGTATCTCTCATCCAAATATGTTTGAATTCTCCTTCTTGGCGACTGTTTAATGTTAACACAGGTAATGCGTGCAGCAATCCACACAGGTAGTTGCTCACAGGAAAGAAACTATAAGCAGCCCTTAATTGGAAGTGGTGTCGTGACGGGGTGGTTTCATGATTAACTACTGGAATTATCTTAAATTTCAGGTTATTATTTTATCGCATTTACATACAAATAACGTACATTTTACATACGTAATACGTTTCCTTTCTTTAGCGCGCGCTTAGTGAAATAGTGGTAAATTCGTCATTTGCTAAATGCTCGAGTGTTTCAAAAGTGTTTGACGCACAGTAAGATGTAAGCACTTAAAATGAATAGACAGAGCAATTTTATTTGCAGATTTCGATTCACTTTTCAATAGTTCTAAAAATTTTCCATTAGAATTATTTAAATCATCTTTTTTTTGAAACTGAAACTCTCAAATATTTTTTTTGGGTTCCATGACAACTCAAAATCAACTCAACTCAACATCTCTTTGAGAAGCCATTAAAAGCTGTGAAAAAAAATAATTGAAAAATAGCCCATAACCTAACCATAACCATAAACAAGGGGTTTCCAACCTTTTTCTACTCTAGAGCACATTCTAAAATATTGGTAGGGTGGCGGGCACCACCTATTTTTAATCGACAAATGCCATGTGTTTTGGCGCCTTCGGCGCTCATCGGCTCAGTTCGTGGCGTTCGTTCACTTCGGGTTTTCTGCGTGTACAAGAAGGATGTGCAAATAGCACCCTCCGTTCCAGGCTAGCGTGAAGCGTGCAGTCTGGCTCGCCGCTAGACAAGTTGCGACAAGTACTGTCAGCAAAGGAACCACTCATACATACAAATCGCAAACATACGAACGTATTTAATAATCCTAGGCACTCAAAAGAATTAAAACTTTAAGAAATAAAATAAAATAATTCACATTTTTAATTAATGTTTATGAAAAAATTCTGACTCTGTCCAATAGTGGCGGGCACATACGAATCGTTCAGTGGGCGCCATGGTGCCCGCGGGCACGGGGTTGGGAACCCCTGCCATAACCTAACCCAATGAAACCTATTTTACTTTTTTTTTCATCACCTTTAATGACTTTTCAAAGGAGGTTTTGAATTCATTTCGAGTTGTCCGGTCACCTTTTTTATTATTCTCTGCCACGTCGATACAAAGCTTACTTGATAAAGGTTAAACAAAATAATAATTTGACTAAGCAAAATAATTTCAATTTCTTCTTCCAAAAATCTATCCGGTTCCTTCGCATTTCGAAAGCAATGAAAGTTTACGATAACTCCTTTAGTTTTGCGCATTTTATCGAAAGTAATACGAAAATTCATTTGTTTTCGTCGAAGTTTCATTTGTTTTGACTGACGGAAACAAGATAAAGTTTTATTATTGTCAAAAGTTACCGAACATTTTTTCCATTTTCATGAACTTTTTATGTTTATCCGATAAGTTCGGTAAACATATATTATGTAATATGGTCTCATAAATAATAATTGAAAATAAACTTTACTTTATTCATATTATGTTTAAGTTGGAAAAAAACATTTTTATAAAGATTTGGAATAAGTTTATTGAAAAGACATCTTCACTTTCAATTCATACGTTTTGATACCACGAAGTGCTTACTTGTTTATCATCGCGGCGTTATGGTACTTATTGGTACATATTGGTACTTATGGTACATATGGTACTTATTGGTACTTATGGTACATATGGTACTTATTGGTACTTATGGTACTTATTGGCGAGAAATCGATTTTTACCCACAACAATAAAAATAAAATCCTTCATAGCTAGGTAAGATATTTAATTTTTTTAAATTTTGTTTTCGGTAAATATTCTGAATCACTGGACACGGTTAGAACATGCATTTAATTTTAAGAACACTTTGTACTAACGATGAGTAATAACAATGAGAAACGACATCTCAGTCACCGGAAATTGAAAATAATGCATTTTAAATGCTGATAATTTGACGTCAATTTTTCACGCTTCATTTTGAAATAATAATATTAAAGGTTTGAAATAATAATATTTTTAGGTTAGTTTTTTGTTTGTTTTAACATTAAACCAAAATAAAGAACATATTGTATGTTCGGAAGGTTTTAGTTTGGATTAAATGAAATAAAAAGAAAAAACTTACCTAACCTTCACATCCATCACAATGGTCGCCAAGTGAACAGTCAATTTTAAAAACTTTTACAAAATAAGTTTCAAATTCTCCAAAACAGGGCAATGAGAATAATACTTCGACGAAATAGATTCTCAAAAGTAAATAAAATGCTAAAGGAACTAAATTGGCTAACCGTGAAACAGATGTTGACCCTGTACACGATGATATTTATCCATAAAGTAGTGAACAACATGTTACCAAAATACTTCTCAAACAAAATTATATACAACAAGGACATTCACAGACATAATACAAGGACTTGCAAGGGAATCAGACTACAAAAAAAGGACAAAACGAATACGCAGAACAGTTTACTATACAAAGGGATGAAGTTATACAACACTCTACCAGAAACTTTAAAGGCCGCACCAATTGGAAAGTTCAAAATTTATTGTAGGAGATACATAGAACAAGAAAAAATATAGTTTGAAATATGAAATGATATAATTAATTAGGAAATTGTAAACTTAAATGTACAATTTACTAAAATAAAATAAATAAATAAATTTCAACAAATGATTATTAAGAATAATAATGTTTTATTCCACAATTTTTTCACATTATATACACACAGGACGCCTTGAGGAAAATTATTTCCCGCACGGCCTATGTCATCTTTGTGGACGCTGTGCGGAGGGTGTTTTAGAAGAGAGGAAGGAGTGAACGTTGGTCTTGAAGAGACCCACGTCGTAGGAGAGAAGACATACAGGCTGGCAAATCGTTCCACAGCCGATCTGTTGAACTCAAAAAATAATCGTAGAAACGACCCGATCTCATGCGACAAATGTCAATCATGTTGGGCACGTGTTTGGCGTGATTCCCGACTATACACATGTGCCGAGGGGTTCAGTGACGCTAGTTCCACGGAGCATTTTCCATTGAAATACCGGTAGAGCAAGGACGGGATTCCCATCCGACGTCTGTGCTCGAACGACTGCAATCCGTTTGCTAAGATAGGAGAATCTATCAACGGACCGCCCGTTTCTGCACAGAGTCGAGATTTGGAGAGGATAGTGCAATCTCACACGTCCCATATTAAAACTTCATTTCCTGATACCTATGATATGATATGATAGGTATCAGATTGGATAATTTAGAAGCCCTAGAATTAAGAAAAGCCAAAAATATTAATAGCAAGGTAATTAACAATCAAATAAATCTAAATAATAGTCCAATACTGAAGTTGTTCCCTATTGACAAAAAACATTCCCTTTCCTTACCCAATGCTCCATCTACACTTTTCCCTACTTCCTCCTCCACTTGAGTAGTCCGGCCGATTTTGTTTTTAACCCATATGTATATTATCTATAACACATGTAACTTAATTTTAGTAGAGTTCTGTACTGCCCTGAAGAAGCTACGGTGGTAGCGAAACCCGGTCGGCATTAAGTACATAAAAAATAAAAAGTGGTGTTTACAAAGTTATTGTTTTATTTTAAAACATATATAATTGTTTGTTCATACCCTAATACTAACTAGGTAGCTCTTATACATTTCACTTTGTTTTATTTCAGGTCTTTTTATTAATAATATGTATAAATATTTTAAACAGAATTGAATTAGTTTTTTTGTAAGTATAACTCGTACTATTTCATTTCTTTTAATTTATGTTGTAATATTCTATACCTGACGAGTTGATTGCATTCTTATTTATTCTGTTTTATTGATTATGTAACACATGTAACTAATATTGTGAATATAAATTTCCGTCTATTCTTGTAAAAGCCCACTAGGGCGTTAATAAAAATAAATAAATAAACATATAAATAATAAAACAGTAAATTTTAAGAAAATAACAAGTTGAACAGATAAAAATAGAAAGCAAAAAATACAATAGTAAATAATGAATTATGTAGGGCGTAGTCTTGTGTGAGCTCGGGCCCAGTTCTCAATCGGGAGTGGCGCTTGGTGCTGGAAGGCTGCGATCACCATCGTGCTGTCAGGGGCCATTAGCCGCATCCTGGCTCCAGTGACCCGGTGTCTTATGAGGAGGGTGTATCCATTTAGTCCTAGTTCCATAAACATTGTCGATGCGCTGCTGTACCTTCTGTATCCAAATATGTTTCTGCAGGCGTTATTATCTTAATTCCGGAGACGTTTCATAGAGCTGATTCGGTAGTGACACCATGTTTCATACGTATAGGCTAGTACAAAGTTCAATGAAAAATGTTTTTTTTTACATTATTGCTGCATTGGAAGAATCTTCGGGCAATCATATTAGACAGAATACTTATACTTCTCCTTTGTCGTTCTCCATCGACCGAGAGGTCTTCAGTAATGATGAACTCCAAATATTTTATGTTCTTAGATGTATTAATGTTTACCTCATAAATACATTTAAGCTATTACCAAATTGTACGAGGAGCATCTTCTCGGGATTTTTTCCGAGGTGGAGTGCGATTAGTTCGTTTTCTTGGGGTAGTTTATAATGTTGCGGTCATTTGCATGTTCTTCAGAGAGTTTTAATAATATTCTCAACTTCTGCATAAATAATCTGCACTATTTTCCGTTGTCGATGGCCGAAACAGTTGTTTCTCATTGATACGAAGTGTTTTTATTTAATTGTACTAACACAGTAATTAACACTTTAGCGTTCACCGTCAAGAGATAATTTGATAATAACTTCAACATTATTTGTTGCTAGGACGTATCATTTGTGTTAGAGTTTAATCTTGGCCGGTGTCCAACAGAGCTTTTACCGGGAAAGTTTGGGTCAGTGAGACCTGAAGATAGGGTGCCCCAGTTCCACCCAGCAGGTCTAAGAGATCTAAAATTGTTTCCCAGTTCCCCATTGACTGTTTTGGGTCAGTGATATTTAAATTTAGGGATTCCAGTGGCTGCCCAGAAACTTTGCGGCGAGAAATGGCATTCCTGGTAATTGGACGATTAGCGTACAAATTATATCCGTTGGTAAATAATTAGGATTCTAAGGCATTCTAAGGTCTCAATAGCCTTTGATGTACTATTAGACGTCTATCATGTTGCAATTTGATAATGCACATCGTGTTGTAATTTGGTGATGAAAAATTTTGTTTTTGTTTTCAAAATACGCTCATTAAAGAACATATTAAATATAATACCAATTGTCCTCTGCGTGCGAAGTGTACCTAAATTTCTCTAAATAAACGATAACAGTGTTAATCTCTACTGACCTCCCAGATGAGGATGGTCTTGTATATATTTTTTGCCTGTACAGTACATTTTTACGCAACATAGCATTCATTGGTCAAATCATTGTACAAATAGTTGTGTGATCGAATCGATAAATCGGTGATCGAAAAACCGATGGATACAATTTTTAGCCATAAATTGTTATAATGGTTTATCTGGTTTGTAGTTAGAAGTAAGATTTTAGAAATGTATTATAAGTTTGTACAACGCCCTTGATGTGATTTTTCACAAAAACGGCGCTATACATGTTGTTCGGGCAAATCTGTACCTACTCCCATCTATCCCTCCCGTCTTACCTACCTATCCTGTTACATCCATCTTGCTATTGTCACCGGTTCAAGTTTGACTCCTAACCGTGAAATCAGTACAATTTCAACACCGCGCGGATTGGCAGCCCAAATACTTGGTCTCGTCGCTTATAGTCAAAACCCGGATCCGCGCAAAATACGTGCTTTCCACCGCGAGTTATCTTGAGTGCATGAAGTGTGGGACCCAGGACGTCATCAGCAAGGTAGGGTTTCATCTTGTTTTCGGTGGACATCCCATTTTTTCCCCTTCATCCCTTTTTTCATTCCAACAGTGATAGGTGGAGATTCCGAACTCCGCGGTAGAAAGTAACAGGCTTCCAATCAGCTATCGAAACATTGGTCCTTCGCCGGATGTACATTCTTTACAGATTAGTTAATTTACATGATTAGAAATTGTACTCAAACTAGTTTCATTACAAGACGATTATCAATAGTAGGTAGTTTCGGTAGATACGGCTTATCAGTTCAGCTGGTAGGTAGATAATATTGGGGCAAATAGAATACTTTATTTGTTACAAGTAGATACCTACTATTATAATTGTTAATTTACGTATTTAATACATTTCAAAATGGATAAAGTTGCAACCAAAATTGGTTCGTTAAAATTAAAACGGCAAAGGCTCTTTGGGAGAGTGCAGGTCGCATATGATCTCATTAAAGATTTAGAACAAAAGACTAAGCTATGTCAATTCAGAGCCCGAATGGATAAATTAGAGTCCACATATGACGAATTTCAAAGTATTCAATGTGAGCTGTCAGATCTGGTGTCACTTCCCGAGTTTGAGTCGAAAAATGATATATTGGAGGTTTCGCGTGTATTTGAGGAATTGTTCTTTGAAGTCACATCGGCACGTGATGCCTTAGAAATGAGTCAGAATAATCGTCATGACGTGTCAGGCGGAGAAGTTCAACGCTCTGGGCCGCCCGGTCGCAGTTTACTAGCTCCGGAAATAAAAATTCCTATATTTAGTGGAAATATCGGAGAGTGGCCTCAATATTTTAATTTATTCAGGAGCCTTGTTCATGACAGCACTATTTTGAGTGACATTGAAAAATTTCATTATTTATTGACCTCTTTGAAGGGAACAGCTTTGTCATTGGTTAAGACTATTCCATTGATTCAAGAAAATTATGAATTAGCATGGGAAACACTGTGGAGTCATTATTCTGAATCTAGAGCATTATTTATATATTATGCCAACTCGATTTTAAATTGTAATTTTGCTAATAATGAAGAGATTTTGAATGTCTTGCGTGAAAATCTCTCGGGGCTTCGCGATTTAAACCGAGGAAAATTATTTGAAGAATTCGTTTGTCATATGGTTCTGCAAAAAATAGATTTAAAAACGCGTCGGTCTTTTGAATCTCTTGTTAAAAAAGATGAAATACCGGATACTGGAAAATTAATAGAATTTTTAGCAACTCAAAACCGTATAAATATGTTATCAGATATTAAAGAAAAAAAGATTCCTAAGCGGGTATTATTTTCAAATGCGAGTTCAAACGGGCATAATGTCAAGAAAATTACTTGTATAATGTGCAATCACACACATCACTTGACAAAGTGTCAAGACTTCTTATCACTAAATGTAGACAGTAGGAGGGACTTCGTAAAAAAGGAGAGGTTATGTTTCAACTGTTTAAATTCGCACCTTATTAAAAATTGCCGTTCAAAGTTTCGATGCAAACGGTGCAAGCGAACGCATAATACGCTACTCCATACTGATGAAAGATCTCCTTCGCCAAACGACCGTGATACTGAAAGTGATAACCCAGTAATATGCAACGTAGTGTTTGGATTGAGTAAGCGTTCTATATTGCCTACCGCGCTAGCAGAATTCCTTGATACTTCAGGACGTAAACATAGGGCTAGGATGTTAATCGATACGGGAAGCGAGATTTCGTTCATTTCGGAAAGATTATTTAATATATTGGGCTTAAAAAAGAAAACATGGAACGGTAATATACGGGGAATTAATAACGCAACAGTTAGTAATGTGCAAGGTTTAGTTAATTGTAAAATATTTTCCTTGCAAAACAGCTCTTGGGTTGCAGGGCAGGCAGTAATAATCTCCAATGTTACGTCAAAACTCCCTTATATAAACTTTCAAGATACGTCTGAAGAATTTAAAGGTCTAAATCTTGCAGATCCAGAATTTAGAAATCCGGGAGAGATAGATTTCCTATTGGGGTCTGACTTGATTGCAAAAATATGGAGGCAAGGTTATATTTCAAACCGTGATTTAATAGCTGTTAATACAATATTCGGATACATAGTTATGGGATCATGTATACAAGGTTATAATTCCGTACAACCCGTTATGACGTCAGCGTTGACTGCAGTTGAAAATAGTGACTTAAATTACGCGGTAAGTCGTTTCTGGGAAATTGAAGAGGTTTCTAACGAAGTTATTCAGAATAAGGACGAAAATGAATGCGAAACCATATTTCAATCAACAGTCAACCGGGAAGAGTGCGGCAGGTATATCGTGGCACTACCTTTCAAGAACAGAGATCATGTGGATATCGGAAGTACATATGATATCGCCCTTAAGAGATTTTATAATCTTGAAAAACGCTTGTCATTAAATCCAACATTGGCAGCCCATTACTGTAAATATATGGATGATTTCTTACAGCAAGGCTTCATGACAAGAGTTTCTCCATCGACTGAGATACCGAATACTTATTACATTCCACATCATGCGGTTGTTCAAAAAATAGGAAATGATATTAAAATTCGGGTGGTCTTTGACGCCTCATGTAAATCTGATAAACAAATTTCGCTGAACGATTGTTTATATTCGGGTCCAAAATTACAAAATGAAATAAGTCACATACTTTTAAAATTCCGTGTATACCCGATAGTACTCACTACGGATATACAAAAAATGTTTCTACAAATTCGGTTGAGAGAAGAAGATACAAATTTTCAAAGGATTCTCTGGCGATCTTCACCGTTACAGCCGGTAGGGCAATATATACTTGGTACTGTCACATTCGGGGTGACTTCTTCGCCCTATTTGGCCATAAGAACTTTACATGAACTGGTGAAGGATGAAGGTACTCGATTTCCAAAGGCTTCTAAAGCACTGTTGTCGGACACATACGTGGACGACATCGTTACCGGTGAATGGGAACCGGAAAGCGCCGCTCAGCTGCAGACGGAGCTAAAAGAACTCCTTACAAAAGGAGGCTTTCAATTGAGAAAATGGATGACAAATTCGCAGTCAGTTTTAAATAACATTCCAATTGAGCACCGGAGCCACACGAGTGGTAAAGTTGCATTTGATGATGGGACATCTTTCTCGTTGAAAATTTTAGGTTTAATTTGGAATCCTGATAAGGATACATTTTCGTACTCGGTAGAAGAAAAAGAAAAGGTTTTTACAAAACGTGCGATACTGAGCTGTGTTGCACGTATTTTCGATCCCATTGGATTAATAACACCTGTTGTTTTTAAGGTGAAATGTCTTCTACAGGAACTATGGAAATTAAAGTTAGGTTGGGATGACTCCCTCCCGGAAAAAATTGTTAATTTATGGGAAAATTTCTTGGATGAATTACCTAGGTTATGTTATTTACAAATACCGAGACATTGCAGTACAATAAAAAACTCAAATTGTACTTTAGTAGGATTTTCAGATGCGAGTGAATTAGGTTACGCGGCTTGTATATATTTGGTTACGAACGAAGCACAGCCTCAAGTCACATTACTTACGAGTAAATCTAAAGTTGCACCGCTGAAAATATTATCAATACCACGTCTCGAGCTTATGGGAGCTTACCTACTTTCAAAGCTTGTAAAAATGACGAAGTCGTCTATAGAAACTCTCGTGAAAATTACAGAAATAATATTGTTTTCCGACTCCACCATAGTTTTATCATGGATCAAGACACCCCCTCATACTTTGAAAACTTTTGTCGCGAACCGTGTTATCAAAATTATTGATGAAATCGAGGACGCAAAGTGGTACCACGTTGCGTCAAAGGAAAATCCAGCCGATTTTGCTTCTCGCGGTTTATGTCCATCGCAAATAATAGACAACAAATTGTGGTTTCAAGGGCCTCCTTGGTTGGCTCAGCCAAGTCAGAAGTGGCCATTGTCTTTACCGGAAAAATTAAATGAAGAGCTACCGGAAGTAAAATCCCACGTCTCAACAGTTAACAGGCCGCTTGATTACTATGAGGGCCTACAATTTTTCCGATTTTCTTCTTGGAACCATCTTCGGAATGTGGTCGCTTGGTCGCTTAGGTTTATTTACAATACGCAGCAACGGACCAAGGATGCTCGTAGATCTGGAATTCTGACCGGCGCAGAAATAAATCGCGCGGTCACCCTAATAGTAAAATGCGATCAGCAGTTTCATTTTCCCGAGGAATTCAGAATGCTGCAAAATGATGCGGTCAACTCAGTGGCATTTCAAAAATTAAATGTGTTTATTGACCACGAAAACATACTTCGCGTTGGCGGGCGGCTCCGCAACTCTCATTTAAAATATAATACTAAGTTCCCAATAATCTTGGCAAAAAACAGTAAGATTGCGGAACTGTTAATATCTTATTACCATAAGGCCTATCTACACGCTGGTTCACGAACTTTGCAATTCCTGATTCAGCAAAATTATTGGATTGTGTCGGCACGTAATAAAATCAAGAAAATGGTGTCCAAATGTGTGAGATGCGCGAGATTGCGAGCGTCCCCGCAAAATCCTCTCATGGCCAGTCTGCCAGAAGCGCGTGTCACACCGAACCGCGTATTCAATCGGGTGGGGGTGGATTTGGCCGGCCCATACGTCTTAAAGGAAGGAAAACGCAGGGGTGCTAAGACATACAAGGCTTACTTTGCAATTTTTGTCTGCATGGCAACGAAGGCGATTCATCTCGAGGTTCTCTCAGATCTCTCGTCTGACGCTTTCATCGCTACCCTCGATAGGTTTGTTTCACGACGGGGTATTTGTCAGGCCATTTATTCGGATTGCGGTACGAACTTTGTTGGGGCGAAACGCCATTTGATTGGAACACAAAATTTTTTAAATAGTTGTCGTAATGATGAACAAGTCATGCGTACATGTTCAGAAAAGGGAATAGTGTGGAACTTCAACCCTCCCTCCAGTCCTCACTTCGGAGGACTATGGGAAGGGAACATTCGAGTCGTTAAAAATCATTTAAAACGAGTAATAGGGGACACTTCATTGACGTTTGAGGAATTTACAACTATATTACATAAAATAGAAGCCATACTAAATTCTCGTCCCCTCTGTCCTCTAACCTCAGACCCTGAGGACATTCAGGCCCTTACTCCAGGTCACTTTTTAATTGGAGAACCGTTAATTTCGATTCCAGAATATAACTATTCAGAGGTTAAGATAAATCGTCTCAATCGGTGGGAACATTTAAAGAAAATGACACAACATTTTTGGCAGCGCTGGAATACAGAATATTTACAAGCGTTACAAAATCGAGTCAAATGGTATAAGGCTACCCGTAACCTTCAAGTAAATGACCTAGTGGTCATCAAAGATACTAGGAGTCCTCCATTGAAATGGCCGCTCGGCAGGATAAGGGAGGTGAAACCGGGCTCTGACGGGGTCGTAAGATTAGCCTCAGTACAAACCAGCGATGGTATATATCTACGGCCTGTGGCAAAGCTTTGTCTTTTACCTGTAGAATAAGATAGCAACGTTTTTTTTTTTTTTTTCTTTTTTATGAATATTGGAATAGGTTCATATATTTTTTGTTTTGTTTTGTTTTTATGCCTTCAATGGTTTCGCATTGATTGCGATTCAGCTATCTTTTGTTTTAGTTATGTTTTTCGAGTTATTATTTTTTCATTACATTCTGCACGTATAGTCTTTAGTTTCACGTGCACCTAGTTTGTAAGGAATAGATTAAATGTTAGGAGTAGGTTTCTTGGCCAGTTTCGATGGGTGTTGGAAAAATGGTATTTTTGGCGGGCGGTATATGTTCGGGCAAATCTGTACCTACTCCCATCTATCCCTCCCGTCTTACCTACCTATCCTGTTACATCCATCTTGCTATTGTCACCGGTTCAAGTTTGACTCCTAACCGTGAAATCAGTACAATTTCAACACCGCGCGGACTGGCAGCCCAAATACTTGGTCTCGTCGCTTATAGTCAAAACCCGGATCCGCGCAAAATACGTGCTTTCCATCGCGAGTTATCTTGAGTGCATGAAGTGTGGGACCCAGGACGTCACCAACAAGGTAGGGTTTCATCTTGTTTTCGGTGGACATCCCATTTTTTCCCCTTCATCCCTTTTTCCATTCCAACAGTGATAGGTGGAGATTCCGAACTCCGCGGTAGAAAGTAACAGGCTTCCAATCAGCTATCGAAACACATGTCATCCAAATATTATTATTATTATAATTCAATATTTTCTGTACCAAGCCATTTTGACGCCTTCGTGGTCGAGGGGTAAGGTTTTCGACTAGCAATCCGAAATTGACGGTTTCCATGTCAAGCGTAAATATTAGTTAATTGATTAAGTTGTGTAATTCCACAATTTATTCATTTAAAATAATAAATTGTTTATTTGCGACACGTCCCAGAGTGAAAGATACTCTCTGTATCGCGCTAGTGATACCGCCATTCAGATTTGAAACTTCATCTTCCCCATCTGCCACATCCTCGCCTCTACCTTTAGTTTCACAAAATACCCCAATTGGTACGCCAGAGTCGCTCTGGTTGCTAATCTTTGGGAGCAGTTGGGACTCTTGTGCGGAATTTTTTTTTCATTAGTTCCACACATGAGGCCTTGAGGAAAATAATTTCCCTCAGGGCCTATGTCATCTTTGGGGATGCTGTGTGGAGAGTATTTTTAGGAAAGAAAGGAGAGGAAGTTATGGGAGGGGTTGATAGGAATGTACAGGTCAGTGTGTCCAGGAGTGACGGACGTATGAATCCATTCTTTCCATTGCGATGCAAGACGATGTTCCGAGAGAGTCCTGGTTGAGAGGTCAAAAGCTTCCCCAACCTCTCATGTCGCGGCCTGCCACGCAGGAAGGCGCAACTGCCGCCAAGACCCGGATAAACCTCATCCCATGAATCTGGGCAACCTTCCCAAGTCACCAAACTTAGTGAACCACTTGGGGTGTCCTACGGGAGAGGTGCTGGTTATTTAATAAATAGTTCCCGGGGCGGCGGTTCGCACGCCTCCTCCGAAATGAAATATTCACATAAAAAAGCAAAATATAGGATCAGGTTATTTTTAAAATATTTTTAGGTACTTAAATGCAAATTGTTGTAATACGTCCATAATTCGGAATTGTTTATTTAGAGTTGATTGTTAAAAGAAAGCGCCGATTATTGATAAATTTATATAAATCTATCGATTAATACTAAAACTCGGGGAATCAGTTGATCATTTCATAGGTATCCATAATAAATAAGAACATTATAATCTTATTCTTGGATTCATTGCCAAAGATCGTGACCTCCACTCAAATGATTTATAATCATTATAGTCATGAACAAAACAGTGTTTTTATATTGGTGACCGAAATTTTTTATTTAATACGAAAATTAATTACCTACTCAACATCAAATTTGTTTCTTAGTGCTTATGCTTATATATAAACTACCTTAGATTGCTTTAAACCAAACGAACTTCAATTGTTGTGTTATGCTGTAACTACTTTGACCAGTAACTATTCCCGGCTTTGCCTGGGCTTTACGCAGAGTTTATTGAACTCAGATGTGGACATCAATTTTTCTCATATTTTATACGTCAAGTGTGCAAAATTTTATGAATACGTATCAAAACTCGGTTTTGTGTGGAAAGGTGGGGAAAGTTTTTCGAAAGCTCATATATATATTAGTGATCTTCCTCCTGTTTTGAACGTCAGGTTTGCAAAAGTTTATCAAACCCGCATGAAACTGTAGGTAATTACTTAAGTAGATAGAAAGCTTACTTGTAGAAATATCTTAAAGGTGTACATAAAAATATTATTTTCGAAAAACTAAAACCATAAAAAATAAATAAAAATAGCGTTGATAAACTAAAAGTAAAATGGCTCGGAGTAAAATGGCAATATATATTGCATCACCAGTTGTAACATAAACTTTGAAAATTGCGTTAGCACGTTAATTTATTTTTACATTCCCAGTGAATTCATTGGACCAGCCTCTGCCATGTGACACATCAAATATATTCAGTTAGAACTAGACCAGCACCGAATCCCACTCTGGAGGCAAACGCCCATTCCGCCCCTGATTCAGGACAATGATACCAAAACCGGGCTGTCCCACTACCCCATATAACCCAAACGTGTCGCCCTGTGACCCGCACCACCCCTACAAACTAGTATTGTATTGGTGTTTATCTGCAGACTGTAGCACGATGTAGCACGATGTAGCACGATGCACGTGTTATCCTGATTCCTGATGATTATGAATTCCTCTACCGATGTGCAGAGATACCTTCGGTGGCTGTCGTCTGAATCGAAAACCGATGTCTTTTACGTGAGAATTTGTGTGAGTTGACGCCGCTTCTAACTTCACCCCCGCTGCTAACTTCCACTATTGAATTCAGAGTTATGTCTAGTTAATAGAATTTTATCAACTATTTTTCGGATATTAATTTTTAAATGGTTTTAAGTAGACTAAGTAGTAAATTCGTAAGGAAACACACCATTTGTTAGTATAATACAGGGTGTGGCAGCATAACTTTATTTTTTTCAAATGTGTGCCATTCAGTCGGTTGATGTCGACGAAAAAACTTAAAATTGCTGTAAATATTTACTGTACTGGAGATTAATTTGAATATGTATATATATTCAAAAAGGGAATTAAATTCTATACAATTTGTTTAAATAATTTTTTTCTTTGATGAATACTTCAGACCTTTAGACGATACGAAGGAATGTTTGATAAAAAATGTGAGGAAAAATGGTTTTTCCCCTGCGACGTACCGTTTTCGAGATATCGTTTTTTTTTTTTTTAAAGAAAGACAAACATTCCCGGGTTACGAATAACCCAACAATGTTTGAAAATCTCCTACTACCACCACAGAAAGCCGAAAATGTTGCTTGTGTTGTGATGGAGGACTTGGCCAGCCGAGGAATCGAACACGGGACGCCCGGGTGGGACCCAAACGCGATGCCCACTCAACCACTGACCAGTCAAAATATATAGCGGAAACCCGAAAATTGGGACCTTTCCCCCCCTCCTAGCTCACCACTTAGATGTCAAGACTTTTGGTCTATACTCTTTGAATACCGCACAATAGTCCCAACTGCTCCCAACCGTCCGGAACCAGTAGAACTATGGCATATCCAATTGTGGTATTTTGTGAGGCTGAGGAAGGATAGTGGGTGGGATAGGTGATGGAACGAGGGAAAGAACTTTGCTGTCATGACCACCGAACAAAGCTAACGCCGAGAGCCACCTCTGAGTTGTTGCTGGAGCCCCTCAGTACTTGATTCTGTGCAAAGAAAAGTGGTCCGTTTGATTGACAACAGATTGTTAACAGACTAATTACCATCCATAATTCACAGACGCAACGTGGGCATGCTAAGTCTGTTCTACAGGTATTTCAACGGAAGTTCGGAAGAGCTAGCACCATTGATCCCCAGTGCAAAAAATTAATGTGAAGTGTTAAAAAATACAATAAAAAAAATAATTCAACTTGAAATCTGGCGATAAATATTTCGGATTGGAAGTTTATTTACAGATCTATGATAAGACTTATTTTCATTGACTAAAAATATTTAATAAATAAATAAATATAAATATATAGTTGGTAATAAATACGAACGTTTTCTTTTCCGTTGGATTTATTCGGGTTTGATAATTACTAACGAATGTTATCTCCAGAAAGCGAAATAAAAACAAAAATAAATAGTTGGTAATAAATACGAACGTTTTCTTTTCCGTTGGATTTATTCGGGTTTGATAATTACTAACGAATGTTATCTCCAGAAAGCGAAATAAAAACAAAAATATATAGTTGGTAATAAATACGAACGTTTTCTTTTCCGTTGGATTTATTCGGGTTTGATAATTACTAACGAATGTTATCTCCAGAAAGCGAAATAAAAACAAAAATATATAGTTGGTAATAAATACGAACGTTTTCTTTTCCGTTGGATTTATTCGGGTTTGATAATTACTAACGAATGTTATCTCCAGAAAGCGAAATAAAAACAAAAATATATAGTTGGTAATAAATACGAACGTTTTCTTTTCCGTTGGATTTATTCGGGTTTGATAATTACTAACGAATGTTATCTCCAGAAAGCGAAATAAAAACAAAAATATATAGTTGGTAATAAATACGAACGTTTTCTTTTCCGTTGGATTTATTCGGGTTTGATAATTACTAACGAATGTTACTCCAGAAAGCGAAATAAAAACAAAAATCTCAACCCGAATAAAAAGCACAGTCGGCTTTGTGTTCAACTATTTCGTTAACAAACTGCCCACAGTGCCCACTCACACTACACTCACACTACACTCACACTACACTCACACTACACTCACACTACACTCACACTACACTCACACTACACTCACACTACACTCACACTACACTCACACTACACTCACACTACACTCACACTACACTCACACTACACTCACACTACACTCACACTACACTCACACTACACTCACACTACACTCACACTACACTCACACTACACTCACACTACACTCACACTACACTCACACTACACTCACACTACACTCACACTACACTCACACTACACTCACACTACACTCACACTACACTCACACTACACTCACACTACACTCACACTACACTCACACTACACTCACACTACACTCACACTACACTCACACTACACTCACACTACACTCACACTACACTCACACTACACTCACACTACACTCACACTACACTCACACTACACTCACACTACACTCACACTACACTCACACTACACTCACACTACATTTTTCAAAATTATTTCTACAGAATAAAGAGCATCCGAATGGGCATAAAACCGATAGTGAAATAAATTAGAACTTAAGTTGAAAAACGACAATGTACTCGAAACAATGGGGATTATCCTTTCATTAGAAAAGGTCCGACGAAAGCTTTTCAGAATATTCTAGGGATAAAGAATGCTCCATTGTGAGGAAATCTAATGCTCATATTTGAAATCGCTGTTTTTTGTCTGGAAATTATATCGTACAAAAATTGCCTCGTAAAGTCATTTTAATAAGTTTTTATATCCAGCTTCTGGCTTCGGGATTAAAAGTAACAGGCTGGGAAAATCTACCAAGTTGATGTCAACTTTGTTTTGTTTAAAGCGTCTGCCGCCCTCTCGTATTTAAAAAATATGTAGAAAAAGGAAATAGGTACAGTTTTTTGAGATGTTTCATTGGAATCTGTTAAATAGTGGTGGTATACTATGAAGCTACTAACATTAGGTTTTAGTAGTGTTTAAATCAGCGTTTATTTTTAGTGATGATAGATCTATATAATTATTATATTTTAGTTAATAATACATAAGCGGCACACGCGCTCTGAAATTGTAAAATAGATTTCAATAAAAATGATTGCCGTATAAGATTGTGTTTAACATATAGAAACATTTTATCTTATTTCAACTTTTTTATGATCAGCTTTTGAACAAAACTTAAAATTTGTCGCATGACCGTTACGATTAGAGGCTATAAAAAATTTGAACAAAGCCTAAAATTCAAGGAAAATCGACGTTTGAATGGTGGGTGACTGTTCAAATGCCAAAAAAACAAATTGGCTTTCATCGACGATTATCATCAAATTAGTGACACGAAATTTAGAAAAAATTCTTCGTTGATTTCTATACTTGTGATGATTATGCACACGTCTCTGAAATGGGAATAAAAAGATCTATTTAATTTTTTTTTTTTTTTACATTAACTTCATACAGGAGGCCTTGAGGAAAATAATTCCCCTCAGGGTCTATGTCATCTGGGATGCTGTGTGGAGGGTCTTTTTGAGGAGAGGAAGGAATGAACATTGGTCTTGAAGAGACCCATGTTGTAGGAGGGAGGAAACACAGATGCCGGCAAATCGTTCCATAGCCGAGCTGTTGAACTCAAGAACGAGTCGAAAAAACGACCCGTTCTCATGTGACAAATGCCGACCGTGTACATATGTTGGGCGCGCGTTTGGCGTGTCTCCCGACTATGCACCGGTGCCGAAGGGATCAATGACGCTAGTTCCTCAGAGCATCTTCCATTGAAATACCGGTAGAACATGGATAGCATTCCCACCCGACGCCTGTGCTCTAAGTATTGCAACCCGTTCGTTAAGATGGGAGAATCTATCAAACGGACCGCCCGTTTCTGCACAGAGTCGAGGGTATTTTTCAAGTATTTTGGAGCTCCAGACCAGAGGTGGCTGCCAAATTCAACCGTGGGGCGCACTTGCGATTTGTACAGGGTAAGCAGTTGTGTACTATTAAAGTATCTGCGGGTCCTGTACAGTACGCCCAGTTTTTGAGAAGCTAACTTTACTCTGGCTTCGATGGAGCCCCCATACCTGAGCTGGTCACTTATAGTTACACCAAGCATATCAATGGAAGGTCTGTTCGGAAGATTGCTTCCGTTGAAGGAGACTAGATTTTCATTTTGATCCCTTTTAGACGTAATCAGACATGATTGGGTCTTTGAAACATTGAATGCGACGAGGTTATTCTTACTCCAAGAGAAAACACTCTCGAGGTAACCATCCATTCTTTGCTTCAAAGCCCTCCGAGCCGTTGGAGTTTGTGGGCCCTTTGGGGGCTTGTCAAACGAAAAGCTGTCATGGACTGTACTGTCATCCGCGTAACAATGAATTGGTGCACATGACAAAAGGTCGTTGATGTGCAACAAAAACAAAGTCGGGGACAGAACCGATCCCTGTGGGACGCCAGCATTTATTGGATGCGAGGAAGAGGTGAAACCATCAGCAACCGTCTGAATTGAACTCTCCCTCAAAAAGTCGGCAATCCACGTACACAGGGATACGGGAAGTCCGTAAGATGGCAGTTTGTTGACAAGTCCTCGATGCCAAACCCGGTCAAAGGCCTTGGAAATGTCCAGTGCGACCGTTTGGGTCTCACCGAAACGTTCCAGGCACCGCCCCCAAAAATGCGTCACATATGCGAGAAGATCACCGCACGAGCGGTTCCGCCGGAATCCGTATTGACGGTCGTTAATGATTTTGTTCTTCTCGAGATATGTGAGCAGTTTGTCGTTGATCACACGTTCCATCACCTTGGACAAAACTGATGTGATCGCTATGGGGCGGTAGTTGGCCGGGTTGGAGCGATCACCCTTCTTTGGAATAGGATGGATGACCGCTTTTTTCCAACCAGAGGGCACACTACCAGACTTCAGGGACATTTCAAAGAGTTTCGTCAAAATTGGAGCAATTTCTGCAGCGCACCTCTGTAATACCAGGGCAGGTATTCCATCAGGCCCACTAGCTTTATTAACATCAAGCCCTCGTAAGACTTGGATTACATCCCGATGCCGGATCCTCGGCTTTTTCATACGAAAACCGCAGTGAGGAACCGACGTCGGGACAGCACCTTGATCGTCGAGGGTTGAATTATCCGCGAACATTTTGCCTAATAAGTTAGCCTTTTCGGCGGCGGTGTTCGCTAGTGAGCCCTCAGGTCTGGTAAGAGGTGGTAGACTGGATTTGCAGAAATTCCGACCTATTGATCCCGCGAGCGACCAGAATGCTCTGCTGCCATGCGGGCATGCAGCCAGCTTTTTGCTGATCTGCAGGTCGTGATCGAATTTTGACCTATTTATGACTTTCTTGGTTTCCTTTGCCATTTTATTGTATGCTGTTCTGTTTTCGGATGTTCTAGATGTGTTGTAGGCTCGGTAAGCCGCGTTTTTCCGTCGCACTGCTTCAGAGCATTGCCGACTAAACCACGGCTTTGAGCCCACACCAGTTTCCTTAACAGAGGAATGGATGAAGCCATCCATCGCAGATGTGATGACTTCACCAATTTCCTGGGCACATCTTGACGGATCCGAAGTCCGAAAACAGACAGCTGACCACGGGAAAGCATTGAAATGGGCCCGCAGACCGAACCAATCTGCTGACCTATAGTGCCACACTTTCCTCTTCAGCCTCTCCTTTGGCGGTCTGAAGTTGACGGGGATTGAGGTCGTCACCAGGCAGTGGTCTGACGATCCCAAAGGCGCTGTGACCTCAATCTTGTAACCGTGTAACAATCTTGTAATTAGAGTTTTATGACGTTTTGTAAACTTCAAGGATAATAATACACAGATTTAGTTTATGTGTTACGATTAATGGCTAATGTTATTAATCGGGAAACATTTTTCAATAGTTTTCCAGATTATTGAAAGAATATAAAATTCCTAGGGCAGACTCGTGAAAAATCACGAGTCGTTATAATTGAATGATTTGTGAAGCTAGAAGAATTTATAAAAAAATGCCTTAAGATCATTGACTTTAAAAATAAAAATTACCTGTTAAACGTTAGTGACATTAAAAATAACGAATAAATCTATCCAATGACATTATAAAAATTCTAGACATGTTAGATTCATACTATACGAACAGAAAATATAGCACCTCTTACTCAAAGAATGAGTATATGTATGGGCCGCCAAAGTATGTTCACTGGACCTAGTTCAGTAAAACCACGCGAATCGTAACATACCTCCATGCTATGAATTCATAAGCATCTGTCAAAAATTTTAACAAAATAAATAGGCATTAAGAATTTCAATCAATTAATTCCTTTAAATTGTTATACACTGGGTTGGTGAAAAGCAACTTAGAAAATAATTCAACTATCTGGGCTCCATTATATAAAACCCACCAACTAATAATTGAAAGATTTCAGCATAAGTTTTTAAGATTTATTAACTACAAACTGGGTATACCAATCGAAGAACTTAATTATATATCCCTAATGGAATTACTTAACATAACCGATTTGACGTCAAGGCGCATAAAAAGTGATTTAGTTCGTCTTTTCAACATATCGAATGGCAGACTGGACGCCCTCGATTTGACAAATTTTATTAATTTGCGTATACCTACTCGGTCGAATGCATTGTATTCTGTCACCAATTCCGCTGATAATTATTTTATAAACTCTCCTATACAAAGACTCCATTTACTCGGTAATAAATATGCCTCAATCGACATTTATCGTCACCAATCGGTGTCTAAATTCAAACTCATTATATTAGAACAATTAAAATAAAGCCATAAATAAATATCAATCAATTGCACCTTTATCAAATTATTAATTATCGCAAAACATCTACTTTATGTGATTAATAAAGGTAGCCAAATAAGAACACAACCAACAACAATCCTCTCGTATTTATTATTATAAATATAATAACTAACTCATATTAATTACTTATATTTCTACTTAAATCTTGGTGCCCTAGCAATAATACTATATTATTGATTAAATTAAAATCGATGGTCTCTTCATGATCGATACAAAATTTAATACTTGTGTATACAAAGATTACCTAAGTACTTACTTTTTTGTCCTCTCTCTCTTTTGTACTAATATTATCTTGTACTTTTTGTACCATTATTTGTACTATTTTTTACTTTTTTACTATCACATTATAAACTTGTTGAACTCATTTTTATAACTTTTCAAGACATTGATATTGATACTCATGTACTTTTTATTTATTTTTTCTATGTGTAGGTACTATTTATTGCTCTGTTAATTTTGCTGAATTCTTTAAAAAATTGCTTTTTAACAAATTATTCATGATCAAGTTAATAATAAAGTCAACATAGTAAATACCTACACATTCCTCAATAACTACTTTTAAAGTACCTTAAGCACTCTTCTGTTTTACCATTATTTATACTATGTAAACTTATTAACTCCTTTGTACAATTTTCATGATAACGAAACTACATACCTACATATTAAACCTGCTTGTATCCTTAATGTAAGGTTTATAATGTTACATATTTCATGCTTATAATTATAATCCTGAATAACATGTGTAGCTTTAATAATGTGATACTGTAAGAGCCTTCAAGGCGAGTATAAATAAATAATCTGATCAGATCTGTGGAATCCTTCCTCCAAAATTTAGTTTTCCCAGTTTGCATCTGCAGCAATCTTGAAAGGTGTTAGGAAAGTTTGTTAGTCGGTACACCAATAGCACTAACAATCGGTCTCATTGGGATATCACAGGAGTTCTGGAGGCTTTTACGAAAAGCCCAGATCGATCCTCTTTCCTAATACGGGATGCTTTTACTAACTCCCTTGTATTCGAGTCAATTTTGTTGGTGGGATTGTTTTGAATCTTATTACAAGTGCCGGATCTTCCTTCTTTTTAATGAATTCTACCATGTTGATCACGACAGTGGCATTTCCTTTGTCGGCTGACAGAACCAAGATGTCCTCATTGGCGCGCAATTCTTTTAGGGCCGCAAACTCTCCTTTTGTGATGTTTGGGCGGGGCATTTCAGGAAATATTTTTTCATGAAATAACTTCGGTACATACTTTAGAGCTTGTCTGATATGATAATCAGTTCCAATTTTCGAGAGTTCTAGTTGTTCTTGAAAAATTTAACATTATTCCTGATGATGTGAAAAAATATAAAATGATGCGTAGCATAGAGCAGTGGTCCCCAACCCCCGGTCCGCGGATCAAATGGTACCAGGCCGCCCAAGGTCCTGCTTAAAGATAAAATTACGTAAAAAATTGGTTGCCTGTAAAGTCGGTTTACGGACGATAATTTTACGTGATAACGTCATAAGAAAACATTGATGAAAAATTGCATTGATGCGTCATAGGCTGAGCGCATAATTCCGATTTTTCCATCCGTCCGGCCGTCCGATCCGACCCGACAACCGGATCGAACCGGACGGAAAAGGGCGTGGCCCCGGTTTTATTACCTTTCCGACTTTTTCTTTCAAATCAACAGGTGGCATCTGCTACTCATCACCGCAGTAAAAAAACACCCTCCATACAGCATCCCCAAAGATGACACGGCCCTGAGAGAGATTATTTTCCTAGCTCTCAATGTGATAAGCCCTGAGGGAAAATAAATACCCTCAGGGCCTGTCATATTTAGTTTGGCTATTTGGAGGGTCTTTTTAAGGAAACGAAGGAGACGAATCTGGGAAGGAAAATGGTATAAGGGATGGGTAGGAATCTTGGGTTCAGTGTGTTCAGGTCATCCGCCGCCAAGACCTAGAAAAACCTCACCCCATGAATCCGGACACCCCTGCTAAGTTACCAAACGTAACGAACCGTTTTGTGAGACCTACGACAAAGGGGTTGATTTTCCATTGAGTGGTTCCCGGGTGGCGGTACCCATTCGCGCCTTCAAAATTGAATTTGTATTGAATATACAAATTAAAATCTAAACAGGCCATCCGCCGCCAAGACTTACAAACCTCACCCCATGAACTCAGACACCCCTGCTAAATTATCAAACGTAACGAACCGTTTAGGGAGATCTAGATAGGGGTGTTGGTTATCCATTGAATGGTTCATGGGTGGCGGTACCCATTTCCGCCTTCCAAATTGAATTATTATTGAATATACAAATTAACATCTATACAGGTCATCCGCCGCCAAGACCTAGACAACCCACACCCCATGAATCCGGCCACCCCTGCTTAGTTACCAAACGTAACGAACCGTTTAGAGAGACCTGCGATAGGGGTATTGGTTATCCATTGAATGGTTCCCGAGTGGCGGTACCCATTCCCGGCTTCCAAATTTAATTTTTATTGAATGTACAAATTAAAATCTTAAAATCTATATATGCAAATTTGACTTGATAACAATAAATAAGTATCAATCTGTATAACGAAAGATTAAGAGAGTACCTACCGTACTAATGAAATATAGGACTTAGTACTATATTTACTACTTACCTACTAGGAGTCGATAAATAAATATATTGCGCCGTAGATTATGTTTTGTGCCGATTGTAGCGTTTCGCTAGACAGGTCAGAGCGACTGAAACCAAAAAAGGCCGATCGTGCCTCTCTATCGCTTGTTCCGCCCTCTCGCTTCCACGCTAGGCTCAGGCGGAACGTGACAATGAGTCATGCTTTTTTGAACATGCAGCCGGTGCAGCACCGATTTATAAGACGTTATCACGTCAAAAAATCGAACATTCCCACTGAAAAATTAAATAATTATCGACAAAAATAATTATTCAGTTGAGAACCCCTTCACGCCAAGTTACCGACGACACAATACCGTTGAAGTATAAACACAAATGCGCTTCCATCTTGCATCATGCGCACTCGCATATTTAACGTAAAGAGCTCAAATGAGACGCAACGCCGTGGGTCACCGCTTTTATATTCTGCTTGCCCAAATGTAAGTGAAATCGTTTTATTGAAAAAACGCGACATACTAACACGCGTTTTATTGTTTAGGTGAATTTATTCCCGTTTCTCAACGAAATACTTCTATTGCGACCAACGAGAGCTTATTATTATTTTAATAAATTCGTAAATGCATAATTTATTTATTTATTTATTTATTTGTAAGAGACAAACAGCTTTTACATTAAATATAGATACATACATATAAAATTAAATTAAGTTAAGCCTAAAAGGTCTCCTATGTTAAAATTATTTGAAGATGGAGTTTTATTAGATCTAAAAATTAATTTTTGGTGAGGGGGAGAGGAAGAGGAAAATAGGATAAGGATAGGAGATGCTCCCGATACATTCTACAATTCAATAATGAAAGATTAACCAAAATGTGAATGCTGCATTTACTGTATTTTAAGAGATATTTATATTTTTGATAAGTACTAGTAATACATTTTAGGTGACATAATAACGCGTACTATCAAAACAATCTTAAATATAACCAATCAATACAAAAGGTTGGGGACCACTGATACATTTTGCAATCTAATTTAGATAAATTATATCATTGGTCTGTGATCAACTCGTTACTTCTTAATATTCAAAAGTGCCAAGTTTTTCGTTTTCGTAAAATCCAAAGTCATGTAACTTATGTATACTCTTAAAATAATGTAAAATTGACGCCTAACGCTCAGATCAGGTACTTAGGTGTTATATTTGACGAAAAGTTAACATTTAACCAGCACTAACAAATAGAGCTATAAAAATGCTTGGTTTCATATGCAGAACAGCAAGTGATTACAAGTCACCAGAATGTCTGAAAACATTGTACACACTTGGTATGTTTTTAGGTTTTCACGGCCAAAAAGTATTTTTGTTATTGTTTTTGGGGTGTTATGCCGTGTTTCGCTACCTCCTTCTTTAGCCAACGTTTCGGACACTGTAACGCTGTCCGAAACGTTGGCTAAAGAAGGAGGTAGCGAAACACGGCATAACACCCCAAAAACAATAACAAAAAAAAAAAAAATTGTACACACTTCTTTAGGAAGAAGCCAGGTAGAGAATAATTTGCCTATTTGGTCCCCATTGTATAAAACACATTCCGACAATATAAAAAGGGTACAGCACAAATTTCTAAGATTTATTAACTAAGCCTCCTATTCCAATTCAAAGTATTAACTATGAAACAACTCAACTTAATTTCGTCCTTTCGATGAAACAACTCAACTTAATTACGCTGTCAGATAGGCGGATCATCTCTGACCTTGAACTATTAAAAAAAATATTAATAATTGCATTGACAACCCTGAAATTCTCGCCAGAATAAAATTTTAAATACCTACCAGAAACACGAGGCACAGTGCTACCTTTTTCTGCGACAATTTTGAAAGAAACTACGGGGCTCATACGCCTTTAAATAGACTACATCATTTTGGCAATAAATTTGGGAATATTGTAGACATGTTTAAAGATTCCGTATTAGTTTTAAAATTAAGTAATTAGTTTACTGAAATGTATGATTTGATTTCACGACTCCGTAGTAAATACACTTTTTATTTTTATATTTTTTATATTTCTTTATACATATTAGCTATCCACCCTACACGCTATTAATTTGAATTTGTCTTAATTTAATCATAATATGATAATCATATGTTATTAATTATTATATATTGCGTACTACGTACTTGCCTACCACAACTGCATTACTTATCTTTGTAAAAGCCCACTAGGGCGTAAATAAATAAATTAATATTACTTAGCCGTACAACAACATACGAAATCAGTATAATTAATTCCTTTTGTAAAATTTGCTGACATAACAAGTCTGAATAAAATTATTAATTCATACATGCTTTCATAATATTCCCGTAATACAAGGGCGTTTATGAGGAGTTGGTGGGTTGACCCCCTCCCCCCTCCCCCCACTGACCTTAGCACTGCGTAGGAAAAAATGAGCATGAGAGCACTCGTACACTACAGTCCCGGAAAATGCAAAAATATTATTAGCATCATCTCTTTTATCAATGAGTATTGTGAGTAATAAAATTGGTAGCTAAGTAGATGGCCCAAAAAGCTTTCCAATAAATTTTCCAACCTCCCCCCTTTCTTCCTTGCCCTCCCCCCAAAAGTCGGACCCCCACATACTTTCGAAATCCCCCCTAATTTTGAACCCCCCCCCCCCTGAATTTCGACCCCCCCCCTCTGTGAATGTTATTGCTACGCCTCTGTCTTAATGATTTAATTAAGGTGCAGATGTAATTCAGAAGTAAACAAAGTCATGGAGCCACACGGAATAACATTACTTCAAGCTTCAAGTCAGCCAGTATATTATTATTTAGGCATGAATTATTAATTACCTTTAGAGAACAAACGACCCAAAAGTGGACTTTGATGTTTTGTTTTCCTTTGCCAAATATTTTTCCGAACAACAAAGAACTTTTTATTTTGGCCTACAATCATGGACTAACTAATTGGCACACAGTCGGCTGAACCGGTCTCTTTTGAGAGTTTTCATAATTAATTCATTCATTATTTGAGGAAACCGTTTTAAAAAATAATTTTCTCAATTCACTAAATAACTTTCATTCTTAATTATCATTAAATATATTTAAAAAAAAAACTTAGGTTCTTGAGATTACGGTGACTCTTTATTGACGTATCGTAATTTATAAACATAGTGTAGGAGAAAAACTGTCAAAAGGAGCGAAACTAGCAGTCCACAATGGAGTCCTGGTACCTACCCTGATGTATGGCAGTGAGGCATGGAACTGGCAGAGGAAGGATGAAAGTAAACTGAATGCTGTAGAAATGAGATCCCTGAGGCGTATGTGTGGTAAAACCATGTATGATCGTGTGAGAAATGTGGAGATCCGCAAAGAATGTAAGGCTGATGTAAGCATAATGAGTAAGATTAAGAAAGGGACCCTCAGATGGTTTGGGCATGTAGAGCGAATGAACGAAGAAAGTAGTGTAAGAAGAATATATGACGCAAATGTGAATGGTAGAAGAAGTCGGGGACGCCCGAGGAAGACATGGCACGATCAAGTGAATCAGATACTTGAGTCGGGCCATGTCAAAAGCCAGAATAATAGAAGAGTATGTATGAGACGATGTATGAATGTGAGTGAAGCAAAGAGTGTGTGCCAGGACCGAGTTGTTTGGCGGTCTGTTCTCTCTGCCTACCCCTGCGGGGAAACGGCGTGATGGTTAGTTAGTGTAGGAGGTTTAACGTCCTTACTAACAGGAAGCTCGGTTTCGTCTGCGGAGCTCATGCATTATAATTAACCTGTCCCTAACTACCAAATACCTAGTGATTTAAAAAAATTTTGTTAACAAAAAAAAAATCTAATGACTGCACACAGTGACTTCGGTTACCACCGTCACACCTCGTAAACGAGACCATGAATGAATAACCCATAGACAACTGCAATGTGAGAACCGATCGTAAACTTAATATGATATTAAATCTTCCTTTCCTTAAAAAGACCCTCCACACAAAGAGAAAAGATATTTTCCTTAGTGGGGTTAATTTAAAAAACAACTGTAACATATCTATTTTGAGAGTAGGTACTGGCGACTTTTTTCTTAATTTAATTCGATTTTAAATTTTATCTTGGTGTGGTTGGTCAAACTGTCAACCGGAGATAGAAAAAGAACGAAAATTCGGGAAAGATGGCGGCAGGTGTGAGTTTGCGTCTTTGACCAGGGAGGTCAATTTTTTTGAGCCTTGAAGGCGAGTTTGATTTTTGTTAAGTACTGGAAGCCTTAAATATTTTTATTTTGGATCACGAGTTGGTGATGCCGTGTAGTGGCGAAGGAGCCAGTGATTTTGCGTCGAGCTGTCGGCAGATGCCTGGAGATTTTGTTGTTGCGTTCTGCTAATGGCGCGTGGTTTTCGGCTGTTGAAGCCGTGAAATTTTAACAATCTGCCGACCGATAATAGTTGTGTGACTGCCGACCGATATAGGAGAGGTGGCTTTATCGTATTCTGGGCACGCCAGGCTGATGGAGCCTCTTTCCTGTTGATGAAGGAAGACCGCTTGGACACGCGGATGGCATGCCGAGATTCCTGCTTTTTGGCCTCCTGGTTGGGAGCCTCGAGCCTCTTTCCTGTTGATGAAGGAAGACCGCTTGGACACGCGGATGGCATGCCGAGATTCCTGCTTTTTGGCCTCCTGGTTCGAGCCTCGAGCCTCTTCTCTGGTGGCCATTCTACCCGCGACGACATTCCGTAACGGCGTATCTTTAATTAACGGCCTAATAAACAATCTCTCTCTCTCTTTCCGTATCTCAACCTCTTTGAATAATGCAGGTATTTATATTTTATACAACTATTTGTTTGCCAATTTCAAGTAATAAATTAAGTTGTTCTTATATCTCTAACTACTCTTTTACTTAAACATTCGATTTGGACCTCAGCCTTTTCCCCACTATCTTGAGATGGTAGTCGATTGCTCTAATTTATTGGTTTCTGACAAGAATATATGTTACACAACTGTAAATAATAATTTATGAAGGTTTAAAAGGTTCTTTTTTAAATTTCTATCAAGACCCATTATATGTATAGTATACAGCTTCTAGCAAAATTATTAAAGTTAATATTTCATAAACCACTGCGAAATTTCTATTTACGCCCGCCATGACTCAAGTTCCATACAAATAATTTGTAAGCGACATGTTTATGCATCTAAGCGATGGGTTTTCATGAAAACAGCCAAGAAAGAAAAATGAGTGTAAAGCTTTTCTGTCGTCTGCTCCAATCGCCACTATTATTCATCCTTTATATTTAGCACTTCGCCATCCCCGTGTCGAGAATCTTCCGTTATATCTGATATCAATTTATGAGTCGACACCTCCCCCGGTTAACTGGGAAATGATGTGAAATACAACACCTTTCGATAAGGGCGGTATAAAATAGTAACGATAGGAGGCCGCGCGTTTTTACGGTGGGATCTTTTTCACTTTGTCGTAAAGAAAAAGGTCGCGTTATCTATAGGTACCATTGTTAAACTTTAGGTGGTTTTGATGTCGTCGGACGGTTTCACACGACGACTTTTATAAATAGAGTCAGCAGTACTTGATGTGGGTGCTAAAGTTTGTAAAATATGTTATCACAGAAGGGGTGGTATTTTGGTGTGTTGAATACCTTTTTCAAAACCCGCCCCCGTAATAACGTGACAGTTTCAACCCTTTCAACATTTTCCTTCTCAATATTCTGCTTGATTACTCATCTACATAAAACATTTAAAATGTATGCAAAATAAATTTTTTATTCAAAGTCCACTATTTTTTTGGGCCTCTCGGATAAAAAAAATGTTTGAAAAATGAAACATACTTCAAGAAGATTCCGCAAGTCGAGCGGTTTTGTTTTGACCAAGAAGAAAGGAAAATACTATCGTTGAAGCAGATTGTTCTTAATCATTTATGAAGAAGAATATCGGATTCCCACTTCTTGTTGTCGTTTGATAGTAATTACCTAGAGGTATTGCGGTGTGAACTATTGTTTCCTTTGTCAAAACCAATAAGCAAATAGGTACAAGAAAATGATTTTGTTTTGTGCGCTCGAACTTGACCTTACTTCTGAAAGATGCTAGTATAATATATATTTTAATATATATATTTTTATATTCCTTAATATAGTCCTTCGTATGTTCACACAAATCCGCCAAACGCCATTTCGTCGTTTATTTGTTTTAAAGTCCATCTACAAGTTCGTCTGGAGCTGAATCAAACTATATAATTTCGTTTGCAACAAAGCACACTCCTACGATATTTAGGCTTTAATAACTTTTCATCTTGTTTTTTTTTCTGTCGATTTTTGTATCCCTTATTAAATATCGTACTTAGACTAGAGCCTTGTCCGGTCTTTATAAAAAGATGGAAAACCTTGTAAAACGTTTTAACGCTGGCGCTTTATTACATTTTACTGACTTTTTTATTAATCCCGCCCCCTACAGAAGTCTGAAAGTTCCAAAACGAAGTCAAAATCAAATTTGACACTTAAAATTTTCGAATTTTAATCATTATAAAAATAATCTCCCCGAGCCTCTTATAATACAAAAAGGGTCGACGTTATGAACCGCCGATTATCTGAGCTGACAAAAAATTAATTTTAATGTAATAGGTTCTTTAAAAATCAACATTCAAATTTTCGAAGAATTGGAAGTGGTCCAAAAATGTTTTAAAAAGTTCTTCGTTTCAATTCCCCTGTGATCGGCAAACCCACTTTTACGTTTTATCAATTAGAAGAATTAAGATTAATTATTATTCTTGTCGATTCCGGCTTCCCGGTGCTTCTTCCAATATCCATTTGTTCCCCCTTTACCATTATTTTCCTTCTCCCCTGGTACTCGCCTACACCGGACGTGATTCTAAGGAGAACAAGGAGAAGACGGGGATTTTCTGTGTTCTGCGTAGTGTAAAGGTCGACATTAATTAAGCTGGTGACCCAATTGTCGAGGTTAAGGGATGTATTTATGGTGCAGATTCAGAGTGTGTTCCAGTTTACAGGTTTGGTCAAGTGATGCAATAATGGAACATCAATTTACATATTGTTATGCAGTCCTAAGGTTAACATCAATAATACATTCAGTTTTCTCATTACTGTTCTAACTTTGTGCCTACATTCGTAGGTTGATAGATGGTAGGTGAGTACCTCATCGTCAATACCAAAATTTATGTTCCGCAGGAATATAATCTGTTTATATGAAGCCGCCAAAACTTAAAAAATTTCAGTTATAAAGACAGGTCCGTCATGAAAAGCACATGATAATGGTTTTAAAAGTTAATTTTGCTGATTCAAAGCATGTAAAGATGCCTTTTCTTTTGTTGTTTATTATTTTTCAATTTTTGTCGTGATTGAAATTCGGGTAATAAAAACGGCAACATATAAACATTGTAAGTTTTTTTCTCACCTCATTATATGACAGAAATGGTCAATGATCATTTCCATCATGAGCCAAGTGTTAAAATATCCATTTAAGTAGCTAAATATTGATCGAAGCCGGGAAGTGAAAATACATTGATGTTAAATTACATTTGGCAAACATTAGTAGTTAAATGTAATTGATTCAATTACATTTGGTTTCTAAATCTAGATTTTTTAACGAAGCGTGAGAAATGAAGCATTTCGTTGGATCTGAAACTCTTGTTTATTTGCCCCGATACGTGTAGCCCGATACCTGTAGTACCTAATATAAAGAAGTTTAGTAGAAGAGAGGTGGCCGAGGTGATATTAGATAAGTTAGAAGGCAGCTCTCAACATCAGCAGTTAATAAACTATGGTGAACTGTTTTATCCTCGGTTTTTCGCGTGGATTGATTGGGTGAAAAATTCTTCCAAACTTTCTCGTTGATTGATCATTATCATACTGCAATAGGCGAGAAATAGGCGTTGGAATGTGGTTTCTTTCCAACGTCTATTTCTTCAAGTAAACGGCTTGTACATTAGCTCCACAAAGGAGGCACCGAGTAAAATAATTCCCCTCAGGGTCCATACCATTTTTGAGGATGGTGTAGGAGGATGGTGTGTGATGGTGCATTTTTGTGGAGAGCCTTTTTAAGGAAAGGAAGAAGAGGAAGTTCTGGTAGGTAAAAGGTCTGAGGTGTGGGTAGAAATATGGGGGTCGATGGGTCCAGGAGCGACGGACGTATAAATCGGTGAAGTCGGTGGGTACTTATTTTATTAAGTAGTTTATAGATAATAATTTTTATAATAATAAAAATTAATATCATAAAAATTATTTATCTGCTATCACAGAGGGATAATTCTAGAATGCGAAAAAAACTAACGTAGGCAAAATTCAATAAAAAATAAATCAAAATTGTTTTTTTTCTGGCAATACCAAATCGATAAGAATATTTTCTATTAATTTTACTTAATGTTTTGTAAGACAAAATTGTGGCCCAGTCCTTTCAAACTGTAGAATTTTAATCATTTTATGCCATGTAAGCTCGGTACTCGTATCTCTTATCTTCAGTAGTGAAGTAGTTAACGTAGCTCAGCGAAACGAGAGAATTAAATCAAGAACCACGCTCGTATCATATTTATAAAATGAAATGATGATTGCCAGCAAAATCTCAGCATTTATCAGCAATCTTTCAACCTGAAAGACTTTGAGACGTGACTCGTTTTAGTCAACCGTATTTTTTTCTGAGAAGTTCACCGTCAACATCAAAAACCAATGATATCTAAAATCTAATTCATTTGTCCCAAGAAATACGTCAAAGACAAACTACTAAACCTCCCTTTCAAACTAAACGCGGTCCCTTTAATTTACCTTTACGTGTCCGCTGAGCAATGTCCCGCGGCCCTCGAGGCCTGCGCCCCGTGCCGGCCCTCCGCTGAGGCTGTAGCTACTCCCTCTTCCCTCTAGTCCTCAGCCCTCAGCCTTCAGTCCTCAGCCCTCAGCCCTCACTCCTCAACCCTCTAGTCCCTGTCCTCTCGCCTCTCAACGCCGCAGGAACCCTCGACTTCCGTTTTTCACTCCTCGCGAGTAAGCTCGTTGCCGCTGTAGGTAAATTTGCATTTTGCGAGTGCGGTGCTTTAGTTTTTGCAGTGCTTAAGAGCGCGACCCGTTGGAGCCGAGGACTCATCTGCGGTATATCTGGACTCTGAGCTAAACTGGAGAGATAAATAACCCCGATTCGCTGTGCTCCTGGCGCTTTGTATTTCAAAGTTATGTGAATAAATTTAAGTTATCATGAACAGTCTTTACACATTATTTAAGCGTATGTAAACGAGCGTGTTTTGTATCGAGGGCTTCAAATACAAATGCACGTTTTGTTTTTTAGTATTTTACTTTTTAAACATTCATACCTATTATACTTTCGATTTTTGGATTGATTTTAAAATGTAAATGACATCCTCAGCATTGGAGATCTCAGTGACAATATCATTATCTTATCTTGTTACAAAATAATAATAATGGTCTTTATTCCAGAATGTGAATGCATTCCCACACATCCCATAGAGGTTATAAGTACATCGTAACATAGGTATTTATAAATAAGAGTAATATAACCATTAACAGATTAACATAACCAATAAAAATAAAAACAAAGGAAAGCAAAAACTAGTCAGAAAGAAGAGTATTAGCATAAAATAATAAGTATACATACAGCGTAATATACATATGTAAATGAATAAAATCATTTAGTGATCTCTCATTGGTTCATCGGATCGAAGATTGTGGAAAATAATTTTCTATGCCCCTTCCTGAAGTTAGGCAGGATTCGATGTTGAGGATATTTGTGGAGTAGTTAATTCTTCCCCTCAGTCCTGCAACCCTGGTTCTGTTAGAGATGTAAATCTTAGAGGAAACCCCAGAAATTGGAAAATTCTGTTATTTAATAAATTTCTCTGAAATCATAAGATTGTATTTAGATACTTGTAGTACAATCCTTCTTAATTACAAACCATTTTTATGTAACTTATGTTTAAAAAAAATTCAAATAACGAAACGTAAAATTTGTCCAATGAAAGGTCACTACCTCAAAGACAGTTCTTTTTTCAAACATTCTTCAGACACATTCTCAAGACGATTTCACATATAAAAAATTATATTTACTGCACCATTAAACGGCCACCACCATGAACCAGAAACGGAACGTTAAACAAATTTACATGCAGGACTTTGTTAAGTTCAATTACGCAACAATCACCAGTCACCTAAAACACTTCCCGCAACCCAATGCTTTTGTAATATATCAAGCTCAACAAATGTTATACAGAACTTTTCCTTTTGTTTCTTCTTATTGCGATAAATACTCGTACAAACCTTTTTTAATTTCTGTAGTGGACATAAATTCTTGAGAATGTATTTAAAAATGGATCGTAGCCATGGAAAGCTTCCAATTTTAAAATAATGCGCCTTTCACAGCGTTTGTGTGCATTTTCTTTTGGTTAAAAAAATATTATTCAGTTTAGTTAGGTATTTTGGTCTCAAACCCAAATTTAAGTAATGTGTGAAAAAGGCCGCGGGGCCATTCCCTTAAAAGATCTATTTTGTTACTACTCGTATAAAAGTGTGATTTTTCTGTAAAAATACCACAACTAACTGCAAAACTTTGCAATGAATATGATGAGAAACATAATATAAAATGGTAAAGATTAATCGTAACGTTCATCCCTTTTACCGCTCCTCTTCCCCGAGGGTGAATGTGTCTCGGTCCCCGTGGAAATGGAGGCTATTTCGTTTATGATTGTGCCTGGGATGACGTCACAGGGGGTTGTGGTACTATTACTACTTCTCCCCTTCCGGCCAACCCTCTTTACCCCGTTAGAATGTAGGTTCTACTTTCACTTCGTTGTGATTTCGTTATGGAATGACCTTGGTTTACAGGGGTGTGCGGTGGAGTAGGTACTATTTATCTTTAATGTTTTCGTTGAAGTGGAAGACTGACTATAGACCGACACACGATGGTGTGGAGAATGATATGGTGAGTCAACGAATTGCCGCTGCCAGCGACACTACGGCATCCCCAATAATTCGATTATGTTTGAAGCTGAAAGAAGCGAACGTGGAAAGGAGATGGGGCAGAGGAAAGTTGGATGGAAGTACGTGACTGTTCAGATTTCCGAGTCCGAATGGTAGTTATTCATCAGAGCGATTCTAAGAGGAGCTACCACTCCGAAATGTATCGCAAACAAATGAATTGGATAGGTTTTTGGATCACATCACGCTAGATAAAATCTACGTGGAAGGAATTTCTAGTGTGTATTTATGATGAATGAAGCCGCTAACGTTGAAAAATATTTACATACTGTCACAAGAATTATATCGTAACTTTGTAAGGTTGATAATAAGGTTGATATTTGTTGTTTTGTAATTCAACACTCGGCACATTCCAACACTACACTCTATTACAATTGCGACGTACACCAACACAACACAAGAAATCACAACAAACTTCTTATATCAAAAATCAAATCAACAAAATATGGACTAAGATCCCTAGAATACATAGCTCACACAAAATATAATCAACTACCCAACGAGATCAAACGTGCAAGTCAATGTAAAAAGACCCAAACTAACATGCTCAAACTTCATCTTATTAATGACTATCTGAAATAATAATGTTGTGTATGTCCCCATCATATGTCCATTTAATACATACAGCTATATGTTTCATGTAATGCGTATCATTCCCGCAATGAGTTTATTAACTCCTGGGAGTACAATGCTTTATATAATATACTATATTCTGTATTGTATACTTTTGATAAATAAATAAATAAATAAATAAAATGTTTAAAATTTTCTTTTGGATAACCATTTCAATCTAACCGTACATCACATAAAAATACATTTATTTTAGGTGATGTATGGCTAGATTGAATGGTTATTAATAATTGGATATAAGCCTGCGTTTTCGTGGTAGAAATTATTAGGTAACGCATGACTGTGTAATGTCCGTGAAACCCTGCGGTTGGGATTGGATTTGTGCAGATTTAGGTTATCTCAAAGAATTCTCGTAGATCGTGTGCAATTAAAAGTTATGGATAATAAAATAACAGTTACAACAATACATACTTACTCAGTCACAATCGACCGATCTGTAACACTGCCCGAATTGCTTTAGACAGCGAAATGAGTGCGCCGTTCGCTTCGTATAAGCTTCGCTCGGGAGCATTCGTAAGGGTTCGGTTAAAAACTGAAAGAGCAAAATCTATGAATGTGCCTCAACACTACAGTAGCTGTATCATTTATTTCCAACGTGAATATTATCCTTACAATTTATAGTAGTTACATTAATATGAGAAAACACAAAACAGATAATGAGATGTGATTTTTCCGTTCCCAGCAAATAAAAAACAATAAAAATGACCCAACATTATATTTACGAACCAAGACGAAATGAAAATCATCTTTATTTATTTTATTATCTATTATTACGTTCTTTCTTACGTTATTACGTCATTTTCTCGTCTTTTTCGGTCCCCTACATTCCTCCCCTCTTGTTTTTGTGTGACCTGACCTAGATGACCTACATAACATGTCATTATTCAATACGGCTTTCTCACACAATAGACAAAAAGAAAAAAAAATCTCCAGCAAAACACAATTTTCTGTTAATTTTTCAAATCAAATTTATTTTTCATAGCTGCATTTTATTCAATTGTGATAATATTAAGGCACATTCAATATTATCATTAAGGTTATAGGTTTAAGGATATATTTATCCAAAAGATCGTCAAATTCAGGAATAAATGCCCTAAACAAAATTTTACAATAGTTACTAAATATTATTCAATTTGGGAGGCAGGTTTGCAAACCGTCGCCCCGGGAACCATTTATTGGATTACCAACACCTCTGCCTTAGGTCACCCCAAGTGGTTCGTTACGCTTGGTGACTTAGCAGGGGTGCCCGGATTCATGAGGTAAGGTTTGTCCGGTCTTGGCGGCGGGTGCGTCTGCCCACCAACTGCGTGGCAGGACGGATCGGGAGAGACCGGTTGGAAGATCCTCTCCCCCAGGACTCTCGGAAGAGAACATTACTGTACCAGCAATGGCAGGGTACAGTAGCAGTGGCAGTGTCATACGTCCGTCACTCCTGGACACACTGACCCCCAGATTCCTGCCCACCTCTCAACCATTTCCCCATACTTCCTCTCCCACCTTTCCTTAAAAAGATCCTCCACACAGCATCCTCAAAGATGACATTGGCCCTGAGGGGAATTATTTTTCTCAGGGCTTTTTAACGATTTTTAACGCTCCTAACTTCTATGAGAAGTAACTTATCAAAAGAGCAAAACGTACCGACACGCTGGTGGTCGATATATTACATAACACATAACAAATATTTGCACTTTTGTCAAAATCCAGAGACGGAATTGGAGAATACGTTTGTATGTATCTATAATTTGAAAGACATATCAAATTTCCAGTACGGATGTGAGCTACTTTATTTATTTTTGCTTTAAATTATAAGATATAGGCCATTAAATTTTAGTGTTTCATGATTTTAGAGGCAACTTGGGTAGTTATTTGTGAGTAAATGAAAAACAATAAAAAAATAATTCATCACTGGGGTACCTAAAAGGTATTTTCAGAATGATCCTAAGAGATTTCTGTGCTTTCGCTAACGGATCCAGTATCGTTTTATTACATTAAAACACAGTTTTCGGTTGCAAGTCAAAGTAACGACTGTTTTATTAGTTACTTTGATACTGTTCTTAGTTCATTTCTACCAACAGATAGCATTATGATGGCAGATGATTTATTGAATGTCAATTAATTTTTAACAGTAATAAATATCGGTTCCATCGTCGCCATTTTTTAATAAACGTTTAGACAAAATGTTTTATTGGTAAGCCAAGTCCTCTCTTAGAGTATTTTATTTAGTCATTGGTGTTTACTCTATTTGCTCAGCCTACATGCTTCTTTGTCTTTCACCAAATTGAACTTGTTCATATAATACTGAATAATTCAGGATTTTGGGAACGCTGTCAATTCTTGAAAAGGTTCTTACATCATCAAACATCCGGTCTTTGTTGAACCTTTGACCAAATCAATTCCTTTGTTCTTGGTGTCAAATTTAGGTTACATACGTTCAGCGTTCTGAAACTATTTGTAGTAGTTGAAGTGCCCGAACTTAC
The DNA here is from genome assembly GCA_936435175.1 of Glyphotaelius pellucidus. Taxonomy (NCBI): domain Eukaryota; kingdom Metazoa; phylum Arthropoda; class Insecta; order Trichoptera; family Limnephilidae; genus Glyphotaelius; species Glyphotaelius pellucidus. The sequence continues at coordinate 42,829,240 of OW386543.1, forward strand.
ACGAGGCGCAAGGTTGATGTTTATTTGGCAATTAGACCAAACTACAATTAGGGTGTAGGTATTATTCAGTTAGCAATTAGCGCGGCAGCACTTGCCGAAACACCTTCAGAAAGGTACTTTGAATAGAATACGCTAACGGAAATCTGCGTTTGATGAATACCTTATGTAGTTACTTTGTAATCAAGCGCCAGGGTAAATCGGCAAATTAACATTGCATTCAGAAATGAATTCTTACTCTCTGTTAATCTTCTTACTCTCTGTGTGACCATTTGATTTCACCCAAAAATGAGCTTTTGTTTTGTTCCAGCCTGCAACCGCACTTACTACGGAGACCTGGGGAGAACTTACGACCTGGAACTGCATCGGCCAAAAGAGGACCGCCTGCCCTTTATCTGCCACATCACCCTTACAGCTGGAGGAGGGGCGCATGGAGACCTTATTCAGGTAAACTTCGTTATTCTAACTATTTCAATTTGAGAGGCGGGAACGGTTTATTGGATAACCAATACCTCGTCAACCCAATTGGTTATACTTTTTGCCTTCCCAGAACTTCTTCTCCTTCCTTTCCTTAAAAAGGCCCTCTACACAGTTTGTCAATGATGACTTTATTCAGGACCTCCTATGTGGGGAGCTAATGTATAAAAAACAATAATCAATCAGTTGATTTCAAAATCTGCAAATAGCCCTCAAATCTGTCCAACAATTAATTTTAACAAGTAATTTTCAACCCCAGTCTTCTCAGCCTGCAAGACCTTGATGTTAACAAGAGCCGACTTTGAGTTACCTCTGGATACTTTTCTCTACACCAAAGTTGGGCATGATATCCTTAATTAACAAATTTAATTTCCCAGTTAGTAGAGAAATATATTCCTGTCTAACTGGGGAGCTAGTGTATTTATTATAAAGGCACAACCTGTTTTTCCTCCTTCGTGTAATGTGGGCCTCTTTAAGACCCGCATTGATAAATTCCTTCCTGCAGTACATAGCTTTAACCCGCCTCACAATGCTGCCCAATTGAGTGTCTTTACCCTGCATAGACAGGGGGGCTCTTGTGAGTCATCACATAATAATTTAATTGTTTGAAAATAATGGGAAGAGTTACAAAAAATTTCCAGTTGTAATTTAAAATATTTGCAATATATGACATTAAAAGAATGAGTAAAAATACAAAAAATGGCAATAGAATTTAAAAATAAATTTGCACTTATCACTTGGTTTTTTTATATTTGGAATATCTTTTCTCACTTTTTATTACATCAGGAAAATGGTTAAAATTCATGGGCTTAAAAGTTGGCCGATTTTTTTGAAAATTGCACATTGACTTAACGTTATTTTTTTTATACAATACTGTTCTACCAACAATGAAACAACAATATTTTTTTATGTTAGTAATACAACTGCCCGAAGCCAGCGGGACTATAATATCCACAAAAATCATATCATATAGAGGTTGTAGGGGCAAACTTTTTTTTTATATTAACTCCAATTGTTTAACTTTTAAGTTTGTTTTAGTATGGTGAAAAGGATATACATTTATTTTACATTATTAACTTGTTAAATCATTAAATAATGAAACATGTTCTCTATATTTATTATGTGCTTTAATGTATAAGCCAAGTGATGTATGTGTAGCCTGTTTATTATCTATTGACGCTAGAATCTGTCTTCATCCGAATCTCTTTCAGATTTCGGACACGTATTGCCATTTTCAAACCTAAACTTCTGAAGGGGATCAAACTGAAATATCGTAGATAAACTAAAAGCGATACATTTATTGTAAAATGACCTTTGTCTGTCCAAGTTTGGGAAACAAATCTTTTAAGAGCAAGGAAAAAATCTAAAATTTAGAAGTTTATTTTCTCTTCAATTCCCCGAAGGCAACTTTCAATCCATTCAAATTAATTTGCCGATAAAAGGGGGTGCATTTCATAATCAATAATCTCTTAGATAATTCTTTTTTAAGTGAAACTTCTTTAGCACCGTTGTGATTTGAAACTCGGATGAAACGGAAATGGCACTAAAAAGAGACAAACACATACATCTGTAGGATTTAGCCTGCGAAAGAATGAGATGGAATGAAACCTTACCTACGAACAGTACCTACCTACGAAACGTCGTGATGGCCGCATTGGCCGCTTTGATTATGACAGCACTTTTGAAGGCTCCTTTTGGCTGAGATTGGTTTGGTGAAGTTTCGCTTCTACCGCGTGTGAACTGCACTCGATTTTTTTTCTTCGGTGATTATACTCAATTATTTTCTTACCAAAGAGCGATTATTCGTGTACCACTAATTTATTACTCCCTATGTCAAATTACTGTAGATCAAGTTATTACTTTTGTGAATCTTGTTTAACCCTCGACCACCTGACGCCGGTCTCAGATTCCGGCGATTTTGTTTTTCAAATTGTTCCATTACTAGAGGTACGCGACGCAACTGTGTGTCGGTGTACTTTTCCATTCCGCGCCAGTACCTCCTACTCGCCGTGCGCTCGGCAACTCCAGGCTCCCGGCGTGCGTGCGTTTATAAATTATAGGTCAGCATATTTTGCGTACGGTTCCTGTGACCGACGTTCCATCTCAGATTTTTAAAGTTCCTAGATTTTTCCTAAAATAACTATATTAATAGATAAGCGTTGAGTTTTTATAAGTTAATGTATACTTTTTTAACTTTTTATGAATAAAAATATAATCAAAATACAGATACGACATTAATTTAATGCAAAAATTTAATACATGACTATCAAATATGGAAAATACGCAAGTGGTCTACAGGAACGACGTTGGGTGGTAATGGTTAAGGGTTAAGCCGCCGCTATCCGAATTTCTACCGATTTCTTACATATCTCCCAAACATTTGAAGTTTTTAAGCTCTTAAAAAGAATATTTTATTTTTTATGATAATATATAGATCGTTCCACGCCAAAACGCAAATTATATGAAATTCCGTCGATAGAAAAAAATCGCCAAGCATGCTCCGAAAATTATTAAAAACAAGTCTATTTCTATTATTTTACAAGTTATATTTCTGAAAAATCTTTAAATGATACTTAAGATACCTTCCACGAGATTTTTGCTCTATTTTAAACGAGTCATGTTTTATTAAGCATTTTCGCAATTTTCGCTTCAATTTTATGACTTTAAATATTAGCGTGAACTGTCGAACATTCGTAATTATATATCTCTCCATCTTCTTCTTTTTGAGCCGGGAAGCGCCGCCTTAAGGCTAAAGAGTAAAATATGTTGATATTAATTGTATGAAAAAAGTGTTTTTTGAAGAATTCGGTCGTCAAACACATTTGTTTTAGGAGGTACAGTTTCGTGGGTGAATATGAAAATTTGGATATCTTTGTGGTTTACTTACTAAAATATATTGTATCAACAGCAAAATCAACAGCAAAACGGCCAGCGTAGTCCAGTGGTAAGGCTCTTGACTATCATTCCGAAGGTCGCGGAATCGAATCCCGGCGCGGCAAATAAATTTTATTTGATTAATTTGTGTTATTTCACAATTTATTCGTTTAAAATAATATATAGCTTATTTGCGGCACGTTCCAGAGTGGAAGATACTCTTAGTATCGCCCTGGTGTAAGACCACCATTCAGAATTTATACGTTGCTTGAAATGGCTTTAGCCGTGTTTGGCGACCAGATCTGAATAGCCAGGTACTCCCCACCTTCCTCTTCCCCATCTCCTTCCCCTCCCCACTATCTTCAGCCTCACAACCTACCCTAATTGGGGATGCCATAGTCTCACTGGCTCCAGACGGGAGCAGTTGGGACTCTTGTGCGGTATTCATATAAAAAAAGAAGAAAAAAATAGTCATTCAAACTATTCATTCAATTCGCCAATTCCAAGGTACGAAACATCGTCATTTTTCCCTTTGGATATTTTGTTCAATTTGAAAATTCTATGTAAAAATACTGTACGTGTCCATTTGGACAAATCTTTAATCAATGTGACGTTTCCAACGTGCCAACGTGCCAACGTGCCAACGTGCCAACGTGCCAACGTGCCAACGTGCCAACGTGCCAACGTGCCAAATGTGTCCAATTTGACAACCTTTCGATCAATCGGACAATTCCAAAGTGCAAAATATCGTCAAATTTGTCTATTTTTACAACCCTTCCACCAGACCTAAGCAACGCCTCATACGGCGGCTATGGGAAGCATGTACTCGTATGGTAAATATTACGATAATCACAATCGGAAGATAAGGACTTCGTTTACCGCATCACACACCAACTCTCCTGGGCACTTTTAAATCATGAACTTGCGAAAAAATTGTTAAAATGATGATTTGACGATATAAAACTTTTATCGCTTTACGACGTGTTTGTTTTCAAAGTACGAGTAATAAGGATCGTGTCAAAATTAAATGTCTTATTCGCGAATATCATATTCATTTTTTTGGGCATAGAAAAAGAATATAACATTAGAAGTGCCTTCCGTACAAATTTGAATGGAAACAAATAGGTCACTGACTTGGTAGCTTTTAGGTCTAGACCGTTTAGCACGCGGTCTGCCTCTCTTACACCTGCCTGAAATTGTATATCATCATCCCATTTCAATTTTGTGATCATTGTGAAACAGAGTTTTATTTGGAAATGTAGGCCGAAATCAGGCCTATAATTGGATCAGGAATCACTCCCACAATACACTTTACTTGTGTTATTCTGTATTCTGTTTTTTGGCATATTTATGATTTAGCGCAATTTATAAAGAAAAATAAAAAAAATAATTCCGAGAAAACAAACAAATTGTTTTATCAAGCATTCTTATCTCACTTCACTTCACATTTTTCTATACTTTTTTTGATGTTTTTATTCTCATTTATAAGCTAATGTAGGTAAAGGAAAGCGAAGAAATCGCCACGCTCGATTTCCCTAAGGATAAGCCACGTGAAATTATCTACGCTGTGTACTCTCGCTTACCAGAATTCCGCAAATTACATTTTAAATTAGATTTCTCCGCATTAATGGGGCCTTTAGAAGAATTCAAAGCCGATTAAAAACCTCCTTTATGTACTCGTACAGCTATATTCCAGACTAAAGACTAATTAGTAGAGTCTACTCGCATTATCGTCTCGGTGGCGATAGAAATTTATTACGCCGTGCCTAAATGTTTCGAATTTACTACCTTCACAACAACCCATTTAAGGTTTTACCTTCTACCCAATTTCAAAAATTTATTTTGAGTTTGTTTCTGATCGGTCTTCCTTCTGGATAAGCGATATCATTTTACACTTTCCAGTGGCGTGCAGTAAATTACTATCATACGAGTATGTATTTTCTATCCGTTATCTCTAACTACCTAATGAAAGCAAACCGTCACCTCAATTCTAATTTGAGGTAAGTCAAATTTGTTAACATTGTAGGGAGATGGAATAAACTGATCATTCATAATCTTGATTTCAGTTAAAAAGAAAGTTACACGCTATTAGAATTAATTAAAATATGAGCTATTAGAATTATTTTTTCAAAAATCCAAGAAAAATTACTTTGACGCAAACGCAAAGGCTGCCTTTTCAAAAGTAAAATTTACGACTTACGAAATTTTTTGATAAGTTACTCACAGAAACGATTACATATGCAATATGCATCCAACATATGGTAATTGATGCTCACAGAAGTTGTTCGGAAGTTCAACTTATATAAGTGCTCATTGCCCTTTATAATCTGTATATTACAACTCAGACCCGTCAATTTGTAATTTTAATTGAGGTAAGATGGATTTCTGTCAACGATTTGCTACTGTCAAATCTACGCGATTTTGTCATTATGACAACACAATACCCTAAAACATATTCAGAATCTTAACAAGATCTACGTATTAACGACGATTAACGACGTAAGTAAAGAAGCCGTGTATACAAATTGCGACTCGCGACTCGTGTATTGGACGGACCTACTGTCGAATTTCCCTATTAAAGAAAAGAAGAAGAAGAATAATAATGTGGGAATCTTAACGACGCAAGTGAAGAAAATATACGCCCGCGGCACGGCGTATTGGATGGACGTACGGTCAAATTCGCCCTAGCAGGCCTGGATATTCGACCTTTCCGCCGGGTTCATTTAATTAATTAATTTTTATTAATTCTGACGAACGTGTTACTAATGTTTAAGATGTTTCGAAACAAATCCCTCTCGATGTTATTGATTCATCGTTTAAAAAAATAAAATCTGGTGCTCGCCGCTAAATTTATAGTTAATGGTGAGGTATTGTTTTTATTAATCTTAAATATAAATAACTTACATCCACGGGTCGCGATTTGATAAAAAGTTATTTTATTTACGAATTCAATTGAGCAAACCCCCAATATTAGTTTATTGTACCGCCTTTAAGATGAAAGTATTAGAATAGAAGTTGGCTTGAAAGAAAAAAATCTCCAGGCGCTTTTGTTCAGTTAACGGTGAAATTGAATGTAGTTCTTTGATTTTATCCGGATGACAGTCAGATGACAGCAATCGACTTCGAATTCAAATTCATCACGTTGTTTGAAGAAAAATTGGTGACCAATAATTAAAAAGAAAGATTTGAAAACTTTTTTCCATGTAAAAACAAAAATTATATCTCGACGGTTTTTGAAATCAGCAAATTTTACATTCGTGTATGTGGGTAGTTTTTATTTGATTTGACAAAAAAGAGATGGATGTAATTGAAAACGAAAAGCGAAGATTAAATTCATAGATATTAAAATCTCATTATTGTTGGATAAAAAAATGGTTGGTAAAAAAAAGTTCTAAGTATTTCTAGCTGTGTAATTATAATGTACGTTTTTTTTTTAAATATATTTTAAACAATATACTTTACTACTTTATGTGACGTAAATTGATGACCACGGATAAACATTTAAAACAATATATTTTTAACAATCAACACCACATTATTATGGACCGTACGCCATTGACATATCAACTATATCCACTGTAAATTAGCGTGGGCCGATTTTTTTTTCTTCCGAATTCCTTTTGGCGCTAGTAATGAAAAGTTGTCTCTGTATTTAAAACATTGAAATAATTTAGTTTAAAAAAATCAAAAAATATCTTACGGTTCCGCGGGCCCTTTGAATTTTGAGAAAATATCGAAATATTTCCATTTTTTCAGCCTCTGCACAAAATATTCTGAAATAGTTCAAGATTTCCATTTAGGAGATCTTGTTAAATAAGGTCTGTAGCTTCGGTGTATATAAATACTATTTATTATTTATGTAGTTATAGGGCATTAAAGCGCGTCCGCCCGTCCCCAAAAGCGAGTCCCCAAACCCGCCCTCGCTTGAGCAACGCGCCATACTGGCCGTTCCTTAGTCGACCAAGGAGCCTCCGTTTCGTGATATTGTTGTGTAGGTAACAAAGTATTTTGAAAATATGGGAAAAGGGTTCTTTGCCCACCATTACGAAAGAAAGAATTAAAAATTATCAAGGCATATCAACATAAGTATATAAACTTGTTGAAGTTAGAAAAAAGTATAAGATATACAGATGACTTCCAAAGAAGAGTTTCTCCATTTAAAATCACAAGCTTCCTACTGTTTGATATTTTTTTATTGTAAATGTAAAAACAGCAAATGCAAATTGTAGACAATAAATGAAAATTTCCCTTAAAGAAAAAGAGTTTTTGGAAAAACAAAAAGGTCAGAGAAAAATGTTACTACCAAACAATTGGAAAAGCCTATTAAGAAAAAATGGAGAGATCTTACCAAATTAAATAAACAGGTGTGAGAATTTTTTTTTTAAATTTATGGACACTTTGTCCCATTGTCTATCATTGCCTGTCATTATCTACCACCTTAACATCAAAATCATTTTCTCCGGTCACAAAATCAAGTAGGCTACTTAAGACTAATAACACCGCTTTTCCGACAACCAGCAATTCTCCGTCTTTTACAGTTCTCTCCAAGTTCTGTGACAGGTTCAGGATATTGGATCGAACTGGAGCAGCAAACGCTTCTGCCGTGTTAAATGATTTCAACATAATCACGCAGGATAATACTAATACAGTAATAGATAAAAATAGACTGCGTCACGGACATCTGCGTACCAGATCTGTATCTCATCAAAGCTAAGTGCATAAAGTAAGTGGATTATTTTTTGATGGTGAAAGGACAAGACCTTAGCTAATATAAAAAAGACACAAATATATAAAAGCACAGTACTTGAAGAACATGTATCGATAATCGTGGAACCAGGCTCTCATTTCTTGACGCATATTATGCCTAGGTCAGGCACTGCCGCAAATATAGCCAAACCAATAATGGAATATTTAGCTCGTCAAAACATTTCATTCTACTTTTTAAAAGCTATTGGGATTTTAACACGGGAACAACTAGTGGTGTGATTCGAACGATGGAAAACACTTGAATGGACCGGTACAGTGGCTGATCTGCCTTTTTCATAGCTACGAGCTGCTTCTACGCCATTCGATTATGAAGTCGAACGGTACAACCACTGGACCTCGTGGTTTTTCCGGCCCCGCAGGTTCGACTCTTTATAATTGCCATAATTTACCGGTACAATTTTTTTTCAAATTGATGCTGAGTATTCAACATCAAGATTTAAGCACCGATCAAAAATACTTGCTTGATATTTTCAAAGCAGTTGTCATCCTGATATTGCCAAAAGAACCCAGAAGAAGCGAGTCGAATCCCACGACTATATATTGGAAGCGCAACGCCATCAGAAAATTTTGTTATGTTAGCCAAGTTTATCACGAGTGCATACGTTCCTGTGTGGTTTGATATAAGACCACATGGGTCGTGCAAAAAGGTGCGAGGCATATTTTTAGCGTGATGAAATTTTCGCGCTATCTTTCGGACGAATTAAAAGCAATAATTAATCCTGAGATACAGCGAAGCGCTTACTTCACTCATCCTGAAAATTTACTCTCGTTAATGATAATCGATGAATCACCTACCATCAAAGAACTTGGAATAAGGCGTTTATTGAAAGCCAGAGAGTTATTCCGGCCAGAAATCAGAACATTTAAAGTACCCACATTGAATTTTGATGCACAATCACGTAATTTCCCATTTGGGAAAAAGTAACGGAAGAAGAATTAGAAGAACTTAACCTAACTTCAGAAGTCAGCTCCATTTTCATCAACTTTGACAGGTTCTTCTGTCTTACACAATCTGTAGAACGTTGTGTAAAGGTTGTGACTGAAACATCTTCGAAAGTGTGTGGCAAGAAGAACAGGGAAGGCCTTATTACTACAACCACAAATAAAATAAAAATAAAATAAACTCCAGGAAAAATATGCCAAAAATTGGAACAAAACGTGATTTTTAACCGGGATAATTGATCACATTTAATTTTTCATGATTAATGTAATAATTATGACTTTAATTTTTAATGTTGTAACTGCTTTCATAGAAAATAAATTGTTATTGTGAATTTTGTAATTGTAACTCTTTCATTACCTTGCTACTTGGGAATAATTCACAAAAAATGTTTTTTAATCATTTTTCGATAGATTCGCGGAACTTGACAATAATATTATTTAACTTTTTAAATTTGTTATTAACATTAACGATCTTAGACAACTTTTTATCACTAGCGCTCAAGGAAATAAGACAATTTTTTTTTCGCCATACAGTTGCGGCCCACACTACTGTAAATCCATGAACGTTTATAACTCAATTAATAATCATTATTTGTGGTGCGATGCAAACTTAGAGGTTAATTAATTAAAATTTAGAATTAAACAATTCACACATTGTTACTTGCTTTCACTTACTAATACAAAAAATTTGGTGAAAGCTTCTGTCTTTTCTACGGCGGAGGCTTTGAGAAATGCCCCACACTCTAAATTCATTCAGGGACCGGGTTATGAATGCCGCCCGGGGTCTGGGGGTAGGTGTAGGTAGACGGTAACCATTCGTGCATGGTAACATCGCGAACCAATCGCCTGTCACAAACCGTCCCGCAGCGCGCCGCAACCGAGTCACCCGAGCAGCAGGTACTCACGAGTTGAATTCACGAGACCCCTGTATGAAAATCAAAGCAATAATTTATCGGGTAGAATATTCAAACAGTATTTTCGTTTTGTATATGAGCGCCCATAAATATAATGCCAAAGTCATCCGCGTAAATTTTCAGTAATTTATATAATGTCAGTCCTGTTAGTAAAGTGAATAAATCAATAATGCGCAAGCTTTTAGCCATAATGTGGTTCTACAAAATTGATTGCACAATGTGTTTGAAAAATTGATTAGTTGTATACTGATTCATGATTGTTGCTTTTCGTAAACTCTCAATCATTTCTCAAGTAGAACGTACATTATATTTAGATATAGTATAATAAATTTAAATTAATAGTATAAAAAATTACAAAAAAGTTAAAAATTGTCATATCTCCCGAAGAGTTAAAAAAACAAGTACAATTGTCTATTACAAGTATAATCATAATCGTTCATAAGCATCCCTTTTTAATGCTCGTGTAGATGAAGCAAGTGTGAACAATCTAATTATAAAAAACTCTGTTAAAATTGGCACAAATGGGAACATAAAATTACAAAAAACTACCAAGAGAAACGGTTACACAATATCTACGTATAACAAAAGATAACAAAATTATAAAATTATGTAAAAACCAACGGTAATAAAAAATAATACAAAAACAAGTCAGAAACCCAAAAAAGAATCACAAGTAATATATATCTCTAATTTAATCAGTTTAACAATTGTTACATATTTATAGCAATGTAATATTATAGTATATATATTTATAGCAATGCAAATAAGAAATCACTATCCCAAATGGTTTAGTCAGTCTCTTATTAAGCTCCACAAAGAGAAAAATAAGGTAAGACTGCGGGCTAATAAATATAAAAACCCATTAGACTATGCTGAGTTTGTTATTTTAAGAAAAAGATCTAAAATAATGCAAAAAGAATGCTATTTATCATACATTAACTCTGTAGAAAAAGGCATAAAGGAAAACGTTAAAGCTTTCTAGGCATACTCAAAATCATTGCGTACCACCAATTACATTCCCAAATTAATACATCTGGATTCCATATCTGCATGGACAACAAATTGCCAATCTTTTCCCTAATTATTTTGCATCCGTTTATACTCAATCTGATCCCTTGTTATATCCTGCCAGGCCAATTGATACTCTAAACAACCAATTCAATCTTGGCAAAATCATAGTTAGCATGGAAACCATCAAATCTTGTTTAGAAAAAATTGATACATCCAAAGGCCCCGGACCAGATAAAATACCTCCGTTGTTTGTAAGTTGTTGTTCCAGCGCGTTGATTAAGCCACTTTATATAATATATAATGAATCATTATCTACAGGTACTTTCCCAGATCTGTGGAAAAATGCACATATTGTTCCAATACATAAATATGGAGATCAATCTTTTGTGAAAAATTATCGACCAATCAGCATTTTATCATGTTTTGCAAAGGTCTTCGAATCTATAATTTATATCTCTGTATTTTCTCACTTTAAATCACAATTATGCATTAATCAACACGGATTTGTTCCCAACAGATCCATAAATTCGAATCTTCTCGACTTTTGTGATTACATTTGTAATGCTTTTAATGAAAGACCTCAAGTAGATGCCATTTACACAGATTTTCAAAAGGCATTTGATAAAGTTAACCACACTATATTATTACAGAAGCTTGATCAAATTGGAATACACGGTGATCTGCTTAGATGGCTTAAGTCGTATCTGGAAAACCGAACACAGTTAGTACTTATAAATGGACACGAATCACCTCCCATAATTGTAACGTCGGGTGTACCTCAAGGGTCCAATCTTGGCCCTCTGCTTTTTTTAATCTTCATTAATGACCTTGGCCCCATGTTACGCTGTGATTTTGTTCTATTTGCTGACGACCTTAAGATTTATCGCAAAATTTCCTCTGATTCTGACCATGTTATGCTTCAAAATGACCTTTGCACATTACATAACTGGTGTATTCAAAACGATATGTTTTTAAATATTGAAAAATGTTACTTTATTACCTTTACCCGTAACAGAAAACTAAAGGATAATACATATTTCATTAATCTTCGATTAAATGCAGTCACCGCTACAAGAGATCTAAGAATTACTCTTGATTCGAAGTTTACTTTTAATGAACACATCAGTGATGTCACGAGTAAATCTTTGAAAATGATGGGATTCATAAATAGAATATCGAAACCATTCAAAAATCCCCAATCCATTATGACCTTATACAACTCGTTGGTCAGAAGCAAATTGGAATATGGGAGTGTTATCTGGAATCCACATTATTTAAAATATTCAAAAGCCATTGAATCAGTACAAAAAAAATTCCTAGGACTTTTATCATTTAAACTTGTATTAAATGCCTTACTCCTATCTTATGAGAAACGACTAAAAAAATTTCATTTTACAACCCTGGTAAAAAGAAGACAATTTGCTGACTTAATATGTTTATATAAAATTATTCATGATAAGCTTCAAACCACTCATTGTCTGAGCAATATTAATATAAAAGTTCCTAATAGACGCAATTTAAGGAGTCATAATACATTCCATCTTGAATTATTTAATAACAATATTGCATACTTCAATCCACTGTCTCGAATGTGTTGTCTATATAATACCATCGAATGTGACCATGTAGATATTTACGCAGTCTTACATATTTCAAAAGGCAAATTAACAATCTTCTACCATGATATATAAATTAACAATCTTCTACCATGATATATAAATTAACAATCTTCTACCATGATATATCATGGAGAACAATTATGTGACTGCTCTATTTTATTTTTATTATCTTTCTTTTTTTCTCTGCATTTCTGTTTTATATTTGAAATTACTATGTTTTATATTTTCTTTTGTACCTAGTAACAAGTAAACACTGATTATGCACGCTGTGAACATTTATAATTGGAGTGTTAATACCTATGTACTTCTCAATGGCAATTTTATAACTATAAATAATTGTTAACACTCTGTAAATGTTTCCAACAATAAACAAATAAGTAACTTTCTTTCAATAGGATCTTAGTAACCAACAGCCAAGAAAAAGTAGGCATGTATGTCTGCTTTCCTGAAGAGTATTAAGCCATTTTGATTAAGTATAAAATGTGATTTGACCGATTTCGATCTAAATTCTTAAAGTTCCCACTAACAAAGTCCATATTACCACATTTTTTAAAATGCTGATTGAAAACAGAAAATCGTATTAAGTTCAATCACTAAACAAAATATCCAGGAAAAAGATACCGATGCAAATATACACTATTCTGTCCAAACGGTTAAACAAAATGGCGTTACATTCAAATGGTTTCTATGGTTATATTCAGTTTATCTGATAAGTAATAACTATTGGTTCCATCTTGGCCGCCATTTTTGAATAACCGTTTGGACAGAATGTTTTATTGATACATCAAGTCCCCTCTTAGAGTATTATATTTAGTCATTGATTTAATTATAGGTAGGTATAAAACAATATTAATATGGAATTCCTTCTACTTGTAATTTTTCCCTCAATTTGGGAGGTGCTTGTGGATACCGCCGCCCCGGAAACCATTTATTGGATAACCAAGTGGTTCGCTATGTTTGTTTTTTGACTTAGGAGGATTGCCCGGGTTTATGGGGTGAATTTTGTCTAGGTGTTGACAGCGAAGGTGTTTGCCCACTTGCTGCGTGGCGAAGAGGCAAGATCGGGAGAGATCGGTTGAGGGAGACCTAATCTAGAACACTCCAGCCGGACTCTCTCGAACCATCACCGCATTGCATCGCGCAGATTGAGGGATAGTTGCGTGCATCCGTCACTCCTGGATTGACCATTGACCCTGATTTCAACCCACTCCTCTTACCTTTTCCCTTCCCTGAAAAGACCCTCCACACAGCATCCTTAAAGATAACACAGGCCCTGAGGGATATTTTGTGGAACTAATGTAGAATAAAATACACAATATTAATAATAAATACCCACCTACCAGACAATATCTAAAATGTTCGAAAGTTCAAAAGTACAAACCGCAAAGCGATATCTGACATTCGACAATGGCACACAACGGCTTTTATTTGAAGGCCAATCAGATTGTTTGCAAAGTAAAACAACTTAACTTTTCCAACAATCAAACACACGGAAAAAACCTTTCACAAGGCATGTTTTTGGGGTGAAAGGTGTTTCGCAATCAATCAACTTTCTATAGCGGCCACTGTACACCGTATAACGTAGACATATCTCTCTGTACATAATATTATGTATGTACCAGCTCCACCTTGCTCAGCGCTCCTTGAAAGAAAGCAGATATTTTTCGTTGACATATTTCCGCCGGCCTGTCATACCTGCGTCATCGTGACATATAAATATTCCAGGAGCTCAGCTTTACTAAGAGAATTGATGAGGAGATTAATATAAGAGAAGGACTGAAGGCTAATAATGCTGGACGAACGTTTTCTTTGAAGAGAAATTTCAAAGGCGGACATAATATGATGATATTAGACACGAATTTTCTACCTCAATTTTCATCTAAACTCAGAAATCAACTTATTTATGTAACTGTCGTTTTAGATACTTTAACTTTCTGCACAAGCTGACAGGTTCGTAATAAGTATGAAGGAATAACAATAATAGTATAGAATATACAATAATAGAATATGATGATACAGATGTAATTGACTTACTTTAACAAGTGATTCCTGACATTATTTTGCAGTCAAAAATGCAAAATTTTGGTCTCTGGTGACTTTTTTAATGTTAGTTTTTTCAAAACCGAACAACGAAAACATAATGTTAGGTATTACTGGATACGTTGTGAGATTTTCACGGCCAAAAGTATTATCGTGATTTATTTTTGGTGTGTTATGCCGTGTTGCGCTACATCCTTCTTTAGGTCCAAGAAGGAGGTAGCGCGACATGACATAATAGCCCCAATAAAACCTTCATAATCAGGAATCACAAGTCCAGTATGCGTCAACACCCAACCAACACAAGACAAGTGATTTTTCAAATGTTTATAATTACATCCTGAAAATAACAAACGTCAAGTTTAGTGAAGCCTACAAATGACGAAATAACTATACTAAAGACAAATAAATATTTCTGGCACAGCTTACGTAAGAAATTAATTTTAATAATAATGGCAAAAGTAATTTCGAAACAAGTCGCTTTGACAGAATGAATTCCTGAAAAAATCTGAGTTTAGGAGGAAAAATACCATCGGCCGGGTCGTTAGAAATTGTTTGGGGAATATAAATAGTTGTTCTGGAACTGATGTAATAAGTATAATGGAGGTTTATAAAAAAGTATGGAAGAGGGAAAGCGATTTTTGTCAAACGAACCGTGTCCGCAATGTAGCCAGGTAAAAAAATTCTCAAAGGTAAGAAATTTCTCCAGGTATTGAATAATTTTGTGAAACGGAAGTCGTTATGTTATAATTCACTAGTACTGCGAGCAATGAGATTGTCACACCAGATCATATCACAATTTTTCCAGATTTTTCCGAAATATTTTCGTTACCATAAAATTTGCCGAAAAAATGATGCCTGACGCTTGTTTCGCTGGGATTTAATTTCACAGATTTCTGCTTTTTCCAATTTTATGGTTTACGTTTTTTCAAGTTATATGAACTGCGACAAAACTTTCAGAATTTCACGATTTTTCAGAAGAGAAACTTTTCTTGCGATTTTTGTATTCTATCATAAAAATTAAACACATTCTTCTAGAAAGGAACATTTTGAGCAGTAGTTTGGACTTTTGTAAGCGGTTCTATGAAAATCGTTAAGCATTTCTTTCGTAAACGGATCTTTAAAGCCAGATTTCTTTGCTGTACCGTCTTTATTCTTTTACATATCAAATTAAAAAGAACTTCCATTTCAACTAGCCGTAGATAACATAAGGTAGATGATCTGCTTGTCGGTCGAAGCAAAAACCCTTGGAAAATTGGCTTCTAAATTAGAATAGAATTCCTGAAATATGCACAGCGTTTTAGGCATGGGCCAAAGTAAAGCAAGATGTACCGATCGTTTTGGAGAAATCCGTGTTTTTTGTTTTGTATGTCGCTTAAAATCAATAAAAAAATGAAACCCGTCAAGTTACTATTACCTTCCGTACCATAAATAAACAAGACGAAGCGTTTTATCATTTTATAAATTGTTCAATAAGAAAAATACTAAATCACCAGCGAAATTGATAATAATAGTAATTGCTGTTGTGAAAAATCACCTCAAAAACGCTGCTTTTAACTAACCATACCATTGCTGGGTTATAAGACAACTGACAACGATTTGCGTGGTCCCAAGGTTCGTCACTGGGGCCTGTGTTGTACGGCGAGCTCGTTGTATGACTTCCTTTGTTTCCAAAACAAGGGGTTGGTGTCGAATGAAATATTTGTGTTCATTTATTGGTTGATTACTTGTAAAATTTCATATAAACTAGCAATCACGTGAAATGATTCTTAATGCTGGCTATTTTCGAAATCAGAAGATACTTTCGCTTCTCCTAAAATCATAAATACAATGATACAAAGACAAATTTGTTGTAGAATATTGAGATAAAATACTACACATACGTTAAATTGAAATTAAAAGAGCTCTTAGACGGAAATGAATGAACATGAATTTAAATATAAAATGATAGGTGAAAAATGAAGTTGAATCTTTCCAAATAGGATGACACAACACTCGACACTCGAGACCATCAACTTCAATAAATATTCATGAATATTTTCCACCGTTCAAAAAGATTGATTATGTTGTTATCGGTGTCGTCTGCAAACATAACGCGGTATTTGCGCCACCCCTATGAACAGGAGAGGAAACACTGCGTAAAAAATAGTATCTTTATTTTGTACATACGAGTAATGTTTTATTTTTTCCACTGGTACTTTATTTGCTGCCGATTGTGTTCCGGCTTGATTACTTAGTTTGATTGAAAAGCACGTCCCGACCGGTCCGGAGGGAGGCTGCCGGCTTTTAGTATGATAAACAATATTTCAGAAGGGTTTCTGACGCGTTACAAAGAAAACTAATTAGTCACGGAAGCTTTTGTATTTGGGGATAATGTAATATCGACCCGAATTAATCGTAGAAGGGAATAAAATTCATATTTATATACTCAGAAGTATTGAGCAAACGGAATGATTAAAATTATTTGTAAAGATGAACAATGTTTGCTTTTTAGAAAAAAGACTAAAAAAATTGAAAAATTTAAAGTAGATGTCAGTATTTATTTTTAAATAATAAATGTTATTACGTAATTAATAAAAATGAATATCTAACCTTCTGAGTGCGATACTAATAGTCCAAAAGTTATACATTATATTCTAATCTGTCATAGTTTGGCCAAAAATGTGGGGCCTCAGCACGGTTAAGCCACTCAGAAGGGCAAACATTATTAAAATATAGGTTATAAAGTGTAAACTAAATTAAAAAAAATAATAAAAATGGGATTGTTGCAAATAATATTTTTTTCCAAAATTTGTTTTGAGGCTCAATATTTTGTTTGTGCGGAGGGATTAAAAAAATACATACAAAGCATTTGTCAAATTTAATAATCTTTAAATCTTTCTTGCCAAATAAGGGTAGGATAAAGACATTAATTTTTGTTATAATATTATGTAGTATATATTTTTTTCTTCTCAATAGAGAATAAAAAAATTCTTACGGAAAATAAATAAAATTTAATAGGTATGTGCATTTTTTAGATTATTTCGATGAATTTTGTTAGCCTAAAAACAGCTAATATCTTTTAAATCCATAATTGAAGCACTTGCGCCAAGATCGGTAAGAGGGTAGCAAAGGTAAATTCATGCAATGTCCAGTGTTTTCAATATAATGTCCTCCACGTGCAAAGTCGTATCTTCCCCAAGCATAAACTTTCTAAAAAAGTGTGTTTATCGGAAGTGACCTGCCAGGTAAGTATGTTTCTGTATCTATTTGTAAATATGTAAGATCTATATGTAAGGATCCTAAGAATTAAAAACAATAAAAAAATATTGTAAAGCGCCCTTGAGGTGATTTTTCACAAAAACGGCGCTCTACAAATTGTCCATCTATTATTATTATTATTATCGTTGTAATTTGGATGGTAGGTTTTGCTTGTAAATCTTCAACGTCGTGTTCAGTACCAATAGACAGTGCAGTTTCCGCTTCGTTTTGAAAGATTACGTGTTAACGTGTAGCATTTCAGAGTCATTTGTTTGGCTCTGTGTTTGTTTCGTAGTGGAAGTCAATCATTTACGTACTTCTACTTATTCTAAATACGTTTTAGATAAAAAAATTCTACTTTGTAATTATTTTTACGAGTGAAACCATCGCAAATAAACTTAAGAATCAAAAAAAGAGTTCTCCAGAATAAACTTTTAAATATACAGAAAAATAAAAACATTGATTTTAAACTTCACCACTGTGCGTATTTAAAATAAAAATTAGAAATAAAAAAATACACTTTATTTTAAATTGGAGAACATATAAGAAGCCTTTATTTATTTGTAGAAGAAGTAAATTTATAAACAAAAAACGGAAAATTTCGCAATTAGATTTAAAAGTATTCGTCTGATTAAATAAAAAAAATACACAGAAAAATCACTGCAGCGTCGCGACGGGCCGGAAACCTCATCGTCGTAACGTCCTCATCGGCCGAAAGCCGATCGCCAATTATTAACCAACAACGACGTACGTGCTTTGCGCTCTGCTCATGAATATAACGTAGCGTGCTGCGGGGTTTTGAAGTAATCCATGGCTGGGTTTCTTTTATCAGGCCAGAAATAGGAGAAATTTCCGAGTGGTGGATTTTAATCAATTCTGATGAACATATTAATAAAATTTAAGATGTTTTTCAACAAAACCGTCGGGAAGTGTGAATTCATCGCATATAAAAATAAAATTGACCCTATTTTTAAAGGCATTGAACGTTAAAAAAATTGATGTTTACGTAATGTTTTTATTAATCTAAAATATAATTTTTTTTTTTACAAGAGGCCCTGAGGAAAATAATGTCTCTCAGGGCCTATGTCATCTTTGGGGATGCTGTGTGGAGGGTTTTTTTAAGGAAAAGGAGGAGAGGAGAGTTTTGGGAAGGAAAAGGGTTTAAGGGGTGGGTAGGAATCTGGGGTTCAGTGTGTCCTGGTCATCTGCCTCCAAGACCTAGACAAACGTCACCCCATGAACCCAGGTACCCCTGCTAAATCACAAAAGAAAATTACAAATTACTCGTATTCCTCGCGAGGCATGGAAAAAAATATTATTCATTTACGAAGTCTCGCCTTACCGCTAATTTCATAAATGAACTGACATAATGTCAATGGAGTTAGCCCAGTCAATAAAGTCTATCTTGTAAAGTCATAAAGTGTTTATATATTAACATCCCAGTCCAACAAGTCAACAAAATATGGTTTTTTAAACATTTCAAACCGTTTCAAGTTAAATATTTCAATAGTAAGGAGCTGTTTTTATTAATCTTACAAGAAATAAAAACGCTAGAAATATTTCAATTCTCATGCCTAGAAAATTTAAAATCGCGCATCGTATTTGCACGAGGCAAGTCAGCGAAAAGGTGTTTTTTTAAATTTATTTTGTGCATAATTTTATAAGAATGAAAAAAGTTAGAACCAACAAAACCTCGAAAATAGTCTTAGCCATAAAGGGGTATTTAATAAAAAATGTTTCTTATATTACTTCATAGTTAAGTCATGAAAAAAAATTTTTTTAGTGGTTTACGCTTATATTTTTTGTTACATAAATAATAATTTTATTGTAAATACAATACATAGAAAAGCTAGTAAAAGTTTCAATTTATCCGTGGCGTATTTTTTGATGTTCATAGTGTAAACCGATTCGTGGTAAAGATGAATCTAAATAGTATCTAAATAGGATTTCACGTATAGTTTCATCTTAAATATGAATAACTTACAACTGTGGGCATCAGTCTAAAAAAAAGATGTTGTAGTTACGAAGTCGTCAGATTTAATTAAAATGTGATCCTCGAGCAAACCCCCATTATAAGAGTCTTGTGACGCCTTAAAGTTCAAATATCTGAACACCCTTATTTCCATTGAACCGCGTGGCACATTGGGATTGACAAGTGGGAGGTAATTATGCGGAAATGAGGGTTTGGGGATCATCCAACTATTGAATAGAATGATCCCCTATCCCTAATTCTATTTTCCATATAACCCTTAGGTGTCCCACATCTACTATATCTCATGTCTCTTATATCTACTCTATCCCATATCTTTTATACATGTCGGCTATAACCCGCGATACAGTAATGCCTCGGATAAAAAGGTAAATAAATCTGCAAAAAGCACATAATAGATTCAATTTTTAGTTTTTGAATTGCGATGTGGCGTTTGATATTTTAACTAAATAAATGTATTTATTTTATTTTTAGAAGCTCAAGTAGAAATATTTTCATCAAAATGTTTTTAAAAACGTAAAACAATAAATCCTTTACTCTGTGCAGAAACGGGTGGTCCGTTTGATAGATTCCCCTCTTAATAAACGGATAGTGATCTTTAGGCGTCAGGTAAGTATGCTATCTTTGTTCTACCTGTATTGCAATGGAAGATGCTCCGTGCTCAAGCATCATCGATCCCTTCGGCACCGGTGCGTAGTCGGGAAACACGCCAAATGCGCGATCAACATTATTTGCACACGGTTGACATTTGTCACACGCGAACGGTTCGTTTCTACGACTTGTCCTTTAGTTCAATAGCTCGGCTGTGGAACGATTTGCTAGTCTACATTTATGTAGGTTCTCAATTTGGAAAGATGGTTTGGGTACCGCCGCCCCGGGAACAATTTATTAGATAACACCCCTGCCACCGGTCATCCCAAATGTTTCGCTACGTTTGGTGACTACAGAGGTGCCCGGGTTCACGGTGTGAGGTTTGTCAAGATTTTTGCGGCGAACGCGTTGGCCCACCCAGAGCCTAGCGGGCCGGATCGGGAGAGACAGGTTGAAGCCTTTCGCCTTACACCGAAGTGGAAGGGATGGATTCATACGTCCGTCACTCCTGGACACTTTGACTCCCCGATTTCAAACCATCCCTCATACCTTTTCTTTCCTAGAGCACCCTCTCCTTTCCTTCCATAAAAAGATCCTCGACACAGCTTCCCCAAACATGACATAGGCCCTGAGGATCTTAATTTCCTCAGGGGCTTCTTTGTTTAGATAATGTGAAAAAAAAATGTACATATATCAACAGCGCACGTAAGCTATGTGCAGTAGAAAATTTGTTTAAAAAGAGACTGGTTTCCGGAGTTATTTTTAAACTAACGGTTTCCGAAAACCTTTGTAAAGGTACTGAATTACTGCACTGCTGTAATTTCGCACTGTCTATAGATTGATACGTTATGGTTTCGACTCGCTACGAAAACACAGAATCCTTTCCTCGTTTTCAGGGTTTTCGTCAATCGAAGTATTACTGTAACCTCTATCTCCCGCATCACTTTTCCCGTATCTACGTCCCGTATATATCCGATCCTAAACCATTATACCGCTTCGACAGCCCCGCCTCAGCCTGTCGTTGGAGGGACAATCATATCTCGTGAGACGAAAATATAATGGTGCAAATAAAACCCAAATTCCGACGAAGATCAACCACAGACTGAAAGGCAATTTATTCTTGATGGCACATTTATAATACATGTTTGTTTTGTTTCAATTAATTGATAAGTGTTTCTGTGAACAAGTAGTATGACACTGTCTCCTACTTAGATTTTGTTAGCACGGCTTCTTTGATAGTTAACTAAAACCCGTCAGAATAAATATTTGATTGGTGAAAGAAAAAGTATCAGAAGGACAAATTGTGAAAGATTTTTTAAAAATGTTTCTGGTTTACATCTTTCAAGGATATCCATCATTCCGATCAATGGAGAGAGGGAAGGTGAATTCATGTTTTAATTTTATAGAAATGGACAAATTTCAAAATTAAAGGGAAGATGGAGTCGAGTTCAGACTTGTTGTTTAGAGAGGAACAGCCAAAAAATATGTGATTAAAATTTCCCACTTTTAAACCACAGAATGTACAATCTGGGGAATCAAAAACTTGAATTTTAAAAATGTGAGAAGGAAGGAACAAGGACATCCACCTTAAAAAAATTGTTGAAACCACGTTTTTGATGGGATGGACTTTTGTATTGAGACGTAGCAGGTTTCCCTGGATTGACCGGGTGAATGGTTTAATAAATCGAAGACATCCGAGGATAACACAACTAGGATAAAATGGAACAAATACTTATGTCGGGTCATATCTTGATTTGGTGTAAGACATTTCAACTTCGATTGACGACACCAAAAGAACACAAAAAGCGTTTTCTAGAAGCAATTCAGCTCAAACATGTATCCATATTGGATACTAAAGCCAATTCAGCGTTTCCGGACTAGAACATTGTAAGGTACTGTAAAATTATATTACATATTGTACGAGACCCAGTGAAGTGGTAAACAGGGAGAAGTGTATTGTGGGTGTGACTGTTGTATGCCACGAAGAATCAATTTTTCCTTACTTCTGGTGAAATAGATCAAACATTGTCGATAAACGAAATCTTTCTTTGAATACATAATCAATTTCATTGGCCTGTCTGGACCTAGGAATCGAAGGACGTATATGTATTTTCGTTATTTGTTTTTGGGGTGTTATGCCGTGTTGCGCTATCTCCTTCTTTAGCCAACGTTTCGGACACTGTGACGCTGTCCGAAACGTTGGCTAAAGAAGGAGGTAGCGCAACACGGCATAACACCCCAAAAACAAATAACGAAAATACTTTTGGCCGTGAAAATCTAAAAACTTATATGACGTATATGTAAATCGGCAACAATGGCTTTCTTTCAAATCTGCTTCAAGGAAGTTTATGGGATGATGTATGAATGTGAACGAAGCAAGGAATATAAGCCAAGATTTAATTGCGTAGTGGTCTGTTCTCTTCACCTGCCCCTGCATAAATCCTTAAAGCATCTCAGGAGGAATGAACTAATAAATGTAATACTAATTTTGATAAATTTGAAAAACTAAATAAATATTTCTGACGACAATTTTTTTTTTATTTCGATCACCAGCGTTCCTTATTCGCAGAATCAAATTTATATATTTATGTACTAAAATGTCCTTCATAATAGTTAGTCAACCCTTCTCACCTCAATAAACTTGGCTCACAAGGGTGGATTGGGTACATACTTACTACGTGTTATACACTGTTAGTTGATAAGTTTAAGATCAATTATTATTATCGGAGGATGGTCCATTATAATTCAAAGATTAAATTTTTAAATCAATTATTCATTAATGACTTTTCACTTAGTTCTCATTGATTATTCGGTAGAAGTAAAATAATTACCATTATTCTCGTATATTATAGTTTCCATTGCTTTTAAGTATTCAAGGGATGTTTCAACCTGCGTCACATTTGATTGATGATCAGATCGACGATTAGCGTCATTTTGATTTTTGGACATTTGAACGGTCCTTGTCGAACGTTGAATCTCGGCGTTTCTCGTGGTATTCGACTGTTTTAATTAATATAATAAAGAAAAGTTTAAAGAATGAAACAAGTTCTTTGTTTAAAACCACTTTATTTAAATTTATATTCGTCGACCGGTTTCGGTCGAACTCGACCTTCTTCAGGACAATAAACATATAAACTAAATTAAAGTACAGAGTTAAGATAATTTATTTTATTTATTTATTTATTTATTTATAAATAAACGCACTTTTTCGGGGCTTTTACATATATAGCATAGAAAAAACATTTTATTGTA
Source organism: Glyphotaelius pellucidus (assembly GCA_936435175.1). Classification (NCBI taxonomy): domain Eukaryota; kingdom Metazoa; phylum Arthropoda; class Insecta; order Trichoptera; family Limnephilidae; genus Glyphotaelius; species Glyphotaelius pellucidus. The sequence goes on from OW386543.1 coordinate 42,852,951, forward strand.
CATAACTGAACTGCCTCAATAACAATATTTTAAATTTATTCAAAGATAAATTGAAGATGTCCACTGACTTGGTATAATTGTTATAATGAGGTAAACACAAAAGAAAGAGAGAGCATATAAGAGAGAGAGAGAGAGAGCATCAGATAATGGTTGTGGGCGGGGTAGGAGGAGGGGTCAAGGGAGGGGGGGGGTTAGAGAGGGAGAAAGGGAATAACTTTAAAAGTTTAAAGTTGTTTCGTGCCTGGAAACGCTACAAGACTCCATCAATTCGCATTACTCCGCAAAAGACAACAGAAGATTTCTAGTCTTACTCATCAAACCTATATTGCTCGATTAGAATCCGACATAAAAATAATATTAAAAAAATATTGTGTTTTAATGAGACGCTAAAAAAATCTCCCTATACCAGTATATAATCTCACTATACCAGAACACATGCCATATCATTCCACAATAGCACGCGACAGCAAAGAAGTTACGGACCTTTTTGACAAATGAAATTCTAACTCACGATGCTGATTATAAGGAAGATCTTCTTAACAACACATTAATATCTTCAATTAGAATAAACGAAGAAATCACCTTAAAACACCTCTCAAGCATAGACATTCTGTCCGGAATTTTTAAACGCAATTGCAATAAATATATCTGTCTCCCGGTTGCGCCATCCATAAAAAGTCACTAACGGAAGGATCGTTTCCTCTCAAATAGAAATCAGCTGTCATCATGCCAATCTTTAAGACTGGTGATAAACATGACGTTAAAAACTACCGACCAATTTCCCAACTCCCTACACAAATAACATAAGTTCTTGAAAAAATCGTATTTGATCAATTGTACTGACTATTTCGACAAACCATTACGCCGAATCAGCACGGATTCATGAAAGGTAGGTCTACAAAATCTAACCTCACCCTGTTCATTAACTTCTTGCATAGCAAGATGGAAGATAAGGAGCAGGTTGATACTATGTATACAGACTTCTCTAAGGCATTTGACAGCGTAATTCAATCAATTCTTTTTAAAAAAACTCATCCTACATGGCGACCTGTTTAGATGGATTAAGTACCTAATTAGTAATCGCAATCAGGTAATATTAATCAACGGTGTCTCCTCAAAGTCCATAGAGGTAATATATGGTGTCCCGCAAGGATCCCACCTAGCTCCGCTCTTCTTCAACATTTATATAAATGACATTGGATCATGCTTTCAAAATTCCGAATGTGTGCTTTATGCTGACGATATTAAAATATTCAAAGTTGTGCATTCGCTCTCTAATTGTGAAGCGTTACAAAGTGATCTAGATAGGCTTTGCAAGAAATTGCAAAGTTAACTGTTTAGATATCATTGTTTCCAAATGTTACACTGTGACATTCACAAGAAATAAACATGTAATTAAGTATTCGTATTCACTTCACAATGAACTTGTAATCTCTAAAACGGAATGTAAAGATATTAAGCACATCGACTCAATCGTTTAAATGTCGTATAAAATGCTTGATTTTGTCCTTCGTATAAGTAAATTATTCAGTAACCCGCGTACCTGCAGTAGTAATGTTTAATTTTGCATTAGTCAGAAGTACACTGGAGTATGCCTCGCCAATTTGGAACCCACAAAACAAAGTATACGTATTTTGACCGGTCAGTGGTTGAGTGGGCATTGCGTTCGGGTCCCACCCGGGCGTCCCGTGTTCGATTCCTCGGCTGACTAAGTCCTCCATCACAACACAAGCTACATTTTTGGCTTTCTGTGGTGGTATTAGGAGATTTTCAAACATTGTTGGGTTATTCGTAATCCGGGAATGTTTGTCTTTTTTTATCAAAAAAAAAATTGATAGCATAGAACATATTCAAAACAAATTTATTGAATATCGTACCTTTAAATTCAGCAATAACTTTGTACATTTCAAACTTCGCAACAAAGGCGAGCAAAAGCTGATTTAACACATAATATACACAAAATTTTAAATAACATCAACTGTACTGAACTTCTTCCCTAATTAATTTTAACATACACTTAAGATGTACATGCCATACAGAACTATCTATCACGAACGAACTATCTCACATCTACAAACATACACACACCTACCCAATACGCACATCACCCGGTAATTACTAAATATACATACCATAAATAAGATATTACAAAGAAACATATCACCATGAAATATTACTTAATATCTGTAAAATTCCTCACCACTGTAATCAATGTACTTATTGTTTGTTTCTATATAAATATTACAAAGAAACATATCACCATGAAATATTACTTAATATCTGTAAAATTCCTCACCACTGTAATCAATGTACTTATTGTTTGTTTCTATATAAATATTACAAAGAAACATATCACCATGAAATATTACTTAATATCTGTAAAATTCCTCACCACTGTAATCAATGTACTTATTGTTTGTTTCTATATAAATATTACAAAGAAACATATCACCATGAAATATTACTTAATATCTGTAAAATTCCTCACCACTGTAATCAATGTACTTATTGTTTGTTTCTATATAAATATTACAAAGAAACATATCATAGGTACCCACCATGAAATATTACTTAATATCTGTAAAATTCCTCACCACTGTAATCAATGTACTTATTGTTTGTTTCTATATAAATATTACAAAGAAACATATCACCATGAAATATTACTTAATATCTGTAAAATTCCTCACCACTGTAATCAATGTACTTATTGTTTGTTTCTATATAAATATTACAAAGAAACATATCATAGGTACCCACCATGAAATATTACTTAATATCTGTAAAATTCCTCACCACTGTAATCAATGTACTTATTGTTTGTTTCTATATAAATATTACAAAGAAACATATCACCATGAAATATTACTTAATATCTGTAAAATTCCTCACCACTGTAATCAATGTACTTATTGTTTGTTTCTATATAAATATTACAAAGAAACATATCATAGGTACCCACCATGAAATATTACTTAATATCTGTAAAATTCCTCACCACTGTAATCAATGTTGTTTGTTTCTATATAAATAAATAATTCTCAGATTTTGATCAATTTGGGATCAGCCGTCAAGTATAATGGTCTTAATGTCGTGCTTGAAAGCTGATCAAAACTACGAAGAAAATCTAATCCTAAAATTTTCAGTAGGTAAAGGCAAACAACTCATTTCACTTCTATAATTCATGTTTTAAGGCGAAGCACACAAGGCCGAATTATGAATTTACGACGCCCATTTTATTTATTTAATGAAAAGTTATTTTGCTATTATATTTGTTATACTATACAACTTTATTTGTGTTCATTAAATCAATAATGATGCCACAAAGTGTATTTGCGAATTTTGAAGAAGTAAAAATATTTTTATTTGAAATTCTATTCAGAAATGCAAATGAGAAGATTACCTAAGAAAAAATTCGAAATCTCTTATAACGGTAAATTTGTGTCAGGTAAAAAAAAACTGTAAAATGGTATTGTTCTAAATAAAAATATTAATTATTTCGAATTGAATTATTTCTGTATTTTAAATTAGTGATACAGGTAGATGAAACATTTATGTATGACCAAACTGTAAAATGACGATGACTTGTAAAATTATTCATCTTTTAGCATTATAAATATGAAGTTATCTTCTCTTAATTCTCTATTCCTTTAGAGCAGAGGTTCCCAAACTTTGTTTTCTCGCAATCCACTTTCAAAATTTCATTGGCTTCGGTGGACCCCCTGCTGCCACATTCCTACCATATTCCCAAAACTCGACGCGCGTTGTACTGAATATTGAATATATGTAAGATTTTACAAGCAAGTCTCCGACTTTATTAAGATACACTGCTCGTGCAAGTGGTACAACCGTAGGGGCGTAATGGGATATGAGACTGGGGGCGGGATGGGATATGGGCACGGGATGGGTTTTATTTTTGTTCCCTTCATTTTTTTAGGGTAGCCCACATTGACAGGTAAAGCCGAGCCAACATTTTTGTTATTTACTATCGAAACCAGATGTTGATAAATTGATGATGATTGAATGATAAATTTTCGTGACCTCCACTGGTGAACCCCCATTTTTTATCACGCCTACGTAGACCCCTGTCGAGTCTCCCGTGTACCCCTGGACAACTTTGAGAAAGAAGGAATATTCTATACCTAACGAGTTGTTTGCATTCTTATTTATTCTGTTTTCTTGATTATGTAACACATGTTATTAATATTGTGTATATAAATTTCCGTCTTTTCATGAAAAAGCCATATAAATAAATAAATAAAATAACACAAATAATGTTTGCTATAACAATAATCATATTTATTTTTGGGGTCCTAGGCAACCCCGCGCGACCCCCGTGTTAAAAAGAAAGACGCGACGGGCGGAGGGTTAAGGCAGTATTCATATTTCCAAAGTTTGAATATTCAAAAATATCTCCTTATTTTTCGAAATTCGCATTATTTTAAAAGTTATAACCATTTTAATGTCGCGATTTAGACCGAATCTAACCAGAATCTGAATAGAAAAGAAAATTAAAAGAATTTTTCTCAAAATCACTTTTTTCGAGACGGTTGACACGATATCTCAAGTTCTACGAAATCAATTTGTTTGAAATTTGGTGTGAGCTTTCTCTATACATTACTCTATGGCGGGAACTAAAACTATAACAAAATTTCAATTTTTACTATTTTTAAAAAATGTCTTTTTATTTCAGATAGCCGCCATTTAGCGAAAAATGTTTTTTGACTTTTTCTTACTTCGGGCCATAGCCGCATTTGTTTGGATTAAGAATAATTTTTTTTTTTTTTAGATTACTAGGAGGGTTGCAATCGTGTCAACCAGGTAACTTTTGAATTTTTTTTTTTTTTTAATGTATTTTTTAATGCCTAATCAATATTTGGTAAAATAATGGCTGGTAAAAATATTGTGGTTTTTTTTTAGGGCACATGAAAAAATACTACAATTCATGCTTCTATACTAGAATACCCCCTTCAAAGAATGACCATATTCGATAAGGTTTTTTTATTTTGAAAAAATTCATGATTTGACATTTTTGTAATGTTAAGTGTAAGTTTTTCAATGGTACAACATTCTGCGAATTTTATAAAATTGGAATGTAACGACAAGCAGTCGTATATATTTTTCATGATTTTATTTAGTCATCAGCAAATAATAATATGTTAACATATCTTAACTTTGCGCGCGTACGCAGGCTACTGGGTTGCATTCACAAAATCAATTCATGCGGTTCATTTTGAATTGGTTTATGGAGAGCGTTTTGAAAATATTTATGATTAGTTTGATTAGTTAATGAATGCTTGTTCCTATTTTTGGCGCCGTAATTCCCTTTGGCCGTCCTTGCGTACGACGCCGACGCACAGTGGTTTCAAATACCCCAAAAGTTGGAAACAATTCACAGAGAGGATTTACAGGGCGAAAAAAGTGATATTATTTTTCGGTATGATTATAAAAAATAAAAATATTCGATTTTAGTAAGTTTTATTGGATTTTATTAACGATTTCTGAATTTTATTAACTAAAAATGTGAAATTTAAAAAAAATATCTTCAAATTTAAATTATTCATGTCCATATCTATGTGAAAATAAAGGCCTAGTATTGTTTAATCTTGCTTTTAAACATTCTGATGCAGACGATGAACAATCGTCATCATCGTTGGTACTAAAGATATTTGAAGAATGAATATCCGGAGGAATTATTGAATCGAAAGCTTCCTTACGAAAACAATTTAATTGTTTCTTTGGGGGTTGCCTGTAGCTAGTTGTGACAGGATCAGATGTAAATAACATTAAATTAAAAACATCCTCGTTAAATTTCTCATGCGAACATTTTCTCGAATAGTTCTTGCGATATTTTTAAAAATATTTCTTCCGAGCTTCCTGAGCCTCTTCTGATAATCTTAATCGGGCGGCAATATCTGGTGGACGATGGGCAAGGATTCTACAACATTACGTTTATATTGTCAGTCTTCCCGCAAACTAATCGTATAGGTAGGTACAATTGAAGATATAAAAATACCGGAATAATCCGCAACCTCTCGCGTCCCAATGAACATAATACCTTGTACCCTTGTCTGTTAATAGATGAGCGCCTAGAATAATGTCTTCTAATAATTGTGATGAAACCGACTGAACAAAAACTCTAAAGTAAATTTTTGTAGCAAACGCCAAACGAGAAAGAGGTGCACTTTTCCGAACTTTGGTTTTCAAGCGTTTGGATCGGTCAAAAGTACTTTCAAAGTGTGTTTACGACCGCAAAAACGCGTACAATATAAAAGCAATCGGAGTCTCAAGTATTTTTTTTATTTTCCATCTCAAATCTAACTTCATCGCGACGAGCAATTGCTCCATCTTATTTTAAAGCAAAATTTGAAGCCCGTGATCTTTTTACAGAGTTTATCCAACCCCTCTTGAAGGTATTTGCTGAGGTTTATAATATATTTTTTTTAAAAATAAAAATCGTTTTTCTATCTGTTGGCACTTTGATTTCATCACAATGTCGAATAACTCCTTTTTCCTTAAAAACAAATCCTTTGAAACCGAACCTGTGACAAAAATAATATTTATGAAGCGCTCAAATTTTACAGTAAGTAATTAATGTAAAAATTGCTGGGCCGTAGAGGCGCAAATATGCGCAATTTTTTGTTTCTCAATATGATACTAAAATAGTTCAGCTATAAAAGTACAACAACACATTTACGAAATTTTAGGAAATATCAAACTAAAATCTTCACTATTCCAGAAAACGTCGAATTTTTTTTTATATTCCGAGATGTTTTAAAAAAAAAATATCCCAAATTTGTCACATTAGCAAATGAAAAAAAAAACTTAACATCTTTAGTACATACCTGAAAGTATTGAATCCTTGTTGAAAAAAGTTTGCCAGCAAGCGGTGTGCAAAGTTATCAGTCCCTAAATGTTATGTAATAAACGATGCACTTTCACACAAACGTTCTGACTGCTCGGGAAGTCAATCTTTGCTTACGTGTTACGCAACGACGAAACGTTTTGCTGAGTTGGGTGGTATGGGGAAAGATGCCCTGGTATGTGATGTCAAGATATAGAAACAAAATTTAGTGGTCCCTGCAATTTGAATTTTCGATTTGTTTCCAACGCTCCCATACTAGTAAAACCATTGTGCGACGCTGCGAATGTTAAATCACTATTTTGGATTAACCCTTTTAGATTAAATTGAAACTTTTTCTATTATTTTCACTGAGCAAAATATTATATATAGCTTACGTATTATATTTAGTGAAATATAATTTAAAATAAAATATATAATTACATTATGAAAAATACTAAAAAACTAAAAAAAATAATATGTTTATTGAATATAATACCTTAATTTAAAAAAAAATTGGTTGTCTGTAAAGTCGGTTTACGGTCGATAATTTTACGTGATAACGTCATAAGAAAACATGGATGAAAAATTGTTTTGATGCGTAAATTGGCTGGGCGTATACATCCGATTTTTCCATCCGATTGTCTGATCAGACAACCGGAAGGCCTCCGCGCCATATATTTCTTATGAAAGCCCGCACACATCCGATTCGAAAACCTGATCGGTAATAAAAATAGGCCACGCCCTTCCACGCCGGCCGTCTAATCCGGTCTGAAAAAGGGCGTAGCCCCGGTCGTATTACCTATCCGGTTTTCGAATCGGATGTGTGCGGTGTTAATCCGATCCGATTTTCTGATCAGACAACCGGAAGGCCTTTGCGCCATACATTTCTTATGAAAGCCCGTATGACAAAGGGCGTAGCCCCGGTTTTATTACCTTTCCGACTTTTTCTTTCGAATCGACAGGTGGCAAATGAGTATTGTTACCTTATTTACTCATCACCGCAGTAGAAACGTTTCAAAGCCTATACAGTAATATTATTATTTAATTTTTAAACAAATTAATTTGTAAACAAGTTCTGCTGTGTAATTATTATTACTGAAAATATTAATTAATAAGTATAAGTCCGGAGCCAGTGAAACTATGGCATCCCCAATTGAGGTATGTTGTGGGGCTGAAGATAGTAGGGAGGGGAAGGAGATGGAGAAGAGGAAGGTGGGGAAGGATCTGGTTATTCAGATCTGGTCACCAAATACGGCTAAAGCCATTTCAATTAACGTTTCAGTTCTGAATGGTGGTCTTACCCCAGGGCGATACTGAGAGTATCTTTCACTCTGGAACGCGCCGCAAATAAACAATTTATTATTATTAAATTAATTATTTGTGAAAAAATGCAAATCAATCAAATAAAATTTATTTTCTCACGCCGGGATTTGATCCCGCGACCTTCGGATTGCGAGTCAAGAGCCTCACCCCTCGACCACCCCTTACCCCTAACCTAGATCACTCCAGCCGCTCTCTCTCGACTCATCGCCTTGCCACGGCAGTTGGAGGGATGGATTCATACGTCCGGTACTCCTGGATCCCAGATTCCTACCCACCTCTCATACACTTTTCCTTTCCAGAACTTCCTATCCTTAAAAACACCCTCCACACAGCATCCCTAAAGATGACACGGCCCTGAGAATGATTATTTTCCTCAGGGCCTCCTGAGTTCAGTGTGTTCAGGTCATCTTGGGTTCAGTGTGTTCAGGTCATCTGTCGCCAAGGCCTAGACAAACCTAGCCCCATGAACCCGGACACCCCTGCTAAGTTACCAAACGTAATGGACATTTTTGGGAGTCCTACGAAAAGGGGTTTGATTTTCCATTGAGTGGTTCCCGGGTGGCGGTACCCATTCCCGCCTTCAAAATTGTATTAAATATACACATGTATTGAAAATACAAATTAAAATCTAAACAGACCATCCGCCGCCAAGACCTAGACAAACCTCACCTCATGAACTCGAACACCCCTGCTAAGTTTTCAAACGTAACGAACCGTTTAGGGAGACCTACGACAGGGGTGTTGGTTATCAATTGAATGGTTCCCAGGTAGCGGTACCCATTCCCGCCTTCTAAATTAAATTATTATTGAATATGCAAATTTAAATATATACGGGTCATTCGCCGCCAAGACCTAGACAAACCAAACCCCATGAATCCGGACACCCCTGCTAAGTTACCAAACGTAACAAACCGTTTAGGAAGACCTGCGACAGGTGTATTGGTTATCCATTGAATGGTTCCCGAGTGGCGGTTCCCGCCTTCCATATTGAATTTTTATTGAATATATAAATTAATATTTATGTAAGTAGTTCTACAAATTTAACTTGATAACAATAAATAAGTATCAATCTGTATAACGAAAGATATAAAGAATGTATATTTCCCACTACTTATACTAGGAAGTCTGTAAATAAATAAATTACGCCGTGGGTTATATTTTGTGCTGATTGTAGCGCTCCACCAGACAGGTCATGAGCGACTGAAACCAAAAAAGGCCGATCGTGCCTCTCTACCGCTTGTTCCGCCCTCTCGCTTGAACACTAGGCTCAGGTGGAACGTGATAATGAGTCATGCTTTTTCGAACATGCAGCCGGTGTTCATCGATTTATAAGACGTTATCACGTCAAACGATTTCTAGGAACTACTTAATACACTTTCAGTATTAATAAATTTAAAAGGGAATTAGGGAAGTTAGTAAAGATCACGTCGATGATGTGTTCCCTAATTTGATATGAAGATCACGTCATCGACGATCTCCCTAAAAGCCGTTCATAAAAATCTTCCCTTTCTCACGTCTTTTATGAAAACAAAAAATACAGAATATACTATTACGTCAAATGTCTTTAGTCAAATTTCTATTGACATATTGCGAATGTATATTTTATATGTTTCATTCGACATGCAGAACTATTTATTGTATTGCCAGTTATAAAAACAAGCAAAAAATCTGAAATGCTTTATTGAATGAAACGCACACCATGGTATAATATTCGTACAGGTTGGGGTAGACATTAAATATTAATTACATACGTATTCGTTTAAAATTCTACCGTAAACATAATATGATGTTATCGTTATAAAGCGTATAAGTTCCTGTCCGGGAACGATTTTATTTTTAGACTTGTAACAACACTTCGAATTCAAATGTCACCTGAGGAAATAGTAAGGTGAACACCCAATTTTGAATCATGGAATTTTTAGAAGGCTTGAATAAAAGTTTATATACCTTTCAGTGAAAATTTTCTTCAACGATTTTTTTGTTTATTTTGCCTTTATGGAAACAAGTGCTAAAAAACTTCGAAAACTGTTGGGTTGTTTAAATGGAATGCTGTACATTTTTGTAGAGCGGAAATAAAAACAATAAATAAACGTTCACTTATAAAGCCAATGTTGCATCCCGTATAAACACAAGAATTAATAAAATTGAACAAACGATTTGTTTTAGCAATCAAATTCATTTAAACTACCGAACGGTTTCGGAAGTACGTAGGTACTGTTTTCGGCTCACGATAAATATTGAAACTAACAAAAAATTCAGTGCAAAAAGTAATTAACTAACAACAAATAATTCACTTCAGTTTTCATTAAAACTGAGTTTTTCAAACGTGTTCTACAGGTTACAATTTGAAAGATAACTGAAGTCACCAATTGTAATGTTCTGTTAATTTGCAGACACACAGTCAGATTCTCCAACTCCCTTGGATGGAGATTACTTCGTTCAATAAAAGAGTCTGGTTCTTTATCTGTTTTTATTTACACTTCGCGTATACAGTTTGAGACTACGTTAGTCAAAATGGTTCTGCTGTGTGAACATTAAAAACACAGCCTCTGAGCTGTCCTGACCTCCTGTCGGAGAACTCAAGCACTACCGCTTGCCATCTAGCGGATTCTACCGATAGCTGATGTCACCGCCATCTGTCTCTACAAGGCAGAAGCTTTACGATACATTACACCAATAAACATAAATAATAAGACCTGTCACCTGTCAACCCTTGGGCCGAGGCAGGCCAATTGAATCTATTGTCTGTTCGCCAGAAGATTTCGTCTGTCGTAATATTATTATTTTTACAAATATTTGATGACGTTTTAACAATTTCGCCAGAAGTGAGGAAAAATCGAGACAAAAATGGCAAACGAGTACGCCCACTATATCAGTTTATTCCCTCAGGGTTACCAACTTTTTGACCTCTCTAGCCGGACTCTCGACCCATCGCCATCGCTTTGCACCGCGAAGGAAGGGATGGATTCATTTGTCACACACTGACAGCATCTTACCTACCCTTTTCCTTCCCAGAACTTCCTCTCCTTCCATTCCCTATCTATCTGTATTCTTGAGAATGCTAGATACCTGTATTTACGAATAATAACCAACCACCCCTGCCACAGGTCACCTTAATTCTATAATTCGTTTTATCAGATAGAACTAACGTATAAATTAAATTGTTTCTGAAATATCGTGTACCTTTTGCTGTTCGTTTATATTTTATTGTTCTATAAGTGTTAATTATTTGTATTAGAATTCTGTAATGAGATTATGCATCATTCGTAGAAATTATTTCATTTATTTTCTGAAATAAATAAATTCTACTCGATTTTTTTTAAACAATATACAGAATCCCTACTTAAGGTTGGTATTTTATTTCAAGTCAGTATCTTCTAAGAATAATACAAATGAATTTATCATTTGAGAAAGGGCTGGCAGTTGGTAGTGAGTAGGGTTATATAATATATATTCGCATTGAACGAAAATCACTATCACGATTTAAATTGGATATCGTCGACGAAAATTGGTCCAATGTTCGGGGAAGGGAATTGCTTCCTAGCCCTCGCGCCTCGGTAGGAAACAATCGGGTGCCATAATAAACTTGTCGATATCTAAAATGAGATTGGCATTATCGGGTACTTGTTAGTAAAACAGTGTTAGATATAATTGGCTATATCGACAAAATTAAGTATTCGTAGTCTTACATTCTTTATTACATTAATATAGCTATGGTTTAAGTTTAAGTTCGAGGCGCTTATTGAGTATACTCGTATATTGATTCTGCCAAAATATAACATCACAACTGCCATTCTACAAATAATTCAACGCTCCTAACACACCAACACAAAACCTGTCTCTAATTCCGATATTCAACAGCACAAAACCCGATAGCAAAATCAAATGAACATATCTCATCTACTCATACGACTAAATTTGGAATTTACTCCTTACAACCCATCGGATATACGCAATACGAAGCATTACCTAGTAACCTAAAACTTCCTGCAACAATCAAAAAACATTGGCAAAGCTTCTCAAAAAAGGGTCAAAAAAGGCTCTCAGCAGATTTTTTAACAAGTAGCATAATCTTTTTTTGAAATTTTCTACCTTTTGTTTATCTTTCTAAATGTATTTTTGAAATATTCTTCAATGAACTGTGTCAAGTGTGTTCAGTCTGTTTTAAAATCTACGTACATCCTTCATTGAACTTCTTTTTAAATTCGCATTCTTGTGTAAAAATAATTTTCTTTTAATTGTGTATAATGTTGTCTATCCGGAAATGAGTTTTATTAAAGTCATTGGAAATTGTGCATTTTTTTTCGACTTTATGTCCGGGTTAAATCTTCCCCACAGGAAAAACTAAACCCTTCCACACACTTTTCCACATATGATCATCTAGTCAATTATTATGATTTTGTAATATATTATTAATATTAATTCACAATAATAATAAAAATAGTTTCTATTTCGAGATAAGAGATGAGAAAAATTGAATTTTTTGGAAAACTTGATTTTAACTCTTTAAAATGTGTATATGTCCACTTAGGAGAGTCCAGTTCATAACTAAATTTTGTCAAAAATTGAGATGCAAGAACTTTTTGGCAGTCCCATCGATTCGCTGATTTGTCGTTTACTAAGTTTGGATAACATATTGGTAACGGGTATTTAAATGACATTGATGTATCGACTTATAAAAAGTATATCACTAAATAAATTATTTTTGAAAAATCTTCCAGATACCAGTATCGTAGTTGTGGAAATTGTGTCGACAAGTACTGGAACATCATTAAGTAGCGCTATTTGAGTGTGTTATTTGTGCACACTGACAGTAACTAGGTTGGAAGACGCGCCCGTTTACCCGGTCTTACCTCAGTCTTTCCCGGTCTCACCTTACAAATGCTCAATAGCACAGTTGTGGGGCTGACACATACAATGTTCCCAATGGGAATGTATTTTTTTAAATTTGTATTTTGATTGAGTTTATTTTGATATACATATGTTTTATTTCAATTTGGGAGGCGGGTATGGGTATCGCCGGGAACCATTTATTGGATAATCAACACCCCTGCCATAAGTCGCCCCAAGTGGTGTGCACATATGGTGACTTAGCAGGGGTGCACGGCTTCATGGGGTGAGGTTAGGTCTATTTCTTGGCGGCGGATGCGTTTGCCCACTTACTGCGTGACGAGTCGGATCGAGAGAGATTGGTTGAGGAAGTCCTTTGGACCTCTCCAGTCGGACTCTCGTGACCCATCACGTTGTATCGCAGAGGAAGGGATAGATTCATACGTCCGTCACTCCTGGACACATTGACCCCAGATTCCTACCCACCCCTCATACCTATTTCCTACCCAGAACTTCACACCTTTCTTTCAATAAAAAGACCCTCCACAGCATCCCCAAAGATGACATAGGCTCTGAGGGATTTTTTTCTCAAGGCCTCCTGTGTGGAGCTAATGTAAAAAATAAAAATAAAATTAGGGAAACAAGCAGTTATGCATACTTTAAAATAATTACATATTACATGGTTGCATGAACCAGTGAAGTTTCCGTATGAAACTTATATTATATACAGACAAATATATGGCCTGCAATTTGCTGAAATAGGGCAAGTCACGAGAATATAGCGCGCATGTGGCGTGATCTGACCTAGGCATTATGATTTTGTTCTGAATTAAAAATAATTATTTCGACCTTGCATTTATTTAATTTATGTAGGGACTCGTTGATATAAATACATCTTAAGAGTAAATACTCTTTTTATAATGCTTGCATTAATAATTACTCTCTTGGAGGCAGCGCTCTTCAGGTGAACTTTCGCAAAAACAGCGCTATATAAGTTGCCAAAATTTATTATTTTTATTAAGGGTCAAGGGTCAACGATCAAGGACCAAATCTCGAGTACTCTTCAGGTATTTTTGCTACTTGTGAATAAACTCGGCGGCCGCCTGGATACCTGCACAGTGCACAATTCACCGTTTGTTTCGAGTAGACGCGGGTACATTAGACCAATTTTGATAAACTAGTCAGAATTTTGATAAAATATGAAATAAAACTACACTTGCTTTATAAAATTTTAATTTACTTAGTAAGAATGGATACAAACCAAAAATCATATTAGCAATGGAATCGACCAATATCGACATTTTTACGCCCTGGACCTTTTTTTTGACGTGTCAGCTTTTCACGCAATGTGACATAGAATCTGAATCTGAATCTAATTGTGTTTTGACGTGAAAAAGATTTCTGGTTCGTGTATTTGATTGTTTAATTTGTATTCTGATAATAACTGTTTTTTTATAATATTACCAGAAAACAATGGGTGTGAGTAAAGGAAGACCGTAAAATTAAGTGTCAAGAAATAATATTATATACAAAAAATAGAATGCAGCACATAAAGAACAAAACACTGTTTAAGATATAAAGAAGTTGATACAGATTGATATAAAATCGACTAATCAAAATAATGTACTAATCTTGTTAAACAAATATCCTACGAAAAGTGCCAAGACTTTCTTTGTGGTTTTTTATACAAATATCCTACGAAAAGTACCAAGGCTTTGTTTGTGGTTTTTAGAAATTTTGTTTTGTATTTTGTGTAAAACACCCTGTTATTTGTTCCTACGCATGTTACAGGTAAAATTGAAAATATCTGACTAAAATTGAAATAACTTTACAATATTATCAATCAAAACAGATTGATCCTTCATAAGACGCCCTTTTGCAAGACCATCATCCAATTGATAATACTAGACATCCACAAAAATGATAATTTAAAATGCCAAAACCAAACAATTTTAAAATCTTAGTTGTTTTGGATTCAATATAGTTATAGAAATTATTCAGGTGTCATTAATAAAAAAGCCTGGCATAATAATAACGTAATATTTACATAGCACAGTTTAGTGCTATGAGTATTTCACTTCAAGTGCGCATGACAATCTTAACCATACACCCCTGCCATGCTAATCATTACTCTTAATGACTACATTCAAAGCGCGTCTCATCCTTTTTTTTATCTTTCATAGCTTTAAGAACATAGGCATGATGGACATTCAAATTTCATAAGTCCGATTTTTAATAAAATCGGTAGAGAACTCAAGATGAGAAATTCAAGATGGATGCCGAAATTTTAAGCCTTGATATTAGATTCGAGTTCAGTGCACCATCGAACTCCTCAATCCCGATTTTGAACCAAATCGGCCGAGAATTCAATAAATCCCAGATGGATGCCGAATTTATGCATTTTGACATTAGATCCGAGATCAATGCACGTCCAAACTCTCTAATACCGATTTGCACCAAAACCGTAGAGAACTCAAGAAATTCAAGATGGATGCCGAAATTTTAAACTTTGATATTAGATTCGAGTTCAGTGCACCGTCGAACTCCTCAATCCCGATTTTGAACCAAATTGGCCGAGAATTTAATAAATCCCAGATGGATGCCGAATTAATGCATTTAGACATTAGTTTCGAGTTCAGTGCACCTCCCAAATCACCTCGATTTCGAACCAAATCAGTAGAAAATTCAAGAAATCCGAGATGGATGTTTAAATTAAGGATTTTAACGTTAGATTCAAGTTCAGTGCACCTCCAAACTCCCTATTTCCTATTTTGAACCAAATATATATATAACTAAAGAAATTCAAGATGGAGGCTAAAATTATGCAAACTATGCATTCGATTTCAAACCCCCTCCAAACCCCCTTACACCGACTGTGAATTGATTAAAAACTAGAAAATTATTGTGCCCATCGAAATTATGTATTTTGACATTATTAGTTTTTTCGCCATCGGGTTGTTGGTTCTTACTTTTATGGCACACGCACGATGTCAATAAAGTTTTAAAATTGGAGACGGTAAGATAGATTCCAATGTATTTATTGTCTAATAATAATTATTTAATTTCTATTGGCCGGTTGATTTGGTTAACACCTGTCTCCTCATTGATTAGTTCTACAAAATACATCGATCATATTTTCGCAGCTGCGGACAAACTCGAAAGGAAACAGGCGTTCGTCCCCCGCCGATGCTGGCTCAAAACTACCGGCTAAAAATTAAATAATTAGCGCGTCTCGCGGAGTAATATTTTCTCATATAATTTTGTATTGCGGAAAAGAATCATAAAGCTTGGGCGATTTACAATAAAAATTTATATACGTTTATTACAATAACAATAACACGGGGATGAAATAAAGACAGGGATGAAATAAAGAAAACTGTAAAAAAGTACGTCACGCCACGAATAATTTAAATAAATGAAACAATTTTTCCTAGTGAGCCACACGCTTTTTTTAATATCCTTTGAAATTAATCGTGATGTTTTTATTAAAAATCATAATTCAAAGCTACGCGCGACATTTTAATCTAGAAGTACTTATTTGTTGCTTGGCAGTCATTTTGAGAAAAGAGGCGTTAAAATATTTTCTATCCGCCAATCGTATTTTTGCAATAATCATTGTAATCTCAGCAATATTTTAACATTCGCTTACTAATAATGCTTTTCCCCAATCCACTGAAGACAAAAATTGTTACAAATTTATTATTTCTTGTTATCAACTTTGATTTGTATTTTTACTCATTTTTATTTCTTTTACATATTCAACCATTTACAGACCACCATTCAGAATTGAAACGTTGCTTGAAATGGCTTTAGCCGTGTTTAGTGACCAGATCTGAATAGCCAGGTACTTCCCCACCTTCCTCTTCCCTATCTCCTTCCCCTCCCCACTACCTTCAGCCTCACAACATACCCCGATTGGGGATGCCGTAGTCTCACTGGCTCCAGACGGGAGCAGTTGGGACTCTTGTGCGGTATTAACTGTAAAAAAAAAAAACTTTTATTCAATTTATAAAAATAGTTAATTTATAAACAAGTTCTGCTGTGTAAGTATTATTACGCGTGACAGCTAATTCGCCTTGTGAAGGCATTATTAAACTGTCCATTCATTACATCAGAATTGTTCCAGTGTTTGTAGCTCCACTATATCTTAATTGGCGAGGCGGGTAAGGGTACCGCCACCCAGGGAACTATTTATTGGTTACCAACATCCCTGCAATAGGTCACCCCAAGTGGTTCGCTTCCTTTGGTGACTTGGCAGAGGTGTCCGGGTTCGTGGGGTGAGGTTTGTCCGGATCTTGGCGACGAATGCGTCTGCCCACCAACTGCGTAACAGGCCGGATCGGAAGAGACTGAGAGACTGAGGAAGACCCTTCAGCAGTAACATTGCCTTGCACCGCAGTAAGAGCTGGTTCACACATAGCTATCAAATATAAAAGATCATAGCACGCCAAATAACGCTCTCCATACAATCCCTTCATACCGTTCACACCTAGCGGTTTTAAGCGCAGATCAATCATAGACAATACACATCTTACGACGGAACCGCTCCAGAGGCGATTTACAAAAAGTAGGTCTCCCCCTCTCCGACGAAAACAGGGGAGGGGGTCATTATAACTACGGAGCTGCCTAGACCGATGGATGACAGATGTCAAGTTGAAAAATGTGCATTCCGTTGCTGCTCCCTAATTCAACTGACCCCCTCTCCTACCACAGGAAGAAATATTTGATAGCGTCGTGTGAAAGTACGAAAGATAAGCGCTCGCGGTTCAACAGGTATCTGCTCGCAGATTTAAGGCTCTTTGTGAACGAGCTTTTATAGATTCATATATCCGTCACTCACGGACACACTAACCCTTAGATTCCTACCCATCAATTATACTATTTAATTCCAAGAACTTCTTCTCCTTGCTTTTCTTAAAAGACCCTCCACACTTGCATCCTTCAGGGGTCCTTGCTTCCTGTGTGGAGCTAATGTAATGAGTTTGAAGTTGAAAATGAAAGTTTTTAACAAGTTCTCCGACGAAATAACTCAAATTTAAAATAAGATGTTTTGTGTTTAGATAAATAATTGCTAGTCAGTTAGGTAGCTCCAGAAAATTGCTTCGAACTTCTTCGTAGGTATTACTTCTACCGTGTTGTAGCTACTTGTGTTTCATTCGATATCTCAATTTTGTTCAGCGGAGGTTTCTATTAAATGACTTGATAATATTGTCTTTGGGGATTTAATGTTTGAATTATGTGGTTTTATCCAAACCAAGAATAATTGGAGTTGTGATTTTAAAATTAAGCACGTTTCAGAATTCTTCGAGCAATTATATTCAATCCGTTAGAGGTCTACGACCTTATAATCTTCAACAATGATATAGTTTGATTAAAAAACGCTTTGATGAATTTGTAAGAATATTTACTAATTACAATACTAATTTCGTTTCATTTTACTATGAAAAGTTTTTCCTTGCTATTTTTCCCTTTCCCTACTTTTTGTACGTTCCGTTTCCATTTCAAGATGGTGGCCGTTTAAATTGTTCAGAAAAGATTCCTTTCCAGATGAGAAATAGTCATATTTATTTTTGGATTTTCTTATTCGTACCTTTTCAACGCCATGAAAAATAAAAACTGCCTGAAGAATGTTTGAAAACAGAATTGTTTTTGAGATAACGACGTTTATTTGGACAAATTCTATATCCTCAAAATAAATAAAAAAAATTTAAAAAAAAAACCGGATACACGATCTTGAGCTCAACCCGTAAAATAATTCCTCCTCACGTACCCTTCAAAATTGAAAGTACGACCTGCAAATCCTGATCCAGGAAAAATATATTGGGCAGTGCATTGACAATCATTTATCATTTAAACAGCATTTACAAGATATTAAATATAAAATCATCCTCTTAAATAGCGTATTTAGCCGGTTATCATATCTGTTACCAAATACATTTAAAAAAAGGTTTATATGCACATTCACATTTAAATTACATGATTGAAATCTGCGGAAATGCAAATGAAACATATATAAATACAAATAATACAAAACAAGGTAATCAAAAAACTATTTCACTACAGATCCAGAACATCCATAAAAAAAATTGGATATGGAAACAAAATTTTTAACAATAAGAAAACCATGTGAATACAAGACATGTCTCCTTATATACAAAATAAATAATAAAATCGTACATACAAACACAGAATTCATTAAAACGTCCCAAGTACACCATGCACACTAACTATGGTAGGCAATCCATTGGTTACGAGAGGGGCAACTCCGATTCTTTTGCGACCGGTCATTTACTCAGAAGAATTCGGATGTCGACGAAATAGTTGATTCTTTTTACAACATTTTAAACAATACCATCAACCAGTTTGTTCCTAAACGTTTTATCAAAAGGAGGAAATTTCCAAACTGGTCTTCAGCTTCTCTAATCAAAATAATTAAAGAGAAACAAAAACTACACAATAAATGGAAATTCTTTAATAATCCAGTAGATTACGTAGAATTTTCAATCAAAAGTACACAACAAAAATACTTACAGAAGCATTGCTATAATCAATACATAAGTTCGGTTGAATCTAATATTCTGATAAATAATAAACTACTTTGGAACTATGCTAAAAGCAAAAGTAAAACAATTGGCATCCCACAAATCATGCAGCCGAGCCAGGCACCGGCGCTCATCAAGTGTGCTATTTATTCTCTAAACACGTTAAATCCTGCTTACCTACAGCGATAAGGACACGAATAATAAGAAGCAATTTTTTTATTTTATTTTTTTATTTATTCATCTATATACAGTATGTTTATAAAACAGGTTCAAAAAGCAACATTGTAAACTACCGCCCAATCTTAATTCTCACAGTATTTAGTAAACTCTTTGAGAAAATTGTCTACGATCAAATTTATACGGCAACAATTGCTCGCAATATACAAAACCAACCAACCAATATATATGATAATCCAATTTATTTCATTTGTCCACACGTAGAACTAACATTAGAAAAAAATCCCCAATTCCCCGTATGTATTTGTGCGCAATACAATACAAAATTTTACAATATAGACATCCCTGTGAGGGGTAAGTTATTTTTTTATCATCTACATCGCGGGAGTGAGTTATTTTTCAAGTTTTTCTTAATTTTGTAATCGATTTAATTAATTTTCTTCTTACCTTTTTTTAATACGTAAGTTAATTTCGGAGCGTTTTATAACTATGTATATAACCTTTTCTTATTGCAATTGTTAATTTAGTTGGACAAATTCAGTGGTTCTCAACATTTTATAAAAAAAAAATTTCAAATTCTTAATTTTTTTTTATCTACATAAAAAGAAATTTAGGTACAATAATAAAGGGATAATACTAAAAATAAAAAAAAGTGGACTAATTCAGTGGTTCTCAACATTTTACAAATAGTGTTTTAAAAAAAATATATTTATAAAAAAATAATAAATAAAAACAATTAATGAAAAAAAATACTAAAAATAAAATATAAATCCAGTGGTTCTCAAAATTTTACCAATAGAATTTAAAAAAAATATATATTTATAAAAAAAAGAAATATACAGTAATAAAAAATAAAAAAAAATAAAGTATAAATTTCGTGATTCTCAACATGTGAATAATATGGATTTAGTATTTATTTTGTCAAACTATTACTAACTAAAATATTCTTTTCGTGTGGTATTCCTCGAAACACGGATACGTGCATAATGGAACATTATATCCAACACACATAAATTTTGTGTCCTTCTTTTTTATTGGACGAGTTTTGCGAGGCACGATGGATTCCTGGAATCGAACTGGAATTGATTCCTGGAACCGAACAAAAGCGTCTTCATCCCTGACTGAACCCAAACGCTTGCTCTAATAATATTTTGTTATAATACGTAAAAATATTTACGTAACAATATTTATATAATACTAGCTGGTACACGGTATGCGTTGTAATGCCATCCAAATAAATAAATTGTTTCTCCCTACAAGTCCATTCCTATGCGTCCCCAATCCCCCCCCCCCCCCTCCTGAAATTACAAACATGGCATAGAAAAAACTGAATAAAGTCGTACGGCCGCTGCGGCAATACTCTATCTGGATCGTCCGAGTGCCGCCGCATACGTGCGGCGATACTCCTCAAAGGGTTAACAATACCCTTCAGAAATGCCAAATAGAAGTAACGCGTAAGATCTAAAATTAATACAAGAGTATGGAATATATCGGGAGCATCTCCTATCCTTATGCTATTTTCCTCCTCCTCTCCTCCTCACCTAAAATTAATTTTAAGATATAATAATACTCCCTCTCCAAGTAACTCTAGCATAGGAGACCTTTTTGGCTTAACTTAATTTAATTTGTACATATGAATCTTTATATTTTTTGTACCTACAAGCTGTTTGTCTCTTACAATTAAATAAATTAAAAATGAAAAAAAGGGTGAGCGGTTTAAAAAAAATCATTTTTATTCTTAGTTAACAAAATTATGAAACTGAATTATATTGTATTATAATGAATGCAAAGTGTTTTTATTTTGGATGTTTTTAGTAAAGTAAGTGAAATGTAATTTTCCTTTATCTAGGATAAAAACTTTAAGAAATTATTTAAAAAAATGTTAATAAACATATGGTTTATAATTAAGTAGGTAGATGTTTAATTATCCACTTGCAAATCTTATGATTACAGAGGAAATTTAGGTTTTAATTAATTAAAAGAGAAAATTAGAAACAAACTTTTTCGCGAGGTCTACAGAACTACTACAAGTTTCTTGTGCATAGAAAGAATTTACCTGTTTTAATAAACATAGCTGGTAAAAAGCGTAGAAACGCACGGAATAGTAAAATAAACATAAAAAATTGGTTGTCTGTAAGTCGGCTCCCGGACTATAATTTTACGTGATAACGTCATATAATAACGAAGAAGTGGAAGAGAGATAGATGCGTCATAAGCCAAACGCTTGTTCCGCGCTCTCACTTACATGCTCGGCTCAGGCGGAACGTGACAATGAGTCATGTTTTTCGTGAGTGCAGCCAGCGTTCATCGATTTATAAGACGTTATAACGTCAAAAAGATCAAGGTATTAAAAAACATCCTTAGTACCAAATCAATGGACTGTAATAATAAAAAAATGTTTTCAACGTGACATAACTATGGGAATTGCTTGGTGAATGCTGGACACTGGGAAGGAATCTGACTTACCTTAATTTCATACAGCACGTTGTTGTGCGAGAGATCACTGAGTTGAGCAGTTCACAAGTTTCCGTAAGAATTGATATTAAAGTCACCGAGATAACACAGGAGGTGATAATTGCACGGGTCACTTCAACAGACTGATTGTTCCTTGGAGTTATTGTTACAAGATCATTATGTCGGTATTGTCAAATAGGATAGGTATGAAAATAGTTTGGATGGAGGAAGGTAGACGTACACGGTCAACAACGTCATTTTCCTTAAAAAGAAAAACAAATCGCTTCGAAAGAGACAGGAAAGAGAAAAGGACTCGTTTGGAAACATACTTGTAGTAGGTAATGTGTGGTAACATTTGTTCGATACAAATATTTTATTGATGTTTCAATTTGATGGAATCATAACTCTTTTGCCATTTAATGAGGATTTTTTTGGAAAAGAGTTTTGTTTATTTTGGAGTTTTGGAGAGATATAATCAGAAGTTTTTTGGGTAAAACTTGATTTATGCTTGTGAGTTTTATGTGTGGAGTGTCATTTGCGGAGAGGGGGGAGGAGAGAACGTGGGTCTTGAAGAGACCCGTGCTGTAGGGGGAGAAACCACGGAGGACGGCAAATCGATCCACAGCCGAGCTGTTAGAGTAAGAACGAGTCGTAGAAACAACCCGTTCTCATGTGACATATGTCAACTGTGTAAATATTATATTGGACACGTGTTTGGCGTGTTTCCCGACTACGCCAAAGGGATAAACGTAAATTCCCTCTCCCTCGGAGCGTCTCCTATAGTAATACCGGTGGAACATTTCTACCCGACGCTGGTGAAAGATTTCAATCCATTTGGGGGATCTATTAAATGAGCCGCCTGTTTCTGAACAGATTCAAGGTTTTTTTTAAAGTGTTTTGGGGTTCCAGACCAGAGGTGGCTGCCAAATTCAACTTAGGGGTTTCAGCCCAAATACTATACCTGCGATTTGTATAGAATCAGCAGATGTGTACTATTAAACTATCTGTGGGCCCTGCATAGTATGCCCAGATATAGATTGGCTTCAAAATAGCCCTCGTGCCCGTGCTGGTCACTTAGAGTTCCACCAAGCCCATCAACGGAAGGCATACTTGAATTAATGTTTCAATCCCTTTTAAACATAATCAGATATGATTGGGTCATTGCAACATTAATTTCAACGGTCCTACGACGATACATAATAATATAAAATACGAATGATTTTATTATTTCCAGCTTACACTGGACAGTTTCACCCTCGGCCGCTTCGTGTCCTTCACGGCCGAGGGCTGCCCCGACGGCGCGCTGCAGATTGGCGAGCTCGGGAGGCCGCTGGTGGGCGGGTCGTGGTGCGGCACCTCCTGGGGCCCGGCGGTCTACTACAGCGAGACGCGCTCCATCACGCTCACCGTTAAGCTTCTGAGGCTGTCCAAGGACCAGACGGGGTACAATTTCGACTTCAGGATGGAGTACAAGGTCCTGCGGAGGGAGCTGGCCACCGTGCGGTATGGCGGGGCGGAGCCGATGGGTAAATTAAACTTATCATTAATAAAAATGGTTGAAAACTCCATTTGAAAACATTTGACTTGTTCCGTTATGATGCTGTTCCATTCCCCTTTGAATCGAACTTTTAAATTCGCTTTAAAAACTTTTCCGAACACATTCCGAGCAGTTTGAAACTTCTAAATGTCCCTGTAAATATAAAACGAAAAATGGAAAATGTTACTTTTTGGTGTAGATTTTTGTAGATAAGTAGCTACTTACGACTTTTATTTTTAGAAAATGCTGTAATAGCAGTATTAATAAAACATGTGGACATAAAGCCAAATTAATGACAATATGCCATATCACTTATTGTTAAGTACGTGTTTGGTGTTTGCTGCTTTTCGGACTTTCATGAATATAAGTTCTTTTACATTAAAGTCACCAAACGGAAAGAACTATTTAAGGCGACCCACGCCATGAATTTTGGTTATCCAATAAATGGTTTCCAGGGCGGCGGTACCCATACTCTCTTGACCCATAGCCTTTTTATCGCAGTGGGAGGGATGGATTTATACGTCCGTCACTCCTGGACATACTGACTCTCCAGATTCATACCCCTTATACCTTTTTCTTTTTCAGAACTTCCTCTCCTTCCTTTCCTTAAAAAGATCCTCCACATACACCAACAGATAACACAGGCCGCCTGTGTGGACCTAATGTAAAACACATTTTCAATATATTACGCTTATATTTTTATTAAGTTTTTAACAATTTTATTTTAACTTTATTCAAAGGAAAATATAGGAAAAGCTTAAATTTATCCAAAACATATATTTTTGGTTTTCATAGTGTAAACCGATTCGTATTAAAGATTAAACGAAATTAGTGACTTCACTTTCAGCTTCACATAAAATAAACCAAATTAAAATAGAAAATATTTCAACAGATAACAACATACCCTACCCTCCGCAAGGCAACTACTCCAGATTGCAAGAGAACCACGAGGACACAGATCATCCCCCACTTCCACCTCCTCGGCAAGAATACTATCTCGGAGATCTAATATCCGGCACTTATTGCTCCCGTATCTTCAGCGATTGCGATCGAAAAATCTGCAGGCTCCAATCCCCAAACTTCCCAGGAGTATACCCTAGAAACCTGACCTGCTACTACGCTGTCAGACAACACGAAGTCCCTCCAGGAAAACACGCTTTAATCACAGTAAAACAAAAAAAAGGACAACTCATTTCAATTAGAAGTCAGTCTGCTTTGTATGCTCCAACTCAGCAGCAGCAACAGCAGACCAATGCCCATGTGAGGACTTTGAAGGTTTGGACGGAATGTGATGATGTGCAGGACTATGTCACTATATACGACGGATACACCACGAGGGATCCAGTCATCTTGAAGTTCTGCGGAGGAGGAGAAGCGGTTCCAGAAGCCGTGTCCAGTGGACCAGAGTTGTTGGTTGAATTCACGACCTCGCCGTACGGGACTTTTCTGCATCCTGCGCCTATACAATCTCTGCACGGGTTTCAGTTGGAAGTTGAGGTGAGATTTCAATAAAATTATATAATTAATCTAGTTGGTACCTACCGTAGAATACAAGATACGATGTGGGTGTGTTTCGTGATCCAAAATGTCTGGCCAATCGGGCCTTAAAATTCCAATGCAACGCTGTGTTTCGTAGTCATTACGAAATTGAAATGTGATGGCGATATACGATGTCAAGCAAGTGTAAGAGACATACAGAGCGCATGCTAAATAAAATAGAATCAAAATATACGTGGCAAAGTCAGTGGCGACATTCATTTCCATTCAAATCTAGATGAAAAAGATTCACTACGGGGGTAAGTACCCACTAACTCAAATATGGGAAAGCCTCCAAAATGGGTCAAAAAATGCTTTTTAATGAATATCATTAGAATATGGTAACGTCCAACGTCAAAGAAAATTTGTAAAATTAATATAAATCCATGTAAACAACTACGTGGGCCGCCAAATTTAACTCTGTCTTAATTTTTAAATCTAACTGGGGGTCTTGCTCGGACGATTGTTAAAACTCTATACTAATACGATATTAACTAAATACAACATCTATAGTCAGATATCAATATTTGATAGCACGGTCAACAATTGATAAGAGATATTCCAATCGACGCGCGACGCTTGATACATTTTAGCGCGACGTCCTGTGTGTCAGTTAAGCTGTCAATATACAAATCACTTTGAATAATGTCAATCGTTATGGCTTATTAATGAATGGAGGTTGAGTAACGAAGCTCTTAGAATTGAACGAAAGCGTATATAAGCGTACCAATAAACTTAATTAATTTTTCTAAAACGCAATCAATTTATTCCGTTCGATATTGGAGAAACAAACTGGTTCAAATATGGATAAAGACCTTTTTGACTTAATGAAAACAAATAACTTTGTGTACACCTCTATTTAATTAACAATATCGACATGTTTCAAAAACTATGTTTTATAATGTACTTACATATATTATTTATAGTATAATAATTTTTCCCCTAAGCTATCTTTAAACAGATTAATTTATTTCTTCAAACTTGGCAAATTCACTCTGTGGTGTCATTTATTAATTTAATGAAAACAAATGACTTTGTGTACACCACTATTTAATTAAAAATATTGACACGTTTCAAAAACTACGTTTTCTTCGTCAGGATAATAAGTTAATATCCTGAAATATTTTGAAAAATGTTTATATTGTTAATTAAATAGTGGTGTACACAAAGTTTGAACTTTCAAACCTTTTTGACTAATTAACTTTCGTTAAGTCTCAAAAAATACACGCGAAGTTCCAACGTACGTTAAAGTTAGTATTTCAATTCAAAGTCATAAATAAGACTTAACAATAAGGATTGTATTATCGAACGTGTTATGCAGAATCAATGAAACATGGTAAACTTTTCATATCATGCATTATTATCGAAGACAAATATTCTGCATTTGAAAGGCGCGTTACCGAAAAATTAATCTCAACACTTTCAACGTGATTTTCCAAAATAGAAATTATTTTGTGTTACACAACTCGAAATATTGCAACCTGAGATGATTCACGCCAAAATAAAAATTATTACACAATATTTCACAAGAATTGACATATTGTAAAACTAACTGAGTTATCACTATCAAAAGACTGCCAAAAAGGCAACGATATTCAGTCGTCAGTCATCACCGTCAGTGATTGGAGCAACGTCTCTACAAATCGCCTACCTGAACTCTTGGACTTGCCATCGGTTCGCCGCTCGATTCAAGATGTCAGCCTCGCCGTCACCGGTTGAAACTCCAAGACGCCAGTCTCTTTCACTTCAAGCACCCGATGGAACAATACCTACAAAACGCTGACACCTGAGCCCTGGCCATCCTCGGGCACCTCTGAACTTGTTGTATCTTACCAAGCCCTTGAAGTCGCTGCGCTACCTCTGGCCATATTCGGGCTCCTTTGAACTTGTTGTCTCACTGGCCATCTTGTTCCGGGCTGCCAGTCCGGGGCCCCCTTGAACCAAGCCTCGCATCTCTCTGCCTTGATGACGACGCCTCAGTCCCCTGGCCGTCCTCGGGCTCCTTTGAACTTGCTGCCTCTTACTGCTTTACTTATCCTTGAAGTCGCTGCGCTTCCCCTGGCCATTATGCTTTGGAGTCCCTAGCCCGGAGCCCCCTTGCCCCGAGCATCAAGCGAGCGTAAAGAAGTTTTACTTCAAAAACAAATTAGTCAATTATTATTATTATACCACATGATGCTTACGGTCGTAACCAGAGTGGAAAAAGCTTTTTTGTTTGTTTTTAATTGAAAAAAATGTCACCCGGTGGCAAAATGAAAACTACACTTTGTATTCCGAATGAGAATTGCTGGTTAAAGTCGTCAAATTCCCTTTATTACGAGAATCGTAGTTAATAAAAATAATAATTAATTAATAATAACTGGATAATTTGTAGAGCGCCGTTTTTGTGAAAAATCACCTCAAGGGCGCTGTACAGCTTATTAAGAATTCCTAGGTTCTATCTAATTTAACTATTTACAAACAGATACAGAAACATACTTACCTGGCAGGTCACTTCCGAAAAACAGACTTTAATTAAAAAGTTAATGCTTGCAGAAGATACGGAGGATTTGCACGTGGAGGGCATTATATTAAAAAAAAACTGGACGTGGCATGATTTTACATTATTTGCCACCGCCGTCACGGTTAGGATTACATTTATTAAAATATTAGTGGCAAAAGTAGAGTTGACATTTATTTTCAGGAGACTGGAGAATTTAGGACTCTTTATTGCTGGAGAATGTTCCTGAAATGACCTTTACTTACGTTTTTATTTTTTTATTTAAATTTTTTTTTTTTTCAATTTCTACAAATGAATTATTTACCATGTCGCGGGTACTGAAGGTGAGGGTGAAAAGTGTTTGAGTTTATGGATACGACTGTCTAAAAAGGTGAGTTTTAAGTTTAGCTCTAAATTCCGCTGAATTTGTAATCATTCTTAAGTCGTGTGACAATCCATTCCAGGCTTTAGGCCCTGACACTCCGAAACACGGTAACCAAACTTAGTGTCTGGTGTGCGCTTTGGTTCCTTTAACCTTCCGATAGCTGATGACGCTGCTGACCTCAGGGTTGACTTTCGAGAGTTGGAATTTTCCGGAATACACAATTCCGATAAGTATGCCGGAGCCAAGGTTAATGGACTTGAATACCATCCAGCAGAGCTTGAACTGGATTCGTTCAGGACATTTGAGCCAGTGAAGATTTTTGAGATGCTCTGAAATATGGGAACATTTAGAAACGCCGGTGATAAGTCTTGCCGCAGAGTTGAAAACGGATTGTAATTTGTTGATTTGATATTTTGGAAGACTTGCATATATTCCGTTGCAATAATCAAGACGTGAAACGATGTACGAATTGACTAGTAATTTAGTCGCCTCTGTTGGCAGGTTTCTCTTTACTGCTTTAATTTGCCTAATTGAAAGAACCCCGTGCTTACGGTTCTGTTCACTTGAGTTTTAAGGGAAAAATCAGCGTCCAGATTGACACCCAGTAGTTCTATACATGTCTTTGGAGTGATGTCGCTTCCTGAAATGGTTATAGGGGAGTTATCAATGTTACGCTGGCGTCTGCTTGTGGCGGTCCAGAGAAACTCGGTCTTCGACGGATTCAGCTTCAATCTATTTGAGGTCATCCAGCGGGTGATTGCTTTTAGACACTCAATTATGCAAGATTTTAGACTGTCTATTTCCTCTGGTAAGCAGTAAAAGTAAACTTGTTGGTCATCAGCGTAGCAGTGAGATAGAAGGCCAAATGATTGAAGTTATATAATAATATTTATGTTATAAAAATCAATTTTTTTCATTCAGAGTCTATTGAGCTAACGCTAATTTTGGAAAGTCATTAGTTTTCCATATTTACATTTTTATACTGAAAAAAAGACAAAAACTACCTAAACAAAGTGAATTTGAAATTATTAAATCAGTATATTTTGTTTGTTTGAATCACCAAGATAATAGCTAGATTAAACATAAATAGTTATAATTATTAATTATTTATTTGCACAGCCCTTTCCCTTTCGTCTAATGGAAATATGATATCTTCTCACATTTTTTATCGTTTCAATATTCTATTGTTGTTGTGGTCTCGCACTTGCATACTTACGGCGCAGTGCTAGAAAAAGAGACAATATCGTGTGTAGACCCTATTACAACCAACAACTGCCCTACCAATATCGATGTCTCTATGCGAAGCTACGTTTTTGAAGCTAATATGTGGAAGGTACAATCATCTCGACTATTACCGCTAACCGCGTTCTGGCTATTACCGCTAACTTGTCCCTTTCCACTTGTTCCGTTCGGAAATAATATAAGGTACCCTGTTTGAGCACAAAATAAGCCAACATATGAAAAGGTACAATGCAATAGAAGAATCGCATCCTACCCACTTCCGTTATCTTATTCCTTTTGACGTGTTACCTTGTAAATAATAAACGTGCTAATAGTGGATTATATGTGAAAAAAGTTTTAGTATCCCGTATCCAAGCTACGCTGTTTTTGAATTACTTTTTGACACACTTTCTTCAAATTACACGAACAAATTATACGGTTTGATTTCTTTTCTCCCGTGTGTAAGTTTTATATTTAATCACTAATACACCTACGTTTTCCAATACCATTTCACGGAACAAAGCGTCACGTACACGACCATCCGTGCGGAAGGTTGCCCGCGTAATGACGGGAAATCAAAGACTGTCGTTTTTATGTATTTTGGATATTCGCCGTTCGCCTGTTTTCGTAACGCTCTCGTCACGCATTCACCAGCTTACTCCCCAAGTCAAGCGTGCGTAAAGAAGTTTTACTTTAAAAACGATTCCATAAATATCAATGTTAACGTTTCTGACATTTGCGATATTTCGCATAACGTTCAAATAATAATATTCTTGAAAAATGTTACTTACAGTAGTTTCGGTACTCCAAGTTATTTGAACCGCTGTATTTAATGTTCAACCAGAAGTATTATCCGTTCTCGCATCTCAACTCCTAACTTCGCAGCCAGCGGTATCCTTTATTTATGTATCAAGTGTTTGGAAGTTTGTTGGCAGTAACGGCTTAGCAGACTCCACAACTTTACGTAAAACCTTTTATATTATTTACTGTAATCAGATTAAAGAATGTTCCGCGGATAATCGAACAAATCTGAGTAAAAGGATGGGGAATATTTATTAACGAAATTCCAAAAGTTATTTTAAGTACCTCTCTACTAAAAGTGATATTATTACCTCCGCAAACACTTTATTTGAACAAATTTTCCTACCCCCCGTGGTATAGCTCGTCATTAATTAAACTTATTCGTGAAAAGCAGAAATTTCACAGACTATACTACTTATAAGATCCCTTCTGATTACATTACTTTTTCAAGGCTACGCACCAGACAGAAAAAAATGGCAAAGAAGTGTCACGAAGACTTTATTAATAATGCTGAAGAGAATATCGCCAAAGATCCCAAGGCATTCTGGTCATATGTTAAATCAAAAAAACTATCAGCATCTATTCTTAGCGTTTTAAATCTTAAGGATTTAAAAGCCGAAGGTGGCCAAGCAGTCTGTGATTTATTTGCTGATTATTTTCATTCTGTCTACGAACCGCCTGACCCTCTGGGGACTTTCTGCGATGACTCTGTAGAGCAGGTTTGTGCGATGGGATCATTTTTTAACGATGCTGACCGTGTATCTAAATATTTAAAACGGCTCGATTCCAGCAAGGGAGCTGGGCCAGATGGTATCCCACCATTGTTCATTACTGAGTGCGCAAATCATTTGTCACTTCCTCTATCAATACTGCTTAATATATCGCTCAAGACTGGTACATTTCCTGATACATGGAAAAGAGCCTACATCACACCAATTCATAAATCGGGAACTAAGTGTGAAGCAGATAATTATAGACCCATTTTCAAGCTCTGCATTTTTTCAAAGGTGTTCGAAAAAATAGTCTATGACCAGTTATTCCCTGTGGTAAAGAATTCGACCAATGAATTTCAGCATGGATTCTTTGCAGGTCGCTTTGTTGCTACAAATCTTATAATATTTTTAAATTTCTTGTCTGCCTCCATGGATAAACGTGTGCAAGTTGATACAATCTACACCGACTATAGCAAAGCCTTTGACAAGATCAATCACAGCGTCCTGCTTAGTAAACTTGCTAATCATGGTATTCATGGAGATCTCCTTCGTTGGTTATCTTCATACGTGACAAACAGGTCCCAGGCTGTGACGGTAGGTGGATTTTCTTCCATCTGGAAAATCATCACTTTCGGTGTGCCTCAGGGGTCCATTTTGGGTCCTTTGCTTTTCTCTATATAAATGATATTACGACATGTTTTCACAACTCTCAAATTTTACTATTTGCTGACGACATGAAAATATACCTTCCTATAAGCTCCCCGGACTGTTCTATGCATTTACAAGCAGATCTTGACCGATTGACGGATTACTGTCTTAGAAATAAACTTTTTATTAATATTTCTAAATGTTGTAAAGTTAAATTCACACGTAACCGTGCGAAAATACTGCATGATTACCCCATTTACGGATCGCAGTTAACAAATAAAGATTATATACGTGACCTCGGTGTTATTTTGGACTCTAAACTTACATTTGAAAAGCACTTTGATAACATTGTCACTAAAGCAACAAAAAGTCTGGGTTTCGTACTGAGAACATGCAAATTTTTCAAAAACACTAAGGACGGGTTGTTTCAAAAAATTTGATGGATTCATCAAATATTTGAAGTTAATTTTCACGTTTTGTGTAAGTTGACTGCCCGGATTTGCTAAACAAAATAAATTTCCACACGTCGATTCGATACAGTAGAGAAAATACCCTTTTCTATATTAATAGATGCAACACCAATTCCAATCAAAATGAATTTACGCAAAGGACATGTAACTACTATAACAAATTTGCAAATATAGACACACGTGATGACGTATTTACTGCTAGTTACTGTCGCTACAGAACTTCACTGTATAACATTCCTGGTGCGAATAACACATATTCGTGAATATCAATTAAATGTCTATAATATTTTTATATTACTTGCGTGGCAACTTTCCCTTAACTTTCCCTTATCCCTCTCCTCCCCTTACCCTTTCCAAACCAAATACCTATTGTTTTAGTTATAATCACATTTATTTTATTGTTGTGTATTGGTTTATCATTTGTTGAATTCAGATTTGTACTATTATTATTATTTTTTTAATTGCTGCTGAGTTCTGTTTTCTTTTCTTAATTTTTCTTAAAAATTCTAGTTTACATTTAGTAAGTCTTGTTTCTAAATACCTATCTGTGAACATTAATAATTGGTCTGTTTTTTTTTATCATCCTCTCATGTTTATTATATTACTAAGACTGTTTATGTTCCTTAAATAAATAAATTTATTGTTTAGAGTTAGAGTATGCCCGTTTTAAATTCCGATCTATATAAATAATTATCATGGGCTAAAAGTTATTCCGTAAGTTTTCCTGATTATGAGCAAAGATCACAAGAAGTTGATAGATTGAAGATAAATGTGGTGTACTTGTGGTTTCCTCTGATGAACAATACAACTCGGATGATCGGAAGTTTCAATGATGCTTCGGTTCGTCAGGTTGCAAGGCGTGTTTATGAATATTTAACCGGACTTAAAGTCCATTCTAAAGGATGATTTGTGTTAATCTGGAGCTGGAAAAATGTTCACTGAAGGTGCTTATCTGTCAACCGGACATTATCGGCTATCTTTGTATTATTTGTAATTTATTTTGGATTCGTTCAATAGCATGTGGATGAATTTCATAATTGAACACTATAAAAGCACACTACTAGCAAAGTGAAATCGACATATTGAAATCGTTTTCAATATTGAGCATTCAAATCCTCAATATTGAAATCGTTTTCAATATTGAGCATTCAACCACGCAGACGCAAACGTATTACTATTCGATATTACAAATACGTACATAAAACTTGATGCATTAGATAAGTAACTAATTACTAATAGACCTAGAAACCATATATTTCGCAAATTTTGCAACATTTAGTTTTAATATAGTGTACTCTAATGAAAGCTCATTCCTGTTGGAATACCATAGCTTAGACGTGCCTGGAAACTCGTAGATACTATGGCAGAACAGATGTTTCAGCACAGAATGACAAGGGAAATGGTGCTTTCGAATGAAATTTCTAAAAAGGTAGACATATTTATTTATTATTTAAAAAAAATACCTTTCGAATTAATGTTAAGAATTATAAATATTGGATTGTAAATGGGTAATACATCTGTCGTAAAATTAAATTAAATAACAATAAAAATTATGTATACCTGCATAAAGCAAGAATAAAGAAGAAACTAGGAGTGTCTTTTATACATCTGTATATGGGTGATATTGAATAGAAACAAATGATCAATTTAGCGATTAGCCCAACCCTCCGTATCTCCTTCAATTGTCTGACATCGTAGATCTCATTTGAACTTCGTAAACACAGTTTTATTGGAAATTGCCTGAATGGGCAAATATCACAAAACCGTCTTTTCTTGCATTTCTTGTGTTCTATGATAAGATGCGAATGCATTGCTGAAATTGGGTGAACGTATTCTTGTAATGACTATGCTGTACGAGACGAGTGAGGCGTTTGTACGATACTGTATTAAAATTGGGAGCTGGAAACAATTTGCTACACCAATGGCCTTGAATGAATTTAATGAATGCAATGAATTTATTATTGGAAAAATGATTCTTGTAAAATGGGCAAAACTGAATTTACTGAATTAAAGGCACTTAAAAATATGTTTTTCACTTTGGAGACTTGGGTTTTACAGGAGACTGGGGATACTGGGAAGAAAGGTCAACTGAATTTAATACATCATTGCAGAAGAAGATAACAATAATAATCTTAATGAAAATTTGAAAGAAAACAAGATTGCATTTGTGGTTTTCTGTATTTGTCGCAGAGTGGATTTTTATTTTTATTTATTTAGGTGTTTCTTGTTTTTCAATGAAAAATGGTAAATTATAAGTTTTTTAAGAATTCAAAGTCAACAGGTTTTTATCAAACCGTAATTTTAGTTCATTGATATCTGTATTTGCCATTTTATTTAATTCAAACCATGTGTTTGCTTTTAGTAGTAGAACCGTATCGTCATCGTAGTAGACAACGTCTCCATATTTGGAAATAAACGGGGAAGAACGTACAGTAAAAACTTCGAAAAACCCAAACTCGAAAGGCACTCCACCATTATATTATTAATATTAATATTTTTCATATCTTATTTATTCGACCCTCGAAAATTCCAATTTTTGGAAATACATTAAACTGGATTCTAAAAACAATATTTCAGACGATACCTAATAAACAAAATGTGAAAATTCCAATGGTAGTCCGATCAATATAAACATTTCAAATAACGAAAATTCGCACAGAGCTGAAATTTGGCAAAGACCTTGGTTACACCATTACAAATAAAATACCAAAAGTCTTCATCAATTCCATGTCCGCTCAAAAAGTTATTCAAGGTTAAAGGAAAACATTTTCGGTTTTTTGGATTTTTCTCGTAAACGGTAAGTTATATAAAAAAAAAAAAATGTATAGATCATAAAATTATTTACAAAAATTTTTCTAATTTTTTTTCTAAGAATCACCATTTCTGAGATATAGAGATTCTAAAAGTTGAAGCTACATTCTATATAATATGCACACATTTCCACACCACCCGTGAAGTAGTATATTTGGCGCGATTTTTTTAACGTGGTTTCCCGGGTAGGAATAATCCACGATCTGTTTAAGAGACAGTTGATTCATCTTCATTTGAACAATTTGTAAACATCCAGCAAGAAGAAGAAGAAGAAAAAGAAATCGAAGAAAACTTGACTGTAGAAGTCGAATTTGAAGAGTATGAATCAGATTAAGATATCAATAGAAATCAATAATAGATATTACTATCAATAATCAATATCACTAATCAATATCAATAATCACTATGCAGTAAATAGAATATTATCCCATGAAACTTCATCATAACCGATCGTGGATTATTCCTACCGGGAAACCACGTTAAAAAAATGCACCATGTACACTACCTCACAGATGGTGTGGAAATGTGTGCATATTATAAAGAATGTAACTCCATTAACTTTTAAAATCACTTTACCTCAGAAATGATGATTCTTAGAAAAAAAAGTGTTTTTACAATTTTTGTGGATAATTTTATGATCTACAATTTTTGTATCAACAATTTTTTTGATTTACCTTACCGTTTACGAGAAAAATACAAAAAACTGAAAATATTGACCTTCGACCTTGAATAACTCTTTTTGCGGACATGGAATCGATGAGTACTTTTGATATTTTATTTTTATTGATGTACCCAAGATCTCTACCAAATTTCAGCTCTGTGAATGTTTTGGTTAAGACGGTTATTCCCGTGAATTAGGCGACTAAATCTGTTGGAAATTCCGTTTTATATATCATGATACTATGAAAGCAAACAATAATGATTCTATATTTAGTAATAAGTAGTGTTTTGACTTCACAAGATCAAAAACCAGTCCATTATTTTATTTTCGATTTAATCTACTTTATTAATGTCAATTTGACTCCGTTTATTTAATCGGTGTGATTGTAATTACATTTTGTGTGACCTAATATTAGTGCTTTTAGTAGTTAATACATATTTAAAATGGTGGATGTAAATCCACGATACAAGTTGCAGGCAGATGAAAATATGATAGTTAATAATGTTTCGATTTTGAAAAGGATGTTGTGCGTTGCAGTGTTATAGATTTTTGTGGTAATGGCCAATATTCCATTCTTGCAAATCTTAACAAGGTTCTGGTGGATAAAATATTTTTTTCTGGATCTCATGAGTCATTGCGATGTATTTTGTATGATTTTAGTTAAAAGTACGCAAAGATGGAAGAAAGTATTTAATGGGAAGATTTGTTGTCTTTAAAAAAATAAATATGTAAAATCCCAGCCGGGGGTAAAAATCAAATATTATTTAAATTGAAATGTCTCATAAATTGGTAATCGCTTTATTGATTAGCATCAGATAAAACTTTTTAAAGAATTTTCTTGATTCTAAAATATGTATGTAAAATGAGTTATCGGACACCTTGTAGATATTTTTAAACACCTATGCATTTTTATTAAATCCTTAAATTCAGGCTTGAATTCAGTCCCAAAGATAATAAAAACATTTTGTCTAACACTAATTTTAAGTTGTGAACCTTTTCGTGTTTTTTTACCTGTACATTTTATTACTGACTGTGGACTTTGACCGTTCATTTAGTTTCTGTTTGACTTAAAGTCGTATTTATGGATTTTGCTAGGTTTTCCCCACGTTATTAAAATAGTTATTTAAATTATTACAACATTTCTTGGTGTCATTTTGAACGTTATATATTATTTTTCCATCTGAGATTTCTGATATGTGTTTCTATTTTTTATTTTTTATTTCATTTATTGTTTACCTTTTTTTACTATTGTCTTTAGCTTCTGTTATAATTTTTGAGTAATCGTCGTTTTTCGTTTTTATAATTAGAGTAGTTAATATATTTTATACTTTTTATAAAACGATACAATTTATTGTTAGCTGGTGGCCTTTGTGTTGTTTTAAAAAGGTTTTTTTCCTAATAGCTTTTATTAATTAGTGTAATCCAAGGTTTAATTTTCCATGTTTTTGAATTCTGAACGAACTGTGTTGTTTTTGTTGCTTCTAAAACTTGGTTAAAGAATTTTTTTTCAAACTGTAACTTTGGTTTGCGCATTTATTTTTTAAAACTTCTTTCCATTTTTCAGTTATTAATGATTTTTCTAATAATTTGTTGTCTTCCTGGGAATACGAAAGATTTGGGTTTTGTGTTTGATTTTTTTATGTCTCACGTAGTAGTATAAGATACGCATAGTGGTCAGTTATATTGGTTTTCCAAACAGTAGATTTGATATTTTTTATTTGATTTAAATGTATATGATCGTTGCAGGATGGCGTTTGGTTTGTAATTTCTCTAGTGTTACTATTAATACAAGATTTAAAATTGATGTGCGTCATCATGTTAAAGAAATTATTTTTTTCTATTGAGTTATGGTTTGTAGAAGTATTTATTTTGAAATCACCTCACACAAAAGTAAATATTCTCGATAATTTGCTTAGATATTCACATTGTTCGTTTATAAAGTTATTTATGTTTGATTTGTGTGTTTTGAACTACACTGTTATAATTCTGTATAATTATTTTTTTTAATTTTAAATTCATTTTTAGACAGTTTCCATATTGAATACAAATTTTTTCAATGTTAGTAATTTCACACTCGTCAAGAACAAATATAATTATACCACTATTTTTGTTAATCGGTATTGTTGAAATGCCTTTGTAGTTGGGTAGCGCATTGATCGTTAATGTAACCGGGTAACGTATTGATCGTTATTTCAGTGCGTTTTCGTTAACACCATGCAGGCTGGCGATGAACACAGATCATTAATATTTATCAAAAATTCATCGAGGTTTTTAGCAATGCTTCGAATGTTCATATGTAATAATAAAAAGGGGGAACTGTTTGTAACGCATCACTTATTAACTTCTGTAATATTTTGACATATTTTTTGGTTTATTTTGTATTTTTGATAATTTGTTTTACTATAAAATCGGTCATTTTAATTATAATTAATTTTCTTCTTGAACAGAGTCAAGCATTTTCATTCTGTGTTTGCATTTTTCACTATTTGATTTGTGGTCTGTTGGAGTCGTAGTTTTAAAATTTTAATTAAGTTCTGTGCAATTAATGCATTTTGTTGTTACATTTTAATTGTTGCAGTCTTTAATGTTATGCTCACGCCCACAATGAAGGCGTTTCGGTTTGTTAGGAAGTTGGAACTGACGATTTGCTGTGTGATCATATTTTTGGCAGTGGTGGCACTGCATTAGGGGTTTACAATCTTCTACTTTGATTTGGTTAAAAACCAAGGTTAACTCTTTTTTTTCGTAATTAGAAGATTTCTGACATCTCCACTGGTTTCGAGGATGATATTTTTTGTTGAAATTTTTTAATTGATATGGTTCCTTTATATATTATTTTGTTTGGGTCAATTTCTTACATTATTTTTATATCTTCATTTTGCAGAATTAGATCTGATACAAATTCTTCTTACGTATATTTTTCGTCGATTCCTAAAAATTATGCACGGTCCTTTTTTATCAAAGTTTTCAACTTGTATTCCTTCATTTTAACTTTTTAATTTCATGTTTGATGTTGAACATATCATCTGCTTTTTGTAAATTTATTATTAATTTATTTTTTGATGCTACTTATTTCGATTCCTAGTTCAGATATTTTGACGTTCTTCACGATTGTTTCTTTTATATCTTCATTATCATTTCGTTTTTATTATGACGATATACTGAAATTTTAGATATCGTATGTTTTCCACTGGCGATGTTAGCGTAACTTCTCGTGGTTGTTTTGTTTTCGAGATTTTGATATTTTTCTAAGTTACTGATCACTTACATTGGTCACACACATTTTGTCACTGTTGATTATATTTTCTTGTAATCCGATAGTTTCGTCTTGTAATGAGAGATTTTATTTGTTAATTGCATCTTCTAACTTCGTTATTATGAGTTCAAAAGTATTTTTAGTTTTTTGATCCTTGATTGTTTGAATTTTTAAAACTTCATTTGAGGCAGATATTGCTTGAAAGTGATAATTTTTAGGAGTAAGACTATGCACAGTCGGTGCGCCATCGTCATTTTAATGAAATTAAGCATTTTTCACTAGGATCACTTTAATTTTTAATGTTTTTATTGATAGTAAACAGGGAGATGACAGCCAAACGTCAAGTTAGTAGGTAATCTATACCTACTCTATGTGTTTTCTTACAGAACAAAAGTTCAACCCGGGTCGGTCCTGTAAATACAGACTTCTCTCCTGTCACAAACCTGTTCAAAACTACTACCAACG
The DNA here is from genome assembly GCA_936435175.1 of Glyphotaelius pellucidus. Classification (NCBI taxonomy): domain Eukaryota; kingdom Metazoa; phylum Arthropoda; class Insecta; order Trichoptera; family Limnephilidae; genus Glyphotaelius; species Glyphotaelius pellucidus. The sequence continues at coordinate 42,892,104 of OW386543.1, forward strand.
ATGCAACAGTCTCAAACAAACCAAAGTCTCCAAGTCCAAACCTATTTTCAAGTGTTTTATTAAACTATTAAATTCAATGTTTTATATGAAAAACTCTCTTTTTATAACTTTTGAAAGTTATTCCCATCAATGTAATATATCATTGAAGAAAAATATAACAATAATAATCTAAATGAAAATATGAAAGAAAACGAGACAGTGTACAAAACACACAAATCAAACATAAATAACTTTATAAAAAATTATTGATAAATAATTGATAAATATATTGTCGGAATCGATAAAGTTATTTCATGAAACGTAAATGTTCTAAAATTAGACTACAATATATTTGAACATTTTACGACAGTTAATACACGAAATAAATCTAGATACCAAGCAAATAGGATTTGACTTAAGTATTGGCGATGTTCACTCATGGAGAGAAAGGTTGAACCCTCAGTTAAACTTCTTTTTTTTTAATTTTAAAAGACATTTTAAGAGTTCACAGCACCTAAGAGCCAGTCTTTGAGATCGAAAAATGAAAAAAATGTAGAAAAAAAATATGTTTTTACGGGTTGATTTCTTTCAGGTTAAATTCGTGGACCAACAGAGCCCAACCTACGCGCGCAACAAACGAGCCTGCGAGTTTTGGCTGCGCGGCACTGGCAAGGGGGTTCTGGAGAGCCCCCAGCACTCGCTCACCCCAAACACAACCTGCCTCTACCACTTGCAGGGCATTGACACGTCGGTGCCCTCCTCGCCGGGCCCCCTACGCCCCCTGGCACCCTACCCCTGGCGTAGGGCGGGCTTCACCTATCCGCCGCCCAGGTTCCGCGTTTGGATGTCCGTGCTAAAATTCCACGTCACTTCCGCCATAGGGCCACAGCTGCCCGAGGAGGAGATTTGCGCCAGTCATCTTAATGTGTGGGATGGACCGCTCAGGATCGCGCCAGGATGCAGCGACATATTTTGGTAAGTATTACCTATAGTTAGAGTGTAAGAAATATTAGAAGCCTGCTGTGCTCTACAGATTTATCAATGTTTCGTCCTTTTTTGACTCGACCGCTTTACACGTGTGAGTTTCGTCTGGTCCGGACCAATATGTAGCCATATTTGAGAGTACCTTTTTATTCCGCCAGAGTGTACGAGCGGTGCAAGCCGTCAGATCGGAGTAATCAACATTGCGCGAAGTCTACCGACCACTATTTAAACGCGATATGGGTAGCTAACTTCTATTCTAGTGGAATGTTGGTATTAAAAGAGAGTAGATTGCAAAGATACATGGCTGCAATATGGGGAGGTTAAATTTTATGTAGGATTTGTTTAGATTTTTTATGTGTGGTACGTACGTTTTCGTCGTACCGGGCGAGGCAGTTTATGGACGCGTTTTCATGGGTGGGAATTCCCGCATAAAAGGTTTCCGCGAGATGTGTTTTTTTGATAAGGGGATTTCAGAGTCTTTAATGTGGTTGAGCTACCCTCATCCATCTGGGGGCACCCAAGGCTATGCGTATGGCTTTGTTCTGGAATGTTTGGAGCTTTTTCAAAAGAGACTGAAGCGTGGGCCCAGATGGGGCTTTCATATGTTAATTTTGGCCTTATAGTTGATTAATAAATAAGGATTTTATTTTTAATTGAGAGTTTTTAATTTTTTTTGCTTAACATGAGGTAAATGGCTGCAAGGATTTTATTTGCCGAGGCTAGAATTTCATCTAAGTGATTTTCCAAGTTACTTTACTGTCTAGGGTTACACCAAGATATTATTTTTTTTTCCACGGGACGTTTTCTCCGAACAAGTGAATATTACGTGGCTTTTTGGGACGTCTACGTGAGAAAACGCAGGCGTCGCTTTTAAGGGTATTTATACTTATTTGCCATTATTTAAAGAAAGTTTCTTTTTTGGATACGTGTGATCGAACTTTACGGGTAGCTTTATTTTCACTTACCGAGGTTGACATGACGTCGGTACCGTCTGCAAAGTTTCCTATTTGAGTTTAAATGTCTTGACTACCGGGGCGAGGGATGTCACTTAAATAAATGTTGAACAGAGCTGGTGAGAGAATAGAACCTTGAGGGACACCGGCTCTTTTCAATATCACTGAGGAGAAGATACCGCGTAGTTTTATTCTGAATTTACGGTCTTTTATGATTTGTGTAAGAGTTGAGTCGTTGAGAGGGGAATACCTAGGAAGTTCATTTTATAAATGAGACCTCTGAGCCATACTTTGTCAAATGCTTTGCAAACGTCTATGGAGAGGACTACCGTGTGTTGGCGATAATTAAATCCCTTGTGGGAATTTTCGAAGTCTAAAGGACGCAATGCTGATGGCTGTAAGAGAGCAGACGGCTTTGGAAGGGAGATATTTTAAAATTTTATTTGAGATTGAGTCGGGTCCAGGACATTTTTTTGTTTTGTGCATTTTAATAATGTTTGTGATTTCCTGAGGGGTTGTGAATGGGATTGGATTGTCTGTAGGGATTTCGGCTATGATGGCTTCGACTTTTGAGTCAACGGTGGAAACAAATTGGGGGTCGTTGTAGGTCGTGGTCAGGGAAAATTGATCTTCGAGGCTGTCTGCAAAAGTCTCGGCTTTGTCTCTAGAGGAATAAACTGTGCTTTTTAGGCCCGTAAGGGGACTTATTTTGGTGGAGGGTTTTCTAAGGGTTTTCGAAGTTTCCAGAAGGCTGTTTTGTCGTAGTCTAGAGTGGAAATAAAATCGTGTCATTGCTCGTCTCTGTACTTTTGAAGTTCGACTTTAACCTGGTGTGAGAGGCGGTTCATACGAATGCGATCGATCGGGTCTGAGAATCTTTGCCACTCTTTTCGGGCAAAGTTTTTCTCTCTTATAAGTTCTTTCAATTCTGCAGGTAGATCAGGGTCTTTTTTTTTTTTTTCTATTTTTTATTTTTTATTTTTTTTTTTTTATTTTTTTTATTTATTAGATTACAGAAAAACATTTTGTACAAGAATTTGTATACCCACAAAGCTGTCATATAGCAGCTTGTCTGCAGGTTCTAACAATTTAAACATTCATAATAAAATATCTAAGAAAAAATTTGTAAATACATTTAAAGTTTTAAGGAAACATTAGAATAGATAGTAGTATTAGATAATTTAACTTACAACTATAAATATATAAGATATTTCAATATACCTACCTAATAAAAGATATGTAGGCAGCTATATTAAGATATTCAAAGATACATGGAGTTTTCGTTCATTAACCATAGTTTTATCATTTTAGGACTTAGTCTCTCATTTTTTTGAAATTTTATGTTATTATTGATTTTATTGAAAATCACTGGTATTAGATATTCAAGAGTACGGCTTCCATATTTATTTAATATTCGAGGAGTTTTTAGGCCCTTTCCTTCTCTAAATCTTGTGGTATGTTTGTGTACAAGTAGGTGTTTGTAAGGGCTTTCCCCCATATTATCCATAATAGTAGTGAACCAGTGGAGACCTTTTATTGTAAGTAGGCTCTCTGAGCCATACAGTAATTTTAAGTTATGTCTCTGTTTGTAAATCTTAGTTGTGACAATTTTTTTTATTATGGCGGTTTGTAAATTTTCAATATATTTAATGTAAGTAGTGCTTGCATGACCCCAAGTTCGAATACCATATCTAAGGATGGATTCGACCATAGAAAAATATATGAGTTTAAGAGTACAATGAGGCAGAATAAATTTTAATTTGTAAAAGTTACTAGCTAAGGATCTGAGCTGGTTACAAATTTTAGCCACTTGTTTATCCCACTTAAAATTGTTATCAACAATTATTCCCAGATAAGTATATTCATTTGTGAAATCTATTTTTTCACAGTCACAAACATTAACAATTCCTCTATGTATACAGTTAAAGCTATGAGCGGTTATTTTAGGAACATTCCACATTTTCAAACTTGGAGATTTTATGTACATGCATTTGGTTTTTTTAACATTAATAATTAATCCTACATCATGAGCCCATTTGAGAAGCTCGTTAAAATCTCTTTGCAATTCTTGTATAGCAATTTTAGGATTTTCATTTGATACAACAAGAGCAGTATCATCAGCAAAAATGAATCGACGAGCTGTATTTATCATTTGCGACTTTGACGGTGGCAAGGTTTACGGCTGATATAATGTCGTTGGTAAAATTTTTCGTTGCTAAATTTAGACTTTACTTTGTTTGTATTATTACTGACTCAAGGAGTTTAGGGAGCTTTTGCCATAGAATTTTTTACGTGTGGTTCGATGAGGTGATATTATAAAAATGGAAAGGTGATTGGAAGTGTGGGTAAATACTTAGAGAGTTATGTAAATGAAGGAAGAGATGATGTACAGTGAATAGTAAATCCTGTCAAATCTATTTATGGGATTGATTAATTATTTGACATGATTCTATTTTTAAATTATTTTACATGGATTAGGTGGTATGCAAATTGTTTACTGTCTATTTATGATTTATTTTACAGATGTTTGCAGTAGTGTGGCGTCCCATACTTACAATCCATTTCTTTACGTCTTGTTTGAATTTTGTCAAGGATTCAGTTTGTCTGATTGTAGCTGGTAGTGTATTGTATAGTTTGCAAGCTATGTATTTGAAGTGTCTTTGTCCAAAGGTAGTTTTGGAAAAAGGAGTTTGGAGAAGTTCTTTGTTTTTGGCTCGGGTATTGTGCATTGTTTGTGTTGTTTTGTATGATGTTTTGTTGTTTTTGTGTAAATTAACTAATATGGATCTTGCGTAGAGTTGTTTAATGTCCATAAAGTTGAAAGTATTGAAGATCGTATCAGTGCTGGTAGTAAGAGGCAGTTTAAGAATAATTTTTATGATAAGTTTTTGTGCTTTAATGATGGGATCGAGGGCACTGGAATAAGCATTACCCCAAGCTAAAATTCCGTATTCGATGTGAGATTGGCATGGTGAGAAGTACACTGTTTTTAAAAGTTAACTTAACAGAAGCGTAAGCTTTCACAAAACGAAGACCGAGAAAATGATTACCGTAACAAGCGACAGCGAACAGAAACTGCAGTTAGCTCTGCGTAAAATAAAGAAATGCATTTTTTTGTCAAAATGACAACTTAAAAAAAAAGTAAAATTTGTCAAACTCGTATTTTAAATTTCAGAATTAACAATATTATCTTCCACTAATTTTTATCTCCACATACTTTGCAGCTATCTTTTTCATTAGAAACATGTGTTCGGAGAACTGGTTTGAAACCTAAATAGTGTCTCAGATAAATATTTCAGATTTATTGATATGGAATACCTATAGACCTTTTTATAAAAATCTAAAGAATAATCGCTTCTTAGTCCCAGGTGCGAGCGTTATATTTTTATTTTTCGTATTTCCGTTTAGATTATAAATGATAATAATCAATGATATATTTAAGCATTATACATAATATGTGTGTGGACTTTTTTAGCCAAGTGGGACTATGATCTCTAATTTGGATATGTTTTGAGACCGAATGGAGTGGTTAGAGGAAGGAGATTAGGAGGTGATTTCAAGGAATGTTTAAATTCAGAATGGTGACGTTTCACACGGACAATGGTGGGCTGAGGGTGGGTATGGGGCTGAGGGTGGGTGTCAGTAGTTTGCCGCGGGAGGTATATTTTAATTGAATATTGATGATATAATAATTAAATAGTTTAATTAATTCTTGTTGTATACTAACTAATTAATTGTTTAAAAGATCCGCCATTTTGTTATTGATTTAGGTAGCAACATATTTTAAATCAAAGGCTTTTTAATAATACTCTCCCGGATAGAGGTTGCTTTTCATGAATATTGTAAAGGGTAGTGATGCGTGCGAGCCTCCATCCCAACCCTCCTCCTACCCCTCATTATCACACCGTGTATTCTCTCGTTGCCATAGCTGAACCAAATATGCCCACACGAGCGGGTAAATTTTCCAAAAGAATCCATGCAGCATCCATTTCGAGGGGTGTTTTTAAAGATTCATCTCCTATGCTCAAGGCGCATGAATACCATTATCTTCTGGCTATTGTTTCCGTTTTCCCACGATTTTTGGAAACCTTTGAATAAAGGCGGTGAACATCGAAATTGCATTACAATATCTTATTCCAACCCGATACCATTCAATACATATTTTAACAGAAATGATGGATTTATTGTAACATCTTCTTTCGGTTTTTCGGGTTAAAGTAAACGGATTTTATTCAAGCACTGCTGAACTAAATAACTTTGTGTCTATATGCAATCAATTTATTTAGTCGCTATTACCTTATTACAAATAGAAATAAATATTCGGTGGGTAGTCGTAAGTGGAAATAATCGTAAAATCCATTACTTGATTTAAATTAATCCAAGGTTTCTATAAACCTGAAAGAAGCTTTCAGGTACGTAATACCTACTTAAAAATAATTACTCTTTTCTTTCTATTTTTAATCCTATTTTTATTTCGTTGACACATTTATTATTTTTGTTTAAATGTACGCGCATGTATTTACTTGTTTTACATATTTTGGTACATTACTTGCGCATTATAACTATTTGTACATCATTAATTGGGTAAGCTTTCAGAATGACTGGACACGCTTGATTCGAATATTTTTTTGGAAAAAAAAACCTTTTGATTCCCCTTAAGGCGAAGCACTGCAAAGTAATGCGAAAATATGTGTTTTTGGTTTGAAAATTTGATCGGTTAGAAATAATTTTGATTTTTAAATTAAATACTGCGCGTATGGCGCATCTTGGTGTATTTTATAATCCCCGAAAAAAAGATATTATCTTACCTATAAAAACTCCTTAAAAGTTAAAAATCTTCTACTTACGAATCCATTTTCGATTTTTGTTTTATCATATAATGTGACAAATAAGGTTCTTTAAAAAAACATCTAATAAATGTTTGTGCGCGAACTTGAAATAAAATGAAACAATTTTTTTGGCGATATATTTTTCTTGCATAAATCAAAAATGACGGCTGGTGTTAAGCTGTAATTTAAACCTTTTAAGGAGTGTTATTGTGGTCCGATTCCGAATATTACGTAACGTGGTGATAATGCACGGATCTTTAATTACTTGAAAAGACAACTAAATGCACTCGGGGCGATTGAAAATTCTGCATTTTAAATATCATATACGTAAAATGAAAATTGACTTTCGTCGTATGGAACGACAGCTTTTAACAGCCTTTTACAATAATTTTTGTCCGTATTCTAAGACATTTTGTATTGAAATTTTGGATGCAGTGTTTTCCATCGCCCCGATTGCAAATAGTTGTATTTTAGCACAATTTAGACAGCAAGCTTTATTGCTGTTAGTCTGATTGTGCTTCATTGATGTTTAAATTGTTCATTAATATTTAAAATGTTTAAATTATTTAAAATGCTCAAATAAGTTTTAATCTTAATATTTTATCTACTTTAAAAACGAATGAAATTTTTATTTTGTTAAGTTTTTAAAATTAATAAATTGAATTGAATTGAATTTGTGTTAATAAAGGTGAATCAAAAGTTTTTTTCTAAAAAATATACGTAATAAGGTGACGCTCCACTTCATGTGAAATCGGGAACAGGCCACTAATAATAACACTCCTTATGTAGATGGTGTTAAGGTTAAATTCCTGTTAAATTTATTCATTTTAATGATTTATTCAAGAAAAAAACGTCACCAAAAAGCATGTTTTATTTCGCGAAGCTCAGGCACAAATTAAATATTCTACCATAATTTTCTAAAGAATTTAATTTTCCACATTATAAAATTAAACTATAACCAAAAAGCGGTGTGCAAGTAACTTTAACTTTAACTTTAACTTTAACTTAAGAAGCAGTTTTTATATGTCTGATACTTTATTTCTGGGCTTATAAAAAAAATAATCAAAAAAGTACCCGATTACTTGAAAGGCAAATATGTGTTCTACTAACAGTATATTTAATAAAAGTATTTAAAACTTTTCTTAGCGATCTAATTTTTAAAACATAATCACATGATTTTGCAGTGCTTTAGGCGGGTTGTTTCAAAAATTTTGAACAATTCATCAAATATCTTAAGTTAATTTTCACATTCTGTGTAAGTTCTATTAAAGATCTGTTATCATATCATTGAATATCAGTTGCTTCGTAAAACTGAAAATATAACAAAACTTGAATAGAACTTACACAGAAAGTGAAAATGACTTCAAATATTTGAAGAATTGTTAAAAAATTTTTATTTTGTTTTTTGAGGAGTTTTATTAAATGTACATTTGTTACTTAAATTTAATTTTTCCGCGACCGGTTTCGATACAACCGTATCATTCACGAGCAGGATTAAACTAACTTAAAAATTAAATGTAAGTACCAAAGATTAATTAGGTGGGAGTAGTGGGAGGGATGATTTTCGGGGAGGGGGAAAGCGGTGGGAGGAGTCAATATTATACAGAAACATGGTTAGTAAAGGAGATTTGCAAGGCGCTATTATTTTATTCACTAAATTAATTTTAGATTTAATTTTTTTGTTTATTTCGAGCGTTTCTGAAGCGCACAGATTAAAGTATGAATTTATATTGCAATGTTTAAACTTTGTTTTTTCTTTATTGAAGCTATGGCCTGACTCTATTAAATGATTAGCAAATTCGGAGTAATTATTATTTCGTAAACAAAGTTCATGTTCCCTGATTCTAGTTTTGAAATTCCTAGTTGTCATACCTACATACTGTGCGTCACAATCGTTACATTCTAAAGTGTATATCCCGTTGAGTTTTATCTCCTTTAAAAAACGGTCCTGGGAAGACCCAAAACTTACAGAGCACGCCTAATTACGGAGGCAATTGAAATCCATAAAAACCCCTTCAATATTAACAGAGACGACGGAGCTAAGCTCAATAGTTCTTGGTATCCAGTAATTGACGGCTGCACCAAAGCTAAACGCAAAAAACCATGCTGAATTTTTTCTAACACCAGCTCGTAGAGAAATGGAGCTGGCAGCACGGTATCGCCTCGACACACATAAGTAAACACTCTCACCAATATCATTTGCTCATCTGCCCTGATGATGGACACTGTAACGCTGTCCGAAACGTTGGCTTAAAAAGGAGGTAGCGAAACACGGCATAACACCCCAAAAATCATAACAAAAATACTTTTTGGCCGTGAAAACCTAAAAACATACCTGATTTGGGCACTGTTTTAGTACTAAGAGTCCCATTGAAGTGGTATACCTGCTTCTTTGCGAACGCAATTATTGTTTAACTTTGTTTGGGAGACCAACACGATTTGTTTGGATATCAACGAATGCTTTTTTTTTTTTTGGGCAGATATTGCCGGAAAATGATAATATTTAGGAATACGACTAGGCGCAGTCGGAGCGCGATCGTCACTTTAATGATTTAAGCACTTTTCACTAGGATCACTTAAACTTTTATTGTTTTTACCGTTAGTAAAAAGGGAGATGTTAGCCAAACGTCAGTTAAGTAGATAATTAAACCATAGACTTGTTCATGGTTGGAAATAATAAATGGTTTTAGAAAAAGAACACACCATGCTTTAGATTCAAATTTAAAAGGTAACAACAAAAACTCAAAACGTAGACCTTTACAAAACTGAAGTTTCCGATTGCAATTTAAAAAAAAAATGATGAAATTTTGGAATGTTTTTAATTATTATTTTCACATGAAAAGAAAAAAAGTGAGTTGATGTAACGTTTATAATAAATTTACCTAATAAAATACGTATGTGTTTTAATTTTTTTCTTTATCAGTAATTTTAGTTAGGTTACGTTTTTTCTATCATTAATTTTAGTTAGAAAAACGTAAGGTGAGCCATTTTTTAAACTTTTTTATGCCTGCATTCAAATTTTTCATATTTCAATAATCATATATGTTTATTTCGAATTCTAATAATAAAATGTGAATGTGTATTTCATCACCTTTCAAAGTCAGTTTTCAGTTTTTGAATACGTTCAGAAATATTCCATTTATTTGGTTTTGTTGCAAAGCGGAAATGTTTTGACCTTCCGACAAACAGGCCCGAAGCCTGAGGGGTTAATGTTCCAAATATCGGAAAAATCGAACAAACATTTATTACCTGTCAGAATTGAACCCTTGACTCTGGCCGACTCTAAACCAAACAGCACCTGGCGCTATTGAAAACCCCCAGGACGCTGTGTTGGGTATTAGGTATTATCAGCTTCTTTTTTCTTTGGCGCCTTGGTAAGTCGACGCGCGGAGCGGACCGCCCAAATTGCGCCTGCACAGGGCCGGCCGTGCGAGGGACTGGCGTCATTGATCCTTTCGGCACTCGGCGCACAGACGGGAACACGCCAAACGCTCGCCCAACATGTGTGCACAGTTTACATTTGTCACCATCTTCTTCTCTACCTCCGTATGTTGCCAATAGCCTACTGCCGTCTTCTACCTCCTACAACATGGGTCTCTTTAAGATTCACGCCTTCCTCTCCTCAAAAGAACCCTCCTCCATGCAGCATCCCCAAAGATTATAGGAAATTATTTTCCTGAGGGTTCCCATGAAAAAAAAGAGTTGATTATAAGGAACTCAAAAACACTTTTCTTTTTACAGTGATCGTGAAAAATGGAAAGCCGTCAGAACGGGCAGCCTCGACCAGCCTGTCACAGTTGGCAAGCCTCCAGGAAACGCCACTATCCTCGCTCGGTACTGCCGAGACAGGGTGCCCCGTTCCTGCGACCACACCCTCCTGGGAGCCCACGGCACCCCCTCCACCCATCCCTCCAACAGACGCAGAATGGACAACGTATACCTGGACAGAAACACCAACAACTACAAAACCCACGAAAGACACGGCTATGCTATTGACAACTCTCAAAGCTCTTACGGGACTTCGAATCAGTTCGATCGGAGAGGTTCTTCTCTGGATAATTCTCCGTATAACGGACACGATGGTTTGAATGACTACACGATGAAAGGACGAGGTATAGACGTGAGGTTATCGATGGAGGGACGAGGTATTCAAAGAGTTACGACTGCACCGAGGTTGCCTCGTCCGTGCGCCCTTGCTGAGAGTTTCCTGTCGACTGGGGATAGCTTGACCCTGGAGTTGAGACTGGCTGATTCCACTGCACTTAAGTATGTACTTATTAATACCAGTTTTTTGGTTAATTTATTGACTGCTGGACTTCGAATCACACGATTTTATATATTTTGCATATTATGCATAGAAATGCAAATTTGAACCTTTTTGGTGTTTAGTGCATAGCCTTTTGTCTTAATTTAATTAAATATTACAATTTGAGGTTTCACTCATTAAATTAAACATAAAATTAAACATTATAATATCACTCATGCAGAATAATTTCTCATTAAAATCAATCAGCAAACTTAAAAGTATTCTGGTTTTGTTTCCAGGCCGGTGACGTTCAAAGCGTTGTACGAGTTTGTGGACCTACAGCAGGACGGAGAGTCGTATGGGTCGGGTCTCTGCTCGCGGCGCTTCTTCAGCCGCTCAACGGATGCCACCGCTGAACCTCCTCAGCGATTCACGGCCCCCAGGGATGTGTTCCTCTATGGGCGTGGAGGGGCCAAGAATTTAAGGTGTGATAATATATTTATGTAATACATAATGAGAATGTCAACAAAGTAGAATGGATGTGAGATTATTTTGGTCATGTTCTTTCTCTTCTTCATCCTTCCCAAATAATAGTATCTTTTTTATGTTAATACCGCACAAGAGTCCCAAATGCTCCCAACCGCCTGGAGCCATTGAAACTATGACATCCAAACGACGATGCCGCATTATTGATTCCGAAAGAGTATTTAGCAGGAACCTTTAAAAAAATAACGAACCTACAAATATTAATCATAAATGAACAGTTTTCATATCGTTCATGTGTAATATAAGATTGTGCTATAAGAAAAACTAGCTTTGCCTGTTGCAGAGGCAACCAAGGGGTTAAACACTACACGATATGACGTGTGAACGCGGATGAAGCGAAGAGTGTGTGTAAAATAAAATAGGTGAAGAAAAAACGATGTTTGAATGTGGATAAAGCAAGGAGTGTGCGCCTACAAAGGGCACAGGCAGTTGACAGCCCAATTTCGTACATCCGCTCTCGGGCTGCTTCGGTCACCCGGTTCAAGGCGTTCAGTACGGGCCTTTTCTCGCAAAAGGAGGCCAAGTAGCTTCCTGCTCAAATTTTCACTGCGCCATTTGGGTTATGCAGGTCGATACGCGTAATTTGTTACCCGAAACGTATAGTTTACTGTTGAAAAGACTCTTACCACAGTGCCACTTTGGTCGCCGATACTTTTAAAACGGCCCAGGAGCTTACCGCTCAATTCAGTACTGAACCAATCCTGCCGCCCGACTCAGGGCGTTCAGTATTTCATTTAATTTAAATTAGAAAAAACCATTAGAGCTTTATCTCAAAAAATGGTCCTAGGAGTTTATCGCTTATTTTTTTCACTCAGCCCTTCGGATTGTGTAGATCGAGACGCGTAATTTGATACCCATCTCGGGTACTGTAAGGTGTAATTTAAAAAAAAAAAAATTTTGGATTTTGAAAAAAAAATTGGATTTTGGAAATTTTTTAATTTTGGAAAAAAAAAATTTGGATTTAGGAAATTTTTGAATTTTGGAAAAAAAAATTGGATTTTGGAAATTTTTTAATTGTGGAAAAAAAAAATTTGGATTTGGAAATTTTTGAATTTTAAAAAAAAAAATTAATTTTGGAAAAAAAAAAATGGATTTCGGATATAAAAAAAAAAAAATTTGCCCTTGCACTAATTTAAAAAAATCGGCGCTATAAAAATGTATTATTCAGAATATTTTAGAAACTTTAACTAAGCACAACTGGGGATGCCGTAGTCTCACTGACTCCAGACGGCAGTAGGTGGGACTCTTGTGCGATATTCACATTGATATTTAATTTAAAATGTATGAACCCCTACAGTATTCAAAAGGTACCTACACCATTTGGCAAAAAAAAATTTACCACTGTCGCAGGTGGAGTAATCGTCATTTCCGTTTCATCCGAAATCCAAATCACAGCAGTGCTATAGAAGTATCACTTCAAAACTCCCGTCTTCGGATGTTTCTTTTTATTTAAATTAATCATTTTTGTCAATGAAAGCATTGCCTCCCTGGTCTAGTAAATAAATGTATCGTCTGTAATATTTTACTCCTGCGTATTATGTGCTCCTGGTAGATTTTCAATATTGTTCGTTACCCTTTTTGTCATTTTTCACAAAAACGGCGCCATTAAAATGTATTTTTCAAAATTATTTCTTAAATAATAATTTTAATGCAAAATCGTTCATATAAAAAATAAATCAGGGTAGGTACCTACACATGAGTGCACGGGTAGGTACTTGGGGCCCTTGTAGTATTTTTTCAAAAAACGGCGCTATAAAAATGTGTTATTCAGAATTTTTTAGAAACTTAAACTTATTTTTATTCCAGTAAAAAAATTACAGAGAAAATATTATTTCATAGTAGGTACTAAGTTTCCCTACAGTAATTAAAAAAAAAACGGCGCCATTTAAATGTATATTCAGAATTTTTTGTCAAGTAATCACTTCAATGAAAAAAAGTTCGCAGAAGTATTTATTTTTATAAATAATACGAATCCTAATGTTGAGCTATATTGGAGCCCAATTTATCAGTTAAATCCGTTTATCGGGTACCTACCTAGTTCATAATTTGCAGTTTTACAATATTCTGTATTTATATTTTTTACACATGCAAGACCAACTCACAAACTTGGACTAATCCCGCTTGAATTTTAACCGCACCAAGCCGTAAAAATTGAAATCCGCCATCTTTAAAAAAAAATCTTCATACAAAAACGTATTATGGGGTGATTTCGTAAGTTCAAGAGGGTTATGGAAAAATTTTCATTTTCGGTGTTGCAATATTGGAGAAAATTTACCCAACCTGATTTTATTTGTAAGAAAATTAGGTTTTATACTGGCTAGAAAGCCAAAAGATATTTTAGAGGAAAATGCTTTTTACGTAAAGTGTCAAAACATGTCATTGTGAAATGCACTCTTGTGTAACATTTTGAATGGAAAGCGAACCATGTCACAGTTTTAACTGCTTGTAGTAACTCTCTACTTAAGATTAATTCAAAAACATCTCGGCCAGAATGCGTATTTTTGACGATATCTTCGACCACGCAATGTACGTTCGAAATGTCAAATTTCCGCCCCCCTCGCCATAAAATAAAAATAGAATAAATTCGTGTGAATTTTTCTTATGAAAATAATCAGTACTTACATTCTTCACCGCTAGATGTCTCCCTGTACATATTTTCTACAATTTTGTGTAGAAAATATGTACTAATCGAGTTAATTTTAGCCTTCTGTGAAAGTTCTGTTCAAATTCTATTAAAGTTCTGTAATTATTTCAGTTTTATGATGCGACTGGCCTATAACGATAAAACAACAGAACTCGAATAGAACTTACACAGAACGTGAAAATTAACTTTAAAAACATTGTTGAATTATTCAACTTTATTGAAACAACTTTACCTTAGTATTGCATTAAAACCTAATTTATTGTGAAGCTACCTCTATTCGTGAAAGTACCTACGCATTTCTTTTCAAATTTTTTCAATGAAGTACGTCGTCGTCAAATAAGTACCTACCCAGGAATGAAAAACTAAAAATTTCTAAGCACGTGTTTTTCGTGGAAAAATCTGATTTTGTTTAGCTTGCCCTGAAATATTTCACATGCGATGCGTATGTAATGACGATCGAATTAGTTGAGGAGACATCTAGACTATAATATTTTTCAAAAACATTTTAGCCAGGATCGATTTTTCGGCCGTAATGCCGTTTGTCGTAAAACAACAACCGAAACCGCTGAGAGGTCCGGTTTGTTGACAAAAGTTTGACATGTGAGTTCGCGACCCACCCCACTTGAACTCTATAGTGATACATCATGTGCTCCTGGTAGATTTTCAATATTGTACGTCATCTTTTTTGTCATTTTTCACAAAAATGGCGCCATAAAAATGTATTTTTCAAAATTATTTAACAAATAATAATTTTAATGCAAAATCGTTCATATAAAAAATAAATCAGGGCAGGTGCACATGAGTACCTACATATTTTTTGAATAAATATTACGAATCCTAATTTTTTAATTTTGAAATTTGGTTTTGAAATGATAGGTACCTATCGACTTTGGCAAAAAAATACGACCATCTTTGTTTGTTTCTGTTTATTTGATATCATGATTTTTTTATTTTTAAAAGAAAAAAGTCCCTAGGTATTTAAGTACCTACCTTGTCTAGGAAATGAGCATATTTTATTCAATATTTTACTCTTGCAAAATGTGTATTCCTGATGGAAACTCAATATTGTACAGCGCCCTCATTGTCATTTTTAGTTCGAATTTTTACTCACACAATCATAAAAGAAAAGTGTTTAGCATTGTATTTGGACCCATCTTACTTCAAAAACGTTCCGATTTATTTAGTACTAATTTCCTTCATAACTACAAAAGTCTACATACCTTAAATAATGCATTTTGGCAAAAATTGCGACCATCCCGAGTGATTTCTTTTATTTCAAATCATTAATTTTTTATTTGATATCTGAAGGAAAGAACCGATGCGTAAGCCGGTACCTACCCGGTTCTTACGCAGACAAACAATATTGATGTAGGTACCTAAGCATTTCCTTAAAAAAATCCGTTCATCTTACGAACAAATTTGTAATAATTCAACGGAAAGGTACCTACCCTGTAATTAAACGTGTTCTTTTTATATGGCCAGCAATATATTCTCTTCTGTGGGATTTTCAAAGCACGTTATTTTTCTCAAACGTCATATTTTCCGTAGCGTATAGTGAAATATTTTTAATGGTTTGCGTATGTTACGACCGTTGAAAATGTTTTTTTAATCTCTCGACCTCGATAATATTCAAAAACATTACAGCCAGAATCGGTTTTCGAGCCGCAGAGGCGTTTTCAAATTGTCGACTCCGAAACAGGCTTGAAGCCGTTATTTTATACGGCTAAATCATAATTTTCTCCTAACTGACGTGTCTTGAAACTCAAGATTGTTTTTTATTATCAATTATTAGTCAATTTAATCGAATTTAAGTACCTACTCGACGACTTATTCTACTGGCCGCCAAATTTTTCACTTTCGACGGTAGTGAAATCTTAGCAAGTGTCAAAAATAATGCAAGGTATTATGCAATATTGCAGAACATTTTGGATGAAATGCGTTACATGTCGCGGTTTTAAAATCTTAATAATACTCTCTACTACGAATCTGTCGTAAAACATCTCCGGCGGAAGGGTTATTTTTGACGCAATCTCGAATTCCGTGACGCACCTATAAAATGCCATTTTTTCCCAGCAACGCCGTAAAATTTTATAGAATAAATCCCTAGCAAATTGCACTTTGTATGAGAAAAAAGTCTTAAAAAGTCTTAAAATATCTTAAAAATCTTAATTTCTTGTCTCGCCAAAATGGTCTCTGCTGTCGGTGAAACTGGATAGGCAGGGTGGTCGATTTTTGCTTGAGGGGGGGGGTGTACTGAATCGCATTTCAAGCGAAAGCGATCCTTAGGGTGGACGAACTTAAGGGGCGGCAAGGTCGTCTTTTGACTGTATGACCCATGTGAGTTTTTCGAAAAACTGTGCAATACTATATAGTACTAGCTTTGCCTGTTGCAGAGGCAACCAAGGGGTTAAACACTACGCGATTTGACGTGTGAACGCGGATGAAGCGAAGAGTGTGTGTAAAATAAAATAGGTGAAGAAAAAAACGATGTTTGTAATTTGTTACCCGTAACGTATAATAAAGTGTTGCAAAGACTCCTACCATTGTGCCACTTTGGTCGCCGACACTTTTAAAACGTCCCAGGAGCTTACCGCTCAATTCAGTCCTGAAACAATCCAGCCGCCCGACTCAGGGCGTTCAGTATTTCATTTAATTTAAATTAGAAAAACCAATAGAGCCTAAAAGGGTCTTCGGAGTTTATCGTTCAATTTTTTCAGTCAGCCTTTCGGATTGTATAGGTCGAGACGCGTAATTTGATATCCATCTCGGGTACTGTAGGGTGTAATTTAAAAAAAATAATTTTGGATTTTGTAAATTTTTGAATTTTCAAAAAAAAAAATTTGGATTTTGTAAATTTTTGATTTTTCAAAAAAAAATATTTTGAGTTTTGGAAATTTTTTTATTTTGAAAAAAAACTTTTTTGGTTTCTGGAATTTTTTTAATTTTGGAAAAAAAAAATTTCGGATTCTGGAAATTTTTTAATTTTGAAAAAAAAAATTTTTTGGTTTCCGGAAATTTTAGAATTTTGAAAAAAAAATTTTCGGTTTCTGGAAATTTTTTAATTTAAAAAAAAAATTTTTTGGTTTCTGGAAATTTTTTAATTTTGGAAAAAATATTAATGGATTCTGGAAATTTTTTAATTTTAGAAAAAAAAATTGTTGGATCTCGGAAATTTTTGAACTTTTAATTGAAAGTAATTTTTCAAAAAACGGCGCTATAAAAATGTATTATTCAGAAATTTTAGAGACTTAAACTAAACCCAACTGGGGATGCCGTAGTCTCACTGACTCCAGACGGCAGTAGTTGGGACTCTTGTGCGGTATTCACATTGAATTAAATTTAAAATGTATGAACCCGCACAGTATTCAAAAGGTACCTACACCATTTGGCAAAAAAAAATTGGACCATCTTTATTTAAATTTACTCATTTTATTATAAATGTTCAGAATAAATAGTATCCGAGTAGGACGTTGTCAAAAAAAAATTCGAGTGCAGCTTACTGTAGTTTTTCAAAAAACGGCGCTATAAAAATGAATTCTGATGGCGCTGAAAAAAAAATTCAGAATTTTTCAGAAACTAAAACTAAACCCAACTGGGGACGCCGTAGTCGCACTGACTCCGGACGGCAGTAATTGGGACTCTTGTGCAATTTTGACATTGGACTTTTACAGCCATTGTAATTGAACGATATATTTTTCTGCGAGTTTTGTATCATTTGTTGAAATAGTTTGAAATGTGTAATGAAAACACAGTTTTTTTTTCTACGGACGTGAAAAATTAAGAAAGCATATTGTATTAATTAATCTTATCTTTCTTTTTATTTAAATTCATAATTTTTGTCAATGAAAGGATCGCTTTAACTCGAACAATTTAATTGCAGTAAAAAATTACAGAAAAATATATTCTTTCAAAGAATGGTTGTAGGTACTTATTTAATAATGTCCAAAGAAATCGAATCCTTACTAATACAATCATAAAAGAAAAGTGTTTAGCATTGTATTTGGACCCATCTTACTTCAAAAACGTTCCGATTTATTTAGTACTAATTTCCTTCATAACTACAAAAGTCTACATACCTTAAATAATGCATTTTGGCAAAAATTGCGACCATCCCGAGTGATTTCTTTTATTTCAAATCATTAATTTTTTATTTGATATCTAAAGATGCGTAAGCCGGTACCTACCCGGTACTTACGCAGACAAACAATATTGATGTAGGTACCTAAGCATTTCCTTAAAAAAATCCGTTCATCTTACGAACAAATTTGTAATAATTCAACGGAAAAGTACCTACCCTGTAATTAAACGTGTTCTTTTTATATGGCCAGCAATATATTCTCTTCTGTGGGATTTTCAAAGCACGTTATTTTTCTCAAACGTCATATTTTCCGTAGCGTATAGTGAAATATTTTTAATGGTTTGCGTATGTTACGGCCGTTGAAAATGTTTTTTTAATCTCTCGACCTCCATAATATTCAAAAACATTACAGCCAGAATCGGTTTTCGAGCCGCAGAGGCGTTTTCAAATTGTCGACTCCGAAACAGGCTTGAAGCCGTTATTTTATACGGCTAAATCATAATTTTCTCCTAACTGACGTGTCTTGAAACTCAAGATTGTTTTTTATTATCAATTATTAGTCAATTTAATCGAATTTAAGTACCTACTCGACGACTTATTCTACTGGCCGCCAAATTTTTCACTTTCGACGGTAGTGAAATCTTAGCAAATGTCAAAAATAATGCAAGGTATTATGCAATATTGCAGAACATTTTGGATGAAATACGTTACATGTCGCGGTTTTAAAATCTTAATAATACTCTCTACTACGAATCTGTCGTAAAACATCTCCGGCGGAAGGGTTATTTTTGACGCAATCTCGAATTCCGTGACGCACCTATAAAATGCCATTTTTTCCCAGCAACGCCGTAAAATTTTATAGAATAAATCCCTAGCAAATTGCACTTTGTATGAGAAAAAAGTCTTAAAATATCTTAAAAATCTTAATTTCTTGTCTCGCCAAAATGGTCTCTGCTGTCGGTGAAACTGGATAGGCAGGGTGGTCGATTTTTGCTTGAGGGGGGGGGGGGTGTACTGAATCGCATTTCAAGCGAAAGCGATCCTTAGGGTGGACGAACTTAAGGGGCGGCAAGGTCGTCTTTTGACTGTATGACCCATGTGAGTTTTTCGAAAAACTGTGCAATACTATACTAACTAGCTTTGCCTGTTGCAGAGGCAACCAAGGGGTTAAACACTACGCGATTTGACGTGTGAACGCGGATGAAGCGAAGAGTGTGTGTTAAATAAAATAGGTAGAGAAAAAAACGATGTTTGTAATTTGTTACCCTTAACGTATAATTTACTGTTGCAAAGATTCCTACCACTGTGCCACTTTGGTCGCCGACACTTTAAAATCGTCCCAGGAGCTTACCGCTCAATTCAGTACTGAACCAATCCAGCCGCCCGACTCAGGGCGTTCAGTATTTCATTTAATTTAAATTAGAAAAACCGATAGAGCCTTATCTCGAAAAAGGGTTCTCGGAGTTTATCGTTCAAGTTTTTCACTCAGCCCTTCGGATTGTGTAGGTCGAGATGCGTAATTTGATATCCATCTCGGGTACGGTAAGGTTTAATTTTGAAAAAAAAAAAATTGGATTTTGGAAAAATTTTTAATTTAAAAAAAAAAATTGATTTTGGAAATTTTTTGATTATAAAAAAAAAAAATTTTGTATTTTGAAAATTTTTAAATTTTGAAAAAAAAAATTCGATTTTGGAAATTTTTGAACTCAATAAAACTGAAAGTAATTTTTCAAAAAATGGCGATATAAAAATGTATTTTTCAGAATTTTTCATCAACTAAAACTAAACCAAACTGGGGATGCCGTAGTCTCACTGACTCCAGACGGCACCAGGTTGAGACTTTTGTGCGGTATTCACATTGAAGTTTAATTTAAAATGTACGAACGATTAGTTCTCGTACAGTATTCAAAAGGTACCTTCACCATTTGGAAAAAAAAGTGGACCACCTTAATTTAAATTTACTCATATTATTAGAAATGTTCAGAATATATAGTATCCGAGTATGTACCTACGGACTTTGTCAAAAAAAAATTCGAGTGCAGTTTATACGCGGTAGAAGTGAAACTTTACCAAAACAATCTCAACCAATACTTTTTCATATGTCAACTATTTTTTATCAAAGCGGCCGACGGGCACAATTGATGCGTCGCAGGAGCAGTAATCGTCATTTCCGTTACATCCGAAATCCAAATCACAGCCGTGCTATAGAAGTATCATTTCAAAACTCCCGTCTTTGTATGTTTCTTTTTATTTAAATTCATCATTTTTGTCAATGAAAGGATTGCCTCCCTAGTCTAGTAAATAAATGTATTCTCTGTAATATTTTACTCCTGCGTATTATGTGCTCCCGGTATATTTTCAATATTGTACGTCACCCTTTTAGTCATTTTTCACACAAACGGCGCCATTAAAATGTATTTTTCAAAATTATTTATCAAATAATAATTTTAATGCAAAATCGTTCAATAAAAAATAAATCAAGGTAGCGACCTACACATGAGTACCTACATATTTTTTGAATAAATATTACGAATCCTAATTTTTTAAATTTTGAAATTCGGTTTTGAAATGATATTTGAATGTGTATGAAGCCTTAACCTTTTACAAATTAATTTAATTTCATTAAAAGTATCCAGGATAAATAGTCACGACCATCTTTGTTTGTGTCCGTTTATTTGATATCTTGTTTTTTTTTTATTTTTAAAAGAAAAAAGGCCCTTGGTATTTAAGTACCTATCTTGTCTAGTAAATAAGTATATTTTATTCAATATTTTACACTTGCAAATTGTGTATTCCTGATGGAAACTCAATATTGTAAAGCGCCCTCATTATCATTTTTCACAAAACTGCGCCATACAATTATTTTATTTTTGATCATAAAATAACTCGAACAATTTTATTGCAGTAAAAAAATTACAGAAAAAAAATATTCTTTCAAAGAATGCTTGTAGGTGGTACTTAGCCATACACCCATAATGTTTTTTATTATTTAATAATGTCCAAAGCAATCGAATCCTTACTAACACAATCATAAATGAAAAGTGTTTAGCATTGTATTTGGACCCATCTTACTTAAAAAACGTTCCGATTTATCTAGTACTAATTTCCTTCGCAACTACAAAAGTCTACCTACCTGAAATAATGCATTTTGGCAAAAAGTGCGACCATCCCGAGTGATTTCTTTTATTTCAAATCATTAATTTTTTATTTGATATCTAAAGGAAAGGAACCGATGCGTAGGCCGGTACCTACCCGGTTCTTACGCAGACAACAATATTGATGTAGGTACCTAAGCATTTCCTTAAAAAAATCCGTTCATCTTACGAACAAATTTGCAATAATTCAACGGAAAAGTACCTACCCTGTAATTAAACGTGTTCTTTTTATATGGCCAGCAACATTTTCTCTTCTGTAGGAAAATTCAAAGCACGTTATTTTCCTCAAACGTCATATTTTCCGTAGCGTATAGTGAAATATTTTTAATGGTTTGCGTATGTAACGACCGTTGAAATAGTTTTTCGAATCTGTCGACCACGATAATATTAAAAAAAATTAAAGCCAGAATCGGTTTTCGAGCCCCAGGGGCGTTTTCAAATAGGCGACTCCGAAACAGGCTGGAAGCCGTTTTTTTATTAGGCTTAATCATAATTTTCTCCTAACTGACGTGTCTTGAAACTCAAGATGGTTTTTTATTTTCAATTTTTAGTGAGTAAAAAGGAAATTAAGTTCCTACTCGACAGCTGATTTTACTGGCCGCCAAATTTTTCACTTTCGACGGTAGTGAAATCTTAGCAAATGTCAAAAATAATGTTAAGTATTATGCAATATTGCAGAACATTTTGGATGAAATGCGTTACATGTCGCGGTTTTAAAATCTTAATAATACTCTCTACTACGAATCTGTCGTAAAACATCTCCGGCGGAAGGGTTATTTTTAACGCAATCTCGAATTCCGTGACGCACCTATAAAATGCCATTTTTTCCCAGCAACGCCGTAAAATTTTTAAGAATAAATCCCTAGCAAATTGCACTTTGTATGAGAAAAAAGTCTTAAAAAAGTCTTAAAAAATCTTAAAAATCTTAATTTCTTGTCTCGCCAAAATGGTCTCTGCTGTCGGTGAAACTGGATAGGCAGGGTGGTCGATTTTTGCTTGAGGGGGGGGGGTGTACTGAATCGCATTTCAAGCGAAAGCGATCCTTAGGGTGGACGAACTTAAGGGGCGGCAAGGTCGTCTTTTGACTGTATGACCCATGTGAGTTTTTCGAAAAACTGTGCAATACTATACTAACTAGCTTTGCCTGTTGCAGAGGCAACCAAGGGGTTAAACACTACGCGATTTGACGTGTGAACGCGGATGAAGCGAGGAGTGTGTGTCTAAAAAAATAGGTAAAGAAAAAAACGATGTTAGTAATTTGTTACCCGTAACGTATAATTAAGTGATGCAAAGACTCCTACCATTGTGCCACTTTGGTCACCGACACTTTTAAAACGTCCCAGGAGCTTACCGCTCAATTCAGTACTGAACCAATCCAGCCGCCCGACTCAGGGCGTTCAGTTTTTCATTTAATTTAAATTAGAAAAACCAATAGAGCCTAAAAGGGTCCTCGGATTTTATCGTTTAATTTTTTCAGTCAGCCCTTCAGATTGTGTAGGTCGAGACGCGTAATTTGATATCCATCTCGGGTACTGTAGGGTGTAATTTAAAAAAAAACAAATTTTGGATTTTGAAAAAAAAATTTTTAGACTGGAAATTTTCGAATTTTCAAAAAAAAAATTTTTGGATTTTGTAAATTATTGAATTTTCAAAAAAAAATTTTTTGGATTTTGTAAATTTTTGAATTTTCAAAAAAAAAATTTTGAGTTTTGGAAATTTTTTAATTTTGAAAAAAAAACTTTTTTGGTTTCTAAAATTTTTGAATTTTGAAAAAAAAAATTTCGGATTCTGGAAATTTTTTAATTTAAAAAAAATTTTTTTTTTGTTTCCGGAAATTTTTGAATTTTGAAAAAAAAAATTTTCGGTTTCTGGAAATTTTTTAATTTTTAAAAAAAAATTTTTTGGTTTCTGGAAATTTTTAAATTTTGGAAAAAAAATTATTGGATCCTGGAAATTTTTTAATTTTGGAAAAAAAAATTATCGGATCTCGGAAATTTTTGAACTTATAACTGAAAGTAATTTTTCAAAAAACGGCGCTATAAAAATGTATTATTCAGAAATTTTAGAGACTTAAACTAAACCCAACTGGGGATGCCGTAGTCTCACTGATTCCAGACGGCAGTAGTTGAGACTCTAGTGCGGTATTCACATTGATATTTTATTTAAAATGTATGAACCCGTACAGTATTCAAAAGGTACCTACACCATTTGGCAAAAAAAATTGGACCATCTTTATTTAAATTTACTCATTTTATTAGAAATGTTCAGAATAAATAGTATCCGAGAAGGACGTTGTCAAAAAAAAATTCGAGTGCAGCTTACTGTAGTTTTTCAAAAAACGGCGCTATAAAAATTTATTATTCAGAATTTTTCAGAAACTAAAACTAAACCCAACTGGGGACGCCGTAGTCGCACTGACTCCGGACGGCAGTAATTGGGACTCTTGTGCGGTTTTCACATTGAAATTTAATGTAAAATGTACGAACGATTAGTTCCCGTACAGTATTCAAAAGGTACCTACACCATTTCGCAAAAAAAAATTGGACCATCTTTATTTAAATTTACTCATTTTATTAGAAATGTTCAGAATATATAGTGCCCGAGTAGGTACCTACGTACGTTGTCAAAAAAAATTCGAGTGCAGTTTACACGCGGTAGAAGTGAAACTTTTCCAAAACAATCTCAACTAATACTTGAAAAGTGAGGTCACAAAAACGGCCCTATAAAAATATAATTTTCAAATTTTTTGTGTACTCATTTTTATGGGGTGTTGCTCATCCAACAAATGGTTCCCGGGGCGGCAGTACCAATGCCCGCCTCTAACGTTGAATAATTAACCCTTTTTGTCATTTTTTACAAAAACGGTCCTATAAAAATATAATTATCAAAATTATTGTGTACCTATTTTTATGAGGTGTTGCTCATCCAACGAATGGCTCCCTGAGCGGCAGTGCCAATGCCCGCCTCTAACGTTGAATAATTATCATAAAGAAGCAAAATACAAAAAAAGCGTTATGTAACTTTAATATTTAAAAAAAATAAATCCCTTAAATATCTAGGCTAAAGACGAAGGTAGCGCAACACGGCGTAACAGCCCAAAAAATTATTACAAAAGAAATTATCCTTTCAACTTCAAATAATTTCATTACAAATTTCCAAAAAAAAACATATGCAATTCCCATATTTATGATGATTCCGAGTTGTTATGTGCAGGTACCTACCTACTCAGATTCTCAGTTGGTACACCTGCACATACGTAAAAAAAAAACACGCCATTAAAATGTATATTCAGAATTTTTTATCAAATAATCATTTCAATGAAAAAGAGTTCGCAAAGTATTTATATTTATAAATAATACGAATCCTAATGCATCGGAGCCCATCTATCAGGTACCTACTTAGTTCGTCATTCGCAGACGTACAATATTCTGCAATTATATTTTCATCGCTGGCAAGACCGAAACGAAATAATGTCTTCACCACCTCGAGCACGGCCTGAAAATCGAGTTGTTTTTAACGTTTTCCATACAAACAACGCTGTCCTGGCCTGAATGAAAACTTTAGTTGGCGAAGGCAAAGCTCTCCGCCATTTGTAAAATTTCAGAATCGAGTGTTACCAGGTGTGAGAAAATTTACCCAACCTGAATTTATTTGTAAGAAAATTAGGTGTTCTACTGGCCAGGTAAATTATGCACTCTCGAGAAAACTGCGAGTTTTGCGAAACGTCAGAAAATATCATTTTTCCGCGCGCTGTCGTGTAACATTTTGAATGGTGACCGACATATTTGTCGATTTTAAAAGCTTCCTTAACTTCTATTCCTCCTATTTATTGAAAAACATCTCCACCAGAACGCGCTTTTTCGACGATATCTCGTACCGCGTGTCGTACCTATAAAATGTCATTTTTTAGCAGCATCGCCATTAAAATATTATGAAAAAATTTCTAGCAAATTCGTTTTGTATGAAAATAGTGCTTAATTTTTCTCCGACTTTTTCGAAATGCGAACCTGTCGGCGGGAAATATAACCGGGCCGATTTTTTCGTCGATGAGAGATTCAGTCGGAGGTTCCAGTTATCGCCGCTGATTTTGCATCAGTTTTTTCCGTTAATTTTTCGCGTTTCGGTTTCATGGGTTTTTTTAGCTTCCTGTCTAGCGATTGTGGTCTCTGCGGTCGGTCAAACTCGAAGAGCGGAGAGGTCATTTTGGCGTGGGAGGCCCTGCACTGAAAAAAAAAGCCCTGTGTTTCGAGCGAAACTGAACCTCGAAACGGGTAAAACTTGAGGGGCGGCAAGGTCGTATTTTGCCTAAATGACGAAAAAAAAGTGAGTTTTTCAAAAACTGTGCAATACTATACTAACTAGCTTTGCCTGTTGCAGAGGCAACCAAGGGGTTAAACACTACGCGATTTGACGTGTGAACGCGGATGAAGCGAAGAGTGTGTGTTAAATAAAATAGGTAGAGAAAAAAACGTTATTTGAATGTGGATAAAGCGAGGGGTGTCCGTCTACAAAGGGCACAGATAGTTGACAGCCCAATTGCGTACGCCTGCTCTCTGGCCGCTTCGGTCACCCGGTTCAAGGCGTTCGGTACGGGCCTTTTCTCGCAAAAGCAGGCCAAGTAGCTTCCTGCTCAAATTTTCACTGCGCCATTTGGGTTGTGCAGATCGGTACGCGTAATTTGTTACCCGAAACGTATAGTTTACTGTTGAAAAGACTCTTCCCACAGTGCCACTTTGGTCGTCGACACTTTTAAAACGGCCCAGGAGCTTACCGCTCAATTCAGTACTGAACCAATCCTACCGCCCGACTCAGGGCGTTCGGTTTTTCATTTAATTTAAATTAGAAAAAAACATTAGAGCTTTATCTCGAACAATGGTCCTAGGAGTTTTTCGCTTATTTTTTTCACTCAGCCTTTCGGATTGTTAAGATCGAGACGCGTAATTTGATACCCATCTCGGGTACTGTAAAGTGTAATTTAAAAAAAAAAAATTATTGGATTTTGAAAATTTTTTAAATTTGGAAAAAAAAAAATTCGGATTCTGGAAATTTTTTAATTTTGAAAAAAAAAATTTTTGGTTTCCGGAAATTTTTGAATTTTGAAAAAAAAAATTATCGGTTTCTGGAAATTTTTTAAATTTGGAAAAAAAAAATTCGGATTCTGGAAATTTTTTAATTTTGAAAAAAAAATTTTTTGGTTTCCGGAAATTTTTGAATTTTGAAAAAAAAAATATCGGTTTCTGGAAATTTTTTAATTATGAAAAAAAAAATTTTTGGTTTCTGGAAATTTTTTAATTTTGGAAAAAAAAAATTGTTGGATCTCGGAAATTTTTGAACTTATAACTGAAAGTAATTTTTCAAAAAACGGCGCTATAAAAATGTATTATTCAGAAATTTTAGAGACTAAAACTAAACCCAACTGGGGATGCCGTAGTCTCACTGACTCCAGACGGCAGTAGTTGGGACTCTTGTGCGGTATTCACATTGAAATTTAATTTAATTTAATGATCCCGTACAGTATTCAAAAGGTACCTACACCATTTGGCAAAAAAAAATTGGACAATCTTTATTTAAATTTACTCATTTTATTAGAAATGTTCAGAATATATAGCATCCGAGAAGGACGTTGTCAAAAAAAAATTCGAGTGCAGCTTACTGTAGTTTTTCAAAAAACGGCGCTATAAAAATGTATTATTCAGAATTTTTCAGAAACTAAAACTAAACCCAACTGGGGACGCCGTAGTCGCACTGACTCCGGACGGCAGTAATTGGGACTCTTGTGCGGTATTCACATTGATATTTAATTTAAAATGTATGAACCCGTACAGTATTCAAAAGGTACCTACACCATTTGGCAAAAAAAAATTGGACCATCTTTATTTAAATTTACTCATTTTATTAGAAATGTTCAGAATAAATATTATCCGAGAAGGACGTTGTCAAAAAAAATTCGAGTGCAGCTTACTGTAGTTTTTCAAAAAACGGCGCTATAAAAATGTATTATTCATAATTTTTCAGAAACTAAAACTAAACCCAACTGGGAACGCCGTAGTCGCACTGACTCCGGACGGCAGTAATTGGGACTCTTGTGCGGTTTTCACATTGAAATTTAATGTAAAATGACTTTGGAAATTTTTGAATTTTCAAAAAAAAAATTCTTGGATTTTGTAAATTTTTGAATTTTCAAAAAAAAAATTTCAAGTTTTGGAAATTTTTTAATTTTGAAAAAAAAAACTTTTTTGGTTTCTGGGAATTTTTGAATTTTGAAAAAAAAAATTTTTGTTTTCTGGAAATTTTTTAAATTTAGAAAAAAAAAATTTCGGATTCTGGAAATTTTTTAATTTTAAAAATTTTTTTTTTTTGTTTAAGGAAATTTTTGAATTTTGAAAAAAAAAATTTCGGTTTCTGGAAATTTTTTAATTTTGAAAAAAAAATTTTTTGGTTTCTGGAAATTTTTTAATTTTGGAAAAAAAATTATTGGATTCTGGAAATTTTTTAATTTTGGAAAAAAAAATTGTTGGATCTCGGAAATTTTTGAACTTATAACTGAAAGTAATTTTTCAAAAAACGGCGCTATAAAAATGTATTATTCAGAATTTTTCAGAAACTAAATCTAAACCCAACTGGGGACGCCGTAGTCGCACTGACTCCGGACGGCAGTAATTGGGACTCTTGTGCGGTATTCACATTGATATTTAATTTAAAGTGTATGAACCCGTACAGTATTCAAAAGGTACCTACACCATTTGGCAAAAAAAATTGGACCATCTTTATTTAAATTTACTCATTTTATTAGAAATGTTCAGAATAAATAGTATCCGAGAAGGACGTTGTCAAAAAAAAATTCGAGTGCAGCTTACTGTAGTTTTTCAAAAAACGGCGCTATAAAAATTTATTATTCAGAATTTTTCAGAAACTAAAACTAAACCCAACTGGGGACGCCGTAGTCGCACTGACTCCGGACGGCAGTAATTGGGACTCTTGTGCGGTTTTCACATTGAAATTTAATGTAAAATGTACGAACGATTAGTTCCCGTACAGTATTCAAAAGGTACCTACACCATTTCGCAAAAAAAAATTGGACCATCTTTATTTAAATTTACTCATTTTATTAGAAATGTTCAGAATATATAGTGCCCGAGTAGGTACCTACGTACGTTGTCAAAAAAAATTCGAGTGCAGTTTACACGCGGTAGAAGTGAAACTTTTCCAAAACAATCTCAACTAATACTTGAAAAGTGAGGTCACAAAAACGGCCCTATAAAAATATAATTTTCAAATTTTTGTATACCCATTTTTATGAGGTGTTGCTCATCCAACAAATGGTTCCCGGGGCGACAGTACCAATGCCCGCCTCTAACGTTGAATAATTATCATAAATAAGCTAAATACAAAAAAAGCGTTATGTAACTATAGTATTTAAAAAAAATAAATCCCTTAAATATCTAGTATAAAGACGAAGGTAGCGCAACACGGCATAACAGCCCAAAAAATTATTACAAAAGAAATTATACTTTCAACTTCAAATAATTTCAATACAAATTTCCAAAAGAAAAAACATATGGGAATTGCATATGATTCCGAGTTGTTATGTGCAGGTACCTACCTACTCAGATTCTCAGTTGGTACACCTGCACATACGTAAAAAAAAACACGCCATTAAAATGTATATTCAGAATTTTTTATCAAATAATCATTTCAATGAAAAAGAGTTCGCAAAGTATTTATATTTATAAATAATACGAATCCTAATGCATCGGAGCCCATCTATCGGGTACCTACTTAGTTCGTCATTCGCAGACGTACAATAGTCTGCAATTATATTTTCATCGCTGGCAAGACCGATACGAAATAATGTGTTCACCACCTCGAGCACGGCCTGAAAATCGAGTTGTTTTTAACGTTTTCCATACAAACAACGCTGTCCTGGCCCGATTGAAACTTTAGTTGGCGGTTCCGCCATTTGTAAAATTTCAGAATCCAGTGTTCTCAGGTGTGAGAAAATTTACCCAACCTGAATTTATTTGTAAGAAAATTAGGTGTTCTACTGGCCAGACAAATTATGCACCCTCGAGAAAAATGCGAGTTTTGCGAAACGTCAGAAAATATCATTTTTCCGCGCGCTATCGTGTAACATTTTGAATGGTGACCGACATATTTGTCGATTTTAAAAGCTTCCTTAATTTCTATTCCTCCTATTTATTAAAAAAACATCTCCACCAGAACGCGCTTTTTCGACGATATCTCGTACCGCGTGTCGTACCTATAAAATGTCATTTTTTAGCAGCATCGCCATTAAAATAAAAGAATAAATTTCTAGCAAATTCGTTTCGCGTAAAGGAAATAGTGATTAAGATTTCTTATCTTTTTTGTAAATGCGAACCTGTCGGCGGGAAATATAACCAGGCCGATTTCTTCGTCGATGAGAGATTCAGCCGGAGGTTCCAGTTATCGCCGCTGATTTTGTATCAGTTTTTTCCGTTGACTTTTGGCGTTTCTAAAATAAGAATTTCGTGTGAGTTTCCTGTCTTGCGATAGTGGTCTCTGAGGTCGGTCAAACTCGAAGAGCGGAGAGGTCATTTTGGCGTGGGAGGCCCTGACTGAAAAAAAAAGCCCTGTTTTTCGAGCGAAACTGAACCTCGAAACCGGTAAAACTTAAGGGGCGGCAAGGTCGTCTTTTGCCTAAATTACGAAAAAAGTGAGTTTTTCGAAAACTGTGCATTAATATATTAACTAGCTTTGCCTGTTGCAGAGGCAACCAAGGGGTTAAACACTACGCGATTTGACGTGTGAACGCGGATGAAGCAAAGAGTGTGTGTTAAATAAAATAGGTAGAGAAAAAAACGTCATTTGAATGTGGATAAAGCGAGGAGTGTCCGTCTACAAAGGGCACAGATAGTTGACAGCCCAATTGCGTACGCCTGCTCTCTGGCCGCTTCGGTCACCCGGTTCAAGGCGTTCGGTACGGGCCTTTTCTCGCAAAAGCAGGCCAAGTAGCTTCCTGCTAAAATTTTCACTGCGCCATTTGGGCTGTGCAGATCGATACGCGTAATTTGTTACCCGAAACGTATAGTTTACTGTCTTAAAGACTCTTCCCACAGTGCCACATTGGTCGTC
The DNA here is from genome assembly GCA_936435175.1 of Glyphotaelius pellucidus. Classification (NCBI taxonomy): domain Eukaryota; kingdom Metazoa; phylum Arthropoda; class Insecta; order Trichoptera; family Limnephilidae; genus Glyphotaelius; species Glyphotaelius pellucidus. The sequence goes on from OW386543.1 coordinate 42,922,632, forward strand.
GACACTTTTAAAACGGCCCAGGAGCTTACCGCTCAATTCAGTACTGAACCAATCCAGCCGCCCGACTCAGGGCGTTCAGTTTTTCATTTAATTTAAATTAGAAAAACCAATAGAGCCTAAAAGGGTCCTCGGATTTTATCGTTCAATTTTTTCAGTCAGCCCTTTGGATTGTGTAGGTCGAGACGCGTAATTTGATATCCATCTCGGGTACTGTAGGGTGTAATTTAAAAAAAAAAAATTTTGGATTTTGGAAATTTTTGAATTTTAAATTAAAAAAATTTGGATTTTGTAAATCTTTGAATTTTCAAAAAAAAATTTTTTGAGTTTTGAAAATTTTTTAATTTTGGAAAAAAAAACTTTTTTGGATTCTGAAAATTTTTTAATTTTGGAAAAAAAAAATTCGGAAAAAAAAAATTTCGGATTCTGGAAATTTTTTAATTTTGAAAAAAAAATTTTTTGGTTTCTGGAAATTTTTGAATTTTGAAAAAAAAAATTTCGGTTTCTTGAAATTTTTTAATTGTGAAAAAAAAATTTTTTGGTTTCTGGAAATTTTTTAATTTTGGAAAAAAAAATTATTGGATTCTGGAAATTTTTTAATTTTGGAAAAAAAAAATTGTTGGATCTCGGAAATTTTTGAACTTATAACTGAAAGTAATTTTTCAAAAAACGGCGCTATAAAAATGTATTATTCAGAAATTTTAGAGACTTAAACTAAACCCAACTGGGGATGCCGTAGTCTCACTGACTCCAGACGGCAGTAGTTGAGACTCTTGTGCGGTATTCACATTGAAATTTAATTTAAAATGTATGAACCCGTACAGTATTCAAAAGGTGCCTACAACATTTGGCAAAAAAAAATTGGACGATCTTTATTTAAATTTACTCATTTCATTAAAAATGTTCAGAATAAATAGTATCCGAGTAGGACGTTGTCAAAAAAAAATCGAGTGCAGCTTACCGTAGTTTTTCAAAAAACGGCGCTATAAAAATTTATTATTCAGAATTTTTCAGAAACTAAAACTAAACCCAACTGGGGACGCCGTAGTCGCACTGACTCCGGACGGCAGTAATTGGGACTCTTGTGCGGTTTTCACATTGAAATTAAATGTAAAATGTACGAACGATTAGTTCCCGTACAGTATTCAAAAGGTACCTACACCATTTCGCAAAAAAGAAATGGACCATCTTTATTTAAATTTACTCATTTTATTAGAAATGTTCAGAATATAAAGTGTCCGAGTACGTTGTCAAAAAAAATTCGAGTGCAGTTTACACGCGGTAGAAGTGAAACTTTTCCAAAACAATCTCAACTAATACTTGAAAAGTGAGGTCTGAGTAGCCCAGTAAATAAATGTACCCTCTGTAATATTTTACTCCTGCGTATTATGAGCTCCTGGTAGATTTTCAATATTGTACGTCACCCTTTTTGTCATTTTTTACAAAAACGGTCCTATAAAAATATAATTATCAAAATTATTGTGTACCTATTTTTATGAGGTGTTGCTCATCCAACGAATGGCTCCCTGAGCGGCAGTGCCAATGCCCGCCTCTAACGTTGAATAATTATCATAAAGAAGCAAAATACAAAAATAAGCGTTATGTAACTTTAATATTTAAAAAAAATAAATCCCTTAAATATCTAGGCTAAAGACGAAGGTAGCGCAACACGGCATAACAGCCCAAAAAATTATTACAAAAGAAATTATCCTTTCAACTTCAAATAATTTCATTACAAATTTCCAAAAAAAAAACATATGCAATTCTTATTTGATGATTCCGAATTGTTATGTGCAGGTACCTACCTACTCAAAATAGGCATTCCAAAACCGAGCGCCTAGCAACACTCGATACGGAGATCTTTTTTCGTGAATTGAGCAAATTTCTTTCGATACAGACGAACCTGCCGATTTGAACGGATTGAAATAGAACTACAGGCGTGTTCGACAGACATTTGATTTTGTATTGCGTGAACGATCCGTACTTATATTCCGCACCGCTAGATGTCTCTGGATTGAAATCTTTAGTTGGCGGAGAGCTTTGCCCTACCGCCATTTGTAAAATTTCAGAATCCAGTGTTCAAAGGTGTGAGAAAATTTACTCAACCTGAATTTATTTGTAAGAAAATTAGGTGTTCTACTGGCCAGTAAAATTATGCACCCTCGAGAAAAATGCGAGTTTTGCGAAACGTCAGAAAATATCATTTTTCCGCGCGCTATTGTGTAACATTTTGAATGGTGACCGACATATTTGTCGATTTTAAAAGCTTCCTTAATTTCTATTCCTCCTATTTATTGAAAAACATCTCCACCAGAATGTGTTTTTTCGACGATATCTCGAACCGCGTGTCGTACCTTTAAAGTGTCATTTTTTAGCAGAATCGCCTTTAAAATAATATGAGTAAATTTCCAGCAAATTCGTTTTGTATGAGAATAGTGCTTAATTTTTCTCCGACTTTTTCGAAATGCGAACCTGTCGGCGGGAAATATAACCGGGCCGATTTCTTCGTCGATGAGAGATTCAGTCGGAGGTTCCAGTTATCGCCGCTGATTTTGCATCAGTTTTTACCGTTGACTTTTGGTGTTTCGGTTTCATGGTTTTTTTTTAGCTTCCTGTCTAGCGATTATGGTCTCTGCGGTCGGTCAAACTCGAAGAGCGGAGAGGTCATTTTGGCGTGGGAGGCCCTGCACTGAATCGCATTTCAAGCGAAAGCGATCCTTAGGGTGGGCGAACTTAAGGGGCGGCAAGGTCGTCTTTTGCCTGTATGACCCATGTGAGTTTTTCGAAAAACTGTGCAATACTATATTAACTAGCTTTGCCTGTTGCAGAGGCAACCAAGGGGTTAAACACTACGCGATATGACGTGTGAACGCGGATGAAGCGAAGAGTGTGTGTTAAATAAAATAGGTAGAGAAAAAAACGTTATTTGAATGTGGATAAAGCGAGGAGTGTCCGTCTACAAAGGGCACAGATAGTTGACAGCCCAATTGCGTACGCCTGCTCTCTGGCCGCTTCGGTCACCCGGTTCAAGGCGTTCGGTACGGGCCTTTTCTCGCAAAAGCAGGCCAAGTAGCTTCCTGCTCAAATTTTCACTGCGCCATTTGGGCTGTGCAGATCGAAATTGGAAATTTTTTAAATTCGGAAAAAAAAAATTTCGGATTCTGGAAATTTTTTAATTTTGAAAAAAAAATTTTTTGGTTTCCGGAAATTTTTGAATTTTGAAAAAAAAAATTTCGGTTTCTTGAAATTTTTTAATTGTGAAAAAAAAATTTTTTGGTTTCTGGAAATTTTTTAATTTTGGAAAAAAAAATTATTGGATTCTGGAAATTTTTTAATTTTGGAAAAAAAAAATTGTTGGATCTCGGAAATTTTTGAACTTATAACTGAAAGTAATTTTTCAAAAAACGGCGCTATAAAAATGTATTATTCAGAAATTTTAGAGACTTAAACTAAACCCAACTGGGGATGCCGTAGTCTCACTGACTCCAGACGGCAGTAGTTGAGACTCTTGTGCGGTATTCACATTGAAATTTAATTTAAAATGTATGAACCCGTACAGTATTCAAAAGGTACCTACAACATTTGGCAAAAAAAAATTGGACGATCTTTATTTAAATTTACTCATTTCATTAAAAATGTTCAGAATAAATAGTATCCGAGTAGGACGTTGTCAAAAAAAAATTCGAGTGCAGCTTACCGTAGTTTTTCAAAACACGGCGCTATAAAAATTTATTATTCAGAATTTTTCAGAAACTAAAACTAAACCCAACTGGGGACGCCGTAGTCGCACTGACTCCGGACGGCAGTAATTGGGACTCTTGTGCGGTTTTCACATTGAAATTAAATGTAAAATGTACGAACGATTAGTTCCCGTACAGTATTCAAAAGGTACCTACACCATTTCGCAAAAAAAAAATGGACCATCTTTATTTAAATTTACTCATTTTATTAGAAATGTTCAGAATATATAGTGTCCGAGTAAGTTGTCAAAAAAAATTCGAGTGCAGTTTACACGCGGTAGAAGTGAAACTTTTCCAAAACAATCTCAACTAATACTTGAAAAGTGAGGTCTGAGTAGCCCAGTAAATAAATGTACCCTCTGTAATATTTTACTCCTGCGTATTATGAGCTCCTGGTAGATTTTCAATATTGTACGTCACCCTTTTTGTCATTTTTTACAAAAACGGTCCTATAAAAATATAATTATCAAAATTATTGTGTACCTATTTTTATGAGGTGTTGCTCATCCAACGAATGGCTCCCTGAGCGGCAGTGCCAATGCCCGCCTCTAACGTTGAATAATTATCTTAAAGAAGCAATATACAAAAAAAAGCGTTATGTAACTATAATATTTGAAAAAAATAAATCCCTTAAATATCTAGGCTAAAGACGAAGGTAGCGCAACACGGCATAACAGCTCAAAAAATAATTACAAAAGAAATTATCCTTTCAACTTCAAATAATTTCATTACAAATTTTCAAATAAAAAACACATGCAATTCCCATACGGTGATTCCGAGTTGTTATGTGCAGGTACCTACCTACTCAGATTCTCAGTTGGTACACCTGCACATACGTAAAAAAAAAAACACGCCATTAAAATGTATTTTCAGAATTTTTTTATCAAATAATCATTTCAATGAAAAAGAGTTCGCAAAGTATTTATATTTATAAATAATACGAATCCTAATGCATCTCATCATGCATGCGATCCTTAGGGTGGGCGAACTTAAGGGGCGGCAAGGTCGTCTTTTGACTGTATGACCCATGTGAGTTTTTCGAAAAACTGTGCAATACTATATTAACTAGCTTTGCCTGTTGCAGAGGCAACCAAGGGGTTTAACACTACGCGATTTGACGTGTGAACGCGGATGAAGCGAAGAGTGTGTGTTAAATAAAATAGGTAGAGAAAAAAACGATGTTTGTAATTTGTTACCCGTAACGTATAATTTACTGTTGCAAAGACTCCTTCCACTGTGCCACTTTGGTCGCCGACACTTTTAAAACGTCCCAGGAGCTTACCGCTCAATTCAGTACTGAACCAATCCAGCCGCAACGACTCAGGGCGTTCAGTTTTTCATTTAATTTAAAATAGAAAAACCAATAGAGCCTAAAAGGGTCCTCGGATTTTATCGTTCAATTTTTTCAGTCAGCCCTTCGGATTGTGTAGGTCGAGACGCGTAATTTGATATCCATCTCGGTACTGTAGGGTGTAATTTAAAAAAAAAAAAATTTTGGATTTTCGAAATATTTGAATTTCGAAAAAAAAAATTTTTGTTTTCTGGAAATTTTTAAATTTGCAAAAAAAAAATTTTGGATTTTGGAACTTTTTGAATTTTCAAAAAAAAAATTTTTGGATTTTGTAAATTTTTGAATTTTCAAAAAAAAAAATTTTTATGTTTTGGAAATTTTTTAATATTGGAAAAAAAAAATTGTTTTCTGTAAATTTTTTGATTTTGGAAAAAAAAATTTTTGGATTCTGAAAATTTTTTAATTTTGGAAAAAAAAAATTTTTGTTTTCTGGAAATTTTTTAATTTTGGAAAAAAAAAATTTTTGTTTTCTGGAAATTTTTTAATTTTGGAAAAAAAAATTGTTGGATCTCAGAAATTTTTGAACTTATAACTGAAAGTAATTTTTCAAAAAACGGCGCTATAAAAATGTATTCAGAAATTTTAGAGACTTAAACTAAACCCAAATGGGGATGCCGTAGTCTCACTCACTCCAGACGGCAGTAGTTGGGACTCTTGTGCGGTATTCACATTGAAATTTTATTTAAAATGTATGAACCCGTACAGTATTCAAAAGGTACCCACACCATTTGGCAAAAAAAAAATTGGACCATCTTTATTTAAATTTACTCTTTTTATTAGAAATGTTCAGAATAAATAGTATCCGAGAAGGACGTTGTCAAAAAAAAATTCGAGTGCAGCTTACTGTAGTTTTTCAAAAAACGGCGCTATAAAAATGTATTATTCAGAATTTTTCAGAAACTAAAACTAAACCCAACTGGGGACGCCGTAGTCGCACTGACTCCGGACGGCAGTAATTGGGACTCTTGTGCGGTTTTCACATTGAAATTTAATGTAAAATGTATGAACCCGTACAGTATTCAAAAGGTACCTACACCATTTGGCAAAAAAAAATTGGACCATCTTTATTTAAATTTACTCATTTTATTAGAAATGTTCAGAATAAATAGTATCCGAGAAGGACGTTGTCAAAAAAAAAATTCGAGTGCAGCTTACTGTAGTTTTTCAAAAAACGGCGCTATAAAAATTTATTATTCAGAATTTTTCAGAAACTAAAACCAAACCCAACTGAGGACGCCGTAGTCGCACTGACTCCGGACGGCAGTAATTGGGACTCTTGTGCGGTTTTCACATTGAAATTTAATGTAAAATGTACGAACGATTAGTTCCCGTACAGTGTTCAAAAGGTACCTACACCATTTCGCAAAAAAAAAATTGGACCATCTTTATTTAAATTTACTCATTTTATTAGAAATGTTCAGAATATAAAGTGTCCGAGTACGTTGTCAAAAAAAATTCGAGTGCAGTTTACACGCGGTAGAAGTGAAACTTTTCCATTTTGGAAAAAAAAATTATTGGATTCTGGAAATTTTTTAATTTTGAAAAAAAAAAATTGTTGGATCTCGGAAATTTTTGAACTTATAACTGAAAGTAATTTTTCAAAAAACGGCGCTATAAAAATGTATTATTCAGAAATTTTAGAGACTTAAACTAAACCCAACTGGGGATGCCGTAGTCTCACTGACTCCAGACGGCAGTAGTTGAGACTCTTGTGCGGTATTCACATTGAAATTTAATTTAAAATGTATGAACCCGTACAGTATTCAAAAGGTACCCACACCATTTGGCAAAAAAAATTGGACCATCTTTATTTAAATTTACTCATTTTATTAGAAATGTTCAGAATAAATAGTATCCGAGTAGGACGTTGTCAAAAAAAAAATCGAGTGCAGCTTACTGTAGTTTTTCAAAAAACGGCGCTATAAAAATGTATTATTCATTATTTTTCAGAAACTAAAACTAAACCCAACTGGGGACGCCGTAGTCGCACTGACTCCGGACGGCAGTAATTGGGACTCTTGTGCGGTTTTCACATTGAAATTTAATGTAAAATGTACGAACGATTAGTTCCCGTACAGTATTCAAAAGGTACCTACACCATTTCGCAAAAAAAAATTGGACCATCTTTATTTAAATTTACTCATTTTTTTAGAAATGTTCAGAATATATACTATCCGAGTAGGTACCTACGTACGTTGTCAAAAAAAATTCGAGTGCAGTTTACACGCGGTAGAAGTGAAACTTTTCCAAAACAATCTCAACTAATACTTGAAAAGTGAGGTCTAAGTTGTCCAGTAAATAAATGTATTCTCTGTTAAATTTTACTCTTGCGTGTTATGTGCTCCTGGTAGATTTTCAATATTGTCCTCTCCCTTTTTGTCATTTTTCACAAAAACGGCCCTTTAAAAATATAATTTTCAAAATTATTGTATACCCATTTTTATGAGGTGTTGCTCATCCAACGAATGGTTCCCGGGGCGGCAGTGCCAATGCCCGCCTCTAACGTTGAATAATTATCATAAATAAGCTAAATACAAAAAAAGCGTTATGTAACTATAATATTTTAAAAAAATAAATCCCTTAAATATCTAGGCTAAAGACGAAGGTAGCGCAACACGGCATAACAGCCCAAAAAATAATTACAAAAGAAATTATCCTTTCAACTTCAAATAATTTCATTACAAATTTCCAAAAAAAAAAACATATTTCCCATATGATGATTCCGAGTTGTTATGTGCAGGTACCTACCTACTCAGATTCTCAGTTGGTATACCTGCACATACGTAAAAAAGTTTTGGAAATTTTTTTAATTTTGGAAAAAAAAAATTTTTGTCTTGGAAATTTTTGAACTGAAAGTAATTTTTCAAAAAACGGCGCTATAAAAATGAATTAATCAGAAATTTTAGAGACAAACTAAACCCAACTGGGTATACCGTAGTCTCACTGACTCCAGACGGCAGTAGTTGGGACTCTTGTGCGGTATTCACATTGAAATTTAATTTAAAATGTATGAACCCGTACAGTATTCAAAAGGTACCTACACCATTTGGCAAAAAAAATTGGACCATCTTTATTTAAATTTACTCATTTTATTAGAAATGTTCAGAATATATAGTGTCCGAGTACGTTGTCAAAAAAAATTCGAGTGCAGTTTACACGCGGTAGAAGTGAAACTTTTCCATTTTGGAAAAAAAAATTATTGGATTCTGGAAATTTTTTAATTTTGGAAAAAAAAAATTGTTGGATCTCGGAAATTTTTGAACTTATAACTGAAAGTAATTTTTCAAAAAACGGCGCTATAAAAATGTATTATTCAGAAATTTTAGAGACTTAAACTAAACCCAACTGGGGATGCCGTAGTCTCACTGACTCCAGACGGCAGTAGTTGAGACTCTTGTGCGGTATTCACATTGAAATTTAATTTAAAATGTATGAACCCGTACAGTATTCAAAAGGTACCCACACCATTTGGCAAAAAAAATTGGACCATCTTTATTTAAATTTACTCATTTTATTAGAAATGTTCAGAATAAATAGTATCCGAGTAGGACGTTGTCAAAAAAAAAATCGAGTGCAGCTTACTGTAGTTTTTCAAAAAACGGCGCTATAAAAATGTATTATTCATTATTTTTCAGAAACTAAAACTAAACCCAACTGGGGACGCCGTAGTCGCACTGACTCCGGACGGCAGTAATTGGGACTCTTGTGCGGTTTTCACATTGAAATTTAATGTAAAATGTACGAACGATTAGTTCCCGTACAGTATTCAAAAGGTACCTACACCATTTCGCAAAAAAAAATTGGACCATCTTTATTTAAATTTACTCATTTTTTTAGAAATGTTCAGAATATATACTATCCGAGTAGGTACCTACGTACGTTGTCAAAAAAAATTCGAGTGCAGTTTACACGCGGTAGAAGTGAAACTTTTCCAAAACAATCTCAACTAATACTTGAAAAGTGAGGTCTAAGTTGTCCAGTAAATAAATGTATTCTCTGTTAAATTTTACTCTTGCGTGTAATGTGCTCCTGGTAGATTTTCAATATTGTACCTCACCCTTTTTGTCATTTTTCACAAAAACGGCCCTTTAAAAATATAATTTTCAAAATTATTGTATACCCATTTTTATGAGGTGTTGCTCATCCAACGAATGGTTCCCGGGGCGGCAGTGCCAATGCCCGCCTCTAACGTTGAATAATTATCATAAATAAGCTAAATACAAAAAAAGCGTTATGTAACTATAATATTTTAAAAAAATAAATCCCTTAAATATCTAGGCTAAAGACGAAGGTAGCGCAACACGGCATAACAGCCCAAAAAATAATTACAAAAGAAATTATCCTTTCAACTTCAAATAATTTCATTACAAATTTCCAAAAAAAAAAACATATTTCCCATATGATGATTCCGAGTTGTTATGTGCAGGTACCTACCTACTCAGATTCTCAGTTGGTATACCTGCACATACGTAAAAAAAAACACGCCATTAAAATGTATATTCAGAATTTTTTATCAAATAATCATTTCAATGAAAAAGAGTTCGCAAAGTATTTATATTTATAAATAATACGAATCCTAATGCATCGGAGCCCATCTATCAGGTACCTACTTAGTTCGTCATTCGCAGACGTACAATATTCTGACATTGTGAACCCGTACATAAATTAAAAAACTACTTTCCTAAAATGGGCATTTCAAAACCGAGCGTCTAGCAACACTCGATACGGAGATCTTTTTTCGTGAATTGAGCAAATTTCTTTCGATACAGACGAACCTGCCGATTTGAACGGATTGAAATAGAACTACAGGCGTGTTCGACAGACATTTGATTTTGTATTGCGTGAACGATCCGTACTTATATTCCGCACCGCTAGATGTCTCTGGATTGAAATCTTTAGTTGGCGGAGAGCTTTGCCCTACCGCCATTTGTAAAATTTCAGAATCCAGTGTTCCAAGGTGTGAGAAAATTTACTCAACCTGAATTTATTTGTAAGAAAATTAGGTGTTCTACTGGCCAGTAAAATTATGCACCCTCGAGAAAAATGCGAGTTTTGCGAAACGTCAGAAAATATCATTTTTCCGCGCGCTATTGTGTAACATTTTGAATGGTGACCGACATATTTGTCGATTTTAAAAGCTTCCTTAACTTCTATTCTTCGTATTTATTGAAAAACATTTCCGCCATAATGCGACTTTTCGACGATAACTCGTACCGCGTGTCGTACCTGTAAAATGTCATTTTTTAGCAGCATCGCCATTAAAATATTATGAAAAAATTTCTAGCAAATTCGTTTTGTATGAAAATAGTGCTTAATTTTTCTCCGACTTTTTCGAAATGCGAACCTGTCGGCGGGAAATATAACCGGGCCGATTTCTTCGTCGATGAGAGATTCAGTCGGAGGTTCCAGTTATCGCCGCTGATTTTGCATCAGTTTTTACCGTTGACTTTTGGTGTTTCGGTTTCATGGTTTTTTTTTAGCTTCCTGTCTAGCGATTGTGGTCTCTGCGGTCGGTCAAACTCGAAGAGCGGAGAGGTCATTTTGGCGTGGGAGGCCCTGCACTGAATCGCATTTCAAGCGAAAGCGATCCTTAGGGTGGGCGAACTTAAGGGGCGGCAAGGTCGTCTTTTGCCTGTATGACCCATGTGAGTTTTTCGAAAAACTGTGCAATACTATATTAACTAGCTTTGCCTGTTGCAGAGGCAACCAAGGGGTTAAACACTACGCGATTTGACGTGTGAACGCGGATGAAGCGAGGAGTGTGTGTTTAATAAAATAGATGAAGAAAAAAACGATGTTTGTAATTTGTTACCCGTAACGTATAATTTACTGTTGCAAAGACTCCTACCACTGTGCCTCTTTGGTCGCCGACACTTTAAAACGTCCCAGGAGCTTACCGCTCAATTCAGTACTGAACCAATCCAGCCGCAACGACCAGGGCGTTCAGTTTTTCATTTAATTTAAATTAGAAAAACCAATAGAGCCTAAAAGGGTCCTCGGATGTAATCGTTCAATTTTTTCAGTCAGCCCTTTGGATTGTGTAGGTCGAGACGCGTAATTTGATATCCATCTCGGGTACTGTAGGGTGTAATTTAAAAAAAAAAATTTTTTTGGATTTTCGAAATTTTTGAATTTTAAAAAAAAAATTTTTGGATTTTGTAAATCTTTGAATTTTCAAAAAAAAATTTTTTGAGTTTTGGAAATTTTTTAATTTTGGAAAAAAAAATTTCGTTTTCTGGAAATTTTTTGTTTTTGAAAAAAAAAATTTTTGGATTCTGAAAATTTTTTAATTTTGGAAAAAAAAAATTTGGATTCTGGAAATTTTTTAATTTTGAAAAAAAACTTTTTTGGTTTCTGGAAATTTTTGAATTTTGAAAAAAAAATTTTTGGTTTCTGGAATTTTTTTAAATTTGGAAAAAAAAAATTTCGGATTTTCGGTTTCTTGAAATTTTTTAATTGTGAAAAAAAAATTTTTTGGTTTCTGCAAATTTTTTAATTTTGGAAAAAAAAATTATTGGATTCTGGAAATTTTTTAATTTTGGAAAAAAAAAAAATTGTTGGATCTCGGAAATTTTTGAACTTATAACTGAAAGTAATTTTTCAAAAAACGGCGCTATAAAAATGTATTATTCAGAAATTTTAGAGACTTAAACTAAACCCAACTGGGGATGCCGTAGTCTCACTGACTCCAGACGGCAGTAGTTGAGACTCTTGTGCGGTATTCACATTGAAATTTAATTTAAAATGTATGAACCCGTACAGTATTCAAAAGGTACCTACAACATTTGGCAAAAAAAAATTGGACCATCTTTATTTAAATTTACTCATTTCATTAAAAATGTTCAGAATAAATAGTATCCGAGTAGGACGTTGTCAAAAAAAAATTCGAGTGCAGCTTACCGTAGTTTTTCAGAAAACGGCGCTATAAAAATTTATTATTCAGAATTTTTCAGAAACTAAAACTAAACCCAACTGGGGACGCCGTAGTCGCACTGACTCCGGACGTCAGTAATTGGGACTCTTGTGCGGTTTTCACATTGAAATTTAACGTAAAATGTACGAACGATTAGTTCCCGTACAGTATTCAAAAGGTACCTACACCATTTCGCAAAAAAAAAATGGACCATCTTTATTTAAATTTACTCATTTTATTAGAAATGTTCAGAATATATAGTGTCCGAGTACGTTGTCAAAAAAAATTCGAGTGCAGTTTACACGCGGTAGAAGTGAAACTTTTCTAAAGTGAGGTCTGAGTAGCCCAGTAAATAAATGTACCCTCTGTAATATTTTACTCCTGCGTATTATGAGCTCCTGGTAGATTTTCAATATTGTACGTCACCCTTTTTGTCATTTTTTACAAAAACGGTCCTATAAAAATATAATTATCAAAATTATTGTGTACCTATTTTTATGAGGTGTTGCTCATCCAACGAATGGCTCCCTGAGCGGCAGTGCCAATGCCCGCCTCTAACGTTGAATAATTATCATAAAGAAGCAAAATACAAAAAAAGCGTTACGTAACTTTAATATTTAAAAAAAATAAATCCCTTAAATATCTAGGCTAAAGACGAAGGTAGCGCAACACGGCATAACAGCCCAAAAAATTATTACAAAAGAAATTATCCTTTCAACTTCAAATAATTTCATTACAAATTTCCAAAAAAAAAAACATATGCAATTCTTATTTGATGATTCCGTGTTGTTATGTGCAGGTACCTACCTACTCAAAATAGGCATTCCAAAACCGAGCGTCTAGCAACACTCGATACGGAGATCTTTTTTCGTGAATTGAGCAAATTTCTTTCGATACAGACGAACCTGCCGATTTGAACGGATTGAAATAGAACTACAGGCGTGTTCGACAGACATTTGATTTTGTATTGCGTGAACGATCCGTACTTATATTCCGCACCGCTAGATGTCTCTGGATTGAAATCTTTAGTTGGCGGAGAGTGTTGCCTTCCGCCATTTGTAAAATTTCAGAATCCAGTGTTACCAGGTGTGAGAAAATTTACCCAACCTGAATTTATTTGTAAGAAAATTAGGTGTTCTACTGGCCAGCTATATAATGCACCCTCGTGAAAAATGCGAGTTTTGCGAAACGTCAGAAAATATCATTTTTCCGCGCGCTATCGTGTAACATTTTGAATGGTGACCGACATATTTGTCGATTTTAAAAGCTTCCTTAATTTCTATTCCTCCTATTTATTAAAAAACATCTCCACCAGAACGCGCTTTTTCGACGATATCTCGTACCGCGTGTCGTACCTATAAAATGTCATTTTTTAGCAGCATCGCCATTAAAATAAAAGAATAAATTTCTAGCAAATTCGTTTCGCGTAAAGGAAATAGTGATTAAGATTTCTTATCTTTTTTGCAAATGCGAACCTGTCGGCGGGAAATATAACCTGGCCGATTTCTTCGTCGATGAGAGATTCAGCCGGAGGTTCCAGTTATCGCCGCTGATTTTGTATCAGTTTTTTCCGTTGACTTTTGGCGTTTCTAAAATAAGAATTTCGTGTGAGTTTCCTGTCTTGCGATAGTGGTCTCTGCGGTCGGTCAAACTCGAAGAGCGGAGAGGTCATTTTGGCGTGGGAGGCCCTGACTGAAAAAAAAAGCCCTGTTTTTCAAGCGAAACTGAACCTCGAAACGGGTAAAACTTAAGGGGCGGCAAGGTCGTCTTTTGCCTAAATTACGAAAAAAGTGAGTTTTTCAAAAACTGTGCATTAATATATATATGCTTGGAAACTGTAAATTATTTTCTGGTTAGCTGTCAGTGGCGGTTCGTGAATTTTCAGAGAGCTAGAGTGTTAAGATTAAAAAATTCAGTAGCTGAAAATGATTTTTGTTTTTTGAAAATTTCGAATCAAAGATTTTTTTATTTTGGGGAGGCTGTGTCGTAATGCATTGGAATGCAGGGTGGATAGATAGATTTGTACAAGTGTTTATTGGGGAACGTACAAATGACCAGAGTTTACCAACACGAACGTAAACCTTTGTATATCACGTGCAAGCATTCTTTCTCGCTCGCACTCACCACCTTACAAAAATAACAGTCATTTTCAGCATCAACAAAATCAATACTGTCGCATTTTTTCAATCTTAGCTCTCTAGAGCTAACGAAAAGCCTAGAATCGCCGTTGATAACTTTGTACATAGATCGGTACTTTCGAAATAACTTCTCAGAGTTCACGACTTGTGACAGTGATTACTTTTAGTTTAAGATGTAAATTGGTTAAACTTTATCTTCAGAGAAACTGTCAGAAGATAATGCAAATTGAATTTGAGTGTAATAACAATTAGCGTGCTTTCCAATTTGAAAAAGTTTCAGGGAATCTGAATTATTAATAAAAAGGGGAAGACTTTAGAATTTTGACTATTATTAAACCCGGATAAAGTTTTTATAACAAAAATAAATCCCACCAATGCAATATATTTATTAAAGACACAGCTTTGGAAGCAAAAAATGGTTGATAATGTTTAAAAAGTAGTTTGATAAAGCCAATATCTTCTATATACATCTATACATAAAAATCAAAATATGCTTGGGGGTGTATGAGTTCGGAAATGTCTTTGTATGCATTACTCTATATAAAGCGTATGAAATGTTTGAAACTTTAAAAATACCTTCTTTCCTTCCTCGCGAAGGTTTCTGGATTATTACAACCCCATGAAAATGCATCTGAAAAGTTTTTTTAATCTTTACAAAATCTCTTACAAAACTGTCAAAAATGTCACAATTTGAGAATGACATTTTGCAAACCATCGATTGTTAATTAAAAATTCAATTTTCGAAACTCTTTCAAATGAAATTATTTGAAGTACTCGCCCAATACTTTGAATTGAATCAAGAATTATTGATATTTTAAATAGGTACCTGTGATACCAAATTTGATTGATTGTTCTTATAATAATAATAATAATAAGTTTTATTCCAGGATGTGGGGAGGATAGTGCAATCCCACACGTCCCATATGATTGTACATATTTATATAATATATTTTATAACATATTTTAAAACAACAGATTATTTTATTTTTTTTAACATAGAATAGGAAAAAACAAAATAAAAAAAAATATGTATATATATAAAAATTAAATATAAAAAAATAAATAAGCAATCAATTCTATTCTTCAAGCTCGGGCCCAGCGCTCACTCAGGAGTGGGGTTTGGTGCTGGAACGCTGCGGTCACCACTGCATTGTCGGAAGCCATTAGCCGCATCCTGGCTCCAGTGACCCGATGTCTCTTTAGACCGGCAAATCCGTGCAGTCCTAGTTCAGTGAACATTGTCGATGCACTGTTATGATATACAAAAACGATATTATATATACGAAAAACTTATGTGATATACAAACACGAATATTATTTGTAATATATGAAAAATGAGAATTTGAATAAAAAAATTGTAATAGGTGGCACGCAAGCTGTTTGAAAACTGAATGTACTGGGATTAAATATATGGAACACGGGAGGGGGGTTGGCGGGAACGTGGAGTGGGAGAGGGGAGAGGGAAGGCGGGGAAGGTTGAAGGAGAACGCTAGAGGGGAAGGGGACGCGGGAGGAGAACGGGGACGCACGGGAAAGGACATGAATATGGCATTGCAATGCATGCCGGGAATTAGCTAGCATTCTATAAAATAAGACTAAAGAGAATAAACAGGAAAGGAAAAGGGCAAACAAGATAAGGCAGGGGCGGGCTTGCTTTCAGTTTGTGCTTGAAATCTTCTTCATTTGTCACAATCACAACAATGGCGGTGATCGTGCCGCCAAGACCTCGCACTTTTTCTGGATATAGTAATTATTGCTTAATTAAAAATAAAATGATAACTTAGTACACTTTTATTTTTTTATAATTTAATGCCGACCGGGTTTCGCCACAAACGTAGCTTCTTCAGGGTAGTAAAATACTCCTCCACTGGAGCTCAGCCCATTTTTGTAATCCACTATGAAAGCTAACATATTATTTATAACACATGTATGTATTTGCTTCAAATGAAAAAAAAAATTAATTGCCTAAATGATTGGAAAATTGTAGAAATAATCCTCAGATGTTGTGTACGTACTATAACTTTGCTCTGTTTGTTTTCAGTTGCTCTTATCGCTTCGAAGCTCAACGCGGTGAGCGCGTCAAGATCATCGTCACTTCTTTGACTGTGGATCGCAAGAAGAGAGGACGCTGCATCACACACGATAGCGCTAGAACATCCCGCCTGGCCTGTCTTGGGAAACCCCGGGCTTCCCTAACTGTCTACGAAGTCCCTTGGCCTGGAGCCCCCGCAATACCGAGAGACTGTCTATGCTCTGAGAAGAAGGGACTTCTTCCATTCACCTTCGTATCTTCTACTCACGTTGCAGAGGTCAGGTTTGAAGCCATCAACATGAGCGCTTCTGATGATTTTGGCAACATGTTCTTCGAAGGGACGTACGAGTTTGTGAGGTCTCCGATTTGTCCCAAAACTCAGAAGGTCACTGGGGCTAGTGGAGAAGTTACTTTGGGAGTCCCAAGTCACGATGAGGATGAGGTAATTAAATTATCATTTTTTTATTTGTTCTCTAGATTTTATGTCCGGGTTAAATCTTCCTCACAGGAAAAACTTAATCCTTCCACACACTTTTCCACAAATGCTAATCTATTCAATTCACGCGATGTAATTGCATTGTATAAGTGTACTAAATACAAAACTATACAAGAACAACACGTCAACCTACCAGAGACCATATGGGAAAATACTTCACCGACTCCAGATATTTTCATATCAGAGGGTTCGGCTCGATAGAACTCCTAACTGAACCGATAAATCCTACCGATCCCTCAATATAAATATTTTAAAAATCTTTCGTAATCCTACATGTATTTAATATGACTGATTTTTGCATTTTTATATAAAGATTCTTTGACAAATCTTATTAGATTATTAGCCTAAATTTTTAATTAGAGAGCTAGGTATAATGCCAGTAGCCGAAATAACAAATGGTAATATTTTTATAGTCCGAGAATGCCAAATTCTTTTAATCTCATTTCCTAAATCTGTATATTTTCTAATTTTTTCAGAAACAGATTTTTGAATATTACAGGAATTTGGAATAGCGACATCAATGATATAAGTTATTTTTTTAATTTTGTCATGTAAAACTATATCGGGTCTATTATGACGAATCGTTCTGTCTGTTAGTATAGTTTTATCATAATATATTTTATAAAATTCATTTTCTAAAAACGAATTTGGTTCGTATTCATAATATGGTACTACATTACGGCAGTCAATCAATTTATGTTTAATTACCAAACTTTGATGAATTATTTTTAAAACCTGATTGTGTCTAAAGGTATATTCGGAAGGCGCTAATATAGAACATCCCGATATAATATGTTCTTTAGTTTCCGGAAAAGCCAAACATTTTCTACATAAATCATCAATTTGATTTCTATCTTTGATTATATACTTCCTATAATTTTTAGTATTAATGACTCTATCCTGAATGGCAAGCATAAATCCTTCTATTTCTGCGCTCAATTCTCCAATACTCAACCATTTGTTTGACGAAAGTTTGTCACATACGTTTGGTTGAGATAATTGAAGTGTTTGGCGTGAACAATTTTATTTGACCATGAATCTAATAATTCCTGGTTGGTATTTAAAAGAATGTTGGCATTATCGTCGTATAAATTTAAAGGTGTAATGTTTCTATCTGTCTTGCAAATTATTTTGTGCATTTCTGAACTATTAGCTTTCCTATGGAAAAAAGTTCTTAGCATTTCTACCTGATTGTATTTCAAAGAAGTTATTTTGACTATACCTCTACCTCCTAAATTTCTAGGTAAATTAATTCGTTCTATAGCTGAATTTAGATGATGGCAATTAAACTTTGTTAACGTAGTTCTAATTAATCGTTCTAAGCTATCTAAATCTGTATTGGACCATTTAATTATGCCAAATGAGTACGTTAATAAAGGTATTGCCTAAGTATTTATTGCCTTTACCAAATTTTTAGCAGATAGATTGCATTTTAAAATTTTTCTGACTCTACTTTGAAATTTAATCCTAATATCATTTTTAATACTAGTATGATCTAATCTATTCGATTGCGGGTATCCTAAATATTTATAAACCAATATTATTAATGTATTATGTGTTTTTTTTCTTTTTCACTTAGGTAACATATTCCATATTTTCCAAATTATGTAAAATGGTCAGAATAAAGAAAAGATATTAAAAAATCATCGCTTTTAAAATGTTGCATTTTGTTTGTGCTCACAAATTTAACCCCAGGTACACTCGTAAATATTGCATAATATGCCGGTATTTCTACTTTCCTATTTATTAAAATATTTATTTATTTATTTATTGATCGACGCCCCTTTTCAGGGCTTTTACATATTAATGGTAATAAATACAATATTTATTGTACATAACTGAACTGCTTCAGTAACAATATTTTATATTTGTTCAAAGATAAAATGAAGATGTCCACGGACTTGGTGTAATTGTTTACTTCCATTAGTATTCTGGGTAAATTATTAGTATTATGTATATATATATATATATATATATAATATATTTTTAAAACGAACATGTACTATTTTCAAAGTACGAAAGTGTAATGCTTTTGGCAAAAAGCCATTTACTTTTATTTTATGTGTAGATTACACTGAGAGAACATGTATAAAAATATGAAACAGAGAAAGTACATGTATAATGTTAAAACAGTACAATGGTAATACATAATGACTTTTATTTTGACTGAGCATATGAATGAATATGTAATATTTATCCGATATTTTTATATCAGCATACACAATTAGTTTTGTTAATTTTATCCGTTTTATCTTCTCTTTTTAGTTGAACTGTCTCCACCACCCGTGGCTCATTGACGCATCGATAGGCCACTACCTGTACGTTCAGATGAGAGGTACTTACATGTACGAGCCCGTGTTAGACAATAACATATCCCACAATGTGACTATCTTACACGACGACAAAGACCAGTGCCAAACCAAGAACCGAATAGCCATTTACCCCGGATCACTCCCACCAGTAATTGTATGCCCCAATCCACCTCCTCATCAAAAGCACAACATGATTAAAGTGTTCTCCGAAGGGTGGGGAGTGCAATCTATCAATAAGTTCAACCTTCCGACCTTGACCTCGATTCCTACAATAGACCAACTGGGTCAGGAATTCTCAAGAGCTATAGCCGTTGAACTAATTGGTAAAGAAACTGGAACATACTCGATAACATGGCTTGAATTATCTAGGCGGTGAGTTTTTGTTGGATACTAATTGTGTTTTTAAGTATCTAGATAGTGATACCGTAACACTGTTACCTAATTGGCATGAAGTCAACATTTTTTCTAATTTACTAATGCTCTTTGATTTTACATACACAATTATGAGAGAGCTGTGTATAAATGGTCTGTTGTTGCAATAGCTTCTCTGTTTCAACCGATCAGTTGTTGCTGATATATTTTAGTAAATAATAGTTTACTCATTTTTCATGTCTGTGTTATCTTTTTTAGGAAGCACAATACTTATCCAGCTGTATTTGCAATGTTAGATGTGTGCAAGTATAGATGTCCAGAGTTGAATGCTTGCATCAATGCTTCTCTGTGGTGTGACGGGATATCGCATTGTCCGTCAGGGTACGATGAAGCTCTATCGCATTGTTCTTTCCTGCTGCAACTTCCCCTCCAGTACTTGCTAGCCTTCTGCGCCGCCATCATCTCTGGAGCATCCTTCAGCGTGTTCATCCTCTTGAGAATTCGCAGAAAACGAAGGACCTCTGCATTTCAGAGGAGACTGGAGAGCATGTCTTCAGACACCGCTGTTTTTGGGGACAAGGAAGTGATTTGCTGACACAGCGACAATTCTGTTAGATACGTGGAAGTTGACCGCGTCACGACGGTGTGACAATGTTTTGAAACAAAACATGGTTACTCTGAGTTTGTTGAAACCAAAATCAGTGAAAGTGATTGTTTTTATACATTTATCTCGGTGGTGTCTCGCTCTCAAATAATTCTAAGTGTGCCTAATTTCGCATCAATGTTAAGATGTCTACAATTCACGGACAATTGACTATTGCGTGTAATTTGGCAGATTGAATTGATGCGTCGACTCTCAAATGGTTCCAACGGTTTCTCGCACCCGAACTCGTGCAACGGGATATTTAGCTAGCTAATATTAATTAAATGATACACCCATTGAGATGTATACGCACAACAAGCAATCTCACTCTCGGTTTCATAAAACAATGCTTCCAATGTATTAACAGAATTGTGATATTGAAGTAAATTTTAACATTATTATTATTATAACTTAGGTAATGTGATTTTATTTGTAGACTTTATTGGACCAAAACATTGAACATTAAATTAGGATACCTCTGATAAAGAAATATTATTTACATGTTCATTTATTTATTAGTGACAATGCATTTTTCTATCGAAGTAACTGATACATTAATACTTTTCTATTACGAGTAAGTACCTATATATGTAATACATGGTGTGTATATATTTATCTAAAAGTGTTGAGTTTCAAATATTTAAGGAATGCTGAGATTGATGGCTATAAGTGTGAGGATTTGATAGAATATTAGTACCAATATGAAAATAAGTTTTTCAAAGACCCTTTTATGTTAATTCGCAATTATTTCATTCTGATAAAAAATATAGAATTTATTAAATCTAAGAAACATTTATAACATTATTAAAAGGGTTCATATCACGTGATGGAAAATTTGTTACCACAATAATTTATGTGCGTAAAATAATAATTTCACTAACTTTGAATTTTATTAAATGCGTATTTAATTTTACTGAAGTACGAAACACATTATGTCCTTTTTAAATTTGTTACAAATCAGTGAAGAGACAAATATCTAAACATACATATGGCAGGCAGTGTTGAAAATATAATATATTTACCGAAGGATAGATAAACAAAATACATACAACTGTTATAGCGTTCAGATACAATTTCAACTTAAGGGTAAACTTTAAAGAATTCATAATCTGCTCTTCCATAGATGGCGCTAATTTGATTATTTTTTGGAAAAAAACACTTTTTGCAAGTTATGCTTTAAAAAATTTAGATTAATTGTTTGTTTACGCCTGTACATCGGCAAAACAAAAATGAATAAATAGTTTGGTTAAACTTAATTATTCAAAGAAAAGCAAACAAATACAATTTCGTGTGATTGATTCAATCCAATATTGCATTTGCGCGCCTTTTTTGAAAAAATTGAGTTTGCGAGCGGACAAAACTATTCAGTCATATTCGTGTTGCGATGTCCGGGCGCAAACAATTACTTCATCTTAATATTTCAAAGCGTAACTTGTATGGATAAGAGTTTTTTTTCTAAAATAATTAAATTGGTGCTATCTGTGAATGTGTAGATTATAACTTATGTTCCGTTTAACCTTAAGATCAAAGATAAATAACAATGAATAGTTAATTTTAAAAATAAATTATTTTGAATTTATTAGAATATATATATTTATACATTTAAAACATGTTAATTTGTGGCTCCACTAATGGTGGTTTGTTGTAAATACAATAATATGGGAGAAAATAAATTATTGTATTTAACGCTTTTATACATTTTCCAAACTATAAATTATTATCAATTTTGATTTATTTGAGTTAAGTTTTGATGTCGATGAAATAAATTATATAAACATCACAGAAATTTGTAGACTATACGAAAATCAGTAGGAAAATAAAATTTTGGTTTTTAATAATAAAATAAAGAAAAACTTCTTATTCATAATAATATTTATAAAAATTGGTTTACTGATTGACCCCTATTCTTACCGATTATAAGTTTTTTTCTGTATTTTTGTAAAACAAGTTAAATTAAATTATAAATAATAATATAAATCATGTCATATCTTAGATCGTAGATGATGCATTAATAAATAGAATAAATTATTATCAAATTAAATAAATTATTATATAAAAATTAAACTCATTTTAATGTGGTTACTGATTTTAAAATAAATGAATAGATAAAACATTAAAAATTGTAGTAAGATTTTTCAAATTCATTAATCGTATCTTATTATTATATATTTTTGTTTTTGACTCGTTTTTGGTAAATTAATTTATTTTTCGTAGACAATCAATACATACTTATATTTAGATAAAGTTTTCTTATAATACTCAGAAAAAAATCATTTATAGGATTAAAGTTCTAAATCCAAGGATTTAGCTTTCTGATTGTTAACAGCGATTTTTAAAAGTACTTGATTATTGAGGTTATTTTCTTTTCACGATTAATTTTCCAATAAAGAATTTTTATGCATAACTTTTAGGAATGTTTTCTGGGCAAATTGTAAGGCAACAAGGTTGTTGATAATGAATAAGACTAATGAATTACAGTGGTGTGAAAATCTATTATATGGTTAAACCTTCATAAATGATGATGTAAGACAAGTATTGTAGAAACTATTTATATACAGATAATGTAAATACGGTTTGAAGAATATTTTAAGTGATGATTCTGAAAAGAATTATCATTTTAGTAACTGCCAATAAAGGCGTAGCGTTTTCAAGAAAAAAACAATAGAGCAAAGTCAGGTAGATGTACGTTCTGACAATAATACTTTAAAACTTCTTATTTTAACTTTTTATATTTCGTAATATTTTGTTTATGCCAAAATTATTTAAAAATAAATGTGGATTAATACGCCACAACACTCTAATAACTAAGATGTTGACTCTAAACGCCTGCCAAAGGAAACCCGACTCTAGTCTCCTCTCAACTTACACCACGGCTACTTTTGTTCAGTTTTGGAGGAGGCAAGAGTCGAGTTTCCCTCGGGAATCCTTATTTCATCATCTAGAAAAATAAAATCATTGGATACCCTTCTGCAGGGGTGAAGTGGTACCACTTTTCGAGATTATAAAGAAAGGCAAACATTCCCGGGTTACGAATAACCCAACAATGTTTGAAAATCTCCTACTACAACTATACTAAGCGGAAAACATTGCTTGGGTCGAGATGGAGGATTTATCCAGCCGATGAATCGAACACGCGACGCCCGGGTGGGCAAACGCGATGCCCACTCAGCCACTGACAGGTCGAGGTCATTTTAAAACCGGACATTCACAAACTTAAAAAAAAACCTTATATCTTACCCCAAATTTAATTGAAATATTTCACACAGGCACACAACACAACCGACCGACACAGGCAAGCCTAATTCTTCCAAGACAAGTATGGAATGAAATAGAGGTGTATCACTTCGGCTGACAGTGTAAGCTTGGTGGTCCGCTTCACTCCACCTATAAAATTAGCAGATATTATTTTCTAGACTAGTGGAACCAGTGATTCCAATGCTTACGTGCGGCTACGTGAGCTTGCTTGAAGGGGTACGCGCTGTGCGGAATGGAGTGTACGGACATTTTGATTACAAGTGGTATGCGAGTTTGGGCTTTTTCTTGAAGGGAAAACTAAATCACTGCTCTAGATGCTGAATTAGGGATTCCCAGGGGATTCAGACGTTTTAGTTTTATGTTTATCAGAATTTATTAAAATATACTTCTATTTGGTATTTATGCCTACCAAAGCAAACTCGACTCTGGTCTTCTCGAAAACTGAACGAAAGTAGCGAGCCGTGGAGTAAGTTTTCGAGGAGGCTAGAGTTGATTTTGCTTTGCAAGGCATTATTAGAGTCAACAAACCCCCGTCATCAGAGTATTGTGGCGTCTTGAGAACATGATATGTCTTTTAAAAATTAACTTCATTTGTACTGCCACTTGACTGCCAAAAAATAAAATAATGTTCAAGAGAGACGAATCAGTCAAGTCACAAGTCAGTTGTATTCTGACAATATTGAAGAACTTTATACACTTTCTTTTTTTATGTCATTTTCTATCAATTTCCAGCGAGTATCATTCTTCTAACAATGTGAAAAATAACCATTCTTCTTGCTAATTTTGTACAGATTTACAAATTTTTCTGTGAAGGGGGTCAAAAAAAGAACTGTCGAAGAATAAATGAACAATGCCGCCAGAAAAATTGCATAAATATTTTTTTATTTGCATTGATGTTCTTCTTAAATCTGGTACCACGACAACTCAAGAGTCTTGCAATTTCAACACCCTTTTGAAAAGTCATTATAAGTTAAAACATAGCCCATAACTAACGTGACCAGACGTCCCGTTTTCACCGGGACAGTCCCGTTTTCAGGCAGCATGTCCCGGCATCCCCAAACACAGCTTCGGGACGCCAAGATGTCCCGTTTTCGAAAGGAAAGAAACTCGCAGTAGAATTAAATATAAAAAAAATTCCCAAAAAAGAATCCTGGCAGTAGAATCTAATACTAGAAGATTAAGTCGTGGATACGCGCAGTAAAAAAGTCAGTATTTTCAATGGGCTTGCGCATAAAAACTCATAATGCATCTGACCATAGATTAAAAATATCTGACGAGAAAACATTCGCTTAAGATTTTCCATTAACTTATTAGTTAGTTTACGTTAACTCATTAGAAATTACGTTTATTAGTAAAAGTCGTCCAAGCGATTGGTAGCTACAAGATGAATTGTAATCTAACCTTTTTGTGCAGTGCTCTTGAGGCGATTTTCCTCGAAAACAGGGCTTTATAAGTTGTCCAAATTTATTATTATTGTTATTACCTGCTGCAAAGCGGGCCGGATCGAGGGAGGCCTTTTGACCTTTACAGCCGGACTTTCTCGACCGTTGGAGGAATGGATTCGTACGACCGTCACTCTTGGATAAACTGACCCCCAGATTCCTACTCACCCCCCATACCTTTTTCTTTCTCAGAACTTCCTGTTCTTCCCTTTCTTAAAAAGACCCTCCATACAGCAACCCCTAAGATGACGTAGGCCCCCAGGGAAATTATTTTTCTCGGTGCCTCTTGTGTAAATTTTGTATAAAAACAAAATTACCTACCTTTTTTTCGGAAAAATAAATGGTCACGTTACCCATAACCCAACCCCTTGCAGAACCCTTTTTTAAAATATATTTTTCATCACTTTTAATGACTTTTCAAAGAAGTTGCATGATTCTGAGTTGTCCGGTTACCCTTAAATCTACATTAGCGCTGCCCCGATGACCCGGTCGGTACATCTTTACAGATGTTTTTTTCATCGAAAAACGATTGTCTAATGCCTTCAAAAGGGCTTCCTTCAGTACTCCAACAATGGTGATAATGACCAAGATCTCACAGAGATTGTATTTTGTGACACCAAAAATAGCAATCATTAATGTTGGTAAGATCAGATTGTAAGATTGATTCCTGACAGTGTCCGTAAAAAGTGTTCTCCAATTTGGTTAGAACAATCAAGGACATCTTCTAAAGAAGTAAGATTAATGTGTATTGATGTATTTCAATTATAATATACCTATTATGTAAGTCCGGTAGCTACTGATACTGTATCAGGAAGTTCAGTACCTTTCTATGAATCTAGTTGGGCAGCATTTTTTGGTCAATTCATGTTGTACCTTACGAATCACGGCGACCATCGACCGAAAACAGGGGTGGAGAACCTTTATAGGTTTTCAAGCGCCGGGGGGGGGGTGCAGAAATCCAATTTTATACCGCTTATTGTCACATGTGACGAGTATTCTTCCAATAAAAAATCATGTACACGTGTTCTGCAACTACAACTGCTCTTGGGTATCGAAAATGCATCCCTTGAATGGCGTCAGCAGAAAATTTCGCGTCTCGAATTTTCACATTGTGTTTAGAACACGAGACAGGTTTTAACTTAAGATTGGTTTTGTGTAAAAGTCTACAAGCTTAAATAATAGTTGCACACAGAATTTTGCAGTACATGTTGCGCAACTCAAAAGTAAAACTTCACTCGGTACATGAGAATGGCTTCCTTTGTTGAATATGCAACTGATTATTTAATGTATCGTTATATTCTGAACACAAAACTGGTTTAAATTAAATTTGTATGCGGTGAATTAAAACTACACTCAGAACATAAAAATGATTATTCTTTGATTCTGGCAGGACGTGCATAGTCAGCAACTAGAATTTAATAACTGCACTTCGAATTAAATAATGGTTTCCTTTTCCAGCAGAGGAATCCACAACTGAAATTTGATCATTACTTTCTGAACATAAAACATAATTTCCCTCATGCGATCTTCGGGGACGCTGTATGGAAGGTCTTTTTAGGAAAGGAAGGAGAGGAAGTTCTGGGAGGATAGGATTTGGAGATCAGTAGGGTGTTGGGGGTGGGGGGTGTTGGGTGTTGGGGGTGGATATGATTTGGAGATCAGTAGAGATCAGTATCAGTATAATATCAGGATTAGGAGTGACATATGTATGAATACGTATGAATCAATCCATCCTTCATATGTACGAATCCATCCTTCTCACTGCGGTGCAAGGCGATGTTTTCAAAAGAGTACGGCTGGAGAAGTCAAAGGGACTCCCTCAACCATTCTCTCCCAATTCGGCCTGCCATGCAGCTAGTGGGATTATAAACTGCACGCCACGGTGGTTTGAAACAAAAAAATTAACTCCACTCGAAACTGTTTTCTTCGAAATGCGTCAACCGATTTTTTTTTTTTTTTTTAAGTTTTCTTTATTCATTGCATTGTTTGTTACATTAATTTTTGGATTTTTCGACCACCATGATAAGCACATGCCCGTGTTGTGGTGGTCGATTTATCCACTTCCGCAATTTTGACACATCATTCGGAACTCGAAATTGGTTTTAACTTTAGAGTGAATCTGTATGCAGAATCCAGCTTTAAATGATGCTATACTCAGAACACAAAAATGGTTTTCCACCAATTGTTGCACCAGAAATACATGGATGGTTTTCTTCGAATTGCGTCTTTAGGTGGATCAACAAGGATTTATTTGCATTAAAAAACACAAAAGTGGTTTTAACTAAAGAATTGATCTGCTACCAGCGCCGCAAGGGGTCCACCAGCTTAAATTGTATAGTACTCATGTGAATGGTTTTTCTAGATTTTTGCACTAGAAACACATTGATGGTTTCTTTCAAATTGCGTCAGCAGATAAATCCGCAATAATAATTTGCATTTCATAATTTTTTTTCATACGCAAGAGGGGTTTTAACTTAGGAATGGATCTGCCCGGGGTTCCCCACCAGTCCACCAGCTCAAAATATGTTGCAATCAGAATGCGTGAATAATTTTTTAATTTTTTTTTATTTATTTATGTAACTATTTACAATAATAATAATACTATTTTAACAATAATAAATTATTATAAATAGTTAATAATTTTATAAATAGTTACATGAATATAAAATTATTAAAAAAATAATATTTCTATAATATTTCTTAAATGAAATTAAAATTAAACTAAAAAAATGTTAGATCACGTATGCATTCGTATTCGAAACTGATTTCTAGAAACGTAAGTGCATATTTAAGCACATAACAAACACGTACCTGTCAGTTATTTTATAAGCGCCCTTGAGGTGATTTTTCATAAAAACGGCGCTCTACAAATTATCCAATTATTATTAACTCTGGTTCTTACTAGATAACTGATATTACTATAATAACTGTAAAATGTTGTGAAAGACTGCGAAAGAAAACCGTTCTCGCTTTCTGAGTGAATTTTTTTTTTCAGCAGGCCGTACCAAAAGTGCTCGCGGGCCGCACCAAAAAGCTTGGTGGGCCGCAGATTAGAAGAAGGGCTTCATTATGAAGTATTATACTTGAGTGACATTCTGTCCCCATTATTTGAAATTTGGGCTAATTATTATTTGATTTCACTTCTTTTAAATTGATTGATAATAATTAGTGCGGAAAATGAGTGTCTGTGGGCACGATAGCTTATCTTTTGTTTTTGTACAAAATTCACAAATAAATAAAATGTCAACTATTATTGTTTCTCCCTATCATATATATTGTAATGTTAATGTCATAGTTTCATTTAAACAACAAATTGTATTGTGACTAGTTGGAAGGTTTGGTGTTTTATTTTTCTCAACTAAAAATAATTTATAAAATTGTAAATTATCGGCAATAAAATTGGTTAAAATGTTATCGTGCTGTTTTACTCAATCAAAAATAAAGAATATCTAATTTTGAACTTAATTGAAAATGTTTTGTCTTATTAGCAAGGACTAAACTTCTTCACTAATCTAAATCTACCACAGCCAAGAAGCATGGCTATAGCAATAACAAGGAGGGGGGGGGGGGGATTGGATCGTAAGGGGTGGAAAGGGTTTGGACCCGAAGGGGGGAGGGAAGTGATTAGAAAACGGGAGAAAGTGAAGTTATTCTAAGATGGAATGAAGTTAGTTCGTTTGTACTTTTGTAAGAAAGAAATTTGTGATAAGAACTGAATTTAATAAAAATTGAAAAAAATGTATTCAAGGATTAACTAAATATAAATTTGTGTAAAAAAAGAGAAATTAGGTCTATAAATTTTAAAAGGTGAAGAGTGGAGAGACTGGGAGGGGGAAAGGAAGAGTAAAAGAGCGGGGAAGAGGGGCTGTAACGGGAAGAGTGGAGAAACTGTGGAGAGGGGGGGAGAGGTGGGCTTCGGGGAAGAGTGTACGGACCGGAGAGGGGTAGAATGGATAAACCGGGGAGGGGAAGTGGAGAGACTTGAAGGAGAAGGGAATTGTGGAAGTTACGGAGAAGAGGGAGGGAAGGGGGTGGGGAAGAGTAGAGGGACCGGGGAGGGGAAGAATGGAGGGTGTGAGAAGGGGAGGGGAATAGTAAAAGTTACGGGAAAATGTGGAGTGACCGGGGTGGGGAATGGGGAAGTATGGAGGTACCGGGAAGAGTGGAGCGACCGGGAGGAGTAAGAAGGAACCGAGGAAGAGTGGCGAGCAGGGTATGGTGGAGGTAATGAGGAAGATTGCAGAGAATTGGGATGGGTTTGAATTTTTGCCCATATGTCCTTCCCTTTCCTCCCGGTTTAGGTTAGGTTGTTAGAATATAACAAAATAATATGTTACTACTAACGCCATCTAGGATGTAACTGTATAGTATTCATAATAAACGTCAGTCTATACCGCTCTGCTGTTTTATTAGTTATGGGCCCAGCAGCCCCAGTCCCGTGCAGAATACGCATTTAGTATTTTTTCGAGTTTTTTGAAAGTGCACAGTGTGGAAAAATGTCGTCGAATTACTCAGTCAATGTTGTTAAGTTGACAGGACTTGAGAATTACGACAATTGGACTTTTACGGTGGAAAATTTCCTCTTCCTGGAAGGCGTGGATTTGAGCAGCACGCAGGTTCAAGCGAAAAAAGATTCCAGAAAAGCGTGAGCAAAGCTGATAATGACCATTGATCCATCAATTTATGTGCATATTAAAAGCAAAAATACTGTACAGGTGTATGGAAGAAATTAAAATCGATATTCGTCTGCTGAAAAATTTGATAAACATTCGCTTGGAGACTTGCAATGGTACGACGGATTACGTGTCACAATAGTGGAAACAGCCCAGAAGTTGGAAGGTACGGGTTTCGAAACAAATGATGAATGGATCGCTTCGTTGCTTCTAGCTGGACTCCCAC